>JARFIW010001171.1:4800000-7652500 GCA_036346225.1 Platerodrilus igneus
ACTACGTTCGGATACAACTAATATGGAAACAAGGAAGGAATTGCTAAAGCATATGTATAAAGCACAGCACTGTACGGCTGTAAAATGTGGACAGTAGGAATAGAGGACAGCAAAGAGATAGATGCCTAGGAAATGTGATGCTACATATGTATGATGAAGATACGGAGAGACAAGGTTAAGAAGAAAGATGTGTTAGAAATGGTAAGGTAAGAAAGAAATAGGTGAAAAAGTGAAAAAATAAAAAATAGAATGATGGGAAACATTCTGAGACATAAAGAAATAGTAAGGAATATATTGAAAGCAGACAAAGGAAAAAGGAGAGCTAATGGTAGACCTAGATTAAACTATTGCACATAGATATTAAAAATGTAGGGTGTTTGAATTTCAGGGAAATGTGTAGGTTAGCTCAGAATACGAAGCAATGGAGGTACGAGTCCAACCAGTTCCAAGACTGAAAACCAAACAATTATGATGGGATTTGTAGCGTCATTGCTTTACTTCAGATATATACCAGATAAGAAAGGAAAATTAATTTTAAATAGATAGAATAAATGCAGATGTATCCTGTATTTTTAGATTTTGCAAATTTTGTAATCTTAATTAAGATTCGTTTCCATAAAGGGAATTTTAGACTTTAGGCAATAGACTTAAACCATAAAATCTCAAAGTTATTTCTTTTGCAATACATGGCTGAACGTAACTCAGATTACGTAATTGCCATAAAAAGTTTTTGGTGAACATATCAATTGCAACAGTAAATTTTTGTAACGCTATCCTGTTATTTTAAAAGAGCTTTTAGAGTCATTAATAGTTAACTAACAATATTTATGTTGTCACATAATTACATTGTATTTAGGAAAGCTTTTTGCAGCGTTCACTAGAAATGATTAAATTTAAAATTACCTTGAAAAAAATGTAGTTATAGTTTAAATTGCAACCACACAAGATACACGTAATTATGTTAGAATATAATTAAATCAAATAGATACAGCAGATGACTTAAGTGACGGTTAAAAAAATAATATTACAGTCGGTATCACCAGACAAAATAATATAAAAGGACACGATGCCAATTATTATAATGTAACCACTGCGGAAAACACTCATGCAGAGCATAGACACGTGATAGTAGTATGATCAATCAAAAAGAAAACGCGCTTTTTTATTTGATCAAATGTAAGTTATACCTGAATGACCGTGGAATAATGACAGACATACACCCGAAAGCGTAACAAGTGGGGATTAGAACAACAGCAAGACAGTCTACGAAAAAAAAATTATTTATTCATGAGCAGGTGATCAGAACACATTTAAGGGTAATTGCTGATAGAGAAAGTCGAGGCAAACCCATTGGGCTATGAGATTAGCCACAGGGATTCGAACGTGGTGACACTCGCGAACTAAATCGACAATGACCCGAGAAACGAAGAAGAATATCGGACAGATTGGTTCCAAAACAATGTAGTTGGAACTCAATTATCAGTAGTTGAATAAACTTTTGTCTGGATCGATGGAGATCTTTATAAAATACAAGAACTAGACGCTAAAGCTGTAAGTTTTGTATAAACTAATTTTTTGACGGCATTTGGTTTTTACTCTTGTTAAGATAGACATTGATGGAATTAGAAAACATCCGTCCTAGTTGTGTAGTATAAAGTTCGTTTTATTATAAAAACTGAAGTTCAGGTTTAAGTTGAAAATTTGACGACTTGATAAAATGGTTATTCTAATGTTATGGTGGATCGAAATTGAGTTCACTTTAGGAGATAGTCGTAAATATTTATATAATTTAATATTTGTATGTACCTGTTTACAGGGATAACATTATGACCATTACTTTGTTTAGAATATAAGTTAGATAGGCTGTAAAAGGAACTTCATCTCACCAAGAGGACGAAATAAACAGCATCCACTAGGAAAACCAATCTTCCAGCGGATAGTACCCTAGACACGAAGAGTTGGCGCCCATTAATTAAGTCGGTATATAAAAGAACCTTTCCAGGTAAGTATTTACGGTAACATAGCTTTGTAAATTCAACTATTCCCCTTTACTTTTTGTAATTTATTAATTTGCTTATATAGGGACCTACTACAGCACCACTGTAGTTAACAGGTGCACCCTTAAATTTGTTACGGGATTCTTGCCCCTTCTGGACAACTCAAAATTTAGCTGCCTAATATTTCTTTCACCCGTAACAAGTTGTTTATTGTTAATATAATGCTTTAAACCCTTTTTGTACTAAGTATTGCTAATTTCTACAAATCGTGAGCTTTCGAGTATTTTTAGTTCTGTTGTACAAAATTAGTGATGTCAATTTTTCAGATATTAAAAAGGCATGTCTACAGAAATGTATATACAAAGGCGACATTTTGATACACTTTAGTTAAAAGTTATTGATTGATTATGGTTTTAAACTAAATAGTTATTTCAAAACAGACTTTTTGGAACCAATTTAAAGAGTTCCAAATAAAAATCACCCTGCGTTATTAAATTACTTCTATATACAGGCATCAGAAATTCAATAATTCAACCGCAATAATACATTAATCCAAAACGTACTATTTGAAATTACATATTAATATCATGTTGTTGAAGTACAGACGTACTCCTGAAACTATTTGCAAACCCCTGTGGAATTTAATTGTGAAATTGAATGTACTTAAATATAGGAGTATTGAACATTGGCGGAATATTGTGGAAACTAAAAAACAAATTATCGTTGAATGCTTGTTTGTTTAGGGATTGGATGCACCATTCGGGATTGAAATAATGATAGTATATTTTTTAACAGCGTTCAGTAGTTAGTTTAAATCATAGTAAAATTGATTTGCGTTATTAATAATGCAAGGATCAATCTTTCATGCCTGAATATTTATGCATGATTTGCGTTTTCTATCAATACCAATAGCGGGCACGCCTGAACTAACACTAGGAGTCTAATGATTAAAATGTCGATAAAAAGGTAACTAATAAAATATTTATGGCACGTTTATACTCAAATATTTATAGATTATTAAGTCACTACTTTCTTAATAAGAAACTACCACTAAATAAAATTCATAATAATTTTCATAGCAGTCTAAATTGATGGGCAGTGCACATCCTAGATCGCGTCCGCCTATGTGATTAATTTAAAGATGCTACAACTTTCTCACTGAATTATTAAAACAGTAGTTTTAAATTATTTTTATAAATATATGAAAGCAATTGCAACGTTTCTATTTCAAAATCATATGAATTTTTAATGATATTAGTTCGTCACGCAATTCAATAGATTATATGTTAGCTCCTTCCAATTGATGTAAAGCTCTGCAATGACTTTTAATTGCATGGTCATCCATATAATAAAAGAACGTTGCAGTGTTTGTGTAATAGAAAGAACTTTTCACGAAGAGGCAACAATTGTCTGAATAAAAATTATCTTAAAACACGTTTTTGGGTCTTTAATGGCTTCGTTAAATTTTTCATAATTAAATTGTGTTTTTAAAAGGCTACAGATGTCTACAATTGGTTCAAGAAATTCCGGATTGATAATTTCCATGCTTCCGGGATGAAACACAAACATTTTAAACATTGCGTGCTTCTTCATATTTCTAGATCTGAAATGTACATGACCACGGACACTGTCTTGCCGCCTGATGTGTTGACTATATCACCACACGCAGAGAACTGAACAAACTGAGGAATTGCATGTTATCCGGGTGGGTTTCCGGTAACAATATATATTGCGGTAATATTTGTATAACGATGAGGTTTGATATTTATTTTGGCAGTTCGAATAAATTATATATATATATATATATATATATATATATATTTATACACAGTAATTACAACTAATTAGAACATGTATATACATACACAGTGATTACAAGCTAAACTAGGACATACTTATATACAATGATTACAAACTAAACTACAGTGATTACAAGCTAAACGAGAACATACATATACAAAATACCACTGCAATATATATATATATATATATATATATATATATATTGCAGTGGTATTTTGGGATTATCTTCGAGCCCTTGCGTTGGGAGCCATAAAATTGCAGTGAATTTCGCTAAAGAAACCCTTTTTATTCTCGCCCCACGAATTGGGCACTATAAAATTGCAGTGATTAAGCTCTAAAATCGAGCCCCAGCGTTGGGCCGACATAAAATTGCTGCGGATAAACCTGGAATCAGCCCTACCAATGGGGCCGTCATACACTTTTATCCTGAAAGAAACCTTAAATATCTCCTGAAAAGCTCCCATGTATCAGCAATACCACGGCTAGCTCTGCTTCCAGCTTCTTCAGAGATACTTACCTATCCTCTTCTCACTTCATTCTCACTTAGAATACCAAATAAAATTACTACTCAAATAATTCAACGAAACATACAACCTTATTTATTCACAATCAAAAATTTACGTTACCAGCTCAACATTTACAAAATCGAATATCAACATCTTCATGAAGTTTTACAATATCAACCATTAACTTCTTTTAATTTAATGAATTTAATTTATTTCAACATTTTTTTATATAGTTCAAGTAGATGGGCCTACCTTTAAACCCTAAATTGAAATTTACTCTAGTCTATGGTGAGCTCAGTATAAACCCTGTTACTTTAAACGCAAAAATAAATCGCATCTTTGTTTCCCACAAGCCTAAAGACCCCTTTACTCTTTACATCAAAATTATACGTCATATATTTATACCTTTAAATAATAAACTCAAATTGTCTTTTTCATATATCCTTCAAATTAGCTTTTAAGTTCATAAAATATACACCCAATAGGTGAAATCACTCTAGCACAAAATAACAGCACAAAATGTTCAAGCAATAACAAAAGGAACAAATTTCGTTACCTGGTGTACGCTTTTTGCACCGTCACCTCTGAAGATGTTGTCCAACCAACCAAACCTCGTCGTTACATTTCATCGAAATTCCCTCTGCTATATGTACATCAAACTCATCCAGACGTTATCCAAATCTCTGCAGACGCCTTCAATATATCTATCCATATAATTGTGTAACTATGTTATTGAGCTTCCAAATCTTCCATACAATCAGCACCCTTGTTCAGAAAATAACTATGCTCGCTTGCCTCAGTAACATCTTTTTTCATTATTCGAATGTGTTTACATTACAGCACTGTTTAAACCTTAGCACCTACTCGTGCTTTCAAAACACTTTTAATTTAAATTAAAACGGACTGCATTTATCACCGATTCAAAATAATTAACGTAGATGTTACCATGTATGTTTGAAGCGAACCGAAGAAGTAAGAGAGTAAGAGAGTAAAAGAGTAAAAGAGCCTGGTAGTCTCCTAGTGTATTTATACAAGTTCCAGTATCCTACTTTCGTTAAAATTCACCACCACTGTCAACGATTCTGAAAATCCACATGTTGCGATATTTCAAAACTAGGAATTTCTCGTTCCACTCCGCTTTTAGTCCGAAAATACTGATTATAATAACACCGTTACAAAGCTCCTTGACATTTCTCTCATTTCACTTGCAATCAACTAATCAGAAGATTTTTCCCCTTTTAGGTCTACAACTTATCGCGCACTTTAAGCGAGTGTTTTATCCAACGTCTGTTATATGCCATCCTTGTTTACTCTATGCTATCGGTAGCCCGCCTCTACTTGCTTTTAAACCACCTGTTATTTTTGCAGCCTTCGCGTCGACCGTTAACTAAAATTTCTAAAGAATTATGTTCTAACGTACATTTGGGTTTCTATGATCTGTATGCCAGTTTGAAATTGTACTTTCCATGTTGTTTAACCCGTAGAATTTCTTAGGATTTGTTTTTAACATACGCTTTGTTTAGTTAAATGGAAAACATGCGTTTACCTTATTGATTTTATATACAAAAATTCTTCCTTATTATTTGATGTGCTTGATTTACAACCTTTAAAATATTAAAGCTAATTGTATTCGTATTATTCTTGAGCTTTTACGTACTACAAAGCTTTCACACTATGCAAATTTAACATGACGATTTATTAATACAAATGTATGCTATTATTCGTTCGTTTTAAGGTCAAAACTAATTAATTTGGAGCGTAAATAATTTATTCCTGTTTTTTATATACACGGTCCTTACAAAATTACTCTCTTGACTTAACTATCCTTCTTTACATATAATTTACACGATAATTAATATATATATATATATATATATATATATATATATATATATATATATATATATATACAAGGCGTGAAGTATTTACAAGAAGTGGTGTTGGTGCGCGGCGTCTCGGTACGTCTTCCTCGCAACGAACCTTCTGGGGGTCGTCTGGGTGGATGAGGGTTTGTTCTACGCCTAGGCGTTGCCATGCAGCGTGGTGGCGTCGGCGTTGATGTCGACGTTGGCGTCGACGTGCTGCCTCGGGCTCAGACCAGTGCCGAGGTCTTCTTCGACGGTGCACCGGGCTAGGAGAAGCGCCATGGCGTCGTGCTGCTTCGGGCTCAGAGCAGTGTCGGGGTCTTTTTCGACGGGGCGCCGAGCTAGGAGAAGCGCCAGATCGTCGGCGGCGCCGTGCTACCACGGGCTCACAGCTGAGGCAAAGTCTTCTTCGACGGTGCCCCGGGCTAGGCGAAGCGCCAGGGCGTCGGTGGTGGCCTAAGCTACGGAAAGCGCTGAGGTTTTGACTGTTCCTCTCTAGGCTAGGAGAAGCGCTAGATGGTCGGATCCAGTGGCGGTTTGGTCGTAATGCGGCTGGTTTTATACTCTTTCTTGATGCTGGTAGGGTGACGCGCAGCCAATCAGCGTGCTTGAATTTTATGTTGGAGGTTGTGGTCATCGTAAAAGAGACCAGCCACGTTAAGCTATATATACGGGTGTAGCGGTCGCGCGCCTTTCCTATAAGATGTAGATTGTCACGAGACAAGGTCGGTGACATGCAGTTGGCTATATCAGAGTACACGAGCTGGAAATAGAACAAACCAAACAATCTCTAGAAATTCCAACTAAGTTTTTGTGCTACCCAAAAATCTGTACTTTCATTGGTTAAACTAAATTTGGAGATTCTTTTACAATCAAAATCTCGAAAAACGCATTTCATAGGTTAAAGACATCATTAACGTTTTTCAACACAGGAAGAATACGAAATGGAAGTGTATAAATATAATTTCAAATTCTGCAGAAGACATTCGTAGTGCTCACCATAGCCTAGGAATCGATCCTCTTGCAGTGCTTCCCATAGCCTGCAAAACTTTCACAAGCAGCGCTCTCTATAACCTGCCATTCTTCGAAACGCAGCGCTCACCATAGCCTACGTACTCTCCGAACGTTACGCTGTTCGCCGTCAGACCTGGGGGCACGTCTTATAATTATACTGTGAATAACTACATAAACTACGTATGGTTGTTAAGATTCGTTCCGTACACTAGGCGAGTCAAAAACAAGCACAGAACGCTCTTTGACGTGCGATCCGTTCCATCCAATCGACCCAAGGCTTCTGTCGCCTCTGTCACCATCGTCCAAGATACGCATTCAGACCACCTTTACTGCCAGTACGTCCCGAGAAGTAGATTATTGTAATGTCGTCGACTGTATCTGCCAAGTTTACCTCCGGGAAAACACCCCGTAGAGTTTAACGGAGCCATACTCTACGAGGTCTAGGGCACCACGAATTTACACGAATCTCGGGATCATTGCGGAGTTTATCTTAATTTAAACTACGTGAATTAACTATCGCACATTTTTATAAGAACTTCAAAATGCCGGTCGTATGTTCCCCTCGCATATGCAGGAGAGCACCGTTCAAGATAATCAGGATGAACTAAGGGATCACATGTTAAATGAGGTTACAATTCAGATCGCACACATTACACCTGCACAAATAATACAAGCTACACAAGTAAGCGGTACACAGGAGACACCGACAAGAACAAAAAGGCCATCGGAATCAACCCCAGAACAACCGAGACAACCGAAAAAGTATTACTACGAATGTACAACGGCCTAATTAAATACATTGATAGTAACTTAGACGGCACGAACACACTTAAAGTAGGAAAAGGGGCCGAAATAAAAGAAGCAGTGGCTGAGTGGGTCGTGTTCCAAGCGGGGATAGTTGGGGAAATCAGATTACTCAAACAACAAAACGCAACCCTGCAAAAAAAAAACAACTATTTGAGGCCAAATTGGAACTGGAAACTAAGAAGATCGAACACGAAAGACACATAAAACAAGTACACACAAACACTAGTATCTCCTATGCTAGTGCTGTAAAGTCCACGCACGCACCAAACCCAAAGTAGGACCTCGTAACCAAAACCCAAACCTCAACCATCTTTATGACAGCAAAAAAAAGGGGAAACGGTTCAACAAATTAAGGACATTTTTACCAAAACCATCAACTCTGCCCAAGATAAAAACAAAATTAAAGCATCCGCGCTGCAACTAAACCCCTAATTGTAGAAACCGTCAGCAAAACCGAGTCTGAAAAACTATAAACAACCAGAAATTGGAACAGATACTAAATTGCGAAAAACCCCGGAAGAAGCAACCGTTAGTCATTATTCATGATGTTCCAACGTATCTTAAGGACCATGAAATCACCGACATGATATACAAACAAAATTTAGAGGCAAAACTAAGAGTTTGAAGAAAATTTCAAATTAGCATTCAACACGGGACTTAAGGGAGGAACGACGACGCACCATGTGGCATGCGCTAATTAGAAAACCAGAAACCCTCTAATATCAACATCCAAATTATATGTGGAATATAGAAATCTCCCGTAAGGGACTACATAGTTGTGCCAAAGTGCCTGAGATGTCAGGATCTTGGGCACATAACTAAGCACTGTCCGAAACTGCAGGTTAAGAATTCAACGAGAACTGTGATTTTTGAGAAAAAAAATATAAGTCTTAAAAATTCCCTGCCAAAATTTTGTCTATGATTGGGTGTTGAAGGTTTGCACGTAGGATGAAGATCGCAATAGACATGACATACAAAATGAAATTTCTCTAAAGATAGCCTTGAATAAAGCTCAACCACGCTTAGTTTATTCCTAAAAATAAGAAAGTTGAGAAAATCCTGTATGAATAGGTGAGAGTAAATCCTGGATGAAAGTAAGATGTGGGATTATTGAGGAGGTGGCTCAAAGCTTGTGTTCTACTACTGCAATCGATTGCGATGCTGTGATATATATGAACTACGCAGATTAAGAGTTTCTTTTGAAAGTATTTGAATCAATACCTTTAGAACGCAAAAGCTTTTTTTTTATTCGGACTTCCATAGTATATTTATCGGATAAATAAATTTTACTGACACTATTCGTATCAACTAAGGATTAAGCAATCCGCATAAATTACTAATTTACAACTATAAATTGATACCGTTTATTGTATCAAATTGTCAGGTAATGCACAACATTCTTTGGGTTTTCATCGAATCAATAGCTGAAGGAATAAACGAACTTCAGATTTACGGGTTATACACATTTTGTATGTGCTGTTACGGGAAAGCATTTTGCATATAAATTAGGGGACTTAAAACCATTCTTCACATGAAAAATTACTGAGTGTTATTAAACTTTTCCCTGACAGCGGTAGACGGACTTATAATTCACCCTAGCAATACGTTAACCTGTCAAACATACCAACCTGTTTGAAATTAGTATTAATTTCCTATAGGAATTATATCTATTATCGAATATACCCCATTATTCAAAAAGAAGTCCTAAAGTGGATTATACTTGAATATGATAGGAGTTTGTTACGGGTAAAATGAGCGTTACGTTTTAAATTTAGATTTGACCTGAAGGGGCGGTGACCTCTCAACTTTTTTAAGGGTGACCGGCAACTACAGTGGTGTGGGAGTGGATTCATATAGAAGAAATAATAATAAATAGTAAAAAACATAAAAGCAATGAAATGTCTGAAATACAAGCTACGTTACAATATTCACCTACCCTGAAAAGTTTTTTCTACTGTCATACTTGAGCGGCGCCAAACCGTGTTGTCTTATCCAACGCTTTTGATACAATTCATACACGGAAGATGGTTATTTCAAATAGGTCTCATTTGCTTCTGGAGTCCTAAATTTATAACGTTACACTTTACATTTCTCAAAAATACTGTAAAATACTTATTAAATTCTGTCATAATTAAAGAAATTTTCGAAATTAAGGTCTCTTCCAAATACCACTTCATCGCTGAGATAGTAGAATATTCTTTTAAAAATTTAGCTATATTTCCTATATCATACATAACTTCAAATAAAATTCCATCTAGGCTTAAACTCTATTAACAATAAACTCCAGAATTATAAATACACATACATTAACGTTAAAGAAAACAATTTTATATATCATCCAACTGACCAGGTTTTATTAAGAGAAATTCATAACTAATACCACCATGCAATTGTTGTAGCCTCCAAGATTGATCTATACGACATTTGAAATCCCAATTTCTGGAAAAGCTCGTTATAACAGTACATCAAAAACATCGCAATACCAACTTCTTCGCTAGCTATTCCAATGTCAATTATAAATACTGAATTGTTTACTGCTTTACCAGCAATAATTTCATTAATGAATTAAAATCACATACACTAATTCCCTTGTCAATGTAGTTCAACAAAATAATTACTTTTCATCATGGTCATCATCAAGTCTTCAGTCCTAGAACTGGTTGGACGCGTACCCTCATTGTTTCCTAGTCTGAACCAACCTACACATTTCCCTGAAATTTGCACAGTCTGCATCTATCACTATTTGTGAGCGAAAGTCTAATCTCGGTCTACCTCTACTATGCTTTGAACAGTTTTCTTCTTATATCTATGTTCGTTGTCTTTGGACATAGCTGCTGTTCTTTCTTGTTTGATGCAGTTCGGTCACTTTTTATTGTTTTACAGTTATATACCTTACTTCCCCGATATTCAGTTGTATGTGAAGGGGGGTAAGCAGCCTTTGACTGCTAAGTTCCCCCAGCACTTGAACCTTTGTCGAATTAATAGTTTTTTCAATTTATGCTTTCGCACAATCAACATTAGTTGAAAATATTTCACAACTAACACCTGCAGTTGTTTATAATAATCATCAGATTTAAGAGCGCTTATTTTTTCGTCATTGGGTGTTACGTCTTGAAACTGGTTGGACTTGTACCTCAGCTTATTTATGTTCTGAGCTAGCCTACACAGTTCCCCGCAATTCTCCCAACAGCCTATATACAACTCGATTCCCTTCTATTGTTTTCTATTTATATGCCCTATTTTACCGAGATTCAGTGCTATGTGGAGGGGGTTAAGCAGACTGTGGCTTTTCATAATTTGTTAATTTACAACTACAGAAATACGATTCATTTACAACTTAGTTTTAAAACTCGCACGTACATAATTCTAAATCATCAACAGACAACTCATTTTACTCACGGTTTGTAGCTAATTTAAGGATGTCTAGCGACATCAATCTTTATGTATTCAATTACTTGGGTTATCTAACAAACAGCAGCTCCCTTAACATAAAACTAGTTTTAGGGTAAACTCACGCGTTTTTTAACTCTACTACCCCAGTCGTCACAACTCTAAATCCACGCTTTCGTATGTGAAACCTACCCTGCCATTGGAATCTTAGTTCAGCCTTATATTATGCACCGCGTACTTTTCCTACGAGAATCGATATTCATTTTTTGAAGGTGTGTTCAGTCCACTAACTTTTTACCTGTCCTGTTACTAACTAAAGCAGCGCGGCCCATTCGTCTTATTACATGCTCGGATTACTACTTTTTGAACTTTCTAATTACCTGCTCGCGAATAATTAATTCATTCTTTCCATCCACTGTCTAGCGTTTAACATTTTCTCTCACTTCACACATTCCAGGTGTCATTGTATAATATTCCTACAGAACCTGTGCAGAATCACGCGACAAATGCGTAAATCCATATGATTTCGTCATGTAAGGATTACATGTCCATGGCTATTACATTTCCTCAGGAGTTTAAATTGATACATTAAAAATATTCTTACATTATATTTATTTTATATTTGTGTGGAGATTGTGCAACCTGAATTCTACTAAATAAGCGACTGTGTTCAAGTGACTAACTACATTGTATGACACCACTATATCTTATCGGGGGTAACTTTGTATTATAACTACATGTGCTACCACGAAACGTGATTTTCTCAATTCTACTACAAATTTTTTAAGCTTTTCCTGTATTTGAGATAATTATGATATGGAACATGTATATTAATAATTTCACTGTTATTCAGGTTTTCAGTTATTCTAAAAGCTTTTTTAAAATAACATGCCATAAAAATTTACTTTGTAATTATCTGTTTACATAAGTACTCGGATAATTACTCATGCTTATATCTTTGTATACGACTTTGTAACACGTAGTATTAAAATTTTGTTCTTTTTTTTTGCGGTTTTGAAATAATTTATGAACCTGAGTTACGTTCAAATATGTATTAATTGCCTTACACTTCCTTTTATGGGACTAAAAATTTATTGTAATGTTACGCTTAATGAATACTACTATTCATAAAATCAGAACATACAGGATACATTATTACGTTTCAACCTGTAACTAAATATTTCATGAAATCAGAACATACAGGATACATTATTAGGTTCCAACCTGTAACTAAATAAATTGGCGCATATTTAATTTAAAATTGCCTATCCAGTACTGTTTTCACACTTATTTTGCATGCTTATTAGCAAGTTCGACTTCCATTCAGTTTAAATGCTTATTTGTGTAGCATCCTGTAGGTAAATATTTTTGTTTTATGTAATTAAATTCCACATTCCTTACTGTACCCACGGTCATGTTCGAAGTTGTTAAGTGTTTTCGACTTTCCCCTAAATTGAAATAATTGCTTATTCAACGCGTAAGTTTTATTAGTACATGCAATTATCATTTAAATATAGCAAATTTACTCTTTCGATATAATATTGAACCTGCCATTTTCCTTATACGTTTAAAAACGTTATTTTCGATTGTTAAATCATTTGATTTAGTAACATTCTAATCAGACGGAAAGTTTTAACCGCATGCATTTCTTAAATAAATTGAATATATTGCTTAGAAATATGTTTATTTTGATAGCATGAAATGTGAGTTTGAGATTAACAAAGGTTAAAATGCTTGCAGTATGTGTTTGTTTTAATATTGGAAAGTGTTGTTTATGAAAAGCATTTACTTCGAAAATACTATTTTCACGTTAAAACGTGGTATTCCGTTCTCAAACATTTGTTTACACGCAGATTTCGAATAATGGAAATTTTCCACTTTATTATATTTTTAAATGAATTATTAATCGAAATGATAAATTTCTATGGTTTCATACAGGATGTAGGCCACCAATCATATACTTAACTATATAATTCTGCAATGCTGGTTGAAAATATACGTAACAGGTTGAAAAGACGTTTTGAAAACACCAGGTGGAGTTTTCAAGCAGGCGTTATTCGTGAAGTTTTTCATGTTGAATTGAGGCCATTCGCTTTGATATTTTCTGATCTATGGCAATTTGGAGTCAAGATATGTGTGCTCTGCATCGCTCCTGTCACTTTCGAGGGTTTAATGGACAACATCTTGCGAAGGCTGTCGTGAAAAACTTACTTCGTATATTTGGACGACGCAAACGTAATTGAAGAAAGCCAATCAGAAGTTGATTCTAAAGAAGTGTCACCTATCTGGTGAAGAGGTAAAACACCTAGAGTACGTATTTTCACGCAACCTAGTCGGGTTAGACCCGTAAAAGATTAAAGTGGTAGAAGAGTGGGCGGCACCAAAACACAAACATCAAATTGCACCTTTCTGGAGTAGTGCAGTTATTATAAAAGATTTGTTTCATTTAGGAGAGGGGCAAGAGAGGGGATTAGTTACATTGGTAAGATGTTTTCAAAACCAGAACGGATTTATTATTACAAGAAGAGAACTTTTGGCTGTTGTGAAATCCGCAGAATATTTTTATAAGTACTTGTGCGGGAGAAAATTTCATCCGAGAGCCGACCACCCGGCTCTGAAGTAGCTATTACAGTTTAGAAACCACAAAGAGCAAGATGAATAGAAAAACTATATGAGTATGACTTTGGAACGGAACACCGTGTTGATATGTCATTGTAATATGGATGCGGTTTAAGGACGACCTCGCCCCGAAGATTGTAGCTATTGCTTTCGGTTAGAGATAAAATGTGATTTCCTTGGTCGGATTACCATGATCAACGATGATTGGCAGTCTTTATAGGACAGAACAAGAGAAAGACAAAGATCTAAGTTCTGTGTTTTGAAAACCAGAGGAGAACGTTGATGCTGGCAGGAAATTAGTACGATGAGCAGCACCCTGAAGTCGCACTGAGCACACTGGGATTCCTTGAAGGTACAAAATGGGATCTTGGTGCAATCTTAGGAAAATAGAGTAGGCTTCAGGTGGTAGCTCCTAAAAACCGTATGTCGGAAATTTTATGACATCTACATAATGGCGTTCAGAAGACTGAAGAAAGTCTAAGCCAGATTTTGCTGGATAGGCTGCAAAGAAGATGTCAAAACGTGGTGCCGTAAGTGTCAGCTGTGTGCAGCATTACGAAATTGGAAAGCTCCAATAAGTCAATACAACGCAGGAGGTCCATTGAGAGAGTAGCAGTTGATATTGCCGGCCCAATCCCTGAAACCGACTTCATGAAAAAGTGTATTTTGGGGGCTATGGACTAATTTACAAAGTCGAGGAAGCATATGCTGTACCAAACCAAGAAACTGCAACAGTTCTGCTGTTTTTGAGATCCTATGGAGTTGCACGCCGATCAGGGCAGAAATTTTAAGTCGGCGTTATTCTAAGAAGTTTACCGGTTGATGGGGATGAGAAAAACAAAAAGGAACACCATTGCACTTACAAATCGATGGCATGGTAGAGCGCATGAACAGCATCTTAGGCAAATACCATTTCAAGCTGGTCTTCCATCACCAGAGAGACCGTGACCAATATGTACATCTATTTCTATTGTCATATCGGTCTTCGGTTTGTGAGAGCACTGCACAAACACCAACATGTACTATGCTGAAGCGAGAGTTACCCTTACCATTTGAGCTTGAGTTTGGGTATAAATTGGGAAAAGCCATCATGGGCGAGAGCTACGCCGAGAAACTCAAGAAATAACATCCAGATCGCAAGCAATCGGATGAAGACCGGATATGACATTAAGGCGCAAGATTCTGGGTTTCAAGAAGGCGATCGCGTCTGACTATACAATCCCAGATGGAAACGTGGATTATCAACAAAGTTAAAATGATGTTGGGAGGGCCCGCACGAAGTCATAAATAGAACTAACGACGTGGTATATCGGATTCGTAAGCTCCTATAGGGTAGAACAATAGAAGTGCACACGAATCGGCTATTACTTTACGATAGCGATGACGCCGGTAATGCCGAAAAATGACAAGCAATGAGCCGAACAAACAGATACGTTCGTGATGTCGAACAAAAGTCAAGTCCGAGCTGCGATTTGGTTCAACTCTCTGTACAGCGGCATAGGTAAAGCGAAATTTGGGGTTACGGAAAAATTTAAGGTGATCTATACGATGTGTCATCGGCATACTGCCTGGCTAATTGCATAGCGTAGACCTTGGTATGTCCCAAAGACTTGCATGGGTGCTCCAAGAACAACTAAAGATTGGAAAGAGTATGCGGTTAAAGAACCGATACCGTGGCATCTATTACCTGGTGACTAAGCAATGGCCCTTTAGTAAATAGAATTGTCAAGATTTGCGGAGGTCGTTAGTGCACCTTAAACACTAAATTTGGACACAAGAAGTTGACCATGCCCAAGCTCGACTGTGGGTCGATGGATTGTGCTGGAGGTTGGTACGAAATATGCTAGAAGTACTGTTCCGAAAAACCGGGGTGCAGATCTTGGGGCATGGTTACAACCGAAATGGAACGGTACCTGCTAGGAAGCGTGTTGGTTGCTACTTCCATCAACAAGGAACTGCAGTAGTGGTTTCGGCTGTCAACGCAACAGCGACTTCAAACGTCCAGGTCACAGAGTGCTCTGGGACATAATAGCTTTAATAGGGAGATAGTGTCACGTAGCATCACATCATCTACTGCAATAATGCCATTGGCAACACAGGGCGCCAAAGATATTTGGCAGTCACCCTATAGCATGACATTTTTAGATGCATTTGTATGACAGTTTACAAGAGATTGCATTGAAGAACTTTATTTTGCTTACAATAACAACCTTCTAGATGTAATTTGCGTAACTTGAGTGCGTTTTATAATAGTCCAGAAGTATTGACTATGTACATAACTTGCCATTCATGGCGATATGAATCGAATTTTAATTCAAACTTTGATTAAAATACCAGTTTTATTTGAGTCTTGGGATATAAAATCCTATTATGAAATAAATTAGAGGTTACATCACCATCATCATTTTGTTTTCGATCTTACTAAAGGTCGGTTTAACGCAGCTCTAACTTCTTTTCTATTCTGTGCTAATCTAAAAAAGTTCTACACACCCTTCACAACCTAAATTTCTAATAATTTGACTAATATAGCTTGGTCTAGGTCTCCCTATACTCTTCTATCTTTTTCTTATCTACTTAGCTCTACATAAATATTAGAAACCTGATGGTTGTTAAAGAACTCCAACATGCTTACATGATTCCCATTTATACGGAATTGAAATATTACCTGATGATCTCCTACAAAAAAGGAAAAGTATTAAATTATATGTTATGGTAAGGCTTAAGCAGCGAATTACTGCCAACATGCCAGACCGCTAACTAATTGTGAGTTATGTCATGGTAACATTTAGTTAACTGATTTTTATTTATTTATTTCTTTTTGCTTTGTTTCCGAACTTACTTAAGTTCGGTTTGACGCAGCTCTAAATTCTTTTCTATTCTGAGCTAGTCTAAAAAGGTCTACATACCCTTCACAACCTAAATCTCTAATAATTTCACTAATTTAGCTTTGTCTAGGTCTTCCTACTCTATTTTTATTTGGTAGTCTATAATCTAAGACCTTACTAAATAGTATTAACCGGTGCCCTATCATTCTATCTCTCCTTACTTTTAATTGTTTCCACAAACAGTGTTCCTCACCTATCCTTCTATAAACTTCTTCATTTATTAATCTATCGGTCCAACTAATCTTTAACATTCTCCTATAACACCAAGTTTCAAAAGCTTCTCTCTTTTTCTTATCTACCTCTTTAAATGTCCAAGTCTCACTACCGTACAACAGAACGCTCCAAACGTACGACTTTAAGAAACTTTTTCTATTATCTAAACTAATACTAATAGCTATTAGTAAGTATTTCTTTTTTTTAAAAAACATTTTTCTAGCTTGAGCTATTCTAGCTACTATATCCCTTCTGCAACGTCCGTCCTTTGTAGTTATACTATCTAAATAGCAAAATTCATCTACCTCCTCTAACTCGGAATTACCTATATTTAAGTTTGGTTTAGAACTAGGCTGTAACTCACTTGTCATTATCTTTGTCTTTCCTGAGTTGATTCTCATATTATAATTACTCTGTAGTATCTCATCTAAAATATAAACTCTCCTGACTCTTTTCTAGACTCTGCTATAATGGCTATATCTTCTACAAAACGAGATAGGTATCTCTCTTCTCTCTCTAGCTAAGCTTAAAGCTTCCTCAATATAAACATTAAAAATCAAGGGAGATAGTACACAGCCCTGTCTAACACCGTTTCTAATCTTAGCTTTCTTTTCTATTTCATCAAATGTAATTACTACGCTTTGGTTTTTATATAGACTGTAAATAATTTTTTTATCCCAATGAGAGATTCATATTTTTCGCAAAACCCTGACATAACAATCCAATTAACCCTATCAAATGTTTTTTCTAAATCTACATACGCGAAATGAGCCTTTTTATTTTTTGTAACCTTTTTTCGATAATTACCCTAGTCATTAGTATCGGTTCTCTAGTCCTTCTGTCTTTGCGAAAACCATATTGGTCTTCGCCTAAATAATTCTGTCACAACTTCTACTCTATTTCTAATTATTATTGTTAGTATTTTGGAAGTGTGAGAAATTAAACTAACCGCTCTAAAATTCTCACACCTATCAGCTCCTGTCTTTTTTGGGATTGGGATAATAATATTTTTTAGAAATCTATTGGGACCTCACCTGTGTCATATATTACTTTTACTAGTTCATATAATCTGTCTAACGTTTTCTGACTTGCATATTTTATTAATTCTGCGGGTATATCGCCTATCCCTGACGCTTTATTTAGTTTAAGATCCCTAACAGCTCTTAATATTGAGAACCTTATTTCTACTTTGTCTTCTTGGTCGTTTTCTAACTCATCCAAATCGTCCCCCTTATATAAATCTTCTAAATATCTTTTCCATCTATCTGCTACCTCAACTGTATTTATTAGAAACTCATTATTCTCATCTTCAAAACCATTATATTTTTTCCTATCTTCCCCGAAAAACTTTTTAACTGCCCTGTAAGCCCTGTCTGTCTTACCTATTCTCAAATCACCTTGTATTCCCTTACAATTCTCCTTTATCCATTTATTTCTAGCTTTCCAACATTCATGTACTATCTTATTTTTAGCTCTATTATATTTTTGCTTACTTTCACTATCCAATTCTCTGAAAGGTTTAAGTTTCTTCTATTTTTAATTAAATCTAATATCTCCTTTGTTACCAAGAGTTTTCTCGCTTCTACTTTTTTCTTAGCTATAGTCTGTGTTGCTGTATCATGTACAGTCCTTAAATCTTTCCATCTATTTTCTATGTTCCCTCTTATAGCTATCTCTTTGATCTTATTATCCAATACTTGTTTATATTCCTCTTTTACCTCACTATCATTAAGCTTATCTAGATCCCATCTCTCTCTTTTAGCCTTAGAAGTTACATACTGTTAAAATAAATCGCTGTATGTGATATAAATTATTGTGGTGATTGATATAAATTAACACTTAGTGCTTTGTATACATTAATCATAGTGGTTCGATAGTAATTAAGAAGGTAGCATTGTAGTTTTAAGAAGTTGTTTTTTGTACTATTAGCGATTAGCTGGAAACATTGTCGTGAGTGATTTACAATCTCACCGCAGTTACAAATTATAAGAAAATTCCACGAAATTACATGAAAAGGCTTGTGTAATCAGTTGATAATAACCAACTGTAGTTATTGCAAAAGAGTTTTCGTTACAGTACTTGTGTAAAATATAGCTCTTACTTTATTTGTTTTTACAGTAATAACGCATACAAAAAATTATAACTTTGGGGTATTGTTAACATGCCGAAACACAATATAAATTGAAAATAAATATGTATACAAATTTCTTTAGTTTTCTTTTAATACTAAGATAACCCCTACTGCAAAGTAGTGAAACACCAATGGAGAGTAAAAATACATTCAAAAGAAGCAATTAGTTAAGAAGATTGAATAGCAGTTGCAGGTGAATTCGCTTGGGGAGTCTTCTACTTTGAAGAATTTTTAAATAGCGAATGCACTGTTTAATCTACGCTCTACCATTTTCAACCAAACCGGTTTAGATGCAGTTTTAGATAAACTTAAATAGGATGATACGTGACTAGAATAGATTGTAGAATTACGGTAGTTCAATAAGGGATTTTCTTATCAAACGACATGCAATTTTATATACACTAAGCAATTTGTGATGTATTGCATTACAAGATTTTTTCAACAAATGGGTTGTAAGGAGTAGAACGTATGATAAAAATGGCGGATTTAAAACTCTCTTTAGTTCCAAATAATGTTATTGATGGATAGTTAGAAAGGCAACGATTTAACATATGTATTTGACGTATCGCGAAAACAGAATTGTTTGTGTGGTATATTCGCCGCATGAAAGCTGAGAAAATGTCAGTTGCACTGCCACAAACGAACGAAAACGCCGAGTTTGATCAGTATTATATCAGAAACTTCTGTTCATACTCTTGTAAATACGTTGAAGAAAATAACAATACTGTAGTGCCGACAGTATTTCGATTGCAACTGCCAAATAACTTTAAACGTAGGCCAAAACCCATTTTTGTGTAAATACCGATGAAAATTGCCTAATGAATGTGTGACAACAAACATGTATGTATATCACGATAATAATCAAAAGTTGAAGCAAATGTTAGGATTTAACAGTTATCGAGTGTGCAGTTGACACATTTGAAACTTTCCTTCTTTAAGTAAATGCTTACATGAAATCTATAAGATAGTACTCTTATCTTTCAATTTATGAGTTAAAACAAAGGTCCAACGTTGCATTGGCTTTCTAGTTTGCTACTGGTAAAATGAGCGATACGGTATAACTTTAGATCTGTCCTAAAGGTCTGGGTACTCGCAACAATTTTTTAAGGGTGTTTCGGCTAACTATAGTGGTGCGGGAATGGGCTCCAAGAGAAGAAAAATAATAAAAACAAACATTTGAAATAACTGAAAAATAAAAACTACGTTGCAATACCACTTACCTTGAAAGACTTTTTGTATTGCAAAAATTAGGAGGCGCCAAACCGTCGTGTCTCTACGATATTTTTCTTACACGGAAGACGGTTATTTCGAATAGATCTTTTTTGCTTTTAGTTTCCTAAATTTATTACATTATACTCCACTTAGTTCTACAATATCTTAAAAACACTCGTGAAATTTTGTCATATTGAAGAAATTTTTAAAACAATGTGCCTCTTGTCAATTACGACTTCATCACTAGGGTCGCTGGATATCCTTTCATAAATTTGTATAATTCTATCTGGTTCATAAGTAAGTCCAAACAAAATTCAAACTCAATTTAACTTCTTGTAAGATTACATCATTGCAATATGATTACAAATAATTTCATAAAAAAATGAATTTTCTAACATCAAACTGGCAAGGTATTACTAAAAAAAAATTCTACAGAAAAAATATTAAATCAATTAACAAAACCACCATAACATTGCTTCAGTTTTCAATATTGAAATAGATGACGTTCTAAATACCATTTGTGGAAATATTCTTAATAACAATACATATTAATAATAAATTAGAACATTGTGGCACTTTACAAATTAAAATAATTCATACCCCTTTATCACTAAATATTTTTAAAGACTAAATACATATTTCGACCACTATGTGTTCATCTGAATTGCTTTCTCGATTGGCTTAAAACAACCAATGGGAAAGCATGATTAACTTTGGTTCCGCTCAAGCAGTTTTAATTTTAGTATAAATACAGTGATTTTTTTTAAGGCAACAATTTACCTTGTTTTGTAGAGATCACCAGCCTAGTTGGTGAGAGGAATATCCTCAGGTGTTCAAAAAAATTTAGTGAATTGTTTATTGGGAAGGATCACTTCAGCCTATGTGGTGAGGAGAATATCCTCAGAAGGGTTTCCTAAACAACTTTTTATTTAATGATTTTTATTTTTTACTTAATTACTGATGATGACCACATAGTGGTCGAAATAAGTATTTAGTCTTTAAAAATATTTTGTGCTAAAGAGAGTATTAATTATTTTAATAACAATACATAGAAAATAATTAAATACCAACCTCTCCGTTTATCATTCCATTGTTCATTAAATGTACCAAGTTTTACTCGTTAATTATCACCAAATTCCATTCATAAAGTTTATAGTTGTAATTAGTACACATCCATTTCTTAATATTTTAAAATGTTCCAAGCTTCTTCTCACAATAACATAATGTTTAAATTTAACCAAAGTTAGTTCTGATACTAATTCATAAACACAAACATTTACATCTTACATATAAAATTCACATGTACATAATTATAATTCATATACAAAAAAAGCACAACCTTACTCATGGTTTGGTTCATCTTGTAAAAGGTTAAGAATGTCCAGAAACACAAGTTTTCCATAGTTCTCCTTCTAACTACAGCTCCCTTAGCACAACACAAAATCCAAACCTCAGTGGAGTGAACTATCAACTTCCCAACCCCGTTGCCCGGTTATCACGACGTTACGTCTACGAACACGTAATTAGAACTTATTCTGTTCTTGTAGATGTAGCTAGAAACGAAGATGCCATGACGCGCACTGCATACTTTTCCCTGCAGAAAAATCTATATGTACATTTTCAAGCTGTGTTGCTTTGTATTTTCCTTCCATTTACAAACTTAACCCTTCTTTGTAATGCATGCTAATCGAGGTCAAAGTTTCACTCCAAAAATTAAATAATTTTAACCAATGCTAAATACAAAGTTATTGTACGACAACTGTCTATTTATAATTTATCTTTCCATGAGCAATGCATACGTGGCGAGTTGTAATATTTAGATTTATTTTAATTTACGGTTTTAAATTAAGTCATCACCTTGAATTAATGCATTTGCAGAGTATTTAAAAGAATTAATGTTATATCTTATTATCTTAATTATCTCTATAGAAACAAACTTTTGAAATTTTCTGCGTAGTTAACGTTTATTGTTCGTAAAATCTACTACACATGTTTATTCGGTCCCTTCAAAAATTAATTTTTTTTCTTTCTCATATGGTTTTTAGTAAAGTAACACGAACGCGTTACGAGTTCTTCCTACATTTATATATATATATATATATATATATATATATATATATACATTGTAGTGGTTTTAAAGGGCTAAATCTACGTATAAACAAAGTAATTTCAAACACCCTGTATAGAGGAAGCAACCAGAATTTACGTGCAAAATTTATTTTACTTAGTGAATTTAAGGTAACAAGTATTACCATAATTGTACAATTAATGAATAAAATTTAGTTAGGTTCGTAAAGAAAATAATAATTGTACAATTAATGAATAAAATTTAGTTAGGTTCGTAAAGAAAATAAATTTTAGAAGCCAATGCAATTTATTTATTAATTTAATGGAGTTTAATTGAACGGGTAATTACGTATAATACGTAAATCGATAATACCAAGGTGAAACGCTTTGCTAACACATAAACAGCCGTTGAATATAAAATACCTTGAAAAGCCAACTCTTAGAAATGTTGTGTTAAAACGTCGGTTAATTAAACACCTGCATATTTTCGAAATGTCAGGTTCCCCTTATTTTTATAGATAACAAGCAAGTTTCAAAGAATATTGGTTAAACAACAGTCGCAAAGCACGTATCAGTCCACATGGAGTAAATTTGAAACGCGGACAGTAATATCGATTTCTACCACTCAAACAAGGTTAGAAGGAAACATATAATATGCATAAGAAAGGGACAGCGTTAATATAGGCGGGGTTTTTAAGACGTCAATAGATATACTATTGGTCAATATAGTTAGTTCTAGAACAGACAAACACGAGAATATTTGAAATCGGGTTTATTGGAAAATATCGCAACGACGCGCTAAATTTCGGAGATTTCGAAAACGGTTGAAACAAAATTTAAGGAAGTGTTATTTTAAATTAGCTTTTTCACTGGAAGAGTGGCCTAGAGGTGGCATTCGGGATCATATAAATACTCGAAGAGAATTAACATCGCTCTCTTTTAACTTCCATCTCTTAGTATTGTCACCGCTTCAGAATACTAGTTTGTAAGTATACATATTTTTAAATTAAATAGTACAGTGTTGGCCTCATAATTTGATACGTGAATAGTGTCGAGTCTAAATTTTAATATGAAATGCAACATTTATCTTAAACAAGCTCGTGAAGTGACGTGAAGTAATGTAAATTAAATTGAATTAAACTAAAGTACGCAATTATAAAAGAAGTGTAATTAATTTGGATTTGGATTTGGATGCACCGTGAAGGCAGAGCAAATAGCACAACCTAGATGGGGTTCGTCTACAAATAGCTAGAAGCGGCCAGCAGAGCAGAGCGAAACAACTGAACGGCATCGTCAACGGAGTAGAAATCTTCAACAAATTCCAGGTAACGCTTTAAAATTGTTGTTGTTAGAAGAATTAAGAAGAATTAAGGTGATGAAGAGAGGAATTATGAGTAAGAGATTATTTTTTTATTAAATTTTTCTACTGTGTGCAATTTTCGAGTTTTGGAAAATTAATAAAATTCTCAAATTTTTTTTACTCTGGTGAGGCTCTTACCAGAGTTCCACGGCAATATATATATATATATATATATATATATATATATATATATATACATGGTGTGTTCACGTTAAGAGATATCACCAAATATTTCAGCTTGATGACCTTTGATTGAAATTGGGTTTTCGGCAGGAGAAAGGAAAAATCGAAATACACATTTTGAGGAAGTATTAACATTTTAACTCTTTTGGTACACGCATGCGCAACAAAATTAGAGTATAATATGAATTTAAATTTACGAATAATCAGTTTATAGTGAAATTGTAACTATGTCTATCCTAAACACGAGATATCTCTGATATCATCAAATATGGACATAAATGAATAAATATATGTTGTCTAATAAATTGCTCAGAGTTTCCACCCTGATGTTCCAAAACATGATTCCATGCGATTCAAAAATTCTGTTGATGTTGCTGCTTTTATTTGATCTTCACTCAGATTATTAAATGCCACGTGTATTCTGTTTTTTTAAATCTTGTATATTATTAGGTGGATCTGTGTATACAACAGTTTTAAATGCTCCCATAAAAAAGCCCAATGGAGTTAAATCTGAGGAAATTGCCGGTCATTGAAATATTTCATAGGTACTAATCCATCGGTTTAGAAACATTTCATTTAAGTATTGTCGAACAAAGATGTCATTGTGTGCTGGTGCACCATCTTGTTGAAAATACATATTTTCACACGTGACTAATGGAATATTGTCAAACAGTAGTTGAATTTCAAGAAATTCTAAATATCTTTTACCAGTAAGTATCCCGTCACAAAAATAATGACCTAATAGTTTTCACCAACTAATCCACACCACACACTAATCCCCAGACTGTTTTAGAATTAGTTTCTAGGGACCAATGTCGATTTGTATTATCCCAAAATTTGTGATTTTGTTTATTTATTATACCATTATTTGTAAATTTTGACTCATCAGTTCAAAGAACACGATTATAAAATAAATTATAGATTTCAAGTTGAACATTAAATCATGGTAAAATCTCTAACTTTTGTTCACCTAACCTATATTATCATACAATAATATTAAATTAAATAACAAACAAAAACTAAGATCTGCCCATAATTGAACAAATATGCATGCATCTAAAAAAACAGCTTTAATTTATCAATTACAAACATTTAACCAATTTAATTTTTACATACGAACTATGCGGGTACAATTGTAAACTTTTCCATATGAGAATCTCTGTGTTTACAATACGATTTAAATATGTGTGCACCAACTTAAGAAGTCCTTTTCATAATAAGTTTTATTCTTTCCTATTATTACAACCAATCACAATTATTAATTACAGAACAGCATGTAATATTTAGCAGGTGAAAAACAAAAATTCTATAACTTAGAGGTTTTGTTGATCCTTACAAAGCTTTGAACGACTTTTTAGTGCAGGAAAATGGTTGCAGGTAATCAAGTACCCCAACTTATAGTTATATGAAAGCTTTCAACATAGGGAAGTTTCACCTGTGACGGTATTTTTAATTCCGCGTCTTCACACATGTTTGGGAATTTTTATACCAACCCAGGGGTTTAATGCCATCACATGAATTATCCGATATTCAACCTCAATCCACATAGCAATGGTTGCGTGTTAGTAGAAATGGAAACTCTGCCCTGATCTGTGATCTCGAATAACTGAAAAGTAGATGTTCTCCTTTATTATTCGTGGTTTTCATATTTTTTAACACCTTAGAGTAATTACATGATATTTTTCCTTCTCATGGTGTAGTGCATCTAACTTGTTCGATTTTTAAAGTTAATTTGCGAGTGTAAGAATATTGACGGTAATCTACCATGGTTGGCGATTTATTGAATTCGTGTGAGCTGTTAATTCCTCACACAGTTTACATGTAATGGAGTAATTTTCTTGGCTAGTTTTATGATTTTGCAGGTCGTAGGGTGTGTCCGTCCATGATTCAGTGGTTTTGAACTCGTGTGAATGTGTACGAATCAAATTTTATATGCCGGTTATTTATCGAGATCTATCTGTATTTTTTTAAAGTTTAATACAAAGAATGTAAATTTTTGATCGTTACTGCTGTTTGTACAAAAATTTACTACGTGCTTTACTATTTAAATTCTTTATCCTAATCTAATATCACATCGGATTAGCCACGTTATTAAACATGAACTAGCAAAGTTTCTAATAAACTTTACAGGCTAGTTTGATGATAAAAACTCATTTAACTAACTGAACTTAATAAACTCACTTTTAACTACTTAATGTTTCGTCAAATAATGCACCAGCGTTACATATTTGTGTCTATATGTTTAATTAAAAACTCTATTTTTTTTATGTGTAACTAAAAATTCAGTTCAACACCTTACATCATTTAACTTTGCAATACAATAGTTGTCACTTTTCAATTTTATACAGTACGTGTCTTATAGCTTTTAGGACTTCTCTACTCGAAATTATAAACAGCAATTCTAACAGTGTTTTTTAATTCTAAATTCAACTCTGCGTTGACTCAAAATTTCTACACTTTTAGTTTACACAATATCACATAATATTCATTAAAAACTCACCGTAAGTTTTATTTTTCTATCACAATCTCGATGAGGAAGTCGGCTTTGTTCTTGAAGACTTTCCACGTTTTTCGTACGGATCAGCTTGCTAAAAAGAGTAAGTCCATTTCGTCGAAGATTTTCGCGGTCCACTGACCACATTCCCAGCTTCATTCTGAAATAAAGAAGCTAAATAGAATCTCAGTTCAAATAAAACGAATCGTTTAGTTTACCTAATAACTCAACATCAAGGGATTTAGTTTTGAATCAGTTTAAGGAATGGGATTAATTTAGGACATAATTAAATTTGGACTATTACAAACTTCGTGGAAATCTGCTCTTTCATTATGCTGTCAGTGTAATAACCGTGTTGTTAAATAATAGAATTATACGCCGTTGCATTGCTGGATTGTTAGGAATAGGCGAAGTTAATTACAAGCTATATATAATAGCTTAATTATTCAAAGTTTGTCATGGGTCGATGTAATATATCACAGAAGTTGTAATTAGATTTGTAAACATATACATTATACCTAGATGCAACTTAATATAGACAGATGGATATACACGGTGCCTCCGATTAAGCCTGCGCCATTGCTAACTTCGTTATTATTGGGACTACAGTGTTAGTTAAATTAGCAGATCTGTTACCAGACATAAAGACTTGTTCACCAATTATAAAAACCCAGACGAATATAATTAATTTTGCCCCGATCACGAAAACCACGCGTGCAATCAGAAGAGAAAACATATATAAACAGCTCCAAATCGACAAGAAACTCAGCTCTTGTTGATTTTTATCCAAGGAATAGTACTTCCTCGCTTGTGATTGGTATCCAAACATCTAGTATTACGCCATGTACAAGTTTACGCTAATTAAATCACACTACATACAGCCATTGATTGTTATCCTGGTTAACACATTATTTTTTCATTACACCGCTGGTAATACTTGTCTCGGTTCAAACAGTACAGCGCACGCGATTTTTATCCCGGCAGCACGATATACCCATCATTACATAGCCAGTGATTAGTATCCTATTGGTACTAAATCACTATATTACGCGTTCATCAATTACATTCTGACCCCACCTTACTCATTTATATCTGGAAACGCAGAGCACAACCCCACCGAGGTCGTAAGCTAGCTCGATCTCGTCAGCGATGAGCCTTGGAAGTATCAGTTCCGTCACCATCGCCGACAGTTACTCCCTGAAAGCATGTATCTTTTTTTGGCGAAATAGACTCCACGTTTATTTCAAGTTTGTTTTTGTTGTGTTCGTTAGCACGCAACCGTATTAATTCTGTATTCATATAGCATTTACCTTAATTAACTCACTTGTACTTATTAATACGTACTCGTGTTAATACGGTATCTAAATTGTATTTGCCTTAACTATCATAACGTTGGTTTTCGTTTGTGCTTATTAACACGCACCCGTGTTAACACTGTGTTCATATTTGTTCGTATTTGCCTTAATTAACTTAGAGTTTGTTCTTGTTTGTATTTATTAACACGTACTGGTGTTAATACTATTCATACTGCATATATCTTCAACTACCTTAATATAGTTGTTACCTGTATATTTGTGCTTTTACTATGTATAAGGTTAGATGCTTGTTTGTTCTCATTAACACGCCCTTGTGTTAATCATGTAACTATTCATATTTTATTATCTGAATTAAGTTGCTTTATAGGTATAAGGAATATTTGAACATTTGTTTTTGTTTGTGCTAATTAGCACGCACTCGTGTTAATCCTGTAAATATTTAACTGTACTTTGTAACAGTTTAAATTTTGGCGTTACCAATTTTGTTAGTAAGCAATGTATTTTACTTATTCTGATAGATAGACAACCATACATACAGACCTCTTAGGAACGTATTTTGGTTGAAAACAACATTTTGTTCGTTAATTTGGTAACCATCTGTGCTTATGAGGGATATTATCTACTTTGTTAGATACGCAAATTTTGTCTTTCTTTTTGATTTAAGCACTGCACGAAAATGGGTCTTCCTAATTGTGAATTTGACCCTGAAACTGAGTTTCTTCACTTTGTTATAATGTGCAAAGCTGAAAGTGGGGAAGTTTACTTCGCTTTTATTAATTTGAAATTGCTAAATCTGATGAGGATTTTCCACTTCAGCATTTAGTTACGGGTTCACGTGACATTAAATTGTTGCGAGAAGCACGCAATAATCAATTATTCACGGAAGCACGCGGAAATAATTTTCATCCTGGCGGGTTCACTCTGGTATCAGAAATTCGTATTATTTTAATAGAATTCGCACCTGGTAAATTCTAACCACTAAGTTTGAGACATCTCAAACACCATTCGTTGCCACTCTGAACGCACCCTGCAATGCAGTCAACATTTCTGAAGAGTATTGTTAGCAATCGTCAGTATAACCAATCTACAGTTTAATAAGTTATTTTGCATGGAATCGTAAATTATGGAAAGCCGTTGATGGTGCACGCTGTTCAATTGTGTTTTTTAAGCTGTTATCTTTACAGGTGTCGTACTTGTTAGAGCCGTAATAGGAAATTCTGGTTGTGGCCCCTAGGTAACATTGCCATCAACTTATGTATCAGGTGACAACAATCTAAGCATTTGTTATACATACAGGTTAGCCAACTACTGCGAGGAAGTCCAATATCTCATTCAATATAATATACGTTAAAAAATGTTTCAAATAAAAGTTGTAAAATATTTCTAAACATACAGGCTGGCCAATGTGTCGATCTGTTTTTTGAAATTAAACATCCTGTATTTTATGTCATATTTCGATTGTTCCTTTTAAGTGCTCTATGAATATTTTTTTTTGTTTTAAATAAAGCGGTGCCAAGTTGTGAATTTTGTTCCTGAAAATTCGGCAAAAGCATTGACTAATTTAAAAATGTGTAAGGTCGATCAGTTTTAAAATTTTGATAAACAGATAAACAAAGATCATTCCTTGCTAAATATGCCACTATTTGACGATTTAGTTATACAGGATGTTTGCAATTATTCTTAAACGTTTGCAAATTTTAAATAGCAAAAATTTTATTATTTTAATTGAAACACCCTGTATATTATTTTGCAGGTTAAACCTTTACAATTTATATCTACACCATATAAACTCTAAAATTGGCAGATTTTGAGAAATTGGCAATTTTGCTGAAAAATTGATGGGTTTTACTTGAGTTAGGTGTGATTTTTAGAAACATGTCAATTAAACATGACATTAATATTTTTTCAGTCTGATATTGACAGTACCATATTTGAAATGGAATCAGAGTGAGAACATGTTTTATAAAAAATTAACAAATTAAAATAATTTTAATTAAATCAATACGATAAAAGTTAATTAACTTTACACAAAAACTACGAAATAGTTATTTCATTAAATGTTCAAATTGACCACCGTTTAATTCTAAACAATAATATAGGCGGTCATCGAACGCTCTGCTAACATTTCTCAATATATTAACAACGATATTTTGGAAAACATTTGTTATCCGTTGTTTCATGTCTTCCTTTGTCGTTACCGGTGTTTTGCATACCTGATTTTTAACATGAACTAGACTCAGGGATATGGACTCTTAGTTACGCGTTCTTTTCATGGGTTACTTAAAAACATGAAATGAAAAATTACTGGATTCCAGTTACGTGGTTTTATTCTTCACAATAATAAAGAAAAATGAACATCCTAGTTAACACTTATACTCACTATTAAAAACAAAAACCTAAATGGGTACAAAACAACTTTACTGCATCCCTCCTATTCTAGTTAAAATATTCTTAACTATTCAGGCTCAAAGAACTACCGGACGTAGGTAAAATAAACTTAACCACTTATCATAAATTATGCTAATATTAGTAACTCAAATTTTCCGCGCTAATACTATTTCACTTTCACACGCCTCTGAAGTTTATTAATATAGTTCTTTCCCCAAGTTCCGCGGTTTGGTAACGTCGGCGAGGTAAAATATAACACCAAACGTAGATAATATAATGTTAGATAGGGGCCCCTTCCTGAACGAGGTCGATCGTATACAAGCGAATCATCGTCATACAAGGCAAACAACTACCTTTTCACAAAAACACACGTGATGGTTAAAAGCAGTGCTGGATAATATCTGTAACCAGATCACCACTATCTACAAACTGTGAATTCTATTATTTCTTCATAACAAAAAGTTAGAGCATGCTTAATACTGTAAAATAATACGATACCTACAGATTGTTTTCGATTCTGAATTCCAACTTAGCACTGCGTCACTTTTACAGTTTTTCTGTAAGTTTTGATTTATAAAGCATCACCTTTACAACGGAACTATGTTAAATTCTCAACGCAAATATAAACAGAAATAATCACCCAAAACCACATTTTTTAATGAATACCTTGCCTGACATCTCACTCAGCCGATTGTTCAGGCGCAACTAACTGATTATGTATCTGCCCGCAACCAGCAGGATTATACAAGTTACCCTCGTTCTCACCCCACGATCGCTTAACACGCGCAACCAACTTATATATAACTTACTTCCTAGAATACAACATTGTTTTTGATCTAAGGACAGAATTTAAGAAGAGGGAAGCTTATAATTTAACAAAATAAACTATGTATTCCGGGCGTGCCCAGCACATCATCCACCAAATTAATTAGTTATTTTACGAAAACTAATTTATTTCACCCCCCCTGAGGCACAACGGAGTCAATCGGTACCACATAGGGTTTGAGATTAACAATATTTTGGATGCCTAAGGATAAGCCGGTGGCGTCTTCTTTAATCTCATAAGAGTTTGGATTTACCAACCTAACAGTAGGGCCTCTAAAAATCGGAAAGAATTTCTTGATAGTTTTGCTATCTAAAGACGATTGCAGCTGGGATCGCACCAACACTTTATCTCCTGCCTTGAAAACAATTAGCCGACGACACTTTTTAGCGTGCCGTTCCTTTCTTTTCTCGTCTCTCGTATGCAACCAAATAATACAACAATCGTACAATCTTTATTTACCGCTATTTACAAACAATTATTCCCAGATATGTACAGTTTGGTACTCTAGTTACAACTCAATAAGTGATATTTTTGTAAAGTCCTTGTTTTAACATTTTAATTGCAAACACAATTAATACAATAGGAGTAAATGGGCCCCAAATAATACCCTATATTTATTGCACACTGGAGTATGGTAAGCTCATAATAACCCAGTTCATTAATGTATGCCTTTTACCTTGCATAAAATTACTACAAAACTAACAAACCCATGTACCCTTAACAATCCAATTTAAATTCATAATGAAATTTAGTAAGCTTTACATACACCTTTTTTTTTCAATATTTAAAATACCCTAATAATTGTCTTGTACACGTATCTTTTCCGATACGTTATATTAACCATAAATAACTCCAATGTTCACTCACACATCACAAATACTTCCAAAACTTTATCAGATAACAGAAAATACAAATGAGTTACCTGGAAAATACTTCAAGCCTTCCACCTCCTTGGATGAAGCTCTACAGAACCCCTTGGCTTCGTGATTATGCGCTCTGATCCTCCAGATAGACGATAATCTCAGTATATGCCAAGCTCCTTGCTACAAATTACCATTCCATCACAGCATACAAATTCACGTACATTACACTTTTGTTTATTGATTTATTAGCTTGTTATGGTATTAGTTGGACCTCGGTTAATTTAATTCACTCGACACTACACACGTTAATAACTAGAAGGCCTCAACTTACCACGTTATAAGTGCTAATACTATTTTTACTGAATTATACAATTTTTCAATACTCACAAGCGTCGGTTGATTATTATACGTAGTCTAAAGCGATGAAAATACAAAGAGAATAAAAGAGAGCCCTACTAATTTTTTTAAAGTATTTATACAATCCAAAATGCCACCTCTCGGCCACCGTTCACGCGAAATACTTAATGTAAAATAATACTTTTGCAAATTTTAATCTAACTGACTTAAAGCTTCCAGAAATTTACCTCGTGGACGCGCTATATAATCCAAAAAATAGCTTTCACCAGTCGCGTGTTCGTCCGTTGTAAAACTATCTGTTTCAACCAATGATGCTGTACTGTGTCGTCATAAAACACCGCCTGTAATATTTTTATCCCTGTCTTATGTATATTTGATCTCGCGTTCCAACCCCACTTGAGTTATAGAAAATCGATATTGAGTACGTGCGTTTTGAAAACGAATGCTTTTATATCCGTTTCTATCTGATAATCTATAGGAACACTGTGGCACGATTTAAATAAAATTAAATAAAAACCCTTAACCATAAAAAATATTTAAATTACTAAATACGTATTTCGACCACTATGTGGCCATCATCAGTAGAAAACCTGTAATTAAAAAAAAAAAAACTGTTGTTCTGGAACACTTCAGAGGATATTCTCCTCACCACTTAGGCTGATGTGAACCTTCCCAACCTATAATTTACTATATTGTTGCTTTAAACACTATCGAGGATATTCTCCTCACCCGCAGGCTGGTGTTCTCAACAACAAACAAGTGAATTGTGACATTATAACTTAAATCTACTTAATTTATACTAATTCTAAACCTACTGAAGCGGAACCAGTTTAATCTTGCTTTCTCATTGGTTGTTGACCAACCAAACGCGTGCAAAATTCAACTTTCGAACAACTTACGCACTTGCGCAAGGAATGTCTCAGAACAAACAAGGAAAGATCATCTGATTATTAAAGATTTACGACAAAAGAATTGTTTTTATTTAAAGGCTGATAAGGGGAATAAGTTGGTTATTCTGGATAAACAAGACTATGTTGATAGAGTAGAGACTTTGCTGTCTGAGGGTCCTTACAGACCAATAGTAAAAAAACGTAAAAATGAAGTTCCTTTAAATAAAATGATTAAATCAACACAGTCTGTTTTGAAAGAATGTCCAAACCTAATTTCGCCCACACTAAAATTAAAATTAACAATTTCAAATCCTGAAATGCCAAAACTTTACTGTTTACCAAAGATTTACAAAAATAATAAATCGATGAGACCAATAGTTTCAGGTATCAACTCACCGACTTACTATTTATCACGATGGCTGTCAAATGAATTCAAGAATTTAAAGTTTAATAGTTTGTCTGTACAAAACTCTTTAGAGTTCATTAATAAAATTAAAAATATCACATTAGAAGAGAACGAAATCTTAATTTCATTTGATGTCAGTTCATTATTCCCTAGTGTTCCAATATCACGTACTTTAACATATTTAAAGGATGTTCTTATAGATAGTGATATTGTTGATGATAAAGTTGAGGACTATATCAAGCTTGTTTCGCATTGCATGTCCCAGAACTGTTTTCAATTCAACAACAAGTTGTACGAACAACATGAAGGCACAGCAATGGGAAATAGCTTATCACCTTTTATAGCAAATTTATTTATGTCTCGTTTTGAAACCGAGTTAAAAGAAAACTCCAAATACTTCCCAAGAATATGGTTAAGGTACGTGGATGATATTTTTGCAGTTTTTGACACTTCTAAATCAAATGTTGATGATTTTCTTAAAGAAATGAATTCAAAATTTCAAAGCATAAAATTTACGTATGAACTAGAGAATACCTTTACCCTTTTTAGATACATTAGTAATTAGAAATGGTAATAAATTAGAATTTGACATTTATAGAAAAGAAACCAATGTAAATCGCTTTATTTTGTCTTCCTCTAATCATAGCATACAACATAAGTTGGCTTCATTTAACTTTTAATTAATAGATTATTGAATTTCCTTTAAATAAAACAGATTTAATAAAGAATTTGCTCTTATTAAACAAATAGCGAATTACAATGGTTTCTCTTCTGATATTATAGATAATATTTTTAGAAAGTGTAAAAATAAGATCAACATCCGTAAATCAACGACTTTGCAATCAACCACCTTACCTCTAACGATAATGTTAAATATGTTAAACTTCCGTTTCACAAAACCACAAAGGGTCTTAATAAAATATTCAAAAGGTGTAATTTTAAAATTGCTTTCACTAATACTAATAAAACTAAAGATTTGCTAGGTAATCCAAAAGACAAGGGGGAAAAATTGCAAAAGTCGGGGATTTATAAAATTAGTTGTGCAGGGCCATGGTGTTTTCAAAAATATATTGGTCAGACCAAGAGGAATATAACAACAAGATTTAAAGAACACATTGCTCACTTCAAATATGGTAAATATGAAAGGTCTCAGGTCGCCAAACATATATTTGAAACCAGCCACCCCGTTAAACTAGAAAATGTTAAATTGTTAAAAGCGGTACCAACGTTTTCCTCCTTAAATGCCTATGAATCAATTAAAATTGTTAAACATAAAGGACCCCTCTTAAACACCGATAAAGGGCCAATAGAGTCATCTAAGGCTTTCCCTATTGGTCAACAACCAATGAGAAAGCAAGATTAAACTGGTTCCGCTTCAGTAGGTTTAGAATTAGTATACATTAAGTAGATTTAAGTTATAATGTCACAATTCACTTGTTTGTTGTTGAGAACACCAGCCTGCGGGTGAGGAGAATATCCTCGATAGTGTTTAAAGCAACAATATAGTAAATTATAGGTTGGGAAGGTTCACTTCAGCCTAAGTGGTGAGGAGAATATCCTCTGAAGTGTTCCAGAACAACGGTTTTTTTTTTTTTTAATTACAGGTTTTCTACTGATGATGGCCACATAGTGGTCGAAATACGTATTTAGTAATTTAAATATTTTTTGTGGTTAAGGGTTTTTATTTAATTTTATTTTCGTATCTATCTGTAGCGTATTATTGATCGTGCATCTTCTCCGCACTTTAAGAAACTTTGTTAGTTGGTTATTTGAAGCAACTGACGGTTGGAAATATATTCTATGAAGCCCGCTTTATTATGCTGATAAATTCGAAGAAGGTAACCTTTTAAACATGCAGGTGTTCTTAATTATCTACCGTTTAAAACAACAATTCTAGGAGCTTATATTTCACGGTGTTCGATACAATTGACGTCCTTGTCTGCTACCACGAACCCTTTTGCCTTCGGATTATTGATTTTCTATATCCCGGTGTGTTTTCTAATGCTATTACACGTTGAATTAAAATAAATTAAATTAATTATGCGTTTCTATTTTGTTTTTAAAACTGGTTTTCCCTATGTACTTCTACCTTTTCAGTCATTAATTATAAAATACGTCAATATTTGTCCGTTTAAATTAAATAAATGAAATAAATTTTGCGCATAAGTAAATTGTTCCTTTCTCTATACAGGGTGTTTGAAATTGCATTGCTTACCCCAAATTTAATCCTTTGAATCCATAACAATATATATATATATATATATATATATATATATATATATATATATATATATATATATATATATATATATATATTACCGTAAAGTCTACTCTCGATTAAAGCCTAAAATTAATTCGAGCCCCACAAATTGGGCGTCATAAATTACTGTGAAGTTTAGCTGAAAAAGCCCCACATTTAGGAAGTCATAAATTCTATGTAGTCTAGCTAGAATACAAAACTTATTTTAACTTACTTCTCTTCAATACCTATTTTTATCCTTTGAAGAAGCTCTTCCTTTTGGACGCCAAAATACTCCCAGCTTTTTCCTATAATAAAAGAAACTTAACTTCATCAATGAAGTGAGTTATTTAGCGCATTCTGACAAGAACTCATTGGTTGTGGTATATTGCCGTAAAGACAATTTCAAGTAGAGTATTTTTTCAAAAAATATACACGGTGTTTTATTTAAAAATCCAAAGTGACCTATTATTGCTCAAATATAGTAAACCATGAAAAATACTTAATGCCTTACATTTGTAGAGAAAATATATTCAAAAAACTTTTTCCTATGAAATTTTTCTATATCTTGCATAGTTTAGAAGATATACGCTGGCTAATGAAAACCGAACCAACTTGTATATTTACGTATGTGTTGCACTAGCGTGTTCTGCTGGACACCATGTTACGGTAATCCGTGCGGACAAGAAAAAAGTAGTAAAGCTAGCAAAGAAAGTAGCCCGCACCGAGTATCGCAACAAAAAAGAAATCGAATGAAGTAATGCCGTGCTAGCTAAAACTTCGTAGAGTGAGGTGGATTACACAGAAAGAAAATTTATTTACAAACCCTTAAAAATCAATATGTTATTAAAGGAAAACCAAGTCGCATAGAAAACATCATTTATCCAACGTATCCTCGAGGATTTACATTGTGCAAAAATTTTCGTAAAACTAATTAATGCCCCTCTTTAATTACCATAACCTAATTTTCTACCTCAATCCTAATATTTATATAAAACAAAAGAATATAGTGAGTGGTTTTCAGTCGCTACTCTCCATTCTAGTATTTATATAAAGTAGCAATTAAAAAAATTTATATAGTGAACTATTTTCTTTACCTTTAAGCTTACTATTTACATAAAACAGTAATTAAACTAGTCATACAAACCCTATATTTACACATTGTCCACAAGTAATTTTTAAAAAGTAACTACAAAAGTTGTAATGGTAAACTACATTATTTAAGAAAGAAACTCTATATGAGTCGAAATGCATTTCCTCGTGGCTGAAAAAAGTATTAAAAAAACGCCACACTTTAACATAATGTATTCTAAAATTTATATAAATAGAAAATTATATTTTAAAATTAATACCCAGACAAAAAAGCGGTCTTTATTAGCGTATTCCGACAAGGTTTGGTGAAGTAAGTCTAATTTCATCACCGTAACACCTCCAGTGTGTGATGAGTAATCTGAAAAACCTAACCAAAAAATCATACCAAATTCTTTTCTTTTCAATTCCCTTGACAGATAGTATTAAATTATTATCTGTCCTAGGATATATGTCAATACATGTTACATAGTGATGGGTTGAATTAGGGGAAAGTAAATTAGCATCAATTGCAGTAAATAATTTCGATGTTAGAAAAATTGCCCCTCTCAAAGTAACAGCTTTGTACAAACTAATTACAGAGCCCCATGATAGAAATTTATTAACTGCAGGAGCCCACTTGTTTATCTTGGCGATTAAAACTTCTGCCTTATGACGAAATGCATATTAAATATATCAGTAAATTTCTACAGAATATCTCGTAATTCGGACTTAAAATAATAGTTCGACAACGAAAACTCCATTCTACCAGATTAGAAAGCTCAAGCCAACAACTATAGCAATAAATGCTATTTTTCAAGAAACATCCATATATAAATAAAGAAATCGGCAAATTCGAATTGAACCACACTTGCTAATAACATGTAAAAAATTAATTTTATATAAAATTTCTAGTATTTCTTTTAAATATCATTTCAGAAGGTAAAGTTGCTGATTACCGAATACATTTTTAACAATAGAGACAGCTTAAGGTACTTTAACTTCTACCAAATATACTAATAAGATTCTAAATGATGGTAACTAAGTAATCTTTTCAATTTAAAGGGAAGTCGAAAATGCTTAACAAATTTACAAATGACCGTGGATAGAGTAGGGAATATGAAATTTAATTACATAAGATCGAAAATATTTACCTAGAAGGATGGCACGTAACAATCACCACCCACCCTGATATATAACCACTACAATTTTTTACGCTGATTAAAATGGTAAGAACGGAAAAACAGTTAAACTGCCAGTGTATGAATAATTTCAAAAATGTGCTTTTTTGCATCGGGGTACCCTATATATTTTTTACAGATTGGTAGCAAATACTTTTCTAAATAAAAAAGTTTTTTTTGCACTATCGGTCTAAGCTTAAAAATAACGGAGTGAAATCAAATAAAGTATCCTGATTTATAATCCATTTTTATATAAGTATTCTTTTAAGCAAATCTCTATTTAGGAGAAAGTTACAAACTAAACAAATTTAATATCAACAGTTCACAACAAATGAGCAAATATATTACCCTCTTCTGTAACGCACCTTCGGACACATTTTAGCACACGTTTCGTCTGTACCGAGTTTGCATTGCTTTAGATATAAACCAGATAGGAAAGAAAAAAAATTAAATTGAAACGGACAAAATAAATAAAGACGTATCCTATACATTATGATTTTACGAATAGTGGTTTCAATTAAGAATGGCATTTTAATAATTTTTAGTCCTATAAAGAAAATTCCGGCAATAAACTTAAACCATGCAAACCATAATTATATTTTAGTACAATACATAGTTGAACGTAGCTTATGTCAATAACTTATTTGAAAGCAGAACAATAGATTGCAATATTACGCATTACGAATCCGAATACAAAAACGCAAGAATGAACAATTATCGCACTTAGTTTGGGTAAACATACCAATTAGAACAGTAAATTTTTATAACGCAATTATTTTACTTTCAGAAAGCTTTTAGAATAATTAGTGATTAAATAATGGTGGGATTGTCATTATTTATATTTCTATATAATTACATAATAGTTAGAGAAACTATTAGAAATTATTCAATTTAAAAATATACCCAAACAATTGCAGTTACGGTTAGAAATACGCCAAGATAGAAAAGGTAATTTTGTAGCAATACAATCAAATCACATAGAAACAGTTGATGAGCTAAGTGCAATCCACAGATATCAGGTTACAAATGATCTCACCAGGTATAATAATAAAATAAAAAACCATGTTAAATGTTTACTGTTTAGAATTAAGAACTTACATTGTCAATTTGTGCGCGTAAACTTTGTCGCGAATAGACCGGTATTCAACTTAATGAAAGCACCACGAGACCACCTGCTGTCACCCTTGTTGCCTGGTGGATTGAATAAAAACATTCCGGGTTGTTTGCCGCGATCCTTCTAGAAGTGAAGAAGTGTTGTGTTTGTAGAGGTGAGCGTCTTGACTTTGAATTTAAATTGACATACTTGGTCACGTTTGTATATGTATTTTATATATTGGCCCTTCGACTCTTAATTATCGCTATTTGATTAATTCGCTATAGTTTACAATGTAACATTTCACAGACTACTAACATAAGAAGCACGATCAAATTACAGGGAAACATGCGTTTTTCACGTGATAAAGTAAGCTTAATAGGCTTAACCATGGAAGCAATGTCATGCGCATTAAAAAACGAGAACAATTAAAGACGGAAACAATTAATGAATTACTCGCGAACCGGTGAACAGAAAGCATGTTGCGGGCAATTTGTTTCTAGGAGTTGTAAAAGGGAAACAAACTTGTTTAATAGTTGTGCAACTGAATCCAATGTAGTAATATCCGCCGACTTTAATATATACGGTTCCGACAGATGAAAACAAATTAAACATATGTTGTTAACAAAATAGTTGAAATCCCATTACCTTTCATATTGCGGACTAAGTTTGGTTCATGGAGTTTTTTAAATTTTCCAAACTGTAAATTTTCCCAGTAAATATTTTTCATTGTCGTGCATTTGTGAATTGATATTGCTAAGCTAATGATGAAAGTATATAACGTTTACCATAATTGTAGATTATAGTATTTAATTTCTTAGATATAAAACATAGGACATTGAAATTTATTTTAATAAAGTTGAGCACTTGAGTAAGTTACTATAGTTGGTTATTTGAAAGTGATGATAAATCCAAAATTGATTGTATTTATACAATTTAAAGTTCTATGTATATCTATTTACAGCGATAATGTTATGATCAACAAAAATTGAATTTATTTATGTAAATTAAGATTTTTTTACACTTATTTGCAGGAATAATGATATGACTACTGTGAAATAGAATTAGTTGATGCAGTGGGACAAAGGTATTTGTTTTCTTTGTTTAGACTACAGGTTAGCTGTAAGCAAACTCCATTCCACCAAGAGGTTGACATAAGCAGGATCCATTTGGAAAACTCGTCTTCCACAGGATCGTACCCTAGACCAGACGAGTTGGCACCCATTCTTTTAACATTGTACCAAGTGTTAATAGTAACGTAACCTGATAATTTTAACTTCCCTATAATTTTTTTTTATTTTATCAATTTGTTCACAAGGGACCTATTTCCGCACCACTATAGTTGGTCGGTGCACCCTTAATTTGTTACGCGATTTACATTCCTTCTCGCCAATTCAAAATTTAACAGTCTAGCGATTCATTCAGCCGTAACAAGGCTTGCTGTCAATAGATGCGATTATTCTTCTAATATTAATTTAAAATTTTTCCACGTTTGCATATTTTTTCTTGCAAACTTCGTTTTAAACGTAACTTCAAAAATAAAAATCAAAGGGTGACATATCTGGCGATTTGGGAGGCCATGGAATTAGGCAGTATTGGCTATTCACCTGTCTACAAACAAACTCTGAAGCAACGTTCCTACGTCACAGAATTGATGAGGTGGTGCCCCATCTCGTAAGAAGTGGATCAGTTGCCGTTTTATCAAGTTGCCATCGTCCATGTACTCTTGCAGCACTCCAGGGATTATTAGATTAACATATCTCCTTTATGTTTAAATACTGTTATAAAATACAGGTCCAAATATAAGGCTTTCGATCAAATCACGCCCAACATTTACACTACATTGATGTTGGGGGTTTCTGGAATAATTGAGGAATAAATCTTCTTGTGACCGATAGTGCATATTTCTCTATTCGAAAAAATAGTCTCATCGCTCCAAATAATATACTTTAAAATGTTATTGTTTGTTTGATAAATATCACCCAACCAATTGCAAAAAAATGAGCCTTTGTCCGCTATCACTAGGTAATGTGTTTGGTCTGACTGATATTTGTACGGTATGTACTTATGCCGTTTTAAGACTTTCCACATTGTGTATTGTATAAAAAAGATTAATTCACCTGTAGCCTTATACTTGTGTATTTTCCTTACATAGCATCTGGTTGTTGCATTGTATTAAAATATGTCTGTGGTTTTCTTTATGGTAATTTCAATTATCTAACATTAAATTTAATTTATTCAATTGAAATTTCTAAAAGCTCATATTTAGGATGAATATATAAACAAATTTATTGTTATATACTTAATAATTCTAAAAGCTATCTTAAAAAATAGCATGCTTCCACTATGAAATTTTACGGTTAAAATATATTCGTTTACATTTTTGCGGTTTAAAATAATTTACAACCCTAGGTTGAGTTCCAATATGTATCTAACATACATAAAACAATTAATTTGTAGTTTAAAATTTTTTAATTTGTAAAAATACTGATTTAATTGCAATGTCTTGCTTTTGATCCCTCTTATACATGAAATTAAAATTATACAGGGTGCTTCAGTAACAAGTTTGTCCATTCGAGATTACTTCTTCCTTTCTAATCTAATTTTTTATTTTCCGCAAAGCCCAACATTACAATTTATCTAATTTTGATTACTATATTCATATTACTTATAAGTTTGTACATGTGTGTGTTTGAATCATTGCATTAACCATATAACTCACGGTATTCGCTGTTTGTATTCTGCATGTAATTAAAAAGAACACCCTGGGATTAATCAATCATTCTAACGTTCTACATTCATGGACCATACGGTAAAACATTCCTTAAAAATAAGAATCCTTTTCAGATGACTGCTAACGAATTAATTAACATTAGTAGGTGAAGTAAATGTTGATCAGTTAGCTAATGTTGAGCAAGCAAAGGAGGCTGGGTTAAAAGTGCAAAGCTGATACTTTTCTACAAAAGAGCAAGATAGTTAATGTTTTCGAACTTGACAGTATTGACCATCATTTGTTGTTCCAAAAATTACTGCTCACTCACAGTCATTAGAAGTGGACTTTCATTTACTCTTCTCCAATGAACTGTGTACCTCCCCAGCAGCACTTTTTGATGAGCATGGTTTAATGAGAATTGCAAATAAGCCAGCTCTTGTTCAAGCCATTGTATAGAGCGTTGGTAAATTTGCAGGAACACTAGAAAATCTGCAAGGAAATGAAAAGTATATTACAGATAGTGGAAATTTACTCCATTGTAATCCTTGGAAAGTTGGCACTGTACACGAAAATATTGCAATCTTATGTTGAGTACGATGAGAATAAATATCCTGAAGTTATAATCGTTTTTGATTGTTACACAAATCTTACTACAAAAGATGTACTCACCAAAAGAGGTTTGCAGGGAAAACAAGGCCAAGAAAAGTTTTGATCAAAACTATACGCTAGTGATTAATATAGAAGATTTTTGGCCAATACAGATAACAGGCTAAGAAAGATCCTGCTTTTGAATTACCTTTAAAGGAAACAACATTGAAACGCTGACAGCAGAGAACGATTTTGACATTGTGATTGTTGAATCCGTTTTAGAAATTAGGATTAATAGATGAGGCAGTTATAGTAGCTGATGACACAAACATATTAGTTTTATTATTGCATTTTATATCTGGTAAACTTAAAGAAATTTATCTAAAGCTCTTTCCTAAAAAAGAATAAACCAATACACCTCTTTGCTTTTATTAAAACAAATGTCAGTCAAATTCAGGATCTGATGTATGTAACAACTTGTTGTTCATTCATGCTCTGGGCGGATGTGATATCACTTCTGGAGTATACAGCAATGAAAAAGGTTCGTCACTACAGTTGGGAAAAAACACCGACACCCTCAAAAATCTGGCTGTTGTATTTTTTAGTACAAACGCTTCCCATGACATCATTCGTGAAGCTGGATCAAATGCTTTTACTTTACTTTTTGGCGGAACATCAAACTCCGAGTATGCTTTGTTCAACAATAAAGTTGTAGAAAAATCAACATATTTGAAACCAGAACACCTTCCTTCAGCTGAAGCAACTGCTAAATATCACTCTTACAGAGTGTATTGCCAAATACAGGAATGGTTATGTCAAACTATCACTACAAGGTTATGGGGATGGATAGAGTTTGCAGAACAGCCAACACCTGTGACAAGTGATCTGCCACTTATACCACAACAACTATTGACCATTTTGAAATATAGTTGCAAGAGTGATTGTTCTACAAGACGTTGCTCGTGCAAGAAAAACGGAATACCACGTGGAGTTACTTGTGCCAACTGCAGAGGAATAAGTTGTAGTAATTCAAACAGTGTCATATACATTTATGACGACAATGAAGATCTGCTGATAAACAGTGCGCTGGTAAAGTGAGGTTATGCAAACAATAATCATAACATTTATGCCTAGATATATATTTATAAAGCAGTGAATAGCTTTTAACAGTAAAAATGTAGCTTCTAAAAACTACTATACTATCTTCTTAATTACTTATACTGATGTACTATAAATAGCTTATATTAATGCACGATAATTAATTATTTAAGCACTAATTATTAATTTATATCGATCACTACAATAATTTATATCACATAGGGCAATCTATTTTTAACAGTATGTACCATGTAGTTTATACCACGATTTTCAAAACTTCAAATTAGAACTCTATTGTAATCAAAGTTTCAATTAGAATTGAACTTCAAAACTCCTTAACGATTATTTATACTTTATTCGGTTGTTCTAATTATTTCAAGAACATACCAGAATATGGCAAAAACATCTCGAATGTACTTATTGTAAGTTTAATAAAGCCTTTAACTGCAAATTTCTGTACCTGTTAATTAAGTGCACCACCCACAGGAGCCTATCAATCATCTTTTGTACACAAACGCCTCGATTACATTCTAAGGTATTGATCAAAGGTAGACTACACGGCAATACAATATACTAAGTTTTTTGTAGATCACAAATGTGTCTCAAATAAATACATGTTTATTACATATAATTGACGCCAAAAAACAAATTGCCGAAATAAATAACTTTTTACTATATTCTTAGCATTCATACTAAACATTTTGACGTTTGTTTAATAACATTTTATTGATCCGTTTATGAAATATATTTAGAAATGTGTATAAAGTCATATATCTGGGGCAGCCATCTTGTATTCTAATTTATGACCTTATAATTGGTCCGATTTTGGAAGACTTTTGAATGTATAGTATAGTAATACAACGATTTGTGAACGATTTAAGATTGACCACACTAAGTTCGTTTGTCAAGTAGCTTGCACGGAATCTACCTATACACTCACCCCTTTCGTTTTTTTTGTATTACTACTTCGAGTTTCTATTACGTTGTAACGTTTCAAAAATTACTAAAAGCTATTTTTAAACCATTGCCCGAATTTCAACCCCAATTATATAATCAAAAATAAACACTATACATATAATAATTACTATCTATAATAATTTACCCCGTATATATTAAATTCAAATTCTAATTTCCATATTGCAATATCTGTACTTGTTTGTGTAAAAGTTTCTTAAGTTTTATCGCTTAAAAAAAGCTACATCCAGGTTTGCATTGAGCAAACCTACGCTTATCGCAAATGTTATAGACCTATTTCACAACGTAATAACTGGAAGCGCCAATAACAAGCGTGCATTTTCCTAATGGACTATCTTGTTTCTCCACTGTAATAAAGACAGTTAGTCTTTAATCCTAGGCGAAGGATGTCGTCTCTGATGTCTCTGTCTGCCAACTAACGTATCGCCATATAATTAAAAATGTGGTCCCGGATTTGCAATTTTTCACAAATTAAGGGATCCACGCAAATACCGAATAAAACCGCTTACAAATCTTATGATTCAATAGTTATACGATCCCTGCGAAAGCTTTTACCTTTTCTCCCATAACTTCTACATTAAATTTGCGCAGTTGACAGTTAAAATGTTTCTTATAATAAATGGTGTAGTATTATATCTTGAAAATTCACAGTTAAAGCAAGGCTTTAATTCGTCAAGTTTTGGTTATCATTTGATATAGCGTTGCACATATGATAAATGGATTAAATACTTCTACAGAAGAGACAACGTATTTTTCATTTAATGTGGAAACTGCTTGTGATTATCTGGATTCCTGTCAGCTGTCCTGCCAATCCACTTAGCTGGTGATGCTTGAATTACTCTCAAGCCATATCTGCTTATTTAAATATTTAGGGGTAAATGTTTCATCCTAATTGCCTCTTGGTGTCTACACATTGCCTTAAATGTCAACTTTACTGTAAATAGTCAAGGTCAGTGTTGGCATAAAAATTTTATTAGTAGAAGTTATCGAATAATCTTTTTAAGAAGTTCAAAAAATACTGTAATTGGATCTAACAGTGATATCGTTCAGAATTTTTCTATATAACTGCATCAATGCGCAGCATTAATTTTTATGAAGTTTATTATGTACTGTCATAAAATTGTAACAGTAATATTTCACACCATTTGCATTAAGTGATTCTATTAAAGATACTGATATATTTTATATGTTTTTAATACGTACTCTAATAAGATCTAACAGTGATGTTTTTATTTTCATTATGAGAGTGTATTAAAAATATAGGTTTATATATTTTTATTAGTTATAAGATGTACTGTCATAAGATCTAACAGTAAAAAGTTTTTTTATTCTCAATAAAAGACTATTAAAAATACAGGCTTATATTCTTTTTACAAAGTCCACTGAATACTGTCGAAGATATAACAGTGATATCGTTCCTAATTTTTTTATGCAATTACATCAACGTGCGAAATGTATTTTTTATAAAGCTCATTTAGAACTGTCATAAAAATCTAACAGTTATATTTTGGTGAACACCTTTGAGAACTGTTTATCTTATATTTGTGTATGTAGTTACAGAGCTTATCTAAAAATGCTTCATGATACTTTAATATATCTTTTAATATATCTTTTAATATATCTATTACAGATGTGATCATAACTAATGTAAACGTATTATTTTATTTAAACAAGAGAATGTTCTTCTGATCTATTTTTTTTTATATAAAAGAAATGTAGATACCTTCATCCATGCTCTGATAAAGAAAGAATTTTAAGTTAATAGAAACCTTTGCAATTTATGAGGTTATTATTCTTGGTAAGATTATAATAGGTAACGTGAATTAAAATATTAAGGAGTACATATAAAATAGACCCAAACCGAGTCTGAAGTTATGTTATAAAAGTTTATTACAGATCCAAGGCGGCACGTTGTAGAGCAGTGTTTATTTGGGCAATCAATAAGTACTTTATATCTGTACAAAGTGTCTTATATTTTTGTTGTGTTAGTTTTAGCCGTTTTAGGTCTCTATACCCGCCTATAAGGTACATCTTAATCATACGACAAAGTATAGTGGCGCCCATAATATCATTTATCCTTCATATGTTTGACCCTATGAATAAATTTCCACCTTGAAATACATCAAAAATAGATCCTACCACACGCTCATCGCCTCCGCTGACCTAATATGTCTACTAGCCGTTTTGTCTAATTAGGTTTTCTTACCCCTATTGGCTATTTTCTAACCTTTTTTAAACCTGGGTCACAATTTCAAAAACAAAAAACTTGAGCTCCCTTTGTTTTCGTTATAGTTTGTTTAGGGTCACACTTATAACTAACAAAAGGTAGTAAACATAAAAAGTAACACTATATCAACGTGAATTCATATTATTGTGAAATTGTTCTTCTCGGAACACTGTACAATTATTTCTTCATTAAATCAAACTGTACCACTATTGTACAGGTATGTAATATGATGATAGAAATATAACAGTAAATAATAATAAGAAATAAATGTCAGTGAGTATCGGTGAAGCGGCACACTCGATTAAGAATCCCAAAGAGAAACCAATCAAAAGTGGTCAAATTGCAATAGAGCTTGGCATTGGTCAAAGCACTGAACTAATTTACAAAAAGCTTGACGAAATAGATATTCTAGCGATTTCAAGATATACTTATTCTTTTATATTCGTAATAAGTTACCCACCGTTCAAAAAGTGCTTCAGGAAAGTAATAATGACCATTTGTTACCAAACTTTAGTCACTCATCGTTTTATCGAACTTTGCAAAAAATTGAATTTAGCCTTTATCCAGCAAATGTATTATTGGTAATACGTTATTACGCGAGCACTGTACAAGTTAAAATGTTTAAATTGTAAGGTTGGTAGGCCAATAGTCATCTAGTACATTCTAGTAGCACTATGTAACAGTATAAAATACAGCGGTCTATAGAATACCTCTTTACCTACCAACCAAATTGTTAGTCTGTGTTTGCAAAAATGCAAGAAATGATGTCTGTTGGTCATTCTAGGAGAAAAAAGGTGAGTTATTTTCAAAAATATCACTAATATATTTGTTTGGCTATAGTATGCAAGTGTATTATAGTCTGATGAATGCATATTTCTACTTTACATGAGAAATACATCGGGAATAAAATAATAAAAGATTTTTGAAATATTAGTATCAGGGATAATACATTATCAGTTTGGCAATTACTTCAGAATGTATCATATGTGATACATTGCTGTGTTTCCTTGAGGTTATTTTATTGTGTTTATTTATATTTTTTTAAACGGTGTTTATCTCGATCAGATAAAATATTTGCTTTATTACCTAAGTCAGGAATTCCATCGGATATAGAGGAATTAGAGGACGAAGCTGAGGTGAATTCTCATGCTGAAATATTATAAGACGCCGATGCTGAAGTATCACAAGAGAGACCGAATAATGTAGATAGCCCTACAATGTTGACAGTTTTTGATGTTGAAAAACGCAAGTCCTTTCTAACCAAAAAGATGTATCTGATGATCAAGAAGATGTACCTAAAAATGCAAGAGGCAAAGAAACTTCTGATAGAAACAAACAAAAAACTAGTGAAGTTAGAGCGCAAAATAAAAGGATAGGAAAAGAGAAGGTGAAAAAGGAAAAGTATTCTAGGCAAACCTTCAAATAAGTTATTTTTACAATTTACTCTGTGTTACTAAAAATCCTCCTTTAATTTTAGGTGTAGTAATGAACAATTTGCGTATTGTGAAATTATTGATAGTGAATCAAATTTTACACTTCCCAACCATATTTTGGCACCGGATGAATACCTTCATAAGTGTTTTGATGAAGAATTAGTTGATAGTATTGTACAAAATACAAATTTATATTCTGCACAAAAGGGAAAATATATAGCGACTAATAAGAATGAAATCAAGGATTTTATAGCAATTGAACTATTGACCGGCTTAGTGTAAATGAATACGTATACAGATTATTGGTCTCAAGAATTGAGATATGCTAAAATAGCTAACCTAATGCCCCTAAAGCAATTCGAAACTATTAGAAGATCTTTACATTTTGTCAACAATGAAGATCAAAATCGCGATCGTGTTTTCAAAATTAACCCTGTGCTAGAGTCCGTTCGCAAAAATTTTCTAGCAATTGAACACAAAAAATGCCATTCTGTGGATGAGATGATGGTCCCCTATAAAGGAAAGAAAGCAGGATCAAAACGACAATATATGAAAAATAAGCCGAATAAATGGAGATTAAAATTTTTTTCAAGATTCGGGGTATCTGGAATTGTATATGACTTTTTTTGTATATGCTGGTGTTACGTCATCATTGAACAATTTGATAGTGGTGACAATAAATACCATTAGTGCGGGTACTCTACAGTTTTTAGTGGAACCTTGTGCCGGTAGTGCGAGTGCGTGAAGTAACAATCAGTCGTACTCGGACGGTTACAAAAGACAGTTGTCCGAGAGCTTTTGAAGGCGACACCACAACGAGCGTGCGTGTTCTTTGGTGTCCGCTACCTGTTGTGTGTGACTTTTCTTGCCCCGAGCAGCACAGGCTTAAGGTATTTATATTCTTTATTAAGTAGTTTGTCGTAGTTGCTTTATTTATTACATAACCGCTACACTGCCATCGGTATTGCTGCAAAAAGCAATTGGTCCTTCACTATAATTACCATTTCTAGATCACCTTACCATCCCACATTTGGTCCTTCGAACTGGATTTCGCCGGTCCTATGTTTATATGCATGTCATATAACTGAATATTATTTTGCATTTTAGCGAGCGTGTTTTAATCATTTACTTTAGCTTTTAAATTTGTGTTTAAACCCCATATTTAGCGGGTTAAAATGTGTAAATATTAGCTATATACTCTCTTTACATTAAATTAAGCGATTTCCCCGTAATTAAACCAGCAAGCGTTTAATTACAAACAAATCCTTAATATAAAACTTGCTAGTTTGCATTAAACCCCATTGCGCGTTTTTTTGTATCACATATAATTCTTGCAGTCGGTTTACAAAGTGAAATATTTGAACACATTTGCAGAAGTAATAAAATGTAAAAGCTGCATCTTTCTTGCAAATATGTTAGCCACATGTTTAAATGTTGGTGGACCCTCTGATCTTAGATGTTAAAAGCCGCCCATTTTTAACTGTAAATTTTATCTTAACGCTTTGTTTGATAAACCGTTAGGTTTTCGAAGTGTTGCTTAAGACCCATTGGAGGCTAATAGTCATAAACGTGATTTATTGATTAATGCGCTATTTTACATTTTCGTGCTTGAACAACAACCCATAATATTTAATATTTTTCAACGCACAGCTGAAGGTTACCGCGTTTACAGCATTTATTTGTACGTTTTTCAGAATAACATTGTCATTATGGCTCCGAAAAAGACAGATTTGGCACAACTTGAGTTATTTAAAATACGAATTATGAAAATTTTAGAGCTCGGCAACGCTATACAGAGTGATTCAAGTTTAAAAACTTTATTCCATATTTAAACAAGGGGAGTAAATGACATTTACTCCAATTTTAATAGAGTTTTAATTGATGTCTGATCTATATGTAACGATGTAGAATTATTAAATTACAACGCTCTACGTAAAGAGGTAGATGCAGCTTACTATTGAATTTTGCTTCACCTTGAAACGATGCAAGAAATGCGAGCACCACTAATTAATGAAAGTACATCAAGCAATACGGGATCAAAATTGTTACCGTTCAAGCTCCCACATTTTAATAATGAGGTAACTAAATTCGCATCTTTTATTGATTTATTTGACAGTCTGGTTTACAATAATGCTTTATTGACCAATATTGAGAAACTAAATTACCTTAATAACTGCTGTAACGGGGAGTATTTGAAAATTGTTAAAATCGGAACCTGTTTCGCAGGATAATTTTATTATTTCATATAATGTCTTGCGTGAGCGATTTAGAAATCCACGATTATTAGCAACTTTGCATTGGAAAGCTATGAAAGACTTTCCACCTTTAAAATCAGAAGACCCTAAGAAACTTAGGGCACTTATTAATTGTTTTCCAGAGAACCTTGCTGTTCTAACTAACTTAAAATTTCCTACTGAACATTGGAACTTCATTCTGGTCGATTTTCTTTTAGAAAAACTCGGTCCTCTTACTAGAAAACGCTTTGAACTCCCATTGGATCCTAAGCAAATACCTAATGTCGATGATTTGAGATATTTTTTAACTCAACAATGTGCAGCGTTGGAAACCTTTTCTTCAACCGCACCTGTTTCTTATTCGACGACTGTCCATACATCTCACGCATCAGTGCCTAAGAAATCCTCAGCGGTTCAATTTAAACCAAAGGTTTCTTTTAACGTAGTTTCACTGGATACGCCAATTAGCTCCAGTGACTCAAAGAATTTATTTTCGCATCATTGTCCTTCTTGCAAGGGCAATCATTTAATTTACAGATGTCAATCGTTCCTAAAGAAAACTCCTACGGAACGTTTCGACATTGTCAAACGCTTACGCCTTTATTTAAAATGCTTACGTACACACCATGCGTCCATGCAATGCAAATCTTATAACTCTTGTCGAACTTGCGCCAAGCCGCATCATACCTTGCTACATTTTGAAGCGCAACCTGCTTCTAGCCGTTCAGCTGAACCGACCGCTACACATATGCATAAAAATGCCAATAGGACGCAGTCAGCCTCTTCTATTCCGGCAAATGTTTTGTCTTCACAGACGAATTCAAATCTTGGGGTTGCTTTCCTACTCTCCACTGCTGTGGCGGAAGTTTAAGACCGTTCTGGTAGATACAAACCGATCAGGGTACTCTTAGACCCTGGCTCCCAAGCTAGCTTTATTTGAGACGATTGCGTTAGCAAACTTTGGCTTCCACGCATACGTTCTCAAGTTCCTATTTATGGACTTGGACAGACAACTTCAGCGGTCAATAAGGGTGCCGTCAGCTGCACCATTCGCTCTATTTTAGACTCTGAAAAATCTCTAGAAGTCACAACTTTTGTGCTTTCATCAATATCTGGTAAATTACCTAGCGTTGAAGTTCCTAATAATTGGGAACACTTATGCGGCCTGCACTTTGCAGACCCGACCTGGAACTCTCCAGGAACCATTGACATGCTCCTTGGAGCAGATGTTTGTCCGTTCATCATCACTGGCGGTGTTATACATGGCAAATTTCATCAGCCTGCCGCCATAAATACAATTTTTGGTTGGACTATTATTGGTCCCACAAAAAGCTTGCAGTCTGATACTGTCCAAGCATTTTTTACTTCTGTAGAAGATCCTATCGACCAGACCCTAAGGCGTTTTTGGGACATAGAGGAGCTGCCATCCAAGCCTTATACTTCTCCAGAAAAAGAAAGGGCAGATTTGATTTTTGAAAACACGTTTTCTCGTGACCCTAGCGGTCGTTTTATTGTTGCGTTACCGTTCAACGATACTTTGCCCATTTTTGATAATTCCTTTGACATGGCTAAAAAACGACTATTTTCGTTTAAGCGCAAATTGCATGCTCAACCGGAGCTAAGCGCACAGTACAACAATTTCATGCAGGACTATCTTGATGCGGGTCATATGGCATTACTCGATTTTTCGTCCGTTGAAAACGATAATTATTTTTTACCCCATCACCCTGTGTTTAAAGAGGAAGGTCATACTTCTAAAATTCGTGTGGTTTTTGACGCCTCTGCAAAGGCTAAAAACAACGTGTCACTTAATGACACTCAATTGGCTGGACCTAGTCTCCAAAATGACATTTCGTCAATCTTACTTAAATTTCGCACTCATCGTTTCGTTTTTACTTGTGATGTTCGCCAAATGTATCGACAAATTTTGGTTACCGAAAAACATCGAAAATTTCAATTAATTGTTTGGCGGTTCTCCGCAGAAGAACCCATTCAAACTTATTAGCTTAATACAGTGACCTATGGTATTAAGTCATCGCCGTATCTAGCATTAAAAACCCTTCATCAATTAGCCATTGACAAAGGCAAAAGGTTTCCGTTAGCCGCTGAGGCTATACGGTCAAATCTATATATTGACGATTTCGTCGCCGGTGGAGATTCTATACAATCGGCCCGCGAAATCAAAGATCAACTTATTCGACTTTTACATTTGGCTGGTTTTCAAAAATGGAGTTCTAATTCAGCTTCCATTTTGGAAGGCATTCTGTCAGATTTTTGCCAATATACTTCACTCGATTTCGATTCTGACAAATCAATAAAAATATGAGGTCTTCAATGGTCACCTACAGAAAATATTTTCTCATTTCGGGTTAAACCATTAAACCCAATATGTACAAAGCGCAACATACTTTTGCAAGTTGCCAGAATATATGATCCATTAGGATTTTTAGCCCCACTAACACTTTTTGCAAAACGCCTAATCCAGCGTCTGCGGATGTTAGGTTTAAATTGGGACGACATCCCACCAGCAGACATTTCGTCTCAATGGCAGCAGTATCAAGAAGAGTTGCCGTTATTATCGTCATTAAAGTTACCACGTTGTTTACCCCCTTCGGATCCTTTTACTTGTCATTTGCATGGCTTTTGCGATTCTAGCGAGGTAGGGTATGCAGCGGTATTATATTTCCAGTTCATAAATCAAACTACTGGAAAAATAACTGTACAATTTGTAACCGCTAAAACAAAAGTAGCTCCAATTAAGCGCATTTCAATTCCACGTTTGGAATTATGTGCCGCCATTTTATTAACCGATTTACTTTCTTTTACCATTCGGTCTTATCAAGGCTTGATTGAAATCTCCGATGTTTCAGCGTGGAGTGATTCTACGGTCGCTCTCACTTGGATACGTTCTCCACCTTTTCGTTAGAAACCTTTTGTGGCAAACCGTGTTAGCCACATTCACGAAATCATTGCACCTAGTCGATGGTTTTATATTAAATCTTCGCATAATCCGGCTGATCCTACATCTCGGGGATTAATGCCAAGCGCGGTTATTTCATGTTCGCTATGGTGGGCGGGGCCTGAATGGATTCACTACCCTAGTGACTCGTGGCCGCCTCAACCAACATTGTCAACCTCAATTGCTGAGGTAACTACGGAAAAAAAGATCCTAAAATTTGTCGCTCAAACAGATCCAAACATCATTGACATTTTACTAAGTCGCTTTTCATCGTTATATAAAATCCAAGGCATCGTGGCTTACATTTATAGATTTTCTAAACCCATGGCTCAACGTCATACGGGTCCCTTAACCGACATTGAATTACACAATTCTCTTATAATTATCATTCGGCATGTACAAAATGTTACATTTTCAAAGGAAATAGCTTCGATCAAGGCAAAACGTAAATTACTTAAAACCTTGCGAAAACTTTCTCCATTTGTTGATCCACAAAATATCTTAAGAGTAGGTGGGCGCTTGACACATTCTTCGCTTTCCTATTTCGAAAAGTTCCCTGCGTTATTGCCTCAGCGGCACCGATTAACCGAACTTATCATTCGGTCAACTCACGAAAGGTATTACCATCCCGGTGTTAAAACCACAGCGTATCTTATGCAACAGAATTTTTGGATCCTTTCTATTAAAAATTTAATCCGAAGTTATTTATCATCATGTCATAGATGTTTTCCTACCAGACCGGTCCTGGTAACTCCTCCTATGGGAGACCTACCGGCAGCACGTATTACCCAAATCAAACCGTTCAGTACTGTTGGTGTTGATTTTTCTGGCCCTCTTTTAATAAAGACTAACCGCCTACGAGGCTCTAAAACTCTTAAGACCTATATTTGTATTTTTGTTTGTTTTGCCACTAAGGCAGCACATATTGAACTTGTTTCGGATTTGTCGGCAGACGCGTTTCTTGCTGCTTTGAGACGATTTATAGCACGTCGAGGACGCTGTTCTCAAATATTTAGTGATTGCGGAACTAATTTTGTAGGTGCCTATCGTTAGCTTACGAGTTATCTGCATAGTGCAGTAACCTCAAAAAAGATAAAGTGGTCGTTTAATCCACCTAGCGCCCCTCACTTCGGTGGTTTGTGGGAAAGCGGTGTTAAGTCGGTAAAGACACACCTAGCTCGCGTAATCGGCGAACAAAAACTTACCTTTGAGGAACTTTACACAGTTCTTACCCAAATTGAATCTGTTTTAAATTCAAGGCCACTCTGCGCTTTGAGTTCGGATCCAAATGACTTGCGTTGCTTAACACCAGGTCATTTCCTAACTATGGAACCTCTTTCTGCACCACCAGATGAGGACCATTCAAACAACATTTTATCATTAAAGAGTAAGTGAAAACTCCTGCAAAAACTCCACCAAGATTTTTGGGCTCGCTGGAGGCATGAGTACTTGCATACTCTGAATCAGAAGGTTAAATGGCACTCCAAGGTAGATGTGCGACAAGTTGAAAAAAACACTATTGTCCTCATCAAGGACGACCAGCTTTCTCTACTTCAATGGAAGTTTGGTCGTATTATTAATACCTTTCCCGGTGCGGACGGTATTATACCTGTTGCTGAAATCAAAACTGCACATGGCACATTAAAACGGTGAAACTAGCACCGCTACCGGTATTTTAATATTGTTTTATGTTTAGATGTATATACACATTTCTTACATGTATGGTAGTATATTATTTTTAAATATTTGTTTATTTACATATATATTTTTTTATTTTGCATAGTTGGTGATATCGCTCGCTCTAGTGTACCACCCTATCTTTCGTTACCTGTTTTCCTAGAAAGGTCAAATCCCATGTGATTTCCTTCACCCAACCTACTTCCTTCCTTTTCAAAATTCTATGAATTTGGTGGGCAGTATGTTACGTCATCATTGAACAATTTGGTAGTGGTGACAATAAATACCATTAGTGCGAGTACTCTACAGTTTTTAGTGAAACCTTATGCCGGTAGTGAGAGTGCGTGAAGTAACAATCAGTCGTACTCGGACGGTTACAGAACACAGTTGTACGAGACTTTTGAAGGCGACACCACAACGAGCGTGCGTGTTCTTTGGTGTTCGCTACCTGTTGTGTGTGACTTTTCTTGCCCCGAGCGGCACAGGCTTAAGGTATTTATAACCTTTATTAAGTAGTTTGTCGTAGTTGCTTTATTTATTACATAACCGCTACACTGCCATCAGTATTGCTACAAAAAGCAATTGGTCCTTCACTATAGTTACCATTTCTAGATCACCTTACCATCCCACAGCTGGTGATGAGACATTTGACACAGTTGATTTTTCCGAACAAGAAATTTTTTTTGGTATTTCTGGCAAAACAGTTATAGCACTTTGTAAATCTATTCCCAATCCTGCTTGTTTAGTAGTATACTGTGATAACTTCTTAGCATCTTTTGAAACGATGATGCTATTGCGAGAACATTATGGAATATTTAGTTTAAGAACGATGAGAGCAAACAAACTACGAGGGTGTGATTTCAAATCAGGCAAAGATTTACAAAGAGAAGGTCGCGGTTCATGTGATGAAGAAACCGATAATAATAAAAAAAAGTTGCGGTGAAATGCAATGACAGTAGACCGGTTTTACATGCTAGCACATACATTGATTCGAGTTCAGCTAAAAGTGTATAACGGTATTCGAAAGAAGAGAAGCGAAAAATTGGCATCCCCTTGTCCCGGTATTGTAAAAGAGTATAATTTACATATGGGGGGAGTCGATCTAGCAAATATGCTTGTGGCATTATTTCGAATAAAACTAAGATCTCGGGGATGGTAAATCAATGCGGCTAAAACAATTTAGATTTCGTATTTTTCAACCTCTCGTACAAAAAGGTAGACTAGAACGTGGGCGTCCTTTATCAATAATTCTAGCCCAAGAAGTTCTCTTATTCCTATTGCAAGAAAAATTCTAAAACCAGTAAGTGCAAGACTCTCTGACGAAGTTCGCTACGATAATATAGATCACTTTCCCATATACGGAAGTAGATGTCGCTGTAAATTTTGTCGCACAGGTCGAACAAACGTTACCTGTCATAAATGTAATGCTCGTCTGTTTTGTAGAAAATAGAAATTGCTTTTTAAATTTTCACTAAAGATAAGCTCTGTTAAATTGTTTATTGTTAACTTGACAATGTATCTAATGTGATCAAAAGAAAAAAATTTTGTTTTTGCTGAAAAAACAATTTCTTTTTCAGCAAAAACAAATTTTTTTTATTTGTTTTTCCTATACTCTATAAACCATAGTAAACCCAAAAAGTATTTTTTTTTTGGTATTAAATCTATCCGTGCCTGAATAAAAGTTAAGCGTGATTCAAGAACAAGAAAATCCGTATTGATTGAAATGCGTGAAATTGTTCTTAAGAGAAGAAAGTATTTAAGATTAATAAGACAATACTGCAAAGAAAGCCGTCAAGTGTATTATTTGGTCGAAACTTGGGTGAAAAATGTGACCCAATTCCACAGTTGAAACTGCTAGGAAAGCACCTATTAAAGGATTTTCAATTAACATAAAAGTTCCATCGGAAAAATGTAAAAGGTTAGTCGTAACTCACATTGGTAGTGAAACAACAGTTGTAGAACAGGGACGTTTTGAATTGAGGAAAACAAGTGTTAAATTTGATTTATGATTCTATTAAATGAATTTTAGGGGATTACAGTGAAGAACACGAACGGTGAAGTTTTTAAGCAAAAGGCTTCAAAAAAATTTGTAAACCTTGTAACTATTTTTTCTCTCTCTAATTGGCTCCGCTAGCCTCACGCATGGGCGTTAGTGAAACGGTTTTACTTCTGAGTTTTACTTCTTACTAGAACTACTAAAACACCAGCCCCACATTTGGTGTCAGTAAAACGAAGTCTTCCGACGTAACTAGGGGTCTATTCCTTGGGTAGAGCTATGAGCAATGGGGGGGTAAGTCGAAATCTTTTGGGGGGTCACACTCAAACTAAAACAAATAGGCGCCACCAAGTCCAGATTGATTCATGTTAAAAGCATAGCATATTTCTAAGGGCGGACGTGGAGACCCAAAGAAAAAAGATCGCCTTCGGTGACAAAAACCTGTCTTAACAGAATAAGACGCTGTTCCTGTAAGAAAGAATAATAATTAAGTCAACATAGAAAATGGGAACACTGTTTGTGTCCCTCAAATATGCCTAAAAAAAATAAAAGGAATATTTTCTACATAAAGGTGGCATCAAAATTCAACTCTTATTGCCTTTTTGGGTTGCTAGGTTTGATCACACTTGATCAAAATAAAAAACTTTAAACTTAGGTTAATAATTTACTAGAAAGAATTCCTTTAACTTTAAATAAAATTGAATGCAACAAAATTAAATAATTACTTGTAGTAGTTTGGAAATTTAAGATAAGGTTTATCAATCTGTTTCTAGATCAAGAATATTACAACAGAGTGTAACTTGTTACATTAATGGTTTTTAACCCATTCAGATCTGATTAGGTCTATTACATTGTCAAAATTAAAATACAAAATATTCTCGTTAAGTTACATGTGCTAATTTCAGTTTAAAATGCAAATGTTCATAAAGATATTCTCGTTTTCAAAGTTGGTAGTAATAAAATACTAAGCATCTGCTTTCATAAATACAAGTGTCAGCAGTATATCTCAAACAAACAAATGACGTAATTACACATGTTATTTTAAAGTGAAGCAACGTGTTGTTCTGACAAAATAAACAGTGAATTTTAAGCTTGGCGCTAGGAAATCCAGCTTAGCAACAGATAAAGTGAATAACAAAATCGTATTTATACGTATCAAAATAAAATAGCGTGTTTCCTGAGTGGAACTCAATTGAATTTCTTAAAATTACTACGAACCAAACAAAACTGCTTTCATAGGCTGAAATAGGATTTGCATCGCTATGCGGAATTAACTGCTTACATCCTAACAAAGTAGTATCTTGGCTCGGACCAACAAACGATCTCCTGTTAATTAGATCTGCTTTCCATCCTCTAAAAGCATGTGTTAAATTGAAGTGGTTTCTTAACGTTGATTCACAGTTCTAAGTTATTATTGTTTAACTTCTCATCGCCTAAGTGCTGTAGTGTTTCGTCGTCTAATCTTGGTTTGCGCGTTATTCAGAAAATGTTTCACTTAATCAAACCGACCCGCAGGTCACTGGCCATTGTTCTCTTAAACATGCTGCTGCCTCTATTACTTATGGCCGAGTGCATATCTCGTGCTCTCGTACGATGGGAGGATCCCAAAGGGGGGGGGGGTTGTCATTCCTCTCTACGCGCTTGCAACTGGGTGTGAAATACACCGCCATCCAAAACAACTAGACTAACGAGTCAAGATGCTGTCACAATATAATATTCTAATTGTAAAATGTATTATGACTTTACTTAATAAAGGTGTTTAACTATTGTCGTACCTTAAATGAAGCGAATTATGAATTCGAAAATAAAATTGTTACAACCTTAGAACTAGATTGTGCTATAGTGAAGAATAATGCACCTTATCATAGTGTAAAGTCATAGAAAATCCATACCCAATTCTGGAAAAAGGCTGATATAGGTTGACTTGTAAATAAAGAAATTAAAATTGAAGATCATTATCTCAAGTTTTCGCTATTGGAATTGGTTAAGCAGTACCACATTTGGTATACCACAATATATGTTATTGATAAATTTGAGAAAAACAGCGGACAATATTGCTGCGATCCCCTCTTGCATTATATAATTTTTGCAATAATTTTAAATCAAAGTTTTTAAATGAGGAAGAGATCGAAATTTAACTCTGCGATTCGTTATGTAACTTTTACATCTGCGTCGGAAGCTAAGCTCTTTCATAAGATTTTTAAGATTAGTGCAAAACCAACAAATTCTTGTCGATTGAACCTTTATTGGCAGTTTAACTCCCGGAATTGTTGAAATTTCCGTTTTATTCCAGTATGATTACACCAAAATAACTATGCATCACAGCAAACGGTTTCTACATATCAATGAAGTTAATTAGTTTCCTAAACCTCTAACAATTTTCTGAAACTCTCTTCCTTCTTCCATTTTTCTCGTAAACATCTGGTATAGTATCGAGGGTATAAAAAATTTCGCGATTTCCGTTTTTAGATAGTAATGAACAAAAATTATTACACCGTGAACCTAATTGGCAGCAAAGTTAACGCTTAGGAAAATTAAAATTTCACGACTTTGAAAGCACTCTACTAGAGGCTTTTTTCTATGTTGCTATTTTTTCTTTGAACAAATGACACGACAAGTAGAATTTTATACACGTTTCTTACAATTTTCACAATTAAATATTAAAGATGCGGTCAAATTATTTCTAGACTGTTTTCTAAGGAACTGATTTAAATTTTAAATAGAATAATCGTTTCAAAGAATTATTGTATTGATTGAATGTCTGACTTTGCTTGTTGCTTTCACCGTTGATTACATTCAAAATTTATATTCACAAAAAACTATCTTCTATCATTCTCAAAGCCAAGAACCTAAGACCTCAATAAAGTTATCTCAGATCTCAGGCAATGTGAGGCACACATGATGTGTGATGTATTTCCACAGTTACAAATACATATAATTCAATTCAATATCCAAACTTTCCACAAATTTCTAAATTATATGTACAATTCCACAAATATTCTTTTGTATAAAATTAGCATTGACATTTACTACCTAATTACATATATAAAGTTCAAAAATAAAAATCTATCACTTTTCACACTGTTAATTAATATCATACAATATTTAATTCAAGCACAAATCTTTCACAGTAACCTGTTACGTATGGTTCCTTTTTTAAATATTTCTGTTTTTACTTAATTAAATTTCACATTCTTCACTCTATTCACAGGCATTTGAGTATTTATTAACGATTTCGACTGCCTTTTCATTTTAAAGAGTTGCTATTTAATTACTTTAAATTGCGTTAAATACTTCAAAATATCCTATTTTCATATAGCATTTTTACGAGTAAGGTTAGAAAATAGGGAAGTAAGGGTAGCAAAATTTGGAATGAAGCGTTTGTACCAACTGTCGACGGACTTCTTGGACAGAGGAAGGAGAGATATTGGGAAAGCGGATACTTTATCAGAACCGATAAGTAAACCATTTGGGTTAATGACGTAACCCAGATAGCGGAGTCCAGGAAGACAGAAATGGCATGTGTCTTGACGGAGGGTAAGACCGGCAGAAGTGAGACGTGAAAAGACTAGAGTGAAGATGCGGATGTGTTCGTCAAAGGAAGGGGTAGCAGAAAGCAGAAAGGTTCAAGATCAGGACTGATTACTTGGTCGATAAGGCGTTGGAAGGTAGCAAAAGAATTATGAGAGGCGGCCAAATTGGAACAAACCATGATGAGGGCAGTGAAGACAGTTATAAGTTCAGATTCGGGTGCGAGAGGGATTTGCCAGTAGGAGGAGCGAATGTTTATGGACAATCAGCGTCACTAGGACGTCACTATTTTCTTCGGAAACTACGACCTAGTCGACTTTTCAGTCTGGTTAGATGTTTTTCTTCAGTTGTTCGTTTGATATGGTTGTTACCACAACTTGAAATACTTCAATTTTTCCATCCAGCATTTTTCACGTTCCTTAGCATAGTTTGAGGTTTGACAGTTATTGTCTCGTTTCGGATTTTATTGTTACTTTTCCTCCTCGTTTCGTTTCTTACTTTATAGTTTGTTTTTGCGAGAAACCAATTCTTTTCTTGAGGTTTGAAATCACTACTTGTTTACTAGAGTATCAGTCCGCCGACGACTTTAGCATCACGAGGCAATTCCATCTTCGTCCTCGCTGATTGCTACCACCTCGTTTTCCTTTCTCTATAATCCTTTACCTTTTCCGCTTGATCCGATATATTGGGTCTTCGAAACGGATTGAAATTTTGTCTTCTTTTTGTTCTCTTTTGTTTTCTGAAACGAATTTTCTTGTGGTGCCCTGTTAGTGTACTGATTGGTCCGTTGCTTCTGCTTCCTACCCCGATCTTTTAATTTTACTAGAAAGAGGAACGGGATTTGTTACGTGCAATTCCTGTATTTGAACATTTCCGTTCTTACTTAATTAAATTTCACATTCGTTACTCTACTTACTTTACAGGCATTTGAGTATTTATTAACAATTTCGACTGCCTTTTCAATTTACACGGTTGCTATTTAATTTCTTTAAATGACATTAAATACTTCAAATTATCCTATTTTGATATAACGTCGAATTGTGATTTTCTGTTATCAGTAACTTTCGCCTTTCTAAATATTGCAATGAGTTTATGTATGTGTTTCATCAAGGTTATTTTCAAACACAATTTCCAATCTATTAAAATGTCTGGTTCGCTTATCTCTGCGCCTAACCTTATATAAATTATCAATTGGTTTAAAATACGTTTCTATAATTTCAACGTGGCAAGTTATACAACTCATCCTACGCGCCCCTCATAATTTCCAGAAGGTTAATTGTATATACTTTTTATTTCGTGTTTACACACGCTAATGTATAGTCGTTGTAGTTTAGAACAGGTCAACCTGTTTTAAGACGTTAAATCTGTTTCCTATTATTAGTGATAGTTCACTCCGAGTTTTCGAATAAATGATATTCGCGTTCTGGTTATCTGACTGTTATTTTAAGTATACGAACTTAAAAGCAAACAGTAGGTTTGCATTTCCGTGGTGCAGCAGACAAAAGTAATACCGTTCACCCTATTTCATATATTAAAAAATACTGTAGTGCTTTTCAAAATGAATATCCATCTTATGACTTGTCAAGGTCAGAATTACAAAATATTTTAATGAAATTCGTGTATATACTTTAAATGCATTTTGTGATATGACAGAAGTAGTACGAAGTCAAGCCGTAACGTTTATGCATTTTTTTGTGTTAGAAAAGTTGACTAAAATAATTATTACTCAACGTATATTTTTACTATTTTGGTGGAACGTATTGGAATAATAGAAATTATTGAAGAATTTGAGGAAATACGTTTTGAACTTCTAGAATTGTTACAAGAAATTATTTTAGTGTATTCTGATACCGAACAATTGAAATCATTTTTGAAGGACTGCATTATTATGTTGTGTGAAAGTGTAAAAGATGAGCTTCCAGAAGTGAAACTACTAAGATGTAAATGAGTTTCAAATTTATCACAAGCAATGTCAAGGGATTTCCACTGCAGCTGAAAGTTTGTGAAACCAGTTTTAACTGCTTTTGAATATCAGCATTATAAAATACAGATCGAAGCATATGATGGAATCTGAGCGACAGTATGGAAGAAGCGGCGATGTGTGTTTTGCCGAATTTCTTTGAAGATGGTTTAAGGGACGAAGATAGGAAGACAGAAAATTCCCAATTTGAACGTATTAACCACAACAGTATATCTATTTCTCTGTATTGGTGTTTTGGTTTTCTTTAAATTAGCTCACATAGTTGGCTTTATTTATTTCAGGTTAGAATTTACAGAACAAAAATATTTAATTTTTTAGGTATGAAAATTAGCTTATAACCATGCAATAATTCTAGGTTTTTTAAAGAAAATTACATAGAAATATGTAGTTTACATTTGGCTTCATTGTGTGAGAAATTTTGCATAATCAGGTTCTAATTATAAAGTATTGTTTAGATATATGGAATGTGGTTACGTGATAGTTTTCAAGTCGCACTGCGATAAACAAAATTCGTGTAGAAACAATCTGATAAATTTTAATTGCTTTAGTTTATTGTTATGAATATGCTGATAACTCCAACTTTTACTGTTGGGTGTTTTCATATAATAAGATTAGCATTGACTGTCTATAAGATCTTCTGTATACAAATTTAAAGTTACACTATTGTTTTGTTATCGAATACCCGTTTTCCGTAACGGGATACAAATAGAACCACCTTGAGTGCAAAAGGCCGTAAACAAGGGGTTCCGAGATAGAGCGTGGACTGTAATTATTAAGGGGTGAGGGTGAGAACAGTTTATAGTAGTATAATCATACAAAGACATAAAAAACACTTACTGAAAGTTCCTTTGGCACTTGAGAGGCACTAAACACTGTAACTAACGCTTTTGGCCAAGGGTTGAAGGAAAGGAGCGAGACAGGAAAGGAAGAATCCAATGCCGGATTAGAAGAAGAGAGCGGATTTATTTTTATTAGTTGTGGCTATCACGAGACTTGACGACCGACTCATTGACTAGCGCGAACCATTCGGACCCGCTCGCGCGGAGAGAGGGAATGTCCCGAAAGGGGACTGATATGGCGCGTACATACCGCCCACCTAAAATTAAGAAAAAAATTTTACAAAACAAAAAAAAAAACGAAATATAATTAGAGCTAGGCATTTCCTCCTAGCCGCAGAGTACGGTTAACCCGCCGATACTCGGGTGGAGGAGAAAACAACAAAGAGAAAGAAAACAACTAAAAGAGTGACTAAAATCGTAAAAAAATTAAAAATATCCTAACGAAAATTTGAGCATTACTTTTCTAAAGGAAGGGGAAGAATTTTATTCACGGGACGAACGAAGGTACCACGAGACGTTTTTACTGAAACAACACGAGTAACTCCGTCGCGACCGGGAAATAGCTTTTCGATACGGCCTAGCGGCCATGACAAAGGCGAGGTATTTATTCCTAGGAGAAAACCATATGACCCACCTTCAAGTCGTTATCCAAGGAACGGTTCCACTTTGTCCGCTGCGTGAGTGTGAGTAAATATTCGTTCGACCACCGGCGCCAGAAAGATTGAGTGATTTGACATAAGCGTTGCCAACGTGAATGTAATTTGATACTCTCGGGAAGAGTGATTTCTGGCAAACTCAGAATTGGACCCCCAATCAGAAAATGACCAGGGCTTAGGTAATCAGGGCTATCAGTAGCGTCCAAGGAGTAGAAAGCTAGAGGTCGGCTATTCAACACGGCTTCGATACGAGCAAATATAGTTGTGAGCTCCTCAAATGTGAGGACCTGTTGACCGATAGTTCGCAGTAATAAGGCTTTTGCGGATTTTACGCAAGCTTCCCAAATGCCACCAAAATTAGGTGCATATGGGGGGTTAAATTGCCACTTAACTTGAAGAACAGCCATTGCAGAAAATATTTCCTCATGATTTTGACGCAAAATTCACTGGCTTCCTTCAGCATGCGAGCGGAGCCAATAAAATTTTGCCACAGTCTGAATAAATGGAATCAGGAGCGCCGCGACGAGAAACAAAACGATTAAAGGATGCCATAAAGGCGTTTGTAGAAAGTTCAGAAACCAGCTCTAAATGCACAGCTCTGGTGCACATGCAAACAAAGGCACATAGATAAGATTTTCGATTAGAAGAATTTCGATTTAACGAAGCTTACGTTAAAAGGGCCAGCAAAATCAATTCCGACGTGAGCAAATGCGCGAGTTAATTGTACACGAGAAGGAGGCAGATCGGACATTATTGGCTGAGGGGGCTTAGCGTTTAATCTAAAACAGGACAAACAATGGTAAATAGTTTGCCAAACTAAAGAGCGCAGACCAAAAATCCAATAAGTTCGGAGAATAAGAGAATGTGTCATAGAGGGGCCTGAATGTAACGATAAAAGGTGATAATGTTTGCAAATTAATTTAGATAAGTTTGCCCGTTTAGGCAATAATAGAGGATGCTTGCTAGTATAGGGCAACTGAGAATGTTTCAAGCGACCGCCCACCCTAAACAAGCCTTGGGAATCAATAAAGGGCGATAACTTTCTAAACGAGTGAGGAAGATTCTTATTTTTTTCATATAATAATAATTCTGAAGTAAAAAACTGACGTTGAGTCAACTTTACACAAGTCATCAGACCATTTCGGAATTCGTCGCAGGAAATGGGGCCTAACATTTTTTCTCGGGGGTGGCGACAATTGTGAATAAACCGATTCACATATGCCATGCTGTATTGCAAATGAGATAAACAAGAGAATCGCTCCATAAAATCACAAAATTCATTTTGTTGTGTAGCGATAAGCGAGACAGGAATTTGTTTCAATTCGGGAACTTCCCCTATAGGAAGGAAAGAGCTGTTGAGGTTGATAAAATCGTAATTGAAATTGCACGAACCATGCCACCACAATTCGTTGTGCAATAGTTGAAGTGGAGAACAACCTCTTGAAGCCACGTCTGCGGGATTATTTTCCCGCAAATATGACGCCACTGAGAAATAGTAGTATATTCCAGAATTTGGCTAACTCGATTTCCCACAAATGGCTTGAGCAAATATGAAGGAGTCTGTAGCCAGGTTAGTACTACTTGAGAATCAGAAAATAGTTTCGTTTCCAAAATTGGGTATGCAAATTTATTTAAAGTAATTGAATGAATTAATTTTGTCAATAAAAGAGCACCCGAAAGTTCTAAGCGGGGGATACTTAAATATTTTAGAGGAGCAACCTTGCTCTTAGCTTGAATTAGGTTGCAATTCACTGAATCACCACAAATTATATGTAAATAGACGCAAGCGCCGTAACCCCTTTCGCTCGCATCACAGAATCCTAACAATCTGTAGGTTCCCGTGAATTGAGACAAAGACGAGGAATTTTAGCTGCGATAATATTGTAACTTGGTTACAAAATCTTGCCATTCAGAACACCAATTATGGTCGGGGACATCATCCCAACCTAATTGTTGTAACCAAAGCCGTTGTAACAGGTGTTTGACTATAAAAATTACCGGGGATTAACCAACCTAACGGGTCGAATATACGAGCCATATAAGAAAGTACGGCGCGTTTATTAAACGGGCCTGCAAAGGGAATTACGTTATAAGTGAATACGTCTAATAAAGGATTCCAAACTAAACCTAATATTTTTATACCGCTCACTTGATCAGAGAAAGTAATAAGAGTTTCTAATTCCGATTTTTCAAAATCTTGTAACAATTCCACGGCATTGCTTGACCATTTACGCAAATGAAATTGTCCGAGAGAGAAGCTTAATAAGCTCGCGCTGTAGCTGTCTCGCTTCTGTGACACTACAGGCACCAAAAATTACATCGTCCATGTATGTGTGATGCATAATAGCTTCGGAGGCCATAGGGTAAGATTTACCCTCGTCAATTACTAATTGTTGAAGTACTCTTTGAGCCAGAAATGCGGAGGGCGCTAACCCATACGTGAGAGTTTTGAGTTCATATTCACAAATATTTTCTTGAGAAGTAGATCGCCAAAAAATGTGCTGGAATTGACGATCCGAGGAACAAACCAGAATCTGACGGTACATCCTTTGGATGTCCGCACAAACAGCAATTTTGTGACAACGAAATGCGGATATTATTTCGGTAGATTTCCTTGTAGTTTAGGGCCAGAATATAACCTGTCATTAAGAGAAATTCCTAATGAATCAGTAGCAGAACCATTGAAAACAACGCGTAGCTTCGTAGTGCTACTTGTTATTTTAGAAACTGCATGATGCGATAGTACATAATCGGATGGGGTTTCGGCAACGGACATGTGACCAAGATCAAAATATTCCTGCAAAAAGCCATTATAAGCATTTAGCTTTTCAGGAGAGAGTAAAAGACGCCTTTCTAAATTTAAATAGCAAGTATAAGCGGTACGACGATTTTTACCAAGCGGTTCAATACTATGATTTAAAGGAAGAGCAACCGTGTAACGACCAGAATCGTCACGCGAGTGGGTTGCGAGAAAATGCGTCTCACAAAACACATCTTCTGGGAGGTTTCCGTGGGAATTTTAATTTCTTCCAATTCCCAGAAATTTCTTATTTTTTATCTATAGCATCAGATTGAATGAAAAGTGAAGTAGCGTTAACCGTAGGGTTAATACACGGAACTTGACCGAGCAGCACGTAACCAAACATGGTTTGAATCGCCAAAGGGCGGCCAGGAATAATAGCGGAATGTTCGGAAAACAGTACTTCGGCACATATCTCGGCACCTAGAAGAATTTCTACGGGCAAGGATTGATGGAAACTTTATCAGCCATTTGCATATTTTAAATTTATTATAAACAGAAATGGGCAATGAACTACCCGGTATATTTCCTGTTATTTTAGGAAATATTGAAGCCTTGAATTGAATTCTATTTTGAGAATATTTAGAATAGACTGTGCAACAAACAGTCCCCTTGGATTTTATTAAAGCGTCGGAAATTCCACTAACTTGGCGGGAATCCCTAGTACGCTGAAGACCCAAACGTTGAACACATGTACTAGTAATTGCGTTTATTTGAGATCCAGAATCAAAACGCACCTTACGGGTTGTAAATCCTGGTTTATATCTAAAATAAGAGCCTGCACTGTTGCCAACAGCACAGTATAACTTTCATGAGAATTCGAAACATTACAAGCCGAAACTATTTCGGGTGCTATTGCAGTAGAGGATTTTTCCGAATTATGCACCACCTCGTTGGGTAGGGGTTTATGCAACAAAGTATGGTGATATGAGGAATGGCAAACTTTACATTTACCTTCAGAATTGCAACCTCGAGTATGATTACCCAAGCATTTAAAGCACAAATTTAAAGTTTTAATAGTGGAATAACGATCGGCAATATTAAGTGCATGAAATGTTGAACAACCATAAATTTTATGAGCTTCACCACAGCACGGGCATGAAACTCGGGCAGCTTTAGCCGTAGCGGCATTTTGCGAACTTTTCATTAAGAGGGACTGATTGAAGTTGGACTTGAAACGAGGATGCGCATTAGGTTTAATAACCTTATCTTTTTTCATATCGTCATAAAGCTCAGAGGTTTTGCTTTGCAACGATAAAAAATCGAAGAGCTGAGAACAAGTAGGAACTTCGGAACCTACTTTTAGATCAAAAGCATTTTGCGTTTTGAACTCAAGATTACGGTAACACAACGAAAATAGTATAAAGTCGGCCATATCTTCGACTTTATCCGCCGCCTTCAATGTGTTAACAGCGTTAAAATGAATATTGATGAAGTTTGAGAGAGATCCAGATGATTTAAATTGTAATATTTTATTTAAATAATAGCTAGTAATTCTACGGGGCGAGCTATAGCGTTCTTCTAGCTTATCAAAAGCTTGTTGGTACAAATCAGCCTCAAGGGCTAGATCCGAAATTAGGGCGAGAGCTTCACCCTTAAGATAGCTACGCAAATAGTGATATTTACGAATTAGCGGAATTTGTTCGTTTTCATGAACCAGACTCTTGTAAAGCGAAATGAAATTTTGCCAGTTTTCTACACATCCATCAAAGGGGGTTATACTTAGAGGTTTTAAATAACTTACAGAAGTTTGAGAGGATTAGTTGAAGTATCATCAACCGATTTTGATGCATTTTGTTTGATATCTAAATACCGCGTACGAATGACGTCTAACAGATTGTCAAACGAAGAACTTTGAGTTTTAATCTCCTCCTTTTCGTCAACAACCGAATTATAGGTTAAAATTTTATCGTAGACAACATCTAGTTGTTGTTCAATACTTTGCATACGTAGATATCTCGCTTCTACGGCAGCTAAACGGGTTGCAGTACGAACATAATCGGCAATTTCGGTTAAGCGCGCGAAATAATCTTCAAGTTTTTTCTTTAAAATATTACCTTCCGCCATAATTAGGAACTTTATGAATAAATTAACAATAGTTAAGTAAACTAACGTACGTATTAAAGGACGGCTTGTTTGTAAACAAACAAATTCTGAATGGAGTGCAATGATCTTGATATTGAAATATGGTAACAATAATCTAATTGCAATGAACTTGAACTCGAAAGAATGCACGTGCGATTTAACAACAAATTGAAACGTACAGATAACACTTTCAAATCGTTTGTATTATCAAGTACTAAATGATTTACGAATTTGTGAATTAATAAAGACCTACGTTTGTATGCCTTTGAATCGATGAGGCGAGAAAGAGAGAACGATATAAACGTAGTTCTAGATCCGGTCGATGGAGCAAATGTTTTGTTATCGAATACCCGTTTTCCGTAACGAGATACAAATAGAACCACCTTGAGTGCAAAAGGCCGTAAACAAGGGGTTCCGAGATAGAGCGTGGACTGTAATTATTAAGGGGTGAGGGTGAGAACAGTTTATAGTAGTATAATCATACAAAGACATAAAAAACACTTACTGAAAGTTCCTTTGGCACTTGAGAGGCACTAAACACTGTAACTAACGCTTTTGGCCAAGGGTTGAAGGAAAGGAGCGAGACAGGAAAGGAAGAATCCAATGCCGGATTAGAAGAAGAGAGCGGATTTATTTTTATTAGTTGTGGCTATCACGAGACTTGACGACCGACTCATTGACTAGCGCGAACCATTCGGACCCGCTCGCGCGGAGAGAGGGAATGTCCCGAACGGGGACTGATATGGCGCGTACAACTATTATTTATATGAGACGTTATTACATAACTTCTTGTCGCTGCTGCGAAACACATTTCGTGTGGTAGATGACTTTTCTTTAGTGCTGTTGTCTACTATTACATTATTTGCTTGGTCTTTACTTATCAAGAGTTGCTTTTAAGGAGTGCTTGTGGACACTATGTAAGTGTGTGTGCGTGTATATATATATATATATATATATATATATATATATTCCTCATATTTAGACCAGGGTAGAAAATTAAATAATCACATCAAATAATTTTAATCACCGTGTATAAGGAATTTTATTAAATAATACGCTTTATTAAAAAACCGTGGAGAATAAAAATTCATTCGTTTCATTAAAAATAAGAGATTTAAATCATGTACAAGACGCTTTATATCAAAAGAAGCAGTATTAAAAAGCTCTACGTAAAGAAACAAAGAGAAATTACGTGCAAAATTTATATTAATTAACTCTATTTTAAGTAACCGGTATTAAACAAAAATGTACTGATAATAATTGAATATTTAGTTAGGATTCACTAAAATTTAAAGGGTATTAATTTTAATTGAAGTTAATTGAACCGTTAGTAACATATAATATCTATAAAAACTTGTAAAAACCCAATAAAATGCAAATCGTAGAGGGGTTAGTTAGAAGTAGGATGTTTAAACACCTGCGTATTTTTAAAAAGCTCATTCTGCGTAAATTTTGCAGATAATTAATGGTTACAAAGAATCTTGGAGAAACCGTAGCTTAATAGTAACGAGAAATGCGAAAGGCGCGATACGGGGTTATTTAACCCAGATAGTCCACATGGACTGAAATAATCGATAATAAAGAATATCAATTTGCACTAATAAGAACAGGGTAGATAGAGACAGATAATATGCGCAAGACTGAGACACATATAGTAAAAAGGCGTGAGTAGAGCAACGTCATGGGGTTGCGATTGGTTGAAAGTAAAAGGCAAAATTTGAGAGGTAAAAATAACATTTCTGTATAAAGTTCAATTAGTTATTTCCAGACGTTGCAAGCCGTGTTGAAATTTCTGAGATTTTAACTGGTGCGAGTGCAAAATTCGTAAAAATCGCATGCCGGGCTGCGGAATGGGAACAGAGCAGGCGAAATTCTTTAGAATTGTCCGTTTTGGAGACTCGACCGACAGACAGGCTAACCTCTATATATACCCAGGGGAATATGAACAAGCTCTCTTAGATCTTCGACTTGATTGAACGCGTTAAACAGTGCTTTTTAGTTTTCCGGTTTTAATATTAAATAATTTAAACAGTTTGCTCGAATATTATGTGATTTAAAACAGCTTGTTCTTTACGTGCTACAATGAATGTACGTTAGTGCACTTAGAAAAGAAGATACAAGGTAATAACGTTTAGTATCACTGTACCAATTGGTAAAATTTACTACGACAAATAAATACACAAAAGTAGGCAGTTTTGGCGTATATTGGTGAAAGAAGTATGAAGTTCTTTGTTATTTTTCGGGGGTATTAATACTTAAATGGTGCATAAACGTGTCTGGATCCACAAAACAAGGTTTAGATATACACAGATTAGTTCCGGAAAAGCCCTGAAACAACTTTAAATAAATGGTGATGGAAAAAATTTTTAAAGCGTTGAGAATCAGAAGCCATAAATATAACCCAGTTGGAATGGTGTAATTAACAAAGGGACGATGTACATGGAAGCTACGAGTGCAGTAACCTTCAGGTAAATTATACTATTTTGTTCGAACTTTGATATTTTGGTGTGTGTTGAATAACTTTATAATTTGTTTATTTAAAATGGACAGTAGTGAAATTGTACTAACAATAATATTTTAATTTTAAGGTGAAATTTGCTTGTTTAAGTAGAAAGGGTATTTAGTATTGATGTTCTGGATTATGATGAAAATTTAGGGTATGTCTTTGAGCTCAATTAGACGAACCTGGTTAATTAACGTAAAGGGTGGTAGATGCTCCTTTGTACTCTGCATATATTGTTATAGTAATTAGTAGGCATCCTACAAGGACTTTAATTCTGGATGTACTTGAAAATGATAACAAATTTAATCTTGAAAAATTTTGATATTAAAATTTATGCTGAATTTTAATTTTGAAATTTTAATGTATTGTGAATATTGATGTAAATAGAGTTAACGTTGATGTGTGTGATAGGAATGTGTTTGTTTTTTTTTATGATTGAGGATGAAAGTTATCTAGAGGAGCAGCCGAGGCGATTAACAGAAGAAAGTCAATGGACCAACACAGTTAAGGTAATGAATAGCTTTTTGTAGGTTTCACAGCATTCTTGACGCCCAATTCGTGAGTTTCGATTCGAAAAGCGTAGTTCACGGATTTTGTAGGTTTCACAGCAATATATATTTAATATTTGTTTTTTGTGAATATAAAGTATTTAAAAAATTGTATTAAACAGGTGACTAAGAACAATCCATAAAATGTTTTTTAAATTTTGTTTCATGTGAATATTAGAATTGAGGTTAAAAATTTAGTTTGAGGTGACGAAGGAATGTATTAATTATTTTTGCGAAGACTTTTGAACTGTGTAAATCCTCCGGGATATAATGGACAAATATTGTTTTGTGTGCGGGCTGCTATTTCTTTTTAACATGATTTTTTATTAAAGGTTTTGTAAATAAATTTTCTCTCTTGAGGTTTTCTTTTCCTATTCTGGTGGTCCACCCCACTCTACAACTTTTTCTAGCTAGCACGGTATTCTTTCGATTCCTTTTTGTTACGGTACTCGGTGCGAAATATTCTCGCAAGGAATACTGTAGCAAACCCTTTCTTAAACCCTTAACTCCATTTGTAAATTGAACAATTCCTAGAATCGCGACTTCATAATAAATAATAAAATTTTAGATTTTCAATTACCTTTATTAAAATAAACCATTGAATTGAATTTATCTTTGTTACAACAAATTTTAATATCTTCCTTTATTTAAGAATAGTTTACAACATAAATAAAACATTACAGCAACTAATAATTTAAAACATTAAGTTTTCCCTACTAAATTATTTAGAAAAGTTTTTATACATTAATTCTTTGCTAGATCAAATTATAATTTAAAAGCAACAAATTCATTCCGTCAAAGTATTCAAACATTTTCAACAGTCGTAAATTTGTTGCGTTGTATTTAATCGCACCTTAACTGTTCTTGAAGTGTTCTTTGAAATTAAAATGCATTGTTGCAGGAAATGATTTCAAACGTCAAGTTTTAATAATTCAGACCTTTAAAAAACCTATTTTAAAATACCTGATGAAAACGGTATTTTAGGGTTGCCATTTCGAATTCTGTCGTTTACCTTTAACCAGGTTGACACTTTTAATCTAAATTTAGATCACCTAAATTTCCGTAGGGTGTCCACCCTTTATAATTACACTTATTTTTATACAATTAGCGAAATCATAAAAATAATATAGAAATGAGTAAAGCGAGTTCTCGAAATTTTTCTATTTTATATTTTTAGAACACCTAGACGTCTACTCTCCCTAGATCGAGAATCATGAACCACGTACCAACGTAAACACCACTTTTAACCACGCTTCCATTCAATTAGAATTGGTTTGTTATGAAAATCACGGAAAATTCAATAATTCCTTTATCAAATTAATCTCAAGATTTCATATCATCTATTGATCTAAATTCTATAAAAATATAGTGGTTTGCGATCTTTTCAATACATATGTACTTCTAAAAGTGTAACAATTTTTTTGTGCATTGTAGAAAAATTACTTTTCGAAACAATTTAGAAGTATTAAGGTAATTGAAAAAAAAGAAAAGAAAATCTCCAAAAATATTTATTTGCAAATTTTGATAGATTTTCAAATTTTTAATAAGTTCTTGGTTCCATATGGAAAACAACCTGCGCTTTGTTATTTTCTAGTTTGGATCAATTTGTACATTTTGTAAAAAACAGTTCAGCTGCTTTGAAACCTGGTTTGTAATGTCGTAAATAGCAATTTAATCTTTCCAAAAGTCCGTGAAAACAATTGTTCACGAAATACCTCAAGGTTTTTAACTTGTTTCATACACACGGCGCGTGGGCATTGGACATTTGTTCTGAAAAGATTTCCTTCTGTTGAGCTGTCTTTGCAAGTAATTTTCTGAATTTGCTTGATGATAAGATTTTATGGTAACAAATTTAAGTGCCTTAATCTATTTTTATTACAGTGCAAAACCCAGTAGGGCCAACAAAAATGTGTAAAGCTGACAAAGAGCTGTAGAACTAAGAAAAACCTACTAGCCCACATGTACAGTAAGGCAAACTATAAAATCTTGCAAGGCCAACAAAAATATGTGTAAAGTTGACAAACAGCTGTAGAACCAGAAAACACCTACTAGCCAACCTACATTGTTAAACATCCTCGAGCTCATGCATCACGTATGGCATCAGTCTTAGGCCATCTAATCAATCATTTTTGATATCACTGACACGTGTAAAATTATTTATTTCTTTTTATAATTAGATAAAATTTATTTATTATATAATAGATACCTTCTGATAATAACATGTTCGATTTTCTAAATAGGATAAATTAAAAATTTTAAAATTATCTACTCTAATAAAATTTTTGTATCTACCCTAATATCATATCTTTTTAATACTTGCTAGATACAGTGGCGTCCAACTTGACTCTACTTTGTTTCCGTTTTACAAAGAATATTTCAACCCTGTCCTTTTCACGATTTTCCATGGAATAATAGCCAAGATAGTCGCCGGAGCAGCAGGCTTTTATAGTTTCATCTCGTAAGCGTAAAATTTTTTGAGTCCTTTTAAAGCTCTGAGTACTATAATTCAGTCGATTTACTTGAGAATGTAATAAAGCCGTTCTTCTGTAATGCCACGAAGAATTTTAAATATCCTGTAAGTATGTTGTGGTTTGTTTAGCATTTTTCTTAATCTTCTTTGGGAATTAAACCACTTATAGTTTTCAAAATCATCTTTATTTACGTTTCGATCCATGACCAAGGATCGTTGTCAAAATAATAAAAACTTCAAGTTTGACATTTATGATATAAATTTAAAGTGACTGTTTTATTGATGTTCGATATATTTGGTTTGAGTACATTAGGTGAAAATTTTAAAGTTTAAAGGAATGATTGCTTTCAATTGTGTTGCGACCTGGGACCGACTTTTAGGTAGCCAATACGCTTAACGTAAAATCAGCTGATTATTTTTATTGGTAATTTCAAATAAATTCAATAATTTGAAATTACCAATAAAAATAATCAGCTGATTTCACGTTAAGCGTATAGACTACCTAAAAAGTCGGTCCCAGGCCGCAACATAAATTGAAGGCAATCATTCTTTTAAACTTTAAACTTTTTACCTAATGTACTCAAACCAAATATATCGAACATCAATAAATCAAAGTCACCTTCAATTTATGTCATAAATGTCAAACTTGAAGTTTTTATTATTTACCCTAGGTCATGGATCGAAACGTAAATAAAGATGATTTTAAAAACTATGAGTGGTTTAATTCCTAAAGAAGATTAAGAAAAATTTCAAATATTCTTACAACTGGAATGTATTATCATTATAATTCCTAATATGGCTAATATACTTTGCGTCTGAAATTTTGTTTTCTTTTTGTGGGGGCCCCTAAAATGTGAGGGCCCCAGGGCTGGCGCCCCGGTCGTCTCTCCGATAAATGCGCCCCAGTGAACGAGTGATTACAATTGGAAAGATATACAAATCTAAATCATATACACAACCATATATTAATCTTAATTTCAATTACATTTGACATTTTTGCTAACCACATCTGACAGTGCAAGTTTTTGATTTGTGTCAGATATAGAGAGGACGCGACGATTAAATTCACGACTATAACTCCCCTTTTAATTACAAATATTAGTAATTGGACAAGGCAAATTGATTTTTAATATTTGTTATTAATAGTTGGCCTTGAAAGCTCTATTTTAAGATTATATGACGAAGCAAAAAAAAAATTAAAAAATATGCAATACTAAATTTTCGGATAACTTGCTCATTACGCAAGAAAAGTGTCGAAATAGACAACAAAGGATCATCTATAGTGCGTTTAACGAACAGATTCGGTAATTAAAATAATAGGATGGGCTTAGTTGCGCAGTACACACTGAGCATAAGCTTGATTTACAGCGATCAAATTTAACACCTTACTGTAACTACAAATGTGTGCATCAGTTGAATAGTAATTTTCAAATATTGTGAAAGTATTTTCAACGTTCTGATTGGTTGCTCAAAACCATGTGGCAATTAGGAGTTCAAATAAACTCACAAAACTATACGATTAAATTTTCAATACATTAAAAATATTATCAGAGAGAATGTTTTATTATTCCCCACGTTTTTAGTAAGAAAGGCAATATTAATTAGAACTTTAATTTTTTCATATTGTTTGAGTACCGAGAACGGATATGTTAGTTACGGAATTTTCCGTACTGTGTTGAATGTAATTTGAGGTTGAGGTCATGTTCTTCGTTATGATATGCAAATAGAAAAGAAAATATTTCTGACTACAGATTTTTATGCCTGTCTAATGGCATTCACAAATTTGTTCTGCAACACTTGTTTAGAAACGTTTGTTATTGGTTTATGAAATCTTCACAGTAATTTATTGTAAGAATTATAAATAAAAGGTTTTGTATACAAAATCCATTTCAGAATCAAACTCATTGATGATGGTAAATAGGAATCGAGTGATGGCATTATTACAACAGCAACAATCACATTAATAATTAATGTTGATTAATGGCCAATGAATGAATCGTTAGGAATTTATAGTATATGATGTGAATAATTGACAATATGTTAATGAGAAACAGATTTCCATGCTATACTATTTTTTTTTGGTTCACATGCTATCCGTGTCAGTTATGTATTACGAAAATGGTGAGATAGTTAAAGAGAGTACGAGTGAACAGTGTATCAAGAAGCAACTTTATAAAACAATGGATGGGCCTGCTGTGCATATATTAATTTAGCTTGAGTATTATTACAACAACTAACACAATTTTGAATAACCAGAAAAACCATGCGATGGATGATACCGACTAATTTATTGTTATATTACTATAATTATTAAAGTTAATATCTATTACAAAAATGTGTGCTGTAATCGTGATAATCATAATTTATAGAATAGTATGTACAGCAAATAAATGTTAAATTGTTCAATAAATGAATAAGTAGACAGAGCATTAATTTTCGGTTTCTGATTCTTCAGACGAAGACGAATCATCGCCTCCTAATTGTATAATCAAGGGCTCCACTTGAACTTCCATCACAATGTCCAGTTGCCACATTTTAATCTCTAAATCTTGAACATGGCGAATAGAATTTTTCCAGTTGTCTGATGTTACGTTTGCAACAGCTTCTTGAAACAAGGGACGAAGATCTGCCATTTTAAATGTTTTATTTTTTCTTGCAACTTCACCTTTTATCTGTGCCCATATTAATTCTATCGGATTTAACAATGATATGGCGGCAGGCGTAATACTGTACGGTTAGAGTGTCTTGCCATTTCATCAACAACAAATGTTGGAATAACAGCTGCTCTCCTAACAAGAACAAGAAGTTCATCTTTGACCATATCTTCTTCGTAGTTGATACATTTTTCAGCTAACCATTTTTGAATACATGCTTTTTTTGTTCCAGTATTTGGTATCTTTTCTAGTTTTCTACTACGATAAGGTGCATTGTCTAACACTATAACAGCATTTTCATCGACACTTTTAAGAATTTCTTCAAACCATTGTTAAAAAACAAGAGCTGTCATTTCTTCATGGTAATCACCTGTTTTCTTCGACTCAAACACTTTCAAACCACCGCTGACAAAACCTTCCTCCGAGCCAATATGGAGAACTACCAGACGTTTTCCTTTTCCTGATGGATCTTTTAACCCAGTGGTTAATCCATTAATTGGATGCAGAATGGTAGTATCTTTCCAAACCTTGCTTACGGTATGGCCAGCAGTAAGCCACGTCTCGTCCAACCAATATATTTTTCTTCTCTCATCCCTGTATTTCCTTATTTGTAGTAAATAACGTCGTCTCCACGCAACTATTACACTTTTCTCTTTAAGGACACTATTTCTGGACCTCTTTGAGTATCTATAATTCAACACATATTTTAACCACATCTATTCTGTTAAACTATATAAGTACATACTTAAAACCAATTTCATTCAAGAGGGTTCTCAGAGTGCTTTGTTTTAATTAAGGCATCTCGTTATCTACAGACACGCCGGATAAAATTTTGTTTAGTGTAGGTGGATCATTGTTTTCAAAAAAGGAATGAACCATGCGTCTAAGATGACTCTTAGTTTCATCGTCAATGTTGTCCAAAATTGCTCGTTGTCGATGGTACAGTTTTGGGGAACGTAATACATGAGTTTGCTTGTATTCACGTAGAATGTTGTACACACTTTTATCAGTAATACCTACAACGATAAGATTTAATAAATAAATGGTGTTCATTCAAAGTTATTAACATCACCAGCTGCTTTTGCAGTAAATGCAATATTTTCCGTTTTATTGTTGTTGGGATTTTGTTCAACACAAACTTTAAAAATATTTAAGAGCTGCTGTTTATCCTCAACGGAAAAATGCCTGGACGGGCGCTTTTTAGGGGTCGAAAAACCCTGTTGATCCATGTTACACGTAATTAATTGTAAATAACCTACACAAATGTAATAAGTATTGAAAAATACTGTTTTGAAAAAAAAGTACAAGAGCAAAAACTACGAAAGACGAGTGAACAAAAAATATAGCAAAGACAAACACGAAAAACTAATTGACATTTGTAGGTTAATGTTACAAATTGAAATGTGTGGTTGTGTGAATCCGGCCAACCAATACAAAATCTTTATTTAAACTTGGCGCTGATTTATGGGCGGAGCATTTACTGAATCTGTTCGTTAAACGCACTATAATTATTAGAGAATTGTGACAAAGGTTTCCATTATTTGAAAGCTAGTACAAACAACTTGAAGGAACTGCAGTGTGAAACAATATCGCCTTTAGTATATAATTTGTTTATGTCACAGTGGTTTCGACGTGATAGAAAACTCCAAATACTATCCAGAAATATAATTATGGTTACACGGTAACATTTTTGCTATTTTTGACACTTCCGAATTTAATATTGATAATTTATTTAAGAGCCATTTTACACAATACCCAATTTCTATCTAAATTTAGTACCAAATTTGTTTCTAAATTTACAAATAATTTCAGTCATGTGTAAACACAACTATTTGGAACTAAATTTGGTACTGAATCATGGATGGAATCCGGTAATATTACACTTGTCCTAAATTTAGTAATAAATTTAACAAAAACATTCTGGTATTTGAAAATGGATGATGAAGATTTGTTGTTAGCGAGTGCGGTAATTTGTTTGTCCAAAATTGCAGAAAAGTGTAAAAAAAACAGGAAAGACAAGAAAATGGTGGTACAGTCCTTGGCTACTAAGACGTGGCAAAGGAAAAGAAATTTTAACAATGTTAAATGCAGAGTTAAAAGTTAAAGATCTTCGACTATGTGCAGAGGAAGTAGATTATTTATTGTCTCCTTAAAAATGAACTTAAAAAGAATGAAACATTTATGAGAGATGCAATTTCTGTACGCAGAAAGTAAGTAGCTTGTTTCAAAATACATGTAAGATTGATATTTTATTGCAGATTAAAAGTTACACTTCGCTTTTTGGCTACAGGAGAGTCTTTTCGATCCTTGATGTATAGTTGTAGAATTCACGAAAGTATAATTTCGTTATTTGTTGGTTTGTGATGCTTTAATAAAAGCTTTGGTGCCAAATTACCTTAAAGTAATAATTACTACTAATTATGCAGCGAGTTTCAATGAAAATTACCCACTCTATATATAAATAGCTTTTGATATATTGATTTTGATAAAATATGCAAAAATGCGTTAAAATAAATATTATAGAAGCATATTTTGCCAAACATAGGTTTGGTGTAATATCAAACCCTGTATTCACAAAGCCGCAACCTCAATTTTTTGGGTCCTCGCATCTTACCCGACTAATATTATTACCCTGATTGAATTCAAATGTATAATCTTTATAGGTGTTCCTTTTACCCAAGATCTCAATAGATATATAGAAGTTCCGTTCTTTTTGTCATCTCAAAATTAAGATTCCATAAAAATATTAGTTCCCCTTTTGCCCCTAGAGCACAACTTTTCCTACTACTTCATTTGTGAAAATTCTGCTCACTTATATTGAAGAAGTGGGTAAATCTATGAAAGTGAGGTTATTTCATGTTTACGAATGAAATTTCTCAAATGTCGTTCTTTTTGTACACTGATATTGAATCCAAGGTCATCTCACCTAGACTCAAGATTATATAAAAGTGAGTGTATCAAAAGTTATTTGGAGGTTGGTAGTTTGAAGGTTCATTACAAAAATGTTATAGGTACCTACTATAGTTGCGGAGTGGAAAAAAGTAGCAGATGATTATAAGGACATTTGGCAATTTCCACAGTGTTTGGGTGCTATAGATGGTCGACATATAACATTTAGACCACCGATATCTGATGGTTCATATTTTTACAACTATAAACACACACACAGTATTGTTTTGTTAGGGTTAGCAGATGCTAATTATAAATATATATACGTTGATGTTAGTGATAATGGAAGAATTAGTGACGAAGGTGTTTTTAGTGCCAGCAATTTTTCAAAAGTTTTAAAAACAAATGCTTTAAAGTTACTCAAAGAAAAATGTTTACCAGGCCGCCAACAAAACATACCATATGCAGTAATTGCAGATGATGCTTTTCCTGTGTTCCCTAATTTACTAACACCCTTTCCTGAACGAGGTCTTAACCACGACCAAAAAATATTCAACTACAGATTATCAAGAGCCCGTAGTGTAGTTGAGAGCAGCTTTGGCATATTTGCAAAGTTCCATGGCAAGAGGACTCTATTAACAGACAAAGATTGTAAAATCTTTTCTTTATAATAAAAAAGTAAACATTATTCTCAGTATTTTATTCAAATCTACATTTGTTAATTGCATTATATAACATATTATTAATTTCTTGTTCAGTATCCAGCAAATTATTTGGATGTTATCAAATTAAGTTTTGAAGCAACATAATCTGCATATATTTGATTGTCAGTCTTTTCTTCTATTACATTCCGATTTTTTAAAATACTTGCAAAATCTTTAATTGCATCTTCAGCAGGATCTAAGATACGCTTCTTTGCTTTGTTTAGTTTTTTTTTATTTGTTGATGGTGGATTAAAACTAGTGGTAGGAATCGAAGAGATCAGCGAAACATTTTCATTTGTTATAACCTCAATTAGGGTAAATTCCTAATATAACAATTCTTTTGCCTTTCTCTACTTTCATTTAGATAGTAAAATATAAAAACAATAGTTGACGTGAAAAAGACGATCATTCTTACTGAACGTCATAGCTGGTATTACCGAACTTTAGTTGTAATAATAGTTGTGCGAATTGTAATATTAATTCAAAAAATAAAATTAAATATTTTTTATTTAAGTTTTCACACCTGAAAACAATTCTGGCTACCTAGTGCAGAGCAGAGAGCACCCTTGGGTTTTAAAACACGATAATCGAAAGCAGCTTATTTCTGAGAAGTTGTTTGCTGTTTGGGAACTTACAGTCGTATTTAAATCAATTTGGATAGATTCATAATCATAATCTTGTAAGATAATGGAGTCCACAGATTTTCTTGGGTTAATATGATCTAAGAAAAATTGAAGTTTACCGTAATACCAAATTGTTGGAATGTACACCTGAAATTAAGATTTGTTATGAAAGCGCTTGGAGGTTAGTTATATTATTTTTACATCGTCAACACCTGCATCACTACTTCTGGATTGTTGTATCTTCTTATATTCTGTGGTAAAATTCGTTTTGAGTCCATTTTTTATTTCTGAAATTGTTACATTAGGACGTAATTGATACAGTGAATCTTCAGTATTTTCTAAGGCTGCATTTCGTGCATGCTTATTATGACACAGCCCTGATTTTACATTATATAAACAAGGATTGTTATAGTAGACATCAATTAAGGCGCGCATATCATTAGACCACGACAAATAAATGTAAGTTAGAAAAATCTGTTTATTTGAACGACAACAAACAAGAGGGTATAACATACGAAAATCATACATAACCTACAATAACAATTCATTATGAAATTAAAATGGAACTATTGCGCTGCTTTGGGAGTCGATTTATTGAGAAAAATAGGACGGGTTCTATAAATTAGGCACATAATTTATATCCTAAATGAAGAACTAAATTTCTATGTATTACCACCATTCTAAAAATACTTATAAATTTAGAAACAAATTTAGTACTAAATTTAGAAATAAATTGAGTATTGTGTAAAATAGCTGTAAAGAGCTAAATTCAAAGATATAATTGTTTCTAATAGCTGACAAATTTCTTAATACAACACGTATAATTTAAATCATGAGGAACCTTTACAAAAAAGCAGCAAAACTTAGCAATTATCCCATTAATTCCTAACTAAAACAAACTTGCTACTCCGTAATTTGTAGTTTGTAAAAGCTTTTATCTACTATTGAATTATGTTGTGTTATTTAAAAAACAGAGTACTCACTTAACTACAAAATTACTACTGGGCGACGTCAACTACCCTTTGTAATTCAAGTAATTTAATAAAATTGTAGCAAAGACAGCTAAGTCCCATCCATCTATATATTTTGCACACGAAACATTGTTTTCGTTCACGCAGAATAAGTTGATCAAATATCGACCAATGGTGTTTACGTGTTAAAGAGAAGTTATTTTGCATGCAAATATTGATTTGTATAACCTTCGAGTTTACAATAGCTGAATATTAGAAATAATATTTTTAGGTAATTTTCTCAGCTGGTGGTTTTAACCTTATTTATTACCTGTGCGGTTTTGAAGATTTAAAGGTCTTGGATAGTTGAGCATTTAAGTGAAAGGGTATGCCCACGATATATCGTTTGCTATAACTTGCCGCTACCAAGAACTATTTGAATTTGTCTTGGAACTTCTCATGCATGCCGTGGTAAAATTCCTTAATAGAGTGTTTTCTTAGCGTGCATTCTGACAACCTTTTCCTGTCCTGTGGTATATGTCTGATATAATTTTGTTATCTGATAAACAAAGTTTGAGTATTGTAGCACAAACAATTGTTTTGGGTAATAAATAAAATCATTAGTGTTCATATATGTAGCGCCTGCACAATCACCCAAAAGTTGCCTATTACTAAGTATAAGTATTATATTATAGCGGCAAGTCATGTATGCTTGCTAACCAATAAGGTTACTTCAATGGCTACAGTTGACATAATCGACAACTTTAAGTTATTCCTTCTACTATTTATTCATAATATTATAGTCGCCAAAAGAAATTTTAATTATAATTTAAAATTGATTACTTTATTTGCCGTTTAATGTTCAGTCATTTCCTTATCCCAGCAGCTTTACCGCACGAACAAAGGTAATACTGTAGCGCAAAGAGGTTTGCCTCCGACGCAAACGAAGGGTTTGAATACACAAAAGATGATTGATAGCTTCCCGTTGCATTACACATTTTGAATGAACTTTGGGTGACGAATACGATGCTTTTACGTTTAAGAGTTATTTAAAGATTACAGTAAGAAATTTGGAGAACGTCATTTGCATATTTTGGGTTGTAGATTAATCGAGAACAATTGAAATATATGTATATTGCTATTAAGGCCTCGCGTTGGTATGCCGTTAAATTTGCTGTGTTACTCTTCTTCCTTTGGAGTAGACGCTAAAAGAGTGCTGCAACACGGTACAGCAAATTGTAAATATGAAATTACCGACTTTTCTAACGTTTCTTTGCTTGGCTAGCTCAACGAAAGTAACATCAAATACAGCAATCTCAAAGAGCACCTATACATTCAAACACAATTTTCTTTCATACAAAAAAATACAGAACAGTTTACAGCATTATTTTCAAACATAAAATTATTCCTAACAATTACCTATTTACTTAATTATTAAAATATTCTTTATCTAATCTTTTCTAAAATTTACAGAATGTAAATCTTTCTCTTGTGGATAATTTACCTGTTATTTACTCCCACGCTTGTAAGGTTGTTTAACCAAAAATCCTTGGCAGATACTATATTTAATGATCAAAATGTTTTAAACTGTCACCTCAAAAACTTTCCAGTAAATAGCCTCACACAAAACGAAATAAAAATAAGAATTTATTCTACTTAAATTCAAATGATAAAATACTCAAATATCAGTTACAAACAAAGGAATCTAAAAGTTATTCCTCCAAAACCAAATAGCGCTTTTCCAAATTTTCCTTTCATCACGATCAACGGTATTACATCCTTCTTGATTCTATTTTTAATTGACATTCTAGTCTCTGTGTATCAGTTTGTTCATTACTTCCAAAATCAAATAGCGCTTTGCCAAATCTTCCTTTCATCACAATCAACCGTATTACATCCTTCCTGATTCTATCTTCAATTGATGTTCTAGTCTCTGTTTACCAGTTTGTCTACTATATCTCTATTTAGTTTATTAGTTTGTTCATATAACTATAAATCTTCATTTAGAATCATTTTTTGAAAGTGCATTTTAAAATTTTAAATTAATTAGCCCTAAAATAACGTTTGTATCGAAGAACGTTAAATTTTTATTGTATTTTTACAAATCAAACAACTGCGTCTAACAACTCAAATTTACGGCATCCAATTCTGTTTAAAATCGTACATGACGAATCGCGAATTAATGCAACTTTTCATCGTCGATCTCGTAAATTGAAGCTCTTACATGTTGCTTATTGACGCGAATTTATGAATGAATACCTCTCATAAAGTTCCCAATCTTATATTAAAATTATCTAACCACGTCATGATTCTAGATTTTACGCGATTTAGTTCGAATTTTTGCCCCCTACGTAATGTAGTATTTCCAGGAATTCCACGGTTTTAATGGCCTAGTTAGTGTCAAACTGTCGCCAAAGATTTACAAGCATAGCAAGGCGTTGACCATCCCTGTCTAATTCACGAACGTAATTTTGCGTCGCAATCTATCCTATAGTAATGCAAAACCCATAAAATTAATTTTATTGCCTTTTTAATGACAACACAAGTTCTTTGAATAAACATTTATTTATTATTAGGTATTTAAAAAGATTTCTTAGAATTTTACGTATTTGTCTAGATTATTGAAGAATATTCCAGATTTGTTTCATTAAAAACCCCTAAATGAATTTAAATGCCATATCTACACATAATTAATAAGGGCTATATTTTGCGAATGCAGTAAGATTTGTATTCTTAGAAATTCTATAAGGGAAATATTTGCTTTCATGATAAATAAAAAGTATTTCTATACACAAAATTATTTATTTTATGCACGGAAGGTGTATATTTATAACAAATGAATGGTTTCAATCTAAGTTATTTCTAGTACTCTTGATGAGAGCTTCTATAAATTCTTTATGAATGCAACAATTGGCATCGGCAAAGTCGTTTTCATCAACTTCAGGTTCAGAATTGCTTGTAACATCTTCTAAATTTTTTGGTTTCTCAGGTATTGGCACGTCTGGACCATGTGGCACTGGCCTAATTGCAGATTTGAGGTTCGGATAAATGGTGTGTTTTAATTTTTTTGTGTTTTATCCATGTAGATTGCACATACAGAAATAACCGTCATCAAGGTGATTTGTTGGCTCTCGCCATGTCACTGGTGTTCCAAAGGGTAGGGATATCCTTGTTCCATTACTTCAATGGCTTAAACCTTCTTCACATTACACACAACATGTGGTGCCCAATGTTTGTCTTGATCACCAATCTTTACGTTAAAATACGCGTAGTATTGGTGTTTCAACAGTGGTGTAATTTTACGTCTAAATTTCTTGACCACAAAACAACCACACACATAGCAAAAAGTATCTGGATTATTTTGCAAAATCTTGGCATTTTAAACACGAATTTAACTGCAAAAAGCTCACTAAACACACTAAACAACGACTGCCTAGACCGAACGCAAACAGACTAATGAATGCGCTTGTTACACAAAGACGCCTATTTATATCTCATTCGCCGATGGTCTGACTGCAAATCAGGGAATCCCAGCAATTAAATTTTACTTCCGGGAATTCCTCTCTACTATTCCATTGATTTGTACAAAATTAAATCTCAGTGGCGTTGCAATTTTTAGAATATCATTTAATTTTTATTCGCAAATATTTAAAAAATCATAAATATGACCCCTAGTAAATTTATTAAAAAATTGTGCGTGATGGAAACAAAAAAAAATTGATTCTTTATTAGATTAGTCACCAAAACTTAAAAAATAAACAAATCCAAATCACAAATTTTTTGTTGGCCTTGGGAGCTGCCTTTTCAAAAAGTTTTCTTCCTAAACTTCTTGTAACAAATATTTATTTATTCAAAAATTACATGTGGAATTTCGACAAACTATTTAAATTAATCAAAGCTGAAATTTATTAATAATTGAAGTTAAATTATGGGCGAATAGCCTCAACAACCAACAATGTATAAGCTGTGAAGCTCAAGACTGACTGACTGATTTGGGGCTCACGGGGTATTTATGTTGTCCCTGCCCCTCACATTATGTAGGAACTGCAGAGCTTATGTTTGCTTATGTTTTTATTCAATTGATATAATACAAAGCAATAATCTTAATTTTAATAATTGCGGTTTTTATAACCGTCTGTGACCTGCACCTGCAGCATCACTTACGTCTGGAATACATTGTATTCACACCCGTTCTCACAACTTGCTTGTGAACTTTCATTAACCTTTTCTTTATTTATCCTTGAATTATAATGTTGCATCTAACTTAAGTTTCTTAATAATTTCTATTTAATCATACATATATTGATTTGGGAAATATGTAGTTCGTGTAATTCACTGAATGCACATAATTGTCTTGCTTACAAATACATCGATTCACACAACAAATAAAAGCCATCATACGGACGTGTTTTGGTAATCTAAATTAGCAGAAAATGTCCAACTGGACGCTTAAAAGATTAATTGAAAATTATGTTCGACATGTTAGTTCAGCACTGTATAAAGAAATCATTTCCGTTTTTCCAGTAACTTTTTTTCTGAAACTATGCAACTACTCAACAAATCTACTTAACTATGTGTAAAATATATTGAACAATCAATAATGAAGTATCGTGGAGCGCATAGACATGCTGTAAACAAGAACAGCGTGTAGGCTTTCTCTTATTTATAGCAGTTGACAGTAAATCTGCTGTGACACGATCAATACTTCTTTGCTGCAGAACGATTTAGCTTGAGTTGGAGGATTATTGAGTCGCTGTTCTTTATTTGGGATACAGTGTCTTAGAGTCCTATCTGGCACGGATTTGTATAGTAATACGATTTATATAGTAAACCAGTAGCACTTTTGATACGTATATTGGTTCTTTGCTTTTATATTAGATTCTGGGTTACTACTACTTAAAGTTTTCACTTACTAAATTGAGAAAATTGTTACGATAATCCGTGCGGACAAGAGAAAAGTAAAGTACAGTAAGCCAACGAGAATCGAAAGAATTAATTTATGCCGTGCTAGCCTAAAACGTCGTAGAAAGGAGTAGGTTACACAGAAAGAAAAAGGAAACCTTCAAAGAGAAAGTTTTTATTTACAAAGCTACAAAAAAATAATGAGCTATATAAAGGAAAATCAGCATGCGAAGGAAATAACATTCAACCAAAATATACCGGAGGATTTAAATAGTATAACAAAATTTTCGCTAAAATAAAACAATACCGTCCTTTAATTATCGAACATAAAGAAAATCATGCAAATATATAGTAAACTGTTTTGGGTCCTTTAGTTACTATAGTATTTAGATATTCATTAACAGCAAAACAAATTACACAATATAAGTACTTATTCAGCGTCCACGTCTCTTAAAAAAAATCTTAATATGATAGTGGACACAGCACTTAACGCTGCTCTCGGTTAAAATGCATTTAAGCCTGAGCTGAAAAAATTAATTATGTAAAAAAAGTACATCTAAAATGTAACAACAAAAGCGGTCGTTGCCAGTAGCATATTCTTAACATAAAGTCACAATAATTAGATCTTACCCGATTGTTTCTACATAAATTTCCCAAACAAAATGTACCCCCAAACAGGAAAGCAATCTTAAAAAGAAATGTGTAGGAGAAAAATCTTATAGTCAGTGCGAATCTATTATTAATAAATACTCCCTTTGTACTAGTGGTCGCCGTAGGTATATTCCAACGACTGGTGAAGCAAAATCCATTTCACCACCTGAAAACCTTAACAAAGGAAATCCAATCATATAGCTGAGCAAAGCGTTCTTTAGCCTCCAAGAGCACTTCAAAAATATTTCAATGGTCCGCTTATCTGGTGATGACGTTATTTCAACGTCTTCAATATAATCAGACACAGCATGGTACAGAAATTCTTGTGGATCCTCAGTTATAAGTAGCTTGTATTACATCCTCCGTAGTAACGGAACTCGCATATTTCTAAGCTGGCACTGTAAGTTAGAAAAAAAGGGAAGCATCCGAGATCGTTCGTACGAGCAATTTATATTCTTTTAAGTCAGTAACTGACACAATCAGAATCATGTATTCAATTCAATACGTGCTTGTCCTTACGTTCTAACCTGTCGCAACTAAAAATCGATAATCGGAAAACCCACCAACCTATTGCTTGCAACGTACTACAACACGTGTTCAAGGACTAAGACCATCTGCAACCCGTTTTACAGATTCATAGCGTTAAATGTAACAGAGGTTGCCTATTTCCTGTAGGGAACCAAAAGAATTTAGTAGTTCTAAAGTATGTTAGTTGTCGACCTTGTATTAAACACGTTACAACATTGTCACTTATCGCGGAAAACAAATGCTTTGGTAAACAAACCTAATCATGAGGCGCATATATTTATCTTTTTGGAAAACACATGACAATCTTTAAGGACAAAATGTTTTAATGAAATAGATACCACCCTATACATGCCATAATAATATTTCTGAAGCACAAGTTTTAATAATCTAGATACCGCATTTATAAGAATGCATCTAAAGGGAAATTTCCTATATTTAAAATTATAATTTAATATACTAATGAAACCTATTGAAAGAATGTATATATAGACAAAGAAACCGGAAAATTCAAATTGAATCACCCTCGCTAATTACACATTTAGAAAATCTAATTTATATAAATTTGTAGTATTACTTTTAATAAAGCGAGCATATCTTTTCAGAAAGCAAAGGTTGCTGATAACCGAATACAATGTCGACTCTATATCAAATAATAGAGGTAGACTGAGGTACTTTGGATTATATTAAATATACTAATAAAATTCAGAAGGGTGATGAATAGATAATCGTCTAAATTGACATAAGGTTGCCGCATTCGCAAATACATGCAACTAACCGTGAAAGCAATACGGGATTATGAGATTTAGAATTAAGTTATGCGCGAAATTATTCAATTTCAGGGACGGACCGTAACGAGATTAATATCTTTGCCCGAAATTATACAATTAAAAATCAAATCCTAATTTCAATATTAAGAACAATACTCCTCAATATGAAAAATTTGAGTAGCGCACGACAGCAGATGCAGATTTATAGAACCAGAGCAGTTTTGCTCTTTGCTGTTTATCTCGGTTCCAGCGTGGTTTTCGAGGCATTTAAGAATTTAATAGGAAATTTAAATAGTTTCAGATGGGACTAACCCCTACCAAGGGACAGCTCTTTTAATAACCGAGTTCCAAGTATTTTGCTCACTGAGGAGTCCTCAATTACTAAAATCTTTTTAGATGCGCTTCAAACAGCATTTTAACGTTGCAGCGACGTTGGTATTTCACACCTGACGTCGACTTGCGATCTCTAAGCGATCGATTTCTATACCTGTTTGATGAATCAATTTGGAGTCGGGTCGACACCAGCACTCGACCGAAGTAGTTACTAAAGATATACAAATCTGCAACTTTTTCTCGTAATTGTGTAGGCCACAATACGACATTTAAGTCGGCATTGGTACAAATTTCACAACTAGTTTTGTAATAATAGTAGATGATACTAAATAAATCTGTACCCATACTAACAAGTCGGTTTACTTTACTAAGATAAATCCCTTTGATACTTTTATTTATGAGGTGAATATGACAGGCGGTAGAACATTGGAGCATTTGCGGTAAACATATGTTTTAACATTTCAACCTCATACTTGATTAATATTGTAAGCTAACTTATTAGTGAATTTATTTAATAGCGGTGCCGTTTTTATGACAACCCAAAATTCTACCTAGTTGTTCAACTTATATCTACAAGTTATATCTTTTTGGAAAAAGCATACACCAAAGAACTTTTCTGAATAGGTGTACATTTTTCAATAGTAATAGTTTATTTGAGTATTTTTGGGTTAAACAACTGTAATTTTTTTGAAGAATCTGAAATACTTCCAAAAACTATCTGTTTCTTTTAATTACACTTGTAGTTGTTTGGAAAACCTGTCATCTAATAAAGGTGAAACGTTCCTTTTCCAAACACAAAAAGGATTATAAAGATGCATGCAATTTTTCTTTTACCAATCAATAGTAGGCGAATTTGCACGATTTTCCCAAAAAGGACAAAAATTATTTAACTTTAAAACCATCAATAAGATAGCAACATATATATATATATATATATATATATATATATATATATATTGCTATGATAATAGGGTAGTTTAAGGGTAGATTAAGTCATAGGGGTCGTAGGATAGATACAAATAACTTTAACTTTCAGAAAATCAAATAATTCCATCAATTATGGTAGTAAATCGACTATTCTACAAAAAGTCAATTACGAGGACACTGTATATAAAAGATATGTGATTAAATGTATGAGAAAGAAGCTCCTTTAGTAATAATTCGATACCATTTAATTAGAATAGTAATGTGTGCGTCGTATAAATATGTTTAAGTATAATTTACGAGTAAAGATAAGATTTTAGAAGCAACTAATTGCATCAAAATAAATTACCGGGAAATATAGATAAATTGGCACTCCAAATATTTCATAATTGCGTCGAAAATATCAACGTAAATTATTATGGAAGCGCATCTTAATACGCCATTATTAGAAAATTGTTATGTGACTAGAAAGAACACATTAGTTCAGAAAACCAGCATTCTGTAACAAACAAATAAACACCAAGCGGTTCAATTATATGATAAACTTTGGACTTTCAATTAACAAACATTGAATACGTGACTTGATAAAAGCCATAATTGGAAATCCTAACAAAAAACTGTAATTTAGCAAAACGGCTACGTGACTGAGAAAGCATTTTGTCGAAAAATTAAACCAGGGAATTTGTGAAAATTCCGAGTTCTGCCAGATAAGGCAAAGTACAAACCTTGATTATTAATACGCCAATGAAAACTATTAGTGGAAAGGGCTTATAAATGCAATAGAAAATGAATAACATTTAGTTTATATTCAACCGAGCACCAACTATGCTCGAATGCCGTAAAAAGTTACGTAATTAATTAGTGAAATAAAATTCAGCATAAATGAAATTTGAAAGTGCAAAAATTTGTGCGACAAAAAATAAACCGATCTACAAATAGACGTAAGTTAATCAATTAATTAAATTTATTTCTAATATTTAACAAAACAGGGCTTCTTTTATTGGGACGGTTTTTTATTGGAGGCTTCTTGTATTAAGACGGCTTCTGTTGATGCCATTTTGTTGAGACGATTTTTGTTCAGTCGATGTTCATGTCGAGATCTAAGTCTTAACGCAAATCAAAAGTGGATAATTTTAGTCAATAAGTAAAGCAGACACAACAAGGGATGTAGACCACAGACTATGAGGAAATTCTAGTAACCATTCCAGGTTAGCGATTTTTAAACATTTTATTATTGAAAGAATGTTTCAAATTTAATATTTGCTATACATTGTGCATTTGTAAAAGTCATCAAATAGATCATTTGAAAAATATGAAAACAGGGAAAAGCATTTTGGAACGTTCGAAGGTACTTAAGAGTAATTAAAAGATATTTTTGCTGGCTTTCAGGAAAGCATAAAATTGGTAAAAGTAAATATTTTATACTAGGGGAAATTTTGAGTTTACACAGCATTGTACATGTTATCAATTATTATATTGTGTGTTCTATAACTGCTTCATTTGAATCCATTTAAGGGTTAAAATAAAATTTATTCAGTGAGCTGGTCGGGGTAAAATTCTAAAGCAAATACTATAGCAAAATAAATATATCATAATCAATTAATAACGTCCAATTGAGGGGCGTATCACAGCAATATATATAAAAGGGTAGTTTAAGGGTAGATTAAGTCATAGGGGTCGTAAGATGAATATAAATATAATTAACGTTAATAAAACCAAATAATTCCACCAGTAAATAGGAGTAAATATCGAATATTTTACAAAAGGTCAATAGCGAGCACACTGTATATAAATTATATTTAATTTAATGCATAAGAAAGAAGCTCATTTTGCAATAATTAGATAATATTTAGCTAAAATAATAATGTGTACGTCTTATAATACGCTTTAAGTTAAAGAAATGAGTAAAGAATACATCAAGTTTCATTAAAATAAACACATAATTGGGAAAGATAAACAAACTGGCGTACTAGCTATTTAACAATATCAATAAAGTATCAACGCATGAATAAGCAAACGCATTCAAATACGCCATTATTAGGAGATGAGTACGTGACTGGAATATCATATTTACATAAAAATCCAACATATTTGAAGTAACAAACAACAAATTACAGGCGGTCCGCGATATAGACTATAATCGACAAACATGAAGGACGTGTCAAAAATGCAATGGATACTTGCAAACTTTAAGAATAAACGACGAAATATTGAACGTCTATGCGCAAGATTGAATGAAGGAACAACAATTAAAGCCCGGTAATTGTGAAAATACCGAGTTCTACAGAGATTGGCACAAAGTACAAGCCTTGATCAACAAACACACCAATTAAAAACGTTAATAGGTGGAACTTACAAATACCATAGGAAACTCGTAAACATTCAGTATCTCTTCAACAAGGCACGGACTACGTCAATTTAAAGTGGAAGATTACGTACAAATGAAACTCAGTGAAAGTGAATAAATTGTTAAAAATTGTGGAAAGTAAAAGTGCCAATTTATGCAACGAAAATAGCCGTTTTACGCTTAAAACGGCTTTATTAAAATCTGTAATAATAGATCTATTAATACATCTAATAACACATCTAAAAACACCTCTAATAACACGTTTACTTAAACATCGAATTAAATATCCAAATATACTTAAAAAATATTATAAAACGTGAAGATACTCAAATTAGGCTACAAGAAATCCGAGGGGGAAAATTCAAACAAGCTTTAATAAACCATTCTGGCCAACAAGTGAAGCTAGGTAAGTTGTAACAATCAAGGGGTGCAGACCACCGATATTCAAAGGCAGTTCCAAGCAAGGAAAACACAGGTTAAAGAACTTATTTATTATTATTTGAAATAATTCCTATATATCAAATATCTGTAAGGGTCAACAAAAAGGTCATTTGATATTTTGAGAAATAGAAAAAGCATCGTTTGAACGTTCCAAGGTACCTGAGAGTAATTACAAAGATATTTTTGCTAGCTTTCAGGAAATATAAATTTGGTGGGAAAAATAAATGTTAATATTTTATTCAGGGGCTAATTTTTGAATGATATGAAGCTGTACATATTATCCATCATTATAATGTGTAATTTTTGGATTGCTTCATTTAAATTATTTCAACAGATATAAAGAAAAGGGGCTAAACAATCTTTATTGTTGTGAAGTAGGGCATTCTGTGTTTGATAGATAGAGCTAGCCGTGGAAAAACAAATTTAAGAAATCAAATAGAATATTAAAAGGAGTTGATATTTACAGCAATAAAAATAGCAACACCAATCATAAAAGGGCATATCACAGCAATATATATATATATATATATATATATATTGCTGTGGTAAATAGTTATTTTGATAGGAAACTGTTTTCCTTATTACGCTTCTGCATTTGGACCATGACTTTTGGAACACCCTGTATAATGAACTCTTCCAAACCGATTTTTATTTTGTTCACATAATGACGTTGCGGTTCTTCTTAAAGTAAAATGCCTCTACGTAAGAATATTAAGAATCCGGAAAAATGGTAACATATACGAATGGCAGAAAAGCCGTATAAAACAACCCTGAAATATGTATTATTAGCAGCAAAAAATAAATTAAGTATAGAATTCGATAAATTAGCAAATCATATAAAGTTTGTTCAGAATTCGAAAAATATAAGATTCTGAAAAGGAAGCCTATAACTTTTCCGATATTAAGTGAACGTTAAAAATATTCGTATAGTGCAATTGTGAGTAGAAAACAAACCTGTAAACTAATTAGTTGCCAAATTTACTCAACATCAATATAAAACACATCCAAAACCGCTACAAGACGAGATTCAGATAGTTGCATAACGCACAAGGTGTGCTCAGAAGCGGCTATCGTTGATAGAAGGCGGCTCCGTGACGTACTTGGTATGCATCTGACTAATATGCAAAAGGTCCGGAGTTTGAATCCCGACACGGTTCGCTTGATAAATGTTAGGCGAGCATTTTTCATAAAATCACGCTCTCGTTCGGATGAGAGTTAAAATGGAGGTCCCGTGCGTGAGTGTTGTCAAGCACGTTAAAGATCCCTACCTTGCTTGGAACAGCAAGGGTTCGGCAAAATTCAAAATTGTGCAGGTATAGAAAACTCGTTTCCTGGCCAATTTAGTACTTTTGAGTAGAGCATTGGAAAATCAAATGTAGTGTCCTTGATAGAAAAATGAGAACTCAACAGAAAGTTTTCGTGAAAGTTACCAACTTAACTGAATACAAAATAAAACAGATACCATTAAGATGTCAAAACGGAAATAATAAAAACACTAGATTAAAATGCAATTTTGATACATAAAAAACTGGTAGTGTAAATATGAAGGTTTCAAGTATCCGATACTTTTCAAGGTGTAACACTTTCTATATTGTGGAATACTGTATGAATAGTGTAAGGTAGATTAACATGCTTTAGGTAATGGCAATTATGTTAGGAAATCAGCTAACCTTGAAGATCACAAATGTGTCCGTTATTAGTCAAAATAGGTTGTAATTAATACGAGAGCAAAGCTAAAAATAAATTGTCGTACGACGTGTAATTTAATATTTATGTAAAAATAGAGGGTTCTAGCTAGACAGCATCGATTTGAAACAGAAAAAACTAAAGCGTTTCAGTACCCTTACGCTTGTGAATGTAATTACCTATTATTTGATTTTTTATTAGAGTATAGTAGTAGTTAGTTTACTAGCGCTATAGTTATATAAATTGATTGTTATATATTTTGTTAACTTTATTAATTTTTTAGTGTGTTTCCCTCTATGGAATTGCACGTAGATGTATAAAAAAAGTTAATGACTCGTTACTAAACTCTGGACTTAATTCGAGGCAGCAAACTTGAGAGAAAGGGGTATCTTTTCTTTTTTTATGTAAAGCTGACTCAGATATTATTGCAAAAAGGAATTGTAAAAGCGTCACTACACCCTTGAAGGTTTAAGCCTTGGGAAAGTGTAGGAACCAAACTGAATAAGGACATACTTGAGATGTAGGTACGGTAAATATGCCTGAAAGAAATACAAGTTAGTTGAAACATAAATCAGTGATAGTAGTTTGCGTATCTACAATAAATCAAATAATTCAAAAATATCACTAAGTATGATTCTACGTCAATATACTTTGTGTGTATATCAAGAATTTTTAATCTCGGTGTTCACTTCGATACAAAAAATATGTTATAACCTTTCTTTAATACCACTAAGAAATCTTCTGTAACAAGTTTATTTTACCGCAATATTGTGACACATATTTATGTTATTATTTTTATAGACGGTCAATTCAAGCCTAATATCTCTACACATTTTTACGTAATATTTATTACATGTTATTTAATCTAACATAAGCTTTAAAACCGCGAGCATAAATTACAAGTTGAGCGGTGACATAAAATACCATTTACAAGTGTCATTATAAGATCGCCCTCCTTCGATAATTATAAAGATCGTTGTAACTGTTGTCAAGCGTTATGATACGTCAGAATACATGCACTTTCACCTGGGCTGTTGGTTAAGAAAGTCGTTCTTGTGATAAGAACATGTTGTCAAGCCGTTATGCTTGGTGTTGGAGCCATGTGAGAAAAAAAGGTCGATTTAAAATGAAATCGTCTTTGTTAGTGCACTCGATGTCGACGCTTTACAGACTATGTTTGCACTAAACTAGACGTAAATGTAAAATATTGGCATTTGAACTGCATTAAGTATTATCGAGCCTAAGGGCTTTTGTTAATTTAAATATGCAGTGCAATTACTTAACGTGGATGTTCGTTCGATATTCTGTAACAGGATTAATAAATTTATGTGATTTTGGAGAATTCTAACCTGATTATTAATGTAACAAGAAGATTTCAATTATTATTAAATATTCCGAAAATGGTCCAAGTACATAGCAATTATTCTTTTGATGGATAAGCATCTGGTATGTAATTAGTTGCTCATTAGTACGTTCAAATTGTAATAACATTTGGAACTACAGAACAAGTAAGTTTTTTTATATTGTCCGACTACGAAATTTTCAAGTTCGTTATGTTGTTGACCTTTGGATATTCTTGTTATTTGTGAAGAGAACCTGATAAACTTCAATTTTATTTTTCATTAGTACAAATGAAAAGATTACAGAGGGCAGTATATATGTATATTAAGGGTTAACTTTCAAGACTAACAAAATTGAAACTATCATGTTGAATATAAAATTAACTAAGTTCAGATAACTAAATTGTTATATTTTGCTCTACAATATTTATTAATTGAAATATTTAAAAATGCAAATTAAATGTTAAGTCTCTAAGTAGTACTATCGAAGGCTAATAAAAATTCTGTAGTATACCATTAGTCATTCTTATTAATCAAGTTTGAACATTAACAAGAATAATCATTGCTAAATTTTTATTGTGTAAGAATAACAACACTATCTAATTTTTGTGAGATATAGGTGTTGAGAAGATTATTGTGTATATAAGTACATATTTTTCCTAACTATAACTAACATAGTCGAATTATTTGAAGTTAATTTTGTTAAGAGAAATCCTTGTAAATAATGTTCAACTGATACTTAAGAGAATAGAAATTCATTTCGGTCATGTCTATGATTATTAGTTGGAATGAATGAGGTTTGATTCCTAGTAATTATAAACTTTTTTGAATTAATTAACAGAATGCACAAACTGTGCTAGTCTTGGTTTAGTTTGATTACAGGTGTAGCAGTGCATCTTTATCAAGCAATATCGAGCCAGAAGGTAAGCATTTGTAAGGGTTATGTTCACGTGATATTTTTAGTACAGCGGTATTTGAGCATAGATTTCCGCATTCCCCTTATACAAACAGACTAAAATTAAGTCTTCATCGCATTCAAAAATTCGGTGGCGCCATATTCACTATATTTTTGGTCGTAATCGAACCCCTACCCAAACTCATGTTTTACCCAGAGCAAATCACTCGACTAGTCGCTTAGCCTTTGGAGGTTTCCTTATCTATGAGTCGTTTTCCATCTAAACTAATCTTAGGCTCTTTACATCATCAGGAAATCTTCGTTAATTATCCTTGTGCCTTTCAGTTGGCAATATAGGAGTAAAAACCCATTAGTAAGGCAAAACGTTACACTTCCATAAGCATACTTTTACTTAATCTAGATCCCTTAATGATCACTATTTGCAATGTTAATCGTATGACTTAACGAATATTTTTTTTCACGACCGGGAGGCGTAAATCCATTGTCCCGCACATTAGAACCGTAGGAACGTGCTGCAGCAAGTAGGACAATTGACGCTAGTTTTTGAGAAATAGCGAAGACAAAATCATGTGCGGTACAACCACAAACGGCGGCCATATACTCATCACCTTCCTCTGTTATTATTTAGTCGGCTTTTGCTGATGTGGGCGTGTTTATAAATGATCGTTGTGGTGCAAATAAAGTAGCATCTGTCTGAAAAATACAGATACAGATAGTTTGGTTAGTTATACTTCTTGGCAAAGTCATTACTGGAGTAAGTAAATTATAGCAAAATACAGTTTGCAATTATTATATTCGCATTTTTTCTACAATACAGATACAAAAACATGAAGTGCAGATTCCATAATAGATTTCGGGTGGTGCACCGACTTGTATATTAAAACTGTAAAAGTGAAAAGTAACGAACAATTTCGAGTCATACTGCATGTAAATTTGTAGAAGGAGAGAATTCCGAAAAAAGATGTAATAATTAAGAATCAACATTTTCTAATTTGACTTATACCAACTGGACGAATAAAATACGTTTTGCAAATCCTACATGTTACATATTTCGGAAAATATTTTCATGCCAGCATGCAGAATTAAATAAGGTAGTTCTGCTGCGAAGAAAAGATTCTAGGAATAGGAATAAGAAATGTGATGCCGCGTTTGATTTTAAATTTAAAAAATTTAATCGGGACACTATCAGAAACGAATATTGTTAAAAAAGGAATAACTGCAATCATAAACATAAATTTTTATCATTTTTATAAAGTTTACGTTGTCAAAGCTTATAACTATCTACATTTGAACACTGATACCATAGAGACGTTTAATTCATGTTTTAAGTCAGGAATGACGTCATCACAACCGCATTTTGATAAAATCCAGGGTAATTATATATACTTAAAAACACTTACCCCCTGGGATTTCAATTGGGCGAGGAAGCCGACCTCAGGGAGTTGGTTTCTCCTGTCCTTGTTGTGGTTCGGTTTAACCGACAAACGACCGCTGCGAATGCGGTGAGGGCGCTGAAAGCGCAGAGCACGTGCTCTTCGACTGCCCGCTTGAGGCGAGGGTTAGCTGATAGCAAATTAGCTATTCTAGGTCTAGCATGGCCAAAGAGCCTAGAGGAAGTTGGGGAGGTGACTAACCAGAAGGCGTTCTGGACAGCCTTTAAAGAGTTCGCGGGAAGGGTCGCGAGATTAGACGGCGATAACCGCGCGTAAATCGAAAGGGAGGGGGGAAGGATTGGAAATTTTAGATTTTACCTGGCGTTAAATGATATAAGTTTGGTAACCAAAACCTGTATTTAAATAATTAAAAAAAAACAGGGAAAAAAATAAATAAAAACAGAAACTAAAAAAAAAGAAATTTAAAAAAAAATAAATAAAAACAAAAACTAAAAAAAACAAAAGAAAAATTATCATAATATTTATAAAAGTCCATATGCACTACAACCCCCGCACCACTATTACAATCACTATAACCACTATCTAACCTTATACGCGCGGAAAACGGGAATAAATAAAAAACTTAAAACCTAATCCGGACAAATAAATAAATAAGAACATATAAATCAAAAACCCTCATTAAATTAAATCAATGAAATAAACAAAGGAATAAAATAATAAATAAGATAGAGTGAACCGCTCATCCCTCCAGGACTTAAAAGTGAAGTGATAGTGACCCCCCAGGACGATTAGTGCATACCCACCGGAACTTTAGCAGTGCATATCCATTTTCCCCTAGCAGTAAGTTTAAATGTATCCAGACGACCAGATCTTCGGATGCTGGAGAAATATATTAACGAAGTAAGAACAAAATTGTGGCGCTTGTGCTCGCATAAGCATTTATTTATGATAATTAGTAGATTTGAAATAATTTAACGAGCACGTTTTGTGGGTAATGGCGCTAGCCGGTATAATGCTTATGCAAGTTCACCTGATAATTTGGGTTATGCTTTTTGCAATTTTATGCACTGCTCAACGCTTAATGCTTATAAATGTTTATTTATATATTTACTTAAATATTTATTTTTATATTTATATTTTTGCCTGCTTTTATTGTTTGTGGTTTGATATTATTTGTTTGACGTTCTGCCGCCATTTTTGGTGGCAGCTTATATATAGGAAGGAAGATTGTCTGAGAAGATTGTAATTACAATATAAATCAGTTAGGGAATGATAGGGAAAGCTAGGGACGGACTTAGGCTAACAAATTACTTAGACCAGGGAAGACAAATTTGTAAATTTATAGAGCAGGTAAAATAGCTGGATTCACTATTAATATTTGGCGTATTCTTAGAAAATTTGAATGCATTTTAAATAATTAGCTAGCTAGATTTGGATAGTTTTAAGTTTTACGGATCCCTCCCCATTCATTTTGTTTGTGTTTTGTTGATCGGGCACGCTCCAAATCAACGCTAGGGATACCATCAATCAAACCCTATTTTAAGTTTTTGTTTCAATTGTTAGATTTTTATTTAGGATGTGTTAATTTTGAAGTTAGAATAATAAGGAGCACGTATATATTTTCACGTTTGAACCCAGTGTAGTACCTTCGGGTGGAGCATTGTGGACGTGGCCGCAAGCATAGCGGCCCTTAATTAAAATTATAATGCCCTTGTCGTGGATTGTAGTACCGCTTCAGGTGCTGCTGCTGCTGATGCCTCGCTGGACGATACGATAAGGATAGGTAAAAAAGGATGGAAACGACGATAGTCGAAGCACTCACGTCAGTACTACTCGCCAGGCGATAAGGTAGTGTTCACTCTACGGAAGACAGTACGATAATGTCCAGAGCTATCCTGCATTCCTCACATAAAACGTCTATTCTCTTCAACCGAGATCGAAGCAGTTTTACTCGCGTTGGTGGGAACCGAACTGATTCCCATGAAGAACTGGTATGTCAGCATCTAGCGAACGCAAGGATAAGTTAATGATGTCAACAACCGTACAAACACCAATAAAGCATAGTTATCACGACGTCATCGGTATTGTGGTAATCAACGGGGAATTTTCTACACAGAGTTCTAAAGAAATCTCTAAATCTAAATTTATAAACTAATACACGAGAGCATTACAAAATAAAGCGTAACAATCTAAAGCATATCATGAGATAAAAATACTCGAAAGCGAGGAAAACGATGTTTTATCTATGTTAGCCAACGTGCAAATCAATCCGACGGAAAGACAACTCTACGATCAATGGCTGACATCTGAATATGGGGGTCGCGAAAAAACTAGCGTTGTAGAAGTACTACGTTCAAAAATTACAGATTTTGAGAAAGCTGGTGTTTAAGTAGTTTTACGAGCAAATCCTCTTTAATAGTTGTTGTTACGCTAATTATGCAACGTACGGTGGCTGATGAATTTTCTAACGAAATTATTTTCATAGACTTGAGCGGGTCATGTGACCAATCAAATACATGTGGTACATTTATGCTCACAGATAGTAAAATTGGGGCACTATCTGTAGCGTGTATACTCTTCACCGCTCAAACAGGATCAAACTACGCCTTGACGTTTTCTGCGGCTAAAGATACATTGGATCTAAGCGAAAAAGCATTTTCACCGCAAGTGATCATGACAGACGATAGTGCAGTAGAGTGAAATGCATTAAAAACAGTATTTCCAACATCTACTTGTATGTGTCAGGCTCAATGGAGGTGGCTGTGGCAAAATAATCATAGTGTGTTAAAAGAGGATAGGCGCATTATTATACAAATGTTTAGGGATGTATTGAATTTTGATACTTTGGACGAAGCTCAAGCACATTTCCGTGTTTTAATGTTAAGTGAGAAAATAGTTAATAATAATTTGATAACGGAACATTTTATGAAACTGTGAGAAAAGAAACTGGAGTGGTGTATTACCTATATATTCAATATACTTACAAGAGGAGATAATACGAACAATTTTATAGAAGCGTCGATTCGTATCTTTAAAGACGCTATTCTAGAACGCTGCACAGTTCTTAACAGTTGTGCACTTATTAATTTCATTTGAAGTACATTTGAGCGCTATTACAAAAGGCGGTTACGAAAATTTGTAAACGTCGAACCACACACCAAATAGATTACAAAAATTTTTGTATGAAGGTAAAAGACATTGATAAAATTATAAAAATTGAAGAAAATGTGTATCACGTAGTATCCACAAAGGACATGTTATTGCTATATACTGTTAATACAAGTATTGCATTTTGTGATTGTCAATGGGGTAAAAGTGGATCGTTCTGTAAGCACCTACGTGCTTTAGAACAACGATGTGGATTTCTAGAAATTCTCCAACTCTATATTACGAGGACAAAAGGCGAATTCGAGCAACTGCACTAAACTGCACTGTTGTGCACTTTTTTATTCCGACGTGTTCGATCGAACTTTTTTAAGTATGCACTTTTTTTAGTTTTGTCGTGTTCGAGTAGTGAGCAGTGCAATTCAGTTTTGAACTCGGTGCGTTCTTTTCTGCACGCGCTCTGGTAGCTCGTGCTGCTTAGTGCAAATATAGCTGCTTTTGATTATGAAGTTTTAAAACCCAAGGGTGACCTGAGAGAGCATTAAATGTTTCTTCATCTACATCTAATTGGAAATGAATATCCCCATTTACACAAATATAAATTTTGTTCATCACGATTAAAAGGTTAGGTTTTACTACAAGTTAAGCTGCTAAAGCGGGAAGCCAAACTGAACGGTAAATTTGTGTTCGAACCCAAACTGCAGTCGCACTATGTGGCACTTCGCCCTTTTTCTTCGTCTTAAGTTGCTGTCAAAGAAACAAAAAATGAGTTACCGTATACGTATAAAATAAAACGTAAATTCTATATTTATTCTTACGGTTCAAGATTTCAATACAAGGGTCCACTCACCTACTCCACAAGGTTATTGGCTATCTCTGGTCCAATGGCAATCACTATACTTCACTCGAACACCTTGGCTCCTCTACAGCGGAGAGTACATGGACATTCCTCAGGGTGGTTAGGCACAGAAATCCCAGATCGCCACTGGTGGGTTAACTTACCCGAGAGTTTACAAAATCCTTGCACCCTAAACGTATTTCAACCCACACCTTTATCTAATTGTAACATATATATGTATCTCAACATTCATATCGAGTAATGAATTGAATAACCTTTAAGTATTTACTGACCTAGGAGTAAAGTGATACATCTGCGAACATTACGTATATCGACAAACTTTTCACTTTCTTGGTCTTTTACCTAATAAATTAAAAGGCATACATGAATGCAAAAAATATATCTATCTCTCCACCTTTGACTGTTGACTCGCTTCTCACGAAACCAAATTGGAATGGGACCAAACTTCTAAAAACCTGAGCCTGTTCATTGAGACTAGCAATTTCACAAGATAGTGAATCATACGGTGTTAGGGTATCACGTATTTGATAATGTGTACAGGGGTTATTTTTGGCAAACCACAAACCGTACGGCGGTGACAATTCTTCGTGACCCTCAAAACAATTTACCGGAGTTCCACTATCCCCAAATAATGAATGGTATGCAGATGGTTCTTCTTCATAACTTTTATATTTATTTAGCCTACTGTCACCATCGCCAAACAACGAACTGTAGGCTGGTAATGAATCATCAAATTCTTCGCAATCAGTAAAATTGCGCTCTCTACCATCAAACGACTTGCGACTTAAACATTTAGTTTTCTTATTAAATTTAACTTTAACGTTATGGAATTCTCCTTTAAGAGCCTAAATATATTGTCGATTAAAATTAATCGGGGTTAAAATATTTTACGTTAGTACCTTATTTTGTAGAGTGGAGCTGACATATATTGCTGTGTTAACCCCTGGTAGCCCCTTGTTGTTATATTAATATTTAGCCCCACGACTTAGGCAGACCATATAAATGCTATGATATTCGCCCTACGGCTTGGGCGTCATATAAATGCTGTGTTATTTTATTTAGGGTTAACAAACACTTGTAAAAGTGTTAATTTATAATTTTCTTTGCCTTGACTAGCTGATTCAATCAAACAAAGCACCTCCACTATACACAGTATAATGATTAAATATTTACAACCTTTTTAAATATCTTCTCCCCTTTTAAATTATATACATCTGTCAGATTCTTAGAAAATCAAGTCAGCAAAACGAGATTTTTATTAAATTTAGAGATCTATTGAAACGTTTCAAGATGTTTATTATTTTTAACAAATTTATACAAGAAACCCCAATTTGTCGACTGTTACACTTTGAATTATTATTGAGATAAAAACATTTTTAGAAATAAATCGAATCAAAATATCTAACGTGAAGTGGTTTAGTAGGTGTTCTGCATTCTCCAGAATTGAACTCGACATCCAGCCAAATTAGTATCCAAATCGTTATTGGTGAGATTATTCCAATGAAAGGTTTTTCATTTTCGTAATAGAATATTTACCATTTTCAGAGATTATCAAATTGCTTGAACAGGTAGCATTCTCCAGAGTCTCTTATCCAAAATTGTATTTAAGATCGTAATTAACAGGAATATTTATTCGGATCGTTATGTCGATTGCAATTTAAGATTGTAGTTAAAAGTGGTGATTAAGAGTAGTGATTAAGATGGTAATTAAAAGCCCTGTGTTATTTATTATTAGAAATGGTATAATTTCCCTAAATCTGATCTACTTACGTCTTTAGAAGTACGGCTCGCTTGCACAATTTCACACTCTTTAATTTTTAATTTAATTTAATTTACTATTCACGTAAATATTTAGCACTTTCAAGTATAGTGACTGCCCAGATTTTAAGGTTTACTAACTCAATATTTAATTGTTATGATATTTATAGGATCGGCCCCTTTTGTTTGTAATTCGTTGACTTCACGTGCTGGGCGAGACCAAGTGCCTTATCTCTTGTTATGTTGGGAAAGTTTACCAATTGTTTAGTTCAATTGCATGAAGCAATTCTAAGAAAGTCACGTAATTCATTATACTACCTCACATTTAATTCAGAAATCCCAGAAATCTTCGTCCAACAAATTACGTACTATTGCTGTTGGCCTTATTTTAATCTGAATGGAATAAATTTGGTGTTTGTTTATTTCCTAATAAATTGTATTTTTGAACAAATGTGATATTTTTAGATCACATACGCTTTTAAATAATGCATAATTTCTGCGTGCGTTTGAGATGATATATTAACGCATTTTTTGAATATTTATCTAGCCAATTCATGCAGGTTTTTCACTGATTTAGTTTCATTGTGTTTCGTTACATTTTTAAATTCTTATCTTTGCTCGTATCTACTCTTGGATATGCGTTTTAATCGTTTGTACTACTATATACAGTGTGCTCTCAATTAATACTATTTATAATGACCTATTTGCTCCTCTAATATCTGTAATTATGTGCTTTTGTTACTTGGGAGTTTTTCTTGTATATTGTACGACCCCTATGACTTAACCTACCCCTAAATTAATCCTATAATTACAGCAATATGTATCTCCGAATACTAATATTTAGTTTTATGTTCATCACCAAATTCTTGAATTCCACTATTTCTTCAAGTACAAGATTCATCACCAGAAATTTCACCAATTATAGTTTGAACCACTATGAAACTTTCTTTGCCTTGCAGATTTATTAACTGAACATATACGTTGATTTAAATTCGAATATAGCCATTGCTTCTAGGCGGTCATGCAACAACTCCGATAACAACCGTAACAACCCCCAGTCTAGTGTTCGTATAATAATACTAATTTTCTACTTCCTGTATTTATATACTTTCAGACACGTGACTCGTTTAGCCAATCAAAAACCCTATATATTTCACAATTTTAAATCATTTCTACATGTGCTTTCAGGTTAATTGCTTAAATCAACTTTTATTTTTACCATTGCTGATTGGAAAACCCCCTATATTTAAATTTAAGTTATTCTTCAATATTCTAAATTACTTTGTGTTCATATTTTTAATAGATATCGCTAAAAATCAAAAATTATTGCAACACTTCCGGTTTCAAATTTTCTAGAACAAAATAGCATTTCTTTCAGCGCCCTAATTTAAAAATTCCTAAATTCCAAGAGATGTTAGATATCAGTTGACATAGGTTATGGTTCTTTAGGTTGTCAACTGTCACCCAAGATCAAACTAGGGTTGGATAACTAGATTAATTCTGGTCAGTGTTGAGCTACATTTTAAGTAGAATTGTCAGTGATGGGCAAACAATTTTGTTTGGAATGAGTTAATTTGAAAATGTTCTTTGGCGTTACAACTAACACCATACAAACCTCGTGGAGTGCATGACGTCATCGTCGTGCAAATAGTTCTGGTAGCTCGAATTCGTGTTAAGTAAAGTTAGCTAAAATAGCAGTAGGGAAAGATGCTCCTGTAAATTTTTTCAAGAATATGGAAACTGAGGAACCATTGAAACCACCAGATAAAGCTTCTAATGCAAAAACTGCCATGAGACTTACAACATCATAAAGCGAACAAATTATTCCTCTTTGCAATTTACTCGACGACAATCACTTTTACCAACGCAAATTTGTCAAAGAACTTCGTGAAGAGCTTAACAGGATTGGTAATATTTTTAAAGAAAATTGTTCACCAAAAGATGTTAATAAAATTAAAATCAATGTTAGAAATGGATCACACTTCAACTAATGCGTTCAATTTTGCAGCGAATGCATTTACTTGGTCTAAAAAAAACGAGTACAACTAACATCAATAGCTAGATGCAAGGTTAAATATTTACCAGAAACAACCAATAGAATACAAGCAGGACGATCGACAAATATGAGACAGAAATCAAAGGCGCGTCCAACAAATATTATACAGTTATACTCATTTTAGGTACTGTAGTGTTTTTGATTTTCTTTTTTATTAAAAATATATGTTACAATTCGTGATACCTTTCATTCAATAACAAATGTACTAATAACAATGATTTGCATATGTGTTTTATGCATGCGTGGGTTGAAATGCACTGAGGTATGTCAGTAATAACGCCACTTTTGCTCAACCATTCTCAATGCGTGTAAAACTGTGCTGTTTCGCCAGTATGGTTGTCATCATCATTAGGTCTTCAATCTTGGAACTAATTAGACGCGTACCATCATTGTTTTCTATTCTGAACTAATCTACAGATTTTCCTGAAGTTTGCACAGTCTGCATCTATAACTATCTGATCTAGGTCTACATCTACCTCTTTTTCCTATCTCTGCTTGTAATATATCCCATACTATTCCCCAAAAATGCCTTAGAACGTATTTTGCCTTTCTATTACTCTTATCTTTTTTCCCAGATATCCTTGTTCCCCTACTATTTCTATAACCTATTTGTTATTATCTTTGTCTGTCTATGCTATCGTCCTCATACATCTGAAGCACAGCATTTCAAAAGGCTGCTACCGTGTTTCTGTCTGCGTTTCAGACTGCCCGTATTTCATAGGCATACTGTGCTGTGCTTTCAACAATTTTCTTCTTGTTCTATGTTTGTTGTCTTTCCTCATAGGCGCTGTTCTTTCTTGTTAGGTGCAGTTCGGTCACCTTCTATTGTTTTACACTTATATACCCTATTTTTGCGACCTTCAGTGGTTGTGAAGGGAGATAAGCAGCCTGTAGCTGCCAAGTTCCCCCAATTAGGTTTTCCGTCTCAAAACTGGTTGGACACGTACCTGCACTTATTTATATTCTGAGCTAGCCTACATAGTTCCCTGAAATTCTCACACAGCATGTGTATGGCTGTAGTGTGCGGGAATATGGTTTTACGCGACCGGGAGTAGAAATCAACTTCTCTGGTGTCAAAATCATGACTGAAGTACGCCATTTTCTCCCTAAGGAAATAATAAGGAAAAACTCTCTAGGAAGTTTTTATTATTTTGACAGCTTAAAAGAAAGTTACAAACACAAACTCCTTCTTTATTGATATTTACAACTAACGAAACTGATCCACAGTTTATTATTCAAAGAACTTTGATATCTGAAACTACATGATCTTACTTTTTGGTTTAGTGTTTGGTACTGTAATGATTAAAGATGAACTTCCTGTTTCAGTGTGATCGATTGTAATATTTGATAATTCCTCCGAACGGCAAGCACCCACTATTCCAAAATAATTAAGGCTACCACCTACAATAAATAAAAAATTAGAATTTTTATCTTTATAATTACATAAGTACCTTAATCATTCAATATTGGTTGTCTTCCGCTTCGAACAAAAACTTTTCAATTTGATCTTCCAAAAAAATCTTAGATTATTGACTTGATAATAACCATCCAACTTCTTTTTTGAAAGAGCAATTAATTTTGGTCAGAACAAATTTTAAGTAATTTTTACTAGGCGGCACTTTCAAGCAAATTTTCTACCACGGGAAAATCGGGGAAAACAAACCTTTCTAGCAACGCTTTTATTTAGTTTGATCTTCTGATTCCCATAACTGCTTTGTAAGAGACACATATGGTGAAACAAAAACAGTATGCAACATTAAATATTAACATTGCAGATATTATCAACATTAAAATTGTAATAAATAATTAGAACAGAGAATATCTTGATATCAGTATCTGTATTTAAAAAGAAATAATAATATTAAAATTACAAGTTTGCTTCACTGGAAAATTTTTTTGTAAAATCTCTTGAGTCTTGTATTGTTCTGGGTCGGGAAGTTTCCTCCTCCTCTCTGTAGATTCTAGATACTTAGCAATTGCATGTATGGAGCCACACAGCACTGTTCCTACTCCATTAAGAGCGATATACATTCTTGAGTTTATAGTCTCTCTTGAATAATTCGATTGTTTGTTGGTTTTTAATGTTGGATGCACAGATACCGCTTTCACTCTGGACTAGCACTATGTTATGTTCAACTCATATACGACTGCGCCACTTTGGAAATTATCAAAAACTCCTTGCAGCTTAGCACTATTTGTTTTCTTACTGAAAACCATCACCTTTTAGTAGACACAAAGGAATTTACAAGGTGTCTTCTTGAGACTCCATCAACCAAATATGTCTTTTCTTCTTCCGTATCTTCACATGTACGACAATTAATCCATTTTTCTTCATATCCTCCTGGATATGGTTTATTTTCCATCACAGAAAGCGAATTCACAAAACTTTTCTGTGAGCATTATTATCTAGGATTTTTGATTATCTTTTTGAAGTTTTTCAATATATCTCAAAAGATCTGTCATAAGGCAACTGAGATGTTGTTGTTCACCATTATCTTTCCACAGACGTAGGAATCCTCGAGCTGTAGTTTTTTAAATTTTTGTTGAGTCAGAACACTCAATAATTGATTCCTAGTGTTCTTGCATATTTGGTAAATTTTTCTAATTAGCTGCAGATGTCTACTAAATGTTCAACAAATGATACTTCAAATAAGCGGGAAACCGATAGATTGAAACAGTTTTATCACAAATTTTTTGAAACCATTCATAACGAAAAGCAGATGCTCGATAGAAGTTGGAGACAGTCTTGAAGTTGGTTCTCCAATGACTTACTCCACAACTGTGGATTCTAAATCAAATAATACCAAATCAAATGTATGAACTATGCACAACATACAAAATACATCCCTTTGTTAGTACTGCTTTATGCGTACCCATAACCCACCTTTTATATCAGTATTTGCATGTTTTCCATCAGTGGTAATAGCGGTTAAATTTCTCTAGCAATATCTTCAAGATCTCGGGAAACAATTTTAACTGAATCAAGCAGTTCTTCTGGGCCTTGTTTATCAGATTTTCTTTCTCCTAAAAACACTGCTTTTATCTCTCGATTTTCTGTTAAAAATCTAGCTGTAATGAATTTGTTATCAACTCCATACTTATCTACCGATCCATCAACTTGTAGAGAAAAACAATCAATTTCCTTCAGCTGATCCACAACTTTTTCCCTTACAGAGCGGCCAACAATATCTAACATCTCTCGATAAAGCACTGGGTTTCGATATTGCAAGAATGCAGTTGAGGGATCAACCAGAAAATTGAAAGGTCAGCCAATCATTTTTGTAGGATGCTATTTGCGGGTCTGTATGACTTTTAAAGAGCGATCTGGAAGGCCAAGAATGTGCAGAAAGTGTAACTGGCGACTGTCGTTGTAGACATCAATTGCAAGTTCAATTAGCAATTTCCCTTTTTCGGCTTCATGTTATTTCAGATTTTTTATCCATGGTTGTTGATCAGAGTCCCCCATCCATTTTTGTTGCATTTGGTCAAAATTTTAGCTGCATTATGGGCCTCAGTTTATAAATGATTGATAATTCTCTCTAATTTATTTTGGTTATCGCATCGTAATCCATCAGCTGCAAGCATTGTACCATTTTTCGAGAATTTTTGTGCTTTATGAATATGTATAAAACGTGTCATACGGTTTATTTCATATCTATTACCTAACTTTACCTTTTGAAAACAAGATTTTTTGTTTGCTTAGGTTATAAAGTTTTAAACAATCAAATTTTACAATGATAAATCGACCATCGATCGGGCTATCCATCGCTGGCATCGAAGGCCGTTGGACATCATTTTGTATTAATTTTTTGTGGGAAGTTAAGAAAAGATTTCGTCTATGTTCTTCATCTTTCAGCTACAGTGGACTGCGGAACCGTGTAAGAGCAAAAGTGGTAACAGTGATCTGGTAAAATTTTGCGATGAATTTGAATACCGCATAAAGATATGACGTGCACCTCAGGCTAGTTACATATCCCCTAAATCAATATATTTATAATTAAATAGAAATTATTAAGAAACTGAAGTTAGATGCAATAATGTAATTCAAGAATAAATAAAGAAAAGATTAATGAAAGTTCAAATGCAAGTTGTGAGTACGGATGTGAATACATTGTATTTCAGACGTAAGTGATACTGCAGTTGCAGGTCACAGTCGGTTATAAAACCGCAATTATTAGAATTAAGATTGTTACTTTGTATTGTATAAATTAATAAAGAAATAAGCAGACGTGAGCTCTGCAGTTCCCACAGAAATATGAGGGGCAGGGACAACATAAATACCCCGGGAGCCCCAAGAAAGTCAGTCAGTCTTGAACCGCACAACTTTTGCATTGTTGGTTGTTCAGGCTACTCCCCCTAATCTAAATCCATTTAACAATAATTTCGACTTGGAGTAATTTTATATAGTTTTGTAAAACTCCACTTGTAATTTCTGATTAAATAAAAATTGTTACAAGAGTTTTTGGAAGAGGACTTTTTAAAGAGGCAGCTCTCAAAGCCCAAAACGTAACTTGCTTTGTAATATAATTTATCTTAAGTGTCTAAGTTCATTAATTTCGGAAACATAAATATTTGATATAAGATTATGGTTTTTGAAACACACTGTATAACGTTGTGTGTTACGTTAGATAGAAAAATTAAATGGATAAAAAGTACCACTGAATATTTACTAAATATCGATGAAATAGGGTATATTTTTAGAAAACGATAAAAGGAAAACGTACAAAAAAATTAAAAGAAGATTAGTACAAGGTCTTGTTGTATTTAACAAGAAAAGGCAGCTGCTATGTTCATGACAGCAAACATAAAACAAGGAAAATTTATTGAAGGCATATGTGTGGAGCACAGCACTGTACAGCTGGAAAACGTGGACATCAGGAGAAACAGGAAAAGAAACCTTAGAAATGTGGTGCTACAGTTGCATGAAGAAGATATCATGGGCAGACAAAATTAAGAATAAAGAGGAACCAGAAATAGTAGGGAATGAAGATATCTGCGGAACACAGTAAAAAAAATAGCTGGGATATGGTGATGAAACACGTTCTAAGGCATGCGTGTCTAATGCAGAATATATTAGAAGCAGAGAAGGGAGAAAAAGAGAGATAAAGTCACACATAGATTAGACTATTGCACACAGATAGTGAAAGATGTAGGTTTTGAGAATTTTCGGGAAATGTGTATGTTAGCTCAGAATAGGAAACAATGGAGGTATGCATATAACCATTTTCAGGACTGAAGACCTAACGATGATGGGCAAGGAGGAATTAACCCTGAATGACAAACTTGTTATTGAAGCACCCTGTATAATTTTAATTCCAGGTATAGTAGTGTTCAAAAAAACAAGACGTTACTGTAGAATCACTATTTTTATTTAATTCATAAACTTAAAACCACAAGTATAATCGCCTCATTTCTGTTAAATACGTATTTGAACTCAACACAAGATTGTAAATTAATTTAAACCATAAAAATGTAAACAAGATACAACTGTAAACGTTTGTAATGAAATCATGTCTTTTTTTCAGTAAACTTTAAACTTATGAAATAATAGTGAACTTACTAATATACGGATCCCAAATATGAGCTTGGGAAATTTTAGTTGAGTGAAACAAATTTAATATTACATAGTGGTGGTTACTATAAAGAAAACCACATACATACTTTAATATAATGTAACAACCAGATGTCATATAAGGGAAATACACAAGTATAAAGTTACAGAGATCACAATGTATCAAGGTATTTATTTTACATTGCTTCAGACAAAGAAAACACAAATGTAAACGTAAGTAAATCACATGATAATAAATACTTTCCGCGTTTCATTTCATCAACTCAATATTGGAATTGTGCAAGGACAAAACGTAGATTAAGCCATATATAGTGCGAAAAAATACGAATTATTCAACGTGAGATAGGTTTTGGGCCTTTGGGAGTTTTTTTAAAAATTTTTATTTCTAAAAACACTCCTATCAATTTTATTCTTTAAACAGTAATTACAAAAAATGGTTTAACAACTTGTACGTTATGTGCATTAACGTTTTAATTGACAAATAATCAAAGTTATGTTTTATAATTCCCAATGAGTAGCTTGAACTACCAACAATGTTAAAGTTATGAATTCGAGACTGACTGACCATCATGGCCTCCTCAGAGTATTTATGCGATCCTTGCTCTCACATCATCTTGTGGGAAATACAGATCTCACGTCTGCTACTTCTTGCTAACAAACAATGTTTTATTCTTAGTAATCTTAATTATAAAAACTGCTTTCTTATAGTTTATTGTGTCCTGCACCTGCAGTATCAGGTTGCGTCTAGAATTCAAAGTAATCGCTTCCGTTCTCATGTGCGATATGAACTTTCATTAACCTTTTATATCTTATCCTTCAATTATACAATGTAACATTCTATTTCTTAAGACATAATAATTGCGTTAAATTTGTACATATTAATTTGGGGGATATGTAGCTCGAGACCGAAAATGAACTATGAATGAATTAATTGCGAACCGGCAATACATCAGTATCAAAATGTAGAGATAAGCGCGAATAGACAAATGGATTTCGGTGTCAATATAATGTAAGTCTTATATGAGGTCGAATGTACAGACGTTCCAAGAAAAATGTGATTGCATTTCTGAAGGGAATAGGCAGCGACCTACATGTAAAAGTAGAATACATCTGCAAGTTGCAGGGTGGTTTTATAAACGCGCGCGCAGATGCCATGCAATGAGAACTCTTTAAAATATTTCGTGACCTGCTTAGTTCAAGGGACTTTTCTATTTTTGGAGCACTGAAAGAATGATTGCAAACAAGCATTGGTGTTGTTGGATACTGTCAAACTACGTAGTAAGTAAACAGTTTGTTCGTTTAAGAATTTTTATTTACGTATTTATGAACTAAAATGCTTCATTTTTCCTGCTTTCACAATTAACTATAAAACATTCATAAATCCCAATTATTTGAAATTTCGTTCATAATAAAATAAACAGTTAAATACCAACTTCTGCTGTAGCCTTTTATGGTCCATTCCAAAAATACTAAGTTTTATACTTTTTAGTAATAAATCTGGTATTTAAAATTACCATCCACTATTTCCGTCGCTAATTAGTCGTGCCCAATAACTATTTTCACGTTTAAATTAATTTATTATTGCATAAATGGCAACCAATAGACATTTTATTTCATAAATGCGTAAATAAAAATTCTTAAGCATACAAACTATCTACTCGTTGCGTAATTCGAGGGTACTTAAATATACCAATGCTTGCTTGCAACCATGCCTTTAATGTTCCACAAGCAGAAAACTTCCTTGTACTGAACACGCCACAAAGTTCCAATTCAATGGAGGGATAATTTGCCTAATTATATCCCTTTTATTTTTAAAGAGTTCTCACTACATTATATCTGTGCGCGCGCGTTTATGAAACCACCCTGCAACTTGCAGGACTATTTTACTTTTACATATCGATCGCCGCCTATTCCTGTTTGGAATGCAATCACTTTTTTTTTTAAGCTTTTGTAAGTTCAATCTAATATAAAACTAACATTATATCTACTCTCAATCCCCCTTGCCTATTTGTGTTTATATCTACATTTTGATGCTGATGTAGTACCGGTTCGCAATTAATTCGTTCATAATTTATTTTTCGTTGCGTCCAAGAAATCATATTCTTTCCCATTATAAATTTTTAGTCTAGGAATTTTTTGTCCTTGCACAATTCTGCTAATGAGGTTATGAAATGAAACGTGGGAAGTAGGTATTATTATGTGATTTACTTAGGTTTACATTTGTGTTTTCTTTGTAAGAAGCAATGTAAAATAAATACATTGTAATGTATTAAATAGGAAGATTAAGTCATCTCTATAACTTTATACTTGTGTATTCCCTTTATATAGCATCTGGTTGTTACAATGTATTAAAGTACGTCCGTGCTCTTCTTTATGGTAATTGCAACCATGTAATATTAAATTAAATTTATTTAACTAAAATCTGTAAAAGCTCATATTTAGGATCTGTATATTAATAAGTTCACTATTATTTCATAAATCTAAAGCTTACTGTAAAAAAGACATAATTCCACTACCAACGTATACAGTTATGTTTAGTTTACATTTTTATGGTCCAAAATAATTAACAACCCTGAGTCGAGTTTCAATATGTATTTAACAGAAATAAAGCAATTATATTTGTGGTTTTAAATTTATGATTTGAATTAAAATACTGATTGTACAGCAATGTGCTGTTTTGTTTGAACACTATTCTACATGAAATTAAATTTATACAGGGTGTTTCAATAACAAGTTTGTCCATTCAAGATTAATTTCTCCTTACCCATTTAATATTTATATCTAACGTAACGAAACGCGTTACAAGTGGAACCTCGATTTCCGTAGCCGCGGCTAAATTCGGATGCTAGTGACGAAATTGCTATCTTTCTTGGTTTTAATTATAGAACTAAAATTACTTTATGAACTATAATTTAAATGAATGTTCCCAGTACTAATAGTTATTTGATTACGAGTAAAAATTAATAAAATTTTATGTAGAAATATAAATTAAGTTTTAATGCTTTAGAAGTAAATATGAATTAATTCTTAATTAAACGTTATTTTTCGCTTAAAGGCAACGAAAGTCTTGCTTTTGAAACTGCACTCTGCTGCTATAAACACTGGAATAAAACGGGATTGTATAAATTAGTTAAACATATAAGCACTGCACACATTCTTTATTTGCAAAAGGGGACCTCACAGTACAGATAGTTACAGTTTTGAAATATTCGACACAATAAAGTCAACGGAGGCGTTACGTTGTTAAGCATTTTTAAACACTTGATTTTCAGTTTAATTTACAAAACGTGGACGTATAAATGACGGCAACAACAAATGTCAGACGATAAAATGAACGTTAATTGAAGTTTGTTGACGTGAAGCTTGTGGAGTGAACTACATTATTTTCGCAGCAGCGCTATTGTACTGTTTCCCCTTTTAAGTGTATTATTTTCACACAGGGGTGGTAAAACGGTGTATGTAATTTGTAGTGCTTATATCCAACATAAAAATGTACTAAAACTCGTAGAACCTTTTGTTTAGAAAAAAAGATGATTTGCATAAATCGACTAATTTTCCTTCTACTCATTATTGAAACTGTCCATTTTTAGTACTTCAAAGTACTATACAAAAATTATAAAAACATCCAGTTTAAATATTTCAATATCTACAGCTCATTTCCGTGCTGAAAATTTAATACAGCAATTTACACGAGCTTACTCCAAATCAACTTTAGCGGAATTTAATTACATTTAATATTCCTACGTATCACGTGTAAATGTGACCGACTTTTCTGGATTATGAGCAAGTTTATTATATGTATTCAAAGCTATAACTAAAATTTAATAAATGTTTGATACATGATTCCGAAGGGGTTCAAATTTAGAACAGTTTTAAAGCTATCAAGTGACACGGTATAATTAACGATTTACAATTTTTCGGAAACTTTAACATAGTAGATGTTTTAATATACAAAATTTCACATAACACTTGTTACATAAATGATTAGTTTTATTGAGCAATTAAGTTTAACAATATTTAAGAAGATGTTATTGTCAGAAAAAATAAAATTTATGGTGATAAATCTGATTTGCACGCTCGCTTCGCTGGGGCTGTAGAAACCAATCCACTTTAAATTTCGTACGCACCGTGGCATGTTCCTTATTTCTATTCCTGCTTTTAAATTAATAAAAATCGTTTTAAACTAAGCTTACAATACAAAGAAGACTTAAATTTAAAATAAAATGTTTCAAACATAGTGTTCAGTCGTTCAAAACGTCATAAATGAGACGGCTTGTAGTGTTCAAACTGTTACTGAAGCGATGAAAATAACTCATCATTAAGTCTTCAGTCCTGGAACTGGTAAGACGCGCACCTCCATTGTTTCCTATTTTGAGCTAACCTACACATTTCCCTGAAATTCCCACGGTCTGCATCTTTCACTATCTGCGGGCAATAGTCTGATCTAGGTCCACATCTACCTCTCTTTTTTCCTATATCCTTCAAAAATGCTTTAAAACGCATCCTGCCTTTGTATTTCTCCTATTTTGTTTTGTTTTCTACAGGTATCTTTATTCCCCTACTATTTCTATAATCTCGTTGTTGTTAACTTTGTCTGTTCATGCTATCATCATCATACATCTGAAGCATAACATTCGAAAAGGCTTCTTTCTTTTTCTGTCTGCTTCTTCTACTGTTCCTATTTCATAGGCGTACAGTGCTGTGCTCCACACATATGCTTTTAATAAATTTGTCCTTGTTTCTATATTTGTTGTCTTCGAACATAGCCGCTGACCGTTCTTGATAGATATAGTTCGGTTCTCCTTCAATTGTTTTATAAATATTGCCGTGGAACTCTCGGGATTCTTAGTAGTTTCGAAAATTAATTTATACAAAATCAAAATTTCACCAAAAATAAAAAAATTAAAAAAAAAAAAATTTCTTACCCAGATTCCTCTCTTCCTCGGTTGAATAGCTTTTGTCAACTGCTTCCGGCTAGCTTAGTTGGACCTCCTCTTGGATACCTAGATTCACTATTATGCTTTGCATCGTTCACGCACACTCTCAATAAAACCACAAAATACAACAATCATACAATCTTTTATTTATCAGGATTTACAAATAAAATTCAATATTATCCACATTTCAGTGATCAAGTTACACCTCCATAAATCTTATTTTGTAATGTCCTGTATTTTTAATTTAAATTATCCAACACATAGAATGTACCCGGAGTAAATGGGCCCTGAATAATATCTTATTTCTCATTCTTTTTTTATAATTTATTTTAAATCTACGTAAACTCTGGAGTATGGTGAGCTCATGATAACCCAGTTAATTATGAATAATGTATGCCCTTATACTTCGCATACTCTTACAACAAACAGAAAAAAACAAACCCATGTACTCCTTACAAAATTTAACTTCCTGATGGAACGTTAATAAGCTTTATAAACACCTTCAGATTTCTATTTAAATACCATAATAAAGTTAGTTATACGTATTATTTTCAATACGCAAAATAATGCACAATACCTTCAAAATTCACTCTCATACGTCACCCAATATTCATAGTTCATAGTTTATAACAACACAATTTTAAAGCGTTACCTGGAATTTCTAGAAGATCTCTGCTCCGTTGACGCTGCCGTATATTTATGACACCTCAATAAATTTTAAACTCGGCACAATTCGCGTACAAATTATGAGGCTACACGATGCTATATAATTTAAAATAATTTTCTATACTTACAAGTTCGTGGTAACTTTCGTACGTAGTCTGAAGCGATCAAAATACTAAGGGCTTTTATTATATTTTGAAAAGGTATTTATACAATTTCCGATGCCACCTCTGGCCGCATTTCACGCGAAGTCCTTCATTTACAATAACACGTTCTTAAAATTTTGGTTCAACCGATTTGTAAATCCTCGAGATTCAGCGCGTCGTTACGATATTTTCTGAAAATTAATATTCAATATTCCCCTGTCTTGTCTAATCTGCGACTAACGATATCGACCAATAGTCTATGCATTGACGTTTTACAAATCCCGCCTATACTAACGCTGTCCCGTGCTTCTGCATATTCTACGTCTCTTTCTAACCTTGTGTGAGTGGTGGAAATTGATATTACTGACCGCGTTCTACAACCCCATGTGGACACCAAAATACTTGCTTTAAATAACCCCTCATTAGAGTTTAATGGGAAAACATCCGACCGTTTACCCGATATTCTTTGAAACTTGTTTATTATCTACAAAAATACATGGAACTTGACATTTAGAAACCTGCAGGTGTTTGATTTTAACGAACGTTTTAAATAACATTTCTACGATTGGATTTTCAGCGTATTTCAACCCCACCAATATATTTGTTTGTTAGCAACGCGTTTCACCTTGGTATTATTAATTTTTACACGCTTTTAAGCATATTATGCGTAAATAACCGTTCAATTAAACTCAATTAAATTAATAAATTAATAAATTAATTGCAATGGTTTCTAACATTTTTTTTCTTTACGAACCTAACTAAATTTTATTCATTATTTGCAAAATTTTGTTAATACCTGTTACTTAAAAATGAACTAACTGGAATAAATTTCGCACGTAAATTCTGGTTGTTTCCTTTATACAGGGTGTTTTGAAATTACTTTGTTTATACGTAGATTTAGCCCTTTAAAACCACTACAATATATACCATATTTTTCGGATATTCTGTGGTATGTGAAGGGGTTTAAGCAGCCTGTGGCTACCAAGATCCCCAACACATTTGCTGAATTAATAGTTTTTGTAATAAATCCTTTCGCACAATCAAGATTAGTTGAAAATATTGTAAGACCAACATCTGCAGTTGTATATAATAATCATTAGGTGTAAGTGCAATTATTTTATCGTCATTAGGTTTTCTATCCTGGAACTAGTTGAAAGCGTACCTCCATTGATTTCTATTCTGAGTTAGCTTACATCTTTGAGTATCTGTGTCAAATAGTCTAACCTAGGTCTACCTATAGCTCCCTTTTTTCCTATTTCTACGTATAATATATTCAGCATTATTCCCTCAACTTTAGTATGTAATCTATTATACTATCTACCTTTTTTTTTACTGTTTTCCACATACTTTTTTCTTCCCCTACCATTTCTAGAATCTTTTTTGTTCTTAACTTTGTCTGTCCATGAAAACTTCATCATGCGTCTGTGGTACCACATTTTCTTCTCCTACTGTCAAAGTTTCACAGCCGTACACTGCTATGCTCCACACATATGCATTTAACGATCTTTTCCTTGTTTCTATATTTGTTTTATTTGAACACAGTAATTGCTTTTTCTTGTTAAATGCAGCACCACTTTTACTATCTTTGTTTTGTATTTTTGCGCTTTTTATATCTTGTTTTATTTTGCTTCCTGGGTAGCAGAAATGCTTAATCTCTTGTAAGTTCTCGTTTCCTATTTGTATTCTAGTTTTTGATCTATTTTCCCCGTTTTTGCATACTAGTATTACGTTCGTTAATTTTCACACCGTATCTTTCTGTTAGAACTGTTTCCATTTTATTAAGAGCTTGCATCTAACTCTTACTTGCTAGATACTAATACCGTTATATTATTTGCAAATCTAAGCATATCAATCTTTTGGTCCTGCATAATAACTCCAAATGTCTTTCTATATTTGACAGTATTCATTGTCTCTTTGATGTACGAGTTAAAAATTAACGAGGATAGGGTATATCTCTTTCCTAAAATCGACTTCTCTACGTTCCTAATCTAATTCTATCACTCCTGTTTGTTCTTTGTATAAGCTATGCACTATTCGTCTATCCCTAAAACTCATTCCAATCTTTTTGAGAATTTCGAACATCACTTTCCATTTTACATTGTCGAATGCTTTTTCAGATCTACAAACCCTATATACACGCTTTCGCTTTTTTCTATTGTCTCCTCCATTATCACCCTTGTTGTAGTAATAGTGAGTAGTAAGGTCCGCTGCCATAAGAGGCACTCGTACATAGAAGAGTAGGGAGCGCGAGTCCAATACAGGCGGCTGGCAGTTCTTAATAGTTAGCCATGAAGTGTAGACGTAAGCTAATCTCATGTACTAAATTATAAGTTATGACAATAAATGATACTAAATATAACATGGCGCTGCGACAAAACCGACAACAGCAAGCATAATTACAGTAACTAACACGCGTTCAACAATTTACTAAGAAAAATGGCGAGTAACGTACTACCCAGGTTAGAATTGAACAATGGTCAAGCTGCAGAACAATGGGCGCAATGGAAAAATAGCTTTAACGTATATTTAATAGCGACGGAAGCCAATAAAAAAGAAGAAAAAATTCAAATCGCTCAGTTGCTACATTTTGCAGGTCCTGAAATCCCGAAAATTTACGCGACGTTTAAATTCGAAGAGGATGAAAAGGACAAATTAGAGCCAGTAATTGAAAAATTAGATAACCACTTCTCGCCTAGAAAGAATCTAACATTTTTGCGATACAAGTTTTTTACATCCAAGCAATCAAGTGAAATGACAATGGAACAATTCATCATTGATCTTAGACGACAAGCGGCAAGTTGTAAATTTGACAAATTAAATGATAATCTTATAAAACTTATGCTAATTTGTAGAACAAATAGTCAAGAAATAAGGCACCGATTACTGCAAGAAGATGAAGCGGATTTGGAAAAAGCAATCCAATTGTGTTCTATAATTGAGCAGTCTAAATCGTAGGCGGCAAGAATGGAAAAATTCGTCGCAAATAATCAGGTAAATTCTCAAATTGACAGGATTTCACCCAAACAAAGCTCCATGGGGGGCTGGCAGTCTGGTCCAGGTAGACAGCAGTCAAGCCAACAACGTCGATTTGGCGAGGACAACAAAGGAAGCTCGACATCACCTTTTCGTGGACGAGCTAGATCACAATCGCAAGGTAGGAGGTCACAAATTAATAATTGTAAGCGGTATGGGCTCAATCAGCAATTAATAGATGTCCGGCATATAAAAAGGTTTGCGGTAAGTGTAAAAAATACAATCACTTTGCAACAGTATGTAGAAGCGAGAAACAAATTAGTAGTTTAACTCAGGAAAATTATAATCAAGAAAATGTAGTTTTTATAGGCACCCTGAATGAAGTGACAGGTAATACAAATTGTAAAAGGGTTCTTGTAAACGATAAGGCTTGGTGGGTAGACTTAACAATAGGTGCAGTTAAGATGTCGTTTAAAATTGACACAGGTGCAATGGTAAATATTTTACCTGTAAAATACTTTATTCGTTTAAATATGCCTTTTGAACAATTAGTAGAGTCAAAGACCCTCTTGAAATTGTACACAGGTGACATTTTGCCACTTATAAGGGAATGTAGAATTGATTGCAAGTATAATAGTAGAGAGCTTGAAATTGCATTTTTTGTAGTTAATGATGACACTGAACCGATATTAGGGTTAGCAAGCTCAATAAGTCTGAAATTAATTAATCGTATAGAACCAGAAGCTCCTTCTATTAAGAGTATTGATCACATTAATAATACTTTCAATTTAAATTATGAACAAATTATACAAATGTTTGGTGAGGTATTTTCAGATATAAGCTGTATCAACCCACCTTATAAAATGAAAATTGATCCTAGCGCAGTTCCTTGTATCACGCCAATAAGAAAAGTTCCATTTGCACTGATGGACAAATTAAAAGACAATTTGGTAGAATTAGAAAAATTAAATATTATCGAAAAAGTAAACGGCGCTAGCGAGTGGGTACATCCACTAGTATTAATAAGAAAAGAAAATGGTACATTAAGAATTTGTTTAGACCCCTTGCAATTAAATAAAGTACTCAAACGAGAACATTGCAAATTATTAACGTTAGAGGAAATAACGGCGAAATTACATGGGGCACGCGTATTTTCTATGTTAGACGCAAGTCAAGCATTCTATCAGATACCGTTAGACGACGAAAGTAGTAAACTTTGTACAGTAGGTACGCCCTATGGTCGCTATCGTTTTCTTCGATTACCGTATGGAATTAAAAGCGGTCCGGAAGTGTTCAATGATAGGTTCAGGGAAATATTTAAGATGAGTAATGTAGCAGTGTATATAGATGATGTAATTATATGGGGAAAGACAAAAGAAGAACACGATAAAGCACTAATAGAAGTATTAAAAAGAGCAAAAGAACGTAATATTAAATTCAATTCAAAAAAATGTATCTTAGGTGTTTCGAAAGTTAAATTTATGGGGCATTATTTAAGCAGTGAAGGTATAGGATTAGATCCTGACAGGTTAAAAGCCATACAAGAATTCCAGGAACCCAAGGACAAGAAAGAGGTTCAGAGGCTGTTAGGTATTATAAACTATATGAGTAAGTATGTTGAGGAAGGATGTTTATTTTGTATGGTCAGATCAACATAAAGCTGCATTTGAAAAACTTAAACAAATTTTAACAAATAGTCCGGTACTCAGGTATTTCGACCCTTCCAAAGAAATAACTATATCTGTAGATGCAAGTCAGAATGGTTTAGGGGCATGCATGTTACAGGAAAATATACCTGTTTCATACGCATCAAAAGCTCTAACGGAATCCCAGGTACAACAACCCCAAATCACGAAAGAGCTATTAGCGATTTATTTTGGTTTTACTAAATATCATGACTACGTATTTGCAAGGTCAGTGATCGTTGAAACTGATCACAAGCCTTTGATAACATTAATTAATAAGCCGTTAAATAAAGTACCAGCTCGATTACAGCGCATAATATTATTTTTACAGAGGTACAACTTTAATCTTAAATACAAGTGAGGCAAAGATCTCGTTATAGCGGATGCATTATCGCGAGCTTGTTCTAAAGACACCGCGAGTAATGATTTAGATTTAAAAGATCAAATTTGTGTAGTTGTTGAGGCTAATATTAGTGAAGAATATTTAAATAAAATTAAATCGGCAACTAATGCTGATCCAGAATTACAGCAATTACGAATGGTAATCGATAAGGGCTGAACCAGCAGAACCGTTACAACCGCACGAAATACACTCAATCCCGTGGTATAAAATTGGTTGCGATATATACGAACTTAGAGGAAAATATTATGTAATAGTGGTAGATTATTATTCTAAATTAGTCGAAATTGAAAAATTAAATAATATAACTAGTAAGATTATAATTAACACATTCAAAACCATTTTTGCAAGATTTGGAGTTCCCAAATACTTGATTAGTGACGGAGGAACTCAGTTTACCTCCAAAGAATTTCAAGATTTTGCAGATGAATGGCAATTTCAACATAGTGTAAGTTCACCGACCCATAGTCAGTCTAATGGAATGAGTGAAAGGCACATACAAACAATTAAAAAAATGATGAAAAAGGTTATTGAAGATGGTAGAGATTTAAATGTTGCACTTCTACAATACCGAAATACGCCTATTTTTGAAAATAACTCACCAAATGAAATATTAATGTCGAGAGCTACTCGTAACCCTTTGCTTCCCACAGCAACCAAAAAATTAAAATCACACTTAGTTAACACGGCTCAGATAACAGTCACATTAAAAATAGTCAAAACAAGCAAATAGAAAATTATAATGAAAAAAGTGGAGCGAAAGAATTGTCAATATTAAAACCAAATACAAACGTGTGGGTACAATTAAAACCTCAATCAATCTGGCAATCAGGTAACATTTTAAAGAAGCTTGGTAAACGTAGATATAAGGTTTCTGTAAATAATGGAATTTATATAAGAAATAGGAAATTTTTAAGACCATCTGCAATAAAAGACGACCAACACCTCAATATTCCGAAAACGGTGTCATGGTCAAAAGATCAAACTGTAAAAGAGAAAGAAGGTAGAGCAGATGCAAAAGCTTATTATAATAGTATAGATTTTCCTAAGTTAATTAATTATAGTGATAAGTTAGAACAAGATGCCATTGTAAATAATCAGCAGAGTAATGTAATGAGTGACACACCATCATGCTCTAAATTAGCACATAATGACGCAAGTGAAGTGGCGGCAGGTGAAAAGTGTAGTGCAACAGAGATTAACGCAAAGCGAGATCGCACCACGATTACTTCGCGTTGCGGTCGAGTAATAGTTACTCCCTCAAGATGGCAACACTAAAATAAGGGTAGGATTAAGATTTATAAAAATTGTAAAATATTGCCTTCCGTTAAAAAAGGGAAGATGTTGTAGTAATAGTGAGTAGTATGGTCCGCTGCCATAAGAGGCACTCGTACATAGAAGAGTAAGGAGCGCGAGTCCAATACAGGCGGCTGGCAGTTCTTAAGAGTTAGTCATGAAGTGTAGACGTAAGCTAATCTCATGTACTACATTATAAGTTATGACAATAAAAGATACTAAATATAACAACCCTCAAGAGTTAAAATATACTCCCGTGTTCCCTTGTTTCGCCTAAACTCAAATTGATCTCGTAGTATTTTTTCAGCCCGTTTCTCCATCCGTCTTTGTAAAATTCTAGTTAATATTTTTGACACGTATGCTGACAAATTTATTGTTCGAAATTTTTCACATCTATCCGCGCCTTCCTTTTTTGTATAGTGCCTATGATACTATGTTTGAAATCTTTTGGTATCTTGTCTGTCTCATACGTATAGCTTACCATGTTTCAAACCCTTTAATGTTAATTCAAACTCATCTCTAAGTATAGGATATCCCAAGTCATCGTTTTCAATGTCTGATTCCTCTTCTAGTGATGTTAGTTCCTCTCTTGCATGTGAATTCTCTATATATTCTTGCCATCTAACCACCTTCTCTAGATTTTCTATACTGATGTCTCCTTCCATGCACCTTATAATTTTGCTATACGGTTTTATATCCCTAAAATTCATTCTAATTGGTTTCTACGCTTCGCCTGTCTTTCCTATTTCATCTTAGTGTGTACCTCTTTGCACTTTTCATCAATCAATTGCTCTATAGCTTTCCTGCATTAACATGTAATTTCCCATTTTATGGCTTTATATCTGTTTTCTAGCTTCGTCCAGTATGTTTTTGGATTTTCATCTTTCTTCTATTAAATTCAGGATATCCTTTGTTATCCAGAGTTTCTTATTTTCTTTTTGTGTATACCCCAGAATATTTCTGGCCACCACGTCTAAGCTGTTTCTACTTCCTTAGTATCAGAAATTTTCTCGGTAAGTCAAGGTGCCTTTTTCGTTCCTTTTGCTCAAAATTTTAAATTTAAAAGCGGCCTTCATAATTAGAATATTGTGGTTGGTGCCTGTATCTGCTTTTGGGTAGCTTCTACAACCATTTGCTTGATTCATAGTCCGTTGTCTAACTTTAATGTAATCTATTTGATATCTTTTTTATATCTCCTGGCATCTTCCACGTGTACAGTCTTCTAGCATGATGTTGAAATAATGTGTTTGCGATGGTTAAATTGTTTTTGTCGCAAAATACTACCTGCCTATTTACCCTGTAGCTTCTCGTGCGTAATCCAAATAGACCTACTATCGCTCCATCCCTGCCCTCGCTTACCACTGCGTTAAAATCCCCTGTAATTATAAAATATTCATGTCCTTTTACGAATATTAGTATCTCTTTTTTCTCTTACTCGCTGTACCTAGAGGTTGGCATGTATACTTGTACTATTACTGTATTTACGGGTTTAGATTCTAATCTAACCATGAGTAGTCTTTCGTTCTTTTGTTGATAGTTTTCTACATAGTGTCCTATCTTGTTTCCCATGTATGAATTAACCTAAGGTCTGCACTTCAAAAATCTCCCGCACGGCCGCCGCATTTGGCTGATCCCTACTATGTTTAATGCTAACCTATCCATTTCAATTTTTAAGTTCTCTAGCTTACCTACTTGCTTCATACTTCTGGTATTTCACGCCCTGACTCGTAGAATGTTCCCGATTCTTTTTCTAAACTTTCCTATCACATCCTCCGAAGCAGTCCCCTCGGGAAATTCAAATGGGGGACCATTTTTACTTCAGAATTTGTACTTCACAATTTGTACCCCAGAGGATGCCATAATCTTAAATAACAATTTAAGTACGCTGTGTACTTGAGAGATAATGTGGTAATTTCCCGTTGCCTTACACATCGCAGTAGTGTGTCTTAGAATGCCATACCGACATCTATGGTCTCTGCCACTCTAAGTGCCCAAAGAGTTGCTGTCTTATTTGTGGGACTTGTCATAGTCTAGTTCCTCATTAAAGACACTACTAATTTGGTTAAACCTGTTGTTCGGCTCTTTAGATCACAGAAACTTACAAGTCATTCTACCCGTTTTAGTAATATTCAACTTCTTGAGGGTTCAGGTCCATTTAGAACGGGAAAATAACTACACAATGATTACTTCAAAAAAATAAAAATTAGGATACGATTAAAAAAAGACTTTAAAAATTGGTATTCCCATGAATGCGTGCTGAATCTAGAAAATAACACTTTGGCGGTTTTTCTCTTTGGGAAGTTCTATATAATTAGAGTCTCCAGCAAAATTGTGGGGTGAGTATTCCATGCTAAAAAGTACGATACAATAACATCAATATTTCACAGTATACAAAACTGCATTTGTTTTTAAAAAGAAAGAATGGCAATGACTCGAGGAAGTTTGCGAGAAAAAAGGTCTGGTACTTTATAATGAAAACATTGTGTAATGGGTGTGCGTTATGGTAAATACAGATCAGATGCAAGGAATTGCTAGTTCTATTAAAATCGTTTCATTTATGGTAAAATACATATTGGGATGGAACTCAGGTTTATGAATTATTTTAAATCCACAAATATGGAAACTAGATTTCAATATTATGCATTCCTCACATAAAATTAATGAACTTTTTGTACATAGGTCATTAAAAATAATTCCATTTACTTACAATGTAGTAATTACTTAAAACTCGGACACTAAGTAGGGGAAGTCTAGAAATATAAAGTTTTAGGTGCTTTAACCATAGCATATCATACAAAAGAATGTTACATAAATTTGTTTTATATTGCTGAATACAGAAGAAAACACAAACTGTATCTAAGTAAATCACATGATAGGACAAGCCTTTCCCGGGATTCTTTCCATAAACCCAGTAGGAAGACTGTACCATGACAAAACCCCCGACTGAAGGTAGGAAAGAGGGGAAATTAAATAAAAATAATTACACGCGACGGAAAAGAATGAAAAGTAATGATCCGCAAGCCGGTAATAAGAACGGGCAAAATTTAATCATTTGAGCGCATAATATAGCGACAGACCCACGAGGTCGCTATTGCGGGATGTTTAGTTTCGAAAAGGGAATCTCGGAAAATAAAAATCAAAGTGTAGTAATACGAGTTTAAAGTGAATGAAACGCAGCTTCAAGAAAGAAAATTAGTATAAATGTTGCTACAGAGATAAGAAACGCTTTACTTCTACCTATTTTGTCTTCGACGGACAATTTTACAAACAAACTTTTGGCACACCCATGGGTTCACTTCCATCCCCTATTGTGGCCAATATATTCATGGAGTCTTTGAAATCCATGTCTCTAGAGTCCACAGATCTTAAACTAAAAACCTGGCTTCGTTATGTAGATGACACTTTTGTAATCTGGCCCCATGTACACCAAGCGCTCAATAATTTTCTAGGTCACATAAACAATCAACATTAAGATATAAGTTCACTATAGAAATTAAAAAGAGCGGAACTCTGTCATTCCTTGATGATATGTTGCGAGGTGTAGCCGTAAAAAGAAGACTTATAAGCATATACATTTATTGGCAATTGTACCTTTTGTGTACACATTGACTAAAGTACTTAACTTCAAAAATGACACCTCAACTAACCTTAGGATGCGTTCCAAAGTGAAGCTTAATACACAACACTCCCCCTTACTTACATTAAGACATAGTTACATAATAAGCAAAATATTTCATCAGGCAAGTTATAAATCTAATTTAACTATTGGCTTCTTAACTCTATCGGATCTCCTCAGAGCTGGCGCGGGGACCTTTATAGGTGATTTAATTGGAGACGTTTTAGACCTCTAGGTTAGAGCGTGGATCAGGTTTGTTTGCATCATCCACAGTCACCCCTGTCACACCATCAGCTAAGATTGGCAACTGATAACTAATTGGTGAGCTATCTTCATCTAGGGTGATGACCGGAGGTAGTTTATCTTCTATCGTTCGACATCTGTTTCTTTTCAGGTAGTCGACATTAACCATCTTCACGTTATTGTGTACCATTACAAGATAAGTTACATAACTCAATTGTTTCATTATTTTTCCGGGTTCCCAGATCTTGCCTAACTTTTATAAACTAGTACGGCTTCCCTATCGGTATAATAACAAATGCCTTTGTCATTATTTTTTTTCCAAGCATCAACTTCTGTTTCTCTATTTGAACCTCTCTCTGGTTTCAAAATAGTTATTTTAGTTCTTGGAAGTCTTCTTAACATCCCTTCAGCAGGAGATACTTTAGTAGTAGTTGTAGGTGTATTCCTATAATTGAACAAAAAATTATCAACAATATGTGGAATATCCAAATTGCTATGAAGTTGTAAATTTTCTAGTAAACATTTCTTTAATATGTTTTTAGAGACATTAACTCCCTTTTCTGCATTACCATTAGATTGAGGGTGGTAAGGAGGTGTATTTACTAATGTTATTGCATTTGACTTACAAAAGTTTTGTAATTCCTGACTGTCAAACGGCGGACCGTTATCTGCTACTAACAATCGTGGTAAACCCCAATTAGCAAACGAATGCCTCAATTTTCTAATAGTGGCATGAGCGTTGGTGCTGCGCATAATATATAGATCTATCCACTTTGTTGTACTGTCCATGATTAATAAGAAGTTTGTATTTTCGAGCTTAAAAAAGTCGATATGCACTCGGTCCCAATTCTTGGAACTTTTAGGCCATGAATGAATATTTTCATTTATGTTATGTGCATTGTAACGTTGACATGGTTCACATTGCTCTACATGTTCTTCAATATTTTGATCAATCTTTGGCCACCATAAGACAGAACGTGCTCGAGCTTTCATCCGAACGACACCTGGATGACCTTCGTGAAGAAGTTCAAGTACTCGAGATCTCAGACTGTTTGGAATAACGACTCTATTTCCCCAAGTGACACATTCACTCTCAAGACTCAATTCGTTTCTACGAGAAAAGTAAGGTTTATAGATGTTGTGATTTAAATATTTACCTACCGCGTGAGGGTATCCAATTAACAATAAATAATAAATGGGAAGGACCTCTAACACTATAGTACCCTCACGTTTCGGGATATTGTCTCGCAAGCTGTTGCAGTCGGTGAGAAGGGGAGGTTCATTAAACAACAACACACTAAGACAAAATTCCAATTGTTTTATTAAATGGGCTACTTAACTAACTTAACCTAATTACATATGCGTACAAAATTATACAGTAATTAACATTATTTACAATAGGGCGCCACCATGGGAATTAAACGGCCCATGGACCGATCGCGGTAATAGCTCTCGTCGCACTTTGTTCGTGGCGATGAATCAAGATTGCAGGACAGAAAATACGTCACTTCACAGGGGCAAATGTTATAAAGTCTCCGGCTAGCACAAACACAACTTAACTAAACAATTCTAAAGTTTTTATTTTATGAATATTAACAACAGTTCTGGGTGCAAACACCCCAATACATATAATTAATTAACGCTACCGTAGTCTACTTAACTTGCATACTGAAACGACCTTCCTTTAATCACGGGGTCATCAATAACAGGAAAAACACGACCTTCACCCGGATCAAACAGTACAGTAACGCAATTCGTGGCTTAGTTATTACAAGCCTCGGACAACGTCGAAACACAATAAAATAAGAAACCCTTCAAAAGATGCGGTCTTTAACAATAACCCAACGGGATTAAATTACTGGAACGGAGCTTTAACCCGAAGTTGTATGTTATGGAAGCCGACAGATATTGTATTTAAACAAATAAATGACTTATGATGCATAACACAGCCTTGAGTTCATAGTAATACCATATATAATAATTACTTACTCAGAGAAATAAACTAACTTTGAACATAACGGCACGCACTTGAATTCAGAGAAATAAAACACTTACTCAATCTTGCAAGTCCGCGAGCTTTAGACTCTAACGCGTCTGGAAATAAACAACCCCGATTACCACCGGCTGGCATCCTTATATACATTTAAGTTAATTGAAAAATAACCCCTTTCTTGGCTCTCATACTCGGCTTAGGATACGCCGGTCGTAAATCTTTAAGATTAATTAAACTGCCCATTGCCCTAAGATAGCCACACAAGTAGATCCCGGAACCAATTTCGGTTAAGTACTCCGCTAATTGAAAAATTGCCTCCGACCACCCTGACATAAATAGGATCCTAAAACATGATTGACATCTAATCATAGATAGCAACTAATCTGACATGTGTAGTGCCTTTGAAGTAAAGTGCCTTTAGAAAAATTGATTAACACTTGGATTAGACCTTCCTGAAAACTTAGCTAGGACGCTACTTGGGTAGTCTTGCAACCGTTACAATTACAGACATATTTATGCTACCAGACCTTCATTCTAATAATTAGAATGCTAAAATTAAACTAGAAAATAACTATTTTTAGAAATCATAGAACTAATTAGAGCGTATTAAAACAGTATGTTACAATGTTATCACCAATTTCTGGAAATCCATGTTTGATTAATTCGACTATTGTACACAAAACTTGATCTTTTTTTGTTTCTTTAGCGATTTCTTCCGGTAGTATGGGTAAGTATTCAGAGTGATTAAAATAAAAAATATAATCATTTGTTCCTTCGGGCAAATGGTAAACGAGACAATCCATCTGCATTAGCTATTTCCGAACCTTTTTTGTACTTTATTATATAATCATAAGCACTTAATATTAAGGCCCAACGTTGAATTCGACTGTGAGCCAACGTAGGTATTGGTTTGTTATTCGCAAATATGGATTCTAAAGGTTTGTGATCCGTTCTAATCACAAATTTTCTTCCGTATAAATATTTGTGGAACTTACGAACTGCATAAATTACAGCTAAGGCTTCCTTTTGGACTTGGGGATAATTTATTTCTGCTGGATTCAGGGTACATGAAGCAAAGCATACAGGTCGTTCAACTCCATCATGATTCTGACTTAATACGGCTCCTAGGCCATATGACGATGAATCTACTGTGATGAATGTGTCCTTGTTGTTATCAAATAAGGCTAGTAGGGAATTATTATTAATCATATTCTTACTATTTTGAAATGCTTCATTGCAAGCATCTGACCATGTAAATCTAACATTTTTTTGTAACAGGGTGTACAACGGTTTTAGTATCATTGACAAATTTTGTAGAAATTTTGAATAGAAATTTATCAATCCTAAAAATGCTTTTAACTGCTGTACATTTTTGGGAATAGGTACCTCTTGAATGGCACTTACCTTGGACTGCAATGGTCGTATACCTTGACCTGTTATGACAAAACCTAAAAATTCGACTTCCTTTTTATAGAATTGACTTTTATTTTTGTTTATTTTAATATTATATTTCTTTAGACGTTCCAATACAAGACGAACATTTTTGTCAAGTTCCGCCAGATCTTTCCCAGCGATAATTATATTATCGATATAACAGCTACAGTTTTCCAATCCGTATAAGACTTGATCCATAGTGAATTGGAAAATGGACGGAGCTGTTGTAATACCATAAGGTAAACGTTTGTATCTAAATAGACCTAAATGTGTATTTACTGTGACAAGATCTTCACATTCTTTAGATATGGGTAATTGATTAAATGCGTTAGACAAATCAATGACAGCAAAAACTTTTCCATCTTTGCAAGACTGCAAAACATCTTCAACAAGTGGTAATGGATAATGTTCGGTTTCAACATACGGGTTTAATGACTTCTTAAAATCCGTACATATACGAATCCTTCCTGATTTCTTTGGTGCAATAACTATTGGACTAGCCATTCTACTATGCTTGACTGGTTCTAAAATTTTGCATTCGACTAAACGTTTTAGTTCAGCTTCGACTTGTGGTTTAATAGCATAAGGTACGCTATAAGGTTTATGAATTGACAACACGGACTGTAGTTTCAATACTATAGACGCTTTAAAATTTGTTATAGGTTGACTAAAATCACCATCAAAGACTGTTGAAAAGTCTTTTTCTAGGGACCTGACTGTTGGCGTAACGTTCTGTGACTGTAGATCCACAAAACCAACCTCCTCTACTGGCACAAGACAAGACTGCCAATTAGGTATTAATTGATTAAGCCAGTTGCGACCTAATAGAGGTAAGAATTTTGTATTTGACCTAGCTATTACTAATGGTAAGTTAGTTGTTATATTTTTAAATTTAACATTTACTAACGTTTGTCCCTTGACTTCTAACTGACTTCCTGCAATAGTATTAATACTAAAAGGACATTGATTAAGTTTACAATTAACAAAATTACTTAGGAAATCTTTTTCAGACATTACAGATACACTAGCACCAGTATCTAATTCCATTTTAATTGATTTATCCTGTATATTGACTTGCAAGACTAAGGCATCATTACTATTTTTACTACAAACATTATTGATAAAAATTTTACTCATCTGTTTTTCGACATCTCGTTATCGCTATCTATATTCTGGGTGTCGATCTCCTCATAATTGACTGTACGACTGGGACGATTGGATGACCGACATACCTTGGAAGAATGCCCTCTGCGATTGCATGAAAAACACTCCCAGTTCACTGCTGGACATTTGTGTGGATTGTGGTTCCTGCCGCAACGGTAACACTTATTAAAAGAAGTTCTACCTCTTTCAACTGACTTTTGGACTTTCCTTGGTTCTAGCTGCTGCGGACTAGTGAATTGTTTTTTTATAGCACCTTGATTTTTATATATTTTGTGTATTTCTTGCGACGACTCTAATAATTTAGTTTGGGTTTCAGACAATTCCATCGTTAAGGCGACTTTAACTGCTTTATCGTAATCTAATTTATCTTCTGATAGAAGTTTCCGTTTAATAGCTTCAGATGCTAATCCACAAGCAAGTTTATCACGCAGAGCTTGTGGTAAAAAATTTCCAAACTCACATGATCCCGATAGATTACGCATTTTGACAATAAATTTAGTGATTGATTCACCTGGTTCCTGACGTGCTTGATAAAATTTATATCGTTCTGCTATAACGAGCTTCTTAGGACTAAAATGATCCTTTAACGTAAACTTTAATTCTTCATAAGTTTTTTGAATAGGTGGATTAGGACACAACAAATCTTTTATAATGTTGTACGTTTTAGCACCGATCATTGTTAAAAATAATGGCACTTGCCTTTGATCAGTTGATGTAATGTTGTTACAACTAAAATAATTGTCCATTCTTTCTAGATAAGTAGTAATATCAATACTGCTGTCATATGCTTCGATGCTACCAATTAAGACACCTGTATATGCATTTGACCTTACGATTGTAGTTTCTTTGTTATTCGGCATTTTCACAGTTTCAGAACTTTGACTTCAACTTGGATGCACTTTTACGACTGCGGGTCAATGACATCGACTTTCATAATTTTACATACGTAATTATACGGATTAATTACGCTTACCGGTAATTTGACTAATTTAAATTGTTTATCTCGTCGCCAGTGATATGTTGCGAGGTGTACCCGTAAAAAGAAGACTTATAAGCATATACATTTATTGACAATTGTACCTTTTGTGTACACATTGACTAAAGTACTTAACTTCAAAAATGACACCTCAACTAACCTTAGGATGCGTTCCGAAGTGAAGCTTAATACACAACACTTGACGTTCTGGTGGAACGTCAACCCAACGGACGACTAGGTCATTCCGTATACCGAAACACACACAGACAGATACCAACATGCCTCGTTACATCATCCGTCACAAAAATCATCGGTAATCAACTCTGTAGTCCACAGAGCAATTAAGATTTCATAACAAGACGAAACTAATCGTCAGAATTCCATTTTTCTACAATAGAAAATTCAGAGAATCCGTAGAAATCACTAAAAATTGCAAAAATCTAAGCAAAGACGATGGCTACTACCTTTCTCCCACTTGGAAAACGAGCATATGTTCGCAAAAGCCGAACCGTAACGTTTACTGATCCGCTACGACACTCCTCTTTATTCATGATCACTCATGCATCAAGTTCTCGCCCTATATAAACCACCACTTATGCTACTATTATCAGTTACTTTGCTATGAGACAACTTTTGGCTTAAATGTTCTGGTGAGTCTGCTAGTTCAGAAGTAACTTTACATAGTTTTTACACTTTAACTTGTCTACTTAATATTGTCTCATATCTTTATTTTTATTATTTTTAGTAAATTTTCTTTTCTTGTTCTGATGATACAAAAGTAGGCGAAACGTCGACCTTAGTTTATAAAATGACACGGTCCTATCCCGGTCTCATAAATATTTATAATACCAATGTGTGCTTTATATTTTATAACGAAAACAAGGTAATATGTACAAAGTAATTTCTAGATTTACATTATTCATTTCTTATGATAGTAGTTGAGGTGGTTCTGTTCGTTTTTATATACTTGTTTACTATAAACAGAGGGGTAAAATCACAGACCTTGCGTCATTTTCTTTGATATTGGAGCACACTTTGACGAAATATGTCGCTGCTAACCAACTCGCTCAAATACAGACATATAACAATAGAAGCATACACGTTGATTGTTTGTGCATCATTTACAAACAAATAAATTGAAATGGTATAAATCAGACGCCATAACTATCTAGAAGAAACTGATGTCGTGGTTCTATTACCTTCTTAAAACTATCCGTAGAAAAATAACGCTGTAAATCAAATTAAATTAGATAATGAATATCGTTAACAGAGAGCAGGGGCCTTCCCATTTAAAAATGTAAGTCTAAAATGGCGATTCGCAAATCGCAAGCTGTGTTTTTACTCAAACCTATTACTTATTGTTCAGGAACCGAAAGCAAATGCCGTGCAATTTAACGTACTAACAAAGCGACCTCGTGTAACTTTCAATTGAAAAGAGTTCAAACAAGTATTCGATAAAGTAAACGCCTGTGTTATTTATTTTAAATAATACTCGACTCCTAATTTCAATAAATGGAAATCACAAACATTATTGCAGTTATGATGAAGTAAATTTCAAAGGCACTTTAATACAAACCAGACTTTGAAAAAGTACAAGTTTCAATGATATAATATTTTTATACAATAGACTACAGAGTATGCAATTAATTATATGGTTTCAGATCAAGAAATAAAATATACACCTACAAAAATTATATAATACCAGGGACTACCTACGTATCATTTGTCATAAACTCAATAGCAAGTTGTGCAATAATATGAAAAACCACCAACAACATACGAAGTATTAAGGGGAATTAAAAGTGAAGAATAAATCCAATTGAGATTGCAACAGTCATATAGAACCCAGCTATCTTAAAAATCTACAAAATTGTAGCGATAAATGCGAATGGATTAGAGAGAGATGTTACGGTACTCCATGCAGACAAGAAAGAAAGGTAAACTAAGCACAGATAATCACCCGCACCGAATACCGCAACAAAACAAGGTAAATTCAACAAGAATTAATACCGTACTAGTTGAAAACTTAAAGTAAATTACTTCAACGCGAGCTTATGTTTATCTTAATTGTGACTTGAAAGCAATCGCGTAATCAAGTTATGCGCTAACATTTGATAGTAAATTTTAGAACCAGAGTCAATAAGTTATCGTATCATCAACTACGCGTAAGAAAAAAACTAGACCACTGGCGTGGTTATCAACCATAAAAAATTAAGCATCAACAAAAGAACAGGTATTTCTACCTTAAGTCGGTTTGTGTGCCAAAGAGGAGTTGCTGATTTCCGAGCGGGCTATTCGCTCAGTATGTACTTTATGGTACATTGCCAGCCTGCATCTGGTAGCTTCGTAGCAGATCTGAAAGTGCGTACTTGTTACAATTATCAACGGAACGAATACTTCTATAAAACCCTTTCACTGGTTACGGAACATTAACTAAATTTTTCTTTATAATACAGAAATAAAGCAATGCCTCTTAAAACATACCATCTTAAATAACATCACTTTTCAGGTCTTTCTCTGCGAAAGGACGTGCATAGAGCAGAATCTCTTCCGACGCTCAACCTGTGCAAAAAAATGAGATAAGCCAGAAAATGGCAACGTGCTTCCTTTCGAAAATATTTCCCATCGACTAAACAACCACTTGAAAAATATGGTTAATACACTACCTGAAAAGTATTTTCAAAACACTACCTGCAGATAAGCGCAATTAAGAAAACAAATGGCCTCAATACAACATTAATCATTCCATGAAGCATGCTCGTGAGAGAATCCTGCCTGGTAGTATCGAAACAAAATCTGTTCAATCTGTTGTGCACATCTGCAACCCATATGACAAAATTATATAGCTAAGTGTATAGCGGGTGACCTACTATTTTGATTAATAGTACCGGGATAAGATAAGCAGGTGGTACATTTTCGTTGCTCACAGTTTGTGTCCGTGAATACCTGTTTGATAACGGAATACCGCATTTGAGCGTGATAATAATATTTTGTAGTAACTGTTTTGATAACCAACATTTTCCCAAACTTATTAAACGTATTTATTTAAGAGATGCAGGTGTTTAAGCTTATTTCAGCAAACCCATAACGAAAAAATTATTAACCTTTGATAAACAAAGTAAACTTCTCTACTTTGTAGTAATAAAACCTTGGGTTTAGCATGTCATTAACATAGAATAGATTCAAAATATTTAACGTTGTAACTGAACACTTGATGCCCATTTATAAGTTAATCCAGTCTTCAATGCCGTTTTTGACAATCTTTATAATTTCTAACCTTAGATATCACACTTTTCTCGTCATTTCATAGTTCTCTTGTCGCTAGTTTTTAAAAAAGTTTATTTGTGGTTACACTTAATTAATTTCCGTTTTTCTTAAATTTTTATCTTTCATTTCCTTACTATCCGAGTTATTACACGACCCACAGTTTCCTTTGTTGTGGTTAACACATCTTTGTTCGAACAACTCAGTAAACATTTAGGGTGTGTACTAGCTTATGTGGGCTGCTGCCTTATTTTTTGGACTCACACGCGCAAAATATACCCTTGTTCTAAAAAGTTGATGTCCTCAGCTGCGACTACAAGGTATTTCAATTCGATGTGTTTTTGCTCGCAATTATCTCCATCATCTTTTTTAAAATTCCTATTATTTACTATTTTTCTGTATCATAGGGACGTTTGTGCGTGTTTTTTCCTGTTGTTCCCTGAGCGCGTTGGCGAGGGGCTAATGTTGCAGATGGTATCTCAGACCGATGTGCTTTTTCTACTCTCTATCCTTTCGATGGGATTCTTATCCTAAAATTACACTTCTTCGTATCTTTTACAGATTTATTTTTCCTCCGTTGAAAGTGTATCGGTCCCGAGACAACCGTATTTAAGTACTCTCTCGGAATATAACGCAACCATCATCGACCATGCGAAGCATGCCAAGTTCTCATTTTGGATGTTGATTACAGCCTTCTTATCCTTAACCATGTAAGGCAGGTCAAGTAAGATGATCCCCAGAGCGGCATGTTGATTTATAGGTAAAATAGCCTACATAGGGCGTGGTTATTCTAGAAAAAATGACCAGTTATAAAACTAAGCAAGTTATCTCGAAGAGCTCTCATCGATGTAGATATTAGAAAATACTCATTAAACAATCCTCATTTTCGCGGTAGCTTTTCTAGAAATCAGCCGAAGAATGTTCGATCGTGTTACGTTCTATTTTATATTTAAAAATTAATTCACGGCCTCATTACTTCAGCTGCTGCTTATTTAAATTTACGTTTGTTACATTTCTTAAATTCAATCTGTATAGATCGGCAACCAACTGCACTCGTCCTTTTAGTTAATTTGAGGTTCGTTTATGTTTATACTCTAGTTCCTTATCTTACACGAAAACTTAATTATGCCTGCTTCGACTGTGAAATGGGGTGTCCTGTTGTTTTGTTGTATTGTTTACGTTTATATACATAACATTTATTTTATAACAACAAATGAAAGTGTGGTGTTTTTTTAGTATAATTTTTTAACGGCAGTCAACCGCTTGAATAAGTAATCATTTCAATTTGAATGGTAGTCGATACTTAATGAAAATTTGTATGATATGAAATTTGATTAGAAAATTTGCGGTGCAGAAGCTGTACGTAAGAGGGAGGTTTGCATGATATTACTGAGTTTTATAATGGGATTTAACTGAAGGTACAGAAGCTCGAAGACAAATTCTGTAAAATGCCTCTCAATATCGTATGGTTTATCTATCGACATGTTCGCTTTTTACCTATCGAAACCTACTGCATTTAATTGCTTTAACTAAATAAAGCTACCTCAAATTTTTCTCTCAGTGGAGGTGACATTTTTGTTTTTAAAAAACCACTGATCGAAATATTATCGTTAATAAAACTTCACTGAATTTCGTCAGTTAAAACTAAAGCTATTGCAATTTTTAAAAATTAAAACTTGTTTGGCAGATGCGTTTAATAACACATTTGGATGTTGTGACGTGTAATTACAATGCAAATTTTCATTTATAACAAGCCTAAGGCTTCATGTAGCAGCGATTAACCCTCTTGTCAATGTGATTTATTAAAACCAATTCATTCTGGTTTAATACGTCAATAGCAAATATGGAAATGAATTTTTAAATAGTACTCTACTGGCTAGTTTGCTATTAATATAAAATACCATTTTATCTATTTAATAACAATACATACTAAACTGGAGTTCAAAAATTAAGAGATATTAAAAATTGAACTAAATTATGTCAAGCATATGTAGTTTTTTTTTGTAATGACTTCCAAATCGTCTTGTCTTATAAAGAGACCAAGTTGCAGCACGAGAATGTTGTAAACAGATATATTCTAAGGCAGGTGTCTAATTATATATAAGATTCTGTTCTTGCTTAGCGATTTTGTTTCAAAACGACCCAAGATTAGAAATCTATACAAGAAACCTGTTAAAGACAGCTGTCCAGGGCTTGTGCGAGGTCAAAAACCGCCCGCGTGCCACTCAATAGTCTGGCGCCTTCTGATGAGTGAGTTTTGGTACACAAAAAATGAGATTCCTTAAACAGTTAATTAACAATTAAAATAAATTCAAGTAATAACATTCTATTTACACATATATTGTTAATACTAGAAAACGAACTCAAAATTCCTAAGAATTAAAAAAATTAATTTGCGTTACTAAATTAAAAATTATGTAGGGCAAGTGAGTATGTACGTATCTGCATGCCTTTCTATAAATGTCCTTTATTATTAAGTATTGCTATGGTGTAGAGGATTCACACGGTCGTAAAACGGACATTTTGTTTTCCCAACCAATCAGAACACTACGAAGAAGTGGTTGTAGTGAACGAGTGTTGGAAGCTTGCTAGGGTGTTCATTCTGAATGTGATTACCTTACTTTTAAGTACTGGTGTGAGTGTATAAATAATGTAGTGGTGTTTACCCGTCCATGTTTATCTGATTCAGTACCCTTATCTTTGTCTTGTACAGTTTAATATTGCAAGAATAACAACGAATCTAGCGAATCTAGCCTAGACAAGGATTGAGAAATTACTTTCTGTAATACATAGACAAACAACTCAATGAATCGCTAGGCCATGCACTAGCTGGTGTCGGGTTGCTGGTTGACTCTTTGGATTACATAGTGCTCGCGACCTATGCCTCTGTAGTAAAAAACCTAATTCCACATCTGTGATTACGAGGAATTTCTATTCGATGTGTCTTCTTTCTCAAATATCACAATTATTTTTCTACAATTTCCTTTATTAAATTGTTTTTCTATGACATAGGGACGTTTGAACTTTTTTTATTTTTTTCCTGAAAGTGTTGGTAATGGGATGAGATGTCTTTTGTTGTTATTATCGTTAATCCCTTATTGTTTTACCGATATATTAAAATTTTTTTTACTTCAATTTTTGAATAACTGCTTTGTTTGTTCTGGGACAACCGTGGATCACATAAGAGTGGTTCTCCCCATACTCCGAGCTGCTGACTACATTTTGGCTGACAAAGATTACAAACTTTTTGTAAAAATTCATTACTCCCAGAAAGGCTCTCAAAGTTCGGATATTCCGTGGTCTAAGATATTCCAAGATTTCCAATAATCTATTTTTGTCTATTAACATGCACTCTGCACTGATCTAATATCCCAGGAATTTCACCCTTCTCGCATTTCTTTAGATTTAATTTCAAACCTGCCACATTTAATTCGAGCAAAATCTTCTTTAGATGTACAAAATGTTGTTGTATATCATTACTAAAAATCAGAACGTTATTCACGTAGCGAATGCAAAATTTTTCGTACGCTCCCAAAATACTCTGCATAGCCTTGACTAACGCAGCTGTACTTGAAGACAAACCAAAAGGAACCACTTTGAACTGGTATATATGCCCTTCTACTAAAAAACCTGTATATCTCCTCGACTCTCTTGATAGTGCAATTAGTCAAAGCAAATTTTTGAGATGTATCTTTGAAAAAATTTTCTTACTGCTTACTATTGTTAAGATACTATCCATGGTGGATGTACAATTATATTGCTCGCTGATTTATTTTCCTAGCATCCAAACATAACCTGATACTGCCATCACTTTTCTTAACAAAAACCAAGGGATTAAAAAAATGTTTATTTGATTTCTCAATAATATCCTCCTTTAACATCTGATCGATGTCTGTTTTTATACTATCTCTGAACGTCATTGGAATTGGATACACTTTTGCGTTAAATGGTCCCGTGTTAACAACTTCCAATTTGTGTTCGTAACCTATAACAATTCTAGATTCTGACCCTATTAATTCGGAGTATTTATTTAACAATGATTCGACTTCGCCCTTCAATTCACCTGGACACTTAATTTCAGACTCGCGTCGCGACTCACACCATCGGAACCAGGATGGAGATTCACAATGCGCCCAAGACGTCACTGCAATACAGAAAGATTGTCTTCTTTAATTAGCACCAAAGCGCCTTCTTGGTGATTGGAGTAGTTGATTCACCACTTGTAACGCTGCGGAAGCTAGAAGATATATCCTTTACTCCAACGTGACCATATTTGTTGTAGAAGCTGTATGCGTTGAAACGTATCTAGTCTGTTTTCATTAATGTGACTTATGCAAAGGATCTGGAGCGGATACTATGGAACGACCAATAAGAAAATGGCCAGGGGTTAATAGCAAGAAATTGGTAGGATCGGAAGACAATGGAGATAAAGACCTCGAATTCAATATAGCTTCTACATGTGCTAACATAGTAGAAAATTCTTCATATGTAAGAACAGCGGATCCTAAAACCCAGCTCAAGTGATGCTTGCATGATTTTATACCGACCTCCCATAATCTTCCAAAGTAAGGAGATTGCGGAGGAATAAAGTGCCAGATGTGTTGCGTATGTCAGTCACTCTATCAGGAAAACGGTTTGCTGAAAAAGAAGAAAAATGCCCAATTCAAAAGCTCTGAATTGGCATCGACGAAATTTGAACCATTATCAGAGTAAACGTTACTAGGTCTACCCCTACGGGCAATAAATCTGCGAAAAGTCATGAGAAATGAGTTAGTGATAAGGTCGATGACTAATTCTAGATGGATAGTCTTTGAAGCAAAACAAATAAAAAGGCAAATACATGCTTTAGAAATTTTGGCACAGCGGCCTTTAAGATCCTTGATTTGAAAGGGACCAGCGTAGTCAATGCCAATTACATGAAATGATGGTGAAGATCTGGCTCGATCATGTAGAACGTTTCCCGTAATGGGTTTAAATAATTTGGATGAAAACCTAAAGAAGCGGAGACATGTATGGACAATAACAATAGCAGGACCGCGGTCTGCAATTATCCAATATTGTTCTCGCACGTGCGAGAAATGAAAGCCTTACCCATTAAGTTAGCACAGTCAAACGAATTCAAAACTAGTGTCATATCTTGGCGAACCCAGTTGCAGCGGTCTAGTATTTGAAACCAACAAGCCTTGTTGAAAATTGAATTTCGTGTAGAATGTCAAACGTAGACACGATTTTGAGTACTGGTAAATTTTTCTTTAATGAAGACTGTCCAATAGGCCTGGATCCGGCTGAAGCGAAGAACCAATGTAAACCTTGTAGAATGGAAGAATATATTTTGTATTTGGCTGGGTTTGGAATTGAGTGTAGATCTTTGATGAAATCTTTCTTACTGCGCGTATTCTCTTGGCGTGTTGGACTCGTTGGACCAGCTGAACAAATGGAATGGTACGTGTTTGTTAAGGCTGGAAGAATACAATAATGTTAATGAAAGCGTTTATTGTAAACAGGACATGAAAACTGTAAACGTATTTACAAATACAATAAATTATTAAGATTACTTGAAATTTCTATTTTTACTTTTCATAAAAAATGACAACTCTCTGAATGCTCTTACATATATCGAGCAACCCATGAGAGTGCATGCGTATGCGAACTTATGTTAATTGAAACTGTATACCTATAATTTCCAACAGTATTTGCCCATAATTAAATCATTTCTCACTCTATATTGCTAACCGCAAACGTCTCTAATTCGCTGACTATTAAACCAAACCATATTTCAGCGCTGCCTTTTAACATCGACCTCACCAAATTTAATGTGTACTGTTCGTTAGAGGATCTTTGTATTAATGTTCTAACATTGTTCAAAAATATTTTTGGGTTAAGCTTATTGTCACCATAAAATTTCGAATATTGCTCTAACGATATGCTTTGTTGGTTTACACCGATAATTTCTCTAAAATTATGTTAACGTGCTAGTGAACTATTTTTGAGCGGATTTTGTAAGAGACAGGAGCTGAACGTAATAAATTTCCTTTTCGGCAAAATCAAAAGGTCGGAGTAGGAAAATAAAATCAGTAAGATAACCTAACAAAAAAATAATTGAACTAATAGGAAATCTCTTTCAGCCAACAAACTGAAGAAACGAGCACAACATACAAAGAGGAAAAGAGATAAAGAGAAAAAATGTATCCGGTTCGAAGGACGAAAACTAGTAACATACTTCTAGAACTGTCAAACGAAAATTGAACATAATACCCACAAGCGTGACACCAAAAGAAAACTGAAGGAAATAGACGAAGGATGGTGTGAATGAGATGTAAAGTGGCAAGCAACGAGGACAAGCTGGAGCGGCGTTCACAGTATCAAAATCTTCAATAGACGAATGCCTCTCATAAAGAATCATTACAGTTTTCAAGTCTCCAGGAAATAACTGGCTTTCCTTACGAACAAACCAAAAAGAAGGATAGAAGTGTGGAAGAAACTAGCACTGACAGCCAATTAAGGCAAAACTGTCAAGCCTCAAGTATGCCAAGCAACGACAAGAGAACTGGGAAAAGAAACGATGTGCCATCTACTAGGGTAATAGGAGTCGTTTCAAACAAGCATTTGAGAAAATATTGTTATTAGACCTGAAAATTCGACAAAGTCGCAGTTTCCAAAGAAAAGAAGAGAGATCTAGAAAACATACGCTAGGAAGCGGATGGGAAAGCAGAACAAGCCAGTACGAAACCCGACAGCAAGGAAAACCAGTCAATTGAGGAAGTAAGTGAGAAGGTATAGTTCAGAAAAGGAAAAAAGGTAAGTAAGAAAAAAAGAATCAACACAAGAATGGAAAACAAAGTCCAGAAGAGAAATATCAGTATAAAGCCGATTACCTATTTAACATTGGCGGACCTTCTAAGAAGGTACTACACGTAATACTAATTGAGGATGTTGTCCTACTGTAATTAATACCTTTCTAGCTACTTGATAATGAATAATTTTGTCTGGCACTAGGAAAGTAATTTTCGTCCACTATACTCGAGTTAATTTTGTCTGTAAGAATTTATATGAGATAAGTTAGAGACTCACTAACCTAATAGCTTTCAACAATATTAGTAATCAAATTGTTTGATTTAGTATCTATTTTCCTGACTGTAGTCTTGTAAAACTTTCCATACATGGAAAAGTTTTATTTGTGAACAGCGGTATAGGAGAGTGCAAAACCGTCATAATTTGTAATTTGATTTGCATTAAACAAATATAATTTGTCACTTGCAAGTATATTTACAAGAGAAATTTCATTAGATACACCATTATCACATTTGCAGCCTACAATCCCCATGCATACTGTGAACATAAAATAACTTCACTAAAGCTAACAAGGGAATAATAAAAAAATTGAATTAGTGTATTCTGAACCAGTGTACTTTGGAGATTTACCTAATAAAATACTCTTTATTTGCATTATTTTGCTTGAAGTTGAACGTTTTGCAAATAAAACTACGCGTTTTGTAAATTCAATGTTATAAATTTCCAGGTTGAATTGGGATAGAGCAGTGCTCAGGAAATGACTCTATAAAATTCTTTGGATCAATATTGAGAATCATAAAACCTAGCCTGAAAGCAGTAATAAAATAACGATTTAGTGCTCTAGAAATCGGCCTGAATTTGGAATTAAGTTTGACTTGTGCTACGCAAGGCACTAATACTTGCACATCGTTGCAGTAAATTTTCTCTGGAATCCTTTATTGTTTCTGCAAAATTGACCACAAATATTTTATCTGGGAGCACTTCTACCTCTGTAAAGACGAGAAGGTTTGGACATATTTTATACACCAGCAAGCGCCAACGCAACTTGTCTATAAGGTGCAACGGCACACTTAAAACTAATGATTTTGAAAAAGGTTTTTGTAAGTTCATGCAAACAAACTTTTCCTTTTATAAATTAATTCCGAAGCTAACTTTGTCGTAGCTTGGGAATAGTTTGAGATGAAGTAACATTAAGGTATGTTACCGTTGAAATCTTCTTATGCTATTAAATTAGTGCTTTTCGCATAATTGTATGTCTTCAACAAGAGATCCTGACATCAGCCAGATATCTCTCATATATTAAACGATTTAGAGATCTGACATTTCCTTCATTATCAATGAATTCTTCCACTGGATCGTATGTGTACATGATTGATTGCATGCAATTAGATTGCACTAAAATGTCTTAATGAAATTTAATTCGATGTATAGACAAAGAATTTTACTGAGACATTGAATCTAATAAAAATATCGATTTCTAAGACCATAACATTCATGAATTAAGGACAGATTAAAAATTTCTATTTATAGAAAATAATTTCAGCATAGCTAATTCTATGTTTCCACTTACACTTGGAAATAAAAGAAAATTAGTCAATAGCGAGTCGGACTCGCACAATAATTTAGGTTGCGTATCAATAGTGAACAGCGAATAGACCAAACTAAGCTAGATTTTATTTATGTATATTTAACTCATCCAAATTTGCTTGTGATAACTGAAAAATGAAGTTTTATCTCACGTACTGAAGCAATAAACACTTTGACTATTAGTGTTCCCTCTTGTGCTGTGTGTTATTAACGGGCTCATTCCAAATGATGTAAAGTATAGTAATGTAGTTCGTTTTGTGGAAGATTGTTAAAATCGATGTTTAAAGTCACCGACTACAATAATCTTTGAGCAAACATTATTCCTAAATAAGCACTTGTTTATCAGTAGATCGCAACATTTATGGAACATGTTGACTATAGAGTTTCAAATAAAAGGCGTTCAAAATACTATAAAATTCTCTCAGTAAAGCACGATTTATGAGAACACGTAAAAGTAAATTTATTTTATCTTTGGATATCACGAAAGCTACGGTGTTCCTGCGGGTGTTCACAACGAGTCCTGAATCTATATGAGATCGTTCTTGATTCAGCATGTTCTATATAGAAACGGCTGACTACCTGTGGTAAATGCCGGCAGTTGTTCTGACGTAGTTACCGTGTTACGCAAGTTACGTTTCGGGCCTTGGAAGCGGTATTTTTAAAACTTCTTCCAAAATCTTCGCAACAAAATTTACTTGGTTAAACAGAAATTAACATGGAATTTTAACAAACACTTTAAATTATTCTAAATCGAAATATAATATTAATTGGAGTTTAATTATGGTGAGTAGCCTAAGCAAACGGCAATGTTAAAGCTGAAATACTGAAGACTGACTGACTGGTCTTGGGGTTCCCGGGGTATTTATGTTGTCCCTGCCCCTCACATGTCTGTGGAAACTTGCAGAGCTCATGTCTGCTTATTTCTTAATTCTATTCATTATACAATGTAACAATCTTACTTTCTAAGTAATCGCGATTTCTGAACCGTCTGTGACTAGCCACCTGCAGTATCAGTATCGTCTGGTATACGATGTATTGCATCCGTTCTCACAACTGTTATTAACCTTTATTTAATTATCCTTGAATTACATTGTTGCACTTGACTTAATAATTTCTTTAACAACTTCTAATAATTCCTAATAACTTCTATTTTGTTATACATACATAAATTGGCGAATTTCTTGGTTACTGTGGGGTCTTGATAAACTCTGATTATTTCGTTTTTCAATTTTATATAAGTCTTCTTTAAGGGTAATTAATTTGCTTCCGGTGTTACGTGCCAAATCGGCACTTTAACATGTATTAGGTTAGTTTGATGTACGGAAGCTTCGCGCCATAATTTCAAAAGACGCGGTGCGCGGGAATTTCAATAGACTAGGCGTGTAACTTCCGTTACGTCATAGTGCACTTGCGCAGATCGTGCGACACTAGAGGGGTGGACGAATAAGTTCGCGCCAATGGGAAAAAGACAGAAAGAGTGGGGAGAGGTTTCCGTGACGCTCTTAAACGAGGCTTTTTGCCTTTGTTCTTCGAGTGAAGTGGTCGTTTTTTTGGTAACGTATCGTTAGCTTTACCTATGTAGATATCCTGCTTGCTTATCTTTTGTTTGTCGACCCTTACTTGTTTTTTTCCGTCATTCCCTGCATAGGTAGGTAATCAGCAACCTTCGGCAAACCGGACTCCACGACCCTGATGTCCATGCTCCGCTAGCAGCTCCGGAGGAATCACCATCTTTAATCCCTCCGGGATGTAGCCGGATGGACTTCAATAGAGGCCTACCGTAGCGCAACTTCGTGCGAATGCCGGATATCTTATGTGAGTATTTTGTTTGTTAAAATTATTCGCTTTTATCTTTCATTGTTTAAATATGTAAATTTCCGTAGTATTACGCAATGTAATTTGTGCAGTGGTGACGTCATGGTAGATGACCGCGCCCCAAATCTGTATACGGTTCGCGCTGTCATCCGCCAGAGGCGTAGCCCGCTTTCTCATTGCGCTTGCGCGATGTGTTTACGAACTCTTAAACTGTATTACCGACTTTGTAACTGTATTTATCGACGTAGTTCGTAAACTGTTTTATCGACTTTTAAATGTGTAGAACTATCACCAATTGAATTGTAATACGTAATACGTAATACTATTACGTAATACGTCGAATTAAATTGTAATACCGGTTAATGCTAGATTATTCTCGTCTTGATTGCAGTGGACGGTTGCTATTACTTCTGCTGGGAATATGGCAATCCATTTGTTTTCTGTGTCCTTTTGAATTTTCATGTTGGTGATTTGTACGGGTTTTGCTTCACAGTTTTCGTAATGATTTGAAAATTTTAATAATAGTACTTCGCAAGGGCTGTCTTCTTGAATAGTTGTTGTTGTTAACAATTGACATAAATATTGATTCGGTGTTATTTCGTCACATTTTTCGTTTGTATAACCATATCTTAGTTCATTTAAGGATAGGAAATTAATTTTGGATATGATAACTTTATACAGGCTAGTAATTATTGGAAAAGTAAACAAATGATAATAATTATAATTGTTACTTTCTACTATTGGGATTTCTATTAAAAATGTTATTTTGTCATTCTTTACATAACCTTTTACTATAGCTATTTTTTCAAATATAAGAATGTTTGATTCTGTTACGTCAAAAGTTAATTTACTGTTAGTTGCAAATGATCTAATTCTTATTAATTCTTTTAATAAATCAGTTGGTTCTATGATACTAGAGTGTAACGTATTTAGTTTTGCAAATGTTACGGCATTTTCTAAAGTGGCTAATATTTGTTGAATTAAAGTAAGGGTGAATATTGTATTGAGTCTAATTAAGACGCGCATTCCTAACATGGTAGTTTGCATGTTAGTTTCAAGAATTTGTATTCTATTGGCTATAGTATCTTGGTTTCTTACTAGCTTTCTTAATGTGTCGTTGAATTTTATTTCAGTTGATTGGGCTAGAGATATTGGGTTGCTAATAGTGGTTTTTATATCGTTTTGATTTTCAATTAATTGCTGTATTGCATTGTCATAACGTTCTGCGTCTTGGTTATCTAAATTGCCTGTGATAGCTTTTATTATGTTACCTAATTCGCTAATTAGTCCTTTCTTTTGTCTTGCAATTTGTTCTGTGGATATTAATGTGTCAAATTTATCTTCTGTGTGCTATTATAATTCATCATTTGTATGACGTATTCCTTTCCGAATTTGGCTGTGTCAATTGATTGTTTTAATCGATAATAGTAGTCTTTGATTGTTTGAGATTCTTGTTTTAATTTCGTTAAATCAAATTTTTGTGCTAATGTCCAATAGTCTATTGTATTTTGCAGTCTTTGATTGTTTGAGATTCTTGTTTTAATTTCGTTAAATCAAATTTTTGTGCTAATGTCCAATAGTCTATTGTATTTTGCATACTTCCCAATTTTATTGGTAGTATACCAGGGTGATTTTTTTATGTCTTCAATTAATATTTCGTTGTCCGTCCTACTTGGGCGGAGGTTGACAGTAAGGGTGATGATTGTCCATTTGAAATTACAGGATGTCTTAGGTTTTTTTAAATGAATGTATTTTATTATCTTGCCGTTGTCTACTACGGCTATATTTTTGTCCGATATTCTCTTAATTTTAAACGGGCTTAAATTTCTGGGTGCCATTTTGTGTCGTTTACTTTGGAAGTGTTTCTCGTACACGGTTTGTCCCATTGAAAATTTATTTGCGTCGGTATTCTTATTGCGGGTTGTGGTGATACGTTCCTTGTCGTTATCTAGCTTATCTTTTACTTTATCGTAAGTTATTTTTAGTTTCTCTTTGTGGTCTTTGGCATATTGCTGATACACTTCTTTGTTATAGTAGATGTCGCAAGGGTTACGGGAATCTGAATGTCCTAATGTTAATTTTAGGGGTGTAAAATTTGTTGATGAGTGGATTGTATTATTGTAGGCGGTTAGTGCGTATGACATTAAATTGGTGGTGTGTTCCTTCTTGTAAGTTAATCTTAGTAATCTGATTTGTTCTAACAGGGTTGAATGTACTCTTTCAATTAATCCGTTCGATTCAGTGTGGTTTTCAGTTATAAAATGCATTTTTATTTTGTGGAGTTCTAAAGTGTTTTGTATGTTTCATTTTTAAATTTGCTGCCGTTATCTAAGGTTATTGTTTCGGGTGCGCCATAAAATGTAAAGTATTGTAAGAATCCTTGTGTTACGTCAATACTACTTTTAGGTGATAGGTATTGCTTGGCCTATTTTGGTGAATGCATCTATAATGGTTAGAAAGTTTTATGCTTCTACTACTAGCGTGTTTGCATGTAATTTTTGAAAAGGTTTGTCGGGTGTTTTGGTTAACATTAATGGTATTTTTGGGGGTATTCTATCGTATTTTGCCTTCTCGCAGTGTTCACATTGGTTGATAAAGTCTGTAGTTAACTCTTTCATATCTTTCGTCAGGGTCGTCTAATATTATTAATTTTCTTGTGCATCTGATAAGTTCAGGACCAGAGTTATTAAATAATTAAACGTATAATTCTGAGAATCGTTTATACAAATGTCGGTGTTGAAGTAAAAGTAAAATCGTATTTTCTCGGAGGTGTATTCTTTTAGGGTTTTAATTATATGTTCCTCGTTGTTGTTGCTGATTGGTTTATCGCTACCTACTTTTTCTTGGCTCAATACTACGCCAGTTAAGGTTTGTGGCTGGGAGCGGCCTTTTTTAAAAAATCATTTCCAACTTCTTAACAAATTTATTTTTATTGATACAGAATTGACTTGGAATTTTGACAATCTTGAATTAAAATTATGCTAAGTCCGAAATACATTAATTAATTGTACTAAAATGAGTAATATAACGAACTGCAATGCTATAGCTGAACGATGGATTAACTGTCGTCGACTGGGGCTTTTGGGCTTTTTATAATATCCCTACCCCCTCACATGGCTGTGGGAACTTGCAGATCTCATGTCTGCTAATTCTTAACTCTATTCATTAATATATTGTTGCGATCTTAATTCTAAGTAATCTTGGTACGTGACCGTCGGTGACCGCCTGTGACCTGACATCTGCAGTGTCACTTATCGTCTGTGGTACAAAGTAACGCTTCCGTTTCCATGAACGTTAATAAACTGTATAAATTGTCTTTGTTTTACAATGTTGCACTTTACTTGGCACTTTCTTAATATTTCTAATAATTTCCTAATTATTCTATTTCTTTATGTATAATTCAATTGGGGGATACATAACTCGTCTAGTGCTACATTTGATGTATCAGTTGTCAATATAAATGGTTTTGGAAAGTCTGGGTATTCTAATACGGGGTGATTCGTTAATATATTTTTAATTTTGTCTACGGTTTTAATGAATTCCGAGGTGTGTTTAATTTTATTTCCCTTTTATAAACAATTTGTTAGGGTTTGGTTATCTGTGCGCACCCTTTAATGAATTTGTGGTAGTAACCACTAAGTCCTAAACATCCTTTAATTTCATTGTTCGTTTTTGGTATGGGGTAATTTAGAATTGCGTTCGTTTTATCGGGTTTGGCATTACTCCTTGGAGTGTTATTATATGTCTTAAAATGATATTTCTTTCTGTAAAAATTCGCTCTTGTCTAATTGTACTTTAAAATGTGCTTTTCTGTCTTTCAAATACTTCTCTTAGTCTTTCTATGTGTTCTATCAGTGGTGTTGAATATACTATGATGTCGTCTACGTACACAAGACATTTTTCGTTGTGGATTCCTTGTAATATATTGTCCATGACTCGCTGAAAAGTGGCGGGTGCGTTCTTTAGTCCAAATGGCATTCGATTATATTCATAGTGTTCTCTAAGTGTGCTAAATGCGGTTTTCGATGTGTCTTTCTCGTCCATTTTTACTTGATGATATCCTGAGACGAGGTGTAAAGTTGAAAAATATTGACACTTTCCTAGTTTTTCTAAAATTTCGGTTATATTGGGTAGTGGGTATTTCTCATCTATCGTTTTTTCGTTCAGCTTTCTGTAATCTATTACCTACCATTCGATATTTTCTCTTGCCTAAGGCGTCTAATTTCTTGGGTACTATTAATACGGGGCTGCTCCATGATGAGTTGGAATGTTGTATGATATCTTGTTCTAATAAATCTGCTACTTGTCTGTCGGCTTCTTCCTGGCTTGCCTGAGGTAGTCTGTATGCTTTTGTAAAAATTGGTTTGTTGTCTGTTGGTTCTATGTTGTGTTTGGCCGTATTAGTAATGTTAAGAGTATTCCTTCACAATGGAATATGTCGCGGTATTCAAAGCATACATTCTTAATTACTCTCTGCTCTTCTTTGTTGATGTGGGTATTGAAGCGAATGTTACTTAAATTTTCTTTTAACATTTTGTCGTGTTCTACGGGTTTTACGGGTTCTACGGGTTCTACGGGTTCTACGGGTTGTAATTGTTTTCTAAATTTTCGTCTATTTCCATTTCATTGAAATGTAATTCCTCTACGTTAATTGGGTTTGTTAGTGATAGTTCTACGGAGTAGTTATTTGAGTTTAAAATTGTTGTAGTAGCATAATTATCTTTTAATTGTACTAATGCGGTAGGGGTTTCTACTCCTTGTTGAAATGTTATGTGATTTATAATTCCTGCGTCGTTTTTTGAATTTACTGGGATTTAAATTTTTTTCTCTGTTCGGGGTTCTATGGTGTATTTTACCTCGGTTTGGGTATTTTAAAATTTAATGGGGATTTGTCCGTGTTATGTTTTTAATAAACGGTTTTTTATATCAATATTGGCTCCTAGTTTTCTTAGAAGGTCTATTCCTATTAGTCCGTCGTAATTATCACTGAAGTTGAAAATGCAAAATTTGTGTTTCATTTTTACATTGAATGTTTTTGGTAAGGGTATATTAGCTATGAATTGGTGTAGGGTCGTTTGATGGGCTGTTTTAATTTTAAAGGGTTCTCTCTCTCTACAAAATCTAAATAATGTTTTTGTACGGTTCGGGGGCTAATTAGTGCTTATGAGGATCCGGTATTGATTAGTAGTTTAAATTCTGCCTGGGGAATTTCTATGTATGGTAATAATTGTTGATTAATATTATTTATATCATTATTCAATATCATTATTTATATTGATTTATATTGATTACGTTTGGTGGTTTATAAATCGGTATATCTGAAAATTTGAGGACGCGTTTCCTTCCTCGTTCTTTTCGTAATTTTCGCATTGTTCGTCGCGTTCGTATTTTTCTAAGTGGTTTGGTTCATCGCTAGGTTCTTCTATTTCTTGGTGAAATAATTCTTCTGAAATAAAGTTTCGTTTTTGATTATGGCTGGGTCGGATTTGCCATATTTCTGTATTTTGTCTGGTGTTACCAGATGAGGTGTCTATAGGTGTTGGTTTATAATAACTGCTAGGATTGTTATTGTTATTTATCATAGGTGTATTTCTAATAGGGCTCGCGCTAAATGCTGGTTTTTTTGGTTCATATTTTGGTTGAATCCTGGTGGAACTACGGGTTTTGTAAAATTTGAGTTAGACGTTGGTCTTGGAAATTGTTTGAGTTGATTATTAAAATTTGTGTTATTAAAATTTGAGTTATTACTTTGCGGTTGGTTCATTTGTGCATTGAATGATGTGAATTTTTGTTGGGTGGTTGTTTGTGTTGCGGCTTGTATGGTTTTTATTGCAGAATAGCTTTTATTCGCGTTAGGGTTTTATAGTCTGTTTCGGTACTACATTACGTTTTCTTCTTCTATGATCATGTTCATGGCTTCTTCTAAATTTTGGGGATGTTGGAATCTGATTTTATCTGATAGTCGTTCTGGTAGTGCATTTATGTAAGTGTCCAGTGCCATTTCGTCATACATTTTGGTCTTTAGAAGGCGGATATTTTGGTCGAGTTCTTCGTTTTTAATTTTGTTAAATTTGACCTCTTACGTCTTGGCATTTCATTCCGAATTGGTACAGCGATTAGTTATTTTCCATTCTACGGTTTATTAGGTCGCGGATTAGACATTTTATGTTCATTTGGTCGCCGAAATATGCAATTAGTATGCGTTTAAAGTCCTCCCAATGTTCTAAATCATCTCGGCTGGCTATTAGTGTTAGTGCCCTTCCGGTCAGTTTACTTATTGTCAGGCGTAAGAGTAATACATTTCTTTCGTTGTTTCCGGGTTTGTAAAATATTTTCAAAAATATTTCGCACGCGGTAATAAAATTTCCTAGCCTAGCTTGATCTCCGTTGAACTGAGGTATACTTTCGAGGTAAATTTTCATATCTCAACACATGATCGTTAAGGGTGGCTTTCAGTTTTAATTAATTTCAAATTTCTGTAAAATTGAGATATATTTCTCGGTTTGTACTGTTAATTTTTAGTTTGGCTTGTTAATTTTCAGTTTAGATTGTCTTGGGTTATTTAACGAATCGCTTTACTTTGTATTTTATACCTAGTTATACGGTGTAATAATTAAATTGGGGAATTTGTGCTGGTAATGTCTGGTTAATTGCTGTAGCCTTGAATTCGTATTTTTAAACTTTGCGAATGTGATAGTTGTCGCGGGTTTTAATTTTCTGAAAGGTTTTTATGGGATTATTAATTTCTTGCAGTAATTACGTTACTTTGTATGTTTTTGCGTCAGTTTTAATCTTATTTTATTCATGCTGATTAATTAGTGTCTGTAATGGTCAGTTGCTATTTCCGTCTCTGTAGGTGTAAATTGAAAGTGCATAAAATGTTTCCTTTCAACTGTATTGGCTGGTTACCTATGTCTAAATATAGAGTTTGCAAGTTTTCAGTCTATTGCTTTGTTCAATATTGCCTTTATAATTTATACAATAAAATTGTTTAAATTATAAGTTTTAGTCTAGTGAAAGATTTTATTTTCAACCTCGTGATGAATTAATTGCGTAAATGTTTTTGTTATAATTAGATATCTTCGTACTAAAAATATGCAATTGTATTTTATGAAATTGCAATGCGCGTTTTTGAATACATCTTTTCAGTAATTGTTTTGCTATAATTAGATATATTCGTACTAAAATAACTTTTTATAAAGTTGCGATGTGTGAATGGTTTCATTTACTAATGCTTGTCAGTAATAATTGGTACTAGAATCACGTTTTAGATTTGCACGCTTTGTTTCAATTTGTAATGAGTTACTTTTAATAATAATTACAAAGTGCTTCTATAATTTATACACTTGGTGTTTAATTATAGATTTTGATAAAGGTTAAATTTTGAATAAATTGCTTCTGTAATTAATAGTTATTGCGTTTTATACATTAAGCTTTTCGATGATAAATTTTTGTACATAAAATTGTAAAATTAATGACGTTCTGTTTTAAAAGTTTGCTGAATTAATTTGTTTCGTTTTGTTTTAATAATTCGTGCACCGGTTACGTTTTGTATTAATAATAATTTGTACTTTTCAGTTTTCTTGGTTACAATTTTCTTTAAAAATAAATTCTCTTAGAATAGGAAATATTCTTCTACAAACAATCCTTCAAATACTAATTACTACATCTGCAACAGCTTTACTCTTACAAACCTTAAATACCTTAAATAAAACATCTAGGAAAAACAACTTTCTCTCAATGCAATTCGTAAATATTAAAAATAGAATCCAAAACAGCCACAACAGCTTTGTCTTACGAACAATATCGTAAATCTAACATAAACAGATATAACTTCTGGATAATCACTCATTTATACTAAAATTAAAGTCTTAAACTCTCCTTTTTATGAATAGGATGATCACTCACAAATCTTAATCTCTTAATTTTCATTCTCAAATAACTCCCTAATTAAATCTTATTATACACAATTTATCACAATGTCATATGATTCAATATCCACCCTTTTAAAATCGGATTTAAATATATTTGAATCAGTTAGGCTTAATTATTTCTTTATATACTGGTGAAGACGTTACCGAAGGTTATCGACCCTTTTTAATCAAATTACCGACGTGTACATACAACTCACACAAAGATTTGACCACAGGAAACATCTTATCATACAACTTATCTAATCCATAAACATGTCTTTAAAATTTTAAACAATATAATTTTATTTTACCGTGAAAAATCTGCTTGTTTTTGCCTTTTTTCAGCCAGTAATTGTAAATTAATGCTCCAAAATCGCTCAACACGTTTTAGAAAATACGCATTTCCATGTAACGAGTAACAAACCATTCCCATTACATATGCTTTATTCCATTTCTTAATGCTCTTACGGTAGTCTCAATTAATTTTTAACCCATTATTTCCATTTTTAAATCACTGTAGTTGCTGCAAAATAATTTACTCTTTCTGAGTAGCAATGGAGTTTTAAGGTCGTCTATTTTAATAAACACGTCTGTCTCTGTAATAACTTCCATCACTAAATACTAGCGTATTATTAAATTAGCATGGTGAGGTTTGAATCGGTACTGACCCTTTATTCAACATCCATTGGGTTTATAAAGACAAACTCCTTGTGACGTCAGCATCGAAATCCTTCTCTGATCTCTCCCGAATATTCTAATTAGTTGTTCTGGAAGGCGTGCTATGAAACATTTTTAGATATATCATTCTAACAGCCACAAGCTATGCCGTAATGAGTGTCCTTTCCTATTTTATCAATATTCAAGACTTAACTGCAGTAATTTATGGTTTTCACGGACTTTTATCGTCGCTCCAAGCTATTTCATCAATGTGACGGATGGTGGGTGGTGTATTCCGTCGTTAAGGTTCTTTTAATAAGGTTAGAAGTAAAACATAGAGATTTATGCAGTACGAATGAGCAAACATTTAATAACAAAACCAAAATAAGCACACAATTTAATGTAACAGACTTAAGGTAATCACTGTTAGTGAACAATACATTATACGGTTTCGATACAGGTTTGCGAGCTCTACGATGTATACAAAACGGCGCGCTATGGACAACTGATAGTGCCAAGAGGGCGTGATAACGAGACGAGGCACACAACACTGAATGACGGCGTTATATCATTCAATTATGACCTATTGTAGTAGTTATTTGTTCTAGAATATAGGTCAATAAAATGCGCTGAAATACAATCTTACTTCTTCTTAGAATATGCGACTGATATTTATTGAACACGTTTTCATTGGAATAGCAACGTTTGTTTGTTATTAGAAAGAAAATGAAATTAAGGTATTGTATACGCGGCTTTCTTTAAATGAAAATTACGCGTATTTTATACACAATTTAGAACTCTGATAGCAAGAATGTGGATGAAACTCTTTGAAAAACGCTGCTCTACGCGCAGAATATAGTGAAATACCACATTATAACACTATTTCCTGGTCACTAAGTTTATGTAATAAAAATGAAAACTTTTTAAATCACGGTCTCTAAGCATTATACTACATATTCTCTATACAGATAAATATCTATGTCATTGGATTTTTTTGTAAATTTTCTCAAGTTTACGGCGTTGGATATTTACGAAATGATACAATATGACCCCTCGATGACCTCTAATCACATCAATACATACAATATGGTTAATATATAATTTTAGCTGCAAACCGCCTAGTCAGTCCAAATAACTACACCTCGCCGCGCTCATTCCATGATTTAAACAAAAATTGTTTTTCAGTTATGTTACTTTAGATCGGAAAAGCAACCTGTAATGAAAGTAAGCATTTTATAAAAATAGTGAATCCTGGGGGTATTAGGTTAACAGTAATTAAAATGAATTTAAACTAATTCTGCCATTGTACATTCAAGTATTAAAAACCAAAAACATTTGAAACACCTTTCATAACCCAAACGACGTAAATCGTTGCGATTCTAACATTTCCGTTTGGACGGATTTCACGTCTCATCCCAGATCTGAGCTTGGTAGTTTGCTCTTGGGAATCTCGACCTTTTGAAGGAAAGAAGCAAACCAATTTTAGTAGTATTAAAAAAGCAAACGTTCTAAAATCCCAATATCCGAACACTAGACATCAATTTGGTAAATTTTGCCAGAGCAATATTGCACTCATTATTTTATGGCTTTATGTATAAAAGTAGAAATGCCTGTTTTAAGTTTTGATTTTACATACTCATCAGTGGTGCTGGAACTGATCCTTAGTCTTAAGACGAGTTTCACAAAATTTTCCAGTTTTGTTTAAGCAACGTTTGTTTATAAATATCAAGCAAGATTTTATGAGCTTCTTTTGTGTATGAACGCAATTTATATACAGAAAACTGAAATATTTAGTATAAAATGTAATTTAGGAATAATTGTTGTGGACAAAATTGTGCAGCATGACCAGTGATCCAACTTCATGGCGTCTGTGCTGCCAATACAAAATTTCGTATAGCTTAGGGGTATTCTTAAACTGAACATAATTTTTATTAAAGCAATTTTGCAATAGCAACAAAAAGGTTATTTGAGGAAAACCTCAATTTCTCTAGAGTATGAATGAGCGCAGAATATCTTTTTTTTTACTTTGAAGATTTAATAAAACACTTCGAATGCCAAGCTTTCTAAAATAAGTTCTATCACGCATAAATTCATTCAGCCTATCGTGACACGCATAAAAATAATCCATTTAGGGAGCGAGCGGGTACAAAATTGATTCGTTTATAGCACATAATTACAAGATAGAAATGATTGCTGGTAATTTGTAACAAAAATGGGAAATCAATTGACTTTGAAATGAGAGCTAACTATTTGATTAATGTTCAACATGTACTGTTATTAAGGAGCTATTGACTATTTTTATTACAACCTGACTTGTTAAATGCATCGAAAAGAGGTATTTAGGTTAGTTGAATATTCAAGTTTTAATCTATATATTTTATGCAGATTTTTAATGAGCGTTACGGAGAAAATGTTTTATATTCAGCTTGTAGCTAATAAATATTTACTGTTGATTAGATGTCTTGAACACGTTTGTGAGCGCTATCTTATTTGGAGAGGTATAAATAAAATCGCCCCGAAAAATTAACGAAAACGTTATCCAAAACAAGAGCCAATTACTATCTAAGCACCGAACATGTTATCTAGAAAATCCAACAGTGTAAGTGTAATTTGCTGATGCCCTAATTTATGCAATTGAGCCTTAATAACACATTGTGCAGATTTGTAGGTGTTAGTTAACTCGCACACCACCATCATCATTAAATTTTCAGTTCTGAAACTGGTTAGATACGTACCTTTGTTGTTTCCTATTTTGGGGTAACGTATACATTTCCCTGATATTCACACCCTACATCTTTCACCATTTCACAACCAACACATGTAGTTGTTTATAATAATCATGAGATTTATCTGCGCTTATTTTTTCGTCCTTAGGTTTTCCGTCTCAAAACTGGTTGTACACGTACCTGCACTTATTTAGATTCTGAGCTAGCCTACACAGCTCCCTGAAATTCTCACACAGCCTGTATACAACTCGGTTCCACTTCTACTGTTTTCTAATTTTGTCCTATTTCACCGAGATTCAGTGAAGGGGATTAAGCAGCCTGTGGCTGCCAAGATCCCCCAACACTTAGACATTTGCCGAATTAATAGCTTTCCAGTAAATCCTTTCACACATTTAACATTATTTGAGAATATTGACCAACCAATTCTTGTAGTTGCTTATAATAATCATCATGTTTAGGCACAGTTACTTTCTTCGACATTGATAAATCCATCTTGAGACTGGTTGGATGCGTACCTCCATTGATTTTTATTCTGAGCTAGCCTACACATTTCCCTGAAATTCCTACAGCTTACATCTTTCACTATCTGTGTGCAGTAGTCTAACCTAAATCTACCTCTTCTTCCTTTTTTTCCTATCTCTGCTTCTAATATATTCCGCACTATTCCCTCATGCCGTAGTATGTGGCCTATCACCCTATCTCTCTTATTTTTTACCGTTTTCCACATATTTCTTTCTTCCTCTACCATTTCTAGTACCTTTTCGTTCTTCACTTTGTCTGTCCAGGAAATCTTCATCATACGTCTGTAGCACCACATTTCAAAGGCTTCTACCTTTTTCTTGTCCGCTTCTCCTACTGCCCAGGCTTCACAGCCGTGCTCCACACATATGTTTTAAGCAATATTTTTTTTGTTTCTGAGTTTGTTGTCTTTGAACACAGTAGTTGCTTTTTCTTGTTAAATGTAGCACGACCTTGTGCTAATCTTCGTCTTATATCTTTTGCGCTTTTCCCATCTTGCGTTATTTGGCTTCTTAGGTAGTAGAAATCCTTAACCTCTTGTAAGTTTGTGTTACATATTTGTATTCTTGTTTTTGATTTACTTTCCCCTCCTTTGCATACTAGTACCTTAGTTTTAGTTTTGTTAATTTTCATACCGTATCTCTCTGTTAGACCGTTTCCATTTCATTAGGAGCAGCTTCTAACCCTTCCTTGCTAGATGCTAATACCGTTACATCATTTGCAAATTTAAGCATATCAATCTTTTGTCCCTGCATAGTAATTCCACATGTCTTCCCGCATTTGACAGTATTCATTGCCTCTTCAATGTACAAGTTAAAAATTAATGAGGATAGAGCACGTCCCTGTGTCGCCCCTTTCCTAATGTTTACTTCTCTACGTTCTTGCACTAATTCTATAACTGCTGCTTGCTCTTTGTATAAGCTATGTACTATTCGTATATCCCTATAACTTATTCCATTTTTTTTAGTATTTCGAACATTTTTTTCCATTTTACATTGTTGAATGCTTTTTCCAGAACTACATACCCTATATACACGCTTTCCCCTTTTTCTATTGTTTTCTCCAATATCACTCTCAGAGATAAAATAGCCTCCCGTGTTCCCCTGTTTCGCCTAAACCCAAATTGGTCTTTTCCTAGTATTTCTACAGCTCGTTTTTTCATTCGTCTTTGTACAATTCTAGTTAATATTTTTGATACGAGTGCTGTCAAACTTATTGTTCGAAAATTTTCACATCTATCAGCGCCCTTCTTATAGGTATAGTTACTATGATGGTACGTTTGAAATCTTTGGGTATATCGCATATCTCATACATATAGCTTACAAGTTGGAAGAGACGTTCTGTTACTGCTTGGCCAGCGGCTTTTGGAGGTTCTGCTTGCACCTTATCTGTATCCGGCGGTTTACCATTTTTCAGATTCTTTAATGCAATTCAAACACATCTCTAAGTATAGGATATCCCAAGTCATCATTTTCAATGTTTGATTCTTGTTCTGATGCAGTTAGTTCCCCTGTTGTTTTGATCACAGGTATAAACTCTTTCCACGTTCTCTGTCGTTTAGTGGTTTCCTAAGCACAGACCTTCTTTATAAATCCCTCCTAATTTTATTTAAAGCCATATTAACTTCATCTTCAATTAAAATATGAGAACGAAAATTTTTCGTGGTTGAAGTCCAGTAAGCAACTTTTTAACATATTCATCCCGTTCTTTTCGAATCAGTTTTTTGTCATCAGCTTCAGTGTCAGGAACCTTTAGATGAGATTTTATTATGGAATTTGGAACGGATCCACCTAGTAAGAGCCTGGAAGAATGGCGTTGTGGTTCTGGCTTCTTGAGTTCGTTTGAAGAAAATTCTTTGATATTTCTGTTGTGTGGCTCATGTCTTCTAGACTGATTTCTGGTAGCTGGTCGTGTTGTGATTGCAGTACGTAAAGGTGGGCAAGAAGTTGCTTTTGGAAATTGCGGCCGATCCTTAAAGATGTAATTCATTTTATAATCAAAATATAACTTACAATTTTGTGACAAGGTTTTGTTTATATATATATATATATATATATATATATATATATATATATATATATATATATATATATATATATATATATATATATATATATATATATATATATATATATATATATATATATATATATACTCTGAACTGTTTGAGTATCATTAAAACAACTTCGCTAAATTCGTAAAACAAACAAGCATTTGCTTCTCCTTAAACCGTTTCATAGTTTCTCCTTCTTTGAAATACGCGCTTGTTATTTCCAATAGTTATTTGTTAAAAGTTGCAAACAGATTGCTGTTCGTTAAAACTACTTCTAATAGGTTGTTTGAAAGATTAAAACTTCTCGCTCTTTTAAATACTTTAATTGAGTTGGTTTTCTTGCTCGATTACTGTGAAATTCTATTTTGTTATCTTCACGTGTTCGTTTGCTTAAGTTTTATGGGTAACAAAATCGGCATCCGAACTAAAGTCATTCGTGATACCCCAATAGCGTGGATTGATAATAATACAAACCTGTTTTCATTTCTAAAAGTCTGGCAACTGGCTTGCTTTGACAGTATGACTGGTTTCATATTCGCTTGAATGATTTAAAATATACTTTGCTCTTCCAATTGGAACAACGAAATTCAATGGAATAAATTATCGTATTTTGTATTCTTTCTTGTTTGTATTCTAGAATGTCACTCCGTTGCCTGAAATATAGTTTTAATTGCTTTCACAGAAGGTTTAAAATTCTATTGCTGGGAATGGTTTTATATTGCTTACCCCTGTCGTTTTTAAATTATAGAAATACCAATTTAACTTTTGACAGGTTCTCTTACTTCATCGCCTTTCTGCATCCGATTCTAATACTATACAATGTCGTTCGAGCGTTGAAAAGTCGCGATTTTACAATTCGTTTTTGTCCATATTGTGATAGTATAGTTAAGTTGGTTCTTTCAGCACCCAGTTATAAACAAATGCAGCCTACATTTTCTCATCCTAAGATGGTACCATAGAGAAGCCCATAGCTTAAGGTACAGTATGTTTTTCTTTTGTTTTACTTGTGTTGCTGTTTTGGAAGATATACACTCCTTTTTGGTTGATTCCGCAATAAATTGCAGACCGTATTTTACCAAATGCACGATCACAATGCACGAACGATTATGCAATTATTCTTGAAGCTTGCGTTAAAGTACTTCTTATTGTTTACTTTTCTGTGTACATTAATGTTAACGTCAACAATTTGCTGGCTAATACTTGTTTATGCTATTTAAAATTTAATATTACGTTCTTTAATTATACGAGGTGCACTTCCAAAAGCAGATGTTACTGTATTATTTCTTGTACATATTTAGGACTGGAACATGTTGTAAGTAACTTTGCATGTATGTACATATCTACCAATTGTATACATAGTAAGATTTTATTTTCGATATTTTAAATTGTTTAGGTTTATACTGTATTATATGTAAATTGACACTTTGTTTACATCACGTTACGACGAACGATTACGTAAATGTGTGTTTTTGACGTTTGTAAATATCCTTTTGAGACTGTATGTTTTACTGACACTTTGCAATATAACTGTTTACGGAGGTTTCCAATTTTGTTTCTTTCTGTATCACCCATCCCACTCTACGACGTTTTTGAGCTAGCCCAAACTCTAACTCTTTTGGAGTTCGATTGTACTATTCTGTCCCTCTTTTGTTGGGGTATTTGGTATACGCGATTTTCTCTACTTACTATGCTGCTTTCTTTCTTGTCTGCACAGAATACCGTAACAGTGTGTTCCCCTGTTTCTCCTAAACCCAAATTCCTTTAGCTCGCTTTTCTATCGATCTTTATACTATTTTACTATTTTAGACACGTGTGCTGTTAAATTTATTGTTCAAATATTTTCACATCTAACCGTACCTTTCTTTTTTGGTATAGTGACTACGGTTTGTCAAACAGCTTTTAGAGTTTCTGCTTGCACTTTATTTTTACCCGGCGCCTTATTATTGAATGCTAGTTAAAACTCGCTTCTAAGTATAGGATATCCCAAGTCATCCTTTTTAATAGATGTTTCCTGCTCTAGTGCTTCAAGTTCTGATCCTGCATATAAATTACCTATATGTTTTAGCTATCATCCACTTTCACTACATTTTCAATAATGATGTCTCCTACTGCGTCCTTATACTTTTGCTATATAACTTTATATTCTTAGAATTCATTTTAATTAGTTTGTACGCTTTGTCTGGCTTTTCAATTTCCATCTTTGTTTCGTTTGTAAAAATTAACTTTAATTATCTATATATAGTATAATCTATAGTTTTACCGCAAGTAGCCTTCAGGTGCTTTGTGTTATAGTGCGCTGTGACAGTTGTAAATAAGCTGGTGTGATCGTAGCTATGGTACTATAAACATATTAATGCTTGAGTTCCACCAAAGAGCAACAGTTTCTCATCCAGCCACCGCCGGTTAAATTTGAAATTATTACTGATAAGTACTTGAAGGTTCCGTTTTTATAAATTTTGCTTATATTTAATATTAATAAATGTGTGCAACTTATTTTTTAATAAGAACTACTAATATTGGTGCACGCTTCTCACGTCCACTATTCTCCACCATTTGTGGCTATCAAAGTTAACAAAAGACATTGAGCCTTTACGAGCCGGATCTGAATATTGTACCTGCAAGCTATTTCCATAGTAACTAAATTATTTGCCAAAAAAACTCACCGCTTATCAAGTTTAATATTTAACCTTCTGCTTTATTTGAGTTGTTTACGGACTTAGTTAACGTCGCTTTCGCTTCGGCAGTTTAATTATAGCGAGAATTACGATCTTATCTCTAATAAATTTAGTATACTGCTAGGTTTGATTTCGTTATCTCTTCTGTTTGTATTTAACCCATATAATTAGTTATGGCAGAGAAACTGAAACGCATGCAATTTTTACGTAATAGTTTAATACCCTCGCTTCAAGACTCCCTAACACTGCTCACAAAGATGAAAATAGCCCAAGCTTATTAGATCTGTTTGCGCCCATTATACAACGATTGGCGCGTTACAAGAAAGCTTATTTGTTCAACATAATTCCAAACTTGGTGCAATCGTATTGGTCACTGACGCCAATGACCAATTTGAAAGGGGGGACGCGATTCGTAAACAGTGCAATACCAACTTTTTTCTAATAAAATTTCTCTATTTAAAACTTTGTCCGAATATACCTGCCTCTTCCCGAGCTAGTTTACACGTTCCTTCAGATACTTTTACGTCAAAGGTGTCTCTACCGCCGCCTACCCTTCCTACTTTCGAAGGCAATGGTCGCGTATTTAAAAGTATTATTAACCGCTTTGATAGTTTAATCCATCTAAATGACGAGCGGTCAGCTGTCGATAAATTTTCATACTTTCAATTAGTGCTGAAGAGTCTCGCATTACTTACCATTAAGAACTTTAGTCATACGGAGACCAATTATTCTCTTGCGAATAGTATTTTAGGCAAAGTCTAAATGATGATTTCAAACCCAGCTAATAATTGTAAGAAAGATAATATAAGGTTTCGACAGGAATAAAATATTATATATTTCTGTAACAGTGAAAAAACGAGGGGTTGTTTACTGTTGTGGATCATATTCCATTTGGAAGAATATTAATTTGTAACTTAGGGAAAATACAAAATGAAATTTTTGTTTTATTCTATTTACTTAGTAAGACATATTTGTTTTGTAAATTACGTGTTGTTATGGTTAAGGATATCATAGAAAAATTCTTGGAAGATGTGTTTTGAAATACGTAGTGAAGGTAACACATATTGGGTAAAGGAATAAATAATTTTTAATGCTACATTGTTTTTGTCACGTAGGTAAAAAAATTAAGAATATGTGACATTGAGCTTTTTTAATCAATTTGGGAAGATACCTTGGTCTATAAGTAAAGAAACAAGCAATGCCAGCGTTGTTTTAGCTCTTTGAATTAGTTTCCGATTAAATAGAATATGAACAACAGAGAAAACTAAACAGTCACGACAAAGTAGTACGGCCCTTTTGCTCTCTGTCGAATATAATTCAAAGGAATGAAAGTAAATCAATTTTTGTTGAATAAAATTTGATATGAGGAGAAGAAACAGGTCACAATTATAGTAATAGGATATTTACTCTTATGATTACAATGTGAGGAGATATTAGACCTTTAAATAAAATGTAACAAATCGGCAAAAGTGAAAGGTCCCGAACTAATTAGTATTGTTGATTTAATTTGAAGTGTTAGAAAAACACATATTGCATTATCAGTTAATTCAATGTTATAAATCGGCTTGTGCATGCGATACATACATACATACATACATAAAATGTCGAGAGGCAGCAGTTCCCTACGTTAGGGTCTGAAAAGGATATCCCTGAGCTGGTTGGACCTGTACGAGAGAGATAAGAATCAGCTAACTAGAGTCTAATACATGTCAAGGTGAATTACACTAAATGGACGATTTCAAGAAGAAATGATTTATCACTTTTGTAGCACGGCCATTGTTGTAAATAGCCTTATATATTATAATCTCATATGTTAAAGTAAATCCTAAATACACTAGCTATGCCACTGATTAAGAGTGCTAAAAACGATTGTTGCGGAAATGGTAAGTATGGAGCGGTTGGTGACGTTGTGTCGAGAAGCGTGCAGTGCAGGTACAGGTAATAGGGGAGGATTTGGTGTTGAGATTTGGTAAAAGACGGGCGCAGGGAATATCCTCTATGACTATTGTCGTTTATAATTATTATAATTTAAGGGAGCTTATTGCTCTTGATAGTTAGTTGATGAAAGTTGTGAATGTTATGTGTATTTTACTCCAGCAAACTATTTTCATTATACCGCTTTGCTTTACTGTGGTTTTTGTATGCAGTTCGTAGCTTGCCATCCATAGAAGTTTGTGGTTTGTTATAATTTATTAGGTGAACGCCATCCATAATTTACCAAAAGAAATCTTGCTGCAATAACTTAGACAAGTAAAGAACCGCCAGATAAAATGTAAGTTATTTAATTTCATATCTATCTGCGTGTGTACCGAGTGACTGTATTCTTTTACTACGTACATGCATAAAAGTGGTCAAGTCGCCTTTTACAAAAACGTTGCTCTGAACGTTTATTTTGCTATTTTTCTACATCTAACATGCATGTGTTAATGTGGTCGGCTGTAAGTATAAAATTTTTATTAGTGGAAAAACTCTCTGTGGTTTTAGTTTTAACTGTCGAAGAAGCGAAGCGAATAACGATAACAAAATTCAATCATATGCTGGGTCGGCGACTTGTTATTTTTGCTCAAACCCACCTCCCGTGATATTTAATAGTGTCTCAGTGTCATTAACACCTAGACCCTTACAGTTTGGAACTAGGTTGTAGGTAACTTTTCCTTCTTGGTGTTGTTATAAAGCATCAGTCAAACAAAAGCTGCTTAATATTTTTATTTTGCATGTGTTAAACTTTGAACTACAAATGTTATCGAGTAACTCTAAATATTCCAGGGTCGATGCGACGAACACAAATTTGCCAGAAGTGGAATAAAAGCGATGCGCGGTACAACATAATTTAAAAATCACTTACCAAAATTTGATAAAATTCTACAAACAAGAACTTCTTACAAACCCATAAAGTTGTAAAGATCCATAATTCCTAATATTTAACGGAAGCTGGAATGTTTAGATAACTGTCTATCAAGCGCTTCAAATACCTGTCGGATGTTGAAGTTCAACTAACAGACGGCATATGCTCAATTCAAATTAAAAAAATAATACTTTCTGTTCCAAAACGAAATAATTACGTTGCAAATTTTGATGTTTTACATTTAAGTTATTGATTTTTATATATCTCAGTTACGCTGTGTATTTTTCATTCTCTAAAGTTTACGCGTAAAATCTAAATACCTCGAGGTTACGCTGTAAATAATTGTTTAATCAAAGTGTATATAAATTTGGTAATATTAATCATTGTCAAAAAGTTCGAAAAGGTAGTGAAATATGATGTCTTAACACAGAACGCAGGTTGATACATAGATCATCTTTCGCCTTCAACATTATGAAGCTCTTGTATTTTGGCTAATTTGTAACTGATTGCATATATTCCAGATCGTCGGGCAACAATAAACCTCGTAAATTTTAAACAATAAATAACGAATCTCCAAGTGTTAACAAAAAAATTGTACAGAATCTTCGACCCACATGCTATACTTATTGTTAAATGTAAATTAATATATGTTTTACGTTGAATATTAATATAAGAAGGAATGACTGCAATTATGGTATGGATGAAAATGTCTGTATTTTGAAGATGCTTCCAGATATAATTCATAAATATTCAATGATTGCGGAAACCAATGCTGCACCCGCGGATAATGGTATTAGAGCTTAAATAGCTTCATGTAATGTACGTAATATTATAGACAAGGTGTTCTCTGGTAAAGGGCAATTCTGCAGATAACAAATGTAAATATAAAATGCAATGTTTTGATGACGTGTTGGTAATGGGAATTACTAGATTAGTATGTACTTTCATATCACAATTCTATAGATCAAGACTTGAATAATACTAAACTCATCCTTACTTTGGGTACCTTTATAAATTTCACTCTATTAATCTTGAACAATCGAGAAGTCTCCCGAATTATTCCAATTAGCTGTCAGAAAGTTCGTTTTCAAGCTATATGGTGGCTTTTAGTGTACCATTTTGTAATCTATCAATCATTGGTTTAAAAATGTAGATCCAGGGTAGCTGTCAATTATCCTTTGCATAAAGATGATACGCTTACCTTCAGATGCATTATTCTGGTCAAGAAAACACTCTGTTCTGTACAAGTACACTTTGTGATCCTGACCTTGGAAGTTCCTGCGGCCGTAAGGACAGTTAGAACAATTTTTCATTTTTTACAGTTCCACGTTGATGTAAGTAGCCATCAATACTCTTACTAGCAAACGCCGTAGAATTTGGATTGTATCCACCTATCAAGGTCTGAAACCCATCTTTCTGGAAGAGTACCTCTAGCATATTTCGTACTATAAATTTGATTTTCCAATGCTCTACCCAAAGATATTACATTGGCTGCATATTTCGTACCACACTGCATTCGAATCCATCAAGCACACGATTTGGGTAAAGCTTGTCTGTAAATTTTATCATCTGACTCATGAGGTTCACTAACGCCCTCCCTACATTTGCTTTTTCAATGCTCCTCCCAAGGTCACGAAGCGATTTTTTTTGTCTGAAAGTTTTGAATTTTGCGAAATCATGCTATTCCAAGCTAGGTAGGAATCTTTAACGTGCGTGATAACACACACACGAGACCTAAATTTTACCTCTCATCCGAACGAGGGCGTATTTTTGTGAAAAATGCTCGACTAACATTTTTCAAGCGGTCTGTGTAGGGAATCAAAACTAACGCCCTATACAGATCCTGTCAATTCAATTTACCACAAAGCAATTGCTTAGTCACCGGATAGTGGAACGTCATCTCGTCTGAAAGCATGACATTTTCAGGTGGTTCTCATTTTCCTCAATGCATTAGTACTGCAATCTCGTATTCTTTACTTTGTGATTCATTGGGTTCGATTTCATGTAGAAATTGTGACTTATATGCACGTACCAGAACTTCTTACACACCACTTTGTACACTGTAAACTTAGGGATTGCTAACTCTAAACTGCATCTTGTAAATAACTTTTAGGGATACGAGTACAGGTTGCACTGCTTTTAACTGATTTCCCTATTTCATTATGATTTTTTAAAACAAGGATTTATCTTATAAATACCATGCACTTATAAACATACATATACGTAATCCATCCAGAAAGTATCGCTAGAACTATCCTTCATTTTTTGTAACTTAGATAAACGGTGCGAAGTATTTACACATCTGCTAAACCTACAGCTAAGACAATGACAATATCAATCTACAAATCAGTTAACAGCAAATTATGTAATTGGAGCAGAAGGAGTTTGCAGTAAAGCCAACAATTAAGTTAAACTAGTTTTGGAATTGTAAACGCAAAATCACAAGCAGATGCTCGAGTAATGGAGTGTGCTTGACCTGCTTTAGTGAAACTGAAACACATTCAGATCGATAAGTTCTAACGTGTTTCAATTAAAAATCGGTCACAAAAAGTGTCGTTGCTAACATTAATTTGTGAACCGTCTTGGGCGTATTGATATCTGCGCTATCACAATAAGTCATAGTATCCCGAACCTTTCAAAATATCTGAGACATTGCATTGTTTGTCGATATTGGTATAATTGATTGCAATAAACGAAGACCATGCATTTTCGTTTTGTTGTAAAGTGGGATGAAAAAAATGATCACCATTGGACAGATTGTTACGTGTTGCGTTACTGTAGAGATAAATTAGATAGAAAAGGAAAAATTAGTAAAAGTGAATTGCCAGACTAAATATGGACGCACCTTGTATAGTAGATTTTACGAATAATTAATATTAATTAAACGTGATATTTTAATTCTTTAGTTTCCAGTAAAAATAATTTTAATTAGGGTAATCAGTACAATTAAAGCAATAAAAAATGAGTTTTCTTAAAGTAAGTCGGTACAATATAATATAATACTGAGATAACGCATTAGTCGCTAAGTAGAATAAACGCCGTGACCATAAAACCGCTAAAATAATACGTTCCATAAAACATACAGTGTAATAAATATGTAATAGGAGAACGTTAAATATGTATAGAATGCATGGCATCATGTAATAGATAAAACCGCGGAGTATACATCGATGAAATATATTAATACGTGAGAAATGCAGAAACCGTTAACAGGGATGCTCATATTGGAGACATGGTTAGACGTTATAGGCCAATTGCAAAAGTGCGTGACTTTTCTGTAATGAACGGAACAAAAACGTTACTAAGCATAGATTGAACTTGTTACATTGTACTACCAGACGCTGACCGCAATTAATAGGATTTCTATAGCGGGAGAGATATGATATAATAATCAAGCACAACAGTTGAAAGTCAAGTTAGAAAAATTAAGTTAAGAAAGTTAATTAGAACCTCAAAAATGTAGTTATATAAGTCAGTAAGACCACCGTAAGGTCGCGCTGCTGAAACTGGTATGAAAATAGATTCAAAACTAAGTTGAAAGTAACAGAGCTTCAAGATATAACTGTAGGGTTCTCGCATGGGATTCATACGCGGTGTGCGTCATAAAGTTAATCTACGCTTGCAATGGCAGGATAAATATCACACGCAGGAGGGTAGATTTAATGTCATGACGATCGAGGTAAATGAGTTAAACAATTTGTGAGTTTGCTTTACATACATTTTAGATTTCATTTTTGGGATAATGAAGCTGCCGTTGTTGAATAGCCAAGTAATTGTTGCGAGAAGGATTTATGTTACTGGACATGCTAAAACTTGCTAGAAATTGTGAGTAGCGTAAACGTTAGGTTAATTAATTGGGCACTTGTGAATTTTAAGTCTAAGCTATGAATGGTTCTAATTTCTGTAGCTAGAGGCTAACAAATCATGAAAGTAATTATTTTGTTGTACTAAGTTAGCAACGGGATCAGTGTATTTTGATTTTATATTGTTAGTTTGATTGGTGGAATTTAGTGATAGTTAAAACATAAAACTTTAATATTTGAAATGGACAGAAATAATAAAAGAAAAAATTGATATTTAACTATTTTCTATGCTTGTTATTAAGTGCATGTCTAGAAATGGGATTTAGAATGCCATGTAATTTAATATGGGACACGAACAAATTTGGCATAATAATATTTATTAATGAATCTGATGTATGGGTCTTTTGGATTTTTGTTAGTATATCTAGCTAGTTTGAGGTTAAAAATTAAGTTTTTAAAGTATATTTGTATTTACATTGCAGCTATTTAATGTCAATACAGGGTAAGTATAGGTTGAACTTTATTTGCATTTATTTATGAACTAGACAAAAGTTAGGTAATTGTAATAGGATATTCAATCACACCACTAAGAATCCGTATTTGGCAGAGACCTTAATTTCGAGAATTTTTTTAATAATGACAAAACTTATTAAGTTTCTTAAGATATTTCAGAGAAAGATAAGTGTACGTGGTAAATTTATAAAACCGTAAGCACAGTAGACCTATCTGGATAACCGTTTCTTGCGCAGGGTATAACATCGAAAGGGATTGCTGCGACATTATGGACGTATGCCCTTTAATTATGATAGGGAAAAAACTTTTCAGGGTAAGTCAATATAGTAAGGTAGGGTTTTTAATTTCAGCTATTTTTTTAAATTTAATTTTATATTTCTATAAATTTTTTCATAAGAACCCATTTCTGTAACACTATAGCCCATGTATCCTTGAATTGTTACAGGATCCCCTCCCCTTCAGGAAAACTCTAAATTTATAACGTCATGCCCATTTTACCCTCAACAGAATTTTTGGCGCTCAACTTCGAAACTATTTTTTATTGTTGGGACCGTTGTTTGTTTTACATTGAGACAGTGTTTTCATTATTTTACAGTAACTTTTCCAACTTTGACACTATTTTATTACCGTTTGGGTTTTCTTTCCAAATGGTTGACCATTTTCTCTGTAGTGTTAATGTATAGGCCGTATTTTCTGTTCAGCCGTAAACATGTTTTTTAGTGTGAGTTTTTTAAGTTTTTTTCAAAGTTATTTGTCATTTTTCTATATTCAATAAAAACTAATTTTTTTAAAAATGTTTTTATATTAAATTATCTTGTGAGGTTTTAATATAAAAATTGACCGATCATGATTAGAGAGAACAAAAAATTTGTTGACTATCGAAATGTAGGATTGAAAATCAAATTGAGTTATAAATTTTAAGTTAGGAGGTGAACGAAAATAATGGTTTGACAGTTACCAGATTGGAAAGATATTTGGGATAAATATAATTATGATATACGACGGCATAAGGAAAGCTATTTAGTTGGAAATAAAGTATGCGTAAAAATTTTGTTTTAAAACGCTATAAACTTTTTCAAGACCGGATGAGTACTTAAATTTTTAGAACTGTCTACGATTGTTCATAATTCTTTTACAAAAATATGTGAGGTAGTGATGATATGTCAATCCCGAGGGATTTGGTATGGAAACAATTTAAAACCGAACGGGACTTGTAATGAAACTGAAGACGAAAAGTTAGATTAATAACATTTTAAGTTGAAGTAGGTAAAAGCAAAAGTTTACTTAATTAAATTTTTTCATTCTTGTGTAATTAGTTCTTAAGTTGACTATTTTGACAACTTTAGCTAGTTTTTATATTTTTTTAATAGGGGTTTATATTTTGACTTTGACACACAAATTGAATCGACATCACAGACACTTAGGTTTATTCGCGGGCTAGGTGGGGGTCCTTCTTTTTCATTATAAGACAACAGGAAAACAAATAGAGCGGTAGCTGCGATTGATTTGCGGAGGGGCTTTTTCGCCAATCGTCCAATCGTAAATTATGCCCAGAGGGTTACAGTAGTATTTGACTGCGGGATGTAGCATACTCTGTTTCTCAGGTGATATTATCTTAGCACTTTAGCACTAGGGTATGAAGAGTTTGAACCCTTTGAGTGTTCTATTTTTTTATGGAGTAGAGAAAGCCGCCTCACGAGCTTTCGCCTTAAATGGAACTTACGACGTCGTTTCTTTTAGGGTTTAAGGACTATTTATTTTTACTTTTTAGTTTTCACTTTTTACCTTATAGCCTTTTAAGTTATTTTGGGATTTTATTTAACGAGAATTTCCTATAATCGAATAGAGCCCACGGCAAGTTCTGATGGAAAATGGCCCAAAGTTATGGAAATCTCAAAGGCAAAGCGGCTAGTCGAACTATATGCTCTGGGTGGAACATGAGCTGTGGGTCGGGGTTAGATTGTGACCAAAAACATGAAGAATAAGGCGCCACCGTATTTTTCTATACAGAGAAGACCTTACTCCAGTCCCTTGTACAAGGCGAATGCGGAAACCTTTATTCTATAACCGCTATACTGTTTATTATAGATAACATAATCCGTGAACTTTCTTACCTTATGGCTCGACCTTGATCTTAGTAATTCACTGCTACACCTGTGAACAAATTAAACAAAGAATAGCACTGTTTGTGCATATATACTCAAAAAAATTTTTAAATTCAAATGGAATCACTTTCATTCATCCTAATTAAAAAGAATAGTCTTGTTCAAAAATAAAATCTATTCCTCTGGTATTCAATTATGTGTTTCTTTACAAAATATCTTTCTTTCCTTATATTGTGATTAATTTAATTTATGAAAATCACTTACAAGGGCACTGGATAAAATCAGTACCAATCAAATTAAATGCGGTTTTAATAACTAATAGATAAAGCATAAAGTTGCTTTCTAAACTGTTGCTTATTGATGACAAAAATATTAGTTTTGGTAGATCTACCTTAACCTTACAATGGATAATTCCAAATAAGTATTAATGAAATAGCAAACATAGAAATTTGATTTCTAAGTTCTCATAAATAGAAAAATTTACTTTTCTTAACACGTATTGACATCTTCCGTAATTTTAGTGAATTAATAAAAGATTTGGATAAGTAATAGTTACAGATTCCTATTGCTTAATATTGCAAAACATATTCACAGTCTGTCCTTGACCTATATTGACGTTTAAATAACTTGATTAAACAAATAAATTATCTAATTACAATGTCCATAGTTCAGCTAACATACGAAAACAAATTTTCTACATACCAGAACTCCGTCTGTCTGAAAAATACCATAAAGGGATCTTACGTCAGCATTGAAATACGGAAATCTCCAATTTAGAGCGAATAATTGTACTGCATACTGAAAATCCACATTACTCGGAATCCATTTTGAGTAATTAAATTCCGCCAGGACCACACCAAGAACAAAGCGTAAAAACCAATCTGCATGTTAATTTAAAGTTGCTTTATATGTACATTAAACCACGAAAACCATTTAATTTGAATACTATATGTAAAATTTCATGTTATATATATAAATAAAGTTGCATGTAATTTAGATTGAATACTTTATGTAAAATTTCGTATTATACATAAATAAAGTTGCATGTTACCAACGGCCCTTCGACCAAAAAATTTCACGTCATCTACGAGCTGTTCCAACAAAATGGACCATCAAAAATGCCTCTCGGAGATGACATTCTCCTAACAGAACTTAATCCGCACGTGCTTCCAACACGAAAAATAGCATAAAACCATTGTTTCTAGGAACAATTCGACCTGCTTTCACCACAGCTGTGTTAGAAGTGTTGTCAAGCGAGTTGCTGCCCGGCAACACAATCACTTCTCAATTGCTTAAATAGATGGAGCTATAGGAAAGATACTAAATGGAAACTTTTATTTTGTCACCGTGGAAATTAAATTTTAATTGAATGCTAAAACTTTATTGGGCAATAGGTAATATTTAATTAGTGGACTGAATAATATTATTATGCATTATATCGTTTCTTATTAAATAAAGGGATTAATTATTTGAACATATCTAGATAGAAAATAAAATTGCTACAACCTTTTACTTTTATTTTGTACATTTAATTTTTTTTTATATGATGAATTGACTAAGGGCGATTGACATTGTATTTAAACCGAAATGACATGAAAGTTGTTAGGGTTAAAGATTTTTCGAAGAGATATTGTTTGTAAGGGGGCTGTAATACCTTGCGTTACGATAGAGACAAATTAAATAGGAAAGGAAAAATAGTACAATTGGAAGGACAGACTAGATATAGACGTGCAAGACATTTTACGAATAATTGATATTATTTAAGAATGATATTTTAATTATTTTATTTTTAAAAAAGTAATTTCCAGTAAGACAGCTAGTGTAATTAGAACAATAAAAATGACTGCTTTTAAAATCGACTGGTAGAATTTAATACAATACCAAGATAACATAATAGTCATTAAATAGGATAAACGTCACGACAATAAAACCGCTGAAATAAAAAATTCCATGAAACATACAATGTAATAAATATGTAATGCAAGAATTTTAAATATATAGGATGCAGGGCGTCAAGCAATAAACAAAACCACGGAGTATATACTAATAGAATAAATTAATACATGAGAAATGCAGAAATTGTTAACGGAGAAGACTATATTGGAGGCTGGCTGGATCTTCAAGGCAAATTACAAAAGTACGTGACTGTTATGTCATTAACAGAACAATAACCGTTTTTGTTAAGCTTAGATTAAACTATATACACTGTAATACCGGGAGCTGATAGCAATTAATAGGGTTTGTATAGACGAAGAGATTTGATATAACAACTAAGCACTACAGTTGAAAGCTAACTTTGAGAAGTTAATTAAAACCGTAAAATGTAGTCATACGAGTCAATAAGAAGGCGGGCACAATAAAAGTTAAGTTGAAAGTAACCGAGCTTCAAGATGTGGTTGTGGATTTCCCGCGGTGAATAAATAAACGGCGTGTGACATATGGTTGAACTACGCTTGCAATCGTAGGGTACATTTTACGTACGGGTGGCGGTGGAATTAATGTCAAAGATCTAGATAAATGGGGCGAAAAGCTCTCTAAAGATTTTAGATTTTGTTTTGGGATAAGCGAGGTGCTGTTGTTGGATAACCCAAATAATTGTTGCAAGAAAGATTGAGTTTGCTGGACATTCTTAAATTTCCTACAAATACTAAGTAGCATAAAATTTTGTTTTTAGATTTAATAGTTATGTACACGTGAATTTCAAATCTAGGTTTTAAATAGTTGGTATTTTTGTAGTTGAAAATTAACAAATCATGAAACTAATTATTTTGTAGCATTAAATTCGCAACGAAACCAGTGTTGGTGGAATTTAGAGTTAGTTAAGGCAAAGAACTTTAATATTTCAAATGGACCGTAAAATAATAAAAGGAGAAGTTGACATTTAACTGTTTTCTATGCTTGTTATTTAAGGCATGTACAGAAGTGGGATTTAGAATGTCATGTAATTTAATATGGTAAACGAGAAAATTCAGATTGATAAATTTTTTTTTATTACATACCAAATAATGAATGTTTGGAATAAAATTTTATTTAAAAGATGTAGTTGCGTTTACTAATCCTCTACAAGGTAAACAGAAGGCTTAAAAATGTTTATGCGCAATACTTCAATAGCAAGCGCCTTTCCAAATAACTAATCTGCACTTTTTTATTATGACGTAGATTCAAACCAAACAACTTATTAAAGCTAAGGAAACATTTAATCAAAGAACTATTATCTAAAATCACCTTTAGAAAAAATAATGTTAACATAATATTTTATAAAACAAAATTGGTCAATGTAAAAGAAAAAAGATGTAAACGTTACAGCAAATGACGTATTACTTGATCGTTAATCCAAGTTTTATTGGGATTGATAAGCAAAGCAATGGCCATACTCACTGATAGAGTTAATGATCATTAGCAGGATGTTACATAAAACCCCATTTCGTAACAAAGATATCGTTTAGTTCCTTATGTTGTAAGCAAGTACTTGAAGTATTATGACTTGTTCTAAAGGAATGTGTTCAATTAATCAATTAAACTTAACGAAAGGTTTAAGAAAGAACTTTAAAGATGACGTTCTATAGTTCTTAATAAATTTTCGTGCTGGTGACTTCATTAGTCATGAGTGAGTTCATATTCAACAATTTTATGGAACAGCTATTTTTGCGGTAGGGAAATGCTGGCGCAGCTCTGAACAGGACCGTGCTGGGCACCTTCAAGGTGTGGCGGCGCCTAAGCAGGGTGACTGAAGGGCACCCCAACAAAACTGCTCGGGAAAATTTTTCAAAATTATACCATTGGAAATCACATTATTCACTATTCAGGATCGTAAAGATTAGAGGAAGTTAACGAGTTATTTTACTAAAAACTTAGCTTTCGTAAGTAAATTTATATTTGAAACAAGAAAAATTCTTTACGGATTAATTAGGTCTTATGTTTAAAAAAAATCTCTTCTTACAACCTTAGCTTTAGTCTACATAAGCTATCTGTTTTATATTTGTATCTATCACATTGTGATTCTCGGAATCATTGGTCTACAAAACCTAATAAGACATATAACAAATGTTCTATTTCTTGAGCTTGTTTCACACAGTTTAAATATTACAAAGTCTGTTTCGGTTGAATATAGAATGTCCCTTTCTGTGTCTATCAAAAGAAGACTTCAAGTGTTTCATTTGCCATCGATGATCTTGAAGTGTATTTAAAATACTGCAGTGTACAGCACTGTTTAACTAATTAAATTAATTGTATGGGGTCTATAGTTCAGTCGTGCTGACTACATGCGAGGGCGGCTCATTCGGTATGGGTTTGACTACTATGCCCAAGGTCCAGGGAACAAATCCCGATGCGGTCCACTTGAAAAATGTTAGACGAGCATTTTTCACATAAATACGCCATTGGTCGAATGAAAAGTAAAATGGCGGTCCCGTGTGTGTGTTGTCACGCACGCTAAAGATTCCTACCTTGCTTGGAATAGCAAGGGTTCGGCGAAATTCAAAACTTTCCAGGTAGAAGCAACTACTTTCCTGACCAATATCGTTCAATTTGGGTGGAGCATCGGAAAATCAACTTTAGCGCCTACAGTCCAGACGTGATGACGTTCTCAGTATACATTTATAGGTAACGCTGTAAGTAACGAATATTTATGCGCGATGTTTTAATTGGATGATGTAAGAACCCGTGGTCGGTAGATTGAATTCAACCATGTCTTTAGAGATATGGAAATTAAAAATTACGATATTCAAAAATATGAAGTGCATCCTACAGAAAACGGTTATTCCGCATAGGCGTCCCCTTACTTCGGTTTTTAAATTTTCCCAATTATACGCTACTTTTATTCCAAACTCAGACAGGTTTTTAAAATTTTAGTCAAATTAAATAAAATTGAAAAATAAATGCCTCTTCCAAATAAGATTCTATCGCCGGGGTAGCTTGATATTCTTTAAAATGTGGTTGTTTTTCAAATATTTAAATAAATCCATATAAAAGTCGACTTAAACTTAAACTCTATAATCATTAAATAATTTTAGCATAAATAAATAGTGTATTTTCTTTAATCGATAAGTCTAATCTCCTTTACCTCATTCTGACCAGATATTGGTGAAAAAGTCCCAGAAAGGGCTAAAATTTAATTCATCAATAATCCTATCCTCACTACAAATGTTTCTGTTTTCAATATTAATTTATGTGACATTTATAAATCCCAATTTCTGGAAATGTCGTTAACAACAATCATAAAAAACGGTTGAATACCAGCTTTTTCGTTTTATCGTCCTATTGTCTATTCCAAATAATATGAAATCAATATGTACACATAATACTATGATAACGCTATGCTTATATTTAACCAACACTTATTCCGGCACTAGACTACCGTTCGACAGTGTTTCATTAATTTCCATTTCAGAAATACCAACCATTTTACATTCAAAATTTATATACACATAATTAAAAAGCATACATATTAAAGCTTATAGTCTTACTTACCGTTTCAATTTCATTATTTTCAAAAGGGTTAAGGATGCCACTAGTACGTCAATTTCCTACCTGCTTTCCAAAAAAACAAGCTCCCTTAATATACACAACTCACCTGATGGGCTATCCTCGGAGACAGTCTTTTATTGCCGCACACGCGAGTTTTCAAAATTTCATACATGCTTACCTTCTGGCCAAGTGTGCAAGCGTAATCCTACAAAAGCTCGCGCACCCTGTGTCGAATGCCACTTTACATATTTGAAGCTGGTATCGGTCAACATTACTTTTAACTTATCCTACTAGCTCCAACCTCATGATCACTTCCGCATTGTAACGTCTTCGTATAACTACATTTACGAAGTTTTCCTATTATTAGTTCGCGAATAATTAATTCGTTTTTGTGTCGAATCTAAGGGTTCTTCTCATGGCGCAGTTTTCTGCCAGGTTTATGAAATGAATCCCGGAAACGTACTTGTGGTATTATGTGATTTACTTAGGTTAGCGTTCATGTTTTCTTCTCTTTAGCAATATAAAATAATTACATTATAGCATATTGCATGAAATGACTAAATTATTTCCAATCTGGTATTCGCCAATTTTCTTATGTCAGCGCTTGGGTTTTAACATTATATTGCAACTACGTATTGAGATGCATATTAGTGTTCATGGCTATATATTTCATAATTCTAAAGTTTTCCTAAATGATACGATTCCGCTTTGAAAATTTATTCAAATAAATATTTTGTTTACTGTTTTTGTAGTTTAAAATAATTTATGAACCTAAGTTCCGTTCCAACATGTATCTAGCAGGGATGAAGCGATGCTTTTAGGGTTTCTAAGTTTATAATTTTAATAAAACTTGCTTATAGAATACTCCAAAATATGAAATCAGAATTGTAAAGGATATATCAATATTAAATTGTCCGTTCAAGATTAGTATTCCTAACTTTTATTTACCGTAACATCCATGCATTACAACATTGACACTTGTTCAAAAATATCACACATTCATTTGTTTACATTAATTTTACAAGTTGGTGGAAATTATTGGGGATATGCAGATAAAGAGCTTTTGGTATATATCTAGCTTATATATTCTATATACATCGGTTTAGACAATTTTCGAAAAAACCGTATACGTGTACATTAAATTTGAGTTTTTAAAAATTTTTTGAATAGGTTGCTTTTTTTTTGGCTTTAATTTGTTTGATGTCCTTCCTTTAGACAAATTGAAAAATTTCATTCATTCATATGATTGGGGATTTATGAATGTAATTAACTTTGCAGCGTCACTAGATTATTAACCTGCTTATACTGTTTAAGTCGTCATCCTCCGAAAGAGCTGTAACTTTGTAGTATGCTCTACTCGTATGACAGCTGTCTATCTACAACGTAGGGCATACGTGAAGTTTACAACTGTAAAAACTCTTTCCACGACGAGATTGGAATGTAAATGTCTGAGAAGCTTAAACAACTTTTCGGCGACATCAACATTTTGGTTACTACGGTAAAACATATGGGCAACAGAAGCTTTGATCGATCCTTTGGCATCAGAGTTAAGTATTATTACATTGTTGGCGCAACTCTTAACTTGCAACTTGCAACTTTTTTATTCCCATCTAATACAAACCCTAACACACGTAAAAAAAACAAATCATGAAAATCTCACAATGCTAATTCTTAATAATAAATAAAGCCTAAACTTAAAAAAGGCTTTCTGAAGCTACCAAACGTATGACTGAATAATTATAATAAATGCTGTCTCCAGATGAAACGACATTTTTATTGCATTATGAAACGGTTCTCCTTTCCAGCGCTTTCCGTTATCAAAATTAGGTCTGGCTGTGAAACGGGTGACCATTTCTGAATAATGTATAAGTGTGACTGAAGCTATAGCCTTTTTTCTTTTAACTAGAAAAGTTGTTTCGTTTTGGACGGTTAAACCTATTTCTTTTTTTTTTGGGTTGGGTTAGTATAAAATGTCGCTATACGTCTAAAACTCAATTTTATTTTAACTTGACATAGCTGACAATTGCTTTAAAGTTTGGAGTTATGAGGACAGTTATATGCTTTAAGTTCCAAGTTATTTTATAAACTGTGGTAATTAATTATACATGGTATGGTGTTGAACCGTTGATGGCATTTAGAAGCGGGAGTAATATAAATAGGTCATTAGGGGATTTTTCAAAAGAAACGCAAGTGCCTGAATATGACTTAATATTAGTTAGTAAGCCACAATTACATTTACGATCAGTTTGAAATTAATATGCCTGAAAGAAAATTAAACCTTTGCATACAAATTACTTGATACAGCCTAAATTGAAATATATTATTTGTTTAAGAAATTATCAATATTTATCACCATTTTAAGGCAGTCACACTTGAGCTGCCGGTTTGCTTTGGTATAGATTAATTGTGTAGTTGGCAACCACATACAGATCGTATACCATGCAAAAAAAAATACCTGCGAAAGGATGCATGTTAATTTTTCTTATCCGATTGGAATTGGTTTCCTTGCTAAGAGAAGAACCCTTTGCAAAGATTAAAAGGCAGTAAAATTACAAGATATAATGGTTATTCATTTTGGAAAATAGAATCCATAATGCTCTTTTACGGAATCTGCGAAAAATATGGGAAAGAAATTTTTTACACGGGAAAAGAAGTCAGACAGACGAAATCCTTAGGCCGGATGCGACTACACTCGTATCAACGCTTTTAGATCAATAAGTACATCATTCCTTTTGCTAAGGACAACGGAAGGAATTGTTAAAATAGTTCTTTAGGAAAGAGTGCTTGTAAAACATGCATTCCACTATATATATCTGAGTGGAGTCGACTGAGTCGCTGCTGTACAATGGCATATAGGATTGAGAATTCTTCACGCTAACGAAGTGGCATTAGTAGTTTTCCATTTCATGGAGAGGATTTCTAATACCAAATGCATTTCCAGGGCGATGGTCAACGAGATTAGGTCAGCGTGGGGGCATAAAAGGGAGGCGAAAGCGAACCAAGTGATACTCGGAATCAGATGGGGGTCATAGTGAGTAGTCCACCGGTGAACCGGTTGTCGCTTTAACGTTCTGGTGATAGACGAACTACCAGCGCGACTTATTATAAAAATTTTTTATTAGTAGACCCTGCAGACGATAAACTAACTCTAGTCTATAAGCATACAATAAGAACGATTGTAGGTGACATGCTCAATAATTTGTAATAGACTGAGGAAACATGTTTTGGTAAATATAGAAAAACGGAAATGAATTTCTTTATTAGAATAATCAACCTCAAAGAATTCACAGCTTCGTCCGTCTATACGGAAAATGTTTGATTTTAAAAGTGGAGGTTAGGTACTCGGGCGTGATCCTTGATAATATCTAAAGTGAACCGTAACAGAGTCGCAAGTTCTTAAGCCGACAGTCCTAATCAAAAGCTGTAGGCTTTAATACAATATTGAGCTTGATGCTTATACCAATCTGCCCAATTGCTCTAGAATCTTTAACCAGTATAATTAATACATTTTTTTACATTGCTCGTTTTCCACTAGTTTGACAGCCCTCCATAGTTAGAGCATCACCAAAAAAGCTAACCCTTTAGGTCTAGAAGTCTATAGTCTGATTAGCATTTTACCAGTGCTTTCTAAATCTGTTGAATACCCAGTATTTGATCAATGATGTTAGTTTTAATGCTGCATAAATTACTAGATAAACGTCAATTGGATTTTCGCGCGAGTTATAGTACATGCACTGCTTTTCTACGTATTGCTGATGATGCAAGCAAGGCCATAGGTTGTCAAAACTAATCATATTCATTGTGTTAGATTTCAGTGCGGCCTTTTATTGGAGTAATCGGGTTTTCAGTTCCACTAAGAAAAAAAATCTAGATGACTAAGCTGAACTGTTTGTCCAAAACATATAATCAGCACAACACACCCCAGCTTACCCGTAGAATAAAAAAAACGACTATCCTAAAGGGGTCGTAATTCAGAAGAAAAAATAACGACAGATTAGAATACCAAGTGACAAAACAGCTCTGAAAATGGAACTCAGCAATTATAGAAGAAAATTCAGCGCATCCAAAACGAAGGGTGGATCTATGGCTTAGTTGGTTTACATGTGACTACTAAGCCCAAAGTTCCAAGCTCACGAACCGCTTGAAAAATGTTAAGCAAGCATTTTTCACAAAAATGCGCCCCGTCCGGATAAGAGGTATAATATAGATCCCGTGTGTGGGTGTTGTCACACACTTTAAAGATCAATATCTTTCTCGCAACAACAAGTGTTCCAAAAATTCACAATTTCCATGAAAAAAGAACCCGCTTCCTGGCCAATGTAGTACTTTAGGGTGGAGCATTAAAAAAATCAAATGTATCAACAACGAAGCGTTGGCGACTACTTGAGTAAATTAACTAATGATAACAAAAGAGATTACTCAATATGGAAGGCTACCAAGCGACTAAAGAGACCAGCTTTGTATATCCCCTAATTCGAATGCGAATAAAAGCTGGATCCAATCCAATACCTAAAAAAAGTATCGATATTCAGAACACATAGAATGCATTTTCCAGTCTACCGGAGAAGAAGACCCTAAGATTGACTGAACCAGAACAAGGAGCTATCATCAGATTCACTACACGAAGGGAAGTCTTTGGTGAAATCACAACAAACATTAACCAAAAAAATCTCTGGTTTTGACCTTATCACTGACGAAGGCTTGAAACAACTTGCGAGAAATACTATAGTAAAACTTGCCAATCGTATTATTGCAATTTTTAAATTGAAATGCGTTCAAATGGTATGGAAAGTGGTAGAAGCCATTTTGATCCCTTAACCAAGGAAACCTAATAATGTAACATTATATAGATCTATATCGTTGTTAACAGTTATTTTGAAATTATATGAAAACTACTCCCCAGAAAACTAAAATTCATAATAGAGAAAAGAACTTGTTTCCTTGTTACCAGTTTAGATTCAGAAAAACCATTCCACAATTTTGAACATGTCCATAGGATCACAAGTGTCATAAAAATAACTCTGGAGGAAGGAAAATCTGCTCCAATGTCTTTCTCGACGTTATTCAGGTTTTCGACAAAGTATTACACGTAGGTTTGTTCCATAAGCTAAACCTATGCAATCTTTTTTATCAGAAAGATACTTCAGAATTAAACAAGAAAGAAATTATTTCGAACTAAAGAAAATAAAGTAGTGTGCTAGGTTTGGTACTTTGCCTATTTTATATTAATGATATCCTGAATTTGGAACATGAAACAATAGCAACATTAGCTGATGACACCACAGTCATTGCAGTCGGAGAAGATCATGAAGAGGCTGTTGAGAAGCTTCGAATCTCAATTAATAGAATGTCCACCTGGACTATAACCTGGTACATCAAGATAAGTCTGCACACGTAGACTTCGCTAACAAACAGGAACAACATCTACTCATCAGAATCAATGATACCTAGATTTCTAATGCAAACTCAGCTAAATATCTGGGAATGACATTAGACACTAGACTTTGCTGTAGGGTTTATGTCAAAAAAGAAACATGAAGAGTTTAGCATCAAACTAAAAAGAATGAATTGACTGCTTGGAAAAAACTTCAACTTATCCACATGTAACTAACTGCTTTTATATAAGTAAATTTTAGAATCCGTTTAGATCTATGGCGTTCAACTTTGGCGTTGTATCAGTAAAAGCAACATTCAAATTATTCAACACTTTCAGAACAAAGTACTACGAAACTTTCTTGATGCATCATGCTACCATCAAAATAGAGATATCCATCGGGACCTTCAGTACCTTGTTACACCTAATGTTTTCAATGTAACTACTCCACCTTATAGGCGGCAGAGTTATTTAGAAACTAGAGAGAGTTCCTGTCTAAAATTCAAGCCCAGGGTAAAATGTATGTAAAGCGGTTTTTAGTACAAAAGGACCCTCGAAAAAGGTCTTTCAGCCACCTATGTTTCTTCAACTTAGGCCAGAGCTATGAGCTAGGGTCGTAGGATAGTATACGATAAAAAAAGAGAATATTAGACACCACCGTATCTTAATAATAACTGTAATGTCTAACAATCCGAAGATAAGATACGGAAATCTTCGAAAAGAAAAAATTTTTTCTAAACAATCAAAACGTATAAAAATAATACTTACTTACTTCTAACACTGTAAACTTGGATTGGAACGATGATCTCGCACTGTCTGAAAATATAACTGCCTCAAAAATTCTTAGAACTAGGGCTTTACTAGAGCCTAGTCACTTTATCATAATACAAAATTTCAATAAAAATAGCAATTCGAAAATATGACTCTAAAATATCTTACCAATATAATGTCAGTGGTCTTTCTTTCTATACTCAAGAATTTTATGAATTTGTTTGTATCAATTATGAGAAACTATTATCAACTTCAATGGATATAAGCTTTAAAATAACATAATTCATTTTCTAATGTTTTAAAGAAATATATATACATCGTTTAGACAACTTTACATGCATTAATGTTTTTTAGTAATCGAACTATAAAAGTATTTATCGTTATCTCTTGTTAATTTTATGTACTTCAAAAATCTTAATCTATCAAAATTCATTAAGGAAGATATTGTGTCTTTAAAACTACGTAACAACTTTTAATTATTACAGAAAAAGGATTCTGTTTTGGTTTACAAGTGAATGAATAAATGAAACGAACTTATTTCATGTATGGCTGAATTTAGATATTTATAAAAATTTATTCCCTGAACAAAAGGTCAAATAGCCTTATGGTATAAAATAATCTGTGTACGATTACTTTCGAGTAAAAAAACTGGACCATAAAATGTGTCAAACAAACACTAAGATGTCACCTGCTAAGTTGCAAACAAATTCTTGTTTAACCTTTTAAATTCTCAGAAAGTTATCTTTAAATTTTCTACGTTGCTATGAACATTTATACAACTCAAACTGTTAAATATGGAACAAAGAAATATTTATGGCAATTTAAACTACTATATAAATTTACAAAAAAAATCGCTACGTTTCCTGTAATTTATTGGTGTAACGAGAACTGAATAAAAAAATCACTCACCATAACAGTTTGCACGACATCTATATAATTTCAGTAGCAATTAGTATTTACCAATTTATTTGAAGATGAACTTTGTACCATCGCCCATTAAATTTTCGTGTACAAATTCAACAACAGCTGCGCGTCCTTCACATGTACCTAGGATTACAAACTTGATTTCCATTCGAAAAGGAACGCTTAAATTTTGTTGTTCACGACAAGGGCACCTTGACATTTCAACTTGAAATACTTAATAACCAAAAGCTTTGCAATACTTATTAGAACTAAAACTTTCAATACTCAACAACTAAAACTTTGCAAAACTCAATAATAAAACTTTAACTTGCACGTGATGATGTTATTTCAAAACCATATCCTATAAACCACCTTAAGGTCGACTAGCTTCGTGATGGTTTCTACTACAAAAGACCAAAGGAATTCTTCGGCACCAGGCCACCTGCCTGTTGGAACCCATCTTCAAACAAAAACTACTCGACAACGCGCCGAAAACTTGTCTAAGTGATTACCTCTTCCTATTAAAATAGACTAAAGCAACGATGTGTTTTACTACGCGAACAAGCGCAGTGAGCCGAATTCTCGCATCAACACATTAGGGAGTAACAAGGAAACTGAAAAGCTACATTAAATTTATAGACACAGATGGAGATGTATATATGATAACGAATAAACATCATACCAATGGAATAGAAATTTACGCTTTCAATACCGTAAATGATGTTTATAAATTAATGATTACAGAAAAACGTAATTAATTGGAAACAAAATCGTATTCGTTACAACCTAGACAACACAATTTTAATTCGAAGACTCATGAGGCCGAAATTCTTTGAGTTAGTGAAAGAGTGTGCGGATTGTGCTACACGTTTAGTGTAGTTAAGATACGAGAACATAAGGTAAGCTAGTGAGTAAAAAAGAATTTTCAAACGTGATAACTTAAGCTGGAACAAAATTGCTCATTGGTCTACGCGAAAGATCTGATTGGAATGTTACTAAAAGACCTTGCAATGGGTATCTTTAAATAAAAAAAGTTTTGAAGTAGGTTACCCAGACCCCCCCTCTAAACTGAGGAGTATCTATAACCACGACACGCAACGGCATTTCAGCGCTCCGAAACTTTTAAATTTAGAAAATAAACTCTATCTGAGTTATACTTAACTGCAGTTCTATGAATCCGTAAATCACATGTCAACACAGCAAAATATAACTTTTTACTGGTTTTATTAACTAAGAACACGCTTTCATGACTCAAAAAAAAACGAACTATAATCTATGTATCGTTTTCGCCTTCACTTACTTTTGGTACAATATTCTCCTATACTTACAACAGAATGAAACAAGCAATATAATAAAAGAAATCTCAAAATGCAGATTCGACTGTAATAAAGGAAACGAGAAGGGAAAAGGTAGGATATCGTTCCCGATGTACTTGGCGTATGAATGAATAATTATAACGAATGACGTCTTTAGACGCGACCTTTATTGAGTTATTAAAGACCTTTTTCCTTTTTAACATTTTCCTTTGTAAACTTCTAGCAGTTAGTACTTCGTTTTATCTGAATAATGTATCGTAGTGGTTTTAACGAAAAAGACTAGTGAGAATTGTACGATGATTTGCATTTTGTAAGTTAGAGTAACATAAAAAATGCAAATTCTATTTTATTTTAACTTGGAATAGCTGAGATTTGCTACAGGACTCTGAAATGAAGAGGACACTTGTACGTTAAGTGTTAAAGAAAATGTATTTGTTATGGCTTTAGTGGCGTATGTTTTAAAATTGGAACGACGTTTCTAATAAAGTGGGGTTCTTTAAGTTTTATCCTCAGAATACGTTGGGTGCTTGAATAGCGGTTCTTTTCAAATTTTTATCAGCTAGACGGCAATGGATATTAAATATTCAAAAGCAGGTTATATCTAATGTGTCAGAAAATAAACTACGGTTATTGCATTGAAAGGAGCGCTTTTCTTTGTCGCATTACAGGTAGAATCGACTACAATCCTTCCTCCTTTTAAACAGTGAAATATGAGCAGCTTTGTGCAAATGACAGGCAAAGAAGGTGTCGATCAATAAGGTATAATTATGTGGCTTGATACAGTTATGTGGCTATGGAGGATTGAGGAAATATGCCCTATCGATATGATTGGCTTATAGCGTACCTGTATACATAAACACCCATGTCGTTTACAGTTCATTAGTGTTTTGAACCACGGTTTGTGGTTTATGTAGTAAAGTTGTATATGCCCTGAAATTGCGAAACAAATTTCGTCATAATTGTGCTAGGTTGCTAGTATTATTCAGGGCTTTCGATGACATTAAAACTTACTTTTATAGGATATATTAGTTTTTCCTTCAGGGGCCGTTAGTTCCTCAACAGGTACTGGCACGGCAACTCCAAGGTACTCGAGTTCAGCTGTCTTCTGCCCCACATTTATCTTCCATCGACACCTATACTATCGAACCAATCCTTTTCCTTCTCCTTTAGATTAAAAAAGAACCTCAGGCTAAGACCGGTAATGCAATCCGTGGAGAAAATCAGAACGACGTCATAAGCGGATACCTGTAGGACACTATGCGGTACCTTACAGTAATTAACCTTATCTGGGCAATGCGACTCTGCTCAGGTGGACTATTAGTACCGTGGTACTCGTGAAAACACGACAAAATTAAATAAAAAAATAACAAAAACCACACGATACCTGGTCAGAGATGTCGTATATGAAATACGTCTGACCAAAGAAAAAACACAACAGCCCCACAAAATAATTGAAAATCCAAATAGAGGTATGTTACGTTAATTTCACCCGACTGAATATTTTCGTTCAATTTACGACTTTCTCAAATTTCACCGACACTACGTTTAACTCTGTTATGAATGACGCTTCTGATCAAGTATTAAAGTTTCGTAATTCACTTTGTGCATTTTATTTTAAGTCTACAATATTTCGTTAATCAACCAACCTTACACCTTGATATCGATATATTATCGAAACGTGGTAATTAATACGAGTATTGTTATCAACACATGCTACATGGTTTGGATAGTCTACAAGTTTCCTTTCACATTTTGGTTGTTAATTTGATAATGCGCTCATCGCGTTATTAAACATTCTTTCTCGACAATTTTAACTTTGATTCTGAAGCTTGTGCGTTGAAATATTTTCTACTTTATTTGTCACAGTACTTCAAAAGCAATGCACGTTCTTTTGTTTGACAAGTAGGAGATATCTTGGTCGTATTGGTGAGTTTTTCCGCGTTTACCTATTCTAATCAGATTCTCTTTTTAGCTTTTAGCTGGAGGCCAAATTGGTTCTTTTTTATGTAGGCCCAATGTCTGTAGACCGCTGTTGCAGTTACGATGTCAGGGTGAATGGATCCTGACTACCGTGGCGTTGGTGTGCTGACTCACCCCGATGGATTGCAAGCTAAGTATCCAGACACATACAGGTATACAACTTGTTTTCTTTTGTGTATATCAAGGGCATAATTTCAGTATCAACTTTTGGTGTAGTTACGTGATAAGGAGCGTAATACTGTAGAACTATTGTTTGTTGCTGCGAATCGATATTATCACTCTACAGGTGTGATGTACCATTGTTAAAAGTGTTTGACAAAAATACTCACAAATGTGCAAGAACATTGTATTAACTTGGAAAACACACAAAGCAAGTCTGTATCGATTTGTCGTTCTTGAAGGCCGCATCACTGCTTACATGGTCTACGTAGAACCATTAATTAGAAGAACCGCTTTCTTTCAGAACAACCGCTATCGAAATAAATGTGCTTCGCTACACCCGTCAAAAGAAGAGTAGATTTCTTGTTTCCCGTAAAAGACGGACAGATTATACAGTTTCGTTTACATCGTTTTTCCGTTGGCACGGTTGCGTAAACAACAGGTGAGTGTTTGAAGTAAATGTTTGGTCTGGTTAAAATCATTAATTATATGTTGTCTGTTAATTATCACTTTTCTGTCGTTTACATGTCACTTTTCTTTACCACAGAGCTATTCGAAATTATTGCAAAATTTTACACCAGGGAAAACATCAACTCATGTTTGACCTACAAACTGATACAAAACCCAAACTTCGAATAAACAATTTTCTGTAACATTTCAACAACGATAGCTCATCCCTTTGTAACAAAGCAATTACGAAAATAGATTTCGCAAGCATTCACAACTTAACACCCAGGATAAAGGCAATCACGAAGCTGATTACTCAAAAATTCGTTTGGCTTACCATTAAATCAGACTGCCGCACTTGAACACGAAGTTGTATCTAGTGATAAAGAGACAAAGTCACAAGATAGGTGATCACAGAAACAAAATTTCAAATCATTGTCTTCAAGATTCGAGCATGTCCAAATAAACATTGCTGAACCATTACCCGTATCAAAGCGACACCGATACATATTTACACACATCAACCGCTTTAAAAGATGGCCAGAGGCAAAACATTTACAAAACATTGAAGCTGAATGATAGCCAGGGCATTAATAGAACAATGGATCGCAGGCTTTGGCATATCGCTCAGAGTCACAACAGATCGAAGCCATCAATCTAAATCGCAACTATTCAAACAGTTAGAAACCTTGATCGGAATCAAGACAACTGAAAACTGCATTGATCTGGAACAAGAGAGAAAAATGGACAGAAACGTCACCTTTAGTCTTACTCAGAATCAGGAATTCTTGAAAGAAAGAACCAAGCGCTACAGCTGCAGAACTTATATTTGGTGAAACGCGACGCCTATCAGGAGAATTCCTCGCAAGTTTGAGCAAGCTAACAGAACAAACACATCTTGAGGCACTTGAAAACCAGCTAAGTTACCACTCTTAAAGACTACAACCAGTCCAAAGCATCGAGCATAGCAGTAGATAAACAGTTGTATTCAAAGGGTTAACAAATTCAAGTTACATTTATCTACACTGCGGATGCAATAAAAATGCCATACAATGTACATTCCATGGACCATACAAATTAATCCACATGGACGACAAAACGGTCACCATCGACAAAGAGGTCAAGAAAACAACCTTTTCAATCGACAGAGTCAAACCAGTATACACAGAGAACAAACCCCGGAAACAGTCAACACGAGCCCAGAAGAACAAACTTGTACTTCTCCGACGATAGTTACTAAAAGCGCTAACAGAGTATATATTCTAAAGAAATATATTACTCTGTATCGTTACTAATGCAGTAGCTAGAAAGGGGGGTATGCAGGAGTATGCAATAAACCATATTCTTAACTAACTGACCAATCTGAGTATACGCAGATAGAATAACAATACGTAGTAGTTTTCCAGCGGGGCAAATGCCGTAATAAAAGAATTCATCAATTGACTTTACCTAAGCTTAGTTATGTAGATGGACACAAGGTAAACCAAGTTCAAGTCAATTGCTTGATCATTTTATATTGCAAAATTTATGCAATATTATTACGCCCTCTGTACGAGCAGGCGCTATACTACTGTATTGTACCTGTTATTATACATTATAAGAACAGTGATTTGTCACACGTGGCGTTGATTCCTACAACTTCATTTCCTCAGAAAACACCTTATGAGTTGTATCCTCAATAAATATTTTCTATAAAAGTAGAATGTTTGAGCTATTGTTCGATATTATTTTAAACTTTTTGTGGGCTTTTTAGAAAAACAAATCCCAAAAATCCTACGAAGGTTATTAATCTTCCCATACATGGTGTAGGAATAAATAATTACAACGAATGAGGTTATCAGATACGACCTATGAGCGGTGAATGACCATTCCTTTCCAGAGTTTTTGTTTAAAAAGGTATGGCAGTAAATCGCGTAGCTATATTTGACTAATGTAGCTATAGTCACTTTAATTAAAAGAGATGTTTGATCAATACGGTTAATTATGTTTTATGTGTTGGATTAATTTTTATTTTGATTTAATTTGAAATACCCGAGCCTTCTTTAAAACTTATGAGTAATGAGGAGGTTGGTTGCACGTTATAAAATGCTACAGTGTTATATAAATTATATACATAGTATGAATTTAATGGGTCTATTTTAAACCAGGAGGAATGAGGAATTTCCATGCTTTGTAATTTTTTAAAAATCGTTCCCAAGATAACCACAGTGTAGTTGAATCGGGGTTGCAAGACAAATTTTTATTAGCTAGAAAATAATGGATATCAAATATTTATAAGCGAGACATTTCCAAATTGTCTGAAAAGGAATCACGGCTTTTACGCCGAAAACGATTTTTTGTCAAATCACGAAAGTAGAACTGACTACAAGCGTTGCTCCTTTTATTAAAGTGAAATATGAGCTGTGCACTGCAAATTATACGAAACCTTATAAGGAAGGTGTCGATCAATATGGTATGATTATGTGAGTTCATATTATAGTTAAATAGTATTGAGGTTTAGGGAAACTATGGTTGCAGGGTGTTCCTAAATATCATATACATACGGAAAGGTGTAATTTTTTGGCTTATTTCATGACCAAAAATTCTTATATATGCATAGGTCCGTAAAAGCATCGTTACCGATCTTCAAAGGGGTCGAAAAAGAAACATCACAGCAACTATTGAATGGGACTTGTACATGTACCACTCTTCTTCTCATTGACGTCCGTTTTCTTTCGAACATCTCCGGATCATCTACTATTTGATTTCATAAGTCACCAATGCCTCCATAGGAAAAAGCCTAAGCTATTTAAGTCAGGGGGCGTAAGGGTTCATGACTGAGGTTCGCCCCGTATTATCCACTTGCTGTCATAGACTTCACTGAAATACTCCCGAGCCAAGTGGAAAAATGTGCTAGTGCGCCATCGTGAGTAAATCACATTTGATTTCTCAGCAAAAGGGGCAAGTCTTTTAGTATTAAAGACAATTGATGTTGCAAAAAAATGCCTTTTTGAGTTATTATTATTGTTATTGCTTCATTTGTACCATATAAAACGGTAGTTACAATTTAACAGCATTAAAAAATACAAATTACATGAACCTCTTCAAAGAAAACAATATATAATTAAATATATAAATAAATAGATAATAAATAGGTAAATAGATAAAATGGGCAAAGGCAAGAGCCTTTATAGGAAATTGTTTATGATAACACTTACAATTTTACTAATCCAATATATCATTTAAAAATTCCTCAAGTGAGTAATACGGACAGTTGCGCAGCAAAATTAATGACATCGTCCTAAACTTAATGAATAAAGTAGAATATTTAATGTTTGTTGGTAGTTTGTTAAAAAGTGAAGGAGCGGTATAATGGAATGAATTTTTGAATAACGATGCATGGGGAATCGGTTTATAAATAGTTACAGCATTTCTTATATTATGACGATGAAAGGAATTTGAACCTATATATAGTGAGCGCTTTTTCCAGAACAATATCAGCATTTCATAAATATATAGTGAGGTGAAAGTTAATAAATTCAGCCTTATAAACAATGGTTTACAATGAGCGTATGCAGGAGCTTGGCTGAAAATCCAAATAGCTCTTTTTTGCAGCTTAAGTATGGTTAAAGTTCTATTTATAGATGATTTTCTCCAAAAAGCGATTCCATAACAAAGTCTAGATTCGAAAAGTGCATGATATAAACTTTTAAAGAACTGTCAATAGTCATTTCTCCCCAACAGTGGGGCTCGAAAAGGACTAGATTTTACAGCAATATTTATAACGCCCAATAGTAGGGGCTATTTCACAGCAATATATATTGCTGTTGATGATAAATCATTGCCCGACATTGGGTGTCAATAAAAGTGTTGTAATGAAGAATGATTACAATTGGCCGTCGTCTAATTATTTTTGCTAGCTCTCTGATTCCTTTTCTAGATTCTCATTAGAATTATTGAAACCATCATACAGATATAATGATACGAAATAGTCCCCTTACAAACAATCTTTCAAATATAAAATAATGCATTCGCAACAACTTTCTCTTATGCAAAATTAATGATTCAAAATCACTTCCTTACGACACATACCTTATATACTAAAATGAAGAATCCAAAGCATCTCCTCCTCAACATTAGTCTTTAATACACAAATCATAAACGTATGATTATCACTCATTAACAAATTCTTAGTTAAACCTTTTTTATAGTTATTATGAACAGCAATTACCTTTAGAACTCATATAATTTAATACCCTTTTCCCTATAAAAACCGTTTAAATGTAGCCAAATTTAGTATGTTTTATTTTTACCTTGCGTAATGACAAATCCTGTGCGTAAGTTTACTAGAAACCCTTGAAATTTAATGAAATTGACTTTACATACAAATCTTACTCTGAAACTTAAATCAACAAACGAGTCTATAGATCACTCAAAATATTTAAACAAATTGGTTTAATTTTTACCGTTAGGCAACGTTGTTTTTGAATTTTCTAGCGCTTATTCTATAAATCTTTTAAATTAATATCAAAGATGGATGCTCAGTTAATTTGTATTTAAAAAATCAATTTTTCATACAAATTTGCATATTCCAAAACTATGCCTTCATTAATCTTTCATTTAATTTTCATATCTTTAAGTAAGTTCTCTCTTACGATAGTTTTAATTGTGTTTTTCATTTTGATGTATTTTAAATACTTATCACTGCCGAACATTCTACATTTTGTTTATGAATTTAATTACGTAAATTGCACATTATTAAACGCAACGTATTCTTGCGTCGACGTTTCAATCAACCCTGACTTAATGGATATTCAGTATTGGATATAAATAAGCTAAACTCTCTGACGTAATTTCTTTTGGGCGTCTCTCGCAGGTTTGAAAACGTTCGCAATTTATTTGCTACGCACGTTATCAACGTTGCAGTCTATTCCAGAATCGGGTCATTTAACTACGTCTTTTATGTATTATGCTACCTAGTATTTTATTGATTTAATAGTTTGAACTACTCTATACTTAATTTACTGTTTTCAATTGAAAACGCGCAACTTTTACATAAAATTGACATGCATTTAAAAATCAAACACGATTTATTAATTATTTACTGTAAATTTATTCCCCTTTAGAGTATTTACACAAAATACAATACTTTAATGGATAGAACTCTTCTAAAAACCACTCGTTTATGCGTCAAACGTAATAAACACCTGTATACAGTGTATTTCGCCAATATATTTGTATACAAATAAATATCTAACAAAATGATTGTTCTCGAATTTACGAAATAAGATCTTCTTATATATATATATATATATATATATATATATATATATATATCTCGAGGTTAAGATGATTATGAAATTCAGCGTTATAATTGTAATTTTTAAACTCATAAAACAAGTTCAATTGATTTATTGTTACGCGTTTTCTAATTAACCCAAATTAATTAGTATGTTATTAATCGTCAGTTGCTTAAATTAATTAAAAACTTACAAATAAATCTTAAATTTTGATGTATAAAAATTGAAAGATAGAAACCAGTGTAGCGCTTGGCACGTAATGATCTAAAGATATATTAGCAGTAAGCATTGGAAGCTAAGGGGATTATTATTTGTTCATTTGCATAGATAAATACTTGACTACCAATTTATTTTGATTTCATCGCGTACGTACATAATTAGAATACAGTTAAATTAAATGAAATATAGTACGTGTTAAAGACCAGTTTTACACCATGAAAATCTGATTTAGCTCTAATCGCATTAAGTATAAGTTTATTTATTTTGAGTTGAAAATTACCAATTTATTTTAATATAGAGTTATCTTTGCAATACTACAAATAACTGCATACCGTTAAAATGCCTTAGGACACCGCAGAATACGAGACATTTTAATCTTTGTAAATAATAACAAATCTAGATTTACCACATATAAAAATATCTTTTTTTTAATAACGCAAAAATTATAGTTATATTAGACAAGAATTGTTTTAATAGAAAGAAGTAACAAGTTTGTTTTAGTCAGCAGCCATATAAATGTGTTTACGTAAGTCTTCTGTTTAAGATTAGTTAAAATTTGGCACTAAAAGTTTATATTGTGTACATAAAGCATAAAAATTGTAGGTCAACAACATTTTGTTCAATTGTTACTAGTATTTGACTTAAATTTATTTTGGTTTAAATTTCAACAACATTTAGTTGCATACCAGTAAATTAAAACACAGAGAAGTTGAGAAAGAAAAACGTTTATACCAATTCAACTAAACCCAGAAGATTTACTAAACATTTATTAAGGTGCAATTTTTTACAATTAGGGTTATAAATACCGGGTGTAACAAAATAAGTGTAAACATTTCAGGGGGTGATTCCTCATCGTAAAAGAAATAGGGTCTTTCATATAAGGAAACTTCATTGGAGCATCCCTTGTTAAGATACAGCCCTTAATGAGGGTTCATAAAATTTGTATTTTATTTTTTTACAAACACTAAAAAAGTTACAAAATTGAAATTAAGGTGACATTTTTTACTATCAAAAATACACTTACTCAGTAATTTACTTGGTTTACTTCATGGTTGTAAGGGGTGGAAAACGCAACGCCTAAAATTTATTTCCAATGTAACTTTTGTCTTACTATTTGTTTGCCATTTAAAAATTTATTTCCAATAGCTTTATTTCATTCTAAACAAAAAATGTCTCTTGAATTTTTTTACCCAAAATTAACCAGTTCGCGGAAGAAAAATTATTTTACAAACAACTACAAAGATACATCGTCATAAATGCGAACTGGATTATTATTGTTATTTTGTAGTTACTACCTGCATCAAAGTATAATTAAAGATGAATAAACAAAACTAATTTATTAATAACAAAACATACAACATATAGAAATTATAGTAAATGTTCAATATGTCCACCTTCAGTCATTACACATGCGTCTAGACGTCGGCGCATTGAGCCACGTATTTGCTCAAATATTCCTGGAGTCTCTCTAATTAGCCTGCACGCATCAATGATGCGGTTTCTTAAGTCTCCTACATCGCGAACAGGAGTAGGATAAACCAAACTCTGTAAATGGCCCCGAGTAGAGAAATCGAGAGGATTCAAATCCGGGGATCGAGCGGGCCAATTCTGTGGTCCTCCTCGACCTATCCAATGATTTGGATATGTTTGAGTTAAATACTGATGTGCTGCTTGACCAAAATGGGCGGGAGCCTCATCATGCATAAAAAACATAACCCTTCTGATACCACAAGGAACTTCCTCCAGCAGTACTGGATGCACTTCTCTTAAAAATTGAGTGTATGCCTCACCATTTAATCGAGGAGATAGAAAATGAGGGCCAATTAAATAATCCCCAATAACTCCGACCCACACGTTAAGACAAAAATGTTCTTGATGGTTAGCTTGGACAATAGCGTGAGAGTTTTTATTAGCCCATATGTGATTATTATGAAAATTAATAATCTTGTCCCGAGAAAAAGTACATTCGTCTGTGCATTCGATCGTCTTCAGAAAGTCAGGATTTCTTCTAATCATTTCCAGCATCCAATTGGAAAATTCAAGACGGTTTGAAAAATCTTGCGGTAACAGTGCCTGTACTCGTTGTAGATGGTAGGGGTATAAGAGTTGTTTTTTTAAAATTCGAAATACCGTCATATGATCATCATTTAACGCGAAAGCAATCTTTCTAGTACTGCTAGTGGGTTGTTCTTCAACCAAATTAAGTACTGCTTCTTTAAACTGTGGTGTTCTAACTTCTCGATGGCGACCACAATCCAGCGTTCTTTTTTCGAATGAACCATATTCTCGTAATCGTTGATGAAGTTGGGCAAATATTCTATGCGAAGGAAGCTGCCGCTGAAGATACATTTCAGCATACCTTCTACAAGCTTCTAATCCATTACTCTGCGACAGACCGTAAACGTAATGCATATCAACCATTTCCGCATTTGTGTATGCCATTTTAATAACAAGTGAATTATTAAACTAACAAATTAAGAACAGAAAAACGACACAATTATTAATTCAATTTAAAAAATTTACAAACTGACAGCGTGATAACAATTTATTTGTCACTATCACTAATTGCGGCCTACTAGATAAATTAGTTTTGCATTTTCGTCTTATGGCGATGTATCTCTGTAGTTGTTTGTAAAATAATTTTTTTTCTGCGAACTGGTTAATTTTGGGCAAAAAATTCAAGAAACATTTTTTGTTTAGAATGAAATAAGCTATTGGAAATAAATTTTTAAATGGCAAACAAATAATAAGACAAAAAGTTACATTGGAAATAAATTTTAGGGGTTGCGTTTTCCACCCCTTACAACCATGGGGTAAAGCAAATAAATTACCGAGTAAGTGTATTTTTGATAGTAAAAAATGTCACCTTAATTTGAATTTTGTAACTTTTTAATGTATGTAAAAAAATGAAAAACAAATTTTTTGAACCCCCTTTAAGGGACTGTATCTTAACAAGAGATGCTCCAATGAAGTTTCTTTATATGAAAGACCCTATCTCTTTTACAATGAGGAATCCCCCTCTGCAATGTTTTACACTTATTTTGTTACACCCGGTATAGTGTTGAAATAATAGGTTATGGTTAATTTATTGTTAGCTTTATAATCCAAAAAAAGCTTATTTGATGCAGGGAGATAAAATTGAATTGATAATCTCACAAAGTTTTTAAATAATCTGTTTTAATTTAAAGGACGCATAGCAGCTCATTTGTAATTATTAATCACATTAGTAAAATAATCTTTATGGATAAGTACTTTTATTTAGACATAAACGATTAACTCCTAGGTCTTTGTACTATCAGTTTGTTTCGCACGCAAAATGGTTTCTAATCTAAGCAAGCTTGTCGCGAAGTAAATTTGGTCTGTGTTTGTTATTGCTGAAGCCATGCGATTACATAGCAATATATATGTATTGTATAGAACCCCATGCCATAAGTTTTGATCACGTTTACCTACGTGTAAACTGTTTTGCAAGGGTAATTCTATAGCAACCTTAGTAGCGAGAGGTTAACCAATATACAGTTTTCAATAAACATAATTTAGTTCAAGTAGCGCATAATTTTTTATCCTCTATTGAAGCAACCTTTGCTCGACCGTTGAACCGGATGAAAATCGGCATATATTAATCAGTTTTTTTTATGGAATATCTGCGTAATAGAAGGATCCTTCAAGAAATCAATGTTTAATAAGAAAACTCAAGGCATCAGTAGAGGAGTGAAAACTTCTGTACACACTTATACCTTTAATTCAACTCACTGTTTGGGTACGCACATGTTTAAATTTACGCGAATATTGCTATATTTTTGTAACCTTTTGTTACGTCGATTTTCAACATAATTAATAATAAACACGCTCTCGAATAAATTCCTTAACTCAAATCCCTTTTTCTTTTACAACGAAAATTTATTCTATAAATTAAATAGTCTATGCCTTGTGTTAGGTATTCCGTAATCTCCTAAATTCTTTAATAACATCCTGTTTACAATAATAAATACGCTTTTTACAAATTTTTATTTTGAACTCATTTATTTCGAAACGACAAGTTCATGATAAAATTTAAATAAGTCAATATCCTGTTTTTAGGTACCCGCTATCTTGGTATACCTTACGACCGCCGTATAATGGTTTTTTCTATCGTTCCACTGTATCGACTTGTTGAAATAAGGTCGCGCACTATCCGATATAAGCCGGGTTTTCCAGTTTTACCGCGCTTCGATAAGCTAGGATTTGCAGTTCGAATTCGTGTTGTTTGAACCATTGCAGAGTTTGATTCTTCGGATTGTGCGTAGAAATGTTTTCTACATTTTTTCGTCTCCGTATTTCAAAAAGCGATGCACGTCTTTCTGTTCAACACCTAGGAGGTGTCCTGCGTGCATTCGGTGAGTTTCCCCGCGTGTATGCATTCTAATCAGGTTCTCTTTTTAGCATTTTTAGCAGGATGTCAAATGGGTTTTTTCTTTATATAGAACAACTGCTTTTGTCCGTAGATCCCTGCTGTAATTACAATGGCAGGGTGAATGTAACCTGAATACCGCGGCGTTTCTATCTTGACTCACCCCCGATGGTTTACAAGCTAAGTATCCGAATACCAACAGGTATGCAACTCGTTTTCTTTTGTGTGTGTCAATGGCATATTCCGTATCAACGTTTGGTGTAGAAACGTGACACTGTAGGACTATTGTTTGTTGCTGCGATTCTATATTATCGCTCTACTGGTGCGATGTACTATTTTTAAACATGATTGTCAAAAAAACTCACACGTTATTTCTTTCCTACTAATTAGTTCATTTTACAAAAAGTATTAGGTGAGATTTTAAAAAGGCTTGACAAAAGCTCCCACATATTGATTTACTACTGATTAATTCTATTTTGTGTAAATACGAGATACGCACTTCGTATATAGAATTCTAAATTGTCCGTATAATATAATTGTTTGCTTTGAAATAATAACACTTAATTTATTTTCTTTTTGCTTGTTTGTACAGAATCCTTTATTTATTTTTATGTGTTAATAGATAATCGTGGGCGATGAACTTTATTTTTTTGTTTTCTAGGTATGTAGGCGAATCCCCCACTCTCCCCGTCTGGTAGTTTGCCTGGTATCTTCTTTTCTTCCGACTACGTCTAGGTACGTAGCATTTTACGTAATAGTAGCCGAATTAGCCCATATACTCGTAAAATATGGTCAACTAAAGGCTAAATTAACCAGAAATAAGTCTTACGTAATTAACTTTGACAATGAAATTGGTGATATAGATCAATTAAAAATTCAAGAAAGTAGTTTAACATAATATAAACGTCAGCGACATAACAATACTCCTGTAAAGAAGTACACACAAACAATTGTAAATTTCATAAACAGTTTATCTTCTAGTTATCATAACCTTGATAACTAACTATAATAATAATTTACAACACGTCTTGAATTTGAAATTAAAACGTCCAATGCCCAAGTTTTATACATCTAATTATTTAACACGATGCTTTACCTAAAGTGAACATTATACAAGTTTATTGATACTTTAGGAAAGCAAACCACATGCATATGTGCAACAAAATAAGAAAAACAAGTTTTAATAAGCTTATAACTTACAGTTTGCGCCTTCAGATAAATAAAGAATTCCATTTGAGCCAAAAGTAAATTCTTTTGCAATCATGCTTATTTTCATTTTCCTTATGGGAATCAATTCGTTCAAACCTGTTAATATGGGGAGATATATCAAAATTTCGCGGGATCACAACGCGCTACGCCTGATTGCTATTTCATAACAGGCGGGGTATATTCGTTTACCCATTTACGTTCACTCGCACGTGTGATTCAAATCCTGTGCGGGACCTTATATTTTCCAACTTTCGATTACTAGTTTGATTAGAAATAAGGTATAGGTTTTGCATAAAGCCTAAGTTATTATTTCATTTAATTAATTTATACATGATTATTTATTAACATGCATTATGCAATTACTTAATATGAGAATTCGCTGCTCAACCAACAGAGCTTGAAGATAGCAGCTGTGATTTTGCCGAAACGTCAAATTGATAGCGGTTCACTTCCGAACCAACTAAATATGCGGAATAATACCTCGAAAATTGACGAAGCAGATAACGTCCGCAGAAACCTCAACATTCATAAGATGTATCTTATGAAAATCATAAACGCTTATTCACCTATACAAATCGCGCTGATAGTTGTATAGCCATTAACAAAACAATTGCTTTATTATTTCACAAGGGGAGGAAAGATCCACTTAAACGCCATTTAAAATATCGATCTGATTCTCTAATCACAATTATCCCAAACGAATTATTAAGTTCTACTTTCCAAATTATTTCATCATTGTTTAATATTTTGCTTCCTTTATTTATTTCATTCTTAAGAGCTGCATTCACAGAAAGTTTCTTTATCTCCTCTTCCACACCTAAAATCATATTATTTTCATCAGTTTTATTTTCATCTCTTCAACATCATCTTATGCAGTTTCCAATAATTCTGTCTTTTTCTCTAAAAACGCTACAACTCCACTTCTAACTTCACCAGGACACTTAATACTTAAACTCTCATCTTTTGCCCTTTTCATCTGCTTCTTAAATTGAGTCAAATTCACACTATCTCCTTGTACCTTTATATGGGCTTCTTCATTCCATTTAATCCTTTAATCTCCCATAATTATCACCTTATTCTCGGTATCTATCGTACCTTTCATCTTACTTATAAAATCTATTCCCAGAATGGCATCAGCTCTTAATCCTGGCACTATTAAAAACTCTTGATCAACTTCTATCTTTCCCAACTTAACTTTCAAAATTATGATACTCTTGATCACTGCAAACTTCTTATTATTCGACCATACTAAATTATTTCTTTTAATAGAAATAACTTTCTGCATGAACTCTTCTGAATTATCTTTAATAAAACCTTCACTTACTTGTTGCTTCAGTTTCAGTATCTACCAGTATTTTTATCTCTTTTCCTTCTACTTGCAATTTTATTATATGTACTAAATCATTTTTTTCATTAACTTTTGCATCATTTTCCAACTCAAATTTTATAAATTCACGCGCATGTTCATATTTATTAATTTCTATATTTTCGTCATTTGATTTGTCTGCATCTAAAAATCCTGCCTACTTGACGTTCCAGGCTGATTAACTATTTCTGCATATTCCCTTCTATTTTTGTTGCTACCATTCAAGCTATTTTGCTGTGCGTTTGCCATATTTTCCCTTCCTTGGGAAACGGTTCTATTTTCAATGGTACGGGCTTCATTATTCTCCCTTCCTACGTCTCTCCTAATAGCATTTCCTCTATTCCAATTTCTTTGACTATTTCCCTTTTAAAATGGCCTGATTGATATCTCTCCGGTCGATTATTCTTCTGAAATGTAAATGTATACATGGGCTGACTCTTTGGCCTGGTGTCCATTCTTTTGGTTGACCCATATCATCATAACGTTGAAGATATTCTAAAAACGCATCTCTTTTAACAATATTTTGTAAGTCTATGCATTGCCTTACTTCTGTTTCGAAATGACCTGCTAAATACTTTACAATATGGTTGTCTTCTAATGAAGGATCAAGTTGTTTGTAAACGCTAAATTTCGTGATCGCATACTATTCTCTTGTCATGCCTGAATCGCTACTACATTTGTCCATTAATAAACTATCTTTCACTTTAAATGGCTGGTTGTCTCCCCAGAAATGCTTTAAAAATTTTATTTTGAAGTCTGTAAACGAATTCAACTCACTTTCAATCAGTCCAAACCAAATTTTGGCACTACCCTTTAACATGGACCTCACAATATTTAACTTTGTTTGCTCATCCCAGCTACTTTGTATTAAAGTTTTTAAGTTACTTAAAAATATTTGTTACATGCCAAAATTGGCAATGTACCATTTTTAGATTTAGTTATAATTTATAAATTAATTCCCGCGTATTTTTTAAATTAAAAATGCGAACTTCCGTCGTCGCCGACAGTCGCATCTGCGCAGAGAGAATGCGGGGATGCGTGCGCGAGTGTCAAAAGCAGGGCCTAAGCCACGAGCCCTCGAGCAAGCAACATATATCTGTGTGGTGTGTATCTCTTCTTTTAAGAATAGGTATGTAGGTTCCCTGTACCTTTACTTTTTATTGTACCTGGTATCTTACCTCCTTTCAACCCCATACGAGTGCAGTAAAAGGTAGGATAGATGGAAATTTGGTAATCTACATGGCGTAACTCAACCCAAAAATCACCGTTGGACCCTGAGATGAAGTTGCGAGATGCACGCACGTGAGTAATTTGATTTCATTTAAATTGTGCTTTCAAATCTGACTTAAAAAGCAGTTGCATCACTCGAAAGCGTAGTCGGTATATGTTATACAATGGCGGGGAAATGTGCCGCGCGCCAAACTATAACATATTTTAGTGTTAAGTTTATTATCCCCATAAAGTTTTGAGTGTTGTTCCAACGGACTCCATCTCATCGGTTACCCAACATGAATATTTTTAATTTTGTATTCTAAATTCTCAAATTTATTCCCTACGTCTGTTTTAAGATTTTCCAAATCATTTCTAAATGTTTTAGAACCCGCTTGACAGCACTCCTCTATTTTATTTACTTTTCGATCCAAAATTTTAATTTTCCCATTAGTTTCTCTTTCCCTTGCTTCTTGATTCGACTTTATTTGAACAATTTCTTCTTTAACATCATCCATATCCTCTAAAATTTGCATTTATTTCCTTCTAATTTTAAATTTCATTTCTTCAATAGTTTTGTTAGTTTCCTCTAAACCCAAAGTTATTCTTTCACTAATCTCTTTAAATTTCCTTTCATTCTTTTCACTTTCTAATGTTAAACTTTCCGCCATTTTTGCAACGTTCTCTCCAAATTTTGCTCGTAACTTCTGAGCATTTTTATGCAATTTATCACCCATTTCTTTCACGCCTTTCTCATTTTTTTTTACTCATTTCTTTTTTGTTTTCTTTTTGTTCCTGCATACTTTTTCATTACTTTCACTCATTGCTTTTTGTTCCTGCATACTTTGATTTAGACTTACTAAAAGAGCTATTATTTTTTATTCCTGGGTCTCATCTAGACTCTTAACCTGTGGATTCTCCTTTTCCACATAAACACTTTTTTGAGAACCAATTTCTACTTCATCAGCTCTCAAATTTTCACGAACTTGTTTTATTCTGTCAGTCATACTGGAAAATTAATCAGACATTACAAAAAGAACAAAAACAACTTCAAAAGCAAATCCTACGAGACAAGAAACTCTAATTTACAAACAAATTACTCGAGCCACGCGTTGGGTCGCCGCTAAGAGAGTGTTGTGACAAGGTCCCGTGTTGGGAGCCACTAAAAGAGTACTGTGGCAATGCCACACTGAGAACCACAAGAAGGAGTGATGTGAAAAGGTCGCATGTTGAGCGCGTCGCTTCGTTTTTAACTTTGTCTGGCTAGCTCAACGGAATTTACGGAGTTTTCAAAATGAAATAAAACGCAGCAATATCACAAAGCATTTATACAGTATGAAATATTTTCTTTCATACAAAAGTATTTACAACATCGTTCCTTTCAAACATAAAATAATTTCTAAAAAGCTTTTGTTACAAAAATATTATTGTTTACTTTATTTTACATTTACAGAATTAAACTTATTCTTTTAAGGGGCCTTTCCCTGGTTATACATTATTTCCACGTTGGTAAAATTTGTTTTAGCCAGAAAAATTCCTTGATATATAATCTATTAAAAGTTAGAACCTTTCGAACTCTGAACACAAACTCCTGGTAAAAAATCCTTCATCCAAGAAAAAAATTATTAGGGCTATCTTAAACTAGATTTAAATTCTCTGATATCAGTTAAAAATAAATCTAACTGTGATACTTGTAAAATCCACAAAACGCTTCCCGTAATTAAAAATCTTATTTTAAATTGATCTCCAAATCGGCTTATACGTTTTTCCAAATTAATATTCCTGATTTCCACCAGCAATTATAAAAGTACTTTTTTGAGTTAAATCTTCTTTTCAATTATTTAATGCATCTTTAAAAATAGCTTTATGTTGAAAAATTTTTGCCTTTTTTTGTAATTAATAATTACACTTTTGTGTGTAATTTGGGTTTAAAAACATCACTTCAATATTCATTGCAACCTCGCAACTATATTTTACTGCATGCTTCTATATAACGCAACGGCTAGCGTTTTAAAATAACATTTCTTGATCTACTTTACGCGTCGACTGCATCGGATCAAATTTAATGAATGAATTCCTTTCGAAACGATAAACGCTCCTTTATATAAAAGTTGTCTCTCTTCCAGAACTTTACCCGTATAATCTCGAAAATTATGATTTAAGATGTCCCGGAATATCCAATTAGCGTATAAAATTTCGACATTTTATTACCTTCTTATCTGTTTTAGGTATCCATGACACATTCTTTTGTCCTTGTTTATCATATGTTATTATTGTTGCGTATCGCTTCTCTTTAATAGTGATTGCGATGATCATAAATTATTTCTTATCAATTGTTCCAGGGATTTTAGGTTTTATTTTCAATATTCAACTGCCTCTTGGAATAAAAATGTTTATTTAATGAGTATATATGAATTTGACGTATTCCTAAATCCCGATGATTCATCTTTTTGTATTCTAGAAAGTTCTTTTATTTAGAATCAAATGCTACAATCCACGGGTTAATTGATTTACTCTGATTGCTTTTTAATGCAAAAGGGTTTGCCTTTTATAGTAATTACACGAAATTATTTAGATTTATGCTAAATGCGTAAAGCTCGTTCTATGCTATTTATTTACAATATGCTTATATCATACAGGGTGATTATTTATACACGCGTAATTTGCGTTTTTGCATTGTACATTAATAAATAAAGGTAAGTTCGTATTATACAGGGCGTAACCATGAATTTACGGAAAATTCCATTTTTTCCGAATTCTATTATATTTTGGTGGAATTTATTCTTAAATGACCACTCGTGACCCCTTATCACTTCAATATATATATATATATATATATATATATATATATATATATATATATATAATATAAATATATATTCTTGACCTTTTATTATGACTATATAAGAATTTAAATTTTTTCTTGGGTATTAAGGTCTAATTAATTATATAAATATTCAATAGGATGATTTATTTTTTATTAAACTCCAAACGTTTCGGCTGAACATATTAGCCTTTTCAATAGATATTCATATCTGAAAGTAGAATTACATAACTAACCAAACTATTTTTATATATAATCATATTTTTGTTTGATGCAAACAGTTTCTTACCTCAAATATAAGATTATTATTATTAATTATTATTATTATTATATATTATTAATATTGTTATCTTATATTTGAGGTAAGAAACTGTTTGCATCAAACAAAATATGATTATATATAAAATAGTTCGGTTAGTTATGTAATTCTACTTTCAGATATGAATATCTATTGAAAAAGGCTAATATGTTCAGCCGAAACTTTTGGAGTATAATAAAAAATAAATAATCCTATCGAATATTTACATAATTAATTAGACCTTAATACCCAAGGAAAAATTTAAATTCTTATATATATATATATTTATATATATATATATATATATATATATATATTGCTGTGATACTCCGCTCCTCGGCTTGAGCGTACATAAATTTGCTGTGATGCTCACGTCCCCTTATGATTGGGGGCAATAAAATGCTGTGATAACCCCTGTTACTCTCTCACAGCCCCTTATACCACTCAAACACTTGTGAAATATTAATTTATAATTTTCTTTTGCCTCGACTAGCTGATTCAATTAAATAAAGCACTTCCACAATACACAGTATTCTGATTGAATATTTACAACTCCTGTAACTATTTTCTCCCTTTTTGTATCATATACATCTATCAAATTATTACAAAATCAAGCCAACAAAACGAGATTTTTATTACCTTTAAAGAATTATTGAAACGTTTCAAGCTGTCTGTAACTTTTCATAAAATATTCGCAAGAAATCCCCAATTTGTCGTCTTTTACACTTTCAATTATGATTGAGATAAAACAGTTTAAAAATAAATCATATCCAAAATATTTGAGATAGAACAGTTTAAAAATAAATTATATCAAAAACATTGAGATAAAACAGTTTCAAAATGAGTCATATCAAAATCTGTAACCTGAATTATTTTTATGGGTGCTCTTAAGAATTGAAGTCGATATACAAATCGTTATAGGTACTTTTATTGCAATGAAAGGTTTTTCATTTTCTCCATAGAGTATTTACCATCAATTTGCTTAAACGGGCAGCATTCTCCAAAATTGTATTTTGATCGTAATGCCTTGTAATTTATAGTTCTACAGGAATCGTAACATTATTTTACTTGTAATTTATGATTGTCATTTATATCGTAATTGACATGGTAAATTCAGATTGACATTCCGATCGACATTCAGATCAACATTTAGATCGACATTCAGATCGATATTCAGAGCCCTATTTTATTTATTATTAGAAATGTTATAATTTCCTAAATCTTATTTACTTACGTCTCAGAAATACGGCACAATTTTCACAATTCTACACTTTATAATTTCACGGTTAACAAATATTTATTATTCACGTAAATATTTGGCACTTTCAATTATAGTCACTGCCCAGTTTCAAATTATACTAACTTGATATTCAATTCTCCAGATATTTATAAGATCGTCCCACGTTTGTTTGTGATTCGCTGGCTTCACGTGCTAGGCGAGGCCAAATATATAATCACTTGTTATCTTTGGAAAATTTACCAATTGTATGTATTTTAATTACATGACGCGGTGCTTGAAGTCACGTAATTCAAATGTTATATTTTATATTTACTTTAGGAATCCCAGGAACTTTGTACATATCGAGCACGTAGTCTTGTTTGTTAGCTTTATTCTAATCTAAATTGAATATATTTGGTATTTGTTTATTTCCCAATAAATTGGATTTTCAAACAACTGTGATTCTCTTCGATCACGTACGCTTTTAAATAAAGGATAATTTTGCGTGCGTTTACGATAATATCTTTTACACACTTTATGAATGTTTATCTAGCCACTTCATGCAGGTTTTTCACTGATTTAATTTTATGCGTTTCATTACCTTTTTAAATTCTAATCGCTGATAGTCGCTACACTTGGATATGTAATTGTTTGCACTGCTATATACAGTGTGCTCGCAACTAATAATTTTTATAATAACCTATTTACTCTCCTAATATCTATAATTTTGTGCTTCTGTTGCTTGGGAGTTTTCCTTGCTTATTCTACGACCCCAATGACTTAACCTACCCCTAAATTAACCCTATAATTACAGCAATATATATATATATATATATATATATATATATAAATTAATTGATTTTGTATGAATATTGGGATATATTTCGTTCGAAATAAGATAGTGGTTTGGTTTAAAACATTTATTACACTTAACGTTTCGGAAAATTTGTTTCCTTAATCATAAGCTACAAATAGATAGCATTAAAATTACATATAAAAGTTATAAATTACTTACTTAATGTGTTTTTATAGAAAACCAGTTTTGACATATAACGTCATCTCATTGAAAGTTGTTGTTACAAGTGATGTATGTCAATACTAGCTTTCTACGTTTAAATAATTTGCAGAAAATATAAAATGTTATGATTAATTAGAAATTCTTATTTTATCTGACCAACAAATCTTTATTAAGTGTATATGTATGTGGATAGTGTGTGGATGTGTGTGTGTGTGTGTGTGTGTGTGTGTGTGTGTGTGTGTGTGTGTGTGATCTGTGTGTGTGTGTTGTGTGTGTGTGTGTGTGTGTGTGTGTGTGTGTAATAGGAAACTGGTTTGTTTTGGGTTGTTGTATCTGTAATTTATTAGTTTGATTTAGTTTAGTTTAAAACACTTAGTTGAGAAAATGTTATTATTTATATAAACTTTGTGTGAAAAATCTATGAGACTGTATGTGTGACCTGGTTGTCTAGTTATTAGGAATGTTATATTTGTTTTCTAAAATTATAAAGTCCAAAGTATACTGCTTCTAAATTATTAATATCAGTTTTTCATTTAAACAGTTATTTGTTTTTGAATGTGGTAGGATTCTAAAATAATCGTTTGTAATAATTAGATTCTATTTCAAGTATTTCGACATTTTGTAGATCTAAAGTGTGATTGTTTCTTTTATATGTGTCGACAGTGCGCAGGTTGTTTTCCTATTTTGGCGTCGCTTTTATGTTGTGTCAGCCGGTTACCCAGGTATTGTTTTGATTGACCTACATATTGTCCTCCACATGAACATTTGATTCTATATACAGTATTGCTTATTTTCAATTTTTTGTTTTGTCTTTTAAATTTGTGAAAATTCTTTGGTTGATTTATTATAATTAAAAGTAATTTCTATATTCGGTTGTTTTAAAATCTTTTTAAATTAATTGATAAATTTTGATATATGGTAATGATCTGTATTGTTTTGTGTTACCGTACTTTCTTCTTTGTGGTGAATTTGGTTGTTAAATATTATTTTGTTTATTAGATTTTTAGGAAACCATTGTTTATGAAGATGTTTTTAGTTCAATTAAATTTTATGATGAAATTCAGGGTCACTTATTTTAATTATTCTGTATTTTATTGCTAAGATTGTATTGATTTTATGTTGGTATGAGTGATTTGAAAAGTAGTTTATATATCTCCCGGAATTGGTTGGTTTCTTGTACTAATCTAATTTTATTTTATTATTTTCATCTCTTATGACTTTTGAATCTAAAAAAGGGATACTTTTGTTTTCTTCTATTTCGTGTGTAAATTGCAATTTTGGGTGGAACTGATTAAATTGATTAAGGATTTCTTGAATTTTATTTTCGGGACAGCAGCAAAGAATGTCATCAACGTATTTAGTTATGAATGGGAATTGAAAGGTTAGATTTGGAATTACTTCTTTGATAAGATGGTCCATTACTATTTGTGCTAGTATTGGGGATATAGGAGATCCCATCGGAGTACCAAATTTTTGAATGTAGTATTGGTCTTCAAATGAAAAGTAGGTGTTGTTAAAAATTAATGTTATTGTGGTTATGAACATAGTTTGATCTAATTTACAGACTTTTTATTTTATTCCAATTTTAGTTAAAATTTCTTTTGTTAGATTTAAGGGTATGTTTGTGAATAAAGAGGATGCATCGAGTGAGATTAGTATGTGATTGATTGGTATTTGAAAGTTCCTAAATTTATCAACAAATTCAAAAGTGTCTTTTACGTTGAAACCATCTTCAATAGGGAACGCCTTACTTAGAATACCTCCTATCCATTTTGCTAAATTGTAAGTTGGTGTATTGATTGATGATATAATTGGTCTTAATGCTAGGGTCGGTTTATGTATTTTAGGTAGTCCATAATATCTGCCCGAAGTGGAGTTATTTTTGATTAGATTGTTTTTTTCTTCTTTAGTGATCATATTTTTATTAAATAGCAGTTTAATATGTTCGTTTATGATTTTTTGAATAGAGGTTGTTGGATCATTGTTTGATTTTGTATATGTGTTTGTGTCGTTTAGAAGTTCATGAGATTTTTCAATATAAAATTGTTTGTTGAGTAGAACTGTTACTGCGCCTTTGTCTGCTTTTGTAACGATAATATTTGGATTGTCATTTAGAAATTTTTTGGTTTTTTGAAATATTCTTTCTTCTTTGTCTGGATATGTGTTGTTGTTTGGATTGTTGATGAAATTAGTGATGCAGTTTGTGATTTTGTACGTAGTAAAGATTTTGTTGGTCTGATAAAGTGTCATTATTAATAATTGATTCTATACAAGCCAAAAGTTTACCTACATGAATATTTTTGTTTGTTATATGTAAATTGAATTTGGGTCCTAGTGATAACATGTTAAGTATATCTGTGGGAATATCTTTATTACTAAGATTAACTATCCATTTACTGTTATCTATGAAAAGTTGTTTGTGATTAAATTGACTCTGTTTTAAGTTATCGAATTTTCTGATATTTTCCTTTTTTACTTGTGCAAAGTGTTTGTTGTAAAATATCCTTTGTCTGCGTTTGAAAGTATTTATAATGATAATAGGTAGGGTTGCTTGAAGTGAATTTTCGATATGTCTAATTCTATTGCTGAAAAAGTTTATATTTGTGTGTGTTGCTTCTAATTCTAGATTAAGAATTTGGATTTGTAACTTGGTTTTTAGATTTTCGATTTTTTTGTTTAGTTTTCCATGTGTTATGCCTATTAAATTTTGTATTATATTAGTTGGATGCGATATATGGTTTGGGATGATTCCTTCTCTTCTGCATCTTTCCATAAACAAGCATCTATTTTTAAGGTTAGCCAATTTTGATGTTGTGTTTGCCCATTCCTTTAGTAATGTAACTGCATTGCTACCATATGTTCGTTATTGAAAGCAAGATCAACTTTAAATTTAAAATGGGATTCTACAACCACATCAAATAAGATATACTTAACATGTTATCACTAGGACCCAAATTCAATTTACATATAACAAACAAAAATATTCATGTAGGTAAACTTTTGGCTTGTATAGAATCAATTATTAATAATGACACTTTATCAGACCAACAAAAATCTTTACTACGTACAAAAATCACAAACTGCATCACTAATTTCATCAACAATCCAAACAACAACACATATCCAGACAAAGAAGAAAGAATATTTCAAAAAACCCAAAAATTTCTAAATGACAATCCAAATATTATCGTTACAAAAGCAGACAAAGGCGCAGTAACAGTTCTACTCAACAAACAATTTTATATTGAAAATCTCATGAACTTCTAAACGACACAAACACATATACAAAATCAAACAATGATCCAACAACCTCTATTCAAAAATCATAAACGAACATATTAAACTGCTATTTAATAAAAATATGATCACTAAAGAAGAAAAAACAATCTAATAAAAATAACTCCACTTCGGGCAGATATTATGGACTACCTAAAATACATAAACCGACCCTAGCATTAAGACCAATTATATCATCAATCAATACACCAACTTACAATTTAGCAAAATGGATAGGAGGTATTCTAAGTAAGGCGTTCCCTATTGAAGATGGTTTCAACGTAAAAGACACTTTTGAATTTGTTGATAAATTTAGGAACTTTCAAATACCAATCAATCACATACTAATCTCACTCGATGCATCCTCTTTATTCACAAACATACCCTTAAATCTAACAAAAGAAATTTTAACTAAAAATTGGAATAAAATAAAAAAAGTCTGTAAATTAGATCAAACTATGTTCATAACCACAATAACATTAATTTTTAACAACACCTACTTTTCATTTGAAGACCAATACTACATTCAAAAATTTGGTACTCCGATGGGATCTCCTATATCCCCAATACTAGCACAAATAGTAATGGACCATCTTATCAAAGAAGTAATTCCAAATCTAACCTTTCAATTCCCATTCATAACTAAATACGTTGATGACATTCTTTGCTGCTGTCCCGAAAATAAAATTCAAGAAATCCTTAATCAATTTAATCAGTTCCACCCAAAATTGCAATTTACACACGAAATAGAAGAAAACAAAAGTATCCCTTTTTTAGATTCAAAAGTCATAAGAGATGAAAATAATAAAATAAAATTAGATTGGTACAAGAAACCAACCAATTCCGGAGATATATAAACTACTTTTCAAATCACTCATACCAACATAAAATCAATACAATCTTAGCAATAAAATACAGAATAATTAAAATAAGTGACCCCGAATTTCATCATAAAAATTTAATTGAACTAAAAAACATCTTCATAAACAATGGTTTCCCTAAAAATCTAATAAACAAAATAATATTTAACAACCAAATTCACCACAAAGAAGAAAGTACGGTAACACAAAACAATACAGATCATTACCATATATCAAAATTTATCAATTAATTTAAAAAAGATTTTAAAACAACCGAATATAGAAATTACTTTTAATTATAATAAATCAACCAAAGAATTTTTCACAAATTTAAAAGACAAAACAAAAAAATTGAAAATAAGCAATACTGTATATAGAATCAAATGTTCATGTGGAGGACAATATGTAGGTCAATCAAAACAATACCTGGGTAACTGGCTGACACAACATAAAAGCGACGCCAAATAGGAAAACAACCTGCGCACTGTCGACACATATAAAAAGAAACAATCACACTTTAGATCTACAAAATGTCGAAATACTTGAAATAGAATCTAATTATTACAAACGATTATTTTAGAATCCTACCACATTCAAAAACAAATAACTGTTTAAATGAAAAACTGATATTAATAATTTAGAAACAGTATACTTTGGACTTTATAATTTTAGAAAACAAATATAACATTCCTAATAACTAGACAACCAGGTCACACATACAGTCTCATAGATTTTTTCACACAAAGTTTATATAAATAATAACATTTTCTCAACTAAGTGTTTTAAACTAAACTAAATCAAACTAATAAATTACAGATACAACAACCCAAAAACAAACCAGTTTCCTATTACACACACACACACACACACACACACACACAAACACACACACACACACAGATACACACACACACACACACACACACACACGCACACACACAACACACACACACACACACACATCCACACACATATCCACATACATATACACTTAATGAAGATTTGTTGGTCAGATAAAATAAGAATTTCTAATTAATCATAACATTTTATATTTTCTGCAAATTATTTAAACGTAGAAAGCTAGTATTGACATACATCACTTGTAACAACAACTTTCAATGAGATGACGTTATATGTCAAAACTGGTTTTCTATAAAAACACATTAAGTAAGTAATTTATAACTTTTATATGTAATTTAATGCTATCTATTTGTAGCTTATGATTAAGGAAACAAATTTTCCGAAACGTTAAGTGTAATAAATGTTTTAAACCAAACCACTATCTTATTTCGAACGAAATATATCCCAATATTCATACAATATCAATTAATTTATAACAAATACGTTCGTTATTGAAAGCAAGATCAACTATATATATATATATATATATATATATATATATATATATATATATATATATATATATATATGTATGCACTATTTAATAAGACAAAATAATAACTTAGACTTTTATGCAAAGTCTTTGTGATCATTTCAAATCGCGTTAATAATTGAAAGATAGAAAGTCTAAGATTGCTGACAGGTGTCGAAACTGTAACCTTCGTCTGTGTGCTCCGACGAACTTGCCAATTGAGTCACAGGAACCGGTAGGTTTGATTGGAAGGATAGACAAATCTAAATTCTATAACGTTTTGCTTTACTAAAGGGTTATTTTCTTTACTCCTATATTGCCAGCTGAAAGGCACAAGGATAGATGACGAGGATTTCCTAAAGATGTAAAGAGCCCATGGTTAGTTTCGGTGGAAAATGGCTCGTAGATGAAGAAACCTCCAAAGGCTAAGCGGCTAGTCGAGCGATTTGCTCTAGGTAAAACATGAGCTTTGGGTCGGGATTGAACTGCGACCAAAATACAGTGAATATGGCGCCACCGAATTTTTGTATACTAAGAAGATCCAACTTGAGTCTTTTGTATAAGGCGAATGCGGAAACCTATACTCAAATACCGCTATACAAAAAATATCACAAGAACCCAATCCCTAAAGTTTTCTTTCCTTATGGCTCGATATTGATCGTTAAAGATGCATTGCTACACCTGTAAACAGATTAAAACAAGGCTAGCAACGTTTGTGCATTCATTTCAAAAAATTCATGATTAATAAGAATCAACCCTCATTCATTCCAACTAATAATTATAGTCTTGAACAAAATGAATATCTATTCCTTTAAGTTGCAGTTTAAAATTATTTACAAAACATCATCTTTAAAAAATTTGACTAAATTATGATAATGAAAAATAAGTACATTTGTACTTGGTAATTATCTCAACATCAGTATCTCACAAAAATAGAGCAATGCAGCTTTCTACATTATAAGAGTCTAGCAAGAATTTATTCTTGTAAATGTTTAAATTTGAGTTTCAGGATTGATTAAATTTATATTAACAAACTTCATTTGGCCTTGGTAGTACTACATAGACTTCACATTAAATGGTAAAATATTCCAATTAATAATTAATGAAAAGCAAAATGAAACAATTTAGTTCTCTAAATTAACATAATTTGGTTTTCAAATAATAGCTTTAATTTTTGTTGGTCCTGAAAGTTAACCTTTTCTATCTTTATATCGCCATCTACCATTTTTTGCTAGTACTCATACAAAGATTAAAAGTGAAGTTTTATAGATTCCTTTCACAAATGCTTAAAAATAACTTGTTTGTCATTCACATAATGAACTAGGAAATTTCCACAAACAAACATTTTATTTGTTTGTCATGCCAAAAGTTACAGCTGACGTATTAAAAAACTCTAATTACATACCAGATGTTAATCCGTCAGAAAAATACTTGCACTGTATTCGGACCATACCCGGAATAATAATTGATAAATTGGAATCTTCTTATTTCAGCAATACCAGGTAAGAAATTTCCAACACCACACAATCTAATTAACTTGACACTGAATATCTAACAAACATCACGTGCGTCCACATCGAACAAATGAACCACGTTCGATTGATTACCACATCAAGAAAAATTTCAAATATGCTTTACAATTCCTATAAGATTTCAATACGTTGCCAATAAATTTTCATAAGTTACCAATAAATTTTTATAAGTTTTCGTAAGTTGCACTGCAAATATTGAATTAATAAAGGCATTAAAGCTCGGTAATACTTACTGCTATCCTAAATCCAACCATTACAATTAACGCCCTGTCTTGTACAAACTATATAAATGCCAAGCGTAGACATATAATGAGTCTAGCCGAGACGATTTCATCTTGAAATCGACCTTTATCTTTCTGTGCTTCCAACACCAGGTGTGCAACGCCATGTTATTTTATACAAAAAACAATTGACCTTCTCTAACAACAGCTCAAGTGGAAGTGTCCTATTGACGTATACTGCCGCCTGACAACAGTTACGATTATTATAATATTCAAAGGAGGGAGCCCTTATAGTGACGCTCGCAAATGGCATTTTCTGTCACCGCTTAATTTATAATTTATGCTCGCAGTTCGAAAACATATTGGATTCAACAACATGTAATAATTATCACGTAGATTGTGTAGAGATATTATATTTGAATTGACTTTTAATAAATTTATTAACTTAGGTATTTGTGAAGATATTGCTAGAAAATAAACTTGTTACAATGCAGTACGCTACATACATCAACCTAACTTTTAATTTGGTTTGGCATCACACTTGGCAGTGTCAAATTTTTAACTTATGAAATAAACAGGAAGCGACGTACAAATTCACGGCGATAAGTCAACTATTAAATACAAGTATTAGGTAGTTACTCAATGCAAATTGATTTTCAGTGCTGTATTGGTTGCTAATAAGATGAAATAATAATTGACTTATGCATAGCCTAAATGTTCATTTCAAATCAAATTGCCTCAAGATAAAATGTAGGTTTCTAAAATTTAGTGTTTAAAAAGAGTGTCGGTTATGTCAAAAACTGAGAACGAAAAGAAGTAGAATTTATTAAGAAATGTCGGTAAAACGTTGCGTAGAAACGTGATTTATAAATTCGAAAGTTGATAACCGTGTAAAACTATATGATTAAACCATGTTGATTGACATCTTCGTCGTGAACTTTCTTGTCACTTTCATCATTCAACTCATATTTCACCTTCGCTACTGTGAATAACTGCTGTGGTCCGTTATATTTTTGGGACTACATAAAGAAAAAATACTGCTTAAAACAGCTTTCTACAAATAATAATTGTAATTTTCTTTTTAGGTACGTAAGGACAAGCAGATTACTATTAATTGATACCTATCGCCTTGTCAGAAATGAGACAGATAACCTAGATTCGAATGTTATGCGTTTACTGGCAGTTAACATCCATTCTACGCTACTTATATTAAAACTTTCGTTGTTGTTTTCAATAAATAGTAAGAAATTACTTGACAATTTTAAACTGATGTTAAAGCAAATTTTTCTTTTATAAGTAAGCATGGTTTTGAGAGCATACTCAGAGTACAAATAGAAACATATTTTCTATTAGAAGACAACGGCTATAGTTACGCTACCCTCATACATTATTCAGAAACCGCTTCCCATTTTGCTATAAGAGTTTACTTTTACAGCGTAAGGAAACTCTGGAAAAGGAAGCCATTTCATACCGCAAGGAAAGCGGCGGTACAAAAAGTTATTTGTTATAATTATTCATTCATGGGCCAAGTGTATACATAAAGCGTAATAACCTCAATTTTTTTCATTTTACTTCCATATGTTGCAGACAAATTAGTTGTTTGGGAATTCTTTTGGTATTCTGCTTCATATGGTTTTGTTTATGTATATAACGATATGTTACTATAGTGCATGAGAAGTAAAACAACTTTTTGTATTGTAATAAGGATAAACGGGGCTAATTTTGAGCTAAAATGTGAGAAAAATGAACACCTGTTAGTTAAATATTTTGAATGTTAGTTAGTTTAGATATCACGTTGGTACATAAGAAAGCAGTATCGTTTCTACTTTCCCCGCAAGAAACACAAGCCTTATAGCCATAACTGTTAAAATCACGCAGCAGAGCAGGCTAATTCCACAGTAATAGCAATGCGTAGATCATTTATTCGTATAACTGAACTCAATACATGAAGGTAGTCGTAATGCAAATGGAGTATTGTAGTAAACATCGTAAGAATCGTAATTACGACCGTACTCTATAGAGCGCACCACCTGCACGATCTAGAAAAGTGCATATAGCTGTTGACCGTAAGATGAATATGTTACGCACGGTTTTGGTCCCAGATAATCTGGAAAGTAATCCACAGAAACCCGGCAAAGTATCTCGCTGAAATTTTGTATTTCGATAAAGAACCCAAAACCTTAACTATTCTAACAAGAGGCGTTGCCAACTAACTCAGTGGCAAGGCTGTGTAAGTTATTGAAGATGGTCCCGGAATACTATCGTTTGAGAAATACCAACTTTAATCGAGAACTATCTTGGACGTCACCTAATCTCAAAATATAAAGATTCTTGGGGAAAAATTCTAGAAAGAATAGCAAGTAGGTGCCAAAATCTGAAATCAGGAAAATGATTCTGGCCGAAAATTCTTACGAAGGATAATCGAATTTACGAATGCTAAAACCAACCTAAAATAAACGTTAACGAAAAGGACATTAATATACTTATTTAAAAAATCCTAGCTAAAAAGGTTTCCAAAGTTAGATGCTAAATTACCTGTATATTAATTACGGCACCATGTAATTGCAGTCTATTTTATTACACCTTTACATTAGTTGTGAAAAACACCAATATAGTCTTTATTACACAATTATGTTTTTAGCACAAGTACATACAAACATTCTTAAACAAAAAAGAAACAAGTATATAGAAAATTATTTAATTTAATGGAAAACGTTTTCCGCGAACAAAATTACTTTCTAAGTTCGTAAGCTAATAACAAGAACATACTGAGAGTACGTTTATAAGTTTACATAGCAAACAAAACATTTATACATTTACAATTACTGTAGATTAAAATTTCCGAAATTTTATCATAAATAGCTGGAGTAATTTGGATATGAATACCTATGGAAGCAACTAAAATCAATCATATTGTGGACTGAATTCCTTCTAACCAGATCCTACGGTGCTACTGCAACTTTGTTAAAGAGTTTGATGTTATAAATTAATATGCCTTATTTCAACACGAAGTTGTCAATACTTGGAACCAATTCTTATTAAAATTAAAAGTAACCAACCTGGCAGAGTGTTTCAAGCTTCATTGTCTAATGGCATTACTCAGTGCCATCTCTAATTTTTGAGAATTAACTTACCTACTCAAGTTTGCATGTTATGTATTTTGATAATAATGACGAACTGCTCAACAAAAAAATATCCTCTCTCCATACACGACAAGACTATCTTCGGCAGAATTCAGACAAATAAGTTAAGACTGCAAATTGAAATCACTTTTGTTATTTTTCTGCATCTAACATATTTATAGTTATCTTACTGAAACCTTAACTTGAACCAGAGAGACAAGATTTGCCATTTTCAAAATTAGCATGATTCACCGCGTGAATCGTTTTCGTTCCAAAACGATGATGTCAGAGGCGTAAACGTTGTACCTTATTAGTCAAAACAAATGAATCATAAAACTGCTTTAATTTAGAGTACAAACTAGCGACGATATCAAATTAACCTTAAAAACCGCCATAATGAACTTTGCAACCTTTGAGTATGAACAATGGAAGATACACAAAAAACTCTTCCTTAGACCAAGAATGCACATAATCAAAAAATTATAGTTCGTAAAGGAAGTAACCCTAACCACACTGGTGGAATTTACCAATAGAGAAACTATTAATATAAAATATGTGTATATAACATTTCTAAGGAATGTTACAAAAACATAGCATCATTGGCGTTACACAAAGAGAAGTGAATACGAGGACTAACACTCCTCTTTGGGACATATGCAGCAAACGCTAACAAATCGCATAAACCCATCATTTTGACCTAACCCTCAAATTTCTTAAATGGCAACGCTTTCATAAGTATATGCAATGGTATGTTTTTCTTCTGTGGAAACGTACTTCAAGTCAAAAGCTTATTCCTTAATGTCCCTCGTATAAAGTGATACTTTACATCGATGTGTTCACTTTGAGCGTGAAACACAGGATTTTTAGTTAGTTTAAAGACACTCGTGTTGTAGTTATATACAAGGCGGCTCCGTGGCGTAGTGGTATGTGTGTGACTACTACGCCCTAGGTCCCGGGTTCGAATCCCGACACGGTCCGCTTGAAAAATGTTAGGCGAGCATTTTTCGCAAAAATACACCCTCGTTCGGATGAGAGGTAAAATGGAGGTCCCGTGTGTGAGTATTGTCACGCACATTAAAGATCCCTACCTTGCTTGGAACAGCAAGGATTCGGCAAAATTCAAAATTTTCCAGGTAAAAAAAACTCGCTTCCTGGCCAATGTAGTACCTTCGGGTGGAGCATTGGAAAAAAATCAAATGTAATGTAGTTATATACATCTAAAGACAGCGTACCCTGGTGGACCCGGGAACTAACCACCAAGCGGGCAGAAACGCGTAACCTAAGGCGCCGCTATCAACGCGCCTCGGGAGATATAAAAGAACAACGGAGAATAGAATATAATTAAAGTTACCGCGAATATGAAAAATTAATAGAAAAAACGCGAACGAATAAATTTAAAGAATTCTGCACGCGAAACTCAGAGAAAGAACCCTGGGGAACCGCATACCGCGTAATTAGAGGAAAACAACAAAAAATCGCGCTAAGTAATATAAAGAAAACAAATGGCGAATACACGGAAGGTTTTAAAACCAGGGCGGAATATTTACTAGAGAAATTTTTCTCATCGGATAATCCCGAGGGGGATGAAGGGTCGCACGATTTAGTACGTCGGGAAGCTGCAGAGGCGCAAGGAACAGGTGCCGATAAGGCAATCCTAGTTCACGAGGTCATCAGGGCTCTTAGGAGGATGAATCTTAAGAAGACACCGGGGCATGTTGGAATCACTTCAGACGCAGCTCTGAAGGCGTGTCTGTTAGCCCCGTGTGTCTTTGTCGGGTTGTTTAATCTTTGTCTAGAAAGGGGCGTCTTTCCGCGTTGCTAGAAAGTCCAGAACGTGAAATTCATACCTAAACCTAAAAAGTCGGATGCGTCAGACCCGGGCAGCTATGGTCCAATTAGCTTGCTACCGGTTCTGGGGAAAGTTTTGGATCGCGTTATGACTACCCAAGTTGAGCACTTAGTGCGTGACAGCGGCGGTTTTAATAACCGACAGTTTGGTTTCGTGGATGGCAAGTCGACTATCGACGCGTTAGAGTTCGTTGTCGGGGAAATAAAACAGGCGAGAGATGCTAAAAAGTACTGTGTCGTTGTTGCTTTGGACATTTCAGGAGCATTTGATGCTGCCTGGTGGCCATTAATCGTTTGCGAGTTAGATCGTAGGGGTTGTTCGCGAAACTTTATGTCCTTGGTCAAGAATTATTTCTCGGGGCAATTGGCACAGGTTGAAATTCCGAGTGAAGTTCTGTCGCGTGAGGTGGAAAGGGGATGCCTGCAGGGGTCATGTTCTGGTCCCACATTTTGGAAGTTGTTATATGAGAGCATCTTTAGGGTCAAGTTGCCGGCAGGATGCACAATCGTTGGGTTTGCGAATGACACGCTTTTAATTGTAAGATCGAGATTGTTAATGGATATGCGCACAAAACCGAACGAGGCGCTTAATAAATTACACGAATGGTCGCAGGCGGTAAAATTAAAATTTAACACGGTGAACTCAGAGGCGCTTTATTTCGGCACAAAACCAGGACAGAGACCTCCTAAGCTAGAGCTAGGAGGGAAGAAAATCCCGTTTAAAGATTGTATTACCTACCTCGGCGTCAAGATCGACGATAAATTAAATTGGAAAGCGCACGTACGATACGTAAAAAGTAAGGGCGGCGAAATATCAAATAAAATGATGGCGGCGCCTAAAATAATGTGGGGTTTCAGGGGCGAATCGCTGAGGACGGTTTATGCCGGAGCAATTGAGCCGGCGATGCTGTACGCAGCTTTTGTATGGGCAGAAGATTGTAAAGTCAGGGAGGTGCGTCAATTGACGAGCGTATAACGCATAACCGCAGTAAAAGCAGCGAGGGCGTACAGGACCACCTCCACGGAGACGGTCTTGGTGATCAGTAGGACTCTCCCTATCGAATATGTCGTAAGGGAGATTAGAGATAGGCGATTAATAAATATAGGAAAAGGGCGCGAAATTATCGAAGATCTTAATCTTGGTTATCGGAAATTGCAAGAAAGATCGTTGTATCTGAGTTGGGGCACCCAGCTAATATTAGAGGAATCGAGTTTGTCGAAGGTGATGAGGACGCGATGGGTATCAGAATTTATACGGACGGTTCACGTATGGACGATGGAAAAGCAGGCGCAGCGTTTGTCGTGTATAAGCAGGAAAGAGAGGTGTTTCGGTTTCAAACCAAACTTGCAAACTGGAGCACAATTTTCCAGTGCGAATTGGTAGCCATACGAGAGGCTATCGATTACGTAATAAACCATACGGGCAGAGACGAGTATTATATAATCAGTGATAGTAAATCGGCGCTGACGGCTTTAACAAACATGAACCCCTCGACAGACCTCCAAGCCGACGTCTAGAGGATAGCGCGTACGGCGCTCGAGTTTCGACGTTTAAAGTTCTGTTTGGTCAGGTCGCACAATGCTAACGTAGGAAACGATAGGGCTGATGAATTAGCTAAAGAGGCCGCGACGGGAGACTTTCGAATATCACATTCGTCAATACCGAGGTCTTTGATTAAAAGAAAGCTGCGTGAGAAGTCAATCCGACAATGGGAAGAGAGGTGGAACAACACTGCCACGGGCAGGTTGACCCACAAATTCATACCGAGCTTAGAAGCTAGAGGCAAGATCGAGGTAAAACTCGATCATAAAATGGTTCAGTTGATAACAGGGCACGGAGCCCTGAATGCGTATTTACATAGGTTCGGGTTAACCTACAACGACCGCTGTGAATGCGGTGAGGGCACGGAAAGCGCAGAGCAGGTGCTCTTCGACTGCCCGCTTGAAGCGGCAAATCGGGGGTTGGCTGATACGAAATTAGCTATCGTAGGTCTAGCATGGCCAAAGAGCCTAGAGGAAGTCGGGGGAAGTGGCTAACCAGAAAGCGTTCTGGACAGCCTTTAAAGAGTTCGCAGGAAGGGTTGCGAGGTTAGACGGTGATAATCGTGTGTAAGTCGGGAGGGGATGGTGGGAGGATTGAAAAATTATAGATTTCAACCTGGCGTGATTTTGACATGATAAGAGCATTATAACCAAAACCTGCAAATAAAAAACAACAAAAAAGAAAAAAAAGAAAGAAAACCAATAATAATAATAATTAAATAAGTATACCCAAAACTCTAATATGCACGACAAACACACACTAAAACAATCACTGTCCCACCTTCTACGCGCAGAAAATCGGGAATAAAGGAAACAAATAAATAACAACAAACTAAATCAGGAAACCTCATTAATTTAAATAAGTGTAATAAATAAAGAAATAATAAAATAGAGTGAAACCGAGCATCCCCTCAGGACTTAAAAGTGAAGTGATAGTGATTGTGATCCCCCCCAACCAGAACATTTAGTGCATATCTACCAGGACTTTAACAGTGCATATCCAACTCCACCATAAAGGTAGAAAACCAATAGATATAGGTAGACGACCAGATCTTCGGATGCTGGAGAAAATTATATTGAAGGTAAGAATAAAATTGTGGTGGCTGTACTCGCAGAACATGGATTTGTGATTTTAAACAGATTTTGAAATAATCTAACAAGCGCGTTTTTTGTGTAATGGCGCTAGTCGATATAATGCTCATGCGAGTGCACCTGATAATATATTTGCTTTTGCTGATATATGCACTGTTACATGCTTTTGCTTATTCAGAAATTTATTTATATATTTATTATATGTTTATTTATATATTTATATTATCTTTATATTTATTTTTACACTTATATTTTTGCCTGCATTGTATTGTTTAGTGGCTTGATTCGTTTGACGTTCTGTCGCCAATTTTGGCCGCAGTATATATAGAAAAGAGGATTGTATATATATTATCTCTGTTAGGGAATGATAGGGAACGTTAGGGACAAATTTAGGATAAAACACTTAGATCAGGGACGACGAATTTGTAAATTTATAGAGCAGGCAAATAGCTGGATTCACTATTAATACTTTTGGCAACTGCTTAGAAAATTTGAATCCATTTTAAATTAGCTAGCTAGATTTGGATAGTTTTAAGTCGACCCTTCAGGTCGCACTGGTAAGCAGAGCCGGCGTCTGCTATCCGGTATTACGGTCCCCCCCCTCTCATTTTTGCTTGTGTCTTGTTGATCGGGCACACTCCAAAGTCAACGCAGAGATACCCTTATTTAAACCCTGTTTTTAGTTTTTATTTTAGTTTGTTAGATTTTTAGTTAGATTTTTATTTAGGGTGGATTAATTATGAAGTTAGAATTAATAAGAAGCACGTTTATTTTTCGCGTTTAAACCCAATGTAGTACCTCCGGGTGGAGCATTGGGGACGTGGCCGCAAGTATAGCGGCCCTAATTCAAATTATAATGTAGTTATATACAAATAATCATGCCAGTGTCTCAAAACCAAGTACGAACAAAAACTACGAAGCTAGGTGGCTTTCTTAACAATTCCAGTAAGGCCTACATATACGGCTTCTGCCCATAAAAGGGCTGTAGTTCGTTACATCTTGGGCTTCCGTGTAATAAGACAATCAGATACAATAAACAAATATCCGGTAAAGGATTTGCTGTTTACTGTACATCCTCTCCATTCAGTGTCAACGTAGCCTTTCAGAGAATCGTGTACAGGTGGGTATACTAATCTTAAACCAGCACTTCTTTTTTTGTATCGAAGAGCGGGTTTCTCTGCAATCTAATGACATTTACGAACACAGCTATTGAATTGTCTATGATAGCTTAGCGGGTAGCTAATGTCAGGTGTATATCAAAACTTGAAAGAGTTCTCTGAACGTCAAATTTGTCTCTTTTGATTGACATCTTTTGAGCTGACTTGGTATACTTCTATTACGAGCAATCGGTGTACTAATGGGATTTGTTTGAGAGATTCCGTATGTTAAACTTTACACGTTGATAGTTTATAAGTTTCTAGAAGTCATTCAATGTACGTCCCTACAATGATCAATTCGATATAAGCATGAATCCGAATTGGTCGGGTTAGCTTCGCATACTAGTAATGCTTCGTTCAGTTTGGCATATCAACTTTGTCCAGCTTGTTTTAAACCACACAAAGTTTTGTTGAACAAACATACTCTATTATCTTGCTGTAAATTTTCTAGAATCTTTAGGGATGTTTCACCAATATTGAGAAATCAGAGTAAAAACATTCGATAATTTCTTTGGTGAATTATATAAATCGTTTCTTAAAGTTCGCCATTTAAGTAAGCACACTGATGCACCAACATTCCTTAGTGGGCAGTTACTTCAGTAACTACCCTCAAGGAGCTGTGTCGAGATACGAGAGCAAACTTTTGATTTGAATGGCTTCCAGGCTGTTAATTATAGCCATCTTGCTTTTCTTCGCTCAATGCTGACATTGTCTTTATGTTTGTTTTAAGAACCATAAAATTTCCTATAACATTCACTATCGTTCAGGTTTTGTTTTTGATTATGGTCGAAATTTTGTCAGCTATCGCCCTATTCCATTCTTCAACTACAAGAGAATCTACGACTTGCGTAATAGGAATCTCTGAAGTTTCATGTTTAATCCCCAGGCGTATTTAATTACGCCCCAAATGAGATCGCAAATAATTGCTGTCAAACGGTTAAAGATTTATACACAAAGAAAGCAATGAAAAATTAATCAAAATGTTTAACTTGATTAATAGCCTTTGTAGTTAAGGCATGCCTTCGCTGCCGTCTAAACTGGGAGTAGAGTTTTGTGGTAGTCCGTTTCATATGCTTTGTCCATATTCCTACAGTAAAGTGGGTTTCTGAACCTACAACTTTAGGGAACAGGCGGTATTGAGATAATTAAAAGATAATTAAGGGAAAGGTAAGGATTCATTGGTTACCTCAATAAACACGCGTGTTTAATATGTTAATATCGTACGGTGGTAGACGCTAAAGTGTTTAAAACACGCTATTTTAATGAACGCGTCGTGGTCTCCACCACCATAAAACGTTTTTCATTGTGATACGGTATTACGTGCAGACAAGAACGCAAAAGTAAAATAAGCAAAGAAATTAGTCCGTACCGAGTACCGTAACAAAAATTGAGAGAAGAAGTAATACCTTGCTAGTTAAACCGTCGTAGCGTGGGGTGGGTCACACAGAATTTATTTATAAACCCTTAAGGGATCAACATGATATAAAAAGAAACCCAACTCGCATAGAAAACAACATTTATCCAGTGTAACCCGGAGGATTAACATAGTGCAAAATCTTCGCAAAATTAATAAATACCCTTCTTTAATTACCTCAACCTAATTTTCTACCTTAACCCTAGTATTTATATAAAAAATTTAACAAATATATGTACAGTAAACTGTTTTTAGTTCTGTGGTTACCCAATATTAAACCTTTGATATCAAAATAGCCGTAACCTCATATGCTTGTATTGTACATAAGTAATTCTTAATAAATAATTACAAAAAATTGTAACGGTAAATTCCAGTATTAAAGAAAGAAACCATCTACGATTCGAAATACATTTTGTCGTAGTTTTAAAAAATTATTGGAAAAAACGTTACACTTAAATCATAGTGTACTCCAAATTTTATATAGATAGAAAGAAGTATTTTATAATTAATACTCAAACAAGAAAAACTGTCTTTATTAGCATATTCCGACAGATTGGGTGAAATAAGTTTAATTTCAACACCGTAATACCTCTTATTGTGCGATGAGCAACCTGAAAGCTTAACAAAAAACCACAATTCTCCCTTATAGAGGTCATGAAAGCCACTCAGAAAGGAAATAGTAATTTTCACAGCTTGGCCGGACGTTCCGTTGCGGCTCAACAACTGGTTGTAGTGGACATCTGCTGGGTCACATAGCACACCATACCAAATTCTTTTCCTGAAAAACGAAATAAATCGAATTCAAAAAAAGTAAAGGTGAACAGAGTAACTCTTCACTTTCCTTGACCAATAACTAGTAGTAAATCAATATCTGACTTACGCTATATGTCTATACATGTTGCATAGTGATTGGTAGAATTAGTTGAAAGTTAATTAGCACCAACTGCAGTAGATAATTTAGTTGGCAAAATTCCATCTCTCAAAGAAACAAATTCGTAGAAACTAATTTCAGAACCACATGATGGAAATTTATTAGCTGCAGGAGCCCACTTGTTTATCTGCGATAACTGATAAAGTTAAGTATATTTAGCACAAAATTTATTCAACTTGGTGACTAGAACGTACTACTTCTGTCTTTTCACCAAATTTATTTTAATTAATTAGTGAATTTCCATAAGAATATCTTGCAAGTCTTGTAAGTCATAAGGCGAGTGTAAAATAAGAATAATTAAGAATAATAATAATTAATAATTTCTATTCCATTGCAATGTATGTTATGTTTCAGGAAACATTTATATATAGTTAAAAAAACCGACAAATTCGAATTGTATCAAACTCGCTAATCACATATGTAGAAAAACTATTTTATATAAAGTTTATGGTTATACTTTTAAATAATTCGAGCATATCATTTCAGAAAGTAAACGTTGCCGATAACCAAATATATTTTCAATGCTATATCAAAAATAGAGATAGATTGTGGTACTTTAAACTATACTAAATATATATTAAAAAATTTTACAAGATAATGAATAAGTAATCATTTCAATTCAAAAAGTAGTCGAAATTGTTAATCAAAATTCGCAAATGACCGTGAATACAGTAAGGAATTTGAAATATAATTACATAATAATGAAAATATTTACCTATAGGGAGGGTAATAACAATTGGTTAAACGATCCATTCATTCTTCAAAGTTTGTGAAAATGCAAGTTTGGAAGAATAGATGCATAAATTGAAGGTTCCTAACCTCATTTCGTATGAACCTAGAAACCACAGCCTTTATACGTAGTAACCTAATTAGATTAATTATAGCAAAAAGTTTTCCTCCATTTCTGCTATTAAAACGAAAACTTTGTGTAGCCAAAAGGCGTAACAAATGAACAAATTTTCAGCTATCTCGTATACCATCTTAGTTTTAGATAACATACTGAACACCTTGTTGGACGACCTTACATGTGATTTTCCAATGCTCCACCCGAAGGAACTACATTGGCCAGGAAGCGAGTTGTTTTCACCTAAAAAATTTGGAATTTTGACCACCCCTTGACGTTCCAAGCAAGGTGGGATCTTTAACGTGCGCGACAACACACACACGGGACCTCCGTTTTACCTCTTATCCGAACGAGGGTGTATTTTTGTGAAAAATGCTCGCCTAACATTTTTCAAGCGGACCGTGTCGGGATTTGAACCCAGGACCTTGGGCGTAGTAGTCACACACATACCACTATGCCACGGAGCCGCTCTTGTTGGACGACCTCGAGTCCTGTTCGAGCAATTCTAAGCTACCTGGTCCTTAACCAATTTTGATTTTCATTTTAATTCTCATTTTTCGCGTCGCTAGAACTACTTTCAGATTCAATTGAATTAGCCGAAACAATAGTGGCATGGAGCACATCATTTGATTCAGATTCTTGCGTATTATTTTAATATCCAAAAAAACGCCAGAAGGTTTATGTAAAACTTGTTTATTGCCTTGTTCAACAAGTTTAACAGCACGACTAATTACAGTAACTTGGTAGCCATATCATATATGCGTTCGATTCTTCAGAGTAGATCAGGAAGATATTTTCCTGAGACTTTTACCAAATTTTCTATTATTTTGACTTCATTCAGACAGTAAACCTTGTAACTAAAGTCGTTGAAGTTACTTACGTCAAGTAGCTTTCCTGTTCAAATTTCATAGGGGGTCATCCTCTAGGCGTTTCGTCGATGGTCTATTTCAAATACGGGTAGCAATATTTACGATTTTTGCCCAAAACTAGTCCGGAGAACCTTATTCTATAAACAAGCAACGCGATTCAAGGAATAGGGATCAATTCTTTCTTTCAGATATTCCGGGTTGTTTTGGATTCTAAGTGGCTGTTAAGGGTCTCACAACCCTAAGTTTCTTTACTAAGTGATCAAAGTCTTGTTAATAAAGTCAGGGTCATAATCCGAATGTATACGTTTATATTATTCTTTTTCTTGCATTTTTAATGCTTCCAATTTGGCGTTGATAAAACGTATTTCGCACCTACGTGAATAATCGTCTAGAACCCCACAAAATATTTTGCCTTTTCGTTTGGTCGAACACACACCGGTCTACAAACGTCCGTATGAACTATGTCTAATTCAGATTTCTTTAGAAACGCTATCCTGGTCATCTTACATATCGTACATCACCTTCATCATTAGGTCTTTAGTGCTGGAACTAGTTAGACGCGTACCTTCATTGTTTTTTTTTCTGAGCTAACTTACACATTTCCCTGAAATTCCTACAGTCTGCATATTTGACTATATGTGTGCAATAGTCTAACCTATGTCTACCTTCACCTCACTTTTTTCCTATCTCTACTTGTAATATATCCCACACTATTCTCCAAATGTCTTAGAATGTGTTCTATCCTTATATTTCTCATATTTTTTGCTTTCCACAGATATAATTCTTTTTATACTATTTTCAAAACCTCCTAGTTATTGACTTTGCCTGCCCACGCTATCATCATCATACATCTGAGGCACCACATTCCAAAAAGCTTCTACCTTTCTCCTGTGTGCTTTTCCTATTTTCCACATTCCATAACCGTAGTGCTGTCAACAATTGTTTGCGCTTCTTTGTTTGTTGGTAGATATAGCACGGTGCCCATTGTATTGTTTGCTAAATATATACCCTGTTTCACCGGCATTCAGTGATATGTGATGGGGGTTAAGCAACCTGATGGCTACCAAGATCCCGCAACATTTAGACATTTCCCGAATTAATAGTTTTCCAATAATGCCTTTCGCACAATCAACATTTGTTAAGAATATTGCAAAACCAATACCTGTAGTTTGTTACGTTAAATTTCGGCAATCCATTATTTCTGCATTCTTTATAGAAATATTCAGTTCCAACTACTTTCTTCTCTCTTTTTATTACGAAACGCTTCATAAAATTTCTAACTTAAACGACTTCGCACTCCTTACGTTATTTCGACTCATTTAAGTATTCATTAAGAAGGTTGGCTATCTTTAAAATTTAATTGATTAGTTGTCTAAACACCCTAAGTGTTTAGTTAAATAGTGGGACTATATTCAATGTTTATTTGCTTTGGTTTTAGCAAAGGTTAAAAATCCTCGCCCGATAGGTTCTTTGAAATAAATTTAAAGCACCTGCATTTTTCAATAAATACGTTTAATGTGTTAAAATAAAAAACGGTTATCGCGTTACGTTGTCACACAGGTGTTCACGGACACAGAGTAAAAGTTGTTCATCTGATATCTTTTCCCGGTAGTATTATTCGAAACAATAAATCGTTATGTTTTTATATAATAAATAAGGCCACCCGTCATACACTTAGCAAATATAATTCTACCATGTGGGTTGTAGTTATATCTAACCGATGGAGCAGACGTTATTTTTACGCGGACGTATTTCGTGAAAGTCGTCATGTTGTACGGGGGCCTTTTGCTTTCTTAATTGTGTTGGTTTGCAGGAAGTGTTCTGGCATTACTTTGCAGTTGTTGTGAGAATAGCTTTTGCAGGTGGTATTTTGTCGATGGGAAATTTTTCCGAATGAAAACACGTTACCGCCTGGTGTATTCTCTCCCTACAGGGTGTCCCCGTTATCGGTGCAAATATTTTAGGTGCTGATGGGAACACTTTTCAAGGAACAAAGTTTAAGTAAAATTTTTTTCTAAGTCCCTACCCTAAAGGGGTGGGTCACTTTATAGCTTTCTTGTGGGCGTCTCTCTGTAAATGGATATAGCATCGAAACTATCAACTTTAGTGTATCGATCATTTAAAACTATTTTAAAGAGCGTAAAATTTTCCACAAGTTTGTATTTTTATCGTGTTTTGTCTAAACTAAAGGATACAGGAGTTATCGAGAGATTTATATGAAAAAATGAAAAAAATTTACAAAGCTTCTTTTTTTTTGTAATATTTGAATACGCGATAACTTTTAAACGGCAAGAGATTACAATGATTCGGTACATGCAAAGTGTCGGTTAAAGTAATATTTTTGACTCATCTTATATATCCGTAGTAAACGTTTTTATATCTTAGTTTGCAATGCTTGCAGAAATGTTGTTGGCTAAATTCAGATCCTCGTTTAATCAATTTTTGGAAACTTCCAACGTCCTTACAGATATGTGATGTAGCACCACCATCCAGGAACCATCTCGCATTTTGATTTGAATATTTTACATAGCACATTTTTGAAACAAATAAACTTGCTTCCTCATTTGCACTGTTTGAACAACTAGTAGAAAACGGTTGAATAACAATTATATTTTTGTAGCAATCTGCGTCTTGATACACTTGGCACCACTGCCATGGTCCACTTTCACAATATTGCGCAATTGTATATTATTACAACATAATTACGCTGCAAATTGTATCAAATACCAAACACGTTTACAATGATACAATTCTTAATTTATAGTGTCAATTAAGCAAAGTACTCACTTAAAACGCGCCATGCAGTTAAATCTCACGGCCATCTCCTTGTGGGTCTATCACGCCATTGTTGATCCAGATTTATTTATCCCTCCTCTTTCGTCATCCGTAGGTAGGGCAGAGGGATAAAGGTAGAGGTACGATAGAAGATAAGATACCGGAACCTACATCCTAAAAAGAAAAAAGACAAAAAACACACAGGTAGCTGTTACCCGCTTCGAAGTCTTGTGGCTAATAACGACGTGTCGCACACCGCGTACTTGCGCCATTCACTCCGCGCCTGCGCATTCTTTTGCGCAAACGCAACTGTCCGAAATGACTGAAGTTTAACAAGTTTATTTTAAAATATTGGCGCGAATTTACTCACATATTTAACAATGTACATTTCCAAATTTGGAATAAAACAGTCTTTATGCAGGACCTGTTATCGGTCGTTTATGTACATAATACATGCTTTAAGGTACCTATACTCTAATAATTGCTGGACTATTATGAATTAAAATGTATAAGTGTATTCTTTCCTTGGGGATAAAATAAATGTCATAGCACCCCCTCGCGCAGCATCGAACATCGGTGAAATTGAGCAAACTTTTAGAAAACAATAAAAGAGGAAATGCAAATGATATAAAAAGAAAGATTACCACAAGGCCGTTTTGTAATTAACAAGAAAAATCAGCTGCAATATTTGATGAAAACAAACGTAGAAGCAAGAAGAAGATTGCTGAAAGCATATGTGTAGAGTACAGCGCTGTACGGCTGCGAAACGTGGACAGTAGGAGAGCGTGCAGGAAAATGATAGAAGCATTTGGAAAATGGCGATACAGACATATGATAAAGATGTCATGGACAAACAAAGTTAAGAACAAAGAGGTACTAGAAATGGTAGGAGCAGAAAGAATTATATGAAAAACAGTAAAAAATAGGAGAAATATGCTGATAGGATACATACTAGGGCATAAGGGAATAACGCGAAATATATAAGAAGCAGAGAAGGAAAAAGGAGTGGTAGAGGTAGACTTACATTAGACTATTGTCAACAGATAGTGAGGGATGTGGGCTTTGTGAATTTTAAGAAAATGCGTAGGTTAGCTCACAATAAAAAACAGTGTAAGCACGCGTCCAACCAGTTGTAAAACTGAAGACCTATTGATGATGAGCACTTATCGCTGATTTATAATCTTAGCGACTTTGGATGCGCAATGGAAGAAGTGAGAAACTGTAGAAAATGATGTAACACGGTGTTTCAGTTCAATTTAAAAATAATATTACCTTTATTGTAACGTCAAGTTATAAATTTGTAAATAAATACTTAACCTATGATAAATACATAGAAAGCAAGGCGTATTCGAAGCGCAGTCTTGAAAAAGTGCTTTATAATAACTTTTAACAAAGTGAAATTAAACAAAATACACAAAACGGATAGAAAGAGGCAGGGTTAGTAAATGTTAAAACTAACGTGTCTAGAATACACAGTATCGGCTCGACGGTGAGTTAAAAATTTGTACAGAAACTGCTACTTTGATGATTATTTAAATTATGATTTCATCATGTTTGCTCTATACTTAGTAACAGTTACGAAATAGAAAAATTTCTAAAAGTTATAAGATGCCTACAAGTCCTTTTTAGTATGTTTATGTATAAAAAATATTCATACGGTGACACCAATTTTAAAATAATACTGCAGTGTAATTAAAATTCCCTCGTGTATATAAATGCCTACCTTACCTGATATCACAAGATCGAGAATTTCCTGTAAAAAGAGAGAAGCCCAAGGTAAAGTTGGATGGAAAACGGCTTGAGGAAAAGGAAAACTCATTAAAGATAAACGGCTAGTAGAGTGTTAGCTCTGGGTGCGTCATGAGCTTGGGTCATGGGTTGATAACGACCGAAAATATAGATAAAGAGCGCCACCGTATTTTTTAATACAATGACATATAAAAACACGTGTAATTGTATTAGGGAAATGCGGAAACCTGAAGTCTATACCGCTTATGCAGTCACAAAACCTAAACATCGACCTTGCAAAATACTTACCAATATATCATTTATCAGATGGATTACAGATGCCTCGGTCTATTCTGTGAACAAACAAATGCACCGCTTGTGTTCATAAATATATTCATCAATAAGTAACATGATTGCTTTAATTTCCAAAAATAATATATACCTAGGGAACTTGTTGACATTAGACAGAATTAATCATTTGCTTAATAAGAACCAAGAAATTTCCTCCCTTAAATTTTTTAATAATAAAAGAATCAAGTAAAAAAGAGATTCTATTCACTTAAATTTGTTTATCTTGTTTCAATGGAAATATTTACAATCATAATAAAAATTTTACTTGAAAGGAAGCTAATAGTGTTCTTTCTTCAATAACATAAACCTCATTAGACTTTTAGTATCTCAACATGTCATAACTCTAACATATTCGTTATCTTAATAATTTTACACTTTGAAATTAAAATAGCCTTAAGTAGTACTACGATAGACTTTACAATATAGAGCCAAAAATATTATTTTTAAGTGTTACTAAGTTGTACCATTCAGACAAAGAATAAACTTTAACATTTTGTCCTTCAAGAATTTATCATGTCTTAAGGTTAAAGTACATGACTTCAATAATGAGCAAAAATACTTTTAATGTAATTTAAAAATAATGTAGCGGGCTACTATTAACGCGTTTCACCAATTTAAAACAAGTAATAACAAGTCTTTATTACTTACTGTTCACAAGTCTAATTAACAGTATATGCCTAATTTATAGATGTTTTCAGTCCAATTAACACTGAAGCACTATCATACTAGTGCCATTGACAAACTCTAATATTTTTTTAAACTAAATTCTTAACCATATGGCTTCTCAACAACACTAAACACTACTATAATTTATTTATTACACTTTTGTTTATTTATGTATTCTACAAGCTGGCGGTACAATATACACGTTCACATAACACAAATTTATATTTACTAAAGGAGTTTCAGAACGTAATGAACAACTAACTATATACGAGATGATTTATATACGACATTTTGATATAGACTAACTCCTACATTAATCACCGATCTTATATATACCCTATAATTAAATAGATGACTCATATCCTACTGTTTGCAAGAACGTTCGAGACTGTAGAATATACCTTCGGTTCTGTAGCTGTGTGTTTGACGGGTTGCTTAACAGTAGTCCGTAACAATACTATGTTGTAATAGTATCTAAAAACTGTAGATATTTTGATATGAAGTTTAAATAACACTTTTTGGTGAAGATAAAACGTTTTTCCTAAAAGAATAAATATTCAAGGCAACAATACTGCCATCTTTAAATTTTTTTGTAAAGTTACTAAAACAAAAATGGGATGCTTTTACAAAACCCACTTCGAGATAACAATATTAAAATAAAATATCAACCTTTCATTTAACTTGGGATATTAAAATAAATCCAATGTACTTTAAGGTTAAGATCACTCACGTGCATGAAGTGCAGTTGAACCAAAAAAACTTGAATGTTCTTACCAGAACAAAGCATCACCATATGTCGACGAATCTGCGATGCACACAAAAAATCATATTATAACGTTGAACTTATATTGGAGCCCACAAAAACCTTTTGAATAAAATATTACTAAATTAAACAAATTCTTCACTTAATGTGTCTAACAATTTTCATTACTCCAAAATTTATCCAAAATTTTACCTCTCTAGTATTGCACTACGGAAAACGAATTAATAAATTTTATAAAATATTTCATACTAACTGTATTAATGATTCTCACTAAAATTTCATTGTATCGGCAGAAATCAAACTGAACTTCACAAATAGTGGAATACAAATCGCTCCACACTAAAAGCTATCAGGAACCAGACTATGACACGATGATTTTAATTGCTTAAAAACTTTTTATTTTCGAACACAGCACCAAGCCTACTCATTTAAGGCCATCTTGACTCTCCTTAAACCAGTCGAGTCGCCTTCTCGTTCAACCTCCAATCGAAAAGTGTTCGCTAAATGACATAAATAACTAATATAACAATTTAGTTATCTGAGGGGAATGAGCCCATTATTCATTTTATACATAACAAGCTATCATTTGTCACCAAACGATTACAAATTATGTTTTTATTTTATTAAAGCATAATATTAAATTTATAGAGAATATGTAACTAAATTACAAAAAAAATACGTTACAGCAGTAACGTCAAAGCTGTTGGAAACATTACTATTATTCCACAACCATATTTTCACTTTGGTCTTTAGTTTTTTCAGTAATATTTAGGGTTTCTGCGATGGTCGTTGAAATTTTAAAAAACCTATACTATTTGGAAACAACAGAAGTCGAACTTATTTCATGCTTTGAGTTATTGTCAATACTTGGTCCTGAAGGTTTGACAGTTATTTCGTTACCTTGTGTATATAACCCCACTGAATAATATTGGATCCAGTCTATAAATTTGCATCTGCAGTATTTCAATTTGAAGTTAATTTTTGATTTATGTCCTTCTAGAAAGTTCGCTACTAAATATATTATCACGTGAAGAATTATTAAAATGAAAACTGCTCAAATCTGAATTAAAATTTAAATTTTAACAGATGTTTGCATTTACATAGAGAAATCTTATTACGCGAGGTAATCTGCCCTATTAATATTGTTAAAAATGCGGCGGTATTTCGATAACTAACTGATGGTAGAGAAAAGTGGAACATGTATACGAAAAATAAATGATAATAATAAAACAAAACAATTACTTCAAACACTTACCTTTGTAAATAGCGAAGCGAAACACATTAATTTTTTTGCGACCGTGCAGAATAGAAAGCGAATATAATTCTTTTTATTGCGACTCTCTAGTACGGTATATGAAAGTAGACTCTTCTTTTCTTTACCATGGCAGGTGACAAATATTACAAAATTTTCGTTCTACTACAACACAAGGAACACGAATTACATAGTTTTCCAAAATTATAATGATACAGAACACAAAAGCGTTGAATTCAGTAAAATATAATTTTTCCATTATTTTAGATATTGTTAAGTCCGTTTAGAAGGTAAACCAGATAAAATACCTGCATTGTAGCAGAGGTGTAAGTAATTTTATTTTATGCTCAAAGTAAGCTCGATAATGAAGTGTGACACGATGCTACATCCAGCTCAAACTATCTGTATTCAAAACAGATCGTATTGCAAACATGTCAAACATAGCGAATGAGTTACGCGTTTTATAATTGCTTGAATTCGGCAGAGTACGTCACATTTAAAATTGAACGTGGTGTATGCCTTTGTGACTGAAACCCAAGGGCTTATGAAAATGGTTACTAAATTGGAATCAAAAGTTTCAGTAAGGCACGTGTTTAAACAAATGTGTGCTGGTTGAATCCAATTTCAGCAAGCGAATAGGGTTGCTATAACATTGATAAATTTATTACCACAAATTCTCCATATCCTTAATTTCCAAAGATGCTCAATCACATACTGTTTCAGCTCTGGACCTTCAACATCAAGTTTAACTGATATTTAGTAGTCTGTGTTGAATTTATGTAGTATTTCAGGATGACGTCAATAACAAATAAATACCACCCTATAACAGACTAACCTAATATTCAACTCTTACGAAAACGTTGTTCAACCTACGCTTGTGAAATGCTTGTAGTTGTAACCAAATTATCAGTGATTCCTACATCGTCTTACTAAAGAGTAGGGTATTTATTTAGATTACGTGGTTTTTGTACAACTGATGCTATTATGAAGGAAAATCATTTATGGAAATGTACAAATAGGTAATTTCAGGTCCAATAACTAGATGGAAAATCTGTTGCACCATCCAAATATAAAATCTTTGAATTCAGACTTATTGGGAGGTATGTTATTAACTCGATTGTTACATTCTTTTTGAAGAACTTTGACAAAAAACTGGAGAAATATGTGAAAACGTTTTTCGTTTCTAAAGTGCTATTTCAGCGGGCTCTAGCTAGATAAAAATTTTAAATATATATTTTATCCTTGATTATTCTCTACAGCAAAATACAAACATTTAATACATGTTTGATATGAATTTTACTTATTCGACTATGCACAACGTTGCCCCTACTTCCAGGACATACCTCTCTAAGCGCTCTGCTTACAAAGAATACTATAATGGTTTCTGCACGATGCTTTACTGCAAGTACTTCAATGAATAGAAATTCTATTTCGTTGCAAATATAACCACCACAAAGCATAATTTTGTGCTGAATTAGAATTGGAAACTTATTTCAAAATACATGCTTTGCTTCACAAAATGGACGTTTATTTCCTATTACTGAAGTGCACGTATTACTGTCCGAAGTAGCAGAAATTATGTGCAGGAAAGCAGATAGAACAACAAGGAACTTTAACAAGGTATATTGCATTTGTACTTTAGTGTAGCATAGTGGAAACATATTTAGAAGTTTGAAATCCTCAACTACTAAAATTTAAGATGATATTTCTCATAAACTCTATACAATAAGCAACTGCAGTAACAAGAATTTCTTTAAAAGTTTCAACTAAGCACTTTGTGTTATATCTCAACAAGTCAAAAAATAAAAACAGGTAAGTTATAAGCGTACACGATAAAAGTTGTTAATTTTGTTTTTCCTTAAGAAAATCTAGTCCAAAAAGACTACTTTTGTGAGTTCCAAAGGGCATCACGTCTATATGACTCCTAGAAACACATCACCATCAGTGTCTCCCAACATGGCAGAAGTCATAGGCAATCCCAATGTCGGACGCCAAGTCAGATGACATGTGGGGTAACTGTATTGGGCCACGTGATTCTTAAATGTATGAAACAAGTGGAGTGAATAACCTTTGGAACTCGAAAAAATTGTCATTTCGAATGATAGATTTCTTATCGTAAAATACGTATAACATGAACGATGTTTTCTAGTATAGGCCATAGAATTTAGACGCCTAAGTCTTTTGTCTGCTGTTACGAACGAAAGCTATGCCATTATAGAACTATCTCAAAAAATCGAACGGTGGGACGGTTACATAGTCAAACCACAACAACGTTGAAAAAGTCAAACCTTTGGTGAATTGCTACAAAAACGTTTGCATTAGGATTAATCTCTTAAAAAATTTTTAAAAATTAAGAAAGTCGTATATCCTGGTAGAAGTTCTAACGTAATAAACAGTGCAAAAAGTTATTGTTATGGATATGTACAATAAGCGCCGTATCATTCATGGTTAGATCATTTCTCTCGGTTATTGTTTCTGTTTAGGCAACGGTGGTGGCAGGAACTAGAAATGGCAAATCGCAAACGTACCACAAAAGGTAGTTTAAATTGAGCAACGACAATTATCCAGCGCAGTTCAGTCTACTCCTTTTTGTTTTAGAAAACTGAGTAATTAAGTCAAATTGTATTTCACAATGAAAGATTCCGTTCTAATAACTACCATCCAAAGTATTCGTCCTACTAAACTCCGGCACTATTAGAACGCGAAGATCCACAACATCAATCATTTCTGCCTTAACTCAAAACTCATGCAACATCTACTTACCAAACCTAAACTTATCTAACTTATCACATTCGATCTGGATAAAGACTTTTCCTCCACTGATTCTCTCAACTATTTATATCTACAAAACTTGCTAGAAACCTTAATTCGCGAAGAAATCTTTAGATTAGAAATTTCCGTTTCCGTTTGCCGCCAAAAACAGATTATAAAGACACTAACCATGAACTCCCATATCTTTATTAGTTATTAATCCTACCGAATCCTAGATTTTGTAGCAGTTACCCTTTGCTATAACTGTCAAAGATTTGGTTAGTCTTTGAAATCCTGCTGATCTCTAACAGCATACGGGTGATGTACTAGTACTCCCATCACCAGCTTTTGCCCTAAACCCACCATTGCTATTCTCGTATACACCAATTATTTTTGCATCAATCGTCCACACTACCACCCTGTCATGAGTCCTGATTGTCCCGTATACAAAGAGTCTTTGCACATACCTGAACTACACACAAATTATGGACTCTAGACACAAAACTAGAGGACAAACTAGAACCCTTCTACATACCTATCCCAAACTAATCACCATCCAATTCACTTACCACATTCTTAGGCAGGAACCATAGGACTATCTCACATTCTACAAGAAAACCGTATACTTATCCATAATAAAATTTTGAACCTCCATCTACACGCCCGGATCTAAGCACATCTTAATCTCCGGAACCGCAGTTTCACTTAAGCCGTCATTTAAAAAAACTTTCAAATAGACGTAGCCTACTATACCCCCCCAATCATCTCCACAAATAATGTCACAGAACTCCATAAGAAATCAGGTACCATTTACCTTATCTCTTTTTATTTCCAATTCAGAAACGTGATTAACCTCTGTTTACACGCGTTGAACCTAATATTCAACAAAATTGGGAATAACTCAACAATCATTTCAATCGGCGCTAACGCAAAATCTACTCTCCGGTAGAATGACGATACTAACAAAAGCGGGTTTTTATTCTAATGTTTTATACATCAATGAGACGCCTCCACATACAAAACTCTCCTGCTCTCATCCTTAAATGTGACTCCCGGCGCTACTAATCTTACATTGACCTATCACTTACAATCACGTCGCCTCCAATTTGCTTGCTCCTAAGGCAGTCTCATACATTTACCAGTCCAGTGACGATAATTTCATTACCTTCGACGTTCTACCCAACTTATTGACACATACGCCTCTACAAACCCCCCACTCCACCAACACATACAAAGCAAACTGGCTTCACTAGAACAAAGGAGAGAAAATGAAAAAAAAAGAAAAAGAAAAATAGACCAAGGAAAAAAGAGAAAGAAAAAGTCGTGGCAAAGGAAGGATTAAACATTACGCCACAGGGTTCCTTTGATATTTCTCGTTTAAAACATTTTTTAAGCACACCACCTCTAATATTTAATACAGTTTATGTACTGCATGGAGAAATTAATACCTGATATTTTGAATAAAGTGTGGACCTAGGCTGATAATATTTTGCAAAGTGTTAATTCCTATTTTAATCATATTTTTACGCACTGCTTTATGGCCGTTCTCTTTGAGATTTATACACATCAGAAACGATATTTCGAGCCTTAAAATCACAATTCAAGTGTCACTTTTGATATTAGATCAATAGCTGTGAGAGGCGATATTGCTTTATCACTAATACAATGCAACGAATTCGGGTTATTTTTAGTTCAAATCATTACAATGTTGGTGATTGTTACTGTGTTATCTTATTATTCTGTTTGTTCTGTGACCTGACATACTCGTACTTGTAAGTTTGCTTATTTTCCTGATCTGATACTTTGTTCGTAAATTAGGAACCAAGGGAAGTAGCGTTGTGGCTTGTTTGCTCCTAGCTGAATGCCGCCTTTATTTGTACTGCTTCTTAGGGGAAATAGCTAGATGGTTTTTTTTCTTTCGCTGTTTACAGCGTACCGTGGTCAGATTTGGAAAAAGAAGGCGGTTCCTGTAATGTGGTTCTTCCTAGATTATCATATCGCTAGCTGACTTTTAACCCAAGATAGGTAAATCAAAATGAACAACACTGAATTTCGGTAAAATAAGACATAAAATTAGAAATCTCTCAATTGTATAAACAGAAACATGTTAAAAAATGTTTTCCAATTCCCAAATTATTGAATTTATATAAAATTCACCAATAAAAATTAATCAGCTGATTTCACGTTAAGCGTATTGGCTACCTTAGGAAAGTCGATCCCAGGTCGCAACACAAATTAAAGGCAATCATTTTTTTAAACTTTAAAAATTTTTGCTTAATGTACTCAAACCAAATATTACAAACATCAATAAATCAAAGTAACCTTCAATTTATGTCATAAACGTCAAACTTGAAGTTTTTATTATTTTGACAACGATCCTAGGTCATGGATCGAAACGTAAATAAAGATCATTTAAAAAAATATGAGTGGTTTAATTCCCAAAGAAGATTAAGAAGAACAGTTATTATTCATTTATTTTTAAGAATTAACACAAGAACATTGAGCATATCGCGTTTTCATCGATACATTACAATACTATTATTACATTGTTCTACATTTAACTCATTATATAATCTTAAGTAGTAACTGTCATTATTATAAAACGCTGACAAATAATAACTATTACTAACGTAGTTTTGTGGTCCATGGTATTGCAAATATAATATGCACAGAAATCTTTCAGTATTGCTGGGATAAAATCTTTAATTAACTTACACCTCCTTTCTGCGCGAGGCGAAAACTTCCTACATGATGATTTCGCCTTGCAATATATGTCTTGAAGAGTAAATTAGGATGAGCGCTGATAGTTTAAATAGTTAAATTGTTTATATTTAAATTTCTATACATGTCCATTTATAGTTTAGTTCCGTACTGGTTTAAAACTTAGAATGCACAACCAATTTATCTGTAAATGCTTGAGTATAATTATGTTGAATTTCATTCACTACTAGCCTAGACACTTGTTAATGCTTATTGCAACAATTATGTTTCACCTGAACTAAATTTAACAATTCTCTTCATATGCACTCTCTGAATTTTACCTAAATTGTCCATAATTGTATAGTTATATTATACGTATTTCGGGTTTTGCATAAATGTGTCAACGTAAAACTGTATGTGATCCTGCCTTTGTTCTAAGACGATGAGATCATCGGCGCAATTATATATTTTCTAGATAAACCAAAATTAGGCTGTATAGATCAAATATAATGCAAAATAATTTTTTCTTAAATTAGAATTTATAGAAGATTTGAGTAGCTGAGAAAATTCTAGACTAATTTGATATGCTACACCACTAGAACGCAGGAAAGCAAAAATTAATATTAATAAATGTGTTTTACGTTGTATTTCATTCTTAGGTTTAATGTCTTATTGACAGAAAACGATACCCTTAATTAAATCTATGGAAAAGTAGGGTGGGGATAATTAAAATAAAGTTAAACTTCAAGTTAGTCAGTTTAAAAGCGTTTGTCAACCGATTTAGACGTTTATTATGTGACTTAGTGGTGCTCGTTAATAAAAAAATACAGAATAAGTCTTTATAACATTTGGGGTCAGGTGCTCTTAAATTAATCTCTAAATTAAAATGGAGTCTGTAAGCTGTTTCTTAATCATGCTGAAACTTTTTCTTATTTAAATGCACTATTAAGGTTATATCTAAATTATAATGGAATCTGTGCATTAAACAATGATTCGAGATGTGCAAGTAATGATTTTGATTGATTCGATAATGTGGTGGTTTAGGCGTCTGCTTTGCATGCGGGCAGCAGGGGTTCGAATCCTGCTTGTGTCGAATTTTATCTCTAACAACTTGCAGAAAAATGTATATACAAGATAGAGTAAAAGTGGATATGTACAGGGTAAGTCCAAAATCGTAACGTCTAAAAAAATAGGCGAATGACAGATGTGACGCCAGAAAAAAATGCAGATGACAGTTGTGACATAAGAAAGATGGTATTATCGTTAATGAGTTTTCCATTAAAAAACAATTAGTGTTAATGAGTTTTTCCATTAAAAAGCGATGCGCTAATGCGCTTTTAATGAGAAAACTCATTAAAAAACGATTAGTGCAGGTGTGAGGCAAGGGTGTGGGGTATGGGTTGGTGGAAAGCGGTGCCTCCTCCCTCAATCGCTGGAAATGATCTAACATGCTCGCCTAACATTTTTCAAGTAGAAATTGTTGGGATTTGAGCCCGGTATCTTATGCATAGTAGTAACACGCGTACCAACTACGCCACGGAGCTGCCTGTGAAACATACCCTACATTTCATTTTTCAATGTTCCATCCGAAGGTACTACATTGGCCAGGAAGCGAGTTTTTTTACTTGGTAATTTTGAATTTTACTGAACCCTTGCTGTTGCAAGAAAGGTAGAGATCTTTAACGTGTGTGACAACACCCACACACGAGACCTCCATTTTACCTTTCATCCGAACGAGGATGTATTTTTGTGAAAAATGCTCGCGTAACATTTTTCAGGCGGACCGTGTCGGGATTTGAACTCGTATCAAACATACTAACAAATACAATGAAATGAAGAATTACAATCCAAATTATAGAATTACTACACTTACCGATCTAATTGCTATTAAGGCAATTCCTGGTCTTCTATGCATGTCGCGGATTCCCAAGAGTAATGATGACTTTTCCATTACTTTGACTAAAACATGTAGACTATTTTTCTTAAACGCTGTCACTATGACACTTTTACAAGAAGAGTAAACTATACATTTTTGTTTGTCAAAAACTACGGCATGTCCTATTTCCGTCATTTTACTTACGGAAAGTAGGTTTGCCTTTATGTTTGGCACGTATACAACATCTTTCACTATCAGTTCACCCATATTTGAATTGAGATTCACATTTCCAATACCTTCTGAGTGCATTGTTTGATTGTTTGCAACCCTTACCGATACAGTTTTATTTTCTTGTAGACAGTTGAATAAAATATTAGTCGGTGACATATGTGCTATCGCCCTCGAGTCTACAAACCACTGTGATGTTTTGATATTTGCGGACACCACTGTTGCTAGTAGTGCATTTTTTTCAATCTTCTGTTGAGAATTATCTTTTGCAGATTCTTTAATTAATTTACGACAATTCTTCTTGATATGTCCAAGTAGACCACAATTATAGCATTTAGGTCTTTTATTATTGGGCCTAAAAGGCTTGTGATTTGAATTGTTTAAACAATTAGGTTTGATCTTACCCTGCGCTTTCAACATTAAAGCTGCAGAGATCGTGTTTGTACTCTTATTCATCTCCAGCAAACGGGTTTCTACAATGCATAATCGCTCACCCAGAGATTGTAAGCTTCTCTGTTCTTTTGTTACAGATTCTCAGGCATTGAGGAATTCAAAGGAATCCATAAGCATTGTATTAAGGATTCGGTTTAGGAATAGAGTCGGGAAACTGTACCTTATCTTCCTTCCAAGTTTCGTCTTGGAGTTCTGTCCATAACTTTTCTAGCTTTGCAATATGTTTGGCAATGCTGTCATTAGAATCTCTTTCTTTTATTCCAAAGAATTCGTTGAATAAGCTATCTTGCCGCTGTTCAGTTCGTTGCTCATAAATCGAATGTAGCTTATCCCACATATCCTTTGCAGATGAACACATATTTATCAACTGCCTAACTTGACTTGTAAATGGGGTTAATATGATATTTTGAGCTATGAACTCGATCATACGTTTCTCCGTAGCAGTTTCTTCAATTTTCTTTTCGGATATTTCAAGTCTCTTTTGTACCCCCTCAAAAGCATTGTTCACCTGAAGCTGGAATTTTATCTGAAATTTCCAATCGCTCCAATTACTCTGACCTTCAAGCTTGGCTATATTACCCTTTTGTAACACCTCAAAAGCATTGTTCATCTGAAACTGAATTAATCGCTCCAATTACTCTTCCCCTCAAGCTTGTCTATATTAGTGACAACAGTTCTTGATTGATCCATTTTGCTTTTGTACACTGCTACTAATTGGTAAAAAACATACCTGGGACCATAACCTGTCGTTATTTTATTTTGTTGAGTAAATTTAAGGAACTAACATTAGTTTTATTTTATTTAACAGTCAAAAATATCAAACATATTTTGATATACAAAAAATGACAACGATTCTCATGTATTTTTCCACTGATATATTGATATCTCGCTACAGTAGAAAAATACATTACAGACTATTCATCATTATAGACTATGTAGTGTGATATCTGTACTTTATATACATAATTTAACACATTTAAATTGTTTCACTTCAGCAGCTTTCTGTTACCCAAAAAGGATTATATTATTTTGAACTATTTTCGGAAAATAATTTAATACATAGAAAATATGGTTATTTTTATTTATTAACACAAATTACAAATAGTTGAAATTGAGTAAAAAAAATACTAATTAAGAATTGGAGCGATAGAAATTTATTGTTACGTTGGAATTTTCTTGATTATTGATATAGATATTTAAACCATCTTGTGGCTCTGGTCGCCCTGGACATATATTGAACACTTTATTTGAAGTTGACGCCTTAAGAAAAGTGGATGGAGCTAATGATTCATGTACGTTGGATTTAGTGGTTACGGACAACATTTATGCAATTTTTAATTGACCCTTCAGAGAATTTTCCACGTAACCTTCAGCTACAGAACTAGATTTCCAACCACCCAACTTCTTTAACTGATAAATGTCGCCTCCAGTATTGGAAAGTAGAGTAGCTGCTGTCCGTCTAAAGCTATGTCCGGTATACTTGTCAACGTTTTTAAATTTAAAAACATTGCTATTTTTTTGGAGAATTCGCGATTGAATTATGGGTCACGGTATACATTACGTGACCTCAGCCAGAGACTTCTAACTTGGGGTAAATACTTTCAGATACGTTTAAAATAACAAAACAACAGAAAAAATGCGGGTTTTTAGCGATTTATGCGTAAAAACGAAATTTTTGTATCCAATTTTGAGGTTATGTAACCCAATTAGGTGTTATTTTAATTTTGCTTTAAATATGTTTAGGACATTCATTGTGATATAACAAAAGAACGAAACACATTTGGATAGTTATTTCTGATAATCGGCTTTGAATACAACTTACACAGGGTTGAAATATGTATTGCCAAAAAAAATTTTGCTTAACCTTTTCTAAGAATGTGTCAGGAGTATAACTTAGTTATTTTGATTATTTTACTTTTATCACAAATACACACCACTGAGTTACACCCTGATAAAAAATACTTGAGTTTCGGTTTTTTCATTAATATAATTAAACTATTAAATACTTACGTTTTCAGTTACTATTATAGCTCATTACCATTTTTATTATAAGAATTAATTTCTGTTTTTATTTTGTGAAGGATTAAAGCATATTGTATATTTATATTATTGTCCCATTCTGAAATGTTGGTGCATAAGAACAACAAGGATGTGCAATGATTAGGCAAAACGTTGTTGAATATTACTTCACTAACATTATTTGTTGCTGAGGGTATTATGAAGGATGGGTATCTACTTACATTAAGGTTATTGATATAGAAGTTGTACTAACATTATTCGACGCCGCAAAAATTTTTTCTTAACCATCCTCCCGAGTCTTTACGTTCGAAGAGTCCCGCGAGCAAAAATTTTTTCTTAACCATCCTCCAGAGTTTTTGCGCTCGAACGAGTCCCACGATAAGCTTTTTGAGGTTAGGTTACTGTTAAAAATAGATATTATTATTAAAAAACACAAATCACTTAACACGCATATCAGAACAGTTTTGTTTTTTTGTTGCTAAAACTATTATAGATTGTTCTAATATGCGTGTTAAGTGATTTGTGTTTTTAATAATAATATCTATTTCTAACAGTAACCAACCCAGGACTAGTTCGAACGTAAAAACTCGGGAGAACGGTTAAGAAAAAAATTACTGCTGACACTCCCAAAAGTTGGCTCAAGTTCTACTTTTCTGGATATTTTGAGATCGATGCATGCGTGTTTGTTCAGAAAAGCACGTGATTTGTTTTGTTTTGTTATAACCTTAACCTTACCTTTTCGTGTAGTTTGCCGTTATATATTTTGCGTTTTGTAGACCGTATTTTTTGTTCCATCAAGATTCGTCGTTGCTTTAAAAGCAAAATAAGAAACCAATTCATTTTTCAGTTCGTAATTCACAATCTAAACTTCACATACACTTAACATAAACATACACATAAACTTCACACAACCCAAAACAATGACAAATGTCATCTGTTAAACTATTTTCCCCAAATACCTTAAGCAAAAAATACCCTAGATGATTAACAGCGAAAATATCTAATTCCCCAAATATCCAAATCGCTAAATCTCTATAGCACTAAAGTTACCTTTAAGGTGCGGCGGGGTTAGGTTTCTGTAATAGTTGCAAGAGATTATGTTGTTGAGGTTTCAACTTAGGTTAGTAGTGGAAATATTTTACTACTAAGACAAAATAATTGAAGAGTCATGAGCAGAAATAGTGTTGAAGTATAAATAGTGCTGAAGCGAAACCATTGTTGAAGTTTCAACTTAGGTTAGTAGTTGAAATGTTTTACTAGTACGACAATAATTGAGAACGGGTATATGAGCGGAAATAGTGTTGAGGTATAAATAGTGCCGAGGCACAAACAGTATTGAGGTGTTAACTTAGGTTAGTAGTTGAAATGTTTTACTACTAAGGCAAAATAATAGAACGGGTGTTAGAGCGAAAATAGTATTGAGGGATAAACAGTGCTAAGCCGAAAAAATAGTGCTGAGGCGAAAATAGTCTTAAAGTTTCAACTTAGGTTAGTGCATGAGTGCATGAGTGCATGAGCGGAAATAGTATTGAGGCATAAATAGTGCTGCGGCGAAAATAGTGTTGAGGTTTCAACTTAAGTTAGTTGTTGAAATGTTTTACTACTAAGACAAATAATCGAACGGGACACGAGCGGATATAGTGTTGGGGCATAAATAGTGTTACGGCGAAAATAGTGTAGAGGTTTTTACTTAGTTGGGTAGTCGTAATGTTTTACTACTAAGATAAAGTGATCGATTTGGTACATGTGTAAAAATACTGTTGTGATTTCATTACGGGTTCAACACTAACTAACCTGAGCATATCCTAGTAATAATTCTACGATTATGCTGTATATAGCCCTATTGTTGCAAGTTTCCTACGATAACGGCTTTGTCGTGTCGAAAATACTCATATATATATATATATATATATATATATGTTATGTATGTTGATATTTTATGTGTAATGATGCTTTAATATAAGAGTAAAATAATAGGTGCAACCTGTAATATGGTGTTAGTCTGTAATTGATAAAATAAAACTCTCTCAATTCAATTAATCCACGGCTTTTTGAAACTCTCTCTCAGGGAAACTGAATCTAGGATTTTAACTCTGTAAGGAGAAGTAGGTTCTTTATCCCCTTACAGGTATTGAAACACAGACGCCTAAAGCGTATACGATCAAAATCAATTTAACCTCTAAGTTGTGCTTTCGTATACCGATTAAACAAAGATTGATAAATTTGTTCTGCAATTATTTATTCTGGTTAACGTTGAAATTTAATTTATTCCAAATTACTTAATATGAAGAGTAGATAATATTAACTTTTATACCTGTAACTCCGTTGAATGTGTTTGGTTGTACAGGGTTGGATACAGGATACACAGAGTTGCCTTGAACGCTTTCAGTGAGTACCTAAATATATAAGTTTTAATATAAAATACAAATATGTTTTCCTCTAGTTTGGTTCTCTTATGGAAACTCCTTCAACCACTAATTGTTTTATTACTCTACAAACTACAAACACCTTATACGTCACCAATTAAAATTGATCAGCTGCAACTCCTGAACCACAACAAAGGATGCCCGATGTTGGTATATATTTAAATTCCTCTTTGGAATTTATCCTCGTCGTATAACTTTTCACTTTCCTTCCTTATTATTTTGAATCAAAATGCATGCACAATTAACACGTCTATTATTTTTAACAATTTTTAATTACAAGCTCTTGAGCCAAAACAATTTTTCAATGTCCCAAAATTTAGTCAAACTCTCTTTTTCAAAAATTTTTAATTAATTTTAAAACAATTATCACCTAGACAACCACAAAAAAAAAAACTTATTTCTAGCCTACTACTAATATAACATAAGGGATGCATTCAACTAACTTAACTTAAATCTACCTAATTACTATTTTAGAACATGTTTGTTTTTATTTACATTTTATTTGACATTACAAAATTTTTATGTTGATTTATATTTTAAATGTATTAAACATATCTTATTTTAGGAAACTCAAAATTATAATTGGCATACAGTATCCTGCAAAATTTACAAATGCTAAACTGAAGACAAAACCTAATACACATTCAACCGAAGATGCATTGGATACCCTTCGTATATGCAAACAAATAATAATGCTTTTTATAAACTTCAAACGCTGTACTTCTAGTACGTAATATCCTATTTATGCTTTCAACAAGTAACTATTCATCAATCTTTGTTAACCGTAGTGTTTTAACTTTTGTATAGCTTGATAAAATGGAAAATTTATGGTTTTATCCGTAGCACTAACGAACTACCTTTGTAGATCCTTTGATAAATGTCAAATGTCATAAAAGCCCCACCTGGTTTGATAAAATAAATAGAAGATTCTCTTTCCTCTAAACAGTGTCAACGATTGTAATAAGCTTATATTTATTTTATTAAACCACTGCTAACCTTACGTTTTAAAAATTACTAACTGTAGTTCAACCATATCAAATTTTAATATGAATACTAATACTAAATTTAACTTTTGTAGAAATGTGTAGACTTGATTACTAATGCCTGTAATTTACTAATTCTTTGTGATATAAAATGTGTATGTGTATTTATTGTATAAATGGGTATAAATGTTCCAAGTGAAATCGTCCCCGACATTCACCCCTTTCATTCTCAAGTTCAAACGTATTACCATTAGCGAAAATTTTCCTTATTTGATAAGGTCCTTCATATGGAAATAATAATTTTGCACAAATGTTTCTACCCCAATTCGAAACTCTCAACCTCTTAACGATAACTAAATCCCCTATCTGAAATTTTGTCTGTTTCTTTATTCGATTGCATCGTTTCTCGACCTCCCAACGTTGTCTAGTCTCTGCCCTAGCTCTGGCCTGTTCTAATAAACTGTCAATGTCCTCCACCTCGTTCTGATCTCGCCATGGCCTGGCTGGTACCACCCCTTTCATTAACGTTACTGGACAAACTTTCGTCACTGAACTCGGTACAAAATTCAAATAATTTTCGATCCTTTGTAAATTTCGAACCCAACTATTATGCTGTCCCTCAACCGATATCCTTAAGTACTTGATGACTTCCCTAATGTAGCGTTCACATGGATTTTCTTGTGGATGTCGTATACTACAAAACCCAACCTTTATACCTTCTCCCCTTAATTTATCAATTACTCTTTTATTATTAAAATAAGTGGCGTTGTCCATCAATATCTTTTTCATCACACCTGTCTGTTCAGTGTACTTTCTTATGCTCGTCAAAACGTGTCTTGTGTTGCAGTTTCTGCCTGGGTATAATTTTACGTACTTTGAAAAAATGTCCACTATCACCAAAATATGTCTGTATCCGTTATGTCCTGGTATTAAGTTGCTTACATAGTCGACTGCTACGATGTCCAAAGGTCTTTCTGTGTTAATTACCATGTGTGTGTTTTGTAACGTCATGTTCTTGTCTTTGCTTAGTAAGCATGTTCTACAACTAATTATGCTGTCCTTTATCAAAGAAATGTCGTTGTTCGTATAAAAAGTCTCCCTAAACAGTAAAAAGGTCTTTCGTATTCCAATGTGTCCGTATGTCCTGTGAATTTCTACGATCATTTTTAGTGCTGTCTCTTTCGATAATACTAGTAAGTCTTCGTCCCCAATGCATTTTACCAAAAAGTTGTTCCTCAGATTAAAACCTTTATATCCCACCCCATTTTGCTCGTTTAATTTCGTCCGAATGGTCATAATGTCATCGTGCTGTTGCATGTTGATAAATTCCTGGTTTGTCCATCTACCCTCGTCTTTAAATGTCTGTAACGCTACTAAAAATCCCTTTTTTTCACCCCCAGTTGTGTCGTCCTTTCTACTAAGAAAGTCTGCAGTCACGTTCTCCTTCCCTGGCTTGTGCCTAATGTCAAAGTCATATTCTTGTAGTGTTAACGCCCACCTATATAAACGGTTATTTAAAAAATCTTTCTTCTTCAAAAATGTCACCGCTGAATTATCTGACTCTATCAGAAACTTATTCCCTAACAAATAAAACCTTAATTTTTTCACTGCGTACACAATAGCTAACATCTCCTTCTCGGCAGTTGAATACCTTGTCTCACATTCCTTCAGTACTCTTGAAATGAAGCATATTGGCACTTCTACCCTCTTTTGTATCTGAACTAATTCTGCGCCTATCGCACGATTGGATGCATCTGTTCGTAAAATAAACCTATCTACAAAATTTGGATATTTTAACGATAATTCCTGATAAAAACCCCCTTTTTAAATCCTGAAATGCATTCTCTCGCTGCTCCGTCCACCTCCATCTCTCATTCTTTCTAAGTAATTCCACCAATGGTAGGCACAATTCTTAATAATGTGGTATAAAACGTTTATAGTAGTTGAGAACTCCTAAAAACCCTCGCAAGCCCCTTAAATTTTTCGGTTGTTCTAAATTTTTAAGTTCGTCCAACCTTTTTTTACAAATCGTAATTCCCTCGTCACAAATTACAAATCCCAAATAACCAACTTCACGTTTGAAAAATTCACATTTTTCTACATTCAACTGTAAACCTCCTTCATCTATCCTACGTATAATTTTTGTTACATGTTCCAGGTGTTCCTCGTTATTCCTGGAGAATATCAGTATGTCATCGACATAGTGCGTGCAAAATTCCTCGAACTCATTTAATAACTTCTGCATGGCTCTGACCAATGCAGCTGAACTTGAAGCAAGACCAAATGGAACTACTCTATATTGAAATATTTCTCCTCGATGCTAAAACCAGTATACTTTCGGCTGTCTTCATGCAAAGGAATCAACCAAAATGAGTTTTCAGATCTAATTTGCTGAAAACCCTTCTCCCACTTATTTTGTATAATAAATTATCCATCGATTGTGGCTGTTCATATTGTGCTTTAGTAATCAAATTTAATTTTCTGGCATCTAAACAAATTCTTATATCTAACTTATCACTAGGTTTGGGTACAACAACGATCGGATTAATAAAAGAAGTCCTTGCTGGCTCTATTATTCTATTTTTCAACATATCTCTGATTTTTATCTTAACTCTTTCCCTCATACTATACGGAATCGGATATACCTTCGTGTAAAACCCATTTTCTTCTGTTACTTCTAACTTGTGTACATACTTAGTCGCTACCCTTGGTTCCCCATTAAATAACCCTACGTGCTCATTAAATGTCTCATATAATCTACCCTTTATTCCCTCGTCTATATTCCCTATCTGTCCTTCGTCAAATACCTTCTCAAATAAATTACCTAACATTATCTCATCCTGTCCTTCTAAAATACTTTCCCTAATCATCCCTGTACCATAAACATCACTATTAGTATCCATCCCTTTATTCGAACTCACCTTAGGCACCACCCAATTCTTCCTAATATTTAAAATCTGTATACTCCTATCCTTGCCATCTATTTTCATCCCAAATCTTTCTATAACATCTATCCCTATTATAAAATCTAAATATAACCCCGTTGCCACTAAAAACTCAGCTTCTCCTAGCTTTATTTCCCCTATTGAAATTGGTACACAAATCATTTCGTCGATTACTGATATCTTCTTTTTCATCGCAGACCACAAACTTATCCGTTTTATCTTGCAAATTCTCCCTTTTAATAACTCAGTGTGCTTGATTACTATTTCTCTCTTTACCAGCGACAGCTCGGACCCACTATCAATTAATGCTACATATAAACAATTCTCTAACTTTAAATTAACGAACGGTAAACTACTTTTTCTTTCACCCCTGTCTTCTAATAACGAATGTACAAAACTTAAGCTACTCGTCGTACCCAAATCCACTAAACTTAAACCTATATCTAACTCTAAATTAACTAACTTATTTGCATAATCGGAGTTTTTTTTAAACCCGATGGCTCCTCGTGAACCTGTGCAATTTCAATCAAGTTTTCGGATTCCCTGTTCCTGCCTGACGTCGTCATATGTCGGATACCTACATTACGCTGCTCTGGACTTTTATCTCTCTCCTATTGTATCTTAATTGTTCGTTGTCGTTGTATCTACCCCATAGTCCTGCTGTCCACGTTGAAAATCATGTCGCCGGTTAAATTGTCTCCCATCTCCCCAGTCATTTCTATGCCAGTTATTTGATCCCCTGAAATTTTCGTCTCTATGTACCCGTTGACCCCAGTTGTTCGTTCTCCTTGATCTCCTGATTTTGATTCCTGTTCCAGTTATTGAAACGGTAATTATCCCCCTGGTCCTGGTTTCTGTTCCCATTGTGTTGAGGTGTCATGTGTCTCTCCCCGTGACGTTGTTTCTGTCTTGTATTGTCATATCTATTCCATGTTTTAAAATTTTCCTGTTGATTCCGGTTTCTCCCGGTATTCCTACCTTCCCAATATCTATTATTATTTTCAAATTCCCTGGCCATGTCATAATTCCGCATGATTTCTAAAAATTCTTTCAGTGTTTTAATATTTTGAGTGGCCACCGGCCTAGCCACTTCAGCTTCCATATGTCTCGATAAAAACTGTATCAACTCCTCTTCTCTAAATTTCGGAGTCAAATGCTGCGCCTGATTGTAATTGTCAATGATGTATTCCTCTCGCGACCCCATGCTAGTCGAATACTGTCCTGTTATCAATTTTGTCCGAATTTCTGTCTGTTTCGCGTTACCCCAATATTGTTCTTTGAAAAGAGTTTTAAATTGCTCGTATGTGTTGTAACTTTTCCTGATGATGCTGTGCCATTTTTCAGCGTTTCCCTTTAAACTTGCCCCTATCATTTGTATGCGCACCCTCTCTGGTTCACCTTCCATTATCTCGTCCAACTTGTCTAAGTATAACATCGGCTGTTCGTAACGTCTTCCCTCAAATTTCGGTAAGATTTCTCGTCCAATTTTGAAATAGCCCTGGTCCATTGTTCCTAAACGTCCCCCTTCTAAACCTGTTACTTGTTCCCTAATTACACTAACACTACCTTCAAGTACCCCAAATTTCTCATCTACCCTGTCTTTAAAACCAATTACATCAGCCCTTAATTCCCCTGAATCTCTAATTTTATCCTGAATCATTTCCATCACTTCCCTTTTTGAATTTTGAAGATTCTCAGTTTGTTTTAGATCAACTCCTACCAATTCACACCTTAGCTCCGACAAACCTGTTACAAAATTTTCCTCGACGACTTTTACCCTGTCTTCTATGTCCGTCCTTACTTCATCTCGAAGTAAACTCAAACTGCTCTGTATCAGCGCATTTATCCCTCCGAATTTCATCTCAATCATTTCAAATCTTTCCCTCACTTCCACTCGTGAATTCTCATTTTTCTCTTCCATTTTCACAAATCTTGCCTCCATTCTCTCAAAATTTTTTTTACCTTCCTCAAAATTTCTCCTACTTTCCGCTTGTGAACTTTCAAATTTTGTCTCCAAGTTTTCAAAAATTTTCCTACTGTCCGCTTGTGAATTCTCATTTTTTTCTTCCATTTTTTCAAATCTTGCCTCCTGTGAGTTCCTAAATTCTCTCAAAAACTGCATAATACCTAGCATGTCCCCCTCGTTCGCTGTCTCTCTGATACCTTCAACCTGTCTTTCCACGTCCGGCTGAATTACAACCACCTCTGGCTCCACATATTCTCTTCTTTCCTCCCCTGCATCTCCTGCCGCTAAAGTCTCCATCACCCGTTGCCCTCTCATACCCGTCTCGACACCATAAACCTTTCCTGACCTGGTGATCCCTTTCTCGTCTGACATGTTCTAAATAATGTTGCCTTTTTTTAATGACCTTTTTCTTGCCCCACCAAAATACAAATGCTCCAAACCTGCAAATACGCTAATTCTCTCTCTAAACACCACGCTTACGATACTGCTTGTCGAGCCCCACCAACTTTTGTCCTACTGCAACCTATTACTCTCTAACTTGCCCCACGTTTATTGGTCGCCAATATTATGTAATGTATGTTGATATTTTATGTGTAATGATGCTTTAATATAAGAGTAAAATAATAGGTGCAACCTGTAATATGGTGTTAGTCTGTAATTGATAAAATAAAACTCTCTCAATTAAATTAATCCACGGCTTTTGAAACTCTCTCTCAGGAAACTGAATCTAGGATTTTAACTCTGTAAGGAGAAGTAGGTTCTTTATCCCCTTACAGGTATTGAAACACAGACGCCTAAAGCGTATACGATCAAAATCAATTTAACCTCTAAGTTGTGCTTTCGTATACCGATTAAACAAAGATTGATAAATTTGTTCTGCAATTATTTATTCTGGTTAACGTTGAAATTTAATTTATTCCAAATTACTTAATATGAAGAGTAGATAATATTAACTTTTATACCTGTAACTCCGTTGAATGTGTCTGGTTGTACAGGGTTGGATACAGGATACACAGAGTTGCCTTGAACGCTTTCAGTGAGTACCTAAATATATAAGTTTTAATATAAAATACAAATATGTTTTCCTCTAGTTTGGTTCTCTTATGGAAACTCCTTCAACCACTAATTGTTTTATTACTCTACAAACTACAAACACCTTATACGTCACCAATTAAAAATTGATCAGCTGCAACTCCTGAACCACAACAAAGGATGCCCCGATGTTGGTATATATTTAAATTCCTCTTTTGGAATTTATCCTCGTCGTATAACTTTTCACTTTCCTTCCTTATTATTTTGAATCAAAATGCATGCACAATTAACACGTCTATTATTTTAACAATTTTAATTACAAGCTCTTGAGCCAAAACAATTTTTCAATGTCCCAAAATTTAGTCAAACTCTCTTTTTCAAAAATTTTTAATTAATTTTAAAACAATTATCACCTAGACAACCACAAAAAAAAAAACTTATTTCTAGCCTACTACTAATATAACATAAGGGATGCATTCAACTAACTTAACTTAAATCTACCTAATTACTATTTTAGAACATGTTTGTTTTTATTTACATTTTATTTGACATTACAAAATTTTTATGTTGATTTATATTTTAAATGTATTAAACATATCTTATTTTAGGAAACTCAAAATTATAATTGGCATACAGTATCCTGCAAAATTTACAAATGCTAAACTGAAGACAAAACCTAATACACATTCAACCGAAGATGCATTGGATACCCTTCGTATATGCAAACAAATAATAATGCTTTTTATAAACTTCAAACGCTGTACTTCTAGTACGTAATATCCTATTTATGCTTTCAACAAGTAACTATTCATCAATTTTTGTTAACCGTAGTGTTTTTAACTTTTTGTATAGCTTGATAAAATGGAAAATTTATGGTTTTATCCGTAGCACTAACGAACTACCTTTGTAGATTCTTTGATAAATGTCAAATGTCATAATATATATATATATATATATATATATATATATATATATATATATATATTAATAGTTATTAAGATGAAATGAAAACCCAACTTTGTATTTAAAGTTGAATTACCATTTCAAATCGAACTAGTAATTGAAAACCACTAAAGAACGGCTACAGCAGGACTTGAACCTGCAACCTCTGATTTACCGGATCAGTGCTCTAACCAATTGAGCTAATTGGTTAGAGCACATCCGGTAAATCAGAGGTTGTCATCTGTCTAGTGTTTTCAATTGATATAATAATTCAACTTAATAAAGTGATTCATTCATCTTAATAACTAATAATATATTAAGCATTCATTTGCATTCCAAATGTGGATTATTCTTCTATATATATATATATATATATATATATATATATATATATATATATATATATATAGTTATTAAGATGAAATAAAACCCAACTTTGTATTTAAAGTTGAATTACCATTTCAAATCGAACTAGTAATTGAAAACCACTAAAAGAACGGCTACAGCAGGACATGAATATATATATATATATATATATATATATATATATATATATATCAATGTCGATGAGAACTTGCACATGCATGCACGAAAGTAACGTTCGACAATTGATTTGTTTTGTAAAAGAGTTCGGAATAGTTAATACGATAAGTGAATATTAAATGTAAACATATAAACAAGCAATTACAACAGATACACAATTAGAACACAGCAGTGCCAATTCGCACGTTTGACATTTAATTACTGTGAAGTTTGTTATATTCGTATGGTTGTTGAGGTTAAAAAAGTAACACTATTGTTCGATAAAGAGTACGGATTTATTTTAAAGAAGAAACCATACATGTATAAAACCTACAAAAACTGTGTTTTTAATTAACATATTGTTTTATGGTCTGTCGCACTAGTTTTCAACTTATAGGCATTGGTTGTGTTTCCATTCATTTACCCGCAAATTTTTATGATATTATCAGTAGCGAAAGATTGAACTGAATGCGGCCATTTGTTTTTTACAAATTATGCTGCGCCAATGAGACCTGTTCGAAAACTTACAATCTGAGTTTAAGGGTTTGTTGTATGTGTGTTTATGAATAAATCCTCGAGAGCCTTCCTTGTTGTGGCGCGCATTGAAATTTTCAATTACAATTTCATACTGCAAGAAATATGTTACTGCAGTAATTGTTTTCTTAATCACCCTCCCAAGTCTTTTTGTTCAAACGAGTCCTCGGTTAGTACACTGAAATAGATATTGTTATTAAAAAAACACAAAACACAAGTCACTTAACACGCATATCAGAACAGTCTGCAATAGTTTTAGCAACAAAAAAAAAACAAGACTGTTCTGATGTGCGTGTTAAGTGATTTGCGTTTTTAAATAATAATATCTATTTCTAACAGTAACCTAACCTCAAACAGACTATCGTGGGACTCGTGCGAACGTAAAGACACGAGAGGATGGTTAAGAAAAAAAATTTCGCCTCTGTCTCAAATAGTGTCAAAAGCTCTTCCAACTGTCAAAGATTACACAAGGCGAGTTTATTGTTCTAATAGTATCAAGAGTGCTTTGTATATTCATCCGCAATCAACGGTCGCGTGACATTTCAGTAAGAAGTAGTTACAGATTTTGGAATTTAATTAAACCAATTTTACTGAAAAACCCGCAAATTTTTATTAGTATTTGAAAATGTACGTGTTTTTGTATGGTTTCTAATTATTTTTAATTATTTTTGACAGGTCACGTAATGTAAACCGGACCCGAATTACGTCTTTAGGGTTGTTAGGTAACTTTTCCACGACGTACTTGCATAAAAAAATTTTGTTTACTACATGTTTACATAAATTGGTATATTCTCTTATTGTGGCAATCCGTTTTAGATCCGTTATTGCAAAACTTCGAGGACGGCACGTTTTTGTGTTTAGAATTATGATAATGATTCGTTCTTCAGTCATTTCTATATCATTTATTTTCATTTTAAATAATTCTTCACTCCTCAAGCAATAACTAGAGCAGTCTAAAATGTTTAAGTAGTACTATTGGTACAGTTAATGACATCTTTACTTTTTGTGGAAGAAAATCCAAGGGGACGCAATCTAAAAATTTATCGACGTCTTCCTTATTGAAAACATTTGATTTCTTAGGGCAATAACCAATGTTGTTTCTTCACGAATGCTAATAATCTCGAAAACTTTGAAATATTAGTCGTGTCTTTAACGTTTAATGTATTTCGTAGCATTGAATAGGTCGACTATAAGGTTGATGCCACTTTGGTGGAAGCCAATTGACTAAAATAAGCTAGAATAACACTTTCCGAGCAGATATTGAGAGTTCCCTTTTCCTGACACCAGTACTTGTACAGTTTATAAGCCGTTTCGTACCTTAACCTGCTTATTTCTGGTAACAAATTCTCTATTGCTTGTTCCGCAGTTTTCTTCAATTCAGGAGGAGTACATTCCATTTTAGAATCGCTAGTTTAAGACATTTTTGATACAAACACAAACCGCAGACGCTACTGTGACGTTTGCTTTTTGATATAAGAATCTTTCATTTTTGTCGACTTTATAAAAACATAAAATACGTTTTTGAAAATTAATTATTCCAATTTCGTATTGGTTTTTGTTACTTAACAGGGATGATTGTAAATAAAATAATATGCAAACTTTGGTGTTTGTTACTTCACATTACCTCGGCTTATTGATGACCGCGGCGCTACGCGAGTTAAGGTTCGGCCCTTGGGAGCTGCCTTTTTAAAAACTAGTTCCAAAACTTCTTAACAAATTTATTTATTATACAGAAATTAATTGTGGAATTTTGACAAGTTAATTAATATTATTCTAAATCTAAATTACACTAGGTAAATTGTACTATGGTTAGTAGCTTGAACAACGAAGTATGGAGTTCGAAGACTGACTGCCGGGTCCTAGAGCTCCCGGGCTTTTTATAATGTTCCAACCACCTCACATGGTTGTGGGAACTTGCAGATCTCATGTCTGCTTATTCGTAATACTATTTATAAATACAATGTTGTAATCTTAATTTCTAAGTATTCACGGTACCTGACCGTCTGTGACCTGACATCTGCAGTGTCACTATCGTCTGCGATAGAAAGTAGCGCATCCGTTCTCTTGAACGTTAATAAACTTTATAATTGTCCTTGTATTTACTTTGTTGCACTTCACTTAACATTTTCTTACACTTTCTAGTAATTTCCTATTTCTTCTATTTTATAACATATGCATCAATTGGGGGATACATAACTTGCGTTTGGTCATCAAACTTCGCCTCTGTAATGAAGCACCTTCCAACTCGGTATGTAACCTACTATTTACTTTTCTGTAAATTCTTGTAAACTCGAGGACATGCTTGTCTGTGGCTGGAAGCATTTTCATAAATGTGCTAGAAATTTTCGGGCACAAGTTTGATACACAACGCTACAAGTTTAATAAACACTTGTAACAGACAAATTAATTTAATATCATAGAATCCACTTTAGTTTGTAGGAGCACATTGCAAATTTTAGGAAAATTTGCACACTTTGAACGGAACAAAACGTCCGTCAAAGTACGAAACTATTCTCTTTAATTATTGAGTGAAAAGGTACATTTTCAGCAATAAAATTATACATATTAATGAATGATTATACTCAAAGTAAAACGATCTTGCTAAGAGTTCGCTATAGCGAATTTGTACAACAGTACCTTCTGAAGCTTTTTCGTTTTGTAAAAATTTTGCAGATTGATTTCTCCCTAAACGGATGTTTACAATGAACAGGATACATCTCAGAATAAAAGCACTAGAAACAATGCTAGTCCGGTTCAAATGTTACACATCAATGGAGATAAAAGGAGTAGCAAGCTACATTTGAGCATTTATGTTAGAGATCAACATCGTGACTAACTATATTTGCGTATTCAGAATACATGTTTTACTAGAAGCTTTTCCAAGTATTGCAAACTCTAGAAATACCTACAGCGAAGTAGGCTAAAACAATGGGCTTACCGCAATTGATTTTTGTTACACGAAAGAGCAACTAGCTAGACAAGGTACACACGATGCGGCGTCGCAAGGTTCGATTTCTACAGCTCTTTGTGACGTAATTCAAACGGCGTGAAAAGTATAAATTACTTTAAAATTGCGTTAAACCTTTCCACTGGTGCTGAACAAAATAGCGATTGACCACGTTCTGTAACAATCTCTGAATTTTTATGAACTATGTGTTGTCACAGTATAGTTTCACTAGATAAAGAAATTCTGATAAAGCTCTGGAAGAGTTTTACGATACGCTAGTTCGCACATGAAACTTGCAAGGAGCAGAACCAAGACGGAGATCAAGTAAGCTGAAAGCAATAAACAAATTCTATCTTATACTGTTATTGATCGAAAGGCGTCGTTTTAGTCTTCTGAATTTTTGGTGTGTGTGTGCGCGTGTGCGTGTGCGTGTGCGTGTGCGTGTGCGTGTGCGTGTGCGTGTGCGTGTGCGCGCGTGCGTGCGTGCGTGCGTGCGTGCGTGCGTGCGTGTGTGTGTGCGTTGTGTGTGTGTGTGAGAGTGTGTGTGGCAGTGTGTATGTACGGACGTTTGCATGCATGCATATTTGGATGTATGAACCTATGCTTATATGTGTGTATGCATAAATGCACGTATGATCGTATGCATGTATACAGGTAAGCATTGCACCCTATCTTTTTACGGGTAGTAAAAAGGTAGATGAACAGCAGAATACAAAAATATTCGGGCGGGACTGTAACATTTAAAATTTCCAGCAAAATTATTTGTCGACATTACTGCTATTCTATTATTTTAGTATTTACTCAACAACATTTATTCTATTATTGATTTTATTGATCTTGCATATTCAATAACCCAACAAACTTCAAGGCAAACTACAATTTGAATTGGAATTACAATCTACAACTTATCACGCCGTCCCAACTGATAACATATTTATAAACCAATTCGCGTGCTCCTACCCTTTTGTAATATCTAAGATTTTTCAAGTTAGTTCGTCCACTCGTGACAGATAGTCACCTTTCGTTTCCTTATTGAAGGGAGTGGTCACTTGGTGTGTTATCAGGCACTCATGATAGTGCGGGAAATTAAGTTTTCCTGACAGAAACGCCGGAATAGAAGGCACAGTTGGTTAAAAGTTGTCTAACACAACTTATATGTGTAGTGTATAAACTATTCTTGGCAACGGTTTGTTTGAATATGTAATTAATCTAAAATTATAATGAAATTTATTACAGTGCAACTCCGATTACAACTTGGTTTATGTTAACTTGATCCCGTTCAATTGGTTTGTGTTCAAGCAAATTTTATTTTCATGGAACTCGTTTAAAATATAAATGCGTAAGCAGTTCTGTTGGGCAAAGATTGGATTGTATTCAACTACACATGCTGTGAATAGTTGGTTGAACAACATATGATTTGAAGGTTACAGGCCATTGCCGCCATTTGGTAAGACTGAATTTCCTAACATTATGCTGCGCTTACAAAGTTTCATTCCGTATATATACATATATATATATATATATATATATATATATATATATAAACATTATAAGTAGTTTTTTACACAAGGTAAGTTGATAAATACTATTGTAATTAATAAGATGAAATATTAAATTAGACGTTTTTTTTTAAGTAAAGCCCAAATGATCATTTCAAATCGAGCTAGTAATTGAAAGAAGGAAAATATAAGGCCTTGAACAGGATTTGAACCTGCATCTCAGATATGATTGACAAAATGCTAAACGTAATTGAAAGTTAGGTTTATATATGGTACTGTACACGATTTAGATTTGTAAATTTCCCAATTATAGCCATCGGCCTCGGTAGCGTAATTGGTAAACGCACAGTTCCGGCAAAACTGAGATGCAGGTTCAAATCCTGTCCAAGGCCATATAATTTTCCTTCTTTCAATTACTAGCTCGATTTGATATATTATAATATCATTATGCATTATATTAATATATATATATATATATATTATTATATTTATTATATATATATATATATATATATATATATATATATATATATATATATATATATATATATATATATATATATATATATATATATATATATATATATATATATATATATATATAATATAATATATATATATATATATATATATATAATATATATATATATACTTTCTAGCCCTACTAGTTTAACTTTCACAAATCAACTCGCTGGGCTCCAATTTTCCACTTTTCTGAAGGGCGCGTGCCTTGTTTACAACTATCCTTGGCATTATCGATTTTTAATTCTCTTCCTTTCGCTATAGTTTATGCATCTCTCTTATGCTTATAGGCTTTTATTCAATCTCCGTCTTTTTATTGCTCCTTTCGACTCTATATCAGAGCTTAAGAATCAATATTTTAACTAACGTATACTGCTTTTACATCAATCCTGTGTGGTTTTGTTTCAGACCTTGGTTGCTTTTAATTTCAACGGTTGATGGTTCTACTAAGCTATTAAATTTGTTTGCAACAAACTACCAAGAATCCATTTTTCCCCCTTGTTATTTAAAACGTAGAATCGTTATTTTTAACGTGCTTAACGACTTTAAAACTGTTCCATAGAACTTCATTATGCTATAATTTAACCCCAAATTATTTTCTTTACTTTTTTTTACATAAATATTATGATACATGGAACCCTAACTAAATCTAATTAAAATAAATTATTCCTACTTTAATCACGCGTTAAACTAAATCGATATTCCCTTATTATCCGTTATTTAAGCTAGAAAAATAATTGTTGAAAATTTTTTCATCAATAAATTTATTTGACTGTACCTAATGGCTCTCACCCCTATGAATTAACTTATGTATTTTATTGTTCCTTTTAATTACACGATAATATATATATATATATATATATATATATATATATATATATATATATATATATATATATAATTTTGCCATGTAATTTGCTAAAAACTTATCTTTTTAAAATGTAATGTAATAATTCATAGAACAATATTTTGTAATTAATAATGGGCTCTAATTTAGAAATTATACTTTACCGGTTGTATATAATACAATATACAGATAAATAATCGTCACGTGTTTGTTACAAAGTTCAAGATTTTATCTTTTTTACTACAATTGTTAATGTCAAGATGTTCATTTAACACCGCCTAATTCCAGAAAAGTGAAGTATAAACTGAGATTAACTAATTAATAATTTTCCCACATCATCATCATCATTGGGTCTTCAGTCCTGAAACTGGTTAGACGCGTACCATCATTGTTTCCTATTCTGAACTAACCTACAGATTTCCCCGAAACTTGCACAGTCTGCATCTATCACTATCTGATCTAGGTCTACATCCACCTCTTTTTTCCTATCTCTGCTTGTCATATATCCCATACTATTCCCCAAAAATGCCTTAGAACGTATTCTGTCCTTCTATTTCTCATATTTTTTTCCCCAAAGATATCCTTGTTCCCTTACTGTTTCTATAACCTATTTGTTATTACCTTTGTATGTACATCCTCATACATCTGAAGCACGGCATTTCAAAGGCTGCTACTGTTCTTCTGTCTGCTTTTCAGACTGCTCGTATTTCGTAGGCATACTGTCTGTGCTGTGCTCCATACATACGCTTTCAACAACTTTTTGTTCTATGTTTGTTGTCTTTCATCATAGGCGCCGTTTTTTCTTGTTAGATGCAGTTCGGTCCCATTCTATTGTTTTACAATTATATACCCTATTTCTCCGACATTCAGTGGTTGCGAAGGGGGGTAAGCAGCCTGTGGCTGCCAAGTTTCCCCAGCACTTGAACATTTACTGATTTAATATTTTTTCCAATATATCTTTTCGCACAGTCAACATTAGTTGCAGATATTTCACAATAAACAACTAGTTGTTTAGACTAATCATCAGATTTATCCGCACTTATTTTTTCGTCATTGGGTTTCCCGTCTCAAAACTGGTTGGACATGTACCTGCACTTATTTATTTTCTAAACTAACCTACATAGTTCCCTGAAATTCTCACACAGCAATACAGCTCGTTTCCCCTTATATTGTTTTCTAGTATTATGCCATATTCACTGAGATTTATTCAAGGGGGTTAAGCAACCTGTGGCTGCCAAGATCCCCCAACACTTAGACATTTGCCGAAATAATAGTTTTCCAGTAAATGCTTTCACGCAATTACCATTATTCGATAATATTGCCCATCCAATGCCTGTAGTTGCTTATAATGCTTATAATGTGGCCTATCATCCTATCTCTCCTACTTTTTCCCGTTTTCCACATATTTCTTTCTTCCCCTACCATTTTTAGTACCTCTTCGTTCTTAACTTTGTCTGTCCATGATATCTTCATCAATCGTCTGTAGCACCACATTTCAAAGGCTTCTACCTTTTTCTTGTCTGCTTCTTCTACTGTCCAGGCTTCACAGCCGTACAGTGCTGTGCTCCACACATATGTTTTAAGTAATCTTTTCCTTGTTTCTATGTTTGTTGTCTTTGAACACAGTAGTTACTTTTTCTTGTTAAATGTAACCCGACCGTATGCTAATCTTTGTTTTATATCTTTTGCGCTGTTCCCATCTTGCGTTATTTGGCTTCCTAGGTAGTAGAAATCCTTAACCTCTTGTAAGTTCGTGTTACATATTTGTATTCTTGTTTGTGATTTATTTTTGCCTCCTTTGCATACTAGTACTTTAGTTTTACTTTTGTTAATTTTCATACCGTATCTCTCTGTTAGAACCGTTTCCATTTCATTGAGAGCAGCTTCTAACTCTTCCTTGCTAGATGCTAATACCGCTATTTCATCTGCAAATCTAAGCATATCAATTTTTTGTCCCTGCATAGTAATTCCAAATGTCTTCCTGCATTTGACAGTATTCATTGCCTCTTCAGTGTACAAGTTAAAAATTAATGGGGATAGGGAACATCCCTGTCTCACCCCTTTCCGGATGTTTACTTCTCTACGTTCCTGCTCTAATTCTATTACTCCTGTTTGTTTTTTGTATAAGCTATGTACTATCCGTCTATCCCTATAACTCATTCCAATCTTTTTCAGTATTTCGAACATTTTTTTCCATTTTACATTGTCAAATGCTTTTTCCAGATCTACAAACCCTATATACACGTTTTCCTCTTTTTCTATTGTTTTCTCCATTATCACCCTTAGAGCTAAGATAGCCTCCCGTGCTCCCCTGTTTCGCCTAAACCCAAATTAGTCTTCTAGTATTTCTTCAGCCCGTTTTTCCATTCGTCTTTGTACAATTTTAGTTAATATTTTTGATACGTGTGCTGTCAAACTTATTGTTCGAAAATCTTCAGATCTATCTGCGCCTTTCTTTTTTGGTATGGTTACTATGATGTTATGTTTGAAATCTTTGGGTATCTCACCTGTTTCATACATATAGCTTACAAGTTGGAAGAGACGTTCTGGTACTGCTTGACCAGCGGCTTTTAGAGTCTCCGCTTGCACCTTATCTGTACCCGGCGCCTTACCATTTTTCAGACCCTTTAATGCTAATTCAAATTCATCTCTAAGTATAGGATATCCCAAGTCATCATTTTCAATGTCTGATTCCTTTTCTTATGCAGTTAGTTCTTCTCCTGCATATAAATTCCCTATATATTCTTGCCATCTACCCACTTTCTCTACATTTTCTATAATGACATTTCCTCCCGCGTCCCTTATATTTTTGCTATACGGTTTTATATCCTTAAAATTGATTCTAATTAAAAAAAAATAAAAAAATTAAAAAAATTAAAAAAGATTTAAAAAAATTCTTATAAATGTAATTTCTGTTTTACTCAAAAGGAGCGTGGAATTTTAGAACTATGAAGCAAGTGGGTAAGCTAGAGAACCTAAAAATCGAAATGAATAGGTTATCACTAGACATAGTAGGGATCAGCAAAGTTCGGTGGCCACAGGCGGGGGATTTTTGGAGTGGAGACTTCAGGGTGATTCATACAGGAGCAGAGGAGGGAAATTTGGGTGTGGGGATAGTTGTGCGGAAAAAGATAGGATACTGTGTAGAAAATTACTTGCAAAAGAATGAAAGAGTACTCATGGTTAGATTAGAATCTAAACCGGTAAACACAGTAATAATACAAGTATACATGCCCACCGCTAGCTACAGTGACGAAGAGGTAGAAGTGATCTACAAAGATATCGAAGACATATTAAGACACGTAAAAGGACATGAAAATTTAATAATTACGGGGGATTTTAATGCAGTGGTAGGTGAGGGTAGGGAAGGAGCGATAGCATACAAACGTATGCTTCATCTGTCTTTCCTACCTCCATCTTAGTTTGTACCTCTTTGCACTTTTCATCAATCCAATGTTCTTTAGCTTTCCTGCATTTGCGAATAATTTCCCATTTTATGGCTTTGTATCTCTGTTTTCCTGTTTCGTCTGATTTATTTTTGCATTTTCGTCTTTCTTCTATTAAATTCAGGATATCCTTTGTTATCCATGGTTTCCTATTTTCTTTTTGTGTATACCCTAGAATATCTCTGGCCGCCGTTTGTAATGATTAAATTGTTCTTGTCGCAAAATTCTACCAGCCTATTTCCTCTTTCGTTTCTAGTGCCTAAACCAAGTAAACCTACTATCGCTCCTTCCCTACCCTCACCTACCACTGCATTAAAATCCCCCGTAATTATTAAATTTTCATGTCCTTTTACGTGTCTTAATATGTCTTCGATATCTTTGTAGATCACTTCTACCTCTTCGTCACTGTAGCTAGCGGTGGGCATGTATACTTGTATTATTACTGTGTTTACCGGTTTAGATTCTAATCTAACCATGAGTACTCTTTCATTCTTTTGTAAGTAATTTTCTACACAGTATCCTATCTTTTTCCGCACAACTATCCCCACACCCAAATTTCCCTCCTCTGCTCCTGTATGAATCACCCTGAAGTCTCCACTCCAAAAATCCCCCGCCTGTGGCCACCGAACTTCGCTGATCCCTATTATGTCTAGTGATAACCTATTCATTTCGATTTTTAGGTTCTCTAGCTTACCCACTTGCTTCATAGTTCTAAAATTCCACGCTCCTTTTGAGTAAAACAGAAATTACATTTATAAGAATTTTTTTTAATCTTTTTTAATTTTTTTTTAATTTTTTTATTTATTTTTATTTTTTTATATTTTTTTTTTAATTTTTTTTTATTAAGTTACACTTATAATGTTCATAACTAATCTTAAATAAGAATATAGGATTATTTTTTACTTCAGTTCATTATTCTATAATTATTAAACTTCTCCAAAGTTTCTTAGGTAATTGAAAGGTTTAACTTATAATGAATGCGTATAATGATACAATGAAAACGAATTGAAACTAAATTAAAGATTTCGTGCTTATACAGGATCATAAGATATAAAGGGTATCTATGTTGGTAGTATTTATGTTTCAGAGCGGCCCTAGAACTTCGTTAGTTCAGAGAAGAAGACGACTAGATGTAAGTAACATATTTGTGGTAATCAAACTTTGTATTTAAAGTGGTTAGTGATAATTTAGGTTTCCAAAATTTCCTTTTCTCGCAATTTGATTCAGTCAGTTGCATTAAAAAAAGAATTTAGGTGACGTCCATTATTTTATTTTCCAACTTTAATAAACCCATTGACCCAATCTCATGCGACCGTGGGTCAAAACTCAATTAGCTAAAAAGTCTTAAGAGTTTTCTTTTTCTTAAAGCCATTTTCCATCCTAACCTTACCATGGGCTTGTTACTGTTATATAGAATTCTCGATAGGTTAAGTAAAACTCTATAAAAAATCTACCACGATTTTTATACTAACAGGACTAGCATCGAACTTCATCGGCTGCGGTGAACGCAAAGACTTAAATCTCAGGGTGAGGCAAAGATACCTAGATAAAGTTAAATTGAAACGATAACTTAACTTTTGTTTAATTAGTTAAATAAAAGTTATACTGAAAGAAAATTTTGTATATTAACGTCCAGGTAAGGCATTTGTTTAAACACATCATTTCTACGAATGTATGTATAAAGTACAAATAATGACGTATCTAGTTTAAACACTTCATACATATGTTTTAATATTCATTTCTATTAATGCTAACAGATATAGAATAAGACAAAATTTTGACTATCGACATGCATTTAAAGAAAATTCTTAATATCAATTATAAACATAGGTAATTATCATTTCACATAAACAATGTGTGAAAGGAAATTTGATTTCATTTTAGGTATAGAGTTCTTATCACAAGCAGTTTCATGAAAATCCTTATGTCACAGAATACGTGAGCAGTTTTTCAAAATTTATATACTATTAGTTTACACAAGTTAAATAAATTCGCTTCTTACATGTAAGTTAAATGCTTTAGAATAAAGTTTTAAAGATAGATGTGATTATTTTCAAACAAGAGCTCATCGCCTTTAAGAAACTATTTATTAAAACTTTTAATCTCATACCTGTAGTTTTTGTAACTCAAATGAAACAAATTAGTTGTTCAAAGTTTAGCAGGTGCTCTTTTGTATCCTCCGGCGGTATTAGTAGATTATGTGAACCAGCTTGCAGGAAAAACAAAAGATCTCGCACATCTCCATAAATTTTAGCAACCATAACTTGCTAGATTTAGATAATCTTCGAACGATAGTTTAAATGTAGTAACTGGACGATACATACACAAAATTTAGACGGCAAGGTAATTTAAATTATAATTGAAGAGGAAACGCATTAAGCGAAGATAAACGTAAATGTCCGTCGAAAACTTCAAGGTGGTAGAAAGTCCCTAAAAAATCAAACATGTATGAGGAAAGGAAATTTTACATGAGGTACAAATGGCGAGGTAATATCAAAATTCTCAAGAAAAGCTCTTGAAGGTAGTCAGGTAAGGAAAGAATGAAACTTTGACTTATCATACCAAAAATAACCAACGAAGATTGTTGGGGGAAACGAACACTAACGAATGTCTTGATTAGGCTACGATTCAGATTCACTCCAGATATGCTTTTATAGAAGAGTATTGGTAAATTTACCAATAAGGAAATTACTTATATACGTACGTAATAGTACTATAGGAAACATAATTTATAAATAAAGAATTTATAAAAAGGATATATAGCCTGTTATTTTCTGGAATTTTTATTAAATGGAGGAAACTTAAATTTAAGTTAGAATATTAACACACTTTACTATTGTTTATTAATAAAAAGAAAATGTATGTGTCTTAGTGTGAAGCACGCTGTAACATGTTAAGGCGTATCGAAAAGACATACACATTTTACAGCATGCCCACATGTATGTATGCGTAAATGCACGAATGCGTGCACACTTGTATGCCTACGAGCATGTATGCGTGTGAGCGTTTACGCATGTAGGCATGTATGATTGCAATCAAGTGTACAGGTATCCAAGCATGCATGTATGCGTATACGCACGTGTGCATGTATGCATTCATGTATGGGTGTGACTGAATGTATGCATTTAGTGGGTTATGTTTAATTAAAAATAAGTGTATGTTTTACGGAGGATAAGGAAATAAATAAAAACTCTAAGGAATACCTAATTTTTGTGATAGAGTGTGTTCAAGTTTATTGAAATGCATTCGTTCGTTGCACTTTGAGCCATTAGTAAATACATCTTCCGGAATTTGGAATTTAATATCTATTGATATAAACACGAAAATATACAAAAAAGAGCTTCGCACTAACAGTAATTTTTTACTTTTCTCATTATAAGCTTCCAACGAATAAGGAACGTGTAATAACGTTTTTATTGCAGACCAAATTAAAAACCCAACTAATTCGAGCTATAGTTGTGTCAAGCACGCAAATTTTAAAAATATTGAGCAATATGCAGGATGTTCTGTACAAATATGATATACATAGCCTATAAATTTTGAACTGGAAGTACATGTTTTTGTTGCAATTTCCTTGTAGTCCTTCATAAACTGAATATATTTATTCCATCCACGGGGGTTTGATGTTTAATTTAAAATTTAAATATTCAAAGCAAAATTGCAACACAAAATTTACACTTTGGTTATCACTTGAATTATTGAAATTCTTTATTCGGGTGATCAAGTCACCTTTCAAAGCTGTCTTTAATCTATAGATTTTTGATTACAATAGCTATCAAAGAATAGTTTAATTTGAGTTTGATTTAAAACTGAGTACGTGAATGTTATAATTCGATTCTTGCCTTTATGAAAATAGAAATTGCATGTTGAATTGCGTGCTGTTGGGAAGAATCTAAAACATTGATTATCTTGCTAACTGAAGATATTGGAACCACTTTCTATCAACACTTAAATTCAGGTAGATGGCAAAATGTGACGGTAAATATTTTTTCTTATAGTGTAAAATATCAAGTCCCATTTTCTTTCCACGCCCGAGCTACTGTTTTTTTTTCTAATTATTTTTGTGCGCTAGTTACATATCCCCCATATTAAAATGTATATAAAAGTTTACGCATTTATTATGTCTTAGTAATAGAATGCTACATTGTATTAAATGAAGGTTATAATTAAAGTTTAACAGAGTTCATATCAGAAATAGGAAAGAAAACGACTGCTTTGTATTCCAGACGCAACCTGATACTGCAGGTGCAGAAACAATAAACTGCAATAAAGCAGTCTTAATTAAATTTACTTAGAATAAAACATTGTATATTTATCAAGAAACTGCAGACAGCAAGATCTGCACTTTCCCTCATGATAAAGTGAGGTCGGAAGCTTCATAAATAGTGTAAGGAGCTCCTGATTGTCAGTCAGTCTTCAAACTTCATAACTTTAACGTTGTTGGTGGTTCAAGCTACTCACCGTAATTTTTAATTATTAATTATTGATTTATTAACTAAGTAATTTTGTCAATTTTAATTACTTAATGTTTAATGAATATAAACGTGTAAGTTATTGCAACAGAAATAAGTCATTTTTGTAATTTTACAATTAAAAATAAATTTGATAGAAGTGCTTTTGGCGACAACACTTTTTAAAAAGCTCCCAAAAGCACAAAACCTATCTCGCTCCACGTTTTATTGATCTTTCATAATCCGAATCAATAAATTTACGTTGCAATTTTGGTCGATTATGAAATGAGCAAGCCATTTATTCATTACTAGATAAATTGTTGTTATTATCACAATACAGCTTTGCGAATGTAACATATTGAGCCCAGTTCAAAAGCATCAGGTTTGCATTCAGTATTTATTTGTCTTAGTACTTCAACATTGAAGTTGTCGCGTTTACTGTTGTCAATAAATACCACCTCTTGCTTTTATCAATTTCTAAGTTTTGCAATTGTATCTAGGATCGTTCCAAATTTGTCCTGATATTGAATGTAATGAATTTTCTAAACCTGAGTACACTAAATATATGTGCACTTAAATTTGCATTAATAAGTGTTTCAAATCATTTCTATATAAATTAAAAGTTTAAATTTAGAAATTTCTAATGATCCATATGCCTCGTTTGTTTCGCTGAGGTAACTAAAATTTAAATTTAGTGCTATTGTTCTCATCGACAAACACACATAAATTTCTTAAAAATATTTCAAGAGTCGAAACTAAAGCGAGCAGGATGTTGGTTTGATCTCCCTTCTGGATAATTATTATTCTGAAATAGAACTAAAATCAGCATTTTATGACTCGCATAAGGCTATTATTAGTATTATAGCGTCTCAAGATGATAATATGTTTAACACTCACCATACAATTCTTCAAACTTGTAATATTTAATTTTTAAGTTGAAATATCAATACAGCAAACTTGTCAAACCCAACCAATTTAATTAAGAACTGACGCAGAAGACTGCAAAACCACCCATTCCTAAAATTGAGCTCCTTGTTTTCGAGGGTGACATTATAGAGCTCAGCTCCTTCATTGAAATGTACGACACCTTAGTTGAAAATAACCCAATCCTTGGTGTGTGGAACTTGAGCAGTGGACTGTAGAGAAACTTCTAACGGTGATGTTGTTGTTTAGCTGGAACTGTATAGAACTACTTTGGAATTGTAGATATAGGAAAAAACTTGTATTTCTGTAACAACTTTGACTTTTCTACAGGAATATCAAAATTTTACATGTTTTTTTTTCAAAATAGCCTACTACATTGTGGAATTATTAATGAGTGCTTGATTGTATAAAAAACTAACTAAATATGGAGTGAACATACTCCCCGCCTTGAAAGACTTCCTTTAATATTTGGTGCGTATTTGGACTACATGCCAGAATTAGTAAAAGGTTGTGCAAATTTTGGTACTAATACTTGGAACTAGTATACTTATTGGCTCTTTCTTTATGTTAGAGTTACAAGGGATGTCGCCATGTTTTAATACAAATATGTACGGATATTGTGTATGAAAATTTTTAAAAGTGCAAATTTTGCCTTATTAGAGGAAATTACTATTTAAAATGATATTATTTTGTACTGATGTTGGCTGCAAAGACTGCAATTTTTTATTTGTGCAAAAGAGTAAACATTAAAATTCAAACACATACTATTATTATAATGTTCTTAGAGAAATATTTGATAATTCTGAAATGTGTACCAATGCAGAGTTAAGTGTAATATTGTGGACTATACGATTACGTTAAGAAAGATCCGAATTTGTATAGCTTTAGTGACTACTTCGGTCGAGTGCTGATGTCAAACCGATTCAAAATTGATTTGTAAATACTTTCTGTATGCTTATTAAGGTTGGTTATGTAGTTTTCTTTTTTTTTTGGAAATGAAGTCACATAGGATTTTTAATTGTATATCTATTGACGTTGTCAAAATAATAACATTTATTAAAACTGCTTTATAAAAGCCTCATCACATCGTTTATTTGGCACTGTTCAGTTTAGTAATGAAGCATGTTACACCACTAGTGGTATAATGTGACATATTGCCTCACTAGTGAAATATTTAAAAAAAGTTTAATGATTATATTTATTAAGGACACACAAGTCTACCTATCAATAATTAATAGATAATTTAAATGACTTCTACTTTATAAATATATATTAATAACAAAACTTTAACAATTAGTTAGATTAGTACCAAACGAATGTAACTGGTGCGTATTTTTACTAACAAGGCTTATATTTTCTTTGCAAGCACTTGTAGTAGATTCACTCACAGTAATCCCTCCTCCAAAAACTTTTGTAGGTACTTTCTTTTCTTTTCAAGGGACGTCTATAATAAGTTCCTATTTTCACCATAACACTGCCTCTATTTCTTGATTTTGAATCAAAACTTACAAACTGGGTTTGATTTTAAATGTTTCTCTATTTTTGGTAGTTGTAGATAAAACTTGGCCAAGATTCAGTTAAAATTTTGTATAGTGCATGTGGGGCAACGGCATTCTTTTATACATTCGTGAGATTACACGACTCGGAATACGTCCTCGTCTTGGAAGTGTCTCGCTCGTGTATAATGTCTGTACTCTACTTATACTATAAATAACTATTCTATACAGTGCTACCAAGCAAACATAGGACCCGAAAAATATGTGAACTAATTTCCAACAACAACATATGGAACCAATTAAAAAGTGATTTGTTTCAAAGTACACTGCGGGAACAAAGTATTTTTAAGCAAATTTAAAATTCCATGGTGGGTTTTGTATGTACATTCTAAAGCCAAACTACTCTTTTTCTTTGTGTGTATTAATTTTATTATACATTCTAGCGTCGTAGGCTTTTACGGTCGCTATGTTGTGGGTTTCAACGTCGTTAAAAAATTTAAAGGACTAATTGCTTTCCTGGCAGTAATAATAATGTGTCCTCATTTATGTCACTATAACCCCAATTGAAATGAATTTGAAAATAAAATTGAATTGGCAATGTTGCTTTTTTCTATAAAACTTTTCAATTAATATAAGTGATGGTCGTTTGACTTCAAAAATTCATATTTATTCAGACGAATAGAAATGATCCCGCTAGATCGTTTTTTTTTCGTGGTTCCAACTAAAAGCAGTAGTAAGAGTGCACTCCGCGGTGGAACGTATTCTGTATTTGATATTTGACAGTCGTAGCGCTATTTTAGTAATTTATTTAAATTTTCATCATTCATTCTATTCCTTTTTATTCAACTTTTCTTTCTTCAAAACTACTGCTTTTTGGCTGTCTATATAAAGTAAATAACTATGTAGAAATATTTATTGAAGATTCAGTAATATAACTACCACCTTACCTTACAAATATTTCAATTTGACAAATAAAAGCTTTCTACTTTGAGTGTACTCCTTAGTAGGCAGTGACACCAAGAACATACCTCCCAAGTTCTATGTTTGTTTGGTGGCACAGTGTTAAGCGCATTCACAAATGCCTTATTAATATCAATCCTAATTTCTACCTTCACCTGTTTTCCTTGTAAAATGGGCAGTTGTAAACAAACTTTGGAACTGATCGCACTTGTCTGCCAACTTGCTCGTATGCTCGATAAAGCCGGTATCTTTACAGTAATAGTGGTTTGGTGTGGTAGTGTAAATTGTTGAGAACAATTTAAGGAAGTGAAGGGCCGCGCTATGTGTAATGGTATAATTGGAATATAGTTCACTCAGACAAGTAATGCTGGAAAAGGTAAGTGATTTTTATACATAGATTGATTAGTATGAAACACCCATTGACCCGTACACACAATATTTTAAATTTGTTACATAAATTAAAATCAACTGTGATTTATCAACGGCTAACATATTTGATAGGTAGCTGCAATGTTAAGATACTGCTTGGGTACCTGGCTTCTCGAGACATAGTGCGCTGTTTCACAGTAGAAAAAAACTTGGTGGTAGTAAAAAGATTTCAGAAATAACTGTTGTAAGACCTAGTTGGATGTGTTTAGCTCGATCTAGTAAAAAATCTTAACCTGTCGTGTGCTTTTTACAAAAACAAACACTCAAACAAAGATAAGTTATTTAAAACACGTTATCAACAGATCGGATTGCCTGTACATTGCGTGACAAAAGTCAATATTGACTTTTTTCCCGTGTAGAGCTAAATTAATATTTGAAATAATGGTTAAAAACGTCAAGATTTATAATTGGCAGTAATGTACCTATTGCGGTTAATAAAGAATTAAATAATACATATCTACCATGTTTTGTTTATAAACATCAATTTGCACTATTACTTGTTTACTTTTTACTTCGGCTGTACTCCAAAATTAGCAGATCTATCATACCACGCCCATCTAGGTGTCATGTTTGCTTCTGTTGACTATAGCTTATTTATTATACAGAGCATGACACGATAATAATAAGTGGGTTAAAAAGTTTGGTGCGTGAACTATGTCGTGCTGAAACACTGCAATTCGACTTCATTTCTAATAAAAGCACTATTTTTGTCTCGCGGGAAGAAGTTTGTGGGACATCCTTGGCTTCTGATTTGTTCATTGGTTGCTTCTTAGAAATGTCGAGGTACTATATTATATTATATAGCACATAGCTATGTTAAAAATTATAGATGTTCGCATTAGAAAGGCAAAGACATACTCCACCGTTTCTAAATAACGTTAGTAGTATTGCTACGGAGAAGGTACAACAGCACTTATTATAAAGGCGTTAATCCTTTCTAAACGAGAGGTTTATTTTTTCCAAAAGAAAAGTCTGTATGTGAGTAGGATATGTATGTGCAGGTGTGTGTGTGTGTGTGTGTGTGTGTGTGTGTGTGTGTGTGTGTGTTTTGGATTTCGTAAGTGTGATAATAAGGAATTTGTAGGTGTATGTAGAGTATGGTAACGGAGAAAGAAGCTAGGACATTATAATAAAAGTGTAAATATTTTTAGAATGATCGGTATTTTTTTAAAATAAAGGTATTTATTATTGTGTGTGTGTATTGTTTGAGTCTAAGGTAAATATTGTAATGGCGGCGCAAATTTTGCGGTGGTTTTTTTAAAGAATGCGATTTGTCGTTGTGTAATTGACTTTTAAGAATAGAAAGATGTATGTATAGAAAAATTAAATTATTTCGGTATTTGTTTTGCAAAAAAAATATAATAAGGTTTAGGGTTTGTGTGTTTTTGCTGAAAAAAAATTGAAATTTTTTTATGAGTAGATGTTGATTTTTTGTTAGTTAACATTTTCGTATTTCAATGCTAATTTTCTATACTTGGATTTGTATAATTTTAATAAAACGTTTGGTGTGACGTTTGTGGGACCTGAATCGCACGACCATAAAATAGGTTCTAATTTAGCATGCAGATCTTGTTTTGCGTGAACAATTAAGATGCGCTAAAAATATTGTACAAAACAACAAGTCTATAACATATTTTTCTGAATCTGTAATGTCTAGATGATTTTATAGAAAGGATATCTGTCCTTTCAATACATTTACCATAGACAAAGAAATTGCGCCATTCATACAAGAGCCTGTCCTGTACTTTACAACTCAGCAAAGAATTAATGAATTGAGGCGAAAACACGAATTCTCTATATTTCAAGTCGATCTAAAGACAATTGGTCCTTAGACCTTCATAAAACTAAAACTGAAAACTAAAAACTGTTCTTAATGAGGATATATTAGATTGATCAGTATATCTAAATGTTCTAATACCGTCTGAGATGCTTTCGCTAATATTATAGAATGCTTTCCGGTCGTAAACTCAAAAGCCTTTTCTTTCATACGCTTCACGCTGTATAACAAAACACTATTATGTTAGAATCCGTATATTTTAAACACATTAAAGTCTCGTTCAAATTAAACTGCATACAAAACAAAAAGGCGCGGGGCTTCCAATCAGAAAACCGTCACTATATTTAGATTCTTTTAAATCCTCAGGCAATTCCTTGTATGCATCCTATAAAAATTACTAAGGCAATCTGCAATTAGTATATTACAACTTTTAAACGTTGTAGATCTAATTATATATATTGTATTACAATTGAGTGCTAAATGATCCATCCGTATCCCTTTATTACAACTATATTCAATACTCATAACTGATTTAAAAATCAAGATGATAGCAAATGACAAAAGAAAAAATAATAAAATTATAAAAATGATTACCATTTACATAAGCTGCGATGATGACGTCATGGCTTTTGTTGTTGTTGTTTCTGGCAATCTGTGAGGGCGGGGGATCTTTTTTGCCCATGCAGGAAAGTGCTACGCTTGCAGTCGAATTAGGTTTATCTTTAAAATAAACGAATTCCATATTAGTTTTTTAAATAAAAAATCCAAAAACTATATACTAACCAACTTCGAATGATCCTAAATACTGTAAACATAGACCCTCCTATCTGTTTCGTTCAATCACATCACTATTGCTTATTAGATCAACAATTCGCTGAGGTAGAAAATCAACACATTCTTCCAGTTCCACGATTATAAGCCTTGTATTTTTTCGACAAAAGGCTCTTAATATTTACTACTTTATATGGATACTGCAATTCGAGATCTTTCAGCTTGATCGTCTTCTTTTTTTCTATTCTGCTCACTGAATTAATTTGTTTTAATAATTCCATAGTATTTCTAATTACAAATATATATAGAAATATAATTAAATAAATTTAAAAATATATTTAATATTCTCACCTTTTAATGCTGCCGCACTTTTAATACAACCTTTATGCTCTAACTTATTTTACAAACGATCCTTGTATTTATATCAAATTAAAGCAATAAAATTTATTACACATCTGATTGCTTCCAGACGCATAAACGAGGCCGACATTAAAATTAGAAATTAATTAGAATTAAATAACATTGTCCTCGTCTGCAAGGAGCCCATTAAGTTAAACGATCTCTTTAATAGTGGGCAGCTGTAATATTTCTCACACTGGCTGAGACGTGTTAATTTATATAAAAAAACCTTAATTTATATGTATACAAAATGTGGTCACGCAATTTTCGAACTTTTTATACATAAGGCTCTTATAAATATTCATGATACGCTCGAGTATTCCGGGTCTATAAAACCATATTCATTAAAGTAATGGATCTCTATATAATTATTATTCCAAATGCTGTGAAGCAAATTAAAGTTTACTACACGCATTTACATATATAGGCTATTAAAACTAAAATACATCCTGTATCATAACATTAAATTTATTATACTTGATGCTAATACTAACCTTCCTATTTCTAAATACCAATTATCTTTGGTAATACACTTAAGGACAGAATTCCGCGGTCATACACACACGCACGCACGCACGCACGTACGTACGCACGCACGCACGCACGCACGCGCGCGCGCGTGCGCACACACACACACACACGCACATACACACACACATCTATTCATAAAAGAATTTCAATTTTCTTTTCAGCAGACACATACATCCTAAACCTTTTTATTTTTTTGCAAACAAATACCGAAATAATTTAATTTTTCAATACATACAAAAATCAATTACACAACGACTAAACGCATTCTTTAAAAAAGCTCCACACAGTTTGCGCGACCATTACAATATTTACCCTAGACTTAAACAAACACACACACACACACACACACACACACACACACACACACACACACACACACACACACACACACACACACACATAGACACACACACACAATAATACATACTTTTATTTTGAAAAAAATACCGATTATTCTGAAAATATTTACACTAGTATTATAAGGGACTCCTAGCTTCCCCGTGTCATACTCTACATACACCTACAAATCCCTTATTATCACACCTACGAAATCCAAAACACACACACACACACACACACCTGCACATACATACCCTACACACACACACACACACACACACACACACACACACACACACACACACACACACACCACACATACCTTACTTTTGAAAACCCGTTTAACAGTAAGTAAATGTTGTCCGAGTTGGAACGATGTTGTCCAAAACGCTACTATAAACTTTTCTGTGTAAAACTTAATAAACCTATCATTTATATTTTTAAAATTAGAGCAATGATTTGAATTTGAAAACTTGGGCCTATACAATCTGGAGGGTGAATTTTTTGAAAAAGCAATTTGTTGCGGATGCGCTTTAAGTGGAAATTTCGTTCAATTCCGTTTTGCAATTATATTTACGCAGTATGAAGCCTTATAAATTACTTCTTTTAAAAAGTACTATTTGCGTGTGTTATTTTATGGAAACGTATTAATAGCATGCGAACGTGAGTTTGACGAGCTTCAATTACACATGAATTTATTATATGTCGGGCAAGTCAAGTGTTATTTGGGACGTTGTATCATATTGTTTCATTTGAAACCAGTAGAACAATATCTGTCGAGAAAGCCTTTGTCGGTATTGTACATCAAGTAAATAAACAATATAAAAGCGCAAATAGAAAAGTATGCCCATAGAATAAGCTTTTGATTATTATTCACACCCCCACAAATACGAAACAAATTTATTTTACACGCTAAACGAAATGCCACAGGCTTACTAAATTTATCAAACCCGCACAGCTATAAATTTAACGCTTTTAATCCAATAACATGGCGTTTTAGGTCAAATTATTTTCAGTAAAATGGTGTTTTCGGGTCTGTGTAATACAAGACCTTCGTAAACTTTTAAATCAAAGCAATTCATTCTGCTCCTTGTTTTTGATTGACTAAGCATATAATGCTACCTAAAATAGCGTTAAAGGTAGGGAAATTAATTTTATCATAGATTCCAAAATGATTTAAAGAAATGATCAGGAATTTTCAATAACCCCAATGTTGAATGAGCTTGCAGTAAGACTGTCCATAGACCGTTCAAAAACGAATCAAAATAGTGAATTAAACTCCTGGCGGAAACCCTTAGGATCTGGACTATTTTTTTTGTATATAAATAACATAAAATACTAATTACTTCTTTCAATAAAAATCTACCGTTGCCGAGAAATTAGTTCTTGAAAACAGTATTTTTATGAAATTTTGTATAAAGTGCACTTTCTATACCGTACAGATGTGTAATAAATAACTCATGACACTATCATTAACGGCATGTTGATGTCGTACAACGTTAATTGCGTATACGTATAAACAATTGACATTTAAGAAACATATATTTAGTTCTAGGGTTAATCTGAATAATAATCTTAACAAGGCGAAAAGTAATACATTATCTATTAACGAAAAGATCATAGTGTTAAACTGCTATAAAGCAAGAAATCATACACATGTCAAAAGTAGTATTGTTACGAAAACTATTTGCAATAACAACAACTTTTCATTTTGAACCAGATTATACAAGCTTGTTCAAATAGTATTTCTAAAGCTCTCACAACGCTTTATTTCTAAACTAATTGCTAAGAGTACAAAAGTACAATCTTCTTAATATACGATTACGATTTTCTGAATTACTGTCGAAGCACTATGATTAATTTATGTTAATTTATATGATCACTGGAGAAAAGGTACCCAAAGATTTCAAACGTAACATCATAGCTACTATACCAAAATATATATATATATATATATATATATATATATATATATATATATTGCTATGTCCCTCTAAATTATTCGCGCTCCATCATTTGGGCGACCATATTTATATTGCTATGTACAAACAAGAATGGTAATTATCGTTTTCTGACGTTGGGCTGTCTTATTAATATTGCTATAAATTCCCTCCAGAAATATAACTAAATTTTATCTTGAACCAACCTTGTCTACTAATAACAAAATTTGATACGTTACCGCCTTACTTGTTATCAATTTCGTATTCAACTTATAGCTCCTCCTTGAACTGTTTAAATTATCAAATCACTCCCATTCACTTTATCTTATGACCTCGACTAGCATTTATTTGGAATTATAAAATTCAGGTAATTCGATTTTATATAATGAAACCAATATTATGCAGAGCTTTTGTAAATTATTTGAAATACACTTTTCAATTAGTTAATGTTGTAAATTTCATTTATTAAACATCATACACTATTTACTCAAAACCCAAAGTTTTTGTAAATTATTTAAAATACACTTTTCAATTAATTAATGTTTGCAAATCTCATTTATCAAAATCATATACTTTTTACTCAAAACCCAAAGTCACCAAAAAAACCTATTATCTTTATAAAAGAAGTGTGGAACGTTCTAAACCTCTTATCATATCACGCACTTTATACGTGTTCAAATCCTTTGTTTTGGTGAACTTCGTCACATTAATTTATATTAAGCAAATTCAATATTCAAATAAAAAATCTAGAAAAATAATGTCTTACAACTAAAAATCTAACCTGGTCTATTTTCTTCTTGCAATTGACGCATCCACTAATATTTCCCATGCATTAAGCCATCCATTTGAATAAAAATTATTTTCCCCCAATTCAGGATTATTACATGCCCATTCGAAATATTGTCTATCCACACGCTTGAACCATTGCATTTAAATTGTTGTCATCACCCTCTGGACTACCATTATTCACTTATACTTATGTACCCCAATTTATTGTCGTCTCATTTCAGACTTAGAATTACTTCTTATCAATTTCCTCAAACTTAGAATTGGATTATCATCAGTTATTTTCCTTTAACTTAGAAATTGAATTTTTCTCCCCGGATTTAGAATAGAATTCTTATTATCATTGTCCCCTGACTCGAAATTACATTTATTCTCCACGGACTGGGAATAGAATTCTTATTATCATTGTCCCCTGAATCGAAATTACATTTATTCTTCACGGACTTGGAAGCCGTTTAATCGGCAATCGTAATTTTCAGTTTCGCACTTATACAATTTTTCACTTTGAATTATTATTACGTATCACTTTATTTCATAGTGGCGCACCTCGGCCTTTGTTGAGTTCAAAACTGACTTCGTTATCACTGTACCTGTTAATATATCTTTTCTCTCCTACTCCGTCAGTGGGTATGATCTACAAACTCGTCGCTCATTTTTAACGAATCAAATCTTTGCATTCAAAGTAGTTTCTGATATAATTTTCTATGCTTTCCAATAATTGTGACCTGGTCGCAGCTGTCTTCGTTATCAAACATGCGGTGTTTTGATGAATCTATTTGCTTTTCCATAAACAACTGATGCAATTCGACTTTCAATTTTCATATCTGCCTGTCATTCACGCAATTTTTAATCACCTCTCTTTATCACAGTTATCAACTACTTGTACGCATTCACATAATGCTTCCTGAAGCTCTATTTCTTATCTCCGTATTAGCTTAATTGTTTGGAAGTCTTTTGAATGCGTGTCCAATTACACTTTATTATGTTTACTTATAAGTACGCGTGCTTCCACTGAAAAATATCATTGTTTACATTGCCTAAATTAACTAAAACTCTATCTACTGGGTATTGAATATTTACTATTTACCTAATGCATGTGTTCCTGGTTTCTACTCTAACTATGCGTTTTTCTGTGTGTATTTGCGTCGCTTAAAACTATTTATACTTTATATACAGGGTGTTGACTGCTTACTATATACAAACTATCTCCATTTCTAAATTCTTTACTAAATAAATGCAGTTTTCTGCTTGTAGATAAAGTTTTAGTTAATTTAGGTAAGGCAGATAATTATATTTCAGTGAAAGCACGCGTATTTTTATATGTAAACATAATAAAGTGTAATTAAACACCCATTTAAAAGAGTTCCAAACAATTAGGCTAATACTGAGATAAGAAATAGAGCTTCAGGAAGCATAAATGTGAATGTGTATAAGTAGTTAAGAACTTTGATAAAGAAAGGAGATTATAAATTGTGTGAAAAACAGGCAGATATGAAAATTAAAAGTTGAATTGCATCAGTTGTTTATGGAAAAGCAATTAGATTCGTCAAAACACCGCATGTTTGATAACGAAGACAGCTGCGACCAGATCACAATTATTGGGAAGCATAGCATATTTAATATGGCTACCCAAGCTTGGGGCACGAATTAAAGCGCGATTTTACCACAGTAAAGTACAACCTGAGATTAAGAGGCACGAATTAAGTTAAATTAAATTTAAAATACGATGGCGAGATTTAAAATAAATTAATTAAACTAAACCGGACATTTAAAGGGTTTTAATTAGTGGAAAATAAAGAAATTGGTACGGTAATTAAAGTTAGGTAGATTTATTTAGTATTTAAGAGTTTAGAGTAAATACAATAATGGACAGGAGAATACGAGAAACAAGGAAAGCTTTAAGACAACAAGGAGTGGAGATAGGATCCCAGGAGAGCGTGATAATTCAGGAAACCAGTTCCATTGAAAAAAGGCGAACATCACAAGAAACCAAAATGATGGAGAATTTAGTGGCATTAAATAATAAGAAGGATAGGAGTCAGGAAGCCATAAAAATAGTTACAACAAAAATGGATGAAAACAGCGAGAAATTGGGGAATGAAATTAAAATTCTTAGCAATGGACTGAAGAAAACGAACCACACGATCGCTGAAATAAGGCACAGATGCAAGAAAGAATTGGGAGAGTTTCTGAGGAAATAGACGGTCTATGGGGCCATATTACATTAGTGAAAACAAAACAAGAAAAATACGAAAGCGAGTCCAACGATAAAATTACGGATTTAAATATTAAACTAGGTAAAATTGAAGAAAATTGCGAAACGGAGTTCAGATCAATAAATCAAGAAATAAATAATTTAAAAAGTAATCCAATAAGTTTTAATAGAGAACCAATTAGGCTAGTTCAAACAAACCTTACAATTGAACAGTTTTCTAAATTTTACGGGGCAGGAAAATTAAATCCGAAGTTATTTCTGAAAAATTTGAAAATGTTGATACAGGGATCTACAGATGAATTATATAAATTAAATTTAATCGAAGTAATGTTGAGGGGAAATGCGGAAAAGTGGTACAATTTAGTGGAGAGTGAAATAGAAACATTTGAACAGTTTGAAAGCAAATTTTTACGTCAATTCTGGAGTGACAATCAGCAAAATAGAATTCGGAATAACCTAAGTATGGGAAGATATAATTCAGAGAAAGGAAGGACGCGAGAATTATATGCGATTGAGAAATTTACTGTAGCGAAGCAATTGGATCCTCCTTTAGAAGATAAAGATATTATAAGATATTTAGCAGGTCATTTTAACGCTGAAGTAAAGCGATACATAACGACGCAGAATATAGTAGCTAGGGATACATGTATTGGTTATTTGCAGAGATATGATGATTTGAAATTTGATTATAAAATGGAAGATAATATTAGGGATCGACGCACGAATTTGATAAGGAATGATGAGACTCGGAATAATTATCGAAGGAACAATTATAAGTATGATCGTGGAAGAAATTTTAATACGGGGAACTATAGCAATTTTAATAATAATTTTAGGCAAAACAGGAATACTGGTCAGATACCAAGGCAACGAATGGAGAGAACGAATCATGAAGGAAATTATAATGCAAGAGGAATAAATAGGCAGGAAAATGATGATCGACGGACGCAAGCTAGAAATATTAATAGTATGGAAATAAGGAATACGAATCGCACAGATACAGGGATAACAAGTCAGGCAGGACCTTCAACGCGAAATCAGGATTTTTGAGTACGGACGAACCAAGGAAAATTCTACAAATGAACGAATATGAACACCAGCGCGAGTTTATTAAACATGAAATGGATAATGGATTAGGAAGATTTGAAAGGAACTTATTACCAATAATTAATTTAAAGGTGGAAGATAAAATAGTTAAAGTGTTAATTGATACTGGAGCAGAGGCATCACTTGTTGCAAAAGAATTTGTTAAACGAGAAAAATTGGGGGATAAAGCGATACCTATAACAAGGTGTAATTTAGTGGCACCAAATAATAAGAGATTTAGTGTGATAAATGAAATGGTAATTCTGAGATGTGAAATGGGAGATGAAATATGAGAAAATGTGTTTATCGTAGTACCTGGACTAAAGATAGATGTTATATTTGGGATGAATATGATAGATAAGTTGGGGTTGAAGATAAATGCGGAATGCAAAAGGATTGAGTGTAATGGGAAATATATTAAATGGTATGAAGAGGGGAATATTGAAATAGAAGACGACTGCGTGAATATTAATCAGTTCAGTGATGAAATAGATAATGGGGGTAATGAAAATGAAGATGTTAAGTGTCCAGATGATTTAAGAAATAGGGGGAATATATTATTGAATAAGCATTCAGAATTAATAGGGTCGAAGTCGAGAATTGCCACGGGTTATGTGCACGAATTGGAAGTAAGAAATAAGGAACCGTTTAACACTAAAAAATATATCCTATTCCAGTAGTGTATAGGGATAGAGTGAAGGAAGAAATTGAAGAAATGTTATGTGAAGGTATTATAGAAAGCTCCAGTACGAATTTTGTGAATTCATTAGTAGTCGTCGTGAAGAAAAGTGATAATAGTATTAAGTTGTGTATAAATACAAGTGAAATTAATAAGCGAACGAAGCCGCAATACAATTGTCCACCAAAGATAGATAGAATATTAGGGAGAATAGGTAATAAGAAGGTTTATAGCAGATTATATTTAAAAAGTTCATTTGTTTTATTCCATTAGCGTGAGAATCAAGGAAGTATACGGGTTTTTCGGTAGAAGGAAAATTATACCAATTTAGGGTGGTCCCGGTTGGTTTGTCCTCGAGTACGGATGCATTAGAGAATGTGATGAAGAATAGTTTGGGACCGTACGAGGAATTTAGTATCCACTATAAGGATGCAGTACTGATATTTAGTGATAGTGTAGAGGAACACTACGTACAGTTAGATAGGATTTTGTTAGAGCTGAATATAGCTGGTTTGATTTTGAATTTAGGAAAGTGTGAATTTTTTCAAAGTAGAGTTCGATTTTTAGGATATAGGATAGATAATAAGAATAGAATTAGGAAATACGAATTAAAAGAACCCCGATTTAAAAATATGACTAAGAAACATAAATTAAAAAGATCCAGATTCAAGAGTTATAAGGGGGAAGTTAGAAATAAATGTAATTTAATTGACCCATGCAAAGAAACATGAATAGAAGAATAAAATATAAAATAAATTTATGAATAGGTATACATAGGATAATAGAATAGTATTTGGATATAGGAATAGGTATAGGTATGAATAGTGTAGTATAATAGGACATAGATATGAGATTAGATGAATATAAATATGGGTTCAATAAAGCAAAAGTTAGATTTTTAAAATGGAAATAAAAATATAATAATTTTAATACCAATGTGAGTTTAAGTTCACGTTGGGCGCCAAAAAGGACATTGTTATATATAATAAATAAACATAGGAAGACGCATAGTTAGCGTAGGAATAAGGAAGACATGCATTAGGTAAATAGTAAATATTTAATACCCTATAGATAAAGTTTTAGTTAATTTAGGTAAGGCAGATTATAATATTTCAGTGAAAGCACGCGTATTTTTATATGTAAACATAATAAAGTGTAATTAAACACGCATTTAAAAGAGTTCTAAACAATTAGGCTAATACTGAGATAAGAAATAGAGCTTCAGGAAGCATAAATGTGAATGCGTATAAGTAGTTAAGAACTTTGATAAAGAAAGGAGATTAAAAATTGCGTGAACAACAGGCAGATATGAAAATTAAAAGTCGAATTGCATCAGTTGTTTATGGAAAAGTAATTAGATTCATCAAAACACCGCATGTTTGATAACGAAGACAGCTGCGACCAGATCACAATTATTGGGAAGCATAGCAATATATATATATATATATATATATATATACATATATATATATATATATATACATACATATATATATATATATATATATATATAGTGAATAAGATGAAATAATAACTTAGACATTTATGCAAAGCCCAAATGATCATTTCAAATCGATCTAGTATTTGAAAGATGGAAAATATGAAGTCTTGGACAGGACTTGAACCTGTATCCTGGTTTTGCCGGAACCATGCGTTTACCAATTACGCCACCGAGACCGATGACGACAATTGGGAAATTTACTAATTTAAATCGTGTACACGACGATACATCAACCTAACTTTCAATTACGTTCGGCATCTTTGTCAATTATATATTATATTTTATTATATATAATATATATATTATATATTATATATACTATATTTCTTTCAAATACTAGCTCGATTTGAAATGATCATTTGGGCTTTGCATAAAAGAGACCGATGACGGCAATTGAGAAATTTACTAATTTAAATCGTGTACACGACGATACATCAACCTAACTTTCAATTACGTTCGGCATTTTTGTCAATCATATATTATATTTTATTATATATAATATAATATATATATATATATATATATATATATATTATATATTATATTTCTTTCAAATACTAGCTCGATTTGAAATGATCATCTGGACTTTGCATAAAAGTCTAAGTTATTATTTCATCTTATTCACTATAATACGATAGTATTTATCAACTTACCTTGTGTAATTAACTACCTAAAATATTTATATATATATATATATATATATATATATATCTATATATCTCAAATCGAGCTAGTAATTGAAAGATGGAAAATATAATGTCTTGGACAGGATTTGAACCTGTATCCTGGTTTTGCCGGAACCATGCGTTTACCAATTACGCCACCGAGACCGATGACACAATTGGGAAATTTACAAATATATATATATATATATATATATATATATATATATATATGTAGAAATTCTATTTATAGTAGAGATAATACCCGACCAGAGCATTTAGTCGTTAAAATTCCTTTTTTATATTATTTATTGTTTGTTATGCAGAATAAATATTCTAAGTTTTCTGACTCAATTTCTTTTATTTTGTTGTATGTGGTACAAGTTTTGCTAAAGAAAGGTTATATGGTTATGTGGTGCGACCTTGTAAATTTCAAAGGTTAACAGTTATGTGCTTTTGTTAGCTGAAACGTAACGAACAAGGTACAATTATCCTAAAATTGTGACAGTTGTTGCCATTGATTGTATATGTTACACTTTAAAAAAATTGATCAAACTATTATGGAATTAAAGAAGTAAGTTCCAAGCTGTGTGCTAATAAGAAACGATTGCATGAGTAACGCAGATTGTACTTGCGTAACGCAAATGGTTGCAGAATATTCAATAAGTGTACTTGTAAGGATTAATCTTCAGATCAGTAAAGATGTACGGTCGAGCTAAATGCAGTTTCTAGATACTGCATTCTCAATGGTGCGGCAAATAGTTTAATGGTGTATTGCAACCAACTTTAACAAATCTAATTCATTATAAGTATTCACAGAGATGCTACAAGTGGTAATTACTAACAATTTTTACTAACACTAAATACCTCCTTAACACGACGATTGCACTACATTTATTACTATATTCGACCGCGTAGTTTATCTCCACATACTTAATTTTTATCATCATAAGAGGTATTCATACTAACAATCGATCCAATACTTTATTTCATAATACTTGCGAACTAACTATCGGTTCGTACGGTATATAAGTACTTGTAGAGCTTGTAACGCGATGCGTTACGTTAAACATAAATTCTATGGGAAACACGTAGTACTGAATCTTTAATGAACTAATTTGTTATGAGAGCAACCTGTAGAATCTATATTCTGTATAAAAGAGTGTTTAAAAACTGATTAAATCCGTATTTTTATTCTAATTAAACTAAACCACAACTGTAATAGTTTAATTTCTATAAATACATAGGAAAGCTCGAAAAACGGGTTTAAAATTATTTTAAAACCTCATGAATATATAGAAATCAAATTATATAGTAGAAGCATTTTATGCTCTTTTAAAAACTTTCAGAATTATGAAAGGAAACTCATTAATAAGCACCTCAAATATGAGCTCATGGAAGTTGTTAAATGCGCTCCAGGTGTGTCAGTGGTCGTAGCGCAGGCAACTTTCTGCTGACTTACAAGGTATCCCTCTTGGAAGGGGAAGTTTTAGCTTGTACTGGAGGACTGGGAATCGTTGCGCCATCTGTCGCAAAGAGGTGTCTAAACATGCCAATACTGAATGGTGTAGTGTCGTTACCGTTAGGGAGAGCTACAATGGTACGGTTGCAATCTAAGCTGGCAACCTGGTTCAACGTTATTAGGAATTAATAACAAGGCTTTTCCGAAAGCCTCGGACGGCTAAGACAAAAAATATTTGACCCATAAGATAACGGCTACATGAATCAGGAATGGAGATTTGGTACTTGAAATGTCAGAGGAGTGTACAGTTATGAGTATGAAATCATGACTGAAATGAAAGGAAGGCGCATAGATGTGCTGTGTGTGAGTGAAACGAAGCGGAAGGGTAAATATGTTGTAGAATTAGATGACGGTATGTTGGGTTTGTAGTCTAGAGTAGAGAGCAATGAGTTCGGGACAAAGGGTATTGGTTTAATTTTGAATGATCAAGCAAAGGCGTGCATGAAATAATATGCATTTGTTTCTTCCCGCTTCTTGTGGGTTAGAATAAAAGTGGGCTTTAGAAAGATCTTTATATTCTTTTCTTATTTATTCATAGGAACCCACTCCCGCACCACAGCGGTTATCCAACGTACCTTTTTATTGTTACCGGTTCCCGTTCCTTCAGGACAAATAAAAATTTAAATAGTTTTAAACGCCTAGTCCACCCATAATGCTAAAAATTCACTCGTAACATTAAAATTTTATCCGTAACAAGCATCCACATTTTACAAGAACTACAAGGTAATTCTAGATTCATTTCTTTCGTTTGCTTAGTATGGTTCCCTAAATACATTCTTGTGGTTAATAGTAATATCGTTGTTCGCTTAATTGCAATTAATTTTCAATTGTTCGGCATCGTACTTTTATTTTAAAAATTTTTAGCTAAATAAAGCACATTAATTTTAATTTAATCATCAAGATTGTGCTAAATGCCTTACTCCAAAATCTCATTACCAAGAATAAATATTTAAAATCTTATTAAACAAACTTGCATTGAGATGATCTCATCAAAATAGTATTGTAGTTGATAAGATACTGAGTGTATTCATACTGAGAAGCACACAAAGGAACATACATGTGATCATCAGGGAATTTACTACTGGCACGTACACGATTAGTGGTTAACTAATTCCTATAATTGTAAAGAATGGTTAGCTCAACTTACACCTTCTTATCAACACAAGGAGACTCATGTTGTCAGAGAGAGTAACAAAAGAGCAGTAGACGTAAAAGTGACTTCAAGAGGGTAGTAGAGTAAAAAGAGTGAGCGTGTTTTAGCCATCGTATTATCCAATATTGTCCGCAGCTCGCCACAGTTAATAATAGATGTCCTGTAAGTATTTCCTGTTATTACTGTCTTTTGCTCGAAATGCTTAATAATAAAATACGCAAGTAAAAAGTGTTGATGTGTTTCCTTTGTAGCAATTTTATAGTATAATTGAATATTTTAATCCCGATGTAGTTAAATGCCATGGTACGTAGTTAACTACCATGTCATGTAAACCTCTCGCTGGCACTTGGGCTGCGTATTTGCAAAATAGACATACAAACAGAATAAAGTTTAATATTCAACGTTTCGGAAAGATTGTTAGAAAATTTAGTAAACTGAACAACTCGAAGTAATCATACAAAAGAGAGGTGCGCACTATGTAGACGTGGATCTGATAAACTTCTTTTTAAATAATTTTGTTATAGTTATCATCATTAAGTCTTCAGTTCTGGAACTGGTTATACGCGTATCTCCATTGTTTCTTATTCTGAGTTAACCTACACATTTCTCTAAAATTCATACACCATACATCTTTCACTATCTGTGTACAAAAGTTTAATCAACCTGTACCTCTATATCACCTTTCACCTTTCGCTTCTAATATATCCCTCACTATTCTCCTATGCCATAGAACGTGTCCTATTATTCTGAATCTCCAATTTTTTTGTTCTCCACAGATATCTTTCTCTCCCTACCGTTTATGTACCTCTTTGTTGTTAACATTGTCTGTTCATGATATCATTATGATACGTCGGTAGCACCACATTTGGAAGGCTTTGATCTATTTTTTGTTTGCTTCTCTTACTGTCAATGCTTCACAGACGTACAGTATTGTGCTCCACACATATGCTATCAACAATTTGTTACGGTATTCCGCGCAAACACCAAAGAAAACAGTAAATGTCAGTAAAGAAATCGTTTACACCGAATACCGCAACAAAACAGGAACAGAATGGTAGAATTTGGGCTAGCTCAAAAACGTCGTCGAGTGGCGTGGGTAAAACAAAAAGAACACATTGGGAACCTCAGTAAACTATATTGTTAACATACAATCTCGAACGGCTATTTACAAAACAACTAAGAAACCAATAGTTTGCGTAATCGTTTGTTACAGCATGATGGTAAACAAAGCTTCATAACATAAAAACATAAAATTGGTAAGCAAATATAACATTTTAGAATCTAGATACTTACTTAATGCGTCACCTTAAATATATACAAAAGAAACTAAAACAAAAACTTTACAGTAATTCTAGGAAAAGAAATATACATAATTTATACATTGTGCATTTGTGAAGTGCACCTCCTCAAGAAATTAAACTTATACACCCTAACTTAAATTAATCAAGTGTTAGTTCCTTTTAAATTGATGCGCAAGTTCGTTACGTTAATATTTATACAAAAAGACAAAAGAAACGGTTAAACTGACTCTAACACAAACTTTGATTAACTAATTTTTAATTTGAAGAAAGATTATATAGTCGCTCGTGCATTGTGAACGTAAGTTTTGTAACGTGGTGTTGGTAATTTACTGGATAATCATGAGTAATAATATTATGAACAGCAAATAAAATGTCTATTTTTCATAGTAGCATAAAAGAAATTACGAAAACAGAAAACTGTACCTTGAACAATTGCCTTGGTGTTGGTCTCATCTTAGGGCTGGAAAAATGTGGCTGCATTTCTCTATGGGCTGTATGCTGGAACCACCAACTTAACTCATACTGGCACAGAAAGCATTTTAGTAGCGCGACTTTACAACATGTCTCTTCGGTTGGAAGATGTTGTATTCAATCTCTCTTTCAAAGCACAGTCTTTATTTTATAAGGACAGAATCATGTATAGGGGTAGGGTATTTGGCTTTCAAAGATATCGCTGAAGAATCAAGTCTGCAGAATTCCAAGACAACAGCTGCCGAAATACAAACTGTATCAGCTTGCCAACAAGCAGATAACGCAATTATCAAAGGATTTTTAAACGAAGAAAAGAAATCTTATTACTTTGAAACATCTTAACAGCTGGAGAGAATAACAGTATAAACTTATAGATAACAAACCCATTGTGAGCGTATGTAGACAGATGGTAAGCGGCCTTATCTTTTAGAAGAAAACAGTGCATTTATGTGCAACTTTAAAATGTAGTCACTGCAGGTGCTAAGAAAATATTGCCACTACTTTGTAATGTAAAGCTTCCTAAACAGCTGTATGATTTTATAAAGCAAACTTTTATATAGAGTAATTACTTGAGAAATTTTATAAAATAACACTAATTCAAATGGCGAGAAATCGAGCTTGTTAATAAATTTTAGGATATTATAAAAATGAATGCAGAAAAATTACTTGTAGGGTTTTGAACGTAACAAATTTTTTTCTTGTTTCTATGTTTGTTGTCTTCAAACACAGCAGCTGCCCTTTCTTATTAGATACAGTACTGCCTTGTACTAATCTTTTTTTATATTTTTCGCATTTTTGGCCATCTATTTTTTTCTAAAAAATAAACCGTATGCCACCGATATTCAATTGTATGCAAACGGAGAACAGCCTGATGGCTATCAAAATCCACAACCACTTAGACATTTGCCGAATCAATAGTTTTCCAATTACTTCTTACGCATAATCAACATTTGTTGAAACTATTGCAAAACCAACACCTGTAGTTGTTTACACTAATCATCAGATTCGCTTTAGTAGAATATCCATTTTTGGCGAAGTGTTTAACGTATTTGCAATAACCACATTTTATTGGTAATAGTGACTTCAGAACCATTCCTTCAACTTGAATCGCATTTTGTCAGTTGGAAAAATATTTGTCTGAACGCTATTGTATAGTTTTTGGTATAAAATTTGCTACGTTCCTAGACGTAGCCGGAAGAAAAGTAAACACCAGACTAACTACCAACCGCGGAGAGTTTAGGTATTCGCATACATACAAAAAAAAAAACAAAAAAAATAAAAGTACATCGCCCACGATTATCTATTAATAAATAAAAAAATTAAATACATAATTCGGTACAAACAAGAGAACGCAATAAAATAAACGTTATCATTTCAACATCGACAATTATATTATACGGGCAAATTGGGTAGTGGATCCATAAAATGCGCAATTCGCGGCTAACATGCAATAAAACTCAGTAAAAAACAGAAAATGAATGCTTAAAATTTACCAATCGCAAGTATATTAAATTTTGAGGGCTTAAAGGCAAATCTAGTTTTTAAATGTAAATTTACTCCCTAGCTAATATGTTGAATTTTGAAATATTAAAGGCAAATTTAGGTTTTCTAAATGTAGTAGAGGTGTTAAACTTAGGCATTAAATACAGCCCACATTGTAGCAAGAATTAACGACGTATACCCAAAAGCACCAACGCAATCAGCTGTTCAACAAGTATGGTAGACTGGTCTTACACCATCCACGGTTGATAAATAAAAATCTTTGACGTGCATAACAGAATACAAGGCACCTCTCTGCGTCCGGATACTTATCTTGCCAACTGCTGGGAGGAGGAAGTCAGCATGACAACGTAGCTACCATCGTAATTACAGTAACTGGTACGCGGCAGCGAACAGATGGGCTACACCCAGAAAGACGCCTTTGACCTTTAACAAAAAAAAAGATAAAAATAGAATCGGATTAGATCGGGTAAGCACGGGAACACTCACCAAATACACGCAAGACATCTCTAATTGACAGGACAACAATAAATGTGCATTGCTTTTAAAGTGATAGAACGAGTAATCTAGAACATATTTTGTCTCACGAGCCGCAGAATCAAGTTCAGAATGATTTTAAATGACGCCAAACATCCGTGTTATCGAAACGCGATTTTAAACTGGAAAACACGGTTTTACCGGAGAATAGTGCGCGACCTTATTTCAACAAGTCGTTACTTTGTCACAATAGAGAAAACCCATTACACGCAGTTGTAATGTTGAACAAATTGAAGGTTACTTACAAACAGTCCATGAACCATTTAATTATAGCACAATAAACTTTACGTTTCAAAGCAAATAGATTTAAATAGAGGAATTATTAGAAAGTGTATTTATTGCAAAAAATAAAATATACAGGATGTAAACTATTTAATTTTAGCATATACTTGTTGTTAAAGAAAAAGCGATTACAGTTGAAAATTTATCGGACCGCGTATTGATTATTAACCGGTAAAAATATACGCGATGTTCAAAATAAACCTAACAAATTTAATAATAAAGGTTTTGTTTTCGATACATTTTGCGAATTCCAGCAATGATTTACCAATAAAATTTGAAGAACAGGAACCTTCACATGTTGGGTTCCAATTTCCTTTGAAAGAGCTATGTTGTGGAAGCGCGTTAAATAAGAAATTTGTTTCATTCCGTATAGCAAATGGATTTACGATATAACGCAGTTCTTGTACAATTTATTGTAGGAAACTATTACTAAAATAAAATTATTCAGAAAAAACCCGAAACTCAATTTGCAGCACTTTATAGTCTCTACAAATGTTATAATTATACACTTTAACGCAACAGTAGTTGATAAGACAAGTACTCGGCAGCAATCTCCAATGTAATTATAGCACTTTGTAATTACATATAGAATATACGTGAAAGATAAGTGGTTCTTTAAATAATTGAATACCAAATTTAATATAATCTTAATACAAACCGAACTCGACTAAAAAGATTAACTTTTAATTAACTAATAAAAATGAACACGGAAAATATGCGATTATATTTAGAATCAATCTCAGTATATGATGGCAATCAAGCACTACTAGGTATCTTTATCACTCCTTGCGAGATATTTTAAAATCCTTTACAAAGAACGCGACATTAACCGCAACGTCATGTGTTTACGCCTGATTCTTAGAAAACTAACAGGCATTATAATTTGAATAAGAGCCGCTCTACTTGCGGCCACGTCCCCAATGTTCCACCCGAAGGTACTACATTGGGTTTAAACGCAAAAAATAAACGTGCTTCTAATTTATTCTAACTTTATAATTAATCCACCCTAAATAAAAATCTAAACTAACAGGCAGAGAAATAACATTAAATGCAAGCCGCGATGACCTTGAACAGCGGGAAGACTTCAAACGGTTATTAATAGCGGTTTTCGGCGACCAGAGAAATATCAAATGTCTGGTGAGAGGCTTAATAAACCTTCGAGTGAAACCCAATCAATTACTCTACCAATTGATATAAGATGCCAAGATGTGAGGAGTTTAATCTTAATCAAACTGAAAATCGAAAAACCCGACCAGAACATACGTTTATTAAAAACGAAAATGTACGACGAAATGGCATTATACACATACATAAACGCGTTACTTGAGCGGTTATTAGACAAGATAAGATTTCAACACCCCTAAAGTTAGAAAAAGCAATGAACATGATAGTAGAGGAGGAAAACGTTATGTATTACAGAAATAGGATGTATAGCCCTATTGAAAATAAAAATTTCTCACCGATTAAGACGATACAAGCAGCAAGACAAATACAAGCACAATCGAAATGTACACCATTTAACGCACCAATGAATCAACCACGAATTAACAACCCAAATTTTAATTACACAAATTTTAACAACCAATTTCGATCGTTTCACGGTAAATTTAAACTTTATAAAACCCGTATTTACACCAAAATTCAATCAAAACGTAAATAAAGCGCGACAATCTTTTGGCGTAAATTCCAACAGAAACACACTTATGACAAATAACAACAATGACCCCAAAAATTACTACAAATCAACCCCAATGGATACTTCATATGGTAACACCACACAAAACACAAAAATATCGCAAATCAGACCAAACTATAACCACAAACAAAACTTCACTTCCAAAGAACTATTCCACCAAGAAGTAGAAAATTTTGACAACCCGGACGCGAATAATGACGCTACTTTGAGTAGAAACGATGAGACAAATTACAAATGCAACAACCCTTATGAAAATTACGAAGAAGACGAAGAAAATGCATGCTCAACTTTTCAGTTATACCGATTCAAATACGACCAAACGTAATTAATTTAAACAACATCAATCAACACATTTTGCCCTGCACAGAAATACTTCACGCAGAACTTAAATTACTAATCGATACCGGATCTTCAAAAATTAGCCCCAGAACCGTACAAAAACATTATTTAGATTTTGTAGAAAGAGAACTCTTCCAAATCAGGAGAGCGCACAAAACGACAATACACTAATTTATGGCAAACATATCCCTACCAAAAACCTTCAACGTTAAAATAAACACAAATTTTGCAACTTTGAATTTGACGACAAATATGACGGATTAATAGGCATGGATCTTCTAAGAAAATTAGGAGCAAACATTGATATAAAAAACCGATTATTAATAACAAAACACGAACAAATTCCCATTAAATTCCAAAACAGTAACATTCAAATCGATCAAAAATACACGATCGAACCCAGAACGGAAAATAAATAAAACTTTTAGTAAATTCAGAAAACGACATAGGCATTATAAACCACATGGCATTTCAACAATGAGTAGGAACAACCTCCGCGTTAGTACAAATAAAAGACAGTTATGCCACTACAAAAATTTCAAACTCAAACGATTACCCCGTATGACTATCGTTGACGAATCCAATAGACATTGAAGTAGTAAATTTTAGCGAGATGGAAATTGACAAAGAATATGAAAGCGATTAAAACCCTACAAGACACGATAGAATGTTAAAGAAAATTTAATTAACATTCTTTTAATAAAGATATTAATAACGAAGAAGAGAAACAATCAAGGATTTATGTTTCGAATACCGCGATATATTCCACTGTGAAGGAATACCTTTAACTTTCACCAACACTGTCAAGCATAAAATAGAATTAACAGACGATAAGCCAATTTTCACCAAAGCATACAGACTACCTCAAGCAAGTCAAGAAGAAGCAGATAGACATGTAGCAGATCTATTGAAGCAAGATATCATTCAACATTCAAACTCACCATGGAGTAGCCCCGTATTAATAGTCCTGAAGATGTATGGAATGGTTTTCGATTACAGAAAACTAAACGAAAAAACTGTAGACGATGAACACCCGCTACCCAATATTACGGAAATCTTAGACAAACTTTGATTAACTAATTTTTAATTTGAAGAAAGATTATATAGTCGCTCGTGCATTGTGAACGTAAGTTTTGTAACGTGGTGTTGGTAATTTACTGGATAATCATGAGTAATAATATTATGAACAGCAAATAAAATGTCTATTTTTCATAGTAGCATAAAAGAAATTACGAAAACAGAAAACTGTACCTTGAACAATTGCCTTGGTGTTGGTCTCATCTTAGGGCTGGAAAAATGTGGCTGCATTTCTCTATGGGCTGTATGCTGGAACCACCAACTTAACTCATACTGGCACAGAAAGCATTTTAGTAGCGCGACTTTACAACATGTCTCTTCGGTTGGAAGATGTTGTATTCAATCTCTCTTTCAAAGCACAGTCTTTATTTTATAAGGACAGAATCATGTATAGGGTAGGGTATTTGGCTTTCAAAGATATCGCTGAAGAATCAAGTCTGCAGAATTCCAAGACAACAGCTGCCGAAATACAAACTGTATCAGCTTGCCAACAAGCAGATAACGCAATTATCAAAGGATTTTTAAACGAAGAAAAGAAATCTTATTACTTTGAAACATCTTAACAGCTGGAGAGAATAACAGTATAAACTTATAGATAACAAACCCATTGTGAGCGTATGTAGACAGATGGTAAGCGGCCTTATCTTTTAGAAGAAAACAGTGCATTTATGTGCAACTTTAAATGTAGTCACTGCAGGTGCTAAGAAAATATTGCCACTACTTTGTAATGTAAAGCTTCCTAAACAGCTGTATGATTTTATAAAGCAAACTTTTATATAGAGTAATTACTTGAGAAATTTTATAAAATAACACTAATTCAAATGGCGAGAAATCGAGCTTGTTAATAAATTTTAGGATATTATAAAAATGAATGCAGAAAAATTACTTGTAGGGTTTTGAACGTAACAAATTTTTTTCTTGTTTCTATGTTTGTTGTCTTCAAACACAGCAGCTGCCCTTTCTTATTAGATACAGTACTGCCTTGTACTAATCTTTTTTTATATTTTTCGCATTTTTGGCCATCTATTTTTTTCTAAAAAATAAACCGTATGCCACCGATATTCAATTGTATGCAAACGGAGAACAGCCTGATGGCTATCAAAATCCACAACCACTTAGACATTTGCCGAATCAATAGTTTTCCAATTACTTTACGCATAATCAACATTTGTTGAAACTATTGCAAAACCAACACCTGTAGTTGTTTACACTAATCATCAGATTCGCTTTAGTAGAATATCCATTTTTGGCGAAGTGTTTAACGTATTTGCAATAACCACATTTTATTGGTAATAGTGACTTCAGAACCATTCCTTCAACTTGAATCGCATTTTGTCAGTTGGAAAAATATTTGTCTGAACGCTATTGTATAGTTTTTGGTATAAAATTTGCTACGTTCCTAGACGTAGCCGGAAGAAAAGTAAACACCAGACTAACTACCAACCGCGGAGAGTTTGGGTATTCGCATACATACAAAAAAAAAACAAAAAAAATAAAAGTACATCGCCCACGATTATCTATTAATAAATAAAAAAATTAAATACATAATTCGGTACAAACAAGAGAACGCAATAAAATAAACGTTATCATTTCAACGTCGACAATTATATTATACGGGCAAATTGGGTAGTGGATCCATAAAATGCGCAATTCGCGGCTAACATGCAATAAAACTCAGTAAAAAACAGAAAATGAATGCTTAAAATTTTCCAATCGCAAGTATATTAAATTTTGAGGGCTTAAAGGCAAATCTAGTTTTTAAATGTAAATTTACTCCTAGCTAATATGTTGAATTTTGAAATATTAAAGGCAAATTTAGGTTTTCTAAATGTAGTAGAGGTGTTAAACTTAGGCATTAAATACAGCCCACATTGTAGCAAGAATTAACGACGTATACCCAAAAGCACCAACGCAATCAGCTGTTCAACAAGTATGGTAGACTGGTCTTACACCATCCACGGTTGATAAATAAAATCTTTGACGTGCATAACAGAATACAAGGCACCTCTCTGCGTCCGGATACTTATCTTGCCAACTGCTGGGAGGAGGAAGTCAGCATGACAACGTAGCTACCATCGTAATTACAGTAACTGGTACGCGGCAGCGAACAGATGGGCTACACCCAGAAAGACGCCTTTGACCTTTAACAAAAAAAAAGATAAAAATAGAATCGGATTAGATCGGGTAAGCACGGGAACACTCACCAAATACACGCAAGACATCTCTAATTGACAGGACAACAATAAATGTGCATTGCTTTTAAAGTGATAGAACGAGTAATCTAGAACATATTTTGTCTCACGAGCTGCAGAATCAAGTTCAGAATGATTTTAAATGACGCCAAACATCCGTGTTATCGAAACGCGATTTTAAACTGGAAAACACGGTTTTACTGGAGAATAGTGCGCGACCTTATTTCAACAAGTCGTTACTTTGTCACAATAGAGAAAACCCATTACACGCAGTTGTAATGTTGAACAAATTGAAGGTTACTTACAAACAGTCCATGAACCATTTAATTATAGCACAATAAACTTTACGTTTCAAAGCAAATAGATTTAAATAGAGGAATTATTAGAAAGTGTATTTATTGCAAAAAATAAAATATACAGGATGTAAACTATTTAATTTTAGCATATACTTGTTGTTAAAGAAAAAGCGATTACAGTTGAAAATTTATCGGACCGCGTATTGATTATTAACCGGTAAAAATATACGCGATGTTCAAAATAAACCTAACAAATTTAATAATAAAGGTTTTGTTTTCGATACATTTTGCGAATTCCAGCAATGATTTACCAATAAAATTTGAAGAACAGGAACCTTCACATGTTGGGTTCCAATTTCCTTTGAAAGAGCTATGTTGTGGAAGCGCGTTAAATAAGAAATTTGTTTCATTCCGTATTGCAAATGGATTTACGAATTCGACCTCTATAAACTTTTTTTCTAAAAAGTTATATTAGCCCGAATGGAAACGTATTTATTGAATGTGAGTTTTTGTTTGATGAGTTTCAAGATTCACATGAGTTTATGTTGAGAGGATCAAGTGCTATTCGGGGGTGTTGTTTTATATTATTATATGTGAAACCAGTAATACAATGTGTGGAGAGGAAGCCATTGATACTATTGTGTATCAAATAAATCAACAATATAATTAAATTTATGTAAATAGAAAAGCCTTCCTTTATACATTATAGAATATAATAATCTCTGATTATTATTCCCACCTCCACAAGTACAAAACAAAATCCTTTTACACGCTAAACGAAATGCCACGGACTTACAAAAGTTATCAAAACCCCAATTATGTGTTTAACGCCTTTTGCTCAATAACATGGTGCTGTTCTAGATCAAATTATTTTATGCAAAATAGGTTTTTTGGTTTTGTGTAATATAAGGCATTTGTGAAGGTTTAAATCAAATTAATTTATTTGACTTTAGTTGCTATTGATAGAATTAATAAGCTTAAAATTCTACCAAAGGCGGCATTAAAGGTAGGAAACCTAATATCAACATGCTAGGTAAGAAGCTGACATTTTCAATGACTAAACAAAAGGTCAGGAATGTTTAATAACGCCAACGGCAAATGAGCCTACATGATGACTAAGCAATGTTGTACAAAATTAAGAAATCTATTTTCTGTTTGAATGTAGTGGTTTGCTTCAAGTTGAATAATCAAATGGAATTTAATATATGAAGTGGTTGGGATGCGATTTAAGCGACAGCGAGTGTTCTAAAAAGCGTAATAAAATAAATATCTAAATTCTCGAAATGATACACATAAGCTGCTCATTAATATTGCGGCTGTATATGTACATAGAATGTAAGTACAAATATATAAAAAAGAGAAATATTTGTAGCGTTCAGATAATGATACGCAAAGCAAGATACATATCCTCCAACTTAGTATATAAGTATAATCAAATGGAACTATTAAATCTAAAGAATATATTGATATAATGTATAATCGAAGGACATATTACAAAACGTTAATGGAAGTTCATAAACCAGACATGAGAACGGATGCAACTACTTTGTATTCCAGACGTAACCTAACATTGCAGGTGCAGGTCACAATAGATTATAAGAAACTTATTGTTAGAATTAAGATTACTAAGAAGTAATTCTTTATATTGAATAAAAAACAACAGACATGAGATCTGCGTTTCCCACAAGTGATGCAACCGCAGGTATAGCATAAATACCCTGAGAACCCCAGGAGGGTCAGTCAGTCTCGAGCTTCACAACTTTAACATTACTCATCCTAATTTTAGTTAAATTAAATAGTGATTGTCAACTTGCAATATTCCGGTTTCAATACGTTACTGAACATAACGTACCTGTTATTAAATTCATATTATAATTTCTGTTTGAATAGAATTGATAGAAGAGTTTTTTGGAAAAAAACCTTTTTAAAAAGACGCTCCAAGAGACCCAAAACCTAGTTGGCGCAACCGAAACGGATTCCAGAAGGGCACTAGTAAATCGAAAATCGAGGAACTGGTAGTCGTGAATCTTAATTCTTCGCCTGGAAGAACAAACAAAAATTTGCACAAGGTACAAAATCAACCAAGCCCAAAAAAAGAAGATTGATGGAACTGGCAATTGAAATTTTGTATGTTCATTTATCCTAACCATTTCTCAATTATTGATATTAGCTAGTAAGCAACGAAGGAATTTATATACGCATTTATGCACAATTTATTATTACATTTTATCGCAATTTATTAAAGAAAGGATTTAATCAGCAAATCGCTGAAAATTAATTATAACGAAGGTGTATAAATACGCAAGTCTATGTACAATTTATTACAGCAATTTTATTATTAAAGCGATTTACTCAGCACAAGTCTGAAACAAAAGCGTGTAATTATAACGCAGTTCTTGTACAATTTATTGTAGGAAACTATTACTAAAATAAAATTATTCAGAAAAAACCCGAAACTCAATTTGCAGCACTTTATAGTCTCTACAAATGTTATAATTATACACTTTAACGCAACAGTAGTTGATAAGACAAGTACTCGGCAGCAATCTCCAATGTAATTATAGCACTTTGTAATTACATATAGAATATACGTGAAAGATAAGTGGTTCTTTAAATAATTGAATACCAAATTTAATATAATCTTAATACAAACCGAACTCGACTAAAAAGATTAACTTTTAATTAACTAATAAAAATGAACACGGAAAATATGCGATTATATTTAGAATCAATCTCAGTATATGATGGCAATCAAGCACTACTAGGTATCTTTATCACTCCTTGCGAGATATTTTTAAAATCCTTTTACAAAGAACGCGACATTAACCGCAACGTCATGTGTTTACGCCTGATTCTTAGAAAACTAACAGGCATTATAATTTGAATAAGAGCCGCTCTACTTGCGGCCACGTCCCCAATGTTCCACCCGAAGGTACTACATTGGGTTTAAACGCAAAAAATAAACGTGCTTCTAATTTATTCTAACTTTATAATTAATCCACCCTAAATAAAAATCTAAACTAACAGGCAGAGAAATAACATTAAATGCAAGCCGCGATGACCTTGAACAGCGGGAAGACTTCAAACGGTTATTAATAGCGGTTTTCGGCGACCAGAGAAATATCAAATGTCTGGTGAGAGGCTTAATAAACCTTCGAGTGAAACCCAATCAATTACTCTACCAATTGATATAAGATGCCAAGATGTGAGGAGTTTAATCTTAATCAAACTGAAAATCGAAAAACCCGACCAGAACATACGTTTATTAAAAACGAAAATGTACGACGAAATGGCATTATACACATACATAAACGCGTTACTTGAGCGGTTATTAGACAAGATAAGATTTCAACACCCCTAAAGTTAGAAAAAGCAATGAACATGATAGTAGAGGAGGAAAACGTTATGTATTACAGAAATAGGATGTATAGCCCTATTGAAAATAAAAATTTCTCACCGATTAAGACGATACAAGCAGCAAGACAAATACAAGCACAATCGAAATGTACACCATTTAACGCACCAATGAATCAACCACGAATTAACAACCCAAATTTTAATTACACAAATTTTAACAACCAATTTCGATCGTTTCCACGGTAAATTTAAACTTTATAAAACCCGTATTTACACCAAAATTCAATCAAAACGTAAATAAAGCGCGACAATCTTTTGGCGTAAATTCCAACAGAAACACACTTATGACAAATAACAACAATGACCCCAAAAATTACTACAAATCAACCCCAATGGATACTTCATATGGTAACACCACACAAAACACAAAAATATCGCAAATCAGACCAAACTATAACCACAAACAAAACTTCACTTCCAAAGAACTATTCCACCAAGAAGTAGAAAATTTTGACAACCCGGACGCGAATAATGACGCTACTTTGAGTAGAAACGATGAGACAAATTACAAATGCAACAACCCTTATGAAAATTACGAAGAAGACGAAGAAAATGCATGCTCAACTTTTCAGTTATACCGATTCAAATACGACCAAACGTAATTAATTTAAACAACATCAATCAACACATTTTGCCCTGCACAGAAATACTTCACGCAGAACTTAAATTACTAATCGATACCGGATCTTCAAAATTAGCCCCAGAACCGTACAAAACATTATTTAGATTTTGTAGAAAGAGAACTCTTCCAAATCAGGAGAGCGCACAAAACGACAATACACTAATTTATGGCAAACATATCCCTACCAAAACCTTCAACGTTAAAATAAACACAAATTTTGCAACTTTGAATTTGACGACAAATATGACGGATTAATAGGCATGGATCTTCTAAGAAAATTAGGAGCAAACATTGATATAAAAACCGATTATTAATAACAAAACACGAACAAATTCCCATTAAATTCCAAAACAGTAACATTCAAATCGATCAAAAATACACGATCGAACCCAGAACGGAAAATAAATAAAACTTTTAGTAAATTCAGAAAACGACATAGGCATTATAAACCACATGGCATTTCAACAATGAGTAGGAACAACCTCCGCGTTAGTACAAATAAAAGACAGTTATGCCACTACAAAAATTTCAAACTCAAACGATTACCCCGTATGACTATCGTTGACGAATCCAATAGACATTGAAGTAGTAAATTTTAGCGAGATGGAAATTGACAAAGAATATGAAAGCGATTAAAACCCTACAAGACACGATAGAATGTTAAAAGAAAATTTAATTAACATTCTTTTTAATAAAGATATTAATAACGAAGAAGAGAAAACAATCAAGGATTTATGTTTCGAATACCGCGATATATTCCACTGTGAAGGAATACCTTTAACTTTCACCAACACTGTCAAGCATAAAATAGAATTAACAGACGATAAGCCAATTTTCACCAAAGCATACAGACTACCTCAAGCAAGTCAAGAAGAAGCAGATAGACATGTAGCAGATCTATTGAAGCAAGATATCATTCAACATTCAAACTCACCATGGAGTAGCCCCGTATTAATAGTCCTGAAGATGTATGGAATGGTTTTCGATTACAGAAAACTAAACGAAAAAACTGTAGACGATGAACACCCGCTACCCAATATTACGGAAATCTTAGACAAATTAGGAAAGTGTCAATATTTTTCGATATTAGACCTGCCCCAGGATATCACCAAGTAGAGATGGACGAGAAAGACACAACCAAAACAACTTTTAATACATCTAGAGCGTGGAACCATTGTATCTAAAGAATAGATTGTTACAATGTATAATTGAAGAACATATTACAAAACGTTGATGGAAGTTCATAAACCAGACATGAGAACGGATGCATTTGTATTCCAGACGTGCATGACACTGCAGGTGCAGGTCACAATAGATTATAAGAAACTTATTGTTAGAATTAAAATTATTTAGAAGTAATACTTTGTACTGGATAAAGAAACAGCAGACATGAGATCTGCGTTTCCCACAAGTGATGTAAGATCAGGGATAAATACCCTGATATCCCCAGTAGGGTCAATCAGTCTCGAGCTTCACAACCTTAACATTGTTGGTTGTTCAAGCTACTCATCCTAATTTTAGTTAAATTAAATAGTGATTGTCAACTTAGAATATATTGATTTTAATACGTTACTGAATATAACGTACTTGCTATTAAATTCATATTGTAATTTCTATTTAAATAAAATTGATAGAAGAGTTTTTTGGAAGAAAGCCTTTTTAAAAAGACGCTGCAAGAGGCCTAAAACCTATTTGGCGCAGCCAAAACGGATTCCAGAAGGGCACTAGTAAATCCAAAATCGAGGAAATGGTGGTCGTGACTCTTAATCTAGCAACGCAGTTGAAAAGTGTTAAGGTTTATGTAACAATTCGATTGTAAAAATAATTGTTCATTCTTTCTGAGCAATGTGGAGTTTGTGCTGAGATCTGCGCAAAATCATGTACGAAATCTACTATTTCGCAGTTAGATGCTAAGTTTTATATAGAAGACTAAAAGAAACTTACGAATGGAAAGAAGTAGTCTCGATACGTGTCATCAGTGTGATGTGTTTGATTGGAGTAAAATTACGCTATTTAAAGTTTCTGGCCAGGAAATTTTATCGATGGAACGTAAACGTTCGCAAAACAGGGAGTACGACATAGCCCTTAAAAACGTGTTTGGATTCAAAAAAACTTTATAATTTATGCGAAAAATTGATGGAAATATAGCTGATAGTCCTTTGATGATCATGAAAACTTCACATAAAAAATATGTTGCAATTACAACAACGCTAAGTAAACCACCATGTGTGTTTTTGGGAATCTGTTTTAAAATATATTAACACGCATAGAGCAACAGCTGAAAAGAAAACGGTATAAGAATAATAGAAACATGGCAAATAATAATAAACCCAAATATTCAGACATCAAACTTCAGAAACGAAACAGAGGTCACGGTCTCAGAGACACGAGGTGTGCGTTTGAGTACGCTAATTTAAATAAAAAGAGGTTCTAGACCGAAAACAATAAGGAGTATGTAGCAACCGCTTACACATTCATTCATATCTTTTACATTGTATGTGCTTACAATGTTGCTCCTGCATAGTGGCTTGACAAAATGTAGTGCAAGCTGTCCCACCTTAGAAGACGCTTTAAAGAACAAGATATAACTGTGAAGCATTATAGATATGAGTAATATCTAAATAAAAATGTTTTACAATTTTTAAATATTTTTGTCTTTTTTAGAATATTTTTGTTTGAAGAAGTTTTAAGGGATTATTTTGGAAAACCACATTTTATTAGTCTGTAAGTAGTTTTAGAATCATTATTTCAAATGTAAATGTAACTTGCTAGAGTTGGAATATTAATCAGAAGGCGATTCCAATTTTTTTTATTTAAAAGCTAATAATAAATATCACACTTGGTACAGATTTTGCAAATTTCAGCAATGAAATTTGAAAAACTGGAGCCACAATGCGTGGGTAGAGGCTATTTACGAAAATATGGTACTATAACAGTGACATTAGATGGTCTAGAATTTAAGGGTTTTAACTGAACAATAAATTGATTGGAGCTATAAGAGTGCTTTAAAAAACCCATACAATGCAACCAAAACGAACCGGTTCTCATAGAATCCAGAAAGTTCAAAAGACATCCGGAATAATGAGGAAGATATCATAGCTCGATATATAAACCGTAAGACTCATGGGGGTTATTTCAGTTTTGGAATAAATACACTATAATGTCTATATAAATTAGGATATAAGTTGATAAGAGCGTGTGTACATAAATTAATGGTTCGCAGTTAAGTTAATAATACATATGCTGTAATTGTCGTGTTAAGAAAGGATTTAACGTTGTGGATATTGTACTAATTATCATCAGTGATCTCTTTAGCAGTATCTCACTACATTAGTATTTTCTATAATTATTTGCGAATAATCAGGTGTTAGACCAAATAAACAACAGTAAACTAAAGTTCGTTACAGTACTGTGCGGATGTGCTTAACGTCTTTTAGGTTTTTGATTCCATATTCCAAAGACACCTATTAGTGTCAAGCTTCATAAATTACTTCTACTGAAAAGAACCATTTGCGTGTACTGTTAATGGAAAAGTATTAATTCAATACAAGCATAAGTTTGAAGGTCTTCAAGATACACTTCAATTCATGTTGAGAGAATTAAGTGTTATTTGGGGTTTGGTCTAAATTGTATTTTGTACAAGTACAATATCTGAAAAGGAAGCGTTTGATGCTACTGGGTATTAAATAAAGAGACAACATGAAAACGTAAATAAAAAGTGTGCCTATGAAAAAAGATTTTCATTATTATTCACACCTCCACGAAACTATTATACAAGCTAAACGAAATTCCACACGCTTACGAGTGTTATCAAACCCACGCAGATATAAATTTAACGCCTTTAGCCCAATGATATGGTGTTATTTTAGGGCAAATTATTTTCTGTAAAATAGTATTTTAGGCTGTGTGTAATGTAAAGCTTATGTAAATATCTTTAATCATGGTAATTTGTTTTGCTTTAGTTGCCTTGACATAATTAATAAGATTATAATGATACCTAAAACGTTGTTGAAAGCAAGGCACTAAATATCAGCATGCTAGATAAATAGCCAGGTCATTTACAATGATTTTAATAAAAGGCCAAGGATTTTTAATATCGTCAACTGTAAATGAGTCAATGTGAAGATTAAGTGCTATTGCAAAACTTAACAAATCGATTTCTCTTTTGTATGAATAAGTTTCTGTCAAACTGGATAATACAAAGGAACTTAAGGACATTCTTTTGATGGAGTTCAAATGCCAATCGATGTTCTAACTTATAGTTTTTATACAGTATGTTAGAAAAATCTGCAAACGGTCAAAACCTCGAAAATGAAATGCCTTTGAAAAATGTTTTCACGCAAGATCTTGGGGTTTTAAAACTTACATTTGACTATCATATCAGTTTAACCTTAAGCGGAGACGTCAAAATCGACATATTTTTCTAATGGAATATCCCATTTCTTGTTACAGTGGTAAAAATGGCTAAGGGATGTTTCTACGAGGGACATTATCTATGTATTGAGAACTGGCAACACTGGTATTGCCAGGTGAAATCTGAAATTGCCATCGTAAAGTTTGACTTTTTTGAGGTTATAGATACTCACAACGTTTTGACGTGCGAGCACTATTTGTGTTTTTTGAAGTGTTTAAAATTTCATCTCAGCCAAAATTTGGAATTAACTCGCGAAAACTTTTGAGCTATGATTTATTATGACTCAAGTAGTCTAACTCAAGAACAATGCATCAATCAACTGAATTCAACTTTTGGCAATGCAGCGCCATCCACAGCCACTGTATATCGCTGATACACTGAATTCAAACGTGGACGTAGTTCACTCACGGACGAAGTTAAAGAAGGTCGTTGTGCCGGATAATATTGATGTTGTGCGAAAACTAATTGAAGAAGATCGTCATGTGACATATCAAGAAATCGAGAGAGGTTTAAGCATTAGTATGACCAGCATATATAAGATTTTGCACGAACATATGTGTGTTCGGAAGCTGTGTGCGCGTTGGATTCAACATATGTTGACAGATGCTCAAAAAATGCTCGTGTCGATTGACGCCGTAAAATGATTTTAAAATACAACTATAGTGCATACAAAGCGGTATAAAACATCATCACAGGTGACGAGTCGTGGATTTATGCGTATGAGCCAGAAAGAAAAGGTCAGTTGACAGTTTGGGCGTTTCAATGTGAAGCAAAGTCAACAAAAGTTGTTAGTTCTCGAAGCGTTAAGAAGCAAATGGTGGCGTTTTTCTTTACGAAAACCGGTCAAATCATTTTGCATCATGGCAATGCGAGCTCACACGCATCACATGCAACAAACGATTATTTGGACACACAAAAGATTGAATTGATGGGTCATCCACCTTACAGCTTCGACTTGGCACCCAGTGACTTCCTCTTGTTTCCAGTAATTAAAGATAAACTGCGTGGACAACGATTTTCATCGTCCGAAGAAGCGTCTGAGGCCTTCAAAACGCATGTTTTAGAGCTACCATCTTCTGACTGAACAAAGTGCTTTGAAGGGTGGTTCAATCGCATGCAAAAGTGTATAGATCTTAAAGGTGCGATTATATTGAAAAGCAATATAAGTATTTTTCATCAAATTCGTTTGTTTATTCTTTCTATTCTCAGTACATAAATAGTTTCCCCTGTACAACACTGTTTGATGACTTATTTTTCTTAAGAGGTGTTTAAATTACGGGCTTTGGAATTTAGAGTGCAGCCTGCTTAATATTATCAAGTTAAGTCACGTATGAAAGTGCACAACGATCAAAACGTATTTCTTGTGCAATGTAGAAAATTACTTTAGGCAGTCTTCAACATCCTATCGACTAAAAACCGTTTCAGAACCATTCTTTCAAACTTAAACGTAATTTGCTCAAGTTGGAAATATATTAGTTAGAACATCATTCCAAATTTTTTTATTTAAAAGCTAATTATAAATATTATATTTGCTATAGATTTTGCGATTCCGAGCAATGGATTACAAATTAAATTTGAAAAACCGGAACAGCAGTGCATGACCAAATGCTGAAAAATGGTATTATTATAATGACGTTAAATGATCTAGAATTCAATAGATGAAACTTTTAAATAAACAATGAATTGATTGGCAGCTATAAATGTGTATCTATAGAACCGATACAATGCAAATAAATAGAAGTTGTTTTCATAGAATCCAGAGAGTTCAACAGACGTCTGAAATATTAAGGAAAGCACCATAGTTCGACCCAGCACTATAGTGTCTATATCACTTAGCATTTAACTTCCTAAGTGCTTGTGTAAATCAATTGATGATACACAGCTAACTTCATTATAAATATATTCTAATTGTCGTGTTAAAAAAATTTAGTGTAGCGTAGAATGGGGTGACCTGAAAAAGTTTGATGAATTGAAATATAAAGCGTTGCAAATTTCGAAGGACTAAATCGCTTTAGTCTCATTCGATATGTTTCGACAATAGAAATTGAGAAGAAACAAGTAATAAATGGTAACAGTGTACAATACAGAACAAGTTGAAAATATGTAACGAAATTACATAATTTTATACCCAGAAAACCTCTCATTGTGCAATACATAGTATAATTACAAGCAAGTCCTAGTATTTCTTTTGTCGTAGTACAATATACTAATAAACGATTTTAACCTACAACAATTTTTAGTATTTATTAATGTGCGGTGGCGTATCACTTCTTTTGTACTTATAAAGGTGATTTGAAAATTATACCCGGAAAATATCTGACTCGTAGGCGCTCCAAACTACTGCAATTATTCATCGGAGTCGGTATAACAGGCAGCTAGTGACTACAATAATAAGTAAGGTAGTCTTAAAGCTATTGGACAAAGATATGGAATTCCAGTTGCCGCTTTGTATCGTAAAGTAAAACATTTGCACCAAAAAACACCAGGTGGTAAAACTGCATTACCTAGTGTGGATGAAACCGCAATTGTAAATTGCATTGCGTTAACTGCTGATCGGGGATTCCCGTTAGAATGCGAACATATAAGCGAACTAGTTAAAAGTTGTTCAAATAGACGTGGTATTGCTGCTCCATTACTTCGTGACAACATATCGGGAAGGGAATCGTACCTAATCTATGTAAAAAGACAAAAATAAGCCCTTGCACTATCAACAAACACACCAACCAATTGACATCTATTTTAAACAAGGTTAGTTCAGCAGCTATAGTAAATTACGACGAGAGAAATTTCACAGATGACCCTGGCCGGGTCAAAGCCCTCGTTTGTCAAAGCTGTAAAAGAGTCGAAAAAATTGTGGATTCATCGAAGACAGCAATATCTGTCATGTTTAGAGTTTCCGCTGCAGGAATAATGCTCCCATATACGTTGCGTATAAGGTTGAACACGTCTGGTCAAGTTGAACGGTAAACGATCCACCTATAGCCCGATATAACAGAAGCAAGTTAGGTTGGGTTGACACGAACTTGTTTGAAGAATGGTTTGTGACAGTAGCCTTACTATATTTTAAATTTCCACCAAAAGGGCCAAAAGTATTAATTGGTGATTATTTGGCAAGCCGCATCTCGGTTCAACTAATATCTTTAAACAAAGAGAAAAATATAGAATTAGCGTTACTACCGCCAAATAGTGCTTATTTAATTCAGCCTTTAGATGTCAGCGTCTGTCGGCCTATTAGAAATATGTTACGTCCAATTTTACCCTTTTAAATATTTCCGTTTGATTTATGATTTTTTTCAAATATTCCCACACTGCCACTTCATTTTTTCTTATAGTAGACCTCCCTGATCATGCGTTATAATTTAATAACTAGATCTGTTCGTATAAAATTCATTGTAAAATAATTGAAACAGGTGCTTGTTCAACACTCTGTAGAATGTTACTAAGTATATTTAGTTTAAGTCAAAGTACCTCACTTAATCTTTATTGTTTGATCTAACATCGCAAATGTATTCGGTTATCAACAATTTTTGCTTTCTGAAAGACAATGTTCGCCTTATTTAAAAACAGTAGTATAAGTTTGAATAGAATAGATTTTCTACACGTGCGATTGAATTTGAATGTGCCGGTTCAATATCTATGTATGCATTACAAAGACTCTAGAAGTGTTGTTTGACATGTGATGCCCTGATATTTCAATCGGTTATCATACCATTTCCTAAACTGGGTTCACTTTGATTCTGCTTTTCGTTCTGGCATGTATTTTTGCGTGGCCGATTCCATTATTTCAAGAGCGGTGCACATCTTCTACGAGATGCTTATCCTCTGTGCATCGGTAAGTTTCCTACGTGGTTATTAATGACTAGAAGGAACCTCTTTTTAGTTCTTGTGCGTAGGCCCCCTGTTGCAGTTATGGTCGCAGCGTTAATGATTCTGAACACTGTAGATCCTTTAGTGAGCGGGATCGAGTTTTTTGCTGGTTCACATCAGCTGATGTAGGTGCAAGATAAGTATTTTTGCACATGGAGGTATGCAAATTTGTATCTTTATATCAAGAGATTATTGCTCATCAGCGTTTGACGTTGATGCGCAACTCATGCAACACAAAGAAACTCGAATCACATTACTCCGACAAACGGAGCTAGTTGACAAAAACCTGTTACGAAACTAGCTCCATTAGTATTTCTTGCTACTGTAAACTGCCATTAACGTTGCTCTAAATGTACTGTGTGTTACTGAAAAAGTCTGTCTAAAGAAGATCATAAGTATTGCTTTTTTGTTCATTACCAAACCTTCTTCTTTACACGTTACAATACGAAATTGTCCATAGATTATAATTTCTTTTGTTTAACTAGAAATTTTTGATTTGTTGTAAATAGAAAGTCAATGGCAATGTTCTTTCTTTGTCTATGTAAACCTACCCACTCTCCGCTTTTGTAGTTAGCACCCTAGCAAGGCACCTCTAAGTTACTTTTATTCTTTTATACGTTGTCATGATTGGTACGAATCATTACTTTACTTTCCTTTCTGTTTCTGCCTGATCCGTACGTTTTACTGTAGCAAATGCTTGGTGCAAAATTTCGCGGACCTGCAAAAGAAGCAGCAGAGGTGTAACGCGCAAAAATGTGTTTCAACAGCTTTTAAATCACGCTTTAAATAGTATCTAAATTTAAAATGCGAAAAATATACGCTCTGGATTTGAAGTCAGCAGAATTTTTCCTTTGTGTAAAGATAAAGTTTTAAATAAACTTTCACAAGAAGTTCTTTTAGAAAAGGAATCAGAAAATAGCGCTACAGTGGCACTGAAATAAATATTTCAGGAAGTTATATACGGAAGCACCGAACCACCAAAAGGAAAAAGAAAGAAACTTAATATTCAGCCAGGAAAAAGCAATGCGAATGAAGACATAGCTCCACAGAGATCTGATGATTTAAATAATAAGATCAATAACAAACCTGGTTCCTCAAAACTTAAAAACAAAAACCAACACAAAAAAAAACACGGGGCGCCTTCAGGTTCTGAGACAGAAGAAGAAGAACAAGCATTTGTAAGGAGAAAGCGTCCCTGGACAAGACGTTTCCGTGACACTGCATCGGAAGATGAATAGTTTTTTTCTTGAAAATGAGAGTGACACTAATCTATATATTATAGACATTGATGCAATTAGAAGTGGTAAAAAAATTTAAAATACCAAAGATGAAAATAAAAAGACTGAAAAGTATGAAAAAAAAACAAAGAGACTAAACAATATGAAAAAGAAATGTTGTGCAGTAAATACCACCAGAACGACTTTGTTATAGTCTAACTCAAATCTGCAAAGAATAATTTCAAGAATTCCTAGCAAAATTTGTTGCAACAGAAAACGATTCTTTTGTTCGTTCGTATTAAGACCACATTTAAAAATAAAAGTGGCATATGACTTTCCATCAATTCAAGAAAAGCAATTGCTAAGAAAAAAGTGAAATTGTAAGGAAAGTTGTTTTGGCAATAGCAGTTCCTACGACTTCGACTATAACTTGTATAGGTACTACCTACCTACTTATTCCATTAGTAACCATACGAATATTTGTTATTTATTTAATCAGTGTTACTTCTTATGTTTTTGTTTATTTTGCATCATTCAAGAACATAGGTATTGCTAAAATAAATATTTTCTTAAATAAAGAGTATTCGTTTTACACAATCCAGTGCTTTTCTAACAATTTCTTTGAAATTTTTATTCCGCCTCGTAGTGTTTCCAACTTAAATTACACGTCCATTAACAGTTATTTTTCAAGCAACCCCATAGTGGGGCGGCTTGAAAAATTACATTTAATATTTTTTTTTTTAATTTTAAACCATACTAGATAAAAACGGTTTCAATGCCTCATTACGTTTAGTAGGATCTAAAGAGTTGACGACTCTTTTTAGTTTGCTTTGACGCTGCATATTAAGCTCGCAATCTAAGCAGATAAGTCAAAATCTTATCAAGTCGTATCATTTTACGGTAGTGAAGTGAATATTAGGCGGCCCCAAGGCGTAGTTGGTATGCGTGTGACTACTACGCCCAAGCTCCCGGGGTCGAATCCCGACACGGTCCGCTCGAAAAATGTTTGGCAATCATTTCTCATAAAAAAAGCGCTTTCGTTCCGATGAGAGGTAAAATGGATGTCCCGTGTGAGTGTTGTCATGCACGTAAAAGATCCCTATCTTGCTTGGAACAGCAAGGGTTCGCTAAAATTAAAAAATTTCTAAGTAAAAAAGACTTGCTTTCTGGCCAATCTAGTGCCCTAGGAAAAATCAAATGTAGTGGTGGTGAATATTGTAATAATTATCATCAGTGATCTCTGTAGCGGTATCTCAATATATTAAGTACCTTTAGTAAATATTTGCGAATAGTCAGGTTTGCGTAAGGCCAAATAAAAGACAGTAAATTGAAGTTCGTTACAGCACTGCAAGGATGCGCATTCAGTTAGGATTTTCCAATTCCGTATGCAAAGATATTTATTAATGTCAAGCCTTCTAGAATGCACTATTTGCGTGTACTGTTAATGCACAAGTATTAATTTAACTCAAGCGTAAGTTTGTAGGGTTTCTAGGTACATTTCAGCGTATGTTCAGCGCTTAAGTGTTATTTGAGGTTTGGCATAAAATTGCTTTTTGTAAAACCAATAAATAGTACGATATTTCCTCTGAAGAGGAAACCTTAGAGCAATTGTGTAAACAAAGAAACAACATGAAAACGTAAATAGAGAAGTGCGCTTATAGAAAAGTCTTTTGATTATTATTCTCACCTCCACAAGTATGAAACGAAAATATTGTACAAGCTACAAAAATTTCACACGCTTACGAAAGTTATCAAACTCACGCAGCTATAAATTCTACGCCTTTAGCAGTTAGCACAATAACATGGTTTTATTTTAGACCAAATTATTTTCTGTAAAATAGTATTTTAGGCTTTGTGTAATGCAAAACTGTTGTAAATGTCTTTAATCAAGGTAATTTGTTTTGCTTTAGTTGCCTTGACATAATTAATAAGGCTATAATGCTACCTAAAACGGTGTTGAAGGTAGGGCACTTAATATCAGCATACTAGATAAATAGTCACGACATTTTAGAACGATTTTAACAAAAGGTCAGTAATCTTTAATAACGTCAACGGCAAATGAGCCAGTGTAAAGACTAAGTGCTATTGCAAAACGTAACAAATCGATTTCTCTTTTGTACGAATTAGTTTCTGTCAAACTGGATAACAGAAAGGAACTCGAGACATTCTTTTGTTAGAGTTGAAAGTGCCGATCGATGTTCTAAATTATCGTTTTTGTAAGGGATTTTAGAAAAGTCTGCAAACGGTCAAAAAACGATACGTTTTTGAGAGGAATGTATCGAAGCAATGTTATAGGTTGTTAAAAGCTACATTCGACCATGATATGTTTGACCTTGAGCGAAGGCGCAAGGCGATATCAAACCGGCGTCTTTTTTTTAAAACGAAGTATCCCATTTCTTTTGACATAGTAGTAAACATGGTTAAGAGTGTTTATAAAACACCATTTGATGACTTATTTTTCTTAGCCGTAACTACTCGCGCTCTATATTTTCATGCTACCGATCGCGCCGTATATTTTGTACATTCTTGCATTTTTACAGAAACGAGATATTTTATCCATGAAAAACACAGGTTAACTAGGATGCAAATATACTTACTGGCTCAAAAAAAGTGAAAAATAAAGTGGATAAAGAATCAAATATGCATTATGGAAAAAACTAGATTCCAATAAATACATCATCATCATTAGGTCTTCAGTCCTAGAACTGGTTGGACGCGTACCCTCATTGTTTACTCAATCTGCATCTATCCCTATCTGTGTGCGAAAGACTGATCTCGTTTTATCTCTACCTATCTTTGCCTATCTCTGCTTGTATTATTCCCCAGAAATACCTTAGAACGTATCTCGTCCTTCTATTTCCCCTATTTTTTTTCGTTTTCCAAAGATTTTATACTACTATTTCAACAACCTATTTGTTATTAACTTTGTCCATCCATGCTACGATCCACATACATCTGTTGTCTTTGAAAATAGATGCTGTTTTTTCTTGTTTGATGCAGTTCGGTCACGTTTCATTGTTTTACAGTTATATATATATATATATATATATATATATATATATATATATATACTCATATTTAGACCAGGGTAGAAAATTAAATAATCACATCAAATAATTTTAATCACCGTGTAGAAGCTTTGGGAAAAGGTACGCGAGTTAGAGTTCGTGGCTTCGAGCGGTCCTTTTTAAAAAGACTTCTTTGAACTTTAACACATTTATTTAGTTTAATACAGAATTTAATTATTGAATTTGAACAAACTTGATTTATAAGTCTAAGTCGAAATACTTTAATTAATTGTACAGTGAGTTACCAGTGAACTGCAAGGTTAAAGCTGAACGTCTGATGAACTGACTAGGAGTGGAGCTCCTGGTCCTTATATAACTTTCTCCCCCTCACAATACTGTGGGATCCTGCGGACGTAATATCCGCTTACACTTTGTAATACTTAGTTGCTATCTTAAGAGCTATTCATAAATTACATTGTTGCAGACTTATTCTGCGTAATCACGGTACGTGACATCCGTCGACCGTCTGTGACCTGACTTTTGCAGTGTCACTTATCCTTGGGCTACTTTGTAGCGTTTCCACTCGTGGGAACTGAAATCATAATAATATAATGTAATAATATGTTGCAACGACATTGTTGCACTGTCCTAACATTTCTTAGTTTCCTAATATTTCCTAATACAAATATTAGTTTTATATATATAATAGATGGGGGTTCCTATAACTCCTCCCAACGTACATTAAAAATTAAGGGTTTTTACCTTTTTCTTGATTTTTAATTAAATCATTTTCGTTTTCGTTTAATCTCATTTAAAATTCATATTTTCTAGGGGTACATTTGTTTGTTTGGGTTTCTTAAATCTAAAACTGTTTTCTTTATTATTCTTAAATCTAATACATATTTTGTACGTTACATAAATGATCAGTAAAATAGTTAATAAAATCAATATAATTGTCCATACACTAATGTTATCATAGTGCACTTTGGGCGTCTTGATCTCGTTTAATTTTTCTTTGTAATCTTCCATGAGTTTCATGGCGTGGTTTAAGTTGTCTAATTCTAGGTGTTCCAATTGCATTGGTTTTTGAAGGGTTTCTTCATCTTCTTCTTGGTTAATCTTGATTTGCAGATCGGGTAGATTTGCTAATTTCTTGCTTTGTACTGGGTCTTGGTAAACTCTAATTATTTCATTTTTTAATTTTAAATAACAATTTTCCTTAAGGGTGATTAATTTACTTCCGGTTAATGCTAAATTACTTTCGTCTTGATTACAATACATTGTTGCGATTACTTCGGTGGGAAAAATGGCTATCCATTTATTTTCCGTTACTTTTTGAATTTTCATGTTGTTGATTGATACAGGTTTGGCTTCACAATTTTCATAGTGATAGGTGAATTTTAGTAGTTGTACTTCGCAAGGGCTGTCTTCTTGAATTGTTGTGGTTGTTAATGATTGGCATAAGTATTGATTGGGTGTGACTTCATTACATTTGTCGTTCGTATAACCATATCTTTGTTCATTTAAGGATAGGAATTTGGTTTTTGGAATAATAACTTGGTAAGTGCTAGTCATTTTCATTGGAAAAGCAAATAAATGATAATAATTGTAACTGTTAATCTCTACTATTGGTATTTCTATTAAAAATGTTATATCGTTGTTTTTTACATAGCCTTTAACTATGGCTATTTTTTCAAATATTAAAATGTTTGATTCTAATATATCGAAAGGTAATTTACTATTAGTTATAAAAGATTTTATTCTCAATAATTCTTTTAATAAATCTATTGGTTCTATTATACTTGAATGTAGGGTATTTAATTTTGCAAAGGTTACTGCATTTTCTAATGTTGCTAGGATTTGTTGAATTAAAGTTAAAGTTGATATTATCTGGTTATATATCGTATTGAATCTTATTAAATCTCGCATGCCTAACATGGTAGTTTGCATGATATTTTCTAAGGTTTGGTTTCTATTCGATTGGCTATACTATCTTGATTTCTAACTAATTTTCTAAGGGTTTCATTAAATTTGATGATCGTTGATTGTGTTAACGATATTTGATTACTAATTATAGTTTTAATGTCGTTTTGATTTTCTATTAATTGTTGTATGGCGTTATCATAGCGTTCTGCGTCTTGGTTATCTAAATTTCCGGTAATTGCTTTAATTACGTTTCCTAATCCGTTGATTAGTCCTCGTTTTCTTCTCGTCATTTGTTCTGTAGGTATTAGTCGATTAAATTTGTCTTCGATATTTTTCAAAATGCTTTCTGTTATACTGTCGTAGTTCATCATTTCTATTGCGTATTCTTTTCCGAATTTTGTTGTGTCCATTGATTGTTTTAGTCGAAAATAATTATTTTGATTATTTGAAATTCTTGTTTTAGCTCGGTTAAATTGAATTTTTGTGCAAAGGTCCAATAATCTATAGTGTTTTGCATACTGCCTAATTTTATTGGTAGTATACCGGGGTTGTTTTTTATGTCTTCAATTATAATTTCTGTGTCCGTTCTACCTGGGTGGAGGTTGACGGTAAGGGTGACGATTGTCCATCTGAAAGTACAGGGTGTCTTAAATTTTGAGGTGAACATATTTAGTTATCTTGCCGTCGTCTATCGCGGCTACGTTTTTGTCTGATATTCGTTTGATTTTAAAGGGTCCTAAATTTCTCGGTGCCGTTTTGTGTCTTTTGCTTTGGTAATTTTTCTCGAATACGGTTTGTCCTATGGAAAATTTGTTTATGTCTGAGTTTTTATTACGGGTCGCGGTAATTCGCTCTTTATCATTATCTAATTTGTCCTTTACTTTGTCATAGGTTATTTTTAGTTTCTCCTTGTGGTCTTTAGCGTATTGCTGGTAGATTTCTTTGTTATAATGTATATCGTAGGGGTTGCGTGAATCTGAATGTCCTAAGGTTAGTTCTAAGGGTGTAAAATTTGTAGTTGAATGAATCGTGTTATTATACGCGATTAATGCGTATGACATTAAATTGGTTATGTGTTCTTTCTTGTAATTTATTCTTAATAGTCTGATCTGTTCTAATAGGGTTGAATGTAGTCTCTCAATTAGTCCGTTTGATTCAGGGTGGTTTTCCGTTATAAAGTGTATTTTTATTTTGTGTAATTCTAAAGTGTTTTGAATTGTTTCGTTTTTGAATTCGCTTCCGTTATCTAAGGTTATTGTTTCGGGTGTTCCGTAAAATGTAAAATAGTGTAGAAATCCTTGGGTTACGTCTATACTATTTTTAGAAGTGATTGGTATTGCTTGTCCTATTTTCGTAAATGCGTCCACGATTGTTAGGTAACTTTGTGCTTCTACTACTAGAGTATCTGCATGTAATTTCTTGAAAGGTTTGTCTGGTGTTTTAGTTAACATTAAGGGTATCTTTGGGGGTTTTCTGTCATATTTGGCTTTATCACATAATTCGCATTGATTGATAAAGTCGGTCGTTAGTTCTTTCACGTCCTTGAAATAGTAGCGTCTCATAATTTGTTTTAGGGTCTCGTTTATTCCTCGATGGTTGGTCTTTCCTTCGTGTTGGTTTCTTATTACGTCATTTATTTCGTCAGGGTCGTCTAATGTTATTAATTTTCTTCTGCATCTTATAAGTTCGGGGCCAGAATTGTTAAATAGTTTTACATATATTTCTGAAAATCGTTTGTACAAGTTTTCCGTGTTAAAATAAAAGTAAAATCGTTTTTTCTCGGGGAGTGTATTCCTTTAATATTTTAATTATCTGTGATTCATTGTCGTCTTTAGTTATTTGAATTTTGTAAATTTTCTTATTATCCACTTTCGTGTATTTAACAGGGTTGGGGTTGTTTAAAACTTCTGTGATTATAAATTGATTGGGTTTCATGTCAATAGCTTCGTTTAAAATTTTTATTGCGGTTTCCGGTTCGTCATTTTGTGTTGAATGTATAGTTTCCATTTCTTCTGGGTCTTCTCTGACTTCGGTTTCGTCTACGTTTCCTGCTACTGATTCTGTCTCAAGTGCGTTAAGTTGGATTCTACTTAAGGCGTCTGCATTATTGTTGTAAATTCCCTTTTTGTATATGATCTCATAATCATATTCTTCTAGTCTGATTCTCCATCTTTGTAATTTCGAGTTAGGTTCTTTGAGTTTGCATAGCCAAACTAATGGTCTATGATCGGTATATATATAGAATTTCCGTCCGTATAGGTACGGTCTGAAATATTTTGTTGCCCAAATTATGGCTAACAATTCTTTCTCTATCGTACTGTATCGTTGTTCCGTTTCGTTGAGGGTTCTTGATGCGTAACTGATAGGTTTGTCGTTACCTACTGTTCCTTGGCTTAATACTGCGCCTAATGCTACATTTGATGCGTCTGTTGTTAAAATGAATGGTTTCGAAAAGTCTGGGTATTCTAATACGGGGTGATTTGTTAAAATGCTTTTAATTTTATCTACTGCTTTAATAAATTCTGGGGTATGTACAATTTTGTTTCCCTTCTTTAAACAATTGGTTAGGGGCTTTGTTATTTGAGCATAACCTTTTATAAATTTTCGGTAATATCCGCTAAGGCCTAAAAATCCTTTAATCTCTTTATTCGTTTTAGGTATGGGGTAATTTAATACAGCGTTTGTTTTATCGGGGTTTGGCATCACTCCTTGGGGTGTTATTACGTGTCCTAAAAAGGTTACTTCTTTCTGTAGAAATTCACTTTTGTCTAGTTGTACTTTAAATTTTGCGGTTCTTAATCTTTCGAACACTTCTCTTAATCTTTCGATGTGCTCCACTAATGATGTTGAATACACTATTATATCGTCTAGGTACACAAGGCATTTTTCGTTGTGTATCCCTCGTAGTATGTTATCCATTACTCGTTGAAAAGTTGCGGGTGCGTTCTTCAGTCCAAATGGCATCCGTTTATACTCGTAGTGTCCTCTAGGTGTGCTAAAGGCTGTTTTCTGTGTATCTCCTTCTTCCATTTCTACTTGATGGTATCCTGATGCTAAGTCTAGCGTCGAAAAATATTGGCATTTGCCTAGCTTGTCTAATATTTCTGTTATGTTCGGTAACGGGTATTTATCGTCTACCGTTTTTTTATTTAATTTGCGGTAATCTATTACCATTCGGTATTTCCGTTTTCCTGATGCGTCTAGTTTCTTTGGTACTATTAGTACGGGGCTGCTCCATGGTGAATTGGAGTGTTGTATAATATCTTGATTTAATAGATCGGTTACTTGTCTGTCAGCTTCTTACTGACTTGCCTGGGGTAATCTGTATGCTTTGGTGAATAGGGGTTTGTTATCCGTTAGCTCAATGTTGTGTTTTACTGTATTTGTAAACGTTAGGGGTATTCCTTCGCAAGGGAATATATCGCGGTATTCATAACATAATTTTTGTATTGCTTTTTGTTCTTCGTGATTTATGTCGCGGTTAAATCGGATGTTATTTAAATTTTGTTTTAACATTTCGTCATTTTCTACGGGGTTATAATTTTCGTTTGGGGATTCATCTATTTCCATTTCGTCAAAGTTTAATTCTTCTACGTTTATCGGGTTTGTTAAAGATATTTCTACGGGGTAATCATTTGAGTTTATTATTGTTGTTGTGGCGTAATTATTTTTGATTTTACTAATGCGGTTGGGGTTTCTACTCCTTGTTGAAAAGTTATGTGGTTTATTATTCCTAAGTTTTTATTTGAATCTACGGGGATTCTTATTTTTTTTCCGTTCGGGGTTCTAATGTATATTTTTCGTCTATTTGGGTATTTTGAAATTTAATGGGGATTCGTCCATACTTGGTTCTTAATAATCGGTTTTTGATATCTATATTGGCTCCTAATTTTCTTAGAAGGTCCATTCCTAATAGTCCGTCATATTTGTCATTGAATTCAAATATGCAGAATTTATGTTTCATCTTTACGTTAAAGGTTTTTGGTAAAGGTATGTTTGCTACGAATTGGTGTATGGTTGTTTGATGGGCGGTTTTAATTTTAAAGGGTTCTCGTTCTACGTAGTTTAGATAATGTTTTTTTACTGTTCGCGGGCTTATTAATGTTTTAGAAGATCCGGTATCGATTAGTAATTTAAATTCAGCGTGGGGTATTTTGATATAGGGTAATACAAGGTGATTCATATTATTTAGATTTATTACGTTAGGTCGTTTATAAAATGGTCCATGCGAAAATTTGAACATGTGTTCTCTTCGTCGTCTTCCTCGTAATTTTCGTGTGATTCTTCGCGTTCATAATGGTTTGATTGATTTTGTTCGTTATTCGTACACGGTTGATTATTATTATTCTGTTCGTCTTCATACTCTTCTACTTCCTGATGAAATAGCTCTTCTGAAGTGAATGTGCGTTTTTGATTAGGATTTGGTCTTATGTGCGTTATTTTTGTGTTGGGTCTGGTGTTACCAGATGAGGTATCCATTGGTGTAGGTTTGTAATAATTATTGGGATTATTATTGTTTATCATCGGTGAGTTTCTGTTAGGATTCGCGTTAAATGCTGGTCTTTGTTGATTTATATTTTGGTTAAATCTCGGTTGAAATGCGGGTCTTGAAAAGTTCGAGTTAAATGTTGGTTGAAAGGTGGGTTTTGAAAAGTTCGGGTAAAATGTTGGTTTTGGGAATTGTTTGTATTGGTTATTAAAGTTTGAATTATTAAAATGTGGATTATTTGTTCGCGTTTGGTTTGTTTGTGCATTGAATTGATTAAATTTTGGTTGTGGATTTATTTGTCTTGCGGGTTGTATAGTTTTCATTGGCGTATAGCTTTTATTCGCGTTGGGGTTATATAGTCGGTTTCTATAGTACATTACGTTTTCTTCTTCGATTATCATATTCATTGCTTGTTCTAAGTTTTGGGGATGTTGAAATCTAATTTTGTCTGAAAGTCTCTCGGGTAGTGCATTTAGATAGGTGTCTAATGCCATCTCGTCGTACATTTTAGTTTTTATTAGTCTCACGTTTGGGTCAGTCTCTTCGATTTTGAGTTTTGTCAAGATTAAACTTCTGACATCTTGGTATCTCATTCCAACTTGATAGGGTGACTGGTTGTGTTCCATTCTCAGTCCGGTTAAGTCCCTTATTAAACATTTTAAGTTCCGTTGATCGCCGAAATATGAAATTAATATCCGTTTAAAGCTTTCCCATTCGTCCACGTCTTCGCGACTGGCTATTAGCGTTAGTGCCCTTCCGGTTAGTTTACTGGTTATAAGGCGGATAAGAAGAGTGTTTCTGCCGTTATCGCCTGGCTTATAAAAGGTCTTTAAGAATATTTCGCTTGCCGAAATATAATTACTGAGTAAGCAAGTATCATTTCCATTGAAGCTGGGGATCATTTCGAGGTACAGCTTCATTTCATTAGTCATCTTGGCTGGGGTAATATTTGGGTAATTTTTTAAAAAGTAAAAAAAAATTATTTTTTTTTTTTGGAACAATTCGGTTTTATTTCGTAGATTTTGGTGTTATTCGATGAGTTTTACGCTTGGTGTTAGTTTAGTTGAGTTTACTTTTGATTTGCCGATTTTTAATTTTAATTTCCGAAGTTTCGATGGGCTGGGTTATTTTTGTGGTAATTTATCGGGTGTAAATGTTTTGCTTTATTTGCGTCAGTTAAAACTTCTTTACTTTTTTAATTAAGTCGATTTCGTTATGTCGATTTTATTTAGATGCGTATTAATTCTCTCGTTGGTTTATGCGACTGTAAGGTGTCTGTAATGCTTACAATGTTGTTATCTGCTGTTACAGGATGTTGTTAGTCACTTAGTTGCATTTGCGTCTTTATTATAAGTTATATTTAATTTTTGCGTGGGTGTAAATTATTACTCGCAGTGTTTTTTATACTGAATTTTTGCGTCTTTAATTTATTGCAGTAAAATTTTCAGGTTTGATATGCGTTTTGGTACCGTACTTATTTATTCTCTTCCTGAGCTGGTTTTAGTTTGATACTTGAATAAAGTTTCCGATTGTAATTTTATGTTGTTTTTAATTTAACAATGCTGAAAGGTTTTGCGATGTATTTAAATATCTTTTGTACTGTGATTTATTATTAGATTTTTATGCGTGTTCATTCAAGGTTAGTTTCTATTCACTTTGATGAAGTATGATGAGATATTACGTTCAATTTGAATTCGCGCTTTGTTAATTCTCGTATTAAGATGTGGGTTTTAATTAATAGAATGCGTTTTGTCTATTTATGGATGGTATTTGAATTTGAATCGTGGTGTTATAAGGTTTTGACTTTTTAATTGCTCGTTTTGCTTTCGCGTTTTTATTCTTGGTGTATTTAAATTATTTTGTGCGTCAGTTAAGATTGAATTGGAAATTCTAAAATTTGTTGCGTTAGTTAGATTAGAAATTCTAAAAATTTTTGTGTCGGTTAAGGTTGTCGAGTTAGAGGTTTTTAAAATTTTTTCGCGCCAGTTAAGTTTTAATTCCGCAATCTTAAGAGGTTTGATTTTGTTTCTAAGAATTTTTCTTACGTTAGTTAAAACGTGATCTAGTCTCTTGCGCTTTGCGACTTTTTTTTTTAATAATTGTCTATAGTTTTTGTTTCAGAATAATTTTTCTCAGTTCTTAGTCTCAGAATATTTTTGTTGTCTCAAGTTTTCATAAATTTTTCATATATACAAATAAAATAATAATAAAATTTCAATAAAGGCTTGAAGATAATCTCTAGCAATTGCTAAGTCGATTATTTTCAACAATTGGCATAAAATATTTGTAACAATAGTCAACATATACATAAATAAATCATAAATCATAAACTAGCAAATATCAATTGTTTTTGTTAATAATAAAATAATTTTTTAATTGGTTTAGGAAAATGAACTTACACTAGTTGCTTGGTTGCTTTCATTGATTTGTTTTCTTTGTTTCTGTTTTTTCTTTTTGACTTCTTGGATTTGATCTATTCTTGTATCGCCTCCAATTTTTCTTTTGTTGAATTTGAACTATTCTTGTTTCTCCTTCAACGGCTGGATCTGAAAGATGCGTGTTTCTTCTCCAGTTTTTGTTCTGCCAAAATCGGAATTGAAATTCCCGGACCACCAGTTCCTCGAAGTTGGATTCGCTAGTGCCCCTTTGACATCCGTTACGACTGCGCCAGTTAGAGTTCGTGACTTCGAGCGGTCCTTTTTAAAAAGACTTCTTTGAACTTTAACACATTTATTTAGTTTAATACAGAATTTAATTATTGAATTTGAACAAACTTGATTTATAAGTCTAAGTCGAAATACTTTATTTAATTGTACAGTGAGTTACCAGTGAACTGCAAGGTTAAAGCTGAACGTCTGATGAACTGACTAGGAGTGGAGCTCCTGGTCCTTATATAACTTTCTCCCCCTCACAATACTGTGGGATCCTGCGGACGTAATGTCCGCTTACACTTTGTAATACTTAGTTGCTATCTTAAGAGCTATTCATAAATTACATTGTTGCAGACTTATTCTGCGTAATCACGGTACGTGACATCCGTCGACCGTCTGTGACCTGACTTTTGCAGTGTCACTTATCCTTGGGCTACTTTGTAGCGTTTCCACTCGTGGGAACTGAAATCATAATAATATAATGTAATAATATGTTGCAACGACATTGTTGCACTGTCCTAACATTTCTTAGTTTCCTAATATTTCCTAATACAAATATTAGTTTTATATATATAATAGATGGGGGTTCCTATAACTCGCGTTATTAAAAAACCGTGAAGCATAAAAATTCATTCGTTTCATTAAAAATAAGGGAGTTAAATTATGTACAAGACGCTTGCTATAAAAAAAAGGAAGCAGTATTAAAAAGCTCTACGTGTAATTTAATTATTCCTAGTAAAGAAACAAATAGAAATTACGTGCAAAATTTATATTAATTAACTCAATTTTAAGTAACCGGTATTAAACAAAATGTACAGATAATAATTAATATTTGATTAGGAGTCACTAAAAATTAAAGGGTATTAATTTTAATTGAAGTTAATTGAACCAGTAGGAACATATAATACGCATCAAAACTTGTAAAAACCCAATAAAATGCAAATCGTAGAAGTGTTATTTAGAAGTATTATGTTTGAACACCTGTGTATTTTTAAAAAAAAGCTCGTTCTGCGTAAATTTTGCAGATAATTAATGGTTACAGAGAATCTTGGAGAAACCGTAGCTTAATAGTTACGGGAAATGCTAAAGGTGGGTTATTTCACAGTCCACATGGACTGAAATAATCGATAATAAAGAATATCAATTTGCACCAATAAGAACAGGGTAGATAGAGACAGATAATATGCGCAAGACCGAGACACATATAGTAAAAGGCGTGAGTGGAGCAACGTCACTGGGTTGCAATTGGTTGAAAGTAAAAGGCAAACTTGAGAGGTAAAAATAACATTTCTGTATAAAATTTAATTAGTTATTTCCAGACGTTGCGAGCCGTGTCGAAATTTCTGAGATTTAACTGGGGCGAGTGCAAATTTCGTAAAAATCGCATGCCGGGCTGCGGAATGGGAACCTAGCATGCGAAATTCTGAAGAATTGTCCGTTTTGGGGACAAGACCGACAGACAGGCTAACCGCTATATATACCCAGGTTAATATGAACAAGCTCTCTTAGATCTTCGACTTGATTCAATGCGTTAAACAGTGCTTTTTAGTTTTCCAATTTTGATTAAATAATTTAAACAGTTTGCTCGTATATTTTGGTGATTTAAAACAGTTTGTTCTTTACGTGCTACATTGAATGTACTTTAGTGCACTTAGAAAAGAAGATACAAGGTAATAAAGTTAGTATCACTGTACTAATTAGTCAAAATTTGCAACGACAAATGAATACACAAAAGTAGGCAGTTTTTGGCGTATATTGGTGAAAGAAGCATGAATTTCTTTGCTATTTTTCGGGGGTGTTAATAATTAAATGATTCGTAAACGTGTCTGTATCCACAAAACAAGCTTCAGATATACACAAATGAGTTCCGGAAAAGCACTGAAACAACTTTAAATGAATGGTGGTGTAGAAAATTTTAAAGGCGACCAGTAATCCGAGGACGTAAACATAACCCAGTTGGAATGGAGAAAGTAACAGAGGACGATGTACATTGACGCCACGAGTGCAGTAACCTTCAGGTAACTTATGCTTGGTTGTTGGATTTTGATATTTTGGTGTGTGTTGAATAACTTTATAATTGATTTACTTAAAATGGACAGTAGTGAAATTGTACTAACAGCAGAATTTTAATTTTAAGGTGACATTTTCTTGTTTAAGTAGAAAGGGGTATTTAGTATTTATGTTCTGGATTATGATGAAAATTTGGGTATGTCTTTGAGCTCAATTAGACGAACCTGGTTAATTAATTAACGTAAAGGGGTGGAAGATGCTCCCTTTGTACTCAGACTCAGGTCTGCATATATTGTTATAGTAATTAGTAGGCATCCTACAAGGACTTTAATTCTGGATGCACATTAAAATGGTAACAGATTTAATCTTGAAATTTTCTGATACTGAAATTTATGCTGAATTTTAATTTTGAAATTTTAATGTATTGTGAATATTGATGTAAATAGAGTTAACGTTGATGTTTGTGGTAGGAATGTGTTTGTTTTTTTTTATGAATGAGGATGAAGGTTTAACTAGAGGAGCAGCCGAGGCGATTAACAGAAGAAAGTCAATGGACCAACACAGTTAAGGTAATGAATAGCTTTTTGTAGGATTCACAGCATTCTTGACGCCCAATTCGTGAGGCTCGATTCTAATACAGGGAACACAGCAATATATATATATATATATATATATATATATATATAATTAATAAGATGAAATATTAACTTAGACTTTTATGCATCTGCATCTCAGTTTTGCCGGAACTGTGCGTTGTTAATCAATTACGCCACCGAGACCGATGACTATAATTGGGAAATTTACAAATCTAAATCGTGTACAGAACCATATATAAACCTAATTTTTAATTACGTTCTGTACACGATTTAGATTTGTAAATTTCCCAATTACAGTCAACGGTCTCGGTGGCGTAATTGGTTAACGCACAGTTCCGGCAAAACTGAGATGCAAGTTCAAATCCTGTCCAAAACCTTATATTTTCCTTCTTTCAATTACCAGCTCGATTTGAAACGATCATTTAGGCTTTGCATAAAAGTCTTAGTTATTATTTCATCTTATTAATTGTAATACGTTAGTATTTATTAACTTACATTGTGTAAAAAACTACATAATATATATATATATATATATATATATATATATATATATATATTACTCATATTTAGACCAGGGTAGAAAATTAAATAATCAAATCAAATAATTTTAATTACCGTGTATAAGGAATTTCATTAAATAATACGCTTTATTAAAACCTTGAAGCATAAATAAACTCGGTCGTTTCAGTAAAATAAGAAATTTAAATTATCTATAAGACGCTTTACATCAAAAGAAGCAGTATTGAAAAGCGCAGTGGATAATTTAATTATTCCTAAACAAATGGAAATTACGTGCAAAATTTATATTAATGAACTCTATTTTAAATAACTGGTATTAAACAAAACGTACGGATAATAATTTGTATTCGCTAAAATGAAAGGATGGAAATCAATTTTAATTGGAGTTAATTGAACCATTATTAATAATAAGCATAAAACTTGTAAAAACCCAATAATAGTCAAATCGTAGGAAGGTTATTTAAAATGTTACGTTTGAACACCCCTGCGTGTTTTTAAAAGGCAATTTCAAGTTAATTTGTTTGGATAAACATGTTGATTCTAAGGATATTGGAAACGATCAGATGCTTTAGCAGGAAATACAGAACACCTGCGTATTTTAAAAAGCTCATTCTGCGTAAATTTGGCAAATAATTAATGTTTCAAAGAATCTTGGAGAAACCGGGGCTTAATATTCACGAGAATGTGCGATACGGGGTTATTAAACCAAGATAACAGTCCGCGTGGACTAAAATATAATCGATAATAAAGAATATAAATTTGCACCAATACGAACAAGATAGAGAAGGAAAGAGAAAATGCGTCAAGCAAAGACACATATTGTAAAAGGGCGGGATTTAAGCAACGTCAAGGGGTTGCGATTGGTTAAAAATAGGATGCATATATCAGAGGTAGAACAACAATTTCTGTATAAAAGTAATTAGTTTTTCTCGGACAACTTTGCGGGCCGTGTTGAAATTTTCTGAGATCTCAATGGGTGAGGACTAAATTCATAAAAATCGACGTGCAGGCTACAGACTGGGAACGTAGAATGAGGAATTCGTTGAATTACCCGTTTTAGGGAACAAAGCGACGTGTCGGCTATTCGCTATATATACAGGCGGGAATATGTGTTTCGCTCTCTTAGACTCTTAGACTTTCGACGATTCGATGCGTTAAAAGCTCGTGCATCCGCGACTTGATATTAAACAGTGCATTTTAGTTTGATTAAATAATTTAAAGTGTGCTAGTATATTTTAGTGACTCAAAATAGTTGGTTATTTTACGTGCTAACATGAATGTACTTCAGTGCACTTAGATACAAGGTAATAAAAGTTTATTATCACGGTACCAATTAGTAAAATTTACAACGACAAATGTATACCCAAAAGTAGGCAGTTTTGGCGTATATTGGTAATATTGGTAAAAGGAAGTATGAATTTCTTTGCTATTTTGCGGGGTGTTAATGACTAAATGGTTCGTAAATGTGTCTGCATCCACTGAACCAGAGGCAGATATACACAGATGAGTTCCGGAAAAGCCTAGAAACAACTTTAAATTAATGGTGATGGAGAACATTTTTAAAGCGTTGACAACTTGAAGCTGTAAATAGAATCCGGTTGGAATGGTGTGATTTACAAAAGGGACGATTACACTGAAGCTACGAGGACAATAACCTTCAGGTAAATTGTACTATTTTGTTTGACATTTTTGTGTGTATTGAATGACTTTATAATTGATTTACTTTAAATGGACATTAGTGGAATTTTTCTAACCATAAAAATTTAATTTTAAGATGAAATTTGCTTGTTTAAGTAAAAAGGGTATTTTGTTTTGATGTTCGGGAATAGGATGAAACTTTGGGTAGGTCTTTGAGCTCAATTAGACAAACCTGGTTAATTAACGTAAAGGGTGGTAGATGCTCCTTTATACTCAGACTCCGGTCTGCTTATATTGTTATATTAATTAGTAGGCATCCAACAAGGACTTTAATTTTGGATGCACAGTAAAATGATAATAAAATTAATCCGGAAATTCTTTTTAAAACTGAATTTTATGTTCAAATTTAATTTGAAAATTTAATGTATTCTGAATATTGATGTAAATAGAGTTAACGTTGATGTTTGTGGTAGGAATGTGTTGTTTAATTTTTATGATTGAGAATGGAAGTTATCTAGAAGAGCAGCCGAGGCGATTAACAGAAGGAATCAACGGACCAGGTGATTTAAAAGGTTTCACAGCAATCTTGGCGACCCAAAAGTGAGGCTCGAGTTCCAAATAAAATTTTTGTTATTTTATTCCAGGAAACTGGCGATCTGAGAGAGAGAGTTTCTGTTTGTGGATAAATTTAAAAGTATTTTAGAGTGTGTGAGAGTGATTAGAACGTATGCAGAGAAAGGAGTGGTTAAGGAGTCAAGGAGTGGAAATTGGAAGTGACGATAGTGCATTGTGTGGGAAAAATTCGAAAATGGAAGAAGCAGGAGGCAGTAGAGATCAGTCGAGGACGGAATCGGGGGATCAAGGAAACGAGATGATATTGAGAATGTTAGAGAGAATGAACGATGAATCTAATAGAGCTAGGGAAGAATCCAACAGAAAATTAGAACAGCTAAGCGATGAATCGAACAGGAAGTTAGAAGAGATTAGTCAGAAAATAGATAAGACGAATCAAGAAGTTGTAGAATTTAAAATAGTCTTACTGTAAAGATGGGGAAGTTGAAAATAGGGTAGATAAAATGAGCGTGACATTACAGGTCTTCGACAGGAAATGGGACATTTAAGGTCCGAAGTACGCATTTTCTGTGAAGAAGAAATAAACGTAAAATGACTGAAGTAACGGACTCATGTAGGGATCAGTTAGGCAGGGTAGAACGCGAAGTTAGTAGTATTAAATACAACATATCAAATTTAAAGGGGAAGGTCCCAGATTTTATACAGGTGGAGTATCATTGGACCAACACATGAAGTTTTATGGTGATAACAGGGTAAATCCACAAATTTTATTAATAGTGTAAGAAATCTAGTGGGAAATTTATTTGACGAACAGACTAAACTGAATACGATAAAGGCTTTATTAAAGGACAACGCGGAAGCATGGTACAATTTAGTAGGACAGGACATAGACACGTATCAGGACTTTGAAAACAAATTTTTAAAACACTACTGGAGTGACCACAGACAAGACCAGGTACGAGACGACTTAATTACAGGAAAATTTAAGGAGAGTTTGCAGGATCTAGGGAGCAATATGCCATCCGCAAGTACAGTGTGGCCAAACAACTGAATCCACCATTGACGGACAGACAGATAATCAAGTACCTATCACGACATTTTGAACTGGAAATTAGACAACACGTGGCCTTACAAAACATCACAGAACGGGAGACATTTTAGAGTATTTACAGAGATATGACGATGTATGTGTTGGACGGACAAGAGAGATACGAGAACGAAACGTTAACACAGTTAGGTTTGACAACAGGACACCGAATTATCCGAGACGGCCTGACTACAACAGAAATTTTCGACCGAATTGGGAACGACGAGGACAGGAATACAGGAGCAATAGTGCGACTAGGGACCGACGCCAAGACCTAGTTACACGAGACAGAACAGTTTACCGGAAGTAAACAGGACTGTGACCAGCACGCCGAATAGAGATAGGGATATAGGATATTAACACGAGGAGGACGTACGCACAGGTTGTAGAAGGACAACCAGGACCAAGCACGGAAAACAGGATGAGACAGGATTTTTAGAACGCGACAGACCACTAGATTTCTGTGTAAATGTATACGAACATCCACGTGAATTTTTCAAAATTGAGGAGGAAGTAGAGCCAGAAACTGAGGAAAATTATGTTTGCCAATTATTAATTTAGAAATTTTGAGAATAATGTAGAAGTATTACTTGATACAGGGCAGAGGCGAGTTTAATATCGGAGGAATTCGTCAGCAAAATTAGGGATAAGGTTTGTGATAGAATTATGCCTATAAAACGTAGCCATTTAGTAGCTCCAAATAAAAGAAGTTTGCTGTAGTAAATAGTGTTGTGGTGCTTAGGATAGATATAGGAGGTTTTAGCTGTGAACAGGAGTTTGTAATTGTACCTGGACTGAAGTTTCAGAGCATTTTAGGTGTTGACTGTATGATGAAGTTAGGGGTTTTGATAGATATGGAAAGGAAGGTAATAAGAATTAAGGATAGGGTAGTGCCATGGAAAGGCAGTTATGAAGTCACAGAGGATGACACTGGGTTTAGTATTAATGTAGTAGAGGTAGAAGATGATGAAGGTAAACAGATCAACACGATAAGATGTCCAGAGGATAGGAGAGTAGAGGTTCAAGCTTTAGTACAAGAAAATGCAGAATTAGTGGGGGTAGAAGCAGCATATCGGGAGCAGGTGAAGGCAGAATTATTTTGACGAGGTTAAGTGGCAAGTTTGTTTTAATAAAGTAGATTTAAGGAATTCATTCTGGCGGATTCCATTACACAAAAATTCTAGAAGGTACATAGGATTTTCCATAGAGGAAAAATCGATAATTGTAAAGTAGTATCGTTTGGTTTGTCGGCAGAAAAGGAAATAAGAATAAATAAGAAACAGACAAGGGTAGGGACTGAAGAAGAAGTGATATTTAAGAGTCAGGATAAGAGGGATGATAAGTTTATTGTATGTGAGATAATAGAGATGTTAAGTATAGATATAGAAGGGGGAGAGATAGGGATGAAGAGTATTAGGTTGGTGAGAAGAAAGACTTGGAGGGTCAAGAAGAGAGTTAGATTTAAATAGAATAGGGATAGAATAGGTGTATATAGAAAAGTAGAAGTAAGTGTTTATAGAAAATAAAGCTAGGTATAGGATAAATATGGGGGATAGTTAGAAATAGGAGTTTAGGATGAGAATAAAGATTAAATGTAGGAAGAAAATAAGATAGGTTAAGTATAGATATTTCATATAAGATTAGTGGAGAGTTAGGAATAGAGTAAAAGTAGGATAGGCATATAGGATTAGGTAGGGGGAAGTAAAGTATAGTGAAGAGTAGTTAAAAGTTAGGAATAGGATAGGTATATAGGATGTATATAGGATTAGATGGATAAGTAGGTGAGAGTTAGGAATAGGATAGGGATATAGGATAGGTGTAAATATTTTTTTGGATTGGAGACAAAGTAGGTAAGTTAGATAGATAAGGATAGAGAGAGATAGGCAAAATTTTGTAAAGATTTTTTGGCAGTCTAAATATTTGATATTTGCATTCAAATAAGTGGGATTATTTGTATTCAAATAGGGGGAAAATACTCATATTTAGACCAGGGTAGAAAATTAAATAATCAAATCAAATAATTTTAATTACCGTGTATAAGGAATTTCATTAAATAATACGCTTTATTAAAACCTTGAAGCATAAATAAACTCGGTCGTTTCAGTAAAATAAGAAATTTAAATTATCTATAAGACGCTTTACATCAAAAGAAGCAGTATTGAAAAGCGCAGTGGATAATTTAATTATTCCTAAACAAATGGAAATTACGTGCAAAATTTATATTAATGAACTCTATTTTAAATAACTGGTATTAAACAAAACGTACGGATAATAATTTGTATTCGCTAAAAATGAAAGGATGGAAATCAATTTTAATTGGAGTTAATTGAACCATTATTAATAATAAGCATAAAACTTGTAAAAACCCAATAATAGTCAAATCGTAGGAAGGTTATTTAAAATGTTACGTTTGAACACCCCTGCGTGTTTTTAAAAGGCAATTTCAAGTTAATTTGTTTGGATAAACATGTTGACTCTAAGGATATTGGAAACGATCAGATGCTTTAGCAGGAAATACAGAACACCTGCGTATTTTTAAAAAAGCTCATTCTGCGTAAATTTGGCAAATAATTAATGTTTCAAAGAATCTTGGAGAAACCGGGGCTTAATATTCACGAGAATGTGCGATACGGGGTTATTAAACCAAGATAACAGTCCGCGTGGACTAAAATATAATCGATAATAAAGAATATAAATTTGCACCAATACGAACAAGATAGAGAAGGAAAGAGAAATGCGTCAAGCAAAGACACATATTGTAAAAGGGCGGGATTTAAGCAACGTCAAGGGGTTGCGATTGGTTAAAAATAGGATGCATATATCAGAGGTAGAACAACAATTTCTGTATAAAAGTAATTAGTTTTTCTCGGACAACTTTGCGGGCCGTGTTGAAATTTTCTGAGATCTCAATGGGGTGAGGACTAAATTCATAAAAATCGACGTGCAGGCTACAGACTGGGAACGTAGAATGAGGAATTCGTTGGAATTACCCGTTTTAGGGAACAAAGCGACGTGTCGGCTATTCGCTATATATACAGGCGGGAATATGTGTTTCGCTCTCTTAGACTCTTAGACTTTCGACGATTCGATGCGTTAAAAGCTCGTGCATCCGCGACTTGATATTAAACAGTGCATTTTAGTTTGATTAAATAATTTAAAGTGTGCTAGTATATTTTAGTGACTCAAAATAGTTGGTTATTTTACGTGCTAACATGAATGTACTTCAGTGCACTTAGATACAAGGTAATAAAAGTTTATTATCACGGTACCAATTAGTAAAATTTACAACGACAAATGTATACCCAAAAGTAGGCAGTTTTGGCGTATATTGGTAATATTGGTAAAAGGAAGTATGAATTTCTTTGCTATTTTGCGGGGTGTTAATGACTAAATGGTTCGTAAATGTGTCTGCATCCACTGAACCAGAGGCAGATATACACAGATGAGTTCCGGAAAAGCCTAGAAACAACTTTAAATTAATGGTGATGGAGAACATTTTTAAAGCGTTGACAACTTGAAGCTGTAAATAGAATCCGGTTGGAATGGTGTGATTTACAAAGGGACGATTACACTGAAGCTACGAGGACAATAACCTTCAGGTAAATTGTACTATTTTGTTTGACATTTTTGTGTGTATTGAATGACTTTATAATTGATTTACTTTAAATGGACATTAGTGGAATTTTTCTAACCATAAAAATTTAATTTTAAGATGAAATTTGCTTGTTTAAGTAAAAGGGTATTTTGTTTTGATGTTCGGGAATAGGATGAAACTTTGGGTAGGTCTTTGAGCTCAATTAGACAAACCTGGTTAATTAACGTAAAGGGTGGTAGATGCTCCTTTATACTCAGACTCCGGTCTGCTTATATTGTTATATTAATTAGTAGGCATCCAACAAGGACTTTAATTTTGGATGCACAGTAAAATGATAATAAAATTAATCCGGAAATTCTTTTAAAACTGAATTTTATGTTCAAATTTAATTTGAAAATTTAATGTATTCTGAATATTGATGTAAATAGAGTTAACGTTGATGTTTGTGGTAGGAATGTGTTGTTTAATTTTTATGATTGAGAATGGAAGTTATCTAGAAGAGCAGCCGAGGCGATTAACAGAAGGAATCAACGGACCAGGTGATTTAAAAGGTTTCACAGCAATATATATATATATATATATATATATATATATAAATATAAAATTAGTAATATTGTATAATGTATAAGCAAAATAAAATAAAATAAATGTACGCGTATGAACAAAAACCTGTCCATGTCATATAGATGTCATTTAATGTTTATATAAATGTAAACTTTATAATCCTAAGTAACCTATATAATTTTATCATATAAATGTTAAATTATAAACTTTTAGTATCCTGATGAAGAAAATAAACATTTTGGAAAGCTTGAAATGGTTATAAGAAGTTTATATTAAATCCATGCCCAATCTGACTGTATCCCCAATATTTATTTTGCTTATATAAATATATATATATATATATATATATATATATATATATATATTACTCAAATTTAGACCGGGGTAGAAAATTAATTAACGACATCAAATGATTTTAATCACCCTGTATAAAGAAACAAATAGAAATTAGGTGCGAAATTTATATTAATTAATTCAATTTTTAAGTAACGGGTATTAAACAAAGTGTACAGATAATAATTAATATTTAATTAGTATTCGCTAAAACTTAAAGGGTAGAAGTCAATGCCATTCATTATTATTTTAATTGGAGTTAATTGATCCATTAGTAATATATAATAAGCACAAAAGCCTGTGAAAATCCAAGTTTGGTTAAAATACCATGAAATAAAGCTCGGAGAATTATGTTTAAAACGTTCATTAGGAGCACACACCTGCAAACTTTTAAATGTCAAAGTTCTAATAAATTTGAATAGATAAACATGCAGCTTCTACGTATATTGGAAACGGTCGGATGTTTTAGCAGGAAATGCTAGACGAAGAGTTATTTTACTCAAGTAGGAATCCACGTGGATTTAAATAACAGATAGTAAAGAATATCGATTTGTACCACTCAGACCAAGGTAGAAAGGGATGGATAAAACGCGCAAAGCAGAGACACGGATAATAAACGGCGTGATTTGTGAAGCTTTACTAGGGCCACGATTGGTTGAAATAAGATGCAAACATGAGAGGGGAAAGTATAGCAGTTGATGTGTAAATTAATTAGTTGTTCGCGGACGCGTTGCGAGCCGTGTGGAAAATTCTTAAATTTTCAACTTGGACGTGTGCAAATTTTAGTAGAATCGCTGTGCCGGACTGTCGAAAGGGAAAAGAGAATGCGAAATTCTAAAAATTGTCCGTTGCGGAACAAAATCGACTTGCTAGCGGGCCATTATATAAACCCGTGTTTATAGGAGTTTCGCTCTCTTATATTTTTGATTTTATTCGATACTTTAAACAGTTTTGCTCTTTATTTTTGATTATTTAATACTTTAAGTAGAATACGTGGTGATTACGTGCTACAATAAAAGTTATTAGTACTCTTAGAGAAGATAGATAAGGTAATAAAGTCTAGTAATATTTGCGGGTATTACTGTACCAATTATCCAAATTAGTAGCGATAAATAAATACATTGAAGTATGCAGTTTTTAGTATAGCGTGAACGAATTATGAATTTCTTTGCTATTTTGTTCGGGAGTGAGTAATCAAGTGTTATTCGTAAACGTGATTGGATCTACAAAACAAGATTTAGATATACGTAGATGCGTTCCTGAGAAGCCCTGAAACTTTTTAGACGAATGGTGGTTTAGAAAAATTTTAAAAGGCGACCCGAAATCCGAGGACGTAAACATAACTCAGTTGGTATGGTGTGATTAGCAAGGACGATGTACATTGAAGCGACGAGTGCAGTAACCTTCAGGTAAATTATGCAATTTTGTTCAATCTTTGATGTTTTGGTGTGTGTTGAATATTTTTATAATTTGTGTGATAAAATTGGACAGTAGTAAATTTGTATAAACAACAAATTTTTAATTTTAAGGTAAAATTTTTCTTGTTTAAGTGGAAAGGAGTATTTATCAAGTTTTTGATTATGATGAAAATTTGGGTCTGTCTTTGAGCTCAATTAGACTTACCTGTTAAATTAACGTAAAGGGGTGGGAGATGCTCCCTTTTATTCAGACTCAGGTCTGCACATATTGTTAACTTAATTAGTATGCATCCTACAAGGACTTTAATTCTGGATACAAATTAAAATGATGACAAATTTGAACTTGAAATTTTATGATACTGAAATTTATGCTGAAATTTAATTTTGAAATTTTAATGTATTGTGAATATTGATGTAAATAGAGTTAACGTTGATGTTTGTGGTAGGAATGTGTTTGGTTTTTTTTTATGAATGAGGATGAACGTTTTAACTAATTGAGCAGCCGAGGCGGAAAGAGGCAATTCAACGGACAAGAGAATCAAAGCAAATCTAGGAGCCCAATTCGAGAGGCTCCAATGTTTTTTTTTTACTCTGGTGGGTTTTTTTGTAAGTTTCACAGCAATATATATATATATATATATATATATATATATATATATATATATATATATATAATATATATATATATACAATACACTATATTTGACTTTTACAATGCTTCACTTTAGATTTAGATATACGTAGATGAGTTCATGAGAAGCCATGAAACAATTTAGATGAATGGTAGTGTAGAAAAATTTTAAAAGCGGTCAGAATCTGAAGCCGTAAACATAAACCAGCTGGAATGGTGGGATGAGCAAGTCCGATGTTCATTGAAGCCACGAGTGCAGTAACCTTCAGGTAAATTGTGCATTTTGTTCGATCTTAGATGTTTTGGTGTGTGTTGAATATCTTTATAATTTGTTTGATAAAAAATAGACAGTAGTAAATTTGTATAAACAACAAATTATTAGTTTTAAGGTAAAATTTTCTTGTATAAGTAGAAAGGAGTATTTATCAGGTTTATATTTTGGATTATGATGAAAATTTGGGTCTGTCTTTGAGCTGAATTAGACTAACCTGTTAAATTAACGTAAAGGGGTGGGAGATGCTCCCTTTTATTCAGACTGAGGTCTGCACATATTGTTAACTTAATTAGTATGCATTCTACAAGGACTTTAATTCTGGATGCAAATTAAAATGATGACAAATTTTAACTTGAAATTTTATGATACTGAAATTTATGCTACAATTTAATTTTGAAATTTTAATGTATTATGAATATTGATGTAAATAGAGTTAACGTTGATGTTTGTGGTAGGGATGTGTTTGTTTTTTCTTTATGAATGAGGATGAAAGTTTTAACTAGTTGAGCAGCCGAGGCGGAGAGAGTAAAGAGGCAATTCAACGGACAAGACAATCAAAGCAAATCTAGGCACCCAATTCGAGAGGCTCGAATGTTTTTTTTTACTCTGGTGAGGCTTTTTTGTAGGTTCCACAGCATTTTATGACGGCCCAACGCTGGGGCTCGATTTTAATACGAGGAAACACAGCAATTTCGGCGCCCAACGGTGTGCTCGATTCGAAAACCGTAGTTCCCGAGGAATGGTGAGGATCACAGCAATATATATATATATATATATATATATATATATATATATATAAATATTCAGTTGTATGTGAAGTGGGGTAAGCAAGCTTTGGCTGCCAAGTTCCCCCAGCACTTGAACTTTTGTCGAATTAATAGTTTTTCCAATTTATCCTTTCGCACAATCAACATTAGTTGAAAATATTTCACAACCAACACATGTAGTTGTTTATAATAATAATAATAATCAGATTTAAGAGCACTCATTTTTTCGTCATTGGGTTTTACGTCTTGAAACTGGTTGGACCTACAGTTCAGTTTATTTATGTTCTGAGCTAGCCTACAACGTTCCCTGCAATTCCCACAACAGCCGATATACAGCTCGATTCACTTCTATTGTTTCCTAATTATATGCTCTATTTCACCGAGCTTCAGTGGTATGTGAAGGGGGTTGAGCAGCCTATGGCTGCCAAGGACCCCCCAACACTTAGACATTTGCCGTATTAATATTTTTCGAGTAAATCCTTTCGCACAATTAACATTAGTTGAGAGTATTGCAAAACCTATATCTGTAGTTGTTTATACTAATCACCATGTTTAAGTACAGTAATTATTATTGTCATTAGTTTTTTCCATCTTGAGACTGGGCGGAAGCGTACCTCCATTGATTTCTATTTTGAGCATGCCTACACATTTCCCGGAAATCCTTACAGCCTACATCTTCCACTATCTGTGTGCAGTAGCCTAACCTAGGTCGACCTCTACTTCTCTTTTTTCCTATCTCTGCTTCTAATATACTCAGCACTATTCCCTCATGTCTTAGTATGTGGCCTATCATCTCTCCCATTTTTTACTGTTTTCCACATATTTCTTTCTTCTCCTACCATTTCTAGTACCTCTTTGTTCTTAACTTTTTCTGTCCACGATATCTTCATCATACGTCTGTAGCACCACATTTCAAAGGCTTCTACCTTTTTCTTGTCTGCTTCTGCTACTGTGCAGACTTCACAGCCATACAGTGCTGTGCTCCACACATATGTTTTAAGCAATATTTTCCTTGTTTCTATGCCTGTGGTCTTTGAGTACAGTAGTTGCATTTTCTCGTTAAATGTAGCACGACCTTGTGCTAATCTTTGTTTTATATTTTTAGTGCTTTTCCCATCTTGCGTTATTTGACTTCCTAGGTAGCAGAAATCCTTAACCTCTTGTAAGTTCTCTTTACCTATTTGTATTCTTGTTGTTGATTTATTATCCCCCCTTTTGCATACTAGAACTTTAGTTTTATTTTTGTTAATTTTCATACCATATTCCTCCGTTAGAACTATTTCCATTTCATTAAGAGCAGCTTCTAGCTCTTCCTTGCTAGATGGTAATACCGCTATATCATCTGCAAATCTAAGCATATCAATCTTTTGTCCCTGCATATTAATTCCAAATGTCTTCTTGCATTTGACAGTATTCATTGCCTCTTCTAGCTATAAGTTAAAAATTAATGGGGATAAGGCACATCCCTGTCTCACCCCTTTCCTAATATTTACTTCTCTACTTTCTTGCTCTAATTCTATTACCGGTATTTGCTCTTTGTATAAGCAATGTACTATCCGTTTATCCCTAATACGCTTTCACCCTTCTCTGCTGTTTTCTCCATTATCATCCTCAGAGCTAAAATAGCCACCCGTGCTCCCCTGTTTTGCTTAAACCCAAATTGATCTTCTCCCAGTATTTCTTCAGCTCGTTTTTCCATTCGTCTTTGTACAATTCTAGGTAATATTTTTGAAACGTGTGCGGTCAAACTTATTTTTCGAGAATTTTCACATCTATCCGCGGCTCTTTCTTTTAGTATAGTTACTATGATTTTATGTTTGTAATCTTTAGGTATCTCGCCTGTCTCATACATATAGCTTACAAGTCGGAACAGACGTTCTGTTACTGCTTGTGCAGCGGCTTTTAGAGTTTCTGCTTGCACCTTGTCTGTGCCGGGCGCTTTACCATTTTTCAGGCTCTTTGATGCTAATTCAAACTCATCTCTAAGTATAGGATATTCCTGGTCATCATTTTTAATGTCTGATTCCTGTTCTAATGCTGTTAGTTCTCATCCTGAATATAAATTCCCTATATATTCCTACTATTTAGCAACTTTCTCTACATTTTCTATAATGACGTTTTCTACCGCGTCCCTTATATTTGTGCTATATGGTTGTATATCCCTAAAATTCATTCTAATTAGTTTGTCTGCTTCGTCTGTCTTTCCTATTTTCATCTTAGTTTGTACCCCTTTGCACTTTTCATCAATCCATTGTTCTTTAGCTTTCCTGCATTTGCGAATAATTTCCCATTTTATGACTTTGTATCTCTGTTTTCCTGTTTCATCTGATGTATTTTTGCATTTTCGTCTTTCTTCTATTAAATTCAGAATATCCTTTGTTATCCATAGTTTCCTGTTTTTTTTTGTGTATACCCCAGAATATTTCTAGCTGCCAGGTCTAAGCTGGATTTAATGTTATTCCATTCTGTTTCTACTTCCTTAGTATCAGAAATCTTCCCGATATCTTTCAGCAATTCGTTTGACTTTTTTTCAAATCTTTCGTGGATATCTTTATCTGTTAGCTTCTCAAAGTCAAAGTGCCTTTTCCGTCCCTCTTTTTCAGATTTTTAAATTTAGGTGCGCCCTTCATAATTGTGATGTTGTGGTCAGTGTCTATATCTGCTTCTGTGTAACTTTTACAGTCTTTTACTTGATTCCTAAACCGTTGTCTCACAAGAATGTAACCTATTTGATATCTTCCTATATCTCCTGGCATCTTCCACTTATATCGTCTTCTAGCATGATGTTGAAATAATGTGTTTGTAATGATTATATTGTGCTTGTCGCAAAATCCTATCAGCCTATTTCCCCTGTCATTTCACGTGCCTAAACCAAATAAACCTACTATCGCTCCTTCCCTACCTTCACCTACCACTGCATTAAAATCTCGCGTTATTATTAATCTTTTTACGTATTTTAGTATGTCTTCGATATCTTTTTAGATCGCTTCTACCTCTTCCTCACTGTAGCTAGAGGTGGGCATGTATACTTATATTATTACTGTATTTACTGGTTTAGATTCAAATCTAACCATGAGTACTCTTTCGTTCTTTTGCAAGTAGTTTTCTACACGTCTTCCTATATTTTTTCGCATTTCCCAAATTTCCTTGCTCTGATCTTGTATGAATTACCCTGAAGTCTCCACTCCAAAAATCCCCCGCCTCTGACCAGCGGACTTTGCTGATTCCTACTATGCCTAGTGCTAACCTATCCATTTCGAGTTTCAGGTTCTCTAGCTTACCTACTTGTTTCATACTTCTGACATTCCACGCTCGTACTCGCAGAATGTTCACGGATCTTTTTATATACTTTCGGATCACATCCCCAGAAGTAGTCCCCTCCTGGAGATCCAAATGGGGGACTATTTTACCTCCGGAATTTTTTGCCTCAGAGGATGCTATCATCATTAATAACAATTTGAGTACGTTGTGTACTTGGAAGATAATATGGTGGTTTCCCGTTGCCTTCCACATCGCAGTAGTGTGTCTTAGGATGTCATACCGACCCCTATGGTCTCTGCCACTCCAAGTACCGAAAAAGCTGCTGCTCTCTTTCGGGGACCCGGCTTAGTCTGGTTCCTCACTTAAGACCCCACTAATTTGGTTAAACCTATGGTTCGGCTTTTTCCATTGGAACGCGCAAGCCATTCTACCTGTTGTAGTATTTTAGAACGTCGTCAAGGTGCAAGTCCGTTCAGAATAGACATTTATTCTATCCATTCAAAACTAGTTTTTACTTTTCTATCTGGTTTATATCTAAAGTAACGCGAATGCGTTCTACTGCGTTTGATTAATTGAGATTGACAAGGAGAGATTTTTAATAGTCATAGTTCGCAAATAGTACGACAAGCTATTATTTTCTTTTATAAACTATGTGCTGCGTATTCTTATCTAATTCTGGAACGAAATTAGATAGGAAATTTGAACTAACATCATACATAATATTTAGGATCCTTATTTAATTAGAATGCTAAAAGCGTCAACGAATATTCTGTAAAAAATACTTTCCGGTATTTCTCTAAAATAACTCACTCCTCTACAGTATCGTGCACGACAATTTTCAACGAAAGAAACGATTCAAACAGATTCCATAAACTTTTATTGTTACACTAGAATTAAAGATATTGCGACACAATTGGACTCCTTTTATTGTGATTTTCAATAAAGAGTAGACAGTGGAAACAAAAGAATTTCCAAGCAAATTTCTATCAAACAATCTAATTAAACCAACAAAGAAATAAATACCGCAATGAACTTCAATTTACAGTTCTTTATTTTTTTCAGTTTAATTATTTACAGAGAATCCTCAATATATTAAAATACCGCTACAGAAATCAGTGAGGACAATTACTACAATATTTACTAACGCCAATTTATTTCCTAACGCTATATTTATTAGTAAATCTTCATCAGCACCAACCTTACTTTATATAGACATTATACGTATTTATTTTAACCATTCAAATAACAATTTAGTTCATTTCATTTTGTAGCAGTTTTTATTTTAATTATTAAATTCAATCCGCCTTTCGTGACTTCTTGCCCCAAGAGCCAACAATTCGAGCCTCGCGATGCAAGAGCAATTGTAATAGTTTTCAAAAAAAACAAATTTGAAATTTAAGACTCAAAACGGTTGTAGCGGTTCTAAATTTTTAATTATATTCAAAACGCGTTTAAAATAATAGTGCAGGTGAGACACGGTAATTCGGAACTTTTTACGCGCATGAGATGGAATTATAAAAAACTGTTGCGCCGACGGCTAACGTCACCATTATCTCAAGGGAGAGTATGAAAAGAGTAGGATTGAAGTATTTTTTGCTAACGGAAAAAATAAAATAAAGTTGTACGCCACTGTATCTAACAAGTTCTAAAAATATTATAATTTTAGGGTATATACAGAAACCCCTTCGGAGTAGATAATCCTAAAAATTTTTAATTTAACATTTTGCAAAATGGACCTTACTAAAATCAGAATGTTTCTATTCTATAATAAATAATTTGTATACAATAACAATATATGACAAAATAAATAAATAATATCACACATTTCAGTCATATAAAAAATTATTAGTTGAACAAAATTTCTTAGTATTTAGATGAGCGTCTGATCTCAAAATCACGTACAAATTCAATTAAAAATAGTAATTCAAGTAATCGTAAAATAGTTATTAGTGAGATTTAAAATATACCAAATTTAGAGCAAAACTTACTTTCAATAAAATATATGTTTGTAGTAAAAAAGATTAAATAATCAACAGAAAGTTGAGCGCTGGGGTCTTACAAACTGGAACGATGAAGGTTTTCGTCGCACTAAACCTAACCGTTTGAAGAAAAAGCGGGTTGTGAAATAAATCCTGTGCGAAATTCAGCAAAAACAACTCACCCTTAACCTCTGCTAGCTGCTACCTTTAGACGGTTTGGAACCTGGTTCCAGCTGGTTGTATACAGTGACAAATGCAATGGCCCCAGACTAATTTCGTAGTACGTAACTAGTGAGTTCAGTATAATTGCCGGCTCAAATATGCTTGGACATCAACGATGCTAGTAGGTTCGAGGATATATTTCGACTAGAGGGTGCTTACTGACTCAAAGGAATTTTCATATTCCACGGAATTTGTTTACCCTAGGACTTTTGTCGGCCCTACGGGATTTGAAGCTCCTATGGAATTTGTTGATCCTATGGAATTTGCTGACCCTATAAAATTTGCGCTGAAATCAAGAATGATTAAGACACTTAAATTTTTCACCGCTAAATCCCACTATCACCGACCATCCTGCTTGACTCAAAGACGATGTGGAAGTGAGCGAATTGAGAAAATGACTTATACAGACAGTTCAATCGGGAAAAATCTTATCAGAACAGATGTTTAATGCCCACTCGCCGTGTGCATGAAACAAATTAAAAACCTTGACATATTTTGTGAACAATAAGGTGTTTACACGGACTTTTGAAAGATTAAATTGCTATTTACAACTTTACAAATCATGTTTCAAAACACCTGAACTGTTTTCTACATGATAGTGGGTACAAAATTTTAAACTTAGCCTTACAATTTAACCATACTAGAAAATAACAAATCGCAAATTGTTTTCTACATGGGATCAAGAACTTATTAAGGATTTGAAAATTTATCTAAATTTCCGAATTAATGAACTTGGAGAATTTTTTATTCTTTTTATTGTCTTAATGTTTCGAAAAGATTTTTTTATATTGCCAAAAAATTGATACAATTTATGGATTAATTTCTTACTGGCCTTAACTGTTTAACGGTTTATATATCGAATTATAAGGGTCGACATTATATGAGAAATCGGTAGACCTTTCCACAGTATTTGCATTATACTTTACCCTTGTCCCTGTCAATGAAACTATGGCATTATCTCTTTCAGTTTTAAAGTGATCGGCGCCTTTTATTCAATTTAGATTTTGGACATTAAAAAAATTTAGGCAGTAAGTTAAAATTTTAGCTCATTAATAGCACATTAATCATAAATAATATTACGATACGCTATTGTTGAATTTTTAGCTAGCAACTTTAATTAAATTAGCAAAGGATCTTTTTTGAAGTAGCGTTAATTACACTAAAGAATATATTAACACAAGCAGTTTTTAATCCCACATTCTAAAGGATATTATAGTAGCACATGCAAATAATATTTTTAGTTCTTAATATCGATAGCGATTGACGACAGCGACCGATATCAATCTCCCACAGCTACGATGACGGAAACTGACATTGGCACTGTTAATCCACAACAGCGGATTGGAACAGGTGGCGATAGCGACGAACGCTGGAACCGACCGATATCGGCGATGACGTACGCCTACCGTAATGGTTGGCAACGGTAATTCTGGACAACAATCGCAATAACAATTGGATATGATGATGGTACTGTTAACCGCGATAGCGAATGGCAACGACTTTGGTAACTGGTGGTTGCGATGTCGGCCAGCAGCGGCTCCTGGCGGCAGTAATGACGACCGTCGTCTTTAGTGACTATTGACAACGGTGTGGTTAATGACCCTTAAAGAACTACGGTCGATGATATGATTAAAAAGGGCGAATAACTTCCGTGAGGTAGCATCTCCATACGCCAGAAGCCCCTGTGTCTTTAATTTATGTTGTTGGATTTGTCAAGTTTATCTTCCCATTTATGTATATCATATGACTTAATGTGTAGTTGTAAGTTGAAATTTATTTTTAAGAATAGTAGGGAACGTGGAAATGATGTGTCTGTGCGAGTTTGTTTGACGGACGACGTTTTCCTATCTGGAAGCGTAGAAAGTGTGGTGATGGGACGCTTAAATGATGCTTGCTTGCCGGGAATGCTTTGTGCACGCTATTCAACCGATTAGTGACAATCATCGGAAAGGCTACACTGGTGCGGAACACTCTGACCAAAGTGATGAATGATGTACCAGTAAGAATATTAAGCGCCAATGACTACGATATCGTATTAAAAAAGACACAACGGTTGAGTGGTGTTTAGGTTGTTCACGTGGTAGCGTGATCGTGTTGAGAAAGAACCACACACCAACCAGTGTTCCGCGAAGTTATTGAATTAGTTAACGAAATCATGCCAGTATCATGAACAAGAACAACAAACCGAGCTTAAAAACTTGATTCAAGGTTACTCAGGCGTGTTCGTGGTCGACGGCGGTCGATTAAGAAAGACCTCAGAAGTCAAGCTATAGAGTCGATACAGGAGATGAGCGACTGATAATACACCATCCGCCTAGCTTCCCAGTGGCAAAACGCGAGGAAGCAGAGAAAGTTATTGGAGATTGGAGGGACAAGGAGTGATTGAGCACTTTGATAACCCTTGGGCATTTCCTGTTGTGCTGTTAAGAAGAGGGACGGGACGGCAAGATATTGTGTGCACTACAGATGATTGAATGGCGTGACCAAAAAGGAAGGCTACCAACTTACAAGGATTGACTACAGACTAGATACACTTGCAGGGTCGCGATAGTTCTCAACCTTAGATTTGAAGAGTGGCTACTGGCATGTAGCTGTGGATCACCAAGATTAGGAAAAGACTGCTTTCACTGTTCGTACTGGCCTATGGCAGTTTACAGTTATGCCATTTGTGCCCGCTCTGCAACGTTCCTAACACCGTTTAGCTTTAATGGATAACATCTTACGTGGGCTATTGTGGTAAACGTGTCTGTTATATTTGGATAACGTGATTGTGATTGGGAAGTCGTTTGGGTAACAGTTGAGAATTTTAAAAAGCTGTTTCGAAAACCCATAGAAGCCAATCTGAACTTGAGTCAATAGAAGTGGCACCTACTAGCGGAAAGGTGAAATACCTGGTGCACATAGTTTAACGCAACGAAGTCGAGTCAGACTCGAGAAGTTTAAGGTGGTACAAGGGTGACGGACGCCAAAAGACCATCATCAGCCACGCAGCTTACTGGGGTTGTGCACCTACTATAAAAGATTCGTTTCCGTGTTTGCGAATCTTTCAAAAACCCCCGACCAAATTGACTAAAGATCGGTGTGATTTACGTTTGAGATGCAGATTAGTAAAATGCGATTCATCAGCTAAGGCATTTATTGGCCACAACTTCGATCTTAAGTTATTCTCGGTCGGAAGATGAAATCAGCTTGGATACAGACGCAAGCAAGGTGTTTTCGAAGCCGAAACGGAATTACTGCGTCACGAGACGTAACTGTTGGCAGATCTGAAATCCGTAGAACACATATTAGTACCTCTACGGGATTAAATTTATTCAAGAACCAACCACGCCACCCTGAAGTGGCTATTACAGTTTAGAAAACCCAAAGAGCAAGTCGCTAGATGAATAGAAAGACTGCAGGAATATATCCTCAATATGGAGCACCTTCTGGTACTAGTTATGGTAATGCGGATGCGGTTTCGAGATGGCTTTGCTCCAAAGATTGTGGCTATTGCTCACGGTTAGAAACAAAGTGTGATTTATTCGGTCAGATTACCACACCAATGCTGATTGGCAACCTCTACAGATGCGAACGGAATAGGAGAATGACATAGGCCTAGGTGTCATTCGGGGTTGGAAAACCAGAGAAGAACGTACATCTGGCAAGACATTAGGAGATTAGACCTTGAAGTCGTACTTGACATAGTATAATGTAAGCAAGGGTTGCCACACCTGCGGCCACGTCTGCAATGCTCCACCCGAAGTTACTACATTGAGTATAAATGCGAAAAATTTTAAGTGCTTCAACTAAATTTGACTTTAAAATTAATTAACCATGAATATAATGTATAAACTAAAACTAAAGTTGGGGTTTATATAATGGTGTTCCTAGCACTGACTTCGGAGTGTGTCAGGTCAACAGGACACTAGCAAAAAGTAAAAGTGGAGGGATCTGTAATACCGGATAGCAACCGCCCGCTCTGCCTACCTGTGCGACCTGATGCGTCTACTTAAAACTATCCAAATCTAGCTAACTAGTATTTGCCGATGGATTCGAATTTCTAAGCATACACCAAAGTTAATAATAGCAAATCCAGCTATTTGCTCACGCACTATATATTTACAGTATCGTTCTCCTCCCTAGTCTAAGTATTTTATTCTAACTTCAGCCTAAATTCATCACTAACATTCCCTATCTTTCCTAACTGACTTATATTCCTTCCTATAGATACTACGACCAAAAGTAGGCGATAAAACGCCAAATAAAACAAATCAATAAAATATATAACCGTACTTAACATGCACAAAATATAAATATGTAAATCGGTCATTTAGCATGTATCTATCAGTGCATAGAATAGCAAAAAGGCATTACCTAAATTATCAGGTGCATTTGCATAAGCACTATGTCGGCTAGCGCCATCACACTAAAAACGTCTTCGTTCAAGATTATGCAAAATCTACTTATTAATATAAATCAGTGCTTATGCGAGTACAGCCGCCGTATATTTATACGTACCGCGAATTGAAAGTTCTCCAGTATCCGAGGATGTGGTCATATGCCTATATATATTTATTTCTTTCTGCCAAAGGGTATGCACTGCTAAAGTCCTGGTGGATATGCACTAAATCCCTGAAGGTCACAATCACTATCACTTTTATGTCCTGGGGAATGCGCGGTTTCACTCCAGTTTAGTTTCTTAGTTTAGTTGGTTTATTTGGTTGGTTTAAGGTAAATAGGGTTTCTGATATAGTTTTTTATTTATTTAAAGTTTTGATTTGATATACGGTATTCCGCGTGTTTTAGGTGAGACAGTGATTGATTTAGTGTGGGGTTCGTTGTGGATATTTAGATATTTAGGTGTTTTGTTTTGGTTTCTGGGTTTGTATTTTTTTTCCTTTTTTTTGTTATAACCATTTTCAAATATTATGCCAAGCCCAATACTCTATTTTTCTAATACCTCAATTTACACGCGGTTCTCGTCGTCCAGTCTCTTAACCCTTCATGTAAATTCCTTACGGCTACCCAGAACGCTTTTCGGTCAGCTACTTCCTGGGCTTCTTCTAGGCTCTTAGCTCCTTCTAGTTCTTCAATGGCTAGATTTCTATCTGCTAACCCTGTGGTTGCCATTTCATGTGGGTAGTCAAATAACACGTGCTCGGCTCTTTCTGCGCCTTAGATGTATTCGCAACGGTTGCTCATTGTTGATCCGAATCTTTGCAGGTAGACTTTCAGAGCCCCGTGTCCCATTACTGGCTGCACCATCTTCTATGCTCGATATAAATTTGTGTGTCAATTATCCCGTGGCAGCGTTGTTCCACCTCCCTTCCCATTGTCGGATAAATCTTTCCCGCAGCTTTTCTTAATTAGCGGCCTCGGTAGCGATGAATGCGATGTATGAAACTCCCCTGTTGCGTCTCTTTAGCCAACTCATCTGCTCTGTCGTTTCCTCGATAATCATTATGCGAACTAGCCTAATAAAACTTCAGATCTCAAAACCCAAGTACCGTATGCGCAATCCTCCATACGTCGCCCTGAAGACCTGTCGGGATGTTCATATTTGCCAGAGCAGTCAGCGTCGATTTGCTATCGCTGATGGTAGAGTCCCACCTGTGCCCGAGTAGTTGATGATCTACTCTATAGCTTTTCTTATAGCTACCATCTCACACTGAAAGTTTGTGTTTGTTTGGAATCGGAACACTTACCTCTCCTCTTTATACGTAACGAATGCAGCTCCTGCCTGTCAATCGTCTATTCGCGAGTCACCTGTACAAATTCTGATCCCCGTCGCGTTTCCATCACCTTCAGCAAACTCGATCCCTTGACATCAGCAAGATGCCCTAGCTAAGAAATAACAATCTTTTTTTCAACCTCCCTTCTGTCAAGACCAACGCTTTCAACAACTTCCCGCCCTTTCCCTATATCTACAAGGCTCCGATCTCTAATTTCCCTGTCGACAAATTCGATTGGGAGAATCTTACTAATCATCGATCCTGCCTCCGTGGAACTGGTTCTGTACCCCCTCGCCACTCCTGCCGCTGTTATTAGCAAAACGCTTGTCAATTGTCTGACTTCTTTGACCTTACAACCCTCCGCCAAAATAGATGCCGCTTATAACATTACCAGTTCTACTGCTCCTTTGTAGACTATTCTCAACGTTTCCCCTCTAAATCCCCAGTTTATCTTTGCTACTGCCATCATTCTATTGGATATTTCGCAGCCCTTACTTATGACATATTGCAGGTTCTCTTTCCAATTGAATTTATTGTATAATTTAATGCCAATGTACACAATGACTTCTTTGAACGGGATTTTTTCCTCTCCTAACTCTAGCGTAGAGAGACGGTGTCCCGGTTTTGTTCCGAAATAAAGTGCCTTTGACTTTGTTGTGTTGAATTTCAACTTGACCTCCCTCGACCATTCATACAATCTGCTCAAAGCCTCGTTTGGTTTTGTCGCATCTCCATCAGCAATGTCGAGCTGATGATTAACATTGTATCGTCCGCAAACCAAAAAATAGGGCATCCTTTGGGCAATATGACCCTAAAAATACTTTCATACAACAACTTCCAGAATGTAGGAGCAGAGCATGACCCATACGGTCGCACACAACTTCCTCCGGAATTTCGACCTGCGTTAGACGTTACAAGAAATAACTTTTCACATTGACATCAGTTTCCACGGACATTACCTACGCTTCAACTTCCAAACGATAGATGACCACTAGGCTGCATCAAATGCCCCTGAAATGTTTAAAGCCACTACGACACAATGCTCCTTTGCTTCCCTCACCTGCTTGATTTCTCGGACTACAAACTTTAAAGCATCGATACTCGACTTACCCTCAGCAAATTCAAATTTCTTATTATTAAAGCAGCTGTTGTCCCGCAAAGCGTGCTCAACGCGCGTGGTCATGACTCTATCTAAAGCTTTCCCCAGTACTGGTATCAAGCTAATTGGACGATAGCTGCCCGGATTTGACACATCCGTATTTTTTGGGTTTAAGGATAAATTTCACGTTCTGGACTTTCCAGCCATGTGGAAATATGCCCTTCTCCAAGCAAGGATTGCATAACTCGGTAAAGACACGCATCATGCCCCGATTACTTCTTTGGGTTCATTCTTCTAAGAGCCCTTACGACCTTAAGATTAGGAATTGCCTTATTGGCACATATTGCTTGCGCCTCTGTAGTACACCGACGTATCGTGTTGTGCAACCCCTCATCCTCCTCTGGATCATCCGATGGGAAAAATTTTACAACGAATATTCCGACAGTCGTTTTAAATCCCTCCGTATACTCTCCATTATCTTTTTCGACGTTGCCCAGAGCGATCTTTTGTTGTTTATCTCTTATTACGCAATAAGCCGCATCCCAGGGTTCTTTTTTAGAATTGCGCGTGCAGAATTCTTTAAATTTATTCGTTACTCGATTCTTCTTTGTTCTCTTATTTCACCCATGGAGCGTCGATGGCAGTGTTTTAGGCTACTTATCAAAAAATACGCAGTTATTTAAACTACTTTTAAAAACATTTAGAGTGCTATCTCCATTTGAGTGGACTTTATTTTCCATCTTCGGGTTTTTTCGAGACTTCTCCTAATATTATTTAGCTTGATGAAAAATATTTGTATAAAACGTGTCATTGATCGGAAAACAACACAACATATAGAGGCGAAGAATATCTCAAAGATTATTTAAAATAAGTGTGTATTAAATAAGCATCTTCTTTTTTACCTAAAAACTGAAGGCAAAGTCGAAAAGGCAACAAAAAAAACTGCTACGTACGTTGACGTGGTTTAAAAGACAAAGAAAAAAATCCCGGGCTCAGTAGGCGAGTAGGTGGGGTATTACAAACACAAAAATAAAGGAAAGGCCTAAAATAAAAACTTATTAACCGTTCAGTACAACCTGTAAGAGAAATCCCCACTTGAAGTTATATCTACATATAAAAAAAAACAAAGAAAATAACACATTAACAAAAGAACTCTAATTAGCGAAAAAAAAAAAAACACTACAATTCCTGTCGGGCAACTAACACTTTGCAAAAATAATGACTATACTGTGTAACGTTTTCTACCTCCTTACTGCCCAATATTTGGATACACTACATCGGACATTAACCCGGTTTGAGTAAGTGAGAATAAGCAATCTATTTTAGTATTTGCTATCTAGTGTATTTGTATGCCAGATTTCACAATTTAGTTTAGTAATCATAATATTATGATACCTCACATAGGCTCTGACAATACTAACATATAACATACAGTTACAAATACAATGGCGATCGCGTCTTCCAATGTGCCAGCAAGCTTTTAACCCATTCACGCATTAATATATAGTATATTTCTTGTTTTTTCTTCTTTTTAAAGTCAATCGTAATATATTAATCTCATGGCAATAGATCCCAAAATAGTTAAATCATTTTCGTACATACAATTAATTCGAGACATGTATGAGCCCGAACAGTAAAATCTAAGCGGACATGGTCTCGACATAAACAGAAAAGAAACACTCACCCACGTGTCTACGGTGTTGGTTCTTTCATTCGCTCTTAAGGCCAGAGCGGGCCAGATGGACCTGAGACCACGTAACTGGTGCAGCCTTATATACTCAAAGGGGCGGCAGTTCAGGAGACTATCATGTCCACCGGAGGAAGCTATAATAATTACAGTCAAAGATTAGACTCTTTACGTAAGAAAAGTACATTTTTTAACACTGCAAGTACTTACCACACAGTGTGTGCACAAAATTTTTATAAAATAACGAAAACTGCAACAAACATTCTCAGTCGTCTGCAGAAAAGAAAAATGAATGTTAATTCCTTTGATAGCACGAATTTACATCCATGCCGGCGTTATCAAACACTGGCGTGATTAGCGATTCAAAACAAGCTATATCGGTGAAGTAGGGTTCATTATTTCAACGAGCCTTTAAATTGAAGTAATCTGGAAAGTAATTATACCGTAATGTATATCAAGTTCGCGGATACCTAAAACAGGATATTAACTATTTAATTCATAGAATAAAGTTTTCGTTTTAAAGTAATATAGGTTTGAAATTGAAAATTATTACAAAGCGTATTTATTGTAGGAAGGTCTAATATACCGGATGTTGTTGGAGGATTTGAGCAGAATCTAAGTAAATAAATGATGAAATACTAAAAATGAGTAGGTTTTAACTGACCGTCGTGAAGCAAACGTAACAAAACTATTAACAAAAATATTCTCCGGTTGCTCGGTATTTTTTGTAGCAATACTGGTTGCGCAAGTGATTGATGCTTCACTTTTTTATTTTGATTAAAAAATGGCTCCTACTGACGCAGGTTTTTTTAAGGTCACGCCATCTTCCAAGAATACTACTGCAATAGTTAGTAAATAAAACAATGACAATGAGAGGCACAGATAAATTATTTCGGTTCGAACATGACGAAAGACAAATTATTAGTGCCAAACTGCCATCAAATAGACAAATTTTATAGGTATTATTTTACAATATGCGTAAAGGGAAGTTAAATTTTCGTATGAGTACTACTTGAACTACAAAATGGACAGGTTCTTTGGCAAAAAAGGAAGAATTCCAGAACGAAAAGTTTAAGGAAGTGTTGAAAATCATCATCAATAAAGAAAACCTATTTTAAGAAATTCTAAACGTTGATTGAAGTATAAATATACCGGAAAAAGATGGATGACCTTTTTGATATCGCACACGGAAATGCATTTGAAATAATTAATAGCGAGTTAGATGAAATATTTCTTCTCAAGCAGAGAAAAGAAAGACAATGTGGTTAAATTTCGTAAGCGTAAAAGCGATTGACAGTTTGAAAATATTTTTGTCCTCGATGCGAATACAATATGACAGTCAAAGACATTTGCATATCTTTGTTACTTTATACGTTCCGCTTTAGTTGGGGCAAATACTCCATCTCGCGATTTACAGTTCTTAAAAGATCTTACGAATATTATAAAGTTGATAAAAAAATTTAAACCGTATCACACTGCAGAAATTCCGCAATCATTTGTGATATTTGGTGCCAGAAATAATATTTCCATCATTTTTTGACGAACATATTACACTTGATACAAAGAAACTAATGGCAGAGTCATTGAAATTGAACTACAGCACCGATGAGTCGATAAGAAGCTGATAATAAATGTAAATAAACGAGCAAAATTATTGGAACTCTGAAAATCAGAAATCCACATCTCTTCGAAAGATTTTAAATACCGATGGTGAACGAATGATGACAATTTGAAATCGGGACGGAAATTGTCAAAAAAAAAACTAAAATCGTAAATGATGCGACTGAACAAGCAAAAAAACAAATTTTGTAGCAAAATCAGGAGGAAAAATAAGTTATTTTGCAAATCGTATCACAATATAAACTTAATATTCGACTTCAAAAATTCCACTCTTATGAAAGATCTGTAAAATATACTAATATGGGTTTTTTTATTAATTGTTCAGTTTATGTGTTGTTTTGCTTACCAGTAAATATAATACTTAATATTTATAAATACACACACACTTAATCTTCATCTACAACTTTTTCCATCGAATTTTTGACAGAAAAAAATGAAATTTTGTTAACTTTAATCGAATTGTGGCGCACCTTCCTTTATCCGATGGAACTAAAATTTGAACAACATTTTTTTCTCCAAATTGGACCATTTTAAAGGGCGTTCCAAAACAATTTGAAAATTAATTTTCAGCTAGTTAAAATAAGGTCCACCCTAATCTCGATATTCAGCAATAGACAGTACCCCACAAACAACGCACTCATATCTGCGCCTTTGCTGCACCCGTTACACAACTCACAATTTTAGAATGCATTATTTAATAGACAACAACTTCTATTGCTGGAGGCAACTGTTATATTCGTGCTTTCTAATTTCCAAAAGTGTATACATAACAACACGAAAATTACTCTCAGTAATCAATAACAGTATAAAAAAAAATGGGAATTGTGTTGACGCTTCACGGCGCTTTTAATATCCATTTTCCTCTTTCTGTTAATAAAGCTCACATATAAACTGGAACAACATGAAAGAAAAACCCGCAATGCGCTTCCTGAAAATTTCTTTTTATCAAAGGGAAGCAGATTTATCTTTATTTTTGCACAATTTATTTTGTTTCCATATTTCGTAACAATTGAATAAAAGATATATATTATTGATTAAAGTGCAACTACCGTACTGTTCTCTAGCAACCTGAAGATCTAACGCGCATTAATCTGTAGCGTTTAAACCACTTAGCAATTGACGGTAGAAATCAGTCCCAAGTGCATCAAGTTTTTTGTAAAACGTGAAACTGATTGATCTTCCACGTGGAAAAATCAGCTTTGTAAGAAGATTGTTTCAGCCTGAATTACTTGTTTCTTTGTATGACATTGCACTTCTTTCACATATTCAGAATTTTTTCGAGGTCTCTTCCAACTTGGGTTTGTTAAAATAAATAAATTTTGATCTATCTGGTTTCTATTCTGTGATCAGTGGCGTTTTAAAAATTACCTTTTCAATTAATACATTAGGTTTGGCTTTTTTTCCATACATCACGCGGCTACACTGATACGTAAGTATTTGATTATTTTTATTACACTTTAAAATGAATTATTAGCAGAAATTCACAAACTACAAACGAGTTTTACATGAAAGCTTCTCAATCAAGAATTTCAAATAATGCTTCTTATAAATGAACAAATTAAAAGTAAGACAGAGTGCTGCTATTTTCTGAATTCCTGTCTTCGTAATTATAACTTTCGCTGAACAACAAACCCTTAATGAAACACCTGCGTTCAAAAGGTAATTGTTTCTATCAAATGTCTTGACTTTACTAGATTGTTCCCATGACCTATATTAAAAAATACGTTTATGGCTTTAATTATATTATTTTTTGAAATTCAAACACAATATTTTCGAGAAATGGCTACATTTTTGTCTCCTCAAACTTTGTTTCAATTAAATAATCTAAGCTTATCCCTCTACACTGTTAATAAATATCATGCAATATTTAACTTAAAGAGAAATTTCTCAAAGCACCACTTTCTTAAACCTCGTATATCATTTTTATTATTGATTAATTATTATGATATAAAAATTGCAAATTTTCAAATACCTTCGCTAAAATAAACCTTTAAAATTGAATTTATCCCTGTCACAACTAATTTTATTCTCTTTTTTTTATTTAAGGCTGGTAGAATTTTGCGATAAGACAACTTAACCATCACAAATACATTATTTCAATATCATGCTAGAAGACGATACGCGTGGAAGATGCCAGGAGATATAGGAAGATATCGAATAGATTACATTATTGTTAGACATCGGTTTAGAAATCAAGTAAAAGACTGTAGAAGCTACCCGGAAGCAGATATAGACACTGACCACAACATCGTAATAATGAAGGTCTTACTTAAATATAAAAATCTGAAAAAGAAGAACGGAAAAAGGCACATCGACTTTGAGAAGCTAAAAGATAAAGATATCCACGAAAGATTTGAAAAAAAGTCAAATGAATTGCTGAAAGATATCGGGAAAATTTCTGATACTAAGGAAGTAGAAACAGAATGAAATAATATTAAATCCAGTTTAGACATGGCGGCCAGAGATATTCTGGGCTATTCACAAAATGAAAATAAGAAACCATGGATAACAAAGGATATCCTGAATTTAATAGAAGAAAGACGAAAATACAAAAATAGATCAGACGAATCGGAAAAACAGAGATACAAAGCCATAAAATGGGAAATTATTCGCAAATGCAGGAAAGCTAAAGAACAATGGATTGATGAAAAGTGCAACGAGTTACAAACTAAGATGGAAATAGGAAAGACAGACGAAGCATTCAAATTAATTAGAATGAATTTTAGGGATATATAACCATATAGCAAAAAAATAAAGGACGCGGGAGGAAACGTCATTATAGAAAATGTAGAGAAAGTAGCTAGATGGCAGGAATATATAGGGAATTTATATTCAGGAGAGGAATTAACAGCTTTAGTACAGGAATCAAATATTGAAAAGGATGACTTGGGATATCCTATATTTAGAGATGAGTTTGAATTAGCATTAAAGTCTGAAAAATGGTAAGGCACCGGGTACAGATAAGGTGCAAGCATAAACTCTAAAAGCCGCTGGACAAGCATTAACAGAACGTCTCTTCCAACTTGTAAGCTACATGTATGAGACAGGCGAGATACCAAAAAATTTCAAACGTAACATCATAGTAACTATACCAAAAAAAAGAGGAGCGGTTAGATGTGAAAATTTTCGAACAACAAGTTTGACAGCACACGTTTCAAAAATATTATCTAGAATTGTACAAAGACAAATGAAATAACGAACTGAAAAAATAATGGCAGAAGATCACTTTGGGTTTAGGCGAAACAGGGGAACACGGGAGGCTATTTTAGCTCTGAAGGGGATAATGGAGAAAACAATAGAGAAGGGGGATAGCGTATATATAGGGTTTGTAAATCTGGAAAAAGCATTTGGCAATGTAAAATGGAAAATTTTGTTCGAAATACTCAAAAAGATTGAAATGAGTTATAGGGATAGACAAATAGTACATAGCTTATACAAAGAACATACAGCAGTAATAGAATTAGAGAAAGAATTTAGAGAAGTAAATATAAAAAAGGGGTGAGGCAGGGATGTGCCTTATCCCCATTAATTTTTAACTTATAGTTAGAAGAAGCAATGAATACTGTCAAATGCAAGAAGACATTTGGAATTAATATGCAGGGACAAAAGATTGATATGCTTAGATTTGCAGATGATATAGCGGTATTACCATCTAGCAAGGAAGAGCTAGAAGCTGCTCTTGATGAAATGGAAACAGTCCTAACGGAGGAATATGGTATGAAAATTAACAAAAATAAAACTAAAGTTCTAGTATGCAAAAGGGGGGATAATAAATCAAAAACAAGAATACAAATAGGTAACGACAACTTACAAGACGTTAAGGATTTCTGCTACCTAGGAAGTCAAATAACGCAAGATGGGAAAAGCACAAAAAATATAAAACAAAGATTAACACAAGGTCGTGCTACATTTAACGAGAAAAAGCAACTACTGTACTCAAAGACCACAGACATAGAAACAAGGAAAAGATTGCTTAAAACATATGTGTGGAGCACAGCACTGTATGGCTGTGAAGCCTGAACAGTAGGAGAAACAGACAAAAAAAAGATAGAAGCCTTTGAAATGGGATGGGAATATATAAAACAAAGATTAGCACAAGGTCGTACTACATTTAACAAACATACAAACAAGGAAAAGATTGCTTAAAACATATGTGTGGAGCACAGCACTGTATGGCTGTAAAGCCTGAACAGTAGGAGAAGCAGACAAGAAAAAGGTAGAAGCCTTTGAAATGTGGCGCTACAGACGTATGATAAAGATACCATGTACATATAAAGTTAAGAACAAAAAGGTACTAGAAATGGCAGGGGAAGAACTATGTGCAAAATAGTAAAAAATAGAAGAAACAGGGTGATGGGCCACATACTACGACATGAGGGAATAGTTTGAAATATATTAGAAGCAAAAATAGGAAAAAAGAGAGATAGAGGCAGACCTAGGTTAGACTACTGCACACAGATAGTGAAAGATGTAGGTTGTGAGAATTTCAGGAAAATGTGTAGGCTAGCTCAGAATAGAAATCAATGGAGGTACGCTTCCAACCAGCCGCAAGATGGAAAACTAATGACAAAAATAATAACTGTACTTAAACATGGTGATTATTATAAACAGCTACAGATATTGGTTTTGCAGTACTCTCAACTAATGTTAATTGTGCGAAAGGATTTATTTAAAAACTATTAATACGGCAAATGTCTAAGTGTTGGGGGAACCTTGGCAGCCTAAGGCTGCTTAACCCCTTTCATATACCACTGAATCTCGGAGAAATAGGGCATATAATTAGAAAACGATAGAAGGAAATCAAGCTGTATATCGGCTGTTGGTAACGTAGGAAACGATAGGGCTGATGAATTAGCTAAAGAAGTCGCGACGGGAGACTTGCGAATATCACATTCGTCAATACCGAAGTCTTTGATTAAAAGAAAGCTGCGCGAAAAATCAATTCGACAATGGGAAGAGAGGTGGAACAACGCTGTCACGGGCAGGTTGACCCACAAATTCATACCGAGCATAGAAGCTAGAGGTAGGATCGAGGTTAAGCTCGATCACAAAATGGTGCAGTTGATAACAGGGCACGGCGCCCTGAAGGCGTATTTACAAAGGTTCGGGCTAACCAACAGCGACCGCTGCGAATGCGGTAAGGGCGCGGAAAGCGCACAGCACGTGCTCTTCGAATGCCCGCTTGAGGCGGGAAATCGTAGGTTGGCTGATAGCAAACTAGCTATCTTAGGCCTGGCATGGCCAAAGAGCCTAGAGGAAGTCGGGGAAGTGGTTAACCAGAAGGCGTTCTGGACAGCCTTAAAAGAATTCGCGGGAAGGGTCGCGAGATTAGACAATGATAACCGCGTGTAAAATTCGGTGGGGTCGGTGGGAGGATTGGAAAATTTTAGATTGACTTGGCGTGAGTAAGGATACGAGCATAGATATAACCAAAACCTGATATTAAAAATTAAAAAAAAAAAAAATAAATAAATAATAATAATAATAATAATAAAATAACATGATAATTATACCCAAATGTCCAATATGCACGAGAAACCCCCACACCATTAATACAATCACTGCCTATCTTCATAATTATGTGCGGAAAATCGGGAAATCGAGAATAACTAATAACAAATAAACAATAACAAATAAATCAGAAACCCTCATTAAATTAAATCAATAAAATAAACAAAGATAATAAAATAGAGTGAAACCGCGCATCCCCCCCAAGACTTGAAAGTGAAGTGATAGTGATAGTGATTGTGATCCCCCGAGAACATTTGGTGCATACCCACCAGGACTTTAGCACTGCACCCCATCCCCCCCTTAGAAGTAAGTTACAGTTAGATGTAGGCAGACGACCAGATCTTCGGATGCTGGAAAATTTTATTATCGAGGTAAGATTTAAATTGTGGCGGCTGTACTCGCACAAGCATTGATTTACATTAATCAGTAGTTTTCGAAATAATTTAACAAGCACGTTTGGTGTGTAAAGGCGCTAGCCGACATAATGCTTGTGCGAGTGCACCTGATAAATAGGGTGATGCTTTTGCTATTTTGTGCACTGCTATATGCTTAACGCTTAATGCTTATTAAACATTTATTTATATATTTACATAATCATATTTATTTATATTTTATATTTACACTATATTTATTTTTTTATTAGCATGTATTGTAGTATTATGTGGATTGTTTGTTTTGTTTGACGTTCTGTCGCCATTTTGGTTGCAGTATATAATTGGGAAGGAAGAGTAGAGTTGTGAAGATTGTAATCATAATATAAATCAGTTAGGGAATGATAGGGCAAGTTAGGGATGGATTTAAATTAGTTAGCTAGATTTGGATAGTTTTAAGACGACCCTTCAGGTCGCACTGGTAATCAGAATCAGCGTCTGCTATCCGGTATTACAGATCCCTCTCCCTCTCATTTTTGCCTGTGTCTTGTTGATCGGGTACACTCGAAAGTCAGCGCTAGGGATACCTGTTTTTAGTTTTTGTTTTGTTTTTGTTTCAGTTTTGTCAGATTTTTAGGTTTGTTAGATTGTTAGAGTTTGTTAGGTTTGTTAGATTTTTAGGTTTGTTAGATTCTTGTTTAGTTTTTATTTAGGGTGGATCAACTATGAAGTTAGTATAAATTAGAAGCACGTTATTTTTCGCGTTTAAACCCAATGTAGTACCTCCGGGTGGAGCATTGGGGGCGTGGCCGCAAGTATAGCGGCCCCTTATTAAAATTATAATGTATATCGGCTGTACAATGTAGTACCTGCGGGTGGAGCATTAGGGACGTGGCCGCAAGTATAGCGGCCCTAATTCAATTTATAATGTATATCGGCTGTTGTGAGAATTGCAGGAAACGGTGTAGGCTAGCTCAGAACATAAATAAGCTGAGGTACAAGTCCAGCCAGTTTCAAGATGTAAAACCCAACGACGGAAAAATAAGTATCTTAAATCTGATGATTATTATAAACAACTACAGGTGTTGGTTGTGATATATTTTCAACTAATGTTGATTGTGCGAAAGGATAAATTGGAAAAACTATTAATTCGACAAAGGTTCAGCTGCTGGGGAAACTTGGCAGCCAAAGACTGCTTACCCCCCTTCATATACCACTGAATATCGGGGAAATAGAGTATGTAACTGTAAAACAATAGAAGGTGACCGAACTGCATCAAACAAGAAAGAACAGTTCTTATGTTCAAAGACAACGAACATAGATACGAGAAGAAAACTGTTCAAAGCACAGTGTGGAGCACAGCACAGTATATCTATGAAATAGGGGTAGTAGGAAAAGCAGACAGAAAGAGATAGAAGCCATCTGGAATGTTGTGCTTCAGATGTATGAGGATGGACAGACAAAGTTAATAACAAACAGGTTGTAGAAATAGTAGAGAAATAAAGATATCTGTGGAAAATGAAAATATAGGAGAAATAGAAGGACAGGATACGTTTTAAGGCATTTCTAGGGAATAGTACGGGATATACTACAAGCAGAGATAGAAAAAGAAAGGATAGAGGTAGACCGAGATCAGACTTTAGCACACAGATAGTGATAGATGCAGACTGTGCAAATTTCAGGGAAATGTGTAGGTTGGTTCAGACTAGGAAACAATGAGAGTACGCGTCCAACCAGTTCTAGGACTGAGGTCCTAATGATGATGATGTTGATGATTTGTATTTAAGAACGATTCACAAAATAAACGAATTATTACAGCAATTATTAATTTAAACCATTAAGTTTTCTTTACTAAATTATACAGAAATATTCTCAACATAAATTCATTGTTTCATCAAATCATTCCAGACATCAAGTTTTACTACAAAGGTATTTAGAAAAGTTTTCACACATTAATTCTTTGTTACATTAAACTAGTAATTTAATAGTATCAAATTCTCCCAATCAGGTATTCAAAACATTTTCCACATTAATGACCAACGAATTATAACACCAATTCGCATCATTCAGTTCCTCGATATGTGTTTCCAAAATAAAATAAATTGCTATGTCAATTATTAAAAATCAAGTCCCAATACTCCAAACTCACACAAGTGCTTTACATAACTACTTGACTACATTTGTTCTGTATCAATTTACATTCTGGAGTTTCCATTTGAACTTAAATTGTCAACAAAATTTCCAAATAATGTCTTAAGATCACTGTTTAATTTTAGTATTTCTTGACACATTCAAGGTAATCATTTAACACCATCCCATACCGTTCAGTCATTTCCGCAGGGTATCAAACCTTCAAATTATACCTTTCTAGACAATTATCTGAAAAAGATAAAAAAAGGAAAGAGAACGTTTCTCGAAATTTACATGTAAAGAAAATAGCGTCATATATCCAATCCAAAATATGCCCTACTATAAGCCGCCTTTTTATCTGACCTGCAACTTAATTAATAATTTGTCGTCAGGTTTGCTGATATATTTCACTTTTAAGTTAAAGTTAAATTTGCATTTATGAGATAACAGAATTATGAATATTATAACATTTAAATTAAAAACAACCCTTTATTTCCATTTTTACACTCACAAAAACAAAATATACTTTACAATAACTAACTTTAATTCTAGTTACAAATCTAGAGATAAATAATAGAAACGGACTATAGAAATTCTGTAATAATCACCCCTTCTCCAATTAGAATTATTCTATTATAAAAATCGCAAAAATAATATAAATTTAGCTTGATATCACGCGTTCTCATACATGCCAGGTGTTTAACCTAGACTAAATAAAAATAAAGTGGTTTAGAAAATTCCATAACACTTGTAACTCAAAAACTAGCCAATAGATTCAATTAACTTATATTTATAAATTATTATCTTAATTGATTCTAGGAGAAACCAATAAATTTATATAACTAGTAGACGATTTTGTTTTTATTCTACAGAAACTGCTTTATAAACATGGTGTTATCCAATTAGAAAAACATTTCCTGTGGAATCGTATCTTCAATTTATTGTCCTAGAAATTTCATCAATTTCTACTTCTCTGCAACGAATTTTTCAAAATAGAATTTCCAGGTTTACAATTAATAATTAATAATGGACAAATATAGTAGCGATTCAAGCATGACAAGGGAATTGTATGCGATCAAGAGATTTAGCGTTGTCAAACAACTTGATCCTCATTTAGAGGACAAGCAGATTATAAAATATTTAGCACGTCACTTCGAAACGGAGGTAAGGCAAAGTATAGCCTTACAAAATATTGTTGATAGAGATGTATTTTTAGAATATCTTCAACGTTACGATGATATGGGTCAACCTAGAAGGATAAAGACCAGGCCAAGGAGCCAGCTCATAAACACATTTAGATTCCAGAGGAATAATGGGCAAGAGAGGAATCAAGAGAGACAATTTGAAAAGGGGAATATGCAAAGAAATAATTGGAATAAAGGAAATGCCATTAAGGGAGACGGGGGAAAGGAGAATAATGAATGCCATACTATTGAGAATAAAACCGTTACCCAAGGAAAAGAAAATATGGCAAATGCTCAGAGAAATGGCAAAAAATAGCAGCGACGAAAATAGAAAAACTTAGACGGAAATAGTTAATCAGCCCGGAACGTCAAATAGGCAGGATTTTTAGAAGCAGACAAATCAAGCGACGAAAATACAGAAATTAATAAATATGAACATGCGCGTGAATTTATAAAATTTGAGTTGGAAAATAATGAAAAAGTTAATGAAAAAAGATATACTACCTATAATAAAATTGCAAGTATAAGGTAAAGAGATAAATTACTGTTAGATACTGGAGCTGAAGCAACGGTAGTAAGTGAAGGATTTATTAAAGGTAATTTAGAGGAGTTTATGCACAAAGTTATCCCTATTAAAAGAAATAATTTAGTATCGCCGAATAATAAAAAGTCTGCAGTTATCAAGAGTATCATAATTTTGAAAGTTAAGTTGGGAAAGATAGAAGTTGAGCAAGAGTTTTAGATAGTGCCAGGATTAAAAGTTGATGCCGTTCTGGAAATGGATTGTATAAGTACGATGAAAGGTATAATAAATACCGAGAATAAGGTAATAATTATGGGAGATGAAAGGATTAAATTAGACGAAGAAGTCCATATAGAAGTACAAGAAGATTGTATAAATTTGAATCAATTTGAGAAGGAAATGGAAGGTGAAGTAGATTGAAGTTTAAGTATTAAATGCCCTGACGAAGTTAGAAGAGAAACTGTAGCGTTTTTAGAGAAAACTCAGAATCATTGGATACTGCAGAAGATGATGTTGAAGAGATGGAGATAATAAATGAAATAAATAAAAATAGTATGATTGTAGAAGAGATAAAGGAACTCTCTGTGAATGCAGCTCAAAAATAAAATAAACAAAGGTAGTAAAATATTAAATAATGATAAAATAATTTGAAAAGTAGAACTTAATAATTCGTTTTGGATAATTGCGATTAAAGAATCGAATTGTTTTTTAAAATGGCTTAAGTATAAATATGGAGGAGTAGCGTTTGGTTTGTCGAAATATTCATTCAAATATGCGGACGTGAGAAAGAATTGGAAGCGTAGGAAAACAAGAAAATTATTGAGATGAAAGAGGATGAGGTAGTTAAGAGTATAAGTGTGAATTATTTTAAAGAAGAATTAGAGAAATATGTAGAAAAAGGAAGAATGGTTGTTATATGCCCATGTGAAGTTATACATGAAATAGAATCGTTGTTAAAGAAGAAATCAAGAAATCTTATGAATTGGAAGATAGAGAGTCAAGAATTGCTACTGATTGTGAAAATGAGTAAAGAAGTTATTGATAGTGAACCATTTAAGACTGAAGTTATGCATTTAATGAAGAGTAATTAAAAGATGTATGGTTAGAAGGTTACGTAAGTAGACTAGATTGTGAAATTCTGGGCCAAAATTTTTTTGCCGTAAGTAGTGTATTTGAGTAGTTACTGGGACAACTTCATGAAAATTTTATATCCCACATTTTCCCATGATTATGATAGTTTGGAGAAGAATGTGCTATAATACGATGAGTTATGTATGATAGTGAAGAGAATTTTGTTTGAAGTGAAACTTGATGAGACCGTGGGTAAATATGAAAAGAATTAAGAAATATAGGATAGAAATGCTAGATTATAGATGATATTAGATCGAATTAGGAAAAGTTTAGTTGATTATAAGATAGGAATAGGTGGATTGTTAAATGGTGAAAAGCCCTAGTATGAAAAGATTATGCGGGTGTATTATAAAACTTATAGAATTAGTTGTTACAAATAGCAAGTAGTTAGAAATAAAAATAGTAAAATTACCCATGTATGCGGAATAACAACGGAGATTTCAAATTTTATATTTAAATATGAGGAGAAAATGACGTGATAAGGGGTCAAGAGAAGTCATTGAAGCCCAAATTCTATAAATAAATCCAACTAAAAATATAATATAATCCGGAAAAACGTAAATTTCCGTAAGATCATGGTTACGCCCTGTAAAAATAATCACTCTGTATGATATAAGCATTTTGTAAATACATAGCAAGTAACGTAGGTTGTATATATAAAAATAATTAATTGTAAGATACCATAAAACGCATTCAACGCGAACGCAAATCGATCGTCTTAAAATAAATACAAACCTATTTATTTTCACTTAGTAATTATCAACGCATTTTTGATAAAAAATACTTTTCATTTGCTGCAAATAGCATAGCATAGTACTAAGCTTTACGCATTTAGCTTAAGAAACTACAATCAACGTGCATTTTAAACCCCAATTTTAATAAATTTTGTGTACTAAAACACGAAAGCAAATACTTTCAATAAAATACAACCCTTTTTGCATTAAAACGCAGTTAAAGTTTAAATTAATTGCCCCCGTGGATTACAGAAATTTATTTTAAATGAAGAATTTTCCAGTATATTAGGAATATAGAAGGATGAGTTATTGGAATTTACAACAGATAAATATATAATTAATAAATTAAACGTTTTATTCCAAGAAGCGGACCAATCATTGAGAAACCCACAAAATCCAAGAAATATCCGATAAAATTGATTATCTTTTGCATTAGTATGCGATGCCACCATAATCGTGTATGTATAAAACAAGAAGAGACAGCGCGCATCACGAATAGCTGAAACCAGATAAGAAGGTAATAAAACTCAACAATTTTGAACACTAATGAGGATTTCCAAAAACATTACATAAGATAGACGTTTATTACTTAGAATGAAATCGCGTTAATTCTACAACATTCTGGAAATAGATAAAATGGTGTATATAAGAAAGCGTTTACTAAAAACGGTGAGTCATTCATTAGATTGATTCAATTCATTCGATTCTTAAACTAGATCGCGAAATGTTATTTTGATTTTATGTCGCAAGCTGTTACTTGGTAAAGATAACATGTGAAGTATGCAGTAAGCATACTGCAATTTAATAATTACGTTGGTGCAATGCATATAGAAGTGATGTTTTAAATGTAAATTACATAAAAAAGATGGAATTTATAATTTACAATGAATAGGAAAAATTCTTCAAGATAACGCTATTATAAAAATGTTATTAAATAATCAAAAGGAAGATTTAACCAAAAAAATACTTTGGTAACTGCTGTTTGAAATGAGGATTTTAAATATGGAAAATCTTGTAAGCTGATTAGGACATCAATTTAAAATAAGGAGATATTTAATTACGAGGAGCGTTTTTGTGGATTCTGCAAGTATTACTTTTAGATTTATTTTTAACTAATATTGGAGTATTTGAATCTAGTTTAAAATAGTCCTAATAGTTTCTTTTGTAAGGAATTTTAACCAGGAAAATTTGTGATTGCAGTTCGAAACACTATGATCTTTTAATAGATTATCTGTCAAGAATTTTTTGGCCAAACAAACTATACAAGCGTGGCAATAAACATAACCAGGTAAACCATCCATAAAAAAGAAACTTGGTTCTGTAGATTTAAAATAAGATAAAGAACAATTTCTTTATAATAAGTACTTCTTAGAAGTTATTTTGTGTTTAAAAGAAATGATGTAAATGTTTTTGTATGAGAGAAAATATTTCATACTGTATAAATGCTTTGTGATATTGCTATGTTTTATTTCATTTTGAAAACATCGTCAATTCCGTTGAACTCGCCGGGTAAAGTTGAAAGGAAAGTAAATGAACTAGTTCAAGTTCTACAAATTGCTGTATCTGTATCACAGCACTGTTTTAGTGACACTCACAAAGCGGGCCTTTTCGCAGCACTCTTTCAGAGGCTCCTCAACGGGCGTCACTTTGGTCAAATAAGGCATAATCCAATTCATAGTCATTCATAATGAAAGCTTGAACTTTAAATTAAAGCACTCGATATTTAAAAATAGGTCTTATTTTATTCAAATAAATGGATAATAAGTTATAAATACAAGAATAATTTAAAAAGATATACAAAAAAGAGAAATCCTCATATTCTACTGAATAACCTGGCTATTTAAGAATAAAACAGTATTTAATAAAATAAAAATAGTGCAAGCTGAAAGTTTTATCAATTATTATAAAATGTCTGCAGTTAGTTAATTTTCGTCCATTTTGAGAAAAATTGTATACAGAACGGTGTATTTTAAATTAGTTTGAATAAGGGGAAAATTATTTTAGGCCTTCAATTCTAATTCGATTGAGTTTAATTCAATTCGATTCAATTGGAACCAATTCGATGTTATTTTATTCCTTGGTTAGCTTTTTCGGTTTCATTGCCATTGAAAGTTTTGTATATTAGAATTAAAGTTAAAACAATATCGACTAAGTGAGTTTGATGGTAATTCATATGGGGAAGAGGACCCTTATTAAAAGAGTTTTTAAAGTTTGATTGTACGGTATTTGCAAGTGCTGATAAATCGGGAGTTATCTCAACGCACCTGTAATTATAGGTTAGAATAATTTTTAAGATTTGTGATTTAGTAGGAGACTTTTATGTCGATATTCAATTCTGCAATTGCTTTAGTGTTTGGTAATTTGATAATTGTATTTTAAGGGGCTGTAACTTTAATGTTTCCTCAATTAGAAATCTCACGATTCTTATTTAAGCAATTTATTAGTTGCATAACAAAGGTCAATTTACACGTATTGGGGAGAAAAAATAAATTTTTTTAAATAGTAAAAACGGAAGCGTGAGTTTAATCAGACGTCATAAGTATAATGCAAAAGCTATTTTTTGCGTATGTCGAAACTTTGATTTTCTTATAATTTTTTTATTTGATTTATAACTGTATACATTTTTTGCACCCATATTTTATTATACTACTTATGAATATTTGTACTTAAGCATATTAGTAAAGGTTTAATAAATCAATCTGCTAGAGTTGGAGAGTTTTTTTATATTCCTCTAACTGAGATAGTGGAAGAAGTGGGTTCTGGAATTTAAGATATATCTTTATAAAGGAAAAACCGGAATAAATGCTGTATATATTTATTTTTGTAATGCAGAGCCTCCAAGTGTGACCATGCAACTCGCCACTATACTTGAGAAGGAATCGACGAACAGAGCCGAAGTCAACGTTGTTCGAAAGACTTCCTTCCGCGAGAGGGTGATAGTGACTTTGTTAGAATTAAAGTCGAATTCCGGTGTTTTAACGTGAGAAAGCATAATCGCCAACGTTAATTTAACCCCCTAATAATAATTGTATCATACACTCTGTAATTCAATACCCTACTTGGTAATTTGGTTTTATTATCTTGTAAATAAATAACCTGACTTTGAGTCTGCGTACTTCTATTAGAAGTACGCAGAGGTTAAGATTTTTTTAACGGAATCAAGTTAATCTTATCCAGTTAGACCTCAACATAATTTTTAGTAAATTTTATTTGCAGTTCGTTTCTGGTTGAACTTTACGACTTATGTCAGGTTCCAATACATCGTTGGTCACTTCTGTATCTAGTTCTAAAATTTATTATTCCTAAGTATCCCTTGGTTTTAGAAATTTTCTGCACATCATTTCAACATTTTCCGTACAGTGTTCTGTTTAGTTAGAGTTTTGAGGTCTCTGTTTTCGGTAGACATTTATTTGCATAGCTTTTATTATCTTCAGATGGCCTATTTCTATTTCAACTTACTTTCGTTTACTAAAAAATCCAATTACTAAACTTGAAGACTTCAAATCACACCAATTCTGTATGTTCGAAACACACTTCAAAGCGTACAGAGAGTACCACGGCGAGTTGATTGTTCCAATATATCTTATGCCTTTTTATTCGGATAATTCCATGAAAATTCTTCGAAGTTGGATTTACCCTCTACTCGTCACCAAAGATTGTTTAGCGCTTTACACCGTTATACAGTGTGCAAAATACGTAAAATAAACACGTTTAAAGCCAATTTAACACTCTGGTTATAACCACCTTCAACTAAAACGTTATTTACGAAAATTGGGTGAAATAATTCAATTTTTGTTGAAAATTTAATTACAAATATTTTCCTTTCTATAATTGTTTACGAAAAAAATGAGAAAAGCAAGCTTGAAATATAAACACGAGTGGTGTTGAGTAAAAAGGGAGGGATAATGTGTATACATATCAGTTGAATTTTTGTTCCTACACCAATTTAGATTAAATAGGCGTAATATGAAAACTTCCCTATATTATAATTTATATTTAATTATCCTGTACTAAAAAGCTAATTCTATTAGGTTTACTAATCCTTGATAAGCCTGAAGTGTGCGTTTACTGCTTATAAAGTAATCGCTAGTTCAGTTATTATCGTAAACTCAATTACTAAAAAGAAAAGTTAGGGACAATCAAAGCAACACATTGCAATTCATAATCAAATCGCACGAAAACATACTTCGAGGTCGTTTAAAGTATTTTTCCATTAGTCGAGAAAATTCATTCCTGAACCGTGCTTTATTTTATTTTCACTGACAGCATCAACTTCAATTTAAGCTAATATATTGTCAAATGCAAGATCAATGTGAGAATTTCATCAGGAAATCAAGACCCTAACGAACTTAAAAACTGGAGCGCCTTAAATTAATTTTGTACTTTGCCCTTTTTACAATATTGTTTCATAAACGAGAAATTTGATTCTTCAAGAAAAGTCTCCATCTTATACACTTTTCAAGTTTGTCTAAACTTTTAAGTGCTTCTTTCAGTTTTTATATAACCATCCTCTAAAAATGTCAGTAGGTTTTGAATTATTAACACTTTTGAAAGAAGGCATTGATTAATTAGATATTAAAACTTTTCGATTACGAACAGGGTAATTTATTTTGGTACATTTTGACTTCAATTAATTTTTTGACAATTATGTTGCGTAATCTGAACCATTCAGCAGTTGTATAATTTTTTTTCGAATAGAGTCTGCGTGTTTGCTTGTGCGCATAAGAATATCCAAAGGCTTTGATCGGGGAGCTAAACCATTCAGCTATCTGAAGAAAATGCGGTTTATGTAAGCAGAATATTATAGTGCGTGACTAGGGGTAGGTAGCACTATCTTTCTAACACCAAAAATCGCGATGTAACTGATTTAGACTCAAAAGGTTGTTACCATTCACCCCAACACTTTCACTGATTTATTATTAAGGTCCAATCGTGCAAATTTTTATCTATAAGTTATAAAGTTATTATCACTTGCAGTTCATGGCCTCCAGCGATGAGCTTCGCTCAGGATCTTGGTGATTACGTTTTCACGAATTTTATAACGCTGTTACCTCCAATATCTTTGTAGTGCCCTATAAGGAAAAGTAAGAAATTTTGGAACGATAATTGTGGGCTCTACAGCAAAACACACATGGGAACGGCATATCTTGAAAACACAGTCGCTTTCGCGGATTCCAGCACGAAAGTGTACACGTAATTACTCCATGTCCCATAACTTGTTCATTTATCACGGGATTGGAGAATTCAAAGCGGCTGATGCTTAATATCCAATTAGAAAATAGAACTTTGTCACTTGAAAAACGCGTTCTCACATAACTTTCTCAAGAGCGATAAAAATTCCGGAGGCGGTATCTTCATATTAATGCTTGTCGAAACCATTTCAACCAAACTTACGAAGTAAGTTAGGTTAATAGAATCTCTACGTCGTCGTCGTCGCCGCCGTCGTCCGTTGCCATATTCCCATAATGATACAATAAATGATATATATGTACCTTGTTTAGTTTTTTACGCTGAATACAAATGTCCTATACACTTTTTGATATCTCATTTAGTTTTCGAGATAATCGAATTTATTTGAGAAATGTTAACAGTACAAACTAATATAAACTCTAATAGATATCCAAATGATTCTTATTATCATTTCGGCTCCAGTATCACATCATATAATTTATGTGCAAAAGAAGATCAATGAGTTCGCGAGCCTTTAGCTGTAGTTCATTGCGCTAGAAATGGCAGGGATATAATACATGGAGATCACTATGAAGAAATCATTCCTAACTCGGCTGAAGATATTCCAACCGTACATCAAACTGACTTATTCGGAGGAATCACAATACCCGGGACTAATGACAGAATATATGTTAACAATTTTAATTAATTATTCTCTATTTTTTGTTTGTTTGGGTAGTGATGGGAGCTTATATCATTAAGTAGTCCGACTCAAACTTGATTAAAACAATAAAATTTATTAAATTATACTTATAATAATAAAATTTTGTTAAACATTTAAGTACTAGTTATTGAATTTAAAATATATAATTTCCTTTTATAAAATTTACGTAAGTTTGGTTGTAAGGCGTACATGCGTCTTAGATTTTTTTATTCTTACTGGTGAATTTGATAGCGGTAGTGCAATTAATTTTATCAACAATTTTTAGCGGAATTTCCAAATACATAAATAAAGTAAGTGCAAGGCAAAAGTACTTACCAATTTAGCATCAACTGCAGAAGATCAACAGGAAACCACTCTTCTACTAAATTCAAAAAGGACACCCTTAATCAAGATAGCTATTGGAGGCGGTGGACGAGTTCGACAGGTGGCTGCTGATATTGGAACGGCGACACAAGTTTTAATTATGATATTGGAAACAACACCTTTCAAAGCAAACTAAAAGCAATTGACTATGTAACTTAACTTTCAACATCTGCGAGTTATTCACTAGATAAATGAACTATATAACAAATGTTAGAATTTCTATTTTAAATAAAATTAGCTTGATGGCGTCAACATACCGCCCACCCAAAACAATGCTTTGATAAGAAATACAAAAGCAGAAAAACACCAAAAAAATGGTCATTAGTGTAATATAAGTCTATCCCATATTAAATAACTTAACTATAAAATAATGACTCCAAACAAAATAGGTAAATTAACTTTTAGTAATGAAAGAATAAAAAATTGTTATTCAGAATCTAACAGCGGTAGGGTTGCCATTTTACATAAAGGTCTGACATAAACTCCTGTACTAGTTTTAATTTTGGCAACTCTAACTCTGCCATCCTTGCTAGGATAAATCTCAAAAATTTTTCGAAGTGACCAGGACAACGGGGGCGTGTCACTAACCTTTAATAAAACAATATCACCAACCTTTAAATTTGGTTGATTTACATACCATTTTTGTCGCGGCATTAGCGTGTGTAAATACTCGCTTGACCATTGGCGCCAGAATGACTGGGTAACTTGTTGAAGTAAATGGTAGCGATCTACACCGCTTAATTTAACATTTTCAAAATCCATTTCTGGGGGTGCTAACAAAGGGGATCCAATTAAAAAATTACCCGGAGCGAGGTAATCCGTACCTTCATTTGGATCGGATAAAATGGAACCTAGTAGACGACTGTTCATTATTGCCTCTACGCGGGTAATAATAGTAGTCATTTCTTCAAAAGTAAGGATCATAGGATCTAATACTCTGTGCAAATGATGCTTAGCGGATTTGACGTCCGATTCCCATAACCCCCCAAAATGCGGAGCAGATGGTGGGTTAAAGTTCCATTTAATTCTGATTGTTGAAACGTGATCAGTGATAGCGGTATTAGAGTCCTTTAACATTTTATAAACATCGGCGAAATAATTGAACGCGCCCTTAAAATTAGTGCCGCAATCACAAAATATTTCGTGGCACAAACCTCTGCGAGCAACAAATCTATCTAAGGCAGCAAGAAATGCAGGGGTGGATAGACCCGATACGAATTTTACATGTACCGCCTTGGTAGCTAGACAAACGAATATGGCCAAATAACCTTTTGATTGCGAAGCATTTCTTCTGTGACTTTTTTTGATTGTCCAAGGTCCAGCAAAATCAATCTCCGTGTTCAAGAACGGACGCGATTGCTGAACTCTAGCTTTTGGCAAATTTGCCATTTGCAGTTCACAGGTTTGAGCATTTAATCTATAACAGCGCATGCATTTATAAATACGATGACGTATTAATTGACGAATTCCGGGAATCCAATATTGACATTGAATGAGAGATTGCATTAGACGCGGACCTCCGTGCAACGTTATTTTATGTGTATAATCGCATATTAAGACCGCCAGATGGGAATCTCTGGGAATTAATATGGGATGCTTGGTGTCATAGGGGAGAGTCGTATTCACAAGACGACCGCCCACCCTGAGCATATTTTGATTATCTAGAAACGGAGTTAACTTCTGTAACGAAAGGGAACACAACTGATTCGTTTTTACTTGCTGTATTTCATTAGAATAATAGAATGCCTGTACTTCTTTTATGCATAGATACCTAGCATTTTGTAATTCAATCGGAGAAAGCGGACCAGTACGTCGTGGAGGTTGTAATTTTTTACATCGAGAATTAAAACAAAACCTCAATACAAAAGCAATACTTCTTTGCAATTTACTAAAACTTGAACATTTATTTATTAATTCTAATAGAGGCAATATTTTAGCGGTGGTGGCAATAAGCGTTTCAGACTTTAATTCTGGTACTAAATCATCCAGTAGGGAACTGCAAGAATTTAAGTTCCAGGTACTAAAGGGCGTATACAATAAACGAGGGCCCTTCCACCAGAGAGTAAATTGCGGTAAGAATTGGGGTTGTAAACCCCTACTTGCACAATCACTAGGATTGTCTTTTGTTGAAACACGATGCCAATAAGTAGGCAGAGAAGTTTCTAAAATTTCAACAATTCTATTAGACACAAAAGTTTTTAAGGTATGAGGCGGTGTACGTAACCAAGCACTGTCCTAAGTAGTAACTTTCTAAATCCGCTCACACTCACAACATCTTCGTGGCAAGCGGGTTGGAAAATCATTGAGGGTGGGACTGCTGTTCAAAAACTTTAGTTCTTTAATCGGTTTTTATTGCAGCGCAAATTTCCTGTAGAGTTAATCACCCCAATAGTGAGACAACCAGATCGCAAGTTAACAATGTTGAAGAAGATCCATCCCACACCGTATTAGCTTGAGGCCGACGCCATGTGACTATACAGCCGGGATATGTGCCAGACCAACCTGAAGACCGCCGCCAGCTACTAGTGGTTACTAGTTGTTGAAGGTGAGTGAATTTTTGGCAACCCTTCCTTTTCCACAAGGACTAAGTCCCGTGCCACCAAGTAGAGTCCGTAAGACTCGGCACCCCATTGTTAAGCGTCGTAATCTAGTACTAATTGGTAAAATTGCTTATTCAAAGCATATGATCCTTTGGAAGTGTCAATTATTTAAAGGAGATACAGCTATAAGTATTGTAAAAGGATTTAATTTAAAGTATGTACGTGAGTATCAGATCTGATACTCATTAAGTCTTAAGAGACAAAATGTTCTTTAAGTAATAATTTTGTTTAATATCACTAAATTTTGTGAATTGATTTAATTTTTTGTTAGATAAAAGTTATTTGTTATACAATAGATACTTTCTGATTCTAAAAGGTTTAATTTACTAGGTAAAGTAAATTAAAAGTTAAAAAAAACAAATTCCATTCCAAAGGGTTTCTGTGTCTACCCTAAAACCACCTTTTTTAACACTTGCTAGATTCAGTGACATGTAACTTTAATTTATTTAATTTTCAGTATAACGAAGAATATTACAGCCCTGCCCTTTCTCATGATGGGAACAATAAGTGTAACAATATCACAGTTTTACTATAAGCAATTACAAAGATATAAGCTATAAACCAAAAACTTACAAACGTAACCTTTAGGCGGCGGTAGAGGGGAAGTAAGAGGAGTGAAAGTTGAGACTTTTGGCCAGTTATTCGTCTGTTTGGTACTAGTTGATGAGGAAAAAATTAGCTTTATAATAATTTTTTCCTTTGCCCGCCATTTTACGGAACACATTGACTAGACTAACAGCGGGCTCGCATTTTATAACTGTCATCTACAAATCGCAGTCAAGATGGCGCATTTCACGACTGAGCAATGCGTAATGTGTGCACAAATTTATTATGAAAATAATATGTCAATTACACTAACAATAAGGAGAAATCTTACGAACTTAATAAGACATCAAGCACGTAAAGAGATAATAGTTCATAACTTAATTAAAAAATTTGATAGTATAGGTTTCGATTATGAATAAAGCAAGACCTACGCGTGCTCGTCGTGGTCGGCCATATGAAAACATTGATGGAGTTCGTGTAAATGTAAATAATGATACAGAAACATCAATTTGATGTTGTTCACAACAGCTGAACAAATCAACAACCACCACGCACCGAAAATAAGATCTGCATCTACGCCATACAAAATTCAACTGACACGTCAATTAAGGAAAATTGACTATTTGGAGCACTGTTTATTTGTCAATTGGGTGTTGGATAATAATAAACATGACTGTGCTAATTATTCAATCGCCAAAATAATCGCAACGGGTTGCACAAAATCCACATTCAATGCATGTAAATAAATGCATTTGCAGAAATGTACTGTTTCGTATGCATTTTGGGGTGGAGAAGTGATTGCACCGTACTTCTTTGATAATCAAGCGGCTAATATCGTTACAGTGAATACTAAACGCTATCGTGAGATTTTATCAACCACGTTGATGACTTAGACACAGAAGACTTGTGGTTTCAGTTACAGGATGCTACATGTCACACAACAAGAGAGACAACAGTTTTATTGCGTACATTTCCTGTTCCTGTTATCTCGCGTAATTCTACTATCAATTGATTTTTCTTCTGGGATTATATAAAGGGAATAGTGTTCGCTAACCCGCCAGCAACAACTAATGACCTTAAAGAAATCAAAAAATCGGCAAATAGAACCAATTTTATACACCGAAAATATTTCCAAACGAATGACACCGTACCAGATGGATCAAGGCAGACAAATGCCTGATATTTTGCACTGTTATTGAAATAAACAACATCACAATACTACAAATATTTTTTGTTTTATTGACAACCCAAATCCTTCTTATTGGAAGATTCGGTACCAGGACGGTACTGTTATATTTTGTAAACAAATAAGTCACGTTGCCGTTGACGATCAATGGAACCACGAAACAATTAAGAAGAATCTGTAGTCTGACCGTAACAAATAGATTATAATAATTGTAGTAACTAATTTTCAGTGTATGGTTAATTTAAACGAAGTATGTAACATATGAATTTAACAAGAACGAATTTTACAGCGATGATTTAAAACAATTTTGGAAGTTCTTCATCGCAGATTTCAAACATGGAACGACTTAGTGACAAATTTGGCGCTCAAGTGCATTTTCAAAGTTGGTATACCGACTTTTAGTTTGACAATGACAATTTGAGAAAAAGAAGGCCTGTCTTTGCAGTTACGGAATAAAATGCAGTGTCGTTCGGACAATGATTAAAGAAAGCAATTATGGTACGTAGCAAATTATTAGAAGCACCTATGGCATTGGTACGAGTGCTATTTACAAAATCCTCTATAATCACCTGAGAGAAAGGAAGGGGTGTTGTTGAATATTACACAATTTAGAAGTTGCCTAAAGTGTAGTGTGTCGAATTGAGCAAAACAACTCTAAATAAATACACCAGTATTACCGATGACGACTGTTGAATATATGCCTTTAAACCTAAATCCTAGCGGCAGTCGTCACGATGGGTATTTTATACTGTAAGGGGTTAATTTTTTAACTATAATGCGTGCCAATGTGACAATTTCTTATTTCTATCCCCACAAAGTTAGACGCTAATGTGGCGCTTTTAATTAAATAATTTAAGAAGAATTCATCGGGTCCCTAGGGAGGAAATAGAACAATAATTCGAGATTTCAAGGGACTTTAACTTTTTACGCGAGTGAGTTGGAATTTTAAAAACTTACCGCTTCGGCCGGTAGCTTGGCTATTACTCCTTGGAAGATCATGAGAAAGAGCAGGGTTGTAGTATACTGAATATTAAATAAAGTGAAGTTGCATGTCACTGTATCTAGCAAGTGTTAAAAAGGGCGGTTTTAGGGTAGACATAGAAACCATTGGAATGGATTTTGTTTGTTTTAAACTTTTAATTTACTTTTATCCAACAAAAAATTAAATCAATTCACAAAATTTAGTGATATTAAACAAAATTATTACTTAAAGAACATTTTGTCTCTTAAGATTTGATGCGCATCAGATCTGATACTCACGTACATACTTTAATTTAAATTTTTTTACAATACTTATAGCTGTAAATCCTTTAATCAATTGACACCTCCAAAGAATCATATGCTTTGAATAAGCAATTTTACCAATTACTACATTACGACGCTTAACAATGGGGTGCCGAGTCTTACAGACTCTACATGGTGGTACAGGACTTAGTCCTTGTGGAAAACGAAGGATTACCAAAAATTCACTCACCTTTAACCACTAATGGCTGGCGGCGGTCTTCAGGCTGGTCTGGCTCATATCCCAGCTGTATAGTCACATGGCGTCGGCCCCAAGCTAATACGGTATGGGATGGATCTTCTTCAACATTGTTAACTTGCGATCTGGTTGTCTCACTATTTGGGTGATTAACTGTACAGGGAATTTGCGCTGCAATAAAAAGCGATTAAAGAACTAAAGTTTTTGAACAGCAGTCTCACCCTCAATGATTTTCCAACCCGCTTGCCTCGAAGATGTTGTGAATGTGAGCGGATTTAGAAAGTTACTTCTTAGGACAGTTTACGCGGGGGAACTCTAATTGTGAATATAGATATGATCAGTCTCCTACTTTATATTAAAGCTAGCTTTTATTTAAGAAATATATTAGAACAAAAAGGCAGGCTTGGAATAAGAGTTTTGTTCTGAAAATTGTTCAAACAGACTGTTAGTTTTTTTTACCCACGTAGGTTCGAAAGTACTAATTATGGAGCAGATCCTATTTCAGGAATTTTTAGTCCTGTTGTGGTCACTCTCATAAAACAGTGTGTAAGAAAAGGCCATAATTATATACGGAGAATTGGTATACAAACCCAATGCACTTAAAATTAATCTTTGTGGCACTGTTCGACTGTGCATACCCAAAATACTTTGTCTACCAGAAAAGTCATACATGACGAAACGGTTCTGCAATAAACCATAATCAGAAAATTAGAATTAAACTATTATGTTATAGAACGTGTTGCTATTGAATAATTCTACCCCTTATAACAGAATTTATTCCAGCTCTTCTATATCTTGTTACGTGTTACGTAAATTAACCGGTTAACATGGCTTTTTATTTATGGGATATCCATCTTGTATTTATTAAATCTATTGTATTTTGTATAAAACTGAAGTAAGTCCTTTTGTTTTTTAAATCTGGCTCTAGTTATTTTATAAATTATTATTTACATTGTAAAAATAAAATGGTTTCGATAAGCATAAATATGAAGATACCACCTCCGGGATTTTTATCGCTATAGAGAAAGTTAGGTGAAAACGCGTTTTTCAAGTGACAAAGTTCCATTTTCTAATTGGATGTAAGGCATCAGCCGGTTTGAATACTCCAAGCCCGTGATAAATGAACAAGTTATGGGAACAATACAGTAACTACTTGTACACTTTTGTGCCGGAATTCGCGGAAGCAACTATGTTTTCAAAATATGCAGTTACCACGTATATTTCGCTGCAGTGTCCACAATTATCGTTCCAACATTTCTTTCTTTTCCTTATAGGGCACAACAAAGATATCGGAGGTAACAGCGTTATAAAATTTGTGAAAACGCAATCACCAAGACCCTGAGTGGAGCTCGTAGCTGGAGGTCATGAACTGCAAGTGATGATAACTTTATAACTTGTAGATAGAAATTTGCACGATTGAGCCTAGATAATAAATCAGTAAAAGTGTTGGGGTGAATGGTAACAACCTTTTGGGGTCTAAATCAGTTGCATCGCGATTTTTGGCGTTAGATAGTGCTACCTACCTCTTGCCATGCACTATAAGATCTTGCTTACTTAAACCGCGTTTTATCAGATAGGTGAACGGCTAGCTCCCCGATCGAACCCTTTGGATATTCTTATGCGCACAAGCGAACACGCAGACTCTATTTGAAGAAAAATTATACAACTGCTGAATGGTACAGATTACGCAAAATAATTGTCAAAAATTAATTGAAGTCAAGATATACCAAAATAAATTATTCTCTTCTTAATCGAAAAGTTTTAATATCTAATTAACCAATGCCTTCTTTCAGGAGTGTTAATAATTCAAAACCTACTAACATTTTTAGAGGATGGTTCTATAAAAACTAAAAGAAGTACTTAAAATTTTAGACAAATTTGAAAAGTGTATAAGATGGAGACTTTTCTTGAAGAATCAAATTTCAAGTTTATGAAACAATATTGTAAAAAAAGGAAAAGTACAAAATTAATTTAAGGCACTCCAATTTTTAAGTTCGTTAGGGTCTTGATTTTCCGATGAAATTCTCACATTGATCTTACTTTTGACAATATATTGGCTGAAATTGAAGGTGATGCTGTCAATGAAAATAAAATAAAGCACGGTTCGGGAATGAATTTTCTCGACTAATACAAAAAATACTTTAAACGACTTCGAAGTATGTTTTCGCGCGATTTGATTATGAATTGCAATTTGTTGTTTTGATTTTTCCTAACTTTTCTTTTTAGTAATGGAGTTTACGATAATAACTGAACTAACGATTACTTTATAAGCAGTAAATGCACAGTTCAAAGATTAGTAAACCTTAATAGAATCAGCTTTTTAGTACACGATAATTAAATATATAGTTATAATACAGGGAAGTTTTCATAATACGCCTATATAATCTAAATTGGTGTAGGAACAAAAATTCAACTGGTATGTATACACATCATCCCTCCCTTTTTATACTCAACACCACCCGTGTTTATATTTCAAGCTTGCTTTTCTTATTTTTCTCGTAAACAATTATAGAAAAGAAAATTTTTGTAATTAAATTTTCAACAAAAATTGAATTATTTCACCCAATTTTCGTAAATAACGTTTCAGTTGAAGGTGGTTATAACCAGAGTGTTAAAGTAGCTTTAAACGTGTTTATTTTACGAATTTTGCACATTGTATTACGGTGTAAAGCGGTAAACAATCTTCGGCGACGAGTAGAGGGTAAAGTCAACTTTGAAGAATTTTCATGGAATTATCCGAATAAAAAGGCATAAGGTATGTTGGAAAAATCAACTCGCTGTGGTGCCCTCTGTACGCTTTAAAGTGTGTTTCGAACATACAGAATTGGAGTAATTTGAAGCCTACAAGTTTAGTAATTGGATTTTTAGTAAACGAAAGTAAGTTGAAATAGAAATAGGCGATTGCTTACCATAGGAAAGGTCCTTAATCACCTAACTGGAGCAGACTATACCAGAAAGTTAGAAGGGAATGTAGTACTTTCGTAAAACACCGTCAAAATATCTTCGTTATTTTGCTCGAGGTACGAAATAATTTTGCTATTTAATTTTGTGTCATATTTTATGGCCTTGATTATTTATAGAAATATCCGAAGAGAACATCAAGAGCTCTATTCAACGTGCAGAAGAGTACCTGGTTTAAATTATTCGCAAAAATAATGTTTCTAAAACATTTAATGAACTTAGATACTGGATGTATGTATCATCATCACTGAAAAACTTTTTCTATATCGCCACTGCCGTCTACGACAGCATCCATGAAATTACAGATTATGCTACTTATCTATGTTGTTTATAACCATACTAGCTGTCTTGAGAAAGCAGTTACATCGCTTAATCCTTTGTTATTTGCATACAAGGAAGAAAACTGTTATTTTATATCCAGATCAGTTACCACTATTTTTCGGTCTACAGAAGAATTAGTACCAAAACTGTGTAAAATACACACGTAAGAATAATTGTTGTTATATTTCGGGACTGCAATGTTGCTCCTTTTGACATTGTCGTACAACAAACCAGTGTATGAATCCTTGCTAATAAATATTTTTATGTAGTTGGAAGAATAAAATTCAAAATGTTTAAATATTATTTCTTTTATTTCCAAGAAAGTTGAAACCTAATATATAAATAGAATTTACGAAACGTTGGTACGTTGCAACTACAGTTTTAGGTATTAGGTACTTTTATCACATAGAAGATATATTTGTTTTGATAATATATGTTTCAAATGTACTGCACTCGCTTGAGCTTGAGCAATATGTGGTCAATTTTGTGACAACGAATGTGATAAAACACCTATTAACTAATAACCATATTTGAATATGGTAACAAAGAAATTCTTATTTCTTAAACTTCACAGAATGATTTTACAATGAGATATTGCAGGGACCTAACAAAAATACAAGACCGTACACAGCGTATGGACTAATAAGGTGACTGAAGGTTGTTGAGAGGAAAGCCTAAGCTAACTACTGAGTATTTACAGAAATATAGTTCCTTTCCATAATGTATTTCTATCAAATCTGATACCAGTAAGTCCTAGAGATCAGAAGGTAAACAGTAAGTTTCAAATTATATTACTAAACGTAAACCACTTTTCTCTGTGAGTAAGAGAGTATCAGCCACATCACTTTATCTAGAATGTCTAAGAGATATCCGCGTTTGTAGGTGTGCTAAGTATCTTGAATTCAAGCAGCACTCGGCAGTAAAAATTTTAGTGAAAATTTATGTTTAGTATGAAAGCCAAATATTTGTTCAGCTTCTGTAAGAATTTGTTATTTATTTGTACTCGGATCGAGTGCTTGCTAAAGAAGCGGAATAAGCGGCATAAATAACTTTTTATTATGCTTTTGGGTGTACACCTGGCAATACGATAGCAGAGAGGTTGCTCTCGATACCATGGCAACAGTTTCGAGGGGTGCTTTAGCATTGGGAAAATGAAATAAAGTATTTATTACGGTTTCCTATACTCCGTTGTCCAATAGTTATAAGTTTGCTAAAATCTCAAAGCGCCGTATTTATAACTGTAAATGAATATTATTTATCCTCACAAATTTTAACAATTGCTGCAGGCTGAGTATGGAAACCACTTAACAAAATTGGCTAAAACTCTCAAGCCAATAATGAAATTTAACATACCCTAATTATACATTTAGTGCCTCGGTTTTAAATTAAGGGCAGAATAAATATTTAGAATGCAATTTATATTTTGTTAACTGATGCGATACACTTTTAAATTAAATCATTATCAAAACAATCGAAGTACTTTGAACCGTTTCCTGAAACTCTAATTATATGAACGAATCATTAACTTGATTTAACTTTAAACCATGATGTAGCTCCGTCATAATGTTTAACAAGACAAGGATAATTAATTCAACAGGCTCCTAAAGTTAGTCACACGTATAAAGCACAAAAGATTTCGATTAACAGAATCGTTTGTGCTTCACTAGTGCTTCGCTGTACCTCAAACCCAAACTTCCGCCATTTATAGTTTCGGAAATATTAAACAACACAGTGAATGCAAAGCTGGAAGTTGTTTACAAACTCCTTATTATAGACGTACACAAAATTTGAGTTAAAAAATACTCAGTGCTTCGTCAGTGTTTTATTGTGCTTTAATATTCAACTGCGCCGTATCTTCAGTTCCGAAAATATTAGTCCCAGAAATCAGAGCTTGCTTCAGCTATAACTTTTGATGTAGAAGCGTTAATGATCTCATACACAAAAATCCTTAGTGCGTAGTTAAAGCTCGACTGTGCTTCAAACCTCAACTGAACACCACTTTCCAGCTTGGAAATAATGGATTTTAAAATGGGGAGAACCTTGGCTGCATTTTTTTTTTGTTATAAAAAGCGTAGTAATATGATCAGCAGAATATTTAGTACTTTGCTAGTGGGTTCTAATATTTTTCATGCCAGAAGAGTTGTGGTAAAACCGACGTTTGAAGCACAAAGAAACACTAACAAAACGCTTAAAAAATTTTGGTTATATCAAATTGTTGCTCCTCTATAACAAGAAAGTTGCAGCCAACTTCCTTTCCATTTTAAGGTTTTATACTTTAGAAACCAGAATTGTGATTAAGTTGATTTGAAGCACATTGAAGTACTAACAACGCCCTACAAAGTGGATTAAATTAGGAAGGATGGCAAACGATGCACGCGCTTAGGCTCCTTCCTTGTCCTAAATTGATTCTTTATCACTCATCCACCCGACCTTGGAAGTGAATTTGAGAACGTCCAACCTTGGGGTGTTTTCGGTTTTGTTCTTATCGGGCCAGGACTCCCCAGGCATAGATAATCAAAGTCGTGCGATTGGCGGAATGTGCATGGAATGTGAACGGATATCACGTACTGCTGGCAGCCGCGACAGGTGAGTCGACTGACAGGTCAATTCTGTGCAGATTCTTTTTCAGTTGACAGTACCTAGTCAAAATACCGACCAACAGCAGTAGTTTCTGTCTCGGCAAGCATATGACAAATTTTATGATTTCAGTCATGGGTTACCTAATAAACATTTTTTGTTTGTCTTATCATGAAGAACGTCGCAGATGACGACATAAGAACCGATGACTCAGGTCCAGCGAAACTCTGAAACCGATCTGTGTTTCGCGAGAGCGTCTGCCTGTTTATTACTATGTACTCTTGAATGCCCTTTAATTCAAACTAGCTCTAGGGCGTTAGTGTTAGAAGCAAGCTCAAGGAGACGATGGCGTTGTGGTACTACGCTTCAGAGAGTTTCTGCCTATTTATGCTCAGAAGAGCTGCTTTACTATCGCTCATGATGCGTATAGTTTTAGTTTGGATTCTACATTCCAAAAATTGCGTTAACATCGTGCATTATGCTTAGAAAACAGTTGTCAACTTGCCCAATGTGACATTTTCATGATGGTCTAGATCATCTAAAAACATGCCTGCCCCCCAGTACCTTCATTTGTTTTGGAACCATCTCTGTTCATGGAGATCTCGATTGGGGACGAATCTTCAGTGTTAAGACAGACCCCAAAGCGCTTCCTGAATTTCATCGTGGGTGTGATCGAGACAACACTTGGTTTTCCAATGCTCCATCAGAAAGAACTACATTGAGCAGAAAGAGCTTTTTCTAACTAAAAATTTTGAGTTTTACCAAACTTTTGCTGTTCCAAGCAAGGAAGGGATATTTAATGTGCGTGACAACACTCATACACAGGACCTACATTTTACCTCTCGTCCGAACGAGGGCGTATTTTGTAAAAGATGTTCGCATTTTTCAAACAAATCGTGTCGGGATTCGAACCCGGCACCTCGGGCATAATAATCACACGCATATCAACTACGCCACAGAGCTGCCAGCGTGATCGAAGCTACCACTCCTCCCAGCAGAAGCATATTGCGCACCACTTCCCCTAGTATGTTGTGGTGTTTACCCCTGCCATCCTTAACAATCCATAGACCTTTGAACCGTAAACTAAATACTGCCCTCTGAGTAATCTTCTTCACATGCAGGACCAGCATACTGAGGTCTAGAATAGCTTCTAAGGCTATCATGGGTGTGGATCGCATTGCTCCTTGATGCTTAGACAGAACAATTTTCGGATATTTTAGCTCTTTAAATGCATATGTTAGCCTTGTTCCTGGTGAATCAAACTAAAACGCCATAGTAAAGCTACCATGATGTATAAACATAAGACAGCCTTTGCTGGGAGACCCCAAAGTATACCTATGGTATGCTTGACATGCTAGAACAGTAAGTTTGCCATCGTAGTTTTGCTCTGTAGATGTATAATACCATTCAACTTTTTGTCAAGAATAATGCCCAGGTACTTGACCTCTTCTGAAAGAGCCAGAAGAGTTTGGTGGAGTATTGGCAGTGTAGGTACCAGTAACTTCCTTTTATTTGAAAACAGAACCAGTCTCATTTTATTGGTATTGATGGCTAGACAGTTTTCGGAGTCCCAGTGCTTCGTACTCTTTAGTGCTACTATTAAAAAGTTACATACAATTTGCACGAATCTGCCGACTACCACAGTAGCTATGTCGTTAGCACAACCAATCGTGTAGTAACCTGCTTCATTAAGACGTTGGAGAAGGCTGCCCACAACAAGACTCCATAGTAATAGTTGGAACACATCCCTCTGGGGGACAGCTTTTACTTAGTGTCCTAATTACATCAGTGTTTCCAAAACTAATATCACCTGTCGGCATAATAAAAACTGCATAGTTAGTTACCGAATGATATCCTCAGCTCCAAGTTCCTGCAGGGCGTTGTCAATGCTGCAACGGTGATTTCACTAAATACACTCTCAAAATGCACCTATAGCTGACATGTTGTTATTAAGGGATTCCTCAATCCACCCTACAACGGTGTGGAGGGGAAACTTCGTACATTTAACTGATATGCTGATTTTGGTAAAATATAACGAAATGTATTATTTGCGCTCTCAAATTCTTGTCGCACAATTTTTCAAAGATTTTTATAAAAAGGCGTAAGGCTGATCGGTCTGCAGGATTTAGCTTGGGAGTAGTCCTTTCTGTCTAGTTTAAGAATGAAGACTATTCTAACATTCCTTAAACTGTTTGAGAATGAAACTAGTTGCAATACCTCCCTTGAGGAGTACCAAAAGGAACGAAAATAGCCTCTCCACGTCTCACTGTAGTAGGTCCGGGAATATTCTATCCATTCCGGGAGATTTAAAGAGTAAAGATTGAGATGGTCCATTAAGTTTCTCTTCATCCACTACGCGGTTGCGTACTCTCCTGCCTGGGAAGCGAGTGTCCGTAAGTAGTTCCGATGTTTCTTACTTGTTGGTGGTGTACGTGCCATCTACACGTTCTATGCAGCATAGTTGATGGCGACGATTTTTAGACACAGTGAGTGCAAAGCTGGAAGTTTTCTAGAACCTTATTATTAGAATCACAAAAAATTAATATTCAAAAATACTTAGTGCTTCGTCGGCGCTTTATTGTGCTATAAAACTCAACTGCGCCATACTTCCAGTTCCGGAAATATTAGTTCCAGAGATTGGGTTTTATTCAGTTATAATTTTTACTGTAAAAGCGCCAATGACCTCATATAGAAAAATCATTACTGCGTAGTTAATGCTTAACTATGCTTCAAATTACAACTTAAGAACACTGTTGGTGTTAAAAATATTGCACTTTAAATTGAAAAGAACGCTGACTGCAGCTTTTATTACATAGAATTGTAGAGATTTAATTAGTAGAACATTTAGTTCTTTGCCAGATAGTGCTAATATTTTTGATGACTGAAGAAGTGTGATTGGGTTGACGTTTAAAGTACAATGAAGCATTCACAAAGCACTTAAAATTTTGATTACAACAAAACATTGCTATTCTATCACAAAGAGTTGCAGTGAACTTTTTCTCCACTTTGATGTCAATACTTTTGAAACCGAAATTGCGGTTATGACTTGTGAGAATAATATTTCCAAACTAGAAGTTTGACAGGGTTAAGGTTTAAAGCACAATGAAGCATTAAGGATTCCCTGCATCAAATTTTGTATGCATCTTTAATAAAAACGTCTTAGACTACTTCTAGTTTGTACACTGTAGTCACTTACGCCTATATAGCAAGAAAGTAATATTCAACTACCAGCTTTGCACATACAGTCCAAATTATGGCGGGATCCTGTCCATAGACTTGCGAGAGATCCCCTTAGGTTTGGTGCTCACAATGAGATAATCTGAAGAAAAACCCTCAGAGAACCAGCAGCTTGGTGACTTCTGTTTTGTACTTTTTAAGTACCCTAGAAGGAGTTTGGTGATTACCTTAAAAAGAGAACAATTAATATTTGTAAATTTTTTCATTATTTTATCTATCCTTTTTTTACAATTTGTGATACTAATTTGTCGGTTTAAATCTCCTAACCTGACGTAAATCCTAGTTTTACTTAAGCAGAGAATCACCTCCGATGGAATTTGTGTCTTACCCAATGTTTTCTGGGCCAGTTTAAAAAAAGTTTTTGTCGCTGTCCTTTAATTATCCATTAATTGATACTTATTTAAAGGAATCTCCAAAGAATATTTCTTTGAATTTGTTAGTGACGTAGCCTGCTATATATTTGAGAGATTCGTTGTTTATCTTCTCTTTTACTTCAACTCGCGAGAGTGCTTCATCAATAGCAGAGTTAAAAGCTTCTCCATCGAAGTACTGAGGATGCACAAAGAATGAACCACATGAAATATCATTCTCCTTACAGTTATGATACTGATCCAAATCTACTTCGCTTATAGCTAGTTTAATAGCGGGATTTGTGTTAAACACGCATTTTTATCATGTATCGCCAACAAATCCTTTTTGGGATCTTTTATTGATTTTTGGTTTTAATAAACAGTTCTTCAACGTTCACCTCGGTGTTTCTATTTTTTGAAAAGGTATACGTACTTTATGATTCCCAACGCTCATTGTACTTGCGAATCTTGTTATTTTATTCAAAACTTCTTTTTGATTATCTATATCAGTTCCAAATGCACTTCTCCCAGAACCCCTTTCATCATATTTAGATCTCGAATTTAACAAATAAAACCAATTTTGAATAATTCTACAACTTTAGTAGCCTTACCCCAGTGACAATTTTTAGGCATCAATCCCAGATTTCCGCAGTTGCTTTACTGACAGTATTTGATAGAAGTTCAGCAGCAGGTCGAACCCTTTCACACCAAGATGGTTTTGTGTTATTTTATGAGCAAACATCAGTTCAGATGTGGAAAAAATTAATGGACTCACCAAATAGTCTTTATTTATTTCACAATTCCCTAAAACAAAGCCGTTGTCAAGAAGGCGATTTCTTGCTTGCTTCAAAAGATGAAGCACGTCTGCCTATGCAAACGCTTTTCAAGAAGCATTTTCTAAATGTTGAAATAGTTATTTATTATACAAGGGAAAAAGTACTAGATTTTAGATCGAGATGTGTTTGTCTCCCGGCGCGAAGCGGGGGGAGACAAAACACCAAGAGTTAAAATCTTACATTTTTACCCGTGCATAATACACCATTTTTTTTTGGTGAAAGGCAAAACGATGATTTAATATTGAAAAAATATTACAATATATTAAAGTCAAAAAATCAATCGATGTCAAATTTGAAGTTTTAAACAAGTAGGCTGTTGTACTTATAGGGACAGTTAGACTTGCGTTGCTAAGGAAACCTTTAAAGAAATCAAATATCTATCAATTTAATTATGCGAGTGGTTACTTATTTGCACATACCCGTGAAAAAAGTACTCATTTTTTCCCGGGGAAAACAGCTACCTGTCAAGAAACATTAAATGTCAATTTTTTCCCGTCACAGAAAAAAAAAATATTTTTTGTTATGACCCACTTGAAACTGTGACCATAACTTTGTATTTCCGGTGCTCAAGTCAGAAACAATAGCCACAAAAGTATAGCTAGATTTGTACAATTCTGAAATGATCAGTTTAATGATATCTTTTGTCATTGGTTGCTCAAATTGGTAGTATGTTGGTTTACTTGCATTGTGAAGTAAGACCTCTATCCATAATAGTTTGAAAGATTTATGTGAACGTACTTTTTGTTGTTTTTTTCTATCAATCTCCAGTATATTAGAGATATAGACTTCGTCAAATGGTAAAATACAGAGTCTTTCCATATCAATAAACTTGGTTGATTTATTTTTCATTAATGTAAGTACACTTTTTAAAACTCCTGGATTAACATCAAAATTTGAAACCTATTTACGCAAGGTAGACATAGCCGGTAATAGATAGTCATGTGCTCCCAGGTAATGATATGCTTTTGGACTTACACTTCGAAGTGAAATAGCGGATGCAATATCATCTGGGGACGAATGTACCTTTTTTTTTGTTTTGTCCAAGCATAACAGTTTTTTTATTTGTCCTTGGGTAAAAACAGTAGATAGAACTTTATCATAATGTTCAATTTTGTTCGACAGTTGGGCATTCTCATCCACTGTAGCCTTTAGCTTTTCTTTAAGCTGTTCAATTTGAACTTATGCTCTGAAACCAATCTAAAACTTTAGTATATAACTAAAAAAATGTATTGTTTATTTAACAATGCTTATTTTTGTAAATCAGACGTTGAATTCACTTCAACAAGTGCCATACTACATATAGCACTTTTAGGATTGTTAATTGTTACAGTTTCATAGTTTAGATAACAAAAAACAGGTTTATAAGAAGTTTTTTACATTTCATTAACTCCATTTCGCCGTATTCTCTTGGAATACATATTTGACCTTTCTGAATTATTCGTTTCTTCTCTTGTTTGTCACAACGAATTGCAAGTTTCAAAGTAAGTATTGCATCAGGTTTTAAATGTGGGATGCTTTTAAGTGTATAATTTATAAGCTGTTCCTTTAGAGGTATCTCAAAGTTCCAGCATCAAAATGTTCAGAACAAATACATGCCAAAATAGTCATAATACATTAGAGATTTATTAATTTTCTCTTATATCCAGAACATGCCTTTTTCAGATTTATTCTACCCAAACGACGGCATACAACAATCCATTTCTTTGACAGTTCATTGTCCTTGGGAAAACTAAAGTATAGCTTCGTTCCCTTTCGTCTTTCTGTTGTAATTTCCATACCTCGCCACGGCACAACTCGGCATTTTCGATAAACAGCACAACTTAAATACGTAGAAAATATAAACGTATTGTTCACAGAGAATAGGTGCCTCCTGTACAAAAGGCGAATCAATATTTTTTTACAAAGAAATTCTAGAAAATTTTTGGCAGAGTTCTCCGTGTTGGTGCAAACATTGCTGGTAGTTAGATTCATTACCACGATAATTCGCCATCTTATTTTCCATCGACTGTACGGCAATTTTTAACTTCAAAAGTTATTCTGGTACTACCACAGTCACCTTATATACCAGATACCGCCTTTGTGATTTTTTATTTCTCTATGTCAAATTGGCAATGAAGGAATACCATCTTCAAACAATAGAAGAAGTTCAAAATGCTGTGACGATGGTCTTGGACAATATTCCAAAAGAACCACTAGTGACCTCTGAACTAAGCGAATACAAACAACAGAAAGCTTCATTGAAGGAGATCACACTGTACTGATTAAAATCGTAATTAACAATTAATATAACATCAGTCATGTTACTTTATTAACCAACCTTTTATTACCGTATATTACCAGGGTGTATTATCATTACATGCGTACTATTCGTGATAAGTTTAAGACCTGCAAGTATTGCTAGAGATCTGTTAGCACTTACTATATAAAACCTTATAATCTGTAGAAATATCAGAAAAAACTGTTGAATAGACGTGCAACCCGTTCTGGACGAATCTGCACCCTAAAAAAGTTCTAGAATATTAAAACGGGTAGAATGGCTTGCGTGTTTCAGTGAGCTTAAAAACTGATTTATAAGTTTAGCGAAAATAATGAGGAACCAGACTACGACAAATTCCTAAAAGAGGGCAGCATCTCTTTCGGGACTAAAAGTAGCAGATATCATAAGGATCGGCACAGCATTCTAAGACATACTACTACGATGTAAGGGGCAACAAGAAACCACCATATTACCTACCGAATATACAGTGTACCAAAAACATTTTCAAAAATAGTAGCATCCTCTGGGGTAAAAGATTTCAGAGGTAAAATAGTCTTCTATTTGCTGAAAAAGACTACTTTGCAAGATGCAATCAACAAGCTCAATAAGAAGAAAACAAAAACTGGGTATATCTTGCGGATAGATGTAAAAATTTTAGAACAATAAATTTAACAGCGCACATGTCAAAAATATTAACTAGAGTTGTACGAAGATGGATGGAAAAACGAGCTGAAGACGATCAATTTGAGTTTAGGCGAGACAGGTGAATACAGGAAGCCATTTTAGCTTTAAGGGTGACAATGGAGAAAACGATAGAAAAAAAGGGAAAGTGCGTATAAAGGGCATGTAGATCTGGAAAAATCATTCCACAAGATAAAATGGGAAAAATGTTTGAAAAACTCAAGAAGATAAGAATGAGTTATAGGGATAGACGGATAGTACGTAGCATATACAAATTAATCGGCGGTAATAGAATTAGAGGATGAATGTAAAAAGTAAGTATTAAGAAGGTGGTGAGACAGGGACGTGCGCCGTCCCTGTTAATTTTTAAATTGTTTGTCGAAGAGGCAATGAATATTGTCAATTATAGAAAGACATTTGGAATTATTATGTAAGGACAAATGATTGAAATGCTTAGATTTGCGGGCGATAAAGCGGCATTAGTATACAACAAGAAGGAATTAGAAGTAACTCTTAATGAAATGAAAACAGTACTAACAGAGATACGGTATGAAAATCAATAAAAATTAAGTTAAAGGTTTAGTATATAAAGAAGAGAGAAATAAATTAAAAACCAGAATACAAATAGGAAACGAGAATTTAAAAGAGGTTAAGGATATCTGCAACTCAGGAAGCCAAATAACGCAGAACGAGAAAAGTACAAAATATATAAAACAATGAATAGCACAAGGTCGTGCTTCATTTAACAAGAAAAAGGAACCACAAACATGTAATCAAGAAAAAAATTGCTTAATGCATATGTGTAGAGCACAGCACTGTACGGCTGTGAAACGTGGATAGTAGGAGAAGCAGATAGAAAAAGATAAAAGCTTTTGAAATGTGGTGCTACAGACGTATAGTGAAATATCATGAACGGACAAACTTAACAATAAAAAGGTATTTGAAATATTAGAGGACGAATGAAATATGTGGAAAACAGTAAAGAATATGAAGGATAGGATGATAGAATACGTTTTTAGGCATGAAGTAATAGTGGGGTAAATTAGAAGCAAAGAAAAGAAAAAGAAAGGTGGAGGTAGACTTAGATTAGACTGTTGCACACAGGTAGTGAAAAGATAAAGTCGTGAGAATTTCAAGGAAATATATAAGTTCGCTCAGAATAAGAAGCAATGGACGTAGGCATCCAACAAGTTCCAGAACTAAAACCTAATGATGAGAGTGCAGCGGATCTTTCCTACATACAATTTTCTATCTTAATTCATTTGCACCTGTAGTTATTTATTTTCCACGTACAAACATTTACTATATTTTGTACAAACTGTACAAGCAAAATGCAGATAATTGCGCCGACTAGAGAAAATTTTGGAAAGTGCCTTTAACTTCGCAGTAATGTGTGAAACGTGTTCTGTTATATGCCACACAAACGTACATTTCCTAATAAAACGTTCGATTATAGAAACGTGAGTGTCAGCAAAGAAGAAATCGAAGGAGCACAAGCTAAACGTAAAGTTTAGTGGTGTTTTATCTCATCGTTCATATGATTCTTTTAAGCTTTGTAGTGCAAAATTTCCTTTGCAAAGATATCTCCAAGGTTTTACATTTCACATCAAACAAACGGTTACTTCGAAATTGTTGCACCGCTTGTATGCGACAGCTGCTGGAAGCGAAAAGCAAATCGATCTGTAAAGTCTTTCAAGTGAGCGAATGGTATCAAATAGTCAAAGTGAGATTGCGTAGCCATCCTTACGCTGAGATATCCCGAGGCTAACACAAAAGGTTTATGGAATACAAACTTGATAAAAAGATCTTGTATTATATAGATATCACTTAACGTCCAAATAAATTCAAAGCGTTTTATATGCAATCGCAGTTTTTCCACTGTACACTCGTGGTTTCTTATAAGAATTGAGTTTAAAGAAAGATTCCATCCGTCAAACCACTCTCCCAACAATTTGTTAAACAGTGATGTCGCATTTTTTAAATATATTGCTTTGCATTTTGTTGTTGCTGGAATATGTTTACACCGATAGGGTTAACAACTCAGATGTTATTTTTTAAAGAGCAGCATTTTGGAAAACCCGCCAGGATTCCCTTGAATATTGTAAAGTGTGACTAACTGGAGCAACTGCTCTTTTCTCAAATATTTTTTCAACATTTCTTTACTCTGTATGATGAAAAGCAACTAGAAACTACCACCACAAAACCTAGTTCCAAAAAGAGCAAGAAACAACAATAGACCTAAAATGATTTCTATATAGATAAACTACATTTCAAAATAAGAGTGGAATATAAGCAAGAAAAGAGTAAATCGTTAAATAGCGCAAGTTGTAAGAAACGAAAAGAAAAATAGAAGATCTCTAAATCAGTTGTTAAAAAGGGAAGCACGTATTGTATTATGAACTTAAAAGTATCAAACTAGAAAATAATGTAAAATGCAGAAAAGCTTGTGATTAATAGAAGAACATATATACGGCTGTCAGTAATCCCTTCGATAGTATCCCTACATGGAAGATGGTTATAGGTCTCTTTAGCCTTTATTTTTTATTTTATGCCATTATACTTTCTTTTTCTCTAAAATATTTTAGAACACTTACAAACTTTTGGCATAATTAAATAAACTCACGAAATCAGGGTTTCTCCTAAATAGGATTTCATTCCTGGATTAGCTGGATATCTCTTTACAGGATTACCTATCTTTACTATAGTATATATAATTTCAAATTAAATTCCACCTACTCTTAAACGCCAAGTAAATTTCCAAATTATGCATATACGCTCACTAACCTTAAAGAAAAACAAACCTAGTGTAACATTTAACTGGCCAGGTATTGTTAACACAATTCTTAAAAAATCATTAATCCATAACTAATCTCGTTATAACATAGTTCTAGCTTACAAGATTGATCTATATATCTTAAATTCCAATTCATGGAAGTGTTGGCTATAACAATACACTGAAACGCAATACCAAATATTCATTAACTATTCCAATGTCCATTAAAAATACCCAATTGTTACTCTTTTACCAACAACAATTTCACTAATAATGCTTACGCTTAAACTCAATATACGCTAATTTTATCGCTAATTTAGTCCAACAAAATAATTACCATTTTGGTTTGTTAATTTCCACTACAGAAATACAAACCATTTACAACTTGGTTTTAAAAAGTACATAATTAAAAAGTGTAAACATAGAAGCTCATATATTAGTCACTGTTTTAATTAATCTTTTAAAAGGTAGAGAATGTCTAGATAACATAAGTATTTCCATTTGCTGTGTTTTCCAGCTAACACAGTTTTCTTTTCAACTAACACAGCCTCTTTTTAACTAATCAGTTCCTTTAGCACAACACGCCACAAAATCCCAATTAATTAAGAATAAACTCTCAAAGTATCTATCTCTTTTAACCGCTCATACCGATGTTAATTCCACGAACACGCAAATTGAAGTCTATCCTGCCCTTAAAAGCGTGTTTAAAAAAATTAATTGCGCGCCGCGTATTTCTTCCTACGGGAACGTCTGTGTATTCACATATTGAAGCTGTTTTTTTACAATTTTCAACTTTTTTTTTCTTTACCACTTGTGCATGTTACTAAATTTCAACTTTCCTAATCGTCTGCTTGCGAATATTTAATTTTTTTCCGCTAAGTACCTAACAATGCCCCCCCCCCCTCCTTTCATTGTTTCGAGCAGTATAGCCTTTTTATTGAGCTTGTATTGTAGGAAATGCGTGATTTTCTATAATTCGGTTCATGCTTAATTTTTTCTTATGTAGCTAGGTTGACACATTGTAACAATGTATTTTATGATGATGTTTGGTACGTAACTTAATATTTGTGAATTCTATTACAGCATCCTGTATTTCGTTGTATTTAACTACATTGTACGATACGCTTATGAAATTGTTTGATGTTTACTTACTATTATAATTACACGTATGTCCCTGTAACATTAATTCTAGTGCGTTTTACTAAAGTTTGTCAAAATCTCTCCTATATTTCAAATAATTATAGTGTAGAACACGCATATTAATTATTTCGGCGTTATTCACTTCGTAATTATTTTAAAGATTTCATAAACCGATTAATATAAAACTTTACTTTGTAATTATCTATTTACATAACTACACTGGTAATTAATTTTTCATGCTTAATCAATACTGCTATTCATGAAATCAGAATATACAGGGCACATCGATATTTATTTTGTATGTTTGCGATTAATTTTCTTCTTTTCCATCAGGCTTTTATTTAACGTAACGCCAACGCGTTACAAACGTAGGAATAAAGTGAATAAATTTTGTAGGCAGGATAAACAGTAATCGCTGCATCAAATACAGTGAGACCTGACATAACTCATAAAAAAGTCAGTATTTTAAATAAGATAGTTAGTAATATAAATGGGATAATTAAACATGACAGGCATAGAACTTGTAAAAACAAAAAATACCAGATCTCTTATTTTGCTGAATAGAATTTATGTAATTCGGTGTAGCTGGATAAGGTAGAGGATGAGAAAACAAGATAAAAAATATTAAAAATGCAATTTCAATAAAGCAGGTAGCGTTAGATAAAGTTTTAGGACAGATCAATTATCAGCAATGTTGAATAAATTTGAGAAGAACCAGTTCAAAACACATTGCATAGGCTAATAATCAAGATACACGAAAGAGGGTTACTTCTAGATATTGAAAGGGTTAATACTATTAAGATTCCAAAGAAAACAGTAGAAGGATGCAAAAATTCATCATCATTTTGTTTTCGACCTTACTTAGGGTCGGTTTGACGCAGCTCTAACTTCTTTTCTATTCTGTGCTAATCTAAAAAGTTCTGCATACCCTTCATAACCTAAATTTCTAATAATTTGACTAATATAGCTTGGTCTAGGTCTTCCTATACTCTTCTATATTTTTCTTATCTACCTGGCTCTATATAGATATTAGCAACCTGATGGTTGTTAAAGAACCCCAACATGCTTACATGATTCCCATTTATAAGGAAACGAAATATTTCCTGCTTATCCTCTCCAAAAAAGGAAAAGTGTTAAATTATGTTATGGTAAGGCTTAAGCAACGAATCGCTGCCAACATGCCAGATAGCTAACTAATTGTGAGCTATGCCATGGTGACGTTTATTAAATTATATGTTATTGGTATGGCTTAAGCAACAAATCGCTACTAATATGCCAGACCGCTAACTAATTGTGAGTTATGTCATGGGGACAGTTAGTTAACTGATTTTTATTTATCTTTTTTTGTTTTAGAACTTACTTAAGGTCGGTTTGACGCAGCTTTAAATTCTTTTCTATTCTGAGCTAGTCTAAAAAGGTCTACATACCCTTCACAACCTAAATCTCTAATAATTTGACTAATATAGCTTTGTCTAGGCCTTCCTACTCTATTTTTATTTGGTAGTCTATAATCTAAGACTTTACTAAATAATCCCTCATGTCATAACTGGTGCCCTATCATTCTATCTCTCCTGACCTTTAATTGTTTCCACATACAGGGTTCCTCACCTATCCTTCTATAAACTTCCTCGTTTGTTACTCTATCTGTCCAACTAATCTTTAACATTCTCCTATAACACCAATTTTCAAAAGCTTCTATCGTTTTCTGATCTACCTTTTTAATTGTCCAAGTCTCACTACCGTATAATAGAACGCTCCACACGTACGACTTTAAAAACTTTTTCTATTATCTAAACTAATACTATTAGCTATTAGTAAGTTTTTCCTTTTTAGAAACATTTTTCTAGCTTGAGCTATTCTAGCTACTATATCCCTTCTGCTCCGTCCGTCCATTGTAATTATACTACCTAAATAGCAAAATTTATCTACCTCCTCTAACTCGTTATTACGTATTTTTAATTTTGGTTTAGAACTAGACTGTAACTCACTTGTCATTATTTTTGTCTTTCCTGAGTTAATTCCCGTAGTATAGTTACTCTGTAGTATCTCATCTAAAATATTTAAAAACTTTCATAACTCTTTTCTAGACTCTGCTATAATGGCTATATCATCTGCAAAACGTAACATGTCTAGTTTCTGTCCCTGTACACTAATACTTATCTCTTTTCTCTCTCTCTAGCTAAGTTTAAAGCTTCCTCAATATAAACATTAAAAATCTAGGGAGATAGTATACAGTCCTATCTAACACCATTTCTAATCTTAGCTTCCTTTTCTATTTCATCAAATCTAATTACTACGCTTTGGTTTTTATATAGACTGTAAATAATTTTTTATCCCTATGAGAGATTCCTATTTTTCGCAAAACTCTGAACATAACAATTCAATTAACCCTATCAAATGCTTTTTCTAAATCTACAAACGCGAAATGAGCCATGAGCCTTTTTATTTTTTGTAACCTTTTTTCGATAATTACTCTAGTCATTAGTAATGGTTCTCTAGTCCCTCTGTCTTTACGAAAACCATATTGGTCTTCGCCTAAATAATTCTCAGTCAAAGGTTCTACTCTATTTTTAATTATTATTGTTAGTATTTTGGAAGCGTGGGAAATTAAACTAACCGCTCTAAAATTCTCACACCTATCAGCTCCTGTCTTTTTTGGAATTGGGATAATAATATTTTTTTCGAAATCTATTGGAACCTCACCTGTGTCATATATTACTTTTACTAGTTCATATAATCTGTCTAAAGTTTTCTGACTTGCATATTTTATTAATTCTGCTGGTATATCGTCTATCCCTGGCGCTTTATTTATTTTAAAATCTCTAACAGCTTTATCAAATTCCTCTCTTAATATTGAGAACCCTATTTCTACATTCTGTTCTTCGTCTTCCTTATATAAATCTTCTAAATATCTCTTTCATCTATCTGCTACTTCAACTTTATTTATTAGAAGCTTATTATTCTCGTCTTTAATACCGTTATATTTTTTCCTATCTTCCCCGAAAAACTTTTTAACTGCCCTGTAAGCCCTGTCTGTCTTACCTACTCTCAAATCATATTGTATTCTCTTACCATTCTCCTCGATCCATTTATTTCTAGCTTTTCTATACTCATGTACTATTTTATTTCTAACTCTATTATATTTTTGCTTGCTTTCACTATTCAATTCTTTGAAAGGTTTAAGCTTGCTTCTATTCTCTATTAAATCTAATATCTCTTTTCTTACTCAGGGTTTTTCTCGCTTCTATTTTTTTCTTACCTATAGTCTGTGTTGCTGTATCGTGTACAGCCCTTTTTATTTTTTTCCATCTATTTTCTACGTTCCTTCCTATAGCTATCTCTTTGATCTTATTATCTAATACTTGTTTATATTCCTCTTTTAGCTCACTATTATTAAGCTTACCTAGATCCCATCCCTCTCTTCTAACCTTTTCTATTTTTTTTAATTTTAGCTTTCACTTCATTTTAACCAAGTTATGATCGCTATCTATGTCAGCCCCTGGATAACTACGGCAATTTTTAACTTGGTTTCTAAATCTTTGTTTAACTAAAATATAATCTATTTGGTATCTAGCCCTATAACCTGGCGCTTTCCAGGTATATGTTCTCCTAACATGTCGTTCGAATAGGGTGTTTACAGTTACTAATCTATGTTCCTGGCAAAACTCGACCAATCTTTCTCCTCTATCATTTCGACTGCCATTCCCAAATTTTACTACCATTTTTCTCTCATTACCTTCTCCCACTGACGCATTAAAATCACCATAACTATTAAATTCTCATCTCCCTTTACTTTTCTCACTATACTATTTATATCCTCGTACATCTTTTCTACTTCCTCATACTCGTACTGAGTTGTATGCATGTAAACCTACACTAAAACACTGTCTGTGGGTTTTGTACTCAATCTAACCATAATTATTCTATCACTAAATTGTAAGTACTCTTTAACTTTATGCCCTAATCTTTTACCTAGCACCATTCCTACCCCTGCCTGTTCATTAGTTGCAGAAGTTGTAATTATTCTATAATTTATTTTTCCAAAAGTCATTACTATCTGGCTATCTCACCTCACTAATACATAAAATGTCCAGCTTTCCTTTTCTCATTTCGACTAATAAATTTGTTAACTTATCTACTCTAAGTAATGACCTTACATTCCAAGTCTCTATCACTAAATCGAATTGTTGTTTAAAATTCTTATGATGACGAGCTCCAAGTACCCCCTCCCGGAGATCCGAATGAGGGGTATTTTACCTCCGGACAAGAATTTTACTTGTGAGCTCTCCATCATACACATTTTGTGTTTTAGGCCACGCATACCTGGGAAATATTGTGGTAGGTTCCCATATCTTTCCACAACGCAGTTTTTAAAGATTTTAGCAAAAAGCCGTATCTGTCACGGCCAACCCTCTACAATCTTGTAAATTATCGAGGACCGCCCCAGACCAAACGACTCACCTCCAATATCTTTCAGCCAGCAAGGCTGCTGCCCCTTGCTGCGCATTTTAATCGCCTTTTGCGATAAGTCGGCTTACAATAATAGTATTCTTTGTCCCCTACTATAGGGATCATTATTGACATATCTTTTCATCTTTATTAATTTTATCATATAATTCAGCTTCTAACATTAAAATAGTAGCTAGAGTTTCATTTTTAATTTTAGATGCTTCTTTTAGATTTTCTACTGGGAGTGTCATTCTTTTAACACATTCACTAAGATGATTTAAACGAGTCGACGTTTTTTTGAACGTAGAGTTAGTAGGATTTCCGTCAAATTCTAATAAATAATTTTTTATGGACTGGATAGATTTATTTATTTCTGAACATTCATCGTCATAATTTTCTGGATACTTAACAAGATCAATTGGACAACCGGGCTTAGTAGTTTCCTTTGCTAACAATCTTCCTAACATTTTTCTTTTCTCATGAATTTCTCTATTACTGACAATACCTCTTACTCTTAACTCATAATGTAACTCGTCTTTATATAAATATAGGACCTGATAAACTTCTGCCATTTTGAAATATTATTTAAAGTTATACCGTATGGTTTGTCTACATCAAGTGCAGCATTAATTAAGGGTATGCAAGCGATTTTAGGAGCATATGAAAAATTTTGTATACATTGCGTTGACGATATTTTAGTGAAACAAAACAACAACATTATTTCCACTTGGAAAGAATTTTGTTAGAACTGAAATTGGCGGGTTTAAGATTGAATATTGAGAAGTGTGAATTTTTCTCGAAAACAGTAAAATTTTTAACAATCAAGGTATGTGCATCGACAAGGAAAGGTTGTCGGAGATTTTGAGATGTCCGAGGCTAAACAATATTCGGAAACTAAGGGCATTTTTGGATATTCTCAACTTTTATAAAAAGTTTGTGCCAGCTTTTTCAGAAAAGGCGATTCCATTCTTTAACCTGTTAAAAAGGGGGTAAAATGTAAATGGTCTGATAGTCAGGAGGCAGCATATTTGACCATGCTGGAACAATTCCATGAGCAGCTGATTTTAAGGCATCCTAGGTTTGAGTTAGGATTCATACTACGCACGGATGCGTAAATTGTACCAAATTCAAGATGAGGAAGAAGTGCCGATATCGTTTGTCTCAAGAACATTAAAGCCATACGAACTAAATTATACCATAAGCGAGAAGGAAATGGCTGCTATAGTTTTTGGAGTCAGCAAGTTGAAATTTTATTTGGTAGGCAGACATTTTATAATCGAGACCGATCATTCTGCGTTATGTGCGTTAATGAACACCAAGTTTTCGAATAACCGAGTGTATAGGTGGGGCTTGTTGTTACAAGAATTTGACTTCGAAATTCAGTATATTAAAGGTAAAAATAATTTTATAGCAGATGCTTTTAGTCGCAACCGAGAAAACGCAAACAAAAAGCCATCAGATATATTGATAGCAATCAACAATCTACTACAAGATGAATCCGTATATGGGCGAGAAGAAATTTTTAGAAACCAAGAGCAAAGTGAAGAGTTGCAGGTCATTAAGAGGAGGTTGGTGAATGAACCTGGATTTAAAAATTATGTCATGATAAATGGGTTTTTGTGTAAGCGAATACATAATTTGGAGGTATATGTGGTCGATCGGGAGCAGGCTAGGGTTATTATTCAGAATTTACATATTAAATATGGTCATATTTGGATTAGGAAATTATGGTTTATTTTTAGAGAAACATTTTTTTCAGTCAAAGATATCAACATAGTAAACTTAGTAATAAACACGTGTCATCTATGCACTTTAGGAAAGTATAAGAACCATACGAATCAAAATGTTGTACAAAGTATACAAGTGCCAAATCCCCTGGAATTGATTGCGATCGATTACTTAAGTAATTTAGTTACCAGTAGAAAAGGGCACAAGCATGTTCTGATTGTAATTGATATTTTTTCGAAGTTTACGAAATTATATCCGACAAGAGAATGTAATACAATTGAAACTAATAAAAAACAACACATGTAACACAAAACCTAACAGTAGAGCATATCCTAACGAATTGTGAAAAATATCAATAAACCATTCACTGAAGTAGTACAATATGAAACTAATAAACCACAAACATTTTTGCCTAAAACTTGTACTGTATTATAAGGTCTCTTATCAGAGGGCTTCTCTTTAAATAGAATGTCTCTTTTGCTTTTAATAGATGAAGAATAAAAATGTTTAATAACACACAACCAATTACTCCCAATGATTTTTATCAAATAGAGAATTTTTACTAGTCTTTGTAGCCTTAATAGTAGAAAACACAGAATGTCGGTTCATACTTTTCTGCCTGTTCACTCGTTTTTTGAACACTTAACACAATTGGGTTGGATAACACCTTTGTGTCCACAACCATAACAAAATAATTTTTTAGTAAATCTACAATTTCTATGAATATGTCCATATCGCGAACAATTCCAACAAACGTATGTTTCGGTTTTTGAAAATTTCAGTGAATCTTTAAATTCAGCATTAGAAGAACTATTTAAAACTTGTAGTTGAGGTGTAAAATAACCATTCCCAAATGTGCGTGTGGGAGTAGCAAATTTTGAATTTTATTATGTACTTTATACGAGGAAGGTGTTTCTTTAATCACTAGAATTTGTCTGAAATTTATTGGGTGAATCAAACGATTACTTTGGAATCTAAAGATGACGCATCTTCTAATTTTTGCATAATTTTATAAGGGTTTTCATGCCTGGAATATCAGATAAAACTAAATATGAGATAAACTCGGGTAATAAATTATTTATTGTTAATCTAACTTTAGTTGTTTCGGCAGTAGCTTTTGGTAACGGATTAAATAAATTTTCTAAATGGGCAATAAATAAAACTACTTATTCACCTTTTTTTCTTTACGATTTTTAATACCATCCCAGACATTGTCTTCTGAATGAGGGGGGAAGAAAATCTTCTTTCAACCTACTAACTAACGAAGGCCAGTTTGTTAAAGAATTCTTAACATTACGGTACTACATAAGACCATTTTTATAGAACAAATCAACTGCAGAACTAAATAAATGTTCGTCTGTAACTTTGCGTGAAATTGCAAATTCATTAGCTCTTTCTAAAAATGTGTATAATTGATCAGAATTTCCTGAAAATTTTATACCTCACGTATCGATAGACACGGGTTGCGAAACATAAGCAGCAATGTGAGATGGAATATCAACACATAATTATAGAACCATTAGTGTGCTGTGTCACTGTTCGAAACTAAAATAATAGATAACATGATACAGCATAAAATAGAGAAGAATTTAACAGAGGATCAATTAGGATTTGTTACAGGTAAAATGAGCGTTATGTTATAAATTTAAATTCGCCCAGAAGAAGATAATGTAATACTTTACTATTCAAATTATATTTATAGAAACAAAATTTTGAACTGCCATGCATAGTTAACGTTTGTAGTTCATAAAATCTTACTATATGGGGTATGTCCATATTTATGCTCTTCCTCCAAAATTAAATTTCTTTTTGTTCTCTATCTGGTGAATGTATGAAGTTACAAATTTAGAAGGAAGAGCGGTGTTAGGGAAATAATCTTGACACTAAAATCAGTTTTAAAACAAGGAATAAGAGTCATGTTCCAGAGCATTAGTTGTCAAAGTATCGCGAGTTGATCAAAACTACAAGTTAAAGATGGATTTTTCTGGTGTTGACGTATCAAGTGATGTAAGAGCGCCATTAGATCTCAACATACTAGTAGGTGAGACTACCTATGCGTTAGGTGATTTTACATCAAATTTTTCGCTACCATAACGTGGAAGTTAGTTTTGATTTACACGGTGGTCTGCGGCCCGTCGTACAAAATATTTGCAAGAGTAGAATGTGCCAAAACTATGCTAGAAAAATGGACTACTTTAAATGGAGAGAGATTTGCAATTTTCAATTGGAATTTACAATTTACCCAAGAAGCAGCAAACGTAAGATTGAATGGTTTATCTGGTGAGGGTGTTTTAGAATTACAACTGGATCGTGAATTCAAATTGAAGTTGATTACCGAAACATCTAATAGAAGTGTATGGTTGGTGAATAAATTTCAAGAAGAAAATACATATAATATGGAAATCACGAAAGACAGAAATGTTATTGTGTTACCCGGGTACGAGTGCTTCGAGCTATTAAATTTGCGAGAATCAATATGTTATAAAATGGAGAAGTTGATGTGTAGAAACTTTCTAGAATTTTACGAAAAATTTGTAGATGTTATAAAAAATGAAAGTGGAAATACGACAGATGAATAAAGGGTTCAGACGTTATTAGAGGGAGAGAGCCGTGCGAGTACTTCTTTGTTTAATGATTGTAGCAGTGCAAATTTACTTGAGAGTGTTGGAAATTATTAAACGTTACACCTTTCAGTACTTAGAAGGTGCGATTGCGAGGCGAGCGCTCACGCAAATGTTTAGAGATTTGGCTATCCCGGATTTACCGGACTCCGGTTACCACAGCGCTAATAAATAAATATATATTTTTTAATGAAATTATAATATTTTTTGATAAAGTCTGTTTTACTTATTTGTAACGTCAGCACCTGCAAAAATTATAAATAAATGTATTAAATTATATTGTTTTTCTTATTCTTAAGTTTAAGGTGGTAGCCCTATTGATAGACAACGATACCCTTAATTAAATCGATGGAGGCAAAGGTAAGGGTAATTAAAAGAAAGTTAAACCTTTCCTTACACGAGCGAGTTATATAAAAATTATCGCGGAGTGTCGTTAGGTAAAAATTTTAAAAATAGGGTTAGCGGTAAGAGGGGTGGTTCGATTTCAACAACTCTTTCAGATTCGGGTAGCTGAGAAAATTCGACACTAATTCAATACGTCACACGACACATCTCTCTTGAAAAATATCCCCCAAGTTAAAAATGGTTAGTCAAAGAAAACTTTGATCTGAGTGGCCCTGTGATGCTGCGGTGGGGGAATAGGTGGCGGTAATTAAAAGAAAGTTAAACCTCAAGTTGTTAAATTTAAAGACGTCTGTCGAGCGATGCGGACGTCTATTGTGTGTGGTGCTCGTTAATAAAAAATATGGGGTAAATCTTATAACATTTTGCGTTAGGTGCTTTAAAATTAATCTCTAAAAAATGGCGGATGACATATGTGACGTAATAAAAATGGCGGATGACAAATGTGACGTAAGAAATATGGCGGATGACAAAAATATGTCAAAGTGACAGTTTTGACGCCAGAGAGGGTGGGCAAGGCTGCGTTACGACAGAGGGGGTGGGCGTGGCCGCGGTATGACAGAGGTGGTGGGCTTGGCTGCGTGTTGTTAGAACAATTGGGTGTGACGTCATTGGGGGGGAGTGCACAGTGCTGCTTTGTGCCTCAACCGGTACAAGTGATCTACCATCCTGTTAATGAACTCAATTTATCGCTGCAATTGTTTGTCGTTTTTAATGTTTTTTTTAAATTACATTTAGCCGAATGTGAACCAAACGTACATATCACATCCTAAGAAATTTGAATTGCAATTAACTTTGAAAAAGCCCCTAAAATACACCATGGATACAATAGGCCCCTGTTGGGTGAAATTTGTCAGATCAAGATTAGCGCTAGACGTTAATCAATTATAGACACCGTATGGGAAGTACATAGTTACGTAGCTGAATTTGACGTCTTAGATGTTGGTAACGGCTGGCACAGCAAAGATTCGCGTGAATACATTTGTTTCAAACATATAACTGTTAAAAATAGAAGTAGAAAAATAATAGTTTTAAGAAAATTTCGAGGAAATAGGGTTCATACTACGTTTAAAACTGTGTCTAAATCACTGCGTACAGTATTGGTGTTGTACAGGTGTAACGTTCCAGTTTTGCTTTTAAAATTTACTTGACTATTAATTATTATCTCATCTATATTTCAAATAAAATCATTGCCTTAGTTCATATCCTGTTCTGGGGAGCCTAGTGTTTGAACATTAATCTTCGGTCTCCTAATTGTAGTTAGGTGCATTTAAATCATTTATTATAAACGGTCCCTATTTATACTGGATTATACTATCAATTTGATACGAGCGTCGAGAGTACTTTCGTTGAACATTTGTTGCACAGATAGGCTATCAACACTCGTTGCATTGGATTTTATTTATGAATTAATCATTCTGTTTTCTAATACCAACGGCTTTTGTTAGAGTACTAATTTTGTCCTTTGTACAATTACTGTGGGGATTGTACAGGAAATTATACGAGCTGATACACGCATCCTCCTTTCAAATTACTTTCCATTGTGTGTATCGGGTAGGTATTAGTTAACGGTTGGAAGTAGCACTAATTTAAAATCTGCTTTTAGTTTGTTTTAGGATAAATCTTCTAGATTGGTTGGTTGGGTTTCCGCCTACATTCTCGCCCCTCGACTCTACGTAAAACGACTCACTTCTCGTACACTGGGTTTGCAACCAAGGCTGCTGACTAAGAAACAAGTCTGATGACGCCGACTTCTCCGGTTTCGCTTAGCTAAAATTAATGGTTGCTGTTTATTGCTTTTGACGCCTTGGCGTGGGGCTCCGAGTTTGTTTTGGTTAATTTTTGGCTCCAATTTTGTTCTGGGATAACGGTTGTTCCGATTCTTTGTTGTTAGTCCCTTACGCTCGAACGGGTATTTATTGCTTTTTTTGTTTCTTGTGTGGGCTCGATCTTCTTACATTTTAGTTTTGTTTTCTTGCTTGAACGCTCAATATCCTTTGTTGGCTCATTTCAGATTATCGGAATTGTGTTTTCGCCGATAATTCTAGTTCGTTGAAAACGCTGGCGCCCTATTCCTATTCCTAATTTCTATTTTGTTGTTTCGCTCCTATTGGTGTTCAGGAAGGTTATACGTCGGATATGGTTTAAATTGTCCTGTACTCACAATAACTTTTTCCTTGAGATTTTATCGAGTACGGTTACCCTTTCTTTAGTTACTTTCTCCCAATTTCTTTTCTTTATTCGTATTCAAAATGACTGATAGAGGGATAAGACTGTATGAGAGTATCTGCAATAGACTGCAGGAGTCTTCAGAAAGCATTACTGACTATTTTCTATGGATGACGACTCTATTTCAATGGTACGGATCTTGCAAGGAGGATGATCAATTGTCCATTGTGCTTTGTAACCTTGCTCCATTGTATAGAGCCCATTTGCCTACCGTTCGCTCCGTACAAGAATTAAAAAGACGAATGTCTGAAGTTGGAACCGGCAAAGATTCTGGCCGATCATGTCATATCACCTAGTCAAAAACAACACACTGTTACTGCCGAACCGGATCTTGCTTATAAGTGTGCTACAATTGGAAAAAATACTTTTACTCCACATAACCGAGTTGTTGGGGATTCCTTTACGCCTACGGGTAGATCAGATACTTCTAGTTCTGCTTCTACTCGTCAGGCCATGCGCTTTAATTGCGAAAAACCTGGTCATGTCCACTCGTCCTCAAGTACTCTATTGCTCGCCGCAAGTGTCCACACTGTCATCCTACTACTAATAGGTCTTCGAATCATAGTTCAAATTCTGTCCTCACCTCGAAGAGCCTAATTTCTTCTGCTTCTCACTCTCGTTCTCTTCTGTACCTCATCCAGGTCATCCTGCTACTACTATCAAAATATATCCTGTAATTGCCTTTTCGGTTAACTTGTTTGAGTCGTGTCCGACTAACTATATACCGGCCAGGAACAATAATCAAAATAGGTCGGAACACTCGGTTCGGGTGGTCAATACATTATGATCAACTCCCGAAGTATTCACAAAGGTCTTGACAAAGTTGTTGTTTTCCGTAGTTAAATGACCTTTGGAATCTTCCGGACTAGCTTAGGACTCTATCTCCCTCGGCTAATTGTAGAGAGTACCAGGGGGGTTCCTATTCTACGGACATTATACAGCGCCATTACTTTCTTACATTATTTTAAAAGACAACACTACAGCGCAAAAGTAGAAGCTTTATGGTATACAAAGTATCTTAAAGAATTTACAGTTGAAGTTACTTTATCTTGGCTTTCTAATTAATTTAATTATAAATATACTATTACCTTTAACACTGCAGGTGATAGTCAAGCAAAAAGTTCTTATAGCCATTTAATTAATATCTCTAACCAGTTTTTATAATCTCTGAGTCGGTCTTTACGACTATAACTGCATAGTTTAAACTCTCTCTCTCTCTCTCTCTCTCTCTCTCTCTCGCTCTCTCTCTATCGTTAATTTAATATGATCATAAACCTGAATGGATAAATTTTAAGTCAACTCAAAGCATCTATTTCTACTGAAGAATTTAATTACACAAAATCAAATGAAAGTTTTTTCTCTTTAACCAGCTTGTAGTAATTTAATGTTGAATTCATACTTTATAATAAACAAGTTGAAAATGCAAGGCATTGTCGCAACGAATTTCCAAATGTAGACTTACTTTAAAACAAATTAAAGAAATTAAAATTATTATGTTGTAATAATTATAAGTATTCAGATAAAAACAAAAATTTATAAACAACAAAAAAGACATTTAAATATATTTTATTTTATTGAATAAATATTTTAAAAGCTATATATTAGTTCTCATCAATAAGATAAGAATTTTTTTTTTTTATATGAATCTAATTATTTTCGGTAATCAAAATTTAAGTTTAAACAATGTCTATAATATTGGAATAAATGGCATGAAATCCCATAAATTGTTCAAATATGTGTCGCATATTGATTTTAAACTTATTTAAAATTTTAATTATCCCTGTGGATTTTCCCGGGGGCTCGGCGTCCCCGTGGCCCGATTTTAACTGACATCAACACTTAAGCTCTGGACACCGAGCTGAATCGATTGATGTATCACACATTGATGTCCGACCATTAAAAAGGCCTCGGACACACAGACAAATAGATTTCATAAACGAACGAAGTTCGTTGAAAACATATTTGGTTATCGAAGGTGATAAGATCTGAGGCCCTGCGACTTGCAGTTAAGACCACAAGGTCATTATATATTGCAATTACTACAATTTCAGTGCTTTGTTAATAACCATTTCCTAATATGAAAAATTTCAAAAATCAATTTCATTTTATATTTGACTTTTAAACCAAAATTTTAAATAACATTACACACGATCTTCCATCAGTTAATATACTACAAAATTTTTAGATCAATAATATTAAGTAAAGTTCATTTAATATTTCAACAGTTGGAATTTTAAGGGAAATGCTTTTGTAACGATTCACCGTACATTACAGGCGAAGCAATCTGGCTTTTCCATGACGTAGCAAGTTGATTACTTGAACGTAACCTAGACGGAGGCTCCAACTTGCACAGTTGCTTATGACATCCAAACGTGTCCCTGCTTCAATTTCTCGAGGTCAAAGTACTGCAACGGTAGTTAAATACATCTTGGTTAAAAACGTGTTGCTGCTTTTCAAAGTGACATCATATGTTACGATTACAAAAGCTTCTCATAGTTGTATTAAATTTTGTTTTAGTTAAATCTATAATTAAACGTAGTTGCGCATTGGTTAATTGGTTTCAATTAATTACTTAGATGGACCATGGAAATAGCGATCCGTAGACTTGCTGCCAGAGCACTTAACAAATACATGTTTACGGGCTTGTATTTGGTCTACAAGTGGTGAATTTTCCATGCAGCCGGCAATGTTCAACAGAACAACAACCTGTGGCGTGTCACAAAACCGGTAGGTGCGCATTGAACCTGTGACTTTATTTACTTTGCTATAATAGATTTTGATTTCCGATCTGTAGAACTTATTGAGATTTATTTTATAAAAATTACACAAGTTTTGGGTGTTGAGTAAAATTTATATCATAATTTAATTTATTGGGAGGACAGTATGTAAACTAAAAATAATTGATTCATTGTAATATTGTTTCACAAGGATCTATAAACAATTAAACTGTTTCAATTCTTCTTCGGCAAATATAGCTTGGAGCAAAATTTCGTCCGTCTCTAGTTCTACATTCTTTTCTACAACTCCTTCTGCTTGCTCTACTACTATCGCTTCGTATTTTTTTCAGTCATATGAGCCTTTAATCTATAATATTGATCTTTACGGCTATCACGCTCCTACTTACCGAACCTCTACTAACAAGAAACCAATTCCTTCTGTCCTACGCGATTCAAAAGATAATCAAATAGATCCGACGTTTTCATTTCCACCCCAAACTGTATCTCCACCATCATTGCAACCCAAACTTCGAATTAGTGACTTGCAGCTAGCTTCTCAAGAATTTGGTCCCTCTTTCTTAAATGATTCAATTCAAGAAATTTCTGTCGTGTGTGCAATCACAGCTGTAGCTGAAGTGACGATAATTTCTAATTCAGTCAACGAAGGTCCTGTTGAAGTCCATGAACCTGTATCTTTAATGTCTCTTGCCGTTTTGTCAAAATCTTACCTGTTCCTGCTTTCTTAAATGATTCAACTCAAGAAATTTCTGTCGTGTCTGCAATCACAACTGTAGCTGAAGTGACGATAGCTTCTAATACGGGTAGAGAAGGTCCTGTTGAAGTTAGTGAACCCGTAACTGTGTTGCCTGTTGCTGCTGTCGTCAAAGTTTTACCTGATCCTGTTTCTTTATCTACTATGGTCAAGGAATCCGTTCCTATTGTGGTTGAAGTTTTGTCTGTTTCTAGTCCGTTGTCTAACATTGATGAAGTCTTACTTAATTCTACTCCTTTATCGGACGTTAATGAGATGTTACCTGCTCTTACTCATTTTTCTCATGTTGACGAGATTATTTCTGTTGGTGTTTCGTTATCTAATGCTGACAAAATGCAACTGGCTTCTGTTCTTTTAACTAAAGATGGTAAAATCCTAACTGATGTCCTGTTATCTAATGTTGACGAAGATCAACCTGAATCTGCTTCCTTATCTAATGTGGATAATGTTCTTCCTAGTGCTGCTTGTTCTTGTAAGGTGGATAAAATTCTACCTGATTCTGCTCCTCTATGTACTGTTGCTGAAGTGTTATGGGATTCTGCTCCTTTTCCTAAGATTGATACTTCTACAGCTAATGTTGTTTTCTTTCCTAATTGTAAAACTGCTAGTCCTTTATCTAACATCTATGAAATTGTGTCTGTGCCTGTCCCTTTAACTAACGTAACTGAAGTGTGCTCTGCTTGTGTTTCTTTTCGTAAGATTGTTTCTCGTACAGACAAACCTTTTTGTTTTTCTACCGTTGGCTTTCTTGCAACCCATTCTAATAACAAACCCCTTTTTTCTCAGACGCGTTTTGAGTTTTCTAAATTACCCTCGCCATCACTTTCTCAACCTCGTGCTACAACCACTACACGTTGTTACATGCCAAAAATCGGCAATGTATCACATTTAGATTAAGTATAAACCATAAGGTTAATTCCGTCATTCCGGACAGTTGCGTTTGCGCAAAAGAATGCGCAGGCGCGGAGTGAATGGCGCAAGTGCGCGCGGTGTGATGAGATATTATTAGAGTACGAGGCCTGAAGGCGAGAACAGCTACCTATGTCGTGTCTTTGAGGTGGTAGGTTTCCAATCTCTACCTTCTATCGTACCTCTACCTGTATTCTTCTCGTGCTACCTACGAACGAACATAGAGGATGGACAGATAAAATTTGGACTCAGCAAATGGCGTAGCCGACCCACTCAGAAACAACAAAGATCCTGAGATGTTAAGAACCACACGTGAGTACCCGTTTTATTTAAAAGTGTTTGGTATTTGATACAAACGGCACGTAATTTGCCGCGTAAGTGTACGTTATATTAACGATTGCGCAATAATTTGAAACGCGGGAAATCGTGAGAACGTCCTGATGTTCTTGTTTTGCTAAAAACTGCCCGAAAGAGGCAGATAATTTTCTATCCTGATTCAGAATCTGAAGATGTATGTCGATGAAATTCTAATGTCCTTGATCTTGTTTTGTTTTCTTGTTGACGGCGCAAACGTCTTAAGCTCAATACCTAGTCCTTCTGTCCTAATTTCTTATGCTGATTTCGCTTTACTCTGGGATTCTGCTCTCTGCCACATGTTCCGTAATTCTGTTCCTCTCTCTTCTTTCATCTCTGAATATCCTATTCTCATTTTTCTTTGGCTGGTTTTCTTTGCTGTCGGTCCTTATACTGATTGTTTTTTGTCCATCCGCTTCTGAGGTATGCTTCGTAGGCTTTTCTCATTTTCTTTGGAAACTGCGACTTTGTTGACTTTTCGGCCTTTGTAGCAATTCTTTTCTTGATTTTTCGTTTGAAACGACTCCTGTTACTACAGCTTGTAGTACACCGTTTGTTTTACCAGCGCTCTATCGTAGTTCCCATGCATACTTGAGGCTTGACCTTTGTGTCCTGTTGTGGCTGCTACTGCAAGTTGTCCTTCTCGTTTTTCTTTTTTTAGTTTCTCCGCAGGAAACTAACCCTTTTTTTGAAGTTGATAAATCCGCAAAAAGCTTTGTATTTGGTTTATATTAAAACCCCAACGAATCGCGTAAACACAATTTTCGTCATAACTATATAACTCTATGGAACTTCATTAGCTTCGTATATTGCAAATTACTATTTTGAAAGCACTACTGCTAACATTATGGAGCTTTCTTAATAATTTATATACCGTTTTGAAACATTTTGTTGTATTTGACATATTAATTAACAAGCTTTAACGTAATCTCATTTTTGTGTTATATAATTTACTTTCTAGCACATCTAGTAATTGGAATTGTAAAGAAATTCGATAATTATAAAAGCACTTCCTCAGTTTAATGACACATTCGCCAAAACCATTAGATTCAAAGGCTATAGATTTTTTGCCATTATTTATTAGATTTGGTATTATGTATTAGTTCTCGAAGACTCCTCAGACATGAAATATTAAAAGAAAGGAATGGCTTCATAAAGTTTTTGAATATAACGAATTAAAGGAATGCCTCCTCGGATGTGATGTTTGTAGAGTGTAATTTTGCTTTTATAGCCAGTATAACTTGGTATAGCTCATTATACAGCAAGTAAGGCTGTTTTAATTATAACACCGAATCATAGCCGTAATATACTTACAGCTGGTGTATTTTTGCTTAATTGAATTGCATTTTTAACGGTGAGTTGATAAACTAAAACTATTGGCACAAACCTTTAGCAGCAAAGAGTCTATAACACATAGTATTCTCAAAAAAGATTGTGCATGAATCGTAAACACTTAGTTGCAAATTTTATCTTAAAATAAAGTATGAGGTCAGTCATCAGTAGGGTGATTGTATTCGTACTGCTTCCAAATTTAAAATAACATAAGGGAAACAATCAAGCAAGGATAATGTTTGGGTTTGCGAGAATGATATAGATTAGAATTTAGACAAGTTGCAATAGATTACTTTCGAGAGCGCAAAAGTGGTCGTTATAAAAACAAACGAATAACTTAAATTTGTAGGCAACAAATCCATGTTTTGGCACATCACAAACAAGGTTTTGCTGTTTGGAAATTTGTGTTAATGCTTTTTCATAATGGATGGTAAGGGTAGTTTGAATAAATGTGATTGTTATCCAAGCCTTTCAAACATAAGCTTTGTGATTTTATATAACCAACTACCTGCCGGAAGAAAAGTGCGGTAAAAGGCAAAGAAAAAAGCGTTTTAGTCCCAACTGCAAAACAATTTACACACTTAAACCTAAACCTAAACCTAAACCTTCTTAAATCTGCACAAGAAAGAAAAACGTTTTTAGTACTATAATAAATGCATTTTTTATTTTTATTCATATTTTTACAAAGCTCAACTTATATTTATAGCACGTTATGCTTTACATTTTTAAAAAACAATACCGTCATCAAGACATCATAAAAATAACTTCAAATGCGCTGTCTAAATTAAGTTGACAACAATTTCTTTAAACCAAATCTGTCGGTATTTCTGATATCGCATCATAAAACTACTTTTAACAAAATAAGATATGGACCAGAATCTTAACTCGTCAATTTATAATATATAATAGTCTCAGAAAAAGCTCTTTAATTACCAAAGAATTTTCAGATAAACAGCAATTTTCTAAAAATATTCCTCCCATTGATATGTTTCGGTCCAAAAAATCAGGTACATATTTCACAGAGAAGCTTAGTCAAGTATCTCGCCCAAAATTCTGTAATCCAGAAAGTTTGTAACTTGTTAGTAATGACAATAGGGAAGTGATAAATAAGGCAAAAAGTAGAATAGCATTAGATCAACGTGAAATATTCATATCTAAAATGTCTACGGATGTTGAGAAAGGATTGTAAAAGTATTACGTATAGGTTGCGGCATTATAAAGCTGTGAAAGGTTGACATTAGACAAAGTGGAACTTAGAGGTTAAAAGCTATTTAAGTACAGGAAAGGGTTTGACATCAGCCGAGCAGACAAGGTAAATAACGATAGTGTCTTAAAATTGCTCATGCAAATAGATAATTTTATGGTAGCTAAAAAAAAGTGTTATAGAGTGGAATGGAATGGACAGACGATAAGTTGTAAGTATAGATAGTATAGGTAGTTAGAATGGACTGAAAGAGATAGATCTTGATCGAAAACTTTTAGAACGGTATTGGAGAACTATGAGACAGAGAATGGCAAGTATAAATTATTACTATAAAAATTAAATTACATCTTATAATAATGCTTTTGTTTTATAACGTTATAAATGGAATTATATAAGGATGACATATGGAGAAGAAGTGGCAAATGAACTTAAAAGATGGACTAATATAACTTACAAATTAGCTAACATGAATAATCGACTATATTTTTTAGAGAGATGCAGACGTAGAAGATTGATACCTAATCACATTAGGGGGATATATAAAAATGCATCCAATAGCATAAACGTGTACAACCATGGACGACTAACCAGGATAAATCAGCACATAAACAGGTCAGCAAGATTTATCTTTAATGTAGAAATTGAGGAGAGTCATTGCTTGTTGGTTTATTATAATAGGAACTTGCAATTTATTATTAATTCTGTTAAAGGAGTTTTGCCTCCTGCATTACTTAAATCTTATGATCTGAGACAAGCTGCCAGATATGATTATTTACATCATAAAATGAAATCAGTTTATAGAAACAAATTTAATAGGTTGTTGGATGAACATTTGTACAATCCCAAACCTTATATCGATAATACTAAATGGGTTACTAATATAAGTGGTGCGGTAGTGCCTGACTTTGTGTTAAACTTTCTATCGTTGGGACCTAAGTTTAGTTTACAACCACAAACTAGAGACATTTGTCTGGGTAAAATGATCGGTCGCGTTGAATCCATCATTGACAACGATGCATTAACGCAGAGAAAAAAGGATGTAATTAGGTGTAAAGTCTCTAATGTCATTTTGAACTGTTCTAATAACCCCAGAAATAACCAACATTTCAATATATATAATGAACATTTCTACAAAGTCAAAAAATACTTAGCTGACCACCCTGAAATTGTTGTCACCAAGGCCGATAAAGGTGCAGTGACTGTTATTATGAATAAACACCGGTATATTGAAAAGTCTCTTGATCTTTTATCAAATATTTCTACCTATAAACCGTTACAAAGGGATCCTACATTCACTACTCAAAAAAGATGAACGAGCACATCAAATTATTACATAAAAAGGGAATGTTGAATTATTCTGAAAAGAATCGACTGAGCATTAACACCTCGACTCCTGGTAAATACTATGGATTACCTAAAATACATAAACCAGTCCCCCCTCTAAGACCTATCATATCTACGGTTAATACACCAGCGTATGGTATTGCTTCTTTCTTGACGAATATCCTCCAACAGGCTTTCCCTCTCGGTGGATACAATGTTAAAAATAGCTTCATTGTGCGATTATTCAAGAATTTTCATCTACCAGAAGATCACATACTTATTTCAGTAGATGTAGCTTCTCTCTTTACTAATATTCCTTTATCTATGGTTATTGACATCATTAAGGACAACTAGAATAAAATCAAGCTCTTTTGTAATATGCCTGAAGATATGTTTTGACAACAGTCAATTTGGTTTTTAACAATACATACTTTGTTTTCCAAGAGAAGTTCTACTTACAATTATTTGGAACTCCAATGGGGTCACCTCCATCACCCATAATCGCTCAATTGATTATGGACAATTTACTGTCTAGTGTTCTACCGAGACTACCGTTTGAGATGTCTTTCTTGGTAAAGTACGTGGACGATATCATTTGTTCACTGCCAGCTCAATATGTTGACCAAACTTTAACAACGTTTAATGATTTTAATGAACACCTTCAGTTCACTTTTAAAATTGAAGTAGATGGTAAATTGCCTTTTTTGGTTTTGGTCATTAGAGATACTTCTAATCATCTATTATTTGATTGGTATATTAAACCAACAAATTCTGGCAGATATTTAAATTTCCACTCTAACCATTCCTTTCAACATAAGGTGAACACTGTAAAGGCCATTCGATACCGAATTGAGCATATATCAGACCCACAGTTTAGAGAAAAAAATAAGAAATTATTGATTGACGCTTTAGTGAACAACGGTTACCCAAAGGGAAAAATAGATATTACGTACAAGAAGTATACTTATATACAGAAGTTATCTCCACTTTTAGTACGATTACTTAAACCCAAGATTGCTATCGTTTACGAGTATAATTATTCCATCCAGAATTTGTTTACGAAATTAAAGGATCGTACTCCGAAATTGTTAAACAGTAACGTTGTAGCAATAGGTACATTACCAGCCAGTGGCTTAAGAGTCGCTTAACCCAGCACAGGAGTGATTGCAGAAAAAACTCCACTAAATGTGCATTGTCTTCTCATGTTTCTGCAACCAGTCATACACCATTGTTCGACGACACCATCATTTTGGACAACGAAACTAATTATAAAACTAGGCTATTCATTGAGTCTTTTTACATTAATAGAGAAAATAATCTTATCAATAATAAGATGGATGTCGATAGAGTACATAATGTCTACTCTGCTTTATATAGTAATGATATTTTCAAACAACGTTAAATATTATCCTTTATGTTATGTAATTAATGCCATTTTTGGAACGTCCCCAGTCATTCCTACTGAATATTGTCACTTTCAATTTTGTCTTTCTGTTTTAACCGCCATCGAGGCATGACGTGCCCTTCAGGCAAATTCAATGTTTTAATTTTTGACCCACATTTATTATGTGAATCGTTTAATAATTTGTTCTCAATTTCCTTTATTCTAATTGATCAAAGTAAGTAGTTAGCGACAGGTTATGTATTTCTTGCTAATTTTGAATTTTCTGTTTCCATTTTAGCCTTTGAAGAAGGTGCGAAAAATGTACCGAAACGTTAGGTGATTGATTAAAGAGTAAATTTTTAATCTGTTGTTTGATTTGGACTACATCCCAGGAAAAAATTTACATGTGTATTATACTATATATATATATATATATATATATATATATATATATATATATATATATTACTCAAATTTAGACCAAGGTAGAAAAATTAATAAACGACATCAAATAATTTTAATCACCGTGTATAAGAAAGCTTTGGGCAATAATACGCTTCATTTAAAGGCATATTGGATAAATTCGTCATTTACTTCTAAACATAGGGTTAATATTTTTTAGATAATGTTAAACACCGTGTATATCAGAGCAGTGGAAAATAGAACGCTTAATTAAAGGCCTACTGTGTAGATTTAAATCATTCAATTAGAATGTAGGGTTTGTATGGAATTTCATTAGATAATAAGCATTATTAAAACCTTGGAGCATAAAAATTTATTCGTTTTGTTAAAATTAAGGGATTCAAATTATTCACTAGACGCTTTCTATAAAAAGAAACAGTGAAATTGTTCAATTTGTAGTTAATTTAATCGTTCCAAGTACTAAAGCTAGCGAGAAATTATAAAGACGTGGGGAAATTATATAAAAGCCTTCAGCGTATTAGAACGCAGGAACACCTGCAAGAATAACGATGTATATGTTAGTCGATAAGCTTCAAGCTATATGAGGACAAGTAAGAAAGCGAGTTTGTGGTATAAAGACAAGCGAGATGGAATGCATTACCAGTTAAATGAGGGGAAAAATGTGAAACAAGCGCACAGGTTTTAGATAGAACGAACAGACTAGATTGGCGATTAAGGTTGAAATAAAATGCAAACATGAGAGGGGAAGCATATCAGTTGGTGTGTAAAATTAATTAGTAGTTCTCGGACGTGTTGCGAGGCGTGTGGAAAATTCTTAGATTTCAACTTGGACGTGTGCAAATTTTTAGTAGAATCGCTGTGCCGAGCCGTCGGAAGGGAAAATAGAATGCGAAATTCTAAAAATTGTCCGTCGCGGGACAAATTCAACTTGCAAGCGGGCCATTATATAAACCCGTGCTTATAGGTGTTTCGCTCTCTTATATTTTTGATTTTATTCGATACTTTAAACGGTTTTGCTCTTTATTTTTTGATTATTCGATACTTTAAGTAGAATACGTGGTGATTACGTGCTACAATAAAAGTTATTAGTACACTTAGAGAAGATAAATGAAGGTAACAAAGTCTAGTTATATTTGCGGGTATTACTGTACCAATTATCCAAATTAATAACGATAAATAAATAAATAGAAGTAGGCAGTTTTTGGTATAGCGTGAAAGAATTATGAATTTCATTGCTATTTTTCGGGGGTGTTAATAATCAAATGTTATTCGTAAACGTGATTGGATCTACAAAACAAGATTTAGATATATCTAGATGAGTTCCTGAGAAACCCTGAAACCGTTTAGACGAATGGTAGTGTAAAATTTTTTAAAGGCGGCTAGAAATCCGAGGACGTAAACATAAACCAGCTGGAATGGTGGGATTAGCAAGGACGATGTACATTGGAGCCACGAGTGCAGTAACCTTCAGGTAACTTATGCTTTGTTGTTCGATCTTAGATGTTTTGGTGTGTGTTGAATATCTTTATAATTTGTTTGATAAAAATGGACAGTAGTAAATTTGTATAAACAACAAATTTTGAATTTTAAGGTAAAATTTTCTTGTAGAAAGGAGTATTTATCAGGTTTATGTTTTGGATTATGATGAAAATTTGGGTCTGTCTTTGAGCTCAATTAGACTAACCTGTTAAATTAACGTAAAGGGGTGGGAGATGCTCCCTTTTATCAGGTCTGCAAATATTGTTTATTTAATTAGTATGCATCCTACAAGGACTCTAATTCTGCATGCAAATTAAAATTACGACAAATTTGAACTTGAAATTTTATGATGCTGCAATTTATGCTGAAATTTAATTTTGAAATTTTAATGTATTGTAAATATTGGTGTAAATAGAGTTAACGTTAATGTTTGTGGTAGGAATGTGTTTTTTTATGAATGAGGATGAACGTTTTAACTAGGTGAACAGCCGAGACGGAAGGATTCAAGAGGCGATATTCAGGTAAGAAATCGAATATCAGAGGAGATTTCACCGTAGTAACGAAGATCACAGCAATATATATATATATATATATATATATATATATTGCTGTGATAAGGGGTTGTTTAAGGGTGTACTTTATAGTAAAGGTCGTTTAGAAATCAGAAATCACCATAGGCAGCAGAAAACTGCACTTATTTAGTGAAGAATTGAGAAATGGAGATAGTTTGTAAATAGTAAGCAGTCAACACCCTGTATATAAAGTATAAATAGTTTTAAGCGACGCAGATAAACATAGGAAGACGCATAGTTAGCGTAGAGACCAGGAAGACATTCATTAGGTAAATAGAAAATATTAAATACCCTGTAGATAAAGTTTTAGTTAATTTAGGTATAGCAAATAATAATATTTTTCAGTGGAAGCACGCGTATATTTATATGTAAATATAATAAAGTGTAAGCAGACACGCATTCAAAAGAGTTCCAAACAATTAGATTAATACGGAGATAGAAATAGAGGTAGCATAGGTAAATGCGTGCAAATAGCTAACCATTTTTGATAAGAAAGGAGATTAAAAATTGCGTGAATAACATGTAAATATGAAAATTAAAAGTCGAATTGCATCAGTTGTTTATGGAAAAGCAATCAGATCTATCAAAACACAGCATGTTGATAACGAAGACAGTTGCGACCAGCTTACAATTATTGGGAATCGTGGAGAATTACATCAGAAACTACTTTGAATGTAATTATTTAATTGGTCACAAATAAGCGACGAGTTTTAGATCATACCCACTGACGGAGTGGGAACGGAATAATATATTAGCAGGCAAAGTGATAACGAAGAGAGTTTGCAAGTCAACAAAGGCCGAAGTGCGCCGCTATGAAATAAAGTAATACGTAATAATTTTAAAAGTGAAAGATAAAATAAGTGCCAAGATGAAAACTATAATTGCCGATTAAACGGCTTTGAAGTCCGGGGAAAAATCCAGTAATACAATTTCTAAAGCCGGGAAAAAAAAATGCAATAAAACAATTTCGAAGTCTGGGGAAAATAAACTACAATTTCGAAGTCTGGGGAAAATAAACTACAATTTTGACGTACGGCGGGAAAACAAATTACAATTTGAGTAAGGGAAAAAAATAAACCATGATTTTAAGTCAGAGGACAATGATAATAAGAATTCTATTAACGCTCGGTTAAGACACAGTGGACTGTAATTTTTTAAACATGAACAAACAAAAATAAAGCAATGAACTTACCCAAGATCTGCAGCTCACTTTAAATAGGCGCTTAAAGGGTGAGATTTAGGATGGTCATTGAAGGAAGGCAAGGATCACCAATTTAGAAATTTAACGTTTTCGAACCCACTCTAAGACGGGTGCAAGGGGTTATTTTGACGTACACACCGATGCCACAATTTACTAGCGAACCGAATCACACCGATGTTTGTTACTATCTGTTTTAATTTAGTTATTGTCAGAATTGGCATATGTTTCAATTTATCTATAAATTAAAATAACCTGAATTGAATGCTATTCTGGCAATAATTTATCGAATTAATAAACTGTAACTTTTAAAATAAAAGGAATTTGTTGCCGGCGTTACCATATCCTCCGGCTTTAAAATAAGATTTTAACAAAATGAAAAATTCATATTAAATGAAAAAAAAAGAAAAGAAACGAAAACTATAAACAGCGCATGTAAAAAAAAAGTTTACTGCGTGGGGAGTGAACTGCTACTGGACGGGTATAAACCCCATCTTTTGTACGTACTGTGACAACCCTAATAATGCCGTCTTTTCCGGGGTGAGTTTGTTCAATTACCCCTGTTGGCCACTGCAAAGGCGGGCAATTATCGCGCATCACTATCACGACTAAACCTTGCTCAACAGGACAGGAAGGTGTATTCCACTTCTGTCGGGATTGTAGTTCACACAAGTATTCCCTAGACCATCGCTTCCAATAGGATTGAACAATTTGATCTAAAAGTTGCTTGCGATTTACAAGCGTAAGCGCATTTCCGGTTTCATCGGCAGCGGGCAAGAACTGCAACGGGGTGAGAGTTAAAAAATAAGCAGGCGATAATGCGAGAGGTTCCGAAGGGTCTGAACTAAGCCAGCATAACGGACGTGAATTTAACAACGCTTCGATTTGTGTTAAAACCGTTGAAAATTCTTCACAAGAAAGTATTTGCTCTCCCACAACCTTCATTAAATGACCTTTCACGCTTTTGATATTCCCCTCCCATATTCCTCCAAAATGAGGAGCCGAAGGCGGATTGAATTTCCAATCAATGCGCCTTTGACTAAGTTCATAGCCAATGGCATTTAGGCAAATTGAATTTCGGAAAAATTCTTGAAGGGAATTTAAATAATTTTTAGCGCCCACGAAATTTGTCCCGCGGTCGGAATACATAACCGCACATGGTCCCCTTCTAGCAAGGAAACGCTTAAATGCGGCAAGGAATATGTCGGTTGACAAACTTGACGCTAATTCTAGATGCACGGCACGAGTTGTTAAACAAACAAATATGCATATATAGGCCTTTTGAGCTTTAACTCCCCGGTGTCTACTAAGAGTTATATTAAAAGGTCCGGCAAAATCAGTGCCAGTATGCATAAATGTTTTGGCCTGATTAACCCTAGGAGACGGTAAGTCAGCCATAAGAGGAAAAGAAGGTCGAGGTTTTCTTCGAAACAATGATTACAATTTTGAACACGAGTCCGAACCAAATTTCTAGCCGCTATAATCCAAAAATGCTGACGTAATAGAGAAAGCAGAAGATGTGGCCCTGTGTGTAAATTTAATACATGAAAATGATCAATTAAATAATCGGTGAAACGATCTTTCTTAGGTAAAAGAACTGGATGCTGCTGATCATATTAAATATTTGCATTTGACAGACGATCTCCAACTCTAATTAAGTTATTTGAAAGAAAAGGATTCAAATGTCGAAAGGGTTTCGAACAAAGTTTTCCCTTTTCCAGAAAAGTCTTTTCGGAGAAAAAATGTTTATCTTGCACTGCTAAAATTAGAATATTTTCCGCCGCAACAAGATCTTCCGCAGAAATGCGGTTCCTTTTAGGCAAACGTTTAACAAATCTCAAAACATAAACAGTTATGCTTAACAATTTAGAGTAAGAACTGCATCTATCAATCAGGGCGTATAAGGGATGAACTTTTGATTGTGTCACAGGAAGTGAAACCAATCTCTGTTCAAGTTTATTGTCAGCCAAAATAATTTCTTCCGTGTCAATGATTTTAATAGGCCAATCGCTTTATTGAGAAAGAAGCCACGATGGCCCCTGCAACCACAACTCGGCGTTAAGAAATTGATTTGGAGATATACCGCGAGACGCACATTCGGCAGGATTTGAAATGCCATCAACATGAAACCAGCGAGTTACTGGTAATAAATTTTGAATTTTTGCCACTCGATTGGCTACAAAAGTTTTCCAACAATGGGGCGATTTATGAATCCAGTTAAGAACCACCATGGAATCAGAAAACGCAAAAACTTGTTTGATAGTGCATCGTGAGGAATATGTGCGAATGATGCAATTTAATAGTCATGCAAGCAATAAAGCAGCACATAACTCCAAACGAGGAATAGTGACAGTTTTTATTGGAGCCAATTTAGCTTTACCGCATAGTAAAATAATTTTTACTTCGCCATCCAGAGACACTGTTCGGGCGTATACGACGGCACTGTATGCCTTTTCAGAAGCATCGCAAAATCCCACAAGTTGTAATGACGTTACTGATGAATATCCGATGTGTCGGGATATTTTAAAGTCGGAAAGTTGAATTATTTCTTGCTGAAAGGTATTCCACAAACCTTTAATATATGGAGGGGTTTCTTCATCCCAAGACAACTTTAATATCCAGAATTCTTTGATTAGTAGTTTGGCAAAAATTGTCACGGGAGATAAGAGCCCTAATGGATCCCACATTCTAGCTACAGTGGAAAGAATATTTCTCTTTGTACAGATTTCATTTGGACCTTTAACCGCAAATGTTAAATTATCAACCTTTGGATGCCATTGAAGACCCAATACCTTTAAAATATTGCTTTCGAAATCTACAACATTGTCCATTCGAATATTTTCAAAAATTTCGTTTGTTAAATGCGAAGAATTTGTGGCCTATTTAACTAACTGAAAACCTCCGGCCGTGAAAAGCCCGAGCAGTTCATGATAAAGGACTTTGGCATTATCTAAAGATTCCACCGAAGAAATTACGTCATCTACATACATATCTCTTTGTACAACTGCGGATGCAAGCGGAAATTTTTTTGCTTCATCTAATGCTAGCTGAAGTACAGTACGTAGAGCTAAATATGGAGATGATTTGACACCAAAAGTAACTCTTGTGAGTTGATACGTTTGTAATGGTTCATCTATGCTGAATCGCCAAAGCAAACGTTGATAAGATTGATGTTCGAAACATATTTTTATTTGGCGAAACATCTGGCGAACGTCAGAAATAAGGGCAAATTCCATTAATCGAAAATTAATTAATATGCAAAATAAATCGGTTTGCAATTTTGGACCGGCATAAAGGCTGTCATTTAAAGATTTATTAAATGCATCTTTAGACGATGCATCAAAAACGATGCGTAAAGGGGTAGACACCGATTCTTCCTTAAACACCCCGTTATAAGGAATAAAGTATCCTTTGAAATGAGGAGTACAATTTGGAATAAGGTTTATATGACCTTGCTCAATATAATCTTTCATCGCCGCACTATAGGCTACTCTGTATGACGGCAATAAAGAAAATCTTTTTTCTAGAGAATAAAATCTGCGCAAAGCTGTGGAAAAGGAATTTCCTAAGTTTGGCGGATATTCTGTAAAAGGTAAAGCAACAATGTATCGACCAGTATCATCTCGTTTTGTTGAAGTAGAGAACAATTCTTCACATTTAATATCATCGGAGCTACGAGTAACGACTTCACCTACTTCTTCAAGCTCCCAAAATTTCTGAAGCAAAGGTTCTATGACCTCGGACCCTTCAACACAACAATAAACCTGTAAATTGGTCGTGACATTTTGAATTGGAGTTTGACCCATAATTATAAATCCTAAAGTGGAATTTATGGCAACGGGTAAATCGGGACTTGAATATTTGAATGATTCCAAAATATGAGGTACAAGTTCAGCACCTATAATTCCGTGAATTTCTCCAGGACGAAAGAAAGTTTCATCGGCTAAACGTAGATTGCTGAAATGTTTACAAACTGCTGGGTCGACAGCACAAGATGGCAAACGATCCGTGATTTTGTCTAACACGAACGCTTGCATTTTGTATTTAACATCTGCATCATGTTGAGATGTAAATGCTATTTGCGTTTGACCGCGAACAGGTTTGAAAGACGCACCGATCCCTGAAATAGACGTGTAAGTTTTATTTACAGGTAATCGAAGCAATTGACAGCATTTAGATGTAATGAAGTTACATTGACTAGCACTATCAATTAGGAATCTCAACCGCAGGTGAGTACCCATTGTTGATTCAACTTTAACGATCCCAGTCGCTAAAAGAATCGTGTAATTTTTATCTGAACCTTCCTTAGTCGACGTTGAACAAAGACTCACATTAATTGCTTCATTTGTATTTATAGGATTAGATAACGCTTGATTGTGTCAACAATCGGACTAGGAATATGTAACACTGAATGATGACGGTTACTGCACAACCTACATGAATACGTGGAAGGGCATAACGACAAAGCGTGCTTAGAACTGAGACAGTTAATACACAATTTTTGATCTTTAACAAGAGAAATTCGATTTTGCGGAGAAAGATTAAGAAATTTGTAACACCTAGCTAATCGATGATGTTCGCCTTTACAATAAGCACATTTCAAATTGTCGTGATTATTTACTTCTTTTGTGGCGAAGGCATGTAAGACCTTCGTCTTGTTTGTGTGGCCATTAATTTGCTTTGTTTTGCTACTGCTGGTTCGATCTAAAATTTTAACTTGTTCTTTTACGAACGTGGCTAGCTCATCGTAAGTAGGAATCGAACCTCTCTTTAAAGATTGTTCAAAAATTCGACGGGTATGATTGTCTAGCTTTGATAAAGCAATAGAAGTAAGAATAAAATCAGACAAGTTTGTAATGTTTAATTTACGAAGAACATTGATTGCAGAGTCGACCTTTTCTATGATTGAATTTAGACTGATAATACCTTCCGTTTGAAGCGCTTTAAAGTCGAAAACCTGAGAAAGATAAGTGTTAGCTAAAGCGCGTTTATCTTCGTATTTTTCAATTAAAGCGGCCCATAGTATAGAGTAATTTTCAGCCGTCGGTAACATACCAGAGCTTAATGCCGGAGCGCTACCCGTAATTTTCCTAATAAATAATGCATTTTGCAAGTATTGTAAAAATTAGGATTATTATGGATAAGGCTTTTAAAGAAAAGAGGCTATTTTAGAAAATCGCCGTTAAAATCAATTAGATCAATTTTTGGGAGACGAACAGTAGCTTCAGCTGCCTGCATAGTTTGATTTTGAGAAGATTGATCGGTAACTTTCGAAGTGATTAGACCGGTAACAACATCCTGAATGTAACAATAAAGTTCATCGATAGCGTTTAATTCATTGTAGTTCGGTTTAAATTCTGGATCCGTTTCAAACCCTATCGTATTGATTTCATCTATGATTTCATCTAATTTACGTTTTGTGTCATCTAGGGTTGCGTGTCTTATCTTAAATTCTTTTAATATTACCGAATCTTGAATGTTTTTACTTTTATCGTAAAGAATTTGAATTCTTTGGAAATAGGTTTCCTTTTTAGATTGAAGTGATCTTAATCTATTAACCGCTTTATTCATTGTGATTTTAATAATTCGGTGATTAATAACAAATTGCAGATGTATAACAAATATGTAAATTTAGAACGAAAGATTTGTATTGTTTACGCTATTTCAAATGTACTCACTATTGCAAGGATAGATAAGCGAATTTGAAATAGAAAAGCATATGCGATAACAGAGCGCGAAAGGTCTGTTTAACATACACCTGTTTATGTTATCTATAGTGAACGATTCTTGTAAATGAACTGTGGCATGAACGAGCAAAATAACCCTTATAACCCGGTATTTAGTAGAGTGCTAAATTCCATCCAGCTACTAACAATCCGTGCCCGAAGGTAACCAAAATATTAACGCTCGGTTAAGACACAGTGGACTGTAATTTTTTAAACACGAACAAACAAAAATAAAGCAATGAACTTACCAAAGATCTGCAGCTCACTTTAAATAGGCGTTTAAAGGGTGAGATTTAGGATGGTCATTGAAGGAAGGCAAGGATCACCAATTTAGAAATTTAACGTTTTCGAACCCACTCTAAGACGGGTGCAAGGGGTTATTTTGACGTACACACCGATGCCACAATTTACTAGCGAACCGAATCACACCGATGTTTGTTACTATCTGTTTTAATTTAGTTATTGTCAGAATTGGCATATGTTTCAATTTATCTATAAATTAAAATAACCTGAATTGAATGCTATTCTGGCAATAATTTATCGAATTAATAAACTGTAATTTTTAAAATAAAAGGAATTTGTTGCCGGCGTTACCATATCCTATTCTAAGTTTGAGGAAATTGATTGATAAGAAGTAATAAGTCTGAAATGAAACGACAATAAATTGGGGTGCATAAGTTAATGGTAGTCCATAGGGTAATGGCAACAATTTAAATGTAATCCTGAATTGGGGGAAGATAATTTTTATGCAAATGGAAGCGTTGATGTGAAGAAAATAGACCAGGTCAGATTTTTAGTTATAAGACATTTTTATTTTTCTATATAAATTTTTATTTTGAATATTGAATTTGCTTAATATAATATGAATGTGAAAAAGTCAACAAAAGAAGTTGCATAAGTATAAAATGAGTAATATGATAACAGGTTTAGAACGTTCTACGCTTCGTTGATAAGGATAATAGGTTTTTTTTGGTGACTTTGGGTTTTGAGTAAATAGGATATGATGTTTAATAAATGAAATTTACAACATTAACTAATTGAAAAGTGTATTTCAAATAATTTACAAAAGCTGTGCATAATATATTGGTTTCATTATATAAAATCGAAATTAACTGAATTTTATAATTCCAAATAAATGCTAGCCGAGGTCATAAGATTTAAATAGTTCAAGGAGGAGCTACGAGTTGAATAGGAAATTGATAACAAGTAAGGCGGTAACGTATCGAATTTTGCTATTGGCAGACAAGGTTGCTTCAAGATAAAATCCAGTTAAGTTTCTGGAGGGAATTTATAGCAACATTAATAAGACGGCCCAACGTCGGAGGAGATAATTACAATCTTGTTTATACATAGAAATAAATAATATGGTCGCTCAAATAATGGAGCGCGTGTAATTTAGAGTACATTGCAAATAATATAACAGCCCAAAGTAGGGGTTCAATAATTCTGGCAGTTCATAGCAATATATATATATATATATATATATATATATATATATATATAAAATCACAAGATCGTTTTAAAATAATGTATTTATTGACAATTCGATCTTTCACCTAAGATTGTTTGTTATCAAAATAATTAAAGTGTCAAGTTTAATATTTGTGACAAAAGTATATATATATATATATATATATATATATATATATATATATATATATAAAGTTGATCTTCTTTTCAATAACGAACGTATTTGTTATAAACTAATTGACCTTTTTTGAAAAGGTCTGCAAATTAGATCAAACTATGTTCATAACCACCATAACATTAATTTTCAACAAAACTTACTTTTCATTTGAAGGCCAATACTACACTCAAAAATTTCATCATTGAATGGGTGCTTCGTGGCCTCTACCAATTCATCAACGAGTAAATAGTTCATTAAGATACTCTCTTACGGCACGTGCAAAATGAAGTGGTGCACCGTAGTGCATGAAGAACATGTTTCGACGAACATTAAGAGGCAAGTGTCCTAGTAATTCTGGCAAACTTTCTTGAAGAAATCCAAGGTAACTAGCGCCATCCTAACGATTAGGCAATCGGAATGGCCCAACTATAAAATTGCCAATAACTCCGACTTAGACAATAATTTTAAATTCTCGTTGATAATATCTATCTTTAATAGCATTTGGATTTTCATCTGCATATACAAGCTCATTGTGCAGGTCCGTTATACCATAACGTGCATAAGAACACTAATCAGTAAACAAGATATTAGAGTGGAATCCGTTGTCAACTACCCTGCGTTCCCGAACAATTTGTGAAAAATTTAAGTCCGTGGTCAAGTGGCAGTAATTTTTTCACTGGCTGAATGTGGAATGAACGAAGTAATTGATTTCTAATGTTCCGACTTACGGTGCTTTTTGGAATCCCAGTCTCTCGTTGCAATGTTCCGATACTTGTCTCAGGATTGTCATCAATCATTTGAAGAACAGCATCTCCGTAATTGGTGTTCGGGCTTGTCGAGGTCTTTCAGCGCTAGTTCTGACTGGCTTCAACGTTCCTGTTTCTCGAAGACGCCTTTTGATTCTGGCAAAGGTTTTGTGATTTGGAATCTGCGGTTTGGATACTTCTCTTGATACACGCGGACACTCTTCGAGGCAGTTACACTGACAGAATCCAAGAACTAATGACATGTCCACTAGCTCAGTAAATGAGAACTCCATAATTTGCTAACTGCCAAAATTACACAACAGTAATAGCAATTAAAGCAATAAGGGAAATTGCGTTAAAAAAAATAGTGCGAAAGCAAGCTGAAGCGAACAAATTATTGTATCATTTACTGTCAAAAGTGCCAAAAACTAAAGTGATACGATTGTGTTTTATGACATTTATGTTTATGAATATCGTTTGAGAAAACATTTTTTCCCTCGAAACTAAGCGAAAATGAAGGTGATGAGTAAGACTTTCTGTTAAAAATGTCTTAGACCGTATTACCACTCCTAAGAAAAGTATAATAAAAATTGGGAGGCGTGAAGGTGGTATTAACCCTTCTACAATTTCCTTTAGATTTCTTTAATTACTGAAAGTAGGGTAATCCTCTAAAATGCACTTTTGCCAAATTTTAATAACTTTGTGTCACACATTTCTGAACACCGTACAAAAAATGTGAATTCTTAAGTAAAGTTTAAACTGTTCTCACAGACACACGGTACATTTTGGTATATAAGTCCAATCGACTTATTTTGACGTCTACAATACGTGGTAGCTTAATTTCCCAGGAGTTTTGTGACACCTTGTATATATATTACTGTGATATTTAGGGGTTAACAGGGCATTAATTTTCAATTTGGATATTTATTTCGTGATTCAACATGTGAAAATAAAATACAACGTTGCGACACGCTTTTAAATTGAATAGTTTTAAAATTTAATTTGTATCAGAAACTTTCAAGAAGCTAAAATGTAATTTACCATAATCCTTCAGATATAAATGCTCATAAAGTATAGCGTGTGTCATATTAAAAACAGGCCGTGTAAAACAAAGAGATTTAAATTTCATATGTAGCCTTCGTATTTGACATAAAATTCAAACCCTCTTATTTACAGCAAAATTGGCCGTTATATTTGTTAAAAGTGTTTGAAAGTGTTTTTGAAAAAGCTTTCCTAGTATTATTAAATAGACGAGATGAACCGTTTACTTTTCCGTGTATTATTAAGTAGGGTAGATAAAATGTTGCAAAACCAGAAATTCCAGGTAGTTGTTGGTTCCGACGGCAATTAGAATAAATCCATAGCCTCTTAAAAAGATGATAAACTTAAGTTGGAAGGGTAACTGTTGACCGTTACGAAAGAAACTTGCAAATAAGGTAAGAGAGATAGGTTATTCGATAGCATGTGGATAAGTGAGAAAGGTATAACACGTATTAAGGGATAGGCGCAGTTAAAACATTAACGTTCGTCGACTTCGGTAAATACACAAAATCACAAGAGGGGGTAGTTGTGGTTCGTTGTACAACGGAGATTGAAAATAAAGTAAGAGGTAGCTGATTTTAGCGTGTATGCAGAAGTGGAATAGAAAGTAACAAATGTCAAGATTGGCGTAGTTTAAACGGTAACTTTTGTCAGCTCGTGTGGATATACACAACGTGATTGGAGTGAGAAATTTGAATACGAAAAGAACGATTTAGTACGGGGTGTTATTGTGAGCTTAAAACTTGTATTTTTGAAAAAAATCGTGTCGGCTACAAGCAGTTCTTGGAAAACAGTGTCCGTTGGAAGTGAAGTGATTTTGAGAATGTTTGAACTGAAGGAATTTTGCGGCATTTGTGGTAAGCTTTTAGGGATGGAGAAACCAGAAGCAATGACGTGGAGAGCATTTGGTTTATAAAACCAAATTCCGATAGCAATAAAAGACAGTGCTACTCGAATCGCCGATTTTATAGTATTGATTAAGACTCCGACGTGAGTAGATTATTTGACGTACTCACAACGGTACAAAACTAATTGCCTTTACGAAAAATATAATGTTTAGTGGTGATAATTATTTAAAAGTCTTAAAATGGAAAATAGATAACTAAAAATAATTAAGATCAACGTAAGATGAAGTTTTTTAATTAAAATTGGCATACATGATCTGAATGGTTCATTATTATTAAAAAGGACAATTTGCTTAAAAAAAGCTGGACTTTCAAAATGGTTTAAAGGGAGATGTATCAGTGAATGGTGGTTATTATATTTTAGGGAAAGCCAAGAGGATCTGTAACAGTAAAATTTAAATCAATTTGTATAGATATTTTAAGCTTCAACTGTGTGTAGAAGTCAATTTAATTTAAATTTAAGGGCTTTTGGTAAACCTACAATACATGTTTTGTCATTACAAAAGGTAAAAATTAAAAATAAATGAATTCAGAAACGTTTCATACGATTTTTAAGGGGAAGAAAATTAAATTACATGACTTGTAATCGTAATTGTTGTACATATTAAGAAGTTGTTGTTGAGTAATCATTCTAGGCTTAAAGAGGTGTTCTGGACTCTATATTCAAGTACATAAAATATGTGTTGTGAGAACGGTTTTTTATGAAGCTTATATTTAAGATATTATTTGTAAGAAACCGCTGTTATGGATGGATTATTTTCTATTTGAAAGATTGTTTGTAAGAGGATCTTTGGATTACTATAAATCTGATGTATGATTACTGTGGTTTTATTAATCAAAGAGCTAACAAAAATATCGACATGCAATTGGAAATGACTTAGGCAGTCTACAGCATCTTTTATTAGGCGCCTACGTCAGGCAGTTCACAGCAATATATATATATATATATATATATATATATATATATATATATATATATATATATATATTCATGTATAATATATGTATATATATATGCGTGTGTATGCGTGTTCGTATACGCGTGTGTGCATGCGTACGTACGGAGTGGGCGTGTAAGTATGTGTATGGTGTATGTTTGCATGTGCATGTGTGTCCCTGTGTGTGCGTTTGTGCGTGAGTGTGTGAGTGCGTTCCTGAGTTCGTGCGTGGGTACGTTCCTGAGTGCGTGCGTGCGTACTTGCTTATGTGTATTACATAACTAAACATAACTAAACGTAGTGTAAAACATTTGAGGCAAATAATCCAAAGCTCTTTTATTACATTTCACAAATCTTTTAAAATGGTTGGAAATTTGGAAATGTATACAAAAAAATATGCACATTAGTGATAATTAATATAAAGCTGAGCTGTGTGTTGTCATCGCTCAATGGCGTAACCGAGGACATATTTTAATTATTATGTAAGTTTATACGTTCAAAACCCATTTGTAATCTTTTTGCGGTCTTTTTTTTGTCTTTTTAAGCACTAGCTTGATTTGAAAGGTTATTTCTGATTTAGTCAAATCTCCTATATTTTTCAAATATTTGTCTAGAGAGTATACGTTGGGATCATCTTACAAAAAACAACTTGCAATTGCATTACATGCGCACAATTATCTAAAGGATTTATTTATTTATTACTAAATGTATATATACATTGCTATTATAACAATAAATAGTAAATAATAAATAATATGAAAAGCAAATATCAAACACACTGTGTAAAATCTACAACTAACTTTAGCCAATGAAAGGAAGCTCATCCTTTAATAATTTAACTACATTTAATAGAATAAATAACTCATGTAAACAACATCAAAGTCAAGGAAACTAAACATTTGAATCATAAAAAGTACACAATTCGTTAATTATGCAAAAAGCAAATATCAAACACACTGTATAAAATCTACAACTAACTTTTGTCAATGAAAGGAAGCTCATTTTTTAATAATTTAACTACATTTAATATAATAAATTACTCTATTTTAGAAACAGTAATACATTCAGAAACTTTGAATAAATACAAATTAGGAGTATCTAAAGTCAAACATACATGAAACAAATTTTTTTAAATTCGACGAATTAATGTAAGAACATAATTATCCGCCCTCACAACAAACAGGTCTTGCAAAACAAGCATATTTCAAAACGTAAGAAGTCAATAAACGCATCTAATTTACGTCATCTGTTAAAGAATCCTATTATAAACTTGCCTACGCGATCTTTTAAAAAGTAAACTTGACAAATTTGAATAAAATCTAACTATATCTAACTAATATATATATATATATATATATATATATATATATTCTTATGCCACCCCCCACTCTTTTTCGCGCCTTTTCTTATAGATTTCAATGCTTTTTATATGGTGTGCATATATCTAATGCACGCCAAGTACTTTTGCAACGTTTGGTTGGTGATTTAATCAAAATTGTTTTTAAGATGCCTCGACTATATGAACTCTTTCTTCTCAGGGTATTCACCTACTTACCGTGGGTTCAGTGGTAAGTAGATGTGCAATGCCCAACCAAACTGCACTCTCTTTTGTTTTAGTACTTATTTTAGAATTTAGTTTTGTATATGCCAAATTTTTTTATGATCAACGTTGCCTTGTGCCAAATTAATTAATACCACAAAGTATATGACTTTTGACATTATAAGATATTTCACAGCACTCACCTGGATTATACTTCGTTGCTGGCCTCTTTTACTGCTGGCTCAAAATCCTCGTCGCCGTATGCGCCTTTACAAGGTTGCACTATCACTTTGAATTTGCCGTCTCGCCTCCAGGTGTCTTTCTTTAATTTTGCTCCCAAATCTGAAATAAATGACCCGAATTTTAGAATTTAGAATACCCGTTTATTTTACTTCCCCTGCGCTAATTCTTCCATCGTAGTTTCTTCGTTGACTCTTACACTTCCAATTGCTGCTCTTACGTGGTCTCCTAATTTTGCTCCTCTTGTTCCAAATTAATACGTCCGCCTTTAATCCGCACTCAATCCAAATCTAACTTCGTCCTGTTCAACACCACTCAATGCCCCGCTACATATACATCCATATCCAAATCAATCTTCGTCCTGTTCAACACCACTCAATGCCCCGCTACATATACATCCATATCCAAATCAATCTTCGTTCCTGTTTAAAACCACTCAATGCCCCGCTACATGTAAATCTATATCCAAAACAATCCTAATATTCGTCCTTCTTACAATTCCAATCCGATGCCTTCTGCCTTTATCAATATCGTTCCAAATCTACCTTACTATCCGTCGCTTCGCCGTCGCACTAATACAAATCTTTACCCTTTCTTGTCGTCGCTATTACTTATTTATGTACCGATGCTGCTCTTTACTCTTCTTTAATAATCAAACTATTATAATTCAAACACGTTTATTAATCTTCCAAAATCTTTACACAATTTAGCGCAGTTATATAAAAAAACGTCTTTACACCAAAAATATTCAAAATAGACTCCCCTTGTTTACTATCCAAGGTGATAATTACAACATTTCTTGCCTACTACATTACAAATTACATAAACTAAAACCATCCAATAACATTTTAACACTGAGTTTGTGTCACACATACCATAAATTATGTCCTTTTACACATTCCTAGTTTACACATAATATTCTATCATTGGTCCTAAATATTTTACAATCCTTCAATCACATTTGACACTGCTACTACTTATAATTTTGAGATTACATATTTGTCCAAAAGTTGATTCTAGTAAATAAAAGCCAAAATAAATCACACATGACCCTGGATCTGCGTGTTTGATAGTGGACATCCATAGACGCATCCGGTTTTCGGATGGCAAATGTACGTTCAATGGCCTATTACATTATAACTCAGTATAAAACCTTGAGCACTGTGTATTTTATCACGTCATCAAGTCATTATAATTTACCTCTTGACACTTACATTTCAACTAACATGTTAAATACTTTAGCATATGTAAAGTACGGCAAACATACATTTTTAAATTATGGGATCTGATATATGGAACATTTTATTTGGCATACACTACCTTCTACTAAACAACCCTTAGAACCATTGTAGCTCCCTCTGACACTACAATATATATATATATATATATATATATATTACTCATATTTAGACCAGGGTAGAAAATTAAATAATCACATCAAATAATTTTAATCACCGTGTAGAAGCTTTTGGAAAAGGTACGCGTTATTAAATAAAAGCGTGAAGCATAAAAATTCATTCAAAACAAGGGAGATAAATTATTTATAAGACGCTTTATATAAAAGGAAGTAGTATTAGAAAACTTTACGTGTAATTTAATTATCCCTAGTAAAGAAACAAATAAAAATTACGTGCAAAATTTATATTAATTAACTCTATTTTAAGTAACCGGTATTAAAACGTACAGATAATAATTAATATTTAGTTAGGATTCACTAAAATTTAAAGGGTATTAATTTTAATTGAAGTTAATTGAACCGTTAGTAACATATAATATCTATAAAAACTTGTAAAAACCCAATAAAATAAAGCTCTGAGAATTAATATTATGTTTGAACACCTGCGTAGTTTAAAAGTCACGTACGGCGAAAAAGTTGCAGATAATTAATGGTTACAAAGAATCTTGGAGAAACCGTGGCTTAATATTCACGAGAAGGTGCGATACGGGGTTATTTAACCCAGATAGTCCACATGGACTGAAATAATCGATAATAAGGAATATCAATTTGCACTAATAAGAACAGGGTAGATAGAGACAGATAATAGGCGCAAGACCGAGACACATATAGTAAAAAGGCGTGAGTAGAGCAACGTCATGGGGTTGCGATTGGTTGAAAGTAAAAGGCAAAATTGAGAGGTAGAAATAACATTTCGGTATAAAATTTAATTAGGTATTCTCAGACGTTGCGTGCCGTGTGGAAATTTTCTGAGATTTAACTGAGGCGAGTCCAAAATTCGTAAAAATCGCATGCCGTGCTACGGAATGGGAACATAGAACGACGAAATTCTAGAAACTGGCCGTTTTGGGGAACAGACCGACAGACAGGCTAACCGCTATATATACGGAGGTTAATATGAACAAGCTCTTAGATCTTCGACTTGATTGAACGCGTTATAGTGTGCTTTTTAGTTTTCCGGTTTTAATATTAAATAATTTAAACAGTTTGCTCGAATATGTTTGTGATTTAAAACAGCTTGTTCTTTACGTGCTACAATAAATATACTTTAGTGCACTTAGAAAAGAAGATACAAGGTAATAAAGTTTAGTATCACTGTACCAATTGGTAAAAAAAAAAAAATTTACAACGACAAATATATACACAAAAGTAGGCAGTTTTGGCGTATATTGGTGAAAGTAGTATGAAGTTCTTTGTTATTTTTCGGGGGTATTAATACTTAAATGGTGCATAAACGTGTCTGGATCCACAAAACAAGGTTCAGATATACACAGATTAGTTCCGGAAAAGCCCTGAAACAACTTTAAATAAATGGTGATGGAGAAAATTTTTAAAGCGTTGAGAATCAGAAGCCATAAATATAACCCAGTTGGAATTTTGTAATTAACAAAGGGACGATGTACATGGAAGCTACGAGTGCAAGTAACCTTCAGGTAAATTATACTATTTTGTTTGAACTTTGATATTTTTGTGTGTGTTGAATAACTTTATAATTGATTTACTCAAAATGGACAGTAGTGAAATTGTACTAACAATAATATTTTAATTTTAAGGTGAAATTTGCTTGTTTACGTAGAAAGGGGTATTTAGTATTGTTGTTCTGGATTATGATGAAAATTTAGGGTATGTCTTTGAGCTCAATTAGACGAACCTGGTTAATTAACGTAAAGGGGTGGTAGATGCTCCCTTTGTACTCTGCATATATTGTTATAGTAATTAGTAGGCATCCTACAAGGACTTTAATTCTGGATGCACATTAAAATGATAATAAATTTAATTTTGAAATTTTCCGATATTAAAATTTATGCTGAATATTAATTTTGAAATTTTAATGTATTGTGAATATTGATGTAAATAGAGTTGACGTTGATGTTTGTGGTAGGAATGTGTTTGTTTTTTTTATGTATGAGGATGAAAGCTATCTAGAGGAGCAGCCGAGGCGATTAACAGAAGAAAGTCAATGGACCAACACACAATAAGGTAATGAATAGCTTTTTGTAGGTTTCACAGCATTCTTGACGCCCAATTCGTAGGGGCTCAATTCGAAAAGCAGAGTACCCGGATTTTGTAGGTTTCACAGCAATATATATATATATATATATATATATATATATATGTATATATATATAATAAAAGACAAGTTATTTGCAGTTCACAATAACAAAAAGTGTAGAAGAATATATAAAATACGATGTATCTGTAAACAAACTATTATGAAAATAATAAAAGCTTATTGACGAATACAAATCGGGCTAGTAGTTATATAGCCATTAACAAAACATTAGCTTTATTATTTCACAGGTGAGGAAGCATCCTCTGATAAATATATATATATATATATATATATATATATATATATATATTCTTATGCTCACCCCCCCCCCCCTTTTTTTTTATATATTTATTTTTAAACTATGGTTTATTTATTTACAATTTTTATCTACTTGACAGTGTGAAAATTTTGACTCTTATATTTCGTGCTTTAACTAAGTTTGATCGGTCTACAAAACAAAACTATATGAATATGACTCGACTATTGAAACTCGCCTTCTCAGGGTATCCACACCTACCTACCATGGGTTCAGTGATAGGTAGATGGTCACTACACCAACCAAACTGCACTACCTTTATTTTAGTACATGTAACCTTATATTCGTATATGCCAAATTTTTAATAAGCAGATCCACGTAGCCTTGTGCCAAATCAATTACTCTTACCAATTTGACTTTGACGTATCAAAAACACAGTACTCACCCGATTTACTTGTCGCTGTAAGGCCTCTCTGAACTCTGGCTCAAAATCTCAATCACCGGATGGGTCTTCACACTGCGATGCACTATTACTATGGCTCCTCTGCTTTCCAGACACCAGTTTTTGCTATACTTAATTTTGATATCCACCCCAAATCTATAAATAATGACCAAATTTAGAATTTTGAATACCTTGCAATTTTACTTCCCCCGCGCTAATTTTTCTATATTTATGCCTTCTTTCCGTATAATACTCCTGCTAATCCAACGCTATCCTTTCTTTAATCTGCTCGTTCCAATTCTATGCTCCTTTCTAGTTTCCACTCAATACCAATCTATCCGCAATGCACTATCCAAATCACTCCAAGTAGTTTCTCCTTCAGTCTAATAAATCCAATCCAATTCCTTTCTGCCTTAATCCAACTCGTTCCAAACATCCACTATTAATTCCGCCTGTTTCAATGTCGCTCCAATCCACTCTTACAACTTTCTACCCGTCTTTACTATTATTATTATTCCACTCACTTATTTATACTCTTCTTTGTTTCAATTAAAGACTTGAACTTTTCAAACTAATTGATTTACTCTTTTTAATATTCAAATTAGCGCAGTATACAAAAAAACACGTCTTGTTACAAAAATATTTTAATTGAACTCTGTTATTTATGTTTACCTAGGTGATACCACCTTTTAAATTATGCCTACTCTTTATACATTTTACAAATTCCCCCATCCAATTAAATCGTCCCAACTAGTTTGTGTCACTAATACCTATAGTTCATCTTTTACACTTTACAATTTTATATTTAAATGTTCAATCATTGGTTCATATGACCGCGTCATCTTTCAATCAGCTTTGACAATATTTTCACTTAAAATTTTGATACTACAAGTTTGTCCAAAGGTTGATTCTACTAAATAAGTGCCGAAATGTTTTATATCTAAACCTGGTTCTGTGTGGTGAATAGTGAAACTTCTACAGACGCATCCGGTTTTTCGATCAGCAAATGTACATTCTTTGGCTTATTAACGTACAGCTTAGTATAAATCCTTGAATACTGTGCTTTTTCACGTCATCAAGTCATTGTTTTACGTCTTGGCACTTCTACTTTGACTAATATACTTCAAATACTTCACCATTTGTAAAGTACGGCAAACACAAAATTTTCAGTTACGTCATCTGATATTTGGCTTTATTTGGCATATACACAACCTTCAAACAAAATAATCTTTATACCCTTTTAGCTATCACTAACACTTCAATATATATATGCGTTTACCAATTACGCCACCGAGGCCGATGACGATAATTGGGAAATTTACAAATTTAAATCGTGTACACGACGATACATCAAACTAACTTTCAATTACGTTTGGCATTTTTGTCAATCATATCTGACATTGTCAAGTTTTGACTTATGTCAGTTATAGACAGGAAGCTACGCTCAAAATTATGGCTATAAGCCAAGTATTAAATTTATAAATATTTTAGGTAGTTAATTACACAAGGTAAGTTGATAAATACTATCGTATTATAGTAAATAAGATGAAATAATAACTTAGACTTTTATGCAAAGCCCAAATGATCATTTCAAATCGAGCTAGTAATTGAAAGATGGAAATATAAGGTCTTGGACAGGACTTGAACCTGTATCCTGGTTTTGTCGTAGTTCAGTTTAAAATGTATACTAAACTCGTCTCTCAATTCTTATCGTATTTACGGCCGTACCTCTCTTGTGTTCCATTCGTTTTTTCACGTGTTGGGACGACACCTTTTGTCTTTATCTTTATGTATTCCGGGAATTTCACCAATTGTTCAGTTCAAATATTCGGATGAATGCTTGACTTGTCACGTATTCATTTACATATCATGGCATTAAATTGAGAAATCCCAAGACTTTCCGTTCATTAAATCACGTATTCAGTGTTTATTACTTATTCTAATCTAAACCGAAATAATCAGGTGATTGTTTATTTCTTAGTTAATATTAGATTTTTGAACAAATGTAATTCTTTATGTCACGTACGATTTTCAAATAATGCATAATTTAGACTTCGTATACGATGATATATTTAACGCACTTGTTAAATATTTATCAAGCCAATTCATATAGGCTTCCTGTTGATTCAACTTTGATGCACCTTGTTGCGTTTCCAAATCCCATCTTAACTTGTACTTACTCTTGAATATTTCTATATTCTTATGCATTCAATCCCATGCACTTCTATATACAGTGTGCTCTCAACCAACAATATGCATAGTGACCTATTCACTCTCATAATATCTGTAATTATGTGCTTTTGTTAACTGGAAGCTGCTTTTACTAATTCCACGACCCCCGTGACTCAACCTACCCCTTAACTACCATATAATTATAGCATTAAATATATATATATATATATATATATATATATATATATATATATATATATATATATAAATTAAATTGAGGATACACTAACTACTTTACTTTAATCCGTCTTTTCCTTTTATAAACTGCATGACTTCTTACGTGCTCGTTGTTCAGTGTCATGATATCAAGCTTATCGCGCCTTTTATCCAGAGCTATAAATCACCTAGGATATAATGGGCTTTAGAAACTTGTCGAAACCACAATAGATGGAATCTAGAAACTAGGTTAGCGAGTTCTACAAGCGCGCGTTATAAAACGCTCTAATATAAGACCATCCACTTTTTCACTGTCTAGTATGGTTGTGAAAGAGAGAAATCAAGTTCAAAGAAAAACAAATTATCGTTGTGTAAGCAACATAGTGCTCTTGCATGGTCTGTTTCTCTGACAATTGGATTACAAAATACAGAAGTAGGACATGCCCAAAAATTAAATTTCTTTGGTTTGCAGTTACTGTAAAATTCTGAAATAAAACGTGTTATTGCTTTTATCATTATTCCAGTGGTACGTTAATTTCGGCTGCAAAACATCGGTGCACATTGTGACCGCTATTTTTAAGTTATGGCTACGTGCTCTTTATACAATTTATTTATACAATTATTTTATATAATTATTATCATTTGATAGAAAACGCAACCCCGTGCGATTGAAACTGTATTATAACAACAAATTTAGTACCAAAATATTTTAAAAATAATTTATTAAATTTTATAGGTTTTGTCTCCTTGACAATCTTGAGTTAACTGTTTCACTATACCACTGGTAAATAGCATTCCAAAATCTATTAACTGCTTCAGTATATGGTTTCTGCATTGCATAATGTTTCCAATGTTTCGTCTAAAGTAAAAATTTTGAAGAACAGACGTAGTTTGAAAGAAACTAAATACGTTTTTCTTAGGAAACGGGATAAAGTGCAAAGTCATCTGTAATATGCGAATTTCCATTTCTCACATATTTTCGTTATGTACTGTTTTATGGCTTCCACTTTTGAAATTTATATGCATCAAGAGCAATACATTTCTCTATCCCTATCCGACAAACTTGGTCCAAGCGCCAATTTAACTCTCGCCCATGATATACAAAGTTTCCACAAAAAACTCCGGGGTTTTGAGGTTATATATTTTTATTAAATCAAAATCTTAGTGTAATGTATTATACATGAATTTAAAGGTAATATTCTCAAGATTTTAATACAATTGAGTACATTTCAACGTGGGCTCCATTAGTGGCACGGCACACATCCAAACGAAATTTTACCTCTTGCTAGGTCCTGGCCAGTATGTTTGGGGTGACAGTTTCGACGCAAGCGAGTACCTGTTGTCTGTGATGGAGTAAATCTCTAATTTTCTCTGAATACACAAGGTTCATCACATGTACCCAAAAGAAAACGTCCGAAGGAGTCAAATCTGGGCTTCTTGGAGGCCAAGAAATAGGTCCATCCTTTTCAATCTACCTGTTGCCGAATCGAGTATTTTACTGAGTGCTTCTCGCACACGCAAACTAAAGTGAAGCGGTGCGTCATCTTGCTGAAAGCGGGCAAAACCCTTCCCCGCATCAATATCATCTAACTGAGGATAATCATACTCTTCTAACATGTCACATAGATATCACCAGTTATGCCTTTTCAACAAAAATGAAGGGACCCATATAACTCAGTCGTGCATAAGGCCACACCAAACGTTAACTTTGGGTGAGTTACGATGATACTCAATGAACTCATGAGGTGGCTATGAACCACAAATTCTGCAATTGTGTCGATTCACAGTACCGTTTACATGAAAAGTTGCATCATTGGGAAAAATTACATTGTTTAAAAATCGCTATTTTCGTCATTTTTTCTAGCATATTAATAGAAAACTATAATCTTTTGTTCTTGTCTGCGTCGTGTCAAGGATTTTTTAGGGCTTCGGATTCTGTCAACATTCTCTTCTGTCACACCAAACCTATCAGGCGACTTTCGTTTTATACACTCTTCCAGTTTGTTTAAACGCACTTAGCCTGAACTGTGTTGAAAAATCCGGGCACAGCACACTTTATCTTCAAATAGATTTGTTTGCTTAATACTAAATATTCAAGTAAATCTTTCCTTATCACTGACAGCATCATTTCGAAAATCACAAATATTACACAACCCTGGAACAAATTTACGTTTGTATAGGTTAAACAAAATAAAGAATACGAAATGTACACTCAGGCTTTGTCCGACTAGATGGTCATCAAGATTGGATTGCCTGTTTTCTTTAAGAACGAATTTGGTTGGTGTCATGAAGTGTCTCGAAAATATCATTTTTTTTTATCAAAAATAAACATCTGAAAAAGGACAAGCTTTAATAATTAAAAACGAAGTAAATTTCAAGTTCAACGTAATTCTGGATTTGACATGTGAAATATTACAATTTACTAACGTAATTTCAAAATATTTACAAACAATCTTTAATTGATTAGTTAACAACCGCACCACTTTTACGTATAGTTCAAAATAAGATAATCGAATTAAGAAAGCAATTTTTCAGCGATACCTTTAAAGAAGCTGAACACGTTGCAAATAGCTTAAAAATAGTCCCTTACTTTTGTAACTAAACGACAGCGTCACACTAATAAATTTTTTGATAAAATAGCTGTAGATGAACACATAAAAAACAGAAAAAGGGTTTATAATAACCGTGCAGACTGCATGTCTATACGTCATAAATCAACAACTGACAACACGTTTTGATAGCATGAACGATATTTCGACCAAATTTGCAATTCTACAACCATAACATCACGGTGTTTAACCTGATGAAGAAATTATCAAAAAAGCAAACAGACCCTGTGAATTTTATCCAGATGACTAGCCTTCTACATTGCTTAGTTTTAGGAAGATAATGAAAGAGAAAATTAAAAATCTTTCTTCGGTAAAAGAAGTCGCCAAATTAGTGATGGCAGAAATCTTGTAGTGTGCCGGATTTGTGTGCGATATTACAGTTATATTTAACTTTGCCGGTACCGCCGCTTTACCGAAAGGTTGTTCAGTAATCTTAAGTTCATTAATACCTACGTGCGTAACACCATGTCCCAAATGAGACTTAGTTCGTTAGCACTCCTTTCTATTGAAAGTGAGCGAGCTAACGACATTGTAGTGGAAAGTGTAGTTCATGAGTTTTCATCAACAGAAAAACATCGTTATGGAAAGTTATCATGAATAAATTTTCGTTTCGTTTTGTGTTAACTATGTCTTTTATTATAATTCGATCCTAAGCATTTGGTATGTGTAAAACTCCATAGCATTTCAAGTATAGCATCAGTGTTTTATAAAATTTTGCAAGTTAATATTTCTTCCAAGGGGAGTCATCAATTCTTAGTTAAGCCAGTGGGCACTCACTTTTGAAATTAGGGTGCTTAAAGTATTTTCTGGATGTCTGGAAAAACAGAGAGAATGCATCCTTTCCACTGAACGATGTACAACAAGTGGACGAAATTTTAATTCAAAATACCGAAATCTAGAGCAAATAAATAAAGGAACAGAACTTGTTATTGCTGGAATTAAAAATAGAGCACAGAAACAATATGCGTTATATTCTACAATTCTAAAATCAAGACGCACTGTAGGTATCCAATTATCGGAAACAAAAATAATTACATGAAGGAAATATTGATCTAAATTATAAAACAAGAATTAAATTAGATATGTAAAAAACAACTTCGAATAAAAATAAAGAAATGGTTATGTTTTGTGTATAGAAATGTATCTATTATATTATGTATTATATATTTTGTATTTTATATTAACTAAATAAAAATTAATTATAAGGTTCCTCGTAACAGTTAAAGAGCAGTGTACGTAAAGGAAGACATCAAAAAGTAGTTGAAAGCACAGCAATGTCCATTTATTACCTACATGAAAGGAATTGTAAGTGTATTCTTGTGGGTGTAAACCAAGATTTGCACCAGTATTTCTTATGGGTGTAAAGTATGATAGATGTGTTAGTTAATAGGTGGGACTCAACAGAGTATCGTAAAGTAGCTTGGAATTTAAACTTTCTATCCTAAGGTTTCTTAATTAAACACATCTGTTTAATAAATGTATCGTGCAAAAGTGGTCCTGAAAATATTAAACCATCAAAGATGCTGGAATAAAATAAAGAAGGTATATAACTACTGGATACTATATATTGGTTGAGTATACGATAAATCGGCACCATAGCAAGAGATACGTCGCATGAATGAGTGCAAATCAAGCGAATCATTTCATTTAGGAAATAACATTGACGGGCGGTATATTTTCTAAATATTTATATGATTTAGAGAAAGTTTAAGTAGGGGATGTTTGTGTATTTAAATAGGTTAGACTCAATGCAAGTGGTTCGTAATACCCGTGCCACAGAAACGTTTGTCTTTTTCCCGCATTACTGAATTTTCGCAATTTTAGCGTTTGCCGTTAAAGTACGGTTATTTTAGCAGCCAGTACTGTTTCTTTACTTGAACCTTTTAAAATATTCGTGAACATCGGCAAAAGTAAAGATATGTTGCACTACAACACTATTCAGACACTTTCGTGAAGATGGCATTGCCAGACAAAAGACTAATTTATAGTGGGTAACCGGTCATTTGTTATTTCCACCTTGATGTCATAGACTAGATAACATTATTAAATTTTGTTTGGAATGTCATCTTCACTAAAATATCGAAGATTTGAAAAAATTTCCGATAGTTAGTTGTTTATATTCAGGTGTAGAGGGTGTATGGGAAGTATTTTGTATTAAAAAATACTCTATGACTCCTATATAATTCAAGATCTTTTGTTGGTTGTTTTGCAAATAGGGACACGCCAATCTGACGAGCTGCAAACACAGCAAAACCGGTCATTGGCTATTCCTCTTCGTAAAAGAACCAACAAATTTAATTTTCATTCGGTATACTTGATCTACTCATCTCCAGACAAAATTAGGTTACCGTTAAGCTAGAAGTGCATTAGCTTCTGTCCACCGAGGTCCCCAGTAACATTAGGTACTGTACTTTCTTAGAAAGTTCGCTAAGTTATAGTGGGTAGCCAGTCATTTGTTATTTCCAGCGTTTTTGAACATATTCTTAATTAAGTATTTGCAATAATATAATTTGGCTTTACAAAAACGGGTAAACAGCATTAGAGCTTTAAGTTAGTGTCAACTTAAGAGGATGGAATAACATTTAAAAAGAGATAATCCTTTTCAGTGTAAAATCGAACCTTTGTCTGAATATAAGTAGCACGAAATTGACCTTCATCCTAAGAACAGCTTTTTCGAAAATACATTTAAATTTGTTCCAAAACACATTTTGCCATTATTATACTTTTTAATCTTAAATCTAAATCAACTCAAACTAAATAGCTCAAACGCATTGGATTAAAACCCGCTTGATATTTTGGAATACTACTAAACGGTGAGTTCGTCTGAATACTATTTTTTGTCTCTTTTTATTTTGCATCTTTTCGGATACGTTCTGTACTTCGTTCTTTCATAACAGATCTCATAAAATTTAGTGTCAAGTATTTAAATTTTGTAGATTTGAAGAATTTGGTTCTCTAACCATGATGGTTTTTACTTCTTAGGACTATAATAAAGACTTTCAGTGGTGATTTTTGCCCATTTCTTTGTTTGAGCATGCTTCCTTTATACAAACAGAAACTATGAAATAAATCTTATTGAGCAAATAAATAAATAATTGTAATGCAAACAATTACACACGTTTTCATAAAGCAGAATGCGTGGGTTTGACTTACCTGTTGCTACCGGAGATGTCTAAAAACCCTGCAAAAGAAAATACAATCAATAACATTATATGTCTAGATCAAAATTGAACATACAATAAGAGGGCTGCCTTCTATATTTCGGGATTTGATATCAATAACAATTATTAACCAACAGCTTTTATTGTTTTTCAAATCACAATATTTTCCATAAAGATTAATAGACTTCTGCATGCACTTGAACCAACTATCAAAGCACTTTTCCACTCCGATTGAGGCACCTCCAAAACATGCATTTTGAACGCATTAACCGCTTCATCAGATGCCAAAAAACGTTGCCCTCGCAATTTATACAAAATATTTGGAAAACAAAGTAGCTTATTGGATACCAAGTCAGGATTATACGGAGGAGGATTCGTCAAATCGTCTTTTTGAATGGTCAAATGGTCACCTGTTGGAACTGATTAATGACGGTTCACATTCTCGTAGTGAGGAATGATCCGTCTTAAGCGGTTGGTTTATATTATTTCTTTAAAAACTATTAGTAAACAAATGGTTGTGTCTCATTCAAAATTCAACATTTTATGGTTGCGAATGTCTAGTATGTGTGAAAAAACAGGCGATTACTTGCTTAAAAGCGCATTGTGCACGAGCAACTTTTGTTGGATTTGGCTCGTTTTGAAAGACTCGCAGATTGTTCATGGGATGGATATCTCCATTCCTCTACGGCCATCTACCTTTTAGTATAAGATGACCCTTTGTCTCACGGATACTGCCCGAACCCAATCTCCGTATTCTACCACAACTCTCCACTAATAACCAAAATTACCGTAATAAAAAAGAAAACTCTTTACTTTTCTAACATCCGGACTTTCCTTGATACCCATTTTCGTACCCCCCCCCCCATCTATATCATTTAATCTTATGAGCTGTTTTGTTAGCTGTCTAACTAAGTTCCATTCCTTTCCTTTCAAGTCTACCAATACTATCGAAAAATCATTTATCCACTCGCTCCGTTTAACAGAAACTAGGTCCTTACAGCAGTTTTGCACCCCTCCCCACACTCGTGCAGTAAATGCGGCATATTTTCTCCTACTCCACTATTGCACATCTTCCTCACCGCCTGCAACCTAAATCTTGTCAAATATTCCCCATGATTACCATGCCCTGAAAATAGCTGTGTGAACTAGTAAGAACTTGCGTCCCTCCTCTCCTTACCCTCGGCATTAGTTCTTGCGTCCGTCTTTTCCTCTTTCTCTCTCCCAAAAATCCTGTCACTCTCTTTTTTCTCATCCGCCTCCTTAATTTTGCGCTGGCGATACGATGTATTTTACTAGTCCTCTCTACCCTACCCGCCATGCTCTTGCAACCCGATCTGCCCTTCTCCGCCCTCTTCTCTTCTCTTATTACCCCACCTTAATTTAATCATCCAACCCTGCCACAACACCTTTTCCACTGCTATCCGAATCTATACCACTCATAGTTCTCGCTTCCCCCATTACTAACTCTTAAAAGCTCTCGTGAATCCGTCATAATTTTCCAACCCTTCACTTTCTCGCGTATCCATTCTCATGATGGCTTCAAGGATCGTCTTTGCTTCTACCTGCCCAACATCTATCTCCCTCCATACAATTGAATGCTGTTTAATTTCGGGTTCATGCGCCTAGAGCCACGATTTGTCAACTTCACGATGTCATAATGTGTTTGGAAAGACCGTTTATCGTATTTTTTATCATTCTATTCGGCCAATTGACAGGAGCAATTGTCAAATTATGTAGGATCCAACGCTAAGGAATTATTTAACGACCAAATGTTCATGCAATATTGAACGTATGCCGGTTCCACTACTGGCCAACGATGTCTTAATCTCGCATTGAAACGTGACTATCTAACAGTTTCAGTTAAGAAACAGCATCAATGTTTTCCGTAACAACAACCAATTTTGGACGACCTTCACGAAATTCGTTCTTCACTGAAGTATGGCCGCGATTGAAGTCGGCAAACCATCGATGGTGTTTCATCGTCAAAAGTTGAATTAAGTTCACTGTTTGTTGGGTTAATATACTTCTAAAGTTGTATAAAGTAATATCTCGAAAATGTTAACGATTTAGTTCCATTTTAGCCGAGACATTTTTTCAAGTTACTGTAAACAGCACAAATAGCGCCTTTTCCAGTACGTTCTAAGCACATATACCATCAAAAAGGTCAGCCTTTACGATAGAAACGTTAGTGGAGAGATAGCCGTCACCAGTTCAACGCAATCCCGAAATATAACGAAAACCTTTGTATAACTAGATACGTAACATTCTCAGCATTATTCAAAAGACATGCAACAGATTTAAAACTTTTTCTAATACCAATTCTGTGACTATTTTACGACCTTCCTGATTATTAGCTGCAGGTTTGCGTTATAAATTATAACTGGCTTATTTGTAACTATACTTTCTGTTCAAATACTTTTTTAGCAATTAAAAGCATTTCATACATCTATCAAATGTAAATTATAGTTGATTAATCGGAGCTATTCGTGCTCTAGAAACCATTGATCTTGTCAACATCTCAATATTGCTTGAATACGAAAGACTAACTATAAATCCACCCAAATTAATGAGAAAACGTATTGACTCACCGAGTCTGCAGACTATAACTCTCCTTCTACTTTACAAACTGAAACCATCATTAGCAACGAAGTAATTTTGCTTACAAAATGCGCTACAAATTTTTATTTCTAACTCTCGCGCGTCATTTAATCAAACACTAGTTAATACCAAAGAATTTATTAATTTCAGTTTGTTCAATGAGCTTTAGTCTGAAATTATTCGAAAAGGTTTTAGAGGTTTTGGCAGGTTATATTCTACAAAGGGGCTATTTCAATATGATATTAATTTAGAACCAGTAAGTAAACCAAAAACCTCCTAACATATTTAGGTAAAAGCAGCATTAGCAATAGTAATTTTATACTCTCCGTATCTAATTAGGAAAATTATCAATAAAAATCGTGGTTATGACCGTCCACAATAATATTTTAATCAATTCAGGTGGAGTTCAGGAAATAACAAAATCATAAAATTAATGCGTTCACACAAACTGAAGACATTGAACTTAACCATAAGGAAGCTTTAAAAGCACAACGTGTGAGAACGGAATTTTTAAAAGAAGGAGAAAACAAAATACAAACGATTAAATCCAAAAGTAAAGTTAAGAGGAATATCATGGTTTAGTATAACGGACGTATGTAGGCCGAGGGCCCTCGATCTGTGGCCGGTGACAAATTGCTTTGAACTTTGCTGGATCATTTATGTTAAAAAGATCAAGTACGCGGGTGAAGCATAGATTTAAATCATGTTGGTGGTGTATCAAAAGTGTGATAAGTGGATTTCACTCTGCAACTAATTTGGAAATTAAATCCATGGCAGAGCGACTTAATGTGTCAAGGACGTAGACGGGTGAATAAGTAGGTAAGCCTGAAAATCCTTAGACTATTAAACTGTGAGTACCGATTTAAGCTTCTCTTGTTTTATTTTGGTTTAGGTTGATAAAATGCCATTGCGAACTTGTAAATATAAATTGTAATTGGTTCGTAAAGCGACAGAATTTTCATTGTATAAACTTAGTATTTTTAATGGACATCGGAGTTGCGGAAGCGGAAGTTGTATTGCGTTTTTTCTAGGCATTGTTTTTAAAAGCATTTTCAAATAAATACGATTTAAAGATGTCGTGTAAAGTAATCTAAGAAATAGGTACAATAGAATGGTACCATTATTTACGGATTAGAGTTGTGTAAAACATCTATTAATAATACCTGGCTCGATGGAGTTGGTTTTAAAGATTAATCTACGTGCAATTATATTTTCCAAATTTAGTGCTAATAGAGTTTAAATTTAGATGGATTTTTGTTTGAAATTAATTATAAGATAGGAAAATTTAATCATTCTGAAAAGATATCTAGTTACCCCTGTAATGTAATCACGTTTGGGAGAGGCCGTTATTTTAGGAAAACAATTTTATTTGATAGAAAATTATAGTGTTTTTTAAACGTGAGGTTAAGAAAGGTGATGAGATGACGAAATTTTAGAACATTGAAAGCAAGGAAACCTGGTACAAAATATCGAACCTTTTTTAGTATTCCTTACCAAATTTTTAAAAATAATGACATTTAACAGACTTATTATTTATTTATGAATCGTACGTCAGATAAGAGCAGCGCTTCATTATTTGACAGAGATGATGCATCGAGCTGAACGAAAAATTGACAAGTATTTTAATAATAGTGAATTGCTTTTCAACGTCTCAGTCACTTCATTGATTCTTCTTTGCATTGAATTGTTTTAAAATGATTCCTTATTAATAATATTCGACTCTGGCGTATAAAGCACAATGCTTATTTACTTACTTCGTAGTTCCTCTACACTTGTGTGATTTTCGTTTCTACAGTAATAATAAAATATTATAAGAAGCTTGTAATTCTTTATTACATTATTCTGTGACGACAAAAAGTTTTAATGTAGTTCGGTATTTAAGGTATTTTTTCCAAGTACTTGAGCACATGGTTAATCTTTATCTTTTTGTCTAAGATGCTTCGTTGCTTCATTTGAAAATAGTTTTTAACGAATAACATTTAAAATAACCGTTCGTACAATACTGTATAAAGCCATATTTCTGCCTGTCAATATTTTTTTCTCAGATTCAGAAATAATAAAATTTGTAATAACGTTCGGAAAATAAAAAGTTTAATTTACACTTGGTTTGATTATTTATTTTCCACAGTTTTGAATGATGATTGTTGACAAAGCACAAAAAATAATTAAACGTGTTATTTGAAATCCAGCCCGAATCGATTTGCATGTACTCATATTTCTGTCGAAACATTGTAACGCTTCAATTGGTTTTACAACGGTTATATTTAATAATTAATCATAGGGAATTTCAAATCACTAATTTAAAGTATATTATACTTAATTGCCTAAATTGGTTTCAGCATCTACAAGTATTACACATTGTAATTCAGCTAGAAAATGGATCGTGTGATTAACCTTGTCTTATTTTTAAGAATTATTTTTTATTATCAAGTATTATGTCATTTTGAGTTCCCAGCAATTATTTGTGGCAATTAATCATTATTATGTATTTTGCGGCGTAAACTTTTTCTTATGCTTCGAAATAGGTATACGTCGCCGCTCCGACAAATCAAAATGCGCAATGAAGAAGGGGGATGGCTTTGGCAAGGAAAAAAACAACCGCATGAGACACTCTACACGTAGCTATCCTACCTGAAATATCTGTGCAGTAGCGCTTTATAATGCAGTGAAATTTACCTTTGTTGATTCCTTATATCTATCTTTACCGTACCGTTTGTTCTTATATGTTGTTGGTAATTAAACAATAAAACTTACTGCTAATTTTTTCTAGAGAGGCCACTGAAACCCACACCCAGTGGAATCAATGAAACAGAAACAATATCTTTGGTATTCTAGCATGGCAGGTGCCGTAATACAATGATTCATTAATTGGTTTTACCAGTAATTTAAATACTTAAGAGGACTAAAGATAAGCGAAGTTTACTTAATTAGCATACTCATTTTGTAAATTATTTAATAATATTGTTAGTAAATTCTTATGAAACCGATACGTCCTCTGTATAGACACGCGTTGAACTACAGTACCTTTTTCCTGTCTAATTAGCAAGTAACAACATGCGGAATAGCGTGAATTAAGCTATGTAATGGTAGTCCAATAAACGCGAAGTAAAAACCATTAGCTACGAGGATACATTGGAGTCTAGGACAAGATCAGTTTTTACAATAGCAAAAAATGAATATATGACACACTTGTTACGTAATTCGTGGCAGCCACGTTGGTTCGTCAGATTTATGCTACGTTGGTTCGTGGCCGTACGTAACACAAAGAAAGGACCGGGCTCAATCGGAGAGTAGGGGGGGGGGTGTAAGGAATTAGTAACAGTACCTGCAATAGAAAAATTAGAATAGTAAACCTGAAAAAAAACAAATTAGTCCTGCAAACCTGAAACAAAGAAAAAGCATAGCATACGGATCAAGTATAAATTGTTTAGTACTTTGTAGAATAAAAAAAACTGTTGGGATAATCTATATAATATAACAACGTTAAAAGCAATATAACAAATCTTTAGTACAAAGTGAGGTAATATCGGGGAGTAGCAGAAACGTTTCCTCACACACCAATTAGACATAAAGCATACCAAATTTTAACAAAATATAAATAGGTAAACACAATTAATATGAGTAGTCCAGTAGTATTGATTTTTCTTTTTTTTCTTTTATTTAAAATAGCATGCAAGTCTATGGTAAAAGGTCTCAGAACGCCAACGGTATGGCAAAGCAACGGATAGATATTTAAAGTCATATCAAGTAGGAAATAGTTCAACTTACATAAAGTCCTTCAGTAACGCCTCCTTGCCTTTGAAGCGTGGGATTCACGAGGTCCTGCACTAGCGAAGCACTTCACCCTTTACTGGGAGGGTGTTGATGGAACTTATCACACGTTACCCTAATCACACCTACGTATTTCACTGGTGTTAGTAACAGACATTTTCAGGCTGATGGAACTATGTAGCATTGATAAATTTCTTGTTAATTCTAGTTCTTGAGACAATAATTTCGAAATATTCTGAAGCACTAGTTTAATTTCAACTGGGACCAAAGGTATATTATTTTCATAAACATCCCAAAAAGCAGTGAGAAACTTCAACCAATACCTTGGTAAGCCGGTAATCTGTTATATTTCACAAATAACGTAATTTGCGCGAGCAATGATCTATTTTAGATTCTTTGGGGTTAGAAAATTCAGAAACTACAGTATCAACTGTCTTTACATGTGAATGAGATACATGTTTATAAGAAGCAACCTTTTTGTTTAGAAACACTCAAGCTTAAAAACTGTATTTGGATAATCCAAAGTATGCACTAATCTGATAAAGAAAGGACCACACACAGTTCAAATATAAAAAGATAAATCAACAAAAAAACACAATTAGTAAAGCAACGCGTATCACTCAGTCAATGTTCCGTAAAACACACGACAAGTTCTACTACTGTTATTTCCAACAGAAAAGCAACAAAAACAATTAGTAAAGCTACGCTTATCACTAAAACCGTCCGTCGACTTTCCGTAAACAAGCACGTGCGGTCGAGTAAAACACGTTCGCCTATAAAGCATCTTTCCTTCAATCGCCATCCTCAGAACTACACTACACTACAGTTAATATATAACTTTTATTTCACAAGAAAACTCAAATAAAAGCACAATTAGTAAAGCAACCAGGAAACAGTATTTTTAACGTGATATCTCGGAACAAAACACAAACTACAACTCTCCACTCTAATCTGTTCATATAAAACTCGTTGCTATTCCAACACCTTATCGTAAATTATCTAGACTTGTATATATCCACATAAGGAACAAAATTTATATGAATGCTGCCATCATATCTACTAATTAATTACAAGCTGTTTATCCTTTCCGATAAGTTGGAAAGCAATTTACGAATAATTCTATTTAAAACTCGATCCTTGCAATTTATCTATTAATGAAAATCAATCTTCAATTAAACTATTTTTAAATTAATACACACGAGTTAAATTGCATACAAATCTGAATTATTCTGAAGTATTTCCTTTATACAAACAGCGATCCCAAAGAAACGATGTATTTTTAAGTACGCTAACAGAAAGGGAGCGTAAAAATGTTAAACTATAAAAAATGCCCGTTACACACTTCTAGCACGATCGCCAAAACCGATAATAATTATTATTCCAATCCGAACTTTATCACTTAAATGTACCATTTTTATTCGTACAATTTATTCCCGTAATTACAATTAACTTGGCAGTCTGCTTTGATAATTTGCCAACAGCTACCTACTAAACAGTACACGTTTACTACAAAGTATACATCAATTTGCTTATCTAAATGGTTCTTACTCTAATGTATAAAAACTTAAAAGTGCTTGTACTAAAGTGCTTTACTATCTCGTTTTTTACAGATTATTTCCATTAACTCCAGTATGTACGAATTTGAAATAATAAGATAGCTCAAAATCTGCAAAAATATACAGGGTGCCCCATTTAAATTAAAAAAGTTTAAAGTATTAATCGGAAGTACATTATTAGAAAAAGAATCACATCGCATTTTGCCTCATACTTATTTACAAAGTTGTATAAATGTCGCCCTTTTCGTTTTAAATATATTTACTTAGTTCTATACCCAACCCAGTATAAACATTCTTAAGAAAAATTAATCATACCAAAATTTATTTAGCTTAGTGGAAAGCGTTTTTGGCGAACAAAATTACTTTCTAAATTTTTAAACTAAATAAAAATGTTCACTTATTTACCATCACGGTAGGAAGCTGCAAGAAGTGAGTTTTTTACCTGGAAATCTTGAATTTTGCCAAACCCTTGCTGTTGCAAGCAAGGTAGGGAGCTTTAACGTGCGTGACAACACCCACACACGGGACCTCCATTTTACTTCTCATCCGAACGAGGCGTATTTTTCTAAAAAATGCTCGCCTAACATTTTTCAAGCGGACCGTGTCGCGATTTGAACCCGGGACCTTGGGCATAGTAGTCACACCCATACCAACTACACCACGGAGCCGCCCTGATTTTTGACTATAGATACCTCGGAAACAACTAAAAGCCATTGTATCCTGGATAGAATTCGTTTTAACCAAATCCTGCTGTGACTTCTTGAATTTCGAGCAAAAAATTGGATGTTCTAAATTAACAAGAAGTTGTCTATAGCAACCAATTGGACTTAGAATTGAAAGTAACCAACATGCTAGGGTATTATTCCGAACCTCAATGACTAATCACATTAATCTTATACCTTATTTTCAAAGGTATCTACTCAAGTTTGCATGTTATCTATTTCGATAGAAATGACAAACTGTTCGAAAATAAGTCGTGCCCTCCATAAAAGCATAATTCGGACAACTAAATTACCACTGCAAATTGAAATTATTTTGGTCGTTTTTCTTTATCCCACATGTGTGAAATTATGTTACTAACAAATTACTACTCAAGTTTGTATGTTATCTATTTTGATGGTAATAACAAATTGCTTGGCAAAAAGTAATTCCCTCTATAAAACGGTTTGAGATTATCTTTAGCAGAATTCAGACAACTGAATTACCACTGCAAATTGAAATTACTTGTTCGTTTTTCTTTATTTTACATTTGTGAAATTATGTTACTAACAATTTAACTACAACCAGAAGAAGGAGTGTACTTATCCCGAATCATCATAATTTTGCGTATGAAAACTCTTCATTCAGAAAAGATGAGGTTACAGGCGCCAGCGTTATAAATTATTAATCAAAGCAAATTAATCATAAAACTTCAATAATTTAGAGTACAAAGTAACTGTGCTATTATTTCTAACCTACAACCGCTCTAATAAATTTGACAACCTTTGAGAATGAACCATGTTAGATACAAAAATAATCCTTACTTAGATCAAGAATACATTTAACCTATAAATTGTATTTCTTAAATAAAAGAACCGTAACCCTCTTGATAAGATTTGCCTATACAGAAACTGTTAAAATGAAATATAATTATAAACATTTCAAAAGAATGTTGCAGATTAATGTAGTACTAGTCTTTGTACTAAGTAATTAAGTAACGTTTTTATTTTAATTTGTAACATTAAGTAGAAATGTTACAAATGAAAAATCATTTTTAGTGGCAGCATTTAACAAGTTTTTTACAGTTTATGTTGTTTTAATATAAATAAAAATGTACTTAATTTTTCAATATTTTAAGTTAAAAGTTTACTGGACGCCTGAAGTAGTCTTGATTCTGGTCACAAAATATAAACAAAGTTAAAATTCAAACGACATTTATTTATAAAGCTTTGTCAACAAATGAATTCAAATCAAAGCCTTCTGTATAAAATTAGAAAGCAGGAAAATGGGTGAGTATAAAGGAGACACTCGCTGAAATAAATTTTAAAGCTTTAGAACTAAATAAAGTGTATCCTTAAAGAGCTCGAGCTTATGTGCATTAATCTTTAATTGGTAGTTAAAAATGCTTAAGTAACGACGATTAAATCAGTTTGTTCTAATTAAAAAGACCTTTGAATACTAAATGGTTTTATATTAAACTTGAAGCATTTACTAGAATTGTAATTGCAGTTAGAAAGCATAAAAGGGCAGTTGTTAGCTTTCCCTTTGATACTCAGTTCTTACCTTTTTAGCTGTTAATATTCGTAAATAACAGACCAACTTCTCATCGTTCAAAACATCTACCATAATGATTGTGATATAAATAAGTGAAAAATCACATCTGAATCTAACTCCTTTACAGATTGGAGCAAACGATTGTTACGTTCAAAACCCTGCAAACCAATTTTCCTGCATTTATTTTTAGAATGCCCTAAAATTCTTCAAACAAGCTCAATTTCCCGCCATTTGAATTAGTATTATTTAATAAAATTTCTCAAGTAATTACTCTATACAACAGTTTGCTTTATAAAATCAAACAGCTGTATAGGAAACATTACGTTACAAAGTAGTTGCAATATTTCCTAGCACCTGCAGTGATTACATTTTAATTAAAAGCTGCAACTTTCTTCTAAAAGACCACTCACCACCTGCAACATCTGCTTACAATGTACTAGTTATCTGGTATTCTGCAGCTGTTAAGATGTTACAAAGTAACAAAAATGTTCTCCTTTGTTTAAAACCCTTTGATAATTGCGTTATCTGCTTGTTGGTAAGCTGCTACAGTTTGTATTTTGGCAGCTGTTGTCTGGAAATTCTGCACACATAGTAATTCGGCGATATCTTTGAAAATCAAATACCCTACCCCCATACATGATTCTGGCCTTATAAAATAGAGACCGTGTTTTGAAAAACACCATTAAAGATTAAAAAGATTAAAGATTGAATACAACATCCTTTTACCGAAAAGATACCCGTTATAAAGCCGCGCTATTAGAAATGCTCTCTGTGCTTGTATAAGTGAAGTTGGTAGTTCCAGCATGCAGCCAGCCCATAGAAAAATGCAGCCGCATTTTTCCAGCGTTAAAATGAGACCAGCACGAAGCTGATTGTGCAAGGTACAGTTTTTTATTTCCATAATCCTTTTATGCTGCTGTGAATTAAAGACTTTTCATTTGCTGCTATTGCTTATAATTATCCGATTAATTGGCACCACTCCCTTACAAAACTTACATACACGATGCACGAACAACTAGGTTATTATTCTATAAATTAAAAAGTAATTAATCAATGGTTATGTAGGAATCCGTTTTTATTGTTCCTTTTGTCTTTCTGAACTTATGCCTCAATTTAAGAGTATTTAATATATGATTAATTTAAGTTAGGGTGTCTAATGTTAGAGTTATATTATTTCTGAGAAAGTGCTCTTCACAAAGCAGCATGTACATCTAATTTAGGTATATTTCTTTTTCTAGATTTACTGTACAGTTTATGCTTAATTTTCTTTTATATGTATTTAAGGTGAACCATTAAGTAGCTATTTAGATCATAAGATGTTATATTTGCTTACCAATTTTTATCTATTATGACGCTTTCACAATCACGATTACGCAACTTATTTATTTTATTGCTTTGTAAATAGTCTTCCAAGATTCGATGTTATCAATAGAGTATCTTAGAGGCTTTCGATGCATTTTTGTTTTCACCCACGCCCCTTGCCGACATTTTTGAGCTAGCCCAACTTCTATCATTCTATCCCCCGTTCTGTTGTGGTATTCGGCGTAAACATTTCTTTACTTACTTTAACTGTTTTCTTTTGTGTTTGCGCGGAATACCGTAACGTATATTTTTGGCAAATCCAACGTGAGGCTGAATTTCGAAACCTTTCCTTATTTACTTAAAATTTGCTAATTTCTGAAACCGTTCTTCTTTGCTTAAAAATCCGTATCAACTTTTTGGAAACCTCTATTTCTACTTTATCTTGCATCTAGAATTTTCTGTACATACACCTGAATTACTATAGGTTTATGTAATTGAAATAACTTAGTCAAACATATGCTGGCTGTCTTTCAATGATAATTGTAAACCTACTTGATATATAAGCAAGACAATTTGTTACTAAATATTTAAACACTTACTGCAATATTTTGTATTCCTTCTATACAGATGATACGCTGACTGGCGAGATTCTCAACCAAGTTTCTAAAAATTACACTACAATTAATTACAGCATTTCCTTCTTTGCTGAAATTTCAACGGCACTAAAAACAACATCGCGGTTTATTTGCACCACACTTACAACTAAAAAAAAACATACACAAAACGCGTTCAGTTTAACACTTCACTGTTATTCAATGCTTTTAGGTTGCTATCTAACGTTATCCGACTTATACTTGAAGCTTTCTGAAGATGCAAAATAATGCTCTTTGAAAAAGGAACCTAAAACACCGGTGAGTATCATAAACGTGTACATTTCTAAAAACCCATTCGACTAACTATTGTTTGTTAAGCGTGATTTTATCCGTAGTCGTTTCTGTGATTAAAAATCTTGTACGCTGCACTTTCAACTAAAAATATACCAATCTCAACCGGACGTTCATGTATTTAAGCGTTAACCGTAATCCAATACTTTAAAATGATACTTCAAGTTTACCGACATAATGCTTGCTGATGGTGTAAAATAATGATACTTTGTAATTGCTAATTAACAATAGCGTTACACTTCTAAAGGATCCGATTAATTATCTTTTGCTTATTCGACATTTCTTTTTTGCAGCTGTCTCTAAGCACACATACAAATTAATAATCACGAATGCTTGCATGTGATGAAAGCTAACATATCTTCCTTGGAAAGATTGTTACTATTGAAATTACTTTAGATTTTTTATTTGCGAGTTACCAGAATTGTGTTTTCGATGGCGACTCAAGTTCTTTTTGGCCCTGTCTCTATTCTTAATACCACCTTCTATTTACTGGTATTTTTGGATACCTTGTTGTGAGTACCAATGACTTGTACTACTCCTTCTATCCCTTTGACCGCTGTAGAGGAACACATTCCTGCTACAGAATCTTCGAACGTGTTACCTATAGCAATGTCTACTACTATTTTTAACTCCATTCCAAGTTATGGTCAGCTAGTGTGTGACTGGGATTTAAAATTTTCCGGCGATGGCCAGATGTCTTTGGACGCATTCTTGTTACGCGTTGACAAATTATGTCTAGCGCACAATGTTTCTCCTTCTCAGTTATGTGCTTCTGCGTCCGATTTACTATCTGCCAACGCTCTAATTCTATATAGGGCTTATAAAAATTCGATAACCAAGTGGTCCGATGTTGTTCAGTTGCTACGCAAAGAATTTCAACCTGCTAACTATGACAGAAAACTTTTAGACGAAGTCAAACACACATATGTAGAACCAAATTTTGCTTACAAGTTTGCTATGATTCAGAAAAGTACTTTTACCTCACATGATCGAACGGTTAAAATTCCTCTTACGGCTACGAGTAGACCAAATACTTCTTCTGTGATTTCTGCTATTCTTATTCCTGTGTCTACTTCTACTCGTCAGGTCACATGCTTTAATTGCGATCAACCTGGTCATGTGTCAACACGTTGTACTCGTCCTCAAGTACTACATTGCTATGGTTGCGGACATAAGGGAGTTACTCGACGCATTTGTCCGAACTGTCATCCTACTTCTAATAAGAAACAAATTTCTTCTGTTTCTAGCTCTATGTTCTTTTCTGTGCCTCCTTCACAAGTTGAGCCCATACTTCAAATTTGTGACGTACAGGTAGCAACTTAAGAGTTTGTTCCTGCTTTCTTAAATGATTCTACCAAAGAAATTCCTGTCGTGCCTGCAATAACAGAGGTAGCTGAAGTGACGATAACTTCGAATACTGCCAGTGAAGGTCCTGTCGTAATTAGTGAACCTGTATGTATGATGCCTGTGGCTGTTGTTGTCAAGGTTTTACCTGATCCTGTTTCTTTATCTGCTGTTGTCGAAGAAGCAGTTCTTATTGTGGTTGAAGTTCTGCCTGTTTTTATTCCTTTATCTGACGTTGATGAAATTCTACTTGATTCTGAACTGTTATCTAACGTTGACGAAGTGATTCTGTTCCTTTATGTAACGTTACTGAAGTGTTATCGGATTTTGCTCCTTTTCCTAAGATTGACACTCCTACAGCCAATGCTGTTTTCTTTCCTAACGGTAATACTGCTATTCATTTATCTAACGTCGATACTCTGGCAGTCAATGCTGTTCCTTTTTCTATCGTTGACTTTTCTATAACTGATACTAAAAACAAAATGGTTCTTTCCATAACGCCCACTAACTTTCGTAAACCACTACTACCTCCACCTTTGCCACCACTTACTGAACCTCGTGCTACAATTGCTACACCCCTTGTTAATCCTGTTTTGCGGAAAACCGCCCAACCAATGCTACCCCTTGCTCCGGTATCTCAACCCACAAAACCGGTTAACAAAAGAAATAAGAGGAAAAAATATTCTGTATTGATTCCGAATCTGAAGATGTAGGTCGGCAAAACCCCAATGTCCTTGATCTTGCTTCGTTTTCCTTCTGGCGATGCAAACGCCTTAAGCCCCATTACTAGTTCTCTACGTCCCCAATTTCTATACTGACTCCGCCCATCTTTAGGACTTTATTTTTGGACTTTATGATTTCTTGTTTTATAATGATTTTATTGTCCTCATTGGTTTTATTTCTCTTCTTTTGTTTTTTTCTCTTCGTACTTACCCCAACCCCGTGTGGGTACGGGAATCCTGCCTGTCGTAAGAGGCGACTACAGCGGTCTAACACATACACACACACACATACACACACATATATACATACACACACACACATAACCATACACACACATACACTCCCTCCACACATATACATTTCAGGTTGTTCTTTTTTTGTTTCCTTAGTTTTGGTACTACTTACCTCTAGTTTTATTTTTAGGTTAGTTTTTTATTTTTAGTTTTACTTCTCCAGTCCTTTTGATACACCTTCCTTTCCTTACCTTTCTGCTGGTTTTCTTACTGTTAGTTCTCTTACGAACTTAGTTAAATTTTTTTCGATTTGCTTCCTGTGGTAGATGCTTTCTAGATCTTTTTCTTTTCTTCGTAAACCATGTCTTAGTCGACTTTTAGGCCTAGTTAGCTACTCTTTCTTCGATTGTTCGTTTAATACGGTTCTTTGTTACCACAGTTTGAAGTATCGCAACGTTTCTATCCTGCATTTTCATTGTTCCCTTGCATACTTTGAGGCTTGACATTTATTGTCTCATATTGGCTTGTACTGTAGGTTTTCCTCCTTGCTCCTTTTCTTACTTTGTGTTTTTTTCGCGAGAAACCTATTTCTTTTTCTTGAGGCGGAAAACGTTACTAGTTTCTTTGCTAGAGATATCCGTTCTTCGACGACTTTTTGCAGTGTGAGGCCATTCCATCTATGTCCTCGATTATTGCTACCTTATACGTTTCCTTTTTCTATATCCTTTACTCTTCTTGACTTGATCCAGTGTACTGGTCTTCAAGCCGGATAAAAACTTTTGTGTTAGTTCTCGAGTTATTCTTGTATTTTGTAAAAAATTTTTTCCATTTTACTCTATAAGTGTGTACTAGTTTTTTTGTAGTTTAGTAAGATTTTTTTTTTATTTTATCTTATTAGTGTGTATTAGTTTGTTTTGTAAGATTTTTTTAATTTTCCTATTAGGGTGTACTGGTCTTCAAGCCGGATAAAATTTTTTTTTTTTTCGGTTTTAAGTTATTCCTGTTGTTCTTTTGACAAATTTTTGTTTGCTTTGTTTTATTAATACGCCGCTGCGTTGTTTCTACTTCTAACCCCGACCTTTTAATTTTGCTAGGAGGGTATTTGTTACGTTCAAAACCCTGCAAACAAATTTTCCTGCATTTATTTCTAAAATGCCCTAAAATTCATCAACAAGCTCAATTTCCCGCCATTTGAATTAGTATTATTTAAGAAAATTTCTCAAGTAATTACTTTACAAAAGTTTGCTTTATAAAATCAAACAGCTGTCTAGGAAACATTACGTTACAAAGTAGTTGCAATATTTCCTAGCACTTGCAGTAATTACATTTTAATTAAAAGCTGCAGCTTTCTTCTAAAAGATAAGACCACTCACCACCTGCCTACATCTGCTTACAATGGACTTGTTATCTGGTATTCTGCAGCAGTTAAGATGTTACAAAGTAACAAAGTGTTCTCCTTTGTTTAAAACCCTTTGATAATTGCGTTATCTGTTTGTTGGCAAGCTGCTACAGTTTGTATTTTGGCAGCTGTTGTCTGGAAATTCTGCACACATAGTAATTCGGCGATATCTTTGAAAATCAAATACCCTACCCCCATACATGATTCTGGTCTTATAAAATAAAGACCGTGTTTTAAAAGACACTATTAAAGATTAAAGATTGAATACACCATCTTCTTACCGAAAAGATGCCCGTTGTAAAGTCGCGCTATTGGAAATGCTCTATGTGCTTGTATAAGTGAAGTTGGTGGTTCCAGCATGCAGCCGCATTTTTCCAGCGTTAAAATGAGACCAGCACAAAGCTGATTGTGCAAGGTACAGTTCTTTATTTCCATAATTCTTTTATGCTGCTGTGAAGAAAATACTTTTCATTTGCACGAACAACTAGGTTATTATTCTATAAATTAAAAAGTAATTAATCAATGGTTATGTTGGAATCCGTTTTTATTGTTCCTTTTGTCTTTCTGAACTTATGCCTCAATTTAAGAGTATTTAATATATGATTAATTTAAGTTAGGGTGTCTAATGTTAGAGTTATATTATTTCTGAGAAAGTGCACTTCACAAAGCAGCATGTACATCTAATTTAGGTATATTTCTTTTTCTAGATTTTCTGTACAGTTTATGCTTAATTTTCTTTTATATGTATTTAAGGTGAACCATTAAGTAGCTATTCAGATTATAAGATGTTATATTTGCTTCTACATCAAACGTTGATACGGAATATGTCATTATAACGCACACAAAAGACAACAAGTTGCATACCTCTAGGTGTCCTGATACTTAGCTCGCAAGCCGTCGGGGGTGAGTCAGCATAGAAACGCCTTGGTCGTCAGGATATATTTACCCTACTACTATAACTGCAGCAGCGGTCTACGGACAAAAGCAGTTGGTCTACAGACAAAATCAGTTGGTCTACGTAAAAAAGAACCTATTTGGCCTCCAGCTAAGAAAATGCAAGACACTTCCTAGTTGTCGAACATAGAAGAAAACAAACGTGCATTGCTTTTGAAATACGGTGACGAATACTGTAGAAAATATTTCGACGTACAAGCTGTAGAATCACATTCAACAATAGTTCAAACAACACTGAGCGAACTGCAAATCCTAGCTTATCGAAGCGCGGTAAAACTGGAAAACCCGGCTTATATAAGATAGTGCGCGACCTTATTTCAACAAGTCCTTACATTGGAACAATGGAGAAAACTATTATACGGAGGTCGTAAGGTATACCAAGATAACGGGTACCTAAAAACAGGATATAACTATTTAGTTTATCGAATAAACTTGTCGTTTCAAAGCAAGGGGATTTAAATTGAGGAATTTATTGGAAAGCGTATTTATTATTAATTATGTTGAAAATAAACGTAACACTCTCATGGCAGAATACACGTAGGTCATCGTTAAATAGAAAGTTTACGTTGCAAACTTGGAATAACACATTTGCACGCGCTTGGCATGTTAATGACCAATTGATGGACCTATATTTTTATTCTTTATAGGAGTTTCAGAACCATCAGACACCGTCTAAATGTTAACATTTACACAGTTTACTACCCTTGGGATCGCTTTGAAGCATTTATCCGATTCGATTGCATTTTGAAAAAAGATTTCATAACTCTGTGAATGTAAAATGAAAAGTAATTTAGAATTGAGTTTTTTATATGAAACCCGAACACACGGTATTATTTGCAGATACATACACACTGTATGTTGATCTATGTGTTATACAATCGTATGTAATTAAATTTCAATATTTCACAAAGCGAAAAAGGTATGTTCATTGGCTTAAAGTAATCTTAAATATTAATGGTTTATAATCCCTAGAAATTTATTCACAAGCATATTAAAATCTTGTAATCAGTCCCTGAGTAAAAATTTTTTTTAGAGAACTCTAGTCATGCTTATTATGATAGACCGTTGTAACAGTACGTGATATTATTTTTAATTTAAACATTGAATTAAACTTCAGGTTTCGTTAAAAACGACCTCAGGAAAATTTTTCTTTGTTAAGAATATTTACTTTACAAATGAAAATGGAAATTTATAAAAGTTTTCAATATTAGCTCATTCATACCGGTTCGTCGTAATTCTAAAATACCTCTTTTATTTGGGCTACAGTTCACCAACTTCACACAAAATCAATGATCCCGCTATATAGAACCAAAGACAATATAGGTCTGCCATTAAAATGTCGATATCCATACTAGGAAGTTAATTAGTACAGAACTATATGAAGCGGGACACCTGTAAACTTTTTAATTAGATTGACGAGAACGCCCTAATTACTGACCTGCACATCAAATATTTATACTGCATTAAGTAAAGTAGCTTTTCTGTGGAAGGGGGTAAAAGAAATTGCTAGAGTTGAAAAACGCTTTGTTTGTGGGACACAAAAACTACTTTGTTATTTCCAGAGTGTTAAAATTAACGCAATTTTCATGATTTTATATTAGGTTGTTTCCTTTTGTTTCTTTATTTTTAAAATTATTTTTTTAAATATTTATTACTACTTCGATAAAATTTAATTTGCATTTCTCTAGAAAGTACAAAAAGAACTTTTTCATATTGAAATGGCTTTTTGAACGAAATGCATCAGCATAAATCGCCCTAACAAGATGAAGTAATAACTTAAACTTTTATGCAATGCGTAAATGATCATTTCAAATCGAGCTAATAATTAAAAGGTGGATAAATAAGGTCCAGGACAGGATTTGAACCTGTATCTTCGACTTTCGCGGTCGATGCGTTTTCCAACTACGCCACCGAGATGGATGTGACGTGCCCTATTTCATAATTATAATTATTTCATTGTTAGATAGGCATAATTAAGTAGGTTTAGTAATGTAGCGGTCATTATATTAATATATAGTGATATGTGCAAGTACAAAATTTTTGAGTATGTCTTGCATTGAATGAAGTTTTATTGTGCTTGTTTATGGGATGCGCAGGTAGAAGATAGAAGAGCATGGGCCGCCTGCTTGTTAAGACGTAAGCACGCCTAAAAAATTGAATAGTTATGTGAGTAATTCGAATATTAGCTATAAAAGTAAGATGCAGTAAATTATATTTAACACTGGTTGTCTTAAATAATTAAAGTGCTTCAGTTGGTTGACACAATACAGTTCAAGGACATTTCGACCCCGAGCGCAGCCTATTGTAAATACAGAGAAAATTTGGCAACGAGAGAATTGTACAACTCGCAGGTACCTAACGCCACATATTTGTTACGAATTGTAGGTAGAAATTATTGTTTATGTTAGAATAAGGGTATATAATAATATTACCAAATTAGGAAGTGTTTTTTTATATTGTATTAGTTAAATTTAATGTTTTGCATTTGCTTAATGTTGGTAGATTGATGCAATTCGTTTCATAAATCAATGATATTGAATTTAAAAATAAATGCTATAATTGAGCTCATTTTTGTATATATTTTAAGTCTATCGTTGTAAAACCCGCGTATGAGATCAAAGTAAGTAACGGTATATTTGGCGCCCAACGTGAGCGATTGTTTTAACTGTATACTGGTTGATGTTGGAATCTGTGTATAAACAAAATAAATGCTAAAGTACCGTATTTGTAAAAAGAGGAGTAGGTTCTGTAATGACATTTAATAATAGTTCTTGTGAATAGCCTACAGATTTACGTTAGAATTAAACTGTAGTTGTAATTGATCCATAATAATGTCTCGTAGAAAATCGAAACGGGCCTTTAAGAGGAAGAAGAGGACGTCGAAAGTAAGGATAGATTGCTAGCGGTTGATGGTACTTTGGAACGATTAATGCAAAGTATGAAGTGTATGGAATAAAGTATCAATAAATTAGTAATTTCGAAAAGAAATAATTAACGGTTACTGAGGAACAGAATTTAAAACAAATTTTGCAGACATATGATCGTAGTAATATTTCACTTTGGAAAGATGTGGGGGTAATTTGTTAACTTTTTCGCCGGCGGGAAATATGCACCCCGTAGAATTTATGCGGAAATTGATTAGTTTGACAAATAAGGCGGGGATTCAAAAACGAAAAGGTTTCTTTTGCGGTGAATTGTCTACGGGGATGGGCTAGTAGTTGGGCGAAAGCAAAGGAAGATGCTTTTAATACGTTTGAGGAGTTTTTGTACGTTTCATGTGTAGGTATTGCAGTGCTGAAGATGAACGTAATATATTTTATAAAATTAAGTATGGCAGATATGAAAGAGGTAGTAAGGCTGATTATTTTTTTAAATTGTTGTGTGAAGCGTCATCCTTAACCAATAAATTAACGGAAAATTGAAATGTCAAGGCAACATTTTCCTCCAGAAACGAGACGTGGAATATTAAATTTAAAACCTGGGGGTGTAGATAAGGTTGAAGAATTTTTAAGATACAGGATACAGGAGATATAATGAAAGAGGAAAATTGTGTGTGAAAATGGGGGAAAAGGCAATTTCATGACGATGATGGCGACGAGGGTGTTAATAATCATGAGTCAAGATCACCAAACATAAATTTACAGAGGAGGCGGTAGCTACTATTTTTAATCAAGAACCGGAAAATGATTTACTTTCTGAAACTGAAGAAGGGGTGAAAGTGCCAACTATTTTACCATGCATAAAGGTGAAAATAAGTTATATAAGAGTTAAAGCTTTGAATGACTCCGGTAGTCAGTTTAATTGTGTATCCCAATGGGTATTTAGAAAAATTAAACAAGTTGATTGTAAAGTACCAATCTTTCCCGTGAATGATATTACGGTCAGTTGTGCATTAGGAATCGGAACTACAAATTGCAAGCATTATTATGGGTGACTTTCAAAGTTTTCAGTATAAAGTTCCGTTTATTATAGTTCCAGGTCGTGATTTGATTTTAGGGTGTGAATGATTAGAAATGCATAAAGTTAAAATAAAGTTTGAGACTCGTGTGTCAACAGTTTTCGAAGAAAGGAATGTTTACCAACATTTTTAAGATACAAGGAGTAACGGAAACAAATTAGCCGGTAGTATTGAGCAAACAGAAAGAGCCCGAGAAAAATAAGAAGACGTATAGTATAAACGATAGGGAGGATGCGGTAGCGAAAGCAACGTTATTTAATAATGTTCAAAAAGAACGCTTATTGCAAGTGTAGAATCAGCACAAAAATATTTTTCTGTTCAACCAGGTTTGATACAAGATTACATATATATATATATATATATATATATATATATATATATATATATATTGCCGTGGTACTCGGGTAAAATCCACACCAACAAAAATATATTCGAAAATATTTATAAAATTTTCAAATTCGAAAATAGAAAATTTTCCAAAAATTAAATTATACAAAAAAAATATTCTTACCCGTTTTTGACTCTTCCTCGGTTGAATGGCCTTCTTCAACTGCTTCCGGCTAGCTCATTTGGACCTCCTCTTAGATATCTATATTCATTCATAAATCCTATCATTCACGCACACTCCCAATAAAACCACAAAATACAACAATCATACAATCTTTTATTTATTCCTATTTACAAAGGCAATTCATTATTATTTTATTGTTCACTTTACACTTCAGTAAATTTTATTCAGTAATGTCTTGTATTTAATTTTAAAATCATCAAACACATCAAAAGTACTCGGAGTAAATGGACCTTGAATAATACCTTCTCTAAAATTCCTTCATTATAATTTATTTATTTATTTTAATACTCTAAGTAAACTGTGGGGTATGGTAAGCTCATAATAACCCAATTAATGTATGCCCTTCTACTTTGCATACTCTAAAACTAAAAAAAAACAAGCCATGTACTCTTCACAAAATTTCGCGTTCTGAGGGAACGTTTAAAAGCTTTCTAGACACCTTCAATTTCTAGTTGAATACCATAATAAAGTCATTTACACATATTCTGTTCAATACGTAAATAATTTACACTACCTTGAAAAACACTCTCATACGTCACCCCAATATTTACAGTTTATAGGAATCACAATATTAAATCGTTACCTGGAATTTCTAGAAGATCTTCGCACTGTAGATGATGCCATGAAAATTTCTATCCCGCAGCAGGTCGTTTCTCGCAATTACTAGACGACTTCCATTTCAGTTGATCCGCCAACGCCTTCTTCTCGGTGTAACCAAATTCCAAATTTCATTTCACAGTAATCTACGTTACTTAATGTACCCGACACGAGTTGATTAAAAATTATAGGTGGTACCTCAATTAAAATAATAATAATCTCGGCACATTAACCGCGTTTTAATTTAATTTAGAAGCTACTACTAAGCAATACAGTTAAAAATGATTTGTCAATACTTACAACTTCGTGTCAACTTTTATACGTGCTTTTGGGACGATCGAAATAATAAGGCACGAAGTTAAAATACAAGAGAGAGAGTCCTAGTTCTCTAGAGTATATATATCTTTCGACTGTAACCTCTCCAAGCCCCCAGTTATTCGAAATCCTGCTCACAACAACACATTCTAACAATTTTGCACTCAACCCCAATTTCAAATCTACGAATTTCCGTACCTCGTTATAAAATTTTAAGAAACTTGCGCTACACTATCCTCGTGTCTATGTCAAGTCAAACTAACCTATCGACCAATCGTAGATCCAATGACGTTTCTTAAATCCCTCCTCTACTATTGCGCTCTCATGCTTATACGTTTTCTACGTCTCATTCTAACCTTGCTTGAGTGGTAGAAAAATGAATATTCTTGTTTGTTCACTGTTTACACACGTGGACTGTCTATGTGAGTTAAATAACCCCCTCATTAGCATTTCCCGTGAATATAAGCAACGGTTTATCCGACATTCTCTGTAACCATTTGTTATCTACACAATTTAAGCAGAACTTGACCTTGATAAAAATACGCAGGTGTTCAATCGTAACATTTTAAATAACACTTCTACGAGTTGGATATTCCACGTATTTTAACCCTCTTGATATATTTGTACGTTAGAAACGCGTCTCATCTTGGTATTACCGGGTTTTTAAATGCTTTTATGCATATTATACATCAATAATAGTTCAATTAAATTCAAATTAATTACTAAATTAATGGCATTGGCTTCTACCATTTAATTTCTTTGCAAACCTACTTAAATTTCATTAATTATTTATAAAATTTCGTTAATACCTGACACTTAAAAATGAATTAACTACTATAATTTTCGCACGTACTTTCTGGTTGTTCCTTTATACAAGGTGTTTTGAAATTGCTTCGTTTATATTTATTTTTGATCTTTTAAAACCATTATAATATATATATATATATATATATATATATATATATATATATATCATAAAATTAAATGACTGTACCCCGTTTTGTTTAAAATCTTATCCCATCCCATTTGTTCACAAGGAAAAAGCGCGATCCCAGATTAAGGAAATGTTGGATTGGGGGTTATTGAACCTGCACGCACCGAATACATTAGTCCCTTGGTTGTGATTATTAAAAAAGATCGAAGTATTCGCGTATGTCTCAATGCTCAATATTTAAATTCAAGAATAGTGGGAGATAAATTAATGCCGTCTAATCCGAAGAGTTAATTTTTGTGAGAGATAAAATAAAAGTTATGAGTACGGTTGATTTAGTGGTTTTTTTTGGCAAGTGTCAACACGCGAAAATTGCAATTTGAGAGTAATACCTTCCAATTCTGGGTGTTACCTTTTGGATTAAGTACGTCGGTAGTAAGTTTTATCAGGGGATTGGCTATTATTTTAGATGAAGGGATTTTCAATTTGCTACTCCATACGTAGAAGATATTTTGATCACGTCAGCTTTGGCGGACGAACACTTTCAACTCTTGAAGAAAAATACCAAGTGGTTCTGGACAGAGGTTGAACAAGTCGCTTTTAAAAATATCAAGGAATTATTTTTAGATCTTTGTTTTCTTAGCCATCCAATGTTAGAATCTTGTTTCTATATTCAATCTGACAGTTCAGGTTATGGTACTGGCGCCTGTCTGTTTCCAATCGAACAAAATGCAAATTAAAAGAAAGTTTTAGCTTTTACTAGTAGAATTGTCTAAGGTGGTGAACTGAATTATACTGTTACAGAGAAAAAAGCTTTAGCAATAGTTAATTCATTAAAACAGTCGCGTAGTCTGGTGTTAGGCAGGCCATTAACTATTATTACGGACCATAAAGCATTGTCGTTTTTATTAAATTGCCGTTTATTAAATTCACGATTTACTCGCTGGACTATTTTAATTGCAGAATACTCCTTCAATATTATTCATTGAGCTGGGAAGGAGAATATAATTGCAGATTGTTTATCGCGTTATCCCGTAGATTTACATAAGAAAGTTGAAGTTCCGAACGACGATAAAAAATTTACGATATATCAAATAAAGAGAAAAGCTGCGCATAACGGTACTTGGAAAAATTTAGAAGAATTGCTAGAAAATCAACAAAAAGATGCCCTTTGTAATAAAATAATGTTTGAATTAAAAAGGGAAGAAAACATTAATAAAAACGCACAATGGTATTTTATAGATAATGAATTACTTTATCGTAAGGGTAGTGGGGAAAGAAAGGCGTAGAATTTGTGTTTCTAAAGTAACCGTGGGTGGTTTAATAAAAAACGAACATGAAGATGGAGGTCACTTTGTAGCAAACAAATGTTATTCTGCTTTGAGAAATTATTTCCTTTGGCCAAAAATGCGAAAAGACATCCGACATGCCGTAGCAGGGTGTAAGCTTTGTCAAAAAACGAAAATTGCGCCACATCTACGCGGAGAAAGGCATTGCGCTATACCGGCGAAACCAAAAAGTTAGTATGCATTGATTATGTAGGTCCCTTACCATGTTGTAGAGGAGGAGTTACACAATTAGCAGTCGTAATAGACGCGTTCTCTAAATTGCTGCGGTTGTATCTGTTATAAAGTGCAACAACGCGGGCTATCTTTAACAAATTAAAAAATGATTACTTTATTAACATTGAAAAACCTACGGCAATCCTAACAGACAACGGAACTCAGTTTAGAAAGACTGGGAAATGATTACTAGTTGAGGAATATATCATGGTATTACATACTTTTTTATATTACCCACAAGGGAATAGTGCAGAAAGGGCGAATAGGGAAATTATATGTTTGTTGAGAGCATTATGTTTTAAGACGAATACAAGTGGGCTCAAGTTTTGGGTAAGATAGAAATTTGGTTGCATGAGACAGTTCATGAGAGTACGAGATTGACACCTATTGAGGTACATTTTGGGAAAAATAAGGATAAACCCGTTATAAAGAAATTAAACTTACTTATATGCAGACACCTCAAAATCATAATCAAATAATTGTTTTGGCGCGAGAAAAACTTTTAAGCAAGGCTAATAAACGAAAATTGAGATTTGATCGTAAAAATCAAAAGGTGACGCAATATTCGGAAAGGGATAAAGTATATATTGGAACTCATTTCCAGTCGTTTGCTGAAGATGTACAAAGAAGGAAATTCTTTTTATTATATGAAAGCCCGTATCGAATATCTCGACTTGCCGGTCCAAATTCATATGAAATTAGTAATGATGAAGGTAAAGTGCTGGGTATTCACAATATTTACAATTTGAAAATGTATGTTCCTTCATGGGAGGGATACTGTTACGTCGTCATCGAACAATTCGGTATTTTTTGACAATAAATACTTTGTGCGTGCATCCTACAGTTTGAGTGAAACATTTTATATACCGGCAATAACAGTGCATAAAGTGACAGTCGTACTCGAGCCTTTAGAGAAGCAAGTCGCCTTCGAACCCTTGAAAGGGACGGTCGTATTAGAGCTTTCAAAGCGAGACCGACACCCGGTCGAGCGTGTTACTGGTTCTCCGTAAAAGCTTTTGTGCGTGAAAGTGTCTATTGCCCCCAGCGGCGCAGGACAAAGCTTTGTGCGTGAAAGTGTCTATTGCCCCCAGCGGCGCAAGACTTAAGGTATTTATACCCTTCCTTAATTAGTTGGTAGTTGTCTTTTTTTGTTATTACATAACCGCTTCACCATTATCGTTATTGCTATAAAAGCAATTGGTCCTTCATTGTAATTTGCATATTTATATTTATACACACATTTATATCACCTCCTTAATCACCAATATTCATTGGCCCTATAAGTCGATCCGGATTCATTAGTCCTGTGGTTACACATGTCCTAAATTAAATATTATTGTGCATTTCAGCGAGTTTTTAATTAATTAATATTTCAGTTTTAAATTTGTGCTTAAAGCCCATATTTAGCGGGTTAAAATGTGTAAACATTATTTATACTGTCTTTAGATTAAATTAAGCGATTTCGCCGTAATTGAAACCAGCAAGCGTTTTAATTACAAAGAAATTCATAATATAAAATTTGTCAGTTTTCAGTTTTAAATTCATTTTAGCGGCATAAAACAGAAAGCAACCTGAAAACTATAAATCGCTTTATACTTCTTAAACAAGAAAGGTAAAGGGATTTGCTTTGTATTTAAAAGCTATTGCACGTTTTGTATTACAATATTGAAAATATCTTCAGAGGAATAAGGTTGTAAAGTTGCATCTTTCGGCAAATATGTTAAGCCACATGTTTTAAACGTTTCTGTGAGCTTTTGATGGTAAGCCGCTCGGGTTGTTAAGCGGTACATCTTATATTCACGCTTTTGTTTGACGAACCGTTAGTCATAAAACGTGATTTATTGGTTATACCCTATTTTACATTTTCGTGCTTTGAACAACTCATAATATTTTAATATTTCTCTGTGCACATTTAGCTTTTCCGTTTTACAACATTTTATTGTAGTTCTTTCAGAATCTTTGAGAATGGCTCCAAAGAAAGCACATGTGGTAGAACTCCAATTACTGAAAACACGGATTTTAGAAATATTTGAGCTTTGTAATTCTATACAAAGTGACCCAAGTTTAAAGGCATTGTTCCTTATTCAAACAAGGGAATACATGACCTTTATGCAAATTTCAATACAATTTTAGTCGCTGTCTTGGCCTCATGTGACGAGGTAGACTCATTAACTTACAACGCTGTACGGAAGGAAGTAGATTCCGCTTATTTTTCATACTGCTGCATCTCGATACGATGCAAGAAATGAAAGCACCACAAATCATCGAAAATGCTCCAAGCAGCACGGTATCAAAATTGTTACCGTTAAAGCTCCAAATTTTTAATAATGAGGTAACTGAATTTTCATCTTTCATCGATTTATTTGACAGCCTGGTCTATAATAACGCGTCGCTGTCCAATATCGAAAAATTAAATTATCTTATCAGTTGTTGTACCGGGGAGTCTTTAAGAATCGTTAAATCTGTACCCATTTCGGGGATAATTTTATTATTTCCTATAACGCCTTGCGTGAGAGATTTAGCAATCCGCGTTTATTGGCAACTTTGCATTGGAAAGCAATGAAAGACTTTCTACCTTTAAAATCAGAAGACCCTAAGAAACTTAGGGCACTTATTGATTGTTTTCGGAGAACCTTGCTGTTCTAACTAACTTAAAGTTTCCCACTGAACATTGGAACTTTATTCTGGTCGATTTGCTTTTAGAAAAACTTGATCCGTTCACTAGAAAACGCTTCGAACTCCAATCGGATCCGAAGCAAATACCTAATTTCGAGGATTTGAGATATTTTTAACCCAACAATGTGCAGCGTTGAAACCTTTTCTTCAACCGCACCTGTTTCTTATTCGACGACTGTCCATACATCTCACACATCAGTGCCTAAGAAATCCTCAGCGTTTCAATTTAAACCAAGAGTTTCTTCTAACGTAGTTTCACTGGACACACCAAGTAGCTCCAGTGACTCAAATAATTCATTTTCGCACCATTGTCCTTCCTGCAAAGGCAATCACTTAATTTATAGATGTCAATCGTTTCTAAAGAAAACTCCGACGGAACGTTTCGACATTGTCAAACGCTTACGCCTTTGTTTAAATTGCTTACGAACAGACCATGCGTCCATGCAATGCAAATCTTATAATTCCTGTCGAACTTGCGCCAAGCCGCATCATACCTTGCTACATTTTGAATCGCAACCTGCTTCTAGCCGTTCAGCTGAACCGACCGCTACACACATGCATAAAAATGCCAATAGGACGCAGTCAGCCTCTCCTATTCCGGCAAATGTTTTGTCTTCACAGACGAATTCAAATCTTGGGGTTACTGTCTTACTCTCCACTGCTGTTGTGGAAGTTCAAGATCGTTCTGGTAGATACAAACCGATCAGGGTACTCTTAGATCCTGGTTCCCAAGCTAGCTTTATTCGAGACGATTGCGTGAGCAAACTTTGGCTTCCACGCATACGTTCTCAAGTTCCGATTTATGGACTTGGGCAGACAACTTCAGCAGTCAATAGAGGTGCCGTCAGCTGCACTATTCGCTCTATGTTAGACTCTGAAAAATCTCTAGAAGTCACAACCTTTGTGCTTTCGTCAATATCTGGCAAATTACCTAGCGTTGAAGTTCCTAATAATTGGGAACACTTATGCGGCCTGCACTTTGCAGACCCGACCTGGAACTCTCCAGGAACTATTGACATGCTCCTTGGAGCAGATGTTTATCCGTTCATCATCAATGGCGGTGTTATACATGGCAAATTTCTTCAGCCTGCCGCCATAAATACAATTTTTGGTTGGACTATTATTGGTCCCACAAAAGCTTGCAGTCTGATACTGTCCAAGCATTTTTACTTCTGTAGAAGATCCTATCGACCAGACCCTAAGGCGGTTTTGGGAGATAGAAGAATTACCATCAAGCCTTATACTTCTCCAGAAGAAGAAAAGGCAGATTTGATTTTGAAAACACGTTTTCTCGTGACCCTAGCGGTCGTTTTATTGTTGCGTTACCGTTCAACGATACTTTGCCCGTTTTGATAATTGCTTTGAGATGGCTAAAAAGACTATTTTCGTTGGAGCGCAAATTGCATGCTCAACCGGAGCTACGCGCCCAATACAACAATTTCATGCAGGACTATCTTGATGCGGGTCATATGGCATTACTCGATTCTCCGCCCGTTGGGAACGATAATTATTTTTACCCCATCACCCTGTGTTTAAAGAGGAAGGTCATACTTCTAAAATTCGTGTGGTTTTGACGCCTCTGCAAAGGCTAAAACAACGTGTCACTTAATGACACTCAACTGGCTGGACCTAGTCTCCAAAACGACATTTCGTCAATCTTACTGAAATTTCGTACTCATCGTTTCGTTTTACTTGTGATGTTCGCCAAATGTATCGACAAATTTTGGTTACCGAAGAACATCGAAAGTTTCAATTAATTGTTTGGCGGTTCTCCGCAGAAGAACCCATCCAGACATATCAGCTTAATACAGTGACCTACGGTATTAAGTCATCGCCTTATCTAGCATTAAAAACTCTTCAGCAATTAGCCATTGACGAAGGCAAAAGGTTTCCGTTAGCCGCTGACGCTATACGGTCAAATCTATATATTGATGATTTCGTCGCCGGTGGAGATTCTATACAATCGGCCCGCGAAATTAAAGATCAACTTATTCGACTTTTACATTTGGCTGGTTTTGAACTTCGAAAATGGAGTTCTAATTCAGTTTCTATTTTGGAAGGTATTCCGTCAGATTTTTGCCAATATACTTCTCTCGATTTCGATTCGGACGAATCAATAAAATATTAGGTCTTCAATGGTCACCTACAGAAGATATTTTCTCGTTTCGGGTTAAACCATTAAACCAAATATGTACAAAGCGCAACATACTTTCACAAGTTGCCAGAATATATGATCCATTAGGATTTTAGCCCCACTAACACTTTTTGCAAAACGCCTAATCCAGCATCTGTGGATGTTAGGTTTAAATTGGGATGACATCCCACCAGCAGACATTTCGTCTCAATGGCAGCAATACCAAGAAGAGTTGCCGTTATTATCGTCATTAAAGTTACCACGTTGTTTACCCCCTTCGGATCCTTTTACTTGTCATTTGCATGGGTTTTGCGATGCTAGCGAGGTAGGGTATGCAGCGGTAGTGTATTTTCAGTTCATAAATCAAACTACTGGAGAAATAACTGTACAATTTGTAACCGCTAAAACAAAAGTAGCTCAATTAAGCGCATTTCAATTCCACGTTTGGAATTATGTGCCGCCGTTTTATTAACCGATTTACTTTCTTTTACCATTCGGTCTTATCAAGGCTTGATTGACATCTCCGATGTTTCAGCGTGGAGTGATTCTACGGTCGCTCTCACTTGGATACGTTCTCCACCTTTTCGTTGGAAAACTTTTGTGGCAAACCGTGTTAGCCACATTCAAGAAATCATTGCACCTAGCCGATGGTTTTATATTAAATCTTCGCATAATCCGGCTGATCCTGCATCTCGGGGATTAATGCCAAGCGCGGTTATTTCATGTTCGCTATGGTGGGCGGGGCCTGAATGGCTTCACTACCCTAGTGACTCGTGGCCGCCTCAACCAACATTGTCAACCTCAATTGCTGAGGTAACTACGGAAAAGAAGATCCTAACATTTGTCGCTCAAACAGATCCAAACGTCATTGACATTTTACTAAGTCGCTTTTCATCGTTATATAAAATCCAAGGCATCGTGGCTTACATTTATAGATTTTCTAAACCCATGGCTCAACGTCATACGGGTCCCTTAACAGACATTGAACTACACAATGCTCTCATGATTATCGTTCGGCATGTACAAAATGTTACATTTTAAAGGAAATAGCTTCGATTAAGGCAAACCGTAAGTTACCTAAAAGCTTGCGAAAACTTTCTCCATTTGTTGATCCACAAAACATCTTAAGAGTAGGTGGGCGCTTGACACATTCTTCGCTTTCCTATTCCGAAAAGTTTCCTGCGTTATTGCCTCAGCGGCACCGATTAACCGAACTTATCATTCTGTCAACTCATGAAAGGTATTGCCATCCCGGTGTTAATACCACAGCGTATCTTATCCAACAGAATTTCTGGATCCTTTCTATTAAACATTCAATCAGAAATTATTTATCATCCTGTCATAGATGTTTTCGTACCAAACCGGTCCTGGTAACTCCTCCTATGGGAGACCTACCGGCAGCACGTATTACCCAAATCAAACCGTTCAGTATTGTTGGTGTTGATTTTGCTGGCCCTCTTTAATAAAGGCTAACCGCCTGCGAGGCTCTAAAACTCTTAAGGCCTATATTTGTATTTTTGTTTGTTTTGCCACTAAGGCAGCACATATTGAACTTGTTTCGGATTTGTCGGCAGACGCGTTTCTTGCCGCTTTGCGACGATTTATAGCACGTCGAGGACGCTGTTCTCAAATATTTAGCGATTGCGGTACTAATTTTGTAGGTGCCTATCGTCAGCTTACGAGTTATCTGCATAGTGCAGTAACCTCAGAAAGGATAAAGTGGTCGTTTAATCCACCTAGCGCCCCTCACTTCGGTGGCTTGTGGGAAAGCGGTGTTAAGTCGGTAAAGACACACCTATCTCGCGTAATCGGCGAACAAAACTTACCTTTGAGGAACTGTACACAGTTCTTACACAAATTGAATCTGTGCTAAATTCAAGGCCACTCTGCGCTTTGAGTTCGGATCCAAATGACTTGCGTTGCCTAACACCAGGTCATTTCCTAACTATGGAGCCTCTTTCTGCACCACCAGATGAGGACCATTTAACCAACGTTGTACCATTAAAAAGCAGGTGGAAACTCCTGCAAAAACTCCACCAAGATTTTTGGGCTCGCTGGAACCATGAGTACTTACATACTCTGAACCAGAAAGTTAAATGGCACTCTAAGGTAGGTGTCCGACAAGTGGAAAAGGACACTATTGTCCTCGTCAAGGACGACCAGCTTTCTCCACTTCAATGGAAGTTTGGTCGTATTATTAATACTTTTCCCGGTGCGGACGGTATTATACGTGTCGCTGAAGTCAAAACGGCACATGGCACACTAAAACGACCTTTGGTCAAACTAGCGCCGCTACCGGTATTTTAATTTTATTTTATGTTTAGATGTATATACACATTTTTACATGTATAGTAGTATATTATTTTACATATTTGCTTATTTACATATATATTTTTATTTTTTGCATAGTTGGTAATATCGCTCGCTGTAGTGCACCACCCTATCTTTCGTTACCTCCTTTCCTAGCAAGGTCAAATCCCATGTGATTTCCTTCACCCAACCTACTTCCTCTTTTCAAAATTCTATGAATTTGGTGGGCGGTATGTTACGTCGTCATCGAACAATTCGGTATTTTTGACAATAAATACTTTGTGCGTGCATCCTACAGTTTGAGTGAAACATTTTATATACCGGCAATAACAGTGCATAAAGTGACAGTCGTACTCGAGCCTTTAGAGAAGCAAGTCGCCTTCGAACCCTTGAAAGGGACGGTCGTATTAGAGCTTTCAAAGCGAGACCGACACCCGGTCGAGCGTGTTACTGGTTCTCCGTAAAAGCTTTTGTGCGTGAAAGTGTCTATTGCCCCCAGCGGCGCAGGACAAAGCTTTGTGCGTGAAAGTGTCTATTGCCCCCAGCGGCGCAAGACTTAAGGTATTTATACCCTTCCTTAATTAGTTGGTAGTTGTCTTTTTTTGTTATTACATAACCGCTTCACCATTATCGTTATTGCTATAAAAGCAATTGGTCCTTCATTGTAATTTGCATATTTATATTTATACACACATTTATATCACCTCCTTAATCACCAATATTCAGATACCATTAGTGAAAGTTTGCTGTTTTTATTTTTGCTATTGTTGAGATTCTGTTGGAAGTGCGAGCGCACTCTTCTGCATAACCGAATCTCAAGGGGGGTAATGTGACGTGACATATTTCATAATTATAATTATTTCATTGTTAGATAGGCATAATTAAGTAGGTTTAGTAGTGTAGCGGTCATTATATTAATTTATAGTTGTATGTGCGAGTACAAGATATTTGAGTGGTGTAACAATATCTTGCGGTAAATGAAGTTTTATTGTGCTTGCCTAGGGGATGCGCAGGTAGAAGACAGGAGAGCATGGACCCCCTGCTCGTTAAGACGTAGGCACGCCAAAAAAATTGAATAGTTATGTGAGTAATTGATATATAGGCTATAAACGTAGGATGTAGTGAATCATATTTAACACTGGCTGCGCTAAATAATTAAAGTGAGACAATACAGTTCAAGTATATTTCGAGCCTGAGCGCAGCCTATTGTAAATACTTAGCAATGTTGAAAGATTGGTGCAATTCATTTGATAAATCTATGATATTAAATTTAAGAATAAATGCAAATTGAGCACATCTTTGTTTATATTTTGAATTGGAAAATTAGACAAGTCTAAATCATGTACGTAACCATATATTAACCTAATTATCAATTATCTATGGTATTTTTGTCAATCACATCTAACAATGGCAAGTTTTTGACTTATGTCATATATAGACAGAAAGTGGTGCCGAAATTCACGACTATAAGTTATCTATTGATTACAAATGTTAGTCGCACAAAGTAAACTGATTTGCGATGTTATATTAGTTAATAAGATTAAATAATAACTTAGACTTATATGCGACACCTAAATAATCATTTCAAAATCGAGCTAATAGTTGAAAGATGTAAAATACAGGATCCTGAACAAGATTCGAACCTATATCCTCGGTTTTCGCGGACAATGCGTCTTCCAAATGCGGAAACCGAAGATACAGGAGCGAACGCTGTCCGGCACATTATATTTTCCATCTTACAACTACTAGCTCGATTTGAAATTATCAATTAGGCTTTTTCATAAAAGTTTACGTTGCTATTTTGTCTTACTAACTGATATAACATTGAAAATCAGTTTGGCTTGTGCAATTACTAATACATATTCATGCAATAAGATCATAAGAGGTCAATAAACGCCATATTCTGTAAATAAAGCAACCCAAAACCAGAGAAAATCCAAATACTTAATATTCCGTAACTAACCTTGAATAATTTCAGTAGCAAGATAGACTAATTATAAAAGTATTTTAATAGCACGTATGTAAAATCTGTGCAGAAGCGAATCATTCCTTGTAAAGAAACACCTTGTATAATATTTCGGTAATGCTATAGGCTTAACACAATTTAATTTAGTACATAAGTAAAACTTTTGAAAATATAAAATTATTCCTTGTTAATAAATCCAACTTAAAAAAACAAGCTTTACATGCAAAGCACGTAATTCTAATTTAAATGAGTTCAAAACTGCAAATAGCCCTAATTATCAAAAACTACGCCTCATTGTACAACTTTATTTTTGCAAACATTTAACAAGAAGCTTGAACACTGCATTTATTTTTCTAGAGATTTTCTTCCGTTTTAACGTAACGTGACGTAAAATCTAATTTTGAACAAAAATAATGTTCTAGATTGTTCTAATGTTGAAAGTTTCATTCGGTAACAAAAATAGAAACCCATAAATCAATAAGCAAATGACAGCTAATTATCTTGTACTATACAACAACATAAATGAAAATAGTAAGTTTAAAGCTATACGGCCATAATTTTTACGATAGACCAATTAAAAAAGACTAGTAAAAGTTTACGACCTTGATTTAGTTAAGATAGGACGTTTAAATTCAATGAATCCGATAACAAACAGTTACTGTAAACCATTATTCTTCCAGTTAAGAAACTATTGTACGACCTCCCAAATTAAAAGACAACTAATAAACGTGTAAGTCACATTATCTCGATGAAATAGACCAACTGAAAAAGTACGGAAATTCTTTAGAACGTGCAACGTATTGAAAATTTTATTGTACAAAGCCTTGAAAGAATTAAAACGGGAATTCAATCAATATCGGTCATTCACGAATAGCCATTCTGTTTATAAAGGCTTGCCGATAATGTATTGAACGATTAACTATGAGTTGTAATTTAAATCGCGTGCAAGATCATGCTCGACGTTTAAAATTGGTTAAAACAATATCTTTTTTTAACGTATGGAATCAAATTCGGCGTACAAAAGTAAATGGGAAGCAGAATTATGGAGTTAATTAACGTATTAATGGAAATATAAACGCAGGAATTGAAACTTGATTTTCCGTTACAGTTATTATGATATAAATTGGAGATAGAAATTTCATCAATGACTGGGCGTAAAGAATTATTAATCCTGTATAATTTAATAGTCAAAACCGTAAGTATTTTATTGTTTAGATCTTTAGATAGACATTTTGAGTACTAGAATTAATTTAAGTAGGTTAAGCTTGCATAAGATTTTGATGTATTATTTGTAAGTGAATAGCTTCGGATAATTTTATAGGTCAAATTTCGAGGTAATTTGATACTTATGAAGTATTTTGAGGTACTTGATTAGTTCCCTTAAACGTTCTTTTAACAAGTTATTATTTTAACAAATTATTAATACATCTCAAAAAGAGAATTTTGTGACTTATATAAGAAAAGTTTGGAGTTACTAATTATAAACCAGGATTATGAGAAGATTGTATTAATATTTCGTAGTTAGAAAATCTTTTTTAAACGTAAGTTGTAAATTGCATTTATAAGTTTTATGCCTGTATGTGTGTGTGCATATGTGCGTGTGAGTGTATGTAAATTTCTTATATAATGCGTGTTGAAGAAAGATGTTTATGAATGCAGCGATTATTATAATTTAAAGAATTGTTTATACATATTTAACGTTATTTCAATTGTGGTGTTGAAATTTCGTTGTCTTAATCCATCTGAGTTAGCAAGATAATACGGGCAACTTCAGACGATAATTCACATCAGACCAATTTTGTTTTCGAAATTAACAAAAGTTAGTACTTACATACCCTTCGCTCTAAATACTTTCTATTCATTTCAAAATTGTGATTACTGAACTTATCGCAACAACTTGTGTTCACTTTTAATTAATTATATTAACTCAATTACTGCACTATTCGAAGTAAACTTGAAGACGAGCGAAGAAGTTAAGAATAAGAGAGCCTCCACCTTGTTGAAGGTGGTTTTATAAGAACTCCTGGATCCTCCTGTTTTGAAGTCCGGCACATATTCTATCCCCAAACCCACAAACATTCTGGGAAAAGCAACAATTGTCGTCCACTTCTCGTTAAAAATCTCAAACGGTTTCAAGTTTTCTTCGAACTATCCCGCTCAAAACACCTCAATTCATCAGAAAGTGAATCAAAACAGTCAACCGTCTTTGTATTTTCGCGAAAACTACTCCAACGGAAATCGATTCTACGTAAAATCACGCTTCTTTACCAAAACCATATCTTTTTCATTCCATTTGATGGAATGAGGACGAACTGGACGGCATCATCCCCAAGGGCTAAATGGTGGGCAACATTCAGAAGATAGCTATCAGGTAGGCCATTTATAGAACATTTAGTAGTGAAAATTTTCCATGGTTTTTATGACTATTTTGACTTGTTTTTGGGGGTGTTTTCTACTGTTATACATTTTATGAACTGAAATTTATGAGACTTTAAAATGAAATTGAAATTTAATTTTGAAAATCAAGAATAATTAATTAATTTACAAATAACCATGCGATGTTGTAAAGAGGTATAGAAGGCTTATTTAATATTTAGTAGTGCAATAAAGTTATATGCACATTTATAGAGTTTTATTGTGAGCTCATTATAAGACAAAGGGTTAACGTAAGGTATGAGGAACGCCCTCTTGCTTTAATTAAAAAGTGTGTTTAAAAGGGTTATCGATTTGAATTATTTCTATTATTATGAAATAGTTGACAATCCGAGTGTACATAAAAAAATTATAATTTTTGAAAAATGTAATATTGATCTCACGTTAATAGAGTTCGTTGGCTATGGTACTTTGTACCGTTCAATATCATCTTTTGATATTTTGTATAGGAAATTATTAGCCTTTTAGATTTAATCTTGCACGAACGCCAAAACGTATGTTTTCCTCATATGCTGGATTTTATTCGAATTTGTCAAGTTTACTTTTAAAAGATCACGTAGGCAAATTTTATAATGGGATTTTTTAACAGATGACGTAAATTAGATGCGTTTTTATTGACTTCTTACGTTCTGAAATATGCTTGTTTTCTAAGACGTGTTTGTTGTGAGCACGCATGATTATTTTCATACGTTAATGCGTCGAGTTAAAAAAATTCGTTTCATGTTTGTTTGACTTCAGTTACTCCTAATTTTTATTTATTCAAAGTTTCTGAATGTATTAGTGTTTCTGAAATAAATTGGATTGCGCCTAGAGTTATTTATTCTACTAAATGTGGCTAAAGTATTAAAGTATTAAATTGACAAAAGTTAGTTGTAGATTTTATAAAGTGTGTTTGATATTTGATTTTTGCTCATTAACGAATTGTGTACTTTTATGATACAAATGTTTAGTTTCCTTGACTTTGGTGTTGTTTACATAAAGTATAGTATACGCTCGCGATCCTATATACACCTCTAAATAACCCTATTATCATAGCAATATATATATATATATATATATATATATATATCTTCTTAATATGGACTGTTTAATATATAATGATCTTGATGAAAATGGTAATTGTACTTGGGATATAGTAGTCCAAAAATAAACTAAATAGTGTTTTGCATATATTAAATTAATTATCTGACGTTTCGGCAAGGGTTGTTGCCTTTTTCAAAGATACTACAAAATTATACAGTATTGAATGGACATTAAAATTATAACATAGGTACTTACTTAATTACTAATGCATAATTATTAGAAAAGTTTCTTCACACATGTGGATTAGTGTTGGTTAATACATAAACAAAAATGATAAAAAATAAATTTTAAATTAAATGTCTTATTGACATATTTGTTAAGTTTGACACATAGACTGAAAGGAATTCTTGATTTTAAATTTTATATGGGTGCATGTAATTCTTAACTGTAATTGAACTATTGCTTTTTTTGTGTAATTCTATATAAATTAGAGTATATTGGATGTAGATTTTGAGTGTCTTGTCTAAAGTTCATCGAATTAATCTCATTTTGTATGTAATAAGCTTCCAAAAAAAGTCTCATTTTGTAATTGTTTTCAGAATCCAAAATTTCAATATCTTTATAATTTGGAACATGTTGGGTTAAATTAATATGTTGAGAGAGCACAATTCTTTTTCCTAATTTTATATCTGACCTATGTTGTGTAAGTCTATTTTTAACCACTGGGTGGTGTTACCTACATACGTCTGATTGCATGAACAAGTTATTTTATAAATAATATTGCTACTTAATAATTTGTTAGGTTTGTCTTTGAGTTTTGTAAAATGTTTCTTACAGATTTTCATAACTAAATCCTATAGTTAGGTTATGTTGTTTTAAAATTCTAGCTAATAAAGGAGTTAATGTTTGTATAAAAGGTAATTTTTGTATAAAATGGTATTGGGTCTAGTTTCAGTACTGTTAAAATGGATGTTTGTGTATAGTAATTTCTTTACTAATTGTTTGGGATAACCATTATTACATAGCGTAAATTCTAAAGTTTTAGATTAGTTTTTTGAATTGTGGTTCAGAGATTATTTCTATTCTGTGTTTAAGTGCTAAAGCTGTATTTATTTTGTGGTGAAATGAATGATTGGAATAGTAATTAATGTATCTACCTGAGTTAGAAGGCTTATTATAGTAATCAAATAGCAGTTTGTTGGAAGAATCTCGGATGACAAAAGTATCTAAAAGGAATTTTCTTTCTTTTCAAGTTCATACGTGAACTTTAAGTGTTCATTGAAATTATTGAAATGGTCTAAAATGTATTGTATTTTATCTGGTGGAGCAGAACAAATGATATCATCAACATATTTTACTAAAAATACCATATCGAAATCTAAATTAGGTAAGATTGAGTTTAGTAGATGATCCATAACTATTTGTGCTATGATAGGAAGTAATGGGGAACCCATTGGAGTACCAAATTTTTGTTGATAGAATACATTTTGAAAGACAAAATAGGTATTATTAAAATTAGGAGATGGAGGCAAGAAATAGGGTTTTGACAAGGTGGTATGTGGTTTGATTACATCCCAGTTTTTCGTGATTATATCTACAGCCAAGTCTAGAGGTATATTTGTAAATAGTGAAGAAACATCTAATGAAAGTAAGATGCGATTCTTAGGTAGTTGAAATTGACGGAATTGACTTACAAACGTAAATGAATCTTTGGTATTATATCCTTCTAAAGGAAAAGATGTTTGTAGAATTTTTGCAAAGAAGACTGCTAAGTTATAGGTTGGTGTATTTACTGTAGAAATTATTGCTCGTAATGGAAAGTTTTCTTTATGAATCTTTGGAAGCCCATAATACTTGCCTGGTATGGAATTGGTATTGGATAACTGTTTTCTTTGGGAATCTGTAATCAAATGTTTGGAATTATTAATTTAACCCAACATGTTCCAAATTATAAAAATATTGAAATTTTGGATTCTGAAAACAATTACAAAATGAGACTTTTTTTGGAAGCTTATTACATACAAAATGAGATTAATTCGATGAACTTTAGACAAGACACTCAAAATCTACATCCAATATACTCTAATTTATATAGAATTACACAAAAAAAGCAATAGTTCAATTACAGTTAAGATTTACATGCATTCATATAAAATTTAAAATCAAGAATTCCTTTCAGTCTATGTGTCAAACTTAACAAATATGTCAATAAGACATTTAATTTAAAATTTATTTTTTATCATTTTTGTTTATGTATTAACCAACACTAATCCACATGTGTGAGGAAACTTTTCTAATAATTATGCATTAGTAATTAAGTAAGTACCTATGTTATAATTTTAATGTCCATTCAATACTGTATAATTTTGTAGTATCTTTGAAAAAGGCAACAACCCTTGCCGAAACGTCAGATAATTAATTGAATATATGCAAAACACTATTTAGTTTATTTTTGGACTACTATATCCCAAGTACAATTACCATTTTCATCAAGATCATTATATATATATATATATATATATATATATATATATATATATATATATATTGCCAACGGACCGGCCAAACAACAATAAACTGATCAAAAAATTTAAAACACCTGCACCGCCAACTGATTCAATTATTCACAAGGTCTAATAAAAGTTCTCCATAATGAAAGTCTTTCATAACTGTCCGTTGATAATTGGTTCCTGAGTTTCTAACTAAACGGGAGTGCAAATCATTTGTATGAAATTGCTGCAGCAAACTTCTTCCAAGTCTCGTTAGTTGATCGCGATAACGAATTAATATCTCCGAAGTCTCACAACAGCGATGTTTTCAATTGACTTTCTAGAACGATGGCGTCCAGGGCATCTGTGTTTGCAAGAGATCCTAATTTTTCATATTTTACGACCAGTGTCATAGTTGTTACAACTGTTTGGGAACTGCGATGCTCAACATATATACCGTTTCCAAACACCTTGTAATGAATTTCACAATTAATACGTTTTCCTCAATTCCATATCCTTTATGGCATTAAAGAAGCAATTCGAGAACCAATAAATAATTAGTACGATCAAGAAAAAGTGACAAAAACGTTAAGGGCATAAAAGTCAATCCAACTCAATTTAAAAACTGCTCTTTTGGAACACTCCGTAATCTGTACTCTCGTTTGATAGTGGTCGGACACTAACACGAACCAGATTTCTTAAGTCATAAATTCCTGTCAGAAAAAGTACCACTACATTGACCTAGAAATTTTGAATTTTGCCAAACGTTTGCTGTTCCAAGCACAGTAAGGACGTTTAACGTGCGTGACAACACTCACACACAGGACCTACATATTATCTCTCATCCGAAGGAGAATGCATTTCTGTGAAAAATGCTCGTCTATTACTTTTCAAGCGGTCCGTGTCAGAAAATCAACCCGGAACCTTGGGATTAGTAGTCATATGCGAACCTATCTAATCCATAGAGGTATCTCAACGAAAGAACCGAAAAATATCTTTCCTCTATGGTACTGAAATTAGATGTCAATGGAGGTCGAAAAATTATCAGCTCTAACAGTAATAAGGGACAACTTTCGCTCAATATGGATAGAGCTTCCAAAATACAAACCGCAACTTTTACTCAAACATAACAGTGATCGCAACGATCTTACATTGAATATCCACTCAATGAATGTAAAGTACAAGTCCTACTTTTATTTTTGACATATTAATCCGCATAATACAGTTTCGCTTCATTAGACGCTTGAGCTGGCTTATGCTGTCTATTATCTATTTTACAAAAATGACACTTTCTCGATTTAATTGAGCGATGAGCCTACACATTTAAAGGTTACGATCGCACGTTATGAGTTACGATAATGATGATTTTATTGTATGCTCAAAATGTTGTCTTTATTATGTAGCAAAATGTCGAACTAAACTCGGAATACATTTCTGCTGAAAAGCTTGCATTTATATACTTAGTTCTATATTTTCCCAATGTTCATATAAGAAGGAATTAAATTACGGAATTACGGAAAACAAATGACAAAAACAAAAGACTGAATATTTCTGTTTATTCGAGTAAAAATATCTAAAAATTCCTTTTTATAACACAAAGCAGGTAATCTAAATTGAAACACGGGAAATACTCCAACCTAATTTCAAGATTGTCAGAATTTTGGCTGTTATTTATTTTCTTCTTTAAAAGGTACTTGCTGCAGGGTTGTTTCAGTTTCAGTAAACTTCTTTAAATAGATTTATTATTTAAGAGATGGAATTTTTAACGGTACACAGAAAGTGGATAAATTCATGTTTGCTGTTGTGAAAGCCAAATTAAATGAAAATCTTGGTCTACGTAACGAGCACTGCTTTCAAATATAATCATGTTGTTTGTAAATATGGTTTAGTGTTATATCTCTACTCACAAACTTGCTTAATAATATTGAATTTTTAGAAAATTATTAAAACGTCAGCTCTAATTTATATGCAGTGGACGGTAATTTGTTTAGACCCTTCGTTTTATGATTTTCAGCTAATTAATAAAGTTTAACCTTTTCTTAATAACTAAATCTAATTTTATGCTTTGAGCAAATACTGTCGACAAAATTAAATTCTATTGTAGAACAAAAGTAGCTTATTTTATACAGTGTTTCAATTTTGTCAAACATTTAGTACTACACACTATGTATCATGCCGTCAAGACCAGATGTTTGTAATGTGTTGCGTTCCGCTAGCTATAATTCAAATGGGAAAGGAAAATTTAGTAAATTTGAATAGACAAACTAACGTGATATTTCAAATTTTGTTTCTATAAAGATCTTTCAGCTAACACACTTTAACTTCAAAAGATATAACATTGTAGGCGTAGTAATCCAGGATGATTCAAACCCAAAACGAAAGCATATCTTAATATTACAATCCTAATATTACAATAGGAACAAGATAATTTACAATAGTCAGATATCGTCCGTCCCGACCACAAAGAACATGAAAGTAATACCATAAAAACACTCATATAAATTACACAATTAACGTTGTACATAAGCATTTCATGGGACTCTTTATATGACATAAGTTAGACCCTCGACGAAAAGGAATAATTTTAATTATTTGTGAACAGGAAATCAGAAAAGGTCGAAATATAGTAACACGAGCGAGAATTAAGCGTGGAGATAAAGATTAAAAAAAACGAAGCTTTAAGTTCAAGATGTGATTGGATTTCCGGCAGAGAAGAAACGTAACGTGCGACTTATTCCTTAAACTTACTTTTTTACGTTTCAATTCACGAATTTGTGGAATAATCGTTGCTATGACGGGTTATAAAGGGGTTACAACCTGGATACTTCACCCCTCTCATAATTTAGATTTTGTTTTTGTTTTGCTAAGAGAGATGTGTTAGATAGGAAAGAAAATTGGAAATACCGAAGGTTTTTAGACATTCTTGAGTTTAACATTATTATGAAACAGTGAGTTATACGTGAGTTTTTATGTTTATACTTTTATCTATTTACACATGAATTTTAAAATTAAATTTAGGGAAAGTATATTTGTATCTTTATTGAAATTGTTTAATTGTCAATAAAGATTAAGTATAGGTTGAATTTTACTTGCGTTTATTTATAAATTAGGATAAAATTAGGTAATTGTAACAGGATACTCAACCACTCCAGTGACAGAGTTGTATTTGAAAGAGGCATTTTATTCTGAAAATTTTTTTGATTATGACAAAAAAATTCAATAAGTATTTTTAAGATATTTTAGAGAAAGATAAAGTATAACGTGATGAAGTCAAGAAACCGAGGCCAAGGGAACCTTGTGCAATAACCATCTTCTGTGTAAAGCAAATATCAAAGGGATTGCTACAACAGATTTTTTGGCGTCTTCAATTATGACAGCAAAAAACCTTCGAGAATAAGTGAATTTGTTAAGTAGCTTTTTGTATTCCCGCCATATTGATTATTTTTAATTTTTTATTATCTTGAGTATTTCCTCAATGGAAACTCACTCCCGCACTACTGTAGTTAGCCGTTGCACTGTTATCGTAAGAGTGGGCGGTGTCTGAAAGTTATGTTTAATATTTACAAGCAAACAAATAAAAGAAAGTTCATTAGTACACATATATACAAGTTAAATAGTTAAAAAGAACAGTTTATGTAGTTTGAAGCACTTGGAAAGTCTTCCGTAATCTTAAGTAATCTTCGGAAGGCTTCGTGGTTGCTCGTGGAACCAAGTAGGAACTTAAATATAAGATAAACGAATATATACCCAGTTCGGAGAGGTCTAGAGGCCTTCGGTAGTTTTCGGAACTCTTCGGAAGGTCTCGGGATTTCTTGGTGAGGCTAAATAAAAGCTTGAATAACGATAGTTAGAATTATTATTTAAAGAGGTATAGACGTCTTTGACGGTCTTCGGAACTCTTCGGAAGGCTTCGTGTTTTACTTGTGGGACAATGTGAAGTTATAAAGAATTAATGCGGCGTATTCCAGGTACGGCGCCAAGCAGCGTAATTGGTCAAAATTAAGCAGGTTATGAGGAGCACTGCTACACGTGGTTTACGGTACTGAACTATAGCGACGTGTCCCAGGTCCAGCGGCGGGCAGCGTATCTTGTCAAAATTAAGCAGGTTATAGGTAACACTACCTCCTGAAGTGGTTGACAGGCTATGATGAGCACTGTTAGTTGAGTTGATAGGTTATGGTGAGCCCTAAGTGTACTGAATTCTGCTGGATTCGCAATCGTATTTATATGCTTTCTTCCCTTATGCAGGGTATTTTGAAAAAAGGTTAGTGCAATGGGCATCCAATAGATTTGCTACTTTTAGGGTAGTACGAAAAATGAGTTAACGATTTCGATTTTCTAGGCCTTTGTTCTATGCTCAGCACGTGTACTTTGATATAGGGTAACATCCCCCCGCTGAAGAGTGTAGCGTAGCCAGGTTGATGCGAGGCGTTGGGGGACGAGTGGGTGCTGATCAAATATCTTTGGAGTGTATCTTCACATCTCCCCGTTCCAGTCGAATCAAGTAGATGTTGGGTCCGACTCTTCTTCGGATTGGATGGGGTCCGGTCTATTTCGTCTCGAACTGATTCTTGGTGGCGGGATGGCTCCTAATCATGACCATGTCCCCAGGTGAAAATAGGGCGGAATCTTTGTCTTGGCCATAATTGGCTGTGAAGCGGCGCTCGCGATCCTGAATTTGTTAAATGCGGCGACGACGGGCTTCTCCTTGATTGTCCACCGGCGGGTGGTGGAGGTCGCCTGGACGGAGTAGTTCATATCCCAGTAAGGCGTAACTGGGTGTAGTTTCCGTAGCTGCGTTCTTTCTGGTGCGGAGCAAATACAGTATCGCGGGTAGTTTCAGGTCCCAGGATTATGCGTCGTGTTGGGTCGCGAAGGTTTGTAAGGCTTTCTTGATCTACTGGTTTCGGCGTTCGACTGGGTTTGCTTGTTGGTAGAAGATTGGCGTAGTCCGGTAGTGACAAACTACATTGATCCAGTGTCCGGTCCCAACGTCGAGACCCGTATTGGACTCCGTTGTTGACGAGGATCGCCATTGGGTACCCATATCGGAAGATGACTTGAGTTTTAATAGGTTGTCGACAGTTACTGATTTGGTGTCTGGCGTAGGGGGCGTCGCCGTGGATCAATGTAGTAAGCGTAAGACTACGGATCCCAAGGTCCCGGGTTCAAATCCCGACACGGCCGACTGCTTGAAAAATGGCAGGTGAGCATTTTTCACAAAAATTACGCCCTCGTTCGGATGAGAGGTTAAATGGAGGTCCCGTGTGTGAGTGTTGTCACGCACGTTAAAGATCCCTACCTTGCCTGGAACGGCAAGGGTTCGGCAAAATTCTAAATTTCCAGGCAACAAAAAACTCGCCTCCTGGCCAATGTAGTACCTACAGGTGGAGCATTGGAAATGTAAATGAACTGTCTGGCGTAGGGAATTCTCTGACCCATCTGCTAAACAAGTCTGTTACGACCAGTATGAGCCGATTGGTTTCACGCGAATTGATGTATGGTCTCATGGTGTCGACGGATATGACCTCCCATGATCGGGTGGGTGAATGTGGTCGGAGGGGTACTTTTTGTTGATACGGTCCTCTTTTCGTAGCGGTACAAGTCCAACATTGGCTTACATATTGCCTAACCGCGTCATCGACCTTCGGTCAGAAGTATCTTTTGCTGAGGACGCGGTAAGTTTCGTCGGTGCCTGGATGTCCAGCGCCAGGTCGTGAAAGACGTGCAATACATCGGTATGTGCATCGGGGGGCACAACGAGCCGGTTCTGTTTTGGGTTGCATCGCCAGAGGTATCCGTCTTCGACTACAAAGTCTTGTAGCATTTTCTTCTCGTGTGGGTTTTGGGGCCTCTTTGCTGTACGAGGAGCCATTCTCGGGTCGTCCGTCCAGTGACTTCGTTGTCACGTTGTGCAGTTTGTACCCGTTCGGGTAGGTCCACTAAGGCGACGTAGTTTGCCAGTAGTGTTTTGGTTGTAACAGGCGGTTTTCGCTCGTGGCCTATTCAGGAATGTCACTGTTGACGCAGTGGCGTGCGAGATGGTCCGGAAGGTCATTCTGGGTCCCGGGACAGTGTTGTATGTCAAAGGAGAATTTTGTAATAGCAGGGCCCAGCGGGTGATCTTCAAACGGGCGTCTTTGGTCTTGTTTAATCATAGCAATGCACGGTTGTCTGTGCGGAGTGTAAAAGGTTTGTTTTCCAAGTAGGGTCGGTACTTCTTGACGGCCCAGATTAATGCCAAACATTTCTGCTCGTTTACATGGGAGTTTTTCTAGGCTTGGTTGAGTTTAGCACTGGCATAGCTGATAATGTTTCATGACCCTTTAACTTCTTGGTAGAAGACTGCTGCGATGCCTGTACTACTGGCGTCGGTTTGTAAAGTGAAAGGTTAGTTAAAATCTGGTAGGTGTTGGCTAATGGCCTGCTGAATGGCTTGCTCAGTCTCCGGAGTCCATTGGAAGCGTCGATTGGTTTGGCGTAAGTTAGATAGTGGTGATTGGAGGGTGACCGTGGGATATAGTCCCGGAGCCAATTGGTGAAGCCGAGGAAGGACCTTAGCTGTCGTCGGTTCGTGGGCTGGGTTTTTTTTTTATATTTGTTCCACGTACTTTAGTACAGGTTGATTTTCTTCGGCGGTTATGACGTGGCCCAGGTATTCGATATTTTGTACCCCGAAGCTGCATGTTTTTAGTGCTAGGTGGAGCTTGTGTTGCTCGAGCCTCTCAGAATGAGTCGAATGTCTTGTAGATGCTCCTCCCAGGTGATGGAATAAATTATCAAGGAACTTCGCTTGGAAAAGGATTACAAAATGATGACATGTAAATAGAAGGCCATTACTTAGTACATACTTTGGTGACGGAATCCAAAGACTGGTGTCACGATTTAACAAGTGTTATTATAAAAGTTAAGTTCATAATTAAAAACGGTTCCTGTTCTATTATAATACCGTTCTCACTTAAAAAACGACTCTTCTAATAACAGATTTATGCGGTTTATCCAAAGTTTCAGTGGTAGGTGTTTACTAGGTACATTATTACTATGTACTTTACTACTTTTAAAATCCTTTATAAACACAAATACAAGAACAATTCGTTTTAACTACTAAAGCCTTTTTACGGTAGCGGAATTGCATACACTAAACCATTTTTTCGGCATTTTGCATTATATTAAGAATTTATTTTTCTTGATGAACGTTACATATGTTCCCACAAGAGTTACTGTTATTTCCAATCTTCTAATTATTGAAGCAAATGTCTGTTATGCCCATTAGAGAACAAACTCATAGTTCCAACTAAAGCACCCTTGTTCATTCAACGTACTATATTTAAACGATCCCAGACGTCATTTACGTCTCAACTTAATAAATTTATAATTCCCTATCATTAGTACTATTGATTTAACGTTTAAATTTTTTCGCAAACACGAACTGAGATTTAAAACGCTTTTACCTCTGCAACGTCTAGAAGTATATTAACACAATATTTAAAATCAGATAAAATTCTTTGAGGCAAAATGTTGGATGGGTCAGGAGTGGCTGCCTTCGGCACGCTTTATCGTTTGTCGCAGTGCAAGAAATTACATGCACAGTTAAATTTTCAAGACATCAGAATGCAATAAAATAGATATTTTTCTACGAATTTGTTCAACTAATGCTAATACATATATGTTTGCTTTTGCAGCCTGTAGGCTAATTGATACAGGGCTGGTTTACATCAGGGTGAAGACCTTTCGTAAAGCATACAACAAAGATACGAGTGTAAATCACTACAGGCAACCCTTGTGAAACATTGTACAATTAGGAGAACGCAATACAACAGCAACAAAGTTTTGCTCTTATACAATTTAAAGTTTAGGGAAAAGACCCGTGTAATACCATAACAACGGCTTTCCAAAATATACAAGCAAAAGATAAATTAACCCATCCTATTCAAAACGGTATTCAAATAGGTATCTCCATTGCCTGGTTATAAAATTATAAAGTAATCATAGTACATTAAAAATAGTTGAACAGTTCAATGTGCAGTGGAATCAAATAATGTTTACTTCTTTGCGGTAGTAATGATGATCTCTTTATTATTATTATCTAGTATAATATATAAATGGTTAAGTTGAATTTTTGGTATTTTATATTATTTTCGTGTATCAATAAACTGTTTGTTATACAAGTTGTGACGTTCTTTTGGAATGTTTATAATCAAATTTCATTTTAGAAGTTTCTATATTAGTAAATTTCACCAATAAGGTTAAACAATTTCCTTTAAGAAATATAATTTTTAGGTTACATGCATTTTGATCTAAGGTAGAATTATCTGTGTCATAGATTGTTCATGCTCAAAGGTTGTCAGATTCATTATGGCGGTTTTTAAATGCTAGAAATGATATCATCATCGTAATTTCGTTCCAAATTAATACAGTTTTTTATTCATTTGTTTTAATTAATAATGTGTTATGCTTGCGCGCCTATAGTATCATCGTCTGAACACGAAATTTTGACACACAGGTTTGAGCTGACTCAAATAAATAAAGTCCCTTTTTCTGGATTAGTCAGGCAAACCGCAAGTCAATTGTACACATTTATTAGAGAGAACGATACAAGCATATTTTTAAACTGCAGTCTTCATTCATCTGTCTGAAGTTTACCAAAGGTGTCTCGAATTATTTTACGAAAAAAAATTCATTTGTTAGACCACTTCGTACTTACTATGCAAACAATCAATCAACATGTACCGGAGTAGGTTAGCCACTTTTGAGAAAGATTACCGAAAGACAAAGTAATCAAATTTTCGCATAATACCCTACTAAGTTGGTTTTTTTAAATTTTAGGGGCACATTGGTACCCAGATCAACAACTTTATGTTGGACATAAGCATGTTGAGAGGCATAATGGTGTCCGCTTTAGCTACAGTCAACAATCGCTCATCAGGTATTTATCAAAATTTTCTAACACTATATCCCAGAACATTTATAAATAACTAAACATTTTGAATTCATTGAATGAACTGATAAAACGTGCCTATAGTGCGTCGGTGTAGTTAAGTTATGAATTTAGTTAGGTAAATTTGTGATATAATTAATTTTTAATACTTTGTTAAGGATCGTCTATTATGTAGTTGTAATGAACACGTGTGTGCAATACCTTTGAAAACACAACCGCGAGTAATAGCGTAAAGACAGGTATACATTTGTTTCTTTAATATGAAGGAATAGTTACAGTTTTGTTGTAATAAATTATTTTGCAATAACCTAGAGGCGTGATTGAAAATTTAGTTCATATAACATTTCATTTTAGAAACCTTTCGTTCAGCTGCAGTTTTAAATAGGTTCTTTTAGCGTTCTAATTGTTAGTGTTTGTTTCGTGTTTAGCAATAGTGTTGTAACGATTTTTTCTCTCTCTAATTGGCTCCGCTAGCCTCACGCATGGGCGCTAGTGAAACGTTTTTCTATACTTCTGGCCGACACTACTTTATAATCACCATGCTCCAAGTTAGGTGTCTGCAAAACAAAGTCTTCCGACGTAACTAGGGGTCTATTCCTTGGGTAGAGCTATGAGCAATGGGGGTAAGTCGAAATCTGTGGGGGTCACACTCAAACTAAAACAAACAGGCGCCACCAAGTCCAGATTGATTCATGTAAATGGCATGACTAATTTCTAAGGGCGGACGTGGAGACCCAAAGAAAAAAGATCGCCTTCGCTGACAAAAACCTGTCTTAACAGAATTAGACGCTGTTCCTGTAAGGAAAAATAATAATTAAGTCACATAAAAATGGGAACACTATTTGTGTCCCTCAAATATATCTAAAATGCAAAAGAATGTTTCCTACATAAGGGTACCATAAAATTGAACTCTTATTGCTTTTGTTTATCAGGTCTGATCAAACTAGATCAGAATAAAAAGACTTTAAGCGTGGATTATAAATTTACTAGAAAGAATTTTTCTGTTTCTGTAAATAAAATTTAATGCAATAAAATAAAATGAATACTTGAATTACTTGAAGAATTATTGTAAAGTTTATCAACTTGATTCTTACTCAAATATATTACAACCCAGTGTGACTGGTTATACTAAGGTTTTCTAACCCAATCAGATCTGTGTAGGTCATTTACAAATTAATATACAAAACTTTCTTTTTAAGTTAACAGTATTAAAATCGATTTGAAGTCAAAATATTCACAAAGATATTCTCTAATTTTATCAAAGGTGGTAGTAATGTAATACTAAACATCTGCTTGCAATTGTGCAATTGTTGACGGCATATTTCAAACAAACAAGTGACGTAGCCGCAGCTGTTAATTTATGCTGAAGCCACGTGTAGTCACATATCTACGAAACTAAGTGAAATTTAAATTTGTTACTGGAGAAAACCAGCTTAGCTATAGATAAACTGAATAACAAATTTGTGCTTCTATAAAACAAAACGAAATAACGTGCTTTTAGAAGGAAGCACTGAGGAAATCTTAAAGCTATTACGAACCAAACCCCGGGCTGCTGTCCTTGGCTAGATTGGGAACTGCATCGCCGTGCAGAGTCTGCAGCTAATTATTCCTGCTTTCCATGCTTTAAATACAGGTGTTGAAGCGAAGTGGGTTTCTTACATTGATTCAAAGTTGCATAAATTTTGTAGCGTAATCTTCCATGGTCTAATCTTAGTTATAAATATAATTTTCGTTGCGTAGTTTGTAAGTCGTAGTTTGTAAGTCGTAGTTGCGCTAAACAAATTTTAAATTAGATACTATGATAACGAATATACAATACCAACCGTTACTCAGGAAGTGTGTCGCACAATTAATGCGACCCGGAGGTCACTCGCCATTCTCTTCGAATGCATGCTGTCGCTGCTTTTACCTATCGACGAGTGCCCTGCCGCGTTCTTGCATGGTGGGAGGGTCCCGAGGGGTTGTCAATCCTCTCACGCGCGTGCCTGTGGCTGTGGAATACACCGACCTCCGAAACAAATAGACTAACGACTCTAGATACTGTATTAATGCAAAAATTTGATTGTTACACGTATTATTACTTTAGTTAATAAAGGTGTTGTAACATTCGTTATACCTTTAATGAAGAGATTTTTAATGCGAAAATAAAATTGTTACACTACCCTTTCCTAAAAGAAAAAAGTTTTTTTCCTTTAAGGAACAACTTCAAATATAACAAATACAAAAAATTTTTTATTATAATAATACTAGCCTTTTCTACCTTCCTAATTAACTATGCAATTTTATGAATTTATTCAAATGGGGGAGACAAATATTTACAAATGCGAGTGTGTTGGTAACTACGTGTACCTGACGTCCATCGGGAGACAAAATCGGGGAGTCACAATCGGTATTAATCAAAATTGGGAGGGGGTCAAATTAGAAAGTCAAACACTCCACGGGACAAAAAATTCAAATTCACGATAATTCTTTAACTTGAGGTTCTTACTTCTAACAAGGCTAATATTTACTACCTGTAACCAAACATTTTACAATTTATTTCAAATTCCACAAAAACTTCACTTTCTGGAGCTCAATTAGCTCTCTCTAAAAAAAGGAATGCTTCCTCATCAAAACAGCATAACTATTCAAAGTATTATCACTATAAGGTGACAATCAAAAGGAAGACCCTACTAATAGGTCTAAATTTAAAACACTATCATCACAAAGTGATAATCAAAACAAAAGTGACCTAACCAAAAGGTTACTTATCAAACCCAAATACAAAATATTAACACTTTATAACAAAGAGATAATCAAAACGAAGGTAACCTAACCATAAGGTTACTTAACAAATTCAAATACAAAATCGAACCAGTTAGGGCTGTAATATCCTACACCCTACTGATTATCCTATCACTAAGTTCCAACAAACAACAGATCTCATTAGTGATGGACCAAATGGTGAGACTCACCAAGCCAACCTTGACCTTATCAAACCAAAGAATTTCGAACGGTCAAAAAAAAACAAGGGAAAGAATAAACTAATATTCTCTCTACCTAGATAAGTAGAAATCAGGACTAACAATTAAATAGCCCACTTACTTCTACATTGTAAAGATATCTGTTAAAGACATCTTCTAAACACATCTCCGAATAACGCGCGAGCAAAACGACCAGCGTGCACACCAAGGCACACCTCAAACTTACAAAATCTACAAAATCTACAAAATCTCTAACCACTTATTTCACTTCTCAAACAAAATACTCAAAATTAATGAACCGACACTAAATCAAAAATCGGAACAAAACAAAGCAAACCACTACTGCATTACTTAACATCAAAGAGATGACCGGACCGGAACTAATCGTCAGGATCATCATTTTCATTTGGATACGACGCTTCAACTGGTTTCAAGTCCTTTACGTGCCATTTCCTGCTCTTGTTCCATCTTCGTTCTCTAACTCATACACTAAATTGGAATGTTTTTTCGAACTTTACTCATAATGAACTTTGGAGCTAACTTAGCGGAAAACTTATCACTAGCACTCGAGAGGACCTTATTAGCTCTCCAAACACTTTCTCCGACTTGGAACGAAATGTCTCTTCTCCTAAGATTGTAGCGTTTACTCGAACGTTGATAAGCTACATGCAAATTTTCACGGACATTCCCAAAAATATCAAATAAAAGTTGACGATCCAAAACATAAGAAGGTCTACTACTGGAGACGACATCAACATCCTCACCAGGTTTAAAATCATCATTATAAGCTTTTCCACTTAAGGGTACCTGACGACCAAAGACTAAAAATTTGGAGAATAGTTGGTGGACTCATGTTTTGCTGAGTTGATTGCGTATTGGATCTTTGATATCTCACTATCCCACGTATCATGTCCTTCTACGTATGAACGGATAGCTGTACCAACTGTCTTATTGATTCTTTCCACAAAATTGCATTGGGGAGCATAAACAGCATTATACCAAATCTTTTGAATTTCGTACCTTGCACACAAAGCTTTAAAATACGTCCAATTAATTGTGGACCATTATCACAAATAACAAACTGTGGTACTCCGTAGACAAGAAATACTTTTCCTCCAAAAACTTCTCAATCAAATGTGCCGTGGCACTTCGCAAAGGTTGCAAAATCGAATATTTCGAAAACCAATCACCAACAACTAAAGTCATTTACCTGCTTATGAGTCATCAATAAAAAAACTAATCATGACAATAGCTAACAAAAAAATCAGTGTTCAGGTACACTCACACCCTACTACCAATTGAACTGTCGAAACAACTATAAAGCTTCACAACGCCTAAATATGCTAGAGTGACAAACCCTCTACGAGTCTCACCTAGACTAACAATACCAAAATTTACATCAAATCAAAAAAAAGATGCAAAAAAAATTCTAGAGCGCCTAACTCACCTCGAGTCTCGTCTAGACTAACGCAATGCCGAGCGACCAACCCTTCCTGAGTCTCGTCTGGACTGACATACTGCTGAGCGACCAACCACGACGACAAGTTCCGCCTAGACTAAATTGCGTTGCAATGCCGATCTAAACAAAATCTGCTAACAAAATCAAAAACGTGCTTATGCACAAAGAACAATTCTCAAATGACATAACGACAGCTCACTCCAATGTACCTTCAAAATAGGATCTCTAGCCTTATAATCAAATTTGGACAAAATGTTCTTTATTGACTCAAACAAATCAAACAACAGGCTTATCAGCTTCTTTAGCTGACAGTCTTCCTAAAATTTTCCTCTTCTCCAAGACTGGTTTCTCACTCACCACTCCTCCGATTCTCAGTTCATACTCCAATTCTTCTTTAAGTAGACAAACAATTTGGAATTTTTCGGACATGATTACTCAAGCCTAATGGAATCAAACCGATAAATCTAACTGATCTGAACCTTACAAAAGTGATCAAAACAAATTCGTACTACTAAAGGTAAAAATCAAAAGGTGTTTTTGGTAAAATAATTTTTGCCAAAACAATATCAAAAAAATTATATGGGGTCAAAATAGAACGAAAGTCAAAAGTAAATTTGACCAAGTTAATCAATTGACTGTATGAGGGTTAATGTTACAACCAATCTTTTATCAAAAGCAAACAAACAAATCTAAATGTCAAATCGACTTTAAGCAAACAAATTTCGACGCAAAATAATTTTTGGACAAATAGATTTCAAAGCAAATTAAATTTTGAGCTAACAAATTTCGAAGCAAATTAAATTTTGAATAACAAATTTCGAGGTAAATCAAATTATGAACAAACAAATTTCGAGGCCCCAAACGTTGCCGGCGCCAGTGTAACGATTTTTTCTCTCTCTAATTGGCTCCGCTAGCCTCACGCATGGGCGCTAGTGAAACGTTTTTCTATACTTCTGGCCGACACTACTTTATAATCACCATGCTCCAAGTTAGGTGTCTGCAAAACAAAGTCTTCCGACGTAACTAGGGTCTATTCCTTGGGTAGAGCTATGAGCAATGGGGGGTAAGTCGAAATCTGTGGGGGTCACACTCAAACTAAAACAAACAGGCGCCACCAAGTCCAGATTGATTCATGTAAATGGCATGGCTAATTTCTAAGGGCGGACGTGGAGACCCAAAGAAAAAGATCGCCTTCGCTGACAAAACCTGTCTTAACAGAATAAGACGCTGTTCCTGTAAGGAAAAATAATAATTAAGTCACATAAAAATGGGAACACTATTTGTGTCCCTCAAATATATCTAAAAATGCAAAAGAATGTTTCCTACATAAGGGTACCATAAAATTGAACTCTTATTGCTTTTTGTTTATCAGGTCTGATCAAACTAGATCAGAATAAAAGACTTTAAGCGTGGATTATAAATTTACTAGAAAGAATTTTTCTGTTTCTGTAAATAAAATTTAATGCAATAAAATAAAATGAATACTTGAATTACTTGAAGAATTATTGTAAAGTTTATCAACTTGATTCTTACTCAAATATATTACAACCCAGTGTGACTGGTTATACTAAGGTTTTCTAACCCAATCAGATCTGTGTAGGTCATTTACAAATTAATATACAAAACTTTCTTTTAAGTTAACAGTATTAAAATCGATTTGAAGTCAAAATATTCACAAAGATATTCTCTAATTTTATCAAAGGTGGTAGTAATGTAATACTAAACATCTGCTTGCAATTGTGCAATTGTTGACGGCATATTTCAAACAAACAAGTGACGTAGCCGCAGCTGTTAATTTATGCTGAAGCCACGTGTAGTCACATATCTACGAAACTAAGTGAAATTTAAATTTGTTACTGGAGAAAACCAGCTTAGCTACAGATAAACTGAATAACAAATTTGTGCTTCTATAAAACAAAACGAAATAACGTGCTTTTAGAAGGAAGCACTGAGGAAATCTTAAAGCTATTACGAACCAAACCCCGGGCTGCTGTCCTTGGCTAGATTGGGAACTGCATCGCCGTGCGGAGTCTGCAGCTAATTATTCCTGCTTTCCATGCTTTAAATACAGGTGTTGAAGCGAAGTGGGTTTCTTACATTGATTCAAAGTTGCATAAATTTTGTAGCGTAATCTTCCATGGTCTAATCTTAGTTATAAATATAATTTTCGTTGCGTAGTTTGTAAGTCGTAGTTTGTAAGTCGTAGTTGCGCTAAACAAATTTTTAAATTAGATACTATGATAACGAATATACAATACCAACCGTTACTCAGGAAGTGTGTCGCACAATTAATGCGACCCGGAGGTCACTCGCCATTCTCTTCGAATGCATGCTGTCGCTGCTTTTACCTATCGACGAGTGCCCCTGCCGCGTTCTTGCATGGTGGGAGGGTCCCGAGGGGGGTTGTCAATCCTCTCACGCGCGTGCCTGTGGCTGTGGAATACACCGACCTCCGAAACAAATAGACTAACGACTCTAGAAAATGTATTAATGCAAAAATTTGATTGTTACACGTATTATTACTTTAGTTAATAAAGGTGTTTTAACATTCGTTATACCTTTAATGAACAGATTTTTAATGCAAAAAAAAAAATGTTACAGTGTATTTAACGATTTCTCTGGTACATTTTAAGCCAGATCTTTTCCTGATCTTAGGTTTTGGCATCCTCTTCTTATTCTTTTCAAAACTTTTGCCTAGAAATTGTGTGAGATTAGGTGGAGTCCAAGCTACTTCCCGTTTACGACATATTTCATACACGATAGCATTCCGGAATCCTCCTCAACCACTTACACCACCCATTCCACTGAGTTATTCTACAATTATTTTTGTTATTACAGTCGTGGTTTTCAGTATTTTACCTAAGCAAGATTGTTGGCGGAGTAATTCACCGAGATTTTCTGTATATTACCGGCTAGCTTTCCTGGGGCCAGCAACAAAAAGTTAGATATTCACGCATTTTAATAAAATCGGAATGTGAATAACAAAATATCATCAAAATATCTTTCAAGGAATAATACATTACTATTCTAAAGTCCATCAATAATATTCTATTTATTTATTTATTTATTATTTATTATTATTATTATTATTATTATTTATCTGATGAAATAGAAGTGAAATGAAATAATTGTTTTAGGTTGAAAAGTTTTTTAAAAAATGATTACCAATAACATTTTATTTATTTTATACTTTTTTTATGAAATGAGTTAGATAATGACATCATTATACATTTTACTGCAATAAATAGAAAACTATATTTGCAGCTAAATTCTACTATTCAACAATAAGATAATTAATAATCACGCACGCAGCTAGGAGTTGGGGACTTAGGGGGCTTAACACCGCCCCCAATGTTCTAGTCCTCTCCAAGTAGGGTGTTCAGAAAATTCTAAAAATATTGTTGTATTTAGAAAATGATTAATGGCTGTTTAGCCCCTCCCCCTTCTCATCAAAGTATTTAAAATATGAAATTCAAAATTTCAAGTACCCTAGAAGTGTCTTCTATAAGTATAGTCTACGAATAGACGATTAACGTACTGTTTTCGAAAGTTTTATAGAAATCGTTATTTTAAAATACATGCAGCAGTATAAAGAATCTAACGCTAATTAATATATACTAGGTGGTAGCGCTTAAATAGTTATTTTTATACCAATGTCGCGAAATTGCTTTTTAGCGTACCGAGAAAAAGTTTATCGCATAGATCACTTGCGACGGAAGCTATATCATTTCGAGTCGCTAAAATAATTTCGTGGTCAAGGTGCAACTGTTTGCATGATTTTATTACACAATTTTTTCAATTAACACTTTCCCTGCCACGTTGGTCCCATAGGACCAACACCAGTATTGTTTTAACAGGCCGCGTTGGTCCCATGGGACCAACACACTTTTAAACGCTTATTAGGCTGTTGGTTCAGATTTATATACAATATTTCACACTAAAGGACCAACGTGGCGTAGATGGCATATACTCTAGGAATAGTTCATTTATTTTTTGAAAATTGTGTCGTGTGGTCCCCATTATTTGATAGTAAAGTGATAAAAATTAAAAATCCAAATTTTTCGTAAATTTTATTTAGGAACTCTTGCTTTTAAAGATACATACATAGAAACTGATTTATGGACGTCACTAAAAAACACTCTACGCACAAATGAGGCTCATTTTCACAATTTTCACAATATGTGTCGACTTTTTTAGTTTTGTTCATGGCGTATTTTCGCCCGTGTGTTTCAGAATTTTTTTTGTAGCAATTTTTGCACATTTTTCTTCTATTGTGCTTACTTCCCTCTTTCTTCAATTTCATAACATGATTAGCAGAAGATTTTTGTGTCTGAGTGGCAGAATCTGCCGTTTCCTTGGCTGCTATCAGATGCTTGACTACATCTTTTTTGAAATCTGTTATCGATTTGGTTTCATCCTTGACAAGTTTATATAAAATGTAGGCATTTACTAACGATGTAGTCAGAATAAGTTCAAACCCAACTTTTCTGAACCACTTTATGCTTTTCCTCAGTGGATTTGAATAGGCCCCAAATTGATCAGATAAATCAACGGCTGCTTTACCTTTGTTGTAATCCACTACAACTTTGGGTTTGTATTTTGTGTGCTGATTGCAAGACACTTCTACCATTTCAGATCCATGTTTTGTAGAAAGCATGAAAATGTTTCTCTTATCTTTCCAATTGGTAATTGTTATGCCGTATTGGTTTTCCATGGAGTAAATTTCACCACTTTTTAACTTAGCTTTTACAACTTCATTGGGCAGACCTCTTCGGTTTTTTCGGACAGTTCCAATTACATGAGTATTGGCGTCCAACATTTTTTTGGCTAGAGGCAAACTAGTATACCAATTATCAATAATAAGTGTTCGTCCTTCATTTACTAAACCTTGAGTAAGATATAGTACAACTTTTTGTGGAGTGACAGTACTGTCTTCTTTTCCTGCATATATTTTTATGTTATATGTGTACCCAATCCCAGAACAAAGTTTGAATAACTTTATTCAATATTTGTGCCTTTTTGTTTTGATGTATTGACGAAACCCTAGGCTTCCCCTAAATGGTTGAAGAGTTTCGTCTACACATATCAATTCTTCAGGGGCATACAACAACTGAAAATTTGTTTTTAAAATATCCAACAGGCGTGCTATTTTATACAGTTTATCACTTTTATCTGCCTCTGCGTTGTTCACAAAGTGAATCATACGTAATAATAATTCAAATCGATTTCTTGACATAACGCTTGGTGCAAAATTGTTCCTGAATAGTCTGTCAGTACTCGAATATTCATTCAATGGTGGCATTTTTACTAATCCCATCCAAGCCACTAACCCCAAAAACTGTCTAATTTCAGAGTTTGTGGTAGGACTCCAAGCATGCAGGCGGGAGTTTGGTGGAGCGTCCTCAACTACAACAAGTTGTCGCATAGCTCTTTGTCTCGTTGCAAATAAGGGATATAACTTTATTATCTACTATAGCATCAAAAAAATCACCTGGTGTACCGTCCGCCAATAATGCTGCTACCTCTGGTTTTATTCCCGATGAAATAGAGAAAGGATCTATCGACTTATAGTTTCCAATTGTGGGCCCCATAATAATGTATCTTCATTTGATTTTGAACCTCCTTCAGATAATGGTCCTAAGTTCGGCGACTCTTGCTCATTAGCCAGTATTTCCTGAACCGGCAACACTGCATTTGTTAATGTTTCAGGTACTGAACAACTTGTGGAAGATGATGCAACATCAGTACCTGATTTCATTTGTTTAGTATTTTGAATGAAAGTCTCTATATTTTCTATAGTTTCTGAATTTGATGACATGTACGATTCGGATTCGTACTGGAATGACTCATCACTATCTGACCCTTCAAACGGTTCGAAGTCATCATCGTCTGACATATCACCAAAATTATCTGCGTATTTTTGTATCTGACTGCTTGTCAGTTTACGTTTAGACATTCTGGAATAACAACATATATTATCGATATGATGACTTGAATATAATAATTATTACTTACATTATTTATTTGTTTCGGAGACAAAGACATAAAACAACACACAAACTGACAACTCTTTGTAACACACATAGTTTATCATATAAAAATTGTAGGTTATGTCGCTTCGTGTCTCGTAACCCGTATCACACTATAGGACCAACGACGTGTACAGCCACAACGTGCTTCAACCGGCCGCGTTGGTCCGATGGGACCAACATATACTTTTTAGTTTTTTTTGCAAAATAAATAAATTGTGACTAAATAACCAAATGGTAACGATTTTTGTGCAAAAAACTACCATAAAATAACGTTGGCGCGTAGAGGCACATGTATGAAAATCAGCTTGACAGGGAATGTGTTAACTGATTAAGCTATTGCTAAAATTTAGATGTTTATATAGTGGCTTAAATCACACGTTGCTATGGAAATGATAAATTTAAAACACCGACAGTATTCTTAAAAATTCCTGAAAATGACAGACTGCGCTAATGCTACATAGTTCAATTTCCTACACTATTTCACAGCTGCGAGTGTTATAAGTTCAGCTTTCTAAATTACTATTCAACACCTGAAAAATCTTAAAGCCGGTGCGAAAATTTTTAGAGATATGTATTTTACTTAATAAGAAGTATTTAACCCTTTCTTGTAATATCTTCGCGAGAATCCTTAAGAGATTTTTGTATTGTATGAGTGTACTGGAATAAAATAGTAAGATTTTCGTACTTAAGTAACTAACTGTTGAAATAAAAGTCAACCATAATAATAGAAGTAGTAGTAGCTAACCTACATAGAATTTCAGTCTTCACTTTTACGTTCGGAAAATTAGGTATAAGGGGATAACGACCTGGATAGTTTTGACCCAACCAACGCGGAAGAACACCTACAGAGTTATTTGTATACCGAAGGATATTTACCTGTAAGAACAACAAAAAAACATACTGTTTTTGGACCTTTAAATTGCTTTAGAGAAATAAAAACTACTTTTAATATTCAGGGAAATAAACCTTATTGTCCATTGATACTACTTCGACCGTTGACCTGCTTGTATTGCTTTAAAACTTATATCTTTTTATTTTGTTCCGTTTAACATTTATTTGACAATAAAATATAGTGGGTGCTTAAAAATGCTTTAAAGGCTCTTATAAACGAATGTCATACGCTATTTTTAATATATGTATATATGCATCAAAACTTCAAATGTAGGTTTACATATTATTGAATTTATTTCAGTCGTTTTGAATATAATTGGCATGGAAATAATTATAGTTTTTGATTAGTTTGACAGTTCACTTGATATATATTTTGATCATAATTAAAAGATTTACGTTTGACAATATGCAATTTGATAAATTAATATAAATTTGTACATGTTGTTGCTTTGCAATCTTTAAAACACTAGTGCGATGAAGATCAATTTACGCACGCCAATTAGTTCTTTAATAAATATTTACGTAACCAGTTATGAAAAGACTAATTGTATTTGACGAACGAACGCAGTGAGCAAGTTTTGCAAATTTTACGAGTCAAATAAAATCAAGGTTTCATAACGTGTTAAGTACAATATTTTATCTAAGTCCGCTTTAAAATATAACGAAAGGATTGCGCGGTTCCAAATGTAAAAGATTCAGCTTAATCGCTTTACCTGAGCGTTGCTATGAATTGATATTTAGTAAATACCTATTGTCAGTGCTAAATTTATGATTCCAAATTACGCTGAAAACGAGTTATTCTGATTTAGATATTATTTCCTAAATAAAGGCTAAGGTTTAAGTTACGTAAAAGTTCATTACATCACTAGTGATGTAGTCACTGACAGCTATAAAAAATGTGACGTTTCATAACGTCAAAAATGCATTTAAAATTTGACATATCGTAACGGAGTTAAATAAATTAGTATGTACCTATGTATTATGGTATAGGTAAATTAAAAATCTTATAATTCAAATTTATTAACACATATTATTATGACAAGATTAAACCAACACATTATACTCATTTAATTATACATATTAGACAAATAATGTAATTATATTTAAATAATTGCTTTGTTCCTTCCCATGAATTTAGACATAATAAACTCCTAAGCTGATTCAGAACTTAATCTATTTCTTTGCTTCTTATTACACGAAATACACTTCGAGTTTACTTCAAGACACTGTTTTTTACTTTTTCCCAAGCATTATAGCATATTTGTTTTCAAAAGAATTTTTACACCTTACTTCTAGGAAAGCATTACAAAAAGCATCCTCATATTTAGAGCGTTGACATTTTATATCTTTTTCGTGTTATAAATTTGGACATTACATATCTAAATTTAATTACGGAAACAACACTACAAAAAGTCATTTAATTTCACAATATTTATACAGAAAGCAAACAATTAAATGTAAGTTTGTACGTTAAGCATTTGGTATATGTCAAAATTAAGGCGCCTTAAATAAAAGCATTCCTTCCCTGTATTTAAATAAAACAAAGGTGTCCTGTATTTTAATAAAGTACAAACACTACAGGTGTGTTAATTGCGCATGTGTAAATGTCAAATAAGAAAACTTTATTAAAAAATTGGTAAAATGAACGTTGCAATAACTCTCAAGTGTTTTAAGCGGTAGACATAAACTATACACGCAATTGATAATATCGACGTTCGCCGCATGATTGAAATTTGAATTATATACATATACATAATATAAATCGTGCAAACTTTTGATTTATGAGTAAATCACCTAGTTTGATGTTGCTGGGCATTTTTAACTTGCCTCAAGTACAACATGAGGAACATTAAATAGAACTAGAAAAAATATTCGGGATAAAAAGTGAGTTATAATATCACGTCTCCTTTACATTAAACAAGACGAAAAACTGATTATTAATGGGTTCATGAAGGGACTACGTGAAAATATAATTAAGAACATTTACTTACTCAATGTGAGATATAAGTGAAATGACGGTGGAGTATCTACTCGTGCGTTTTTCGGTCCGAAAAGTTCGGGCCGGCCCGAATCGTTTGGCCCGGCGCGGGCCGAAAAAAGCTAGGCCCGGCCCGGGCCCGGCCCGAATAAAGTAGTCAACGACCCGGCCCGGATTCGAGCTCGAAATCGGACCGGACCCGGGCCGGGTCGGCCCGAAAGCCCGAGCCCGAGACCATCCCTATTAAAAACACTGATATGCCATATCATTTGGGAGATAACTCAGAATAAAACAAGTTATCGACTTCGAATGCTTACCATTAAACTTATACTGTGTTCTACTTTGTACAAACAAGGTTGCACTTTTCAGGATGTCTGAAAATTCTTAAACAGTGGGTTTCTAAAATTAAAATTCTAATAACGTTATTGTTAATAAATAAATTTTAATAAAATTTTGGGTGTTTCCATATATAAGGTTTATAAATCCAGTGGTGTAGTTAAATATTTAAAAAAGAATCCCTAATAAATTTTGCCGTTTCAGACAGAAAAAAATTCAAAGCATACCTTGAAAATTAAAAATAAGTGTATGTAAATTTGTGTCAGGAAATAATTTTTGAAGTTCTATATAATAAAAAAAGCTTAATTCTCAAAAGTTGCAATCTGAAGTAAAATTAAATTTAATATCGTTTTAATTAATTATGTTTTTGGACACGGTGTTCTGCAACGTATTTTTTTTCCTAGTTACACCAAGCCTAATAAATTAATAATAAAACAGATAAATTTTAAAGCATTTAATTCGTAAATATTCAGCCAATAAAAATTAAAGTATAATGTTCATAATAACACATAGATTCTAGAAGATATATATTCTGAGGCTTGTTACCAAGCGCTGTCAAGTTAATAATCGGCACTTTTATTTCCAACGTCCAAGAGTGAAGTCGCTTTTGTAGACTAGAGATAAAAGTCAAGATGGCCGACTAAAACACGAGGCGTCTAATAGAGTCAAGAAGAAGAACTTGAATTGAGAACATGGAACGATAATATACATCATTTAAGACATGCAATATCTTATGGACATATCTACAACAACAATTTTCAATGTTAAATTATAATAAATTTTCGTCGCAGTAATTTAAAGCAAGCAGTTATGGTTTCGTTCTATCTATTTAACTACGCAGTATAGCAATGGTTTATTCTACAAAGAATCTTGATACTTCAAACTTACTGATGATTAATACGCTGGAAAAATACAACAGCTGACATCATGATTTTGCACCTGCAATTTATTTGGATACACGTGAGTGTTTGAAACTTTCCATAACTTTGAAAGTATAGTAAATTATTATGAAATTTCCTACGTTGATTATTAGAGTAACAAAAAATATAAAGTAGTTTTTTAAAGTTAGTAACACAACGAATAAATATCTAGTTTGTCAGTTATTTGTACGCGCATTCAATCAATGTGTTTTAAGATATTTAGAATGACAACTTATGTCAGATAAAAAAAAATAGTATAGATTCTGTTTCCTAATCTAGACGCCAGATGCAGTCTTGATTTAATTTTCACATTTTGCTTAAAAACATTCAGGTCATGTAAAAGCTTTTTATTGGTGCTGAAGTTCGCGTATTTTCTTGGTAGATTATAGTTAAATTTGAGTATTTGCATTTTATAATCGTGTTTTTTTTATGACAAATCTTTGTTGTAAATGGTCAATGAAGTACTTCAATGATTATGGTAAAAATAAACTCATATGTTATGAACTAATAATTTATTACATGTTTGCTTAAACTAAATTTTATAGAAATGATCCATTTATACATATTTATTTTGAATGTTAAACTTCACTAAAATTCTTTTTATAAAAAATTTATGACAAGATAGTAATCATATATATATTGCAGTCACATGTATATAATCAGATTTCTATATATAAATAGAATTCCTTTTGTTTCTTTTGAAAGACGTTTTATTATTCAACATTTAAATTAGGAAAGAAAACTAGAGCAAATCCTCCTTAAGTAAAAGACAGAGTAATGAAAATGAATCCTTTAGTATTTCACAGATGTTTAAAGTCACTTATTATATTTTTGGGCATATGCTTTTGAGGACACAAATGGTGTCCATGTGGTGTTTTGTTTGTTCACAGGTAAAGCTGAGACAACTGTTTGACATCTGGTGGTTGAGGTTTTGGTAAGTGTGTGCTAAAGAGTGAAATTCAAGTTTTATGGCTATGATAGTGGTGTTAAGATAAGGTTTCCGCATTCCCTTATACAAACACAGTTAAATTTTGTTGGCACTTGTATTAAAAATACGGTGGCGCCTATTAAAAATATTTTTGGTCGATTATCCACCCATGACCCATGCTCATGATCTACCCAGAGCTAACACTCTACTAGCCGTTTAACCCTTAAGAGTTTTCTTTGTCTAAAGCCGTTTTCCATCTGACATTACCCTGGGCTTGGAGTATAAAGAAGAAAATCTCGACCTAGTGATATCAGATTAAAATAGAGAGTTTTAGTATATAGCTGATAGTCACGAGGATAAAGGGTAATAAACTTACAAAAAGTTTTAATTACCCCGATTTATATTACAGTTCGTTGTTATATTAATGCTTTGTTGCTTTTTCAAGTTTAATGGAATGTCTAAATTAGAGAACGAGTCATCGAGGGACTCTATCTTGCTCAAAATTCTTTAAAATGTATGTAGTGAAGCATGTTCCTTAGTTTTTATCGCGTTTGTTTTAACTTTCTTAATTTGCAGATTATTTGTTGTAACTGAATAAAGCTTGCCTATGTCTTGCTACTTACCTTTATAGCCTTTAGAGCTTACCGTTGAGTAATATACAATATACGAGGCTTGTTCAATTGAAACCCATCTTTGGTCAGGTTAGCCTTGGAAACAATTGTAATCACTCAACTGACGTTTTGCAACGTTAGTGGTGTTTGTAAACTTCCCACTGGTCAGTTTCTCTCGTATATATTTGACAGCGATTTTAAGTATTGTGGCTTTGAAATGACGTTTGTTGTTAACAATCCGACCAGATGTGATCAGCGAGCGGTCATTCAATTTCTGTGTGCTGACGGTTTGCAACCATTGGAAATTCACACACGAATGCAAGCAGTGTATGAAAATGCATGTTTTGCGTATCCAACTGTCAAGGAATGGTGTCGAAAATTTAAGAATGGACGCGAAGGGACGAATGATAAGCCGCGACCAGGTGCAATGTATACTGCGTCAACAGACAGGAATATGGCATGTGTGGAAGGCCTGATTAGAGAAACTCGTCGAGTTTCAATCAGAATAATTTCAGAAAATGTTGGTGTGAGTATCGGATCTGTTCATAGCATCGTACACAAACTAGGATACATCACAGTTTGTGCGTAATGGGTTCCTCGCCTTTTGTCAGAGAACCAAAAAAGCTTGCGAATGGGATTATGTTTGCAACACTTCACGGGATACAGACAAAATGGTAACGATTTTTTCTCGTCAATAATTACTGGCGACGAATCTTGGTGTCATTATTTTGAACCATCCAGTAAGCTGTCATCGATGCAATGGAAACACGCAAATTCTCCGCCACCAAAGAAGTTTAAAGTTTAACCTTCTGCCGGTAAGGTCATGTTGACATTTGTTTTCGACCATGAAGGACCCTTATTGATAGAATTTACGGAACCTCGGGTGCATATCAACGCAAACCTGTATAATGAAACTTTGAACAAGCTCCATCAAGCAATAAAACAAAAACGTCCAGGGAAGATTTCACGTGGTGTCATTCTGCTTCACGACAATGCTCGACCTGATGTTTCTAACGTAGTAAAAGAAAATCTAAATCGAAAGAAATGGAGGATATTACAGCATCCAACCTATAGTCCCGATTTATCGCCTTACGATTTTCACATCTTTGGGCCACTGAAAAAAACGTTTAAAGGCAACCGTTTTCAGTCAAACAAAGAAGTGCAAAACGCCGTGAAAGAATTCTTCGAGCAGCAGCCACAAGATTTCTTTAGGCAGGGTTTACATAGATTGACGAAACAATGGGATATGTGCCTTAATCGTAGTGATAATTATTTGTAAATTTAGTTGTCAATAAATTTTTTCCTGAACCAAAGATGGGTTTCAATTGAACAAGCCCTGTATTTGACCATTTGCAAAATTAGAGTAATCCAGACTACTTTTGATTACCGCTTAATGATACTAGTATGTAAATTAAGTTACAAGCCCCCACAATCTCTGCAAACTATATTTTACTAAAAACAGCTAAACATTCACATATTTCAATTACTCAGTAGAAAATAAAAAGGAGTGCGCAGAAACTTTAGGAGATCTGTAGGGTTTCTCAGAAAATCCATACAGATCATAACAAGTTACCTGTAGGAAAAATAGGAGAGTCTCATCTTGCCTACATATCAGCAGTGTTAAAATCTGTACGTTTAGTACTTTATCAGTGATTAAGAAATATTTTAAGAACTGTAAATAGTTAATAGTTGGTTGTTGTTACTATAATGTTTATTATTATTAGAAAATTTATTAAAGGACTATGGAGGTCAAAATTTGAAAGAAAAATTGAAATTAATTATTTTCTTTTGACGAGCCTAAAATATCGAAACGTATAGAAATCTTGGAGGGCTACACGCGGTTTGGCAAGTAATTGTTAAAGGCCACAATGTAAGTGTATCCCCAGACTAGCTATTAACATGTATTAGATCATATTTTAGGAAATTTATAACGCTACTATAAACTTGAAATTTTATGTCGAGTGAATAAAGCCCTTCATAAATTGGTTTTTTAACAGTAGCTTTGAACCAGTAGTCGGACAGCCCATCATGGATTGCCAATCGTACATGTTGTGGTAGCGTTGCGACTTTGTGCATCAACCGCAACTCGCCGCAACAAAATATATGCGACATTTTGGAAAGGACGCTTATTCGGTTTTAATTAAGTGGGCCTCATATCTGTACAACGATAAGAATGGATGATTAACAGGTGTCAAAATACAATAGGGTTGTTCTCGTGAAGTTTAAAGACGCACGTTCTACAGATTTCTCATTTTTCTCGAAAGAAGAATTATCGTATACAAATAAGTGTGAACCCCATCAGGACAGCTTAGTATTAGTTTGAAATCCGTCCTAATAAACGTTTGATGTGATATAGATGTGTTAGAGAAGTAAATTACTAGTAAGATTCGTGCTATGATAGTTTTTAATTCATCGTACTTAAAAACACTAAATTAGTACCTACAAATGGTGATCAAGACTCTGTAAATACTTGTCATCATGAAGAATAATTATTAGACGTAGTTATTGAAAATAAAAGCCGAAGGACAATTAAAGGATTTGTTAACTATTTATAAGTAAATATAATTTACGGTAAGAAAAGTAATTTTGGCACTCTTTGTTTACTCATTGATACAGGAATGCTATTTTGATATTAAAAGTGATAACTAAGAGATTATGGTTTAATTCAAAATTGCGAAACATATTTAGATGGCGATAGAACTAGTTTCTTGGCTTTTTCAATTGAACAACTTTTTTGATACAATCTTTCCAAGAGTGCCTCTGTGATGGTTACCTTTAAACATAAATAACTCACTAAATTTTTCATTTGCTTCTGAACCAACCTGAATTTTAAATAGTACGTCAACGTTCTAGCATCGCTTCAAGTAGTAAAAAAACCGTGATATCCCATAACATTTCCAGAGATAGAATTCTAATATCGTTAAGAACCATATTATCAAAAATACAAATGCCCTATAATTAAATACATTCGAATATAATATCTTTCAGAAACTCAACACGTGTTCCAATTCTCACAGCATTGTCATATAATACCAAGCGTCACGATACGTTTATATCTACTAATGTATAATGTTGTACCATTCACTTGCTATTGAATACGAGGTTTGCTTCTCTCAATTCCATTTAAAGTAGGTTACATGTTCAACATCTACGAATCACGATTGTAAACCTGGTTGAATTTTGTACCCCTAGTGCAAATATTCGTATTCACTCATGCATTAACGCTGCAGCTTTCACAATTCAACAATTATGTATGAGTTTAGAACGGTCTACTGTACATTTCAATCGTTCACTTTAGATAATATAATTTTTAAATAGGTCTCATTGAACTAAAATCTGTACAAAGCAAAAGTTTGCAATTTCAGAATTTGGAAGGTAAATTTCCATTAATTTCTTAATTTTGTCGTGGGAACATGAACTTTGTTTTAAATGATGTTAGTATTTTATAGAGTTAATCCAACAGTCACACGAGAAAGCTTCTTATACTTCGCCTGTTGTCTCCATAGTCCAGTGCTACCTGAGCAAATACACTTTTAACGCTTTCTAATGAAATTGTTTAGCTACTACTGCAGCAAGCAAAAGATATTTATAAATATAGCACTTAAAACAACAGAAGGTTTAGTTTTTTATTAAAAGCAGTTCATATTTAAACTCTAATAGTTTAATTAGAATGTTTCACATACTCACGCTTATACTATGTTAGAATTTATTTCAAGAGAGAGAAAAGGACCTTAAATTAGTAAAAATAACAATTTAAACACAAATCAAAATACACGAGTGCAGATCAATCTGCAGATATTGATTAGAATTTGTGAAAAAAACCTAATGCCGAGGGGATTTAATCGTGATACGCGGGACTTACATTTTGCCTCATATGTATAAGCATGTATTTTTGTGAAAAATGCTCACATAACAGATTTCGACTTACCCCCCCCATTTCTCATAGCTCTACCCAAGGAATAGACCCCTAGTTATGTCGGAAGACTTCGTTTCACTGCCACCCAATGTGGGGCTGGTGCCTTTAGAGAAAAAATATCGTTTCACTAGCGCCCAACGTCTAGAGTCAGATATAAATTAGAAAAAACGTTTCAACATTTTTCAAGCGGGTGTTTTGGAATCGAATCCAAAATCTTGGGATTACTATCCATTTGCAAACCTGTCTGATCCACGGAAACACCCGAAGCTTTTACACCACATTTAGCTAGTTAAACAAAATACACATATTAATTACAAAGCGTATCTACTACAATTTAAATTTCACATAATTCATTCACTGACAGCCCACAAAGTTTAATTTTAGCGTTGAATAGTAATGGGCTCAGACAGCACCATTTATTCTTATATTTTATAGTTTCTTTAACTAATACACAAAAATGCTTTTTCTATGCGTAAGTGTATAAAGTAGTTAATAAAATTAAATATGTTACGCTGAATTTAAAATGAAACTTTAATACATAAAAAATAAGAGAAGTTAAAATGGCAGAAATTCGGACCGATCTTTTTGCAGCACCAATCTCTTCCTAATACTTTCACTAAAATCTAAGATTGTTGCGCGCGTGCGTGCCTTGTATTCAGGCTATACTCTTAAAACACATTCCTCCTATATATATATATTGTGTGTGTGTGTGTGTGTGATGTGTGTGTGTGATGTGTGTGTGTGTGTGTGTGTGTGTGTGTGTGTGTGTGTGTTGTATATGTGTGTGTATATATTATATATATATATATATATATATATATATATATATATATATATATATATATATATATATATATATATATATATATATATATATATATATATATATATATATATATATATATATATATATATATATATATATATATATATATATATATATATATATATATATATATATATATATATATATATATATATATATATATATATATATATATATATATATATATATATATATATATATATATATATATATATATATATATATATATATATATATATATATATATATATATATATATATATATATATATATATATATATATATATATATATATATATATATATATATATATATATATATATATATATATATATATATATATATATATATATATATATATATATATATATATATATATATATATATATATATATATATATATATATATATATATATATATATATATATATATATATATATATATATATATATATATATATATATATATATATATATATATATATATATATATATATATATATATATATATATATATATATATATATATATATATATATATATATATATATATATATATATATATATATATATATATATATATATATATATATATATATATATATATATATATATATATATATATATATATATATATATATATATATATATATATATATATATATATATATATATATATATATATATATATATATATATATATATATATATATATATATATATATATATATATATATATATATATATATATATATATATATATATATATATATATATATATATATATATATATATATATATATATATATATATATATATATATATATATATATATATATATATATATATATATATATATATATATATATATATATATATATATATATATATATATATATATATATATATATATATATATATATATATATATATATATATATATATATATATATATATATATATATATATATATATATATATATATATATATATATATATATATATATATATATATATATATATATATATATATATATATATATATATATATATATATATATATATATATATATATATATATATATATATATATATATATATATATATATATATATATATATATATATATATATATATATATATATATATATATATATATATATATATATATATATATATATATATATATATATATATATATATATATATATATATATATATATATATATATATATATATATATATATATATATATATATATATATATATATATATATATATATATATATATATATATATATATATATATATATATATATATATATATATATATATATATATATATATATATATATTATATATATATATATATATATATATATATATATATATATATATATATATATATATATATATATATATATATATATATATATATATATATATATATATATATATATATATATATATATATATATATATATATATATATATATATATATATATATATATATATATATATATATATATATATATATATATATATATATATATATATATATATATATATATATATATATATATATATATATATATATATATATATATATATATATATATATATATATATATATATATATATATATATATATATATATATATATATATATATATATATATATATATATATATATATATATATATATATATATATATATATATATATATATATATATATATATATATATATATATATATATATATATATATATATATATATATATATATATATATATATATATATATATATATATATATATATATATATATATATATATATATATATATATATATATATATATATATATATATATATATATATATATATATATATATATATATATATATATATATATATATATATATATATATATATATATATATATATATATATATATATATATATATATATATATATATATATATATATATATATATATATATATATATATATATATATATATATATATATATATATATATATATATATATATATATATATATATATATATATATATATATATATATATATATATATATATATATATATATATATATATATATATATATATATATATATATATATATATATATATATATATATATATATATATATATATATATATATATATATATATATATATATATATATATATATATATATATATATATATATATATATATATATATATATATATATATATATATATATATATATATATATATATATATATATATATATATATATATATATATATATATATATATATATATATATATATATATATTATATATATATATATATATATATATTTATATATATTATATATATATATATATATATATATGTAATATATTGATTGTATATATTGTGATAGTGTGTGTGTGTGTGTGTGTGTTGTTTTCTTACTCCTACTAAGGCTAGTACCTACTAACTTAATAAACACATTACAAATCATCTTGATTTCAAAATAAAACTCCACTTCTTGGAGCTCAAGCAACTCTATCAACAAAAAGGAACCTATAACATCAAAATAGCATAATATTCAAAATATTATCATTATAAAGTGATAATCAAAGGGTAACCTAACTAATAGGTTACTTACAAAATCGAATACAAAATATTATTATCACAAAGTGATAATCAAAACTAAGGTAACCTAACCAAAGGTTACTTACAAAGATCGAATTCAAAATATTATCACAAAGTGATAAACAAAACTAAGGTAACCTAACAGGTTACTAAAAATCAATCAAAATATTATTATCACAGTATAATAAAACTAATGTAACTAACTATACAAAAATCATATTATTATCAAATGATAATATCCATATCACTATATATTATCATAACATACACATCTTATTAGTGATGGATCAAATGGTTAGGTTCACTATGCAAACCTCTGACCTTATCAAACACAAATCCCTGAAAGGTTCGAAATAAGGGAAAGAATAAGTCAATATTCTCTCTATCTAAATATGTAGAAATCAGGACTAGCAACTTAAATAATCACTTATTTCCACATTTTAAAGATATCTTTGAATGATATCTTCTAATGATATCCTTTAAAAACATCTTCTAATAACATCTCCCAATAACGCGCGACTAAACCAACCAGCATGCACTCCAACGCACACCACAAAACTGCTACACAAATTCTTAATCACATGCTTCAATTATCAAACAAAATTTTCAAACAAAATGAGTTACAAAAGGGCAGTCTCCATTTAGTATTAGTTACACACACTAAATCAAAAATCGGAACAAAACGAAGCACACGACTATTGTTTTGCTTAAAATCAAAGAAATGACCAGACTGGAACTAATCGTCAGGATCATCATTCTTATCTGGATATGATGCTTCAACGGGTTTCAAGTCCTTAACATGCCATTTTCCGGCTTTTGTTCCATCCTCATTCTCTAATTCATACACTAAATTGGAATGTTTTTTACGAACTTTACTCAAAATGAACTTTGGAGCTAACTTAGCGGAGAATTTATCACTCGCACTCGAAAGTACCTTATTAGTTCTCCAAACGTTTTCTCCGACTTGGAATGAAATGTCTCTTCTTCTAAGATTGTAGCGTTTACTCGAACGTTGATAAGCTACATGTAAATTTTCACGGACATTCCTAAAAATATCAAACAAAGGTTGACGATCCAAAACATAAGAAGGTCTACTACTTGAAACAACATCTACATCCTCACCGGGTTTAAAATTGTTACTATATGCTTTTCCACTTAAGGGTACCTGACGACCAAAGACTAAAAAATTTGGAGAATAGTTGGTGGATTCGTGTTTTGCTGAATTAATTGCGTACTGAATTTTTTATATCTCACTATCCCACGTATCATGTTCTTCTACGTAAGAACGGATGGCAGTACCAACTGTCTTATTAATTCTTTCCACAAAATTGCATTGAGGAGCATAAACAGCATTGTACCAAATCTTTTGGATTTCGTGCTCTGCACACAAAGCTTTAAAAACACGTCCAACCAATTGTGGACCATTATCACAAATAACAAATTGTGGTACTCCGTATACAAGAAACACTTTTTCTTCCAAAAACTTTTCTATCAAATGTGCCGTGGCACTGCGCAAAGGTTGTAAAATCGAATACTTCGAGAACCGTCACCAACAACTAAAAGCCATTTATGTCCGCGTTTGGAACGAGGGAACGGACCCATCAAATCTAAAGCAATGGTTTGGAATGGAAGTCCAACCTCTTTTTCCTTTTCCATCATGCCAAGGGGACCTTTATTGGGTGGTTTTTGAGCACCACAAATCAAACACTTCCTGCAAAATATACGTACATCAAAGATCATCTTTGGCCAATAATATAATTCTTGGACACGAGACAAAGTTTTCAAAGAACCAAAATGTCCTGCTGTAGAGGGGTCATGACATGATTTAATGACATCTTTACGCTGAGATCTCGGTAATAAGTGCTTCCACTCTACAATATTCGCCGAATGCGGTAATTTGGAAGGGATAAACTTAAAAATGAACCCATCTTCCACTTTCCATTGTGGGTAGCTCTTGGGTGACGACAAAATTTTTTTTCTCAAAAATTCATACCACACGTCTACATTGTCAAGTTTGACCTCTACTAAATTAACTTCTGGATTTTCTAAAGGAACGCCACGACTAATACAATCTGGAACTATATTAAATTTTCCTTTCCTATGTACCAAATCAAATGAATGTTGCCTTAATCGAACCGACCATCTGGCAAGTTTTCCAGTAGGCTTCTGAAGATTACTCAACCAAAGTAACGAAAAATGATCAGTGACAACTGTGAATCGAACTCCTTCCACCCACGGACGAAATTTCTCAATTGCAAAAATAACTGCTAAACACTCTTTTTCTGTGGTGGAATAATTGCGCTCTGTACGGCTCAGGGTTTTACTTGCGTACGAAATTACACGCTCTTTTCCTTTTATATTTTGTATCAAAACAGCTCCTAACCCAGTGTTGCTGGCGTCACATTCAACAATAAAGGGTGCGGAATAGTCTGGCTGTGAAAGAAGAGGTGCTGAAACTAATGCTTGTTTGATCAACACAAACGAATTTTCTGCTTCCGCGCTCCAATTTACAGTTTGACCTTTTTTCTTTTTCTTAATAGAAAATTTCTTGATAGGCGAAACTAATGACGAAAAATTCTTTATAAAGCGACGATACCAACTGCACATTCCTATAAACCTCTTAATTTCTGTCGTGGTTTTCGGTCGAGGAAAGTTAACCATCGCCGATACTTTATCGAGATCTGTACGAAGTGAATTTGAACCTACTATATAACCCAAAAATTTAAGTGTTTTTTTAAAAAATTCACATTTTCCTATATTTATAGTAAGGTTAGCTTCTTTTAGACGTTGCTTAACCTCTGACAATAACTTCAGATGTTCTTCAAACGATGACGAACATAGTATTATGTCGTCCAAATAGCAAAATACATGGGGTTCAAAACGTGAACCAAAAATCGCATCTACTAAACGCTGTTGCGTCTGCGCAGCATTCTTCAACCCAAATGGCATGCATGTAAATCTATATTGTCCTCGCGAAATAACACTGAAAGCAGTCTTATCTTTAGATGACTCACTAAGAGGGACTTGCCAAAACGATTTTCTCAAATCAAGTGACGAAATATAATTCGCACCTCTCAACATATTGAGAATTCTATCTACATTCGCAAGGGGGTATGAATCGTGAACAGTTAGGTCGTTCAAGGCTCTACCATCAAAACAGAAATTCTCCATCTGCTTTTTTAACCAACAAAACTGGAGAGGACCACGGACTAGTACACGGTTCTATAACTTTAAGTCTAAGCATGTCGTCCAACTCATCATTCAATATCTTACTCATATATGGTGACATGACATATGGTTTCTTATGGAAGGGTTTGGCATTACCTGTATCTATATCCATTTCGATTAGGTTAGTTAGTACGTCCCAACCTATCATCGCTGCTAATTTCATTGAATGAATTTATAATCTCTTGTGCTTGCACACACTGAACATCCGAAAGGTCATGCAAATCAAATAAGTAATCATTAGTGTTCAAAGGGATAGCAGATGAACCTAAATACACAATATTGTTCTCAATGTTACTCTGAATAAACCAATTATTGTTTCTAAAGTCGGCAACTACACTAAATAATTTTGCAAAGTCGCTACCGAATATAAAGGCATGAGGTAGGGACGGGACCACTAATGCATTAAGAATACGACAATCATTACCCACACAAATTGGTAAATCAACCGAACCTAAAACAGACTTTATTGAACCATCAGCTGTAGTAATAACTGTTTTTGCTGAACAAAAAATTTTTAAGTCTAATTTTCTGATTATCGAAAGAGCTAAGGATACTACCACTGTGGTAGTGCATCCTGAATCTAGAAGACCGGTAATATCTCTATCAAGTAACTTCACCATAATGTAAGGTCGATTATCACACTGCTTTTCAATGAACAAAGTATTATTCTTAGGCTTCGTAGAGTTCTGACAAAAATTTTTTATAACTGTAAGCCATCTCGACCAATCGTCTTTACAAAAATATTTTTCTTGTTTACAAATCATAACTGTAGCCTTATGACGCGGAACAGAATGCCGACCACTATGCACCTGCCGCCTTACTGGTTTTTTGAACATTGTGGACACGACGTTGCCTTAACGCCTTTTCGACCACATCCAAAACAAAAAATTTTCTTGGTTGCTCTACAATCTTTAAACCAATGTCCATTACGGGAGCAATTCCAACAAACAAAATTATTTCTCTTATCAAGACTAAAAGAATTGAAAACCGAAGACTCCAAAGTACTCTTATCGGCTACTGTTGCTTGAGGATTAACTAATTTATTTTGAAAAACCCTACTCTTAACAGCACAAATTTTTTCACTCAACACGGGATGTTTAGTCTCAAATGGATGCTTAGAAGGACTACAAGTCTTGTTGGGCTTACAGAAACCGAGAAACCGAGTTTAGTTTTATCAAAGAGGCTTCTTCTAACTTTTTGCACAAACTTACTAAGGTAGATACATCTTGAATGCAGAAACCGGGTTTAGTTTCATCAAAGAGGCTTCTTCTAACTTTTTGCACAAATTTAATAAGGTAGATACATCTTGAATGTCCGACAACGCAAGTGCTGAAATATAATCAGGAATCAAATTTTTTCTTATCATCTTAACTTTAGTGACTTCTGCTGGCTCGTTAGTCAGTCTACTGAATAAAGTTTGCATATGCGCAACAAATAAAATAATTCTTTCGTCTTTACCTTGACGACGATGTCTGATTTTTTCCCAAATGTCATCATCTGAAAAACCGGGTAGAAAATCTTTCTTTAAACGTTCTAATAAAGAGTTCCAATCTCTCAATGAATTTTTTACTGTTCTAAACCAAATCAATGCATCTCCCACAAAAAGTTCACATGCTGATCCAAATAAATCAGCTTCGGGTACCTTACGAGATTGTGCTAAATCACTAACTCTATCTAAAAATGAATATAGTTGTTTGGGGTCTCCTGAGAATTTTACGGGCCATGTACCTATAGGTAAAGAAGGTGTTATATACGAAATCGAATGGGTAGGCGCACTAGCAACTGAAGGAGATACTACAACAGACCGATCAAAATAGGTGGACTCTGTACTTTTATTGATTTTATCATATAACTCAGCTTCAATGGTTAGTATGGTTGCTACGGTCTCATTTCTGAACTTAATTGCTTCCTCGGAATTTATTAAAGGAATTTTCATACGCTTAACTCGACCAGAAAGGTAGATTAACCTTGAACAAGCTCTCCTAAAAATTGAATCTGATGAATCACCTTCAAATTTGGACAAAACATTTCGAACTGACTCAACTGAAACAGAAATCTCTTTACTTTCCGTTGCAAAATCTACTTCATAACACGAAAGGTCAATCAAACAACCAGGCTTATCTACTTCTTTAGCTAACAATCTTCCTAAAATTTTTCTTTTCTCCAAAACTGGTCTCTCACTCACTACTAATCTAATTTTCAGTTCATACTCCAGTTCCTCTTTAAGTAGACAAACAATTTGGAATTTTTCCGACATGATTGCAATAGCCTAATATTTTAATGAAATCAAACTGATAAATCTAAATGATTTGAACCTTACAAAAATTGTCAAAACAAATTCGGGCAACTAAAGGTAAAAGTCAAAAAGTGTATTTGGTGAAATAAATTTTGCCAAAACAATATCAAAAAAAATTATGTTGGGTCAAAGCATAATGAAAGTTAAAAACAAATTTGACTAAGGTAATTAATTGACTGAATGGGGGTTAACGTCTCAACCAAACTTACAGCAAGAGCAAATTTAAACAAACAAAATTTTAATGTCAAATAAACTTTGAGCAAACAAATTTTGAAGCAAAACAATTTTTGAACAAACAAATTTCGAAGCAAAACAATTTTTGAACAAACAAATTTCGAGGCAAAATAATTTTGGAACAAACAAATTTCGAAGCAAAATAATTTTTGAACAAACAAGTTTCGAGGCCTAGACGGTGGGCGCTAGTGAAGCAAATCTTTTCTTAAAGGCACCAGCCCCATTTTGGGTGGTAGTGAAACTAAGTCTTTCGACATAACTAGGGGTCTATTCCTTGGGTAGAGCTATGAGAAATGGGGGGGTAAGTCGAAATCTGTTTGTAGGTCAAACTTAATCTATACCAAATAGGCGCCACCAAGTCCGGACTTATTCATGATAATGGCATGGCATATTTCTAAGGGCGGACGTGGAGACCCAAAGAAAAAAAAGATCGCCTTCGATGACAAAAACCTGTCTTAATAAAATAAGACGCTGTTCCTGTAAGAAATTGTAATAGTTAGATAAATAAAAAAGTGGAACATTATTTGTGTCCAGCAAATATACATAAAGAAGTAGTAAAAAGATATTTTCAATATAAAGTTGGCATCAAAATTCTACTCATACGGATGTTAGCTTTATGTGTTTAGGTTTGATCATATTTGATCAAAATAAAAAACTTTAATCTTGAACCAATTGTTTACTAAAAAGAATCTCTTTTAAAATAAAATGAATTGCAACAAAAATTTAATTAATAACTGAATCACTTCATGGTTTTCAACTTCAGGTTTATCTTAATTATTTTTTAATCAAACATTTTACAGTATATTGTAAACTTGTTATACAAAAAAAAGGGCTCCGACCTGTACAGATCTGTTCAGGCCGATGACAAATTAATTACTTCTAAAAATGTTAGTACTCAAGTTTTTTTCTTTTAAATTACATGTGCAAGTTTTAATTTCTATAAAGCAGATCACAAAAATACTCTTGTTTACATAAATTGTGCTAAAGCTGTTCGAAGCATTTACTTTCAAGAACACATCTGTCAGCAGTATACTACAGAAAAATATGTGACGTCAGTAACACTTGTTGTTGTTACTAACGATTCATAATGAACCACGCGTGTTGTTTCTCAAAACATCAAATCAGTGAACTTTAATTTCGACACTGGAAAATCCAGCTCAGCAATAGTTGAAACTTTTATAATATTTATGCTTTTACACATTAGAACAAATTAACGTGTTTCTAGTGTGAAACACATAAAAAGGACTTAAAGCTATCTACGAACCAAAACTGCATTTCTCGCCTTGTTGCGAGGTACTTGTTATTTCATGCAAAGATCACTGCGTGTAGTGTGAACCAAATGCATACAAAACAACTTCTACTATGGAGTCGCTCCACGTGTAGAATCAAATACGGCCACGATACATTCGGCAGCCGCTGCAATCCTGTTGTTGAATCACGCCGCCTCACCAAAGTAGCATCCTTACGCTGTCCCAAGGTGTCTTCAAAGTTTGTATAACAAGGTCGTCTTTATAAAATTAGTTTCTTAAATTTTCTATACTAAAAGTTGCATCGTAAGTTGTAGCAAAGTCGCCTTCTTAATAAACTGCCTTCTAAATTTCGTATTTTCAGAGTTGCATTGTCAATTGTAGCATTATATCTTGTCGCGCTAAATAATTTATCTCAAATTAAACAAGTTAATAACCTTTATACGTTACCAACCGCTATTCGAAGATGTGTCCTAACTCATCGAAGTTGATACGCAAATTGCCGGCCTGCAATTTTTGATACATCTTATTGCTTTTTCCACGTGTGGCCGACTGATTACAAAACTAGCTCGGGCGACCGAGGCGTCCGAGGGGGGGACAGTCAAACAGAAACGCGCCTGCAAATAGCTGTAGATGACACAGATATTTAACCATAAATAGAATACCAAAGGACGATGCGGCTTTAACGTATTACTTTAGTTGTTGAATGTAATTTACTATTGTTTTAATAAAAGTGTTTTATTATTCTCGCAATTTTATGGAGGGATTTATTATCACAAATAAAATTGCTAAATTGTTCTCGCAAGTTTATGGAGGGATTTATTATCAAAAATAAAAATGTTACAAGGTAAAGCAAGTAATGATATTTTTCAGTGGAAGCACGCGTATATTTATAAGTAAACGATAAAGTGTAATCAGACACGCATTCAAAAGAGTTCCAAACAATTAGATTAATACGGAGATAGAAATAGAGCTTCAGGTTGCATAGGTAAATGCGGGCAAATAGCTAACCATTTTTGATAAGAAAGGAGATTAAAAATTGCGTGTAAATTTGAAAATTAAAAGTCGAATTGCATCAGTTGTTTATGGAAAAGCAATTAGATCTATCAAAACACAGCATGTTGGTAACGAAAGACAGCTGCAAGCAGGTTACAATTATTGGGAATCGTGGAGAATTACATCAGAAACTACTTTGAATGTAATTATTTGATTGGTTATAAATAAGCGACGAGCTCTAGACCATACCCACTGACGGAGTGGGAACGGAATAATATATTACCAGGCACAGTGATAACGAAGGCAGTTGGCAACTCAACAAAGGCCGAAGTGCGTCGATATGAAATAAAGTAATACGTAATAATTTTAAAAGTGAAAGATAAAATAAGTGCCAAGATGAAAACTATAATTGCCGATTAAACGGCTTTGAGGTTCGGGGGAAAATCCAATAACCTACAATTTTGAAGTCTGGGGGAAAATCCAGTAATACAATTTTGAAGTATGGGGGAACAGTAATACAATTTCGAAGTTTGGGGAAAATAAACTACAATTTTGAAGTACGGGGATGAAACAAACTACAATTTCTAAGTCTGAGGCAAGAATAATAAAAGTCTAAGTTTGAAGAAATTGATTGATAAGAAATAATAAGTCTGAAATGAAACGACAATAAATTGGGGTGCATAAACTAATAATGGTAGTCCATAGTGTAATGGCAATAATTTAAATGTAATCCTGAATTGGGGAAGATAATTTTTATTCAAATGGAAGCGTCGATGTGAAGAAATAGACTAGGTCAGATTTTTTAGTTATAAGACATTTTGTTTTTCTATATATTTTTTTATTTTGAATATTGAATTTTCTTAATATAATATGAATGTGAAAAAGTCAACAAAAGAAGTTGCATAAGTATAAAGTGAGTAATATGATAACAGGTTTAGAACGTTCTACGCTTCGTTGATAAGGATAATAGGTTTTTTTTGGTGAATTTGGGTTTTGAGTAAATAGTAGATAATTGTTAATAGATGAGATTTATAACATTAACTAATTCAAAAGTGTATTTCAAATAATTTACAAAAAGCTGTACATAATATATTGGTTTCATTATATAAAATCGAAATTAACTGAATTTTATAATTCCAAATAAATGCTAGCCGAGGTCATAAGATTTAAATAGTTCAAGGAGGAGCTACGAGTTGAATACGAAATTGATAACAAGTAAGGCGGTAACGTATCGAATTTTGCTATTGGCAGACAAGGTTGCTTCAAGATAAAATCTAGGTAAGTCTCTGGAGGGAATTGATAGCAATATTAATAAGACAGCCCAACGTCGGAGGAGATAATTACAATCTTGTTTATTTATAGTAAATATTAAAATGGTCGTCCAAATGATGGAGCGCGAATAATTTAGATTACATAGCAAATTATATAACAGTCCAAAAAAGAGGCTCGATAATTCCGGCAGTTCATAGCAAAATTAATAAGGCGCACAACGTAGGGGCATGATAATTTAGAGAGTATCATAGCAATATATATATATATATATATATATATATATATATATTACTCATATTTAGACCAGGGTAGAAAATTAAATAATCACATCAAATAATTTTAATCACCGTGTAGAAGCTTTGGGAAAAAGTACGCTTCATTAAAACCATGAAGCATAAATAAATTCGGTCGTTTCAGTAAAAATAAGAGATTTAAATCAGGTACAAGACGCTTTATATCAAAAGAAACAGTATTAAAAAGCTCTGCGTGTAATTTAATTATTCCTAAGAAAGAAACAAATGGAAATTACGTGCAAAATTTATATTAATTAACCCTATTTTAAGTAACCGGTATTAAACAAAGTGTACACATAATAATTAACATTTAATTTGTATTCGCTAAAATGAAAGGATAGAAGTCAATTTTAGTTGGTGTTAATTAAACCATTATTAATAATAAGCATAAAAGTCTGTGAAAATCCAAGATTATAATACCAGAAAATAAAGCTCTGAGAATTAATATTATGTTTGAACACCTGCGTAGTTTAAATGTCATGTACGGCGAAAATTTTGTAGATAACAAATGGTTTCAAAGAATCTTGGAGAAACCGTGGCTTAATATTCACGAGAAGGTGCGATACGGGGTTATTTAACCCAGATAGTCCACATGGACTGAAATAATCGATAATAAGGAATATCAATTTGCACTAATAAGAACAGGTTAGATAGAGACAGATAATATGCACAAGACCGAGACACATATAGTAAAAGGCGTGAGTAGAGCAACGTCATGGGGTTGCGATTGGTTGAAAGTAAAAGGCAAAATTGAGAGGTAGAAATAACATTTCTGTATAAAATTTAATTAGGTATTCTCAGACGTTGCGTGCCGTGTGGAAATTTTCTGAGATTTAACTGAGGCGAGTGCAAAATTCGTAAAAACCGACGCGCGAGCTACGGACTGGGAACAGAGCATGCGAAATTCTAGAAACTGGCCGTTTTGGAGACTCGACCGACAGACAGGCTAACCTTTATATATACCCAGGGGAATATGAACAAGCTCTCTTAGATCTTCGACTGGATTGAACGCGTTAAACAGTGTTTTTTTAGTTTTCCGGTTTTAATATTAAATAATTTAAACACTTTGCTCGAATATTATGTGACTTAAAACAGCTTGTTCTATACGTGCTACAATGAATGTACGTTAGTGCACTTAGAAAAGAAGATACAAGGTAAAGAAAGTTTAGTATCACTGTACCAATTGGTAAAATTTACTACGACAAATAAATACACAAAAGTAGGCAGTTTTGGCGTATATTGGTGAAAGAAGTATGAATTTCTTTGCTATTTTTCGGGGGTGTTAATAATTAAATGGTTCGTAAACATGACTGGATCCACTAAACAAGGTTCAGATATACACACATGAGTTCCGGAAAAGCCCTGAAACAACTTTAAATAAATGGTGATGGAGCAAATTTTAAAACGTTGAGAATCAGAAGCCGTAAATATAACCCAGTTGGAATGGTGTGATTAACAAAAGGGACGATGTACATTGAAGCTACGAGTGCAAGTAACCTTCAGGTAAATTATACTATTTTGTTTGAACTTTGATATTTTGTGTGTGTTGAATAACTTTATAATTGATTTGCTCAAAATGGACAGTAGTGAAATTGTACTAGCAATAAAATTTTAATTTTAAGGTGAAATTTGCTTGTTTAAGTAGAAAGGGTATTTAGTATTGATGTTCTGGATTATGATGAAAATTTGGGTATGTCTTTGAGCTCAATTAGACGAACCTGGTTAATTAACGTAAAGGGTGGTAGATGCTCCTTTGTACTCTGCATATATTGTTATAGTAATTAGTAGGCATCCTACAAGGACTTTAATTCTGGATGCACTTTAAAATGATAATAAATTTAATTTTGAAATTCTCTGATATTAAAATTTATGCTGAATTTTAATTTTGAAATTTTAATGTATTGTGAATATTGATGTAAATAGAGTTAACGTTGATGTTTGTGGTAGGAATGTGTTTGTTTTTTATGTATGAGGATGAAAGTTATCTAGAGGAGCAGCCGAGGCGATTAACAGAAGAAAATCAACAGACCAGGTAATTCAAGAGGATTCACAGCAATATATATATATGTATATATAATATATATATATATATATATATACAGGGTGTCCGAAAAATACGTGTACAACGTAAGAACATAGATTCTTTGGCTCGAAATAGATCGATTTGAGCCAACTTACCTACTATACAAGTTGCTTCATTTAGCCGCTAGAGGGCTTCAAAAATCGTGAAAACGCGTCTACAGATTTTGACCATTTTTGGGGTGCGAGTTTCTACTTTCAATTGACATCTTTCGGTGGTGTATGCTTTAAAAGCATACGAGTGTCCCAAAAATGATGTATTGTATAAATATCCGACCATTACATTTTTCCTGTTTATGCAATGACTACCAATTTTTTTTATGAGTAGCCGACTTAATTTGGAAACTTTTTTGTCTCTTGTAAAATTTTGATTAGACGAGCGGTTTGACAGAAAAAAATAATTTGAAATGTCTGCATACTTTCGTCATCATTGCTGCATTAACTATAAAACGGGGCAAATATAAGAACATAGTATAGTAGTGGGTATTGCTTTTGATTTGTTATTTAATTTGAATATTATTTAACAACAGTTTGCCTGTCAAGTCGTGAATTTCTGCTTTATTCAATAAAAGTTTGCATCTAACTAACAGCCAATAGGTGGATATGCTTTTGGTTTTCGGATTTTGTCAAGGCAATGGTCGTGAAAGCGTCAGAGTCTATAGGAAAAGATTTCCTAATTGCCGAATTCCAAACCACCAAACATTTGCAAATATTGAAAGACGTCTTCGTGAAAATGGTAGCTTTCAGTCAAGAAATGCGGATCGAGGACGTGAACGTACCACAAGAACTGCGGATCTAGAGGAACAAATTTTGGATAGAGTTGAAGAAGACCCAAAAATAAGCAACAGACGCTTAGGACTTGAACTACAAGTTACTAAAAGTATTGTTCATGACGTTTTAAAGGAACAGTTATTACACCCATACCACGTTCAACAGGTACAAGACCTTTTGCCTATCGATTCTGAGAGGCGTCTAGCTTTCTGTCAATTTATTCAAAATCAGAGAATTCAAAATGCAAATTTCAGTTGCAAAATTTTATTTACAGACGATGCTTCTTTTACAAGATCTGGTATTACTAACATACATAATAAACATGTTTACGCTGTAGAAAATCATCATGCAACTAAAGTGACTCACCATCAACATGAATTTAAGATTAATGTCTGGGCTGGAGTTACTGATAATTTTATTATCGACCCTGTTGTGATACCAAATCGATTAAACGAAGACAATTGCTTCAACTTTCTACAACAAACATTGCCGAATTTATTGGAAGATCTGCCATTGTTACTTTGCCAAAACATGTGGTTCATGCACGATGGTGCTCCTCCTCACTTTACTTTAGCTGTTCGACAACATTTACACGAAAAATATCCGGATCGATGGATCGGAAGGGGATATGATGCTCTTACAAATTGGCCAGCACGATCGCCGGACTTGACGCCCTGTAATTATTTTTGTGGGGTACCTTAAAATCTAAGGTTTATTCGTCTCCACTCGATAGCGAAGAAGAATTGTATAGACGAATTTTAAATGCAGCCAACTCTTAAAAAAATAATGCACAAACAATGCAGAGGGTTCAGTTAAACTTCTTACGACGAGTTAATTTGTGCATTCAAGAAAATGGCGGCCATTTTAAAAATTTATTGTAATGGTCCAACACTTGTACCACGTTGTTAATTTTCAATGATAGTAATAAAAAATAAACAAAACAATGAAATAAAAATAAAAAACAGACATTTGAAATTATTTTTTTCTGTCAAACCGCTCGTCTAATCAAAAATTTACAAGAGACAAAAAAGTTTCCAAATTAAGTCGGTTAGTCATAAAAAAAATTGGTAGTCATTGCATAAACAGGAAAAGGTAATGGTCGGATATTTATGCAATACATGATTTTTGGGACACTCGTATGCTTTTAAAATTATTGCGTACACCACCGAAAGATGTCAATTGAAAGTAGAAACTCGCACCCCAAAAATGGTCAAAATCTATCGACGCGTTTTCGAGTTATTTTAAAATATCAAATATTTTTCACGATTTTTGAAGCCCTCTAGCGGCCAATTGAAGCAATTTGTATAATAGGTAAGTTGGCTCAAATCGATCTATTTCGAGCCAAAGAATCTTTGTTCTTACGTTGTACACGTATATTCCGGACACCCTGTATATATATATATATATATATATATATATATATATATATCGTGTCAATCAACATTTTTGATAACTAAGTATGTGGACGTTTTAAATGTTAAAAAAAAATAAGTCATGCTATTAATTAACTATGATCGCTAACCTGGTATTTTTCTCGGTTGATTTCCTGGTTCGAATGTGTAGCTCTGCGTACACCCCAATCCTTTGAACTGCCGCTACGTGCTGTTAACCAGTGACCTCGGGTTGCTTTCAGCTTAACGTCCTGATTCAGAGTTTTTCCCTTTATTATATTTGATACTTGTAGTATTGGATCTTTATGTTAGATTTCTTAATGAATTTACTTAGTGAGTTGTTTATTGAAACGTTTCGTAAATCTTTCAGTGGACTTTTCTGTGGAATTTTTAGTGAATTTCTCAGTGGATTTATCAGAGCCCTAAGTTAGTAAATGTTAAAGCTCATGTTTACCTTAATTAAAATTTGGACTTACGTCTTATGTTGACTGCGAATTTCTATTACACTTGTATATTTGAACGTGTACTTGTACTTGAAATTTTTAATTATTGACTTTCACTTATAAATTGATGTTTGATTTTACACTTGAACTTTGCGTAGTATATTTGTTCAGACTAGTGCAGTTCGTGCTTTAGTTATAGAGACACTATCCGTTATTAGCTTGGTGTAACGTATAAAAGCAAGCCATCCCACGTGCTGTCTTGGTTTATCGCACACCATTTTTGTTGTTTGAGCATGGTAAAAGCGTTGCACTTGGCTTATTATGTAAGTATTCGGGTTTTACATGGAGTTACCTGTTCTATACTATGTTCTTAAAATCTTGTAGGCACCAAAGCTTTAAGTTATCGAGTTTGTTGGCTATGGTACTTTGTACCTTTCAATATCATGTATTCGTATTTTGTTTCGGAAATTATAACTATTACATTTAATCTTGCACGTACGCCAAAACTTATAGTTCCATATTTTGTTTTCCTGTTAGATTTTATTCGAATTTGTCGATTCTATTCTTAAAACTTCACGTAGGCAAATTGTATAATGAGATTCTTTAACAGATGACGTAATTTAGATGCGTTTATTGACTTCGTACGTTCTGAAATATGCTTGTTTTGAAAGGCCTGTTTATTGTAAGCACGTGTGATTATTTTCTTACAGTAATGCGTCGAGTATAAAAAAAAAATCGTTTCACCTTTGTTTGACTTTAAATGCTCCTAATTTGTATTTATTTAAAGTTTCCGAATATATTACTGTTTTTAAAATGATTTGGATTGCGTCTAGAGTTATTTATTCTACTAAAAGTGGTTAAACTATTAATGAATGAGATTTCTTTCATTGATTAAAGTTAATTGTAAATTTTATACAATGTGTTTGATATTTGCTTTTTTGCATAATTTACAAATTGTGTGCTTTTTATGAATCAAATGTTTAGTTTCCTTGATTTTAGTGTTGTTTACATGAAGTATACCATCCTTGTGACCCTATATACCCCCTAAATAACCCTAATATCATAGCAATGTATAGACGTTATAAAAGATCATGAGAGGTCATTCTACAAATAAATCTCACCATGAAATAAAAAGAACCGCAAAAAATTGAAATTTCCGTAAATTTATGGTTATACCCTGTGTAATACATGCGTACTTTTATTCATTGAGGTACAATTGAAAAATCAAATTGCCCGTGTATAAAAATCACCCTGTATGATATAAACGCACATAACCTAAGCTGTATATGTAAAAAATAATTAATTCTAAAATACCTTAAAAACGCATTAGATGCGAACGCAAATCGATCATTTTAAGATAAATACAAAGCCATTCATTTACACTTATTAATTGTCAATACATTTTCGATAAAAATGTTCATTTCCTGTAAATAGCATAAAATAGTACTAACTTTACGCATTTGACATAAAAACAACAATTAATCTTGTATTTAAAACCCTAATTTTAATCTTAAATCACGTTTTACCGTGAAAGTAAATATTTTCTATAGAATAGCAGCTAGTTTGCATTATAAATTAATTAGCCTTTGCATAGCATAAATAGATTGTATATAAAACATGTTCTCGTATTTCCGCAATAACCTGGGTGTTAAACAAAGACGAGCAACGCACGTCGCTAATAAGTTTAACTCGATAACGAGGTAACCTAAAATAGATGTGCATTATTTGAATTGAAATCAAAAAAACACTTGTCTGTTCTAGAAATAACAAATTTTGTATATAAATGCAAGGGTTTATTACAAAGATTCCTTCATGAATTCGATCGCAAAATGTTATTTTGATTCATAAATTCGATCGCAAGCATGTTGCTTTGAGAAGATGATATTTGAAGTATTCAGTACGCATACATTAATTTAATAATTATGATGGTACAATGAATAAAGAAGTGACGTTTTAAACGTAACCTGCATATACAAAAAATTAAAAACTATTAAATTTAATTATATACAATGAGGATGGGAAATACCAGGCAAAGTAAAGTTAGAAAGGAAGGTAAGTCAACAATTTCAAATTTTACAATTTGCTCTATCTGTATCACAACACTCTTATAGCGACGCTCTCAACGTGAGGCGTTGTCACACTTCTTTTAGCAACGCATCAACGTGCGGCGTTATCACAGCACTCATTTAGTGACGCCCCAATGTGCGGCGTTGTCACAGCAGTACGTAATAATATATATATATATATATATATATATACATATATATATATATATATACACAGAGTTATTTTAAATAATGGACCTATTTTTAAAAATTTGTATTTATTAAAGTACAAATTTAAAATGAACAAGCGTTATACCAATAAAAAGCAAGTTTCAAAGTTTTTAATATATTATAAACGTTCAATGTGTCTACTGTTTGCTGCACGGCAAACATCTACGCGGTAGGTAAACTCATCCCACACACGAGAAAGCGTGTCTGCTATTACTGAGTGCATGGCAGTAATGATACCGTTCCGCAGATCGTTCATAGTTGTTGGTAGAGGCGGGACGTAAACAACATCTTTAACATAACCCCATAAGAAGTTTTCACATGGAGTGAGATCAGGAGATGTCGGTGACCAGAAGTGTAGAGTCAGGTGTTCATTTCCCTTGCGACCTATCCAGCGCTGAGGAAGGAATTCATTCAAAAATCCTCGGACATCCAGGTGCCAATGGGGCGGAGCTCCATCCTGTTAGAAAATAACGTTTCGAGAATTTTCTATAACTTGAGGAAACAGCAATTGATCCAACATGTCCAGGTACGTTAATCCAGTTACAGTTCTTTCAACAAAGAAAAAAGTCCATAGACTTTTGTACGGGATAAGACACAGAATACGTATCTCTTTCGTGTTGCAATGTTCAATATGGATTTTGCAAACCCCATATGCGAACATTGTGTCTGTTGATTTTTCCATTAAGGTGGAAAGTCGCTTCATCGCTAAAAATTATACACCGTAGAAACGCGTCATCCTCTATCATTTGTAGCACATAACCACAAAATTTGAGACGCTTCTCTTTGTCATTAAGCTTGAGAGCTTGCAGAAGTTGTACTCGGTAGGGCTTGTACACCAAGCGCCGTCTCAGAACTTTCCATAATGTTGGTTGGAGTAATCTAAGTTCTCTACTAGCTCTATTAGTAGACTTACGTAGACTGCGAACAAAATTTGCTTCAATTCTTGTTACATCATTTTCTGACACACGAGTTGACCTGTGCTTTTTCTTTTACACACACTTCCAGTCTGTCAAATTTGGTAAACCATCGGTTAATGCTTCTTGTTGTTGGTTCAATACCGAATTTGGTACGAAATTCCCCTTGCACTACAATTTGCGACTCACTTTTTGAGAATTCAAAAACGCAGAAAACCTTGTGCACCACAGTAGCCAACTCACTCACAAGTAACAGTGAAACGAAATGACGGCCAATTGCTGCGCAAACTTCATCGGCCGCTTCTGGAACCATAACCGCCTGCCTTCCTGTTTTCGTTGGTATGTGGAACCGTATCACTGCTGCCGTGCACTCAGTAACAGCAGATACGCTTTCTCGTGTGTGGGATGAGCTTACCTATCCCGTAGATGTTTGCCGTGCAGCAAATGGTGGACAAATTGAACATTTATAATGTATTAAAAATAACTTTGAAACTTCTTCTTTTCATTGGTACAACGATTGTTCGTTTTAGATTTGTACTTTAATAAATACGAATTTTTAAAATGGATCCATTATTTAGAATAACCCTGTTAGAATAACCCTGTATATATATATATATATATATATATATATATATATATATATATATATTATGCTGTGATAAGGGGTTGTTTAAGGGTGCACGTTATAGTAAAGGTCGTTCAGGAATGAGTAATTAGAATAGGCAGCAGAAAACTGCACTTATTTAAGGAAATAATTAAGAAATAGACATAGTTTGTAGATAGTAAATAGTCAACACCCTGTATATAAAGTAGAAATAGTTTTGGGCGACGCAGGTAAACATAGGAAGACGCATAGTTGGCGTAGGAATGAGAAATACATGTATTAAGTAGATAGTAAATATTAAATACCCTGTAGATAAAGTTTAGTTAATTTAGGTAAAACAAATAAGGATATTTTTCAGTGGAAGCACGCGTATATTTAGAAATAAATGATAAAGTGTAATTAGACACGCATTAAGAAAAAGAGTTCCAGACGACTAAATTAATACGGATATAGAAATAGAGTTTCAGGTAGTTAATATAAATGCGTACAAATATCTAACCATTTTTTGATAAGAGAAATGATTAAAAATTGCGTGAATCGCATGTAAACATGAAAATTTAAAGTCGAGTTGCATCAGTTGTTTATGGAAAAGCAAGTAATCTATCAAAATACAGCATGTTGATAACGAAGGACAGCTGCGGGCAGGTTGTGATTATGGGGAATCGTGGAGCATTACATCAGAAACTGCTCTAAATGAAATTATTTGATTGGTCAGAAACAAGCGACGAGTTCTAGACCATACCCACGGATGGAGTGGGAATTCGAGAATATATTAGCAAGCACCTTGATAAGAAAGTCAGTTTTGAACTCAACGAAGGCCGAAGTGCGTTGCCATTAAAACAAAGTAATACGTAATAATTATAAAGAGAAATAAAATGAGTGCGAATATGAAGATTATAATTGCCGTTTAAACGTAAGTACGTTTTTAATGAATTTATTGTAAACTAAGACATAAAAATAATAGGGCTTCGAGGTCTGAGGGAAATAGACTATGATTCTGATGTTAAGGGAAAAATACAGTAATACAATTTAGATGTCCAGGGGAAAAGAAGAATAATACAATCTTGAAGTACAGGGGTGAAACAAACTACAATTTTAAGTCTGGGGCAAGAATGATAAAAGTCTAAGTTTGAAGAATTGAAATAAATTGGGGTGTATAATTTAATGGTGGTGGTCCATAGTGTAATGGCAATAATTTGAATGGAATCCAGAATTGGGGAAGATCATTTTTATTGAAAGCGTCGATGTGAAAAAGATATAACCAGGTCAGATTTTTAGTTATAAGACATTTGTTTTCTATATAAATTTTATTTTATTTTTAATATTGAATTTGCTAAATATGATATGCTTGTGAAAAAGTCAACAAAGGAGGTTGCATACGTATAGAATGAGTAATATGATAACTGGTTTAGAATATTCTACACTTTGTTGGTAAAGATAATAAGTTTTTGGTGACTTTGGGTTTTGAGTACATACTAGATGGTTGTTAATAAATGAAATTTATAAGGTTAACTAATTTAAAATGTATTACAAATAATTTCAAAAGCTGTACATAACATATTGGTTTCATTATATAAAATCGAAATTTACTGAATTTTATAATTCCAAATAAATGCTAGCCGAGGTCATAAGATTTAAATAGTACAAAGGCGGAGCCACAAGTTGAATAGGAAATTGATAACCCGCAAGGCGGTAACGTATCGAATTTTGCCATTGGTAGATAAAGTTGTTTAAAGATAAAGTCCAGTTGATAGCAATATTAAGAAGACAGCTGGAGGAGGAGATAATTACAATTAATAGTGAATATTAAAATGGTGGTCCAATAATTTAGAGTACGTAGAAAGGCGCACAACGAAGGGGATCAAGAATTCCAGTTCATAGTAATAAAAATAACAGCCCAAAGTAGGGGCAAGAAAATTCCGCGAATAGTATAGCAATATATATATATATATATATATATATATATATATAGATATTGCTATGACAACGACTGGCGTTAGGCGCGTCACTAAAAGCCTAGGTAGGAGGCAGTGGTCAAAAAAGATAGGGTGGTTCTAAAGGTGTGGATTTTGGGTTGCGTCGGAGGTTTAAATGACCTTAAAGAAGTAGCATTCTTGATTTGAATGGATATAGTTTGCGTTTCTAGTAAGGACCAGAATTCTATTTTGTGCATTAGTGGGGCTACTGCAAGTTCAAGAAATTAGTGGGAGTTATCGTGGATTATGAAGACTAGGTCGGCAGCATACGCAGAGGTTGTTATGTTATGGATATCTAGACCTAAGAGATTTGATGATAAGGTTCCATAATGGGGAAGAAAAATAGGATCTCTGTGGACAGCCTTGGGTTAGATAGGATTTTATTATCAGGAGTAGATGTAATGGAAAGTTTGTGAATTTTAATTGCTTTAGGTGGTTGGGCCACAAAAAGAGAGTAAAAGGAGCGCGGAAGTTTATAAGAAGGGCAGAAACGTATTCAAATTAAAAGATTTTCACAATAGAAATGAATGAGAAAAAAGATTTATTTGATGGTGTGGCCCTTGCGAAATCCGTGTTGGTTAGATAAAATAAGAGAATGGACATCGTATGTGTGTGTTCAGTTTATTAAAGTTGTTTTATTATTATAAGAGTTTTGTAAGGGCGTCAAATAGGGCGATTGGTCTATATATAGCATGGCCATAATAGGCATTGATGTATGTGTTCAGTTTATCGAGGATAATTTGTTGTAGGAGTTTTCCGAGGACAAGAAGTACGGGGATTGGTCTATACAAAGACGGTCATCTGGGTGCTTGTTAGGTTTGGAAATTAGAGTTATAGAAGCTGAATTAAGGATATTTGGAAATGTGTCGGTGTGTCGGTATCTTTTTAATATGATGTGTATCGGATTTCTAAGGACATGTTGGGATTTTTGTAAGGTAAAGTTAGTGATTTTGTATGCGTCTTGAGCTTTATTCGAGTTGAGGTTGGTAATTAAGGAATCGAAGATTTGTAGATCAATTAACAGGTCAGGTTCGATGTAAGCAGGATTTTGAGCGTTGTCTATAATGACTTGAAGTTATGTACGGATAAATAGTTGAACGAAGTGGTTGGCTGGGTCTAACAGCACTATTAAGATGGATTCAACTTTGGTTAAGACGATGTTTGTGTGTGTGTGTGTGTGTGTGAGTGTGTGAGTGTGTGTGTGTGTGAGTGTGTGTGGTTGTGAGTGTGTGTGCGTGTGTGTGTGTGTGCGTGTGTGTGTGGGGTTAGGATAGTGGAACGGGACGTTTTAACAAATGTACAGTATGCGGTCTACGACCCTGTACAATTGTCTCGAATAACAAAGTAATTGTAGAATTTTTTGCTGTTGCAATAAGTGTCTTGTAATGCCGTTTTTCCTGTGTGCAAGTGTCAGTAGAGTGAGTTAATAAGACATATTGATGGGGGTTCTTTGGCCCTCTGTAATTTGTGTCGTGTGAATGCGTCTTGGTCTAGCGGTGTTTAAGTGATGTGACAACTACGGCGTTGCTCGTTGTGAATAGCGTTTACGGGAGATCGTATTATCGACAGCTGTGTAAATGTGATATATTTTGGTGGCTATGACGGGTGAATCAATTCCCAAATAAGCAAGAGAGGGGTTTGGAGGGATAAAGTTCTGTAAGGATTATACAACTGGGTTCCAATCGATGTTAAGAGTGTTGTAAGATGCAATTTTGTGGTGGGTACAAGTGAGGGGTAGAAAGCATGGTTATAAAGATAGGGTTTGGTCAGAAGCATGGATGGGGTACGAAGAGAGCGTTCTAGGCTCAACAACGTTGTAAGTTGATGGGGAGGCTAAGGTTAGGTCAATAATGGATTCGTGGTTTTGAAACTCCTAGGTGGGGATATAAGATGGGCTGTTTAAGGATATGCAAGAGGTGATAGTGGATGAAGTTGTCCAATATTGTTTCGTGTTGTCATTATTGGCGTTGTCATAGGGTGCATTTGGCCTTGACATCGGTATAGATAAATAGCTGCAGTTGGTGTGAGTATGTGTTAGTGTTTGATCTGTATTGGAAGTAGGAGGAGATAAAGAATATGGCGCCTGTTCCTCAGTGGGCCTGAATTACAGTGATTTGTGGCGAGATAAGAGAGGCGTTGTAAGAGGGATCAATTGAGCGATGTTCGAATGTACGTACGTTGAGAAATAGATTTGGGATTCTGTTTACGGGCCTGTATGGTTCTTCGACTAAAGCAATTTTGATTTTTTGTTGTTGTAGGATATGGCATAGTTCGAAGACGCCGACACAGAAATGTTGCAAATTGATTTGAATGCATCATATGGTGAAAGTTGTTGTAGGAGGGACATAGGTTATTAATGTCTGTAGTCAATAAGCATATTAGTCATCTGTCTATAGTAATATACAAATTGCTATAAATAATAGTGGTCTCATTAGTGTTCAGTTATTCTAATTCTATTTTTGCATAATGTATTATAACAAAGGCGCTGAAATGTCTGGAATTCAAAGGAATAGAGCCATTAAACTAACAATACATTGATTGACTGTTGCAAAGTTGCATTGTAAAACTAATAATAAAACAAACAAAGCGAAGGGTATAGAAGGTTCGAAAATAATACAAATTAGTATATCAAACTGCGCAACTCAAAACATTGTTTCAATTGAAGTACGAATTCGCAATTATGATATAAATTTATCGAATAGAGCGGTATAACAAACACTTTTAATGTGTACATAAATAGTTGTTTGTGTATATAAAGTCACATAGCCGAACTTAGTTGTAACTATAGTTTAACCATCGAGTTACGAAGAATTAGTTGTTACGTTTATTTTACGATTAAATTAAAACCTCTCCTTTTCTTACATTATTCATGCACGTAGATTCCGTTTCAATCCTACAACATCTTGTATATCTTACCGTTTTATAATAAGTACGCTTCCTAACGATTTTTATTTAAACCAATTTGGTGCGAATTTGAAAAGCTTATGCTATAAATTAAATAGTCAATACCCTGTTTTAGGTATTCGTGAACTCGTTATACATTGCGATAGCGTGTAATTGCCTTCTTTATTGTTTCAATCTTAGACTCGTGGAAATAAGGTATTGAACTATCCGCTAAAACTGTGTTTTCAAGTTTGTTAATCACGTTTGATAACACCAATATTACTTGGAGCTCTGGGTATTTAGTTAAACAAATTAATATTCACTTTTTTTTCCATATACACGACGAAAACATACGTTATATTTTTGTTGTTTCCGTCTTCTTCGTGGGAATTTTGTGCACGCACTACAGCGTGCTTCTTCTGGTGGCGCTAAAGCTACGATGAATTTCCGCCCATTGTTGTGATGGGAAGACCACCCCAAGCCGGGATTACGCGCCCTTCTGTTTCGGTTCGCCTTTAGAGACCCCGACGGTGGCAACTTGAGAGTGAGTGTTAATATACTATTTACGCCATTTGGTAACTACACTTGATGGCCTTAACTTGATTATCATGACGTGATAGTATGAAGCATAAATATTACACCTATTGTGATCATTTTCTCAGTTTAATTATATGTACGTAATCGTAGGCGTACGATGATGATTTATAACTATTGGTTTACGTGGTTTTTTTCCGAGTTATAAAATTTTATTAGTTAAGACATTGTACTGCCACTGTGGCATAAATAATTTTATATTTACAACCATTTAGAGGTGTGGATTTTAGGGTTGCGTTTGGGTTTTTTGTTGCTGATTAATGTAGGGGGTAGATACCTAAAAACGACAGCTCGCCATTTTAAAAATGATTTCTTTTGATTGAATGGATTTTTGTAACTTTTAATTGTGGATTATTCATTTTTTTGGGTATTATTGTGCTTTTGTACATATTTTTTTTGTAAATTAGAGGTTTTTCGTTTGTATATGTTTAATTGTGCATGAGTGAGTATGTTTTTATTTCAGGCCTTCCTTTGGTTTTGTACGTAAAATACCCCACATACTCACCGATTGAGCTCGGTCATTCTTTTTCTTTGGTTTTTTTTAGGCTGCTTTATGGTCCGTAATAATAATTAATGGTCGGCCTAACACCAGACTACGCAACTGTTTTAAAGAATTAACTATTGCTAAACAGTATAATTCAGTTCACTACCTTAAAGAGTTTTACTAGTAAAGGCTAAAACTTTTTTTTGATTTATATTTTGTTCGATTTGAAACAGACAGGCGCCAGTATCATAACCTAAACTGTCACATTGAATATAGAAAAGATGTTCTAACATTGGATGGCTAAGAAAACAAAGATCTAAAAATATTTTCTTGATATTTTCAAAAGCGACTTGTTCAACCTCTGTCCAGTACCACTTGGTATTTTTCTCCAAGAGTTTTAGTAAGAAAATAGTAGAATCCGCATATTTTTCCACAAATAACCGTAGCTGTTTTATATTCCGCGGTTTCGAGAAATTTTGAATTGCCTTTATTCTCGTTTGATCAAGAAAAATGCTTTCTGAAGTAATTGTGTGGCCAAGAAAAATGATCTTTTCTAGGGTAAATTCGCATTTTTTTTAAGAGTTATCGTAATTCCCGCTTGAGAAAAGCGCTTAAGAAGTAAATTTAAATTTTAAAAGTGTTCGTCCGCCGAAGCTGACGTGATCAAAATACCATCTACGCATGGAGTTGCAAATTGTAAAATCTCTTCTTCTAAAATAATAGCCAATCCCCTTATAAAACTTGCTACCGACGTACCTAATCCAAAAGGTGATATACGGAATTAAAAAGTAGTACTCTCAAATTGAAACTCCAGATACTTTCTACAATCTTCGCGTATTGACACTTGCCAAAAAACACCTGCGAAATCAACCGTACGCATAACTTTTATTTTATCTCTTTCAAAGCTTTAACTCTTATATTATTTATTTTCGCTTTTATGCATGGTAAAATAGTTGGCACTTTCACACCTTCCTCTGTTTCAGAAAGTAAATCATTTTCCGGTTCTTGATTAAAAATAGTAGCGACCGCCTCTTCTGTTTTTATAAAATCTATATTTGGTGATCTTGGCTCATGATTATTAACACCCTCGTCGCCATTATCCTTATGAAATTGCCTATTTCCCTTATTTTCAAGCACAATTTCCCTTTTTTCATTATATCCCCTGTATCTACGTTCTCTTTCCCTTTCGTATGTTCTATTTAATTTTCTAAATTCTTCAACCTCATCTACTCCCCCAGGTCCTAAATTTAACATTTCACGTCTCGTTTCTGGAGGAAAATGTTGCCTTAACATTTCAACCAATTCCATTTTCGTTAATTTATTGGTTAAGTATGACGCCTCACCAACCAATTTCAAAAATAATCAGCTTTATTACCTCTTTCATATCTCCCATACTTAATTTTATACAATCTTCAGCACTCCAACACACGTACTCACGAAACGTTCAGAAAACTCCTCAAAAGTATTAAAAGCATCTTCTTTTGCTTTCGCCCAACTAGTAGCCGATCCCGTAAACAATTCACCGCAATAGAAACCTGTTTGGTTTTTGAGTACCCCCGCCTCATTTAACATATTAATCAATTACCGCATAAATTCAACGGGGTGTGTATTTCCCGCCGGCGAAAAAGTCAACAAATTACCCCCACATTTTTCAAAGTGAAATATAACTACGATCATATGTCTGGGAAGATTGTTTAAAAGTCTGTTCATCTGTAACCGTTCATTTTTCTCAGTCTCTGTTTCTTTCCGCGAAATTACTAATTTACTGATGCTTTGTTCCATACACATCATACTTTGCATTATTCGTTCCAAAGTACCCTCAATCGCTAGCAATCTAACTTTAGTTTCGTCCTCCTCTTCTTTCTCTTCAAAGGCCCGTTTGAATTTTCTACGAGACATGATTATGCATCAATTACAACTACAGTTTCATTCTAACGTAAATCTGTAGTCTATTCACAAGAACTTTATTAAATTTCATTACAGAACCTGCTCCTCTTTTTACAAATAGCGTACATTTAAACCATTTTTCATTTTACTAAACATAAAACATTAAACATTTTTTTAAGCATATTTTATGGTCACCCAACAATTTACTGTGCATAAAATCTCATCAACACAATTTGTTTAACCAACTATACACAAATTCCAACATCAACCTGTTTACACTTAAAACAATCGCTCACGTTGGGTGCCAAATATACCGTTATTTACTTTGATCTCATACGCGGGTTTTTACAACGATAGACTTAGAACTATACCAAAAAAGAAAGGCGTGGATAGATGTAAAAATTTTCGAACAATAAGTTTGACAGCACACGTGTCAAAAATATTAACTAGAATTGTGCAAAGACGAATGGAAAAACGAGCTGAAGAAATACTAGGAGAAGACCAATTTGGGTTTAGGCGAAACAGGGGAACACGGGAGGCTATTTTAGCTCTGAGAGTGATAATGGAGAAAACAATAGAAAAAGGGGAAAGCATGTATATAGGGTTTGTAGATCTGGAAAAAGCATTCGACAATGTAAATTGGAAAAAAATGTTTGAAATACTCAAAAAGATTGGAATGAGTTATAGGGATAGACGAATAGTACATAGCTTATACAAAGAGCAAACAGCAGTAATAGAATTAGAGCAGGAACGTAGAGAAGTAAACATTAGGAAAGGGGTGAGACAGGGATGTGCCCTATTCCCATTGATCTTTAACTTGTACATAGAAGAGGCAATGAATACTGTCAAATGCAGGAATACATTTGGAATTACTATGCAGGGACAAAAAATTGATATTCTTAGATTTGCAGATGATATAGCGGTATTAGCGTCTAGCAAGGAAGAGTTAGAAGCTGCTCTTAATGAAATGGAAACGGTTCTGACACAGAGATACGGTATGAAAATTAACAAAACTAAAACTAAAGTTCTAGTTTGCAATAATGGGGAAAATAAATCAAAAACAAGAATACAAGTATCTAACACGAACTTACAAGAGGTTAAGGATTTCTGCTACCTAGGAAGCCAAATAACGCAAGATGGGAAAAGCACAAAGATATAAAACAAAGATTAGCACAAGGTCGTGCTACATTTAACAAGAAAAAGCAACTACTGTGCTCAAAGACCATAAACATAGAAACAAGGAAAAGATTGCTTAAAACATGTGTGGAGCACAGCACTGTACGGCTGTGAAGCCTGGACAGTAGGAGAAGCGGACAAGAAAAGGTAGAAGCCTTTGAAATGTGGTGCTACAGGCGTATGATGAAGATATCATGGACAGACAAAGTTAAGAACGAAGAGGTACTAAAATGGTAGGGGAAGAAAGAAATATGTGGAAAACAGTAAAAAATAGGAGAGATAGGATGATAGGCCACATACTACGGCATGAGGGAATAGTGCGGAATATATTAGAAGCAGAGATAGGAAAAAAGAGAAGAAGAGGCAGACCTAGATTAGACTACTGCACACAGATAGTAAAAGATGTAGGCTGTAGAGGTTTCAGGGAGATGTGTAGGCTAGCCCAGAATAGAAATCAATGGAGGTACGCATCCAACCAATCCCAAGATGGATAAACTAATGACGAAAGATAACTGTGCTTAAACATGATGATTATTATAAGTAACTACAAGAATTGGTTGGGCAATATTCTCAAATAATGTGTGAAAGGATTTACTGGAAAACCATTATTTCGGCAAATGTCTAAGTGTTGGGGGATCTTGGTAGCCACAGGTTGCTTAACCTCCTTCACTGAATCTCGGTAAAATAGGGTATAAAATTAGAAAACAATACAAAGGAAACGAGCTGAATACACAGGCTGTGTGAGAATTTCAGGGAACTATGTAGGCTAGCTCAGAATATAAATAAGTGCAGGTACGTGTCCAACCAGTTTTGAGACGGAAAACCTAATGACGAAAAAATAAGCGCAGTTAAATCTGATGATTAGTATAAACAACTAGTTGTTGGTTGCGAAATACCTGCAACTAATGTTGACTGTGCGAAAGGATAAATTGGAAAATATATTAAATCGCCAAATGGTTAAGTGTTGGGGGAACTTGGCAGCCACAGGCTGCTTACCTCCCTTCACAACCATTGAAAGTCGGAGAAATAGGGCATATTACTGTAAAACAATAGAAAGTGATCGAACTGCATCTAACAAGAAAGAACAGCGCCTATGAGGAAAGACAACAAACATAGAATAAGAAGAAAATTGTTGAAAGCATATGTGTGGAGCACAGCACAGTATGCCTATGAAATACGGGCAGCCTGAAACGCAGACAGAAAAACGGTAGAAGCCTTTTGAAATGATGTGCTTTAGATGTATGAGGACGATAACATGGACAGACAAATATAATAACAAATAAGTTACAGAAATAGTAGGGGAACAAGGATATCTGGGGAAAAAGAGAAATAGTAGGGCGGAATACGTTCTAAGGCATTTTTGGGGAATAGTATGTGATATATTACAAGCAGAGATAGGAAAAAAGAGGTAGATGTCGACCTAGATCAGACAGTTATAGATGTAAACTGTGCATATTTCAGGGAAATCTGTAGGTTAGTTCAGAATAGGGAACAATGATGGTACGCGTCTAACCAGTTCTAGGACTGAAGACCTAATGATGATGAGACTTAGAATATATACAAAGATGAGCTCTTAGCATTTATTCCTAAATTCAATATCATTGATTTATGAAACGAATTGCATCAATCTACTAACATCAAGCAAATACAAAACATTAAATTTAACTATTGAAATATAAAAAAAACCCTTTCAAATTTGGTAATATTATTATATACCCTTATTGTAAGATAAACAATAAGTTCTACTTACAGTTCGTAACAAATATGTGGCGTTAAGTACCTGCGAGTTGTACAATTCTCTACTTGCCAAATATTCTCTGTATTTACAATAGGCTGCGCTTAGGGTCGAAATATCCTTGAACTGCATTATCTCAACCAACTAAAGCACTTTAATTATTTAACACACTCAGTGTTAAATATGATAAACTGCATCCTACTTTTATAGACAATATTGCAATTACTCACACAACTATTCAATTTTTTTGGGGTGCCTACGCCTTAACGAGCAGGCGGTCCATGCTCTTTTTTGTCTTCTACCTGCGCATCCCCTAAGCAAGCACAATAAAACTTTATTTACCGCAAGACATTTTTACACCACTCAATTATCTTGTACTCGCACATATCACTATAAATTAATATAATGACAGCTACATTACTAAACCTACTTAATTATGCCTATCTAACAATGAAATAATTATAATTATGAAATAGGGCACATTACATTACCCCCCCTTGAGATTCGGCTATGAAGAAGAGTACGCTCGTACTTCCAACAGAATCTCAACAAAAGCAAAAATAAAAACAGCAAAACTTTCACTTATGGTATCCCTCCAATGAAGGAACATACCTTTTCAAATTGTAAATATTGTATATATCCAGCAATTTATCTTCAACATTACTAATTTCATTTGAATTTGGACCGGTAAGTCGAGAAATTCGATACGGGCCTTCATATAATAAAAAGAATTTCTCTATTTGTACACCCTCAACAGACGACTGGTAATGAGTTCTAATATATGCCTTATTCCCTTCTATAAATTGCGTCGCCTTTTGTTTTTTCGATCAAATTTCAATTTTCGTTTATTAGCCTTACTTAAAAGTCTTTCTCGCGCCAAAACAATTATTTGATTATAATTTTGAGGTGTATGCATAGGTAAGTTTAATTTCTTTATAACGGGTTCATCTTTATTTTTCCCAAAATGTACCTTAATAGGCGTCAATACCGTACTCTCATAAACTGCTTCATTCAACCAAAGTTCTATCTTACCCAAAACTTGAGCCCACTTAGTATCCGTCTTAAAACATAATGCTCTCAACAAACGTATAATTTCCCTATTCGCCCTTTCTGTACTATTCCCTTGTGGGTAATATAAAGAAGTATGTAATACCTAGATATTTTCTTCACCTAGTAATCTTTTCCTAGTCGTTCTAAACTTAGTTCCGTTATCTGTTAGGATTGCCGTAGGTTTTTTAATGTTAATAAAGTAATCATTTTCAACGAACTTCGTTCGTTTATGAAATCGATTTGTCGTCCGTCTGTCCGTCCGTCCGAGGCCTTTCTAATGGTCGGACATCAATGTGTGATACATCAATCGATTCAGCTCGGTGTCCAGAGCTTAAGTTTTGATGTCAGTTAAAATCGGGCCACGGGGGCGCCGTGCCCCCGCGATATTCCGTCGGGAAAAAAAAAATTTTAAATAGGTCCAAAATTAATGTGCGATACATATTTGGACTCCCCTAACATAGCTGAGTCGAAATATGGTACCCCCCACAAAATCTGACCACGGATACCCGACCCCCCCCCCGGGGAATTAATTTTTATCAAAAATTTCAAATACAGTATTGCCCGAAATAAACAGTACTGAAACTAATTTGGCGGTGTTTTTATGCGTGCGCTGTCACACTCAAGTTAGCTAGTATAGACCTGTCAAGTAAACCTCAAACAAGTAATTAGTAGGGCCTAATTGTTAAAAATGGTGTTAAGTACAGAGGAGAAAGTGTTTCTGGTAGAGCATTATTTTCGTTCATACGGAATCGGCCGACGTAATGGTGCAAGTTTGCTATACGTGTCTGATCAATTCACACAAAGGTTTAATAAACGTTCTCCAAGTAATGCTGTAATTTTGAAGGTTATTGAAAAGTTTAGAAATACAGGTAGTGTATTGTGCCAACGAAAAGGAAACTCAGGGCTTCCCAGGACAGTTAACAACAACAATAACCATGAACGTGTTTTGAGCAAATCTTAGAAAATCCGAAAGTCAGCCAGGCAAGGACAGCGTTACAACTTAATTTAAAAGAACTTCCTTTCAAAGAATCCTGAAGGAGCTGGGTACATTTTCGTATGTGATTCAGGTACATCAACAACTACATCCTCGGGATTATCGCAGTAGAGTGGAATATTGCGCCAGAATTCTCGCGTTACAGTATGAAAATCCTGAATTTTTGAAAAACGTTTGGTTTTCAGACGAAGCACATTTTCACTTGTCAGGCTATGTGAATCGTCGCACAAATCGATTTCTGGGCTTTGCCAGACCCGATGAGGTTCAAGAGGTTCCTTTACATAGTGAAAAAGTGAGTGTCTGGTGTGCTGTTTCCGGACACGGAATCATTGGTCCGTACTTTATCGAAGAGAATGGTAGGCAAGTCACACTTAATCAACAGAGGTACAGACAAATTTTAACACGATTTATCCCTGATCTACGTCAATTCTGTCGTGCACGTAACTTGGCATTTCGAAACCAATTTTTTCAGCAGGACGGGGCAACTTGCCATACTGCTGCCGCAATTCGTCAATTTCTTCAAGAACATTTTCCAAGCAAATTCATATCACGATTTACTGACTTCCTTATCTTTCACATTCTCCAGACCTCACACCTCCAGACGCATACATTTGGGGCATGGCTAAAATGCCGTTTTCAAACGGGCACCACAAACCATCGATGAATTAAAGGATGCCGTTAGAGTCTTCTTCGCAGCCCTGAGACAACCCTTATTCAATAACATGACCAGAAACTTAGAACATCGTTATGAAGTCTGTCTCGAACGAGGAGGTGCACATTTAGAACATATAATAAAGTGTCAATAATATGTATTTTTTAAATATGCAAAACAATTACAATTTCAGTACTGTTTATTTCGGGCAATACTGTAGGTCCAAAATTAATGTGCGATACATATTTGGACTCCCCTAACATAGCTGAGTCGAAATATGGTACCCCCCACAAAATCTGACCACGGATACCCGACCCCCTCCCGGGGAATTAATTTTATCAAAATTTCAAATAGGTCCAAAATTAATGTGCGATACATATTTGGACTCCCCTAACATAGCTGAGTCGAAATATGGTACCCCCCACAAAATCTGACCACGGATACCCGACCCCCCCCCGGGAATTAATTTTTATCAAAAATTTCAAATAGGTCCAAAATTAATGTGCGATACATAAATTGTTTTAAAGTAAGTCTACATTTGGAAGTTCGTTGCGACAATGCCTTGCATTTTCAACTTGTTTAATTTGTTATAGATAGCCCGCGTTGTTGCAATCCATAACGGATACAACCGCAGTAATTTTGAAAACGCGTGTATTACGACTGCTAATTGCGTAACTCCTCCTCTACAACGTGGTAAGGCACCTACAAAATCAATGCATACTAACTTTTTCGGTTTCGTCGGTATAGCACGATGCATTTCTCAGCGTAGATGTGGCGCAATTTTCATTTTTTGCCAAAGCTTACACCCTGCTACGGCATGTCGGATGTCTTTTCGCATTTTTGGCCAAAAGAAATAATATCTCAAAGCAGAATAACATTTGTTTGCTCCAAAGTGACCTCTATCTTCGTGTTCGTTTTTTATTAAACCACCCACGGTTACTTTCAAGACACAAATTCTGGGCCTTTCTTCTCCACTACACTTACGATAAAGTAATTCATTATCTATAAAATACTATTGTGCGTTTTTATTAATGTTTTTCTCCTTTTTTAATCCAAACATTATTTTATTACAAAATGCATCTTTTTGTCATGATTTTCTCGCAATCCTTCTAAATTTTTCCAAGTACCGTTATGAGCAGCTTTTTTCTCTATTTGATATATCGTTATTTTTTTATCGTCATTCGGAACTTCAACTTTTTTATGTAAATCTACGGGATAAGCGATAAACAATCTGCAATTATATTCTCTTTCCCAACACAATGAATTCTCCAATTAAAATAGTCCAGCGAGTTCATCGTGAATTTATTAAACGGCATTTTAATAAAAATGACAATGCTTTATGGGCAGTTATAATAGTTAATGGTCGGCCTAACACCAGACTACGTCACTGTTTTAATAAATTAACTACTGTCAAAGTCTTTTTTTCTGTAACAGCGTAATTCAGTTTACTACCTTTAAGAATTCTACCAGTAAAAGCTAAAACTTTCTTTTAATTTGTATTTTGTTCGATTTAAAACAGACAGACGCCAATACGATAACCTGAACGGTCAGATTGAATATAGAAACGAGATTCTAACATTGGATGGATATTTTTATTTCAGGCCTTCCTTTGGTTTTGTACGTAAAATACCCCACCTACTCTCCGATTGAGCCCGGTCATTCTCTTTCTTTGGTTCTTTTTTTTAGGCTAAGTCGATGTACGTAGCATAGAACTGTAAAAATTGCAATATTTATTTTCATCAGTTATTTAAGGTTTCTCTGTATTTGTGAATAATCAGACTTATATTCGATCGATATGAAAAATAATTATTAGGTAGGGGTTAAAATAAGCATCGTCTAAAGTTTCAAAATTATGATAAGCAACAAGCCTTCATTTTACGTAACCAGACAACATATGGCGTTAACCATATTCCATATTCCATAATAACATTGATAATTCAACATAATATTGGTAGCACGAGCGGTATTTGTTTTATTTCAATAATAGCATGCACGTAACAAATAGCTGAATATAAATAATAATTGTAAATGGAGTCACCAACAACCCGCGTAATCTACATTTTTACATTCTGGATTGGCTATTTACATACAAAATAGAATACAAGTACTACTACGTTGTTCATAGAACTTAATATAACTGAAAATTTACGGCCATGAGCATGAAGCTTTTGATACCGTATATTGACTAAAACAATTTGCATAGAGCTGTATAAACAAGGTTACAGAATTAATTAGAGGGACGTCAAACTCAAACGTGTATATGAATTTTAGAGTGACGCAATCCCTATTTCGAAGTTCTCTCAAGGTAAATTGACTAAAAGTTTATACTCTAAAGGCGCTTATATGAAGCCCACAGTAAAATCTTAAATTTGAGTTTGATGTGAAGTTGGCTAGGTTTAGCGCAATTTTGCTACAATGTATACAATTGTATAATTTTTAAAATTTGAATGTTTTAAAAATAAATTGCAAGTCAAATTCATAATACGACACTAACAACATAAAGTTGGCTCACCTGGAAAAACTTACGAAATCTTTAACTTACAGGAACTAAAAAAGAAGAAAGATTTTTATTTCTTAAAACTACAGCATTGGAAATTTTATCTCAAGTGGTTTTAAAAAAATATTGGGAATCCGGTCCCATCACTGTCCATACACTGCGGTAGCGTCCTTTAAAGCTGCGCATAACTCTTTTGAATATGTTCCGGAGTATACATGAGAACGGGTTGTCTTCTTTAAATCCTCCGGGTTTCTAGGATGATATTTATAAACTTCAGCTATAAGGTGACTCCACAAAAAAATCCAGATGCGCAAATCTTGTGAACGCACAGACCATGAAATACCGCCTCGAAAAAAGATTAAACGTCCAGGGAACATGTCTCCAAAACCTAAATAGATGCTAGCGATGTGTGGGTCGTGTCTGTCTTTCTGAAATCTAACGGTAGATCAAGTTCTGAAACCGATGAGGGAAAAGCTCTATCATAATTTTCTACAGTCTAGAATTGACGCTAACCGTTCGATTTCTTTCTCAAAAAACAAGGCTCAATGATCTCAGTTCCTGACATTGCGCAGCAAACTGCAACCCTATCAGCATGCATGGGCTTCTGATAAATGTCTCTAGGGTTCTTTCCGTGCAAACCCTAAAAGTTCTGTTTGTTGGCACAGTCATATGAATGCAAATGCGTCTCATCACGCAAAAGAGTGTTGCTTATTCGTCCATACCATGTTTATGACAAACGCCTTGCAACATGTAACTCCGCGTTATGCTGCACCTATAACGATGGCATCTCCATCCCTTTACGAGCTTTTCTTGCTTCACGCCAAGCATCCAACCACTCAAGCACACGAATTCAGAACATCGTACTCCCAACATTCACACCTAAACAAAAATTCGACAACTAGCAAGGGCAGACTGTCCCCAAACCAACAACCGCCTCTGAACAGGACATGAACATTTAACTATTTTACTGTAGCATGTACAACTAGGTTGGGCCATCGGTCTGTATATAGTTATCATAAAATGACACTGAAATGAAAAAATGGGTACGTGTCGTAGGTGGTTATGGTTGCAGCCTTGTCGGCATGGACCGCGTGACATGTTTTGAAATGAAACTGTTTAGCAGTTGAATTATTCACGATTATTACTACAAACTAAAGTCTAAAAAGTTTGATAGCATTTAATCACTCACCCAAATAAAATTCAAAGCAATAAGTCGTTTAAGAGCAAACTGTAAAAGTTAATGTCCGCTTTGAGAAAAATAGCTAAATTTTAATGGTTTCTATACAGAGGAGGTTTCAATTATTTAGACACCTCTGATTTCCTTTTTTTAAGATTTTCTCTTTTTAGCATGACAATATAAAAAGCTAAAACATATTGAATTTCAAATAGGTTCTAACTGCCATTCAGTGAAATGTGATTTCACATTTTACAATAACCTTTTGATGAGAAAATATTGATACATTTCGAATGTGTTGGAACAATAAAGTAGGTATTTGTATTCCACTTGGAGAAACGCTGAACGAAGCAAACAACAAACAACCGAGGACAAAGTGGCTCCTAGGGATTTTAATTCAACATTCCTTGTTTTTATTCCAAAAATTAATACACGGGTGCACATCAAAGCCAACGTTCTTTGCAAAAGAATAAAACAATGAATTTTTAATTGTTTCTGTAAATGGATGGTAATTAAATAATTTCATACTATTTTGTTTTAAGAATCCTATAACATTAAAAATTTTTGGCTGCTTTTTCAGTATTTGGAGGAATAGGTTAAAGAACTTGTATACAACGATATGAAAAGGTGGCACTGTTATTTAAATGATGCCAGATTTTCCTTTATATTTGTGGTTGTTAGTGCTAGGAGTACTTCGATTTAGAGCAATGCAACAATTTTTAGAAAGTTTAAATATTGTCATATAGATAAAATAAGAAGCAAGAACCATCACCTTGGCTTACGAACTGGACACCGAAGCATAAATAAATTCAAGTAATTTAGCATTATCCTGTATTTATTTTAGAATAGCAGAATTTAGCGTCAAAAATTGTATAACTTGCGTCCTAGTACTTATAAAAAGAGGGCGATTTAAAAACATCAAGTTTAACATTCATAAATATACACGTTTTCAAATGAAATTCGTTGGGTTTATACAATTTATTATTTATACTATTTGTTATTCAGTGTCGTGTTGATCGCACCTGCGACCCGATTGCTTCTTTGCATCGTTGGTTTTATACGGAATGCTTAGTCAGTGCACTTCTACGCGATCTGTTGAAAGTGTTGGATTGCATTGGACTGAAAATTCGAGTGTAAATGACGTAAGGCCATGCTGTTTCTTACGTAATGACCAACAATTAAGTACTTTTATTGGTCAGTATAGATTGATTATTTATCAAACTTCAATATTTTTTGTGGTATTTCAATGCAACAAGCCAGGGTTAAAGTAACCTACTACTACAGCTATTTAATCACTAAATTTACTGCCTTGGAATTAACTCGAGCAAATTATAATATAAATAAAAAATTTAATATAAAATAGGATATGGGTATAAGGATAGGAATAGGTATAAATAAAGTAGTAAAATAGGATACGGGTATTAGAATAGGTATAGGTATCAATAGGGTAGTAAAATAGGACATAAGTATAAGATTAGGTAGATGTAAATAGGGGATTAACAAAGGGAGAGTTAGATTTAGAAAACAAAATAAAAATATAAAAATTTGTAGACCAATGTGAGTTTAACTTCACGTTGGGCGCCAAAAAGGAAATTGTTCTAAAATTTTATATTTTAATTTGAGGGAATAATGCTGTGATAAGGGCTTATTTAGGGGTGTATTGAGTAGCAAGGGTCGTGTAGTAACTGTAAATAGCAATAGGAATCAGAAAACTGCATTTATTTAGCAGAAAAATAAGTAATTCGTAGATTATGTAAATAGCAAGCATTTAACACTCTGTATATAGACCGTAATTAACTTTAATCAATACAAGTGAGCATATCTTTCAATAATAAAACGCGTATTCAGCAGAGAAATAATCGTACATGTATTTAAACTACGTTGAGAATGTTTAACAAGTTTATAAAATAAAATACAGAGAAGATAAGACAAAACCTAATAAATCCTCATACAATTACGCTTGTGATAAAGAAGGAACAATATGCGCTTTGATAAGAAACGCACTTTCAAATAAATAAATACATAAACGAAAATAGTACTAGAGCTACACCATTTGTTTTTGTATAATTATCCAAAAGCATTATCTATACAAAACACGGACGTAAGTTGAAAGTCTGGCCGCGATGACAAATGTTAAGACAAGCAAAGATGGCAAATAAACACGATGACACGGAAATACAAAAGAGTTGCATCAGAAAACAGCTTCAAAAATACAGAGAATATTAACGACAAAACCTGGTTGGTTGAAACAATCTGGAAAATTACTTGGAAACCCAAACCAGATATAGTGGGAAAAGGCTATTTAACACCCATTCGGTGATAAGACAGTCAGTTTCCACTTGAAGCACGTTGAAGCCACAACACTTTTAACCAGAAATCTACGTGTCAAATAAATAAAGTTTAGAATATATCAAGTTTAAAATATAGTGAAAATAGTGCTACATAAAGTTGTGAAGAATATATGAAAAGTCTTTGCCGTTTTTCTTAAAAAACGTGAGTAAAAATTGGGTAATTAATTTAAATTAAATATTTATAATCAAATAGGGCTTCTAATTGGATTCTAATCCGCAGCGGAAATAATTATAATTCTAATTGGCTTCTGGTAAAATTCTGGTATAATTCTGGAAAAATTCATAATACTAAGTAACCCACGAATTCAAGTGGTATTTAAGGGAAGAGATTCAAAGCATATGCAGAGAAATATAAAATAAAGAAGCACAAGGTAATTTTTGGAAAACAAGGGGTAACTGTACTCATATATTGGTTCAACTAAACAGAGCATTGGTATTCGATTTAAAACAACAAGAGGGTGTTGATCCACAACACAAAATAACATATCACAGGTCAGATCTACTTAATTTTAAGATATTTTTCAATTTAAATTTTAATACTGATTTTATTCAATTTGTCCAAAACTTGTAAAAAAGTCAACAAGAAACATTGCATACGTTAAACTTACGTAATAAATCATAAAAAGATCTAGAACGTCCCAGATTTTTTTGTAAAGAGGTAGTTTTTGATGACTTTATTTTAAATTAAAAGTATATAAATTTTGGGATAAATATTCCATATGATATTAATTGATTGAAGGGTGTATTTAAAGAATTTCAAAAATTGTAAATATTATTTCCTTTCATTATATGAATGTTGATTGACTTCGTTTATCAATTCAAACAGGTAATCATAAAGGGGTGAAAAAGAAAATTGATCATCGTAACGTTGTGCACTCTGTGTAGATTAAAAAGGGCTAGCCGTGGCATAATAATAAAAGTAAAAGGTAAAATTTGAGAGAACACAGAGTGGTGGCGTTAAGAAAAACGTTTATTACACCGAGTACGGCGTTATCATATCAATATATATATATATATATACATATATATATATATATATATATATATATATATATGATATGATAACGCCGTACTCGGTGTAATGAGGTTTTCTATAACTCCACCTCTCTGTGTTTTCTAATCAATTTTAAATCTCACTAATTTTAGTATTATGCCACGGCTAGCTTTTATTATTCTACACAGAGTGCACAACGTTACGATGATCTTTTTTTTTTCTCCACCCCCTTATGATTACCTATTTGTTTGAATTATAAAACGAAGTCAATTAATTTCATATAATAAAAAGAAATATTTACAAGTTTTGAAAAATATTAAAATACACTCCTCGATCAATCAATATCATAAGTATTATTTACCCCAAAATTTATATGCTTTAAAATCAATCTAAGGTCACCAAAAACTACCTTTTTTACCAAAGATACCTCGAATGTTCTAAATCCCTTTATTATATTACGTACTTTTAACGTATGAAATGTTTGTTGCTGACTTCGTTACACTTTTTATATAAATTGAATAAATTCAGGATTGAAATTTAAATAGAAAAAAATATCTTAAACTAATTAGATCTGACCTGTTACTGGTTGTTCAGGTTGTGGATCTACAGCCCTTTGTTGTCTTCATTCGTCTATCACTGCTCTGTTTAGTTAAACCCCTCGTTTTCCATAAATTACTTCGTGCTTCTTTATTGAATCTCGCAACTCAAAATTGTACCAGAATTGTACCAAAATCGTCGACGCTGATTTGAAATATTATATTAATTCATTTAAAATATCCCCACATTCGAATTATTATATCTATCCACATTCGGATTTATTATCAACCAACTAGGAATGTCCATGCATTCGAAGCCCTATTATTACATTATTAGTTTAAATAAATTACCCCAAATTCTACTCACGTTAAACGGCAAAAGAAGTCTTCATATTTGGAGCACTATTATCACTTGATATGTTTATTTAAATATTTAAAAATTACGCGTGACTTTTTGATTCACAGTGGCGCAGCTTCGTCCTGCTTGAGTTTAAACTCACCTGTCTTATCATTGCTCGCTGTTAAATATAGACTCTTCCCCCTTGCATGTGGGCTGGGTTTTCAACAAGTCTCGTAGATATCTTAACCAATAAGGTCTCTGTATTCCGTGCATCTTGAAGTGGTTTCTGATGTAACATATCGGTTTCACATGCAATGATGTTTATTTGATACCTTATTATTCGCTATCTTGACCATCCGTTGTTTTGTTTAAATATCGTCTTTTCCATATTATACAAAAATACATGATGTAACTTTAATTTTACTTTCGTTTATTTATTTTTTAAAACTGCGTTTTTTTATCAAAATGTTTATTATTTCTGAGTAATTGCGTAAAGCTTTGTTGGGTTTTATCCCTTACCTTCGTATTATATTATAATTAATTAGAACACTTCTCAACGCGTGTTTAATTACATTTACTATAATTTTCTCTGAATAAGCGTACTTTTACTGAAAGATATTCTCACTTTGCATTACTTAATATTAATAAAGATCTATATACCGAGTGTTGAATACTTGTTATTTACCTAATGTATGAATTACCTATTTTCCTGCTGAATACTAGTACGATTGTTGTAAGATATGCTTATTCACATTGTTTAAAGCTAACTAAGATCTATATACAGGGTGTTAAATATTTGCTATTTACATAATATCCTAATTACTTAATTTTCTGCTAAATAAATGCAGTTTTCTGCTTCCTATTGCAATTTATGGTTACTACATGACCATTGCTATTTAGCACACCCCTAAACAACCTCTTATCACAGCAATATATATATATATATATATAAATATTTTAGATAGTTAATTACACAAGGTAAGTTGATAAATACTACAGTATTAGAGTGAATAAGATGAAATAATAACTTAGACTTTTATGCAAAGCCCAAATGATAATTTCAAATGGAGCTAGTAATTGAAAGATGGAAAATACATAATTGATAGACCCGTTTACCCTTAACAATCTAATTTATATTCAGAATAAAATTTAGTAAGTTTTAAATACACCCTTTTTCAATATATAAATAACCCCAATAAATTGTCCAGTACATTTATCTTTTCCAATACGTTTATATAACCATAAATAAACCCCAAAATTCACTCACACAGCACCAAATTTCACAAAAATTTACCAGACAACAAGTATTTGAAATAAATTACCTGGTGAATGCTTCAGGCTTCCATTCTTTCGACGACGATCACCAGAACATTTCAGCTTTGTGACCATGCGCTGTCAGACTGAGCGGATTCACAGACGATAACCCCAATTATTCGCCAAGCGCTTTGTTTTAAAGTACCATTCCATAACAGCATACAATCTTGGTTGTTTGAGATGCTTACTCACGTATATTATTGATTTTGTAGCTTGGTATAATAGTATAATGGTATAATGGTATAATAGTAGCCATATACACTACTCGTATTTCGCGTTAATAAATAGAAGGCCTCTACTAATAATTTAAACGTGCAAGCACTATAATATTTACTGTATTATGAACATATCTAATACTCACATAACAAAAATTATACTATAATGTTGGTCTACTGTTGTACAATAGTATAAACGCGACGAGAAGACAAAGAGACAAAGAGAACCCCCTTAATTTAGCTAGAGTATTTATATCCTTCAAAATGCTACCTCCCGGACACACTTCACGCGAAAAGCTAATTTTCAAATTAAAATTCTGCAAATTTTGATACAACCGTGTTGAAAATTCCGGAAATTACTCCGTGGACGTGCCTTATGTATCCGAAATCGCTCGCACCTGCCGCGTTTGTTTACGTTTGGAAAACTGTCTGTTCTTAACCAATGATACTATTCTGTGTCGTCATAAAAGCCGCCTGTAATATTTTTATCTCTGTCTTGTGCATCTTTGCTGTCGCGTTCAAAACCCCACTTGTGTTATAGAAAATCGATATTGCAGACAGCCCATCTTCACTTCACGTGGATTTAGTACGTGCGTTTTAAATATCAACGTTTTCATATCTGTCTCTCTCTGTAGTATATAACCTATCGTACATTTCCCTTGCTCTTTAAGAAATTTGTTAGGTTGTTGTTCGAACCAACTGACAGTTGAAAATATTTTCTATGAAATCCTGTCTTATTATGCTCATAATTTCGACGAATGTAGCCTTTTAAAAATGCAGGTGTTTGTTAATTATAGACCGTTTAGGACAACAATTCTTGGAGTTTATATTTCGTTGTATTTGTATAAAACTGACATTTGCTTGTTACAGAGAAACCTCTTTGTCTTGGAATTATTGATTTTCTTCCCCTAGTGGGTTTTCTTATGCTTTTACGTGTTGGAAAAATAAATTATAATTAAGTCTGCGTATTCTATTTGTTTTAAAACTGTCTTTCTTTATGTACTTTCTAACATACCATTATTAATTATAAAATTACGTCAACACATGTCCGTTCTCCTTAAATGAATTAAATAAATTTTGCGCGTAAATAATTTGTTCTTTTCTCTATACAGGGGGGTCGAAATTGTATTACTTACCCCAAATTTAACCCTTTGAAACCACAACAATATATATATATATATATATATATATATATTGTAGTGTTATTCGCATTTAGGATTAACGAGCCCCTACGATGGGCATCATAAAATTGCTATGTTTTGCCATATGATTAGCATGTTATTAAATTTGCTATGATATTACCTGTCTGATTCCTTTATCATTTTAAGCCCTTATGTTATAAAATGTTAAATTAGGCTTTTACCCGGAATAGATCTGATTGAATCGAATAAAGCAATTCTACAATACACAATATAATTATTGATAATATTTACAACTTTCAAAATTTTCCCTTTTTGCAGAATATCTACACATATACCAGATTTATGGTTTTCTGAAAATCAGCAAAAATATCTTTTATTTATTCAGGGACCTTCGAACGTTCCAAGATACCTATTGCCTTGTCATAAATTGTTAATTGACCCATTTTGTTGACTCTTACAAATACACAATGTAACAAATATTAAATCAAAAACAGTTTTCAATAATAAAGTGTATTAAGATTGTTAACCTGGAATGGGTTCTGTAGTTTCATCCTAGTCTATGATCTGCATCCCCTTTCTGTGTCCGCTTTCCTTATAAATGTGCCTGTCCCATAAATGGTTTCCAATTAAAATCGTACCAAGTCAGAATATGTCCAAATTAGAATACTTTCATTTTTACTATCTCCAAAGTTTGAGTATGTTCAAAGTTTGGAGTCCCAAATTAAAGTCGTCTTAAATATTCCAAATTAGAGCCATCTCAATCAAAATATGTCTCCAATTGAAAGTCGAAATTAAAAGTCGATATTAAAAGTCAAAATTAAAGTCCAAATTGAAATTAACAGTGGATATTAAAATCCAGACTGAAATTAAAAGCCCTGTTTCATTAATATTAAAAAAGGATTTAATAAGTCATTTTACTTACATCTATTTATAGATCGGCTTATTTTCATTGCATAAATTCTCGCACCTTTTAATTCTTGTTTACTTTGATTTTTAATTCACTGGTTACGTAAATTCTTAACACTTTTGAACATAGTTATAGCTTAGTTTGAATACAAACTAACTTGTCGCTTTGTCATTATCGTATATATAAGCCCTACCTACTTTTGATTTCATTGGCGTATTTACGTTCTGGGACGATACTTCTACTTATACCTTGCATACTTCGGAATTTTTACCAATTATTTAGTTCACATCTTTAATGCATGTCTTGACTGTCACGTAAGCCTCTCGCATATCGTGGTATTATTTGAGAAATTCTAACTTTTGCTTTTTATTAAATCACGTATTCGAATGTTTGTTACATTTTATCATCTAAATTGAATCGCCTGGTGTTTGTTTATTTCTACAGAATATTGGATTTTTGAACAAATGTTACGTTTTTAACACCGGTTTTAAGATAAGTGATATTAAATTAGATGACTTCTGGTAATTAGTGTACAAAGTAATTATATTCAAGGAATAATTAAGAAATTATTAATGAGTAACTATCATTATGTTTAAGATTTATTTATTAGAGACTAATGTAGAAACTTACTTAGAATATGTGTTGTGAATAAGTGATTTCAGATCATTGTATTTGTTTTACAATATTGTTTATAAGAGATAGTTGTTGTGAATTCATTATCTCTGCACTTGAAAGATTGTTTGTAAGAGTATTATTTCGGATCATTATACTTGTATGGCCACGGTGGTTTCATTAATTCTACAAGATAGTACACATAGAAAAAGAAATTAGTGAACTAGCAAAAATTAATCACGGGCTACTAGAAACATTTACCGATATATATATATATATATATATATATATATATATATATATAAATTAAGATCAAATAATCTTTTTTGGGTTTTATTTTGTCCAAATTTGAAGTTTACAAAAATGTCATTTGTAAATAACTGACGTTTCGGGAAATATATTCCCTTAGACTTAGTTCTAAAATTAGAGTAAAATGTTTACATATTTGGAGATGATTTAAATTTACTTACATTGACTTGACCGAAAATTAATTAAAAATACTTATTTGTATGATGTGCATTCATCTGTGTAGTACAATTTGAATAAAAACATTTAAGAATTAAACAATTTTAAAAGCTTACTATAAATAAAAACATTAACAATATGAAAACAGCAATCATTAAAATTAATTTTTGAAAACAGTATACCTAGTAAGTTAATTGGTAGTAAAAGTCTATGTAGTGGAATGTGTAGTGGTATATATCTATTACAGTTAGATTAAGACCTGTTGTTTATTTACTTAATTGAAAGAATATAGAAAATTGTTTAATTCTTAAATGTTTTTATTCAAATTGTACTACACAGATGAATGCACATCATACAAATAAGTATTTTTAATTAATTTTCGGTCAAGTCAATGTAAGTAAATTTAAATCATCTCCAAATATGTAAACATTTTACTCTAATTTTTGAACTAAGTCTAAGGGAATATATTTCCCGAAACGTCAGTTATTTACAAATGACATTTTTGTAAACTTCAAATTTGGACGAAATAAAACCCAAAAAAGATTATTTGATCTTAATTTATACATTACAACGTCCAGAAATATATAACAAAAATAACAAATATATATATATATATATATATATATATATATATACGGTACTTTATATAAAATTAACATTATTTAAGAGTGTTTTTATGCATTTTAACTAAATTTATATAAAACACCATCATTTAATTATTTAATGTAAATTAAACTCCCTGAACAACAGCGATTTATGCGTCAAACGTAATTAATACCTTTATACGGTGCATTTCACAAATATGTCTTTAACAAATACGTGTCTAAACAATTTGGTTCTTTCTCGCATTTTCTCGAATTTATATAGTAAAATCTTTATCATACTCAAACACAGTAATAATAAACATGTCCTACGTCGCTTCATTTTTGTACTGCAGGACGTTAAATGTACAAAATAAAAAATGATTGCTTTGAAAGTAGTACGAACTTTTTTACTAAACTTAACACATAGAATAACTGATATAAAAGACCCATAACGGCAAACAAATATCTCTATACACTTACGCCAGTGGCGCACAGCAGCAGTATGGGTCTCTTTAACTCCGCTTAATTCGCATGACACTGCTTAAAATTCAACATTGGTTGGATTATTGAATTTCGCAATGCCTTATACGTATCCATGTATTTTTGTATCGTTTTTTTAAAGTATTATAAGAAATGTATAATAGTTCAAGTTAATTAACGGATTTTAACTGTAATTCCTATGTAAAGTTAAACAAACATTAATAGTTTTATTAAGATGGCAGCAAAATAACTTAAAAACAATAACTATTAGCATAAAAATAATTAAATAAGCCTATAATAAGTTATCTGAGTTTTGCTCTATACATATCCGGTTGTATTTATAAGAAAAACTTAAATCTTCGACAGTGTTTATTTCAGATGATACATTTTTTCTTTCATGTAACTCTAAATGGTAAAATCTAAAAGATTTAATTCCGGCGATCGAGGAGGTCGATGAATAGGGGCATCTACACCTAGGCCGATCCATTTATTTGGGATAATAGTCATCTTCAATTTTAGTTTGATCTTCTTCAGAACTACTAATACTTCTGAATTTTTTCGTTTTCTCATTCCCGATGGGGACCTGTTCAAACTTTCTGGCGTCCAACCCCGTTCCGTCGTTTCCTATCCTTAGAAGCACGTCTGCTCATGCCTGCGCAGGTCAAATACTTCAGCTATACCATATCACTTCGGAGACGTTTTTGCTTTACCTTACACATTACATTGTTGCATCCCCGTCCAAGAACATCAATTACAATGTAAAAGTTATAAATAATTTAGACAAAGTTGTTAAAAATTTCTACTTAAATAAGACTTTTGCTACGTTTATAGTATTTATAAGGTTTTGTCACAGTGAAGTTAGCACTCACAATAAACTTTTACAACAGAATTTTTAAAGAAAGACCGTCAGTAAACGAGTTCTCTTCTAGACAGAAAACATCCTCAACTTTTACAAAAGTTTTGAAATGATCCGCGTATTCCTAAAAAGTCAAAGTATTAATATTTGAGGACAAGACAAACTTTAAAATTATTTTGTGGCTTACAGATTCTGTCGACCTTTCATTTAAACATGCCGTTGTAAAAGTGTGCTTAGAATAAAACTTGCCATTTCTATTACAAACTTATTCCATATACCACCGCCCTTAAAGTTAATGTCATCGAAATAATCTGAACTTTTAATTGTTCTAAGAAACTTTGCAGCGTTTAGTCCCTTTGGATTACATACGAAGAGCAAACTTAATTCTACAGTATAAAGAAAGCACAAGAGATAACCTAGTTAGCAATTCTGCTTGCCGTTCTACATTGATATTTTGTATTACATTATCTTACTTTTATCTTACCAAAATAGTAAAACATAATTTAAAATAGGTTTTCAGTTACTAGTTTCTATTTGTTATTCTTTTAATGCAAATGGAATGCAAGGAAAGCAACTCATTATACAGGGGAATACCATAACCCTACATAGGGAAAGAAGTTGTACTTATTCTACTTTCTTATTCGGGTACGAAAATTAAAATCTGTTTACGTCTTAGTAAATAACTCCTTTTCACCTAGAAGTATTTTAGTAATGGAAACTATTCGTTGCACTTCCTGTCGTCGTCTTCCCCAGTAAATAAATAAATCAAACAAAAATTTATATCAATAATTAAGTCTGTTGCGAATATTAGCACTCATATAAAAGTTCTTAACGCAAAACTATTTGCAAATATTTGGATATACGCGCTGAGGGACCGACACGTCAAAATAACCCCGATAAAATAGACCCGAATAGTCCGGGATACAGAAACACCCATACAATAACCAGTCCATCGGCATAATAGAGTATTGCAATATACAATTTCAGCAAGATACGCAATATGTTCTATAAGAAAAAAATCTTCTTAAAAAACTGAAATCTAAGATAAAATTATTTATTTACAAATTTAAATTATGTAATTTACTCCCAGTAATCCCAAAATATTGTTTCCATCATATTCGTTACATAAATTTTCCTCACTTTAACTCAGTTTGTTACGTTCCATTTCGTATTTGTAAATTACTGCCTCCTTAATTTAAGAACCATTTAATTTCTACCTATTCAAATATACGGTTTTGCTACACCTTTATTATTTCAAGTCAGCACTGTTAAGCAACCAACTGTACTTTTCCTTTACTTAATTCACAAGCCCAGATGTTTATATTCTTTCTGGTCTTTTATCTAGGCATGTGTTCGTTAGGAATTTCCTGAATGTTGCTAGTTCAATTGTAATTAGGTAAAGTGGCGGTGTTATCTTTAAAAGATAGACATATGCTCAAATTAATTTCTATTCGATATAGAATCTTCGTAATTATTCTACAGAAAACAATTTTAGAAATACATTGGTCGAATGAGTTCACTATACTTTTAGCGTTGGTTCTTATTGTTTCTTTTGCGATAAATTACGAATTCAGTCGAACAGCTACAAAATCGTTATGAAGAAGGACGTGCTTTTCTTTATACGTGACAGATAGGTAATTGAAGAGTAATGTTCCCTTAACAGAAATGTTAACATTTTCAGCCCGGTTTGTAACCAATATTCTTCGTATTTTACACTCAATTTCTGAGGTTCCTTAAACTTGTGATTGTTTGGCCGTGACATAAAAAATCTCCGTTTGTCATTACAGCGTATTTTGTCTTGCTGCCGTTTTGTATGCAGATCAAGTTATAATGAGAGGGTACACATTGCAGTTACCCATACCCGTCACAGCTTGCGTAAAGGAATATTATATTATGGTAGCCGACGGCAGTTTACTTTACTCCTCGGCGGTGTAAAATGCTAAGAGAAATACGTTAGGTTAAAGGTTTGTCTAATAATTTGAAGATTTGTGTTTAAATGTACTGTTGTAAATATCTATCGTTTTTGTGTACTTTTATGTTTCAGTATTTTCTATTCAAACGAATTCGGCTTGCATCAATATAATAAGTAATTAGGTATATGTTATACGTAGTTTTCTGCCGCTGTGTAATGATTAATTAATTGTTACGGAATTTCGTACGGACAAAAAGCAACGACAATAACAAAAATAGCTGGCACCAAGTACCGCAACAAAAAAGATTCCAAAGAATTTTGTGCGAGCTATAAAATCGTTGAGTGGGGTGGGTCACAAAAAGAAACAAAGCAAACCCTAAGGTAGAAAATTTATTTACAAAAGCTTTAATAAAAAACATGTTATAAAAGGGTAAACCAGTCGGAAGAAAAATATTTATCCAATATATCCCGCAGGATGATTTACACAGTACAAAATTCTTCGCAAAAATAATTAATACAGTCCTTAGTCCCCTCGGCTTATTTTTAACCGCAATTCTTGTATTCACATAAAAAAAAGTTATATATATATATATATATATATATATATAATAGGAAGACGACTCTGCCGGTGTATAGCTGCCAAAGGAACTACTTTGAAGGCGATAATATTGTTTTTAAAAATAATAAAAATCCGGTTGATATAAAATGAATACGAGGCGTGTGAGAAAAGTCGACATTCATTTTATATCAACCGGATGTTTATTATTTTTAAAAACAATATTATCGCCTTAAGTATACACACGGCAGAGTCTTCTCTATTCTTGATAACAGCGGACGAAATAAAACCCAAAAAGATTATTTGATCTTAATTTATACATTACAACGTCCAGAAATATATAACAAAATAACAAATATATATATATATATATATATATATATATATATATACGGTACTTTATATAAAATTAACATTATTTAAGAGTGTTTTTATGAATTTTAACTAAATTTATATAAAACACCATCATTTAATTATTTAATGTAAATTAAACTCCCTGAACAACAGCGATTTATGCGTCAAACGTAATTAATACCTTTATACGGTGCATTTCACAAATATGTCTTTAACAAATACGTGTCTAAACAATTTGGTTCTTTCTCGCATTTTCTCGAATTTATATAGTAAAATCTTTATCATACTCAAACACAGTAATAATAAACATGTCCTACGTCGCTTCATTTTTGTACTGCAGGACGTTAAATGTACAAAATAAAAAATGATTGCTTTGAAAGTAGTACGAACTTTTACTAAACTTAACACATAGAATAACTGATATAAAAGACCCATAACGGCAAACAAATATCTCTATACACTTACGCCAGTGCACAGCACAGTATGGGTCTCTTTAACTCCCTTAATTCATGACACTGCTTAAAATTCAACATTGGTTGGATTATTGAATTTCAATGCCTTATACGTATCCATGTATTTTGTATCGTTTTTAAAGTATTATAAGAAATGTATAATAGTTCAAGTTAATTAACAGTTTTAACTGTAATTCCTATGTAAAGTTAAACAAACATTAATAGTTTTATTAAGATGGCAGCAAAATAACTTAAAAACAATAACTATTAGCATAAAAATAATTAAATAAGCCTATAATAAGTTATCTGAGTTTTGCTCTATACATATCCGGTTGTATTTATAAGAAAAACTTAAATCTTCGACAGTGTTTATTTCAGATGATACATTTTTCTTTCATGTAACTCTAAATGGTAAAATCTAAAGATTTAATTCCGGCGATCGAGGAGGTCGATGAATAGGGCATCTACACCTAGGCCGATCCATTTATTTGGGATAATAGTCATCTTCAATTTTAGTTTGATCTTCTTCAGAACTACTAATACTTCTGAATTTTTCGTTTTCTCATTCCCGATGGGGACCTGTTCAAACTTTCTGGCGTCCAACCCCGTTCCGTCGTTTCCTATCCTTGAAGCACGTCTGCTCATGCCTGCGCAGGTCAAATACTTCAGCTATACCATATCACTTCGGAGACGTTTTGCTTTACCTTACACATTACATTGTTGCATCCCCGTCCAAGAACATCAATTACAATGTAAAAGTTATAAATAATTTAGACAAAGTTGTTAAAATTTCTACTTAAATAAGACTTTTGCTACGTTTATAGTATTTATAAGGTTTTGTCACAGTGAAGTTAGCACTCACAATAAACTTTTACAACAGAATTTTAAAGAAAGACCGTCAGTAAACGAGTTCTCTTCTAGACAGAAAACATCCTCAACTTTTACAAAAGTTTTGAAATGATCCGCGTATTCCTAAAAGTCAAAGTATTAATATTTGAGGACAAGACAAACTTTAAAATTATTTTGTGGCTTACAGATTCTGTCGACCTTTCATTTAAACATGCCGTTGTAAAAGTGTGCTTAGAATAAAACTTGCCATTTCTATTACAAACTTATTCCATATACCACCGCCCTTAAAGTTAATGTCATCGAAATAATCTGAACTTTTAATTGTTCTAAGAAACTTTGCAGCGTTTAGTCCCTTTGGATTACATACGAAGAGCAAACTTAATTCTACAGTATAAAGAAAGCACAAGAGATAACCTAGTTAGCAATTCTGCTTGCCGTTCTACATTGATATTTTGTATTACATTATCTTACTTTTATCTTACCAAAATAGTAAAACATAATTTAAAATAGGTTTTCAGTTACTAGTTTCTATTTGTTATTCTTTTAATGCAAATGGAATGCAAGGAAAGCAACTCATTATACAGGGGAATACCATAACCCTACATAGGGAAAGAAGTTGTACTTATTCTACTTTCTTATTCGGGTACGAAAATTAAAATCTGTTTACGTCTTAGTAAATAACTCCTTTTCACCTAGAAGTATTTTAGTAATGGAAACTATTCGTTGCACTTCCTGTCGTCGTCTTCCCCAGTAAATAAATAAATCAAACAAAAATTTATATCAATAATTAAGTCTGTTGCGAATATTAGCACTCATATAAAAGTTCTTAACGCAAAACTATTTGCAAATATTTGGATATACGCGCTGAGGGACCGACACGTCAAAATAACCCCGATAAAATAGACCCGAATAGTCCGGGATACAGAAACACCCATACAATAACCAGTCCATCGGCATAATAGAGTATTGCAATATACAATTTCAGCAAGATACGCAATATGTTCTATAAGAAAAAAATCTTCTTAAAAAACTGAAATCTAAGATAAAATTATTTATTTACAAATTTAAATTATGTAATTTACTCCCAGTAATCCCAAAATATTGTTTCCATCATATTCGTTACATAAATTTTCCTCACTTTAACTCAGTTTGTTACGTTCCATTTCGTATTTGTAAATTACTGCCTCCTTAATTTAAGAACCATTTAATTTCTACCTATTCAAATATACGGTTTTGCTACACCTTTATTATTTCAAGTCAGCACTGTTAAGCAACCAACTGTACTTTTCCTTTACTTAATTCACAAGCCCAGATGTTTATATTCTTTCTGGTCTTTTATCTAGGCATGTGTTCGTTAGGAATTTCCTGAATGTTGCTAGTTCAATTGTAATTAGGTAAAGTGGCGGTGTTATCTTTAAAAGATAGACATATGCTCAAATTAATTTCTATTCGATATAGAATCTTCGTAATTATTCTACAGAAAACAATTTTAGAAATACATTGGTCGAATGAGTTCACTATACTTTTAGCGTTGGTTCTTATTGTTTCTTTTGCGATAAATTACGAATTCAGTCGAACAGCTACAAAATCGTTATGAAGAAGGACGTGCTTTTCTTTATACGTGACAGATAGGTAATTGAAGAGTAATGTTCCCTTAACAGAAATGTTAACATTTTCAGCCCGGTTTGTAACCAATATTCTTCGTATTTTACACTCAATTTCTGAGGTTCCTTAAACTTGTGATTGTTTGGCCGTGACATAAAAAATCTCCGTTTGTCATTACAGCGTATTTTGTCTTGCTGCCGTTTTGTATGCAGATCAAGTTATAATGAGAGGGTACACATTGCAGTTACCCATACCCGTCACAGCTTGCGTAAAGGAATATTATATTATGGTAGCCGACGGCAGTTTACTTTACTCCTCGGCGGTGTAAAATGCTAAGAGAAATACGTTAGGTTAAAGGATTTGTCTAATAATTTGAAGATTTGTGTTTAAATGTACTGTTGTAAATATCTATCGTTTTTGTGTACTTTTATGTTTCAGTATTTTCTATTCCAAGCGAATTCGGCTTGCATCAATATAATAAGTAATTAGGTATATGTTATACGTAGTTTTCTGCCGCTGTGTAATGATTAATTAATTGTTACGGAATTTCGTACGGACAAAAAAGCAACGACAATAACAAAAATAGCTGGCACCAAGTACCGCAACAAAAAAAAAGATTCCAAAGAATTTTGTGCGAGCTATAAAATCGTTGAGTGGGGTGGGTCACAAAAAAGAAACAAAGCAAACCCTAAGGTAGAAAATTTATTTACAAAAGCTTTAATAAAAAACATGTTATAAAAGGGTAAACCAGTCGGAAGAAAAAATATTTATCCAATATATCCCGCAGGATGATTTACACAGTACAAAATTCTTCGCAAAAATAATTAATACAGTCCTTAGTCCCCTCGGCTTATTTTTAACCGCAATTCTTGTATTCACATAAAAAAAAGTTATATATATATATATATATATATATATATATATATATAGGAACGACGCGGCGACTCTGCCGGTGTATAGCTGCCAAAAGGAACTACTTTGAAGGCGATAATATTGTTTTTTAAAAAAATAATAAAAATCCGGTTGATATAAAATGAATACGAGGCGTGTGAGAAAAGTCGACATTCATTTTATATCAACCGGATGTTTATTATTTTTTTAAAAAACAATATTATCGCCTTCAAAGTAGTTCCTTTTGGTAGCTATACACCGGCAGAGTCGCCGCGTCGTTCCTATTCTTGATAGCAGCGCTGATAAGCTTCATCTGGTAGGGCTTTTAACATGTCGGTTACATTCTTTTGAAAGTTATCCAGGATAACTTCATCTGGTAGGGCTTTTAACATGTCGGTTACATTCTTTTGAAAGTTATCCAGGACCCCCTTTTAAGTTTTTCAATTTCGGGAAAAGAAAGAAGTCACAAAGTCTCAGATCAGGTGAATAGGGGAGCTGTAGAACAATAGGAATGCCTTTTGGAGTCAAAAATTCAGTGATGGAAGTGAGAGTGTGCCATGGCCATTGTCGTTATGCAGCAATGTCTCGTCTCACTCGGTTCGCCCATTTCCCGAACCTTTCAAGAACATCTTTGCAGTAGGGTAAAATCAAGAAATCCACTACCACATTTCCCCCAGAATCCCACATTTCCCCACACATCTGGACCAAAAAGTTTTCTTCGACTAACCATTTTTCATCTTTCGAGATAAATATATCTTAAATTTTTCATCTTTCGAGACAAATGAGCATCCTCATTTCCTCCCACATCTGAACCAAAAAGTTTTCTTCGACTAACCATTTTTTTATCTTTCATCTGAACCAAATAGTTTTCTTTGTCTAGCCATTGCATCTTTTGAGATAAACCTATCTTGTTTGGTATTAATTAACATTAGAATTTTCTCAGCTACCCGAATCTTTAAGAATTTTCCAGATATCATCACCCCCAAGGGAGCTACCCTGATTTTAAGATTTCTTACCTATAGCGACTTTTGAGCGTTCTTATAAATTTTTTTAGTCATGCGATACATCTTGTTAGTCTAGAATTTTATACAGAATTTGAATCTGCAAACAGATTTGAAATCGGATCACGCCCTGCAAAGTTACCCCTTTAAACTCCTGATCTTCTAAATTTTACTCTTTGCTTTATAAGCAAAACTAACAAATAGTTTTCTTCGTCTAGCCAATGCATCTTTCGAGATAAACCTATCTTGTTTGGTATTAATTAATATTAGAATTTTCTCAGCTACCCGAATCTTTAAGAATTTTCCAGATATCATCACCCCCAAGGGAGCTACCCCCATTTTAAGATTTCTTACCTGTAGTGACTTTTGAGCGTTCTTATAATTTTTTTTTAGTCATGCGATACATTAAATTAGCTTAGAATTTTATACAGAATTTGAATCTGCAAACAGATTTCAAATCGGATCACGCCCTGCAAAGTTACCCCTTTAAAGCTCCCAAACCTCTTTAAATTGTTTTGCTCGTCTATGACATATGCTTAAACCAAACATCTCCAAAAATCTAAAACCGCGGAGATTTTAGAAATGAGTCCTTTATAAGCCATAAGTGTTTAATATTTAAAATCATTTTTTCAAACAGTAATGTGCTTTTCTCAGAATGTTGCAAAAACCCATGACATAAAATTTTTCTGGTTTTAACATAATTACATGCACAATGCTAAATAGTTGGAAAATACATAGACAAGGACAAATTAATCGCTTTACAATTATGTGACGTATAGTGAAAGTAGCATAGAGGACAAACTAATTGCTTTACAATTATGTGACGTATAGTGAAAGTAGCCTTTCTTTTTTATTAATTAGCGGGTATATGATTTGAGAAATACAATAGATATGCTCGATGCTAAATGCTTGGAAAATACAAGTCGTTTCAAATCAATTTCTTAACGAGCATGTGAATCACATGTGAAAACTGTATATAATTTCTTTTTTTGACCATTACCAATGACTTTAATTTCTTATTGGAGAGAATCCTTATTCTCCGCACTGCTGCGTAGCTGGATGCCCACCCTTTTGGGATATATGCTCGTTATAGGTTGTAAGACCCTCGGTTTTTAAACTACAATTGGAAGACCCTTTAATCTTTTTAATCGTATCTTTCTCCCTACAATACAGTAGGACTTAACATTACTACCAACAAATTCTAAAGGACCCCCATTAAATACGTCTTTAATTTTCCACAACTTTTTTGTTGACAAGTGTTATATTGTGTTTATTATTTGCGGTACACCCTTTAAACCTAAAAATAAAAACAGGATAGTTTAATACGTCTATTAATAATTTAATGGTTGGGGAAAATATGTAAAACAAACTTTATCAAGAAAAATATAATGTTTTAATAGAATACAACGTATTGATAACATCTATAAACCGCTGTGGTAACCAGAGTCTGGCGAATCTGGGATAGCCAAATCTCTAAACATTTGCAAGCGATTGCCTTCAGTTGCATCTTTTAAGTACTGAATGGGGAACATTTAATAAGTTCCAACACTGTCAAGTAATTTAAATTGCTGCAATCATTAGACAGAAAATACTGGCACTGCTCTCTCCCTTAATAACGTTTGAACCCTTTCTTCCTCCGTCGTATTTCCACATACTTTTTATATCACCAACAAATTTTTCGTAAAATTCTGGAAAGTTTCTACACCTTAACTCAGCCATTTAAAACAGATCAATTCTCGCAAATTTAATAGCTTGATGCACTCGTACCAGGTAGCACAATAACATTCCATCTTTCGTAATCTCCATATTATATAAATTCTCTTTTTCAAAATTGTTCAACACCATATACTTCTATTAAAGGCTGTGCTCAGCTGCAATTTGAAATCTTGATCAATTGTATCTCAACAACATCGTTTCCAGTAGTCAAACCATTTAATCGACTTGTTTTGAGTCCGAGAAAATTGGAATTTGAAATTCCACTTGAAAAGTACACAATTTCTTCAATCAAGTAAGAGAATGTTATCGTAGAATCAGCACACATACCACTACAGCAAATAACTTGGATGGCAGGTTGAAGACCACCATATAAATCAAAACCAACTTCTAATATATGGTGGTGATAATTTGGAGGAAATTCGCCTAACCTATAGGTTGACTTACCAACTAGTTGGTTGATATTTAATTGTTACTCCACATCCTTGTAACGTCAACACAAGAAAAATCCATCTTTAATTTATAATTTTAATCAAACTCGACGATACTTTGACGACTAATGCACTGGAACATGGCTCTCGCCTTTTATGCCGATGGTCGAGCGTGCGCAGCTCTTTTTATATTAGTTGGCGTTATATGCAAGTCTTGACTGGAAAAGTGACGTCTATAATTGTTTTATAGTGGGTTTTACCTGTATGTATTTAACCACCAACGCCATTTTTAGAATTATTAAACAAAATTACTCTTAGCAGTATTTTAATATACCATCGTGTAAGATTTCAATTATTATTGTGTTTTCCTCAGGTTCTCAAATCCCTCGGAATTTTTCAAATCGAATGACCCCTTACTGATTTGCAGAATAACCTTTTGCAACAATATATAATTCATCTTTAATCTATTTCTAAACCGTATCGCTCTGTCTTTTGAGATAAACCCTGGTGTAACCTATAAATTAGTATAAATTTTCCTGAATTGAAATTAATTATCACGTCTTTTAAAATTAGTTCCAACAAAGACCTGTATATATTGTATTAATATTCAAAACCTATCAACAAAACACCTTTGCATTTTATTTAGATTTAGCTCGATAATAGAGTTAAACTCCAAAAATATTTATTAGTGGCTAGAATTGTTAAAATTTTCAATTAGTGAATCCACATACAAATGATTAAACCAAAGGTATAATACATATATTAATTCTGAGGTGACCTAGAAAGTGGTTCGATAATCTATTTTAAATGTAGTTCAACATAAGACGTATATTCTAAATAAATTTAGTGAAATGTATGATCATTAGCCTTGCATTGTTTGTCGATGACGTCTGACTATTAATTTAATAAAAGCACTTTCCACAATTCTAGTTAATATAGGAATACACATTCTATAATTTGATTTAAATTGGGTTTAATTAAAGATAAATTATACTTATACTTTCTTATGTACATAAATACGGAAATGATGCCAAAGTTTATTTTTTAAGTTTAAGAAAACGTAAAGTCGTTTATAGTGTAATTAATAGTAATACTGAATTTTCAGTCTTTGGTTTAAAATTTCGTGTGAGGACTATCGACAAAGAAAAGTAAGTCTTAGTTTGAATTTAAATTTAATATTTACATGTATAATTCAAAACTGTTAATCAATAATTTTTCTAGAATGAACATCTTAAGTATTGCGTGCAGTGTTGCAAAGTTTTTACTGGATGGATGCCATAAAAAAACACAACGAAAGGCACATCGAGATGGTTTTATTTCAGGAGGAACTAAAAATTACAGCCAATAGTGGGAACAAATTAAGGTTTGGAAAACCAATCGACCCAACACATAAAGAACGTATAAACGCCGCAATTCAGTTAGAACGAACCAAGTTACTATTTGAACCCAAGGTCGTTTAACCTTGGTAACATTTCATAAGTCTATTCCGTCTGAAAATCAATTAACGCTTACGCTACATCTATAATTATCGGATGTATCAAACGAGAACAAAGTTAACTAAATATTTATACATTTTTCGAAATTGTGAAATTGGAATAGTCTGCATTTGCATTTTGATAAGTAAACATCAATAAAAATGACAAAAATTATATTTAGATTATAAAATTTTTAAAGAAGTTGTCAAGGAGATGAAAAAAAGTTTATCAAACAATTCAACTAAACATTTTGGTATGTCTAATGAATCTCTGGTAAATACTAAAATAGTTAAAGATAAACCTACACATGATAATGTTGATAAAGATCAGAACAAGACTTCCAAAGACGTTTCTGACAGAAAAAGAAAAAGACAACTTAAATCGTATACTGAGGTTTAAATAAACAAAATAAACAAAGGATGGATTACTGGTTAAAGCATAATCTACAATTTAAAAGCTACCTCTATACGAAACTCAGATCAAACGAAAATTTATTTGGATATGTATATTTTGAATTAAAAGGAAAAAAGTGACTTTTTTGTGTGTGTGTGTGTGTGTGTATTATTTTAATGAATAAAAATATATTTCTATGTAATGTACCTTTAAGTATTTAATTAAATATAAATATTGTTTCAAACGTTTTGGGTTTTATTTATATATAAAATTGTTAATACAATTACTCAGGAAATTAGAATCTTGGTTTATGTAATATAAAGTTGAACAAAAAAAATCAAACTAAATATGTTTAAACACGTAGTTGTACTCATTTCTATTAAAATTAAATGTAGCTCTTTGTTATAATTCTTTTCAAAGAACTTAGATATCCATTTCAGTTCGTGGACATTTGAAAAATTAAACAATACCAATGTATGCTTTATATTTTAAAACAAAAAGCTAATATATACAAAAATAATTTCTAAATTCACATCATTCATTTCTTATGATAACAGTTGTGTGGTTAAATTTTTATTTTAAAACTTACAATTTAGTATATATTCCATTTGAATATCTGCCAACAGTTTTATAAACCCCATCTCCTCGATTATTTCCATAAAATCATCCAGATCCTCAGGCATTGATAACACTGCAGTACAGTGCTGTATTGCTTCCTCGTATGACTGACACATAAGACATTTTCTCCTTCTATCGAAAAGCGTTGCCCACATTCTGCTTTTTACTCGTAGGCATTGCAAATCTTCGAATAACCTCTCCAAAGTTTTTATACATATTTTTATATTGTCTCTTTAAACCGTACAATCAACAAATAATAACTTCTACGCGAACAGTCCTTTTATACAGCTACTCCTATTCGGATATGTACCGATTGCACCGATTTGTGTACCGTACGAAGCAACAGGTAGGAATGTATTCTATGAACAAAATCATTACATTTCTTAAGAAAAATGCTAAGGACTTTAAAAATAATTATAACTCTTGTTAGACCTCTAGCCTGGATAAACGTTATTATTTTAGGTTGTGTCACTGTTTTCTAAATCAATTTCCTACAACTTTTCCTAAACTATGCGTATCAATTGGGGTTATACTTTACTCCATAACCGACTTGTATATATTTTCGTATTCGTCTTAGCTAACACGTCCGTATAATAAAGATGTACAGGCTCGTCGTCAACTGGTAACAATTTTTTTAAAAAACCCTTTGTTTTCAAGTTTAACCCTTGTTGTTGTAGATTCTTTTATTCCTTGTGACTAGGAATCGGTTTTTGCAAGGGATCAATCAATTGTTTGTGCACCTCTTTGAATTTTGTGAGATGTAGCGTCTCCTTTTGTATACCGCAAAGTTCTTTCGTACAGAATCCTGCATAAAATGAAGCTTACGTTTATTTACAATAAAATTGTTAACGTTCGTCATCATCGGACTGGATGGGAACTAACTTTTTGAATAATTTAAATATTTATATACTCGTCGAAATTCTTCCTATATCGACCATTATCCAAATCAAAATCTTTCCAACAGTTATAAAATTATGTTTTGAGTCACCCAACACTGTTTTCTTTAAATTTCGGATATGTCATGTCACCACTTATATGATCCGAAAAGAATATGTCGAATTGGTTTCATCCTGTTTCCATAATGCGATTACATTGGCGTTATCTCTGAGTCTATGTTTTAAGGCACTAGCGTAAGTTTGACATAGATAGAACGAATCTATTGCTTTATGTCGACCGAACGAGAAAAACTGAGTGATTTTACTTTGCTCGTTTGCAGGTATATCATCGAAAACCATAATTGAATCTTCTTTGGTATCTCCGGGTTCGATTAAATCATCGTAATTTTCAAACTCATGGTAAAATTTCTTCTTTTAATGGTGTAAAACGTTTCTTAACAATTCGTATTTCGGTTGATACAAACTCTTTGAAAATACATAGACATATTGAAATCTAAGACCGTTCTCGTGCAAGATCAGAGATATTAAAGCGTTGGTCTTCCCACAACTCGATGGTCCCACGAATATAGCTCGTATGTTAGACGGGAACAAAGGACCATGTTTACCATCCTCTTTTGCATTAGCAAAAAGTTATCATAATTCTGTATAGGTATTTTAACTTCTGGTATAACATCTCTGGATGCATCGTTGGAATTATGTAATTTCTTCACGTTCTGCAACCTTTTAACATATCTGCATAACGTTGTTCTAGGTATATTATATTTTTACTAGCAGCGTAGAAACTCAGCCATCCAGGATATCCTCTGCTGCTTTTGTAATAGATTGTTTGGAGCACCACTGATTGCTTGAATGCGACATCTTTCGAAAAATGTCTTACTTAACTTGCTCAACCCAAAACTACTTCCTTATATACCAAATTTAATCTCCCTGCTCACATAACCCATGACCAGATGACCATATGACCACATGACCACATGACCATATGACCACATGACCACATGACCATATGACCAATGACCACATGACCATATGACCACATGACCAACCATATGGCCCGGACCATATGACCTAATTGCTTTTAAATTTTTCATTAAAAACCCATTAACTAATTGCTTTTTAATGAGTTTTCCATTAAAACCAAGTGTGGACCTAGGTTAGATAAAGGAAAAATTTGGTTGGGCCAGCGCCGCGGCGCGGAACCTGTTCCTTTCCCTGGGTGGTTTTAAATGGAAAAACTCGTGCTTGGTTTTGTAAATCGTGGTCGCTGATGGGTGGTAATGTATGGGTCATTCTGGTCGTGTTCATGGTGTTGGTCATGTGGTCATGTGGTCTGGTGGTTTGTGGGGGATTGGGAATGGTTTGGTTGACTTTAATGGCCGAAGATGGCAATCGGTCTTTTCAAAACTGGATGTCGTTCTGTAAATAATGCCTGGGGCGTTTGCAATACAAAGGGCAGGGTGGAAACATTTCCGTTCCGATTAATGGTTTATTCTAATGCAAGGCTTTTCCGGTCGTTGACCGGGACCATTAAACCGCTCTGGGGTCTTCAGGCTTTGGGTTCCTGGTGTAAAACGTTTTTGTTAAAAATTGGGGTTTGGGTTGAAAGGGCCAAAGTTTGGTTTATGCCGAGTCGTTCTCGTCTTTTCGCAAATTCGCTGTTAAAACAGACTGATCGGGCCTTTTTATGCAATCTCGGTATCTTTTCAATGGTGACATGGTTATCCGGGAAATGTTTACGGTTGACTTTAAAGTTGTGGTAGGTTTGGTTGAAACGACTATAAATTTTTTAAAATTGTTCATCTGGTGCGCTGTTTAAATAAATCTCTATTGGGGCCGCCCAAAAACGCTCACTGGTTGATTGATCCTGCCCGTTCTGGGTCTTGGAAAATCCGCCTTAAACAAGGAAAAGAAGGGTCTGGGTTGACGCAATCTGCGGACGTTTAAAATGTTGTTTATGAATTAATACCGCAGGTTAAAATTAAGGATTCAAACTGACACAACAAATTTAAACGTTTGCAAATTTAAATGAAATTTAAAATGCATGAAATTTTCGTGCGTGTGTAAATCAATGTCGAAATGATGGATTCTAAATTGTGGTTGGTATTATTTAAAGAAATATCAGGATTTCCTACGGTTTGGTGACCCGGAATGAAGGTAATGGTCAATAGTAGGAATATTCGTGGTTTTAAAACAAAATTTAACCAAAAAGTTTTTGGATTGGACGTTTTGTTTTAAATTTTTTAAATGGAACCAAATTCTGGAAAATAACAGGCTGTTAAATGAAATGGTGTTTGAAATTTGTTTGTTCAATTGATGAAACCAGATTCTGTTTTCTCGTAATAAGGAAACGGTTTTATGTTCGGTTCATTTCAAAAAAATAAATATTTTTTCCTTTAAATTCTTTTTAAAAAACTTGCAAAACAATGTGTGTTTGGTTTTTTTCTTCTTTGGGTTTCATTCGGCAATTTTCCTTTTAGCGATTTATTTTCTTTTACCTTTCGTGCCTTTTTTTTTCTGTAAAACGCGCAATCTAATATTTCTTTGTCTTTCAAATTCGTTCAATGGTTAATTTCTTGCATTCCGGTGTTGTCCATTAATGGACTGGGAAATACTTTTCAAATTAACTTTTTCCTTCTTTCTTTGTTCGATGTTTCAATCAAATTCTGGAATTTTTGTTTTAAAGTGTTTGTTTTATGAATGGAAAAGCGAGATTGGTTTAAACCGAGTTAATGTTAACGTTTTGCGTTTCAAATGCGGCTTGTTTTGGGTCTGGAAAATAACTAATTGAATGGTTTGAAATTAAAAATGGCCATGTTTAAAAAAAGGTTTTGTTTTCGTTCAAATATAATTGTTAAATTTGGTTTTGGTGGCCTCGTCGACAATGGTGGTTTGATTCACTATTTGGTGTTTGCAAATTCAAATAAACTTTGCATTTTGCTTAAGAAATTTGGAAATTTTTTTTAATTTATCGAATTATAAATAAAATTCCAAATGATTAATTTTGTTGTGTGTCTTTGTTGCCAAAGAATTTTTCATTCGTTCTATGAACCATTTTCTGGTTGAATAAATGTGTCGGTTTAAATTCGTTACTTAAATTTTCCGGGAAAACCGCAAATGGTTTTGGAATGATTAAAATGCGGGTTTTTCTTTAAACGGTTTGTTGAACTTTAAAACGTTGTTATTCAGGGAAAACCGGGAACCCGATTTGGTTTCGAAATTTAAAATGAATTTTTTACGGTGTTGGTATGCTGGTTGAAAAATTTCCCGTGCCGAAGTTTAATTGTTACGATTGGTGAAAATTCTGCTAAAGTGAATAAATTTAAAATTTGGTTGTTAAAACAGGCACTAAGGACGTAACTTTAACAGGTTTGGCCAAAAATTTTGCGATAAAACGGTTGGTTCCAATTGGGTCGGTTTAAAAATTAAATTAAAAGACTTTTGGGCCGGTTAATCGGCAAAACGAATTTAAAATGTTATTGGGCGGAAACCCAAGTTAAATTTAACCGTTAAGGGTTTTGGTTTGGGTTTCATTTGTGTGTGTTTTTTTCTGGAAAATTTTACTTTTGGTTGTTTAAACCAAAGTTTTAAAATAAAACAATGGGTTGAGTGAAAGAAACGATAAAATTTAAATTTAAAAATGGCGTGATAAGGTCATTGGTTTTAAATTGATAAATTATTTGTATAATTGGTGGATTTGACATTTGTTGGTGGGTTACCGGCAATGCTAAATTTGTTGTGGTCCTGTTCTTTGTTGGCTTTTTAAAAAATTAAAATTTTGGGTTCTGAAATTAAAAAGTTTTAAATGGAAATTTTGAAATTTTTAATGTTAAACGTGGGCTCTTTTTGTTTAAACTGTTTTAAAAAAAAATTTTATTCAAAAGAACTTAAACTTGGTTGTTAAAATTTAATGTTGTTTTATGTTTTTAAACATTAAACGGTTTTTTTTATAAAACCAAAAAATCTGTTTCAGATTATTCTTTAAATTATTACCTGAAAATTTGTCTGCTTTAAAAAAATTTTGGGTGGTCTAAAAAATTTTAAACAAATTTATTGTATGAACAAAATGTTTTCGATTAAAGGTTTGGTTAAAGAGTAAATTTACTAAAATGTTTAAATGGTTATCCTGAAATGTTGGAAAATTTTAAATTTTAAACCTTTTAAATAATTTAAAAAATTTTCTTATAAAAAAAAATAAATGGAAATAAATAATTGGGAATTATGCTTTAAAATTTGCCTTTAGTTGGTTTTCGGAAAATTTAAAGAATAAAATTCATTAAGTTTTGAAAACCAAAGATGAACCTTCGTAGCCCAATTCCACCAATTTTTCTTTCCGATTGGCAACCACAATTTAAAATTTGGAGAAGGTTCTTTTTCCTTAATTAAATTAAAAGGAACAATTTGGGATAATTTTTGTTCGGTTATTCATTAAAATTTCTTTTCAAAACCAATCGGTTACCAAATTTAATTTTGGAAAATTTGAAATTCAAATATTGTTTTTATTATCCAAACCGACAATTAAAAGAATTATGCAATTTTAAAAAATTTTGAAACTTATTGGAACTCTAAAAGAACCTTGGTTCCTTTCCTTAAATTTTTCTTTCTTTCCTTTATTTGGACGCACCAAATTAAAAAATGTTAAGACCAAATTTCTTTCTTGGTTTAAACCAATTAAGGAAATTTTACCTCAATAAATTTTGTTCCGGTTTCATTAAAAATCTTTTTCCCTGGTTTCCTTCCAATTTTGGGCCGAATTGTTTGGTTTGTATTCCTTTTTTCCCGAAACGCAGCATTTAATGTTAATTTCCTAAAATTTCCGGTTTCCTTCTCCATAGTTTAATTGTTTCCTTTTCCTGAAATATTTTCTTAAATTTGGACACTGACGAAATAAACAAATTGTATATTTGTTTTATTTTCCTTGTTCCAAAACTTAAAAACCCAATTTAATAAACTTTGCGTTCTTAAATTTCCTATTTGCTGTTTCCTTCCTTTGGGCAATTTTTTGGAATTTCCCGTTTTCAAATTTAATTTAACTTGCCCGAAATTTTGGTTTTCTTTCTTTTTTCCTCCTTATTATTAACTAATGTTTCTTTGATGCCAAGACACTCAAAGAAATTAACAATTAACCCTATTTCAATTTTTTCACAAAAGCTTAAACCCAATTTAAACTTCTTTTAAAATTTTTTGTTGTTTTCCTTTTTCTTTCCGTTTTTCTTTTTGGATTTTGGTTTTTTCTTTCTTTTAAATTTTTTGTTTACTTCTTGTTTCTTTTGTTACCCTTTACCGGCCTGGTTTTCTTAACTGTTCCAATCCTCAACTGTTTTTAAAAATTTTCCCATCAACCCCTTTTAAACTTAAATTCCAAACTTTTTTGTTGTTTTTTTTTCTTGTATTTTCCAAGCATTTAGCATCGAGCATATCTATTGTATTTCTCAAATCATATACCCGCTAATTAATAAAAAAGAAAGGCTACTTTCACTATACGTCACATAATTGTAAAGCAATTAGTTTGTCCTCTATGCTACTTTCACTATACGTCACATAATTGTAAAGCGATTAATTTGTCCTTGTCTATGTATTTTCCAACTATTTAGCATTGTGCATGTAATTATGTTAAAACCAGAAAAATTTTAAGTCATGGGTTTTTGCAACATTCTGAGAAAAGCACATTACTGTTTGAAAAAATGATTTTAAATATTAAACACTTATGGCTTATAAAGGACTCATTTCTAAAATCTCCGCGGTTTTTGATTTTTGGAGATGTTTGGTTTAAGCATATGTCATAGACGAGCAAAACAATTTAAAGAGGTTTGGGAGCTTTAAAGGGGTAACTTTGCAGGGCGTGATCCGATTTCAAATCTGTTTGCAGATTCAAATTCTGTATAAAATTCTAAGCTAATTTAATGTATCGCATGACTAAAAAAAAATTATAAGAACGCTCAAAAGTCACTACAGGTAAGAAATCTTAAAATCAGGGTAGCTCCCTTGGGGGTGATGATATCTGGAAAATTCTTAAAGATTCGGGTAGCTGAGAAAATTCTAATATTAATTAATACCAAACAAGATAGGTTTATCTCGAAAGATGCATTGGCTAGACGAAGAAAACTATTTGTTAGTTTTGCTTATAAAGCAAAGAGTAAAATTTAGAAGATCAGGAGTTTAAAGGGGTAACTTTGCAGGGCGTGATCCGATTTCAAATCTGTTTGCAGATTCAAATTCTGTATAAAATTCTAGACTAACAAGATGTATCGCATGACTAAAAAATTTATAAGAACGCTCAAAAGTCGCTATAGGTAAGAAATCTTAAAATCAGGGTAGCTCCCTTGGGGGTGATGATATCTGGAAAATTCTTAAAGATTCGGGTAGCTGAGAAAATTCTAATGTTAATTAATACCAAACAAGATAGGTTTATCTCAAAAGATGCAATGGCTAGACAAAGAAAACTATTTGGTTCAGATGAAAGATAAAAAAATGGTTAGTCGAAGAAAACTTTTTGGTTCAGATGTGGGAGGAAATGAGGATGCTCATTTGTCTCGAAAGATGAAAAATTTAAGATATATTTATCTCGAAAGATGAAAATGGTTAGTCGAAGAAAACTTTTGGTCCAGATGTGTGGGGAAATGTGGGATTCTGGGGGAAATGTGGTAGTGGATTTCTTGATTTTACCCTACTCTTTGCCTAAATAGATAAAGCCAACTATGTGGGCTGACTCAGAAAAAAACAAACTACCAATACACAAAAAAGGAAATATACACATACACTGGTGGGATTGATGTCTTTAAAATGTGCACCTTTCGACGTCCTGTTTTCGTCCCTAGAAAATTCTACGACACTGAAACCATCATCAACCGAATTAAGCAAAACCAACATCGCCACTGCTACCATACGTATGCCCAGATTCCACCATGTTTTGAAACTATGATCGACGATGTGTGCAACCACAAGTTTAAAATTTGGAGCTACAGGAAAAAAAAATTCTAGTCTCTAAGCCATTAATTAAACTTAAACAGGCAACATATAATGGGATAATTTGTATACAGCGATATTCACGTTCACTAACATTTGCGTTAATTACATATAAACCAATACTAGAGTATACCAAAAATAATTACTTGTAAAATTTGTAAAAGTTCAATATTGTATTTGTATGTATACAAACCGTTACGAAGTGTAATTAAAGTATATATGCGAATTGCATTAAAAATATTTTGTAATACTTAGTGTGGCAACTCATAAGATAGAACCTTGCAGTAGTCGATTCCTTCACCAATTTTCTCTTTTCTTTCCTTTGCATTGCGTCACTGCAGTCTTCATGTCAAAAATCGTTGAAGACCAAGCGTTCTTACTCTTCGGTGTTCCCCAATACCAGATAACTGTGTACAATTCTGTAGCCGTCAGTACACTTCCTTGTGTGCCGGTTATCATTCCAAAATCTTTTTCACCATCGGTTACCATCCTCATACCAATTTTGCCGAACGTGTTAATCGCTATCTCAAGACCATACTTGCTTCCTATATCCACGACAATCAGCAGCACTGGTATGTCAACCTTCCTAAAATTTCCTGAGCTATTCGAACGTCTAAACATGAGATTCTAGGTTGTGTTCCTTTTTTGCTCTGTAAATATATTCTCTCCGGCGATTATTATGGACAGCTGTACGAAATAAACGAAATGTATATCTCTGATCCTGAATATTCTTCTCTTGATTCCAAACACTTCAAGAATATCTACTTCCATATTCTCAATAAACTTTCCGCTGCCTATCGTACCACTCATAACCGTTATAACCTCCATCGTTGTTCTGTTTCCTTCCTATTGGGCGATATTGTTTGGTGTTGTAATTTCGCTCTGTTCGACGCTTCACGTCATTTTAATGTTAAGCTTGCTCCGAAATTCCTTGGTTCCTTCTCCATCAGTAAAATTGTTTCTCCTTATACCTATGAACGTACTGTTTCTTCCGATGCCAAGAGCATCTGCATCTGCCCATCCCAACAATCCTGATACCCCTGATTTCGTTTTATTTTCCTGCTGGCGACAAAAAAGTCTTAAACCCAATTCCTATACTTCTGCGTCTTAGATTTCTATGCTGTCTCCGCTCTACCTTAGGACACGATTTTTGGACTTTCCGTTTTTTCAAATAATTATCTGCCGATTATTGGTTTTTTTTTCTTTTCTTTTATTCCTTTCCTCGTATTCACTTAACTCAATGTGGGTCTGGATTAGACTAGCCCTACTGTACGGCCTGCCCGTCGTAAGAGGTAACTAAAGTTCAACATACTCTCTCAACATGTTCTTCGTACACACACACGCGTACCCCATACAACCGCGCGCGAATACACACTCTAAAATCACAGACACATTTTTTTGTTGTTTTTCTCTTTTCTTTCGTTTCGTCTTTTTCTTTTGGATCTTGTGCTGTTTCTTTAGCGTTTTTAAAATTTTAGTTTTACTTCTTCGTTTCTTTTGTTATGCTTTCCTTTACCTTTGGCTGGTTTTTCTTACTGTCAATCCTCATACTGAATTTATTAAATTTTTCGATCTACTTCCTTTTTTTTCAGAAACTACAACTTATTCGACTTTTCGGTCTAGTTAGCTATTTTTTTCTTCGGTTGTACAATTGATACGATTCTTTGTTACCACAGGTTGAAGTGCCTCAATTTTTCTATCCAGTATTCTTCACATTCTCTAGCATACTTTTAGGCTTGACCGTTATTGTCTCGTTCTGGCTTTGCAGTTTGTTTTCTTCTTCGTTTTTTTTCTTACTTATGGTTTGTTTTCGCGAGAAACCAATTCTTTTCTTGAGTTTGGGAAACTTCACAATTTCTTTACTAGAGATGTACGTCCTCCGACGACTTTCGCAGTGTAAGGCCATCCCTTCTTTAACATCGTTGATTGCTACCCTATCCTCTCCCTTTTTTGCTTGGTCTAGTATGTTTGGTCATTGAACCGGATGAAATTTTTTTTCTTTTTCCTTTACGTTTTCTGAAACGAATTTCTCATTAGTGTAATAATTGGTTCGTTGCTTTTGCTTCCTTTCCCTACATTTTAATTTCGCAAGGGGAAATTTGTTATGTGCAGTTCCTGCATTTTACTAACGATTTCGGTTGACGTTTTCAGTTTAAACAGTTGCTATTTAATTATATCAAATTATAATTTAAAATCTAATCTATTTTGTAATGGCATTAATAATGTGGGGTTTCTGTTTTCAACAGTGTCCACTTTCTTAAATTTTTACATTGAGTTTATGTACGTTCCTATAATTTCAATGTGCGAAGTTAGGCAACCCATTCTGCGCGTTTTTATAATTCCGCGAGGTTGGTTGTATATATTTCTTATCTCGTAAGTAGACACATTGTAGTTTAGAACGCTAAAATTGGTCTCCATTGTTGTTTGTTTGTTAATGTAATATAATGAGTTTTGATGTACAAGGTTAGCGAAGGTATTTCTGCAAACGTGTTTGATTGAATTGGTTTTCTGGGTATGTAAAAATACTATCCACGCGATTGATTATCTACAAATGGATGTTTTCGAGTAAGTTACGATTTGAATGGATTATTATTATTGAGCATGCTTTCCTGGTTTAGACTAAATAGGATTGCTCTCTGGTACAAAGATAAGAATGAGTATTGTTTCGAAGAACGGTTACGCGGTATAAAGTGGTAGTTTCGTTATGATTCATTGCGTTACGATTTAGCTTATTGTGCTTTGAATATTGTTTTAGGTGATACAAGTAATGCAGTAAATACAGTATTTCGGGCAAACAAAAAAGAAAAGTAAAGTAGTCAATGAAAAATCGCCCGTATCGAATTCTGCAACAATAAAGAAATCCAAAAAAGGTCATGCTAGCTAAAAAGTCGCAGAGGGGCGTGTCACAAAGAAAGAAAGAGAAAACTTCAAGAAAGAAATTTTATTTACACACCTCTAATTATAAAGACATGTTAAAAAAAGAAAACCAATCCCGAAGAAAACAATCTTTATCCAACATATCCTGGAAGATTTGCATAGTACAAAAATCTTCGCAAAAATAATTAATACACTCCTTAATTACCTCAAACTAATTTTCAACCTCAATCTTAATATTTACATAAAACAAAATTAAAGGAAGCAATAAAACAATATATTGTAGTGAAAGCTACCTCAGGAGGAGTGAACGCTCTATTTTGACAATACTATGCTCCATGATTTAGTAGTCTAGTGGTAGGGATTCATGATCCCTATGTTGTGTTACCGACACATAACCCAAATAAACACCGTGAGATGGCGTTAAGGTGGAAAGGTTTGAAATAAAACTACAGTATTTAACGACCCTACTTTTAATGAAATACGATTACCTCTAAATTAGATTACATTTGGCATTGGCTACATTTAGAACAAATAGTGCCGGACTCAATCTGGGTTAACGTTAGGGAAAGAGCACGACAAAGACAATCCCAAAAACTCTGCGCTCCTAACTGCATAAATACACCTCTTCAAGAATGGGATGACGAGTAGGTACCCTGTGTAACTTTGATATTACAGGATGTAAATTGTTACCTAGACATTCTACATATGACAACTGAAGAAGAGTTAGTGTAGTTCAGGTAATCTTTTCTGGAAGGTACCAAAGATGTATAAGCCATGACCACCGGGCTGAAGTTGAAGAAGAAGGAACGCCTTGAGTACCAACGTTCAATCCCGCACGGACATAAAGTGTTAGTAAATCCAACAAGGTTCAATCACGGGCGAACATTTAAACCTAGGGTTTTAGCCAGTGTTACGATTATGGATCACAATGACTAACCTACCTCCTATCATTTGCATAAATACCACTACAAGTACATTGGTGAAAGAAATATGAGGTTAAAACGTGAACTTTTGCTATAACGGTGCCAAACAAAGGTACTTATAAATTGAATTAACTATCTCCAACATACTCATAGTGCAAACGTGTAAATAACGGAGTCATAGCAAAGGTTTGTTATAAAAACATTGTAACAATATTAAATTTAAATATCAGTTACCAAAGGAATCGTAGGCTAGGAATATCAGGTTACATACAAATTAACTTAAGGTTATGTTTCAAATCGAGACATGAACTATGCAGTTATAAACGCACAACTAAAAACTGAAATAAAACAATTAGATAATCACAGCGGGTTATTAGAACCTGGAATACAATTATAAAATATGCTTGTAACAAATACATACAATAGAATACAAAGCCCAAATTACAAACTCTAATTTTATATAAATCCATGTTAACAGAATATATTTAATCTGGTTAGCAAACGTGAAGGATTATTTATTATAGTCGATTATTGCTTTAGCTAAATAAATGTACATCTAAAAATTAAATACAAATTAAGAGGATTGAATTGTAAATAAAAATATACATTGTAACTTCTTCATCATCATCATCACCTCCGAGTGCGTTCGGAAACCTGCAAGTAGTTACTATGCTGTTCAAAAAACCTTTGAATATCGAAATGAACACTATCATATCTGCAATAATTAACAACTAATAAAAATCGACTTAAGAAATTCTTTGGATCATTACAATATACTGGATTATTTTCATCCACTTGTTTGCCACAATCTTTAGATATTAATAAAACATAATATACATACTTACATAATGTACGCAAGCGCTAAACAAATGCTAAAAAGAATAATGTAATATTAGACAGTTTACATTCTACAATTTTTAATAAGTAGCACTTATATACTAATATAGTGTCCACAAGCAGCACTATATAAATTTAAAAAATATATGTAACAGTAGGCAACAGCAATAAAAGGAAAAAGAAGCATCTACTGACCTAAATGCATTTTGCAGCAGCTGTAACAAAAAATTATTGGGTAATAACGTCGCACCTAAGCAATAGTGTAACTCTAAATTTTTCATTTAGAAAATTTTATGAACAGTAATGGTTGTTCTTATTTTATAATTCATACTTAACCGATAACAGCTGTCACATTAGCATATTTCAACGATGTGAGCGAAACAAAAAAAACGAGATCCGATTTTCCATAAGTATCCTTAAGTTTGGCATAACGTTTCTATTTTTTAGCTTGTCAAGCGTGGTCCCGAAGGTTCTGATAACTCACGGTTGGAGACAACCACTTTTTGTAGTCGACATCGCCTGACTAAATACGAAAGCATCATCACACGAATAATTTATTTATCTTCAACCATAATGTGTTGTGTTCACTTCTACATATTGGGATTGCCATCTTATTATAGGAGAGAGCATATTTCTAATTTTACACAAACTAAACTAACTGTTTCCTAAAAAAGAATTATCCGAGATATATGCCGAACAACGAACTTATGGTTACATTCTTACAAGTGAAACTACTCTCAATAATGAAAAAACCTGATTAACGTCTGATTCGGTACAACAGTCTACCGTAGCGTTCTCAAACACGAATGTATGTCAACGTGTCTACAACGAGATAAGAAATATATACAACCAACCTTGTTGAATTATAACGACGCGTTGGATGAGTGTCCTATCTTTTCGCATAAAATTATAGAAAGTTGGCATATCCATTAGTAATACCGTACAAAAATAAGCGAGTCATATATACGAATAAAATGATTTAATATGCATAAATACCTTAAGATACTCCCGGTGATTTTAGTCGCTCTCGTGGAATGTATTGTGAACGCGCGCTATTGAAGTGACGAAGTTCTCTATTCCAATCAGTTGTAAGACATCAACCTATTTAAACACACCAATCCTGTGAGAAACGAATAAATGTTAGGACAATGAGGGTAATTACGTGAATGACTTCAGTACCGGAATCCATGGAAGCGACTGTTTTCTGTGAGGTCGTTATTGCGTATGTTTCAATGCAGTACTAAAGTTTCTCATCCCTACATTTTTTTACCTATATTTTTAGGGTACTACAACCATTATCGGCAAGCAACAATATCTTTAAATCTGCTAAAATCTGAACCGCAAAAACCCCGAGAAGTTGGTTCCGCTGCAAGACGCCATGAGCCGTAAGGATTAATGCTTTTATAACTTTTAGCTAAAATATTGCAAGATTAATTAAGTTAGACTCGAGAACTATAACAAGCTTCCATAAGTAACATACTTCCGTGTATGGAAGGGTTATTTATTAAGACGAAAACAGCGTTAGATAGTTATTTTTGTAAGCAGATAAGGAAAGGGATAAGCAAAATTTCTTTCCCAATTTAAGGTTATGTTATTCCCCTATATAATGAGATGATTTTGTTGCAATCCATTTGCATTAAAAAATACCACAAACAAAAACCCTAGCAAACGAAAGAAAAACATTCTTAATCATGTTTTACTATTTTGGTAATAAAAAGCATAATGCGATACGAAATATCAACGTAGAACTGAAAGCAAAATTGCTAACTAGGTTACATGTTGTGCTTTCTTTACGCTGCAAAATTAAGTTTGCTCTTCGAATACTATTAAAAGCAACCATACGCTGTAAGGTCTCCCACAAAAATTAAAGTTCAGATAAATTCAGTAACGTTGTTAACTTTAAGTACGGTGATAAATGGAATATAAGTTCGTAAAAGAAACGACAAATTTTTATTCTGAGCATACTGCTACGAAGGAACATTAAAGTGAATTTCTATTGGGTAGACAGAAACTGTAAGCCATACAATAATCTTGAATTTTGTCTTGCCGTCAAATATTAATACTACGACTATTCAGGAACAGACGGAGCATTTCAAAACTTTTGCAAAAGTTGAGAATGTTTTCTGTCTAGAAGAAAACTTATTTACTGATGGTATTGCTTTAAAAATTCTGTTGTAAAAGTTTAGTTGAAGTGCTTACGTTACTGTGAGAGAACCTCATAAATATTAGAAACGTCGCAAAGCCTTATTTAAGTAGAAGTCTTTAACACATGGTCTAAACTATTTATTTTAAACTTTCACATTGCACTTAATTTTCGAACAATAAGTTAGACACTACATTTGATTTTCCAATGCTCCTCTCGAAGGTACTACATTGGTCAGGAAGTGAGTTTTTTTTTACCTGAAGAGTTTTGAATTTTGCCGAACCCTTGCTGTTCCAAGCAAGGTAGGAATCTTTAACGTTTGACAGCAAACGTGGCAAAAATATTAACCAGAATTGTACAAAGGCGGATGAAAAAGCTGGCTGAGCAAATACTAGAAGAAGATCAATTGGGGTTTAGGTAAAATAGGGGAACACGCCAGACACAATTTGAGCTTTTAGGGAGATAATGGAGAATACAATAGAAACAGGAGAAAGCATGTATAATAGGGTTTGTGTTGATCTGAAAAAAAGCATTCGATAACGTAAAATGGGAGAAAATGTCCGAAATACTTAAAAATATTGGAATGAATTATAGTGCTGGAAGGATAATACATAGCTTATACAAAGTGCAAATATCTGTAATATAATTAGAGCAAAAACGTAGAGAAGTAAATATTAGGAAAGAGGTGAGACAGGCATGTGAGTAGAATGTTAACAAGGTTTTCAGACCAGTTTTTGGGCATTATCCCGTACAAAGTTACACCTTGTTAAAGCCCCGTACCCCAAGTTTTTGCTCATTGATCCAGGGCGCGGTTTCTAGAGAGTGTTAATTGGATCTGAAGTTAGAATTTTTAAAATCGGAATACCCCTTACAAAGTTACACCCTTTTAAAGCCCCGTACCCGGAGTTTTTGCTCATTGCATTGGAAGTTGTCCAAACCGTCTTAGGGTATGAAGCATAATATCGATCTAGATTTTTCTGGGGAACCCAAATCGTTACAAATTTTTAAATCGGAGCAACCCTAGGGAGAATTGTACCCTTATACGTATAACCTAGGTAAAAGTTTTGTTCGACTATCCATATACACCTTATCCAGAATTTCTCGGGCAATCTAAATCCGTTCAAATTTTTCAAGTCGGACCACCCTTACATAGTTACATCCTGTTAAAGCCTCTCGGGCAATCTAAATCCGTCAAAATTTTTCAAATCGGACCACCCTTACAAAGTTACACCCTGTTAAAGCCCCGAACTTTAAAAATTTTTGAATATTTAATTTTAACGTATTTATCAAAATGGCAGATAACACCATTTTGATAAATACGTATTTAGAATAACCTTTAAAAAAGTATCCTTTTCCGCAAGGACGCCTACATAACTAAAAGAGTCTTTCTTACTAACCCCAAATGCATACAGCTTGTAGAACCCGGATGTATCTAAGTCAGTCCATCGGCACATAAAATAATCTTTTAATTCTTCTTCACTTTCTCTAATAAGATGTTCTTTCTCTAACACATCTCTGGATTGTTCGTGTATTGTCGCAGTGTTTTCCATGTAGTCCAACTTTCGCATTTTTGCACCCATTTCCACTAATTCCGGCTTTTTTTCCACTTAGAGCGTATGGCGTGCATAGTGGGTCAATTTCCTTTAGCGTAAACGGATAGAGTTTGCCAATATTTACGCGTTGTGGTACAACCTCTGGGCGATTCCGAAATGATTATTTCTTTTGGAATTGTAGAATATGGTGCTGCAGATTGCGTAAAATATGTCCTACCTGCTTTATTGTAGCACTTGTGTAAGATTTTTATTTTATCTTGGTTGTCTTCCTCCTCTACTATCTTCAAATAATTTACAGGTAAATAGTTAAAACTAAAAGCCGAAAGCACACACTTTGTCAATTTTTCTCTTTCCTCTGGTTTTTCGGACAACTTAATTTGCAAGCCAGCCAACTTCTTTGTATTGCCATTCCCCCAATACACGTACTGTAGTAGGTTATTATACACTAAACAGCAGCTATTTTGCAGCTTGTCCGATAGCTTACTACACATTTTGGCAAGCGGCACCGAGTACATTGGCGCCTTTAGAAAGTATTACTTACTATCTTCCAATAAGGTTAAAGAGTCTTTTAAGGGATTATACACCTGTTCCGCATTGACATAGCTTCCAATTGTACAGTTGTATATTATCGCTTCCAATCGCGTAATACCATGTTCTTTGGCCAAACTAGACGCGAATGATTCCTTTAAACGTGCATCTGGACAACGTAAAAATCTAGTATACGATTTCCATGATGTTTATTAACACTGAGATTTGTTATCTGACACACAAATTTGTTCTATATCTTAATTCTTGCATTGGTTGTTAGCCATGTTAAGCAGTCGATTCCCACAGTTTTATCGTTGTCAACTATAATATTGCAGTTTCCTTCGTATTCGGCCTTGTAGCAAACGTTATGCTTTGTAGTTAAATAATTACACATCTTCATCTTGCTAAATATGTAAGCAAAATCTTGGGTTACATCCATGTCAAAAATACAGTAATAATCTTTTTTGAGTCCGTCTTCCAATAAAGTTTGCAACTTAACATCTGCTAGTTCCACTTTGTACGGAACACATATAGGATTTGAGAATTTTTTATTAATGCTTTCGAGGCCTTCTTTTCCGATAATTACTTTTACTCACTGGCCCATCTTGTTAGTGCTTTCCAGAAAAAATAGAAGCTTAGGTTTAACACCATGCCTAGCGGAAACAAATCGGTCGAACTTTCCTCGTAGATAGCTGTTAAATGCACCACCATTTTCTTAATAGGATAAACATCCTTTTGTTAGCAGATGTTTGCTCGGCGTTAGAAAGATCGCAAATTTTAATCAAGATTATATTGTCACTAAATGTTTCTGTAATTGGTGTGTGTAGTCCACAAGTCAGCATCTGTTTGCCTTCGACATAACAAATATTGCCAATATCTGTCACCAGATTATTGTTACACAAATTTTCTGCCAGCAGCCACAATCGAAATCGCTTATTTATTGGTTTCACTTTATTCCGAAGAAGTTGATGAACGTTAATCGCCTTGGAGACGCTCGTATTTGCCGGTCTAACTACTGCGAAAAAGAATGGTACTAAATCCGTATACTTTTTAAAAAGTTATTCTAAAAACGTATTTGTCAAAATGACAGAAAATATAGACGAACTAAGGAATGCGGGTTTCGTAACCTTGGCGTACACCACACGCAAAGGGGTTCTGCTAAAGATTGTATATTTGCCTAGTAAAGAACCTTTCGGATCATTTAAAGCCGAGGGTTTTACAACCTATAACGATCATATATTTCCAAAAGTGGTGGACATGCAACTGCGCAACAGTGAATGGGAGAATAAGGATTCCGTCCAATGCCGACAAGAAGTCGATCAAGCTAACAAGATACGCATGCAGGATAGAAAAACGTATACCAAGGAATGTTTGTAAGAAGCTCTAATGAGGTTAAACAAGGTGTTGCAACAATGTGCTCTGTTAGTAAGAAGTTTAAGATTATGGAGGGATGTCGAGGGATGTGGAGGCTTTCTCTCGAATGTTTCTTGAATTGATTTTACTCTTATAACCTCGTCCCTCGCGTAGTCGATGTCCTCTATATTCCTCACAATTTTACATTGTATCTGTGCTTTGTACTAGAATTGGAATCCGCGCAATACTTTTATACAAATTTTAATAAGTTTAATATTAGGTATAAGGGTACAATTCTCCCGAGAGAAACTTCGATTTAAAAAATTCCTAAAGATGTGTGTTTTTCAGAAAAATCTAAACTAAACTTTGTGTCATACCGTAAGACAATTTCAGATAATATCCTAAAATCGGGTGTATAACTTTTGTAAGGATGGTTCGATTTAAACAATTCCGACGATTTTAAATTATCCTGGAAAATTCCGGGTTAAAGCAAATATCTCGAGTAACAAAAAAGGATTTAAAGATCAAGTTAAAATTAAATAAACAAAAAATTGAAAGGTTCAGGGTTTCAACAGGGTGTAGCTTTTTAAGGGTGGTCCGATTTAAAAAATTTTGACGGATTCAGATTGCCCGAGAGGCTTTAATAGGGTGTAACTTTGTAAGGGTAGTCCGATTTGAAAAATTTCGACGGATTTAGATTGCTCGACAAATTCTGGATAAGGTGCATATGAATAGTCAAAGAAAACTCTGATCTAAGTTATAGGTATAAGGGTACAATTCTCCTGAGGGTTGCTCCGATTTAAAAATTTTGACGGATTTAGATTGCCCGAGAAATTCTGGATCAGGTGCATATGGATAGTCGAAGGAAACTCCTACTGTAACAATTTTATTTTCGAATTGATAAATCTCTTCATTAAAGGTACAAAAATAATAAAACACATTTATTAAGTAAAGTCGTAATACGTGTAACAATTAAATATTACATTGAAACAGCATCTAGACTCGTTAGTCTATTTGTTTTGGATGTCGGTGTATTCCACAGCCAGTCGCAAAGACGCTTAGAAGTGTGACAACCTCCCCCCTTGGACGCTCCGATCGTCCGAGAGCGCGTGATAGGCACTCGGCCATAGGTAGAAGTAAGAGCAGGATGTATACGAGGACGATGGCCAGTGACCTGCGGGTCGGTTTGAATGAGTGAGCACATGCTTAGAGTAACGGTTGGTAAAGTATACACTTTATTATCTTGTTTAATTTGAAAATTTGTTTAGCGCAACAACGACATGAATGTACGCAACCAAGATTAGACGACGAAAGATTACGCTACAAAACTTAGGCGATGGGAATTTAAACGTCAAGAACTTAGAACTTTGAATCAACGTTAGGAAAAAGTGAAACAATTTTTCTTAACTGGGCTCAACTAGCCTCACGCATGGGCTCCAGTGAAACGAATATTTTTAGAAGCACTAATACACCAGCCCCAATGAAACTATTTACTTAATACTTATAACTGACCCTAGAAGTTGGGTGTCAGCAAAACGAAGTCTTCCGACGTAACTAGGGGTCTATTTCTTGGGTAGAGCTATGAGCAATAGGGGTAAGTCGAAATCTGTTGGGGGTCACACTCAAACTAAAACAAATAGGCGCCACCAAGTCCAGATTGATTCATGTTAATAGCATGGCATATTTCTATTTACTTAAAGAGGAGTGTAACAATTTTATTTTCGAATTTATAAATCTCTTCATTAAAGGTACAAAAATAATAAAACACATTTATTAAGTAAAGTCGTAATACGTGTAACAATTAAATATTACATTGAAACAGCATCTAGACTCGTCAGTCTATTTGTTTTGGATGTCGGTGTATTCCTCAGCCAGTCGCAAAGACGCTTAGAAGTGTGACAACCTCCCCCCTTGGACGCTCCGATCGTCCGAGAGCGCGTGATAGGCACTCGGCCATAGGTAGAAGTAAGAGCAGGATGTATACGAGGACGATGGCCAGTGACCTGCGGGTCGGTTTGAATGAGTGAGCACATGCTTAGAGTAACGGTTGGTAAAGTATACACTTTATTATCTTGTTTAATTTGAAAATTTGTTTAGCGCAACAACGACATGAATGTATGCAACTATATTTAGGCGATGAGAATCTAAACGACATGAATTTAGTACCTTGAATACGAGAATCGACGTTAAGAAAACCACTTCATTTTACCATGTGTATTTAGAGGATGGAATGCTGATCTAATTAATGCTACGTTGATAGAATGTAAACAGTAAATGCCGCAGGACAATGCACTCCCTAATCCAGTCTTGGAAAGCAGTTTTGTTTGGTTCGTAGTAGCTTTAAGAAATTCCTTTGTGTTTCATTCAGGAAGCACGCTATTTTGATTCGATGTGTAGAAGTGCGTATTTGTTATTTGCTTCAACTATTGCTAAGCTGGTATTCCCAGTATTAAATTTAAAATTCACTCACTTGATTTTGTAAGAATATAATCTGTTAGTTACAATAACAGGTGTAATTGCATCATTTGTTTGTTTGAAATATGTTGTTGACACTTGTATCTTTGAAAGCAGATGCTTAGTATTATATTACTACCAACTTTGAAAACGAGAATATCTTTGTGAACATTTTCATTTTAAACTGAAATTAGCACATTTAACTTAACGAGAACATTTTGTATTTTAATTTTGACAATGTAATAGACCTAATCAGATCTGAATGGGTTAGAAAATATTAGTGTAACAAGTTACACTTTGTTGTAATTTATTTGATCAAGAATCAGGTTGATAAACCTTATCTTAAATTTACAAACTACCTCAAGTAATTATTTAATTTTGTTGCATTAAATTTTATTTAAATTTAAAGGAATTCTTTTTAGTAAATTATTAACCCAAGCTTAAAGTTTTTTATTTTGATCAAGTATGATCAAACCTAACAACCAAAAAGCAATAAGAGTTGAATATTGATGCCACCCTTATGTAGAAAATATTCTTTTTATTTTTTTCAGGCATATTTGAGGGACACAAACAGTGTACCCATTTTCTATGTTGACTTAATTATTATTCTTTCTTACAGGAACAGCATCTTATTCTGTTAAGACAGGTTTTTGTCACCGAAGGCGAGCTTTTTTTCTTTGGGTCTCCACGTCCGCCCTTAGAAATATGCCATGCTATTAACATGAATCAATCTGGACTTGGTGGCGCCTATTTGTTTTAGTTTGAGTGTGACCCCAACAGATTTCGACTTACCCCCCCATTGCTCATAGCTCTACCCAAGGAATAGACCCCTAGTTACGTCGGAAGACTTCGTTTTGCTGACACCCAACAAGCAGGAAAGGGAGGTGTTTCGGTTTCAAACCAAACTCGCGAACTGGTGCACTATCTTCCAGTGCGAATTGGTAGCCATACGAGAGGCTATCGATTACGTAATAAACCATACGGGCAGAGACGAGTATTATATAATCAGTGATAGTAAATCGGCGCTAACGGCTTTAACAAACATGAACACCTCGACAGATCTCCAAGCGGACGTCTGGAGGATAGCGCGTACGGCGCTAGAGTTTCGACGTTTAAAGTTCTGTTGGGTCAGGTCGCACAATGGTAACGTAGGAAACGATAGGGCTGACGAATTAGCTAAAGAGGCCGCGACGGGCGACTTTCGAATATCACATTCGTCGATACCGAGGTCTTTAATCAAAGAAAGCTGCGCGAAAATCAATTCGACAGTGGGAAGAGGTGGAACAACGCTGCCACGGGCAGGTTGACCCACAAATTCATACCGAGCATAGAAGCCAGAGGTAAGATCGAGGTTAAGCTCGATCACAAAATGGTGCAGTTGATAACAGGGCACGGCGCCCTGAAGGCGTATTTACAAAGGTTCGGTCTAACCAACAGCGACCGCTGCGAATGCGGTGAGGGCGCGGAAAGCGCAGAGCACGTGCTCTTCGACTGCCCGCTTGAGGCGGGAAATCGAGGGTTGGCTGATAGCAAACTAGCTATCCTAGGTCTGGCATGGCCAAAGAGCCTAGAGGAAGTCGGGGAAGTGGTTAACCAGAAGGCGTTCTGGACAGCCTTAAAAGAATTCGCGGGAAGGGTCGCGAGATTAGACAATCAATGACGACCGCGTGTAAAAATTCGGTGGGGTTGGTGGGAGGATTGAAAAATTTTAGATTGACTTGGCGTGAGTAAGGATACGAGCATAACCAAAACCTGATATTAAATAATAATTAAAAAAAAAAAAAAAAGATAATTATACCAAAATGTCCAATATGCACGAGAAACCCCCACTCCATTAATACAATCACTGCCTATCTTCATAATTATGTGCGGAAAATCGGGAATAAATAATACCAAATAAACAATAACAAATAAATCATAAACCCTCATTAAATTAAATCAATAAAGTAAACAAGGATAATAAAACAGAGCGCAACCGCGCATCCCCCCAGGACTTGAAAGTGAAGTGATAGTGATAGTGATTGTGATCCCCCCAAGAACATTTAGTGCATACCCACCAGGACTTTAGCAGTGCACCTCGTCCCACCTTTAGAAGTAAGTTACAGACGACCAGATCTTCGGATGCTGGAGAATTTTATTATCGAGGTAAGACTTAAATGGTGGCGGCTGTACTCGCACAAGCATTGATTTACATTAATTAGTAGTTTTTGAAATAATTTAAGAAGCACGTTTGGTGTGTAAAGGCGCTAGCCGACATAATGCTTGTGCGAGTGCACCTGATAAATAGGGTGATGCTTTCGCTATTTTGTGCACTGCTATATGCTTAACGCTTATTAAACATTTATTTATATATTTACATAATTATATTTATTTATATTTTATATTTACACTTTATATTTATTTATATATAGCATGTATTATGTGGCTTATTTGTTTTGTTTGACGTTCTGTCGCCATTTTGGTTGCAGTATATATTTGGGAAGGACGAGCAGAATTGCGAAGATTGTAATCATAATATAAATCAGTTAGGGAATGATAGGAAAGTTAGGGATGGATTTAAATTAGTTAGCTAGATTTGGATAGTTTTAAGACAACCCTTCAGGTCGCACTGGTAAGCAGAACCGGCGTCTGCTATCCGGTATTACGGATCCCTCCCTCTCATTTTGCTTGTTGATCGGGTACACTCAGAAGTCAGCGCTAGGGATACCATTATTTACAACCCTGTTTTTAGTTTTGTTTTGTTTCAGTTTTTGTCAGATTTTAGGTTTGTTAGATTGTTAGAGTTTGTTAGGTGTGTTAGATTTTTAGGTTTGTTAGATTTTTGTTTAGTTTTTATTTAGGGTGAATCAACTATGAAGTAAGAATAAATTAGGAGCACGACTATTTTTCGCGTTTAAACCCAATGTAGTACCTCCGGGTGGAGCATTGGACGTGGCCGCAAGTATAGCGGCCCTAATTCAAATTATAATGACACCCAACTTCTAGGGTCAGTTATAAGTGTTAAGTAAATAGTTTCATTGGGGCTGGTGTATTAGTGCTTCTAAAAATATTCGTTTTACTGGAGCCCATGCGTGAGGCTAGTTGAGCCCAGTTAAGAAAAATTGTTTCACTAGCGCCCAACGTGTGAGGCGTCGAGATTTGTCTGTTCAACGTTTGGGGTTCGAAATTTGTTTGTCCAAAATTTAATTTGCCTCGAAATTTGTTTGTCCAAAATTTAATTTGCCTTGAAATTTGTTTGTTCAAAGTTTAATTTGCTTCGAAAATTGTTAGTTCAAAATCTATTTTGCATTGAAATTTGGTTGTTCAAAAATAGTTTTGCATCGAGATTTGTTTGCTCAACGGTTATGTAATAATTAGGTTTGGTTGTTTAAAAGATTGGTTGTAACGTTAACCCCAGTCAGTCAATTAATTAACTTAGTTAAATTTATTTTAACTTTCATTCTGTTTTGACCCAATAAATTTTTTGATATTGTTTTGGCAAAATTACTTTACCAAAAACACCTTTGACTTTTACCTTTAGTTGCCCGAATTTGTTTTGACAATTTTTGTAAGGTTCAGATCATTTGGATTTAGCGGTCTGATTCCATTAGGCTTGAGTAATCATGTCGGAAAAATTCCAAATTGTTTGTCTACTTAAAGAGGAATTGGAGTATGAACTGAAAATCAGAGGAGTGGTGAGTGAGAGACCAGTCTTGGAGAAAAGGAAAATTTTAGGAAGATTGTTAGCTAAAGAAATAGATAAGCCTGGTTGTTTGATTGATCTTTCGTGTTATGAAGTAGACTTTGCAACGGAAAGTAAAGAAATTTCAGTTTCAGTCGAGTCAGTTCGAAATGTTTTGTCCGAATTTGAAGGTGATTCTTCAGACTCAATTTTTAGGAGAGCGTGTTCCAGGTTAAACCACCTTTCTGGGCGAGTTACGCGCATGAAAATTCCTTCAATAAATTCTGAGGAAGCAATTAAGTTCAGAAATGAGACCGTAGCAACAATACTAACCATTGAAGCTGAGTTATACGATAAAATCAATAAAAGTACAGAGTCTACCTATTTGGATCGGTCTGTTGTAGTATCTCCTTCAGTTGCTAGTGCACCTACCCATTCGATTTCGTATATAACGCCTTCCTTACCTATAGGTTCATGGCCTGTAAAATTCTCAGGTGATCCCAAACAACTATATTCATTTTTAGATAGAGTTAGTGATTTAGCACAATCTCGTAAGGTACCCGAAGCTGATTTATTTGGATCAGCATGTGAACTTTTTGTGGGCGATGCTTTCATTTGGTTTAGGACAGTAAAAAATTCATTGAGAAACTGGAACTCGTTGTTAGAACGTTTAAGAGAAGATTTTCTACCCGGTTTTTCAGATGATGACATTTGGGAAAAAATCAGACATCGTCGTCAAGGCAAAGACGAAAGGATTATTTTATTTGTCGCGCATATGCAAACTTTGTTTAGTAGACTGACCAACGAGCCAGCAGAAGTCACTAAAGTTAAGATGATAAGAAGAAATTTGATACCTGAATATATTTCAGCACTTGCATTGTCGGACATACAAGATGTGTCTACATTAGTGAATTTGTGTAAAAGGTTAGAAGAAGCTTCTTTGATGAAACTAAACTTGGTTTTTGCATCTTCTAGTAAGCCTAACAAGATTTGTAATCTTTCTAAGCATCCATTTGAGAACAAACATCCCGTGCTGAGTGAAAAAATTTGTGCTGTTAAGAGTAAGGTGTTTCAAAATAAAGTAATTAATCCTCAAGTAACAGTAGCGGATAAGAGTTCTTTGGAGTCCTCAGTTTGTAATTCTTTTAGTCCCGATAAGAGAAATAATTTTGTTTGTTGGAATTGCTCCCGTAGTGGACATTGGTTTAGAGAGTGTAGAGCAACTAAAAAGATTTTTTGTTTTGGGTGTGGTCGAAAAGGCGTTAAGGCAACGTCATGTCCACAATGTTCAAAAAACCAGTAAGGCGGCAGGCGCATAGTGGTCGGCATCCTGTTCCGCGTAATAAGGCCATGGTTATGATTTGTAAACAAGAAAAATACTTTTGTAAAGACGATTGGTCGAGATGGCTTACAGTTGTAAAAAATTTTTGTCAGGATTCTCCGAAGCCTAAGAATAATACTTTGTTCATTGAGAAGCAGTGTGATAATCGACCTTACATTATGGTGAAGTTAATTGATAGAGACATTACCGGTCTTCTAGGTTCGGGATGCACTACCTCAGTGGTAGGATCCTTAGCTCTTTCAATAATTAGAAAGCTAGACTTAAAAATTTTTAGTTCAGCAAAAACAGGTATTACTACAGCTGATGGTTCAATAAAGTCTGTTTTAGGTTCGGTTGATTTACCAATTTGTGTAGGTAATGACTGTCGTATTCTTAATGCATTAGTGGTTCCATCCCTACCTTACGCCTTTATATTCGGTAGTGACTTTGCAAAATTATTTGGTGTAGTTGCTGATTTTAGAAGTAATAATTGGTTTATTCAGAGTAACATTGGAACGACATTGGGTATATAGGTTCGTCTTCTATCCCTTTGAACACTAAAGATTCCTTGTTTGATTTGCATGACCTTTCAGATGCTCAATGTGTGCAAGCACAAGAGATAATAAATTCATTTAGTGAGATTAGCAGCGACGATAGGTTGGGACGTACTAACCTAATTGAAATGGACATAGACACAGGCAGTGCCAAACCCTTCCATAAGAAACCATATGTCATGTCACCATATATGAGTAAGATATTGAATGATGAGTTGGACGACATGCTTAGACTTAAAGTTATAGAACCGTGTACTAGTCCGTGGTCCTCTCCGGTTTTGTTGGTTAAGAAAGCAGATGGAGAATATCGTTTCTGTTTTGATGGTAGAACATTGAACGACTTAACTGTTCATGATTCGTACCCCCTTGCGAATGTAGATAGAATTCTCAATATGTTGAGAGGTGCGAACTATATTTCGTCACTTGATTTGAGAAAATCGTTTTGGCAAGTCCCTCTTAGTGAGTCATCTAAAGATAAGACTGCTTTCAGTGTTATTTCGCGAGGACAATATAGATTTACATGCATGCCATTTGGGTTGAAGAATGCTGCGCAGACGCAACAGCGTTTAGTTGATGCGATTTTTGGTCCACGTTTTGAACCCCATGTATTTTGCTATTTGGACGACATAATATTATGTTCGTCATCTTTTGAAGAACATCTAAAGTTATTGTTAGAGGTTAAGCAACGTCTAAAAGAAGCTAACCTTACTATAAATATAAGTAAATGTGAATTTTTTAAAAAGACACTTAAATTTTTGGGTTATATAGTAGGTTCAAATTCACTTCGTACAGATCCCGATAAGGTGTCGGCGATGGTTAACTTTCCTCGACCGAAAACCACGACGGAGATTAAAAGGTTTATAGGAATGTGCAGCTGGTACCGTCGCTTTATAAAGAATTTTTCGTCATTAGTTTCGCCTATCAATGACCTCATTAAGAGAAAGAAAAAAGGTCAAACTGTAAATTGGAACACGGAAGCAGAAAATTCGTTTGTGCTGATCAAGCACATTAGTTTCAGCACCGCTTCTTTCGCAGCCAGACTACTCGGCTCCCTTTATTGTTGAGTGTGACGCAAGCAACACTGGGTTAGGAGCTGTTTTGATTCAAAATATAAAAGGAGAAGAGCGTGTAATTTCGTACGCAAGTAAAACCCTGAGCCGTACAGAGCGCAATTATTCCACCACAGAAAGAGAGTGTTTAGCGGTTATTTTTGCAATTGAGAAATTTCGTCCGTGGGTAGAAGGAGTTCGATTCACAGTTGTCACTGATCATTTTTCGTTACTTTGGTTGAGTAATCTTCAGAATCCAACTGGAAAACTTGCCAGATGGTCAGTTCGATTAAGGCAACATTCATTTGATTTGGTGCATAGGAAAGGAAAATTTAATATAGTCCCTGATTGTCTTAGTCGTGGCGTTCCTTTAGAAAATCCCGAAGTTAATTTAGTAGAGATTAAACTTGATAGCGTAGACTTGTGGTATGAATCTTTGAGAAAAAAAATTTTGTTGTCACCCAAGAGCTACCCACAATGGAAAGTGGAAGATGGGTTCATTTTTAAGTTTATACCTTCCAAATTACCGCATTCGGCGAATATTGTAGAGTGGAAGTACTTAGTACCAAGATCTCAGCGTAAAGATGTCATTAAATCATGTCATGACCCCCCTACAGCAGGACATTTTGGTTCTTTAAAAACTTTGTCTCGTGTCCAAGAACTATATTATTGGCCAAAGATGATCTTTGATGTACGTAAATTTTGTAGGAAGTGTTTGATTTGTGGTGCTCAAAAACCACCCAATAAAGGTCCCCTTGGCATGATGGTAAATGAAAAAGAGGTTGGACTTCCGTTCCAAACCATTGCTTTAGATTTGATGGGTCCGTTTCCTCGTTCCAAACGCGGACATAAATGGCTTTTAGTTGTTGGTGACTGGTTCACGAAGTATTCGATTTTACAACCTTTTGCAGGAAAAAGTATTTCTTGTCTATGGAGTACCACAGTTTGTTATTTGTGATAATGGTCCACAATTCATTGGACGTGTTTTTAAAGCTTTGTGTGCAAAGTACGAAATTCAAAAGATTTGGTACAATGCTGTTTATGCTCCCCAATGCAATTTTGTGGAAAGAATTAATAAGACAGTTGGTACTGCAATTCGTTCATACGTAGAAGAACATGATACGTGGGATAGTGAAATATCAAAAATTCAGTACGCAATTAATTCAGCAAAACATGAGTCCACCAACTATTCTCCAAATTTTTTAGTCTTTGGTCGTCAGGTACCCTTAAGTGGAAAGGCTTATAGTGATAATTTTAAACCTGGTGAGGATATTGATGTCGTTTCCAGTAGTAGACCTTCTTATGTTTTAGATCGTCAACTTTTGTTTGATATTTTTGGAAATGTCCGTGAAAATTTGCATGTAGCTTATCAACGTTCGAGTAAACGCTACAATCTTAGAAGAAGACACATTTCATTCCAAGTCGGAGAAAGTGTTTGGAGAGCTAATAAGGTACTCTCGAGTGCTGGTGATAAATTCTCCGCTAAGTTAGCTCCAAAGTTCGTTTTGAGTAAAGTTCGGAAAAAACATTCCAATTTAGTGTATGAGTTAGAGAATGAAGATGGAACAAGAGCCGGTAAATGGCACGTAAAAGACTTGAAACCCGTTGAAGCATCGTGTCCAAATGAAAATGATGATCCTGACGATTAGTTCCGGTCTGGTCATCTCTTTGATGTTAAGTAATACAGTAGTGGTTTGCTTTGTTTTGTTCCGATTTTTGATTTAGTGTCGTTTCACTAATTTTGAGTATTTTGTTTGATAAGTGGGACAAGTGGTTAAGAATTTTGTAGGTTTTGTAGGTTTGAGGTGTGCATTGGTGTGCATGCTGGTCGTTTTGTTCGCGCGTTATTCGGAGATGTGTTTAGAAGATGTCGTTGACAGATATCTTTTAGATGTAGAAGTAGGTGGGCTATTTAAGTTGTTAGTCCTGATTTCTACATATCGAGGTAGAGAGAATATTGATTTATTCTTTCCCTTGTTTTGACCGTTCGAAATTTTTTTGTTTGATAAGGTCAAAAGTTTGCATGGTGAACCTCACCATTTGATCCATCACTGATGGGATGTGTTGTTTAGAAATTAGTGATAGGATAATCAGTAGGGTGTAGGAGATTACAACCCTATCTGGTTCAATTTTGTGTTTGAATTTGTTAAGTGGCCTTGTGGTTAGGTTACCTCAGTTTTGATTGTCTCTGCACTAAAGTGATAATATTTTGTATTTGAATTTGTTAAGTAGCCTTATGGTTAGGTTACCTTAGTTTTGATTATCTCTTTGCGATAAAGTGATAATTTTTTGTATTTGAAATTTGTGCGCAACCTTTTGGTTGAGTTACCTTTGTTTTGATTATTACTTTGTGATAATAGTGTTTGAAATTTAGGCCTATTAGTAGGGTCTTCCTTTTGATTGTCACTTTATAGTGATAATATTTTGAATGGTTATGCTGTTTTGATGTTGTAGCATTCCTTTTTTGTAGATAGAGCTAATAGAGCTCCAGGAAGTGAAGTTTTTTGTGGAAGTTGAGATAAATTGTGAAATGTTTGGTTACAGTTAGTAAATACTAGCCTTGGTAAGAATAAGAACCTCTAGTTGAAGGATTATTCTGAGTTTGAATTTGATTAATTTTTTGTCCCGTGGAGTGTTTGACTTTCTAATTTGACCCTCCCAATTTTGACTTATACCGATTGTGACTCCCCGATTTTGTCTCCCGATGGACGTCAGGTACACGTAGTTACCAACACACTCGAATTTGTAAATATTTGTCTCCCTCGTTTGAATAAATTCATAAAAATTGTATTGATAGTTAGAAAGGTAGAAAAGGCTAGTATATTTAAAAAAAAAAAAAATTTTTGTATTTGTTATACTTAAAGTTTATTCCTTGAAAAAATTTTTTTTCTTTTAGGAAAGGGGTAGTGTAACAATTTTATTTTCGAATTGATAAATCTCTTCATTAAAGGTACAAAAATAATAAAACACATTTATTAAGTAAAGTCGTAATACGTGTAACAATTAAATATTACATTGAAACAGCATCTAGACTCGTTAGTCTATTTGTTTTGGATGTCGGTGTATTCCACAGCCAGTCGCAAAGACGCTTAGAAGTGTGACAACCTCCCCCCTTGGACGCTCCGATCGTCCGAGAGCGCGTGATAGGCACTCGGCCATAGGTAGAAGTAAGAGCAGGATGTATACGAGGACGATGGCCAGTGACCTGCGGGTCGGTTTGAATGAGTGAGCACATGCTTAGAGTAACGGTTGGTAAAGTATACACTTTATTATCTTGTTTAATTTGAAAATTTGTTTAGCGCAACAACGACATGAATGTATGCAACTATATTTAGGCGATGAGAATCTAAACGACATGAATTTAGTACCTTGAATACGAGAATCGACGTTAAGAAAACCACTTCATTTTACCATGTGTATTTAGAGGATGGAATGCTGATCTAATTAATGCTACGTTGATAGAATGTAAGCAGTAAATGCCGCAGGACAATGCACTCCCTAATCCAGTCTTGGAAAGCAGTTTTGTTTGGTTCGTAGTAGCTTTAAGAAATTCCTTTGTGTTTCATTCAGGAAGCACGCTATTTTGATTCGATGTGTAGAAGTGCGTATTTGTTATTTGCTTCAACTATTGCTAAGCTGGTATTCCCAGTATTAAATTTAAAATTCACTCACTTGATTTTGTAAGAATATAATCTGTTAGTTACAATAACAGGTGTAATTGCATCATTTGTTTGTTTGAAATATGTTGTTGACACTTGTATCTTTGAAAGTAGATGCTTAGTATTATATTACTACCAACTTTGAAAACGAGAATATCTTTGTGAACATTTTCATTTTAAACTGAAATTAGCACATTTAACTTAACGAGAACATTTTGTATTTTAATTTTGACAATGTAATAGACCTAATCAGATCTGAATGGGTTAGAAAATATTAGTGTAACAAGTTACACTTTGTTGTAATTTATTTGATCAAGAATCAGGTTGATAAACCTTATCTTAAATTTACAAACTACCTCAAGTAATTATTTAATTTTGTTGCATTAAATTTTATTTAAAGTTAAAGGAATTCTTTCTAGTAAATTATTAACCCAAGTTTAAAGTTTTTTATTTTGATCAAGTATGATCAAACCTAACAACCAAAAAGCAATAAGAGTTGAATATTGATGCCACCCTTATGTAGAAAATATTTTTTATTTTTTCAGGCATATTTGAGGACACAAACAGTGTACCCATTTTCTATGTTGACTTAATTATTATTCTTTCTTACAGGAACAGCGTCTTATTCTGTTAAGACAGGTTTTGTCACCGAAGGCGATCTTTTTTCTTTGGGTCTCCACGTCCGCCCTTAGAAATATGCCATGCTATTAACATGAATCAATCTGGACTTGGTGGCGCCTATTTGTTTTAGTTTGAGTGTGACCCCCAACAGATTTCGACTTACCCCCCCATTGCTCATAGCTCTACCCAAGGAATAGACCCCTAGTTACGTCGGAAGACTTCGTTTTGCTGACACCCAACTTCTAGGGTCAGTTATAAGTGTTAAGTAAATAGTTTCATTGGGGCTGGTGTATTAATGCTTCTAAAAATATTCGTTTCACTGGAGCCCATGCGTGAGGCTAGTTGAGCCCAGTTAAGAAAAATTGTTTCACTACCTAGGTTTGATATAAATGCAACGAACAAAAACTTTGAGTACGAGGCTTTAACAGGGTGTAACTTTGTAAGAGATAATCCAATTTTAAAAATTCTAACAGGGTTAAAGTGCCCGGGAAATTAGGGTTCAGATGCAATTAACACATCCCCAAACACCCTCCGGGAACCGCACCTTGAATCAATAAATAAAAACTCGGGGTACAGGGCTTTAATAGGGTGTAACTTTGTAAGGGGTATCCCGATTTTAAATATTCTAACAGGGTTAGATTGCCCGGGAAATTAGGGAGCTGGTTCAATTAACAGATCCCCAAACACTCTCCAAGAACCGAAATACGGGATAAGCGCAGAAACTGTTCTGAAAACCCTGTTAACATTCTACTCATGTGCCTTATCCTCATTAATTTTATGTTCTATATCGAAGAGGCAATAAATACTAATACAAAAAACATTTGGAATTACTTTGCATGGACAAGCGATCGATTTACTTAGATTTGAAGATGATATAGCGGTATTAGCATGTAGCAAGGAAGAATTAAGCGGCTTTTAATGAAATGGAAACAGTTCTAACGGTGAAATACGGTATGAAAATTAACAAAAAATAAAACTAAAATACTAGTATGTAAATGAGGAATAAATAAGTCAAAAATCAGAATACAAGTAGGAACGAGAACTTACAAGAGGTTAAGGATTTCTGCTACCTAGGAAGCAAAATAACACAAGATGTGAAAAGCGCAAAATATACAGAACAAAGATTAGCTCAAGTCGTGTTGCATTTAACAAGAAAAAGCAATATAAATGTTCAAAAACAACAAATATATAAACAAGAAAAAGTTCTAGAAATGCTAGGGGAAGAAAGAAATATGTGGAAAACAGTAAAAAAACAGGAGAGATAGGATGATAGGTCACATATTAAGGCATGTAATAGTGCGGAATACATTAGAAGAGATAGGAAAAAGAGAGGCAGAGGTAGACCTTGGGTAGACTATTGCACACAGATAGTCAAAGATGTAGGCTGTCGAAATTTCAGGGAAATGTGTAGGCTAACGCAGAATAGAAGTCAATGGGAGTATGCGTCCAAATAGTTCCAAAACGGAATACCTAATGACAAAAAATACCTGGCTTATACCTAATGATTATTATAAGCAACTACAGGTGTTGGTTTTCCAATATTCTCAATTAGTGTTGATCGTGCGAAAAGATTTATTATAAAACTATTAATTCAGCAATTGTCTAAGTGTTAAGGGATCTTGGTAGCCGCAGGTTGCTTAGTCCCCTTCACATACTGCTGAATATTGGTGAACTAGGGAAATATTTAGACAACAAATGAAAGGTTACCGAGCTGTATCTAGGTTGTGTAAATTTCAGGAAAATGTGTAGGTACGATAGTAAAGGGTTCTAATTTTCTGAAACCCAAACATTTTATAAAATTACGAATAAGGTACAATAATTTTTGTATCCAACTTGTATACTGATTATTCTATTTGTTTAAAGATCTTTGATATAAGTGAAAGAAATGAAGCCAAACACGTTTAGTCAGTATTTTAATTCTGGTTAACGTATTAAAAAAACACATCTAACAAAATTCAAATAAATCGATTTAGGTGTGTTGAAGGTCGAACATAATTCTTTCGTATCTTTTGTTTACATCCAAAGCTACGAGTTCTGCAACAGGCTACTCCGGCCCCTCCCGGACGCTCGCTGAAGGAACTTCGTGCAGTTAAGATGTGGTAGGTTGTGAATGTCGGTGATCTTCGCGTCGCACTTCATCTACATTAGCCTTTCAACACGGGCCTCGATCTGGTCGATTCAACAATGCGCCGGAAGTCTCCCAAAAGTCAGTTACCATCTACGGATAAGAGTTACATCTTAAATTTGACATTTGTAGGAAGTTGGCGTAGTTAAATACCTCCTTTTCACTAGTAACCAACAAAATAACACCTCCAAGAAAAAAAATGTTTTACTAGCTCGGAATGGAAATTGATGGGGGTTCGAGTCCAAAACGTTCCAAGACTGAAAACCTGTCGACGAAAAAAAATAATCGCACTTAAACCTGATGACTATTATAAACAACCACAGATGTTGGTTTTGCAATATTTTTAACCAATGTTGATAGTGCGAAAGGATTTATTGGAAAACGATTAATTTGGCAAACGGTTAGCTGGTGGGGGACCTTGGTAGCCACACGCTGCTTAACCCCCCTTCACATACCACTAAATATCGGTGAAATAGGGTATATATTTAGCAAACAACAGAAGGGAAACCGAGCTGTATCTAACGAGAAAAAGCCAGCGGCTATGTTTGACGACAGCAAACGTAGCAACAGGAAAAGATCGAAAGCACATGTGTGGAACACAGTACTGTGTGGCTGTGAGATAGGGACTGGCAGTAGAAGAAGCAAACAGGAAAAAGACACAAGCCTTTTGGAATGTGGTGCTTCACATGTATGATGATTATAGCATGGACAGGCGAAGTTAATAACACGAGGTTTTAGAAATAGTAGGTGAAGAAAGATATTTGTGAAAAACAAAACATAGAAGAAATAGGACCGTACACGTTTTAAGGCAATTGGGGGAATAGCGCGTGATATATTACAGGCAGGGATACGAAAAAGGAGAGGTAAAGGTAGACCTAAATCAGACTATTGCACGTAGATAGTGAAAGATATAGGCTGTAGGAATTTCAGGGAAACATGTAGGTTAACTTCGAAAAGGAAACAACGTAGGTACACGTTTAACCAGTTCCAGGACTGAAGACCAACGATGATGATAATGAAGATCATGATAAATTTAACCCTAAAATATTTTTAAATAGCGTAAAAACTTTAATACTGGGGAATTAGGGTGAACAAACCAAGTTGAATGTTGTAAAGTTTATGTTGAAAGGTAGTGCTGAAGTTTGGTTTGGATTGATCGAAAGCGAGTTAAATTCTTTTACAGATTTCGAGATCAAAATTTTAAAACACTTCTAGGGATAACTAGCAATTTAAGGTTAGACATAATTTACTTATGGGCAAGCGATTCTGGCATGACAAGGGAGTTGTATACCACAAAGAAATTTAGTGTTGCCCAAGAACTTGATACTCCTTTAGAGGACAAGCAAATTATAAAGATATTTAGCGGGATACTTCAAAACTGAGGTAAGACAATGTATTGTCTTACATAATATTGTAGATAGAGATGTGTTTTTGAAGTATAGTCAGAGATATGATGAGATGGGTCAACCATAGGAGGATGGAGACCAGACCAAGGAGCCAGCCCATGAATGGATTTAGGTTTCAATAAAATAAAGCACAGGAAATTTACCAGGGCAGAACATTTGAAAGGGGAAATATCCAAAGAAGTATTTAGAGTCGAGGAAATGCTATCAAGAAAGACAGGGGAAGGGAGAATAATGAATCTCGTACAACTGAGAATAGAACCGTAACATAAGGAAGAGAAAATGTTACAAAGTAAAAAAGAGATGGCACAAACAAACAAAAATAATAGTAGAAGGACATACGCAGATATAGTGAGTCAACCCGGAACTTCAAGTAGACAGGACTTTTAGAAGCAGACAAGTCAAACGAAAAAACTAGCAAAATGAATAAATATGAACATGCGCATGAATTTATAAAACAATTTGGAAAATGATTTAAAAGCTAATGGAAAAAATGATTTATTACCTATAATAAAATTAGAAGTAGACGAAAAAGATATTAAACTACTTTCAGACACAGGAGCTGAAGCAATATTAGTAAGTGAATGTTTTATAGAAGATAATTTAGAGGAGTTAATGCAGAAAGTTATACCTATTAAAAGAAATACTTTAGTATTGCCGCATAACAAAAAGTTTGCAGTAGTACATTGCATGACTATTAAGGTAAATCTCGTACATATTAAGGAGATTTAATTATGGAGTTATTTATGAATGATAATTACGAAAATATTTGTGTAGAACAAATGAATGATCATCCTAATTTTAAAGAGATTCTGGATTCTCTATGTAGTATACAAGATATATGTTGAGAGGAAGTTAATGTTATTAATTTTGCAGTTGAGAAATTGTTTCTAAGAGAAAGTTGTTGTGAATGCATTATTTTGTATCTGAAAGACTGTTTGTAAGAGAATTATTTGGTATTATCATAAATCTGATATATGATTAGTATGATTACAGGGGTTTTATTGATCAGAGCTAACAATGTAATTAAACGACGAGCAATTTGAAACCACCACCATAGCATCTTTTATTAGGCGCGTGCGCGCGTGTGTGTATTGTTCTAGGATATGAAAAATTTAATCCAGCAAATGTATTGGTTCTCGGATAACTAATAAATGTGTGCTGGCATAATTACTAGTTGTATTATCTCTTTTGCCATAGTTATTGATTTATTTTGCTTTTCTCAGATTTAATTGAATTATATTTCTTCCTGAAGCAATGTAAATTGTTATTCAAGTGCATTTGCATAAACTGTCTAATCAGCTTCTATTTGATGTATTTAATTGTTATAGTTTATTATTTTCAGATTCTAAAATTATAGTTTTTCATAACAACTGATATATTCAGAAAACATTCACCTTAAATATACCATTAAACCACTAAAATATACAAAACTATAAATAAAAAGTTAGATTTAGCCTAAGGTTTCGATCCTTAATAAAATTACCCAAGCAGTAATAGTTAAAAAGTGGGAATATGGTGGCTCTAGATACCAGGGTGGATGTTGGTATCTAGCATGACACACTACTGCAATATACAAGTCAATATATACACTAGCTAAACATATATTTACAATACTGGCAATTAATATACGACACAATAACTAATTATTTACATGATTAACACTAGTGCATGGTAATGAGCACAAACAAGAACAAATGTTTAAATATTCCTTATACCTCTAAGCAAATTAACTAAATTAATAAAATACAGGGTGGGACAGTGAAACGGCACTTTTTGAACAAATAAGAAATAAAATGTAGTTTTAAAATAATTTGTTTTATTCTACATGAGTCAGTTCTACATAAAAAAATCAATATTTAAAGGTGAGTCAGATGACGTCCTTATTTTCGATACAATGTCAGAGCCTGCGAGTAAATTTTCGCATGACGTTGCGTAACATCTACAACTGAATGTTGTTTATTATTTGTCGAATTCGATCTTTCAAATCTTCACTTGTTTTTGGGGGGCATTTTTCCTTGAACACTTTGGACTTAAGACAACCCCAAAGGAAAAAGTCTAGATCCGTCAAGTCAGGTAAACGAGCAGGCCACATGTTATCGCAATTTATGCTGATGAAACAGCCAAGCAATGCATCATCTTGCTGGAAGCGTTTTTCTTCATAAGGATCATATTCATCGATTTCGAGCAGACTAAAAGTTGCCAACATGTCAGCATAACGTCCAAAGTTGTCACTGTGTTACAAAACTGTAACTTTTTCTGAATGGAGAGGTTTTTCATGTAGATTGTGTGGGTGATTTTGGATTAATATCTAAAGTGATGTTTCTTAACGAAGCCACTAAGGTCAAAGCGGGCTTCGTCACTCATTCATAAGTTGTTAATCCTCTCTCCATTTCCAAAAATACGCAACATCGCTTGGCAAAAGCGCATGCGACTATTATAATGTTGAAGTTTTAAAGTTTGTGCTATCTATAACTTGTATGGATGGTAGTGGAGATCATCCTTCAAAATTCTTCTTAATGTTTGATTACTGATATCAAGTTCTATGCTGTGCTGTCTCGCTGATTTTCGGGTCTTCTTATAAGAGCTTGACGCGAACGATCTATGTTCTAAGGGTTAATGCTTGTTTTTGACTACCGCTTTTTTGTTTGTCGTGCTGACAGTGGCTTCAAGGTTTCTAACCCAAAGGGTAATAGCTTTACGAGATGACACTGGAAGTCTTGGGCGTAAATTAACCTCGTGACGGAGAGCGCATTGAGAACTAACAAAACTGTCGGAGTTTTTGTAATATTTCTTACGAGCAAACGCGCTTTACGCACTCGACTAACTTTCCATGGCTACTAACTTCTATCTGTCTATACGGGCAAGATCAGGTCCTCCACTCTCCTATCCCCCACTAAGTCCGCCGACCAGATCTGAAACCGAGTCATTTTACTGCTTCGCCCTGAGTGACTAATTACGTGATTAACACGAGGGCGTGTTAATAAGCACAAACAAGAACAAACGGATGTCTGTCCTATATATAATAAAAGCACAAACACACAGGAAACAACCACATTAAATCAGTTAAGAACAAATGCAGTATGAACAGGATTAACACACGTACGTGTGAATAAGTACAATCAATGACAAACGCCAAGTTAATTAAAACTACAATATAAATACAAGATTAAGACGAGTGCGTGTTGATAAGCACAACGAGAACAAACAGGAATTAGAGGCGAAGCCTATTTCACAATACATATACAAACTTAACCCAAAGAAATGTTATTATCGACTGATAAGGGATTATTATTGGTTCAAAAGAAGATAAAGGCACTCTCAGGAAACGACTGTCGGTGTCGGTAACAGAGTTCGTGTTTCCACGGTTCATTCTTGTACGACGTGGATTCGCAGACAATACTTAGCTGACTGAAGACGTCGGCGGGATGGTGCTCTGGGTTTCGAGGGAGTAGATTGAGGTCAGAATGTAATTACTGACCGTGTAAAAGAATAAAATATTTTTGTTCTACCAGGATACCCATCACTGGCTGTATAATGATAAGTAATAAAGTACTACCGGAATAAAAAACACTGACGGTGTAGTGTTCGAACTGGAACAACAATCACCAACAGTGTATTGAAAAAGCAATGCGTTAATCAGAATAACTGGTTCTGTGTAGTTTGATTTAATTACTGTAGTTCATACGTAGCGTAATACCACATGCTCGGATAGCCATCGCAAGCGTCCAAGTAGGTTTATGTTTCTTAGATAAAAATCGACAAGGACTGAATTTCTGGTCGATTGGAGCAATTTATATGTGTTTTTCCCCTCTGACTGACTGCATGCGTAGTTATCGTGGTCGGGGTAAAATGAACTACGTTCTTCTGAGTTTTTACGACTGTAAACGAGTTTTTTTAGGTCTGGTAACATTCTCTTGGCACCCTCCTTTTCTCCTGATTTAAGGTATGCGATTACTTCACATTTTTGAGATATATTCCACAAACATAAAAGTAGTTATAATTTTGTACTAAACTCATATCGATCGTACAATTGATAAATGATATCAAATGCGAGTCTCATTTCAAGATAACTCCAAAAACTTTGCTTGCGCAAATAGCAACCTTAAACTTTTCTCAAAGTTTCCTGGATATCTTTAGAATATCAATGAAATAATATTGGGGATAAAATTTGTGTAGTGGTTTCTATGCCTATCTTAACTAATGCAATGTACTTCAAAACATCGTTATCATGTACTGCGAAAGTAAAATTTGTTGTTACAAGACTTGTTAAAATTAGCGCCAATTTTAGTAGATAAAACATTAGCGATAGAAGAAGTTTTTCCTTTCTATAAATTTATAAGATTAACTTCCCTTTTGTTGACCTACTTTGTCAAATTCGTGTAAAGTCTTAATTGTTACAGAATACTTTGCAACGTACGACTGGATTATATTTGAGAAGCAAACTTGATTTTCTTGTGCAAAGAAAAGACAAGAAATAACCGAGATAATGACTTGGCTTCTGTTCTGAGCCGATATGCTATACCGCATTATGCTTTTACCTTTCGTAAGAGTAAAACGTGATATACAATAGCTTTTCTGAGGAGTTATTCTTTTCGCCTGCTGTATTTTTAATGTAATCGAACTGCAGGGACAGGGTTTTGTTTACTAAGAAGGAATAAAAAATTAAAAAGGTTGCATTAGAATCATGTTTGAGTTGATTAAAACATCTTTCCTCATGAGTACTATATACTTCTGAATAGTTGTTCACAACTACTGTAGCACGCACATACTGGTTTTGAATTTAGTACGAATCCCAATGAATTACCCACAAATAATGGAATGTATTTTTGCTGCAGGTTTTTGTAACGTACTATAAACCCATATTATATAAATACAAAATTAACTAACAATGTTTTTAAAAGCTCATGCAGCAACACTAAATATATTTTAAAAAAATTGAGCTATTACTTTAAGAAAAAGTATACTAAAAAAATTATTGAAAATATGTAATTTTTCTACTAACTGTTTTATTGTGAAACCAACACTTAATTCAGCCATCCTTAATAAGGATCTATACATTTAGCGTTTAATTTTCGTTGCAATATAATTAATTAGCTATGTGGCAAAAATGGCTCACTTTTGTGGGTTGTGATATCTATTCACTAACAACAGAAGAGAGGTACAAACAAAAAGGGTTTCATTGGTTAACATAATACACTCAATTTTTTTTTTAGTTTTAACCTAACCTATAATCAGTTAAATTGATTACTAAACGGATCATAATTTGTCTAACAATATGTAACGCCTCGGCGTTACGGACAGTAGAAACCGAAGACACAACGAGAAAAATCAATCTTAAATGGAGAAGTTGATATTGAAACAATCTGTATAGTTTAATTTCATTATAATAATGTTCAATGAGCACGGCATAGAAGTGCAATTGGTAGTTCTAACAAACTCATCAATTTAAAAACCACAAAATAATTATTTTATCATTGTTAAATACATATTGGAACGGAACTTATGATAATAAATTATTTAAAAACCACAAAAGTGTAAATAAAATATTTATAACTGTAAACTTTCAAAGTGGAATCGTGTCGTTCTCTAAGAAAGCTTAGAATTAGGAAATAACAGTAAATTTATTAATTTACATCCGAAATATAAAAGAGCTTTTACAAATTCAGCTATATAAATTAAATTCATAGTTAAATAGTTGCAGTACAAAGAAACCGCAGACACTTGAACGTTTCTACAATGTAATAAAAAATTATAGATGCTGCGTGTAAGATTCACGAGTATTAAATCACAAAGAATTATATTTTCCCTACAGTGAGTGTAACAAGGGTTACATTATATTTATTCAAACTGATTTTTAAAAAATGAGGCTTAGGCACGCGATTATTACTTTAGGAGACCATATGCAGTCATACCTGAGTCAGATAGTATAGGAATGTAATGATACAATGACAACCCCTACCAAACATCTGAAGGGTGGTACGGACAAACGCTTGACTGCCTGAGCTCGGCAAATCAGTTACTTACCAATTATAGACCAAAACACATGTTAAAGTGACAATAAAAAAGTTAGTCGAGTACAGCACTGTGGACGGTAACGTGGACAGATTCCTCAGATTTTTGACTTATCCAGAAAAAAAATTTGAACAAATTGGTTCCAAGCAATAAATAAATATTGAAAATAAAAAACACCCCGATGGCAAGTTAATGTACAACTCCTGGCTTCTTGGAATTCCCTTGACCAACTAAAGACGTACTGTAAGTCATAGCTAACTATTTTATGCTGCTTGTTTCTTTTTTGTGGCAATTATGCAAGATGCTGTTGATAGGATTATACAAAATCCACTTTCAATTACAATATAGAGCAAATTACAAAGTGTACAATATCTGGACATTGAAAATATTAAGTGAACATTTGAGACGTGTTATAGATTATTAGCATTGAATTATCAAAGTTTTAACCAATTGAATATGGACTGTTTATGAAATTTAAAAATGTTGTGTGTGTCCTTGCTTACAGGAACATTGTTTTGTTGTTGATGTATAAATTAATGTAAGGGTCCTTAGGAATTTTTAAGTATACCTGTTTGCAGGAATAATGGAATAACATTATATTAAAATACATTGTTACGTGCATGTCCTACATCTGAATATTTATTAACGATTTCGACTGTCTTTCAATTTATACGGTTGTCATTTAATTACCTCAAATTATGTTAAATACTCCAAATTATAATTTAATAGACTTAAATCTTTCTTATTTTGTGACGGCATTGAAAATGTGGGGTTTCTGTTATCAACAGCGTTCGCCTTTTTAAATATTACAATAAGTTTATGTACGTGTTTCTATAATTTCAACGCGAGAAGTTAGGCAACTAATCCTACACGTCTTTATAATTTCAAGAGATTGGTTGTATTTATTCCTTGTTGCGTACTCTAGACACGTGTGGTTGACAATGCTAGAACCGGTTGCCATTGTTGGTCGTGGCTTCAGTTGCTGAAAGTTATATTACTTTTGATGTACGAGTTTACCGAAGGTATTTCCACAAACGTGTTTCATTCAATTAGTTTTCTGGTTATCTTATAAGCTAATGGAGGTTTTGAAGAAGATACTATTAATGTGATTTGATTATCTAGAAATAGATGTTTTCGAACAAAGTTACTATCTGAATGCTTGAGACTATTATTGTACCAGGTTTCCTTGCTTGAACGAAAAAGAATTAATTTTAGTTATAAAAATGAGTCCTGTTATGTGATATAGTGTGGTAGTTCGTTCCAAGTTTCTTAAGGTTCCGATTCGGGTTACTGTTGCCTGTGATGCAAGTAACACAGTTTACGCCATTTGAAATATTAAAAATCTTTATTGTGCTCTTATGATATGTCACCGTAAGAATTATCAAATATTTTTAATGAAATTCATAAATATAATTTGAATGCACTTCGTATCGGTTTATATAAATACAAATACAGACCTGCACTTCTACAATTTTTACAAGCAATTATATAGGCTTATATACTCTTTTACCGGTTTAACTATAGTTAACGCGATTATGAGTGAACGTGAATCTTGCTATATACAAATTATTCAATTATATAATCATCACAGACTGTTTGACTTTTATTAATGGCTTAGAGACACGAGGTTTTTTCCTGGAGCTACAAACTTTAAATCTGTCCTTATATACATCGTCAAGCATTGTTTCAAAACATGTCGTAGAATCTAGGCGACCATATGGTGAAAGCGGTGGTGTTTGTTTAGCTGAATTCCCTTGATGATGGTTCCAGAGTCGTAGAATTTTCCAGGAATAAAAGCCGGATGTCGGAAATTGCGCCTTTTAAAGGCATCATCTCATCAGTGTATGTATATATTTTATTTGTGTGTATTGATATTTTGGTTTTGTGTAAGTCAGTCCACATAGTTGTCTTTATTAAGTTAGAATTTACAATACAAGAATATTTAATTTTTTGGGATAAAAATTTACGACCACGCAGTCGCTTTAGGTTTTTTTAGAAAATTAGGTAAAAACGTGTTGTTTACATTTGGTTACATTGTTTAAAAAATTTTGCATAATCGGGTTCTAATTATAAAAAATAGGTTAGTTATATAAAATGTAACCATTGGTATATTTTAATTGTGTTGGTTTAAGGTTGTGAATATGCTAATGGCAGCGGTTTTTATGGTTTGGGTATTATTTATAAAATAAGATTAGCATTGACACACATCTAAGCGAAATTCTACCTCTTGCCAGGTCCTGACCAGCATGTCTGCGGTGACGGTTGCCGCGCACGCGAGTATCCGTTGGCAGAGATGAATTAGATCTCGAATTTTCTCTGTTAGAACTGTTTCTTTTCAATAAAAGCTGCTTCTAACTGTTCCTTGCTAGATTCTAATACCGCGGTGTCATCTGCAAATCAAAGCATATAAATCGTTTGTCTCTGCGCGGTAATTCCAAATATCTTTCTGAATTTGACAGTATTTATTGCCTCTTCGATACATAAGTTAAAAATTAATGGGAATAGAGCACATTCCTGTCTCAGCCCCTTCCCAATATTTACTTCTCCACGTTCCTGCTCTAATTCTGTTGCCGTTTTTTGGATAAGTTATGTACTTTTCGTCCATCCCTATGACTCATTCCAATCTGTTTAAGTATTTTACATTGTCGAATGCTTTTTCTAGATCTACAAACGCTATCTACGCGCTTTCTTCTTTTTCTATTGTTTCTTCCATTAACGCCCTTAAAGCTAAAATGGCTTCCTGTATTCCTTTGTTTCGTCTAAACGCAAAGTGATCTTTTCCTAGTATTTCTTAGCTCGTTTTCCATACGTCTTTGTAAAATTTGGTTAATATTTCTGACACGTGCGCTGTCAAACTTATTGTTCGAAAATTTTCACATCTATCCACACCTATCTTTTTTCGTATAGTGACTATGATGATACGATTGGAATTTTGGGGTATCTCCTCTATCTCATAAATATAACTTACAAGTTGGAAGAGGCGTTCTGTTACCACTTGTTCAGCGGCTTTTAGAGTTTCTGTGTGCACCTTATCTATATACCTGGTGTCTCATTATTTTTCAGACTTTTTAGTGCTAATTCAAACTCATCTCTAAGTATAGGATATTCCAAGTCATCTATTTCAATGTCTGAGAACACATTACACTAAGATTTTGACTTAATAAAAATATTTTACCTCAAAACCCGGGAGTTATTTGTGGAAACCCTGTACTACTCATCGTGTAATTCCAATAGTATATAATAAGGAAGCTATTGTTTCTGGCCCTTTTAGTAATAAGTATACCATATTGTGTAATTTCACTTTAATTTTATTATGGACAATATACATTAGTTACATACAAATATTGTAACTAATAGTTAAAATCATTTCAGTGTATGCATTGCAGATTATGTGGCTGACAAAGTTTATTATTATTTGTTTAATATTTAAAAAGATATGCCACTTTTAAATAAAGTGTTAACTTTTGAAATTGAAATTTTATATAAAGCCTGAGTAGATAAGCTAGCTAGCTAGCTAGCCTGACTCTCTTAATCTGCAATTTGAATTTCAAAGTTACCCTTCTTTATCAACATCCAATCAAAGCCTTGGTCTAATTAATCAATCAGAAATTTTATGATAGTTTCGTCTAACATGCAGGGATGGCGCTATATCTCTAAAAATCTTCCTATTGAGTTTTTTAGCTATTTGTTTGGTCTATTCACTGTCCACCGAGCGAGTTCAGCGCGATGAGTCGTCGTCGAAAGGGGGACGCACAAATTCTATTTTTAGTTCAGAGTTTTGTCGCTCAGATCAGTGACTGAGAAGAGTTATTCAAACTTGCAGTTCCGGCGTATTAGCACGGATACGGTAGCACCTCCCTAGGTTTAGATAAACTGAACATAATACAGGCAATACATTGTTAAAAGGTATTCATTTGGTAACAAGGGCCAACATTAGGATACGAGCGTCGGACGACAACAACGTTTAAATCAATTCTTTGGGGAACGATGGATCGAGCATGGTTCTCCAGTTGACCGTCTATGTCTCCGGACCTAAATCATTTAGATTATGTACTGAGCGGATGCATGAAACAAGGTGTTTATCGTGATAAAGTAAACACGGGTCACAAATACTAGCTCACATTATGACGAGTACTACATGAATAAGATCGTAATGAAAAACTACAGAAAATAGCACGCCATATTTGCACTAAGACAATGAAGTGTTGAGTAGTGGAATTTTTCAAAATTTTATTAAATTGTATATATTTTATTTATTTTCAAGCGTTGTATTCCTAACCAATAACATAACAAATTTGTTTTTAAAGTAATTCAACCGACTATATCTATCTAGATAGCCATTGTGAATAGGACTCATGTTTCTACGAACTTTTGCTTCAAAATGTACGATTCCATAAGATACTGCACTGTTGAACCAATGAGTGACGAATCCCTCGGAAAGGGTGTGGTTGTGTGGAAGTCTCTGAACAAAGTGACGGATGGTGTACCTGCTAGGATCTCACTTTGAAAAAGAATTCAACGGTTGGACGGTGTTCTTCAGTCGTTTAAATGGCGGGGAGTGGCAGTGTTGAAAAAGAACAACCCACCAAAGAGTGCTCTACGAAGTTATTGGACGAAACCATGCCAGCATTTTGAACAATTACAACTGGTTGAACTTAAAAACATGACGCGAAGGTACTCAGATGTGCTCGCAGTCAACGGCGGTCGATTAGAAAAGACCGCAGTAGCCAAACATAGAATCGATACAGGAATGCCCGGCCAATAAAACAGCAATCGCGGAAACTCCTACTGGCCAAACGTTAGGAGGCCGGGAAAATGATTAGAGATATGGAAGAACAAGGAGTAATTGAGCACAATCATTGCCCTTGGGCATTCTATGTTGTGCGTGTTTAGAAAAAAGGACGTGTCGGCAAGATTTTGTGTAGACTGCAAACGATTGAATGACGTGACCAAAAAGCATAGCTACCTACTTGCAAGGATTGACGATACCCTAGATACATTTTCGGATCGTAATGCGTCTTTACCTTCGATTTGAAGGGTAGCTACTGACATGTTATATGGAACTCAAAGATCGAGAAAAGACTGTTTTTACTATTGGCACTGGCCTATAGTAATCATACCATTTGGACTCTGCAACACTCCTACCACTTTCAAGCGTTTAATGGATAGCATATTACATGGGCTATCGTGAAAAAAGTGTCTGGTATATTTGGATGAGATGATCGTGATTGGGAATTCGTTTGGGAAACACTTGGAAAATGTGCAAGAATTGCATTGAAGACTCAGAAAGATCAGTTCGAAGCTGTGTACAATGAAGTGTCACCTACTAGACGAAGAGGTGAAATACCCAGGACACGCAGTTTCACGCAATGGAGTCAAGCCAGGCCCCGAAAAGATTAAGACGGTACAAGAGTGATCAACGCTAAAAGACAAGTTAGGCAGCTTTTGGATTGTGTACTTACTATAGAAAATTCGCTTCCGAGTTTGCGAATATAGTCAAGCCCTTGACCAAGCTGACTGAAGATAGACGTGATTACGTTTGAAATGAACATTGCCAAAATTCTTTCCAAGAACTAAAATGTTTATTGACAACAGCTCCGATTTTAAGCTATCCTTAGTCGGAAAGGAAATTAATCTTGGATACAGATGCAAGCAATGTAGCCATTGAATGTGTACTATTTCAGATGCAAGACGGGTAAGGGAAAGTCATCGGTTACCTTAGCAAAGTGCTCACAAAACCGGCACGAAGTTATTGCGTTACAAGAAATTGATCATAGCCAAGATCGGTTGGGTACGAAGTATGCTCGAGGTACTGTTCCAGTAAATCAGAGTCCAGATTTTGGTGTATGATTATAATCCAAATTGTACGGCGTCTGTTATCAACAAGAAAACTGAAGAAATGGTTTTGACTATCTTTAATGCCACAGGGTCTTTCAACGTCCGGATCACAGGGTGTTTTGTAACAGAACAGCTTTAAGAGGGGCAGTGTAGCGCCGTTTAGTCTAAGAGTAATACATAAGAATGTAAAGGAGGCGTTTCTACACAAAAAATTAGTGACAAGCCTTGCGGCGCGAAATCTCTAGATCGTTTTGATTGACAAGTACAAGGGTTTTGTGTTCAAGAGTTATTTAGATTACAATAGGTACAATCGAGATAGCTATTTGCATAATTCTCAAATGTTTTAGAATAGTCTAGAGGTTTTAAAATGTATATAAATTGCGATCATGAACATTGTAAGTCGGTTCTGAAGTGAGGTTCTAATTGAAAGTTTGATATGGGTTCTAATTGATAGTAGTGATATGAAATAAGTAGTGGTACATATGTGACATAAATTACTGTCAATTTAAATAACTCTGTTGATATAAATTACTGTAGTGATAATATAAGTCACTATAAATTAGTAAATACTGCTTGGGGAGTTAATTTTAGTGCTTCGACAATAAGTAATTAAGAAGATAGCAATGTAGTTTAAAAAGATAATACTTGTACTGCTGGCGATTAACTGAAAGTACCTAATTGTGAGAGCTTTTAGAATTCCATTGTAACTACGAGTTGTTGAAAAGGCTTGTATACTTAGTTTGAAAATAAAGAACTGTTATTGTAAATAACGTTTTCGTTAGCATTAGAAAACAGTTTAGTATTATATTTCGCCTAAAGCTGTGCGATACCTAAAATTATTACAATAAAAAATACATTTATTGAGTTTTGCATCTGAGATAGGGTTTATGCAGTTTTGCAACTTAAGTAACTGAAAAAAGTTATATAACATCTTTATATAAAAAGATTTTTATATTTTATCAAAAAAGTTAGTAGTTAAGTTGTCATTTCTCGATATTTTTTCAAATACAGAGTTTAGAATTTTGAGGACTCATATATATCTTGCCAAAGAGCAATTCATAAAATAATCTATTCAAGATCATCAACCCTGATTCAGGGCAGTGCTGCATAAATTAGTTATAGTGCGAGTAACTGGCAAACCTTACTTGACATTTCTAGTTTTACATTTACTTATGCTGTTCCACAATCTATTCCTCGCCAGCCCCAATAAAAAAAGAACATTATTTGCTTTGAATGTGTGCATATTTTAAAATCAGTTACTATTTATATATAAAATAGATATTGCAATTCTTTATAAACCTAGGACAGTGAAGTACATTATGTTGAGTAGTGGAATTTTTCAAAATTTCATTAAATTGTTTATATTTTATTTATTTTTAAGCGTTGTATTCCTAACCAATAACATAACAAATTCGTTTGTAAAGTAATTCAACCGACTATATCTATCTCGATAGCCATTGAGAATAGGACGAACTTTTGCTTCAAAATATACGATTCCATAAGATACTAACATGTTTGCCTTTCTTATCAAAACACCCTGTATTTTAACTCACCTTTGGAATATGCTATCGTCATCTTAGCGTAAAAGAACAAATCGTTTATCCGTATTAATTGAACTTTTCGGTAACTACAAAAAAACATTGTGGTTTGGATTTGATTACCAAGTACAGTACATTAAGTATTCTGGCTCCAATTAAAAAGTTTGGACAATTGTAGAGTAAAAGTTAGGACTTGACTGAGATCTGAAACTCGTAACGTCCATGTTTAATTCATAGCATGTAAGTGAAAGACACTACTTGTCGTAAAACTTCTTATCCTTGTAATTTAATATTAGAACAGTGTTGATGGTATTCTCATAGATTTTCGTCTACCTTTTTAAGAATGATAAAGCGAAGATACGCCCTTTCAATTTATGATGCAGAAGTATTTCAAAACTGATATACAAGTAACTACTTCCAAAAATTTCAATTTAAACTTCAAAATTAAACATTCATCCCCCTATTATATGCCTACATATTACTTATATCAGATAAATTAGAATAGCGTGTTTAATTTCCTTTAGAACAAAGAAAGTCACAAGTTCATTACCTGTAAGGATTCAAACAAAGAACCAAGTCCTATCCCAAAATCCTCTTGGACACAGTAATAATTCACCTGCGTTTGAGGTAGAACCTAAATAATTTATTAGGTTGGCACATTATCACTCACGAGCTTAATGAACGCGTTTCACTCTGTTCAAGTTCCCACTACAGCTTTCGGCTCGTTACTGAAGCTTCCTGTTTCGCGGCGACCCGCTATCGACCACGGCGCGTTAGCCGCCTAGACCTTCTGCAGTATGGATCGACATATTTTTAGGCCAAAATTAGAATTTTACACAGCGGCATTACCCTAGAATTAAGATAACGTAACTAGGCGTGAATTACTAATAATTAAACGGTAGAAGACACTATTTTATTTATTAAGCTCAAAAGTTAGAAAATGTCTGCGTGCTTTTTATTTTGTAAAATATTCAGGGAGCAAAACTTGTTGATTGTTTTCAGAGTGTAATACTTCCTAATAAAAGTAAATCTTAGCAAATCTAAGTATTTGCGTTTGCATGCTAATAGGTTTTTTATTTTAGGAAGCTTTATTTTAGCAAATCCAGCTTTTCATGTGGATTGATGAGATGCTGTGAATAAATGGCAAGCATCGTCTTGGGTCTCTTGAAAGAGTGAATTTTGCATGAGGTGATTGAAAACCTTGCGAATCGTTATAAATTACCGATTGTCTTTTAAATATTAACTGATGACATCCACAGCAAAGTGTATCTTTATTTGTTTTCCTACAGCTTATAATAAACTGTTAAAATAATTTTTAGATGTTACACGTATTTTACCTCGACATTAAGTACATATTCAACTTTTATGAGCCTTCTTTAAGCATAAGTTTTAAAATGAATAATTTGACATTTTCTTTAATAAACTTTGACTGCTTTTAGAATAACTAAGTTGCTAAATTTATGTATAGCACCTCTATGCAAATTAAAAAATAAATCATGACGTCGATGAATCCGTCAAAAACGATATGTATTATTAAAATAAAATCTGAGGAATTAGACAGTAAATGAGACCACTATTATTTCAAACAATTTGTATGTTACCGTGTTACGTACAGTTTGGCCACAGAAAATCTAGCCTTAATCCACCCAGAAACTTGGTCAGGTACCTCGCCAAAACTCTCTACCGAAAACGTCTACTTTACACTCAGGAATGGTTGCGACTAACTCAGTGGGAAGAGTTGTGTAAGTGTTTGAAGAGGGTCCTGTACGTCTTAATCGAAAAGTATCTTGGACGCCATCTATTGTTCAAAATACGGGAATTTCTAGGGAAAGAGAATGTCAAAATGCGAGGTTTGGAAAATGATTCTGGTTTAAAATTCATACAAGGAATAATCGAGTACACCTAATAGAAACATTAACAATAAGGACACTAATATAATTTTTTAAAACTGCTTGCTGAAGAAAAGTTTCCTAAATCAAAGGTTAAATAAATTATCTGTATATTGATTACGCCTCTAGGTAATTGCAATTTAATGTATTACATCAAGGCTGAAACTATTGCCTTTACATTAGTTATGAAAAACACCAACATAGGACTATTGCACAATTATGTTTTCATTACTAGAACATATAAACATTCTTAAGTAAAACAAATAGGAAATCAAATATATCTTTTACTGAAATCATACTTTGGAAGATTTTGATATTATTATCCTTACTGAAACATGGCTTGACGAAAATATTAATAATCATGAATTTTTTGATGACAAATATGCGATTTTTCGTTGGAGTTTGCCTCAATCATATGGGCCCCATGTAAGCTAAAAGATATAACGATGATGGGGTAAAAGCAAAATTTATTTAATAACTACATATGCTTCAAAAAATATAAAGTTGTACCCGTATTTGGATCATACGCGAGTTACATATCCCCCAAATTAGAATATATATGTAATTAATGGAACAATTAAGAATTATTTAAGTTAGATGCAACAATGTAATATTGTAGGACACAATAAAAAGGTTAATGAAAGTTCAACAAGCCAGACAGTGAGAACGGAAACAGACATTGTATTCCAGACGTAACGTAATACTGCAGGTGCAGGTCACAGACAGCAATTATTAGAATTAAGATTGTTACATTGTAATAAATACAGAAATACGCAGACATTAGCTCTGCAGTTCCCACAAGCAATGTGAGGGGCAGGGATAGCATAAATACCCACGAGAGCCCAAGATGGCCATTCGGTCTAGAGCTTCTTAACTTTAACATTGTTGTCAGTTCAGCTACTCACCATAATTTTAATTTATTTAATTAGTGAAAGTTAAGTTAGAATAACTTCAATCCCCAACGTTAATGAACATAACGTACTTGTAAATTTAATCATTGAAATTTAGTATAAAATAAATTTGTTAAAAGAAGTTTTTTGGAAAAGCTTTTTAAAAAGTTGCTCCAAGAGGCCCAAAACCTAACTCGCGCTACTTAGAACTGAGTTCAATCTGACAAGGCTTGAAAATCGTAGGTGTATTCATGCGTTGATTTTTCTCTACAAGTTATTTAATAATGACTTTCTATTCAAGTTTGGTATTTACGTACCAGGGCGTGTATTTAGAAATACAGAATTACTATACGATGTTCCCTGCAGAACTGCTATTGGAACCCAATCTCCAGTCCCAAGGTTAGTAAAATCCTTTAACTATAAAAGTTAAAATACCTCATGTCAATTATTTGGAGACAGTCTTTCTGTCTTTAGGGCAAGTTATGAAACAAGAATAACACAAAGTATGATAAACTGCAATCAAAATGAAGGTACTCTCACATGCCTATATTAAAATTGATTATCGCTTCTAATTTTGTAGTTTGGTACCATTTGGTTGAAATTGTGCTCATTATTGGTTCCTAGAATTAGCCAGTTCCATGCAAACACTTAAAGACATTTTCTATACGTAAATGCATCTTTATTAATTATTTTATTATAAATTTGCTTTTTTCCTATGCAACTACTTAGGAAACATGTAATTAGATTAATAAACCTGTACGTTTCTAAATAAATAAATACACAATTAAACAAATAAATAAATAAATAAATAAATAAATAAATAAATGAATGAATGAATGAATGAATGAATGAATGAATGAATGAATGAATGAATGAATGAATGAATGAATGAATGAATGAATGAATGAATGAATGAATGAATGAATGAATAAATGAATGAATGAATGAATGAATGAATGAATGAATGAATGAATGAATGAATGAATGAATGAATGAATGAATGAATGAATGAATGAATGAATGAATGAATGAATAAATGAATAAATGAATGAATGAATGAATGAATAATGAATGAATGAATGAATGAAATGAATGAACGAATGAGTGTATGAATGAATGAACGACTGAATGAATGCATGTACGAATGAATAGATGAATGAATGAATGAATGAATGAATGAATGAATGAATGAATGAATGAATGAATGAATGAATGAATGAATGAATGAATGAATGAATGAATGAATGAATGAATGAATGAATGAATGAATGAATGAATGAATGAATGAATGAATGAATGAATGAATGAATGAATGAATGAATGAATGAATGAATGAATGAATGAATGAATGAATGAATGAATGAATGAATGAATGAATGAATGAATGAATGAATGAATGAATGAATGAATGAATGAATGAATGAATGAATGAATGAATGAATGAATGAATGAATGAATGAATGAATGAATGAATGAATGAATGAATGAATGAATGAATGAATGAATGAATGAATGAATGAATGAATGAATGAATGAATGAATGAATGAATGAATGAATGAATGAATGAATGAATGAATGAATGAATGAATGAATGAATGAATGAATGAATGAATGAATGAATGAATGAATGAATGAATGAATGAATGAATGAATGAATGAATGAATGAATGAATGAATGAATGAATGAATGAATGAATGAATGAATGAATGAATGAATGAATGAATGAATGAATGAATGAATGAATGAATGAATGAATGAATGAATGAATGAATGAATGAATGAATGAATGAATGAATGAATGAATGAATGAATGAATGAATGAATGAATGAATGAATGAATGAATGAATGAATGAATGAATGAATGAATGAATGAATGAATGAATGAATGAATGAATGAATGAATGAATGAATGAAGGAAGGAAGGAAGGAAGGAAAGAAGGAAGGAATGAATGAATGAATGAATGAATGAATGAATGAATGAATGAATGAATGAATGAATGAATGAATGAATAAATGAATGAATGAATGAATGAATGAATCAATAAATAAATAAATAAATAAATAAATAAATAAATAAATAAATAAATAAATAAATAAATAAATAAATAAATAAATAGATAAATAAATAAATAAATAAATAAATAAACAAATAAATAAATAAATAAAAAAGCGAATAGATAAATAAGTAAAAAAAAAGTAAATTAATAAGTAAATAAATAAGTAAATAAATAGGCAAATAAATAAGTAAATAACTAAGTAAATATATAGGCAAATAAATAAGTAAATAAATAAGTAAATAAATAAGTAAATAAATAAGTAAATAAATAAGTAAATAAATAAGTAAATAAATAAGTAAATAAATAAGTAAATAAATATGTAAATAACTAAGTAAACAAATAAGTAAATAAGTAAATACACAAATAAGTAAAAAAAATAAATAAATAAATAAGTAAATAAGTAGTTAATACATAAGTAAATAAATAAGTAAATAAATAAGTAAATAAACAAGTAAATAAATTAGTGAATACATCAGTAAATAAATAAGTAAATAAATAAGTAAATAAATAAGTAAATAAATAAGTAAAAAATAAATAAGTAAATAAATAGTAAATAATAAGTAAAACAAGTAAATAAATAGTAAATAAAAAAGTAAATAAATAAATAAGTAAATAAATAAGTAAATAAATAAGTAAATAAATAAGTAAAGAAACAAGCAAATAAATAGGTAAATAAATAAGTAAATAAACAAGCAAATAAATAAATAAATAAATAAGCAAATAAATAAGTTAATAAATAAGTAAATAAATATGTAAATAAGTAAGTAAATAAATAAGTACATAAATAAGTAAATAATAGTAAAAAAGTAAACCAATAGTAAATAAATAAGTAAATAAGTAAATAAATAAGTAAATAAATAAGTAAATAAATAAGTAAATAAATAAGTAAATAAATAAGTAAATAAATAAGTAAATAAATAAGTAAATAAATAAGTAAATAAATAAGTAAATAAATAAGTAAAAATAAATAAGTAAATAAATAAGTAAATAAGTAAAATAAGTAAATAAATAAGTAAATAAGTAAAAAATAAGTAAATAAATAAGTAAATAAGTAAATAAAAGTAAATAAAGTAAATAAATAAGTAAAATATAAAAAAGTAAATAAATAAGTAAAAAATAAGTAAATAATAAGTAAATAAATAAGTAAATAAATAGTAAATACTATGAGTAAACGTAAAACTACTATAATAAGCAAGTATAGAGTATCAGACTTAGTAACGTACATAGGTAAACATAAGTAATAAATACAGTCAACTGCAAGTAGACAGTTAAATACAATAGAGTCTAGCAAGTAACGTAAATAATAAGTAAATAATATAGCAGTGAAATACATCGTAACCATGCTACTCAGTAAGGGAGGTGAAATCCAAATCTGACAATCACAGTTACGATCCCTCTGAGTGTCGCAAGCGCTAATTCAATATCATGCGAAGCGCCTGAAATACCTTTCACCCTACGTAACGAAGGTTATTATAGCACTCGACGGCAAGCTCTGATACCGTAGCTCGGTTCAGTTGCATCAAGGGACTGTCCTGAAGGCGTTGCTATAACGTTATACCTTGTATTTTTAGGACTTTGATACTCGCAGGGTTCTGGGCAAGTCTACTATGCCGACTTGGGTGAGGAAGATCCACGTGCTATATGGCGGCTTACGATCCCTTAGGTAGCGTTCCGGCTTACCCATAACTATATGGTTAAAGCCAGGGATCTGACCCTTTCACCTCGGATAGATGGCGTTTTTGCTAGGACTACGAATATTGAGGTGGCCACATGAGAACCGAGTGCGGCTTTAAAATGGGATGTTCTTTTGTGTTGGTGTAACCCTACTAAATCCTTATTTATAGAACGTGGAACGCCTAAGCCATGAAATAGTCGTGCCTTGGGATTGTGCGGGAAGACTTTGTTTTCTTTCACGAGAGCAATCTACTACTTTAATGGGATCGGTCTTGCACCAATTGGACCTGACGACCAGGTAAAATATCTGGGTGCCAGGTACAAATGCATGGGATAGATCGTACCAACGCTCGAGGGGGTGAAACTGCAATTGGCGCGCATCAAGAGAGCATATTTGAAACCTTCCAGAAGCCGACACTCATTCGTCAACACCTGCTAGCACGGTACGTACATATGCTGCAGACTCAGAGGATCAACTCCAGAATATTAAGGTCGCTTGACAGGCTTATGTGGATTTTAATGCGGCGTATCGTGCATTTGAACCGATCATCGGCGGATGCCTTAATTCATGCCCATCAACGAGATGGTGACTTGGGCGTCCCCATCCCTTTCTTTAACAGTGCCCATGATTTTAAGAAATCGTTTGCATAAGTTGATAGAGCATGCAGAAGCCTTGACCGCACATGTGTTAGTCCTGCAAGCAATGGAGCGTCTTTTAGTAAACTCGCCAGGCATAACCGATATAGGGGCGAGTCAAAGAGAGAGGTACGCGACCATTGATGCGAAAAGCTGAAGAGGTCTTACTCCGGGAACGAGTGATGCAGGGAAAAGACACAGGGTATAGTTTGGCCTGGATCACGGACCCTCCAAGTCAGTGGACGGGGCGTGATTACGTACTAGCCGTCCATCTTCGAGGGAATCTGTTACCCACTAAGGAAATCCCAGGCAATCTACCAAATGAACGAAAGTGCCGAGCTGGCTGTCCGAATTCGGAGAACTTAAGACATGTTCTGCAACGCTGTCCAGTCTCGCACTGGCACAGAATCCGCAGACATGACAAGCCGGGGCTGCTGAATTCAATGGGTAGATTGTAAGAAGGAACCAAGATTCCGCCTAAGAGGGATGTATAAGGAAACCGGATCTACTTTTTTTGAAAGGAGATTCGGCCCTAGTAGCAGACGTAACTGTGCCCTGGGAAGATGGCAATGCGTTCGCTGTTGCTCACCACTAGAAGACCACGCACTTTGGCAGTCCGGCGATGGTCAAGGTCTTGCAAGGGAAATACCCGTGCAAGAACTTGGCCTTCGCGTCGCTTGTCATAGGAGCTCGGGGTATCTGGTCGGTGACCAACAGGGAGATTGTGCAGAAACTGCAATTGACTCTAGCCCAGTGTAAATCTCTGGTAGGCAACGCCATTAATGGGAATGACCTGATCCACCGGGATTATATGCGTTTAGTCTTCCATTGCCATCATAACAACCGTGATTGATCTGTTTACCGCAGAAACATTCCCATAGTGATCCATGTGTTTTTTTTTACTTCCATATTCTTTAAGTTTGTTTTACTAACATTGTGTGTTATATATGCGCTTTTAATTTATGTATATACACCCCTTTTTTGGACGCATCAACATTTTATTGGTTGCAGCCATCGTCTTTACCATCATGTTCCTCGTTTGAGCCTTCAGCCACGGGAAACATTTACCTCCTCACATATTGGGCATTCAGCCAGTGAAGGGGCCTGTAACCAACTCGCTGCACGGGTTGCTATGGAGAGCTCTACTAATGTTGTATGCAAACGGCCCGCACATATCTCGAGCGAAATGAGCCTGTTATATGTATTTTTATTACTACTGAGCTTTCCTAATAGCCAGTGCACCTTTAATTTGTTACGGGGCTCCCGCGCCTTTTGGACAATTCCAAATTTAACAATTTAACGCCGTATACATTCGTAACAGACTATTAACCATTCAGTAGAGAGGGTTTCCTAAAGAATTATAAGAGATTTTTTGATTCTATATGAGGTTAAGGATATTGTACCACTGCAATCAGGAATATTTTCATAATTTCTGAAGCTTCCTAATTATGTATTATGAATGTCAACAACGTATAAAACTAACTATAAGGTACAAAATTTTGTAGTAACCGTATGATGTCAAAATAACTAAGTGCTTTAAAAATGACAAACTTCAACTCATAATTTTTGACATTAGACAATACTTAAATTTTCGTGACAAAAATATTGTTGATTTCAGGGTCGTGGGTAAAATTTTGTAGTAATAATGAGTAGAAGACTTAGAATCGAAGAAGAAAGGTTGCAAAAACTAAGAGAACAAGATGAAGAAGAAATGTTGGATCCAATAAAGGTACAACTAGCAAGAATCTTTTCACCTTTAATTTGGATGAGGACGGCTACAGGCTTTAGAATTCAGGATCTAAAAGAAAATTATTTTAAAGAGGTCATCGATATCTTTAAGGTAGATTATCATTTAGCAGACACCAAGTAATTAGCAATCCTTTGCAGGAATATTATATGCCAAATGATGTTTTATGTAGAAATCTGGAATTAGTAGATGACCAGACCTCGGTAAATTCGTACACCGCACGACTGTTATACCATTTAAAGGATATGATTTCACTTATTGCAATCGATGAGTGTAAGTAATTAAAATTAAGCATAAGGCGCCGGGTAATTATCAACAACTCTTTACTGATAAAGCTTTACTACATGTATATAATCCTAAAAGTTAGGTTTAATTATGGCTCCGGTTTACCGTTACAGACCACAAGCAGAAACTTCTACATTACTTTAAACAGAGGACTGTTGTGTATAAATCATCAATCAAAACAAATTTTTGCGGGTTTTCAATGATTTGAGCAGAAAATTGCAATTTTATACATGCCTAAATATCAATATAGTTGTAAAACCAAATATGGTTGGTAATAGTAGGTGCCTATGCAAAACTATGTTGAAATCCATTTATCAGGAGCACCAATGTGGAATAATTAGAAACCAACACTTTTAATGATAACAAATTTGACAGTACTACATAACCTCATACAATGATTTGAAATGTTCAGTTTTGAAAGAAATAACCACACCTGATGATTTCCCGGATATTTAAGTTTGGTGCAAGAAAAGACAAATATTGAGTTTTTTGGAAAAGAAAATATACTCTAGAAATAAGCATACTGTGCACTTACAATAACAGAATCTTTATTTGGATTTTCGGCGGTTTCACCAGGTTAGGTTGCTGTTAATAACAGTTTTACTATTTAAAATCATGTCTATTAAAGAGCATCTACTACAGATTTTGATCGGTTTAGATCTCCAGGTTAGGTTAGTAGTTAGTAGCAGGTTATTTATTTAAAGTAATGTCTATTAAAAAGCACCCTCTACAGATCCTCATCGACTTTGATCTCCAGGTTAGGTTAGTAGTTAGTAGCAGGTTATTTATTTAAAGTAACGTTTTTTAAAGAGCACCCGCTACAGATCCTCATCGGCTTAGATCTCCAGGTTAGGTTAGTAGTTAGTAGCAGGCTATTTATTTAAAGTAATGTCTATTAAAGAGCACCTGCTACAAATCCTCATCGGCTTAGATCTCCAGGTTAGGTTAGTAGTTAGTAGCAGGTTATTTATTTAAAGTAATGTCTATTAAAGAGCACCCCTACAGATCCTCATCGGCTTAGATCTCCAGGTTAGGTTAGTAGTTAGTAGCAGGGTATTTATTTAAAGTAATGTCTATTAAAGAGCACCTGCTACAGATCCTCATCGGCTTACATCTCCAGGTTAGGTTAGTAGTTAGTAGCAGGTTATTTATTTAAAGTAATGTCTATTAAAGAGCACCCGCTACAGATCCTCATCGGCTTAGATCTCCAGGTTAGGTTAGTAGTTAGTAGCAGGGTATTTATTTAAAGTAATGTCTATTAAAGAGCACCTGCTACAGATCCTCATCGGCTTACATCTCCAGGTTAGGTTAGTAGTTAGTAGCAGGTTATTTATTTAAAATAATGTCTATTAAAGAGCACCCGCTACAGATACTCATCGGCTTAGATCTCCAGGTTAGGTTAGTAGTTAGTAGCAGGCTATTTATTTAAAGTAATGTCTATTAAGGAGCACCTGCTACAGATCCTCATCGGCTTAGATCTCCAGGTAAGGTTAGTAGTTAGTAGCAGGCTATTTATTTAAAGTAATGTCTATTAAGGAGCACCTGCTACAGATCCTCATCGGCTTACATCTCCAGGTTAGGTTAGTAGTTAGTAGCAGGGTATTTATTTAAAGTAATGTCTATTAAAGAGCACCTGCTACAGATCCTCATCGGCTTACATCTCTAGGTTAGGTTAGTAGTTAGTAGCAGGTTATTTATTTAAAATAATGTCTATTAAAGAGCACCCGCTACAGATACTCATCGACTTAGATCACCAGGTTAGGTTGCAGTTGAAAGCTTAGTACTAACAAGTTTATGTAAGTGCACCCACGCAGATTCACATGAGCTTACATCTCCTTGTTAGGTTAATACTACTTGCACTAATCATGACCACACCAATACTTAAATTTTTGAGGATGCTTACGAAATTTTAATCACTGTACCTATATAAATAACTATAGAAACAGCATTTATTTGCAGGCATTGTTATTTAAGATATAACAAAATAAGTGCAATATGTTTTACTACAGTATGAAATATTAAGTGCAATATATTTTAATTGTAAAATATTAAGTACAATACTAAGTTTTAAGTGCAATATAAATCCTCTATGCATTTAGGACTTGTGGTTGAGCAATTTAGGTATTTATATTTACAAGCATTTCCTTTTACAGTATGTACAAACATCAATACTTAACAGTGGTGATAAAATAATTTACTCGGTGTTTTAGTAGAATTACACGCTGGCTAAAAACACTGCACGAGAAATATCGCTGCACATTTTTTATAGGGTTCTGCTATAGTTAAGCCGGGTGTTGTAGACTATGAACTTGTTGAAAACACTTCACACGTAGAAATGCACTTGGCACATTATTGAACTGATATTAAGTTATAGTTGTCGATGCTGCAGCAATACACTTGTTTAAAGCACTATGGTTAATTTTAACAATGTTATTTACATGGGGTAGCGTTCCTGAACATGGCTTATAAAATTATTGAAGGTATCCTTAGCCGAACCATTGCCAAAGTGTTGCCTCCACATGAATTCATCTATGTAGTCGTCCAGCATAGGGAACTTAATACAGATAATCTACGGCAAAATCCTTTTAATCTGCTCCAATAACCTTCAATTTCATTTGTACACACTCCTGTTTGGGGATCTACAAAGTTTCTATGATGATTGACGGTTTCGTGGTTATAACCCATTCTATTTAGACGTCTGTACGCCCGCCACTCATCAGTCCAAATTGTCGAGCCTGGCAAGACATGAGCTAGGATGATGGGTATTAAAGTGGTCGCTGTACGGTTTGGTACATGAACGATATAACCAGACTTAGTTACGGTATCATATATGCCTAATATCCAACGCTGCTGCAAAACACGACCTCTGTTGTACTTCCGTCTAGTAATTAAGCTTTCATCGATTTGTACAATGTGGCCTGGCCCCCCCAACTGAAACAAGTCTGGACGTTGTAACAACTTCCAACTACAAATGTCCCGAAAGTAACGATTATGCTGGACCACACTTTTCTTCGTTACTCCTATTAAATTCAATGTAACACCTACGGGTGACTTTATACACCAACACCACATCACTTGGAACAGTGTAATCAAAGAAAGTTGGCATTTTTCAAAAAGTATTTTGAATAAGCTTGTGGTAGTATGGCGTCTCGGGCAGCGGTAAAATTGACCAAGTGGGCGGTTTGGATCCATCACTATTACCATCTGGGCTCGGCATCTTCTATTCTTACAACGTGGATTGCATTGAACCAAACGGAGGGCACGTAGGTCTGCTACTAGCAGGGCATTGTCTCTATCGAAATATCGTATAACACTAGCGATATTAGCGAAGTCCATTTTAAAAATATAATTAACTCGATTAATTAGTCTTTAAAAGACTGTTGACAAAATATAAACACACAAATAAAGAGAACAAAACAACTCAAAAATAAGGTAAAACCAATGTAGAAGGGGCGAACGATAACAATAATATGGCTGCCGGCTCGATGTAAATTGCACCATTGATGACGGGAACATCTAATGCGCACGCTCTGTATTATATTCCTCCGCGAAATAGTAGTGAAAATGTTTTACTGAGATTTCATGGGCACGGTAAGTAGTACCGAATTTTTTTCTTTTTCGGAATTACTCAAAAATTTAGCAAAACCCGCAAAATTTTCTAAGTTTTTATTAAAAACTTCAGTTGTAGGGCATATTTTTCAGTTTTTCGTTTTATTTGGAGTGGTCTGTAACGGTAAACCGGCACCTTAATTATATTTCAGCTTCCATGCACATCATTTTATTCCATTTTAGCGTGAAAAAGTGACACTTAAAGAAAATGTACCGCGCAGCATCACTGTCAATTTTGTATTGCTCAATATGGTGTTATTTTTTAGACATCGCGTGAAGCTTAGCAGTATTGCTTATTTACATGCTCTCCGCAAACTGGTTTGAAGAAGATTAGCATGTTTCACTTTTAAGCATCTTTTTAATTAAGTTGCACGTTCTTTCTTTTATGCATTTGATTATCACGCGCTTTTCTTCTACTTTTAGCGTAATTTTACCGTTTTTAAATTTTATATTTATTTTATCTTTCATATTTGTGGCTAAATCCGTAGGTACTTCTAATGCCCACAATCGTTTTTCTCTTCTCTTCTAATAGTTCAAAATAGGAGGGTGGTTTGAAAAGTTTGCAAAACGAAGGGGAAAATAAAAAAAAAATTTTTTTAAAATATAGTTTATTTTTCAACTTAATCCCCGTCAAGTTGAATACACTTCATCCAGCGATGTTCCAAACCCATTATACCATCACGAAAGTGCGATTTTTCAAGGCCTCCAAAATAGTCGTCGACAGCTGCTTTTACTTCTTCGTCCGTGGAAAATCGTTTTTCTCAAGGAAAACTTTTAGTGGTGGAATAGGTGGAAGTTAGAAGGAGCCAAATTAGGCGAATAAGGTGGATGTTGCAAGAGATCGTACTTCAGATCATTCAATTTTTGCATTGCTACTGCGCTTGTGTGTAGACGTGCATTATTCTGATGGAAAATGAGCTTCTTCTTACGCAATGCAGGTCTTTTTTCACGAATATTTTTATCCAATTGGTCAAGAAGTTTAGCGTAATAATCACCGTTTATTGTGTAAGACACCTTTAGCATCCCAAAAAACTGATGCCTTAACTTTTCCAGCCGACTTCACGGACATTGCTTTCTTTGGTGGTGGAGAACCCCTATGTCTTTATTGTTTAGATTGTTGTTTGGTTTCAGGTGTATAATAGTGAACCCAAGTTTTATCTGTCGTAACAAATCGTCGGACAAAATCGGTTTTATTGGAGTTAATGCGGTCTAAACTCCGTTGGCAAATTCTCTTCTTCTGAAGGTTTTGATCAATTGTCAATATGCGCGCCACCCATCTTGCCGAAAGCTTTTTCATACCTAATTCCGCAGTTAAGATATGTATTGCTTTTTCATCTGAGATACCTGCATCCTTAGCAATTTCGGAAACCTATAATCGACGATCCTGCATAACAATTAACTTTTTGGACGATTTCAGGCGTGGTGGCAGTTTTTGGTCGTCCGCTGAGCGGCTCATCTTCTAGGTTCTCACGACCACGTTTAAATTTCGTCACCCACTTGTGCACAGTTGTAAATGATGGAACGAAGTCTCCTAATGTATCCTGCATATAGTCGAAACCAGGAAAGAAGTCGTCTGCGTCATCGTTTGTATTCGCATGAAGTTGAAAATTTTAATACCCAATGAATATTCCGATTCGGAGGTTTCCGTCGAGCTTCGCGCATATGCAAACCGTATTAAAGCATGGTTGCCAATAATATTTTATTTTCATAGAGGTAGTTGCTTTAACTATTTTTAAATTGGCGTCTTCTTGTTTTACGAGTTTAATGAATTCAGTTAAAATAAAGCTCATTTTCATAAATTGAGTTACATATATTGATCTGAATAGAAGCGCACAATAACTGTAGTATAAACTATTTACGGCAGCTGTATTGAAATCTTTCACCGTACGATAACTTTGGCAACCTTGTTCTACGGAAAAATTAACATTTTGTCTAGTTGGCCATAATTTTACCAAAGGTTCGCCTATTAAGTATAAAGTTCAAAACATCCGGACACATACTCGTCTCTGTCGTTTTCCCAGATGAACGTGTTCACGTATGTCTTAATTTAAAACACGTACAAATTGTATTACTGTCTTTATCATATACATTAGTTAAGCTTTTAAATAATCTTAAACGTATGTTTTGAATTGAGTTAGGAACCTATGACGTAGAGGACTTCTTTCGTGGTTTCTACTATATTTTTATGTATTTCTGTTGCCTTACAACGCTTTTTTACACAATATTTGATAATGCTGCCATCTGTGCTCCATTTCGCGAACTTTTCAAACCACCCTCGTACATCAATACAGTGTTGCATCCCATAAGGAATACTTAATCACCTTTTTTCGTGATCTATTTAGTAATAAACAGGGCATCTTTTTTGTTAAGGTGTATTTGGCTATGTATGTAGTTTCTACTTCATTCGTAACACTGTTTGTTTAATTACTATGAAAATTTGTAACTGACTCCTTGTTCCAATTTTCCTCCGGCTTTTTACATGACTATATTATTCTTGTTTTCCGATATCCATTTTTTGTTCACTTGTGATTTTTATCAATTGTTTTGACAGACCTTTGGCCAATCTGTAATGTGATATATTAGATTCTTTTCTCTTTTCTGAGGAATAGGTTTATTAAGAATGAAGGAAGACGTTGTTGCCTTATGCATGTCCTATTTTGATCTTTTCAATTAGTTCTATATGCTCTTTTTGTTAAGATGTGGAATTTCATTAACATTTTCTGCTTTTACTTTAACATTCCTTTTCTTCAGCATGGTCATTGGAATATTTTAAGAGACTATCAAATTATTTGTTTTAATGGACAAAAACTGGGAATATTTGAATGTATAAGGACCATTCTCTACGTTTCATTTAACATTCCCGAAGAGTCGGAGTCGCGTGTCCTTTCTTCATAATTATCGGTTAGGATCCAAAGCTATTCACGCATAACTTATAACAAAATATTAATATGAATGTATTTGTGTGTAGATATTTTTGTGATACACACCTGCTTTTAACAATAGTGAACATCTGATTATGTGGCAGTAAATTTGAAAGGTATTGACCATGTTTGACCAAAGAGTTACCATGTTTACTGAAAAAGCTTAAATATAGACCTTTGTTGAACCCCAGTATCTTGTGGATTTTATAATAAAAGAGGATGCAGACGTCAGGAGACGAAACATATACAGGTCAATTCAGGTTACGAACGCAAATTGATTTTCCATTATTCAGTGGCAAGTAGATCTGATTACTGATACCGAGCTATTTGCGGTGTCTGACTCAGCAGAACAATTATCACGATTTACACTTACAACGTTTAATTTCTCAAATTGCGATTGGATTTCCTAGCAATAACATATTCAATAGAATAGACTAACGTTATTTTGACAGTCTTCCTGAAAAAAGTTGCTAGAACATTTGGCTTCTTAGCTGCAACTTGAATGCTATACTTCAGGTGGGTTTCTGTTTCCGTAAAAAACACATGTAACCATAAGCATGGTTCAAATATTTATTCGATATGAAAGCACCAATTCTGTAAACAACCCAAAACCAAAGAAAATTAAAAATTTCTAAATATTTAATTTCTGTAAAGAAATACCCTGTATAATATTCTGATAACACGATGGGCTTAGTATAATTAATTTTTTGTACATTAGTGAAACCCGTGATGATACAAATCATTCCTTGTAATGAAATACAACTTTAAAATGCGTTCTAAATAAGTACATTCTTTACTAATGCAGAGCAATAAAAATCATTTAAAAACGCAGTACGTAACTTAAACATTAGAGTTGTCTACTGAAATCATTATTGAAAGCACTTGCAGGTCATTTCTTTCCATAAATAGGTCTTTTGATGCGAAACGTGAAGAAAAAACTATAATATTCCAGATTTTTCTAATGCAAGAATGAACTTGTAAATCGCATACATAGAAATAAGCAAAGACAGATGAATATCTTTTACCGTAACAACGGTCTCAAATAAGATAACAAACAATTACCGATAACCATTTTCATTCATTCTTCAAATTCAGAAACTATTTCTACAACCTCATAAATTAAAATGACAGCTATAAACTTGCAAAGGAAATGAATTTCAAAGAAGTTACATCATGCTCGATGAGTCAAACCAAGTAAAAAATTATGGAAGTTTTCTAGAGTTAATAACGTATTGAAGACTTTATCATATAAAGCCGTGAAAGTATGCAAACGGGGTCATTCACGAATAATCAGTCATTCATTAATAGTCGGTCTATTTATAAAGCAATTGCAAACTATCCTTTTTGTTGATCACTACAAACTCTAAGGAAAGTAAAATTGCGTTCAAGGTCACTTTTATATTTTATATTTATTAAAACGATGTGTTTTTAAATTTAAGGGAATATGATGCGAAGTTTCTCGACTTTCTTCATCCATGATAATCTTTCACGTGTTTTTTTGTTAGTGGCTCGCAAGTAATTGATAAATTATATTTCGGCCACAGTCTAGCTTCTGTCATTTCTCCCACACCTCGTACGTTCAGAAGGGGTTATGTCAATTCATAACATTTCTATTGCTTTTGTAGCGGAATTCATGATGCATGCGAGATTTCCTATGGTTGAATACGTGCTTAATTTTTTATGTAAATAGTGGTTGATTGCAACATTGTGTTTTATAATGATGTTTGGTTTATAACCTAATACTTGTCGTTGTCACTAAAAAATTGGTTCTTTTTTTGGATTTAGCTACATTGTTTTAACCTTACTTTTATCTTGTCTTATTACATTGTAAACTATAGCTGTAACTGCTTTGGTGTATTATTAAATAAAATTACTTCTAATGAAAGATGTAAAAAAGCATCCTCCAGTTTATGTAAAGAATACGTAATATTGAAATCTGTTTTCCTTCTATTTGTGGTTTTGAAATAGTTCATGGACATGAGTTACATTCAAATAAGTATTATACAGAGATAAAGCTGTGCTTTTGTGTCTTTAAGATTATTACCCTTTATAAAGTTAAAAATTTACTGAAATGCCACGCTAAATGGACTCTACTATTTATAAAATTAGAATGTATAGAGTACATCAACATTAACTTTGCACATTTAAGCTTAATTTTCTTATTTTCATCTGGCTTCGATTTAACGTGACCCCTACACGTTAACCCACTTTTAAAAACGAAATTCTTTCAAAAAATCTACTATCCTAACACCACTGACGTTAGTTTAATCTCAGTACAGCAGCCAATGTTCATCGTCCATACAAATTAAAATTAAAAATCAAAAAGTAAAAATGTAAAAAATAAAAAAGTAAAAGGAAAAAATGATTAAGATCTTATATCTAAAGGAAATAACACAGTAAGTGACTCTGAAGGCGAAAGCTCGTGAAGCTGTTTTATATATTCATTTATCTATTTTGACGTTTGTAAATATTCTTTTGGGACTGTATATATTTCTACATGTGCGTAATATAAATTTCTTTGTTACTGAGGTTTCCAATTCTTTTCTATCTAGGTCATTCACCCCTCTCAACGAAGTTTTTGAGCTAGCCCCAACTCTGATATATTTGGGGTTCGATTCTAACATTCTGCCCTTGTGTTTTGTTGCGGTATTGGGTTTAGGCGATTTTCTATACTTACTGTGTTGTGCCCTTTTAGTTTGCATGGAATACCGTAATAAACGATTACTTTACTAGTTGACTTTATGATTGGCTTACTAGTGTTATGTACCTATTAGAATAATTATATAAGTATAGGCTTTGAACACTGTTGATTTATAAGGGTGGATAACTGAACTGACGTACTTGTATAAATATTTGGTAGTGATGCTAGTATTCTTACTTTTCTCTCTTTCTTATGTTAAAAAGGTTCTTGTAAGGTGAGCTCACCACCTGTACTGTAGCGTTAGTAAATAGATTAGGTGCCATCGCTGATATATGTATGTCGATAAATATAATATATCTTTTGTGTAAGCTATTTATATCATAATTATCGTTTGTTTCCTTTTTATATTTCTATGTTTTACTGTCGGGTTGTAAGTTCATCGGTTTCGTTTTGATTGACTCCCTCAACATTCACTGTGTTAATGCGGGCTTTCCTTTCTTTCTGTTTCTTCTTTTGAGTCGTTCTTTACTGATTCTCGTCCCTTTCTTTCTGGCTCGCTCGTTAAATGTGATAATAGATCATACAGGAATGATTGAGCACTAATTCTGTAAACAACCCAAAACCAGAGAATATGAAAAATTTCTAAATATTTAATTTCTGCAAAGAAATACCCTGTATAATATTCTAGTAACATGATGGGCTTAGTATAATTTATTTTTAGTACATAAGTAAAACCCGTGATGATACAAATAATTCCTTGTAATGCAATACAATTTTAAAATGCGTTCTAAATAAGTACGTTCTCTACTAATGAGGAGCAATAAAAACAATTTAAAAACGCAGTATGTAAATTAAACTTTAGAGCTTTTTACTGAAAACCTTATTAAAAGTGCTCGCAGTTAATTTCTTTCCATCGAGAGGACTTTTGATGTTATACCTGAAGAAAATACTATAATATTCCAGATTTTTCTAATGCGAGAATAAACTCATGAATCGTATTCATAGAAATAAGCAAATGACGGATGATATTCTTTCACCATAACAACGACCTCATAAATCAGATAACAAATAATTACCGATAACTATTTTCATTCATTCTTCCAACTCAGAAACTACTTTTAGAACCTCATAAATTAAAATAACAGCTAGAAACGCGCAAAAAGAACGAAATTTCGAAGAACTTACATCATACTCGATGAATCAAACCAAGTAGAAAATTATGGAAGTTTTCTAGAGGTTATGAAATATTGAAGACTTTATCATATAAAGCGGGTAAAAGTATGCAAATGGGATCATTCACGAATAATCAGTCATTTATTAATAGTCGGTCATTTTATAAAGCACTTGCCGACGATTCTTTTTGTTGGCAACTACGAACTGTAAGGAGAGTGCAATTGCGTGCAAAGTGCGTTGATATTTTATACCTATCAAAACAATGTATTTTTAAATTTAAGGGAATATGAAGCTCAACGTACTAAAGTAAATATCGTTGAAAGATTATTAAACGCAATTGAAAATCAGAATTAAGTTTATTGATAAATTAAATTTCCATACAATAAAGACAGATATCAATGACCCGTAAAGGAAGAAGATATGGATTTTCCAATGCAGTCTACGATTTAGTTTGAAGAACCTATTTTGAAAACACAAATCTTTTGCAGGACATTTGCGTACTGTAGTTTATTGAAATAGGTTAATTTGCATAAGTGTTCGGCATATAAGATTTTTTTGTAAATGGATAGTATAAGATTGTTTTGATGTCGATTTCCGATTAAATTCGACCATTAGCAAAGGTTCGTAATAGGGTATCTATAAGCTACACTCCTTTTAGGAAGTACGAGAAGTTATTGCAATTATCCATCCTCCATTCTATTTTTACTAATTTGTACATAGTGACACTTACATAAGAAAAGTATGCTCTCTATTAATCACTAATAAATATAAAAAGCTTTTTTTACTTAAGATATACTCTTTATTTATAGTTTTAATGCTTGTGTGTAAGTAGTGTCTATGGATAATGTGTGTTGAAGAAAGATGTTTGTGAATGTAGCAATTATTATTATTTGAAGGGTTGTTTATGAATATTTAATGCTATTATAATTATGAAGATAGAATTTCGTTGTTTTATTCAATCTCTGCTAGCAAAATAATACGAGCATCTTGAGGCAATAATTCACACAAATCATTTTTGTCCGTTTTTACTTAAACCAGGTAAGGTGGCGTTTCTTGTATAAGGTACCGTATGTTTATAACATTCGTCAGCTATGTGAGGAGTAGCACGTGACCACAATATACTATGTTTGTTTGGAGATCGTTAAAGCATTTCAAGGAAGCTTTGGTACTTCTAATTATCAATTGACCCTTGTTAAGAAATCGTAATTACAATCTAATAGTAGCAACAAAACAGAAGTTATTACGAAAGTCATTACATGGCAAGCATTGTCAAGCTAAACGCAACTTCTCCTCAATATACGTAAATTCATAACCAATAAACTTCTTCGACTTTCCTTACCCATGGTAAACTTTCACGTGTTTTTTTGTTACTGGCTGGCAAGTAATTGATGAATTGTTTTTTGGCTTCTATGTAACTTCTGTTATTTCTCCCATACCTCATGCTTTCAGAAGGGATTATGCGATTTTATAATATTCCTATTGCTTTTGTATCGAAATACATAAAGCCTACAAGATTTCCTATGACTCAATACGTGCTTAATTTTTTTATTTAAATAGGTTGGTACATTGCAACATTGTGTTTTATAGTGATGGTAATATTTCCTGTTTTCACTAAATAATTCGCTCTTTCTATGGATTTAACTACATTGTGATAACCTTACTTTCATCTTGTCTTGTTACATTGTAAACCATTGCTGTAATTGCTATTAAATAAAATTATTTAAAATTATTTATTAAAATTAATTATAATTACAGGTGTAAAAATGCAACTTTAAATTTATGTAAAGAATGCGTAGTATTGAAATCTGTTTTCCTTCAATTTGTGCTTTTGAAATAGTTCATGAACCTGAGTTACATTCAAATAAGTATTTTGCAAAGATAAAGCTATGATTTTGTGTTTTTAAGATTATTGCCTTTTACAAAGTTAAAAATTTACGAAAATACCATGCTTAAATGGACTCTACTGTTTATGAAATTAGAATATATAAAGTACATCAACATTAACTTAGCACATATAAGATTAATTTTCTCCTTTTACATCCGGTTTCGATTTAACGTGACCCCAACGCGTTACACGCTCCTTTAAAAACGAGATTTTTTCAAAAAATCTACTATCCTAACACCACTGATGTTAGTTTAGTCTCAGTACAATAGCCAATGTTCTTCGTTCATACAAATTAAAATTAAAAGTAGAAAAGTAAAAATATAAAAAATAAAAAGGTAAAAGAAAAAAATGGCTAAGATTTTTATATCAAAAAGAAATAACACAGCAAGTGCCGCTAAAGGCCAAAGGTCGTGTAGTTGCTTTCTCTATTCACTAAGGGAATAGAACACTTACAGTGGGAGATGCAGCATTAAGACTTCCAGTACCCCTAACTGTTGCGATGGCGATTGGTCGAACTGCTACCGTAACTCTTGATGGAGTTCCGAACCCCAAGTCTAACGCTAAAAATTGTTTGAGGAACAACCCTGTGAAATTGAAAATAGATAGCAATAAAAAGAATTAGAATAAAAATTTTGGAATTGGAAGACAGAGCACAGAAACAAATGTTGTTACCAAATAAAAAAATTGGTATGTCTAGTCACGCAAATGTGGCTTAACAGATGTCGGTTGGAAACCATCTTTTTCAGATGAGACTTAAGATGAACAGCCAAGGAAAGGTAGGTTGGTGTTGTCGGGAGCCTGTTTGAAAAATATAGGATGTGATCTCTTACGGCATTATTTTTGTTTTTCCTTTTTTTGTGATTTATAAAACACATAATGGACCAGAAATATGTTCAATTATGTCTTACATAGAGCTCAAACATTGCTTTGGTGTTTTAAACTTTATATTACTCTTATAAAACTAAAAGTTTATTGAAGTGTCATACTTAATTAACATTACTATTGATGAAGTGAGAATATACATGGTAGATCAACTTTAATTTTGTCTATTGAAGATTAATTTTCTCACATTCCATCTGGTTTTATTTAACGTAACGCCGACACTTTACAGGATTTTCATCGACAATACGTATTATCGGAGTTAAAACCTTAATTGTCCACCGAAAATAAATAAACGCATTTATAATAAAGCTTTGGGGCAGTTTCAAAGATAAAAATTTCTTATAAATCATTTAACATGCCTTGGTGGCTGAATTTGAAGAACATGTAACTATTGTTCAGATTATTGATCATTCTTCACTAAGACTTAAATTTCTCTTGAGGATTGTGTTACATTTGTTGACGTTTTTGCTATTACGCATTAAAATAAGCCAATTTATTGGTTGTTACAGTTCCACGGCTTTGTTTGAGTTAATTAAAAAGGTATTGAAATACGATGCCTATAAAGGCATATTCCTGTGTTAGATAACGTTTCAACCAAAACCGCTGGTTCTTATATTACACAAAGTACCTAAAAATCGTGATTTTCCATTATTTGCAGCTACTTCTTAAAAAGGTTTCAATTATAAAAAAATATTAGAGTAGTAAATTAGTTTCATATAATTTATCGATGAAGCTAAAATATACTTTATCGAGAAGGAAACCATAATAATACTATACGTTTTTAGTATCCCTTTATTGCTTGCAATGTCGTTAATAAACTCGATAATAAAATTAATGAAATTTTTAAATTGGATGTGTCATTGATGGGCCATAAATTTTTTTATTATATTACCACTTTAATAGAAAGATATTCTATGTTCATTGTGTAAAATTTAGCGACATGCCATTATAAACATTTTCAATTCTCGCAGCTCTTGCTGTTTGGAGAGTCCTTGTTTGTTAAAAGCGCAATAAGACTTTAGCAGCTATATAAATATAATATAATTTTAATCACCGTGTATAAGGAAGCTTTAGGTACTAATACGCTTCATTTAAAGGCATATTGGATAAATTCGTCATTTACTTCTAAACATAGGGTTTATATTGTTTAGATAATGTTAAACACCATGTATATTAAAGCAGTGGAAAATAGTACGCTTAATTAAAAGCCTACTGTGTAGATTTAAATCATTTAATTAGAATGTAGGGTTTGTATATAATCATAATCAACGTGTAGAAGGAAGTAATGTAGAATTTAATTAGATAATAAGCACTATTAAAACCGTGGAGCATAAAAATTTATTCGTTTCGTTAAAAATAAGGGATTTAAATTATTCACTAGACGCTTTCTATAAAAAGAAGCAGCGTTAAAAGGTTCAATTTGTATTTAATTTAATCATTCCAAGTACTAAAACTATCGAGAAATTATAAAAGACGAGGGGAAGGCACGCAAAAGCCTTCAGCGTATTAGAACAAGGAACACCTGCAAAGATAACGATGTATATGATAGTCGATAAGCTCCAAGCTATATGAGTGCAAGTAAGAAAGCGAGTTTGTGGTATAGAGACAAGCGAGATGGAATGCATTGGTAGATAATGAGGGGAAATGTGTAAAACGAAAGCACAGGTTGTAGATAGAATGAACAGACTAGATTGGCGGTTAAGGTTGAAATAAGATGCAAACAGGAGAGGTGGAAACATAACAATTTCTATGTAAAATTAGTTAGTTGTTCTCGGACGTGTTGCAAGACTAGTGCAAATTTCAGTAGAATCATTGTGCCGAGCCTTCGGAAGGGAAAATAGAATGCGAATTTCTTAAAATCGTCCGTCGCGGGACAAATTTGACTTGCAAGCGAGCCATTATAAAAACCCGTGCTGATAGGAGTTTAGCTCTCTTTTACTTTTGATTTTATGCGATACTTCAAACAGTTTTGCTCTTTATTTTTTGATTCTATTCGATACCTCCAGCAAAATAGATGGTGATTACGTGCTACTATAACAGTTATTATGCATTAGTGCACTTAGAGAAGATAAAATAAAGGTAATAAAGTCTAGTCATATTTGCGGGTATTACTGTACCAATTATCCAAATTAATAACGATAAATAAATAAATAGAAGTATGCAGTTTTGGGTATAGCGTGAAAGAATTTTGAATTTCAGTGCTATTTTTCGGGGGTGTTAGTAATCAAATGTTATTCGCAAACGTGATTGGATCCACCAAACAAGATTTAGATATACATAGATGAAGTCCTGAGAAGCCCTGAAACCTTTTTAGACGAATGGTAGTGTAGAAAAATTTTAAAGGCGGTCAGAATCCGAAGACGTAAACATAAACCAGCTGGAATGGTGGGATTAGCAAGGACGATGTACATTGGAGCCACGAGTGCAGTAACCTTCAGGTAACTTATGCATTGTTGTTCGATCTTTGATTTTGGTGTGTGTTGAATATCTTTATAATTTGTTTGATAAAGATGGACAGTAGTTAATTTGTATAAACAACAAATTTTGAATTTTAAGGTAAAATTTTCTGGTATAAGTAGAAAGGAGTATTTATCAGGTTTATGTTTTTGATTATGATGAAACTTTGGTTCTGTCTTTGAGCTCAATTAGACTAACCTGTTAAATTAACGTAAAGGGGTGGGAGATGCTTCCTTTTATTCAGACTCAGGTCTGCAAATATTGGTAACTTAATTAGTATGCATCCTACAAGAACTCTAATTCCGGATGCAAATTAAAAGGATGACAAATATGAACTTGAAATTTTATGATGCTGAAATTTATGCTGAAATTTAATTTTGAAATTTTAATGTATTGTGAATATTGGTGTAAATAGAGTTAACGTTGATGTTTGTGGTAGGAATCTGTTTTTTTTTATGAATGAGGATGAAAGTTTTAACTAGGTGAGCAGCCGAGGCGGAAGGATTCAAGAGGCGATATTCAGGTAAGAAATCGAATATCAGAGGAGATTTCACCGTAGTAACGAGAATCACAGCAATATATATATATATATATATATATATATATATTGCTATGATAATAAGGTTATTTAAGGTCATATAAGGTCACAAGGGAGGATTATCTAATGTAAATATCATAAAAACCATGAAAAACAAACATTTAAACCCAAAGTTGTACATAATTCATTCGCTATGTAAAAGCAAATACAAATCACTCTGTATAAAATCAATAACGAGCTACAATTAATTAAAGAAAGCTCATTCCGCAATAACTTCACTACATTCATTAAAATAATTAATTGCGGAAGCAATCCAATCATTTTAGAACATTTAAAAACTTTCTTAAGCTCAAAAACAAATACGAATTCAACATATTTGAAGAAAAATAAGCGTGAAATGCAATTTCTTTCAATCTAAACGCATTCGCGTAAAGAAGTAAATAAACGCGTGTAAATTTATACCAGTTTTTAATAATACGACATTTAAAATAAACTTATTTTATTAGGTATAAATATTTGTGGCGAAGGCATTACGTGGGGTTTCGACCGTACGAAAAATACAATTTGTTAATTAAGACCCTCTAGGAAGTTCAGATATACGTGTAATTCAGAACGTACACAAAGTGCCAGATTCAATAAAACCAGCATATGTAAATAAAGTATGGATACTAGACGCGACGGAATACGTGCAATTTAGAACGTAGATATATTAGATCGTGAAAAATGCAACTGGTTGCAGATATACAACCATGATTGCAACTCCTTTTTCCACGTACGAGCAACTCATAGCGTTGCGTCAAGCAATCGGAACGCGTGGAACGTTCTGAAAGGAATTTTATTCTATAAAACTAACGAAGCAGATTAAGGAGCATCATTTTTATAATTCGCGCGCCAACTGTGCTAGTTGAAAGAAAATTATTACGTGAATAGAATTTTAGTGAAAGTTATAAGTTTAAGAAATTGAAACGTATCAAAAATGTATAATTTCAAGTGAAATAAATAGTAAAGTGCGCGTTGTAATAAGTGTGTATAGAATTTTGACGTTGATATAAACGTAAGTCTAGAAATAATTAATATAAATAAAAATCTTTGCAATATATTAATTTAGGACATCAAATTACTGGGTAAATACCTCTAAGTTAATGGTTAACGTTTCAAATTACTGGTTAAAGGCTTTAAGTTAATGGTTTACATTCCAAGGTACTGGCAAACGACTCTAAGTGCTGGTAAATACTCTAAATAAATGGTTAATACACCAAATTACTGAGTAAACGACTCTAATTACTGGGTAAATACTTCAAGTTACTGGCTAACGACTACAGGTTACGACGTAAATACTCTAAATAAAGGTAAAATACTCTAAGTGCAGGGTTAATACTTCAAATTATTGGGCAAACGACTCCCAGTTGCTGGTAAATATTTCCTAGTACTGGATTAATACGCTAATTTGCTGCTACTGAGCAAACGACCGATTTGGACCAGGAAGCTTCAGCAAGAAAAACCGGAGAAATATAAGGTTAGAACTACTTATTCTATTTATAGTATGTTGCATTTATAATTTTACATAATTTGTATATTCAGAAATGAGCTTAAAACTTGCATGTGATTAAAATATTTTGTGTAAAAGGTCAACAAAAATTTGGTTGGTAGGTAGAATTATGTTTAAGAAAATGAATATTTCTTTGAACGTTCAAGGAAACTATTCGTGGTAAGATACAATTGTTTTTGCTGGCTTTAATTGCTATAAAAAGGTATAAAAAGCTATAATCTTCGTAAAGAGCTAATTCAATAGGAATACTTACTTTAATTTTGATTTAAAAGTTCTATAAAAAGTAAATAATATTATAAAGGACGTAGATTTGTAAATTGTAATTTCATTTAGTACATTATACAAATTCTCGGTGAATTTAGTTTATTTTATTCGGAGGTATTGAGTGTTGAAGAGGAGTGAATAAAAAAACTTCTCTGTTATGTCGTCGTTTACTCTGTGCGTGGTATCACTGAGCTAGTCGAGTCATAAATTTAATTGTGTTAATTTTAAATTATTCTAAAGGCACAGAGAGGTGGCGATCAGCAGGCAATTGATCGTTGTACATCTGGCGAGGGGCGATATCGTAGCAATATATATTTATATATATATATAAATTATATATATTGCTGTGTTAATAAGGTCCTTTAGGGGTAGTTAGGACCAAAAGTATAGCGCACTTTATATAAAATACATGAGGGCTCAGAAAACGAGACAGTTTTCTGAAGAAAACAAGAAATACAATGATTAGACTGAAAAGTAAATAACAACGCCCTGTATATAAATCATAATCATAATTAATTTAGTTAATGAAAAATATTTTGAAGATTTATTTGAATAAACAAATTCGCAAGTCGTTAAATAATATAAACGCAAGCTGAAACGCGACACGCATGGATAACGCATCATTATTACATCAAGGATCCCAATTAAAACAAGCAGGTTTAAAAATGCGTAAGATAGCAGACGCATATAATTTAATGCATAAATTGTATTAAGTGTCTACGTGACTAGAAATTTAAAATCGACATCTGATTTATTGGAAACAAGCAAGGCATGGTAATTAAAATCAAAGTTCACCAAATCTATTGGAACAAACAATGGTTTACTTATCTAGAAGTATGAAAATCTAAAAGAATCAATGTTATTAACCCGAAATGGTACGTGACCAAAGCAACGCGTTGATGTTAACATACAATATAATACGATGGAATATCCGAAACCTGGTATGAACGTTTTATACACAACAACGAACTTTGCGCTTGTCAATAGATAGACGGTGCATTTAAATATGACCGGATTTGTAAACAAAACATTTCGCATGAGGTACCTGAATCAATGAAGTAAAGCTCTCAAAATTTGCCACTGTAAAAACTCTAGTCCTTGAAAAGTTACATCTGGCGTAGACGCGAGGTTAGGTGTATATTCCGGATATTTTTATTTCACAAAGGAAAATCTTAACAATTATTATTAATTTATACTACTCGAACGTAAAACTTGTAAGAGTATAACCCTAAAATAAATTTGTGTAGGAAAATGAAATATTTACAAGTGCTAACAAAAACTGTATAATTATATCTGAATATTTCTTACCATCATAACCTTAATGATGGGCCGTTAGGTATTAATGCCAGCGGAACTGTTTAAACATTGTTCCTATAGAAATATTTTAAAAAACACAATAGAATTAATAGTATATTATTCAACATACGGTAATGTAGGCAATAACTCACGCGGATGAAGTTTGCGGCACGAGCCGAAGGCGAGTGCCGTAATTCATCAAGTGAGTTATTGTCATTACCGTATGTTGAATACTATACTTTATCTACGACTATAAGCACAGTAACAAGTTTTAATAAACACATGTAATCAAGATTATTTTAAAAAAATTATAGTACAAATTTGTTTGACATTACGTAAATGTCAATGAGCATGGCTATTTTGATATTTTTGGTAGGTAATTAAATAGAAATATAAGCTGGAAGCGTGAGTTATTATAACTCACGCTCATAACTCACGGTGTTTAATTATGAACACTATTACTTGTTCAAAAGTATATGAATATTGGTATTATAACTAAATAGGAGTAGATAAAGTATATTACATATCATTCAGAAACGACAGGTACGACCTTATCATATTGATATCAAACGGAAAAGAGCTCTGAAAACCAGGTAAGTGAAAACGAGAATTTTTAAGGGAGGGAGGAAAACAACTCTTGGTATTGACGTTTAGTACAGAGGTCAACATTCACAGCAGTTGTGTGTGTAAAATTTATTCGCCAATGAATTGAAAGAAAGTTTCAAAAATAATAACATGACCAAACCTATGAACTAGACTAAAACATAGAGAATAAATGTATAACAATTATGAGCATAATATTTTATTTAAATAAAATGTAAATTGTAAGAGAGAGAGAGACTAACCGCGTATAGACAACTTTACTAGCGACTGAAAAGAAAATTTTATTTGGTGCCTTAAAAATAAATTGTAAAAGAAAACTCGTATAAAGATTGAAATTTGAAGAGTGAATCCAAGAGATTTAATTGCCGCAAGAAAAGTGAAAGGGTACGTTAATATTTAGAAAACCTCCAAAACTTTTCTTATATATGTCACAAAACCTTCCTTAAAAGTAATTTAGATAATTTTAATATTCTCCGATTATCGTCTCAATGTGACTGATCAGTAGGCTTGAGCAAACTTTTTGTAATGATCAAACCACCAAGATATTTGATCTCAAAGGATTATCTACTTACAAATAACTTTGTATATGCAAAATCTTATACTAAGCTTAATCTACGTAATAATAACACAAATTGTTTCTCTAAGCGTAAACAACGTTATGCTTACGCTTTGGATCGTCAAATTGTTACTGGTATTCATGCCTTCAATACAACGTGTTTTTGATTATAATTGACATCTAAAGATCATTTTCATTTTAAAATAACTGCATCGAAATGTTCCTGGTTCTATTTTAGATTTTCATTTTATTTAATTTGTCTATGTCGAAATCCACTTTATCAGTTTTCGAAAGTACTTCTATTTTAATAGATTAAAATATCAAGGTGACTTTGCGGCAAGTTCAATTATATTTTATAATGGAACAATAAGTACGTCGTCAGTGCTCTGCATAAAATAGCGATTTAGTAACTAGTTATGAATGACCGAATGTTGAAAGATGGCTTGACATTATCTATCAGCTTTAAATAATAAAATCTTAAATACGCCATTCATCTCTAATTTTTCAATTACATTTTAGGAGGTCTGGCTTATCTCATGATGTAATAATTAACTGTAATTTTGTATGTTGTTATCTTTAATTGCCTGGTCAGATTAAGATTTATTGCAATGATAAAGTTTTCCTGTTTATTACTAATAAATGGAACTGCTTGGCGTTTATCTCTCCGTATATGGGTTTCTATTACAATTTATGGCCATTAAGAACATGTTATCTTATCTGGTTGTTAGTTTTACCGGTGTTGTCACGTTCCACGAACTTACTGAGTTGATGAGTATTAATGTGTATTAATTCACCCAATTGGGGTTTTTTATTCTGTAACTAATATCCGTGTGTGAATTTTCATATTCACTGTTATTAAAAACTTCCAGAATTTTTTATATTGATAAATGTATGCGTCACGTTACTAAGAAATGTTTTTAAAAGTCATTAAATAAATTGATTATTTGTATCAATAACTAACGCCCCAATTCAAAGAATAAAAGTAAGATAAGATAAAAATATTTTAATAGCCTTGCGTACAAAATACGAAAGAAGGATCCCGCGAACTTTAATTTCATGTATTAGAAAAGATAAACGACGGTTTACGATAGATATAAATCAGGACAGCCGCGGCAGCTTTACACTAACTAATTAGACCATTAAACGTCGACATGCTTGTAAATATTACATCAATCAGAGTGACTAATCAAACGAAGTAAATCTGGAAAGGTCTAAAATATGAGGTACTGATTTAATTTTTGTACATAAACCGGAACTAAATTAGATCGGAATTCATTCATTTCAAGACATCAAACATGTCACTTTGAGTAAACATTGATTCTTCAAACGTGTAAGTTAGAGTAATTTATAATTAATTTTACGACACGCAATAAGTAACGTAGAGCTTTGCATAAATATGCAACATAATTATTTTGTAAAACACCACGAGAATTGAAAATCTTTGACATAGATAATCTTGATGCAAGAATACGCTAAGTTTATGATTATAACTAAAGATGCACCTTGCAAACTGATGTTCTAACTTCAAATGGAGATTTAGGATGGGCAGGAAGAATTTTATACCGTTGATGATAATGGAAAGCAGGATTGATAAGCGCTATTTTCGCAGATATAAATTATGGTTTGTGTTTGTAACTGATAAAAACATTTAAATATTTGTAACTCAACTTAAAATAAGTTCTTAATCTTATAAAAAATTTTTTCTGAAACCACTAATTACCAGCAAATTTTGAGGTTAAAGTTCGAAACATTTTGACCTCTACTAAATGATCTGTGCAGTGTCATTGGTCAATTACACTCACAAACGTGGTAATAAAGGATCTGTAGATTATTCACTTATAAATTAGAGAGAATTTTGTACCTGTTAGCATAGATTAAGTAAGTTTTATTTTTAAATAACGTTTAGAAATAATTTAAGCTGTAAACTGTTCTATAAATTCTTTTGTATGAAAGAAAAATGTTTTTGAATTCATAAATGTATCTTGAGATTTCTGTGATTCATTTCATTTTCTAAAGTCCGCATCGTAATTTCTGTTGAGTTAGTCAGGCAAGGAAAAGGAAAGTAAGATAGTAATTTCATATTTTCTATTGCATTCTTGTTAATACAGTTTGCTGTACTTAAGCCGCAGCTATAATTTAAAGGGCGCTCGTACTCATAGGCGTATCACAGCAGTATTAGCGACGCCCAACGCGAGGCTTAGTCACGGCAATTTTAGCGGCTTCCCAACTTAGTGGTTGACTTATTCTCTCAGAGACCCCATCGACATTTCGGGCACGCCTTCACACAGGTAAAAACTCAACCTGTTGTGGTTGATAGAAGTTACCAACATTAGTCACTTTCTAACGACAACGGTAGTCACATCCCAGTTCTTTAGTAAAAAAACCTGTTTCTTCACTAACAACCTAGGTGTTTCGATAAAGTCGCGTTAACTTCGCGTACCTGCACTTTAACGTCGTTCCGCTCTATGGTCTAGTTTGATAGTTTGCTGCCTGTTGTCTAATAATGATCTAGACCTCTTTCTTTAACTATTTGGGGTTTTTAAAAAATTTTTCACTCTAGGATCATTGGATGATATTGTTCATTCTTGCGGATTGTGCGTCTAAACTACAATAATTTCGAGATCAATGTTGTGCTATCCGTGTGAACACTTACTTTGTTCCTATACTTCTACCAAAACCTGCGGATTCATTGTTCACAAAGCATTAAATTTATGACTGTTTGAGACTGTGATTTTCTGGGGTGTATGTTTGCATGGTTACTGTTTCTCGAACACGTGTGAATTTGTACAAATAACTTTATTGTGACGGTTATTTCCGATGACTACCTGTAATTTTTCTGAATTTAATACGAAGCGGCGTTAGTCTCGATATTTATTACCGTTTGTATTTAATAAACCGGGTGCTTCCCTATTCATCCTATCATTATAATTTAATGTTCTATTAAAATATCAATGTTATTAAATTAAACAGTGTTTTCGTGCTATAAACTCATTTAACTGACTGATATTAATAAACCATTTTATGCTACTTAATACTTCCCTAATTAACGGGCTAGTGTAACACCTTCCAGCTTTGTATTCCTTAGCGCCTTACGCATTGGAATATAGTAGGTGCTTGTATGCCTCTCAAATTTGATTTATAAAATATCATTATTGTTCCATATCAGTTACGTATTCTAATGTAATTTTGTGTTATCTAGTATCTAAAACTTTTACTCAATTTACATGTTTTAACAGCCTCTTGGAAGAAATTCTTGCAGGGTTACTCAAACTGTAAACATGAATTAAATGTTAACCTCTTCTTCGTTAGTACAAGGAGTGATGGAGTAGTTGAAGGTTTAGGGTTTAACATCCTCAAAGTCAAAGTATACCGCAAATTCTAAGTGTCTACAAAAGACTTGATCACCCAAACTATTTGTATCTGTAACCTTTATTTCAGCCAATGAAGAAAAAGACATCGTAGCAGGTGTACTAATTATCAAGATAATAACCAAGATGGACTATGGACGGGTATTTAGTAGAATGCAGCTATTCGAAGGAAATTCCATGCTTCAGTATGTCAATTTTACATCTTATATAAACCGCAAAGTGGACGTCTTTGCTAAGTATGATTGCGATAGCTATTTACGATATTACCACTTGTGCATTTTACCGCAGTATAGAAAAAAAGGTAAAGTAAAATAAACAACGTACCACCAGATTGTTACACTACTCTTTGTCTTACATCAATCATTTAAATTGGATGTAGTTACGCAACAGTAAACCAATGGACAGAAAGTGTTTTAGATGTTTAAATTTTTGTAAAACATTCTATTACACTCTACAAAAGCAACATCCACAAGTGGCTTTCTGTACAGGTTATATAAAAACTAATATATATTGTACAACAAACTTTTAATTGTTTATATGAGTTTAAATGTAACTTGGTCCACGATTGCTAAAAAATATTATGTTCGTTCTGTAGAATAGCAACAATAGACTATACGAGTTAGGTTTTGGCCTTTGCGAGCTGCCTTTTTAAAAAGTCTTCTTCCAAAAGCTCTTCTAACAAATTTATTTAAACAGAAATTACAAGTGGAAATTTAATTTACAAGTACTGTATCAAAAATATTCTACTTTGAAAGTATTATTAATTGAACTAAATTAGGACGAGTAGCTTGAACAACCAACAATGCTAAAGTTGCGAGGCTCAAGACTGCCTGACCATCTTGAGTTTTCCAGGATATTTATGTTGTCCCTATCCCTCACATTGCTTGTGGGAAATGCAGAGCTCATGTCTGCTTATTTCTTGATTCATTTATACAATACAAAATAACAATCTTAATTCTAGTAATTACGGTTTTATAACCTACTGAGACCTGCACCTGCACTGTAAGGTTGCATCTGGAATACAATGTATTCACATCCGTTCTCATGTCTTTCGTCTGACTTCTATTAACCATTTATTATCTATCCTTGAATTATACAATGTTGCGAGTTAATTTAAGATTCAATAATTCCATTTAATTATACATATATTTGATTTGGGCGATATGTAACTTACGTCAGATGACGCTTAGTCTACAGAAGTTTATTGTCAAAGTAGGCATTTGTGACAGGTAATCTACGTATGTGTAGTATGATAAATCAACAACTGGTGGTATTCTATATAAAAAGAAACAAATAGCGTTATAGAAAATATATTTTGAATAAAATAGTTTAACTAAAGCCAAACTTGTTTTTTTTAAAGATAAAATGCATACGTATTTTGTTTGAAAGTTACTAGGATAAGTGCTTAAAACTGAAGACTGGTTTTTAACTCTTCTTTTAGCTGAACGCCCAGTGCACCCAAGAATGTTTCAATGTTATCTGCTACAGAATCATTACTCAACAAGCTTATGCAAAAAATTTAAACAGTCTTTTGGTACTAAATGATGCATGGACTTCCGGTCTTGAAGTTTTCTCTGCTTATGGGCTTTTCCCTCGAGTCATATCCGTGTAAATCTACCAGAAAATAATTTAATGTTATTACCACATTTCACAACTATACCTTGTCTAGGCCTTCTCTAACGAGGCCTAGCAGATTGTTGCTGTTGATACGTTTTGTCGTTTCTTTTAGCATAGAGTTAGTTTTGTTCAGCTTCTTGCCAATGTTGACCTTAACAAAGACTTCGTAAATACTCCCTGTATGTTTGTTGTGCTTTGTTTTGAATTTTTCTTAATCTTCTTTGGAAATTAAACCACTCCTAGTTTTAAAATCGTGTTTATTTACGTTTCGATCCATCATGATCGAGGATCGTTGTCAAAATAATAAAAAATTTTAAGTTTCACATTTATGACATAAATTGATGGTGATTTTGATTTATTAATGTTTGATTTGAATACATTAGGTGAAAATTTTAGCGTTTAGAAGAATGAGTGTCTTCAATTTGTGTTGCGTCCTGGTGCGACTTTGGAGGTATCCAATACGCTTGACGTGAAATCAGCTGATTAAATTTTATACAGTTAAATTTCATATAAATTCATTGACTTGAACATGTTTCTATTTATACGATTGAGAGGATCGTTATTAAAGTGTGCAATTACGTTACCGTAAGGTTTAAGCAGCGTGTTTTTATATTTATCTTGGGGAGGAAAACATACCACTAAATATCATGGAAGTAGGATAGTTTACCTCCACCTATGTCATAGATCGGAACGTTAATAAAGACGATTTTAACAACTATGAGTGGTTTAATTCCCAAAAAAGATTTAAAAAAAAGTCTGTATTTTAGGTCACTTTTAACAAATATTGTTGAAGCATTAGACTTCCTTATCTGAATTATTTTAAACTTTAACCAGTTCACTTGTTACACTCTTTTTACCGTTTGTTATTGTATTTTAAGTTTGGCGTACTAAAAAGGCTTCTTTTTCTAAATTGTCGACATGGAGCTTGCTTTTTTCTACAGCATTTAACTACTTTCACATAATCAACAGCAATATAAAGTCGTTATTGCAATTTAAAGCTTGACTCGATTTCTGGAGAACCTTAATCATTTTTTAAAAAACTTTGCCCAGGGACCAAGAAATGTTGAGTTATATCTTCCAAGGTGGGACGTGCCTCAAACAACCATTAACATCCAAATTATCTTAATATTTCGCTTTTTACCCCCACGGAAATAGAACCACATAATCAAATGTTTTGTTCCTTGTGGTACATTCTTAATGATATGTTTCCTTAAACATGACCTAATTCCTTGGGCCTCACGTCCGGCGTTTGCCTCTACCCTCCTGCAGCAAAATCCTTTGTGCTCAGAATAATAAATTTCAAAGTTATGGGATCATAAATAAATAAAATTCTGTCGCTTGGTTTACCATTGCGTAACTAGGTCCAATTGATCTTCTAAACCTATTTAGAGCAGAGATGTCTTGCGTGCCAACTTTTGCACCTTAATGACTAGTTGAACAGTACGTAAGAACCTTAACGCTATACCGCCAAAACAAGTATTCAGGTAAGTTTACTGTTGGTGACACACACATACATAGATTTCTTGTAACATAGTTCGAATACCCGTCATAGTACAACAACTCACACCAAATGATTATTTAGGCAAATAAATCTATGCTAGTACGAGCACAAAATCACCCAATTTTACGTGCAAATTTTTATAAATGAATCTAAGCTCTATTCTGCTCTTTTCGGTACCAGGGCTATCTATTAGAAATCACAATTCCTGGTATCCCTGATTAACCATAGCTGCATAGAACAGTTTAATATTTATTCAAAAGACGCAGAACTCATTTGATACATATCCTACGCCTCTCAAAATCAAACATCCACTCTTAATGATTGAATAATACTCAAGAGGTAACCTCGGGTATGATCCTTTACAGAAGATGGCGGTTCTCACCATAGCTACTTAAAACACCTGTTGAGCAGAGTAGATTAAATGCTCAAATGAACGTTTCTTTAAATGCACAAATGCACCTGACGTAATCTTCAAATATTTTCCTATTCTTTGTTACTGACTTGCAATCCATTCATATTTAGTTCCGCTTAAAATAGTTTTCTCATCATTAGGTCTTCAGTCCTGGAACTGGTTAGACGCGTACCATCATTGTTTCCTATTCTGAACTAACCTACACATTTCCCTGAAATTTGCACAGTCTGCATCTATAACTATCTGATCTAGGTCTACATCTACCTCTTTTTTCCTATCTCTGCTTGTAATATATCCCATACTATTCCCCAAAAATGCCTTAGAACGTATTCTGCCCTTCTATTTCTCTTATTTTTTCCCCCAGATATCCTTGTTCCCTTACTATTTCTATAACCTATTTGTTATTATCTTTGTCTGTCCATGCTATCGTCCTCATACATCTGAAGCACAGCATTTCAAAAAGCTGCTACCGTTTTTCTGTCTGCGTTTCAGACTGCCCGTATTTCATAGGCATACTGTGCTGTGCTCCACACATATGCTTTCAGCAATTTTCTTCTTGTTTTATGTTTGTTGTCTTTTCTCATAAACGCTGTGTTTTCTTGTTAGATGCAGTTCAGTCACTTTCTATTGTTTTACAATTATATACCCTATTTCTCCAACCTTCAGTGGTTGTGAAGAGAGGTAAGCAGCCTGTGGCTGCCAAATTCCCCCAACACTTAACCATTTACCGATTTAATATATTTTCCAATATATCTTTTCGCACAGTCCTCATTAGTTGCAGATATTTCGCAACCAACAACTAGTTGTTTATACTAATCATCAGATTTATCTGCGCTTATTTTTTCGTCATTAAGTTTTCCGTCTCAAAACTGGTTGGACACGTACCTGCACTTATTTATATTCTGAGCTAGCCTACATAGTTTCCTTAAAATCTCACACAGCATGTGTATACAGCTCGTTCCCCTCCTATTGTTTTCTAATTTTATGCCCTATTTCAGCAAGATTCAGTGAAGGGGTTAAGCAACCTGTGGCTACCAAGATCCCCCAACACTTAGACATTTGCCGAAGTAATGGTTTTCCAGTAAATCCTATCACACACTTAACATTATTCGAGAATATTGCTCAGCCAATTCTTGTAGTTACTTATAATGCTCATCACAGTTATTTTTTCGTCATAAGTTTATCCATCTTGGGATTGGTTGGATGCGTACCTCCATTGATTTTTATTCAGGGCTAGCCTACACATCTCCCTGAAACCCCTACAGCCTACATCTTTTACTATCTGTGTGCAGTAGTCTAACCTAGGTCTTCCTCTTTTTCTCTTTTTTCCTATCTCTGCTTCTAATATATTCCGCACTATTCCATCATGCCGTAGTATGTGGCCTATCATCTTATCTCTCCTATTTTTTACCATTTTCCACATATTTCTTTCTTCCCCTACCATTTTTAGTACCTCTTCGTCCTTAACTTTTTCTGTCCATGATATCTTCATCAAACGTCTGTAGCACCACATTTCAAAGGCTTCTACCTTTTTCTTGTCCGCTTCTCCTACTGTCCAGGCTTCACAGCCGTACAGTGCTGTGCTCCACACATATGTTTTAAGCAATCTTTTCCTTGTTTCTATGTTTGTGGTCTTTGAGCACAGTAGTTGCTTTTTCTTGTTAAATGTAGCACGACCTTGTGCTAATCTTTGTTTTATATCTTTTGTGCTTTTCCCATCTTGCATTATTTGGCTTCCTAGGTAGCAGAAATCCTTAACCTCTTGTAAGTTAGTGTTACATACTTGTATTCTTGTTTTGGATTTATTTTCCCCACCTTTGCATACTAGAACTTTAGTTTTAGTTTTGTTAATTTTCATACCGTATCTCTCTGTTAGAACCGTTTCCATTTCATTAAGAGCAGCTTCTAACTCTTTCTTACTAGCCGCTAATACCGCTATATCATCTGCAAATCTAAGCATATCAATTTTTTGTCCCTGCATAGTAATTCCAAATGTCTTCCTGCATTTGACAGTATTCATTGCGTCTTCTATGTACAAGTTAAAAATCAATGGGGATAGGGCACATCCCTGTCTCACCCCTTTCCTAATGTTTACTTCTCTACGTTCCTGCTCTAATTCTATTACTGCTGTTTGCTCTTTGTATAAGCTATGTACTATTCGTCTATCCCTATAGCTCATTCCCATCTTTTTGAGTATTTCAAACATTTTTTTCCATTTTACATTGTCGAATGCTTTTTCCAGATATACAAACCCTATATACACGCTTTCCCCTTTTTCTATTGTTTTCTCCATTATCACTCTCAGAGCTAAAATAGTCTCCCGTGTTCCCCTGTTTCGCCTAAACCCAAATTGGTCTTCTCCTAGTATTTCTTCCGCCCGTTTTTCCATTCGTCTTTGCACAATTCTAGTTAATATTTTTGACACGTGTGCTGTCAAACTTATTGTTCGAAAATTTTCACATCTATCCGCACCTTTCTTTTTTGGTATAGTTACTATGAGGCTACGTTTGAAATCTTTGGGTATCTCGCCTGTCTCATACATATAGCTTACAAGTTGGAAGAGACGTTCTGTTACTGCTTGTCCAGCGGCTTTTAGAGTTTCAGCTTGCACCTTATCTGTACCCGGCGCCTTACCATTTTTCAGACTCTTTAATGCTAATTCAAACTCCTCTCTAAGTATAGGATATCCCAAGTCATCATTTTCAATGTCTGATTCCTGCTCTAATGCAGTTAGTTCCTCTCCTGCATATAAATTCCCTATATATTCTTGCCATCTACCCACTTTCTCTACGTTTTCTATGATGACGTTTCCTTGTGCGTCCCTTATATTTTTGCTATACGGTTTTATGTCTCTAAAATTCATTTTAATTAATTTGTATGCTTCGTCTGTCTTTTCTATTTCCATCTTCGTTTGTACCTCTTTGCACTTTTCATCAATCCATCGTTCTTTAGCTTTTCTACATTTTCGAATAATTTCCCATTTTATGGCTTTGTATCTCTGTTTTCCTGTTTCGTCTGATTTATTTTTGTATATAGTTTTCTACTAGTCTTCTCAGCCTTTATTATTTTATTTATTGCCTGCTACACATGTTTGTCGAGTTATTATTCTGACTAATTATTTATTTGTAACGCTGCTTTTTATTTTCCATCCCCTACACATCTACTCTTATAGTACCACTGCTATTTCTCTAAATCTATACAGGTTTCATCTAATTTTTTTCATATTTTATATTACACCTGTTAGATATTGTTCTAGGTTGCTATATCACCAGGAATTTTCCATTTGTATCCTACAGTTATGATTTTTCAGTATTCCATTACCTACAATCCATTTTGGTTTTAATGCATGATCAAATGAACGTGCTACCCCTTTCGGTTTACACTTAGACAATACCACTACTACTATTCTCTCTGCATCTATCTACAACTACATTCATTTCTTCAATAATAGTGGGATCTGGGCATTTTGGGACATTCCTTACTCCTCTCTCACTCACTCCACCCGATCCACATCCTCCCGATCCGCATCCACCCGATCCACATCCTCCCGATCCACATCCTCCCGATCCATATTCCTCACTCACTCACTCACTCCACCCGATTCACATCCTCCCGATCCACATCTTCCCGATCCACATCCTCCCGATCCACATCCTCCCGATCCACATTCCTCACTCACTCACTCCACCCGATCCACATCTTCACGATCCACATCCTCCCGATCCACATCCTCCCGATCCACATCCTCCCGACCCACATCCTCCCGATCCGCCCTATTCATATCTAACCTAGGTTAGAGTTTTCTTCGACTAGCCATATTTAGATTCACTTCTACCCGATTCATATCTAACCTAGATTAGAGTTTTCTTCGACTAACCACTTTAGCCTGATCTAGAATTTACAGGACAATCTAACCCTGTTTGAATTTTTAAAATTGAACGGTTCCCCGAGGAGCTACTCCCATTTTAAAATTTTTACCAAACCGCTTGTCAACAATATTTTCAAAGTGTAAATTTTTTAAGAAACATAATTAAGGAAGAAAAATTTATTAACTGTTGTCAATACAACTGGTGCGTGTTGTTAGTCAACTAGTGGTTGCGGATTACAAAGATAGCAAAATATTAGCAGTCCAATGAACACCACGGGGAGGTTATACGCACACTCTGTTCACCAGGATAGTAGTGTGGCAGGATAAGAAAAGAGGTAAGGTGGAGGAAAAGAGCTTAAGTTACTATATACAAAATCTTGAAATTGCTATATACAAAAAACTTAACCTTTAACAACTTAAAACTAGTTGAAATAGAAAATGTCTATTTTACGGTGCTCCAGGCATACGTATTAACAGTTCCGGGAATGATTAACTCTTTATTGTTATTCCCGGATAAGCTGATCTTGTTAATAAACTTCGTGTACAGTTCATGTTTACTGCTTCTAATAGATGTCATTGTATGTCTGAGGGTACCTGTATTATTATAACCAATATCCTTAAATTTGGTGACACTAATCCCAGGCACCACATTACGACAGACGCCTTTGGTTTTTTCACAATATCTTTTTCTGTTAAAATGCAATAGATTTAGCTCTAGTACCCACAAACTCTAGAACCAAATCGCCATTACATTCATCCTTAAATTTACCCACTTCTACGTCATATTTTTTGGAAATGGCAGGTTTGAATATTTTCTAAATGAAAATCCAATCGAAAGTACATGCTTAGTGTTATTAAAATTAACCATTAGTTTCTCATTTTACGAGCGCGGTAAATTATTATTTAAAATCTAATTTGTTTTAAATAAAGAAATCGAATACTTGACTAGATTCAATTATTCACTCATTGCCGACTCATTAGTTTGAACAATTTGTATATCATTTGCTAAACGCACTTATATACCTATTAACGTTGTTCAGGAATAATTATTCAAACGAGAACAGTCGATTTTTTTAAAAGTGAGATTTCGTTTTTCCTAAGAGAAGTAATGTTTATTTGTATTTACCGGAATTAAAAATTGCCGCCGGCCTTACTACTCATTTGAAAAAATTCCCGTACAACTTTGATATTGGCAATATTGGCAATACAAATAAGTAAAACAAACTTTATCAAGAACTATTATGTTTTTAATAAAATATATGCATGTATTGATATCATCTATAAACCGCTGTGATAACAAGAGTTTGGTGAATCTGGGATAGCCAAATCTCTAAACATTTGCGTAAGCGGTCGCCTCGCAGTCGCATCTTCTAAGTATTGGATGGGGTGACATTTAATAATTTCCAGCACTGTCAAGTAATTTAAATTGTTGCAATCATTAGACAGAGAAATACTCGCACAGCTTTCTTCCTCTAATAACGTCTAAACCCTTTTTTGTTCGTCGTATTTCCACATACACTTTTTTATATCACCTACAAATTTTTCGTAAAATTCTGGAAAGTTTCTACACCTCAACGCCTCTATTTTATAACAGATTAATTCTCTCTAATTTAATAACTTGATGCACTCGTACTCAGACAGCACAACTACATTCCGATTTTTCGTAATTTCCATATTATATAAATTTTCTTCTTGGAATTTATTCGCTACCCATACACTTCTATTAATGTTTCGGCAATCAGTTTCAATCTGAATTTACGATCCAGTTGTAATTCTAAAACATCTCCACCAGAAAAACTATTCAATCTTACGTTTGCTGCTTCTTGAATAAACTGTATGATTCTAAATTTCAATTGAAAATTGCAAAACTCTCTCTATTTAAAGTAGTCCATTTTTATACCATAATTTTGACGCATTCTACTATTGCAAATAATTTGTACGACTGGTTGCAGACCACCGTATAAATCAAAACCAACTTCCACGTTATGGTGGTAAAAAATTTGATATAAATTCACTTAGCGCATCGGTGGTTTTACCTACTAGTTTGTTGAAACCTCTTCTGCAATCCATGCACGTTGCGTTGGTGGCGTAGAAGAGTATCTCTTCGACTAAAGTTAGATCCACATACAATGCATACCAGTTGTATTGACAACAGTTAATAAATTTTTTCTTCCTTAATTATGCGTTTCTTATAAAATTTATACTTTGAAAATGTTGCTGACAAGAGGTTTTTGTAAAGAATTTAAAAATGGGAGTAGCTCCTCGGGGAATGGTTCATTTTTAAAAATTCAAACGGTTAGATTGTCCAGTAAATTCTAGATCAGGATAAAGTGGTTAGCCGAAAAAAACTCTAACCTAGGTTAGATATGAATCGTGTGTAGGTGGATCTAAATATGGCTAATCGAAAAAAACTTTAACCCAGGTTAGATATGAATCGGGCGGATCGGGAGGATTTGGATCAGGAGGTTATGGATCCGGAGGATGTAGATCGGGAGGAATGTGGATCGGGAGAATGTGGATCGGGAGAAATGTGGATCGGGAGAATGTGGATCGGGAGAATGTGGATCGGGTGGAGTGAGTGAGTAAAGAATGTGGATCGGTAGGATGTGTATCGGGAGGTTGTGGATCGGGTACTTTCAATTTTTATTCCCGTTTCTAAACGACCTTAATATCCCCTTTAATTTCATTACACAGTTTTTAATTTCTTTATAATAATGATCTGATAGTGTAATTTATACCTATTCTATCAGTGTGACCGTTGATATCTAAACCTCGGGGCCATTATTTCCTCACTAACTTAGTCAATACGAACTACTTTCTTTGCTATTTTTTACATATGCTGGAATCTACACTTATGGGACATGTATAAAATGAATTATCTTAAACTGTTCTCATCAAAAAATACAATCTGTCTGTCACCTGACCTTACTAAGTAAGACGAAATCTAGTTCAAGCCAAGTCATTTTTAATTACTAATTTTCTAAATTGCTTACCTCGAAGGTTTTACGCATCGACTGACAGATTTCTTCGTTCTTTGTAGCTTATTCGGTTTTCTTTTCTTTAGTGACTTTTGTCCTTCCCCAGCACCTGATGAGGCAACGACTTACGAAACTAGAATGGGATTCTTGACGTATGTAACTGTTAAAACACATTTTCATGCTGTTAAGCTGTGTACCCTAACAAAGAAAGAAATAAAGTAATAGTTTCTCTTTACTTTCCATCAGCAAGGGAAAGAAAATCCTTTAAAAAACATTTGGGCTACAGAAAAAAAACCGTACTACACTTAGTTGTCTCCTGTGACATGTAGGGGAATTTTCTCTAAGGGTTCGAAGCAGATTAATTAAATATTATTTAGGTTGTCACCTGTATTCGCCTTCGGATTACATCGTTTATTATAATTATCTGAAATCATTACTATCTATAATTGATTACGATATTATCCTTCGGGTTTAGAGGTCGTTAATTCATTTAGCTGTAGATTATATCCATTTTTTGGATTTCTTGAACGTCTTGATCTTTCGTTTGTTGAATGATTTATATCGACATGGACTAAATGATGTTTTGTATTGTAGTAATTTCCACAAAACACTGTTAAGAGTAAAACTGACGTTCGTTACCAATTTCTATTTGTTCAGAAGGGGTGGAATCCCCGTAACAATTTTAAGGGCGCGTCGGCTAATTTCAGTGGTGCAGGGTAGGTTCCAATGAGAAAAAATGATAAGCATAATAAATATAAATTTGGGAAATGGCCAAAATACAAAAACTAATATAAAAGGACCACTTACCTTGAAAGAATTCACTCGTTGTTATACGCAAGAGGCGTCAAACTGTCTGGTCTCGGCATTCCGCATGATATCTTCTCTATCCGCAAGGCTGTTATTCCAGTAGTACTCTTTTTCTTTTATTTTCTTACATCATACTTTACCTTCCTATACCATACCTTAAACGCATTTATTAACTTTTGATCAAATTTAAGAATTTTTAAAATAAAGATCTCTTCCAAATACGGCTTTATTTCTCGGATAGCTAGATATCCTTTCACAAATAAAATTCCGTCTTAGCTCAAACTCTAATAACAATAAATTCCTGATACATAGACACACGCATATTAACCTCAGAAACACACAAACCCAATAAACATCCATCTGGTCAAGTATTATTAACAGAAATCCTTAAAGAAGTATTGGTCCATTAAAAATACTAAAGTTCTCTTTTTAACTAACAATACATTCTCCTATAAGAAAAGTTTGCGTTTAAAATTAATACGCATACCTTCTTTAACGTTTTAAAAGTTTCAAAAACCCTTTCCCAATAATAGCTAAATTTAAACAAAACTTGTTCCGTCGTTGTCATAGTCCAACAAAATAATTATTTTACGGAATATTAATTTCTTATGGAATAATTAAAAGACATTTACAATTTACACTTAAAATTTTATATACACCTATTTATAAATCATAAACGAGAATATAGTTCAACTTTTCCACTTCATCTTTAGAACTGACAGATAATCCAGAAATGTCAAAAACTAATCTTTTTCTTAATCAACATGTCACCCCATTTCCACTATCTAAATTCCAACATTTTGTTGTAGGGTGAAACCACTTTAACACCCTTTCACGAAAAATTTCATTATTTGATGCCTTACCGACGCGAATTCCACGATACACCGTGCTTGGACTTTCTTGTCTACTTATCCAGAAAAGTTAAAAAACAATTCGTCACCGGCTACTCGCATCGAGGGGTCTGCGGTCTACCGTCTACAATCCTTTGCTGTCACTTAGCTATCTTTTCTTTCTTAATTTCCCTACGTTTTCGCACTTAATCATTATTTAACATTTGTCACTTCCTCAAATTTCGTTTACGCACTTTTACATGTAATGTTGATCCTGTGGGTCTAAACTATCCTAATTTCAAAGTCAATCTTCTTCTGCTTGTACCCACGATTTTACATGTCCGTTCTCAGCGCACTTCATTTCTATGGCTGGTTTTATGAGTTTGTGTTTTAGGCGTGTATCTCCAATAGTTGATGCTTCTTGAACTCGTGTAAATTTCTAGTAATAACTTTATTATGACGGTTATTTCCCAAGTTTCTAACTGTAATTTTTTTTATTTAATACTAAGAGGAGTAAAGTGTCTATATTTATTACCATTTGTATTTAATAAACTGGATGTTTCACGATTTTAATTATTCATTCTAATTTATTGTGTTGAAATTGCAACGTTATTAAATGTAAAATACCATAGCTTTTAAATTGTTCAGCTTAAAGCTCATTTAACTAACTGAAATTAATAAATAGTTTTCTGCTGGTTAATGTTTCCAGCTGGAACGCGCCAACGTTACAGCACATATCCGATAACCAACGGAAAATAGTTTAAAGTGTTCGCTTTTTACACTGTTTCCATTATATTACTAATGCACTTTTATTTTTTTATGATCTAGCTTGGAACGTGGAGGTAGTACGTTGTTAATTTTAGTATTATTAACTAATTATACTGTATACGGTATACTGCTCTTAATTTCATAAACATGAGTACACAGTATTTACACAATTTGATAGCTCTAGGTTATGCAATGATGCGGTGTGGTTTGGATGTAGCAAGGTCATTTGATATTCCTGTAGTTATGGGTCTTTTTAACAATTGTGCTCTACAGAGACTAGCCAAGAGGATAGGAATGGAGGTAAAGTGCTATATAGATGATACTTTCTTACCACTTAAAGTAAAAGATATAGCTTTTTCTAATACATTTCTACAGTTCGGTTGTTTGGTAAATATATTTAAAACAACTCAATTTACAATAGAAAAAATATATTTTGGACATTGCAGTTAAAGAAACATATCTAAATCCAGTTTTGAGAATACACAAAAAATGCAATAAGTGTAGTTTCAGATCAACAATGTTATGATTACCTTGACTAGACATACAATTCTGTATATAAATCACACTTTATTTATTAATGTAGGATTTTAATGCCAGACAAAGTATACTGTAACAAAAACTCTTCTGCAATAATAACAGTTCTTTATTATCAACTGATTATACAGGCCTTTTTAACTCTTAGCTACAGTGAAATTCTAAAGTATTAACCCAAGACGATTTTTCAGCTAATCACTAAAAGTACAAACACTAATTTATTAAAGCTATAAGGATATTTTTTTAGTTACTATCGAAGCAGTATATTTTCTTATCAAAATACCAAGTATGAATTTATATCGATGGAACTATTTATCTTTAAGATGTGTTAGCACTAATTTATTTTGTATTACGACCTTATAGCTCAATGTTCGAATAAAAGCTAGTATTATAATCAAAGCTTGAATTAAACCTATGTTAAAGTGACGTTTATGACGGCAATTTATATGTAACCAATAATTCTAGACTATTCTCAGAATGTAATAGAATTATGCAAATAACATCCAGAATGTTCTTATTGTAAGCTTAATAAAGTTCTCTAATACCTCTTGTAAACTATCAATCAACACCATTTTAAGATGTTACGGAATAGGTTGGCTATTAATTATCTTTTGTGTACAGATGCCTCGCTTACCTTGAGCTGTATTATTGTGGTCAAGGGTAAAGCAACGTCTCGTTATTATATCGTTGGTAGCAGAATCTCAACAATGCACAAACATAATTATACGCAGAAGACAATTAAATTCTTGAAATGCACATCAAAGTTAGTATGCACCAGAATATACAAATAATTTAAATATCAATATGCACAAGAATATATAAATAATAAAAATAGTACGTTCATGATATACATATACCAATAGCCCCAAAAAAGCAATACAAGTAAGTTCAATCAGAATAACAATATACCAAATAATAAAATATATAAATAAGTTCACTATTATACCCTAAGTGGCACTCACTACCGCACATACACTGCAGGTGACGTGAAGGACACGTGGCTTCGGAGACCGCGGCATGATAGACGCTTCGAAAATGGACGATGTGGTAGACGACTCGGAGATAGCGACGTGATAGACACCTCAGAGACGGTGATGTGATGTATTCCTCGGAGATGGAGATGTGATGGGCGCATTTAAGATGGCAACGTAGTGAATGAGGCGTCAAGCTTTGGTGATAGCGACGTGACGAATAGCACGACAGACCATGCGTTGATTTGGTAGTGCTAAGAATACCCCGTACTTCTAAGTATGTTACCAAAAGGCTTCAATCTGGCTACTACTTGTGATACTGAGATTGCCCCATACTTATAGGTGATGTCATCCAAGTTCTCAATCTGCCTACTACTTGTGCAATTTCTGGAAACGAACTAAAGGATACGCTTTTTCTCTTCTTTTGAAAATATCAGGATAAACCCTACGATTTTCTTGCTTTTTCTGGTTCACTTTTTAGACTATGTGCTCTATTTACAAATGCGAATAATTTTGTTTCTATTTTGATTTCCTTTTGGATTTCTTTACTTGTATGGTACTTGTATGCGCGTGCTGCTTGTTGATATATTTTCATTCTGAATTTTGTAATGTCTTCTATTAGTTGGGATTTTATCTATTCCTGGGAATTCTCGCTTAGTCAGAGTCTTCATAATGCCGCTATTTTCTCGGGTCCATTGTTTGTCTTGAATTTGTGCTGTTAGATTCTGTTCTTTTATATTGTCCCTTATGCTTTCTATTTGTTTTTTTATTTGGAGATTGATGTTAAATTGAATTTCTAGGTAGTCGATTAAGCACGTGGCTTTCTATTTACCTGTAAACGCCCATTTTTTCTAAAAGATTCCGTAGTTTCCTTTTTTTTTCTATACGAAAGGCTTTTGTATTTTTCTTATTATTTGAGTACTAGACTCGTACGGATTTATTTCCGCGATGTTCATCTCCCATTTGAGTTTCCTTTATCTTTTATTTGCTCCTTTTGTTTTGTTAAGTATTGTTTTATCTTAATCTGCTCTGATTTTAATACATTTTTGTTTCGCTTTATATTTTTGTTGTAATATTTCTTTTTCTTCTTGCACTAAGAATGGATGGGGTGTTTATATTGTATGAGTCTTTTTTGCGATTTTTATTCTGTTTTGGATTTTTTTGTTAGCTCTAGTTTTCTGACATAATTTGTTTGTAGAAGGACAAGTTTGATAATTCCCTTGTGCTTGTAATGAATTTGATTTCCCTTTGTTGACCTTTCTAGAATTACTATTGTGATTCATTTGCCCTGGATCTTGTCGATGAAGAAAGGACATATAGGGTTGAATAAGAGTTTTCGCTTATCTTTAGCAGAATTTTTTTCTCATGTCAGAAATTGGACATCAGCTTATGTATTTCGAGATAAAATCTTCGTCCAATATTATGGGGAGTTTGGTGCTTTTTAGGAAATTGCCCCAGTGTGTAGTCCAGTATAGTTTATTTGGTGGAAAGAAGATTGCTAATAGTTGATATTTGATTTAGTCTATTTCGGTTTCTATAGCTGTGTTCAGCTTACTCTAATTCTTTTATGGGGAGTTTCTCGCACTTAGGGAGTTTTCATAAACATATCGGTACCTTCTGCTCTACAGTTTGTGCTGTCTTGTCTATATAGTGTGTATCATGAGAATCCAACTTTTTGGTAGAATGGTTTTAGTGGTGTGTTAGTTGTTAGTCCCATATGAACTCTATTTTCCGTTGGGATATTTGCATCTCAGAAATCCTTCTTGCCTGGCGGTTTGTGTTTCAATTTCGAATATTGACTATTTCTCCATTTGTTTGTTAATTTTGCTTATAGTCCATTTGTGATCTGATTTATTACTTTTGGTAGGAGTTCTTTAAAAATTATGTTTCTGATTTCAGTTTTGTGTTATTAGATTGTTTTGGTGCTTCCAACTGTTTTGACATATTGTTTAATTTCTACTTTTTTATATAGTTCCCATTTCTGCCAATTCATTTGGGCACTTCTTCTGGAAACAATCCCATTCTTTTTGAAATTGGAAGAAACTCTACCTGCATTTTACATCATACTTACCAAATGGTATAATTTTGCTTTGCAGTGTTTCGCATGATATTTAGCCAATTTGATGCGATTTTATCGATTCCGTGTGCTTTTTTTCTACTCCAGACCTTTCAGTGCCTTGGCATACTTAGACCTAAGTACCCTGTCACTATTTTCATTCTTATCAACTACTTTTTCGAAAATGTGAACACTAAACTCTCTTACCTGATAAAGTATTCCCTCACACTATCAGCCTTTTCTTTTTTGTCTGATAAGTGGTTATCCATTTGAATTCCTTAAAACTGTTCAATTGTTTTGCTTATCTCCAAACGTTTCCTTGATTTTTCTGTAAGCCACAACTACTTTCCCCACCGCCATACAGATATCAATGTTCTTCCATTTCTTCTCCAACTATTCATTCTTAGCCAACTAGCATTCTCTATTGATCTTAATCCCGAGGTTCCTATACTTCCCTTTACCTATCATCCTTTGCACATTTAAATTTTTGTCGATCATCCATCAAATCCAGAATTTCTTGTGCTACCCATGAATTTCTTTCGTTTTTCGTAATTTTTCAACCGCCAACCTAGTAATTTCTGCTTTTGGCACTGACTCTTCCTCGTCTTGAGTACTTTTTTCGCTCTTTTCAATTACTCTATACTCAACACTTTCCTTGAAACTCGTCCCCATTTCGTATTGCTTCAACATATCAAGGTCTCACCTATTCGACTTCTTCCTTCTTTTCAGTTTCTTGAGTTTCAACCTGAATTGTATTGCTAACAAATTATAGACGGGGTCTACATCTGCTTCTACATATGTCTGGCAATCAAAAACTTGGTTTGTATACCTTTGCGAATTCATTTTGTAATCTATCTGGACCCAGCAATGTCGCTAGGCTTCACCCAGATATAGAATCTTATTTCGTGTTTCTTAAAGCAGGTGTTGGTAAATACTACATGGTGTTCTATACAAAATTCTACAAGTCTGCTTTCTCGTTCGTTTCTTTCCCACAAACCAAGTTTGCTTACTGTTTTAACATCTTTTCCTATCCTGCTACTGCAATCCAGTTTCACATTACAATCAAATTTTCATCTCCCTTAATGCACTGCATATTTCCTATTTGTTCGTATTCCTGTTCAATCACTTTATAGCGCGTGACTTCATTTCTACCTTTACTACTACAATTCCTTCGTTAAGTTGCACATAATAGCTTACCATATGTCCTATTTTTGTACTCATGAAAGTGTTTTGTTGGATTTTGTACTGATAATTTTATATTCTCTTGACCAGAAATCTCTGCTCTTTTTCCAATGTACCTCACTAATCTCAACTATATCAATTGCAGCCCCTCGATTTCCCTTTTCAAATTCCCAACCTATCACTGCCATTCAAACTTCGGATATTACGCCCTCTTATTTCTAGAATGTTTTTTTTTTCAATTCCTTGCTATGGCTTCTTCTCAAGTAGTTCCCATCCGGAGATTCGAATGTGGGATTATTTTGCTCCCGGAATATTTTACCCGGGAGAATGCCATCATCATCAAAACATTCAAATAGAGCCGCATACTTTCAGGAAAATTAACGATTTTAGTTTTCCTTTACTTTCAGCCATGCAGGAGTATCAGCAAGGCTAAATCCTGTTGGATGATATTACTAAACCAGGTCAGTCAATTATCCAGGTTTTTCTTCTCGTAACTACTAAGTAACTATTAAAAGAACTCTTGCACCTCTTTCCAGGAACCATTCGTTAGTCTGATCTCTCGGCAGATGCATTTCCGCTAAGGTTGCATTTTCGGTTTATCTGTTTCTCCGAAACGCGCAAACCTCCCCATGGTTCGCAAGGGAGGTTAAATAAATTAGTAGTAAAAATTATCATTTATTTAAATCTTTAAGTGATATATTTGGTTACGTGTGAAATTGACGTTAATGACCCTTGAAATTTACATTATCACGGAGATGTAACAGAAATAATTCACCAGTTAGCTTTCGGTGGCGTTTGGGTTTCGCGTTCTATGAAAACAAAAGCAATTTTTTTAGGGGTACGCAACCCGAATTTATAAACTTTTTGTAACTTGTTGGTCTTTTCAAATAAGCAACATATAAACAATAAAATAAAATAAAAATAAATTTCTGTCCCAGATGGTCTTTTGACTCATTGACCATAGTGATCTTTATATTGTACCACTCTAAAATTGGTTCCTTTATCCTTTTTTGTTAAAATTCCTGGATTTTGGTTATGTCCATTTCCGTTTTCCTTTCCTATTTAGCTTTTGTCAGTGCAAGGTTGTTAGTTTTTTTTTATTATCATTAAATCTTGTGAATTGTCAGTTAAAAAAGAATTGTTGCGGAGTATGCACCACAGATTCAATCATGTCTCTTGATTATCAAGTTTATTTCTTTTGCTCCGACCTGGTGGAGTGTTTCTAAAGTTTTATTTTTGCTGTATTTGTTTGGTATTGACAATTCGTAGATACATAAGAAGTACTTACGTAAGACGGCTTCGTAGATTAGGTTAGTTTGCGTATCTACCTAAACTTACGGTTCGTTTCCGCGGCACGGACTGCTTGTGTAATGTTTGGTGAACATTTTTGAAAACAGTTTGGTTAACGCGTTAAATGCGGGTGTCGTGGATGTGTATTATTGCGCACGTTAAAGATTCCTACCTTCATTGGTATAGCAGAATTTCCTGAATTAAGAATTTTTCCAACAACCCTAGTTTTGGTTCCTGTCTAGTCATCGCTTGTAGAAAAATATGTTATATTCTGTATCACTATGATTTTTTTGTTTCTTGATTCTTAATTCATGCTCACAGCAGCTGCAGAAGGAAGTGTCTTTTAAAGATACGTAGAGATCTAAAGCTGTAGTACATTTTTAGAAGAGAACGCCTTATTTGCACTCTTCCCCCACATACTTTGAATAACTGCAATTATAGTATCGTTCTTTCTTTAATAAATCTTTAACTACCTCATTAGTTGTTATTGTAGCGGGCTACTATTAACGCGTTTTACTAATTTAGACAAGTAATAACAATAGTCTTTATTACTCACTGTTCACAAGTCTAATTAACAGTATATGCCTTATTTATAGATGTTTTCAGTCCAATTAACAACGAAGCACTATAACATTAATATTCTTTACCAGCACTAATATCTTCTTAAACTAAATTCTTGACCATAAGTCTTTTAACAACACTAACACTACTATAATTTATTTATTAGCCTTTTGTTTATTTTTGTACAAGCTGTCGGTACAATATACATCTTCACATAACACAAATTTATATTTACTATAGGACTTTCAAAACGTACTGACCCACTAACTATATAAGAGATGATTTGTATACGACATTTTGATATAGACTAACTCTGTACTTCATCAGCGGTCATATATACCCTGAATTAAATAGATGATTCATACTCCGGATATGCTGGAAAGTTCGAGATTTCTGTAGAATATACATCGGTTACGCCGTTTGTGTGTTTGACGGGTTGCCTAATAGTAGTTCGTAACATTATTTAAAGTTTAGAACGCAGCGTTGACAATTACGTACACAGATAGAGCAATATTCAACCAAATTTATTTACTTAATCTTTAGTTTATGACGGCATATTACATTTTTAATATTATCTTCGTATTAACAACTATCTTATCGAAAGCTTCAAATACAACCAACGACAATTGAGGCCAATCGCTTATTTTTTACCATACAAAATAAATCCAGCATTAATATTTGATGTTCCAGATGTTGTGGGAAGTAAACTATACAGAATGGCTGGACTCGGAAGGAGAAATGATATTTGATGATCCTGGAGCTGGCAATTATTCATGTGCTTTAATGGCTGGTAAGGTTCCACCAGCTACACCACCGCCACCGCCACCGCCAAAAGTAGATGAAGAACCTGAAAAGGTCCCTAAAATAACAAGAGCTGAAAAACGGGAATCAGGAAAAAAGAAATAATAATTATCAAACGGTATAATTTGTGAAAATGTACTGTTCTTACGTATCAGTTGAATTGTTTGTTTTACAGATAATAAGTCTCAAATTAAGTATTTTTCATAATAAAAATGTCTTTGATTAGTGCAGTTTATTTATAACAATTTTTTCAACATTCTGAGGCGCAGGTCATTTTTGAGCTATAATTGAATTAATATAAAGACTGTAAACGGTTAAAATTATTTAGTCTCATCGTCATACTTTCATATTAGCATTCCATGTTTACCAATTTATTGTTTTCAGCATTTTATTTAACCTCAAGAAAACAAAGTCGTTCCAATTCTTCGTGTCTACTAATCACGGTTCTGTAGTTACCTCTCACTGCTGAAAATAATGGTCTGCTAGGATCCCGTTGTGAAATTGCTGCATGTTCGACACAATCAAAATCGACTTTAATGTTTAAAATTGACGTCAACCATTATAAGGTCGTTGTCATAGATAAATAAAAAGAGATAATTCGTTGGATAGGATAGGATAGTGCATGGAGGCGCTACAGTATCATTGAAATATATTTAGCCTTTATATGTCTCCGCTTATGAATGACGAAGTAGGAACAACCTAACGTCTATCCTACTTGTTTTGGTTGGGAATCCTTTCACCAGCTTGAAGTCTTTTCTAATGTATATGGTATCATGGTATTATTGTTTATTACGAAATTCAGAAAATTGATGTTACAGGTATTCCATTCTTTAAGTCAGTGTTTAAAATTCTAATTATAATTCGGTTTTAGCATTTTTCTCCTTTTTACAGGGATTAGATTCCTTTGTAAAGTACCATTATTATTGGCAAATATTAAATTTATAAGAATTGACTTAGCAGGTACGTTATTTTTTAAATCGGTGTTCAAAATTACTAATTAAATATTTTTTAGTGTAGTTCTCCTTTTATTATAAATATTATTATTGATATTGGAAAATTATTAAATTAAAAAGATTGGCATTATTTTATAAATCTGCATTTAAAATTTCTAATTAAATATTGTTCTAGAGTAGTTCTCTTTCCCTTATTGTCATTTTGTCTAAATATTATTATTGTTCTTGAAAAATTATTATATGACAAGGTTGAATTAGCAGGTACGTTATCTTTTTTAATCGACGTTTAAAATTAAATATTCTTGTAGTGTACATCAGCGTCACATTTTCCATTTAGTCTCATGACTCTATAATTCTGTATTTAATTTCTTTGATATAAAGCTACGTTTTATTAGAAACTCATAAAAAGGGTATTTTAACGAGGATGCATAACTTTATGCAATTTACCTTTCAGTAAATGCATTACGACACGAAGTAAAGTTGCACTCTATTGTTAAATGTTATTACAACACGGTATATACTTAAAGCGTTTTTATGTTGCATGAGAATACATTCATCTTGTTAAAAAAATACGCTTATGTTTATACAAAGTAAAATTGAATATTGGAAAACTTTACTTTTCTCCATTCTGGGTGGGTTTTTTCTCAGAATTTAGCATTCAATGATCTTTCGTAGCATCATAATCACATAACCACATATAAATTGCTGCGACATTCGTTGCTGGTCGTCACTTACTACTACAAAAAACCCACTTTCTGGGTGCCAAAATGCTGCAAAAGCTGTAGTCTTTAAAATACACAAACCCTAAAATGTTACAAACCTTCGATGCTGCTTATATAATTGAAAGGCTTAAAATATTTCAGCTTCGTAACGAAGTATGCCACGGCTGCTCAGCTGCTTTCAGTAAATCAAACTAACTACTAAAAAATCCTGCTACGGTAAATCGCCTAAGTTTATTAACATATTCATAGAAAAAGACACGCCAATATCAACATATATCTTTTCGTTCACTTATTATTATACATTATATATATCCTCTTTGTTAAAATAATACATTTCACTATACGTTTTGAAATCAATAATTACCCCAGATAAATATTAACAATTTAGAAAGTAACAGGGCTTTACCACAGTCTTTACTTTAACTCCGGTTTAGTACAAGCTCCTAGTAAAACCTTCATACTTTGTGCCAAATTTCGCACATCAATCCCCCAAAAGTACCCTTTTACCTTGTACATACTAAATATTGTTAATATCATAAATCATTTCTATACCTAAACTCTCACATAGGATACAGTAAAATAATGCAAGAGAAAAACTTCAATCCGTAACTTCCCAAGATTATCATTTTAGTTCATAACATTAAACCCACAATGCACAAAAACGCCTGTTTATACACATATATAAACAAAAGCAACAGTAACCTAGCTACTATCACTGCCCCAGGACTGCCATCATGCCATCAACGACTGCTTTCTACAGGAACCCCAATCTGGATTGCAATCACCAAAGAGTTATCTCGTTTCCCACCTCCATACTGCATTCAGATTCCCAAACCTCTGCTATAAAGTGTAGGTCATCAACCAGTTCAACCAAATACTATCTTTTATTTTATTCTCAATTTTATACTTAGTAAACTCAGTGCAAATTAAAATGTAACAGTTTTACTTACATAAACAGAACTTTTATGCAACTCGTACAGGTATTAATACTTGGAGCCGTCAGCTAGTTGTAAAGTACAAGTGTAAGTTTAAAGGGACGTACGCTTGCTGGAAACTTAGAGAGACTCACCATCATTCGTTAGGGTTTATATATCGTTTTTCTGCCCCTCTATAGCGTGTTAATTCCGTCAATACAAACAAACATTTAATTTTTTTAAACTTTCAAGGGTTAACAAAATCCTCGAAATTGCCTCCACACCACAAACTAACGTTTACATTTCTCCGTATTTCATTTCCAACCAAAACAAAACCGATTTTCTACGAAAACATAAGCTTAGGCTCACGACAACGCACGTACTCACATCATTTCTTTGTATTCGTTCTAACTGACAACACTTTCCAAAACATTTCCTTAAAAATTGAAACCCTACTGGCAAAAGTTAACGCTTAAAACACGCCTCTAATAATAAGCGTTATATCTATCTCGCTTCAATACATACGCGTTATATCTATCTCGCTTCAATACATACGTTTTAAATCATCTGTCTACTTTGTCTGTTATTCCCGTTCTCCATGAACGTTAAAGTTCCATCTCTGCTTATCTCACGCGTGCCCATTCTATCAAACAATCTCTATTTACTGGTTTGCAAGTTCTATTGTAACTGACAAAATCACCCTCTCCTCTTAAGTTTAAACTATGTCTATGTTAACGCCTGATATTTCTATCGTACTTCTTCCCATTCTAACAAAGAACCCTCTTTGTTTCGCTGTTGGCATGCAGTATTTGTAACCGACTAAATACTCATTCCAAAACTATAAATTCATTTTTAATTGACAGCGCAGACCAACCCTATTTAGAATTGCATGTTATTTGTGTCGTCTTTGAATAAAAAATTTTATCAATTAGTACTAGATTACGACGCTTAACAACGGTGAGCCAAATCTTACGTACTACAACATGGTGGTTCGAAACTTTGCCCTAGTGAAAAAGAGGGTTACCAAAACAATGTGTATACCCTTTTGGGGTCCAGCGAAAAGTCACTCACTCTTAACCATTAGTGGTTGACGGCAGCCTTCAAGCTGGTCTGGCATAGGTCCCGGTGGTGTGATCACAAGGCGTTGGCCCCAAGCTAATACGGTATGGGATGGGTCTTCTTCAGCATTGTTAAATTGCGATCTGTTTGTTTCACTATTGAGGCGATTAACTCAACGGGAGGTTTATTCATCTACTTTCCATCCCGCTTGCTTCGAAGATGTTGTGAAAGTCAGTGGATTTAGAAAATTACTTCGCAGGTTAGTTTAAGCGAAAGAAATTTTATCAGAACAAAACTTTCAATGCCAACGCGCCGTTTGTATGAATCAAGTTGGAAACTATGAGGTATTTCTTGAACCATAAGGTAAATACATAGGCTTTTGAAAGATTAAATTGTTATTTTTACTTTACAAACCAGGTTTCATAACAGCTGGATTGTATTCAACAAGATTGTGGATACAATATGTTGAACTTAACCTTGTGATTAAATGAATTTATAAAATTGTAGCAATTTTATTTTCTACCTAGATATGTTTGTATAATTAATCCCTTTATTTAATAATAAATAATATAATGCATAATAATGCTATTCAATCCATTGATTAAATATTACCTATTGCCCAATAAAGTATTAGCATTCAGTTCAAATTAAAATTTAATTTCCACGGTGACAAAATAAAAGCTTCTATTAAGTATCATTCCTAGAGCTCCATCTATTAAGAAATTACGAAGTAACGTTGTTACCGGGCAGCAACTCGCTTGACGACACTTCTAACACAGCTGTGGTGAAAGCAGGTCGAATTGTTCTTAGAAACAATGGTTTTTTGCTGTTTTTCGTGTTGGAATCACGTACGGATTAAGTTCTGTTAGGAGAATGTCATCTCCGAGAGGCATTTTTGATAGTCCATTTGTTGGAACAGCTCACAGATGACGAAAGATTTTTTGGGTGAAAGGCCGTGGTAACAGTAAGTAAAAATCTGATTCTGCAACGATATTAATTAAAAATTTTCAGTGCAATTTATTTATAAATGGTATTCAATTTAAATTACAAGCAACTTTATTTATATATAATATGAAATTTTATAAATGATAGTATTCAAGTTAAATTATCATGCATCATTTGATGGTTTTCGTGGTTTAATGTACATATAAAGCAACTTTAAATTAACATGCAGATTGGTAATCAGGAGACTGGTTTACGTTATTTTTGATTAAAAGCAAGAAGAAATATAGGTTTTTACGCTTTGTTCATGGTGTGGACCTGGCGGAATTTAATTACTCAAAATGGAGGCCGAGTAATGTGATTTTCAGTATGCAGTACAATTATTTGTTCGAAATTGGAGATTTCCGTATTTCAATGCTGACGTAAGGTTCCTTTATGGTATTTTTCAGACAGACGGAGTTCTGGTATGTAGAAAAATTGTTTTCGTATGTTAGTTGAACTATGGACGTAGTAACGAGATAAATTTTGTTTAATCAAGTTGTGTAAACTTCTAAATAGGTCAAGGACAGACCACAATTATATTTTTCAATATTAAGCAATAGGAATCTGTAACTTTACTTACCTCATTCTTTTATTAATTCAATGAAACAACAGAAGATGTCATTACGTGTTAGAGAAAGTGAATTCTTATATTTATGAGAACTTAAAATTAAATTTCTATGTTTGATATTTCATTCATACTTATTTGGAATTATCCATTGTAAGGTTAAGGTAGATCTACCCTAATTAACATTTTTGTTATCAATAAGCAACAATTTAGAAAGCAACTTTATGCTTTGTCAATTTGTTAAATAAAACCACATTTAATGTGAGTGGTACTGATTTTATCCAGTGCCTTTGTAAATAATTTTCACAAATTAAATTAATCATGATATAAAGAAAGAAAGATATTTTGTATAAAAGCACATAATTGAATACTAGAGAAATAGATTTTATTTTCGAACAAAAGACTATTCTTTTTATTTAGGATGAATGAAAGATGATTCCAATTGAATTTAAAAATTTTTGAGTATGAATGCACAAACAGTGCTTTTCTTTGTTTAATCTGTTCGCAGGTGTTGCAGAGGATTACTAAGGTCAAGGTCGAGCCATAAGGTAAGAAACTTTAGGGATTATGTGGTCTTTAATAAATTGTATAGCGGTTATAGCATAAAGGTTTCCGCATTAGCCTTGTACAAGGGACTTGAGTAAGGTCTTCTCTGTATAGAAAAATACGGTGGCGCCTTATTCTTTATATTTGTGGTCGCAATTCAACCCCGACCCACAGCTCATGTTCCACCCAGAGCATATAGTTCGACTAGCCGCTTTGCCTTTGAGATTTCCACAACTTTGAGCCATTTTTCATCAGAACTTGCCGTGGGCTCTCTTCGCTTATTGGAAATTCTCGTTAAACAAAATCCCAAAATAACTTAAAAGGCTATAAAATAACGACAATCCTGTTGTTTCCCATATGAGACCAAGAACTTGTTAAAAATTTAGGAATCGACTTAATACTGTTAATAAGTGGTCAGGATGGATTTTTTCGATTTTTCTTCTTTCGCTGCTTCCGGTGGATTTCTAATATGTTTCAACCAGCAATTTTTCTTTTTCAAATAAGTTGTTATAACATGTTTTCCACCTTCAACTAGTTTAAAATAAACATAAGTACTAAAAAAAGCTTCACTTTACCTAAACTATCCAAAATCATTATCGCAGTAAATAACAATTGAGAAAAGTTAAAGTCTACCCCTAAGTGGTCAAATATGCGAGTAACTCCAAAAAAAAAGAAAAGCTTAAATTTATTAACCATAGACATTCAACCAATTTAATTTTTACATATGAATTATGCGGATACAATTGTAAACTTTTCCATATATGAATTTCTGTGTTTACAATACGCTACAAATGCGCGTACACCAACGTAAAAAATCATTGTTAATAAATAAGTTCTATACATTCTCATTATTATCACCAACCACAATTATTAAATATAAGAAAACATGTAACGTTTAGAAGGTGCAAAGAAAAAATTCAATAGACTTACGGTTTTTTGGTAGTCCTTTGCAGAGCTCACGTGCAGGAAATGTTTGCAAGTAAATTAACTACTCCAACTTGGTATTAAATAAAAGCTCCCAACACTGACCACTTTTACATTAAACCGGTATTTTTATACTCGCGCTTTTACATGCGTTTGGGAACTTGATTACTAACCGTTCTGGCACACCGTTTTTTAAATTACCCGATAATCAACCCTGTCCCGCGCGGCAACGGTTGTGTGTTAATCGAATTTGAACTTCTACTTTGATCTCTGTTGTCAAATAACTAAAGATCATTCCTTCCTCTTTTTATCCGTGAGTTTTATAAGTTCTAACTCTCCAGGGTTATTCTAAGATTTATTTTTCCCACCGGCTAGTACGTGTAACTGCTCGCTATTTGAGGTTAATGCCATTCTGCGAATGGCCATCTTATTTTCACGTTTTTACATATGATACCGCAACACAACTTTTAATGGCTGTAATTTATGAGTACATGGCCATTGAGGCGTAATTGTCATGGATGCGATGTTTTTGAATCAATGTGAATTTGTACAAACAACCTGAATATGCTGGTGATTTCCCGAGTGTATCTGTAATTTTAATAAATTTAATATGAAGAAGTGTAAAGCCCCGCTTTTTATAACTGCTTGTATAAAATGTACTAAGTGCTTTACTATTTTAATTCTTTATCATAGATTAATATCATATTGGCATATCCAGATTATTAAATGTAAACTACAAAAGCTTCTACATTTTACAGGCTGCTTTCGTGCTAAAAGCTAAGTTTCTGCTACCTAATGTTTTATTAAGTAACGCATTCACGCACTATGCTAGTCAAATCGTTATAAATATAAGATACATTCTGTGCCATTAAAATTGATTTTGATCATGATTCCGAATTCATGCCCCAAGGTCTGTTGAAAACAACAACTTTTAGCTTGGGAAATATCTTTTCGGGTGACAAAGACCCAAAGCGGTGCTCTTTCTTTAGTGAAAGAACATCTTTACACTCTCCGCCACACTTGAAAATCTGCAACGGTATAACATCGTGCATTATTTAATAAACCTTTAAATATATCGGTAATTATTATTCAAAGTCTAGAACGCGAAGTTGTCGGATGAGTAATATTTAACCAAATTCAATTATTTATTCTTTAATTTAGTAATGGTATACTACAAATTTAATACATTTTTAAGAATAACATCTCCTTTATTAATGGTTTGGAAGAGAAGATTGGCGTCATTGCTTTACCTTTTAACAAGCAAAATAAATCAAACATTAACGTTTAAGTTTCATGAAGTAAACTACACAGAATGGCTTGACTCTGAACGGTATATGATATAAGATGATCCTGGAGCTTGTTACAGATAAAACGAGAAATACGTTATAAGTGAAATTTGTCTTGTGGAGGGGGGTGAGCGTATCAGTTTTAAGGGTGCACCGGCTAACTGCAGTGGTACGGGAGTAGGTTTCTATGGAAAAATAATAAAAATATAGCTTGTGAAATGGCTGAAATAGAGCATTGCATTACAGTAACTACTTACCCTTAATGGCTTTTCGGCGCCAAACCGTCTGTCTCAGCAATCACTTTCGATATTGACGGTTATTCCGGATAGGTCTCCTCTGTTTTGGTTTCCTTAATCCCGTTACATTATACTTTACCTTTTTTTAAAACACATTAAAAATACTTATTAAAGTTTGTCAAATTAAAGAATCTTTAACATAGAGTGCCTCACTGGGTGACTAAATATCATTCTACAAATTTCGTCTAAATTGACCAGGTTCACAAGTAGGTTCAAATAAAATTCGGCGTAAGTAATTTCTATTTACATCAAATAATAGCAATATGAAACTAATATTTTCCAAAAGGTCCCACTTCCCTAACATCATACTGGCCAGCTATTACTAAAAGGAATTCTAAAAAAACACTAATTAAATCAATAATACTATCACACAATTGTTTCCTTTAAGTTATTAATATATACAACATTCCAAATATCATTTCTGGAAATTCCCTTAATAGCAATACATAAAAAACAGTTAAACATAAACTTTACGGTTTATCATTCCATAGTCCATTAAAAATACTAAATTTTTGTTCTTAACCTAACACTAATTGACACCAATAAGACTTGCACTTTAAAATTCGCATGCATATAAATGTAAATTATAATCACAAAACCTCTTATTTTACTCACTGTTTAATTAGCAATGTACCTTTAAACTTGAACATGCCCAAAACATAACAAAGAATTCAAAATATTTATGGAGTAAATTGTCAGTTTCTATGTCTTTTACCCGGCTATTACAACGTCAGTTTCACGATCACTTTAGTGAAACGTATCCTTCCCTTGCAAGTGCGGTAAAGAAAATTGGTCACAAATTGCATTTTCCCCTGCAGACATAGATTTACATTTGAAGCTATATTTCTTTTCAACTTTAAACTTGTGGTGCTTAGTTGCTATATATTATTTTTTTGCGACGGGAAAAAATGAGTACCTTTTTAAATTTACAAAACTCAAATCTCTTCTCTTGTGGATAATTTACCTGTCGTGTACTCCCATACTTGTAAGATTGTTTGGCCAAAAATCCTTTACAGGTAGTCTATTTAAAAGTCAAAGTGTTTCGAACTCTGACCACAAAACCTTGTGGCAAATATCTTGACAAAAAAATATTATATGATTAAGACTTATTCTACCTTAAATTGAAATGACAATACTCAAATCTCAGTTACAAACAAAGCAATCTAAAATTAATACTTGCAAAATCCAAAAGCGGTTTTCTTAATTAAATGTAGTAAATACCTTCTGTTTCCATTTTTAAACTGACGTTAAAGGCTCAGCGTACCAGTTTTGTTCATATAATTTGTAAATCTCCATTTAGAATCCTAATTTTCAAAGGGTATTTTCTATTTTTAATTAATTAGTTTTAAGTTGCGTTTTTTATCGAAGAACGTTCTGCCTTCAATGTATATTACAAAATAAATGTTTGCATTTAACAACTTCTGTGCTTGAAACTATTTAAACGTCTAAGCTTTATACAACTCGGCATGTTTTGCTTCGAATAAAATTGTTACATATTACTTGGTTGACGCGAATTTATCAATGAATGGCATTGTCGATCGTGTAAATTAAAATGAATCAATCCTCCTTAATAGAGTTCCCGTTTATATTCAAATTATCTAATTACGTCATGGTTCTCCAGAATTTTTTGGATTTAATTCGAATGTTAGTTATATACGTGGTGTAATGTTTCACGTAATTCTACAATCTTAATGGTCTAATGAGTAAGAACACGAAGATATTTAATTTAGAACCGGGTCCACACTTGTAACATTTGGGTGTAACATAACATCGTATCATAACTTCGTCGCGTTCAAAACAACCGATATAGACAACTTAAGTAAGCAATTTCAAAAACCACTTGCAGAAATAAATTGAGATATTTCATTACTTTAAAGGTTTTCTTAGCTACGGAAGTCTAACTGTTCCTATAAGTACAACAACCTACATGTTTGAACCTTCAAATTTGACATCGATTGATTTCTTGACTTTAATATATTGTAATATTTTTTTCAATATTAAATCATTGTTTTGCCTGTCACAGAAAAAAGTAGTGTATTATACACAAGAAAAAATGTAAGATTTTAGCTCTCGGTGTTTTGTCTTCCCCCGCTTTGCGTTGGGAGACACATACACCTCGAGCTACAATCTAGTACTTTTTTCCCTTGTTTAATAAATAACTATTTTGCCTTCTAGAAATTTAATCTCACGATGTAATCTATTTTATCGATGCTGAATAAAAAGGTTATTGTCACATTAGATTACGTATAAATCATGTGCTTTATATTGTTGTTGCAATTGCTTTTGAACGTCTAGTCATGCCTCAGATACGGATGTGCATGTTAGAGACTTTTGCGTTTCTCACGTCTTTAATCTATAACATTAATCTTTACACTGTGGTTTTGTTTATTGCCTGATACTCTGCGTTATCTTTTATTCGTAATTTTTAGTGTTACATATTTAGCATTCTTGTATTACAACAAAATGACGTATTGCTTAATGCATAACACATACGTTTTATGCGGTTTATGCAGTTTTAGGTGTCGCGATGTTTATCCTATTTAATGGCTAATGCCTTATAATAGTATTGTATTAAGTGCACCAATTTATTTTGAGAAAGTTTTTTTTATTGCTTTAATTATACGAACTGCACCATTTTCTAAAAGCAAAAAAATTAATGTAACGTGCTCAATTAATCTTCATTATTCGTTAAATGTTATTGTACAGCGAGCGTATATCTTCATTCTGTCCATTCAAAATTAAATTTTCTTTTTTTATCTGATTTACAGTTAAAGTAACGCGACCCAGTTACAAACTGGCAATTGTTCATGTACTTTAATGGTCTAAGTAGACTAAGTATGAGCGCATATATAAGAAAGTTAAGAGTTTAGTTTCAATTAGGTAAAAGGTAATGCTGAATTTTTTTTTTTTAAATCTTGCACTTTTTCGTACAACAGGTACTCCTCACTTTATGACAGAGTTCCGTTCCGACGAAAATTGGTCGCTATACCAATAGCTTGCGCCGGGAATATGGGATTTTTGTAAAATTATATAAATTATACAACTTCAACATTTATTCATAAAAAGATACACACGTACATACTATCATTTGTTTATTTTTATCTGCTGTCAAGGGTCCAGGTAACGGAGATAGCAACTATGAAGTAGAAGTTTTACCTTCAAGGACGAAGCTATTGGATGAAATAGTCGAAAAGATACCTTCATGTGTGGTTTGCTTTATAATCTTCTTTCTTTTTTGATAAATTTCTTTACAGCAATTTAAAAGTTCACTCATCCCACGTTCAACTTTATTAAAACATTCTCAGTATTTGAATCCATAGCCTGAAGTTCTAACACAGCCGCATGCGTTTTGGAGAACACACCAGCTAACCCATCGTGAATTTCTTTTCCACTTCTTCAGTTCTTTCCTTTCTGCTTCTTCCAAATGCTTTATCGTTTCTATTTCTCTAAAAAAATTTATTTATTAGTTCTCCATTGGTATAATCCATTAATTCAGCAATGCCTTCCACTTCCACATCTAAATTAAGCGCATTGGCAAAGCCGTGATTGTCTGAATTAGTACATCAATTTGTTCAAGATTGTCAAACGAGTCGATATTGGTTGCAAAACATTTTATGCATCTTTTCCATATGCTTAGTATATACCCATCTGTCACTTCGTCCCAGATTAATTTAATACTTATAATGTAATGTAAAATGTTGTACGAAAAATACCAAAGGATTATCACACCATTTTCTATTGCTACTACAGCTAAGAAAAAACGTTGTGCGCAAATAATATGCTTTGAACGTTGCTCTAGCATACTGATCGATTGCTTGAAGAGCAGCAGTTGCGCCTTTAGGAAAATACAATGCTTCGACGAATCGGTTTATGTTATCAAAGACTTTGACACTTCAATAATGCGTATTCACATTACATTCACCGAGAGCGATAAAAGTCTACGAGGTAAACGTAACGTATTTATACATATTAAAACCATTCTATTCTTACAATGTAACTAATATAAAATAACCAACAACGGATTCAGGAAGCAAAGAAAAATACAATACAATAAATTTGGCAAATATAACCATTCCGAATGAACTTGCACCTTGAAGAAGTTTTAGGTTACTAGTACGGGTGGAATGGCTTCAGCGTTCCAGAGACCTAAAGAGCCAAACTACAGGTTCAACCAAAGTAGTAAAGTTTTTTCTGAGGAACCGGACTAAGACAGATCCCCAAATGAGGGCAGCGACTTTTTCGGTACTTAGAGGGGCAGAGACAATAAGGGTCGGTATGACGTTTTAAGACACACTACCTCGATGTGGAAGGCAATGGGAAACCACCACATTACCTACAAAGTACACAGCGTACTTAAATTGTATTTAAGATGATGGCATCCTCTGGGGTAAAAGATTCAGGAGGTAAAATAGTTCCCATTTCGGATTTCCGGGAAGGGACTACTTCGGAAGATGTGATCAGCAAATTTAGAAACAGAATTGGGAACATTCTGCGAGTCGGAGCGTGGAATGTCAGAAATATGGAGCAAGTAGGTAAGCTAGAGAACTTAAAATGAAAAAATTTAGAAATTCGAATAATCTAGAAAATAGAGTGGTTCAATTTAAAATACACAATTTCTTTATATTAAAATTGCTTTCAACGGAAAGAGGCATCTAACCTTTTATAAAATAAAGTTATGAAATAAACCAGATCTAGTTTTTAGAACGTGTTTTAAAATGTGTAATATTTTAGAGACGCGGGTTGCTAAGTGACATAATATGCTCTAGAGTGCGTTTTAAATGGCATTTAGTATCGAGGAATGATTTGCATTTTCACGGATTTTACTACGTACTATACTAGTTAAAGATATTATTATGCAAAGCTTATTGTATCACGGGAATAAATAATATACAGAACGTTTCTTCACTGATAAGTATTTCCTCTGGTTTTGTGTTATAACATGGTATGGTGCTCAATGACTCCTATAGGACCTGTTTGAATTCTGTATTCTGTCTCTAGTCTAGCAGAGCATAATGATACCTTTGTGCAAACATTATTTTTATAAAGCTGAAAATTTGACCTAACGTGACCTTTTCATCTTAACCTAGAGTGCTGTAGTCGTAGTTTCCAAATCGTCTGCGCAAAATATGTTAGATCTATATTTATCAATTTGAATATATTGCTTGTTTAACAAGTTCAGTTTAAACTTTCATTTACAAAAAAATATGAACAATTCTGCAGGGAAAGTTATGGCACTTTATAATTTATTTATTTATTGAAAATACAATACTTCTAATTTCTTTTAACGCTACAATTCGTCTCTATATACTCTCTTTGTATGAATGGGAAGTGTTTTCCAAAACTTAACCCGCTCTTCAAAAAATCCTTTGCCTCTATGTACGCCACCTCCTATGATAAAATATTCTTTGTCATTAACGTCTTCGACAGGGTGCCACCTTGTATTAATTATTGAACTGACTTTCGGCGTTGGATTCCTAGAACAATACACTCATTAATCCGATAGAAATCTAAAAATATAGAAGCATAAATGGACGCCTTTAAACAGCAAGGAACCAAGCACCAAGTGTAGCTAAATTGAGTTAGCACTGCCACCTTGTAGAGAATGTTTAAATTACTATGGTGAAAAATAACCGTTGCTGTACTGCGAATGCTTTTGTAAATATAAATTCCCCAGAAAGAGTGTATTTGTCTAACTGAGTTAGCAAATTGCACATAAAGAATCAAGCTCCATGGTTCTTTATTTGTATTTTACAATACACCTAGTGTTTGTTAAGGAACCAAGTGCCTTAGTTCCTTTTTCTCTGTTAAGTATGTCCTGTGTTAGTTTATTAGAAAGGAACCTTTAGCCAGTGTATTTTTTGTCTCTGAGAATAGTGATTATCATATCTATTTTTCAGGTTATAGGTGTAATAGTTTTTGTGTTTAAGTAAAAATTTAGTAGGAAAACATGCATTTAAATGTAAGCATTAAAACCAAACTGTTAGTGCAATTAGCAAAGTCTAATACTGTTGAATCTTTAACCAACAGTGGGCATATTAATGTAGAGGTAAGTGTTGATTGTTTGTTGAATTTTTTAGAGTCTAGGCTTTTTTGGAACTGTATCATTGTTTTAAAGTTTATTAATCTGTAACTTTTAGATCAAATACATTTAAACCAGTTATAACACAAAGTTAAAATATTTATGAATATTTATTTTAAAGTGAAAAGTCATTTTGGGATGTCATCATGACAGTTATAATGAAATTACTGAAGCAAATTTCGAAGTTATAACTGAGCTAAAAAATGTGGACAAAACTGATGAGCGACAGATTTTGGAGTTTCTTGAGCTTTAAAACAATGAGGAATCAAATCAAATGTTGTATAACTTTGGGGACAAGGATGCTGAACAAATTTTGGAAACAAATATTGTAGAAGATATTATGGTAAGTTTCATGAAATTAGAATAAATGTTAAACAACATTTTATCAGACTTGTTTAAATCTTACCTCAATATTGGTTTAGTTAAGTTAGTGTCTACAATATGTTTCAGTTACCCTAGCAAAAATATCTTAGTCGTATTTACCTACTTTTTTTTAGAAAACTACCTTTTTTGATATTGAAAACATGGATGTTGTTTTTGGTATGGCTATTGGAGTTAATAACAACCATATCCAATCAGAAGATGAAAAACTGCAAGAAAATGATACTGCAAAAAATATGATTCTCAAATAATAACCCTAACTGAAATAGGATCGGATGTCCAGATTGAACATCCAGAAGTAGCTATACAAGAGATTGGGGAGGAAAAATAGAGGAGTTGGTGATGAAAGTCTGAGTGACTGCAGTTCTAAGAATAGCGAGCTAGTGTACAAGGGAAGACCCAAGAAAGGGAGGAAAAGAAAACTTAGGAAGAACAGGAACAAATCTTATTTTAACTGCAAACGTGAAAAGGTTTATTCAAAAGATTTTCGTGATTTTCACTGCAGATGTAAATGTAACAAAAAGGTTGCTTTACAAATAAAATAAAAAGCATCAATGACAAATTTTGAATTCTTCCTGTAGGTTTGTTGTGGTTTTGACAACGATCCAAGATCATGGATCGAAACGTAGATAAAGATCATTTTAACAAATATAAGTGGTTTTATTCCCAAGAAAGATTAAAAGACAAATTTTGAGACATGGCAGATTATGATAAACAAAATCTATTTATTTCTTCTATTATTAATGAAAAGCCCATCAAACGAAAAAGGATGAAGGATTCAGAAAAGCAAAAATTTACACGAGAATATACATTAAACAATATAGTTGTATGCACTCACTACGGGTATCTACAAAAAGAATCAATGCGGCTTTAAACAAAATTATAAAGCAAATCCTAACAGACCAAAGAGGTAAGACGAATCATAACAATAAATTAAGTGAAGAAATACAAATCCCATTATTGCCGTACTACAACAGAGTCTTGTTTTATCTTTTCAGAATTTACTCTAGCAAAACTTTATGAGTTGTACAAACAGGAAACTTCTAATCCGGTCTCTCAGTCTATAATCAGACATTCTACATAGAATTTAATCTTAGGAGAAAACCTTTAAAAACACACTTGTTCTACATGTGATTCTTTTAAATGTCAACTGGATTCTATAAAAGATAAGAATGCAAAGGAAAAGCTTAAAATGAGCATGAGGAACATCTGAAGTTAGTTGGGTCTGTAAGGGAAAATTTTAACAAAGATTTGAAGTGTGCCAAAGAAGAAGCTAAAAAGGAAACACTAACATCTGATTTACAAAAGACTTTGCCTTTGCCCAGGATTCCGGCGAATATAGTGTACTACAAAAGACAAATCATGATGTACAACTGCGGTGTGCATTCTGGAAAGACCAACAAAGGTCACTTCTGTGTTTGAGTGGAAGGGACAGCAGGAGGAGGAGCTCAAGAAGTAGGGTCATGCCTTAAGAAGCATGTTATGCAAAATTGCGCAGATGTTGAAAAGTTGGTGTTGTGGTTCAATTCCTGTGGAGGACAGAATAAAAACATTAAAATCACTTTGATGTTAAAGCATATCCTAGCTTGTCATCTTACTTTAAAGAAAATAAGCCTCAAATTTTTGATTCTTGGCCATCCCTTCTTGCCAAGTGATTCTGAGTTTGGCGAGGTCTAAAGTCACTTAAAGATCCATCAGAGAGTTTACACGGATAAGGATTACAATAATGAAAACATGTAGAAAAAGATACTCCTTCATTATTATAAAAATGTCAAAAGATGACTTTCTGAGCCATCCCTACTCGAAAGAAACATTACCAACAAAAAAACTGACAAAAGCAAACAGAAACTGAACTGGTTTACATTTTATGAATTGGAGGTTTGAAAATATGAATTTTTTCCATTTATGCAAAAACTGATTTGGATCAACCCCACCAAAAAGGCTACCAAGGGCAGACCATCGTCGTCTATTACTTTATTTTCTGAAAGATTGTCTCCGCTGTGGCCAGATGGAAAAGGCATATCTGAGCCGATAATGAAGGACCTAAAGTCGCTACTTCATCTGATTCCGAATGACGCAAAAAATTTCTACATTACTTTTTGTTGACAAGAATATTCATGATGACATTGAAGGTTTTAATGATGAAATAGACTTTGATGTGGAACTTACCTAGGGATAAGAACAAGGTTCCCTGGTAGCTCTATAGTTTAATGCTGGGTTATTGCCAATTTTGGGTAATGTAAACTTTTGCATACGCAGATTGTATTGTTACTATAAACATAATTTAGACAAGTAAAACCTTTATCTTGATACTAACTGTATTTTTTAGGTTGCAAACGTTCTAATATGGTATAAAATCAACTAAATGATTAAACAAACACCTAGTATGAAACCAGAAATACATGCATAATTCTTTTTTGTTGAATTACACGTTCCCCTATCTACAGTAAACGGAAAGGAACCAAGCGCCTTTTTCATCAATAACATAAAAACCTAACTAGGTAGGTCTATAAAAATTATGTAATTTATCGCACTACATATTAATACTCCCTGTATGCTTGTTGTGGTTTGTTTAACATTCTTCTTAATCTTCTTTGGGAATTAAACCACTCATAGTTTTTAAAATTATCTTTATTTACGTTTCGATCCATGACCTAGGATCGTTGTCAAAATAATTTGGTTTAATTCCCAAAGAAGATTAAGAAGAATACTACATTTAATGTTTCCATAGTTTGTTTCCATTAAGGAATTTATGACCCACAGAACACTTAACTCTCATTTTCTCAGTTTCACTCTAGATTCTCTTGATTCCTTACTGTATAAAGACGTCCAAATATAGTCAAACAAAAAAGAAAAACCTGATACTAAGTTTGATATTTTTATCTAACGTTCGCTTGTTTGTCTAGAGGAAATATGTCATTTAAATTAAGTGTGAGTTCTTTTCTTAAGAAACATCTGAGGTGATCTAAGTTAAAAAGGAATCTAGTTTTGGAGATTTATTAATAGGTATCCGTGTTAATATTGCGTTCGCAACGAACTGCTTTGTTAGTGGTTCGTTATAATTTATATTTTTCATGTATTCAGGTATGCTTTTCGGTGATTTGAGAATAAAATGCTGCAGGCTCTTGAGAACATTCCAGAATGTCTCTAAAGCTATCTACTTGGCTACTCCGTCTTGCTATCAAGTCCAATTGATAGTGGTGGCATGTTAATAACGTTTTGGTAGAGAGAATTTACTGACTTTTCAGATTAACATGGCTATAACGTCCGTTTTCAATTTGGCGGTCCATGTGAATGTTTGGTAATTGAATTGATAGCAGTTAGTTTCTCTAAGTATATTTTAGTACGAATGCTTGTGTATTAATTTCCAGCGCAAACAAGTTTTAATTTTAATTAATGGAACGAACAACATGGACAGACAAAGTTAATAACAAATAGGTTGTAGAAATACTAGAGGAATAAAAATATCTGTGGAAAAAAAAGTAGGAGAAATAGTAGGGCAGGATACGTTCTAAGGTATTTTTGGGGAATAGTACGGGATATATTACAAGCAGAGATAGGAAAAGAGAGGTAGAGGTAGACCAATATCAGGCATTCGCACGCAGATAGTGATAGATGCAGACTGTGTAGGTTAGTTCAGACTAAGAAACAATGAGGGTACGTGTCTAACTAGTGGACTGAAGATCTGACGATGCTGGAACAAAATCATTGTTTGAATGTTGATTTCATTTTAATATAAAACTCTATTGTATTGATTGTTATTCGCTTTATGTATTGGAAGATTAAATTTCCTAGTTGACTTAAATCAACACCTGGAGATGGTGTCAACGTAATCGAATGTTTTGAAAAGCGTTTTGCTGTGCAGTTATTCTTGGTCCCTTATCAACTTTTTTTTGTCAACTTCAAGTTTAAGATTGTGCTGCTTTAGTTCTTGTTGATTGCAGCTTGACTTGTAGCAAGGTATTTAAAAAGTATGGATTTATCATGGTATGCTTGTAACTTTTCAAATTACCCGTTCTAAGAATATTTTTGTTTAATATTCAAGTATTAAATGATTGCAGAATGCTTTTTTTACCTTTACAATTATTGGTATGTCAGGTAAATGTTTGTATAATGTGAAATTTCAATAATTAATTTATTTTAAATCTCTTAACCTCTATTATTAAATAAATTTTTAGAGTGCCTAATTTGTTTTGTCCTAGAATATAGCCACATGGCATTATAGCTGATATAGTTTTTATTGTAAAAACCTGATTAATTATAACTATAATAATTAAGCAGGTTTTTTATAATTATAATTATAACACAGGCCAACAAAAAATTTGTGATTTGGATTTGTTTATTTTTTTGAAGTTTTGGTGGCTAATCTCATAAAAAATCAATTTTTTTTTGTTTCCATCACGCACAATTTTTTAATAAATTTACTAGGTGTCATATTTATGGTTTTTTAAATATTTGCGAATAAAAATTAAATTCTAAAAATTGCTACGCCACTGAGATTAAATTCTGTACAAATCAATAGAGTAGCAGAGGGGAATTCCCGAATGTAAAGTTTAATTGCTCGGATTCCCTGATTTGCAGTCAGACTGTCGGCGAATGAAATATAAATAAAAATCTTGCCTAACAAGCGCATTCATTAGTTTGTTTGCGTTCGGTTTAGACAGCCGTTGTTTGGTGAGTTTAATGAGCTTTTTGCAGTTAAATTCGTGTTTAAAATGCCAAGACTTTGTCAAAATAATCCCGATACTATTTGCTATGTGTGTGGTTGTTTTGTGGTCAAGAAATATAGACGTAAAACTACATTACTGTTGAAACACCAATACTACGGGTATTTTAATGTAAAGATTGGTGATCAAGTCAAACATAGGGCACCACGTGTTGTATGTATGATATGTGAAGAGGGTTTAAGGCAGTGGAGTAATGGAACACGGAAATCCCTACCCTTTGAAATACCAATAATTTGGCGAGAACCAACAAATCACCATGATGACTGTTATTTCTGTATGTGCAAGGCACGTGTATATAACACAAAAATTTAAAAACATTATTTATTCGAACCTCAAGTCTGCAATTAGGCCAGTGCCACATGGTCCAGACGTGCCAATACCTGAAAAACCAACAAATTTAGAAAATGGTACAAGCAGTTCTGAACCTGAAGTTGATGAAAACAACTTTACCGAGCGTTTCAAAGCAACCGCAGTTATTTTTCAAGACCAAACTTAACGACTTAGTTAGAGTCTTAAGTTTTCCAAAGGATCTTTCCGAAATTTTAGCATCTAGACTTCAAAGTAAAAATTTACTGGCAGAAGATGTTAAAATCTCGTATTTCGTCCAGTTATTGCACCGATATTTCCAATCTGATAAACAAACTTGGGGACACATACAATCCCGATGGTTAGAGGCTTTTTACTGATTCTTCCAAAAGAAGCCTTAAAGCTTTTCTCTTGCACAATGAGAATGTTTTTTCATCGGTACCGGTTCCCCATTCTGTGCAAATAATGTAAAGCTAAGAAAATCTTAAAGTAGTGCTTAAAAAATCAAATACAATGATCATAATTGGAAAATTTGTGGGGATTTGAAAATTATGGGACTTGTACTAGGACAGCAGTCACGGTTTACAAAGGACCCATATTTTTTGTGTGAGCGGAACAGTCGAAGTAGACATCAATATTGGAAGAAAAAGGACTGGATAAGAAGAGATAATTTAACTCCCGCATCAAAAAATGTTCTGCACGAAAGTCTTGTTGATTTAGAAAAATCTTGTTACCTCCACTGTATATTAAACAAGGATTAATGAAACAATACGTTAAATAAAGATGGAGACTGTTTCAAATACCTTTGTAGAAAATTTCCCGCTATCTCAGATGAAAAGTTAAAGGAAGGAATTTTTGTCGGTTCTCAAATAAGGAGATTAACGAAAGATCAAGAATTTGTTAATACTTTGACCAAAACCGAGAAAAATGCTTGGATTTCAATTTGCTAACGTTATTGAAGATTTTTTGGGAAACAACATGGATACTGACCACAAGAAAATTGTCAAAAACATGCTACAGAAATGTATGCAATTGGGATTTTGTAATATGAGCATAAAAGTTCACTTTTTACACTGGCATCTTGAATACTTCCCCGAAAATCTTGGTGATGAAAGTAAGGAGCAAGTTGAGAGGTTCTAACAAGACATGAAAGAAATGGAACGCAGGTATCAAGATTGTTTAAGACTTTTTTCAATTTAGTTTATATTCGTAATTTGTTTTTGTTTTTGTATCAATAAAATAGCGTTTATTTTGACCAAATTTTTTATTAATTTATTTTCAACATTGATAAAAAACCTTACGTGATAGGGCAAAATGACACTCGGGTTTAAATTCAGCAAATCAAAATTATACAAAATTAGATGACAGATCGAAATCAACTTTCAAAAAGTCAAAATTCGTTGACCTGTGTAATTAACCAAGTTTTTACAACAAAAACTATATCAGCTATAATGTCATGTGGCCATACTCCACTACAAAACAAATTAGGCACTGTAAAAATTTACTTAATAATAGATCTGTAGGTTAAGAGATTTAGAATAAATTAGTTATTGAAATTATTTGTATGAGGTCTAAACCTTGAGTTGATTTGTGCTTAAAAGGTTATTTTTTTATTAAGGAAGAATAAATTTATAGTTTGCACTGAATTTCAGGTCTGACGTGAAGTAAAATTAATACGTAAAACATCTCTATACATACAATAATTCATTATTTAAATAATTCTTTGTTGATATACTTTTATTTTGAAGCACTTAAGAAAACTTATCCATTTGAAGTAATTTTTAGTCATGAAATATTGTCTTGTGTTTTTGAAAACGTTTTCTAAGAATTGTTCATACAAACAAAATGATTATACAAGAATATTTTAATTTTTCAGTATATTATTAACGTGAACTACGTTATTTTATTTTTGTACCTAGACAAAACATAAGGTAATTATTATCTATTGGTGAGGTATCTCATGTTTTGTAAAAGCAAAGTTATAGTTAGTGCTATAAAGATGAAGTACTATTTGCTTTGTGTTGTCGTAGAAAAATTCAATTTATCATATTTTGTATATTGTGTTTTATAGAGCACAAACTATGTTCTTAACAATTAGCTTAATTATGTATATTTTTATTCCAAACTTAATTCCATAGTGTTTTTATATACTCAAGCTGTAGGTCCATGTACGAGACATCCTGGTTGTTTGTTCTCAGTAGTACTGTAACAAATATAAATTCTAAGGTATTAATTTTTGATGTCGCTTTTATTTGTTACAGTTATGTGACATCTGATTTCATTGGTTTGCATTATAATACTAGAAGAAACATTTTTGTAATAGAAATAAACGTTATTACCATTTTATTCGATTTGAATTTATCTTATGAATATATTCAATCGTAACGAATACGTTATAAACAAGTCACTGGTGTTGCCTATTCCGTAGGCGGTCTGTATTCATTTTTAAAAATTAATAAGTTAATATAGCGCTTATGGAAGGTGTCACGCTTCAGACAGCTCACCTGTTCCATACATTGATAGGAACTAGGATAACTCGGCCATTTACTTGAGTGCAACAATAACAGGGCAAGTAAAAGAAAATGTTGGCGCATTTATGTGCTAGTTGGAATTTGGGGATCGCTATTCAGGTCGACATAAGTTTGACGGTCGTTTTAGAAGAAGCCGGGATGTTAAAGGTTCCCCGGGCTTTGGTAAAGCGGTCTAAATGTTAAATGAACGTAACAACGTAATTATCTAACCATTAATAATGAGATAATAATATTTTAGGTAGTTCTTATGCTAAAAGAAACTTTAATTTTTAGCGCATTTTTTATTATGTAGAAATTTTTGAAACAGGAAGAATTTGAGATCGCCCACATGATGTTTGTTTAATTGAGGAGTATGACGTCATGATGTCAGCTTCGGAACTTACATTAAGGAAATTTTGTTGCCAGGTTGAAGTCCAGTGCTTTTGATTTGAAAATCTTTTTCTGAAGTTGGAGTTTTTACGTGTATGAACGTCAGGTATTTAGAACCCTCATAGGTGTGGGAGCCGATTCCCGGTGAGTGTTTAAATTTCTTTATGTTGGCTACGGTTGAAGCTTTATTATCATGTTTATAAACTTTTGAAAATGCTCGTACAATTACTAAAGATATTAAATTTAAGGTGAGTATAAATTTTGCATTTAGGATTTTATATAAACAATCGGTAAAATTATAATATTCAGGAAAAAGGATGTGTGTCAGATATTTTTTTGTTAAATGTCAAAATTTAAAATTCTATAAGAGAAAGTGGAACCTTGTTTTTTTTAAGCCAATTAAAATATTTTGTGGAACACGTGGAATAAGCATGTGGTCTTATAATAAGTTTGTAAAGTCCAAATTTCAACTAAATATGTCTTTTTATAGTAAGCTTGATAATTAGTAGAATAACTGTATTATTTCTATGCCATGTCAACCTGAACAATTTTAATTTATTTAATCTATATGCCTTTTGAATACCTTTTTGTAACAAAGCTACGTGTGAGTTTTTTTGAAACTTGTTGTGAACCATTCCAACAGATCTGTCAATTGGGGTTATTAAAATTTTGTTTGTTATCAAGTGTAAAAATTTATGAATCTTTATCACATAGAAAAATTTAATTTTACTCTTGTAAATCAATCTTGTGATCTTGTTTACATGTATAAAAAAATATAAAAAAAAGGAAGAAAAGAATTACTTTACATTATATTTTTGGTTCAAAACACTGTCTTTTATTTATGAGTATCTAAATTTAATGACAGTACAATTTAAGAAAATAAAATTTAAGTAATAAAACTTGAGGGACACTCAAGCAGAGTAATGTTATAAAAGTGAAGTAAACGACTTCTTCTAATATTTATTTTTAGGTATAACACTTTTAGTGTTATAGTTTCAAGGTGATTAATTTATGAGTATTGCTGAATTTTTTGTTGTAAGACGAAAACTGTGTCTTTTGATTAAAAATTTATTGTGTGACATTTTCTTTCAAGATCATCGCAACAGAAAGTGAAGTAGATACATTTGAGAAGTTTCCAGAGGTGTTGTTTTGCATAGTTGGATGTTTTTGATAGTTCCTATAGCCTGTGAGTTTCTGCATCTTCTCCCAGGATACTTTTTTTTTGTTGCCCATATAGATGTAGTGGCGCTCAATTCCCTCCCACGTTTTCATTCCTGTGTATAATTGAGTTTACTTTGCATTCACGCCCATTCTCATTACTCACCCTTGAGGTAATTCCTAGACTAAGCCGTTATCGTGAAGTTCCTGAGTCTATTGGAAGCAACAACAAAATTGTTTCACTGACGCTCAACGTCAAAATAGTTGTACCGGTGTGCCAGACTCGCCAGAAAGTTGTTACTTTGGGGTTATACGTTTTTCCCTTTTCTTTCTATTACAGCTTGCGTATCCATAAATGCAGTGGTGCGCGTCTCTCTTAATGAAATTTAACAAAATAAACCCATGCCCGTTCCCATGCCTACAACGAGGAGTAATTTCCACGTTAGTCGTACATTGAACTCTAGGACGTCATTTTCGTAGTATCCCAGGTTTGCTGCAAAATATAGAAATGCGCCATTTTCTGCCTATTTTCCTTCTCAATACGTATTCTTGTCCAAACGTTAGATAACCTATTAATTTCGTCTGGAAAACAGAAAAAAATGTGCAGCCCTTGCCGATTGCACACAAACGTTTCTGCATTTGTCACATGTATTGCAAATGCTTTCTTTAGGAGGTCCTGCATGTGATAATCACAGAGTTGATTGTGCGCAATGCAGAGAAACATGGAATATTCTAATCGAAATCGTCACGTACATAAAGAAAAATGTGGAAACGGTGTTGTTTTACTAAAGAATGATACCTGAAATTGAAAATCCACGTTCTTATAAACATGCAAATTCTGTTTTAACCAATTGCAAAATTAATAATTCAAGGGTAATAAAAATGATCGACAAATAAAACCGCCTCTAGAATTCCAGGACATCATTATGAACACCCGTTAGGGTTAAGGACAAGTTTTGACATTTATGGTGAGAGCGGCACTTTTGTTTCTCTAATTAATACGCGTTTTTTTAGAGTGTAGTGAGAAAACAATATCTTGGAGCGGGTAACGACCTCGCGCAAGAAAGCATATTGCTTAGATTGACAACGAATCAACAACGGTTGGACGAAATTCAGCAAACTGTTGTTACTGTTGATACATGCAAAACCCCAAGACATATCCTGCTTACACGTATTGCTGACGCGGACATGAATAGCAGTTGTCTGAGCATTGCTGTTGTTTATTCCTAATACAGTGTATAAACAGTTTAAATTTAATCCACGCACTGTGCTTCTCATCATCGTAGACAATACTTTTGCTATTAGAACACGTGGCTTGTATCTCATGTTCTGACGGTAGTTTCGCGTTAGTACCGGTCGCAAAAAAAAATGATACAGGACTACTGTGTCGTCATTGAAAATTTTTTAATATTACTGCTGAAATGAGTAAATGAAATTTCAGTGCTGTGTTTCCAGAATTATATTGAAATAACAAATCGTTTGACACCGCTTACAACGCCGTTAAGTGAACTGTTAACAACTAACCCCAGTTATAGCGCGGTTTGTGGTATTTATCGAAGCATTGTTGAACACTACGTGGCAGAAACTCGTTTAATAGTCAGTATTCTATTAAGGGAGGAAGCCTTGCCACCAGATAGTAGAAAAGGCTAATCGATTTCTTAGTTTCTAAGATAATAAAAAGATACCACCAAATAAAAGAATCTTAAAAGAATACCAATAAAGTATTGTTGCCTACATGGCATACAAGTTTGCAACAACAATAACAGTATTATCAACAAAGAAAGTATGCGTCGTAAAAGATTGCACTACAGATTTGTCATAGGTAACAAATAAATACGATACGATATGGTACCACAAATCCCCTTAGTAGATTTTCTTACCACTTTTGCAAGACCAAAGGCAAATCTAAGACCCCTGCTCCTCAAACACATAGCAAGATCAAGGTCATCATAAATGAAGGCAAAAATTGAAAACTTACCTAGATCTCAACCACTTTCAATTAAAAAAATAAACAAAATAAAAAACGAACTCATGGGCTACGTTTATAATGAAACAAATAAAATTAACAAAGCATGTTCAGCTTACATGTCAAGAAAATTTGAAGAAATCACACTTACTGCCAATTCAGTGGTACTGAAAGAAGTAAAAGCGGTAAAACTGAAAATCACATAAGATATCCTAGAGAAAGTTATAGACTAAAACGAGACAAGCACAAACGCCCAGTCACTGACGCAGACGCCACAAAAAACAACCAATTTATACGTGGTCGCTACCGCTTTAAAACCTTCCCTCCAAAATAATTACGCTAGAACCCACTTCATCCAATATCACCACGACGCAACTCCTAAAGGTCATTAAGACATACTTACGTTCATCACTCCCGAATCCACAGAACTCAACAATACATACAATAACAAGAACGCCTTTTAACAGACAATGGAACCAATACAAAGACATCATTATGAAATCCAAAGTGCAGCACTATCAAATCAACATACGCGATTCAAACACAGACCATCGGAAGACGAACAAAAGATTGGTAAAATCACGCAACTCTCTCACAAATTATTGTCTCCCTAAAAACCAATTATATCTCCTTCATAGAAAATATTTTCCTCACCCTGTTTGACTTTGCAATACCATGCTGCATCCTAGATGTGCCAACCTAGCAACTACTATTCATTATCAAGAAGCCCACAATCCCACCCAACAACAGAACGGAATTCTAACCTAGATATCGAAATCTTTGACTCCCCGGTAGCAAAACTAAAGCCCAATTTGGATCCGATCAGACCTCAAGTTCTATCCTTCAAAAATCTTTGTTGATTCTAGAATCCTCTATCCATACATTATTTTTAAAATGTCTATTAGCTGGAACCTTTCCTCACTCGCTTAAATCCGCCACCCCACTATTACAACACTAACACGGATTCAGACTTGGACACAGCGCAAAACTGATGTTTAACTCCCTTATCTCCTTTTGCAAATCTTTCTCGCATAAATATGCCCTTGCCCATTTATTGATTTCTGGTGAGCGCATGATGGCCAAATATCCTAGTCCAACTCCAGCAAACTAATTTTTGGCCACTATACCTCTAACTCAAAAATGTCTCCAAGGATCCTGCTTCTCCCTGATCCTTTGAAACCACCTCCTACAGCTCGGCATACCCAACATAACCAACTTCTTCTACGTCGATGACTTCGCCTTGTTAATACATGGAAACTCCTGAGCTTCTCTAGAAATAACAGCATCGACCCTTATTAGAATGATTGAATCCTGGCCCATACTAAAAAAACAACCAATATTCTTCGACAAAACTAAACGATTATTCCTAGATAGGCTTGCTAGACTCTGGTCATAGTCTAACTGTCCGTATCCTAGACACTCCAATCAATCTTTCTCCCTCTATCAAATACCTAGGACTACATTTATAAACCCTTTGACATTTCACACCCACATTGAAAAACTCCCCCTGTGAGTCCAAAATTATCTTATACCAAATTCGCCGCTCATTTGTCAGATTTATACAACTAAATTTCATCACCGAAAACTAATCCTCAATCAAACACCATCTCATTGTCCGCTAAATCTCATACTCTTGACTACAACTTCAACGGCCCGAAAATCCCTCGACATTCCTTTCATGCATCTCGAAACGCTGCCGTACAATCTCTACATCTTCACTTTACACTGTCCTACAAATATCACCAATAAAAATCTAAATAAAGGCCGCCCTGCCAAGAAAGATTCTTAAAGCCAAACTTCCAACCACCTATATGACAGAACGATACATAAAAAACTAGACCGATCACAGAAACTAAATCTCTCATAAACTAGTCCTTACTCCACCGCTGGCAAGAACAATGGTACCTTTCCACAACAGGTAGTTTACCTAAGTATGTTCCCAAACATCACTGAAATCCCTTCACACATTTCTACAACAGGACATGCGCAACAATTTTCTCTATAACCGATCACGAAAGCTTCCGCTCTAAACGCCACTCCTTTATAATCATATTATCTCCCGCGTGCCCTTGCTCCTCTCAACACACCACCGTACCCTAGAACACCTGATCTATTTATGCTTTCAAACATTCCAACTACAAAATAACACAAACCGATACTTAACTTCGATCCGCACTGCCCTCTTCCAAGCATAAACTACTTGGTAACACACCATCCCAAAGAATTTACTAGTTTCCTCAACACCAAACCTCTTACTCGACCAAACCAGCGACTAAGACATTGACACTAACGCACCGACACGCACCTTCCATTTACTCAAACCTCTTTTACTACAAACTGACACCACGAATAAACTAATCACTAAGCACAAACACCACGAAGCTGCTGACGACAGACAAAAAAAGACTACCCAAAATTCTACCGAATCGTATTTTCTTTAGTAAATTTTAACTCTAATCCTATTTATTTTATTTTAGATTCATTCTATTTAATTTCAAGTTGTTTTTATCAAGTTATATTATCATTTTGTATACTCTATTCACTCTTGTCCTCTATTGCTCGAACAGCCACTTCAATCAGTGTCGGAATTTTTCGACACACGCACAACAATCAAGAAAACCTAATCTTTAACAAAATCTTTTACAGCTCTTTATAACGTTTATTTAACTACACCACGTCCTGCATGTTTATTTTACTTCTGTGTACTTTATTATTTATATTTTAGCTTTGCAGTTTATTATTTAATTTAAATTTCTCACAATTTACAGTACTTATAGTTTATATATTTCTTTTTGATGGGCCAATGGCCCAAATATGATTTGAAATAAAGATATTATATTATTATAGTTATTAGTAGTGATGAAGCAAAACTTTGTGTTTATTACTCATGTTCTGAATGTATTACTCGCAAGATAAACTGGCATCTATAATGATAGAATGTAAATTGCATGTCAAAATTTCTTCATAACAAAACCATGTTAAATCTCAACCCTTTCGTACACTAGCTTTTAAAGAATTTGCAATGGCAAGTCAAATAAACCAATCAACGTTGTTATATTTCTCAAAAATGATCAATTACGGTGTCTTACCCAAAATGTGCAAAATTTGTCCATAGAGTGCAAATCACTTCAGCTACACGTTCATCTAAGGCATCTGGTTTTTTATCAGGAAAAATTGCATCGCCAATAGGAAACAAGTACTGTAGCTCGTCTGCATGGCAAACACCTGGAAATAGCTTTAAGAGAATCTGTTGATATTTTTTTAAGAAATACCGTAGCGTTGAACAGAATCCCCGAATTGTACGCTAATACTTCCTACGCCGTGGTGTGCAAAAAGGTAATAGAAAATGGGATTCTTAGAGTACTTTTTATGTAGTGTTACAGCTTCGTCAGCGCTCGCTAGAAACCATCCATCTGTATACATCTAAAATTAGTTGTAATTAATACTTTATCCAATAGCTAACTTCTTCCATACATCTACAGCATTACTTCGAGCAGAATTATCTATTTTCTTGTCTTGAAAGTAAAACTCTCTAATTTTGTTACTAATTAAATCTTTATCAATCTCGTCATGGTTGTAATAAAAAGAAATTGGCAAAATCCTATTAAACTGTTGATCCAGATCTAAAACTAGTGAGGAGTTCCCAAATATGGCTACAAAATTAATCTAATAGTAAAATTAAAAACCATGAAAAAATTCAAACCTGCTGCTCGCAAAGCACCATCTTCAGAATTAACGCCTGTTATCCAAGGAATATTTCCACTTTTTCCTGCTTTTATTATATCAATTGGATGCTCTGTCAAAAATGCGCCTTCTATATCCGGTTCGATTACAGGTTTAAAAGGTATCATTGGATCGGTATCCCACTCCTAAAAAAACATTTCGTTAGTGAAAGGTTTAACATACTGCAAAAAATTTTTTATACAAGATAAATAATAAACATGAAACATGCATTCCCTGTACAGTCTTGAATCAATTATGGTTTCGTTCATCTAATGAATAACGCTGGTTATATAAACGATAAATTCAATGCCAAACTTGAACTGTGTAACATATTGTAATATTGTCGCCGGATCGTCTAAAAATAAAAGCGAATAATAGTATGATTGACAAGGGTGAATTTTAAGAACCGATAGGGAGCGGACAAAAGAAAATACGGGTATATTCCAGTATATTTTGGAAGAATGTCGAAAACATATTGACAGATATAAATACCGACGTTGCTATTGATTTACTTTAGTTAGGTCGGTGTGTTTAACTACAATTGATATGAAATAGATTATTTGATCGATTATTAAAATACATACACAGGGTACTTGTGTAAATTATGATATAATAGTTAATCGATTAGTGTTTATGAAAATAAATTAATAGTGCATCAATCCAATACAAGGTACAATGTAATATTGTAACGCTGGTGCGTTGCACAAGCAAACATCAAGTAGAAGAATTGAGTTTATTAATTTCAGTTATTTTAATGAGCTTTTAGTACGAAAGCCTACAAAATTTAGAAGCTTCCGTAGTTTACATTAAAAACCTTGCTCTGGCAACATAATATTAAATTAGGGTAAAAGAATAAATAGTAAAGCACTTAGTACATTAAATACAAACGGTAATATATTTCAGGACTTTACGCTACCTCGCACTAAATTAAAAATACACAGAGACACTAGGGATATATCCGCCATAACAAAGCTTTTTGTACAAATTCACACGAGCTCAGGAACCTCCAACCTGTGAGAGACACCCCAAATAACCCGCAGACTCATAAAAACAGCCAAAGAATCAATAATAAATGACGTAACATTCATATTGAATGCAAAAGGCGTGAAAACAAAATGACCCTTTATACGGATAGAACGACATTGTCGTCAGAATTAAGAAACCATAGACGTATAATCCGTGAGAACAAAAATATCATGCAATGACTATTGAACACAAAAATTATAAAAACCTACGGGAGAGATTTATTCACGCACCAATTATTCAATAATAGCTATCAGCTGGCATAGTTTTGAATCAAGACGCGGACTACCGTCCAGGTGCAGGACGAGGTTGAAAAGCAGATATCCAAACCCCGGAACGGTTGGTAAAAACAGATGTCCCAAATGCAAGTACGGAGGATTTTATACATCCGAAGTTAACGAAAAATTGTCCTTGTCGGTACTTTTGTGCAACTATTAAGTTGAAATTTTTTTTAACACCGTCCATCTTCCGTATTTCCATCTTAGTTTGTACTTCTTTCCAATTTTTATCAATCCATTGTTCTGTAGCCTTCCTGCATTTACAAATAATTTCCCATTTTATGGCTTTGTATCCCTGTTTTCCTGCTTAGTCTGGCCTGTTTTTGTATTTTAGTTTTTCTTCTATTAAATTCAGGATATCTTTTGTTATCCATGATATCCTTTTTTTTCTTTTTGTGTACCCCAAAATGTTTTTGGCCGCCATGTCTAAGCTGGATTTAACGTTATTCCATTCTGTTTCTACTTCCTTCGTGTCAGATATTTCCCCGATGTGTTTCAGCAATTCATATGACTTTTTTCAAATATTTTGTAGACATCTGTATCTTTTAGCTCCTCAAAATCAAAGTGCTTTTGTTTTCTATCAAATTTTTTAAGTTTAAGCGCGGCCTTCATAATTACGATGTTGTGATCAGTGTCTACGCCTATTTCTGGATATCTTCTACAGACCTTTACTTGATTTCTAAACCGTTTTCTAACAAGAATGTAATCTATTTGATATCTTCATATATCTCCTAGCATCTTCCACGTGTATCGTCATCTAGCATGATGTTGAAATAATGTGTATGTGATGGTTAAATTGTTTTTTGTCGCAAAATTCTACTAGCTTATTGCTCCTGTCGTTTCTCGTGCCTAATCCAATTTCCTACCTTTACCAACCACTGCATTAAAATCTCCTGTAATTATTAAATTTTCATGTTTTTCTATGAATCTTAGTATGCCTTTGATATCCGAATTTCCTTCCTTTAATCCTGTATGAATTACCATAAAGTTTCGGCTCCAAAAATCCCTCGCCTCTGGCCACCGAACTTAACTAATCCCTACTATGTCTAATGCTAACCTATCCATTTCAATTTTCAACTCTAGTTTACCTACTTGCTTCATACTACTTCATTCAGTCCACGCTCCGACTCGTAGAATGTTTCCAGCTCTTCCTTTATATTTTCTGATCACATCCTCTGAAGTAGTCCCTTCCCGAAGATCTAAATGCGAGAATATTGTAATTCCGGAATATTTTACACCAGAGAATACCATCATATTAAATAACAATTTAAGTACGCCGAGTACTTGGTAGATAATGTAGTGTTTTCCACATGCAGTTGTGTAGTTTAGAATGCCAACCAACCTCTATGGTCTCTGCCACTCTAAGTACCGAAAGAACTGCTGCCCCCTTTCGGGAACCTGTCATAGTCTGGTTTCTCGCTAAAGATCTCACTAATTTGGTTATATCTTTAATACGGCTCATTAGCTCACTGGGACACTCAAGCCGTTCCACCCGTTCCAGTAATCTAGAACTTCTTTAAGGTGCCGGTCCATTTAGAACGGTTCCACCAATCCATCGATTTGGAAAGAATTGGTTTAAATGGTCACGAACATACCTATAATAATGATTAAGTGTCCCATCATGTTAATACTACATATTATTGCAAACCGTTAAAGTAGTCAGGCAAGATTGTTCGTAAAAAAATACAAATACCCTTAGGTCTTCGAGGCAAGCACTATGGCCCTAGTGTTATTGAGGGTAATACGACCTCAAATATTAATTAAAAAATTTTGTTGACATCGTCTTAAAGCAATAGTGTAATCCCAAATGTGGCTGTTGCGAATACTGAAACAACTCCCTTTAGTAAAACATACCTCATCTGTAAACAATATGCTTCATTGAAAATCTGGTTGCATGAACCAATTGGAAACATCCAGGTGATGAAGATAATCTGCTAGAGTCATTGCTTGAACCTCATGAATGTGATATTGGTAAAGTAAATTCATATTTGCAGTTCGTCAGAGATTGATTTGCTAGCATTCACGAAATTAGCCAATGCAGGAATATTGGTTTCGGGCTGATTACTAATTTGGTTCAAATTGTTTATTCAAAAGCTACGCTGTCAATTGTCCTTGGACAAACCAGAACCATCAGAACGTTTCAATGAACCAAATTTTTGTAATCGACGATCGTACTTTTAATGTTCGAATGGTACGGAGGTGGACGATTAGGAAACCTTTCTGTACACAAACACACAGCTTCATAACCATTGCAATTAACTTCAACATAAATGAGATGCATATTGACTAAATCGTCAAAACTATTGAGATTTATTGAAAAAGTTTGTAATTTTGTATCAGTAAAAAAATACTATAAAGTTTATTTCAGTTTATTACGATATAATGCCATTTTTAGTAACGACACCTACTTGGTGTTGCATAATTTGTTTGATCCTTGTATTGTCATTTCAGTAATAATGAACGGTACCTGCTTGATGTTTATAGTTTGCAACATACCCATACTGTCGAGAACAAAATCCGGGTGCATCTAATTGTAATATGCCGATATTCTCGAAAACTTCGTATTTTAGAGTTTTAAAGGACCTATATATTTTTCGTGCAGAACACTTTAGACATGAAAAATGCAACTGAAATTCGTTGTATTCTAGTTCCGTAGAAGTAATAGGGCTAAATTCTTCAGATTTCTCCTATATCTACACATTTGAAATATTTAAAAATTATTTGTACATTGCACAATACGTTATCTTCTATGAGTTAAAAATCACACATTTTGTATCTCTAGTATTTTTGAAGCTTCACGCAATAACAGAAAAAAATTGTAACGGTAACGCGTTGCTTAAGCAAATATTAAGTATTAGAAAAAAGTTTATTAATTTCAGTTAGTTGTAGGAGCTTTTAGTAGGAAAGTGGCCTGTAAAATTTAGGAGCTTTAGTAGTTTACACTCAATAACGTTGCTATTTCCATGTATTAAATTAGGATTAAGAATTAGAATAGGGAAGAAAGAACTTAGATTATGAAATACAAACAGCAATAAATATCGTGACTTTACACCACTTTGTATTAAATTATAGATAGACACTGCGTAAATAACCGGCTGTTCGCGCCATTTCGCTCTCCCAACGTGGTATTCTTTATCAAGCCAGGCGAGATAAGGAATACCATAATTTAAAAAGAGTCGATTAGCAACCATCCGCGAACGCGAACGTGTTCATTCAATTTCTAAATATTACTCTCTAATCTCTTTCCTAAAACAACCATTTCCTGACTCCGTTCCTATTAACCTCTGGCCAGAAACAGTACTGAAAGGTGCCGCGTTAGTGCTCCAGATGTCTGTGCTTCGGTAAGTGCTTTAAGTATTTATGTGACTTGTATTCCAATTCTATGTTTATTTCTTCTACTCTATACAGTCCACTGTCTACTTTACAAACCCTGGTTTACTGCCTACTGCACTCCAGGCAATTTCTAATTGTGCCCCTTGTCGTTCCAAGTGGCGCATACATAGTTTTTTTTTGGTCCTTCGAGCCGGATTAAGAACTACGTTATATCTCGTTCTTCGTCTCACATCCTCAATTCAAGCACATAAATACGTATGTCCAACATTAATTGTAATTTCGAATAATCATAACACTTTAATTCTAAAGATAATTAAATTGCTATAAAAGTTTCCAGTTTGAATTGCACGTGTGTACTTTTAAAAATACTGTATTTATACTTTAGTCAGATAACTTCGTTATCGCGTTGCCATTCAACACGTTTAAAACAATGACATTTGTATTTGTATACAAACAATAAACTCTGCTTCGGAAGTACTCTTAATATAAGATTCGTGCAAGTATTATTTGTGCGTAACAAACGTTTAATCATGACTACCAGAAACATTCTACAAAAGAAATTAGAGGATTATTTTTCTCGTTTAACGGAAATCCAAGACTATATCAAAACGACTACTCGCTTTTCAGCAGTCGAAGCGAGATATGTTCGAATGCAAAGTATTGAGTAACAACTCGATACTCTATACGATAAAATTTTAAGTTATAATTCCACTGTAGAAGAAAAGGATGAGATAAATTCTCAAAGATCTTCCTTCGACAATTTAATAGATGTTATTCGTTCTCGGTTTTTCGATATGAAGCAAAAGGCTTCTGCCGGCGATACAGCAGTTATCGCAAGTGCATCTCAACCTGTTATCAGTTACTTAAAACCTCTTAGTATAAATCCGTTTGATGGTTGTTTAGACAATTGGCAAAATTTCATTACGTTATACAAAAGTTTAGTCCATGAAAACGATCACATTCCCGTAATCCAGAAGTATCATTACATGCGAATGCTTCTTCGGGGGGAAGCATTGGCTTTAATTTCGGATTTAGCTCTAGATGCCAATTTATATGAACAAGCGTTTACTAAACTTCAGGATCGCTACAATTCACCTCGTAGAATTACGAGCTACTACTTAAATAAAATACTTCAATTTAAAAACTCTGGATCGCTCTCAAGCTTTATTAATATTCATGTTAATGCTGTTAACACGTTAAAGGTAGCGAATAAAGTTGAAGATTTGGCTGATTTTTTATTGTTTTCTTTATGCTATCGCAACCTAGAATTCAAAACTCAAAACGCATTTGATTCAAACATAGGTTCGGCAGTTCCTACTTGTACTCAACTGTTCGATGTCTTAACTTTGCAAAGCAAAACATCAGAGCTTTATGAAGATATTAAAAGGGAAAGAGCGCCAAGGCCAGGTGCACCCCTTCGCTTTAAATCTAGTTTAAACCAATCCTTCTTGGTTAAAAACTCGCAGACTTCAGTGGCGACTAAAACCGCTAGTATAATTTGTCCCTATTGTGGGGAAGTCCATAAAATCTATGGATGTTTGGCATTTAGAAAACTTAGCGTTGACGATCGTCAAGTTGCTATTAAATCTTTAAATCGATGTTTTAAATGCCTCGGCAGTCATACTCCTCGTGATTGTAATTCATATGGTAAATGTAAGTTGTGCCATTCCTCTTTTCATCATACTCTGTTGCATAAACCACTTGCTAGGGAACACATTAATGAATCTAACGATTCGAAAGCCGCATTCACAACTGAAGTTGTTTCGACATGCAACGTCACAAATTCACTAGAAAATTACACTGTTTTATTAGGTACTGTAGAAGCTCGTGTTTTAGATATAAACAATAAGTTACAATCTGTGAGATGCATTTTAGATTCCGGATCTCAAATCAACGCAATTTCAAGTTTTTGTGTCCAACGCTTAGGGTTGGAGCGTCAACATGATTTTCGCCAAGTTGGTGGCATTTCAGGTTCTGCAATTAAATCCAAAGGAGCTGTAATATGCACTTTGTTTTCTAATTACTCGAAGCATCAATTTCAATTTTGTGCTTCAATCTTTCCTAAAATAACGGGAAACGTTCCCGGTTGCTCACTGCCTTCTCGTATTTACCATAAATTTAAATGTTTGCAGCTTGCTGATGAAAATTTTCATAAATCATTGCCCGTAGATATACTACTGGGTACTGAAATATGTTCCGAAGTGCTATTTTCTGATCGCACTAGAATCATTCCTGGCCAACCAGTAGCTATTGAAACAATATTCGGTTACGTGCTATTGGGACAGGTTCCTAATGTTAACACCGCAGTTAATGCAACTTCTCTTTTTATTTCTGATTCAGTAGATAATGATATAAGAAATTTCTGGGAATTAGAAGAAGTCAAAATGCCCAAAGTTCCCTCTCAAGAAGATGTTATTTATGAATCTCATTTTCTAGAAAATTATTCTCGAAACGCCTCTGGTCGTTTTACTGTCGCTCTCCTTTCAATAACAATATTAAACCTCTCGGTAGCAATCGACATGTTGCTTATAAATGTTATCTAAATTTAGAAAAACGTCTTTCATGTTCTCTGGAAAAACAAAATTCTTATAATATGTTTTACAAGAATATTTTGATCTTGGTCATATGATTTTAGCCGAAAATCCATCCGATTATATTTTACCGCATCATGCCATCTCGAAAATAACAAGTAGTACTACCAAACTACGCTTTGTTTTTAATAGATCTGCCGTTGATTCAGTAGGTCTTTCTCTCAACAATAGATTATATGCTGGTCCCAAATTACAGTGCAATTTACCAGATATAATAAATACATTTAGATCGCATAAAATTGCTGTTTGTGCGGACATTCGCATGATGTACCGGCAGATCTTACTTCGTAAGCAAGATTGTCAATTTCAGCATATATTTTGGAGACCAACTCCACAAGACAACATTTCTGAGTACGAGCTTAGAACTCTTACATATGGTTTAGCTCCTTCCGCTTTCTTAGCTCAAAGAGTTCTTCGGCAATTAGTTATAGACGAAGGGAACTCTTACCCCCTGGCTTCTGAAGCTATTATGTATCATACCTATATGGATGACGTAATTAGCGGTGCTGAAAGTATTGCTGAAGCGAAGCAACTACAGCACGAGCTAGTAAAACTTCTTTCTCTAGGCCAGTTTGATTTGCGCAAATGGTCTAGTAACTCTGAGGAATTGTTACAGGATTTCGAACAAACTGAATTAGAAACTCTAATTCCTTTCTCTGATGACGTTAGTGGTATAAAGATACTAGGTTTAGTCTGGAACCCTGGAATAGACGTGTTCACTTATAACGTGATACCCTTTAATGGTGAATTTACAAAACGCTCTGTAGTTTCTTATATGGCTCATATTCGCCCCTTTAGGGTGGTTAACTCCCGTAATATTTGTAGTAAAGCATATGTTACAACGACTGTGGGTTCAACAAATTGATTGGGATGATACCCCTGATCATAAGTGGTGTCAGGAATGGCAAGGCTTTTGTAACCAAATTACTATGTTATCCCAGCTAAAAATTCCTTGTATTTTGTCTCAATTCCACGGCACTTTTCGATTACTAGGATTTTGCGATGCAAGCGAAAGGGGATACGGTGCTTGTGTCTACTTGTATGTTGTTAGTGATAAATCGGTAAATTGTAATCTTTTACAAGCCAAGAGCAAGGTTGCTCCTCTAAAGCATCTTACTATCCCACGCTTAGAACTTTCTGGAGCTCTTTTATTAGCCAAATTAATTCATTCTATGCGTTCAAATAAATTTCCATACCCTATTTTGGAAACTAAACTTTATTCAGACTCTCAAGTCGTACTTACATGGTTGCGTACGTCTACATATTTGTTAAAGCCTTTTGTGGAAATCGAGTAAGCCAAATTCTAGAATATACCTCCATTGATCAATGGAGCCATGTTTCCGGAGAACTTAACCCCGCTGACGTCGCTTCTCGTGGGCTCACCCCTCTTCAATTATTACACCACGATTTGTGGTGGAAAGGTGCATCTAATTTAAAGAATGTTTGTTTTAACCTCAACTATTCTTTTGTTCCTTTGAGTGAAGTACCTGAATTAAAATCCATTACTACACTACTGGTTGCATTAGAACTGTGCGATTTTGCTGAATTCATGGGAAATTTTTCTTCTTTAAGTCGCTTGCAATATGCAACGGCATATATTATTCGTTTTATTTATAATTGCCGTCACCCCATGGGAAAAATTCTAGGTCCTATTTCACGTGATGAATTACATAATGCATCACAAACATGCGTGAAACTTGTTCAACAACAGTTTTTTGCAGTAGAATTGTTGCAAATAAAAAATAAAAAACTTCTCTCCGCCTCTTTTAGAAAATTATCGCCGTTTATCGATACTCTAGGTTTGCTTAGGGTGGGCGGTCGCTTACAGCATTCACAATTGAACTATGATAGCAAACATCCTCTGTTATTGCCTAAAAGGGCAGCTTTATCTAAACTTATTTGCGACCACTATCATGCGTTATCTTTGCATTCCGGACCTCTTACCACACAAGCTCTTATTCTAAGAAAATACTGGATTTTAGGATCACGATCGTTAATACGACAACGAATACATCAATGCATACGATGTTTCCGATTTAATTCCAAGCCTTCTCAACCCATTATGTCTCATTTGCCTCCGTCCCGTGTACAATTAACTCGTGCCTTTACTCATGTTGGAGTTGACTTTGCAGGACCGTTGCTTGTTAAGTCTTCCATTCGGCGTAATGCTTCTTTCAAATCATATCTTTGTGTTTTCGTGTGCATGTGCACGAGAGCAGTTCACTTGGAATTAGTTTCCGAACTCACTACTAATGCTTTTATGGCGTGTTTTGATCGATTTGCTTCTCGGAGAGGTGCTCCTGACACTATCTATTCAGATTGTGGAAATAATTTTATTGGTGCAGCCCGTATGATAAAGGAAGCTAGTGCGTTTCTTCATCAAAACCAAGATGAAATATTTTCCGCATTGGTTTCCCGCCAAGTTAAATGGCAGTTTAATCCGCCATATGCTCCTAATTTTGGGGGTATGTGGGAAGCATCGGTAAAATCTGCAAAATCTCTATTGCTACGCACTCTTGGCAAACAACCTCTTACTTTTGAAGAGTTGTCTACTGTTTTCACTCGCATAGAGGCCGTATTGAATAGCCGACCTTTGTGTTTCTTTTCCTTGGACACTAAAGACAACCCCGATTATTTGACTCCCGGTCATTTCCTTATTGGAGGCCCTATATTAAGTATGCCAGAGATAACTCTGCCAAAAAATATAAACTTGCATTCGCGCTGGCTACGACTGCGCCAAATTACCCAGTCGTTCTGGCGGCGATGGTCCAATGAATATTTGCTCACTTTATCTCAACGACCCAAATGGAATCGTTCTTCCGATGTACCCAAAGTGGGCCAAGTTGTTTTTCTTCCCGGGATTAAAACTTCTCCTCTATCGTGGTCGTTAGGACGAGTCGAGCAATTATTTCCCGGTAGCGATGGTGTTGTTCGCGTGGTGCCGGTAAAAACCATCCACGGTTCCCTCACTCGGCCGGTAAATAAAATAATACCCCTTCCTTTAGAAAACTAATTTTTTTTCTTGTTTCTTTCTCCAACTTAGATTTAGTTTTTTTTAAAAATCGCGTTTTATTTTGCTTTTTTTCTATCCCGAGCATCGGCGGGTAAACCGTAGCCCACTACTGGGAGGAAATGCCCAGTTCTAATACAATTTTCTTTTCAAGTTTCGAATATATCTCTTTAAAAAAAATGTTCATTTTTGGTGGGCGGTTATGTTCGCGCCATTTCGCTCTCCCAACGTGGTATTCTTTATCAAGCCAGGCGAGATAAGGAATACCATAATTTAAAAAGAGTCGATTAGCAACCATCCGCGAACGCGAACGTGTTCATTCAATTTCTAAATATTACTCTCTAATCTCTTTCCTAAAACAACCATTTCCTGACTCCGTTCCTATTAATCTCTGGCCAGAAACAGTACTGAAAAGTGCCGCGTTAGTGCTCCAGATGTCTGTGCTTCGGTAAGTGCTTTAAGTATTTATGTGACTTGTATTCCAATTCTATGTTTATTTCCTTCTACTCTATACAGTCCACTGTCTACCTTACAAACCCTGGTTTACTGCCTACTGCACTCCAGGCAATTTCTAATTGTGCCCCTTGTCGTTCCAAGAGGCGCATACACCGGCATAATAAAGTTATTTGTACAGATTAACACAGACTCAAGACATCAATAACGATAAGATTACACCGATAAACTTATATAATCATAAACTACAAAAGTAAAAAGGTACTGGGAACGCCGATTTGCTGTCAGTAGATTTGGTCTATTGCGTACCCCAAGCAATAATAAAAATACTGTATCCATCTTTGACCAAAAGTTTCTAACGCAGAAGCTCTATTGTTTACAAAATCTATTCAGCGCAACAAAATTATTAAAATCAAAATAACAATAACATTTAGTCGCTCTTTCAGTAGAGAGCTGTGGTAAGCTTTGTGATTATAGTTGTTTAACGACAATAAATTAAGAAACAGTAGTTTTAAGACAATTCTTAATTACGCCAGTAACAAATTTAAATTATTTAAAAACAATGCATAATAAAAAAAATCATACTATTTAGTCGTTAACTGAATAAAAAGCAGAAAAAGTAAGGAAACTAAAAAAGAAGCGCAATGACATAAATCAAACAAACACTAGCAAGGCTACCACAAAAAAATTGAAAAAATATCCAACTGTGGATTAAATGGTACACAGATTTAGACAATATGTTACGTTCCGTCTCTGTAGCTAAATAATTTGGTTCATGCTTAATTTAAAATTTTATCTCCAGTACTGTCTGTTTTCACGGTTATTTTGCATGTTTATTAGCAAGTCCGATTGCCTCTCAATTTAAACGATTATTTGTCTAAGTTCTTGTAGAATTTTATTAAATATTCAGTTGTAAAATATATATTCCATATTGACAACATGAAAACTTAAGATTTTATTATTAACAAAGTGCGGAAATCTATTTTATTTTGGTTATAGCCTTATATCTGGTATTGATTTATCAAAACATTTGCTTCGGAAATATTTTAATAAGTTGAAAACGTGGTATTCGATTTTCAATAACATTTTTTCAGAGATTTTGCAATTAAAATATGTACGTGTTTCTACAAAGTTATTTTTACTTCTCTATCTTTATACAAGTTATTAATTGATATGTTAAATTTGTACAACCTTATGGGAGAAGTAGGCCCCCAATCATATACTTACTCCATGATTCTGCATGATTGGTTGCTAATACTCCTTAGCTGGATAGACATGTGTTGTTTTAGAAACGTTACGATTGGTTGTACAAAGCAGACGTAAGCGTGGAATCTTCCATTTTATCGAAGGCAGTCCCCTGTGTTGTTCTCCTATCAGCAGATGATGATTTGAAAATATCTTCAATGTGGTTGTTTTATCAACAGAAAATGTTTTGAAGGGAAAATGCTATACTTTCTGGTGGTTGTTTAACTACACATGGACATCTACAAGCGAAACTACGATCTAAATAATTTTTTATGCCAATTTTCCACGAGTAAGATTATTGTTGTTTAAAGGAAGGTCTAGGGCGAAATGTTGTGGGTTTACGGTTCCTTAGTTAGTTTACTTTAGTTTTCTGTTGTCCGCACGGATTACCGTAACAAATACTATCAGGTTAAAATGATTTAAGTAAATTTGAGTATAAACTTCAACAATTGATGTTTTTTGACTCTTGCATTTGGGTTGTCAAATTTACGAACTTCGATACTGCTGAATTAACTTTACATTACTTACTTTTGTTTACTCTACAGAGACCGGAGTTACGTACCGTTAACTTAAGCACGGGCTAGCGTTTGGAAGTCCGGGGCAAGCTTTATAAAAGTAAATACACTGCTCTTAAGGGTATACAAATCGTAACACTTCTACTAAACACCTGTTTGCGTACATTGAAAAGTCTTTAAATTTTCTTGTCTTTGTTTTACCTTTGAGCACCAACCCACCTGGAGCAAATACAAATAAACCCTACTCATAAGGTAGGTATTCTGAGTGAGGGTTTAGCGGTTATCACTGCTGCTGGAAACTGATTGAACCTCGCCTACATCCTTATCATCTTCTTCTTCTATAAAAAAGCATAAAATTCAACGTCGTGTATACCTAGCCTATATTGTAAAGCATGATTATAACAGTAAATGACAGCAAAGAGAAAAACTGATCTACCCATAATTATCTAAATATGCGTATAACTAAAAAAATATAACTTAATATTATACATTTACATGCTATTATGCGGTCGAAGTCGTGAGCTTCTTTTTATGAGAAATTGGTCTGTACAATACGCTTTAAATAAGCATACTTTTACATTAAAGTTTTTCTTAATAATAATAGGCTTAAGACATTATTACTATTATTTTTGCTACCATCACACACAATTATTAAATACAGCACGACAACATGTGTTGATTATAACATGGATAACAAAAATTCAATCGACCTACAGTGTTTTGTTCTCCTCAATGTTCCGTCGGCTTCCAGTGTAGGAATTATCGCAGGTAAAAACCCAACTTCTGTTGCATAAAAGCATCTCACATGCGCAACTGCGACGTTCACGGTAATATTCACCCGCGCGCTTCCTTACTAGCGCTAGGAAAATCTGTTTTTACTAATAGTTCTGGGATTTTGATATTATCACGTTAACTACCAGTTTCTCAACCTCGTCCCTCACCGCAATGGCTGGTTCACGTGTAGATTTAAAGCTTTGCTAACTGATGTCTGGTATCCGATAACTGATGAATGAATCTGTCGTTTAATATCCTTCGGTTTTTATAAGTTTTTCGTCCCGGTGTCTTTAAATGCGTTTTCGCTCTCGCGGATTGTACATCTAAACTATCCTAACTCTGAAGTAAACGTCGTTCTATCCGTGTAAACCGACATTTTCTTCCCACAATTTTACATTTAATACCAAAAGCTGTACCATTCGTGGTTCTCAACATCTTAATTTTATGGCCTTTCTATGAGCCTGTCGTTTTTGGGAAGTATCTTCTATGGTTGATGGCTTTTGAACTTGTGTGAAATTGTGAATTAACTTCAATATGATGGTTATTTCCCAACATTTATCTGTAATTTTCGTAAATTTATTTCAAAACGGTATAAAATACCGATATTTACTACAGTTTGTATTTAATGTGCTAGGTACTTCCCTATTTTAATTCTTTATTTTAATTGAATATTATATTGAAATGGAAAAGTTATTAAATATAAACTACCAAATCTTCTAAATTTTACACGCTGCTTTCGTGATTATAGCTCATTTAGCTAACTGAAACTATTTTTTTTCCTATTATTTATATTTCTTTAAGTAATGCACTGGCGTTCCAACTCAAACTACCATAAATCGAAGGAAAAAATTCATGGTAACACATCAGTTAATCATCGTGATTTGCGGCCCTGGCTTAAACATGATTTATTACATCATCAAACAACGCAGTCGTCTTATTCAAACAGAAGTTTACTTTGTGAATCCTATGCTTACCATAAATAAAGTACAACAAATATCCCCAGGTATTCTGGAAACGATTTATTTATAATCATGTGACAGACCAACTACTGAAGGAAATTCTTAGCCAGAAAAAAATAGAAAATATAATATATAAAAAATGACCTACATGTACGTACAGGCTACATTTGGAAGGGCATAGACTGCTTTACATTGGAATAAAATTTACTAATTGGCTTATGTGATTATAGTTGTTGTATGCCCAGGTATTGTATAAAAATAAACCTACACAAGAGCCAATTACCTTCGCTGTAAATAAGATATGAAATATTAATTATATGTAACCAATGTATGAAAAATACCCAACACATTTTAATACTTGCCAATTTGAAATGGAAGAACCTATCGAAAAGTTTACAGATACAGTCATGTTGGTCATAAATTGTTACTTTATAATTACTAACGTTCAATTAATATATTATTGGCCTATGTAGGTATACACAAAGAGCTAGTTGACACCGCCTTCACCATCACCACATACGTCACTAACCTACGACGGCACAATCATTTGTAAATCTAAACCCTTAGTAAAAGCACAAACGCCACTACCCAAAGCTCTCGTCTAAACCTTGAATAATGGCGTACACGCCTTAGACAAGGATTTGGGAAGTGGCGTAAACGTCTCTGATCAGGATTTCGACGCCAACGTAGACGCCTTAGACGCGGGTTCACATCCACAAGATAGCTTAGTGACGCAATCACAGGTGGCTACGGTACCGATCTGATAGTCGTCAACCGACTTTCCAAGTTTACTAATGAAAAACCAGTTTCAAGCAAAATTTTTCTAAAGTAGACATTTGTATGGTCAGTATACTCTAGTTTAAAAAATTATACTTACCATAAATATTTTATCCTGAGCTATAATGGTATGCGCTGGAATTTTCCTCAAACAATCAAGCATTCGTTGACTAGAAGAAGTTGGACATTTTAACGCTTTAGCCAATTTCTTGCCTTGCTTTGCATTTTCTTCTGCTGAAGCAAATCCCCATGGTGCTAAGGCTGTACCGCTTTGTGATATGGCAGTATGAAACAAACCTTCAAGAAACTTTTAATGTAAACACGAGTACGATTAGATATACCTTGACTTTTTGAAGATAACAGATGTAAATGAGTACTAACTCCTCCCGCCGATTCTCCAAAAAGCATAACCCTTTTAGAATTGCCACCAAAGTGATGTATATTATCTTTAATCCATTTTAGTGCCAAATTTTGGTCTTTTAATGCATTATTACCTGGAGCAATTTCATCTGCGGTGCTTAAGAGACCAAGCGCGCCTGAAAATATAAAGATTACCAAATATTCATCGAATTGTATAATTTGATCTTACCTAATCTATAATTTGGGACAACCAACACTATATCTTTCTCCAGAAGAATGCCAGGAGCATACCAAAGAGAGTTTCCTCCTCCACACAGCCAACCTCCCCCGTGTAAAAAAACTAACACCGGGTATAAAGTTGATGTATCTTTGGGTACCTAAAAATAGTTAAAATTCACGTAAACTTTAATTATTAATTAACTTATTAAACTTTGTATATTAATGGCTTTGCTTGGACAAAGTCATCTCCATAACTCTTTAAGGAAATTTACAGTATTTACCGTTTGGTGCGGCACCTGTTGCTCTTTGCGCATCTTTTACTGTTGCTTTTTGTTACTGACGCAAACAGATATTCCATGTGGATTCTTAATCATTTTAAGACCAAGATACTTCCTTTTCAAAACAGTCATTGTGAAAAGTTAGTAAGAATAGGTATTAAAAAGGTAGCCAGTCAAAGGTAAAGTGTAAAGGCAGAAAGTGAAGCTGTGCCTATTCTATTCCACTTCAAAATCAAAATTAGCTGTGTATGTGTATTTATTCTTTCTAGATTAAGGGTGTAGTACATATAGTGTAGTACTGGAAGATTCGCGCCTCAAGGATAGATAGGCTAAGTAAGTAATCTGAGGGCCCTAGTTATAGAATTTAGATATTTTGAAGTGATTGGCAGCCTACAGATTCGTGTTACATGAAATGATAACGTTCTTATCGATGTACTTTGCAAAATAGAACTAGTCTTGCAATTATTTGCAATTAGAAGAAAAGTACTATCGCAAATTATACACTGGTTGTGTCTGCTGGCAAATTGTAAAGAGAAAACAATCAGTGACCGATTTCGCTGTTTCTGAAGCTCCTCGGATTATTCTATTTTCGCCTTCGCAAAACGCCATAAAGATTTTGAAATCATAAATATGACTCAAATTTACATACAAAGTAGAATATTTCCAAAACGCCGTCTATACAAATAGAACAGCAAATACTTTTTCCTTCTGAAAAAGTATTGCCTAAACTCTATTTTGATGGCTCTGTGCTCGATTGCCAACAAATACAACCAATTTATAATTTATATTCGATTGAGGAACCGACTATAAAGCCCTAGAAAACGACTGCTAGGTGGAACTTTTCTCGCAAGTTACCTATAGTGTTCGCTGTTGAATTTAACTAGATGTCGCTTCAGAAATTTTTCACAACGTATTTAAATTTAAGTCATATTTGTGATTTTATGAGTTGATTAACGTTTTTATGGAGCAAAATATACTAATCTCAGCGCTGCAAAACAAGCGAAACTGTTATTGGTTGTTTCCTCCTCGCTAATTCTACATAACACATCTAATGTATAATTCACTTTCGAGTTGGAAACCGACTACGGAGCCTCAACACGGCTCTTAAATAGTATTTTCATAGAAAGTCTCTTACAAACTTTAACTCGATGGCATTTTAGAAATATTGCAACTTGCAATTAATTCGTGGCATGTATAAAAAAACGTAAACAACTGACTTTAAAATAACAACGTATAACAAACTAAAAATGTAAGTATTATACAGTTAGTAAATTTTAATAAAGTTCATTAAAGTGCCATAGTCCATGCCCTAACACTTCGTAATTTAATGTACGTCATAATTAGTTGGTGTCTCATTGGAGGAGGTTTACTACTAACTTGCAAAAGTTGACCGAATGGAAACTGTGAGAATAGTGGGACTATATGCCCAAATAGCAGCGTTGAGTTTTATTGTATACCGCCCAATGTACCTATTGTTGATCACTGGAACGCAATGAAACTGATATGTAGGCGCTCTCGCTGGCGATGTGACTTTCTGATGAGTGAAATCCTCTTGGGAACTTGACGCTGCCGGAGATTCCGAAGGCAACAGATCGTAACGGATTATATTGCTGTAGTCGCTAGATGGATGACTACTCTTGCCTGACAACCAATGGGGCATAGGGTTAAATCGCTCTTTTAAAGAAAAACGGCTTTGCGTAGGTGTGACCTGTTGTCACAATTAAGTTCTAAAGTATACACTGCTTGATAACTGCAGAGAATAGTACAGAACGACAAAAAGTGTACTAACTGGTGTATGAAGACCCTTCCAGATGTGCTGTAATTTCTTGTTTTGGACACAATATCATAATAGAAAAATAGTTTTCTTCTTTAGTGCTGCGACTTAAAAAGCCATTTTAGAAACTGTTTCAGGAGGCTATGAAACTTTTATTGTGATTCTCATTGCTTAGATAGGTTGCTATGCTGCGTCTAGTAGCTAGGTACATTCATTAATTAGCTTACTATTATGCGCAAATATTATTTACTTTTGTGTTTTGTGCGTAAGGGGAAAGTATTGTAAATTTGTATGTTTACTTATCCCCAAAATAATTATGTAAAAATAATCCCTTTTATTTTTAAAGAAGATCGTTTAAAAATATATTTGTATATTTCGATATCCGGCATTAGTAGGTCATGCTACAAAATGAATAAAACTTTAACGTTGGTTTATTTAATGACAGCATTTTCTTAAGATATTCCGTGCAGACAAGAAAAAAATTAACGTACACAACAAAAATAGCCCGCACCGAGTACCGCAACAAAAAAAAGGAATACAAGAAATTCCGTGCTAGTTTTAAAGTCGTAAAGTGGGGTGGGTTACAAAAAAAGAAAAAGAAGACCTCATGAGAGAAAATTTATATAAAAAACCTTTAATAGAAGAACGTTACAAAGCGGAAAACCAACCCTCAAAGAAAACAATATTTATTCAAAGTATCCCGAATGATTTACACAGTACAAACTTTTTTACCACGATAATTAATACACTTCTTAGTTACCTTAACCTAATTTATAACTACAATTCTAGTAGTCACATGAAACAGATATTAACAAATAAATATATTATACATGGATTATTTTCAGTCACTTGTTTAACACAATTTCTTAAATACTTATATTCACATAAAACAATAATTAAAATATATATGTCAAGATTTGTTTTTAAAAGGTGCGTGAGTTATGTATCCCCCAATTACATATATATATTGATATATTGAATCTAATAGGAATTATTAGAAATTATTAAGTAAAAGTATAAGTTCAATGCAACATTGTAACACAAGGATAACCCAGAGAGGTTATCGACAGTTCATGTGAACGGACATGCAACTTTGCATCCATAAGGACAGTGATACTGCAGGTGGCAGGTCACAGGCGGTCAACAGACCGCAATTACTTAGAATTAAGTTGTTACATTGTATTAAAGTGTACAATTAAAGAGAAATGCAGACATGAGATCTGCAAGTTCTCACAGCCGTGTGAGGGGCAGGTTATTATAAAAGGCCCGGGAGCTCAATGCCCGGCAGTCAGTCTTCGAACTCCATACTTCGTTGTTCAAGCTACTCAACCGAGTCAGTCTTCAAACTCCATACTTCGTTGTTTGAGCTACTCACTAGTACAATAATTATTTTAGTATTATGTACAAGTTATGCAAATTTTAACTAATAAAAATATTGTTAAAGTTTCAAAGTGTTTTTAAAAACCAGCTCCAAAGGCCCGAACTTTAACTGGCGCAGTCGTAACGGATGTCAAAGGGCACTGAAAATCCAAAAATCGGAAGATTGGTGACCAAGAATTTTATTCGAAATTTTGGCAGAACCCAAACCAAGTTGGAGGAAGAACAAGCATAGTCTGAATCCAGCAACAAACCAAGTTGGACAAGGAACAAAAATCGTCTAAGGCCAACAAACAAACCAAGGTGGACAAGATACAGAATCGATCGAACCCACCAAAGAAACAGATGAAATTAATGTAAGTTCATTTCCATAATTTTATTTCAAACCAAAAACTATCATTGATATATGCTAGTATTATAACTATTGAGTACCATTTATATTTACTGTTTATGAATTGTATTTTTATGAATATTTTTTGAAAATAGTTCAAAGTGAATTATTTTCAAAACGAAACTGTATAACATTTTATGAAACTTGAATGTTAAAGAAATTTTTTTCTTTAAAAAGCAAATGAGACTTGATTATTTACAAAGAGATTTTCTTAAAAAGTAAATGAGAATTAGTATTAAGAGATTCTTACCATAATTAATAGAACGAACTCAAAATAATCCAAAAATAAACGAGCGCACATTCACTAACACCAAATAATTACCGCGATTCAACGCACGTTTATAAACCGGCAAACTAGAAACACAGAACGCAAACTTAAGTTCAAAGCTAATTCGAACAAGCAGTACAGAACGTTTAATTAAACCATTGACCTCTACAATACTGAATAACTCACAGCAAAAAACACTCTGCAATAATTGAAACTACGGTAATTTAAAACTACCGTAACCCAAAACCTCACCTAAGATAAATACGCGAAGAAAACATCCTTTATTATACAATTAAAACTCAGAGAAAATCGCTTTCAAAATCCTTGCACAGTACTAAAGAAATAACTTTCAACTTTCAGTATAATTTCAATTCGCATCATAAATATTAATCTATCACGGAATTATAGAAGCGCATGAAAATTACACCACAACACTCTATAAATAATTTGCAGTACAAACACGATATAAACTCTAAACGTTTTTCAACTAATTAATCAGCATTATAAAGTGCAGTAAAACGGTCATCATAAGAAGCTTTAATTAAAACGCTGAAAACCTACATTATGGAGAGATTCAATTACCAACAAGCATTATAATACCAAGAGATCTAAAAATAAAACAGACATAACACTTTACATTAGCGAATACGGAAAGTCAATTATCTAATTCCATATAAACTAACACCTGTAAGTGCAATTAACTCGACGTACGTGACAAAGTAACGAAGATTACATCCTTTAGTATTCAATTTCAACAATAAAAGTAAGTAACCTCAGGTCATAATTACGCAACTCAGTAAAACCCACGGAAGAGTATTAATCACGAGATAACAGAATTGAACTAAAACAACGCTAAGCGAGAATAAACCCATCCATTTCAGATTCCTTAAGAAAGATAAATTAAAAGCTGCATAAAAACAATTAATCCAAGACTACGGTAAATTAATCTAACATTACGGAAACAGATCTCACAAGTACATCACCGCATTGTGTAATTAAATATAAATAAACAACGACTACGATTTTAAAAATAACTCGACGCAATATAAACTTAAAATTAATAAATCTAATACTACAAGTACGAAATTAATCTCAAATTCTTACCAAATTTTTATCCACCCAATCCAAACTGAAAATTAACAAATTCAAATCAAAAATAACGCCGAAAAATAACAAAATAAACCCCAACCTTTACCAAAATTTTATTTACCTAATCTAATTCAAAAATTAACAAACCAAAACCAAAGTTAACGTCACAAAAATCAAAACCAACTCCAATTTTTACAAAATTCGAAATTATTTCATCCAAAAGAAAAACTAATACATCCAAAGCATAATTAACGTTACAAATAGAAAATTAACCCCAATTTTTACAAAATTTGAAATTTCACAACCCAAACGGAAAATTAATAAATCCGAAGCAAAAGTAACAATACAAATAGCGAAATAAAGCTTAATTCAAAAAAAAAAAAAAAAAAAAATTTTTTTTAAAAAATTTTCCAAAAATCAAAAACAACCCTTAACCAACATGAGTAACACAGACTTACGTCTCTATTTAGAGACAATACAGACGTTTGATGGCACGCAGGCCCATCTCTCGAATTTCATTGGAGCATGTGAAATGTTCCTAAAAACCTTTTACAAACCCGGAGATGACGCAAGAAATTCATTGCTTATACGCTTAGTAATAAGTAAACTAGCCGAAGGGCACTAACATTAATCGCCAGTAGGGACGACTTATCGGAATGGGACCAGTTTAAACAGCTACTAATTGCATATTTTGGAGACCAACGTCTGGTCCGAGACCTAATAAACCTTAGAATGGAACACAATCAATCCCCCTACCAATTCGGAATGAAATGCCAAGACGTGAGAAGTTTAATTTTAACAAAATTAAAAATCGAAGAACCCGATCAAAACGTTAGACATTTAAAACAAAATGTATGACGAAATGGCACTAGACACATACATAAACGCTTTACCAGAACGACTATCGGATAAAATCAGATTCCAACGACCCCAAAATCTAGAAGAAGCTATGAGCCTAGTAATAGAAGAAGAAAATGTAATGTATTACCGCAACAGACTATACAACCCCAACGCGAATAAAAGTTATTCACCAATAAAAACTATACAAGCTACAAGACAAACAATCCCTCAACAAAAATTCACACCCTTTAACCCACAAACAAATCAACCGCGAATTAATAACCCAAGTTTTCAACAATACAAATTTTAATAATCAATTTAAAATTTTTCAAGACCAACATTCAACCCAACTTTTACGAAACCCGCATTCCAACCGAGATTTAATCAAAACCTAAACCAACAAAGACCAGCATTCAACGCAAACCCCAATAGAAATACACCAATGACTAATAATAATAACAACCCTAACAATTACTACAAACCAACACCAATGGACACCTCATCTGGTAACACCAGACAAAACACAAAAATAACACATATCCGACCAAACCCTCATCAGAAACGTAATTTTACATCGGAAGAATTATTTCATCAAGAAATAGAAAAATTTGACACTGACCAGAATAATTACATTGAGACACTTACGAACAATGAATCAAACCATGCAGAAACTTATGAACGTGACGAACAATACGAAACTTACGAGGAGTATGATGAAGAAAACTCGAACTCAAATTTTCAAATGGACCAATTCATAACCGACCAAACTTAATTAACTTAAATAACATAAATCACTTAGTATTACCATACATAGAAATACCCCACGCCAAATTCAAACTATTAATCGACACCGGATCATCAAAACATTAATTAGCCCCAGAACCGTACAAAAACACTATTTAGATTATGTAGAAAGAGAACCATTTAAAATTAAAACAGCTCATCAAACAACACTACACCAATTCGTAGCCAATATACCCTTACCGAGAACATTTAATGTTAAAATGAAACATAAATTTTGTGTATTCGAATTTAACGATAAATATGACGGATTAATCGGAATGGACCTTCTAAGAAAATTAGGAGCCAACATTGACATTAAAATCGCTTATTAAGGACAAAATACGGAAAAATCCCAATTAAATTTCAAAACACACAAATTGAACAAAAATACACTATAGAACCCCGAACGGAAAGAAAAATAAAAATCCCAGTAAAATCTAACAAAAATTTAGGAATAATAAATCATATGACATTTCAACAAGGAGTAGAAACCCCAACCGCCTTAGTGCAAATAAAAGATAATTATGCAACCACAACAATATTAAATTCAAACGACTATCCCGTAGAATTATCATTGACAGACCCAATTAACGTAGAAGAACTAAATTTTAACGAAATGGAAATAGACGAAAATTTAGAAAACGATTACAACCCAATAGAACATGACGAAATGTTAAGAGAAAATTTAACTAACATCCGCTTTAAACACCGATATCAATCAAGAAGAAGAAAGAGCAATTAAAACTTATGTTTTGAATACCGAGACATATTCCATTGTGAAGGAATACCATTAACATTCACCAACACAGTAAAACATAATATCGAGTTAACAGACAATAAACCAATCTTTACAAAAGCATATAGACTACCTCATGCAAGCCAAGAAGAAGCTGACAGACAAGTAGCAGACTTATTAGACCAAGACATAATCCAGCACTCCAATTCACCATGGAGCAGCCCCGTGTTAATAGTACCTAAGAAATTAGACGCAACCGGAAAGAGAAAGTACAGAATGGTAATAGACTATAGAAAATTAAATGAAAAACTGTAGATGACAAATATCCACTACCAAATATAACCGAAATTTTAGACAAATTAGGCAAATGCCAATATTTCACAACATTAGACCTAGCATCAGGATACCATCAGGTAGAGATGGAAGAAAAAGACATATCAAAAACAGCCTTCAGCACACCTAGAGGACATTACGAGTACAAACGAATGCCATTTGGATTAAAGAACGCACCCGCTACTTTCCAGAGAGTCATGGACAATATATTACGAGGAATACACAATGAAAAATGCCTTGTATACCTTGACGACATCATAGTTTATTCCACATCACTGGTAGAACACATAGAAAGATTGACAGAAGTATTCGAAAGACTTAGACAAGCACATTTTAAAGTACAATTAGACAAAAGTGAATTTTTACAAAAAGAAGTATCATTTTTAGGACATGTAATAACACCCCAAGGAGTAATGCCAAATCCAGACAACATTACCAAAAACAAACAAAGAAATTAAAGGATTTCTAGGACTTAGTGGTTACTACCGCAAATTCATTAAAGGTTACGCTCAGATAACCAAACCCCTGACAAATTGTTTAAAAAAGGGAAACAAAATTGAACACACCCCGGAATTTATTAAAGCAGTAGACAAAATTAAAAACATATTAACTAATCACCCTGTATTAGAATACCCAGACTTTACAAAACCATTTATACTGACGACAGACGCATCGAATGTAGCATTAGGCGCAGTATTGAGCCAAGGAAAAGTAGGTAGCGATAAACCTATCAGCTACGCATCCAGAACCCTAAATGAAACCGAACAAAAATATAGCACTATAGAAAAAGAGTTATTAGCCATAATTTGGGCAACAAAATATTTTAGACCTTATTTATACGGAAGAAAATTTTACATATACACCGATCATAGACCACTAGTATGGTTATGCAAACTGAAAGAACCAAATTCAAAATTACAAAGATGGAGAATCAGACTCGAAGAGTATGATTACGAAATTATATATAAAAAGGGAATTTATAACAACAACGCAGACGCTTTAAGCCGAATCCAACTCAATGCATTAGAAACGGAATCCATTATAGGAAACGTAGACGATACAGAAATAAGGGAAGATCCAGACGAGATCGACACGATACATTCGACACAAAACGAAGAACCAAAAAACGCGATTAAAATTTTAAACGAAGCAATCGATACGAAACCCAACCAATTTATAATAACCGAAGTTTTAAATAACCCCAAATCCAGTAAAATATACAAAAGTAGATAACAAAAAAATATATCAAATTCAAATAACAAAAGATGACAACGAGGAACAAATAATTAAAATTTTAAAAGAATACACCCCCGAGAAAAACGATTTTATTTTTATTTCAACACCGAACATTTATACCAAAGATTTTCAGAATTATACATTAAATTATTCAATAACTCTGGACCTGAACTCATCAGATGTACTAGAAAACTAATAACACTAGACGACCCTGACGAAATAAACGATGTAATTAGAAATCAACACGAAGGAAAAACCAACCATCGTGGAATTAACGAAACAATAAAACAACTCATAAGACGTTATTATTTTAAAGACATGAAGGACTTGACCACAGATTTCATTAATCAATGCGAACTATGTGACAGAGCGAAATACGATAGGAAACCCCCAAAGATACCCTTAATGTTAACCCAAACACCCGACAAACCATTTCAAAAACTACATGCCGATACTCTAGTAGTAGAAGCACAAAACTATCTAACAATTATAGACGCATTCACAAAAATAGGCCAAGCAATACCAATCACATCCAAAAATAGCATTGACGTGACCCAAGGATTTTTACAATATTTCACATTTTACGGAACACCCGAATCAATCACTTTAGACAATGGTAGCGAATTTAAAAATGAGACAATACAAAACACTTTAGAACTACACAAAATAAAAATTCATTTCATAACGGAAAACCACCCTGAATCAAACGGACTAATTGAACGATTACATTTAACCCTGTTAGAACAAATTCGATTACTAAGAATAAATTATAAAAAGGAACATATAACCAATTTAATGTCATACGCACTAATCGCCTATAATAACACAATTCACTCATCAACAAATTTTACACCCTTAGAATTAACATTAGGACATTCAGATTCACGAAATCCCTATGACATACACTACAATAAAGAAGTATATCAACAATATGCAAAAGACCACAAAGAAAAATTAAAAATAACTTATGACAAGGTAAAAGATAAATTAGAAAACGATAAAAAACGTATCACCACAACCCGAAACAAAAATACCGACTCAAATAAATTTTCAATAGGACAAACCGTATATGAGAAAAACTTTCAAAGCAAACGACATAAAACAGCACCCAGAAATTTAGGACCATTTAAAATTAAGAAAATATCAGATAAAAATATAGCAGTAGTAGACAACGGTAAAATAACGAAATACATTCATTTAAAAAACCTAAGACACCCTGTAATTTCAGATAGACAATCATCACCATCACCGTCAACCTCCACCCAGGTAGAACGGACAACCAAATGATAACATAAGATATAAAAACAACCCCGGTATACTACCAATAAACTAGGCAGTATACAAAATACAATATTTACTCAAATAATATCCACCCTTACTTTAACGCAACAAATTTTAGCAACATTAAGAATAACGAAATAATATTTTTGATAGAAATCTAAATAGTAGAAAGTAACAATTATCAATTTTATCATTTATTTGCTTTTCCAACAAAGGTTACTAGCACATACCAAGTAATCATACCCAAAACCAAATTCCTATCCCTAAATGAACTGAGATATGGTTATACAAACGAAAAATGTACTGAAGTAACACCAAATCAATATTTATGTCAATCGATGACGACAACAACCATTCAAGAAAACAGCCCTTGTGAAGTACAACTATTAAAATTCTCAAATCATTACGAAAACTGTGAAACCAAACAAGTGCAAATAACTAATATGAAAATTCAAAAAGTTACAGATAACAAATGGATAGCCATTTTCCCAACAGAAGTAATAGCAACCATCCACTGCAACCAAGATGAAAATAACCAAGCATTAATCGGAAGCAAACTAATTACCCTCAAAGAAGACTGTTATGTGAAATTGAAAGATGAAGTAATCAGAGTTTATCAAGATCCCATAACAACAAAGAAACTTGCAAACCTACCGGAACTACAATTCAAAATACAACAAGAAGACGAAGAAATAAACAAGAAACCTATGAAGCTAGAGCATCTAGACTTAGACGACCTCAACCACGCCGTGAAATTAGTGGAAAGTTATAAAGAACAATTAAATGAACTCAAAACGCCAAAGTTACATTATAATAATATAAGTGTTTGGACAATTGTATTGATCATTTTAATAATTTTGTAATCATGTATGTATTATACAAAATGTACCTTAGATATAAGAATGAAGGAAACAGTTCTAGATTTAAGGAAACAAAGAAAAATAAAGAAACGACAAGTATACCTTTAGAAATAATGAATTTTAAATGAAACTGAATAATGTATTTTATGTATTTAAAAATTAAGAAAAACCTTAATTTTTCATTTACGGTGGGAGGAGTTATGTATCCCCCAATTACATATATATATTGATATATTGAATCTAATAGGAATTATTAGAAATTATTAAGTAAAAGTATAAGTTCAATGCAACATTGTAACACAAGGATAACCCAGAGAGGTTATCGACAGTTCATGTGAACGGACATGCAACTTTGCATCCGTGAGGGCAGTGATACTGCAGGTGGCAGGTCACAGGCGGTCAACAGACCGCAATTACTTAGAATTGTTGTTACATTGTATTAAAGTGTACAATTAAAGAGAAATGCAGACATGAGATCTGCAAGTTCTCACAGCCGTGTGAGGGGCAGGTTATTATAAAAGGCCCGGGAGCTCAATGCCCGGCAGTCAGTCTTCGAACTCCATACTTCGTTGTTCAAGCTACTCCACCGAGTCAGTCTTCAAACTCCATACTTCGTTGTTTGAGCTACTCACTAGTACAATAATTATTTTAGTATTATGTACAAGTTATCCAAATTTTAACTAATAAAAATATTGTTAAAGTTTCAAAGTGTTTTTAAAAAACCAGCTCCAAAGGCCCGAACTTTAACTCGTGTAGACACAGTAAAAACCAAGAATATAATATAATAGTAGACAGCAGCAATAAAGGAACAAAACTGTCTACAAGACGAAATGCATTGCTCAGAAGCGGTAAAGAGTTATGTAATAATGTCACCCCTAAACAATAATGCAACTCTAAATTTGTATGCCGAAGCTCTGCAACAGTCCGCAAACGTTACAGCGATTAATGGATAATATCCTAGGACCACGTTTTGACAACGTTTTTGTGTATTTAGACGATGTTATTATAGCATCTGCCACTTTTGACAATCATATGACTACGTTGAATGAAGTTTTTCTAGCACTAAATGAATAAACCTAATAATTAATTTCAATAAGTGTGAATTCTGTAGGTCCTCACTCAAATATCTGGGATACGTCATCGATGGAGTAGAACTTCGAACAGACCCGAAAATGGTCCAAGCCGTAGTTGATTTTCAAACACCAACAACAGTCAAATCCGTAAAAAGATTTGTAGGAATGGCAGGCTGGTATCAATGATTTATTCCAGATTTTGCAACACTAGCTAATCCAATTTTGTTACTTGTTAAAGGTCGTTTTAAAAGTAAACAAATTAAGTGGAATCAGGAGACAGAGAGTATTTCCCAAAATTAAAATAGTTGTTAGTAACTTCACCAATTTTAACCAGTCCAGATTTCTCACAGAGTTTTATAATTCAAACTGATGCGTCAGAAGTTGGTCTTGGTGCCGCCTTACTGCAAGGTGAAGGCGAGCACGAGAAAGTAATAACGTATGCAAGCAGATCTCTAACTAAGCAAGAGCGAAGCATATAGTGCTACAGAGAAAGAACTGCTAGCAGTACTCTTTGGAGTTGAAAAATATCGTCCTTACATTGAAGGAACAAAATTTTAAATAATCACTGATCATTATTCGTTAGTATGGCTAGATAAATTGAAAAGCCCGTCAGGTAGATTACAGAGAAGGGGTTTGCGTCTTTCACAATTTTCCTATGAAGTTCTATACCGCAAGAGGAAGTTTAATGTTGTACCGGTCGCATTATCAAGGGCACCGATAAATATAAGTTTGATTGTGACAGATCCCATTCAATGTGACTCGGGTGTAATAAGATGGTCCAACAGGTTTAGCAGAATCCGGCTACATATCCATCATGAAAAGTAGACAACGTTCAGCTTTACAAATATGTTACTAGCAAACATAATATAGTTTCAAACTTAATCGAATGGAAACGGTTAAGTGATGGGGTATCTTTATAGCCGCAGGTTGCTTAACCGTCTTCACTGAACATCAGTGAAATAGAGTATACATTTAGAAAACAATGAAAGCGAAACCAAACTGTGGCTACCAAAAAAGAGCAGCGGATATGTTTGAAACAACAAACATAGAAACACGGAAAAATTATTGAAAGCATATGTGCGGAACACAGCCCTGTATGACTATGAAATAGGGACAGTAGGAGAATCAGACAGGAAAAGGTAGAAGGCTTTTGGAATGTGGTGTTTCAGATAATGATGATAGCATGTACAGACAAAGTTAATAACAAAGAGGTTTTAGAAATGTTAGGGAAGAAAGATACCTGTAGAAAACAAAAAGAATAGGAGAAAAGGAAGGATAGGGCGCGTTGTATGGCAATTGGGAAATAATGCGGATATATTACAAGCAAATATAGGAGAAAAGAGAGATAAAAGTAGATCTTGATCGGACTATTGCACGCAGATAGTGAAAGATGTAGGCTGTGGAAATTTCAGGGAAACGTATAGCTTAGCTCAGAATAGGAAACAACGGAGGTACGCGTCTAACCCGTTCCAGGACTGAAGACCTAATGACGATGATAATGATGATTTATTTCCAATTTTCTGAAACGCCAGAGTTTGAACAAAAATAATTGTAATATTTGGCAAATGTATATAAAAAGGTTTTGCCACCCTGATTTTGGCAAGCTAGTTCTTAGACGTATGTTTTCTGCACTCCAAAAACATATCATTCACAACCTTCTAATATAATTTCGGGTTGCCATTAAAAAGTAATGTAAATGTTAACCTTCTAAGGTCTGAAATAATTACAATTTATTTATAGATACGTGCTGCCGGTATTCCGTAAAAAACTTGTTTGCTTTGTAGTAAATTAGATGTTTCACTATCACCATTTAATGAAAAATAATATACAAGGACAAGTATTCGTATATTAACGTTAATATGCGTTTTATATTTAATCCATGTATCGCAGCTATAAATTTCGCGATTATCCAATAACTTGTAAGTTTGGTGCATAGTATTTAAAAGGAATTCAATTCACGACACATTGAAAAATGAACGCATGAGCTACTTATGTATAACAATTTATACATCATGATATCGCAATATATATCTAGTTTAAAGCTACAGCTTATTTACATATTGATATAAAAATTAAATCCAGATAGTTATTATGCAGGGCACATTTCAAAACTAGTCACCTTTAATAACACTTAAAGTTTTGTACTCTTTATTTTGAACAAAAACTCGTCGATTTTAAAATCATGGCCGAAGTTTTAGAAAAATGTTGCATTAACTTAATATTCCGTCCCTAAGCCTCAGTTACCCTTACTTTGAAATTTCAAATTATATTCACTATTTTATGATGCAACATTTTAAAGAGAAAAATTCTATCTAACGAGCAGGAAATATGTTGATGAGACATATTGTTACTAGTAAAAGTGACACTACTTTACAAATATAGATTTGCCCCGAAAGGGCGGGAACCCCGTAACGATTTTAAGAGTGCTTCCGCTAACTACGGTGATACAGGAGTGGGTTCTTATAGAATAAAAATAATTAAAATAATAAGATAAGCCTTTTAAAGGCTGAAATATAAACAAACTACGTTACAATAACCATTTATCTTGATAAGCTTTTCTGTTGTCATAATTAAGGAGCGCCAAACCGTCCTGTCTCAGTAATCACGGAAGTCGGTTGTTCCGAATAAGTCTCCTTTGCTTTTGGTTTTCTATATCTAGTCACATTATTCTCTGCCTTTCTCTACAACACCTTATAAAGATTCGTTAAAGCTTGTCATACAAAGGAATTTTAAAAATTAGGGGGCCTTTCCCCAAATACGACTTCATCACTGGGGAGATTGGATATCCTTTCACAAATTTATCTATTTTTATTTTATTTCATAAATAAGTCCAATCAAATTCAACCTAAACTTGAAGTCTATTAACATTAAATAATTACCATACGAATACAAATACTTTCCAAAAAGCAATTTCATAGCATCAATCTGGCCAGGTATTAATAAAATAAAAAAGGAAATATTAATAGAAAAATTAACACTAGTATTATCAAACCGATTTTTCTAAGTTTTAGGAATATTAGCAATTACGTTCTCTGTGCCATTTCTGGAAATGTCAATTTAGCAATAAATAACAACGTCGGTCAATATAGCTTTTCGTGTATGCATTCCATAGTCCCTTAAAAATACGAACTTGTTCACTTCTTAACAGGCACCATACCACAGGTAAGACCTACCTTAAAAATTATCACGAACAACCTATTTAATCATTGATAAATGTTCTAATTTCAATTTCCTGCACTAGCTCTACTACTAGGCACTTTAGCCTATTACTATTCAAATAACTTAACAAAACGATTACGTTAGCATTATGCCAACTTCCTTTGAAGGAATTCAAATCTCAATTTAACACTAACAGTTTTTTCTATCATTAAATGAAAAGTATATTTACTCAAGGTTTGTTTCCCAGTTATCACAAAACGGAATCCAAAATTATGTGCGATAAACTCATAACTTATAACCTCTTTCCCCGGCCGTCACGTCGCTAAATTTACGAACATGTGATTGAAGCATACTCTGCACTTGCAAGCGGAGTTCAAAAAATGAGTCACTCGCCGTGCGTTTAACCCGTGAAAAAATTTATATTCACACCTTAAAGCTGTGTTACTTTCAACTTAGCATCTTCTTTCAGGCTTAGTCATTATATAACATTTCTCCTTTTTTGTAATGCATACTAGCCGCGGTCAAAATTCTGTTCTCACAATGCAACGTATTTAATTTGTTCTTAAGTATCATAATTACTATAAGTTACGTGCTTTGTCTGTGATCTGTGTTGTTGTTGCAATATGATAGCACCTGTAACGCATTACGTTCCTCTAGTTATAAATTAGATGGAAAAACAAATGTTCTGATTTGACCGAATAAATATGACACACTTTATGTGATAGAGTTTAAAAATAATTAATGTTAATTTAGCATGATATTTCAATTATTTTGTTTTGAAAGTATAATTTTAATGAAGGCAGTTAGTATAATTGAAACAATAAAAATGAATTTGCTTAAAATAAATTAGTACAATCTAACACAAGAGATATGTGGCGACAACAAAACCTCTGAAATGTAATAAATGTAGTAATTATGTAATGAATTTACGATGTCATACATTAAAGTCAAACCACAAAATTAAGAAATTATATATGGTAAAATACATATTAGGACAAAAATTAGGTTTATACAATATTTTAAAGTCATAAATAGTGAAAAACAGATTTAATGTTATGCATTTTCTACAAAAAAAAATTAAGAAATCTTGTGTGGTTAGAAATATTCCATTAAATAATATATCGAAATAGTTTACAATGTAGTAAGAAACAAAGACGTTTCACTAGGAAGATTAACGAATATCAAGTTGCAAGGTGGTTAATCATATTATATAATACAATGTAAGGTTTTACATGTGTTCTTTTGTAGTGTAAACAACGTAAACACGTAATGCTAACTTAAATAAACCATCGGATGCTATGCATCTTTTAGATGATATTACTTTGTGGTGGAAGATGTACAGTATTTAAACCTGACGGTAAACTAAATTAATTAATTATCCGCGAGCAGTTAATTAAAAAACATCAAAATGTAGTTATACGAGAAAATAATACCGCGGAATGGCGTGCTGTTGGGGGTTCGAACACAAATTAAAGGGTAAGTTGAAACTGAACGAAATCAGCTTCAAGTATGTAACGTGGACTTCTCCACAGAGGCAAATTTAAATTGTGCGAGAACTTTTGTAGAACTCCGCTTGCAGCTTCGGAATGGAAGGTTTTGTCCGTGTATAGAATTTTGAAAACCCGAGTCAGCTGAAATAAAATGGTCACATGCAAGGATAACTCAAATAAATGAATTGTGTTAAATTAAGCGGGATGTGTTAGTTGAATAATCCCCTACGTTTGATTTTCTAATGCCCCGCCCAAAGGTACTCTATATATTCCAACGAGTCTCTTTTTACCTAAAAATTTTGAATTTTGCCGAATATTTGCTGTTCCAAGCAAGATAGGTATATTTAACGTGGGTAGCAACACACACACACACACACACACACGCACACACACCGCACACACACACACACACATACACACGGGACCTACATTTTACTTCTCATCCAATACTTCTCTGAAAAATGCTCTCCTAACATTTTTCAAGCAGTCGTTGTCGTGATCCAAACCCGAAACCGTGGTCCTTAGTAGTCCCCTAAGTCATAGAGTTGCTTGTTAAATGATCTCCGTCATTGTTGATTAAAGAATGAAAATTGGAAAACTGGTGTGATCTGGATATTCTTAACCTTGTAACAGATGAATTAAACCGTGAGTTATAATCTTTTATGCTGATATTTTTTACTTATATGTAAATTTTGAATGTGAGCATGTCTAGTATTTTAAAACAGTAGACATTAATCGAATATGAAAGTGATTATTTTGAGTGTTGGTTAAATTTAGGCATAATGTTATCGTTTCAAAACATTAAGAAATATGCATATATTAATTTTACATTATTTTGGAATGAGAAATGAAATGATATGGCAAAAAAGACGTAATTAACCAATTTCATGTTGGTGATTAAAGACATTTCCAGATATTGGGACTTAGAGTGTCATGTAATTGAATATGGAAAACGGCGTAATTTGGAGTGATACTATTATTAATGGATTTAATTTAATAATCCTCTTTTATAAATTTTTTTAGTACCTGACCAGAGCGATGTTAAGAAATTTTGGGGTTTCTTTGTATATTTGTATTTACATCTCAACTATTTGATGTCAATGAAGCTTAAGTTTAGGTTGAATTTTATTTGAATTTTAGGAACAAGGTAAACGGACTAATTGTAAAAGCATATCCAGCAGATTCGTATGTGGAAAGTATTTTATTTTTTAATTTTTTTAATTTGACTATAAATTTAGTAAGTGTATTAAGACATTTCAGAAAAAAACGTATAATATGGTAAAATTTAGAATATAAAAGCAAAGGAGAACTTTACGGAAGCCATCTTCCGTATGAGAAATAAGTATCGAAGGAGTTGCTGTGACAGACGATTTGGCGCTCTTAATAATGGTAAATAGCAAAACTTTTCAGAGTAAATTAATTAAGTAAAGTAGTTGTACTTTAGCAATGCACTGAATGTTTTTCTTTTTTTTATTATTTCTTCAATAAGAGCCCACTCACGTATTAGTGCAGTTAGGCGACGCACCCATAGATGGTTATGTGATCTTTGAATGTTTAGGGCAAATCAAGATTTAACAACGTAACGCTCATTTTACTTCTAACACAATTTATTCATATCCTCGATAGTCGGGAAGGACAACAACTATCTATTGAAAATTATCTTTCTATAGAAATCGCGCACGTAGCGTCCTATAACATTTAGATCTGTTGTCTTTTATGGTTTTAAAATAAGTAATCGTTCTTGATTATTACGTAAACAGTGTATTTAAAGAAATAAGGTTATAGCTTTTGAGGTTAAAGTTTGTTATTTGAATTACATTTAGGCAATCAATGATTTGAAATGTCATGCTTAATTAACATTAACTCTTTTTGAAATCTAAATAGACAGGGTACGGCTATGTTTAATATGTCTATGCAAAAATAATTTTTTTCTTTTCTTATTGGTTTATATCTAAAGTAACGTAAACGCATTACAGATGTACTATCAGAATGTGTCAGAGTTTGGTTTAAAACACGTATCAAGTATTCAGAAGAGGATACATTATTGGCTTTGCAAAAAACACTATACTTTAAAACTGATAACAGACCTGCTGGAATGTGTCTGAACTTATCTGCTTAAACGTTAGGTAATTCTATTGCGCAGTTATTAACTATTTCTAGGCGGAGTTGTGTACACCACCGATTTTACATAAATCCAAACAAAGAAATCAACATTGTCAGATCCCGAGATCAAACTGATCATTCGAGGAAACCTCTTCTACCAATTCATTTATCAAAATATCTTTGATCCTCAATTTTGCACAGCTAATGCGTTAAGAGTAGACGCCCCGCCCAGCTGAAAATTTCAATTTTGTTCGTCCAGTAACCATGTGACCTTACTGATTAGCTTGATTTTCCAACAAGAGTAACGAGTGTATCCAAAATTTCTTGCAATTAATCCAGATACAGTTCTCCAGCCGGACTTTCATCAATAAAAACAGGCTCAATCATTTCATTGCCAAAATACCAGTCTACACGTTGTCTTTTCTTGGATACTAAGTATTATTTTCCCTGAGAATGTGTGAATTGTTATCGCCCCAGTGTCTTCAATTATATCTGTTGACAAGTCGGTGCAACTAAAACGTCAATTCAGTGTTAAGCAAACATGCTCTATAATAATTGGTAGCCTGGAATTCTCCAGAACAATACTCCGCAAAATTTAATTTTTCTGTTATGTAAGCAACGAAGTGAAATACCTGTTTATGTTGTTACTTTTGGAATACAACTGGTAGGGTCAATGCCTAAATTACACACACTTTCAGTTTGTGCAGCTTTATCCGCAATTCTTGTTCTTTTTAAATTATATTGAGAACCGAAACTGTTTCTTCAAATTTTCGTACTAAATTTGAGATTTATTGATTACCAGAATTCTACTAAGATGTTTTTCATGGAAACTGGTGCTCCATAAGTGAAGAAGGTATCTGTTCCTTCTCGTAAAGGGTACATTTTTAGAAAATGCGTATGAACCACTTTAAATGCTCGTTTTTAAATTTTTAGCCGTGAAAAGATTTTAACCAGAAATAAGTTATGTCAAAAATGATTTTGGAAATAATCCTTTCCTTTGAACAAAATTACCCAATCGAAGTGTGTAAATGTTTTATCTAATGGTAACTGTTATGATTTTTGACAATAATTCAACATTTGGTGGTTCGTGACGTTTGAATTGTCTGACAAGCTGTGCACTAGAACTTAAATTTGAAATAAAATTTGTTTTTAGGATTAATAAAGTTGCCCAAAATGTATCTTAAATGTTCAAAAATACGATGCATTTTATAACAACGGAAAGCATTTAGAATATCTGATCTGGGAAATCAAAAGCTTTAAAATGTCTAACGTTAATTTTCGTCTTAATTCTAAACTACTATTATTTAATTGTTTTTTAACTCATTAACGGATATACCTAAAATTTTATGCTCCTTGAATAGAAATGAATATTCTCTTTGAAAGAATGTATTAAGAGCTAGGGGGTGAAGTTAGAAATTTAAAATGGGGTTAGCCTAGTTTGAGTGGGTGGAATATAAAGTAATGCATTATTGTTTTTAAATTTACTTCTATATTAAAATCGACGTGTTTTTGTTCAAAACCAAAACTACAAAACTCTAAGAATTTTTAAGAGTGGCCAGTTTTGAAATGAAAACCTTAGGGGTAAAACATTTACTGATCAATTGAGAATAAATATTTCACGAATTTTTTCCTTACCTTGGGGGTGTACACATTAAGATATAAGCAATCCTCATCCCCTTCTATGACCTCACTTCTAGTGTATATGTTACGTTGAGGACAAACTCCATGGGGCTCGGTGGCTTTCAAAACTCCATGCCAAGGTTTTGCAGGAACTGGAGCCTAAAAAATTACTATGTAATATTTGCTATATCAGATTGACATCATTATTTACAAAACGCGCGTAGTTAATTGCAGATACTTTAAATAACAAAAATGCATTCAAGAAAATTCTTGAGCCTTGTTACTTTATTTCTGATATACTTAAATCTAAAACCTCCCCAAAGAGATTAAAGTTCATTATAATATTTCAGATATGATATTTCACAGTGGAAAAGTAAGTTCACGTTAATCTGACACTCATGAAAAATACACACACATACACACACGCGCGCGCACACACGCATAAACATACAAGAGGTAATTGAAACCCTAATTCTAAAAATAAATCCCACTAAAATATAATAGAATCCGGAAAAAAATGGAATTTTTCGTAAATTCATAGTTACGTCCTGTATAATACAAGCGTATCTTTATTCATTGATGTACCATGCAAAAACGCAGATTGCGCGTGTGTAAATAATCACCCTTTATGATATAAGCATATTGTAAATAAATAGCATAGAACGAGCTTTGCGCATTTAGCATAAATATAAATTATTTCGTGTAATTACTGTAAAACGCAAATCCTTTTGCATTAAAAAGCAATCAAAGTAAATTAATTAACCCATGGATAGTAGCAATCGATTCTAAATAAAACTAATTTTCTAGAATATAAAAAGATGAGTCATCGGGATTTAGGAATACATCAAATTTGTGTAAACTAATTAAATAAACGTTTTTTCCAAGAAGCAGTTTGAACATTGAAAATAAAACGTAAAATCTCTGGAACATCTGATAGGAAATAATTTATGATCTTCGCATTCACTGATGGGGAGAAGTGATACGCAACAATAATAGCATATGATAAACAAGGACAAAAGCGAGCATCACGAGTAGCAGAAATCAGATGAGGTAATAAAATGTCGAAATTTTATACGCTAATTGGGTATTCCGGGAAACCTTACAATATAATGTTCAAGATTATACTAGTAAAATTCTAGAAAAAATACAATTTATGTATAAAAGAGTGCTTATCGTTTAAAAGAAAGTCATTCATTAAATTTGGTCCGATGCAGTCAATGTAGATCAAGAAATGTTATTTTAGCCGTTGCCTTATAGAAGTATGCAATAAAACATAGTTACGAGGTTGCAATGAATATTGAAGTCATGTTTTTAAACCCAAGTTACATACAAAAATGGAATTATTAATTATGAAGAAAAGGCAAAATTCTTCAGTATAAAGCTATTATAAAGATGTAATAAATAATCGTAATGAAAATCTAACCAAAAATGTACTTGGATAATTGCTGTTGGAAATAAGGAATTTTAATTTGGAAAAACTTGTAAGCCGATTTGGAGAGCTAGCCAGGCAAAGTGAAAAATTAGAAGGGAAGGTAAGTGAACAAGTTCAAGTACACACCACAAGTATCTTTCAACGACGCTCCCAACGCGAGACCATTGTCATATCATTTTTTCAGTGGCTCTCAGCGCGACCATGTCACAGCACTCTTTTAGTGGCGCCCAACGTGTGGCTCAAGTAATTCGTCTGTAAATTAGAGTTTCTTGTCCCGTAAGATTTGTTTTTGGAGTTGTTTTTATTTCTTTTGTAATATCTGATTAATTTTCAAGTATGACTGACAGAATGAAAGAAGTTCGTGAAAGTTTGAGAGCTGAGGGAGTAGAAATTGGTTCTCAAGAAAGTGTTATGTGGAAAAAGAGAATCCAGACGCCAAGAGTGCAGGTGAGAACCAGGAATAAAAAATGATAACTCTTTTATTAACTTCAAATCAAGGAATGCAAGAGCAAAAGGAAAATATGAAGGAAATGAAAAAGAATATAAAAGAATTGGGGAAAAAGTGCATCAAAGAAATGAATGAAAGATGTGATAAAAATACTCAAGAGTTACGAGCAGAATTTGGGGAGAATATAGCAAAATTGGGTGATAGTTTAACATTAGAAAGTGAAAAGGATGGACAGAAATTTAAACAGATTAGTGAAAAACTAGCTCCGGGTTTAGTGGAAACTAACAAAACTATTGAAGAAGTGAAATTTGAAATTAGAGGAAAAGTAATACAAATTTTAGAGCATATAGATAATGTTAAGGTAGAAATTGTTCGGATAAAATTGAATCAGAAAGCAAGCGAAATGTGATTAGGAGTCAACAAAAGGTTAAACAGCATCATGTCAACAAATAACACTGCGATTATGAGCAAAACAAGAAAATTTTTAGAAAAACTTGAATTATGTAATATTTATTTTTATATTGACCTACTTATTAAAAACACTTAATAGATTAAGTATAAATGCATGAACCCGTGATTGGGAGAGTTTCATTCTCAATACGTAACTTAATTGTGATTTTAGATAAGAATAATGATATTCTACTAGTGGAAAGATGTTTCTGAAAGAGTTTTTTAATCTACAAATTTTGCTATAATAGTACACGATTACGAGTAAATGCGTAGTTATTGTGATCGTGTTTTCAAAAGATCGTAAAACTCACTTTATGTAAGTGTACAATGTCTAATTTTATACGGTCGTATTTTGAACAAAGAACGTATATAATATTCAATTGCTCTTTTCTCTTAGTAACAAACTTGAAAGGTGTGTACATTAAACTTCTAGAAAAATTCATACATGGAAAAGGTAAATAACATCGTCTCGATTAGATGCTATAAATTTTAAAGTCGCAAAAGATTAGAAATTTGAACATCCGTTCAATTAAAGCGAATTATAACAATAAATCATAAAGATAAAAAAGGCGTACATTAATGGATTTCATTAGTGTCTCAGGCCGTAAAACGATAAATACTTCTGAAAGTTGCGCATTGAATTCTAGATCCTACGTAGAGGACGGGCCACTATTTTTCAACGAATGAAGTCGTATAAGTAACAACCAGACTTAGCGCGATTATTCTAGACGCGTGACATACCACAAAGGCTCGACTATATAATCGATTGAAATCAAATACAAGAAGTCAGTTTGTTCAATATTCATTTTAAACGTCACGATTCCATCAAACTAATATATCGCGTAGTAAAGTTCTAATAATGAAACCTTATAGTGACGGAAAAATATTTAAATGTACAAAAGTAAGTAAGATTTTGAAATATGTTAAAATGGTTTCAAAAATGGAAAATAATTGAACTATAATTAGTTATTGCAGCATAATGTTTAAATTTGAACAAAAACATATATGAAACCCGAAATGGCACTTTATGATAAATTCATAATAAATTATAAACAATTTGGACCATTTTGGTATATGATTTGGAAACTGTTTAGGTGTTTAATGGTATTTAATGAAAACGTTTCAACGATATGGAAAAAACGAGCAGCATAATTTACACTGTAAAATAAAAATCGCATGGTTTTGAAATTTTGAAAAGAAATTTCTATTAGTTAATGAAATTACGTAGGTTTTGTGTGAAAGTCTATGTGTGAGAGTTGTACAAGTGAATAATTTAATTTAAGAGTGGCTGACCTTGGCAGGTTTTGCAAATATATAAAAAAATTTATTAAACATACTGAACAGATATGTTTAAATTCGAATTTAAAGAGTGGTTATTAAAAGTATCAGACTTAATTTATAAAATTTTGTACATAATACCATTTAAATAGGGAATGATAGGCTTAGTATAATTAATTTTTACTACGTAAATAAAGAATACAAGTCATTCCTAAATAATAAGGCCCCGTATCTTTCCAGCGAGTTTTAATGGGTAAGTATTTATTCTCCACTAAAAACTTACAATTCGAATGCAACGCAAAACGCGTTGTAACAAATGCACTTTTACTGAAAACATTTATTCTTTCTATTAAAAGAGAAACATTTTTAATACGTATCGTTACACATTTTATTTTTTAAAAAAAGCTACCTCAATCTTTCTAGATTGTCCTAATGTTGATCATACAATTTAGTAACAAAAATCAATAAATCACAAATGGCAGATAATTATTTGGTACGATAACAAACAACATAAATGAAAACAGCCCAATTAGTGAATTTAAAGCATTACGGCCATAATTTAGAAAAGACGTGTAAAAACCATAAATCACAAATAATTAGGTAATTATTTCAACCGATATCAAGCAATATAACTGGATAGCCCAATTAGTAGAATGTGGCAAGACTCTTTAATAGCCTATAGATTATAATCAGGAACGATAAAAACAAACATTTCCTTTGAACATCACCAATTAACGAAGATAATAGAAATTTTACATCCTAATGAATTTATATAACAGCTACTTAAGCGTGTAAAACTAGTGCATTTCCGGGTAATTATTACATTAACTGCGAGTCATATCACCTAGAATTGTATTGAAATTTTCTAGAACCTTTGACGTATTGAAGATCTTATTATATAAAACCTGTGATTAATTAAGTGAATTGATTGATTGAAGATCAGTCATTCATTATAGTTAATCTATTTATGAAGTACTTGGCGAGGATACTTAATGATGATAACTACGAATTATAAGAGTTGTAATCTAAATTGCATGCAAGGTCATGATTGACGTTTAAATATTGGTTGGAACAATTTTTTTAAACGCATCAAGTAAAATTCAACGCATAAAAGTAAATTCTATTGACATGTGAACGATTTAAATGGGAAGAAAGATTATGAAGTTAGTTAACATATTAATGGAGATTGAAAACTGATTATCCGGTGTAATTATTATAGTACAAAATGGAGAGGAAAATTTGATTAACGGCTTGTTTTGAATAATTAGGAACCCTGATGATCAAAAACGCAAGTATATCTTTATTCAAATCTTTAACAAGTAATTTGATAATATAATTTTCTGTTAAGTAAATTAAACTTGTATACGATTTTAGTTGTCTGTGAATTGGTAATTTTCTGATGTTTTAAGGTTAAATCTCGAGTTAATTTGATCTTTACAAAGGTTTTCCAAACGGTTACTCTTCAATCACACTTAGACGGGTTAACTAAGAAGTATACAAATTATCCATACTTCTTTAGAAAGGTAAATTTTTGTGGGTTCTAAGAAAAGTTTTGGAATTACTGAGTACATACTAGAACTGGGCAAACTCATTAAGGTTGAGTAGTTTTGAAATGTTGTGCTTAGACTTAAGTTGTAAATTGCATTTGAAGATTTAATGCGTGTGTGTAAGAAATTTTTATGGATAATGTGTGTTGAAGAAAGATATTAGTGAATGTAGCGACTATTATAATTTGAAGAGTTGTTTATAAATAGTTTATTATAATTTTGATGTTAAAATTTCGTTATTTCATTCCATCCGAACTAGCTAGTACGGGCATCTTCAGAAAGTAGATCATATTATATTAACTTTGTTTTCTTTTATTGAAGCCCAGCATGAAGGGACATATTTTCCGTGGCTACACAATTCACAGCACCTCTATTAGCTCCCAACGTTTGAGCAACTTTAAGCTACACAACTTGCAGCACCTTTATTGACGTCCCTACGTAGAGGCTCGTTTAAGTCATCTGAAAATTAGAGTTTTTTGTTTTGTAGGATTCTGTGGAAATTTTCTCTGAGTAGTGTATCTGAGTGGCTTCCAATATGACCTATAGCATGAAAGAAGTTCGTGAAAGTTTGTAGAAGGGATAGCAATTGGTTTTCAAGAAGGTGCTTATTTGGAAGGTTTATTTGCAAGATCCGAAAAAAAAACTCTGAGGTTAATGAAGAAGAAAGTATATGAGAGACTTAGGAATCAAAAATGATGGCTCTTTTATTGAATTTAAAAAAAGTATGCAGTAACGGAAAAAGAATATGAAGGAATTAAGTGATAAACATGAGAGAAGTTTCAAAGTAGTGTGTGAAAGGAATTAGGAAAGTATGCAAGAAATGAGGGAAAAGATAAACGAAATGAATGAAAAGTATCGAGGAATTGATGAGTTGAAAGCAGAAAGTAGAAAAAATGATACAAAATTAAAAATTTAAAATTTAGCGACAAGGTAACTTCGGACTTAAAGCAGACACATAAGACCATAGATGATATGAAATTTCAAATTAGAGGGAAAATGGTACAGATTGAAGAGGATATGGATGATATGAAAGAAGAAATTGTTGAAATAAAGGCTAATCAGGAAGCACGTGAGAAGTAAACTAATGAAAAAATTAAGAATTTAGATCAAAAGTCAATGAAATCGTAGAAAGTTATCATCAAAGTAAGTGCAACTAGGGTATGCCTTCCCTTGAATTTAATACCAATTTTAAAATAAAATATAAAAAGTGTGACCCTATTTAAGATTTTTAAACCTCTCCCTCGCCCCTTTTTCGAGATTGCTGCTATCTTGTAAATTTTTAAGTTTCCAAGTAAATTGCAAAAGGGAATATAATCTAATGGGCGTTTTAAAAATTGTACCTTGAATATTTCATTACGAACATTTTTAACAACACAATTTTAATTACTCATGTAAGAAAAATTATTTTAAACAGAAAATTTTTCCTTACGTAAAATTTTATAATAGAGCAAAGTTTTATTTGTAATTGCCTGGTTTTCGTAAGTAATATTTTGTATTATCTTTAACCAATTCTTAAAACAATTCGCAGTTTCCTAAATTATTGTTTTAAATGAACAAAAGTAAGTTAGGTTTTGAAGTATGTTAAAATAGTTTCAAAAATGGAAAATAAATGAACTATAATGAATTATTGCAGAATAATGTATAAATTTGTACGAAAGCATATATGAAACCCGAAATCGCATTAAATGGTAAATTCAAGATAAATTTTAAACAATTTGGACCATCGTGGTATATGTATCTGGAAACTATTTAGGTGTTTAGTGGTATTTAATGGAAAATTTCAACGATATGGAAATAGACGAGCAGCATAATTTACACTGTAAAATAAAAATCACATTGTTTTTAAATTTTAAAAAGAAAATTTCTATTAGTTAATTAAGTTGTAGGTTTTGTGTGAAAGTTTTTGTGTGAGAGTTGTACAAGTGGTGAATTTAATTTAAGGGTGGCTGATCTTGGTAGGTTTTGCCAATACATAAAAAATTTATTAAAAGTACTAAACAAGTATGTTTAAATCCGAATTTAAGAAGAGCTTATTAAAATCATCAGACTTTATAAAATTTTGTACATAATAAAATTTTAATAGGTAATTATAGGCTTAGTATAATTTATTTCTAGTACGTAAATAAAGAATACAAATCATTCCTTGATAATAAGACCCGATATTTTCCAAAGAGTTTTAAAGGGTAAGTATTGATTCTCCACTAAAATCTTACAATCAAAAGCACTTTTACTGAAAACACTATTTCTTTCTATTAAAAGAGAAACATTTTTAATGTACCGTGACATCTTGTATTTTTCAAAAAAACTACCTCAATCTTTCTACATTGTTCTGTTGATAATACAATTTAGTAATGAAAATCAATAAATCACAAATGTCGAATAATTATTTTGTACGGTAACGAACAACATAATTGAAAACAGCCCAATTAGTGAATTTTAAGCTTTACGACCATAATTTAGATAAGAGGTGTGAAGACCATAAATCACAAATAATAGGTAATTATTTCGTACGATATCAAGCAATATGAATGAACGGCTCAATTAGTAGGGTGCGGTAAAACTCTTTAATAGTTCAAGAGCGATAAAAACGAACATTTCTTTTGAACAACACCAATTAACGTAGATAATAAAAATTTTACATCTTAATAAATTTATATAACAGTTACTTAAGCGTGTAAAACTAGTGAATTTCCAGGTAATTATTAGATCAGCTACGAGTCATATCACCTAGAAAGATATGGAAATTTTCTACAACCTTTGACGTATTGAAGATTTTACTATATAAAACCGGTTAATAATTAGGTAGACTGATTCATTAAAGAACGGTCTTTCGTAATAGTATATCTATTTATAAAGTACTTGCCGAGGATACTTTCTGATGGTATCTACAAATTGTAAGAGTTGTAATTTAAATTACATACACGGTCATGATTGACGTTTAAATATTGTTTGGAACAATTTTTTTTAAACGCACGAATTAAAATTTAACGTATAAAAGTTTAGTCTATTGACATATGAACGATTTAAATGGGAAGATGAATTATTAAGTTAGCTATCGTATTAATGGAGGCATAAACGGGGAAATTGAAAACTGGTTTTCCGGTGCAATTATTATGGTACAAAATGGATAGAGAAATTTAATCAACGGCTTGTTTTCAATAATTAGGAGTCCTGCATAATTTATTGGTCAAAAACGCAAGTACACCTTTGTTTAGATATTTAAAAAGTCATTCGGTAATATAGTTTTCTGTTATGATGATTAAACTTGCATACAATTTTAGTGTATAGATGTTGTCTGTGAATGGATAATTTTCTGCTGTTTTAGGGTTAAATCTCAAGTTAATGTGATTTTTACAAAGGTTTTCCGAAGGGTCACTTTTCGGTCACACTTCGACGGGTTAAGTGAAGAGTATACAAATTATCCATACTTCTTTGAAAAAGAAAATTTTTGTGACAAGAAAAGTTTTGAAATTACTGAGTACATACTAAAACTGGGCAAACTCGTTAAGGTTTAGTAGTTATGAAATTGTAAATTGCATTTGTAGATTTAATGCGTATGTGTAAGTAATTTTTATGGATAATGTGTATTGAAGAAAGATGTTAGTGAATGTAGCGACTATTATAATTTGAAGGGTTGTTTATAAATATTTTATTATAATTTTGATGTTAAAATTCCATCTGAACTAGCTAGTACGGGCATCTTCAGACAATAGACCATATTATATTAATTTTGTTTTTTTTATTAAAGCCCAGCATGAAGGGGCATATTTTCCGCGGCTACACAATTCACACCACTTTTATTAGCTCCCAACGTTTGAGCAACTTTAAGGTACACAACTCGCAGCACCTTTATTAACGTCCCAACGTAGAGGCTCGTTTAAGTCGTCTGAAAATTAGAGTTTCGTGTCCCGTAGGATTCTGTGGAAATTTTCTCTGAGTAGTGTATTTGATTGGCTTGCAATATGACCTATAGCATGAAAGAAGTTTGTGAAAGTTTGTGAGAAGGGATAGCAATTGGTTTTCAAGAAGGTGTTTATTTGGAAGATTCGAAAAAGGAAAACTCGGAGGTCAAAGAAAAACAAAGTATATGAGTGACTTAGGAATCAAAAATGATGACTTTTTTATTAAATTTAAATAAAAGTATGCAGTAACAGAAACGGAATATGAAGGAATTGAGTGAAAAACATGAGAGAAGTTTCAAAGCAGTGAGTGGATAGAATGAAAAAAGTATGTAAGAAATGAGAGAAAATATAAACGAAATGAATGAAAAAGTATCAAAGAATTAAGCGAGAAATTTGATAAGAATACTCAGGAATTGAAAGAATGAAAAAAAATTAAAAATTAAAAATTTAGCGACAAGGTAACTTCAGACTTAAAAGAGACAAATAAGACTATTATTATATGAAATTTGAAATTAGAGGAAAAGTGATACAGATTGTAAAGGTATAGATGATATGAAAGAAGAAATGTTTCAAAAGGGCTAATCAGGAAGCACGTAAGAAGTAAACTAATGGAAAAATTAAAAATTCAGATCAAAAGTCTACGAAATCGTAGAAAGTTGTTATCAAAAAGTGTGACGCTATTTAAGATTTTTAACCCCCCTTCCTCGCCCCTTTTTCGAGATTGCTGCTATCTTGTAAATTTTTAAGTTTCCAAGTGAATTACAAAGGGAAGATAATCTAATGTGCGTTTTAAAAATTGCTTTGTATATTCCAATACGAGCATTTTTAACAACACAATTTTAATTATTAATGTAATAAAAATTATTTTAAACAGAAAATCTTTCCTTACCTGAAATTTTATAACAGAGCAAAGTTTTATTTTTTATTGCCTGGTTTCCTTAAGTAATATTTTGTATTAACTTTAACCAATTATTAAAACAATTCGCAGTTTCCTAAATTATTGTTTTAAGCTGTTACTAGGGTCTTGAAGGGTCCTGAATGTGTAAGGATCACAAACATACTCATCTTAATCGTAATTCCTGCTAACGATTAGCAGACGTATTTATTTAGTTCGAGAGTTCAAATTTAAAGAATAGAAAAATTAAAATAATTCTTATAAACCAATCAGTAACTGACGCAACATGTTGCAAAATAATTATTATAGTTTATTGCACCAATAAAAACATTCTGTTTTCTTAAAAAAAACCTATTTGTTATTAAACTAAAAATTTAGGTACTCTTGATTTTGGTTTTACCTGAAAACGTAATTCACCAATAGGCGGCTCTGCGTAAGGAATTCCTAAAAATGCACTAAATTCTCTTCCGCTTCTGGTTTTCCAAAATTTTCCCTGGAGTTGTCCTTGTTTTATAGTTACCTCTGGATTATTTGATACATTCCCGCTTACACTTAGAACAATTATTGCGAAAAGAAGAATTATTTGAACACTTTTGACCATAATAAAGTAGTTTTCTAACAACACGATTTGCTACTATGAATACGACATACACTGACACTTATATAAATATTCTGAGAGAAAGTTCAAACATCAACAGTACCAGACTAGTATAGAAATAATAATGGACTGATCTACCTACTTATGTGGTATTCAAGTTTAGGAAGCGGTACCTATGTATACATTAAATAACTATTTAAGTCACCTTGCGATTCATAAATTGTACCTCAGAACATCTGCCGATATTCCCCACCTTCTCCCGCCTCCGAGTCTATACCAGCTCTTTCAGAACAATATTTTTCCAGTTTTTGAAAGTAAAATAGCTTCTGAATATTAATATAATAGACCTAGGATTAGATTTCGACCAGTCTAGACTCGGTTTTATTAATTATTGATGAACTTGAAATATGTAGACCAAGATTTAACTCAAACGATCGCTATGCTAATATAAAGTTAATCTAAACGTTCAGCTTTATTTTAGGCAAGGTGTCGTAATAGTTTTTGACTGGAAATAATTCCCGTCCAAATATGTTATCCAATTGTTAGGAATCAATACTTTTAAAAGTTACGAATTTTTGAATTTTCTATTACCTCTATGAGAGCATTTTTTATTTTTCTCCACCGACATGTGTCGTGTTTCATGTGTGCTGAAGTACAGTGTGGGATTTTCACGGGATTATCCCGTTTGACATTCTCAGAGAAAGGCCACGTTTTCTATTAAAGTTAACTCGGTTTTAATTGGATTTAATTTGACTAGGCAATAATTTGATTACATTTAGATCATGGATGCTTATGTCAATATGGAACCTTGGTAACCTTTCCTCAACTATTGATGTCGCTTTTTCTTGGTCACCAGAACAGTGCCAAAACTACCAATTTTATCTATTGGAAAACATTTAAGTATTTCTGCATTAATGATCTAGATGACTGATGTCAATGTAGTTTTCTACAAGATTTATTCCGATTATTGTGCAATGCACAACTATCAGGTTATTCAACCCCAATATTTATATTTTAATTAAAGAATAAGGATTTTAATTGTGTGAAGGTCATTAATCGAAAACAACATACGCAACCTGGCCACTTCAAATTTAAATATAAATTGTTTGTTACGGATAGCACAAAAGGTACGTTATAAATTTAGATTTGTTTTGAAGGGGCGGAGAGCCCGTAGCAATTGCACCGTCTAAATGCACTGATATAGAAGTGGGCTCCTATGAAAAAATAATAGAATAATCATTTCAAATGGCTGGAATACAAACAAACTACGTTACAAACAATATTCACTTGCCTTGAAAGAGATTTTCGATTGTCATAATTAAGAGCCGCTAGAGTGTCTTGTCTCGGCAACCACTTAGATATTTTCCCTACACGGAAAACTCTTATTCTATATGTCTCATTAAATTGTCATATTAAAAAAAGCGTAAAATAAAATGCCTCTTCTAAATACGATTTCATCACTGGGGTGACTGGATATCGTTTCACAATTACCTAATTTTTATCTAGTTCAAAAATAAATGCAAATAAAGTTCAACCACACTCAATTTCTGTTGACGTTAATTGATTGCTATATAAATACAAATATACGTTCTTTAAAAAAACCTAATTTCCTAACATCACACTGGCTAGGTATTACTAAAAAAAAATCCTTAAGGAACCCCAAATTTTACCAAAAAAGCTTACTTCCCTTCACGCAAATAACATGCTTAAATTTAACAAACACAGAATAAAAATTTTCACGTTTAATTAATTTCTGGTTATACAGATATAAACTCTTTTACATTTACAAGCCACATGTACATAATTAATAGAAATAAACACAAAAACTTATATTTTACTCGCGGTTTAATTCGTCTTAAAGATGTCAAAACACTAGCTTTCAACTTCTTTCCATCAAACAACAGCTCCTTTAACACAACCAAATCTCGCTTACTTGAGCTATACTCTCACGTAGTCCTTTTATTACGGCATAAACGAGTTTTTATAATCCGGTTCACGGATAACGTTTCTTGCCAAATTTGCCAGCCAAGTTGTACAAAAGTTTGCGCACCGTTTAATTTCTCTCTTGTGAGAAGTTCACACTACATTTTGAAGTTGTATTTCCCGCACTGGCTTCTAACCTGTCTTAATACCAAAGCCAATAGCACGACCCTTCCTCGTTATTATATGCTTGTATTACTACATTTTGATATTTTTAATTACCCGCTGCTGAATAATTACTTCATTGTTTCCTATCGCTGTCTAGCTTTCGAGACTTGTTGTTGAGAACATGATCTAAACTAATAGAAGGGAAGAGCGTCTAAAATTAGAAACAGAAGGAACAGCTAGTTAACTTGGCATGCATAGAATTTACTCAAGATAAGCAAACTACAATATCTCAATATCCACCATAAACCCCACACTATATTAAACCACTGTCTAACCTAAAACGCGCGGAACGATACACCAAGTTTTAAATCAGAACTTTAAACAGGATTAATAGATAACCAACTAAATCAGATATTCTAATTAACGTCACTAACCAAATAAATCAACTAAACTAAAAAATTAAAACAGTAAAACCGCTCACACCCCTCAAGACTTAAAAGTGACAGTGATTGTGGTCCCGGGTTATTTAGTGCATCCTCCACCATGATATCAGCAGTGCATAACCACGCCCTTTTAGCAGTAAAAAGTTAATTTATCTAGCAAACGACCAGATCTTTAAATCCTGGAAAAACTTATATTCAAGGTATTTATAAATATTGTAGCGTATAAGCATTGATTTGTAATATAAGTAAATTTTGCAATTAATTTTAAACGAGCACATTTTAGTGCGATGATTCTAGTCCATCCACACAATGCTTATGCGAATGCACCTGATAAATTAGGATGCGCTTTTGCTACTCTATGCACTGTTATATGCTTTAACGCTTTATTTAGATATTTATATTTATGTATGTTTGTATTTGTATATTTATATGTTTTGGGATTTTCGTCGTTTTGTTTATTTTGGTCGTAGTATTTATAAGAAAAAAATTGACATTAGAATGTTGCTTAGGAAACGACAGACAACGTTAGGAACGAATTTAGGCTGACGTAGAGTAAATTACTTAGACTAGGAAGGACAATTATAATTATTTATGGTTCCGGGTTGGGACCGTGTCATTTTATAAATTAAGGTCGACGTTTCGCCCACTTTTGTAAGGGGCTTCATCAGGACAATAAATATATTAAAAGTTAATATTAAATAGATAAGTCACAGTGTAAAGAGAAGAGTTACTCCTGAACTAGCAGTGTCTTGTGGCGAAGTAACTGGTGAAATTAGCGAAAGTGGTGGTTTATATAGGGCGAGAACTTGATGCATGAGTGATCATGCATAGAGAGGAGTGTCGTAGTGGATCAGTGAACGTCACGGTTTCGCTGTTGTGAACATAGAAATCTGCAGACAAAGGTAATGCGACTGTAATTCTAAACCGCACAGAATACAAAGAAAAGATTCAACAATTATTACAAGACGGTTCCTACACTCCTATAACAAAAGACCCCACTTTAAAACTTGAACGGGAAATTTCAGCACTCATCAAATCCTCCAATATTTCCAAAACTATCCAAAAACGCATAATACCTCGAGAATCTAAACCACCTCGCCTCTACGGCCTTCCTAAAGTCCATAAACCTGATGTCCCTCTCCGTCCGATAGTTAGCACAATTGACTCACCAACATACCATCTGGCAAAATACCTAGCAAATTTCTTAAAACCTTATTCCGGCAACACCCCTACTAATGTTTTAAACTCCACTCATTTCATAGAACTGATTGCAAATATTGAGCTAGGCCCTAATGATATACTAGTCAGTTTTGATGTAACATCCCTATTTACAAACGTACCTATAATAGACACTGTCTCCATTATTAAACAACTCCTACCTCAAGAAAACGAATTTGAGCACCTGGCCATGCTCATAGAAAATGTTTAACCTCTACCTATTTTGTTTTCGACGGACTATTTTACAAACAAACTTTGGGCACACCAATGGGCTCACCTCTATCCCCTATTGTGGCCAATATATTCATGGAGCCTTTGGAATCCATGGCTCTAGAATCCACAGACCTTAAACCAAAAACTTGGCTCCGTTATGTAGACGACACTTTTGTAATCTGGCCCCATGGACATCAAACGCTTAATAATTTTCTAGATCACATAAACAATCAACATAAAGACATTAAGTTCACTATAGAAATTGAAAAGAACGGAACTCTGCCATTCCTTGACGTTCTGGTAGAGCGCAAACCTAACGGACGACTAGGTCATTCCGTATATCGAAAACCCACACACAGACAGATCCCTACATGCGTCGTCACATCATCACCCTCACAAAAATTATCGGTAATCAACTCTTTAGTTCACCGTGCAATGAAGATTTCACAACCGGAAAACTTATCTATTGAACTGGCCCATCTTAAAACAAGTCTTATAAAAAACGGCTATCGCAACTCAGATATCGGCAGAGTAATAAACCGACATGTGCATCCTACACGAACCCCTAAACCACGCTGTAATCTCGATACACGGTCCTCAGCAATCCTGCCATATATACACAGAGTAACAGACCGAATTGGCAAAATTCTACGTAAATACAACATCAAAACAATCTATAAACCCACTAATAAAATTTCACAAATATTACCAACCCCAAAAGATTCCGAAAATTGTCTTAAAGCCCCAGGCGTATATAGTATACCCTGCAGTTGCGGTCTAGTATACATAGGAGAAACAGGACGGTCAGTACAGACTAGACTAAACGAGCATAGGCGATGCTTAAGAACAAGCCAGTACAATCGCTCAGCGGTGGCCGAACACCAACATGAAACAGGCCATACCATCAACTTCGACAAGACGAAACTGATTGCCAGAATTCCATTTTTCTACAATAGAAAAATTAGAGAATCCATAGAAATCAATAAAAATTCTAATAATCTAAACAAAGACGATGGCTACTACCTTCCCCCTATTTGGAAAACAAGCCTATGTTCACAACAGCGAAACCGTGACGTTCACTGATCCACTACGACACTCCTCTCTATGCATGATCACTCATGCATCAAGTTCTCGCCCTATATAAACCACCACTTTCGCTAATTTCACCAGTTACTTCGCCACAAGACACTGCTAGTTCAGGAGTAACTCTTCTCTTTACACTGTGACTTATCTATTTAATATTAACTTTTAATATATTTATTGTCCTGATGAAGCCCCTTACAAAAGTGGGCGAAACGTCGACCTTAATTTATAAAATGACACGGTCCCAACCCGGAACCATAAATAATTATAATGACTCCGGCCGTGAAAGCCTCCGACAATAGGAAGGACAATATCTTTAAATTTATAAAGTAGGAACAAATAACTGGATTTGCCATCAATAAATTTGGCGTATGCTTAGAAATTTGAAGACATTAGTAAGTACTAGTTTAGCTAGATTTGGATAGTTTTAAGTCGAATCTTTAGGTTGCACCGGTAAACAAACCTGGCGGCTGCTATCCGGTATTACAGATTCCTCAACTTTTACTTTTTGCTAGTGTCTTGTTGATCAGATACACTCCAAAGTCAACGCCATGATCACCATTATTTAACCCTACTTTTGTTTTTAATTTCTAAATTTTGGAGTCCAATTAATTCAAAACACGAAATTTTTCACGTGTAATCCCAATGTCGTACCTTTAGGTGGATCTTTGAGACGTGGTTGCAAGTGTAGCGCTATTACTTATGTTACATTGTCTAGCTTCAGACTCAATGTAATATCTTTGCGTGGAGCATTGGGAACGTGATTGCAAGTGATCGCTTGTGTAGTATCCTCTCTTCTCTCGTCTGTTTCGTTTGTCCTCGTGACAAGATGTAGTATTGGTTCATACGGTTTGAGTTCACTTGGGACTTTAATATCTGGTCTATCATGTTATCACTGTCGATTCTAATCCCATGCTTATACTCCACCCGTATTCTCTCACTTTTCCATGTTTGACACTCAAAAATCAGGGTGTTAAAGCTATCGTCCTCGTTTGCGCAATACAAGTGACTTTTTTCCTATCCGATAAAGATACCTGCCAAAGCATCCGTGCCCGGTTAAAATATAAATCATATGAAATATACTATTTCGTGCTTGCGCTTTAGCAATTTACCAATTTGTGGTATTATTCTTGCCGTCTACCTGCCATTTCTTGGTACTACCTGTTCCAACTGCCACTCCTCTTGTCATTTTAAATATCATTTCGGCCTATATGTTCCCTACCTCTGTCTCGGGATTGCGTATCTTTTTTTCGTGTATGATAGTTCTTTTTTATATCAAATATTGTACTGAAACGGGCAAGTCCAGCTACTACTATAAACGCTTCGCTGGATACTGTCAGGTACGAACTGTACAAGCGCTGAAGTTAACTGGTTATAGTTGATTAAGTAGTTACATCTGTTTATTTGAGAACCTCGTGCCAAATTGGATCGCCCAAAAGTATAATCGATTAAACAGACCAGTGTAATATTTCTTCTGCTTGAGTTTTTCATCCAACTAGATAGGGTAGAACAGCATAGATCCTTTAGAGTTTTCTTTACCTTAGCAGTAACTCTATGTATGTGTCTCGCAAAAGTTGTTACGGTTGTTACAGCAAAGTAAGTAGAGAAAATCGCCTACACCGAATACCGCAACAAAACAGGAACAGAATGATAGAATTAAACTCCAAAAAAATTAGAATTCGGACTGGCTCAAAAACTCCGTAGAGTGGGGTGAGTGATTTAGAACGACAAAAATTGGAAACCTCAATAAAAGCTATATTACAACATGTTAGTAAAACATACAGTCCCGAAAGAATATTTACAAACGTCAAAAACATATTTACGTAATTGTTCGATACAACGTGATGTAGACAAAGCGTCAATTTACGTATAGTACAGTATAAACCTAAACATTTTAAAATATCGAGAATAAAATTTTATTATCTAAATACCAGAATGGTTAAAACAGGTTCCAGTCCTAAATATGTACAAGAAATAAAAGAATAATACAGTAGCATCTGTATTGAGAAGCGCACCCCGTAAAATTTAAAAACGTAACATTAAATTTTAAAAAGCAAGTTGTTGACGTTAGCATTCATTTACAGAAAAAGTAAACAGTAATAAGTGCCCTAACGCAAACTTTAAAAATAACCGTTCGTCTTGTGAGCGTGCATTTGGTAATGCACGGTCTGCAATTTATTGTGGAATGAACCAAAAAGAAAAGAAGTGTCTATCTTCCAAAGCAGTAATAAAAATAAAGCAAACAGGAAAATTCACTCTTCCTTGAGCTATCGGTTACTTTCTGGTACCATCTTGAATGAGGAAATGCGACTGTATTTGTCTACGGCTCGATGCTGGTACCAATAACTTAACTATACTAGCACAAAACGCATTTTGAAATCGCAACTTTACAATGGTGTCGAATAGTGAAAGGAAGAAATAATTAAGAGAGTCTTTTCAAAAGTTGAATTTGTAATACTACCAACTCAAATCCATGGAGGAAGTAACATAAAACCATTCCCAGCAATAGAATGTCAAATATTCTAGGGAGCAAACAAATATTTTTGAGACGCCAACGGCAAAACATTCTTAGAATGCAATCAATAAAAAAGTCAAAATACGATAATTAATTCCATTGAATTTCGTTGTTAGATTGCGAAAGCAAAATATAGTTTAAAACATCCCCAAAAGTTATGCAACCACGCACACGGCCAAGCAAATCAGTTTCTGACTTTCAGAAAAGAATAAAGATTTGCATTATTACGGATCCACGCTATAAAGATACCAGAAATGACTTAATGATAGGGAACGATTCTATTACCCATAAAATGTGAGCGACCAAACACGTGCAGGTAACAAAATAGAATTTCACAGCAAACGAACATATAACAATCGAATTAAAGTATTTAAATGAGCGAGAAGTTTGAATAAGAACCTATTAGAAGGTAATGTTTGCTATTTTCAATGAATAACTATTCGAAATAACAAGCTGCAGTTAGAATGTGTTACAAAGTATGGATAAGGCGAGCTTTTAAAATTTTAGAGAATTTATAAAGACGGTGAAGGATATATTCTACGTACCGAGGGAAATTTTTATAAAGGACGACTTAACACGTATTTATTGAACTTAAGCTTGTATAATTTGAGAATAATATAAAAAGGGTTTAGATTAACGTTTTTAATTAATGTAGTTGCAATTTAATGCAGAATCACTTCATTTCAAAATGTTAACGTAAAAAGGTGGGGCCATAATCTATTGCAATACTTACATATTCCATCGTTGGGCTAAGTTTGATTATACGTTCGTCAAAATCAAATTGAAGTCTCTTCGCCTTCGGGCTTAGATGTAATAGAATGGCGGACTTTTGTAATTCCTTTTTGAGCAGTATGTTCGCTTTTGCGGCAGCGTTTAATACAAGGCCATCTGCATATCCGACTGAAATATTCCGTTCTGGAGCATCCAGCGATAATATATCGTCATACATATCGTTCAACAGAATTGGTTCCAGCACTGAACCCGATCATCTAGTTTTTTGTGATTACATTTGTCGCTATGAAATGCATTTTTTACATTAATCAGCACCTATGTATTCTATCATTTGTCCCTCTTCCCCCCTTCCTAATAGTGCTGTTTTATTTATTCTAATACTTCGTCACGAGCGTTGATTTTTGTTCTTCTTTTCATGAACCTGTATTGTCTATTATTGATACTTTTCGTCTAACCTGTTGTTAAATAGGTTTTCATACAGCTTGCTTATGATATTAAGTAAAAAAATTATTCTCTATTTCCTTTCCTCGTTCTCGCCTTTTCTTGGTTTTTCAATTGCAACCAGTTTGGCAACCCCCTACTCATCATCCCTCAATCTAACACACCCAACCTGACCCTAAATACTATGACAACACAACTCAATCATGTTTTATCCTTTTATCCTACTTACCAACCTAACCAAACCTATTAATAGATCAGCAAAACAAAAGTATAACTAAATTCAGTATTTATTAAAATGGCGAAATAATCAAGTTTTAAGCGCTGAAATCACCATTTTCGCCACGAATAGCTTTAAGCAAAACTTCAAAGCGGTCGTGATTAAACTATATGTTGCAATCTAGCCAGAAATACAAGCAGAGCTGCTGGGGAAATTCCTCCTCAGGAATGAGGCGAACATAAAAGTGGCCTTTAAGCGCACGCCACAACGCCTCTGCTCTCTGACTGCAGACATCTGTAGTTGGATCTAAAAAATTATTGGAACGAAGATTAGATATTTACGGTATGTGTCGTATCAGTTCATATTACAATACGAGATGGTAAAATTGCCAAACGACGCCGAAGGCCGAGTTTTGATAACCATTGAGTATCGTAATGTGAAGTTACGATGCAAATGTCGCCCAACTTTTTATCTACTATTTACTAGTTATCACTAGCATACAATCAATGATAGTAATATTATATTAGCAAATGAAAAACAATATTATACAAATAATAGGGGTACGCTAGAGCTATTTGTTATAGTCTATCAAGAAGTTAATAAATACGTGCAATTTTGAACGTGTATAAAATGCAACATTTATTAAAACCAACATATTTAAATTAAGTATGGGTATTAGAGCCGACGGTAATACGTGCGATTTCGAACGCACATTAAATATCATTTGTTGATCAAGTTCCGCTAGAAAGTTCCGATGTACGTGCTGTTTAGAGCGTATATAATATGCAATATTTAACAAAACCCAGCAGGTTGCAGATATAACCCATAATTAAAGCGTCTTTTCCATGCACGAACAACTGATCGCGTTCTGTCAACCAATGAGAACGCGTGGAATATTCTAGAAGAAATTTTATTCTATAAAACTAACGAAGCCAATAAAGGAGGATCATTTTTATAATTCGCGCGCCGACTGTGCTATTTTGAAACAAAGTTATTACATGAATAGAATTTAGTGAAGGTTGATCCTTTTAAAAGTTGAAAATTTATAATTTATAATTTTAAGTGATATAAACAGTAGAGTGCGCGTGCTGTAATAAATCTATATAAAATTTTGTCGTTGATATAAAATTCTCTAAGTTGCTGCTTAACATTCTAAGCCACTGGCAAAATACTCTAAGTTATTGGGTAAAGGCTTCAAATTACCGGGTAAACACTCTAAGGTGTACTGGTCAATGGCTCTAATCTTCTGAAAAACGACCGTTATTTAATTAATAATGATTTCTAAGCCAAATTGTTGTAAGTTCCAGAATAAACAGGAACTTGAGTTTGCAATCTTCAGCAAGAGAAAAACAGGAGAACTATTAGGTCAGAACCAATTTATAGCTTGTTGCAAAAAATTTTCAGGTGATAAAATACAGTGTGTAAAAAGTCAACAAAAATTTGGTTACTACGTAGAATTATATTAAAAAGGGAATATTTCTTTGAACGTTCAACAAAACTGTTCATGGTAAGACACATTTCTTTTTTGCTGGCTTTAATTGCTTTTAAAGGTGTAAAATTTCATAATCTTCGTAAATAGCTAATTTGATAAGCATATTTATTTTAATTTTGATATAAAAGTACTATAAAAAGTAAAATATATTAAAAAGGGTATAGATTTGTAAATTGTAATATAACAAAAATTTTATTTATTACATTATACAATCTTCGATGAATTTTGTTTATCTTATTCAGGTGTATTGAGTGTCGGAGAAGAGTGAATAAAAATTCTTCGTTATCATATCGTCGTTTCACTCTGTGCGTGGTACCACTGAGTTAGTCGAGGCATAAATTAATTGTCTTAATTTTAATTTATTTTAAAGGCTCAGAAAGGTGGCGATCAGCAAGCAATCGATCGTTGTACATCTATTGAAGGGCGATATGGTAGCAAAGAAAATTGGTTCGAATTTAGATAGTAGTTAGGCTCAAAAACTACGACGTGCTCAAATTTAGATGATAGTTATGCTCAAAAATTGATGATTTTACGAGGTGTTCGAATTTAGATGGTAGTTGGGTGGTAGAAAGTCGTTACGACTCAACGCGGTGGTAAGTTTTAAGCGAGATCAAAGGGGTACGAATTCACAGACTTTATAAAAAGAATATGGGTGACACAACTTAGGAAATTGTAGTGTATCGATTGAGATTAGGGGTTATAGACAAAACTAAAGATTATCGGCAGCCAGAAAATAAATTTAGAAGCTAAGATTTTAATATAAAAAGTGGTAGAGAATAAAATTTTAGGGTTTATTTTATATATTTTAATTAAAATAGACGAAAGAATGCAGTAGGTTAGGAATACATTAAGGACAGAAGGGGTTGAGATAGAATCTCAGAAAAGTGTGTTCCTGGAAGACTCACAGATTGAAACTGCAGGGAGAGTATTAGAAAGGAATAACAGTAAGGAAAAGCCAAATACGCAAGAGTCTAGAATGATGTCGATTTTGTTAGCGCTTAATGAGAAAATAGACAAAAATGAATCTGGTATAAAAGACATGAGTGAGGTTATGAAAAATTTGACTATAAAAATTAATGAAAATGTGCAAGAACTAAGAGTCGAGTTTGGGCAAAATTTGGATAAGTTGGGGGGAAAATTAGGTTTAGAAGTAAAAACGCTAAGCAAGGATTTAAAAGAAACAAATCAAACAATTGCGGAAATGAAGTGAGGAATAGGGTTATACAAAATACAAAATTCAAGAAGTGGATAAAATGCTAGTTATAATAAAATTTCTTGCTATTTACAAAAATTTTTGATAACAACAGTTTGAGTTAAATACACAAACTAACTAACGGTAGTTTGAAAAATATAAGTTAGCATTTTAAGGTTTCATTTCTTAATTTATAGAATCTACAAATAACATTGAACAGACATTTAAATTGAGATCAACTTAATTTATATAAAAACACGAGTTACATATATATATATATATATATATATATATATATATATATATGTATCCATATATGTATAATTAAATAGAAATTATTAAGCAATTATTAAGAAACTTAAGTTAGATGCAACATTGTAATTCAAGGATAAATAAAGAAAAGGTTAATGAAAGTTTACAAGCAAGTTGTGAGAACGGATGTGAATACATTGTATTCCAGACGTAAGTGATATTGCAGGTGCAGGTCACAGACGGTTAAGAAACCGCAATTATTAGAGTTAAGATTATTACATTGTATAACGAATTGAATAAAGAAATAAGCAGACATGAGCTCTTCAGTTCCCACAGAAATGTGAGTGGCAGGGACAACATAAATACCCCGGGAGCCCCAAGATCATCAGTCAGTCTTGAGTATTTCAGTTTTTACATTATTGGTTGCTTAGGCTGCTCGCCCTAATTTAAATTCAATTAATAATAAATTTCGACTTAGTATAATTCTATATGTAATTTCTGTTAAATAAATAAATTTGTTACAAGAAGCTTTGGAAGCAGATTTCTTAAAAAGGCAGCTCCCAAGGCCCAAAACGTAACGCACGTACTAGGCAAAACGTAATCACTAACACAAAAGCTGTTTATCTAAATGATAAGAAGTAAATACTTTACAACGGCCCGAAGTGATGATTTTATTTAACGTTCAAGAATGAACTAATTGATAATTGTACACTTTCTTTACAAATTCCGCACATGCATCATTTTAACGCAGTGAAATTAAAGATTTAAAAGAACAAAAACTTGACCTTTCAAAAACTATATTGATTTTAGTTTGCGCAAACCTAAATTTTAATTGAGTTTTAGGGTTGCCTCTATTATAAAGATTCGAACATATTCGAATTCAGAGTAAAACGTTAATATTATTAGATAGCTCAAACGCAAAAATAATTACTGGCGGTAGTTAAAATGAATTTTGGTAAAAAATTAAAAAATAGGTGTAACTTTTTGGGAGGTGCATCGATTAAATTTTTTATACAGATTTGGTGTGCTCAGAAAACTCTAGACTGATTTGATAAATTACACAACATTCAAAATACCGCGCAATGCTATTTAGAAATAGATTATTAAATTTCGACACTAAACACTGTATCGTTTGTACAGCGATAATCTCTAAATTAGTAAAGGGTAGTCCGATTTGTAAAATTATAAGAGATTTGAGTAGCTAAGAAAAAAGATGACAAAACTTAAAACAAGGGTAACTACTCGGGCGGTTGTCCGATTTAAAAAATCTCAAGAGATTCGGATTCGGGGTAAAATTCCAATATTATTAAATATGCCGAACGCGAAAACAATTTCCGGAGGTAGTTAGAAACGGTTTTTTGGAAAAAATCTAAAAGTGCTGGTAGCTAACTGCTAGGGGAGTGCTTTGATTTAAAAAATTCTTTCACATTTGAGTCGCTCGGAAAATTTTAACATAATTTGATAGGTTATACTACTGAAAAATGTTCACAAAGTTAACCAAATATGCAAATAAGGAAAGACGTATTACGTGTTTAAAAATTTATAAATAAAAGTGCTATAAAATTCGTATTTTCTCAAGTTGAAGCTCATACCTAATTTAAGATGAGTTCTGTAATATGTTTTCTTAATCATCCAGTATCTTACCCTAAAGTTTTATTTAAAAATGAAACTCTTAAGTTAATTTTAAAAATAAATTAACAATCGATTCTATAATATTACTGCAATACTAAGAGATGTACAGATATTTATTTCAACTAACGTGGTGGTCGAAAAGTTGGAGGCTCGACTTCTGACCCAGGCAGACGGGTTCAATTTTCAAGTACGGACAAACTTTTTTTTCTAATATAAGTAAACATGGTTGTGATAAAGTGACATATTCAAAGTTGATTACTCGAGAAAAATATAGGACTGATTTATCTCAAAAATGTGTGTGGAAATGGGAATGACTAATTTATCTCAAAGATTTACCTCAAAAGGTTTTGGTCCGGCGACGGAAGGAAATGAGGAAGCTGGAGAAATGAGGTCCCAGAAGCCTTAATTTTACCCTACTGACAGAATATTATATTGTAGAAAAATATGTATAGCTACTATTAAAATTATTTTTATATATAGCTGTCTTTTGTTTGATTAAGTTGATTGTCGAATAAATACGATTAAGTAACAATTTTGAATTTCCCACTCATGATATTGTAGTGGTGTAAATAGCTCTCAGTACGACCGGTTCTCTACTTTATTCTCTCATGGAACGTATTATTGCTATAACTTGAGTACCTATTTATTTACATTACGCGAGTGTTAGTGCGATAGCAAATCTGTAGTTATCTATGCAAATTCACTTTTGTTATATTGTGCAAAATACTCAATGATCATCTATACCAAAGAATTCCCACAGCTATTTAAATGTAAATTTAAAGTGAAAAGGTTGCTAACGTTGTTTTAGCTTAATGACCTTCACACAATTAGTAATAGTTTCTTTTAGCTTAAATATGAATATTAGAATTTATAATCAAGTATCTGCCAATTGCATAATAATCAGCAGCAACGCATTTAGATAACTACACTGAGATTAATCATCATGATTAAATGCAAAACACACTTAAATGTTTTGCAATAAATAAAATTGGCTATTTATATGTTAATTATGGAAATAAATATTTATAGTCGAAATCGTAGCATTCTCTATAAAACACACCTAAAATTTGTTTAGAATACTAATTATTTTATGAAGTTTAACCAACTTCAATGGAAATAACTTATATATGTTTAACATATACCATGTGCTGACTAGAACACCCGCTTCCCAAATTATTTTGCAAAAAAGTTTTCAAATAACCGTTTTACGGCACACTCTAATACATCTAAATCAATAACCAAAATTTTTTTGAAGCTTTCCTAACCTCAGAAATTAGACCTAAAATTTTTAAAAATTGATTAAAAAATTGTAGTGGCTGCAAAATTGGAACACAAAACCAAACAATTGCTAAACGTATGTGATAATTATTTCTATAAGTTATCTGGTTCTTGTCAAAAAAACAAGAATTTAAACATTGAACTCGTACCTGATAATACCTAAAATAAATAACAATGCAATTGTATTTCACTCTTCTAGGAAAACAAATATCTTATTTTACGATACAAGAATTAATAATCATGATTATGGAAATGTATTTCATATTCAGATATATCGAATAGAACTATAATAGGACTTGCCACCTATACACCAAAGTTAACAAAGTGAATTATAATAAATTAGGCACTCAAATAAATATCCCCTATTTGTTGAACAAAATCCCAACCTATCTACCACAAGGTTGCGAAGCATATTAATTAACTAATATCCAGTTAGAAATGTTAGCACATTCCTAGATGATTTTTTGTTTTAAGGGATCTATTTTAGGATGTCTTGTTTTGTAAACATTATTTTTTAAATGATCCCAGATATAATAGTCATTAAGAGACAAATCACGTGACCAAAGTAACTAATGTACTAGGCCTCCACGTCCTATCCTGAAATTCAAAAAAAAAATAATGAAATTTCGTATGAAAAATGAGATGGACAGCCGTCTTGTTGGAACCAAATAACGTTTTTACTTCCAACGTTTGCAATTGCAAGACCAATTTCAGCTTGGAGAAACTCCAAATAATTTCGCCATTAAGGTTTCGAACAATGAAAAAGAATCTAATTAGGTTAGCTCTCAACATTACAAGCCAAACACTCTGTATTGGGAATTATTATTTTAAACCAAACGTTGGTTGTTTTCATTCCAATATCGAACGTTTTGCTTATTTGTCTATTCAATTACACTGAATGTTGTTTCTTTCGAAAAGCAAATGTTCTTTATAAAATTTCCATTATTATTGGTAATATTCATAATGGTTTTGCAAAATACCATTCACTTAATTTTATTTTCTTCAAATATTTCTTGATGAAAGGCAAATTTAAAAGACAAATTTGTTTTTCTTTGGGATTCTAAAAGCAGTGGTGTGGTGAATCCCCAATCCAGATCCAATTTCTCTCACACTCCTTCTTGGATAGTTCGCCACCGCAGTCGACACATTTATTTCCATTATGTTCTTAGCTCCTTTCTCAGGTACGGGTTCAATGTTTAAACTCCTGGTTTTGCAAATTTGACACAGAACGAGGACTGAACCGTAAAGCTCTCGATTTTGTACAATACTTTGAATTGTCGATGCTGACGAAATGTGTCTTTCAAGATATAAACCGGCAAACAGCTCAAGCAGCACTCGTGAACTATTTCTGCCATAATATAGTTCTGAAAACTGATTTTTTCCACTGACCGTGTAATTATTGGTCATTATTCTCAAAGAAAATATGACAGAAGCGAGATAACTAATAGAAATCATTGTGATATACGTTTAGTGTTTGTTTTATTTTTTGTTCCAATTCCAAGGCAACTACAAGTTTTTAGACAATTTTTAACCACTTTAGGTGTAATTCCTGACATTAGTTCCAAAAATTTTTAATTATTAGTTTAGATGTGGCAAAGTGTGCTTTAAAACTTTTATTTGAAGAACCTTTTTGTAAAATAATTTGGGAAGCAGGAAATTACATATGCCTGATTTTATATATATATATATATATATATATATATATATATATATATATATTACTCATATATAGACCAGGGTAGAAAATTAATTAACGACATCAAATAATTTTAATCACCGTGTATAAGGAAGCTTTGGGAAAAAGTACGCGTAATTAAAATGCCTAGTGTGAAGATTTAAATCATTCAATTAGAATGTAGGGTTTGTATAGAATTTTATTAGATAATACGCGTTATTAAAACCGTGGAGCATAAAAATTTATTCGCTTCATTAAAAATAAGGGATTTAAATTATTCACTAGACGCTTTCTATAAAAAGAAACAAATAGAAATTACGTGCGAAATTTATATTAATTAATTCAATTTTTAAGTAACGGGTATTAAACAAAGTGTACAAATAATAATTAATATTTAATTAGTATTCGCTAAAAATTAAAGGGTAGAAGTCAACGCCATTCATTATTATTTTAATTGGAGTTAATTAAACCTTTAGTAATATATAATAAGCACAAAAGCCTGTGAAAATCCAAGTTTGGTTAAAATACCATGAAAACAAAGCTCGGAGAATTATATTTAAAACATTTATTAGAAGCGCACACCTGCAAACTTTTAAATGTCAAATTCTAATAAATTTGAATAGATAAACATGCAGATTCTACGTATATTGGAAACGGTCGGATAAACCGTAGCTTATATTAACGGGAAAGGCTAGATAAGGGGTTATTTAACTCAAGTAAGTCACGTCGCGAGTCCACGTGGATTTCAAATAACCGATAGTAAAGAATATCGATTTGTACCACTCAGACCAGGGTAGAAAGAGACGGATAAAACAGGTAAAACAGAGATTTGAGCAACGTCACTAGGTCTATGATTGGTGGAAATAAGGTGCCGATATGAGAGTTGTAATCGTATCGATTTCTGTATAAAATTAATTAGTTGTTCGCAGACGCGTTGCGTGTCGTGTGAAAATTTCTTAGATTTAACTGGCATGAGTGCAAAAATTTAGTAGAATCGCTGTGCCGGACTGTCTAAAAGGGAAAAGAGAATGCGAAATTCTAAAAATTGTCCGTTGAGGGACAAATCCGACGTGTAAGCGCGCTATTATATAAACCCGTGTTTATAGGAGTTTCGCTCTCTTAGAATTTCGATTTTTATTCAATACTTTAAACAGTTTGGCTCTTAGATTTTGATTTTATTGAATACTTTAAAACAGTTTGCTCTTTATTTTTTCTGTTATACCATACTTCAAGCAGAATACGTGCTACGATACAAGTTATTATGCTTTAGTGCACTTAGAAAAGATAGATAAGGTAATAAAGTCTAGTTATATTTGCGGGTATTACTGTACCAATTATCGAAATTAGTAGCGATAAATAAATACATTTAAGTATGCAGCTTTGTATAGCGTGAACGAATTATCAATTGCTTTGCTATTTTTCGGGAGTGAGTAATCAAATGTTATTCGTAAACGTGATTGGATCCACAAAACAAGATTTAGATATACATAGATGAGTTCCTGAAAAACCCTGAAACTATTTTAGATGAGTTGTGGTGTAGAGAAATTTTAAAAGCGGTCAGAATCTGAGGACGTAAACATAACCCAGTTGGAATGGTGAAATTAGCAAGGACGATGTACATTGTAGCCACGAGTGCAGTAACCTTCAGGTAAATTATGCATTTTGTTCGATCTTAGATGTTTTGGTGTATGTTGAATATCTTTATAATTTGTTTGATAAAAAAAAATGGACAGTAGTAAATTTGTATAACCAACAAATTTTGATTTTTAAGGTAAAATTTTCTTGTTTAAGTAGAAAGGAGTATTTAGCAGTTTATGTTTTGATTATGACGAAAATTTGGGTCTGTCTTTGAGCTCAATTAGACTAACCTGTTTAATTAACGTAAAGGGGTGGGCATCCTACAAGGATTTTAATTCTGGATGCATATTAAAATGATGACTAATTTAAACTTGAAATTTTATGATACTGATATTTATGCTGAAATTTAATTTTGAAATTTTAATGTATTATGAATATTGATGTAAATAGAGTTAACGTTGATGTTTGTGGTAGGAATGTGTTTGTTTTTTTTTATGAATGAGGATGAAAGTTTTAACTAGGTGAGCAGCCGTCGCGGAAAGAGTAAAGAGGCGATTATCAGAAGAGATTCAACTGGGCGAGAATCACAGCAAATCTTGGTGCCAAATTCGAGAGGCTCGAATATTTTTTTTACTCTGGTGAGGCTTTTTGTAGGTTTCACAGCAATTTATGACGGCCCGACGCTGGGGCTCGATTCGAAAACCGTAGTTCCCGAATAATGGTGAGGTATCACAGCAATATATATATATATATATATATATATATATATGTATATATATATATTATATTACCTTGTGTAATTAACTACTTAAAATATTTATATATATATATTGTTGATTTTGTTGATTATAGGTCAGAGAAAGGTCATTTTACATCGTAGAATTGCTGTAATAAGGGGTTGTTTAGGGGTGTATTGAGTAGTAAGGGTCGCGTAGTAACTGCAAATAGCAATGGAAATCAGAAAACTGCATTTATTTAGCAGGAAAATAAATAATTCGCACATTATGTAAATAGCAAGCATTTAACACCCTATGTATGGACCGTAATTAACTTTAATCAATGCCAGCATGCACATCTTTCAATAATAGAACGCGTATTCATAAATAATCATACATGTAATTAAATTACGTTGAGAAGTGTTCTACAAGTTTATAAGTAAATACGCAGAAGATAAATTAAAACCTAATAAATCTTCATGCAATTACGCTCGTGATAAAGAAGGAACAATAAGCGCTTTGATAAGAAAACGCTCTTTCAAAGTGGAGTTTAAATAAATACATAAACGAAAACAGCAATCGTATTACATCATTTATTTTTGTACAATTCTCCAAAAGCTTTATCTACACAAAACAACAGGCATAAGCTAAAAGTCCAGCGACGATAACAAGAACAAGGCGATCAAAACTTGTAAATAACAGCATGATACGAAACTCCAAAATAGTTTCATAAGAAATCAGCTTGAAAATATACTAGGAATATCCAGGAAAAATATGGTTGGTCGCAACAATTTGCAAGGCTGCTTGGAAAACCAATCCAAATGTAGAAGAAAAAAGCTATATGACGCGCAGAAGTGATAAGAAACAATCAGTCTCAATTTGAAGCACATCGAATCCACAATACTCTTAATCAAATATTTACGCGTCAAATAAATAAAATTTATATTATAGTGCAAAACAGTGCTGTGAAAGAGTTGCATTAAGAATATAAAAGAGTTTTTGCCATTTTTGCAGAAAACGTATTTTAATCCGCGTCTAAGACAATTCTAATCCGCGTCTAATACAATTCTAATCGATGGTCCTAAGGCTGGTATTTTAATCCGCGTCTAAAACAATTCTGGTCCACTTCTAATACAATTCTAAATTCATAATACTAAGAAACCCACAAACTCCAAGGGGTATTTAAGTGAAGAAGTCCAAGACGTATACAGAGAAATATAGAATAAAGCACGAAATGATTTTTGGAAACAAGGGGTAACCGTATTGAATTACTGGTTCAAATATAAGGAGTATAAAGCAGAGCATTGGTTTTCGATTGAAAATAACAGGGGGGTGTTGATCCACAACACGCAACAACTCATCAAAATATTACAGGTCAGAGCTGCCTAGTTTTAAGGAATCTTTTCAAATTTAAATTTTAACACTGGATATATTCATTTTTTCTATAGTTTGTAAGGAGTCAACAGGAACATTGAATACGTTGAAACTTACGTAAAAATCATAGAAAGGTCTCAAACGTTCCAAATTTTTTTATAAAGGTGTCGTTTTTGGTGACTTTATATTAAATTAAACTGATATAAATTTTGGAATAAATGATCCACATAATATTAAATAATTGAAGGGTATATTTAAAGGATTACAAAAATTGTGAAGTTTAAATATGGTTTCCTTTCATTATATGAATATTGATTGACTTCATTTTATCAATTCACACAGGTAAGAGTTAAAGGGGTAAATGAATATTGATCATCGTAACGTCATGCATTCTGTGTAAATTAAAAAGGGCTAGACGTGGCATAATAAAATTAGAAGATTTGAAAGAAACACAGAGCGGTGGGGTTCAATTGGACGCTTATCACATCGGCGTACGGCGTTATCGTATTATATATATATATATATATATATATATATATATATATATGGAATAAGTAATTTAATGAGTCTTAAAATAATATCAAAGAATGAAATTTAATTGTGGCTAATATTGAGTCACTTGCCATTAAATTTCATTCTTTTATATATATATATATATATATATATATATATATATATATATATGTATATATTATATATATATATATGTATATATATATATATATATTAGTGAAAAATAAAATGATATAATGTGAAGAATCCTTACTCTATCTTTGACTCGTCTTTTCCTGCTAGCTCAGCGACAAATTTGCTGTGTACTTTTCGAAAATGAAATGAAAAAGAAATCTCGACAACATTGTATGATTAATCCTTGATATATGCAAAAGAATCTCTCTTCTACTGCACTATCTAGATAATCTACTTGCACTCAGATATAAAATAAGCTTATAAATGCCATTTACAACTTAACTTTAGTAAGAAACAACATTTTATCACTATTTACAAATTAATACAATTTTCACCTAATTCTCCGTTAATAATTAAAAAGTATCTAAACATTTCATATGTGTCACAAAGCTTTTTTTTAAATTTTTGTGAATAATTTAAATATTCTGGCATTACTCCGTCTTTCAGTGCAGTTGATCAACGACGTCGAGCAGAAATTTTTTAAGGGCCAAATCTCTTTGGTATCTGCCCTCAAATTCGCTAAAATCAAACTATCCATTCACTAATAATTTTTATATACAAAATAAATACGTTTGCTAGTTTAGTCTACTTAATAGTACATGAATTTCATCTGTTGATTTAAAACAAAGTTATACTTGCCCTTTGAATTATCAATTTCTTCCGAATTTTTATCTCTATCGCTTTCTAAAATCGTTTCCACTAGAATGAACTGCATCGAAAAATTCGTAGTTCTATTTCAGATTTTATTATTAATCAACTTGTATACGCAGTATCAGTTTACAAAAATATATTTATTTTAATAGAATAAATTTAGCAGGTGACCTTGCACCAAGATAATTTATTATTTATAATAGAGCACTAAATTATTCTTCTTTGCAATACATTCAGTGACCATCAAATGTTGAAGTATTTATGTCCAAAACTTCAATGTTAAATCTTTAATGCCGAATTAAAGAATGCCCCTCCCCTCATTAATTTCGTCTTTATATAATAAAACAAACTCAATACGTCATCATTCTTCGAATTTAGATTACATTCTCGAAGATGAATCATCCTCATGTTGCAACAATTAACCACTATTTCGCTTGCTTATCTCTTTAGTGCGCTGTCAATTTAAATTCATTACGGTCATACAATATTCTCCATCCTTTATTAATGAATTAAGATAAAGTGTAATCTCTCCTATTGTGATTTTACAAGCTTTAGTATAGCTACTAAAACTTGTTACTTTAGCTGTTTAGTTTGTCGGTGTTATCGCGTTCTACGAATTTGAGCCGTTTATTCGTGCTAGATAATTAGCTTGTTAACGTATGCATAAACGATTCTCAAAAAGTATAGTACTATTTGTCTTTTAAAACACTGTATCATGTTTATTAAATGATATTCTCAAAGAAGATCAATGCATTATGGAAATTACATTTTAGACAAGTACGCACTTTTATATTTTTGCCGGTTGGAACTACTCAAAACAGTGGATTACGTTTATTAATTAATATTTTTAAAGCAGATAACTTGACAGCGAAGTTATTTAGTATTTTAAAAGTAGATAGAACTTTAGACTCGTTTTACGGCTCTTATAAGTGCAATAAAACTGATGTTTTTCAGTAGAATAAATATTTATACATGGATTTTTAATAAATTAATGTTAGATTGGGCTTCGTTTTCAAATGATATGTCACAACACTATAAGGATTTTTATTTTACATGGGATTTTATTTTATGTGCTACAGGAATACGCTTATTTTACTAAAATATTATACAGGGCAAAAATTAAATATTAAAAAATTTTACCTTTCGGTCCGCTTTGCAAAAACTGCAAGGAATCAGAAGTTCAAAGATTGCTAGTGGCAAGCAGGAAAGAAGATGACATTTTCACAACTGTAGTATTCTCTAACTAGAAAAAAAGCGCTAGAGAAATTTAGGGTACACGAAAAACACAAACCTACAAAGATGGTTTATTTAAGTTCACTTCTCTATCCAGACCTAACGTGGACTGTAAGTTTTAAAGGACTGGAAAAAAGGTTGGTAAAGCTGCCCACCATAAAAAACATTGGCACAAGTCGGTAGGGGGTAAACCACGTGACCCGACATCGGCAGGATTTTTGGTGGTGAGGATGTGATGGCAAGAGTCGCGAGACGTGTTTTTCTGAATGGAAGCAACACGATTGGCGACGAAAGTCTTCCAACGCTGCAGCGGGGTACGAGTCCACGAAAGTACTACTATGGAGTCAAACTAACAGTAAACTTTAGGAAAGGCAAGGTTACAATCAAAGGTTTTGAGGACAAAGATTAATAATTTGGATGCCAATGCGGCGGCCAACAATTCGAGCCGGTGCAAAGAGATTGTTCGAATAGGAGCGACCTTTGACTTGGCGCACAATAAGCAAACCTCAACGGCGGAAGGGGCAACAAAGCGAAAATAAGCAACAGCACACGTTCGGAAGCGTCAGCAAAGCAGTGAACAGTGCACGTAGTAAACTGTGTCGGGGTTAGCAAGCGAGGTAAAGTGAAATTCGAAAGAAGTGATATCTCATGCAAGTATCTTCCAACAAACGGAGGAAGTCGGGGGGGGGGGGGGGAGGGCATCCCATTTTAATTTTACAAACGTTGAATTAAGTGTTTTACCAGAAACATAAGGGGAGGATAAAAATCCCAATTGTGTCGAAAATACGCACTAAATTAGAAAGTAGGTTGCGCTTGGTACAACAGGAGGTACTTAGTGGCTGAACTTGAAAACAAAAATTATCTGATTGAAGACCTAGAACTTTTAGGGAATCCTCAAAGGAGGGGGGTTGCGCGAGTTGTTGCGAAGCGGAAAGATATTTTAATAATTTGGGATGGTTACTTGACCATTTATGAAGTTTGAAACCACCAAGTTTAAATAGAGCAATTAGCTGATTACTTAGATCGAGTGTTAATTCAATAGAATCACCACCAGTAGCGATGTCATCAATGTAAGTATGGTGGCAAAGAGCGAAAGCGGCAAACGGATAAGAATTCCCTTCGTCTACGGCCAATTGCAGAAGCGTGCGTATGGCAAGAAAGGGAGAAGAACTAATTCCATACGTAACAGTATTTAATTGAAAATCCTGAATGGGCTCCTCGGGAGAGAAGCGCCAAACAATTCGTTGATAGTCACACTGAGTGGGATTTACAAGAATTTGTCTGTACATTTGACGAATATAGGCATTGACAACATAAGGATGTAAAGGAAATTGTAACAAAATAGCAGTTATATCTGGTTGCACTTTCGGCCCGACAAACAAGTGATCATTTAAGGATGATTGAGACAGAGTTGTAGCGGAAGCATTGAAAACTCGTAATTTCGTACTTATGCTTTCGGGTTTCACAACGTAATGATGCGAGGTGTAATAAGAAATTTTGGGAAGTACTAAATTATAATGTGAATAAGAGCCGCTATACTTGCGGCCACGTCCCCAATGCTCCACCCGAAGGTACTACATTGAGTAAAGGGGAAGTACTACAGCTTGAAAATTAATAATCGGTGAAGAAACACCTATTGGTTTGAGCGAGACAGCGCCATGCTGAGCTGCTGAGCGTATGGAGCCTAAATCACTAAGGGTAAGGGAGTGTGGAGTAGTACGAAAACCTCAACGTTTCACACTATCTTGCGAAATAAAAGAAGTCATGCTGCCCGAATCGAGAAGACCGCGAAATTTTTGGAAAGAACCAGAGCAATCAGCAATTTTCACTTAAACGATGGAAAGTAAAACAAAGGAAGTTTTAGCTATAAGGAATTAAATCAAACGATATTTGAAGTTGACGGACTACTACAGCTAAACGAAGTCGATGATTCATAAGAGGCAAGAGGAGTGGATGGCTTGTAGCAGTCTTGAATAGCGGGACTAGTAGAAGGTGAAACCTTAGAGGCGGTTGTATCCAGGCCCAAGCGAGCCTGGTTACTAGCAGCGAAAACGGGCTTAGACGAAACGCGATCGAAATGCAATAAGGAATGATGACGTTGGTTACATTGGCGGCATGAATAAATAGACTTGCATTTATTTAAATGTGAAGATTGCTAAGACAATTAATGCAACGATGTTGGTTTTTTGCAAAGTTGTAGCGATCTTATGAAGAAAGCTTGATGAAATCATTACAGCGATAAAGATTGTGATCTTGTTTGCAAAGCGGACATTTATTAACATTAAGCTTCATCTGAACTAACACGAAAACGGCGGAGCGAGACTTAGACTGGTTGCTGGAATGAATAACTTTTTTTAAATCGGTTCTATGATTTACTGATAAATTCGATAAAGTTTTACACGTTTTTTCCAGATAAGCAATTAACTTTGCATAGGAAGGGATAGAAGAAGGATCCTGATGCAACTCAAAATTGCGGGCAGTGTGCACATCCAGGCGATTTAGGATCATTTGCATTAGGATAAAGTCCCATTCCACTACAAGCAAATCAAACTTCTTAAGGGCTTGCAAGTAAAAGTGTCTACTAACTTTCGCAAACCTGATGGGTGGTCAGAATTCAGTTTTGAAGATTCTTCAATATTTTCTCAAAAAGCAGAAGTGATGTGGCAAATATTACGATATTTTTCGCGAATTTTATTATATGCAAGGGGATAATTTGAGGCGGTTGGATCAAAATGTTTAATAGTAAGTAATGCGGAATTTTTCAAAGCGGACTGGAAGTAGAAAAATTTATCGACGTCGAAGAGGTCGTCATTATAGTGAACAGACTATCAAATCGATCGATAAAGGTTTCGAACGGACTGATATCACTGTCAAATGAAGGGAGAATCAACGGCGGTAGGATCACTTTGGATTTTGCACTTTGTGAAGGTGCGGATCCACCTTCACAGGGGAGACAAGATTGATTGGAAATAACTTGAAATAAAGATCTTTAACAAGAAAAAAGGTATTGTTGAAACGATTTCTGATTGAATCCTCTATTTCAAACTGATTGTATGCGTCTTCAGCCAAAGCGATTTCACCAATAATGAAATTATGTTGCTCACAAAAGTTTTCCTTAATCGTATCGATTGACGTGTATTGAGCCCGGAAGAGTTCCAAAACACTGGGTTTAACTACAGTCTTGTTAGCGATTTCAAGGATCTCCTAAAGGGAGTTAATTTGCGTGTTTCTTATAAAATACGTCTTTCTGAGCATGTTTGCCGTGATTAGAAATTACTAAAGCGAAAGCAAAAAATACAACCGGGAAAAAATATGCGAAAGCAAAAAGACGCTTTTAATGTATGCAATAACATAAAGCAGGCAATTAGTATTGATTACCGCGCTTTATGTGAAAATCCAAATTAAACACTACAAATAAATTAAAGACCAAATTCAAATATTAATCAACCAAGTATGTAACTATAGGATAATTACTACCAAGATACATAAATGCTAGACCTTGATAAGCAGTATCTAACAACGTAAGGTAATAAAAATTTTAGAGCTTGCAGGTAACATTCAGATTCGGCTCAAAGGACTATATATGTTAATGCGGCGCTTAACTTCGATTACCTAAGATGGTGAGATCAATGGACATGTATACGAAAACAATAAGAATAGCGGAATCCTTCAAGTATTTACCTGAGTTATTAGATTTAGCGGTGTTCAAAGAACTAATAGAAAAAAAAAGCGTCGACCTATGACAGGAGGTCGTATCTGTCTAACAAAAACCATTGCGACGCATAGCACACTTGTAATTAAGTTTTAGTGATACATCAATAACACAGAGTAGCTTGAAGGCTGAATCGCAACAGATCTAATGAAATTTGATGTCCACAAGACGGATACGAGTTTACCTGCAAGCTAACACTGTACTGACTTGTAAATTGGGATTATTGAAACACGTAACAAAATCAATTATCATAGGTTAGATAAGGTTATTGCAACGGACACTGCAATCATATCAATTACTCATATGCTATAATTATGTTACAACTAACAGTAAAGTAACTATATTTACAAACAGAACACTCTTTTTTGCACACTTTATTTGTTGGTAAATCCCAATTTCATTCTATTACTTATACCCACTTACTAAAAATTAAAGACATGTAAAAGATTTAAATTATATATTTTACTTACGTTATGGTTGACTCTAGAAAATATACGATAAAATTTTGTCCACCACATATCCCTAATATTTTTAAATCAGTGCCCCTTCCCTACTATACAATAATCTAATAGTATATCCCTGAAAGAGGATTTTATTTGCCCTAGATGTTGCATAATGTAATTGCTTCTATGAAAAACCAGCTAAAGCTTTTATTTTATTCAACTTATGTAAATATGTCCATATAACATTGCACCGTATTGTGGAAATGTTCAAGATGTGCAGAAGAGTTCTGAATTTAATAGCGATCATTAACAAACAAGAATTTCATATCTTTGCCATTTGCCTAGTATATGTTTATGGCTTTTATGCAACCCACGATGCTCTATTACACTTCGGTTTTCTCTAATAATAAAATTAAGAATAGGTTGCTTCGAATAAAATTATACTGGTTTAGTATATCACCAACAGATGACTCAAGGCTGTACTTTTGATAAGTATTATTTTGTAATTTATAAAAATTAAAATTGATTTCTAAATTTTTGCGTAGTTACTATTACTTAAAGTTGTAAACATGATGATAATAATATTCTAATAAACGATTTAAGAATTAATTTTAATTTGTGTGAGCATAAATTGTTGAGGTGAGACTAAATTGCTCAATTATGTCTAGATTCCTATTGAAAATTTAATTGCAGACTTCATTTTACTGGTTGAAGTATTTGCCGCACAGATAACCTATCTCTTTAGATACTTCGGGGTTATATTAAACTTTCTGATTTTGCACACAACCACCCTCTTACGATTGGGAGCAAAATCTACTACAGCGGGAATTTTAAATTCTCACTATTCAAATTACCTTCACCAATTTCAGTTTCAGGTATGAATATTGTCGTACTGCAAATTCGGAATATAGCAATATTCAATCAGAACCCATTCAGTATAACCTTAATCTTGTAACACACGAGAAATCATTTGATGTATTGTTCATTATATTAGAAAGTAGATGTAATAAATTCATAAATATATATTTAATTATCACATGATGGTGTAAGATAAAAAACGGTATAATGGATATTTTAATTTAATTTTCTTTGTTGGCCACACAAACACTATACAAATAGGTGGGATTAGATTATACAGAAAAATGGGTGCCTAATGATCACAACACCTGTTACAAGTAATAATAGAACTATAATTGATTTTGTATTAACTAATCATAATTAATGTAACAGCGACAGTACATGATTGCTCTAAGATCACAAATCACGCAGATACCTCCGTTAATTTTAGTAAAGTAGCCAATATTTACAAAATAAAAAAGTTAGACAATTACCTACAAGTAATTTAAATAATATTAAATTAAATTTAATTAAATGCAATTGGTCTAAAGCATCTATGGATGTGAATTTATTATATAGTGAAATTCTTAATTGTGCTAACACGATAGATAAAGTAGCACCAATTGTATCAATTCTGCAAAAAAATACATTGATATGGATTAATAATGAAGTTTATTATAAAATGAAATGTAGGTCTAAGGCTTAAAAGATACCTATTTAAATACGTTGTACAGACAGCGTAAAATGAACCAATTGGGAAAATTACAAAAAGTATACAAATTAAGTAGTTAACCTAATGATACAAAAAAGGTTGAATATTTCTAAGGCAAAATTGATAGATTCCACGAATGTCCTTTGATCCAAACTAGCTCAAGCACATTAGTTCAAGAAGTGAGCTTTAAGGTGTGATGCCACTGTAGTGCCAGTTTAGGGTCAATAAACGTGAACACTATTGTTTTTTCATTTATTTTAGCGTTTTAAAAATTACTTTTCATTCTGTAGGTCGGTACATATTTTATTTGAAAATAGTTGTAAATAAAATATTACTAAATTATCATAAAAGTTTTTAACAAAAAATAGTAAAATTGTTCTACAAGTAAAGAAAAGTATATTAATTTTAGACGAACATGGATAGTTCGTGAACGTTTCTTAACATGTTGAACTTGTGTGATTTTTTCATGTATACAATGAAAAATAACCAAATTTTTTAAATTATTTAAAGTAGATGAGCTGTTGTATGGTAGCAAAACATCCCAATGAAGTTTGCTAATAGCTAGCATATAAACATTATCACGAAGAAAATTGTTAATAACAAGAAACTATCAGTTTCCTCTCATACAAATATGCGGTTTGTTATTCAATATATGAAAAACATGTTTTACTATACAATTTAAAAAAAAATAATCCGAGCCCCTAATTTTCTTTTCTTTTCTTGATATTTTTTCAATGCCTTTAATTCAGTTTTATCTGAACCATAATAAGGTCTTCTGTCCCTACCGGTAACTTTACGATTAATATCACTGTAATAAGCGTGAACCATGGTTCGTATGGATAGCTTGAACACCATAGTTTTTATTACATTACTATGATCTAAGCAGTTTAAAAAATCACAAGTAACTTCTTCATTCATAGTATGTTGCAACATTGCTAAAAAATTCTTAGTGGCTGCAGTTGTCCTTAAAAATTTTGTAATCAATTTATGAATTGCATAAAATGTTTCAGCAAATGCTACTGTTGGGTAACATAAGCGTTTGTTCCAATTACCTCCATACTCTATTTCCTCTATATGTTTATTATCACTGTTTTGGTCACAAAATAAATCACTTTTGCACTGTATACAACCGTATACTGCTTGCTTAATTTTCTTTAAAATAAAGTCAGCAACATAATTATTGAATAAAATATTGAGCTGTTCCAAAAGTTGCAAGTCCGTTGAATGGAGTTGTGGTATCTGTCGTACAATATTGTCTTGAGAGATTGAAGGGGATGGTGGTAATGAAACTGCCAAATCGTTGTCACCTTTAGGAACTTTTTCACTTGAGCATAACAACATTTGAATATTTTGTAAAACAGCGGTACAATTATCATCCTCACAACTAAAACTTGGTGTGTATAAATTTATCATATTGTTAATTAAAACAGATCTAAATGTTCCGGTACAATTTGAAGCTGTTGGATTTACATTCCTCGATCCATGACTTCTAACCTGCCCAAAAAAATTCCTAATTGGGTCCTGATTAAAGTGGCGAGCAAGAAGATACTGAAAATCTCTAACGTTTAAATAATTCCAAATGTTAATAAAATTATTCACAGTAAATATCCAATTATTTATGGTGGGTGGTTTTGCCTAGTACTTTGGAAGGCGTTTCTCAAATTTAATAGATGACAGCATTGGTAAAGCTTTTTGTGTCTGTGAAATTCCACAGCGTAAAGCTTTTCCTGTGTGGATTGCTTCCGACTGACGTTCACGGAATCAAATAATTTATCAAAAAACAATAACTAATTAGCAGTATTTTCCCAATTTGATCCGAAACGATTAGATGAATCTGGAAATATAAAACAAGATGCTGAGTTGTTACTTTAAAAAATTATATTTACCTAGCATGCTAGCAAGTCTCATTGTAGATGTAACCCGTTGACTGGAAACTTGTGCAGCATTTTTTTACCTCCATTTTTAGGGTTCCTTCCTTATAAGGTATAACGGAACCTTTAAAAGATCACTCTCGTGTCCGTCCGTCCGTCTGTCACGGAGGTTTTACTCCAAAACTATGTAACGTAGGAATTTGAAATTTGACGCAATGCTAGGATTTTATGGCGTGCATATATATCGACATTGCATTTACATTTCCAATGCTGCACCCGAAGGTACTACATTGGCCAAGAGGCGAGTTTTTTGTTGCCTGGAAATTTAGAATTTTGCCGAACCCTTGCCGTTCCAGGAAACGTAGGGATCTTTAACGTGCGTGACAACACTCACACACGGGACCTCCATTTTACCTCTCATCCGAACGAGGACGTAATTTTTGTGAAAAATGCTCACCTGTTTCAAGCAGTCGGCCGTGTCAGGATTCGAACCCAGGACCTTGGGATCCGTAGTCTTACGCTTACTACATTGATCCACGGCGACGCCTGCACATATATTGACATTTGATTTATTTTTTAATGCTCCACCCGAAAGTACTACATTGGCCAGGAAGCGAGTTTCTTTTTACCTGGAAAATTTGGAATTTTGCCGAACCCTTGCTGTTCCAAGCAAGGTAGGGATGTTTAACGTGCGTGACAACACTCACACACGAAATCTCCATTTAACCTCTCATCCGAACGAGGGTGTATTTTTATGAAAAATGCTTGCCTAACATTTTTCAAGCGGACCGTGTCGGGATTCGAACCCGGGACACATGTATCGACAGTCAGAAAACAGAAAAAAAAATTTTTTTTTGATTAAAATCGCAGGGGTTAATTCGATCAAAAATAAGTTTTAATAAAAATATCGTGTGAGATATCATTTGAAAAAGAATTCTAAAAGGCTCTTAAAAATATTTTTTTAATCATTTTCGGTCCAGTAGTCTTCATGATATAGCTCAAAATGTGCCAAAAATGACCGTCCTCCCCTGTTCTCCTACATTTCCAAAGCTAAAAGTTTGATTTTAATAAAGATAGTAGCTATTGAGTCATAGATTATCGGAGAACTGCAGGTTTTTTTCACAGTGTAATAGTTGCTGGGAAAAAATTTTTAAACACAGTAATAGACAAAGTATTTACTAATGTACCAGTACAATGTGAGACAATATATTTATTTTTCAGTTATCACAATCAAATTTGGATAAGATTTAAATATACATAAAAAATAAAAAGAGCTTAATTTGGTTTATTGATTGCTCACTGTAGTATTGGTACGGAACCCTAATAGTGCGAGCTCGACTCGCTCTTGGCTAACTTTTTTTTTAATTTTGGCTATATAAATATGAGTAAAGTAAAACCAGGCTATCCTCCGCTTTATTTCCTCCAGAATTTTTCATTTCCTCACACATCTGGACATAATTTACATGTAAATTCCCATGAGGAGGATTTGAGGAGATAGATTTTTTTCTTGCTCCCTCCTTGTTCGGACACCCCCACATCAACCATTTTGATTACGTCACGCCCGCATTCTTTCCACCCGCGAGATAAATCTTTCCCCACATTTCCACCCACGAGATAAATCTATATTGTTTGGTATCAATCTATATTAGATTTTTCTCAGCTACCTGAATTTCTAGGAATTTTTCAGATAGCATCATCCCCCAGGGAGCAGCGCTCATTTTAAGATTTTTTGCTGGTAGCAATTTTTGGCCGTCCGCATAAATTTTTTAACCATGCGATACATCAAATTAGTCTACAATTTTACGCAGAATCCAAATATGCAAACAGATTTAAAATAGGACTACCTCTTACCGTTTTACACATATACCCTCTGCGAGATAAATCTTTCTCCACATTCCCACCCACGAGATAAATGTGCCTTGTTTGGTATCAATTAATATTAGATTTTCTCAGTTACCTGAATTTCTAGGAATTTTTTAGATGGCATCCCCCGAGCTACCCTCATTTTAAGATTTTTTGCTGGTAGCGGTTTCTAACCGTCCTTATAAATTTTTAGCTATCCGACACATGAAATTAGTCTAGAATTTTATACAGAATCTGAGTCTGTAAACAGATTTAAAATAGGATCACCTCTTACCGTTTTACACATATACCCTCTGCAATATAAATCTTTCTCCACATTTCCACCCACGAGATAAATATATCTTGTTTGGCGTCAATTAATATTAGATTTTTCTCAGTTATTCGAATTTCTAGAAATTTTTTAGATGGCATCATCCCCCAAGGAGCTACCCCAATTTTAAGATTTTTTACCGCTAGCGATTCCTAACCGTTCTTTAAAAATCTTTTAGCTATCTGACACATCAAATTAGTCTAGAATTTTACGCAGAATCTGAATATACAAACAGATTTAAAATTATACCACCCCTTACAAAGTTACACTTTAAAGGCCTCAAACTTCTAAATTTTTGCATTCATATCTAACCTAGATAAAAGTTTTCTTCGACTAGCCATGTTAATCTTATCTATAAGTTCCCGGGCAATCTAAAACCGTAGGAATTTTGGTAGAAATGTTAAACCTATAAAGGCGATTATTAATTGTGGTTTAGAAAAATAGTAGTTTTCGTGGGCTAAATAAAATAGCTTAGACTGATTAATGTATGTGGTTATATATTCTCATATACATCCACAAGCAATTGCTTACGTCCACATACGGACATAGTAATGCCGGTAGTTTTTGTTTAACAAATAGTAGGAAGGATACGTTAGGTGTTAGTGTGTGGAAGCCCATCGGATCGTTGTATTCAGAAAGAACGGCGCGGCGGAATGTATGGTGGTTTCCGTTAGAATAATCGAAAGTGGTTAATCGATCGTATTAGATGTTTAAATATGCGAAAGTGTAAAAGCCTACATAAGCAAAATTTAATTATCAGACAAAAAGTGCGCGATGTGCTATACCTTTAAAGAAAGTATAGAATGGTGCTTTGCAGCGGTCCTAGCAGTAAAATGGCGACGGATTTTTTCAAGTAACTACAAGAATAGCAGTAGCGCAGAGAAGGGGTATGCATGTATTATACAGCGCACTGTTACTATAAAATATGTTAGTTTACCGGTAGCTCAAACGTGTAATTGATCACGCCTTATAGATCCCTCGGAGGTTTAAAATTCTGAGTTTATTGTCGTTTGAAAAATGTTTGGAAATTGTCAGAATGGGAGCGGGTAGAAGTATAAGTTAGACGCATGATTGACCGGGTTTTCGCTATCTTGTACAAGGGAATCGGAAGTTAACAGACATCGAGCATCTAATTCTTTATTTGGGTGGTATCGAGTACTTGTCGGCTCCAGAAATAATTACGTGAAACCGACCGCTATGCGGAATATTTGGTTTTAGAAAATGAGCAACCTACGAAAGTACGGAATACTTGGTATTAATGATAATTGGTTTAGTGACCGCGCTTGTGCACTCTTCGAGTATCTTCGGCTATCTTCGATTGTTTCCAAAATGTATATAAACCATGGCGCTATCCATGTAGGCTGGTCAAGGAAAAATGTCATCCAAAAATATTTTTAATTGCAACTCTTGTGGTGCTTCCTATACCTGGAAAAAATGTTATCAAACGGTACCAGAACAAATGTCGTGGTGTAACATCTTCGACGGTTAAGCTTATACATCCGTCTGCAGCAAAGTACTTAAACTGTGGGACTTGCGGTATCGCTTTTACGAGAATGGATAACTTACTGCGGCACAAGGAAAAACAGCACGGTATGTCATTAAGCCGTACACGTTCAGCTCCGCCAGCTGTTAAAGGCTCTTGTACGAAACAACCGTATGACTAGCTATCGCATAAAGAACGCCAGTGTCGACGATGGAGTGACCGAGTTTCTTTGGAAGCAGAAAGAACGGTTTATTCGATTAATTAATGAAAAAAGAACACAACATACGGCAATAAAAGTTAATTGCGAACTTTATAGCGTCTACAGGAAAATAGTAGAAGAGACTACCGATGTGAAATCCTTTAATATGGTTATATCATCTTCTAGTAATCTGGAAAATATGTACGAGGTCTTAAACGAAACCATGTAAACACCAACTTTATACCCAATTAATTAATAAAATTAGTTTGTCGGGTGGAGATGACAAGCGTTACGTCATCCCCGGAAGCATATCAACCTACGCATGGAGGCATAAAGATATAAGATAGTTGCTATATTTGTATATATTTTATTGTGTTTCCTTGTACAAACAATTAAGGTAGGTCAATAAGCAGTATTAAATTAGCTATTAATTGTCTTGAATTTAGCGTACTTTCCTTTTGTAATTAATGTATTTGTTTGGAAAAAAAAATACAATTTATAAGAAATTATAAACTGCTTTCACATGTAATTTGGGTATTCCATAATCGTCAAGAAATTAGTTCGAATACGAATTGTATTTTCCAAGTACCTATTTAGCATTGACTACATTAACTACATAATTATGTTATGACGTGTTTAGAAATCAAAATGTAAAACCAGAAAATTGATAAAATTTTTACTCTGTTTAAAATTTTAAAAGTCGTGGTTTTGAATATTCTAAAAACAGTACATTATTGTTGGAAAATTGCTTTAAATATTAATCACTTATAGCTTAGAAAGGGTTCATTTCTAAAATTCCCACGGTTTTAGCTTGCCCGGGAACTTATAGATAAGATTAACATGGCTAGTCGTAGAAAACTTTTATCTAGGTCAGATATGAATGCAAAAATTTCGAGGTTTGGCGCCTTTAAAGTGTAACTTTGTAAGGGGTGGTCTAATTTTAAATCTGTTTGCATATTCAGATTCTGCGTAAAATTCTAGACTAATTTGATGTGTCGGATGGCTAAAAAATTTTAAAGAATGGTTAGGAATCGCTACCGGTAAAAAATTTAAAAACTGGGGTAGCTCCCTGGGGGATGATGCCATCTAAAAAATTCCTAGAAATTCGGATAGCTGAGAAAAATCTAATATTAATTGACGCCAAACAAAATATATTTATCTCGTGAGTGGAAATGTGGAGAAAGATTTATCTCGCAGAGGGTATATGTGTAAAACGGTAAGAGGTGGTCCTATTTTAAATCTGTTTACAGATTTTGATTCTGCGTATAATTCTAGACTAATTTCATGTGTCGGATAGCTAAAAAATTTATAAGGACGGTTAGAAATCGCTATCAGCAAAAAATCTTAAAATGAGGGTATCTCCCTGAGGGGGGGGGATGCCATCTAAAAAATTCCTAGAAGTTCAGGTACCTGAGAAAATTCTAATATTAATTAATACCAAACAAGGCACATTTCTCTCGTGAATGGGAATGTGGAGAAAGATTTATCTCGCAGAGGGTATGTGTAAAACGGTAAGGGGTGGTCTTATTTTAAATATGTTTGCATATTTGGATTCTGCGTAAAATTGTAGACTAATTTGATGTATCGCATAGTTAAAAAATTTATGCGGACGGTCAAAAATCGCTACCAGCAAAAAATCTTAAAATCAGGGCTGCTCCCTGGAAAATGATGCTATCTGAAAAATTCCTAGAAATTCAGGTAGCTGAGAAAATTCTAATATTAATTGATACAAACAAGGTACATGTAGCTCGTGAGTGGGAATGTGGAGAAAGATTTATCTCGCAGAGGATATATGTGTAAAACGGTAAGGGGTGGTCTTATTTTAAATCTGTTTGCATTTTTGGATTCTGCGTAAAATTGTAGACTAATTTGATGAATGGCATGGTTAAAAAATTTATGCAGACGGCCAAAAATCGCTACCAGCAAAAAATCTTAAAATTAGAGTTGCTCTCTAGGGGATGATGCTTTCTGAAAAATTCATAGAAATTCCGGTAGCTAAGAAAAATCTAATATTAATTGATACCAAACAATATAAATTTATCTCGTGGGTGGAAATGTGGAGAAAGAGTTATCTCGCGGGTGGAAAGAATGCGGGTGTGACGTAATCAAAATGGTTGATGTGGTGGTGTCCGAGAAAGGAGGAGAGCAAGTAGAGAACAAGGAAAAAATCCATCTCCTCAAATCTTCCTTATGGGAATTTACATGTAAATTTGATTTAGATGTGTGAGGAAATGAGGGATTCTGGAGGAAATGAGGCGGTGGATAGCCTGGTCTTGCACTACTAATATGTTCGTCACATAAATCTGACAGCACCCGTAATATTTGAACTATTGTCGAGTTCATATAATGCAACTATGTGTTCTCACTTTGCTATTTTTCTGCTGGGTCCAAAAATGATATCCTTGTTAAGGAAATTATCTCGTATTCCTTTTAACAAATGAAGATGATCATATATTGGAAATATTTTTAACCTATTAATTTCAAATGCCCCGAGTCTGTATTCCTCTCCTTTCCTTAAATATGCTTCCTCAGTGTCCTTTAAAAGGAAGCGAATAACTCGACAGTTAGTAGTCGACTAGTCACAGATAATAACTGTAGGCTTAAAACAAATCTCAATTACTGACTTTATAACCTGTATTAGCAACCGTTTGATCTGACAATATTTTGCCCCACCAAGACCAAAAAAGCATAGCACAGAGGCTGTTTAAAAGATTTCTTAATACCACGGAGCATAAAAAGATGAACATGGTATGCCAATTCTGTCGATTTTTCACCATTTCGCATGTCCTCAAACCCTTCAATAAATCCATTGCTTTCATTAAAGTTAAGAGAAGGCATTATGACCATCTCATCAAAAATAATTGAAATATATCTCTCTTCTGAGTTTAAGTTGTCACCGACTTTCTTTAGTGCTAAAAACACATGTGGCATTATCCCTGGCTCAAAGTAAATATTATTCAGCAATCTGTCCAATGTGCTTTTGCTAGGTAGAATAAATATTTTTGCCAAAAATCTATAGCACTTTGGACTTTGCTTATATAAAGTTAAAGCAAATATCTTTTCTTCAAGCAAAATCCGTTTTTGTTTTAAACTTTTTGTCGCTTCTCGCAGCTGACAATTTATCAATGGAATTGATGAATAATTTAGTTTTGAAAGAGTGTCTTCAAATCTTCTTGTAAATGCAAACTTATCTGCAACAGCTAACCTTTTCTTACAACTGTTTTTTGCAGTTATGTTTCTTTTTAACTTTCTTTTCAAACTCTTCAGTTGACTATATATAATACTCTTTTATGGAGACAATTGATTCAAAGTCTTATAGCCCATATTCTTTATGGTAACAGTAGGCGTTACGGCTAAAATCATAATAAAATTAATATACACTATAAACGCAAAAATTGTGTAAGTCGTGCCTCTAGTTTTTCTGTGCTGTTCTATAGTGCATGATTCTGCCTTAAGTTTTTTAAAAGCTGCTAGTACTGGAACTTCTGTTGTATTGCAGTGCGACTGTAAATAATAATTGTTTAGAGCACCCTCTTCGGCTGAGACTGCAGTACTGCTGCAACTCGGTCGAGAGCAATCCCATTGATTGTTTATTGGATCGTTGTACTTTGAAGTTGTACTTTTGCGTTAACGGATGAAGTTACATTCGCAAGCTCGCAATGATCTAAAAATGTAATAATTATAATTGGTAAAAAAATTACAATACTGATTTATGTATTTCGATTCTTTTGTGAGAGATAGTAAATCATAACTGTTTCGCAGCCCAAAAAACAATTAGCTAACTTACTTGGCATATGCAAAGCAGGTATCGCATTTAGATGAATTCTTGTAGAACCTGAACTATAATCATGTTCATCAAAATGCCTGTGACAAATTCTTTTGACGCTATACAAATATAAAGGATCTAGATTAAAGAGGTATTTATCCTTAATGGCATTTAACCATAGATTAAATCTCTCAATATTTTTTTTGGGATTAGGAAATCTATGTTTCCTGGATGTTTGGTCGTCGCAGTAGGGTACACAGCATTCTACATAACCCATTATGTAATAAATCTAAAAATATACTGCAAAAAGAAAAATAAGCTTTTTCAATAGAAAATTCTTAGGTTAAAATTATAATCAGTTGCCAATACTTAAGTTACTTACCTAATAAACTAAAGTAAAGATTATTAACAAAAAGCCACTATAACTTATAATATAAACTACAATTGTACACTAAGAAGCGAAGTTCTAATTATAATAATGAAGACACGATAAACGTTTATATACAGGAGGCCACTAAACTAACATAAAATAAACTACTGCTATATTAAAAAAATGAGATTGTAATTATAATAATAAACACACGATAGACGTACGGCTTTATAATAAATTAATAAGAAAACCAACACTACATTACATATTATTGCAAATGTCTAATGACAAATGTCAAATGTAAGGCTACTATTACACGCATGTCTACTGAATTAATATCGCCTTCTAAGGGATGGAAGGAAAAACAAAACGATCACCTGATTGTTCCATTCAAGCATATTTATGTGAAACATCTAAAAGGATAGGTTTATCTGTGATTTGCGGGACTTGAAGGCAAAGACGCCATGCCATCTTTTAAAATTTTCGATAGATGCCCACTAGCTGCAGCCTGTTGCAAGGTCCCGGAGAGAGATTTGCGGCATTTATTGAATACGTTTCAAACAATAATTTAAAAAAAAAAGTTTGTTTCAATATAATAAATAGAAAACGATTCTCTCTTAACCAAAAAGAATTAAGAGCAATTAAAAATAAAGACGTTATTTATATGCTGATGAAGCTAAAGAAAGCGTACTCATTCTTACACTTGCTGTACGAATTTAAATCTTCAGTCATATTAGTCCAGGAATATAGGTGAAAAAGGTGCCTGACCATACGAAAGGTATAGTAGTTCTAATTTTCTGATATGTCATGTAGATTGTTCCCGTAGTTTAAAAATCCAATTTTTCGACACTTCCTTGTGCTCTCACCGTAGTGCGCAAATAACTGACGAAATACCTGTATTTTTTCAGTTTATTGGTCAGAATTTTTAAACAATACAACCTATGTGAAATATAAATAAAAGCTTGAGAGTATTACATTTGCTACAACTTTTGTATGCAAAATTTTTATGTGAAACTATTATGTAACCAGATACGAAGCATCTAAGTAACAAACTTTTATTAAAAATGCCACTTGTTTGGTCTCTTTGTCGCACGTTTTCGTGTTTAATTTTAAGTCGTTGTAAATTCGTAGTTGTAAATCAAATGGCAAAGCTATCATTCCTTGTCCCGTTATATTCTGTCATAAAACCTCCTTTGTGCCTATGCAAATTAAGTTGGACTTAAGGGGTAGTGATCGATACTTGCTCATAGACATCGAAGAGAAATGGTTGTTGGTTCGGTAAAATGAGTTGTCATTAGTGTCTCCGAATGTCATTTTATGGACAAACCCTAAAAACCACAGTCCAATAAATAGCCATACAGTCCACTTCGTTGAAGAGTAGAAACGGCACTTAGAACAATGGAATACGGCTGAGGCAAGTCGATGTATAAAACTATAAGGCCCCTCGCGGGTTAACACTTTTTCGATTTCTGGTCGAGATTGTCGAGGTACAATAAAATGTACAATGTACAAATGTAATGGTAAATAATAAATAATAAATAATAAAAAATAAACAATAAAAAACAACAATAAAATCTACAAATAAGTTGTTTGTTTGGTTTTGTGTGGCCTCGAAGACTCAACTTGAGCCTCCACAATTTTTTCTATCAAAATTTTTTAGTGTACTCGTATTCTTCATTTTTATTAATTATGATGTCATTATTGTCGCAAGTTTGTCCATAGCAGTTTTTACAAATTGTGGCGCAACTAAGACCGGCTTTTCTGCAACAGCTGCTCTTAGTGCATCTTTTCGTGCACTTACAGGGTTCGTAGGTCAGGATTGAATGAGAAACTAGTTCTCTAGTGGTTGTAATAGGAACAAGTCCATTATTGTCTTTTCTCCATTCCCAGTTCAGAGGATCCTGCAGTTGATCCATCCATGTTTGAACTTGGTAATAGGTACGGAACACATGATATATAGCGGCATTCTGAAAGATTCAACTTACTGCCAACATATATGGAGAATAGCAAATAGCGCAAATCGCCTATCGTTGTAGCCCTGTCGCCACCATACAGATCCAGAAGCTTACCTTCCCCCGCTTGAGAAATTACTGAAGCATTGAAATTATGATATCTGAAGACTCTTGTAAGTTTATACAATGCTGGTGTGGTCTGGCGGAAAGCGTAGATCTTCGTTTTGCCAAATCTAAACAGAGACGACGTGGTGTTTTACCTACTCAAAGCATGAGTAAGTGATTAATTTTCGGCTGCTGGGTTGCTGTAGGATGATGGTGATAATGAATTGTCAAGAGCACCACTTCTCCCATATTTTCGGAAGTAAATTTGGACATGTCGAGCCAAAATTGGCAAGAGAGCTAGCAGATTATTGACGTCACCGATGATCTCCACAGCATCATATTCTGCAGCGAATGATATAAGCATATTAATGTCTTCTACTACCTGCTTTACAGTAATATTGATTTAAATGAACGTTTCCTTTTGGAACAAAATAAAACGAAGTTTGTTCTTTTTGTTTCCTGGAAATCTTTCCTGTCGCACTTGAACGATTGCTAATCTATTAAAAATGATATCACTCGAAGCATTCACATGACATCTTTTGTACTTTTCAGCACTTTTAGTACCTCTCACCTCAGTTTCAAGAGAATAATTATTCAAAATTTCTACAACGTTTACTTCATAATGATCCCGAACGAATTTTATGCAATTTACAAATTTTATGGAAACTCTGATCTATTCCACATAACATTTTTAAGAAGGAATCCACAGTTTTCAACTGCAGTTCGATTTAGTGGAAATTTAGTTGAATCTGATAATAATAAAGATGCTGAATACAGAAATGATTTTGTACCCTTGCGCATCTTCTGAAAAAGAAGAACATTGTATAAGAAGTCTCATACAGGAAAAACCTTCCAAGTCTTCCGGTGTCTGCTTGGCAATGCAAATTCTCTGAAAAATTGTCAAGGGTAAATTGTTAATTTATTATTTCCTACTAGCAAAAAATTGACCTCAGTTGTTAATATCAACACTCTATTACTCCTATTCAGTTTCAAAGTTCCAAAATTACTACCATCGATACTGGAAGCTGCTGCTAATCCAAACTCCAGTGATAAGTGATAATTCCCTTTTTCGGTACCCACGACGCCAGAATTGATTGACATAACTACGTCTATTACTGGAAAAGGAGAATGCATCGGAAGCAAACTTTTCATCTTACTTTCATCTCCATCGTCTCTTTCAATGCAAGTTGGCCTGATATCAAAGCCTTGTTCAAATGTAGTCAAACTCGTATTAGTATATTTTTCCATTTTATATAGAAAATTTTATAAACAGTAATTGTTGTTCTTTATTTAATAATTCATGCTCAATCAATAACAGCTGTTACATTAGCATATTCCGACGATTTAAACGAAGTATATTCAATTTCCACACCGAAACATCTTCAATTGTGCGATGAGTAACCTATACAATGTAACAAAGAAAACCCAGATCAAATTTTCCATGAGAGAAATCGTCAAAACGATGTAGCGAAAAAACGGCAAACCGTACAGCCTTTCATGACGTTCCGGTTTTTTTTAGCTCTGATAATTAACAGTTGGGCACAACAACTTTTTGTAATCGACGTCTGGTGGATCACATTTTACATTAATAGTAACAGAATTTATGTAACTTCCACCAAAATGTGTTAAATCTCACTTCTAAGTATTAGAATTGCCATTTGTGAAAGAGCGGCAAGTAAACGAATCTAATAGTCGCATGATTTTTACGATCTTACATAATTGTTTCACCATAAACATTTCACAAACTGTATTCTACTTTATTAAAGGAGATGGCATATTTCCAATTTTACACAAACGAAACTAAACTGTTTCTTAAAAGGAATTCATAAGATCTCTTACAACTAACTTGTGGTTTCATTCTTACAAGCGAACTACTATACTATCAATGGAAAACCCAATTACAACGAATATACGTCAACGTGTATAAATATAATATTAGAAATACCTACAACAAACCTTGTTGAATTACAAGACGCGTAGGATTCTGATGATAAAATACCAGATTTTAATGCTATATCGAAATAGAATCAATTAGGCAAATGTCTAAGTGTTGGGGGATTTTGGTAGTGAGGAGTTGCTTAACTCTCTTCGTATAACACTGAATATTGGTGAAATAGAGTATATATTTACAAACCAATAGAAGGGAAACCGAGCTGTATCTAGGCCGTGGCAATTTTCGGGAAATGTGTAGGTTAGCTCAGAATAGAAATCAATGAAGGTACGCGTCCAATCAGTACCAAGAAAATCTAATTGCGAAGAAATAAATACTTACAGATGCTGGCTTTGCAATACTCTCCACTAGTCTTGATTGTGCGAAAAGATTTATTGGAAAATTCATAATTCGGAAAATGTCTAATTGTTTGGGGGAACTTGATAACCTCATATTACTTAACCCCTTCGCGTAACATTGAATATCGGTGAAATAGGGTATATAGTTAGAAAACATTAGAAGGGGAACTGCGCTGCATCTAACAAGAAAGACCAGCTGCTATGTTTGAAGACAACAAACATAGAAGCTAAGGAAAAATTGTTGAAAGTATATGTGTGAAGCACAACACTGTACGGCTATGAAAGAGGGACAATAGGAGAAGCAAACAGAAAAAAAGTAGAAGCCTTTTAGCATGTACTGGCAAAGTTAATTACAAGGAGGTTCTAGAAATAGAGGGGGAAGAAAGATATTTGTGTAAAACAAAAAATAATAGAATAAATAGAAAATAGGACATGTTCTAAGACATTTGGGGAATAGTTCGGGATATATTATAGGCAGATATAAGAGAAAGGAGAAATAGAGGTAAATCTAGATCAGACTATTGTACGCAGATAGTGAAATACATAGGCTGTGGAAATTTCGGGGAAATATGTAGGTTAGTTCAGAATAGAAAACAATGGGGGTACGCGTCTATTCATTCCAGAACAAAAACCTAATGATAATGACGATCGAAATATAATATATTTGAAGTATTTTAATTTATAACTGGAGATACTAATTAAACCTACAGGGTGATGAATCAACAATTGTTTAAATTGAAAAGTGGTTAAAATTGTCAATAAAAAAGCAAATGCAGAAACTGCACATAACAAACCTGATCCGCACGGCGATGGTTGCGTAACTCAGTTCTGCTGTGTGTTCTCATATAACTGAAGATGAAAATCTTCTTTCCCTTATGATCCTTTGGTCCCAGAGTATTACCCGATTTAGGTTTACATATATTGTGCGTTTAAAGCTGTCCTATTTCCGAGTTGAATGTCATTCTGTTTATGTCCACGGTCATTTTGTTCTCTCACGCTTGAAAGCGACGCGTTTGATTATGTTTGCAAGGCATTTATTTAAGACTGTAAACTTATAAGTATACTATTTGGATAGTCTACAATCGTTAGTTTTTTTAATTCGTGTAAACTCCTAATTTTTTCCACGCACGGCGTGTAACTTGTTACGGTATACCGTGCAAACACAAAAGAACGCAGTAAAGTCAGTAAGGTAATCATCTACACCAAATACCGCAACGAAACAGGGATAGAATGGTAGAATTGATTTGGAATTCGGGGTAGCTCATATACATCGTAGAGTGGCTTAGGTGATACAAAAAAAAACAAATTGGAAATCTCAACAAGTCTTTTATTTTAAACCTTTCATAAACATTATCCCAAAAAGGATATTTACGAAACAATAAAAAAACCCGTAATTTGCGTAATCGTCCTGTATAAGGTGATGTACACATAACATAAAAACATAATTATAAACATTTAAAATGGTGAGAATAATCTCTTAGTATCTAAATAGCACTTACATATCTACATATCAATATAATGTTCCCAATTCTAAATATGTACAAAAAGTAACAAAATAATAATGCAGTAAGTAAAAAATTTTACTTTAGGAAGCGCATCTCAAAACCTTAACATTTTTAAACGCATAGTTGTTGACGTTCACATTAAAAAAAAACAATCAGTAGAAAATCACTCTAAACGCATTAAAATTTTAAACAGTAATTTGTAAAAATAAGTACATAATAGGTCGCGTGGGAAGCGTGCGTTAACGTTAGTCTGCAAGTTATTGCGAAATTAATCAACAGAATGTCTATCTTCAAAAACAGCAACACAAAAAGGAATAAAAACAGAAACACTGTATTATAGACTATCGGCTTCGTGCTATTATTATCTTATGGATAGAAAAATACGGCTGCATTTTTCTATGGGTTGGACGCTGGAACCACCAACTTAACTCATACTAGCACAGAAAGCATTCTAAAATCGCGACTTCAGAACATGTCTTTTCGCTTAGAGGATGTTGTATTCAATCTGTCTATTGGAAGCACAGTCTCTTTTTATAAGAAAAAAAAACATGTATGGGGGTAGATATTTGGCTTTTAAAGATATCTCCCAAGAATCAAATGTGTAGAATTCTCAGATGGTAACTGCAAAAATCTACAGCTTGCCAACAAGGAGACAACACATTAACAAAGGACTTTTACACAAAAGAAAGCAATCTTATTACTATAAAACACCTGTACAGCTGCAGAATAAGCATACCGCTTGATGGAGTATAAACTTGGTATAGATAACAAACCCATTCCAAGTGTTCGTTTACTAGGCAGATGGTTAAGTGGCCTTATCTTTTAAAGGAAAGCCGTGCATTTATGTACAGCTGCAATTGAAACGAATTACCTGCAGGTTGTAGAATTTATATGTAGCAATTTTGTAATGTGAAGTTTTCTAAGCAACTGTTTGATTTTATAAAACAAATTATTATTGAGAAGTTTTATAAAATAACACTAATTCAAATGGCAGGATATCGAACTTGTTGATCAATAGCTTTTATGATTTATTTATCAATTTTTAAGGCGGTTTATATAGAAGTAGGTGGATAAATATTTATGCAGAAAAAATCGCTTTCAGGGTTTTAAACGTAACAAACTCTTTAATTTTTTGGCGGGTTTTATGACTTGATGTTATATGGTGTGGCGGTCCACTTCCAGATTCACTTATTTGTTTTAAGCGCGTGTAGATGTTTACGAATAAGTTTTCCTAATCGGATTATCTCCCGAAATGTTTGTATTTTTCTAGATTAATACGAAGAGTGTGAAGTCCCGATCGTTACTATTGTGTTGTGTTTAATATACATTAGGCGCTTTCCTGTTAATTTCTGTATCCTATCTAATATCACAATGAGATAGCCACGCTATTTAGGTAAGCAACCATGCCTCCATAAATTTTTGAGGGCATTTTTGTGATGAGAGATCGTTTAACTAATTGAAATTAATAAATTCTTTTCTATTACCCAATCTTTGCAGAAATAATACACTAGCGTTGCAATTTTTACACGCCGAATTAGCCTAATAAATTTTTAATAAATAAGTTATTCATCAAATAACCCTACAGAAAAGCCGCCAGGGATCATAAGGTTTATAGAAGTTTCTTCGAACAATTATTGCACTGTAAGTGATAAAGTTATGCACGAAGTTTGATAAACACTTTTATACTGATTAATTGCTTCATTAAAATGCATTCTGAGCTATGACAAATTGCTCGTAATTACGCGATGTGAGTCCAGATACGTCGCTCCTTTTACTTACTGAATAATTTCAATTGAACAAACAAATCAATTATTCCAAGATATTTTTTATCCAAACAGAACAGTATCCAGCACACCAAGACCTAAATAGAATCAGAATGTTCAGTTACTTATAGCCACATTCTTTTATGTACGACATGCACGAATTATTATATCAAGCTAGTGTATTTAGTTTAACTTCCAGGCTAAACCAGTCTCCTTCGTGATTACATTCAACGCAGCTGTGAACCGTATCTCTCGTCAGTTAAACGTTTACTTAAGTTCATTCGGAATTAATTAACTCCAACACATCATAGTGAAAATTTTCTCGAGGCGCTGCCAATATCGTGTTCGCATCTAACGAGAATAATATTGGAATAATAATAGTCTGTTATGGTAAACAAACATACCTTCAGTGCGACCTTCATTAGTATTAAATCTACATAATTGGTAAGAATTAGAGTTAAGAAGGTATGTATTATGTATACAAATAGCTTTTGTATGACACCAAACTAGTTTGGCTAAATGAACGTAACCGGCTTTGCGACCTATTTTGTAAAATCCACTATGCTCTTCGAAAAAGTTTGCAAATATATATAGCGGTAACTCTTGAGTACAGAATATTTCAGTAATGGCCTAAATTCATTATTGAACCATGAAACATCAGAAAAAGACTTCGCACAATTATTCTTCTGGCTTGCGCTTTAATCCTGGTTTTTTAATAAACTAAACTTTTTGTGATTTCTTTATTGATTTCACGTACGGTAAAATGATAAAATATTGACTGGTTTTAAATAATAAATTTATTCTGCAAGAAAAATAATTTTTTTCGCTATCTTCGGCGTAAATGATAGGTCACTGTAATTTCCTTGTGCATATGAAGCGTAACGTAACTTTTTAGGTACTTTCTTGGAGAAGTAAATGCAAAAATTGTTCTTTTGATTCCCAATGTGTAGTATAGTCGTAGGACTATCATAAAATACTCAAGTAAGCGCTACTTGAGACTAACACGAAAGATGGCTTCGTAATTGCAAATATAAATTTAGATTACTACACGAGAAACTTTGGAACATTTTATTACGGACATTTTCAGACATCCATATTTCTATGAGAGTATTTCTGATACATCACAAACAAACCTCCATCGTAAGATTACGGGAAATTTTCAAAACAATATAAACTTAAGTTTCAAATTTAAGCGATCAGGAGGCTTAATAATACGTTTAGGTATATCAGGAACCTTACAACTAATTTTGTTTTCAACTGCCTCCACATTACTCTCTACTACCAAAGGTACATCATTTTCCGTATGACTAACATTAAGATCTACTCTACTCCCCTGAAACATTTCAGATTTAACTACAAGCTCATTATTTTCATTTACCCCTTCACTGAGACTTACACTAACGGTATGAACCTTATGCTCATCGCACTAACTTCACTATCCGATTTAGATCCATCAACTTGACCGCACTTCATTTTTTGCTCGGAATTCCTTTTCCAAATAATATTTTCTTCTTCAAGTAACTTACATAAATAATTCCTTACTTCTAAAATTTCTAACACCACGGCCTTTTTCGAAACATTTCCGTTACCTACTCTATAATCCCTAACATAACATACCTCTTTTTTACAAACTGAACGTCTCTTTTGCCATGATGGAATCTTATTTGATTATCTCGAGCAATAACACGTACTTCCTTTCTCACGAAGTCCAATCCAGTTTTAACCTTTCTTTTAAACATTATTTGAGAAGGACACTCCCCGGTGGTACAATAGGGTGGCGTCGCCGTGGCTGAATGTAGTAAGCGTAAGACTACGGATTCCAAGGTCCTGGGTTCGAATCCCGACACGATCAACTGCTTGAAAAATGGCATGTGAGCATATTTCACAAAAAATACGCCCTCGTACGGATGAGAGGTTAAATGGAAGTCTCGTGTGTGAGTTATTTATTATTATTATTATTCTAACACTATAATTACAGCAAACCTGTTACTCCTAAGAAATCTAACAGAATTATTTGATACCTTAAGTTATATTGCTTAGTCTTATATTATTTGCGTTTGGAAATACTCGCGTGTGTGTGTGTGTGCACGCGTGTGGGTGCGTGAGTGTGTATGTGTTTCTGTCTGTGGTAATGTCCTTGGGCCTGCTTTCCTTCCCAGCTTCCGATCGTCGGCAGCCGAAAATCAGAAACCGAGAAGTTCGCATTCCTGTACGTGGCCTGGCCGTCGGCAGCCGGAAACCAGGGGGACCACGTACAGTCCCTGGTGTGTATGTGTGCGCGTGTGTGTGTCTGTGTCTGTGCGCGCGTGCGGGTACGTGAGTGTGTTGGGTTTTTGTCTGTGGTAATATCCTTGGAACTGCTTTCCTTTCCAGCTTCCGACCGTCAGCAGCCGGAAATCAAAAACCTAGAAGTTCGCATTCCTGTACATGTCCTGGCCGTCGGCAGCCGGAAACCAGAGGGACCACGTACAGTCCCTGGTGTGTATGTGTATGTGTGCGCGTTTGTGTGTCTGTGTAGTGTGCGTGTGCGTATGCGTATGCGTATGCGTGTGCGTACGTGAACATGTACGTGCGTGTTTTGGTGTGAATGTGTGTGTTTTGTCGTGCCGATGTGCTATAATGGTGTGTGTTTATTGTTTTTATGTATGTGTGTGCGTGTGCTTATGTCTGTGGTGATGTCCTTGGGACCGTTTCCCTCTCACGGTTTCCAACCGCCGGTAACCGGAAATTAGCAACCGAGAAGTACGCAATCTTGTACGTGTCCTGGCCGTCGGCAGCCGGAAGCCAGGGAGTCCACGTACAGTCTCTGTTGTGTGTGTGTGCTTGTGCGTGTGCGTAACCGTGTGCGTGTATGTTTTCACTATTTACACTCCGTTTTCACTGATATCACTCCCGGTCGTCAAGATTCACGAGCCTTCTGGTAGATATTCAGCAGACACGTGGTTCCTGGTATGTCCTTGGGAGAATGCCGTTTGTTTGTTATCGGTTCCCATGTGTGTTGGGTGAACGGTGCTTTTGTATTGTACATTCGATGCGTTACGGCAAGCTTCTGTGTTTGGTGTGATCTGTGTTTGATGTGATCTGTGTTTGTGGTATTTGTGATTTGTGGGGTTTGTATTGTGTTTGTGTGTCCTGTCAGAGTCCGTTTGTGTACCTTTGGTGTAGTATAGTCGTAGTTTGGTGAGTGATTCTGTTTAGGTAAGGAAATATGTTTTCGTTGCAGAGCATGTCCGAGAGGGGTATGTCCCGTAGGATTGTCCTGTCCATTCCTAGGTCCTGTTGCAGTTCGGTGCAGTGGAACACCAGATGTTCCGGTGTCCCCACATCACCACAGGTGCAGTTGTTGTTGTCTTGGAAGTCGAAGCGGTTCCTGTAGGTTGGATAAGGACCATGCCCCGTGAGAAAATGAATGAGCCCTTGTGAGGGGACCAAATGGTGACAGTTTTGCCTAGTGCGTATACCCTCCCCCCATTTGTGCTCTGGTTCCATCTATTCTGCCACTCGGTTGGTATTGTATCCTGAATGTCCTTTTTTATCCGAATTTCTGATGTTAGTTTTAGGATTTCCCGGACTTTTTCTGGTTTGTTGTTTTTTAACCAGTATGTCGCCGATCTCTTTCTGATATACAGATCAAGAGGGAAGACTCCTAATATCACATACAGGGCGTCGTGTGATACGGTCCGGTATTCTTCTTAAGCTTCTTTGGGAATTAAACCACTCATAGTTTTTAAAATCATCTATATTTACGTTTCGATCCATGACCTAGGATCGTTGTCAAAATAATAAAAACTTCAAGTTTGACGTTTCTGACATAAATTGAAGGTTACTCTAATTTATTGATGTTTGAAATATTTGGTTTGAGTACAGTAAGCAAGAATTTTTAAAGTTTAAAAGAATGATTGCCTTCAATTTTTGTTGCGACCTGGGATCGACTTTCCTAAGGTAGCCAATACGCTTAACGTAAAATCAGCTGATTAATTTTTATTGGTGAATTTATATAAATTCAATAATTTAGAAATTGGAAAACATTTTTTAACATGTTTCTATTTATACAATTGAGAGATTTCTAATTTTATGTCTTATTTTACCGAGATTCAGTGAAGGGGGTTAAGCAACCTGTGGCTACCAAGATCCCCCAACATTTATAATTTGCCGAAATAATGATTTTCTAGTTAATATGCTTATTGTTATGTAATTAGTTATTGTATGTATAAATAAAAATCATGTATGTAGGTTGTATTTCATGTTAATATCGCAAGGAAAACCCAGGAAAAACTTGCAATGCTACCTAGATATTGTGGGCATTTGATCTTCATTTGTTATTTCTTTTGTTATTTCTTTTAGTAATGGAATCCATTGTTTACTGAAAGTCACGGATTCGTTTGCAACGCAGTTATTTTTATGTAGGGTTATATAAGCAGCTTCTTTAATTTTGCGTTTTTGGCGGTTTTTTTCTTTGTCGATAATTTTTGCGTCTTCCCATTTTATTTTATGACTGGAGTCCCATGTATGTTGGCAAATCATGGATTTATCAAATTTTCTATTTTTTATATATGATTTATGTTCTCTTAATCGAACTTCAAATGGTCTGGAACTTTCCCCTATATAAAATTTATTACATTCGCACGGTATTTTGTAGATACAGTTTTTTGAACTTTGTATTGCGTTTTTGGGTTTTGTTTTTGTTAATTGTGCTCTTAGTGTATTGTTGGTTCTAAATACTGTTTTAATTCTAAATTTGTTTCCTATTCTTTGAATTATTTCTGAGAATCCTTTTATGTATGGTATTGAGAGCATTTTTTGATGTGTATCGTTGTTTTTGTTTTCTTTTTCTTAATTTTTAGGGTTTTTATTCATTTCTTTCTCTATTATTCTTTTAGGATATTTGTTTTCTATTAGTGTACATCTGATTAGGTTTTTCTCTTTCTTTAAAATTTCTTTGTTTGATGATATTAATTTTGCTCTATCATACATGGTTTTGATAATTCCTCGTTTGACACATTGTGGGTGGTTTGAATCGAAGTATAAGTATCTGTTTGTGTGCGTTGGTTTTCTATATACCGATGTATTAATTGTTGTATCGTTTTTGCTGGCGGCTCCGTGGCGTAGTGGTATGTGTGTGACTACTACGCCCAAGGTCCCGGGTTCGAATCCCGACACGGTCCGCTTGAAAAATGTTAGGCGAGCATTTTTCATAAAAATACACCCTCGTTCGGATGAGAGGTAAAATGGAGGTCCCGTGTGTGAGTGTTGTTACGCACGTTAAAGACCCCTACCTTGCTTGGAACAGCAAGGGTTCGGCAAAATTCCAAATTTTCCAGGTAAAAAAAACTCGCTTCCTGGCCAATGTAGTACCTTCGGGTGGAGCATTGGAAAATCACATGTAATGTATCGTTTTTGCTAACTAGAATATGTAAAAACGGAAGTTTTCCATGTTGTTCTAATTCATATATGAATTCACCAATAAAAATTAATCAGCTGATTTCACGTTAAGCGTATTGGCTACCTTAGGAAAGTCGATCCCAGGTCGCAACAAAAATTGAAGGCAATCATGTGTGTTTCGGTAAGAAAACAAATACCTGCTGATTAACGTACTTAAAGAAATTTCCTTATTACAAGCATCATACAATGTATTAGTTAAATTATCCTTTAAGGTACAAACTTGATTTTCAGCCTCTCCATTTGTGGAAGGATGGTATAGTGGTGATGTAATATGAACGAAACCATTATCCTTACAAAATATTTCAAATTCCTTTAAAACTAACTGCGTACCCTTATCAGATATAATTTTGTTTGGTAGCCCATAACGAGAAAAACAATCTCTTAATTTTTCTAATGTTTCCTTAGTCGTCATTGCGTTCATTTGATACACTTTGGGCCATTTTGAAAATAAGTCAACAAATAATAAAAACATTTTACCGTGAAACATCCACGAAATCAATATGAATTCTATCAAAAACGTCTTTAGATTTTACTAAAATAGATTTAGGAGGATTTCTAGAATTAGATAAAATACTGTCAAGTTTTACTTAATGCTTCAACATCACTGTCTAATGTAGGCTACCATACATATTGTCTGGCCAGTGCTTTCATTCTTACAACACCCATATGGGTTGCATGCAATTGTCTTAACGTTTTTCCCCTTAATCTAGTTGGGAAAATTACACGATCTCCCAACATCAATAAATTATTATCAATATAAATTTCGTTTCTCCTATTAAAATATGGTTTTAATTCACTGTCGCCCTCCTCAGGCCATCCATTCTTAACGTTATTGATATATAGTTAACATTTATAGGCAATCTGGACAGTCAGTCTGCACCCTCATTAGATTTACCTGGTATATATTTAAATGTATAGTCAAATTCACTCAAGAATAAAGCCCAACGCTGTAAACGACCAGCTGACATCTGGGGAATTCCCTTATGTTCCCCAAACAGAGCCAAGAGCGGTTTATGGTCCGAATATAACATAAGTTTATTCCTTATCAAATGTTGATGAAATTTTTTTACCGGCCAATAAATTGCCATTGCCTCTTTATAAATTACTGAATAATTCTTTTCAGAGGCGTTTAATAAGCGTAGAGCAAAACAGATAGGTTTTTCAAAACCATCAGGATATACATGTAACAAGGCTGCTTTAATCCCTATGCTAGAAGCATCACAATCTAATCTAATATCTAATGGTGGATTAAAATCAACTAAATTTTGATCACTACTTATTATATTTTTCGCCTGATTAAAAGAGTCTTCACAATTTTTATTCCATTTAAATTGTACATTCCTTTTCAATAACTGATATAATGGAGTCAAAATCTCAGATAATCTATCCACAAACTTCCCATAATAATTTATTAATCCCTAAGAATGATTTCAGTTCTGAACAATTGCTTGATCTAGGTACTTCTCGCATAGCCCTAACCTTTTCAGGATCTTTAAATAGTCCTTGTTTATTTATAATATGGCCGAGATACCTTATCTCGAAAACCAAAAATTCGCATTTTTCGATATTTAATTTAAACCCGGCTTTTTTCAACCTTTGAAAAACACTCCAAATTATTGAATTGTTCGTCTCTAGTCTTACCCGTTATAACAATATCGTCTAAAAAATTTATCATTCCACCAACATCTTGTAATGTCTTTTCTGCTATTTTTTGGAAAATTGAACATGGTGATTTCGTCCCGAACGGTAAACGATTTAAAAGATATACACCTCGGTGGGTACTCCATGCAACCAACATTTTTCTCCCCTTATAAGCATTAGATAAATCGAGCTTACTGAAACATTCACCACATTAAACAATTTCTCGATTCTCGGCAAGGGATGTTTAACATCTTCTAAAAATTGATTTATCGTCACCTTATAATCAGCACAAATCCTAATTTGATTTTTCTTTTTTAAAACTGGTACTAATGGTGTACCCCACAAATTGTTATCCGCCAACTCTATAATACCCTCCCCTTCTAATCTATCCAGCTTCTTGTTTATTAATTCTTTAAAGGCAAAAGAGATATTTCTGGGTTTTATAAAAACTGGTTTAACATCTGGCATACATTTTAAATCTATCTTTTCATATTTCTATTCATCTAATCTCTTACTTACCAAATTTAATGAAGATGATTCCATCTTAAAAATAGAAATTAAATCACGATCTAATAATGGCTTACAACCTTGCTTAACGACCACTAATCTTCCCCGTGCTTTAATATCATTCCACGTCATATCTACTTCAATTTCTCCTATTGGATAAATTAAGGACCCATCATACGTTTTTATACGAGTATTACATTTACTTAATTTGTGATCTTTTTCAAATAATTCAATATAAGTGGCTTCAGGTATAACCGATATAGACGCACCTGTATCCACTTCCATTTGCACCTGCTTATTTTCAATCTGCATGCTTACAACTAAAGACGGTATATCAGAATTACTCTGAACATACAACATTTCTTTAAATTCAATTTCCTCTTTGTCTAATAACTGACTAGACTTAACCACTGCCATTCTACAAACTTTAGCTAAATGACCCTGCTTTTTACAAATTTTACACTTATACTGCTTGTATTTACATTTTGAGAAATTGTGATTTAGTTCACCACATTTAAAAGCTCACTTCTACCTTGTATACTATGGATGCTTTTGTCATTATGCGATTTATTTTTATTACCTACATGATGTACTTCATGTATTACATTCTGCGACAACGCTGTTTGCAATGCGGCTTCCTTCTTTAATGTAATTCCTACAATAACCATTAACGAAACTGTGTGCTCTTCGTCCAATATTGTATCCTTAAGAGCCTCTTTCAATAAACCACACACAAATTTGTCTTTAACTCTAGGATACATGACTGTCAGACACTACACATTTACATAACGTGGGTCAAAAAGACCCACTAGATATCTATTGATGTGTATGTGCTTTAACTGAATAATTACGGCTTTAAGTTGTTTTAAGAGGTTTTTTATTTACAAATAGTACATAATAATTAATTATTATTTACACATTGTGTACATGTACATACTGAGTGGTCCTTACAAATAATATTACTGCTTTATTGCATACACGATTGCATTTTCTATCCTTTTATGTGGGACATAAGGAACATTGTTTCCTTGTTGCTGGTTTTCTTGGTGCTGTTTCTAATTTTTCCCCCACTTGAATAAATTTTCTAATTGCATCTATAACATTTTCCATATATGATAGAATAAGCTGCATTCACTAACTCTTTTAGATATAACCTTCTTCGGTCTGACCTTCCGTTTCTGTAGCCTTTATTTTTGTTATTGAACAAAATATAGGCATTATGAGCTCCAACCTCTATTATGTTGCTCCATGTGACATAAGGCCATCTCTTTGTCTGTCACTTGCATGTGTGATTTGATATTTTTTGATTCATCACATCCACACCGCCTTTTGTAAAATTTTATTGTTTCTTGTATTTTCTTCGTCGTATTATCCACTTCATTGTCCTGGTGCATTGTGCTCAGCAGAATTACTGATTTATTTCTCTTTGGGACATTCACAAGAGCTATGTTTTGAGTAAAACCAAAAATAGATGATATCTCTCTGTTTCTATTGGGTAACATCTCTGCAGGTATCTCTTTTGTTTCTTCTTATAGTGCCCACAGCGGTTATTCCAATAGATAAAAGTTTTTTGAATAATTCCACACTGGTAAAAAAATTATCTAACTTTAAATTCCTTTATGTATTTTGAATTGAACGCACAAGAGACTGTACAACGTGCATTCCCAAATTGCGTTGTACTTCGGCAGCAGGTTGCTTTCCAATATATATCTCCATCGATGGCATATCCAGTCTCTGCTTCACACAACCAAAATATTTTTATACCACATTTCGCCTGTTTGCTTAGTAAGTATTGTGTAAAACCGCATCTTCCTCTAAGTCCTACTAATTATTCATCAATTGCAACAAATTTTTTAGCACCATTACAGTCCTATATTGCTCTAGGAATAGATTCCAAATATGGCTCACAAGAGCTAAACTGTCCATTTCTTACCGATAAGCCCAAGTTCTCTTATCGTCGAATCTCAAAAATAGTTTTATATTTTCAAATGATTCACGGACATGGTTGCTTTGTGGATTAGTCAGTTAATCAAAAAAAACTTCTCGTACTGGTACATTCCAAGTTTTTCCACTCCAGTCATGAGTAGAATTCCGATAAACGCCTACATTTCTTCTTTATTGGTTAAATACCAAACTTTCTTTTGATGCAGGTATGTGCGATCAGCTTCTCTATTAGTACAAACAATGGTTTCATCGATCATATCATTAGTTATAATTTTTCTCTGAGCATTTTTTTCTGGAAATATTTCGCCTTGTTTTAAAGAACCAGGAGTAAAACGAACGACATTTTGAGGACGAGCTTTTCTTGGTTTTCTATCAGGCATCTTCATCTATTTCACTCCACTTTTTGCGGTATGTATTGATCGACGTCGCCGTGGATCAATGTAGTAAGCGTAAGACTACGGATCCCAAGGTCCTGGGTTTGAATCCCGACACGGCCGACTGTTTGAAAAATGGCAGGTGAGCATTTTTCACAAAAATTACGCCCTCGTTCGGATGAGAGGTTAAATGGAGGTCCCGTGTGTGAGTGTTGTCACGCACGTTAAAGATCCCTACCTTGCCTGGAACGGCAAGGGTTCGGCAAAATTCTAAATTTCCAGGCAACAAAATTTCTAGGCAGACGTTGTGTGAGTGTTGTCACGCACGTTAAAGATCCCTACCTTGCCTGGAACGGCAAGGGTTCGGCAAAATTCTAAATTTCTAGGTAACAAAAAACTCGCCTCCTGGCCAATGTAGTACCTTCGGGTGGAGCATTGGAAATGTAAATGTAATGTATGTATTCATCCTGTTGCCGATCAAATCGAATATTTTTGTCGGTGCACTGATCACTGTCACTTTCACTGCTACTAAATTGTACATTAGTTAATGTATTTTCTCTATCATCACCAAATGATGCAAATCATCGCTGTTGGATTCTTCATCTTCTGTTTCAGCTTCGTTGTACCACTATAGCACTGTCTCCTCAAAATCGAAATCGGTCGCTTGTACAGTTCGTTTATAACTTGTTGATGCCATTTTATTACATACAAGGATAATTGATTTGCACAAGTAACTAACAACGATCTAAATGTATACTGATAAATTACAGAAGTACAGATATACTTATAATAATACTGATAATAGATGCCAGGTGGGGATATATTGACCTGTGCAAGCAGGTAGGTACAATTCATCTAATTTGTTTTAATTAGTATGCTGGATTTTCTATTTATCATGACATAATTTCGATATTACTTAAATTCACTATACAATATGCCAGAACAGGGTAATTTAGCACTCATTCTTAAAGATAGTTGAGTGTATTTCAGTGCGGGTCAAGAAGACCCACCCTATATAAAAGGCGCAAAATTTCTTTTTGTTTATTTCTCAGAAGAAATATATTTTATTGAAAACTGAGAACGCTTACCAGCTATTAACAAATAAGCAAATAAGGCATACATAAAATATCAAATATATAAAATTAAAATTTTTAAAAATATGAAGTTTTAAAGTAGCACCTGGGTCAAAAAGACCCACGCTATGCATCATAGGAATAATATAGTCTTCTAGCAGTGCACCAAATTTGCAAGTAGACGCCTTGCTTTTTAATCTTGCATAGAACTGCCGAATGCTTTCTCCGGCACATTACCTGAGCTCGTAAAATTCCATACGTTCCCTAAAAACAGAAATAGGGAGAGCAAACTGCTTCCTTAATATACTACATAATTCCGTATACGTTAAATGCTTAGGTAATTGTGGATCGCAAAGATCCTTCAGCGTTTTATAGGCCTCGCTGCCTATTGCTGTAATTAATACGGCTACTTTCCTTTTTGCGGGAATCAAATTAGCAGTAAAATATTGTTCCACAATTTCTTCATAGGTAGTCCAGTCTTCTCCGTGAAAACTGAGTAAAGTACCAATACTTGCACATAATATTGGCCGTGCTGTTACTGTAGTCATAGAACAGCTACAAATAGAGGAATTTCCATGTAGGGAACTGTCGTTTAATTGTTAGGGTCCGGCCCAATCGTTGTTAGCGCTGGTGTCGTCGTTTTATCTAATCTCGAAACAAACAACAAGCCATTTTATTGTGTATCTAACCTGTGGTAGTTTCATACCGGTTGTTTTAGAGCTTAACCTAAATAAATATAACATAGCAATTTAAAATTTGGCGTAAATATATTAAAAAGTGCTGTGTCCCCAACTGCGATAATTCAGATAGTAAGCTATTCGAGAAGCATTGTTTTAATGGAGCATGCATATACTCGTGTGAAACCTGAAATTACATTACTTAACAATGTGAATATAATTTTCTATTAATTAGTTTTAAAATGTATATTATTAATAATAAAAGAATAAGCAAATTAGTACATACAGTGGTTTTTCAATATCACATACATCACAAAAATTGGAAAAATATTGGGTGCACAAGGTCCGCTGGGCGCTTTATTCGTAATAATTGCCGGTCCATTCACCGGATGGCGCTAACATTTGTATAACTTCAGCATTGGAGAAACGCCTCTATTTGTGCTGCTCTGTGACTGTAGCTGCCTTCAAGGTTGATTCCTTAATTCATAAAAAAGTGCTTTTGGTTGTAATTAACCTCACTTTTGTCATTTTCTTTTTTTACCTCGTCGCCACTGTAATATAGTCGTAGGACTATCATAAAATACTCGAGTAACCGTTACTTGAGACTAACATAAAAGATGGTTTCGTAATTGCAAATATAAATTTAGATTACTACACGAGAAACTTTAGAACATTTTATTACGGACATTTTCTAACATCCATATTTCTATGAAAGTGTCTCTGATACATCACACAATGTAATGGTGTAACGAGCTTCAATTTGCAGTTTTTTATCAGTCTAATATAAGCCTGATCATTTACAAAAAGAAACCCCAGATCATGTTTAACCCATTAAAGTCCGAAATGGGTTTTAAAAAACTATTTCGAAAGTTTGGGTCTTCCTTTCATTAGACATGATTTACAAATAACTATTATAAAAACCTGGTGCCAGATATCAGGGGCTTTTTAAAAAGCGCAAATGATCATTTAAAGCGTCTATTTGCAAAGGCCACATTCAATTTACGCAAAGTTAAAAAACTTAAAAAAAAACGTAACATTTAATAGAAAACATAATCATTTGTTAATCGATCATTGCAGTATTACACACTTTACTTAGGGCGAGAAACTGGAATCTTGAACATATGTTTAATTTTTGACAACACTTCGAAGAATAAATGCAACCCCATTTGGTATGGATGTGACCGATTTTGCAGCTAAATGAAATCTGAAAGCTAGTTTCTGCATGGTTTATTAAAACAAAACCTATAAACGACATTATTAATAATAATCAATTTATTATTATGAAGTACCATTACGATAAACAAACAATTAAATATTGGATTGTGCTATTTCTACAGTACTATGGCAAGCAGCAATATCCGAATATTCAGAAAATAATATATTTTAGGTAATTACGTCTCCGCAAAGTTTAATAAATCAATTTCTTCCCGTTGCGATCCATAGTATTTAGTTAGAATCGAGTTTGTGTCATGTAATTTTTCTTTTTTATGTCCCTGCCTCTAGGTACATTTTTCAAGCATTGGATGTTTCGGATTTTGTATACCTGTTTGACCATACTTTGTGGGTGCCCGATAAGTTTATTTACCTTGCATTACAACATTGTGCTTTTTAGATATTATAGGAATAAATAGTTTAGTGGTAAGAAATTTAAAGTGCCACAGAGATGAAGGTTTGATGATTTTTTCCTATTTAGTTTCCAATCATATAAAGGATAGTCAATGCCTAAATTTGTTATAGTTCCAGGGCGTTTTATGATATTAAGATAGTCTTCTCGTTTCAGCTTTATTTCAATTTTACATATTTGTGCAAACACCCTATCTGGTAGCAGAAACAAGGGTCCTACCATATGAAATACAACTTCAATCTTGTCTAAAGTAGCAGGTTCTTTGACGTGAAACCAATACCTAAAGCTATTTGGTTTTGTTTTGAACTCCAGAACCATCTGCAACACAACGCAGAGTGAAAACCCCAAACAAATCCAACTTGGTCAATAATAAATCTTAAACACAAGAAGAAATTTCATCAGACTCCGTGGAATATTCTTGTTCGCCTCACACATAAGAAAAAAGATTGCCTAAATCATCAGACTTCTTGGAATATTCATAAGAAAAGAGATTGTTTCATAAAAGGTTTTTGGAATAGCCTTTCACAATTGTAATTTGTAATTTTTAGTTTGTAGTGCACTACTTGATCGAGAACATTTTGAATTGCAAAATTATTTTGACAATCAAACGATATAACTGGTTTGTGTTCCTTCTGGATCACGCCACTGGCAGCTTCCACTTCCCACCTCCTCCCACCTCTCAACACACGTCTTTTTTTAATGGGAAAATCTATTAACACTAATAGTTTTTTAATGGGTTAATCGTTTTTAAATGGGAATACCCACTAACACTAATCGTTGTTCAATAAGAAAACCCATTATCACGCATTGCTTTTAATGGGAAGCACCAATAAATGTATGCGTCGCATGTTTTATAAGAAAAAATCGACTCAAGTGGGATTCTATCCCGTGTTGCCTGCATGCAAAGCAGTTACTTTAACGGCTACACTTTGAGTCAATCGAAATTATTACTCGCACATCTCGTACTATTCTTAAATGCATAGATCCCATTTTAATTTAGAGATTAACTTAATAGGTTCTAACCCCAAATTTTATTCAAATATACAAAAGATGCGCTCTAGACGTCTGCATCGGTCAACATACGCTTTTAGACGAAACAACTTGAAGTTCAACTTTCTTTTAAATACCCTAAGCTTTTCCCCATCGTTTTCATTTTTTATCAGTAGAACTTCTACTTTAAACCTAAGAATAAATCATCAACATAATTTAATACATATATTAAAAATAATTTTTGCTAATGTTGACGTGTAATTCTTGCAACTTGTGGCAAACTTTTAGCCGCGGTTCACCAACTATGTCTTGCATACGTATCTTGGTGGTTAGCTCGATTTCCTCTTGTTGGTATTGGAGGCAATCATGATTCTCCCACACACTATTGTGTAGTTGTATGTCTACCACTTTTGGGAATATATGACTTTTATAGGTTGTAAGACCCTCGGCTTTAAATGATTTGAAAGATTCTTTACTAGGGAAATATACTATGTTTAGCGGAACCCCTTTACGTGTGGTGTACGCCAAGGTTACGAACACCACCTCCCTTAGTTTGTCTATGTCATTTGCCACTTTGATAGATACGTTCCTCAAAAAACCTTTTAAATAGTATACCAAATTAGCACCATCTCTTTTCGCAAGAACACCCACATAACTAAAAGAGTCTTTCTTACTAGCCACAAATGCATATTGCTCGTAAAACCCAGATGTATCGAAGTGGGTCGACGGACATATAAAATAATCTTTTATACTTTTTCATTTTCTCTAATAAGATGTTCTTTGTCTAACATATTTCTGTATTGTTCTCGTATCACCGCAATTTTTTCCATGTAGTCCAACTTTCGCCTTTTTATCATCAATTTTCTCTAATTCCAGCTGCCTTATTCTTCCACTTACAGCGCGTGGCGCGCAAAATGGGGCAATTTCCTTTAGCGTAAACGGATAGAGTTAGCTACTATAATATGTATTAATCAACCCCGATTCCGAAATAATTATCTTTTGAGATTGTAGAATATGCTACTGCAAGTTGCGTAAAATATGTATTACTGTTTTAATGTAGCACCTATGTAAGATTTTTACCTTATCTAGGTTGACTTTTTCCTCTTCTATCTCCAAGTAATATTCAGGTAAATAGTTAAAACTAAAAGCCGAAAGCTCATACTTTATCAAATTTCCCTTTCTTCTGGTGTTTTAAACAACTTAATTTGCAAGCCAGGTAGTATACCTTACTCCCAATATGTCTAAACAGTCTTTTAACGGATTATGAACCTGATTCGTACTGATCTAATTTCCAGTTGTGCAGTTGTATATTGCCGCTTGCAATCGCGTAATACCATGTTCTTTAGCCATAGTAGACGCAAGTGTTTCCATTAATCTCACATTTGGACAACGTATAAAATCTAATAGACGATTCCCAAGTTGTTTACTAACACCGGGATTTGTTATTTGACACACAAATTTGTTGCAAAAATTACACTCCGTCTTGCTAAATATGCCAGCATAATCTTGGGTTATATCCACGTCAAAGAGATCATAATCATCTTTTTTAAGTCCGTCTAATATATCTGGTAGTTCTTCCAATAAAATCTCCAACTTCACATTCGCTAGTTTCACTTTGTACGGAACACACACCAAATTGTTAAATTTTTCATTAACTTTCTCGAGACCTTCTTTTCCGATAATTTCTTTTATTCAGTGCAGAAAGCGAAAGTTTAGCCTTAACACCATGCCTAGCGGAAACACATCTGCCAAACTTTTCCGGTAGATATCTGTTAAAAGTGCCACAAATTTCTCTTTAGGATAAAAGTCCTTTTGTTTACAGATGTTTGCTCAGCGTCAGAGAGGTCGCAAGATTTAAGTAGTATATATTATCGCAGAATGATTCTGTAATTGGCGTGTGTAGTCCACCAGTCAGCATTCTTTACTTTTATTTCCACGGTAAGTGGTGCCCTCGTTCTTGTAAAGATTTGTCCCATTATCCTTACTTCTTAAGTTTATCCCTCCACGAACCTGACCCCAGCTAACCTAATCATCTGCCTGAAGTTTCCAAATTGCTTCCCTCAATAATTTCATCCTCTATTTATCTAGGGTTTCGTCTATAAGAAAAACTTCCCGTTAACACCCTCGAGGCACTTTTGAGGCGGACTCTTCTTTCAGAACGTGCTGCCTACTACATGCTCATAAAAAAAATTACCCACTGTCAGTTTGCGTCGGGTGTCTGTCAGCAATATCACCTTCGACACCAATCAAATACTTTATGCACAGCCCAAATAATCATTTGAAATCAAGCTAGTAATTAAAAAACGAAAAAAGCCTAAAATACAGGTTCGAGTCCTGTCAGGAACCTTATGTTTTTTATCTTTCAATTAGTAGCTCGATTTAAAATTCTCATGGGTCTTTGCATAAAAATCTAAGTTATTATTTCATCTTATTAACTATAATACGTTAGTATTTACAACTTACCTTGTGTAATTAATTACCTAATGTATATATTGTATATATTGCTACGACAACGGCGTCTTTGGAGTGGTAGCTAAAAGAGTGTTGTGGCACTTCCTTTTCCTTTCATTGCCTGGCTAGCTCAACGGAAATTATACTATAGAATTTACAAAATAATGTAAAACACAGCAATTTCAAGAAACATCTATACAGTCAAAAACATTTTTCTTTAATACAAAAAAATTTATAAAATAATTTACAGTTTGAATTTATACAGACAATAATTCCTACGAATTACTTAATTATTAAAGTATTCCTTACCTTAATTACTACGTGGATAATTCACTTATATTCTATTACCATGTTTGTAAGTGTTATTGGCCAATAACCAATGAGAAGTAATCTATTTAGTCAAGGTTAAAATACCTTAGGCTTCGACCTCAAAATTTTCTGTTAATTATCCTTAAAAAAAAAAAATTAATGTGAGACCATATCCTACTTTAAAAGTATTTAAATATTACACACAAAGAAATCTAATATTTTATACTTGCAATGGAAAAATAGCGCTAATTATAATCTCATCTCCAACGTAATTAATGTTACTAAATACCTCCTGAATCCATTTTATATTGACGTTAAAATCTCAGTGTACAAGATTGTGTATATTCTTTTAAATATTCATTTAGAATGTTAATTTTCAAAGTGCATTTTCTATTTTTAATTAATTAGCTTTTAGGTAGCTCTTATATCAAAGAATGTTTAATCTTTATTGTACTTTACAAAACAAATAATGTTTTATAAAAAAGTATGCAACTCTGCATGTTATTTGGCTACGAATAAAATCTTTATTCAACGTTACATATTACTTGGTGAAGAATTGCGAATGAATTGAATCTTAAATGGTTGATCTCGTAAATTAAAAAGAAAATCATAAATGTGGATTACTTCCCCTTATATACAAAATTATCTAGCCACGTCATCGTTCTCCGGATCCTTCCGGATCCATTTAGAACGTAGTACATCCAGGTGATGTAATATTTCCGAGAATACCAAGTTTTAACGATTTAATTAACGTCACACCACCGCGGTCGATTTAATTTACAAGCATTGCAAAAGTTTGCCGATCCTTGTCTAATGCACGGAGTTCATGGTCACGTTTCCTTCTAACTTATTGTGACACGGAAAACCATAAATAGTTCTTATCTATTTTTTTTACATTTTTATGTTCTCGCGAGTTTTTCGAACCAGCATTTTATTCATAATTGGTTTATACAATATTTCTTAGTATATATTACTTTAGATAGCCTATTTTTCTTTATGAATCACGGAAATTCTAGAATTTATGCTTGATTTAATACACTTGAGATGAACATTTTATTATACGCACACGGAAAGATAATTATAGCCCGCGATTGTTTCCTTTATTGTTGATTTGTATACTAATGAAATTAGTATTTAGAAACACTTTTTATTTATATCACAAAATTACTTTGCATTCTAATAAGAGCACGGATTTCAGTAATTGCTTAAATAATTAAAGCTTTATTGCTTTCTTAACGGTTTTGCAAATGCAAAAAGATTGATCTTGTTAATAATTGTAACAAAAAAAATTGGTTTCAAGGTAAATAAAACGAGTTCGAACGTATACTTTAGACACAGAAGATTCATTTAGTATTTTAATTAATGACAGCTTCTTAGATAAATGAAGTAGCTTTGTATTTCATCTCTTAATAATGAAAAATTTGTTTTCATTAAGTAGTCTTTATTTACTTTCACGGAAAAATATGCTTTTTATTAGGGCAAATGAATTTAATGGTTTTGTGCATGCAATACATTTATTTTTATACAGCGTGGTACAATATTCGGAAATTTCAATTCTTCCGGTTTGGGTGGATTTTATTTATAGAATTTCGATTTCCATGACCTCTCGTGACCCCTTTATCACATCAATATATATATATATATATAAAGTAAGATGTTTCTGTAAACAAACTCTTATGAAAACAATAAGAGCTATTGACAAATACAAATCAGGCTAGTAGTTATATAGCCATTAACAAAACATTAGCTTTATTACTTCACAGGAGGAAACATCCACTGACCGACGGTTTCGGCTTGTTAAGCCTCATCAGAGTGAAATAGTTTCCAAGAACCCTATGAAGTAATCGAAACTATTATAATGATATAATTTCGAAATAATCTCTGTACTATGGCAAAAGTAAATAAAACCGCCATCAGGTGATAAAACACCAACACTACAGTCAATTTGGGCGATTAGTAAACTCTTTTATTTAATTCAAGCTTTTGAAAAATTTATTTTCTTCATCAGAAAAACTATAATAAAAAGATTACAAAATTTCTTGGTATATAAATTGCTTTTTTACTATTATACAGTCTATTTAATGAATAAGTGGGAAATAACAGATATTAGAACACGCTGCCGAAATTGATTAAAGCATTCCAAACACAATAACTAGCTTATATAGTAATTAAAAAATTCAGTAACAAAATGATTAAATATTAGTAACAAAGTAATATAAAAGTTATTAGTTTAAAACTGATTTAGAAAATGTCAAAATATAAAATACTTTTGATATATATAAATTATGTCATAAGCAAACATAGATAAAAAAATACTTAAATATAACGAGTCAAACTTGAAGTTAAAAAATTTTAAGAGTAAAAGAAATAAGACAAATAACTAGTTACTAAGATATACGATCTTTGTTATTTTTTATAACAGAAATAAGATGCGAGTAGATACTATTAAGATTTTTGGGTGTCGGTTTTTTTGTTGAGAGGGTGGTCTTCTAGCGTTATCGCTACCGTTTCTAGGAAAATGCGTTTTCTGTAATTGATTGTGTGTCCAGTCTCAAGAGCATATGACACCAATGCGCAGATTTTTGTGTATCTGTTAAAGTCACTTTTGTGGGAAGTGATTCTGGATGAAAGCCACCTAGAGGTGTGACTTATTTTTTGGCCTTAACAATTCTTACACAGTATGCTGTAAACAACTCCTGACTATTGCAGTTGGGGGGTGTGATCTTTTAATTTGCTGAAAAGAGTCTTTCTTAACGTCAAGGTAGGTTTTTTGGTGAGAGATATCTCTTTGATATCTTTAAGAATAAGACTGAATTTAGATGTGAGGTTGTCTATACATGGGAGAGGAATGAAAATTTTTGGAATCGAATTAGCTGCGGGAGTTGTGTTGTGTCCGAGAGTGGGTTGGTTAATGAGAGAAGGGGTGTTGAAAAGTAATTTGTTGAGTAGTGAAATCGGGTAAGACCTTTGACGAAGAAGGTTTTTTAGAATAAGCAGGTTTTTGTATTTCAGGGTGCGATGAGAAATCAGTTCTATTCTTCTTTTCAAGCTTAAAACGAGGTCTATTTTCATATTAATTGGATGAAAAGAATTATAATTGAGATATCTACCTGAAGAGTTAGGTTTTTTGTACCAATCAGTAATAAGATTATTATTATTATGGATGATGAGCATATCTAGAAAAGGAATAGTGCCGTTAATTTCTTTTTCAATAGTAAATTGAATAACAGGGTTATAACTATTGAAAATCAGAAGTACTTGATTTATACGACCTGAAGAAACACAACAAACCTGGTCATCAACGTATATTTTAAGGGGGGGTAAACGAAAGTTGTGGAATACAAAAATCCAAAAGGTCATCCATTATTTATTGAGCAAAAATTGGAGATATAGTAGCTCCCATAGATGTACCAAGTATTTGTTTGTAGAAATTGTTATTAAATACGAAATAAGTAGTGTCAAAAAGAAAATCAATAAGTTTCAAGAAATGTTGTTGGTTTATGTGACAATTAGGTTGTATATTATGCTAATGAGTAATGATGCTTTGTTTAACCAAATCTATAAGTATATTGCTAAAGAGAGACACTACATCAAGACTGATAATGACATAATCTGTGGGAATTTGAAAATCATTGATGTATGTATGTCCGCTTACTACAATATCTTTTTTAATAGAATTAAAAACAACAACCTCAAGAAAATCATCAATCTTAAAAAACTTTGGTTAGCAAAATACAACACAAGAAAGTTGGTTTGTTAATCTTTCTAATGTCAGTACCCCTAAAAACATTCAACGTTTTATGGCCCTTGGCCCTTTATTCAGCGTTTGTTCCAACCCCAAAGATATCTGTCTATCTAAACTTGTTGCTGATATCGAATCTATGGTGGCTATGGCCCCTGCTGAACAGAAAAATATTCTGTTGGCTCGTACCACTAACATTGTAACTAATTTTATCCATTTTCCCATCAAATCAGCCTATGAAATTAGAAAACTCCTTATCAAATCTTCTACTTTCATGAAAAAGCATCCCAATCTAATTTTAACTAAATCCGACAAAGGTAATGTGTCAGTATTATTAGAAAAAGACAAATACATCAAACTAGCTTCTGATATTATCTTTGATAAAAAAATATTATATTTCTTTAAAAAAGGATCCTACCAGTACTATACAACAAAAATCAAATAAACTGGTAACAGATTTTAAGAAAAATAAGAGCATTACTTCTGAACAAGCCAAAGATCTGATGATTCATTATGCCACCTCCCTTAAATTTTATGGGCTTCCCAAAATTCATAAACCTACCCTTTCTCTTCGTCCCATAATTTCCTCTATTAATGCTCCTAACTCTAAACTTTCTGGTTTAATTACTGACATACTTATTAAATCTTATGACACCAACAATTGATATTATGTTCAGGATTCTTTTCATTTTGCTACTTTCATCAATGATTTTCAAATTCTCACAGATTATGTCATTATCAGTCTTCATGTAGTGTCTCTCTTTAGCAATATACCTATAGAATTGGTTAAACAAAGCATTATTACTCATTGGCATAATATACAACCTAATTGTAACATAAACCAACAACATTTCTTGAAACTTAGTGATTTTCTTTTTGACACTACTTATTTTGTATTTAATAACAATTTCTACAAACAAATAGTTGGTACTTCTATGGGAGCTAGTGTATCTCCAATTTTTGCTCAATATACAGGGTGTCCGGAAAATACGTGTACAACGTAAGAACATAGATTCTTTGGCTCGAAATAGATCGATTTGAGCCAACTTACCTATTATACAAGTGGCTTCATTTAGCCGCTAGATGGCTTCAAAAATCGTAAAAAATATTTGGTATTTTAAAATAACTCGAAAACGCGTCGATAAATTTTGACCATTTTTGGGGTGCGAGTTTCTACTTTCAATTGACATCTTTTGGTGGAGTACGCAATAAGTTTAAAAGCATACGAGTGTCCCAAAAATGATGTATTGTATAAATATCCGACCATTACCTTTTTCCTGTTTATGCAATGACTACCAATTTCTTTTTATGAGTAGCCGACTTAATTTCGAAACTTTTTGTCTCTTGTAAAATTTTAATTAGACGAGCGGTTTGACAGAAAAAAAATAATTTCAAATGTCTGTTTTTTTATTTTATTTTATTGTTTTGTTTATTTTTTATTACTATCATTGAAAATTAACAGCGCGGTACAAGTGTTGGACCATTACAGTAAATTTCCAAAATAGCCACCATTTTCTTCAATGCACAAATTAACTCTTCGTAAGAAGTTTAACTGAATCCTCTGCATTGTTTGTGGATTATTTTTTAAAGAGTTGGCTGCATTTAAAACTCGTCTATACAATTCTTCTTTGCTATCAAGTGGAGACGAATAAACCTTAGATTTTAAAGTACCCCACAAAAATAATCACAGGGCGTCAAGTCCGGCGATCGTGCTGGCCAATTTGTATGAGCATTATATCCCCTCCCGATCCATCGATCCGGATATTTTTCGTGTAAATGTTGTCGAAAAGCTAGATTAAAGTGGGGAGGAGCACCATCGTGCATGAATCACATGTCTTGGCGAAGTAACAATGGCAGATCTTCCAATAAATTCGGCAATGTTTGTTGTAGAAAGTTGAAGTAAATGTCCGCGTTTAATCGATTTGGTATCCCAACAGGACCGATAATAAAATTATCAATAACTCCAGCCCAGACATTAATCTTAAATTCATGTTGATAGTGAGTCGCTTTAGTTGCATGAAGATTTTCTACAGCGTAAACATGTTCATTATGTATGTTAGTAATACCAGATCTTGTAAAAGAAGCTCCGTCTGTAAATAAAATTTTGCGACTGAAATTTGCATTTTGAATTCTCTGATCTTGTATAAATTGACAGAAAGGTAGATGCCTCTCAGGATCGATAGGCAAAAGGTCTTGTACCTGTTGAACGTGGTATGGGTGTAATAACTGTTCCTTGAAAACGTCATGAACAATACTTTTAGGAACTTGTAGTTCAAGTCCTAAGCGTCTGGTGCTTATTTTTGGGTCTTCTTCAACTCTATCCAAATTTTTTTCTGTCAAACCGCTCGTCTAATCAAAATTTTACAAGTGACAAAAAAGTTTCCAAATTAAGTCGGCTACTCATAAAAAAACATTGGTAGTCATTGTATAAACAGGAAAAAGGTAATGGTCGGATATTTATACAATACATCATTTTTGGAACACTCGTATGCTTTTAAAAATATTGCGTACACCAGCAAAAGATGTCAATTGAAAGTAGAAACTCGCACCCCCAAAATGGTCAAAATCTATCGACGCGTTTTCGAGTTATTTTAAAATACCAAATATTTTTCACGATCTTTGAAGCCCTCTAGCGGCTAAATGAAGCAACTTGTATAATAGGTAAGTTGGCTCAAATCGATCTATTTCGAGCCAAAGAATCTGTTCTGACGTTGTACACGTATTTTCCGGACACCCTGTATAATGGATGACCTTTTGGATTTTTGTATTCCACAACTTTCGTTTAACCCCTCTTTTTTAAAAAAACGTTGATGACCTGATTTGTTGTGTTCCTTCAGGCAGTATAAATCAAGTACTTCTGATTTTCAATAGTTATAACCCTACTATTCAAATTACTATTGAAAAAGAAATTAACGGCACTATTCCTTTTCTAGATATGCTCATCATCCATAATAATAATAATCTTATTACTGATTGGTACAAAAAAACCTAACTCTTCAGGTAGATATCTCAACTATAATTCTTTTCATCCAATTAATATGCAAATAAACCTCGTTTTAAGCTTGAAAAAAAGAATAGAACTAATTTCTCATCGCACCCTGAAATACAAAAACCTGCTTATTCTAAGAGACCTTCTGCGTCAAAATTCTTACCCCATTTCACTACTCAACAAATTACTTTTCAACACCCCTTCTCTCATTAACCAACCCACTCTCAGACACAACACAACTCCCGCGGCTAATCGATTCCAAAAATTTTCATTCCTCTCTCATATATAGACAACCTCACATTTAAATTCTGTCATATTTTTAAAGATATCAAAGGGATATCTCTCACCAATAAACCTACCTTGACGTTTAGAAAGACGCTTTTCAGCAAATTAAAAGATCATACCCTCCAACTGCAACAGTCAGGAGTTGTTTACCGCATACCGTGTAAGAATTGTCAAGACTAATATATAGGCCACGCCTCTAAGCGGCTTTCATCCAGAATCGCTTCCCACAAAAGTGACTTTAACAGATACACAGAAACCTGCGCATTGGTGTCACATGCTCTTGAGACTGGACACACAATCAATATTACAAACGCTGAAATCATGTTCAGGGAAATCCATTACAGAAAACGCATTTTCCTAGAAATGGTAGCAATAGCGCTAGAAGACCACCCTCTCAACAAAAAAACTGACACAAAATCTTAATAGTATCTACTCGCATCTTATTTCTGTTATAAAAAATAAAAAATAACAAGGATCGTATATCTTAGTAACTAGTTATTTGCCTTATTTCTTTTACTCTTAAAATTTTTTAACTTCAAGTTTGACCCCTTATATTTAAGTATTTTTTTATCTATGTTTGCTTATGACATAATTTATATATCAAAAGTATTTTATATTTTGACATTTTCTAAATTAGTTTTAAATTAATAACTTTTAAATTACATTGTTACTAATATTTAATCATTTTGTTACTGAATTTTTTAATTATTATATAAGCTAGTTATTGTGTTTGAAATATTTTCATCAATTTCGGCAGCGTGTTCTAATATCTGTTATGTTCCACTTATTCATTAAATAGACGGTATAATCGTAAGTAAGCAATTTATATACCAAGATATTTTGTAATTTTTTTATTATAGTTTTCCTGATGAAGAAAATAAATTTTTCGAAAGCTTGAATTGATTAAAAACGTTTACTAATCGCCCAAATTGACTACTACCCGATATTTACTATACAATATCAAATCTTTATAGTCGAAATCCACTTAAACTTTATATATATATATATATATATATATATATCCTAACTATAGATCATACTTTGATATAATATTTAAAATAACAAAAATCTTTAAATTATAAAAATAAAAAAATTGGGTATAAAGTAGTACACATAGCTCTGTGGAAATTTCATTGCAGTCTCGGGATTTTACAAACCTCCGCTCTTTCTGCGTCTGTCAGCAATATAGCTTTCGGCAGCAATTAAACGTTTTCAATTCGCTTGTACTATACCTTAGTATTCCTGTGATTCTCCATTTTCCCTCACAACAAGTTCACAAATTAATCTTCCAGCGGCATAGAATTCGCATTCGTTAGGTTGATCAATATTCAAGGTACAACGCAATCGGCATTCCTTACGCTGATTAAATATGCATGATCAAAACTAGTCAATTAGATCTACAGCTTCTTTGAAAAGCTATCATCCCATTTATTTTGTTAATTACAAGGATTTATATGCGGTAGAACTCTATGAGATCTTAGATACGTTTATCTGCTTGCACGTTTATTCTGAACGCTGTTGTATATTACAAAATAGACTGGTGTACATGTAAATAGTAAAATGGAGTTTAATCTAAATTGAAATATCGAGGCACGCATGTTGAGTTAAATGAACGATGAAGCTAACGATCTTGAGAACCAAAGAATAGATTCATTAGCGGCTCAATGTGCAAGATTGGAAAATGCAAAATATTTGAATACGAATTTTGACCCCCGTCTATTTTCTCTGTTTACATTTATGTTATACTGATTATTTTAACTCTTCCATGACCCTAAATCTCGGATTTTCTGTGCCTTACATGTGTTTTTCTAATGCTCCACCCGAAGGTACTACATTGGCCAGAAAGCGAGTTTTTTTTTTACCTGGAAGATTTGGAATTTTGCTGAACCCTTGCTGTTCCAAGCAAGGTAGGGATCCTTAACGTACGTGACAACACTCACACACGGGACCCCCATTTTACCTCTCATCCGAACGAGGGCGTATTTTTGTGAAACATGCTCGCCTAATATTTTTCAAGCGGACCGTGTCGGAATTCGAACCCGGGACCTTGGGCGTAGTAGTCACACATACCACTACGCCACGGAGCCGTCGGTTTGCCTGTGCTGCTGTACAGAAACGTGAACCAATCATAGCTCGGTCCAGGCCTTTACGCATTTTCAGAAGCGTAACTACTTGTTTGTCTCTGCTTAACGTTCTTTGGCACAACCAGTGCAATCACTATCGTAGTGTGCTACCTGGTTAACGTGCACCACTATTGTTCTTCTGTTTGGGAGCGGATGAAACAGATATACCACGTCGTAGATACTCTAGAACTTCGTACAGACCCTCTCAATATTTCTGTATCTTTAGCGATAATCCACGCTTAGGCCTGGGATTGTACAGTTAGACGTAGTCGATGTCTTGAAAACCAGACTCCTGCGCCTTGATGTCATATATGGTGTTCATCCGATCGCATGCGATTTGATTATTTTTTTAACGTCACAATGGATATCGTGCATCTTGCGCTTGAGCTACTCGACGTAGCTCTAGCCCAGAATGTCATCTCCGGGCGTACACCCAAACTCAAGATCACACGGTAGACGTATCTCGCGCCCAGCATAGCACATGCAAGTATATGCCCAGTGCTTTCATAAATCGAACACCGATAGTCTAATAAAAATAGATGTAAATATTGGTTTTCAGTTTCCCTGATGTCGGGAGACCACCTTGAATAAGTACTTGCACAAGGTCCGGTTCATGCATTCTACCATGCCATCCGATTGCGGGTGCAATGGTGTTGTTCGAATATATCTCTCCCACCAATCGGCAAACTTCTCGACATAACGCTGACTCAAAATTTCTGCCCTGATCGACGAGCAACTCCATAAGAACTCTAAAACGGCAGAACAGAACCATCACGTCAGCGGCGGTTGCAGCTTCTTGGTTTAGTAAAATTTCGTAAAATAATCCATGGCAACTAAGATGTACTTATTTCTAGAGTCGATAGAAGGCAATGGACGGGAAATATCGATTGCTACTCTCTCAAAGAGGCTCCCCACGTTATATGTCCTCCTTGTAGCCTTACGGTTTCCTAATGGTTCGCACAGCTGGCACTTACGGCAACGCTCTTGTACATTGTCCCGCAACTTACCTAGTAAAATCTTGCTCGGACTTTCTTCAGGGTATTCTTAACGCCGAAGTGTTCCCGAAGTCCCACAATGCAGATGTCCTAAAACTGTTGACACTCGGTTTTTGGGAAACACCACCTGAAGCGTACTAACAAATCCATCTCCCTTCTGCAAGGATCGCGCCAAAATCCTATTCCCTAATAATTATATACATCTAAGAAGTATTTAAAATGCATTTCTTCGTTGGAGAATACCAACTTCACAACCAGTCACTTGACTAAAATGAACAAACTAGAGTAATATGATAAGGTGGTGGTCCGTGTCGAAACCATATTCCTGCAGCCTTTCTATCCATCTGTCGACATACTCTTCGGGGTTCCTAAACTGTAATAGCCACTTCAGCGCGGCGTAGTCAGTTCTCAGTGAAATTTTTTTTTGTAGTAGTGCTTATTAAAGTGTTCTACGGACTTCAACACAGCCAGCAGTTCCCGTCTTGTAACGCAATAATTCCATTCCGGCTTCGAGTGCGCCTTGCTAAAGTAGCCAATGACACTCTCTTGTCCATCTTGCATCTGGGATAGTATACTTGCAATGACGACCTTGCTTGCGTCTGTATCGAAGATGAATTTGACTTCTGATTGAAAATAACTTAGATCGAAGCTATTGTCAATAAATGTCTTAATTGTTGGAACGCACCTGCCAATCTTTATGCGAAACGTAATCACACCCATCTTGAGCCAGCTTGGTCGCGAGTTTAGATATATTCCCAAAACTGGAAACGAATCTTCTATAGTAAGTGCACAACCTCAGAAAGCTGTGTAACTGATGTTTGAGTTTGGCGTCGGCCACTCTTGTACGGTCTTAATGTTTTCCTGGTCTGACCCGACTCCGTTGCATGAAACTACGTGCCCTAGGTGTTTTACCACTTCGCCTACTACTTGGCATTTATTTTGATTCAACTTTAGATGGGCTTGTTTGTGTCTTCTCTGAATTTCCCAAGTGTTTTCCAAATGACTTCCCAATCACGTTCACGTCGTCCAAATATACCAGACACGTTTTCCACGACATTCTACTCAAAATTTTATATATTAAACGCTCGAAGGTGGCAGGAGCATTACAGAACCCCTATAGCATGACTGTAAAATGGCCATAGTACACTGCCTATAGTGAAAGCAGGCTTTTCGCGATCTTTGGGTTCCATATCTACTTGCCAGTAGCCACTCTTCAAATCCAAAGTTGAGAATCATCGCGACCCTGAAAGAGTATCTAGAGTGTCATCTATCTCTGGAAGTGGGTAGCTATCCTGTTTGGTTACGTCATTCAATCGTCTGTGGTCCACGTGAAATTTTGGCGTCCCGCCCTTCTTCTTAATAACCACAATAGGGGATGCTCAAGTGCTATCAGCGTGGTCAATCACTCATTGTCCCTCCATATCTCCAATCATTTTTTCGGCCTCCTCGCGGCTGCTGTCTTATTCGCCGTACATTTCCCTATCGATTCTATACTTAACTAATATGATCATTCCTAATCGACAGCCGTCACGGCAAACACGTCTGAGCACAGTTTTTTAAATCCTGGCAGTTGTTTTTGTTCAAAATGCTGACACAGTTTCATCAACTGGTCCAAAAACTTCGTGAAACACTATTTCATGGGCGATTTTTTCTCAATATCGACACACTCCGCAACATGAGTGACCGAAAAACACCACCCAACCGTTGCACCCTTTTTCAACGCGATATCGTGGTCATTGGATAAAATCCTAACAGGTACACCATGCGTCACTTTGGTAAGACCCTTCCCCACAAGCATGCTGTTTCCGTGGAATTTGTCACTAATCGGTTTAATAACACGCACAGAGCCTTACCGGAGAGCACTATCCAAGAGTCCCCTCACCGCACTTTCTATCTTTCTCGGTAGCATAACGTTATCCGTCAAACAAACTCGCACAGACATGTGGTCCGTTTTACAAAACGGTACTTCTTCGTTCTCTACGCTCACGCCATTCTCTTTTATATCCATACGGAATCCATAACTCTTCAAGATATCTATACCTAGGATAACTTTTTGGATGATGTTCGATATTATTACCTAATGGTCAAATAGCTTACACCCAATTCCGATTTTTATAACTAGCATTTTGGGTGTTTAAATTTCTTCACCAGCCATGGTTCAAAAACGCATCTGTCGTCCCGATATAAACCGAGAACTTCATAGTCTTGCCGTTAAACTGTCTATATATGTAAATGCTGTTTGCATGTTTAGATCGTGCGACACGGATGATGGTTTCCGGAGCAGAATCGTACAGGTCGACTTTCACCTCCTACTGCCGACCCTCTTTAGTTATTCAGCTTCTTTGCTTTCTTTTTGAACTGTTTACATTTAGGGTGTATATGCAACAACTTGCTGCAATTACAGCATCTAGGTCTCTTCTTCTTTGGTTGGAGTTCACGAAGTACCCGTTGAATCAATTCCTCTATGCTTATCTGACCTTGCTCCTCTACGAAGCATCTTACTTATCCACTACCACGATGCGCAGCCGTTAAACTGTCCATATATGTAGATGCTGTTTACATACTTAGATCGTGCGATACGGATGATGGTCTCCGGGACAGAATCCCTACAAATCGACTTTCACCTCCTGAAGTCGACCCCCTTTAGTTAACCGACTTTTCTGGTTTCTTCTTGGGCTGTTTACATTTGGAGTGTATATGCACAAACTTGCTGCAATTTCAGCATCTGGAGCCCTTCGTCTTTGGTTGGTGTTCACGAAGTACTCGTCAAATAAATTCTTCTTTGCTTATTTGATCCCTTGCTCCTCTACGGAGCATCTTACTTTTTTACTAGCACGATGCGAAGCTTGCTTTATCGCTTCAAACTACAAGACGAGTTACTGTATCTTCTACTGTCTTTGGTCGAACCAACTGCAGTGTTTGCTGAATTTCTTCATCACGTGTCCTATCAACAAAGGTCTGATGAGAGTCGCCATACCTTATTTTCAGCGTTGATGTTAAGTCCGCGTAGTTTCTTAGGTCATGGTCTGGTATGATTGCAGGTCTCACCTCGAACCGCCAAAATCAATGCGGTTGCCCTTTCACCATCGCTTCAGCCGTTAGCTTTTGCGGCAACCTCGGATTGTTAAAATATGTCTGCCAAGGTAACTTTCCATCAAATGTGGGAGGTTTCACTCTGGACTTTGGCGTCGATTCGCATTTTCCGACATTCTCGAATTACGGGGTGAGCTGCTGTATCACTGACACTGAGTGATCTGGTGCTTGTACTATTAGGGAATTAATCCGACCTTCCATCCCCAGCAGTTTTTCTTCCATTTTTTGCGAGTTTTCAGGGAACTTTGCATCCAATGGCTGTAAACCGTCAGAAAATTGGCTTCCGGCTTTTCAGCGGTTTTTGTGGTTTCTTCTATAAATTTTTCTCAATTGTGTGTAATTTTTTATTAATTTTTGCTCAACTGCTTTTGCATTCTGGTCTAATTGCGCTGTAAAATTTTCCCGTAAATTAACAGCGGTGTCGTTTAGTTTTTCTGCAAGGTTTGCGACAGTACGTTCTTGTTTCTCCGCATTTTCTTCTAAATTCGCTGCCAGACTTACAAAGCATCCGTCATGTTTCTCAGCATTTTCCTGTAAATTGGCGAAATTTTCTGCCAAGCTCTTCGCAACGCTTGACTTAAACTCCTTCACGAACAATATAACTTCATTGTCTATTTCTTTTTTTGACTACGAGCGACCAACATGCAAATAGAAATCGTTTAAATGTCCTTAATTTCATTACTTGATACCAGTGTGACGAAAGCTCTGTTTGCAATAACAACAACTTTTTATTTTCAAATTGATTATACCAGTCTTTTCAATAACTCGTAATTACAATGGAATTTGTAAAAGTTTTCCCGCAGTTTATTTGCAGCTAATCGCTATCAGTACAAGTATTTTCTCCTTAAAACTACGATGCTATTTTCTTAGTTATTTACTAACGAAGAACTATAATTAGTTATCCAAGCACTAATTATTCATTTATATAATCACTACAGTAATCAATATCACTCTGAGTAATTTATATCGGCAAGTCATATCAACCAGAACATATTGTAATCTAAGCTTTAATCAAAACAACTCCAGTGTCCACGACGGCAATTTATATACATATTCAAAAACTTCTAGACATTTCGAAAAAATTATGCAAATAATGTTTTCGAATGTATCTATTGTAATCTAAACAACTCTTAAGTAGAAAACCCTGTACCTGTCACCAAGTTCATCTGAAAGGTGTAATGCGGTAGGGGTTATCAAACATCTTTTGTGTATCAACGCTTCGCTTACGTTCTAATGTAATTATTTTGGTCAAAGGCAGACCGATCGGCACTACACTATTATGTTCATCTTAAATCAATTAGTGTAAATTCCAAAACTAGCCATCCTATCGCCTTTTACTTTAATTTGTTACGTTCAATTGTGCCCTGCTGAGTGTTTTTGTTCGTTTTCGAATTTTTTTATCCCTACGCTTCTGCTTTGATGTTTTGTGTAGCTACCGGTGAAAGGAAACACCCTTGATTACGCTTCGATTTGTTCCTGTAAAGTTCATCCAAAATATCATTGAAACAAGTACTTTTCTTAAACTCAGTAAATTGTTATTAGCACATTTAGTTTAGGTCAAAGTACTTCAATTTATCTTTATAGTTGGATAAATGCGGCAAATATACTCGGTTATCTACAATTCTTGATTTTTAAAGAATATGTTCGTTTTATTTATAAGTAATAATGCAATTTGGAATTGCGTAAATTTCTTACATTTGTATTCGAATTTGCTGGTTTTTGTTATCTATTTATAGATTACAACGACTTTGGAAGTGTTCTTTTGACATATGTTTCTCAAATATTTGAATCGCTCATCATCTCGTTTCCTAATTTCACTTTCACTTTGATCCCGCCTTTCGCCATCATGACATGTACTCTTTGCATGATTAATTCTGTTACTTCAAGAGCAATGCACCCCCGGTGCATAAAGTTCCTTATACGTTTATTTGTATTAGTAAGATTTTCTTTTTAGCTTTTCTACGTAGGTCGTGCTCTTCTACGTAAGCAGTGCTCCTCTGTGTAGATTCAAGTGTCCTTCTAGGTAGGCCAAGTTATTTTTTGTTACGTAGCCCTAAATACTCTTTTGCATTGGCCCGTGGTTGCGAGTATGGTAACAGAGTTAATGGATCCTGACTCCCATGGTAATCTTTAGCCTTCGAATATTTGGTTGCAAGATGAGAATCCCGGCACGTGTTTTATTTTTTGCATTTGCCATTATATCCAGTCGTATGTTTATCGCTATATACAAAAAGCAACCAATCAATTTTCTATACTGTACATTGCACTGAAGTACTTCATCTGTATCACAAGTTGACTTGTAGTAGTCAGGGTTCAATAAATATGTAGAACACTTTGAATCTTTTAATCCGAAGTTATCAACTACCTTATTGATATAGTTTGTTTAACATAGCAAATAATTTCCATTCAGACTCTTTTTGATTTCTATGCAGAGTTACTTATCAGATGTAAATCTTCAATTTCAAACTTGCTTTGGATCTGATCTACAATTTCCCTTATTACAGATTGTTGTTTACTTGCCAAAATCAAATCGTCCACGTACACAAGAAGATAACAGGTCTCGTTATTTGTGGCGCCTCTAATGTATAGGCAAGTATCGGACTTGTTTGTTCAAAACCACTTCCAGTTAAAGCTTCAAGAAGTGCTTGATTCCAGCATTTCGCCGATTGTTTAAGTCCATAGGTACTTCTGTTAATTTTACACACAAGGTATTCTTTCCCTTCTCTAATGAAACCTTCTGGCTGTTTCATGTAAATCATCTCTGAAACTGTTCGATTCAGAAAGGAAGTTTTTGCATCGTAATGTTTAACCACTAACTCCTCCTTAGCAGCGATGACTAAAAGAGTCTTAAACGTTTGTTGTTTTCCAACAGGCACAAATACTCCATAAACTTGATTATAACCTTTTGCCACTCATTTATTTCCAATAACTCTTTTTCCATCTGGTAGATATGTGAGAGTTTAAATTCTATTTTCTTGAAGAGATTTAAATTTTCTATTCATTGCTGTTATGCATTCTTGGCACCACTTGTTACGGATTGCTTCATTATAGCTTGCAGGTTCTTTGATTGATGTTTTATCCTATTGACCGTCATACCTTTTTGGCGGTACACCAAAATTTTGCCGAATTGACCTACGAACGCTGGCGTTAAATTCTCTGCTATTTGTCACTACACTATTTTCTTTAGCATTTCTTTACCATCTAACCAAAAAATACAACTAACTAAAATAAACAAGAGAAAATACTAACCAAATTCGTAATTGCTTTAAGAAATCTAACCCTAGCATCAGTAACGTAATGTTTATATTTCCAATGTTGTGGCGCAACTAAAAATTACTACAGGGAAAATATTCTGACAACATAATTATAACACATCAGCACGACAAAATACACACAAACACGCACACGCACAAGCACACACACACACAACAGAGACTGTACGTGGTCTTCGTGGTTTCCGGCTGCCGACGGCCAGGACACGTACAGGAACGCGTACTTCTCGGTTTCTGATTTCCGGCTACCGGCGGTTGGAAACAGGGAGAGGGAAACAGTCCCAAGGACCTCACCACAGACATAAACACACGCACACACAAACATGAAAACAATAAACACACACCATTATAGCACACCGGCACGACAAAACACACACATACACACACCAAAACACAAACAAACACGCACGTACACGTACCTGCACGCACACGCATACGACACAGATATATACACACACGCGCACACATACACACCAGGGACTATACGTGGTTCCCCTGGTTTCTGGCTGCCGACGGCCAGGACACGTACAGGAATGCGAACTTCTCGGTTTCTGATTTCCGCCTGCCGACGGTCGGAAGCTGGGAAGGAAAGCAGTCCCAAGGATATCACCACAGACAGCAACACACACACACACACACTCACGCACCCACACGCGCGCACAGACACAAACACACACACACGAGTATTTCCAAACGCAAATAATATAAAAGTAACTAATACAACTTAAGGTAGCAAATAATTCTATTAGATTTCATAGGAGCAACAGGTTTGCTGTAATTTTTAGGTAGCAGACTAATTGTAATGTTAGAATAAATAAAAAAAACTTATCTGCTACTTTTTCTTTACCATCAGCAACTGAAGTACTATTTCCCTCTTCGATGTTATCACACTCAAACTCGATTGTAACTGTTTTTCAGGTTTCGTCCTTATTGATTCGAATTAGAGTTTAAATTTTCGCTTTCTACAGTTTCAAATTTCCTTCCTAATTTTTTTTCGTAGGTGTGTAACTCTATTCCGATAAATTGCACATCGCGGCTTGTGATTACTTTACTTGCCGAAATATTGCAACAACAATATGCTTTTGATTTTGAATCATAACCAACGAAGGTACCATTCAATAGTTTTTTCATTTAGTTTACGTTGTTTTTCATCTGGTACGTGAACGAAACATTTTTCGCCAACTCTTCCAAAATATCGTACGTTAGGTTTAGTACCAAACCATAATTCAAATAGTGTTTTCTTAAAACTTCGGCAAGGTAATCTATTTTGTATATCATTCGCTGTTATTGTAGCTTTGGAACGATATATGAGCACGATTTAAAACCTGTTAAATAAAAAAAGTTAAAATAAAAAAAAAAAATTAAAAGCAAAAACAAAAGCAAAAATCATTAACCTAAAATCTATTATGCACGACGAACCGCCACACCACTGAAATAATCACTGTCTCTCCTTAAACGCGCGGATTATCGGGAATAAATCACACGTAAATAAATAATAACAAACTAAATCAGAAAACCCTCATTAATTTAAATCAGTAAAATAAATAAAGAAATAAAATAAAGTGAAACCGTGCATTCCCCCAGGACATTTAAAGTGATAGTAATTGTAAATCCCCCAGAACGTTTAGTACATACCCACCAAGACTTTAACAGTGCATATCCATCTCCCCTTAGCAGTAAAATATCAATAGACGTAAGAAGACGACCAGATCTTCGGATACTAGAGAAATTTATAGACGAGGTGGAAATAAAATTGTGGCGGCTGTACCCGCATTAGCATTGACCTGTATTAATAAGAAGATTTTGAAAGAATTTAAAGAGCACGTTTTTGTGTGTCATGACGCTAACCATCATAATGCTCATGCAAGTGCAACTGCTAATTTTGGGTGATGCTTTTACTAATTTATGCACTGTTACATGCTTTTGCTTATTTAGATATTTATTTATTTATTTATATATTTATTTTATGTTTATTTATATATTTATATTATATTTATTTGAATATTTATATTTTTGCTTGCATGTATTGTTTTGTAGCTTGATTTAATTTTTTTGACGTTCTGCCGCCTATTCCTTGGGCGCAGTATCTATAGGAAAGAAAGTTAGGGAACGATAGGAAACGTTAGGGACAAATATAGGATTGACTTAGAATAAAATACTTAGACCAGGGAGCACGAATTTGTAATTTTATAAAGTAGACAAAATAGCTGGATTCACTATTAAAATATTTGGTGAATGCCTAGAAAATTTGCATCCATATTTTTTAAAATTAGCTAGCTAGATTTGGATAGTTTTATGATGACCCTTCAGGTCGCACCGCTAAGCAGAGCTGGCAGTTACTATCCGTTATTTCGGATCCCACCCCCTTTCATTTTGTTTGTGTCTTGTTGATCGGATACACTCCAAAGTCAACGCTAGGGATACCATTATTCAAACCCTATTTTTAGTTTTGTTTCAGTTTGTTAGATTTTTATTTAGAATCTATTAATTTTGAAGTTAGATTACATTTGAAGCACGTTAAATTTCGCGTTTAAACCCAATGTAGTACCTTCGGGTGGAGCATTGGGGACGTGGCCGCAAGTATAGCGGCCCTTATTCACATTATATTGTCATTGTAGCTTCACCACATGATTTAGGTAAACCAGCATCAATTAGCATGCAGCGCGCCATTTCTACAACTGTGCGATTTTTCCTTTCAGCAACTCCGTTTTGTTCTGGACTATATGGAGCGGTTTGTTGAGATTGTATTCCTTCTCTAGACATTTATTTAACAAAATCCTTTCCAATAATATTTACCACCACGATCAGATCTGAAGTATTTAACTGTTTTACCAAACATTGTCATTATTATTTGTACATATTCTTTAAACTTATCTAACGCTTCAGACTTTTTTCTTAGTAAATAAATAATACTGAAACGTGAAAAATCATCTATAACTGTCAATATATATATATAGTTTTCGTGAAGGTGTTTCCACACTCATTGGTGCGCATACGTCTGTATGTACAAGATCTATAATAGTCATTGCTCTGTTTTCATTTTCTTTTGGAAACTTTAATTAGGTTATTTTTCCTTTAAGACATTGTTCACAACGTTTATATTACAATTACTTGAACATTCAGCGATTTTAACACCATCAACCAGGTTTGTTTTGTTCAAGAACTTTATGACATTCATGTCTCGATTACCAAATATACGATGCCACTGATGTTTGCATAAACTACTGTTTTGTGAAACAAATAATCTGCTTTGAATTTCCCTCAATTTATATAATTTTCCACAAATATCGCCAACAGCATATTGATTTGTACCATCGTTTGATATAATTTCGCATCCATCATTATTAAAATTTACTTTGAAGCCTTTCTCAATTATTTTACGTACAGGAGGCTGATTACCGCCAATGCCTGGAATATATAAAACGTTGCAAAATTTGACACTTGTTTTGACGTTTACGTCATTAACGTAAATGACTCGTACTGTGCCGTTTCCAATCACAACTTTTTCACCGTGATGTGGATCAAATTCTATAAAATTGTTTTTATTCGATACAATATGACATGTTGCCCCAGAATCAATAATCCATCTGCCGCTTATTTTACTAGTCATAAACTATAATCCATCGTCACCATTTTCATCTACTATGTTTACCTTATTGTTTCTTATATTCCATCTATGTGCCTTGTACTATCTGCAAAAGCGTCTATTATATATCCTCTTGCTTTACAAAAATAACATACAACATCTTCTTGCTTTTGCTCTACTTTCATGGCTTGTTGATCATTTCTTTCATCACGCTCCTTTCTACGTCGGTATTCTGCAAGTACTATAGATCTTACCAATGAACATGAAAGTTCATCTTCAGATCTAGCTTCTAATGCAGTTATCAGACCGTCATAGCTTTCTTGTAAAGATCCTAGAATTACTGCACACATAAAAATTCCCGTTTCACTTCAGTACCTAACACAAGTAATTTTTGAAATAATTCATTCATTTTGCTTCCATGAGCTTCTAGTCTTTGTTTCATGATGGTACGAAAAATGCATACCCGATTACGTAGGCTATCTTTTTCGTAAAACTCTTTGAGAGTTATTCATGTTTCACGTGCAGTCTTTGCAGGCCTAATGTGTTGAATTTGATCATCATAGACTGTTAATGCAATAGTTGAGTGTGTTTTATCCTTTAGTTTCCGCCATACATCTGTCAACGGATTCGGCTGGGGCTCTCTTATAACGCTCCAAGGCCCTTGTTCTTTGATAAGCATCTCCACTTTATACCAAATAAAGAGTAATTTTCACCATTTAACTTGGTTAAGCCATTTCTAATGGACCTGCACCTTGCCGAAGTTCTAAATTACTAGAACAGGTGAAATGGCTTGCGTGTTCTAATGAGCTAAAGAGCCAAACTACAGGTCCAACCAAAGTAGTAGGGTCGTTAGTGAGGAACCAGACTAAGACAGGTCCCCGAAAGAGGGCAGCGGCTCTTTCGGTACTTAGATTGGCAGAGACCATAGGGGTCGGTATGGCAGTCTAAGACACACTACCGCGATGTGGAAGGCAACGGGAAACCACCACATTACCTCCCAAGTACACAGCGTACCTAAATTATAATAAAATGATGGCATTCTCTGGGGTAAAAGATTCCGGAGTTAAAATAGTCCCCATTCGGATCTCCGGGAGGACTACTTCGGAGGATGCGATCGGAAAGTTAAAAATAAGAGTCGGGAACATTCTGCGAGTCGGAGCGTGGAATGTTAGAAGTATGACGCAAGTAGGTAAGCTAGAGAACCTAAAAATCGAAATGAATAGGTTATCACTAGACATAGTAGGGATCAGCGAAGTTCGGTGGCCAGAGGGGGATTTTGGAGTGGAGACTTCAGGGTAATTCATACAGGAGCAGAGGACGGAAATTTGGGTGTGGGGATAGTTATGCGGAAAAAGATAGGATACTGTGTAGAAAATTACTTACAAAAGAACGAAAGAGTACTCATGGTTCGATTAGAATCTAAACCGGTAAACACAGTAATAATACAAGTATACATGCCCACCTCTAGCTACAGTGACGAAGAGGTAGAAGCCATCTACAAAGATATCGAAGACATATTAAGATACGTAAAAGGACATGAAAATTTAATAATTACGGGGGATTTAAATGCTGTGGTAGGCGAGTGTAGGGAAGGAGCGGTAGTAGGTTTATTTGGTTTAGGCACGAGAAACGACAGGGGAAATAGGCTGGTAGAATTTTGCGACAAGAACAATTTAATTATCACAAACACATTATTTCAACATCATGCTAGAAGACGATATACGTGGAAGATGCCAGGAGATATAGGACGATATCAAATAGATTACATTCTTGTTAGACAACGGTTTAGGAATCAAGTAAAAGACTGTAGAAGCTACCCAGAAGCAGATATAGATACTGACCACAACATCGTAATTATGAAGGCCGCACTTAAATTTAAAAATCTGAAGAAGAGGAACGGAAAAAGGCACTTGGACTTAGAGAAACTAAAAGACAAAGATATTCAAGTAAGATTCGAAAAAAAGTCAAATGAATTGCTGAATGATATCGCGAAAATATCTGAAACTAAGGAAGTAGAAACAGAATGGAATAACATTAAATCCAGCCTAGACATGGCGGCCAGAGATATTTTGGGGTATACACAAAAAGAAAATAAGAAACCATGGATAACAAAGGATATCGTGAATTTAATAGAAGAAAGACGAAACTACAAAAATAAATCAGACGAAACAGAAAACAGAGATACAAAGCCATAAAATGGGAAATTATTCGAAAATGCAGGAAAGCTAAAGAACAATGGATTGATGAAAAGTGCAAAGAAGTACAAACTAAGATGGAAATAGGAAAGACAGACGAAGCATACAAATTAATTAGAATGAATTTTAGGGATATAAAATCGTATAGCAAAAATATAAGGGATGCACTAGGAAACGTCATTATAGAAAACGTAGAGAAAGTGAGTAGATGGCAAGAATATATAGGGAATTTATATGCAGGAGAGGAACTAACTGCATTAGAACAGGAATCAGACATTGAAAATGATGACTTGGGATATCCTATACTTCGAGATGAGTTTGAATTAGCATTAAAGAGTCTGAAAAATGGTAAGGCGCCGGGTACAGATAAGGTGCAAGCAGAAACTCTAAAAGCCGCTGGACAAGCAGTAACAGAACGTCTCTTCCAACTTGTAAGCTATATGTATGAGACAGGCGAGATACCCAAAGATTTCAAACGTAGCATCATAGTAACTATACCAAAAAAGAAAGGCGCGGATAGATGTGAAAATTTTCGAACAATAAGTTTGACAGCACACGTGTCAAAAATATTAACTAGAATTGTGCAAAGACGAATGGAAAAACGAGCTGAAGAAATACTAGGAGAAGACCAATTTGGGTTTAGGCGAAACAGGAGAACACGGGAGGCTATTTTAGCTCTGAGAGTGATAATGGAGAAAACAATAGAAAAGGGAAAGCATGTATATAGGGTTTGTAGATCTGGAAAAAGCATTCGACAATGTAAATTGGAAAAAATGTTTGAAATACTCAAAAGATTGGAATGAGTTATAGGGATAGACGAATAGTACATAGCTTATACAAAGAGCAAACAGCAGTAATAGAATTAGAGCAGGAACGTAAAGAAGTAAACATTAGGAAAGGGGTAAGGCAGGGATGTGCCCTATCCCCATTGATTTTTAACTTGTACATAGAAGAGGCAATGAATACTGTCAAATGCAGAAAGACATTTGGAATTACTATGCAGGGACAAAAAATTGATATGCTTAGATTTGCAGATGATATAGCGGTATTAGCGTCTAGCAAGGAAGAGTTAGAAGCGGCTCTTAATGAAATGGAAACGGTTCTAACAGAGAGATACGGTATGAAAATTAACAAAACTAAAACTAAAGTTCTAGTTTGCAAAGGTGGGGAAAATAAATCAAAAACAAGAATACAAGTATTTAACACGAACTTACAAGAGGTTAAGGATTTCTGCTACCTAGGAAGCCAAATAACGCAAGATGGGAAAAGCACAAAAGATATAAAACAAAGATTAGCACAAGGTCGTGCTACATTTAACAAGAAAAAGCAACTATTGTGCTCAAAGACCACAAACATAGAAACAAGGAAAAGATTGCTTAAAACATATGTGTGGAGCACAGCACTGTACGGCTGTGAAGCCTGGACAGTAGGAGAAGCGGACAAGAAAAGGTAGAAGCCTTTGAAATGTGGTGTTACAGGCGTATGATGAAGATATCATGGACAGACAAAGTTAAGAACGAAGAGGTACTAACAATGGTAGGGGAAGAAAGAAATATGTGGAAAACGGTAAAAAATAGGAGAGATAGGATGATAGGCCACATACTACGGCATGAGGGAATAGTGCGGAATATTTTAGAAGCAGAGATAGGAAAAAAGAGAAGAAGAGGCAGACCTAGATTAGACTACTGCACACAGATAGTAAAAGATGTAGGTTGTAGAGGTTTCTTGGAGATGTGTAGGCTAGCCCAGAATAGAAATCAATGGAGGTACGCATGCAACCAATCCCAAGATGGATAAACTAATGACGAAAAGATAACTGTGCGTAAACATGATGATCAGTATAAGTAACTACAAGAATTGGTTGGGCAATATTCTCGAATAATGTTAAGTGTGTGAAAGGATTTACTAGAAAACCATTATTTCGGCAAATGTCTAAGTGTTGGGGGATCTTGGTAGCCACAGGTTGCTTAACCTCCTTCACTGAATGTCGGTAAAATAGGGTATAAAATTAGAAAACAATAGAAAGGGAACGAGCTGAATACACATACTCCCTGAAAAGAAGAAAAGAAGAAAAAGAAGGAAACCACCAAAAACGCAAAATGAAAGAAGCTGCCTATATAACCCTACATAAAAATAACTGCGTTGCAAACGAATCCGTGACTTTCAGTAAACAATGGATTCCATTACTAAAAGAAATAACAAATGAAAATCAAATGCCCACAATATCTAGGTAGCATTGCAAGTTTTTCCTGGGTTTTCCTTGCAATATTAACATGAAATACAGCCTACATACATGATTTCTATTTATACATAAAATAACTAATTACATAAAAAGAAGCATATTAACAATCCTTGTAAAACAGCATTGGTATCTGACAAGTATAAATCCACAATAAGGTTACCTCAAAACCATATACAATCTCCGTTGAACAGTATTGGTATCTGACAAGTGTAAACCCGCCATAGGGTCGCCTCAGATCCATATACAATCTTCATAGAACAACATTGGTATCTGACAAGTGTAAACCCGCCATAGGGTCGCCTCAGATCCATATACAATCTTCACAGAACAACATTGGTATCTGACAAGTGTAAACCCGCCATAGGGTCGCCTCAGATCCATATACAATCTTCATAGAACAACATTGGTATCTGACAAGTGTATACCCGCCACAGGGTCGCCTCAGATCCATATACAATCTTCATAGAACAACATTGGTATCTGACAAGTGTAAACCCGCCATAGGGTCGCCTCAGATCCATATACAATCTTCACAGAACAACATTGGTATCTGACAAGTGTAAACCCGCCATAGGGTCGCCTCAGATCCATATACAATCTTCATAGAACAACATTGGTATCTGACAAGTGTATACCCGCCATAGGGTTGCCTCAGATCCATATACAATCTTCATAGAACAACATTGGTATCTGACAAGTGTAAACCCGCCATAAAGTCACCTCAGAACCATGTTAAAATCTACCAAAGAGGTAACTTAAATCATAATGAATTTCCCCCCTCAAAATAAATAGAAAAAAAACGACTACTTAAGCCTTTCAATAATGCAATCGCACACTTCTTTAATAACCATCCTCTCAATTGGATAAATAGAAACATGTTAAAAAATGTTGGCTGAAATGCAGACACAAAAAACGGTAGCAGTCTTTTTGAAATGCTCCAGATGTATGAGGACGATAGCACGGACAGACAAAGATAATAACAAATAAGTTACAGAAATAGTATGGGAACAAGGATATCTGGAGAAAAAGAGAAATAGTAGGGCGGAATACGTTCTACGGCATTTTTGGGGAATAGTATGTGATATATTACAAGCAGAGATAGGAAAAAAGAGGTAGATGTAGACCTAGATCAGACAGTTATAGATGCAAACTGTGCATATTTCAGGAAAATCTGTAGGTTAGTTCAGAATAGAGAACAATGATGGTACGCGTCTAACCAGTTCTAGGACTGAAGACCTAATGATGAACTTGGTTAAACCGTATTTGAGTTCATTCGATGCCATCTTTATACTGACAGATATTAACTTTAAGCAAAAAAAACTGCTCTATAATAAATGATCGTTAACGTGTTGGCTCATAACCTATTGGAATTGCAACAGTGGTTTATTAAACTTCCTATATAACTGCAACGATTCTATTTATTTATTTAGAGTTCTTACACACTTTTATAATATTGACAACCAACTAACTGACATATATATTAAAAACAAAAACATTTTAACTACTGCTTGATTATAATTATATTGGAAAACTGTTTTATTTCAACAATTACTTGAATGTGATAACTCAGTATTTCGATCTTACATGGTGGACTCTGAAGGACTATCTAGCCCAGGCGTTGTCAAATAACAGTCCGCGAGGCGCTTGCGGCCCGCCACAAAGTTTTTTGTGTCCTGTAAAGCAGTCAGACAACTCCGTTCTGAGCTGAGACTTTCGTCCCATGCGTCACTGAAGATTCATTTCGTATTTGCTACGTTCATCGACGTAGTCTAACACAAAAAAATCAAAGACGGTCTGACCGGACTCAGTCGGTGAGTAGGCGGGGTACTACACACATAAAAATTTAAGAAAAACCTGAAATAAAAATACACACACTCATTCACAAATCACAACTGAACGTACACAAAAAAACCTCTAATTAAAAAAATATGTACAAAAGAACAGTAGTACAAAAAAAATAAACAATCAATAATTACAAGTTACATATATTAACAAAATCACAAGAAAACGCTTTCTTTAAAGTGACGAGCTGCCGTGTTTAGATACCTACCCCTTACATTATTTAGTAACAAAAAAAAACCCAAACGCAACACTAAAAACCGCAGCTCTAAATCATTGTAAATATAAAATTACATATATAACATTGGCACTGGGATGTCTTAACTAACCAAAAATTTACAACTCAAACAAAAAAAGGAAAACCCACAGTTGTAAATCATCCTCGTAAACATACAATTAAACATATAGGATGGTCACGATAAATACAATATTAATAATAAATATCATCTCACTTGATGATAATTATTTTAAAAATTCTAAGTTTATTTAACACGTGGAGCCTAATAAATATACTCTTTCGACCAATTTTACAGGACCCATACAAGAAAATAGTGCATAAACACTCACCCGAACCTCCACGGTGTAGGTTTGGGTCACATCTTCCCTAATGACAGGGCGGAGCAGAGGAGCTCGAGATCCCGCTGTGTGGGTGTCCTTCCATAACAAATGGAGCGGCAGTGCAATGGGCCGTCAGGTTCACCGGAGGAAGAAGCTTGCTGTAGGGTGTGCGCGAAATTTTCACAAAAAAAAAAACGGAAACAACCAAAAATACAGCAAATGTTTTCGTTGTGTATATCGAAAAGAAAGTAAATATTAATTTCGTTTAACTAATAACCAAAACTCAAATTAATATTGTTGTTATCAAACGTGATTAGGAAACTTGAAAGACGGTTTTATCGGATAGTCCAATACCTCATTTCAACGAGTTTTAAATTGAAACAACAGAGAAAGTAATTACACGTTATTGCAATGTATAGCAAGTTCACAAATACCTAAAACAGGGTATAGACTATTTAATTTATAGAATAAAATCTACATTTTAAAACAAATAGATCTGAACTTGAAAATTACTAGAAGCGTATTTTATTGTAGGAAGGTCTAATATACCGGGTGTTGTTGGAGGATTTGAGCGGAATCTGAGTAAATGAATAATGAAATACCAAACAGGAGTATGTTTTAACGGACCAGCGTAAAGTAAATGTGACATATTTTCCACTAGAACGGATAAAAGGTGCGGAACTCTGCTTACCTCTTCTCTCACAAAGTGGCACCCTAACCAAACCATAGCCCACCCCTGATCCAACCTGTAAATGGCATGAAAACCAATATCGGTACTGTTTGTTTAACCTCATTATTTTAAAAACTGTCATCATATTGTTTGTATTAACGAATTTGCCAAGCTAGTAACGCAAATTGGTCAAAGTAGTAGTAGAAATGCATAGCAGATGTTATTGTTACGGTTAAGGAATCTAATAGCCGCTATTAAGTGAACTAAAAGCAATTTCTGAAGAACGGAGTTACGAAATTCTAGTAATTATAGAAAATTAATATCCTAGATTTTCCTTTAACTGTTTCATCTGAATTGTTATAGAGAATAGATAATAATTAAGATATGAAAGTCAGCATTTTCTTATTTCATTAACGTTCGTTTTCTATTATTTAGGGTAGGCTTTAGATATTGCATTAGTTTTGCGTTGGCTTCTGTAGGTTGCATTTTGCATTAAAGAACTGAATGCGCAAAGAAATAAACTACGTAATTTACCGCTACTTGTTATATTATAAAAGTATTATTTCAATTGAGCATTGAACTCGTTGATAGTTTAAAATGAAATGCGCCGGGAGCTGAACCGGTTATACAGTCTTTTAATTGTATGTGCTAATTATTGTATTATATTGCAGGGTGCGATTACGTAATGTCTTCAAATTCCATCCGCTCAAAGACATCACGAATACAAGTCATATAAGTTTGGATTAAATCGAATGTGCAAACAGTGTCGGTTATTTAATGCGGAAAAATGTTAGCCACAAATGTGTTGTGCATGAAAAAGCGCAAGAAAAGGAGTTATTATATATCAGAGACCTCGGATTATATACCACGTCCTTCGAAAGACAAAAGGTAAGTTATAATTAAGTATTGTTTCAGTAAGGTTTGTTTATGTGTTATCTCGTAGAATATATAATTACCGTCTTTAGATCCTTCTAAAATAAGTCTTGCTAATTGTAACTCAATCCGTAGTCGAGGATTTCACAATAGCGGAATTAACTGAACGTTGCAAATAGGTCATAACTACCCCAAATTGTCTACAAAATTAATGAGTACTGAATTACAGCAGCAGCATTAATTGGGTGCCTTTGGCGTTGTTTCAACTGCTAACTGTTATCAACAGAATAGATTTTTACAGACTATTTTGAAAAATTGACAAACTAGTGAGTAGTGAGTATTTATATCGTTGAATACACATTTGGAAAAGTTTCATAACTTTTAGAAACTTGCTTAATAGCCCAGTAAAATGACAAAATTTGGAGGAAATAATACTGACTGGGCTGAAACTTTGTAAACAGGCTTGTTTTAGTGTATTATTTAACATATTAAAAGTCCCCGTGTCTAGACGCTACGTTGCGGGCAGGGGAGGCTCCAAAAGGTTCAAAAAATAAGTTTTTCGCAAATAACTCGAAAAATATCAATTTTACGGAAATTTATGTTAATACCAAAATTGTAGCTTACAAAATTCCACATAATTTCGTATTTTATTTAAGTCTGCACGACCAAATGGAGCAGGGATATAAAATTTTTAAACATTGGTAGTTCTGCGACGTAACGATAACGCGCACGCGTGTCGCGCATTTTTCACTAATATCACGAAAATGGACTCTCAAATCGAAAACGTTGTAGAGAATCTAATTACGCACAATTTCGTTTTTTATTTATTTCTGTACGGCCCAAATTCGCCGAGTTATTAATTAAAAGACAATTTTTTTATGTTGATAGTGGATGTTTTTTTGCATTTAAAAATCGGTATATTTACTCTGAAAGTATAAGTCGTACACATATAGTATGTATAATGAAAGTGGAAGAGAATAAAATGTTGAACATGTTGATGTATGCATGAATCCATTTTGGTAAAGATAGCTTGAAGTTAAAAGCAAAAAACATGAAAAAATGTCATTTTTGAGTGCATTTTGAAAAATTACTTTTTCCTGACTGGTTGAAGGGTGTAATGTTATATATTTTCTTGAATATATTTTAATTATCTTTTTAATGAAACGTCGTAGAGCTTTTTTCATTAATACGTTGACGAGTTACAGGCGTTTAAATATTTAAGAAAAAAAATCAATTTTTGTTAAATTAACATTTTAGTCCAAAAATATGTGGATAATAATTTTTCAAAAATTTATTTTATCTTGTTTTCATTACTTCATATATACAGTGTGCCCCAAAAAGTTTTATACAAATGAAGAAAAAGTTTATCTTACATTTCACAAAAAAAATATATTCGTGATAAAAAGCTCTGCATGACTTGTAGATCCATAGTTAAGTACAAAATTTTTAAAACGTTAGTTGGAATACAGGGAAAATCAAAATCATGATTTGGAATGATAGTAAAATACGCTCAAATTGTATTGGAGAGCAAAACGTTCATTGAAATTTTTTTTAAATAGCAATACATTATGCCCACTTTGTAGCTAAACATTAAAAGATATTAAATAAACACATCCTTTTTACACACGTGCTTTGGAATATCTAAGAACTGTCAACAAATGTCAATAATTGAAATTGAAATTGTTCTCATTGTTGGAGAAAATTATAAAACATGTAGGGAGGCAGCAGAAATCTTTAATAATCGACACCACAATAAAATAATACATTTCACAATGGTCAGATATGTAGTAAATAAGTTTTGGAAGTGTTGAAAATAAATTTAGAAAAAAACATCGGGCATGGGTTGGAAATGAAGAAATTAAAACTGCTGTGATGATATCGGTCGTGGAATATCCAAAATATTCACTTCGAAGAAGGTCCAATTTATTGAATGTAAGTAAAAATACAGTTGCACAAATTTTAAAGTCAAATAAATTTAAACCATACAAACCCCAATTTACCCATACTCTAAAAAAAGGAGATATTGTACGAAGGTTTGAATTTTGTGCTCCTATGCAAGGAGAATGGAAAGATAATAGATTTATGACACGACAAGTACTGTTCTCTGAATAAGCAACGTTTACGTCTAATGGTACAGTAAGTTCGCAAAATTGTCGATGGTGGAGCGATGTTAATCCCAATTTCCATGTCCAAACCAGAGATCAATAAGCATTTAAAACTAATGTATGGTGTGGAATTTACAAAGACAGAATTGTTGGACTATTCTTCTTGATGAACTACCGTTAGATGAACGAGGAAAAATATGGCACCAACAGGATGGAGCACCATGTCACTGTAAGAGAACTATTAGGGATTTTCTCGTCCACACTTTTAACAGTAAAGTGATCGGAAGGGACATGTAGTTTCTTTGGCCACCAAGGTCGCCGGACATAACCCCTCTAGACTTTTTTTTGTGGGGCTATTTATAAGAAAAAATATACCTTCAGAGGCCATTTCAAGATGTTGATCATCTTGAAAGAATCATTAAAAATACAAGTGAAGCTATTAACTGCAGATGTGGTTAGAAATGTTATAAATGAATTTAATCAACGAACAATCACCTATTTAGAAAGGAACGGTGGATACGTTGAAGTTCCGTAGTATTTAAGTAATTTTACATGTTCTCAATAGAATTTATTAGTTGTGATTATTCATTGTTGATAAATTGATAGGAGGTTATCAATTGTTTATCATGTCTTATTTCTTTATTCAATAAATAATCTAATTAATAATATCTTGTATTTTTTTTCTGGGAAAATCACAAATCTACAAAATGGGCATAATTTATTGCTATTTAATAAAAATTTAAATGAAGATTTTACTCTCCAATACAATTTGAACGTATTTTACTATCACTCCAAATCATGATTTTGATTTTCCCTGTATTTCAGCCAATGTTTTAAAAATTTTGTACTTAATTATGGATCTACAAGTCATGCATAGCTTTTTATCAAGAATATTTTTTTTGTGAAATGAAAGATAAACTTTTTCTACATTTGTATAAAACTTTTTGGGACACACTGTATATGAACGTACTGGAGTAGTATAAGTTCTTCGCAAAGTATGTTTTATTTAAAAAAAAGTTTATGAATATTGCTGTATTTTTGATAAATTATGAAAAAATTGCATTAGTATTCGTTTTTTTGTAAATTCTCCATTTCTATTAACTTTACGAAGAAACTTCAAGAAAACGAAATTAAAGCTGATAAAATTTCCTATAAAATAGAGTTTGTGGCATGTAATTTTGAATGCATCGTGATGGGAAAATGGCGTTTCAAAAGACAGGTAAGTTTACGTATGTAGCAGATCATCACTATGAGTTGCCTAAAATGATGACAAAACCTGTCCTTAACCATTTTTTGTATTGAAGTGTCAGAAGTTATTCTTAGGGTCTTTCTGAATCGTTTGGTACTAGGCCGATATTTTTAGGACCGATAGTACTGTACGTAGGTACTAAAGATTGAAAAGGGTCTGAAACAATAGAATAGCAATTGGTTAATAAAATGTGAATATTTTATTTCTATAATTGTTCATGTAGGTTATGTTGTACAAATGGCACTGAGAAAAAAGATTCCTTAAATTAAATAAGGTATATTTACTATTAAGAAATATCTTTACTGTTAACCTCTGTGCTAATTGCAATCAGAACGACTGCCTAAATATGTTCGTGTCTGACGAAATGAGCGATTCTGAATCGGATGAAAACTATTCAAATGCTGTAAATGAAGAAGAAAAAGAAGACCACAACTAATTTCGTAATTACAGTCTACAAAACTTTTATTTGGAACATTTTTCAATTCAAGAGTTCATTTTAGACTATATATGTACGACCTATACTTAAGAATTAATGCTGAATTTAACATGTAAAACATCCACTATCAACATATAAAAAAATAGTCTTTTAATTAATAACTTGGCGAATTTGGACCGTACAGAAATTAATAAAAAACGAAATTGTTCGTAATTAGATTTCTCTACAACTTTTATTTAAAACATTTCTCGATTCGAAAGTCCATTTTCGAGATATTAGCGAAAAATGAGCGTCGCGCGTACGCGATTTCGTTGCGTCGCAAAACTACTGGTGTTTAAAAAAAATTATATCTCTGCTCCACTTTTTGATATCTACACAAATTTCTATAAAGTTGGTATTTTCCGAGTTATTTGCGAAAAACTAATTTTTTGGACTTTTGGACCCTCCCCTACCCGAAACGTAACATCTACACGTGGGGATTTTTAATATGTTGAATAGTATCCTAAAACAAGTCTGTTTACAAAGTTTTGGCCCAGTCAGTATTATTTTTTCCAAATCGACAAATTTCCAGTCATTTTACTGGACTATAATTAATGCGGTTTCGCCTGTTTGCGACCACTCAACAAAATTCTCTAATTATTCAAGGTTGAATATCTTCCTAGACTTTTCAAAGTAGGTAGTTTTAATGAATTACGTAATGTATGCATTTGTCATTTCCTAGTTTTATTTTACGATTAATGAACTCAATAAATAATGATAAATTTAAAACCCAAAAAGCGGCTAGTCTCCTGGTTTCCGGCCAATTCGCCTAGTTGACGGCTACTTGCTAACAAGTTTACGGTCATTATGTTTGTAGTTGGCAAATAAACCTTGTTGTCTAAGAAATAAAGTACATTTCTTTTAGTAATATTGAGAAATGAAAAAAGACAGACATACTAATTTTATAATATTATATTTTTTTGATATAAAAAACTAATCATACATAGGCCCCCATGAATCAGAAACATATTTATTATCGTTTATAATATTCCGCATTTAGTTACATCGTTATTTGTATCTTCAGTGTGTTCTAATCTATTAATACGTCATTATCTTACTAGATACTTTTTAATCAGTACACCAACAAAAAAATTATCATCATCATTAGGTCTTCAGTCCTGAAATGGTTAGACGCGCACCCTAATTGTTTCTTATTCTGAACTAACCTTTACGTTTACCTGAAATTTGCTCAGACTGCATCTATCACTATCCGATCCACATCTGCAGCTATTTCCTTTTTCCTATCTCTGTTTGTAATAAATCCCGTACTATTCCCTAAAAATGCCTTTGACCGTTTTTTGCCCTTGTATTTCTCCTATTTTTTTCCACAGATAACTTTAGTCTAGTTCTATAACCTATTTGTTATTAACTTTCTCTGTCCATGCTATCATCCTCATACATGTGAAGCACAACATTCTAAAAGGACGCTACCATCTTTCTGTCTGATTTTCCTACTGCCCGTATGTCATAGACATGCTGTGCTCCCCATATATGCCTTCAACAATTTTCTTCTTGTTTCTATGTTTGTTGCCTTTGATTATAGGAGCTGTTCTTTTTTGTTAGATGCAGATCGGTCCCTTTCTATTGTTTAACAATTATATACCCTATTTCTCCGACAGTGGTTGTGAAGGGGGTAAGCAAGTTCCCCAGCAGTTGAACATTTGCCCCTTTAATATTTTTTCCAATTGTTACGTATATTGACGTAACCTATAAAAAAACCAAGAAAGAGAAAGAAAGGATGACCGGGCTCAATCGATGAGTGGGCGGGGTTTTATACTTATAGATAAATTAAAAAGAAACCTGAAATAAATAGAAAGAAAATTTATATAGACTCACTCATTCACACTCAGAACAAAACACACAAAGGAAAAAAGAACTTATAATTAAACAAAATATTTACAGAACACAGTATTCCCAAACCCAACCCAAAAAAGTCAATGTCCCCAATTTATACATACATTATGAGAAACCCCCAAACATTAAAAAAAATTACTCATGGCGAGCTCTAGTTTTTAGGTAATTACCCCCTGACATTATTTATTAAAAAAAACCAAACGCAACCCTAAAAACCACAGCTCTAGATCATCGTAAATATAAACTTAAAATATATTTACAAACATAATGGCAACAACATTTTCAAATGTGCCAGCAAGTTTTTAAACCATTTTTACATTAATAAGTTGTATATTTTTAGTTATTTATAAACAAATAGTAAAGCATTAATATAAGAGCAGTAAATACCAAAATAGTTCAATAATTTTCGTATATAAGAATTAAATTTGGAAATGCCTGATACTTGAACGATAAAATCCCAGGCAATCTAGTTCCAAAGTAAATAGCGAGAGAAAACAAACAAACTCATCCTCAACTTGCTGACGTCGAGGTTGAGTCAGTAGCTGGTCCACTTCAGTAAGTAGATAGGCCTACGCCCAGGAAGAACGCGTTTGGCCTCCCATTACAAGAAGAAGCGACAAATCAAGAGATTAGCGTGTCCCCCGCAGGAAGCTAGAATAATTACCAACAATAAATTAATTTATTTAAGCCGAAAAGTACTGTTTTATACAAACTCTAAATACTAACAACGCCATAATGCGTGCCAGAAATTCGCCTAACGATAAACGGAGCGAAAAGCAAACAGGACGGATGTTTTCGTGTTGCTATTTGAACAGAAAGTGAGTATTAAATTTGTTTAGTTAAAGCACCAAAGCTCAACGTAATCTATTGAAATAATTTTGCCGAATTCTTTCAAAAGGGAAAACACACCAGCATTAATTATTGAATACTTGGAAAGACGCCTATCTAATTATGGCGTAAATTCCATGTAAGGAATTCTTAGAAAGGATATTTATTTTTAATGAGCAGAAAGATTTATCGAGTAAAATATATAGGATATTTATTATTAATTGAAATACAATTTTAAACACGCGAAAGGGTTATTTTAATTTACTGAATTAATTTTCGTGTTTAACGCCAAAAGAATTTGAGTTAAAAATTATTGTATATAAACTAATCAATTATTTACGAAAATGAACGTAACAAATCGTATCGTTTAGCACAGTCAACATTAGTTGCAGATATTTCACAACCGCCACCTGTAGTTCTTTATTATAATCATCATATTTATCGGCGCTTATTTTTTCGTCATCAGATTTTTCGTCTCAAAACTGGTTGGACACATGCCTTCACTTATTTATATTCTGAGTTAGCCTGCACAAATCCCGGAAATTCCCACGCAGCCTATAAACAGCTTGGATCCCTTTCTATTGTTTTCTAATAATATGCCCTATTTCTCCGAGATTCATTGGTATGTGAAGGGGGTTAAGCAGCCTGTGGCTGCCAAGATCCCCCAACACTTAGACATTGGACGAATTAATAGTTTTCCAGTAAATCCCTTCACACAATTAACATTATTCAAGAATATTGCACAACCAACACCTGTAGCTGCTTATAACAATCATCATGTTTAAGTACAGTTATTTTTTTCGTCATCAGTTTATCCATCTTGGGATTGGTTGGATGCGTACCTTCATTGATTTTTACTATGAGCTAGCCTACACATTTCCCTGAAATTCCTACCGCCTACATCTTTCACTATCTGTGTGCAGTAGTCTAACCTAGGTCTACCTCTACTTCTCTTTTTTCCTATCTCTGCTTCTAATATATTCTGCACTATTCCCTCGTGCCGTAGTATGTAGCCTATCATCCTATCTCTCCTGGTTTTTATCATTTTCCACATATTTATTTCTTTTCTACCATTTTTAGTACCTCTTTGTCCTTAACTTCGTCTACCCATGATATCTTCATCATACGTCTGTAGCACGACATTTTAAAGGCTTCTACCTTTTTATTGTTCGTTTCTACTGTCCAGGCTTCACAGCCGTAGAGTTCTGTGCTCCACACATGTTTTAAGCAATCTTTTCCTTGTTTCTATGTTTGTTGTCTTTGAACACAGTAGTTGCTTTCTCTTGTTAAATATAGCACGACCTTGTGCTAATCTTGGTTTTATATCTTTTGCGCTTTTCCCATCTTGCGTTATTTGGCTTCCTAGGTAGCAGAAATCCTTAACCTCTTGTAAGTTCGTGTTACATACTTGTATTCTTGTTTTTGATTTATTTTCACTACCTTTGCATACTAGAACTTTAGTTTTGGTTTTGTTAATTTTCATACCGTATCTCTCTGTTAGAACCGTTTCCATTTCATTAAGAGCAGCTTCTAACTCTTCCTTGCTAGATGCTAAGAACCCTATCTACAAATCTAAGCATATCAATTTTTTGTCCCTGCATAGTAATTCCAAATGTCTTCCTGCATGTGACAGTATTCATTGCCTCTTCAATGTACAGGTTAAAAATTAATGGGGACATGGCACATCCATGTCTCACCACTTTCCTAATATTTATTTCTCTACGTTCCTGCTCTAATTCTATTACTGCTGTTTGCTCTTTGTATACGCTATATACTATTCGCCTATCCCTATAACTCATTCCAATCTTTTTGAGTGTTTCAAAAATCTTTTTCCGTTTTACATTGTCGAATGCTTTTTCCAGATCTACAAACCCTATATACACGCTTTCCCCTTTTTCTATTATTTCTTCATTATCACTCTCAAAGCTAAAATAGCCTCCCGTGTTCCCCTGTTTCGCCTAAACCCAAATTGATCTTCTCCTAGTATTTCTTCAGCTCGTTCTTCCATTCGTCTTTCTACAATTCTAGTTAATGTTTTTGACACCTGTGCTGTCAGACTTATTGTTCGAAAATTTTCACATCTCTCCGCGCATTTCTGTTTTGGTATAGTTGCTATGATGTTACGTTTGAATTCTTTGGGAATCTCGCCTGTCTCATACATATAGCTTACAAGTTGGAAAGATGTTCTGTTACTGCTTGTCCGGCGGCTTTTAGAGTTTTTGCTTGCACCCTATCTATACCCGGCGCCTTACCATTTTTCAGACCCTTTAATGCTAGTTCAAACTCAAAGTATAGGATATCCCAAGTCATCATTTTCAATGTCTGATTCCTATTTTAATGCTGTTAGTTCCTCTCCTGCATACAAATTCCTAATATATTCTTGCCATCTACCCACTTTCTCTACATTTTCTATAATGACGTTTTCTCCCGCGTCCTTTATATTTTTGCTATACTGTTATATATCTCTAAAATTCATTTTAATTAGTTTGTATGCTTCATCTGTCTTTCCTATTTCCATCGTAGTTTGTACTCATTTGCACTTTTCATCAATCCATTGTTCTATAGCTTTCCTGTATTTGTGAATAATTTCCCATTTTATGGCTTTGTATCTCTGTTTTCCTGTTTCGTCTGATTTATTTTTGTATTTTCGTATCTTTTATTAAATTCAGGATATCCTTTGTTATCCATGGTTTCTTATTTTCTTTTTGTGTATACTCCAGAATATCTCTGACCGCCATGTTTAAGGTGGATTTAATGTTAGTCCATTCTGTTTCTACCTCCTTAGTATCAGATATTCTCTCGACATCTTTTAGCAATTCATTTGACTTTTTTTTTATTCTTTCTTGAATATCTGTATTTTTAGTTTCTCAAAGTCAAAGTGCTTTTTTCAGTTTCTTTTTTTCAAATTTTTAACTTTAAGTGCGGCCTTCATAATTACGATGTTATGGTCAGTGTCTATATCTTGGGTAGCTTACTTGATTCCTAAACCGTTTTCTAACAAGAATGCAATCTCCTGGCATCTTCAACGTATATCGTCTTCTACCATGATGTTGAAATAATGTGTTTGTGATGATTAAATTGCTCTTGTCGCAAAATTCTACCAGCCTATTTTTCCTGCCGTTTTTCGTGCCTAAACATTCAGTTAGCCTACCCACTGTTTTCAAAACTAGGTCCTATAAATTCATTACTAGGGGCCGATGTATTTCCACAAATTCTAATAAATGATCGTGTTCCTGTTGAACGCCATACATCCATAGGTTTGACTACTGTTTTCGGATACATTTTAATGGGGTCGATTCCCGCGTCAAGCACTCCGCAGGTTACCGCTTTACTTTGCTCTACGGACCAAGTACCCTCCCCGGAAAAAATTGTTTCCAAATTTTGGGAGGTGGAATCACTTCCCGACTCTGAAATCCTTTCAGTAGCGGAAAAACAAGCTGAAATTATTTTCAAAGAAACTCGTACGCGGACAGATCAGGGCCGTTATGTAGTTTCTTTGCCCTTTAAGGATGCTGCTTCCACGTTTACTGGATGCCGCGATTTAGCAATACAAAGGTTTTTCTTTCTTTAGAATAACGCCTTCTCAAACTGCCTCGTGTATATCAACAATATACAGATTTTCTTCAGGAATACATCGATCTTCAACACATGCAACCTATCCCTAATAAAAGTCACTTTGATCATTCTTATTATATACCTCATCATTGTGTTATAAAACCTAACAGTGTTATCAATAAGCTTCGCGGGGCTTTTAATGCCTCCGCTCAATGTATATCTGGGGTTCACTAAATGATCATTTATTAATTGGTTCCAAATTGCAAAGAGATCTCACTACACTGTTATTACAATTTCGTCTGCATCGTTACGTCCTCGCTGCAGATATTCGTCAGATGTATTAGCAAATTCTTATCCCACCCGATCAGCCAAATTATCAACGTATTGTGTGGCGTTTCTCTCCTGATGATCCTATCCAGTATTTTCATCTTAATACCGTTACTTATGGGGTCAACTACGCTCCATTTCTTGCCATACGTACTTTTTTGCAACTTGCCGATGATGAAGGTGGACCCTTTCCTTTAGCCGCTTTCGCTCTTCGCCATCATACCTATATTGATTACCTAGAGACAGGTCGAGATACTTTTTAATCCGCCTTGGATTTAACAGAGCAGCTTAAAGCCCTTTTAAAACAAGGTGGCTTCGACCTGCACAAGTGGTCTAGTAATGATTACAATTTTCTTAATGGCATTCTCGCCCCTTATCGGTGTTTGCAACCGCATTGGTTTGAGCATCCTTCTGATACTACCGTGTTTAATGCCGGTCATTTTTTGACCCTTTTCGCTCTTTCCGCCCCCCTGGTCCCGCACTGACGGCACTGCCTTTAAATCGTTTGTCTCAATGGCACTTACTGCAGCGTATCCACCAGACTTCTGGGCGCGTTGGTCCCGGGAATACTTGCATAATCTTCAAGTAAAATCTAAATGGCATGTAGCCAAAAATAATATTCAATCGGAAGATTTAGTTCTGATTAAAGCCGATTCCTTTTCTCCCCTTCAGTGGTCAGTTGGGCGTATTACCGCCGTGCATCCTGGCGCCGACGGGATTGTCCGCGTTGCCACCGTTAGAACAGCGTATAGTGAGTTTGGGCGTCCTGTGGCTAAACTCTGCCCCCTCCCTCTAGATAAAAATTTAAATGTTTCCATTTTGGTGGGCGATATGTTCCATCCAACTTTATATATGCGAAATTTATATTGATTAATTCAATTTTTAAGTAACGAGTATTAAACAAAGTGTACAAATAATAATTAATATTTAATTAGTATTCGCTAAAGATTAAAGGGTAGAAGTCAATGCCATTCATTATTATTTTAATTGGAGTTAATTGAACCATTAGTAATATATAATATGCATAAAAGCTTTTAAAAACCCAATAATACCAAATATGAGACGCGTTGCTAGCATACAAATATTATTACCTTTATTATATATTAAAGGATTTTTCCTATTAGGTTTTCTTTCTATGTGACCAGCTGAAAGGCACAAGAAAATTTTACGAGGATTTCCAGTAAGCGGATAGAGCCCACGGCAAGTTCCGATGGAAAATGGTCGTAGTTGAGGAAATCTCAAAAGGCTAAGCGGCTAGTCGAACTATTTGCTCTGGGTAGAACATGAGCTGTGGGTCGGGGTTGGACTGCGACCAAAAATATAAAGAATATGGCGCCACCGAATTTTTCTATACGAAAAAGACCTTACTTAAGTCCTTTGTACAAGGCGAATGCGGAAACCTTTATTCAATTACCGCTATACAATTTATTAAAAACAACTCAATCCCTAAAGTTTCTTACCTTATGGTTCGACTTTGACCTTTATACATCACTGCTACACCTGTGAACAGATTAAACAAAGATAGCACTGTTTGTGCATTTATACCCAAAATTTAAAAATTTAATTTGAATCAACCTTCATTCATTCCAATTAAAAAGAATAGTCTTGACCAAAATAAAAATTTATTCTTTCAGTATTTAGTTATTGTGCTATTTACAAAACATCTTTTTCCTTTAATATAATTTTGATTAATTTAAATTCTTAAAAAATATGTACATAAGTACTTGGTATAATAACTACTTTTCACCGTTAAAATATGGTCATTTCTATTAGAAATATCTAGCCAAATTTTACTTAAAAATGAGTGAGCCTGAGTTTACTTTCTGAATAATTAACTTATATATAACAATTTCGGTTGGTTTGAGTAGCACTACTATAACCTCACAAAAAATATTCCACTCAGCTATTAGTGAAATATGTAACGTATAAATTTAATTTCTAATGATTCGAGTAAACCATGTTTCAAATAATTAAATCAATTTTCATAAAATCTAGAATTAACTTTCCTTATCTCATAATGACATCTTCCGTAATTTCAATGTATTAATAAAAAGATTTAAAAATGAAAATTTACAGGTTCCTGTTGTTTAATATGAAAAATATATAGTCTGTCATTCACCTAACTTGAAGTTCAAATCACTTGATTAAACAAAAAATTATTTGTCTGCTATGTCCATGATACAGCTGACATACGAAAGCAAATTTACATACCAGATGTTCATCTGACGGAAAAATACCTGCTAGGCGTCTTGCTTCAGCACTTAAATAAAGGAAATCTCCAATTCGGTACTACCAAATTTGCTGCTTATTGAAGCTCCAAACCATGTCACGGCGTCCATATTAACTAATTGATACTCGTCAAATCCACATTCGTACAAAGGTTAAATTCTTAAATTTTTCTAAAATTTCCTACGTTGTATGTTGATTAAATTTACGTTGCATATTAAATAAAATTACATGCTAACAAAAATTGCATGTTATTCAAAATTTTACGTTAAACAAAAGTTCTGTTAACTAAAAGTTGCATATGATTTCAAAGTTGCATATTATTTCAAAGTTGCATGTTAACCAACGGCCCTTCAAACAAAATAAATCCTCGTCATCTGCGAGCTATTCTCCAGCAAGTGGACAACAAAAGTCCGTCGGAGACGATATTATCTCACGAAAACAATTTTAAATTTCACGTGCTTCCAACACGTAGATTCCTCAAACGTCATTGTCCTTGCGTTCAAGGAACAATTCGACTTCTTCTGACGACAGCTGTATTGGAAGTGATAATCTCACGCAAGTTACCGCTTGACAACAAGCCCAACGCTACAATCGTCTAACAGAGGGAGCTCTAAGAATGACACTAATAGAAAAGTATCTTTTGTCACCGCATAAATTAAAATTTGAATTGAAAGCTAATATTTTATTGGACAATATGTAATATTTATTTAGTGGATTGTGTAGCATTATTATGCTTTACGTTGGTTCTTATTAAGTAAATAGATTAATTATCTGTACACATAATGATGGAAAATAAAATCGTTACAATATATCAAGCAGGTTAAAATACGTGGAATATCCAAATCGTAGAAGCACTACGATTGAACACCTGAGTATTTTTAAATATCACGTTCTGTTTAATTTGTTTGGCTAAACATGAAAATTCTGCATATATTGCAAACGGTCGGATAAACCGTAGCTTGTATTAACGGGAAAGGCTAGATGAGAGGTTATTTAACTCAAGTAAGTCACGTCGCGAGTCCACGTGGATTTTACACAGCCGATAGTAAAGAATATCGATTTGTACCACTCAGACCAGGGTAGAAAGAGACGGATAAAACAGGTAAAGCAGAGACACAGATAATAAAAGGCCGGATTTGAGAAGCGTCACTAGCTTTACGATTGGTTGAAATAAGATGCAGATATGAGAGGTGGAAACATATCAATTTCTATACGGAATTGATTAGTTGTTCGCAGACGCGTTGCGAGACGTGTGAAAATTTCTTAGATTTTCAACTAGGACGTGTGCAAATTTAATAGAATCGCTGTGCCGGACCGTCGAAAGGGACCATAGAATGCGAAATTCTAAAAATTGTCCGTTGCGGGACAAAACCGACGTGCAAGCGAGCCATTATATAAACCCGTGTTTATAGGAGTTTCGCTCTCTTAGATTTTTGATGTTATTTGATACTTTAAACAGTTTTGCTCTTTATTTTTTGATACTTTAAGTAGAATACGTGGTGATTACGTGCTACACTAAAACTTATTAGTACACTTAGAGAAGATACAAGGTAATAACGTCTAGTTATATTTGCGAGTATTACTGTACCAATTATCCAAATTAGTAGCGATAAATAAATACATTGAAGTATGCAGTTTTAGTATAGCGTGAACGAATTATGAATTTCTTTGCTATTTTGTTCGGGAGTGAGTAATCAAGTGTTATTCGTAAACGTGATTGGATCAACAAAACAAGATTTGGATATACATAGATGAGTTCCTGAGAAGCCCTAAAACAATTTAGACGAATGGTTGTGTAAGAAAAATTTTAAAAGCGGTCAGAGTCTGAAGCCGTAAACATAAACCAGCTGGAATGGTGGAATGAGCAAGTCCGATGTACATTGAAGCCACGAGTGCAGTAACCTTCAGGTAAATTATGCATTTTGTTCGATCTTAGATGTTTTGGTGCGTGTTGAATATCTTTATAATTTGTTTGATAAAAAATGGACAGTAGTAAATTTGTATAAACAACAAATTTTTAGTTTTAAGGTAAAATTTTCTTGTATAAGTAGAAAGGAGTATTTATCAGGTTTATGTTTTTGATTATGATGAAAATTTGGGTCTGTCTTTGAGCTCAATTAGACTAACCTGTTAAATTAACGTAAAGGGGGGGGGGATGCTCCCTTTTATTCAGACTCAGGTCTGCAAATATTGTTTATTTAATTAGTATGTATCCTACAAGGACTTTAATTCTGGGTGCAAATTAAAATGATGACAAATTTGAACGTGAAATTTTATGATGCTAAAATTTATGATGAAATTTAATTTTGAAATTTTAATGTATTATGAATATTGATGTAAATAGAGTTAACGTTGATGTTTGTGGTAGGAATGTGTTTGTTTTTTTTATGAATGAGAATGAAAGTTAACTAGGGGAGCAGCCGAGGCGGAAAGAGTAAAGAGGCGATTATCAGAAGAGATTCAACAGGGTGAGAATCACAGCAAATCTTGGTGCCCAATTCGAGAGGCTCGAATATTTTTTTTTACTCTGGTGAGGCTTTTTGTAGGTTTCACAGCAATATATATATATATATATATATATATATATATATATATATACATATTCTTTTAGTTTCCTATATTATTATTATTATTATTATTATAAAGTTTAAGTTTATTTGTTAATGGTAATATCTACTCTTTTATCTAAATTTAATAAACCCGGTCACGTTGTCACCTTCAATGTTCTATCTTGTTTGCCGTTTCTTTGGTGACTCCGCGGTCTAACACAGTCTATTGTCACCGTTTGAACAATTAGTTTCTGTTTCGGAGGTCAGTCCCCGTATAGGACTACTTCATCGCTTTATATTAATTTTCGAGTACCGTAAAGTGTTCTGGAGCCAAGAATCTGCACCGCTCTAACTGGACATCAGGTAAGAATATTGAAGACCGCATTTGTTTAATATCTGTTTGACGATACACCCGCTTTTCTCTCCTGAGTATCTTTTATGTACTCTACGTTCTATGTTTTTCCTTTGAAACAGTTACAAAAATATACTTACTAGGAAACTCCATTGGCCCTACTGTGTTTATTTAGTGAGCTATCAGTACGAAACGAATACCAGTAGAATGGAAAACGCTAGCAGATTCCAAATGTGCAAATATGACATTTTTTAAAAATGCAAGTTACTAGGTTTTGCCATTGTGCGGGAGATCTACACAAGCACTTAATTTATATACATATTAAACGTATTTGTTTTAACCATATATCTAATAATTTAATTTCATAGTACTTGCAGATTCATACTTCGACTGAAAATGGGACTACCAAGCCTTGTAGTTTATATACTTAGTTCGTAATGCACCAACATGTTACCAGAAATTTCACGACCTTTCAAAATTCTTCGCTTTTGTATGTACTTTCAATTCTAGACGTTTAGGCGCTTTTGTTATATTATCTTGAAAAGTTTCTGCTAATAATTCAGGCTCTAGTGATTCTATTAAAAGTAGCTTTAAAAATACCTCGCAATTAAACTTTCTCTTTTCGCCTGCCAAAAGTATAGTCAAGGTGCGTAACTTGTGCACCGACTGTATAATTAACTACAAAATTTGATTTCCGTTAATAAGTGGCGTTAAACAATGTCAATTTATTTATTATTGTTTGCACTACGGGTTCAATTTATGCGTGAAACATTTTCCCAAGTCTTTGATTAGTGAACAATCTCAAATATCCATCACAAATAGGCTTTTATTTAATTCCAAGCTTTTTGTTCCACATTATTGACTAACAATAGCACTTTGTTATAAGCATTTAGATTCGAGACATTACAAACGTTTATTTAATTCATTCTCATAAGAATATAATGACCCACTTTTTAGCACATTGTTGTTGTTTTCAAATTGTGCAGATTAACCACGCCATTCTAGATGTATCAGTTTTTATGCGGCAAGCATAAATAGAAATTCCAGGAAGGCTAAGCTTGAATCAAATTAACAGTTACAGAAATTGGACTAATTATAAGTTTGTGATATGAAGCCGTTACTTTAATAATTGCCTCTGCTGTTTATGTAATGTACCGTATATGGTTGATGTAACTCAATAGTTTTTAATTTCACTGAATAGCTTACGGCTGATGGAACATGTCAGCAACGCTAGACTATTTAACTAAACTTTTACTGCATAAATTAGGACAAAAATTAATTTTGCAATAGTGCATTTTTCTTCTTCTAAGGTGCATCTTTTCCAAAACCAAGTTTTTTATTAAAACTTAGGCAACTTGGTCGACTTTTACAGGAGATGGCAAAGCAAATTTTAGAAGAAATGACTTTTTGAGTCATTCGTAAATACTGTTGAGTAGTAGGGGGTATGCCGATTCTAACCCTCTTCAAGCCTTAGTTGCTACCTAGGAGTAGAATCTGTAGTAACTGCGACAAGATAGTAATTTAGGACAAAGATATGTGAGAAGCTTCTGACTTTGTGTAAAGTAATATGTTAATCCACTTAGAGCTATGGCGATTGTAATACACTGTGTTGTGTTGTTTGTTCGTTTATTGTTTGACACTATACCTAAGCCAAAGGCCTATCCTAGTGAATCGATGCATAAATTCTTATTTACAAAATCATAAACAAGTTTACAATATATACAGTTTTTCTATGTAGGTCGATCTTGCTTATGGAAATTTTGCCCTTATCGCCGGTTTGATCTGAGGTGTAGCTGGTGGTGGAGAATATGTAGTGTAGTGTAATGTTGTGGGGGTGGGGATGATGGTGTAAAGGGTAATAGTTTTACAGAAAGATTTTGGAGGGGGATTTGAGCTATTTTATTGTACGGGAGGTTTAGACATTAGGATTTCGTTAAGGAAATGGTCAAATTGGAGGAGATAGTTTATTACTAGGAAATGTAGACTGGGTAGTGGTGTAAAAAGATCTAGTGGGATCGCGTGTTATAAGTGGGTTTGGTGGGGACGGAGTTGGGACATAAATATATTAGGTGGTGAGGGGTTTCAGGAATATTTTGATTTGTGCAGGGACAGTAAGGAGAGGGGATTAGTTGGGAGGAATGTAATTTCTGTCGGAATTTGCCGTGGCCTAACAGGAATTGAATCGTGGATCGGTGGTAGTAGGAGATATTGTCGGGAATGTCCGTGATTTTCGGGAAAATGTCGTATGTGTGTCTGCCGGTGGTGTCGTTGTCTCATTGGTTTTGCCATATGTATGTTAGTGAATCATTTATTAGGTTTATTATGTTTGTCCTTGTCATTGTTTCGTATTCTGTAGGCAGAAGGGTGCGGTCATGTAATTGTATTGGTCTTTTGTTCTTAAGATTTGCTGATTTGGACTTTGGATTGGAGCAAGATGTTTATAGGTGGTTGTTTCAGGATAGTGTATAATGCAGAGGTGGGGGAGGTTCTGAATGCTCTTGTAGAAAATAATAGGAAAGGTCTTATAACTGGATTTATGTTTCTGCGGGAATGGGGTGTTGTTAACGGGTACCAGGAATCAATTACATCAATTTGGCATTCTATATTAGATGTCGCATTTGACCCAGTGCTTGTCTTTTTGTGTTTAGTTTGGATGTCCACCATGCGTTCGATCTTTGCGTGTAGTATTCGTGCAGGATTGTGTCTTTGGCAGCGGTGTGGATATTTGTGATAATGGTGGGGTCGAGGGAGTTGGGGTAGGTCCTTTTGTATGTGTTGGAAGGGAAGCTAAGGGTAATTTTATTTAGGATCTCTAGGAATTATTGCCAGTTGGCTTTCTGTGTATTGTAGGATGGGGTTTTAAAGAAGGTTCGTGGTGGGAGATTTGGTAGTATTTTGAATGTTATAGGATTGTGATCACTAGTTTGGATTATATGGGATACTTTCCAGGTGGTGATGATATTGGCAACGGATGGGATGGCTATTATGACATCTATATTGGATTGTTGAGTATGGGATTTCCATGTTGTGATGTGGGAGGGGGTGTTTAGGATTTGCAGGTTGTGTTGGAGGATAAGATCTTCGAGTAGGGTGCCTCGTTCGTCTGTGCTGTCGTTAAACCACAGAATCGATCTGGTGTTGGCGTCCGTGCAGATGATTGTGGGTCGGGTCCTATTATGTTAAGTGCGTTGTCGATTTGTTGTTGGTGTTTTGTCCGTTTTGAAAGTAGAAGTAAATTCCAATGGATTTCTATTGTGATTGTCTGGTTTGTGTAAAGGGATGGTATGTAGGAGGCTTTTATTGTCGGATCTGCGATAATAATGGCTGAGGTAAGGTTAGGATCTGATGGGGCAGGATGGTTGTATAATCTAGCATATGGGGGAAGTGATGGGATATTGTTATTAATCAAGTGAGGTTTTTGTACTAGGACTATGGAAATGTGATTTTCAGTAAGGAATTTGATGAATTCAAGGGTGGCTGCACGGGAATGTTAAAGGTTAATCTATATGACATTAAGGGATAGGGGTCTATGGGGTGAGTCATACGTCCGTTTCCTTTGTAAGGGTTTAAAGTCCATAGTCTATACGTCTTTTACAGATGTCTAGGGCTTGTTTATAAACTGGGCACTCAGGACTAATCACAAAGTGGTCGAGTGGTTTATTTATTCTTAGACAGTTCGTGCAAGTGTCTCGTATTGTGTGCTGTCGGGAACACCTGCCACAGGATACCTGGGACCGACAGACTTTCGCCGAGTGGCCGAACCTGTGGCAGTTGTAGCACCTGGTGACGGAAACCAGGTCTCGGTTTCGACAGGCCTTGTATCCCATATACAGGTGCGTGTGGTTTGTCAAGATCGTTCTAAGTCGGGGAGAAACGTTGATGATTATATGGTCCGTATTGTCTGTTACAGGTCTTTGTACCGCTACGTGAATTTGATTTCTGTACTGGTCTTCAAGAATTAGGTTGTGAAGGAAGTCTTGAGTGTAAATGAAATTTAGGACGTCGGTGTTGAAAGTTTATTTTTCTACGTCAAAGATTACGAGCTGAGGTTGTCTTATGGCTGGTACGTGGACGGAACAGGACTGCTGGTTTAAGGTTGTAATAAGTTTAATATCTGAGGGCTTGTCTGATAGGATGGTGACGGCGGTTTTAGTAGGTTGGATGTTTCTTATGTTGAGATTAGGAAAGGACGATTGAAGGTTAGTTTTTATGATTTTTAGGAGAGCTGAGAGAGTCGCATCTGATGGGGTCAGTTTTAGGGTTGTTAATTTAGAAGGCGGTCTTGTTGGGGGAGCGTGTTGGGAAATTGTTTTCGTGATGTTGCGGCAGCGTATGCAATGGGGGTGGAGGCAGAGGTGTATCAATGTGTGTAAGTGTTGAACTGAGTTTTACCTTTGTTACATCTCCTATTGATTTTTCAGCTGACTGTAATTTGGTAATGACAATGTCGTGTAGGTGTGAATATTCTGTGGTGATAAGGGCCAGTTGTTCGAATTTAGCGATAAAGTATGAAGCATTCGGTTTGCTGATCTTATTGCTGTCTTTTAATTCGAACTCAGTAATGTCTATTTTAATGTAACTGATTTTCTTTAAAGTTGATGTTGACAGTTGTTCCGTGTTGTCGTCTTCTTCTCGTGGTCTTTTAGATTTATTCTCAGAGGCGTTAGATCTCACCGAGGATGTTCGAAATCGCGGAGGTGGTGAGTGTAACATCTTGAAGGGTGTTAACGCTTCCACTGAAGGAGGAAGTGGTGCGGGTGTTATCGGCACTGTTGATGTTGTTGATATGTTTGAAGTTGCTGACTTTGGTTCGTCTGGTTGGTCTCTTAGTGGCATGTGTTTCTAAACGAATGTTTGTTCGAAATTATCGCACACACACACCTGGTTTTCAACGGACGACTCTAAGCGATTCTAAACGTACGACTTTAGGAACTGGTTCACAACTGGTTACGAGGGTTGTATCCTGTTAAATATCAGGTTGATTGTGGTTGTAATTAGCCCTGATGTACGGTGTTGTTTACCTTAAAAGTTTGCACACTTGCACAGGTGAGTTTGTTCACAGTTTATGCAAAAAAGACTGAATAATATATTTAGTTTGGTTAAATTACCCTTCCGGCGTAATAAGCTAAACTATCTCACCCTCGCACTGTAATTTGTCGTTTAGAATGATTTTATTACATTAAACTACAATATAACTTCAATTGAAATTAAATGTTCAATTTAAATAAATTAAACTGTTATCGGAGCGATATGAATACACGTCTTGCTCGTTCGACGATACGAGCTGGGCCACTTCTAATCCATTTCAAGGACAATGTGCTACCTAGGAGTGGAATCTGCAAATATTTCAACAAGATAATATTGTAGGTCATTCTAAACGCAACTGCACCTTGAAGAAGTTCTAAAATACTAGAACAGGTTGGCTTATTTCAGATTATCGCAATTATGTTTTCGCCGATAATTCTAGTCCGTTGAAAACGCTGGCGCCCTATTCCTATTCCTAATTTCTATTTTGTTGTTTCGCCCCTATTGGTGCTCCCGAAGGATATAGTTTAAATTGTCCTGTATTCACAATAACTTTTTCTTCGAGCTTTTATCGAGCTACGGTTAGACTTTATTTAGTTACTTTCTCCCAATTTCTTTTCTTTATTTGTATTCAAAATGACTGATATGGGAGTAAGACTGTATGAGGGTATCTGCAATAGACAGCAGGAGTCATCAGAAAGCATTACTGACTATTTTCTGTGGATTACGACCCTATTTCAATGGTATGGATCTTTCAAGGAGGATGATCAATTGTCCATTGTGCTTCGTTACTTCGCTCCATTCAATCGAGCCCATTTTCCTACCGTCCGCTTCTTACAAGAATTAAAGAACGAATGTCTGAAGTTGGAACCGGCAAAGATTCTGGACGATCGTGTCGTATGTAGTCAAAAACAACATACTGTTACTGCCGAACCTGATCTTGCTAATAAGTCTGCTGCAGTTGAGAAGAATACTGTTACTTCACATGACCGAGTTGTTGGGGTTTCTCCTACGTTTGCGGGTAGATCAGATACTTCTTCCGTACTAGCTACTGTTCTTCTTCCTAGTTCTGCTTCTACTCGTCAGGTCATATGCTTTAATTGCGACAAACCTGGTCATGTTTCGAAACGTTGTACTCGTTTTCAAGTACTCCATTGCTATGGTTGCGGACATAAACAGTTTCTCGCCGCAACTGTCCACACTGTCATCCGACTACTAATAGGTATACGAATCATACTTCAAATTCTGACTTCGCCCCTAAGAGCCTAATTTATTCTCACTCTACGTTCTCTTCTGTACCTCATCCAGGTCATCCTGTTACTACTATCAAAACATATCCTTCTTCGGCAAATATAGCTTTAAACAAAATTTTTCCGTCTCTAGTTCTACATCCTTTTCTACACCTCCATCTACTTGCCCTACTACCATCACCTCGAACCCTTTTCAATCATATGAACCATATGATCTATAATATTGATTTATACGGCTATGACACTCCTACTTACCGAACCTCTACTAACAAGAACCAAATTCCTTCTGTTCTTCGCGATTCAAAAAATGATCACAGATCCGACATTTTCACTTCCACCCTAAACTGTGCCTCATCCACCATTGCAATCCATACTTAGAATTAGTGACTTGCAGCTAGCTTCTCAAGAGTTTGTTCCCACTTTCTTAAACGATTCTACCCAAGAAATTTCTATCGTGTCTGCAAGCACAAATGTCGCTGAAGTGACGATAATTTCTCATTCAGTCAGCGATAAGTCAATGAACCTGTATCTTTAATGCCTTTTGCCGTTTTTGTCAAAATCTTACCTGTTCCTGCTTTCTTCAATGATTCAACTCAAGAAATTTCTGTCGTGTCTGCAATAACAGCTGTAGCTGAAGGGATTATAGCTTCTAGTACGGGTAGAAAAGGTCCTGTTGAAGTTAGTGAACCCGTAGCTGTAATGCCTGTTGCTGTAGTCGTCAACGTTTTACCTTTTACCTGAAGTGTTATCGGATTCTGCTCCTTTTCCTAAGGTTGATACTTCTACAGCTACTGCTGTTTTCTTTCCTAATTGTAATACTGCTAGTCCTTTATCTAACATCTATGAAATTGTATCTGTGTCTGTCCCTTTATCTAACGTAACTGAAGTGTGCTCTGTTTGTGTTTCTTTTCGTACGATCGATTCTCGTACAGCCAATACTTTTCTCTTTCTTCCGTTGGCTTTCTTGCAACCTATTCTAAAAGCAAACCCCTTTCTGCTATGACGCGTTTTGAGTTTTCTAAACTACCCTCGCCACCACTTTCTCAACCTCGTGCTATAACTACTACACTTCCTGCGGTTCCCGTTTTGCTAAAAACTGCCCAAAAGGGGCTGATAATATTCTATACTGATTCAGAATCTGAAGATGTATGTCGACGAAATTCGAATGTTCTTGACCTCGTTTCGTTTTCTTGTTGGCGTCGCAAACGTCTTAAACTCAATACCTAATCTTCATGTCCTAATTTCTTATGCTGATTTCGCTTTACTCTGGGATACTTATCTCGGTCACATGTCTCGTAATTCTGTCCCTCTTTCTTCATTCTTCTTTAAACGTCCTTTTCCCATTTTCCTTTGACTGGTTTTCTTTGCTGTCGGTGCCGGTACAGATTGTTTTTCGTCCATCCGCTCCTGTGGTATGCTTCGTAGGTATGCGTGTGACTACTACGCCCAAGGTCCCGGGTTCGAATCCAGACATCGTTTGGTTGATATATGTTAGGCGAGCATTTTTCAGAAAAATACGCCCTCGTTTGGATGAGAGGTAAAATGGAGGTCCCGTTAAAGATCCCTACCTTACTTAGAACAGCAAGGGTTCGGCAAAATTCAGAATTTTTCAGGAAAAAAACTCGCTTCATGGCCAATGTAGTACCTTCGAGTGGAGCATTGGAAAATCACATGTAAGGTATGCTTTGTAGGTTTTTCTCCTTTTCTTTGGAGACTGAGACTTTGTCGACGTTTCGGCCTTTGTAGCAATTCTTTTCTTGCTTTTTCGTTTGAAACAACTCCTGTTACCACAGTTTGTAGTACACCGTTTTTTTACAGCGCTCTACTGTCGTTTCCTTACTTGACCTTTGTGTCCTGTTGTGGCTGCTACTACAAGTTTTCCTTCTCGTTTTTCCTTTTTTTAGTTTCTCTGCGGAAAACTAACCCTTTTCTTGAGATTAATAACTTTACTGTTTCTTTTAAGAAACCTCCGTCTCTTGACGACTCCGCAGTGTTGATGCTGTCCATCTTAGTCCTCGTTAATTGCTAATAAGGGTAATAACCCGTCTTTCCTTTTTTTCTTCTTCTTTCTTCTGTAGTTGTAGCTCTTGGTTCACTGATATGAGTTTCTTGTGTCGCTTTCTTTGGCAGTCCTAGGATTACCACTATTGGTCCTTCGAGCCGAGTTTTTGTATTGTGTCTGTTTTTGTTTTCTTTTCTATCCGGAATCTTTTGTGGTTAGTCTTGTTGTTATTTTGGGTGCTTCACTGCCTCTGCTTCCTACCCCAACCTTTCAATTTTGCTGAGGGGGATTTGGTACGTTCCAGTTTTGCTTTTATAATTTAGTTGACTAAGATAAGCCATTAATTATTATCTCGCCTATATTCCAAATAAAATCATTGCCTTAGTTCATATTCTGTTCTGGCGAGCCTAGTGTTTGAACATTAATCTTAGGTCTCCTAATTGTAGATAGGTGCATTTAAATCATTTATTCTAAGCGGCACCTATTTGTACTGGATTATATTATCAATTTGATATCAGTTTCGCGAGTACTTTCGTTGAACATTTGTTGCACAGATAGGCTATCAACATCGTTGCATTGCATTTTATTTATGAATTATTCATTCTGTTTTCTAATACCAACGGCTTTCGTTGGAATACTGATTCTGTCCTTTGTACAATTACCGTGGAGATTATACAAAAAATTGTACGAGCTAGTACATGCATCCTCCCTTCAAATTACTTTCTCTTGAGAGTATTGGCTCGTTTTAGGATAAATTTTCTAGGTTGGTTGGTTGGTTTTTCGCCTACATTTTCGCTCGTCGACGCTACGTGAGATGACTTACTTCTGGAACACTGGGTTTGCAACCAAGACTGCTGACTAAGAAGCAAGTTTGGTGACGCCGACTTCTCCGGTTTCGCTTAGCTAAAATTTATGGTTGCTGTGTATTGATACTGTCCATTTGTTCCTCGTGAAGGAAACCGTGAGTTTTTGAAAATCTCACACTTTACTAATCCCGTGACTTCCTTAACATTCTACGGCTGTCAAGTAGTATATTGTTACTAACCAACATTACTAATACTGATTAGTGTTAACCCAGCGATGTTGAAACGTTTTATCATCTCGCCTTCAGCCTGATATAATTTAACTACGCAGGTTTGAAATAACTAAAATATATGTGGTCCCATTCCGGCCCGAGATCGTGTTTCTTGTCGCTCGACTTATACTACCTAAAACTGTAGGATATTTAATTATTAGTTTTGATTTACAATAATTCACCTAGGTTCTCATTTACTACTAAGTGATATATTTGTTGTATGTGTTAAGTATACGGTTACGTGAGGTCTATTAAGCTGTCCGAGCCAAATTATCAGAATGCATCAAAATATATATAGGAATTATTTGCTAATTATTTGCTTTTTTTTTTGCTGATTAAATCAACTTTTTGCTACATCTGTAAAAAAGTTACAAGTGGCTAGATAGCTTAATATTAAGCTATCTAGCCAACTAAAAAATACCTACACAAAATTAAATAAAAAAATTAACAATATATAAATTATTTGCTATTTATTTGCTACCATTTGCAAAGGAAAAAAATCAAATTTTCAAATAGTATAATAAATATCAATATCTACAAGAGTAAAGTACATTAAAAAAATTAATTGCTGGTATGACTAATGAATACCTACGGTTTATGAATTAATTACTCTTAAAATATGCAACTCCCAAATTATCAGAACACATCAAAATATATATAAGAATTATTTGCTAATTATTTGCGTTTTTTGCTGATAAAACCAATTTTTTTGCTATTACTGTAAAAAAGTTACAAGTGGCTAGATAGCTTAATATTAAGCTATTTAGCCAACTAAAAAAAGTACCTACACAAAATAAAATTAAACAAATTAACAATATATAAATTATTTGCTATTTTTTGCTACCATTTGCAAAGGAAAAAAATCAAATTTTCAAATAGTATAATAAATATCAATATCTACAAGAGTAAAGTACATTAAAGAAATTAATTGCTGGCATGACTAAAGAATACCTACGTTTTATGAATTAATTACTCTTAAAATATGCAACTCCCAAATTATCAGAACACATCAAAATATATATAAGAATTATTTGCTAATTATTTGCTTTTTCAAGTGGCTAGATAGCTTAATATTAAGCTATCTAGCCAACTAAAAACAATACCTGCACAAAATAAAATTAAAAAATTAACAATATATAAATTATTTGCTATTTTTTGCTACCATTTGCAAAGGAAAAAAATCAAATTTTCAGATAATATAATAAATATCAATATCTACAAGAGTAAAGTACATTAAAGAAATTAATTGCTGGCATGACTAAAGAATACCTACCTTTTATGAATTAATTACTCTTAAAATATGCAACTCCCAAATTATCAGAACACATCAAAATATATATAAGAATTATTTGCTAATTATTTGCGTTTTTTGCTGATAAAACCAATTTTTTTGCTATTACTGTAAAAAAGTTACAAGTGGCTAGATAGCTTAATATTAAGCTATCTAGCCAACTAAAAACAATACCTGCACGAAATAAAATTAAAAAATTAACAATATATAAATTATTTGCTATTTTTTGCTACCATTTGCAAAGGAAAAAAATCAAATTTTCAGATAATATAATAAATATCAATATCTACAAGAGTAAAGTACATTAAAGAAATTAATTGCTGGCATGACTAAAGAATACCTACTTTTTATGAATTAATTACTCTTAAAATATGCAACTCCCAAATTATCAGAACACATCAAAATATATATAAGAATTATTTGCTAATTATTTGCGTTTTTTGCTGATAAAACCAATTTTTTTGCTATTACTGTAAAAAAGTTACAAGTGGCTAGATAGCTTAATATTAAGCTATTTAGCCAACTAAAAAAAGTACCTACACAAAATAAAATTAAACAAATTAACAATATATAAATTATTTGCTATTTTTTGCTACCATTTGCAAAGGAAAAAAAATCAAATTTTCAAATAATATAACAAATATCAATATCTACAAGAGTAAAGTACATTAAAGAAATTAATTGCTGGCAAGACTAAAGAATACCTACGTTTTATGAATTAATTGCTCTTAAAATATGCAACTCCCAAATTATCAGAACACATCAAAATATATATAAGAATTATTTGCTAATTATTTGCGTTTTTGCTGATAAAACCAATTTTTTTGCTATTTCTGTAAAAAAGTTACAAGTGGCTAGATAGCTTAATATTAAGCTATCTAGCCAACTAAAAAAAATACCTACACAAAATAAAATTAAAAAATTAACAATATATAAATTTTTTGCTATTCTTTGCTACCATTTGCAAAGGAAATAAAATCAAATTTTCAAATAATATAATAAATATCAATATCTTGTAACGTGCATTTTTAATGGCTTAACATTTTACACTACCCAATTCGTAAATACATTTCTGTAACTACTATTTCTATATTTTATATTTATTAACTCCTTGGGCGAATGCGTCGTATTATAATGAGTGGATTGCATCGTTCTTGTCTTGCCGCTCATATAAATTTTGTTCCTTATGTGGATATACCAGTCTAGATAATAGACGACAAGAGGTTGTAATAGCAACAAGTTGATATAAACAGATGAGCAGTTGTAGTTTTGTTCTTGGTTCCTATATATTAATTACATTAAAAATACTTTTTGCTTTGAAAATAGTGAGAATTAATGAGGTATGAATTTTCCAATTGTTCATGAACAACACGATTTTAGTTGTTTTTCTTGTGAAATAAAAGTTGTATATTAACTGTAGAGAGTGTAGTACTAATTCCGATTGAAGTAGTATGGTTTATAGGCGAACGTGTTTGGTCGACGCACGTGTGTTTTAAGGACATTTGACGGACGGTTTTATTGCTTACGCGTGCTTTACTAATTGTTTTCGGTTGAGTTTCTGTTGGAAATAAAAGTGGTAGAACTTGTTAAACTCGACCTGCACGCGTGTTCTACGGAACATTTTGACGGACTTACTTTAGTGATACACGTGCTTTACTCATTGTGTTTTTTTGTTGGTGATTTGTCTTTTGCTATTTAAACTGTGTGTGCGATCTAGTTTCGCGGTCCTTTTTGTTATTAGAGTAGTGCATACTTTGGATTATCCAAATACAGTTGATACTGTAGTTTCTGAATTTTCCAACCCCCAAAGTATCTAAAATAGATCATTGCTTGCGCAAATTTCGTTATTTGCGAAATATAACCGATTACCGGTTTACAAAGATAATGGTTGAAGTCTCTCACTGCTTTTTGGATGTTTATGAAAATAATATACATTTGGTCCCAGTTGAAATTAAACTAGTGCTACAAAATATTTCGAAATTATGGTCTCAGGAAATAGAATTAACAAGAAATTTATCAATGCTACATAGTTCCGTCGCGTGATAATGCCTGCTGCTAACACCAGTGAAATACGTAGGTGTGATTAGGGTAACGTGTGATAAGTTCTATCAACACCCTCACAGTCAAGGGTGAAGTGCTGCGTTAGTGCCGGACATCGTAAATCCCACACTTCAATTGCAAGGAAGCGTTACTGAAGGACCTTTTGTAAGTTGAACTATTTCCTACTTGTTACTACTTTAAATATCTATCCGTTGTTTTGCCATATCTTTGTCGTTCTGATACCTTTTACCATAGACTTGCATGCTATATAAAAAAAAAAAAGAAGAATCAACAATACTAGATGACTCATATCAATTGTGCTTACCTATTTATCTTTTGTTAAAATTTTGTCTGATCTATGTTTAATTGGTGTGTGAGGAAACGTTTCTGCTACTCCCCAATATTACCTCACTTTGTACTAAAAATTTTTGTATTGCTTTTACCGTTGTTATATTATATAGATTATCCAAACAGTTTTTCTTTACATTCTACCAAGTACTGAACAATCTATGCTCGATCAGCATGCTATGCTTTTTCTTTATTTCAGGTTTGCAGGACTAATTTTTTTTATTGCAGGTTTGCTATTCTGATTTTTTTTTGTTGCAGGTATTGTTACTAAGTCCTTACAACCGCGTACATATATGCTGGTCTGCTTTCTACAACCTCCCCCAATCTCCGATTGAACCCGGTCATTTCTTTGATTTTCTTTGGGTTACGCACGACTACGAGCCAACGTAACATAAATTTGGCGCCCAACGTGGATGCCTCGAATTAACGTAACAATCTACAAGAGTAAAGTACATTAAAGAAATCAATTGCTGGCATGACTAAAAAATACCTACGTTTTATGAATTATTTACTCTTAAAATATACAACTCCCAAATTACAGATATAGCAAAAAATTGGTTTTATCAGCAAAAATAAGCAAATAATTAGCAAATAATATATATATATATATATATATATATATATATATATATATACATTTTGATGTGTTCTTCTTACATATTTTAAGAGTAAATAATTCATAAAACGTAGGTATTCTTTAGTCATGCCCGCAATTAATTTCTTTAATGTACTTTACTCTTGTAGATATTGATATTTATTTGAGTATTTGAAAATTTGATCTTTTTTCTTTTGCAAATGGTAGCAAAAAAATAGCAAATAATTTATAGATTGTTAATTTTTTTATTTTATTTTGTGTAGGTATTTTTTTTTAGTTGGCTAGATAGCTTAATATTAAGTTATCTAGCCACTTGTAACTTTTTTACAGATATAGCAAAAAAATTGGTTTTATCAGCAAAAAAAGCAAATAAATAGCAAATAATTCTTATATATATTCTTACAGTTTAAAAAACGCGATAATTCTTACAATTATGGAGTCGATAATTACCGTTAAAAAGTCGATAAAACAGTTTAAGAGTTCATAAACACATCGCGCAAGCGCGAAATAAAAAGCGAGCAACGCCGCTGGCGGATGGTAGCGACAACCTTATTACAGATTCCGCGCAGCCAACTACCAATGACGTCACCAATGCACAAATTAAATTGCGTAATAATCGGAAAATTTATAAAAAGTTAAATAAACAGGTAATACCTAATTTACTCACATGATAGGTCCAGATCTCCACGAAGTACGCCTATCGTCCTTCCGGGTAGATAAAGACGATATGCCCGACGCTCTTCCAAGCGTTCGGACCAGCTCCAGCAATTATGAGTTCGTCGTCCAGGGTCGTGGAGTACGGTTCGTATAGGGCTCCAGATTACCTACCTATGCAGGGACAGACGGGAATACCAGGTATAAGGCAACAAACAAATACAATTAGGCAAAGGTAATCTACATAGATAAGATAAGCACGATACGATACCTCAAGGCGTCCACTCCGCTCGATAGTTTTAGGCAAAAGCCACGTTCCAGCGTCTAACGGAAAAACTCTCACCACTTTTCCCCCACTCCACTTGCGTCGGCGCGAAGTATTCGTCCAACCCTCTCGCGTCGCGCGAACTGCGCAAACGCACTGTGACGTATCGGAAATGCGCGCCCCGAGTCTTTTGAAATTATGGCGCGAAACCTCCGTACCTCAAAATTAACCTAATACATGTTTAAGTGCCAATTTGATTGGCACGTAACAATATTTTGATGTGTTCTGATGATTTGGTTCAGACAGCTTAATAGACCTGGTTACGTGGTCGTGTGCTGCATACAAACACTATTTAGTTTAATCTTTGTAACCATATTTTGAAATAATAATATAGAAAAGCAATTACTTATACCAGAAAAGTATTTTCTTTATTATTTATATCGATGTATATATATTCTTATTTTTCTTTGACAGATTAACGTTCTGTCTTTGTTTGTACTAATCAATTAATTTTTATTTCAGAGAGACGACTGTTTCTTTTCTTGAGTTTTGTTTTAGATTACTTTCCTACGTCCAATCTCCGATTGACGTTAGCCCGGTATCTCTTCCTTTGACTACGTAATTTCGTGCGAGCCTTTTCTTTAATTGGGTTTTTTTTTGGTTCTTCCTGACCCGCACGATTTACCGTAACAAACGCTCATTTTAACCGTAACACATGATGGTATGGTATTATTGCAGTTGAAAGAAAACCAAGCAAACAACAAATTTTTACCACTTGCCGAATGGTTCTTGCAGAGATACCGATATACGTAAATTCTGGAATTTATACGTGGGTTGGGATTAAATTTAGCGAATGTACTAGAACCAGTAATTTGCCATTCGTTTCCAGATCAGTTGAATAAGGTTCATTTTAGCTTAACTGCGAGTACCGTTGATATAAATTATTGTTGGTAAATTATATATTAGTAGGTACTGTAATATAAAATCGCCTACCTTTGTAAACAAATTAATCTTGTGCATTACTGTTAGGAATGGTAGGGTAAGACTCAAGGTCGAATATTAACTACATAATTTCTTTCGCCCGTTAGAAAGATCACATTTACGCGCATAATTTCGATTTCATTATTATTACTTTAACTAAATTTCATTTGACAGATCCATGTCTGAATTTCTTTTAACTATGTTTAAGAATTATGCACAACATTGAAAATGAATTTTGTAGAAGAACATAAACAGCAACGTAGTTTTACTTGTCAAAAACGTATAAAATGCAAGCAGTCCTGGATCTCGGGTTTAGGCAATCGATTTCTTTAGCTATGGTAAAAAAAAATGGTGATTGCACAAACTGCTATTAATGTTAATTGTGGTTAATTTAATCAACAGGTAATAGCATTGCCCCAATGTCAAATATCAGTTTCACTTAAATGTAGCGGAAATGACCAATCACGTATACCAACTATCTTATGTAATAGTGTTGAAAATTCCTATTGAACACCTGGAGACCCAAAATACTACTAGAAGCTTACCGTGTTAGATTTGGCAAGATTATGAACTTTATTCGTGGTATTTTTGTATGATACATAGTAAACAATGCATAACAAACATGTGGGTGTTACAAATCGTATCCAGTTCAATTAACAAGCTCAAGGTATACAATGAAAGCATGATCCTATTGTTTGGATTTTTAAAACCTACATGCATTCAGAATCGTTGTAGTGCACATTCCTTTCAAGGTAAACTTTATGTTAATTCTGCAGTATGCAATTCGTGATCATAATATGCAAGTAGTTGTGTAGGTGTTGTTATACAGGGCGTTCACAATTAGGGCGAATAATTGCGTATTTCGTGCGAAACAAATTCCTATTAGTAACATGGATGCAAAACTTAGCTAAAGCAGCGCAAACCACGTCCGTGTGCGACACACTTTAATTGTCGGCGATTTTTTGATGAAACGAATTTTTAAAATATTTTTTTAATAAAATATTCTTAGCCAAAAGCTCAAGGTCCAACATTGATCCTGAGAAAAAGCCAGTAATTAACAATGAACCTCACATGTTTGATCCTGACTCTCTGAGGATCATTTTCCTTAAACAGATTCTGGCTGCTTGATGGTCGTCTGTTGGTGTTTTCCTGTTTGTTGTTAGGGATACGTCCTGGGATACGTCGCGGTCGTGCGCTGCGTATCGGTGCACCATTTCAAATGTCCTGAAGGTCTGAGTCGTTTATCTTCTGGTAGGTGTTAGTTGCCAGTGACGTGCAGTGCACCTGGAAGGTAGTGATGTGAAAGTCGTGTCTGATGATTTCATTCCTGACGAACCAGGGAGCATCCGTGATAAGTTGTAAGGTGATACTCTAGAGGGCTTCTAGACGGGATTTGTCCTAAAGATTTTTGTGGGTAAGTGTCCGCTGTAACAGTCGTTTGATTCGTCGTGCCATAGAGAGGGTGTGCTGGTCAGAAATAAAGAACTACATACTTGCAGAATGGCAGACACGTTGGGATCAAAGCACAACCGGTAGAAGGGTATATGCAATGATCCCAAATATCAAAGACCGCTTAAAAGCCAAATACCTGGTGCTCATTCAAAAATTTGTTCATCACCTAACTGGCCACGGACGCTATCCAACATACAGAGAACGTATGAATTTAGTTGACATCAACATATGCACGTGCGAAAAATAGGAACACCGAAATATCTAGTATTCGAGTGTAATGACTTACAATCGTACCTTCACGCAGATAGACAAACATTATTCAGCAAGACCCTACACGCGATGATCTGGAACGAAAAATTTTTTCCACACTTAAATGCGCTCGCGCAAAAAACCACGGCACTCGTCCACCAACGTTCTCTTGACGTATAAAGGACACAAACAAAACCACCCGGACAGAGACATAGAAGTACCACCTCTCGTCGGACCAAGGCTCTACCCCGGAGACTGGATCTCCTGGAATTCCAAGAGCTTCGCTCTTGGTGACCAGCAGCAACAAGATCAAAGCATCAACCCGATTTTGAAACTACTCAAGTACAAAAGTATACCAATTCAATCCAACCTTTTGATAACCTGGGCAAACATAAACACAAACTAACACTTCAAAAACACATCAAGTACATCTGTTAAGCATTCTTCCCAGAAGACTGGATTTTCGGCTGCCGTGTTCCTAGTACGGGGGAGGGTGCAAGGTGGATGCAAATAACACACAAACACACACACACACACATTCACACACAAACACACAAAACATTTCTCAAACACTGTGCAAACACAAACACCTATTCAGTCGCACACTCACATTGACTTTTCAACATCTGAATTTCCGGATGCCGATGGTCCGAACTGATAAGGCAATATCCGCTGAGCGTATTTTCTTGACGACTGGGACATCCGACGATGGTCCTGGTTCTAAAGAGAGAACGCAACACAGATATCAACATCACATACACAACACACAACCCTCACAAACACACACACACACACACACAACACTCGCCCTCAAGCCCGCGCACAAACATACACACATTTGTTTTTGTTTTGTTTATTTATTTATTGTTGTACACTATTCCTGGGTCAAAGGCTTAACCTAGTGAATATGAACAGATGTTTTATAAATAATATAAATTACAATAAATTTGCAATATTTATTCTGATATAGTACGTTGATAATCTTGAGTTTCTTCTTCTTTCTTTTCATTACCGAGTTAAATATTGGGGTGTTGGCAAAGAAGTTGGTGTGGAGGGAATATTGTTAATGGATGAAGGGGTTTTGTGATAAGAATTTCATTAGGTAATGGTCAAATTGGAGAGGATAGTTAGTTGCGAGGAAATTGATGCTAGATAGTGGGGTAAAAGGATCAAGTTGTATTGTGTGTTTTATGTGGGTTTGGTGAGGAATGGAGTTGGGGCATAAGTATATTAAGTGGTGGGGGTTTCAGTAATGTTTTGGTTCGAGCAGGGACAAAAAGGGGAAGGAATTAGTTGGAAGAAGTATTGTTTTTGTTGGAATTTACCGTGTCCGGTCAGGAATTGAATAGTGGATCGGTTGGAGTAGGAGATATGGTTTGGGATGTTTTGTCATATTTAGGAAAATGTCGAGTATATGTCTACCTGTGACTTCGTTGTTCCATTGGTCTTGCCAGCTGTACATTTAGTAATTAGGTTTTTATGTTTGTTTTAGTCATTGTTTTGTATTCTGTGGGTTGTAGGGTGCGGTCATGTAATTGTATTGGTTTTCTTTTCTCTAGGTTTCGAAGTTGAACTTTGGAGTGGAGCAGGACGTTTAGGGGTGGTTGTTTGAGAATTATGTATAGTGCTGAGGTGGGGTTGTTCTGAAGGCTATTGTGGAAAATAGTAGGAAATGTTTTATAATTGGATTAAGATTTTTGCGAGAATGAGGTGTTGTAAGGGGGTACCAGGAGTCTATTGCATAACTTATGATGGGAATTATTATTTGTTGTAGGATTAGTTTACGGGTGGGGCAAGTCAGTTCAGTGGATTTTGGTAGGGAATGGTGTATATTGTTAAGAATTGATTTGGTTTTGGATCGGAGATATGATAGATGTGTGTGCATTTTAAGCCTTGTTTCGATTTGGATTCCAAGGTATGTGGTAGATTTGGATAAGGTTAAAGGTGTGTTAAATATGTGGATAGTGGGGGTGCGCTGAAGATGTCCTTTGAGTAATAGGATTTTGGATTAAACGGGAGATAGGGGATGTTTATTTACTAAGAACCAGGATTCGATTTATTGGATCAGGAGGCGGGCAGTATTTTCTAAGGATTTGCGGTAGTTTCCATGTGTGAGGTATGTTAGATCATCAGTATAGGTAAAAGTAGTAATATTAGGGATGTCAAGGTCTAGGAGGGGTTAATAGAAAGGTTTCATAGTATGGGTGAGAGAATTGATCCTTGTGGACAGTCCTGAGATAGGGGTTTGGTGATTTAAAAGTAGTTGGAGTTTAGGTTTGCAGAATGTGAGTGTAGGTAAGATTTTAGGGTTTTGTATATACTTTGAAGAAAATTGCCTTTTTTTAATTTGTGAGAGGACATTGGTCACCATAGGAGATCAAAGGCGGATTGGAAGTCTAGTCTATTTGGAGGGAGATGTCTGGACGGTGGTGATTAGGATAATGTCCTCAGTACTATGTCCGGGAAGGAATCCATGTTAGTTTTCATACACACATACACCTCACTCACGGTTACTATCTCAAACGCAGAATTCACACACTTACATTGCCTTTTCAATATCTGGATTTCCCGCTGCTGATGGTCCTGCCCGCTCGCGATGGGTTTGTTGTTGTCGGAGCTCGTAGGACGCGCTGGGGCGGTGTCGTTGTGGAGTGCGCAGGTCGCGACGACGTCAAGAAGCTGCAGTTGAAGGTCGGCGGGAACTGCAAGGAACTCGTGGCGAAGACCATCGATAAGAAACGTCCACGGGTCGTTCTTCCGGGGGTCGAAGCGGGGATGAAGGCTGAAGAGCTAGTGCGGTTGATTGGGAGCCAGAATCCCCGCTTCGGCGATTTGAAGCTAAAAGACCATCTAAGAGAGAAGTTCAGGTTTGGCGAAAAGGGCCCTAGGAATCCCTTCGCCAACGTAGTCTTCGAAGTGACCCCCACACTTCGAAAGCGTATATTAGCTGATGCTATTAACCTCAGGTGGCGAAGAGTATGGGCCCAGGACCACTTCTCGATGACCCAGTGTTACCGGTGCTACGAGTACGGCCATCGATCGATGGAATGCAGGGAGAAGGTACAGTGGTGCGGTAACTGTGCCGAGGTCGGGCATGAATTCAAGAATTGCCGGAAGGCAGTCCCCCGCTGTGTGGTATGCGCTAGGGCAAACGACAGAACTGGTGGTGGCGCGAAGGTCGATACGCGCCACGACGCCAAGTCGAGTAGATGCCCCACGATGCAACGTCTGAAGCACACAATCACACGAAACATCGATTATGGACTGTGAGATAAAACAAAGTCCATAAGAAGCAAGAAGATTAAATTCGCGCAACTAAATCTCGGAAAAGGTAAAGGGGCAACAAATAACTTCGTAAAGTTATTCATCGAAAATAATATCGACATCGGGCTTATACAGGAACCGCACCTGTATGGCCTCAAAATAACAGGTTTTGGGAGGGGTTACCGTCTTAAACGTGAATAGTGAACGATCGCGTAGCGGAATAATAATAAATAATGGGACGTGCGCCGGAATTATATTAAATAATTTATCGAACGAATTTTTAACGACGGCCGAAATCAAATCAGGGGGAAATGCGTTCTACGTAATAAGCGCGTACCTCCCGCCGGTCGATTCCCGGCGGGAAAATCTCCAAACCAAGGACTTCATAAATCAAGTAGATAATATTATTCGTAAAATTGGCAAAAATAAAAATCTAATCATCGGGAGAGATTTTAATGCTAAGTCGCCACTATGGGGCAGCCCTATCGAAGACGATAGAAGCTCGCAGGTTGCTGATCTTTTTACGGAATGGGACCTTAGTGTGATAAACATTAATGATTCACCTACGTTTGAGGGGCATAGAGGTAGCAGTTTTATAGATATTACTGCAGCCCCGCACGAAATGTTAGAAACGATTTGTAATTGGAAATTAAGGTCGGAAAAGGAAACGCTCTCTGACCATAAATTAATAACATGGGACGTTGAAACCAAAACAAGCGCAAACGAGCAGCGAACTATATTTCCGCAGTTCTGTAATAAAAAAGCAAATTGGGAGCAATTTAAACAAAAATTTGGCAAAAGGATCCCTGTGCTCGAAAATGAGTATTTAACTGCCGAGAGGCAGACGAAGTAGTGGTGACGCGTCGTCGTATTCCATGCCGTGCATTTATATTTCCAATGCTCCACCAGAAGATACTACATTGGCCAGGAGGCGAGTTTTTTGTTGCCTGGAAATTTAGAATTTTGCCGAACACTTGCCGTTCCAGGCAAGGTAGGGATCTTTAACGTGCGTGACAACACTCACACACGGGACCTCCATTTAACCTCTCATCCGAACGAAGGCGTAATTTTTGTGAAAAATGCTCACCTGTCATTTTTCAAGCAGTCGGCGTGTCGGGATTTGAACCCAGGACCTTGGGATCCGTAGTCTTATGCTTACTACTTTGATCCACGGCGACGCCCGTATTCCATGCCGCAAAAGAGAACATTTAAAGACAGCGTACCCTGGTGGACCCGGGAACTAACCACCAAGCGGGCAGAAACGCGTAACCTAAGGCGCCGCTATCAACGCGCCTCGGGAAATATAAGAGAACAACGGAGAATAGAATATAGTCAAAGTTACCGCAAATATACAATATTAATAGAAGAAACGCGAACGAATAAATTTAAAGAATTCTGCACGCGAAACTCAGATAAAGAACCCTGGGGAACCGCATACCGCGTAATTAGAGGTAAACAACAAAAAATCGCGCTAAGTAATATAAAGAAAACAAATGGCGAATACACGGAAGGTTTTGAAACCATGGCGGAATATTTACTAGAGAAATTTTTCCCATCGGAGAATCCCGAGGGGGATGAAGGTCGCACGATTTAGTACGTCGGGAAGCTGCAGAGGCGCAAGCAACAGGTGTCGATAAGGCAATCCTAGTTCACGAGGTCGTCAGGGCTCTTAGGAGGATGAATCCTAAGAAGGCACCGGGGCATGATGGAATCACTTCAGACGCAGGCGTGCCTGTTAGCCCCGTGTGTCTTTGTCGGGTTTTTTAATCTTTATTTAGAAAGGGGCGTTTTCCGCGTTGCTGGAAAATCCAGAACGTGAAATTTATACCCAAACCTAAAAAGGCGGATGCGTCAGATCCGGGCAGCTATTGTCCAATTAGCTTGCTACCGGTGCTGGGGAAAGTTTTAGATCGCGTTATGACTACGTGTATTGAGCACCTAGTGCGAGACATCGGCGGCTTTAATAACCGACAGTTTGGTTTCGTGGAGGGCAAGTCGACTATCGACGCGTTAGAGTTCGTTGTCTGGGAAATAAAGCAGGCGAGAGATGCTAAAGAGTACTGTGTCGTTGTTGCTTTGGACATTTCAGGAGCATTTGATGCTGCCTGGTGGCTATTCATCGTTTGCGAGTTAGATCGTAGGGGTTGTCCGCGAAACTTGATGTCCTTGGTCAAGAGTTATTTCTCGGGGCGATTGGCACAGGTTGAAAGTCCGGGTGAAGTTCTGTCGCGTGAGGTGGAAAGGGGATGCCCGCAGGGGTCATGTTCTGGTCCCACATTTTGGAAGTTGTTGTATGAGGGCATCTTTAGGGTTAAGTTGCCCGCAGGATGCTCAATCGTTGGGTTTGCGGATGACACGCTTTTAATTGTAAGATCGAGACTGTTAATGGATATGCGCACAAAACCGAACGAAGCGCTTAATAAATTATACGAATGGTCGCAGGCGGTAAAATTAAAATTTAACACGCCGAAGTCAGAGGCGCTTTATTTCGGCACGAAACCAGGACAGAGACCTCCTAGGCTAGAGCTAGGAGGGAAGAAAATCCCGTTTCAAGATTGTATTAGCTACCTCGGCGTCAAGATCGACGTTAAATTAAATTGGAAAGCGCACGTACAATACGTAAAAAGTAAGGGCGGCGAAATATCAAATAAAATGATGGCTGCGCCTAAAATAAAGTGGGGTTTCAGGGGCGAATCGCTGAGGACGGTTTATGCCGGAGCAATTGAGCCGGCGATGCTATACGCAGCTTCTGTATGGGCAGAAGGTTGTAAAGTCAGGGAGGTGCGTCATTGGCGAGCGTACAACGCATGACCGCAGTAAAAGCGGCGAGGGCGTACAGGACCACCTCCACGGAGGCGGTCTTGGTGATCAGTAGGACTCTCCCTATCGAATATGTCGTAAGTGAGATTAGAGATAGGCGATTAATAAATATAGGAAAAGGGCGCAAAATTATCGAAGATCTTAATCTTGGTAATAGGGAAATTGCAAGAAAGATCGTTGTATCTGAGTTGGGGCACCCGGCTGAGGTTAGAGGAATCGAGTTTGTCGAAGGTGATGAGGACGCGATGGGACGGTTCACGTATGGACGGTGGGCAAGCAGGCGCGGCGTTTGTCGTGTACAAGCAGGAAAGGGAGGTGTTTCGGTTTCAAACCAAACTCGCGAACTGGAGCACTTTCCAGTGCGAATTGGTAGCCATACGAGAGGCTATCGATTACGTAATAAACCATACGGGCAGAAACAAGTATTATATTATCAGTGATAGTAAATCGGCATTGACGGCTTTAACAAACATGAACACCTCGACAGACCTCCAAGCGGACGTCTGGAGGATAGCGCGTACGGCGCTCGAGTTTCGACGTTTAAAGTTCTGTTGGGTCAGGTCGTACAATGGTAACGTAGGAAACAATAGGGCTGATGAATTAGCTAAAGAGACCACGACGGGAGACTTTCGAATATCACATTCGTCGATACCGAAGTCTTTGATTAAAAGAAAGCTGCGTGAAAAGTCAATCCGACAATGGGAAGAGAGGTGAAACAACGCTGCCACGGGCAGGTTGACCCACAAATTCATACCGACCTTAGAAGCTAGAGGCAAGATCGAGGTAAAACTCGATCATAAAATGGTTCAGTTGATAACAGGGCACGGCGCCCTGAAAGCGTATTTACATAAGTTTGGTTTAACCAACAACCGCCGTTGTGAATGCGGTGAGGGCGCGGAAAGCGCAGAGCGCGTGCTCTTCGACTGCCCGCTTGAAGCAGCAGATCGAGGGTTGGCTGATACGAAATTAGCTATCGGAGGTCTAGCATGGCCAAAGAGCCTAAAGGAAGTCGGGAAGTGGCTAATCAGAAGGCGTTCGGGACAGCCTTTAGAGAGTTCGCAGGAAGGGTTGCGAGATTAGAAGGTGATAATCGTGTGTAAGTCGGGAGGGGATGGTAGGAAGGATTGAAAAATTATAGATTTTAACCTGGCGTGATTTTGACATGATAAGAGCATTATAACCAAAACCTGAAGAACAAACAAAAAAAAACAAAAAAAAACAACCAAAAAAAAAGAAAAAAAGAAAGAAAACCAATAATAATAATAATTAAATAAGTATACCCAAAACTCTAATATGCACGACGAACACACATTAAAACAATCACTGTCCCACCTTCTACGCGCAAAAAAACGGGAATAAACGAAACAAATAAATAACAACAAACTAAATCAGGAACCTCATTAATTTAAATAAGTGTAATAAATTAAGAAATAATAAAATCGAGTAAAACCGCGCATCCCCTCAGGACTTAAAAGTGAAGTGATAGTGATTGTGATCCCCCCCCCAGAACATTTAGTGCATATCCACCAGGACTTTAACAGTGCATATCCAACTCCCCCATAAAGGTAGAAAACCAATAGATATAGGTAGACGACCAGATCTTCGGATGCTGGAGAAAATTATATTGAAGGTAAGAATAAAATTGTGGCGGCTGTACTCGCATGAGCATGGATTTGTGATTTTAAACAGATTTTGAAATAATCTAACTAGCGCGTTTTTTGTGTACTGACACTAGTCAATATAATGCTCATGCGAGTGCACCTGATAATGTATTTGCTTTTGCTGATATATGCACTGTTACATGCTTTTGCTCATTCAGAAATTTATTTATATATTTATTATATGTTTATTTATATTATGTTTATATTTATTTTTACACTTATATTTTTGCCTGCATTGTATTGTTTTGTGGCTTGATTCGTTTGACGTTCTGTCACCAATTTTTGGCCGCAGTATATGTAGAAAAGAAGATTGTATGTATATTATGTCTGATAGGGAACGATAGGGAACGTTAGGGACAAATTTAGGATAAAACACTTAGATCAGGGAGGACGAATTTGTAAATTTATAGAGCAGGCAAATAGCTGGATTCACCATTAATACTTTTGGCAACTGCTTAGAAATTTGAATTCATTTTAAATAAGCTAGCTAGATTTGGATAGTTTTAAGTTGACCCTTCAGGTCGCACTGGTAAGCAGAGCCGGCGTCTGCTATCCGGTATTACGGATCCCTCCCCCTCTCATTTTTGCTTGTTTCTTGTTGATCGGGCACCCTCCAAAGTCAACGCTAGGGATACCATTATTTAAACCCTGTTTTTAGTTTTTATTTTAGTTTGTTAGAATTAATAAAAAGCACGTTTATTTTCGCGTTTAAACCCAATGTAGTACCTCCGGGTGGAGCATTTGGAACGTGGCCGCAAGTATAGCGGCCCTAATTCAAATTATAATGCTGATGGTCCGGACTGATAGGGCGATATCTGTTGAGCGTTCGTCCTTGACAAATGAGATTTCCGGCTACCGATGCTCCTGGTCCTAAAAGGCAAGGTAAGACGGATATCAACACTACACACACAACACACACAAACTCACCCACACACATACACACACACGCACATAACACATGCTCTCAAGCGCGCGCGCATACACACACACACACACACACCTTACTTACGGTTACTCTCTAGGGGAAGCCAGGTCTGCTTAAATTTCAGGTAGCAGACTACTGAAACGTTGGAACAAATAAATAAATAAATAAATAGACGTGCTGGTTGAATTTCAGTTGTCTGTCGATATTGATCCCTAGACACAAGGTGATTGGCTATCGTCCTGTAGGATGCGACGTTATTATCGGGGCAGCCACGTTGGTTCGTCAAATTTATGCTACGTTGGCTCGTGGCCGTACGTAACACAAAGAAAAAACAAAGAAAGGACCGGGCTCAATCGGAGAGTAGGGGGGTTGTAGAAAGCAGACCAACATATAAGGTACGCGGCTGTAAGGAATTAGTAACAGTACCTGCAATAGAAAAATTAGAATAGTATACCTGAAAAAAACAAATTAGTCCTGCAAACCTGAAACAAAGAAAAAGCATAGCATACGGATCAAGTATAAATTGTTCAGTACTTTGTAGAATAAAAAAAAACTGTTGGGATAATCTATATAATATAACAACGTTAAAAGCAATATAACAAATCTTTAGTACAAAGTGAGGTAATATTGGGGAGTAGCAGAAACTTTTCCTCACACACCAATTAGACATAAAGCAGATAAAATTTTAACAAAATATAAATAGGTAAACACAATTAATATGAGTAGTCCAGTAGTATTGATTTTTCTTTTTTTTTTCTTCTTTTATTTAAAATAGCATGCAAGTATATAGTAAAAGGTATCAGAACGCCAAAGGTATGGCAAAGCAACGGACAGGTATTTAAAGTAAAAAAAAACAAGTAGGAAATAGTTCAACTTACAAACAGTCCTTCAGCAACGCTTCCTCGCAAATGAATGTGGGATTCCCGATGTCCTGCACTAACGAAGCACTGCACCCTTGACTGTGAGGGTGTGGATGGAATTTCTCACACTTTACACTAATCACGCCTACGTATTTCACTGGTGGTAGCAGCAGACATTATCATGCTGGTGGAACAACGTAACATCAATAAATCTCTTGTTAATTCTATTTCCTGAGACAATAATTTTGAAAGATTTTGTAACACAAATTGTAAAGAAAAATAGTAATAAAAATTTAGAGTCACGGGCTTTCAAGGCACGACGTAATGCATTAAACTAACAGTAACGTGAAGCGTTTTATTTGCTGCCTATGGTAACAAAGGAAAAGCTAATGCTTTTGGATAACCAAATTCGCGCAAACAAAGATCTATTTTAGATTCGTTGGGGTTAGAAAATTCAGGAACTACCGTACCAACTGTCTTTACAAGTGAATGAGATACCTGTTCATAAGAAGCAACCTCTTTTTTTCTACTAAACCTGCTACAACTGTATCACCATTTTTAGAAACATTCAAGTTTTAAAACTGTGTTTGAATAAACCAAAGTATACACTACTCTGATAAGAAAGGAGGCCACAAAAACTAGATCGTACACAGTTCAAATATAGCTAGACAAATCCACAAAAAAAAACACAATTAGTAAAGCGACGGTATCACTAAGTCAATCTTCCGTAAAAACAACCACGTGCGGTCGGGTTTTCCAAGTTCTACGACTTTTATTTCTAACAGAAAAGCAACAAAAACAATTTGTCGTGCAACGCGTAATCACTAAGTCAATGTTCCGTAAACCTTTTATTTTACAAAAAAAACAACTAAAGACACAATCAGCAAAGCAACGCGTATCACTCAAAGTATTTAATATACCGGAACCAAGAACAAAAACCGACTACGCATCTGTTCATAACAACTCGTTGTTATTACCGCCGCACTTCTTGTCAATTCAACACGTTACATACAAAAGCATACTTCATTCAAAGGTAATCAGAACTACACTTTTTATCTGTTTATATTTAGACTCGTATATCCACATAAGGAACAACATATATATGAATAGCAATTTATCATTAATTCCAAGCGGTTTGTAATTTTCACTAAGTTGGAAAACAATTTACGAATAATTCTATTTAAAATTCATTCATTGCAATGTATTTATTAATGAAAACCAATTTTCAATTAAACCATCTTTTAAAAGTAATACCCGCGAGTTAAATTGCATACAATATAAAACTAGTAGTTGCAGAAATGTAATTACGAATTGGGAAAAAGGCGTAAAAAGGTTAAGCTGTAAAAATGCCCGTTAAAAGGACTCCGGCTGGAATGAGGATGTCCTGGGAGAGTTCCCTCGCAACCCGAACTCGAAACGTACTTCTGTTTAGGTAGCTGGCTAGCAACTGCAAGTAACTGGTCGGCATTTAGTAAATGTCCGGTATTTCAGACTATGTCGAAGCCTTTTTCAACGTCTAAGACTACAGTGACGGTGACTTTGTATCGATTGTATTTTTTGACTACATATTCTACTACTCGTAATATTTGGTGTAACGTTGAATGTTTTTCCTGTAATCCTGGTCTCTGTCCATCAAATGAGATTTCAGTCGCTTGACAAAAAGTCTTTTGAATATCTTCGCCATCGGATTCAGCAGTGATATATGAGTCGTGTCACTTCGGTTTTTCCCGGGTTTGGCGATCATTATTACTGTAGCTTTTTCGATATCTCAGGTAGTATCGGGGTAAGATAGTGCTGTTGTAGATGCTGTCAAGTGCGCCAGCGTGGGTTTGGTGATGTTCTGCAGAAGTGCTTGGTTCGTGATACGGTCCGGTTCGGGTGTTTTTTGCAGTCTGAGCGAATTTCACTTGCTTTGGGTTGACAAAAAAGATGTCGCCGTTGAATTCTTCCTGAACAAGTCATCTGACTTTTGCCCGTAGTATGTTGACGAAGTTCACTCTGCCGCGGGATTTAATATGAACGTTTTCTAGAAGATTATAGTAAATTCGTTAGTTTTGTCCGCGGCTATGCAGAGATGACCTACTAGTTATAATAATAGATCTGACATTGTTTTCCCTGCATTTGAGGAAATTCTTCAATTTGTATAAATTCCTACCTACTACAGCGTACACGTCTTCGAGACTGGTGATTGCTGGTCCCAGTTGGGGACGCAAGCTTGTAAAAATTTGTTGAACTTCCTTCAATTCGTAGTAATTTTCGGTTTGCCGATGGTTAATTAAATGGGGTTAGTGCGTAAGGTAGTCATGACTGGAAGGTAGTCGGAGTTGAGGTCATTGGTGAGATCTGACGAGATATGGTACGTAATTTTTCTTTATGATCATTATGTCCAGTGTGTCTGACGGCAAATCGGCATTGGCTAGTTTTCTAGTAGGGCGGCTCAATGACTTAGTTGGTGCGCGTGTGACCACTAAGTCCTAGGCCCCGGACTTGATTCCCGATACGCCATCGTTTGGATGTGGGAGTTGTAACTTCCGTTGGAGATCTCTACTTTTGCTTGAAATAGCAAGGGTTTAGCAAAATTCAGAATTTAGAGATAAAATAAAGCTCGTTTTGTGGCCTGTGTAGTACCGTTACGTGGGGCATTGGAAAATCAATTGTAGAGTATTCTAGTCGGTGGTCCACCCCCACTAAGACAAAATCTCTTCCTGTTGCGTGAGCGAAGAGTGTTCTTTCGTCTTGGTGGTCCGCTGCGGAGCCCCATGTGACGTGTTTAGCGTTGAGATCACCGTCGATTAATTTTGTTGTAGCTCTATTAAGAAGTAGGTCGAAGCCTTCAGGTTTCAGTCGGACGCTTTCAGGACTTCTGGAGGCTACCCGTTTCAGCAGTGAGTAATTGGTCTCGATTTATAGTGCAACGGAATGTATCAACGTCTGGCGCAAGTTTGGTGCAGTACGTTTTTGTGCACCTGCACCAGAATGACTACAGTGTGCTGTCTCGGTTGTGGCCTGCTGTCTTTTGCATAGTTCTTGTAGTTAGCTACTCCTAGGTGTTGCGGCATCGTAAGATTGGTTTCTCCAATTTGAGCTAAGTGCACGTCGTACTCCAGCAAAAAGCGTTTTAGTTCCTGTCTTTTGCTCTATATTTCTTTGCGTTCTAGTAAAGAATAGTCAGGTTCTTGTTTCGGGTCATATTATTCGTTGAAAAAAGAAAATAATATCAGATAGGGCAGTCCAAATAATGGAGGTAACGGATTTGTCTATCACATAGGCAGGCACTAATGCCCTCTTGAATTGTCTGCATTAGCTTGCGCGAGATTTTATTAAAGGCAGAGTTGTCATTTTTGATGAAGTTGAGGAGCTGCAATGTCCTGAATGTGCTTTCGATTTGATTTCTGTTGCTAATTTGGTAGTTTACCGTTGGTGACGTTGTCGTCGTCCACTATTAGTCGTCCTTGACTCTAGATGAAAGTGTACTCGCGTCAGTGTCGCTCGATGCTGTAGGCACCAGTGTTTTTGGATTCTAGTGCTTGATGTATATAAATTGAAGGGTGAAACTCCGTTGGAATCGCGCTTGGTAGTTGTTCCTTTGTTGCTGTTATCGTGTTTCTCGGTGGTTCGTTAGTTTGGGGCTTCCGTAAGTTTGGGTCGCCCACGTCCTACTTTGGTGCAGTTTCCTATGACAATATTATTTACTGATTAAAAAATGTTAAAAGATGGATATTTCTTTATCTGTATTAATTAAAAAATTTAACGATTGCATCGTGATCTAGCTATATTAAATTAAATTGTATGTAGCTGTATTCTTTGTGTCAATACTTGCTTCGGGTTGGTATTCAAACTATTAGCTAAACTAAAAATACTAACTCTAGTATAGGATAGCAAAATATCGTTCAATTTCATAACAATTCTATTTTTTATTTTATAATAATGCAAAAACGTCAGTTTTTTGTATCTAGATAGGTTTTATAAGGCAATAATTAGTGTTTAGGATTAAATAACGGTAATTACTTGGAACTGTGGTCTTTTGCAAATAATTTAATGTAATTTCTACTTTTGAATTAGAAATATAAAATTCTGAACCTAATAACGCGTTTAGATATCGTATTTGACAAGTAACCTATAAATAATTAATTTTCCTAACGAGTAATGTATAAACTGCTATATTTCGAAATACCACCGTATTTATTTGAACGTTTCTTTCTAAATGATTTGGACTTTCTAATTTGCTGTCGCCGAATAAAAATTCTTTATATTAAGGCATGCTTGTCGTTTATGCAAATTTCTGTAACCCAAACACTTGTAGGTTTTAGTGTTTTAAAATACATTGCAGTAATTTTCACAAATTCATTTAATACTTTGACGCTTAATAATGATTCTTTTCCTGTTTAAATGCTAAAATTTTTTATTTAGACAAACTTTTGTAAAAATTTCTTTGTTGAATGTATCGTTTACCTACGTATTGATTTAACTTATTCTTTGATAACTTTTATTTGTGGATTTACTAACAAAAACTTGTAAATTAACTTCTTTAAAAACTTTTTGAAAATTAAAGTTAAGCTTTTAAAATTAATTACCTACATTTAAAAATAAAGGAGGTTTGCTTTGAGGCAACAATTCATTCTGATACGCGTAAAGTGCTAAAACTCAAAATATTTTTTTTGCATTTGTGCGACTAGTACATTGTATAGTCCTTAAGTGTGAAAATATGCACTAGAAAAGCAAATATTCTACATCGATTTATCACACAAAAAATACCACATAATCCAGTAAAGTAATAAAACTCAAAATAATTCTTGATTTTTGTGATTTTACAGCTTGGCCAAAGATTTTAGCTTTTGCATTAGATACTCTTTGAGTGATTAAATATGCTCCAGAAAGACGAATGGAATTTTTAATTGTTTAAAAAAAATTCCAGATAGCAACTTAAAAGTCTACTCATAAAATTTTTAATTTTTTTATATTGTTTAATTCCGTTGTGAATGGACCTACACCCTGAAAAGATTTTTAATTACTAGAACGGGTAGAATGGCCTGAGAGTTCCAGTGATATAAATAAAGTTCGGTGGCCATAGGCGGAGGATTTTTGGTGCGGAAACTTTAAGGTAATTCATACAGAATCAGAGGAACGAAATTCGAGTGTGGGGATAGTTTTGCGAAAAACGATATAACACTGTGTAGAAAACTTCCTACAAAAGGAAGATTTTAACGCAGTGGCAAATGAGTGTAGGAAAGGAGAGGCAGTAGGTTTATTTGGTTTAGGCATGAGAAACAACAGGGAAAATAGGCGGGTAAAATTTTGCGACATAAACTATTTCACCATCACAAATACATTATTTCAACACCATGCTAGAAGACGATACACATGAAAGGTGCCACGATATATAGGAAGATATCAAATAGATTACGTTCTTGTTAGACAACGGTTTAGGAATCAAGTAAGAGACTGCTGAAGCTGCCCAGAAGCAGATATAGGCACTGACCACAATATCGCAATTATGAAGGCCGCCCTTAAATTTACAAATTTGAGAAGAAAAAACGGAAAAAGGTACTTTAACTTTGAGAAACTAACATATATAGATATCCACGAAAGATTTGAAAAAAAAGTCAAATGAATTGCTGAACGATATCGAGAAAATTTTTGATGAAGTAGACAGAACGGAAAAACTTTAAATCCAGCTTAGACATGGCGGCCAGAGATATTCTGAAGCATACACAAAAAAAAAGAAACCATGGATAACAAAAGATATCCTGAATTTAATAGAAGAAAGACGAAAATACAAAAGCATACTGGAGGAAGCTGGAAAACAGAAATACAAAGCCATAAATCGAAAATTATTCGCAAGTGCTGGAAGCTGAAGAGCAATGGATTGATAAAAGTGCAAAGAGGTATAAAATAAGATGGAAATATACACAAACTAATTAGAAACAATTTTAGGGATATAAAACCCTATAGCAAGAATATAAAGGTCGCACAATGAAACGTCATCATAGAAAATGTAGAGAAAGTGGTTAGATGGCAAGAATATATACAGAATTTATACACAGAAGAGGAACTAACGGCACTAGGACAGGAATCAGACATTGAAAATGATTACTTGAGATATCATATACTTAGAAATGAGTTTGAATTAGCATTGAAATGCCCGAAAAATAGCAATTCACCGGGTATAGATAAGGAGCAAGCAGAAACTCTAAAAGCCGCTGGACAAGCAGTAGCAAAACGTGTCTTCCAACTTGTAAGCTACATGTATGAGACAAGCCAGATACCTAAAGATTTCAAACGTAACACCATAATCACTATACCAAAAGAGAGGGGAACGAATAGATGTGAAAATCTTTAAACTATAGGTTTGACAACACCGTCTCAAAAATATTTACTAGAATTGTACAAAGATGGACGGAAAACACGCTGAAGAAGTGCTAGGAGATGATCAATTTGGGTTTAGGCGAAACAGGGGAACACGGGAGGCTATTTTAGTTCCGACAGTGGTATTGGAGAAAACAATAGAAAAACGAGAAAGCGTGTATATAGGTTTTGTAGGTCTGGAAAAAGCATTCGACAATGTAAAATGAAAAAGAAAGTTTGAAATACCTAACAAGATTGGAATGAGTTTTAGGGATAGACGGATAGTACATAGCTTATACAAAGAGAAAACGGCGGTAATAGAATTAGAGGAGGAACGTAGAAAAGTAGATAGTAGGAAAAGGGTTACACACGGCTGTGCCGTATCTCCGTCAATTTTTAACTTGTACATCGAAGAGGCAATCAATAATGTCAAATGCAGTAAGACATTTGAAATTATTATGCAGGGACAAAAGATTAGTATGTTTAGATTTGCAGATGATATAGCGGTAGTAGTATCTAGCGAAAAAGAGCTACAAGCAGCTCTTAATGAAATGGAAACAGTTCCAACAGAGAGATACGGTATGAAACTTAACAAAAATAAAACTAAGAAACTAGTATGCAAACGAGGGGAAAATAAATCAGAAACTAGAATACAAATAGGAAACGAGAACTTACCAGAGGTTAAGGATTTCTACTACCCAGGAAGCCAAACAACGTAAAATGAGTAAAGCGCAAATGATATAAAACAAAGATTAGCGCAACGTAGTGCTACATTTAACAAGAAAAAGCAATTACTATGTTCAAAGACAACAAACATAGAAACAAGAATAGGATTGCTGAAAGCATATGTGTGGAGCACATCACTAGACGGCTGTGAATCTTGGCAAGTAGGAGAAGCGGACAGGTAATGTGGTGCTATAAACGTATTATAAAGATATCATGGACAGACAAAATTAAGAACAAAAAGATTTTAGAAATGGTAAAGGAGAAAGAAAAATGTGGAAAACAGTAAAAAACAGGAGAAATAGTCCCTGTATGTTTGTTGTGGTTTGTCAGAGTTTTTAAGATTGTCTTTATTTACGTTTCGATCCATGACCTAGGATCGTTGTCAAATAATAAAAAAATTTAAGTTTGACATTCATGACACGAATTGAAGTTGACTTTGATTTATTAATTTTCATTTAATGTATTGAAATCAAAAATTAAAAAATCAAAATCACCTTCAATTTGTGTCATAAATGTCAAACTTAAACATTTTAATTATTTTGACAACGATACTAAGTCATCGAAACGTAAATAAAGACAATTTTAAAAACTCTGAGTGGTTTAATACCCAAGAAAGATTAAGAAAAATACAAAACAAATCACAACGAACGTACAGGGAGTATATGCTATCTTTTATCCCACATCTTATATCGATCCCTGCCTGTTCCATAAGTCACTACCTTCGCAGACGATGAATGCTATTTGTGCACGTCCTCTGTCCTGTTATCGAGAAATTTAACAAGGATTATTTTGTTTATCATACTACCAAGCTATCGAGAAAACCTTGAAATAAACTTCTACTAAGAACTTTGCTACCACTCTGGGAGGGGTTTTAGTATATTTTCAAGATTAGTACTGTTATGACATTAGAACAAGTGATAAAATAACACTTTAAATATCTTAAGTACTCAGATCAACAGTATAATTACAATTTCTAATGTTACCACCTCTTCCTTACTCATGTTGAAGCAGAATAAATACCTCTACTCACCACACCGATGAATAATCTTGTTTACTACCTACTGCTTTAATATACTGTTAAATTACCGGCTAACTTACCACTGAGCCCAAGTCCTGTATACCTAATAAATCAAAGTCACGTTTAATTTGTGTCATAAATGTCAAACTTAACGTAAATAAATACAATCTTAAAAACTCTGAGTGGATTAATACCCAAGAAAGGTTAAGAAAAATACAGGAGAGGTAGAATGATTGGTCAGATACTAAGGCATGAAGGAATAGTACGGAATATAGTAGAAGCAGAGACAAGAAAAATAAGAGTTAGAGGTCGACCTAGGTTAAACTATTGCACACAGATAGTGAAAGATGTAGGATGTAGGAATTTCGGCGAAATGTGTGGGCTAGCTCAGAATAGAAATCAATGGAGGCACGCGTCCAACAAGTTCTAAAACGAAAAACAAATACAAGTATTGGTTTTGTAATATTCTCAACTAATGTTAATTGTGTGAAAGGATTTACTGGAAGACTATGAGTTCCGCAAATATGTGTTGAGGAATCTTGGTAGCCACAGGCTGCTTAACCCATTTCACATACCACTGAATATTGGTGAAATATGGTATATATTTACAAAACAATATAAGGAGAACCGAACTGTATCTAAAAAGAAAGAGCAGCGGTTATGTTCGAACATAGAAGCATAGAAACAAGGAAAACATTGTTGGAAGCATATGTGTGGAGACAGCACAATACGTCTAAGAAATAGGGACAGTAGGAGAAGTAGACGGGAAAAGGAACAAGCTTTGGGAATGTTATGCTTCAGATGTATGATGATAATAGCATGGACAAAGTTAATAACAAAGAGGTTATAGAAATAGTAGGGGAATAAAGATATCTGGGGAAAACTAAGTAAAAATAGGAGGAATAAAAGGGCAGGATACGTCTTAAGGCATTTTGGGGTGTAGTGCGGGTTATATTACAAGCAGATATAGGAAAAAAGAGAAGTAGATGTAGACCTGGATGAGACTATTGCACGTAGATAGTGAAAGATGCAAACTGTAGGAATTTCAAGGAAACGCGTAGGTTAGGCCAGAATAGGAAACAACGAAGGTAGGCGTCTAATCACTTCCAAGTCTGAAGACTTGATAATGATGATTGTTTTATTATCAGAATTTAAGATGCGTTAAATGCTTATAGCACTTTATGTTATAATTCTTTCTAAGCAATATATATTTGTAATTTTATACACTTCAAATAAATATAGTTATCGACTTGATTTGCTCCACTGTAATTATGATTCTGCTGCAGATTTGGGTTGTTAGTTTCACATGTTTTCTGGAGGAGGGTGGACCCATTTTAGTATTGAAAACATAATTGTTAGAAGCTGCTGGAAAAAATGCATCCTGCGTGCAGGAATATATGTCCCTACGACGAAAAATAGCAAAATAATTCACACTGATTACGTTATTCTTGTGTGAAAGTTATATGCCACTTACCTCTTGGTTATGTAATTAAACGCACTATAAATCTTCACTCTAATAAAAATGCTTTAATGTACCACTAAACACGTGCACTTGTGCAGATAATGCAGATTTATGTAAACATATATAAAACTTTATGATAACATAACCTATTTTTACATAGTTCTAATCTAAAACTACAGTTTAATCCCATACTTTATGCTGTACAAACGCCCAATTTAAATATTAGTAATTTATACATTTTTTTTGAACTTACATATTCCAGTACAATTGAAAGGGTTATTTAAAAAGGTCTACTAAAAAATGAATAAATTACCCTACAGAAAGTGAGTAAAAACGTTAGATTCGTACAAACATATACACTGTTAAAATAACCCCTTGTGATGCGACAACTAAAACAGCAGCAGTGTATGTTAGTTAGTTCACGAACCAGTCACTGTTTTGTTTAGGATAAGTACGTAACGTACCAACGACGGTTAACCGTGCCCTTGTATATTTGAACATTGCTTTATTATGGTTAGTCTTCTGTGTAATGCCCGTGAGCGTTTTAGCATTTGAACTTCCGCTATCAACCTTGATTTGTTTTTGCATGTCCGCAGAATAGACAATACCCTTCCTATATCGTATTATTTATAAAAGTTGTGTTTGTTTGTTTTTGGTGCAACGACCTAACTGTAAAATACTACCGTACAATAGATTACTTGAATCGGATGAATTTATGAATTTGGTGGGCCTTGGTAAGTAGTAAATGTATCTGATTCATTTTAAAATTATTATATTTATCTACAGGTTATCTGAAATGCATGTTATTGTATGTTTTAAATAAGAATCATAGTATGTTCAGAGAATATCTAAATGCTTTTCTGTACTATTCGATCTTACACCGTTTTATTATATAACTAACAACCACCACAACCCCTTTTGGTGCCAATAAACCGGCTGTATGTGTTATAAACAACCAAACAAGGGATGTGCATCTGGCATAATGATATCCAAGGGTTTTCAGACCGTATTTATTTCCAGTAGAGTAATAAAACTTCTTATCAATTTCCAGCAGTTAAAATTAATGTAGTTGCAATCGATATTTTAATCGTTGATTTATAATTTACTGTTTGTCAATGGATTCATTAAAAGTGATTTGATTCTTTGGAGTGGTCAAGAAACCGAGGTGTATTAGCTAATACCGGGCGTGTTCCAACATACTTTTCGAGGGGGAAACCGTTGATTAAAATTTGTACGCTAAATTACTCCTTGTGCAATTAATTATCTATACCTAATACTCATCAAAATAACATCATTCAGTTGTCTAAACATTATGTTACGGGTAAAATGGCGTTTCCTTACAAATTTAGATTTGACCTGAAGGGGCGGATACCCCGTAACAATTATATGGGTGCACCAGCTAACTATTATAGCGGTGCGGCAGTAAGTTCATACGGAATAAAATACTAAAAATAATAAAAATAAATATTTGAAATGACTTAAATACGAAAAGTTACGTTACATTGACCACTTACCTCGAAAGGCTTGTTCTGTTGTCATAATTAAAACCGCCAAACCGTTTTGTCCCAGCGATATTTTTGCTACACGGAAGATGGTTATTTCGGATAGCTCTCCGCTGCTTTAAGTTTTCTAAATTGCTCGCATTATACTTTACCTTGGTTGTATCGCACACTAAAAATGCCGATTAAACTTTGTCATATCAAAGGAATGTTTAAAATTTACCTATTTATCTATTTTTGCACAATTTACAAATAAGTCCAAATAAAACTCAACCTAAATTTAACCTATATGAAGACTGCAATATTAATTCAAATATACTTTTCTTTAAAAAATTTATTTTCTACATCAAACTGGCCAGGTATTGCTAAAAGAAATTTTAAAGAAAAAAATTATTCCGTTAATACTAGCACACCATTGCTCCAGCTTCCAATATTGATGCGTGACAGTCAAAATTTCAATTTTGGAAATGCGACGATTAACAATACATAGAAAGTCATTCAATTTGTTACGTTTATTTTCCACGATAGATTCAAATACGTCCTTTTTTGTGTTAATTCGTTTTTTATTCACCTAGCTTCTGTTTCTATTCAAAACCCCATGCTGCATTTTTACCTCGTTACAATAGTACGCGCAATTATAACATTTCTTTCAAATGTATTCATGCTAAAACGAAAATTTATTCGATAAATTAAATAGTCATTACCTTGTTTTAGTTATCCGTTAATTTGTTAAATATTCCGATAAGGTATAATTGCTTTCTGTTGTGTTTTCCATCTAAAGACTTGTCGAAATCAAGTATCTTACTTTTATTTAATAGCGTGTTTTCCAGTTTGCTAATTGCGCTCTGATAACGCGAGGATTGCAGTTCGAACTCGTGTTATTTGAAACAATTTTTAATTTGATTCTGCTGCTTGTGCATTGAAATATCTTCTACAGCGATGCACGTTTTGTTTTTCGACAAGTAAGAGGTATCTTGCGTGTATTCGCTCTTAACTGGGGGCCAAATTGGTTCTTTCTTTATGCAGGCCCAACTGTTCGTTGACGTAGACCGATTGCTTTTGTCTGTAGATCGCTGATGCAGTTACGGTGGCAGGACGAATAGATCCTGACCACCGGAGCGTTGCTGTGCTGACTCACCCCCCGACGGGTTGCAAGATAAGCATCCCGACGCATAGAGGTATGTGACTCGTTTTCTTTTATGCACATCGAGGATTATTATTTATCAGCGGTTGATGTTGTGAAACCAGTTCACCATACATGTTTAACAGCTGGTTACGCTAGTGCTTCGGGTTATATTTCTTTAATTCTTACTACAATGTGGTCTAAGCATTACTTTTTCCAATGAGTTTTAATACATGTTAGCTGCGTAATGCACACTTCGTGGATCCATTATCAAATTTGTCCTTTACAATATAACTTAAATCAAGAAATTTTTATTTATTCTTATTGTTAATAGATAATCGTGGGCGACGTGTTTTTTGTGTTTTTGGTATGTAGGTGAATCCCCCCTTTCCTCACCGCGTCTAGTAGTTAGCCTGGTGGTTATGTATCTTCCTGCTACGTCTAGATACGTAGCATAAATTGTCCATTAAAGATACTTTACAATTAATACACATCTATTTCCTAATTTTTTTGAAATGTTGAAACTTTATTTCCCGATAATATAATACTTAAATTTAAAACAAAACGAGTTCCGCCGATATTCCATAAACCAACAAAATAATTATTTTCATGTTCTGTTAATTTCCCACTACATAGATACAAATAATTCATATATAAAATCCACATGTACATAATTATAAACTATAAACACAAAAAAGGCTTATTATTTACATAGGGTTTAATCTGCAGTTTGTCTTTAAAATTTAAGGATGTCCAGCAACTTCAGTTTTCAATTTTTTTCCAGCTAACAGCAGCTCCCTTAACACAACTAAAATCCACTTATTTGAGCTGCCTACGTAGATAGTTCTTTTGTCTCGGCGCGCACGACTTTCAAAGTTCTGCGCAGGGCTAACACTTCTTACCCAACTTGCAAGTGAAGTTATACAAAAGTTTGCGCACCGTTTAATTTGAAGAAGTCTACATTACATTTTAAGCTGGGTTTCGTTTACCAACTTTAACTTCTTTTCATTCCGACCCACGCGCTTGAGAAAACCATGAATCGTGAAGAAATTTGTTCTGCACTTGACGGCATCAAAAGTTCTAAGTCTCTCTTTCTCTCGCACACACGCACACACACGCACACCCACACGCACACGCACACACGCGCACACACGCGCGCACACGCGCACACGCACACGCACGCGCACGCGTACGCGCGCGCACACACGCGCACGCGTACGCGCGCACACGCATACACGCGCACACGTGCGCACACGCAACGCACACGCACACACATTAATCTACTACATACTGGTGTTTACTATATTTTGAACTTTGTGAATAGCTTTCTGAACTTTACTTCTAACTCATATTTAGTTTTTATATAACATTTTTCTTTCTACAAATTTTGTTCTCACAATGTAGCAGGTTTTACATATGCCTAATAAAAGGATAGTGTCATGTTAATTACCCAATAGTCACGCACTTTGTATGTAATTTGTATTATTGTTGTAGTATGATATCATTTAAGTCCTTGATGTTCGGAACGGATGGCAACTGTTATATTGGCAACTGTTATATTGGTCAATGTAGGAATTTAATATATGAAGAACTACTTGTTCAATAGCATACCAAAGGAAAGTAGGAGGGTAATTGGTCTATATGATTTGTGATCATCTAGGTTTCAGGATAGGTGTGATATTTGCGGATTTGAAAGGATTGAAGAATAATATACCTGAGGAAAGGCGTTTCTGGAAGAAAAGGCGTGTGGGTTCTTTGATAAAGTCTAAAATTGTTATATAGAATGGGATCGGTTATTTGATTGGTATCTGGGGTTTTATTGGAATTGAGTTTGGTCACTAGAGGGTCTAGAACGGTGGTGTCGAGGTCGGTGCCTGGAGGGAATTTTGGAGAGGTTTGTGAATTTATGATTAAGGATTGTAGGGTTTGTGTTGGACAGCCATTCGTAGCGGATGTAATTGGATTATCTAAAAGTGTTATCATTATGTTGTCAAAAGTGGGGACGGTCGGTTTTTTGGTGGTTGTAAGAATCTATGGTATGGCGGACTCGACTAGTTTGCAGTAGGCTGCGCAGGGGTCAGTTTGTTGTCCATATATGACAGCGTTATAGCGGCGTTTTTTAACTGTGATAATTAGTCATGTCTTCTGTCTGCCGTGTAGGTAAGTGATAGCATATTTAAAAATGCTTGGTTTGAGTACTTCGACTTGCTCTATTTGGCGTGTACTGTTAAGAGCGTTTCCGCTGATTGTCAGTTCGTGTGTCCACAATGGAGAGGGCTGTAGGGAGTGGTATTTTCTGGGGATGCTACTGGAGGCGGGTGTGGATGTACTGAGTTATTAGGCCAGCAAAGGCGTGTGGACTAGTTTCGGCAAAGGTAATTGAAGGAAATATAGAAATTTGTTTGGCCAATGATCAAGGTATATGGTCCAGTCTGCTTTACGAGTGTTGTAAGATGGGGGTTTCCGGTGCGTTCTGAGGAAAGGTTAAGAACGCTTTTAAAGGTGATGGGGTTTTAACTACAAAATTAGAGAATACGGAAGACTGACAAGGAGTTTAAAAGGTTAGAGGCCGCAGGTGTGGAGAGGGTAAGGTTTATATTCAACATTGTTTACGGATTCCTATGTAGGAATCAGGGAGGGAGAGTTATGAATTGATAAGTGGTATTGATGGATAAATTCTATTAGTGCGCTGCCGTTGTCTTTCATGTGGTCACGAAGAAGATATGTGTCAATTGTTTAAAGATACTTTACAATTAATACATCTATTTCCTAATTTTTGAAATGTTGAAACTTTATTTCCCGATAATATAATACTTAAATTTAAAACAAAACGAGTTCGCCGATATTCCATAAACCAACAAAATAATTATTTTCATGTTCTGTTAATTTCCCACTACATAGATACAAATAATTCATATATAAAATCCACATGTACATAATTATAAACTATAAACACAAAAAAGGCTTATTATTTACATAGGGTTTAATCTGCAGTTTGTCTTTAAAATTTAAGGATGTCCAGCAACTTCAGTTTTCAATTTTTTTCCAGCTAACAGCAGCTCCCTTAACACAACTAAAATCCACTTATTTGAGCTGCCTACGTAGATAGTTCTTTTGTCTCGGCGCGCACGACTTTCAAAGTTCTGCGCAGGGCTAACACTTCTTACCCAACTTGCAAGTGAAGTTATACAAAAGTTCGCGCACCGTTTAATTTGAAGAAGTCTACATTACATTTTAAGCTCTTCGACTGCCCGCTTAAAGCGGCAAATCAAGGGTTGGCTGATACGAAATTAGCTATCGTAGGTCTAGCATGGCCAAAGAGCCTAGAGGAAGTCGGGGAAGTGGCTAATCAGAAGGCGTTCTGGACAGCCTTTAGAGAGTTCGTAGGAAGGGTCGCGAGATTAGAAGGTGATAATCGTGTGTAAGTCGGGAGGGGATGGTAGGAGGATTGATAAATTATAGATTTCGACCTGGCGTGATTTTGACATGATAAGAGCATTATAACCAAAACCTGAAAAAAAAACGAAAAAAAACAAAAAAAAACACAAAAAAAAGAAAAAAAAGAAAAAAAAAAGAAAGAAAACCAATAATAATAATAATTAAATAAGTACACCCAAAACTCTAATATGTACGACGAACACACACTAAAACAATCACTGTCCCACCTTATACGCGCAGAAAATCGGGAATAAACGAAACAAATAAATAACAACAAACTAAATCAGGAAACCTCATTAATTTAAATAAGTGTAATAAATAAAGAAATAATAAAATAGAGTGAAACCGCGCATCCCCCCAGGACTTAAAAGTGAAGTGATGGTGATTGTGATCCCCCCAGAACATTTAGTGCATATCCACCAGAACTTTAACAGTGCATATCCAACTTCCCCATAAAGGTAGAAAACCAATAGATATAGGTAGACGACCAGATCTTCGGATGCTGGAGAAAATTATATTGAAGGTAAGAATAAAATTGTGGCGGCTGTACTCGCATGAGCATGGATTTGTGATTTTAAACAGACTTTGAAATAATCTAACTAGCGCGTTTTTTGTGTAATGACAATAGTCGATATGATGCTCATGCGAGTGCACCTGATATTGTATTTGCTTTTGCTGATATATGCACTGTTACATGCTTTTGCTTATTCAGAAATTTATTTATATATTTATTATATGTTTATTTATATATTTATATTATGTTTATATTTATTTTTACACTTATATTTTTGCTTGCATTGTATTGTTTTGTGGCTTGATTCGTTTGACGTTTGACAAATGAGATTTCCGGCTACCGATGCTCCTGGTCCTAAAAGGCAAGGTAAGACGGATATCAACACTACACAACACACACAAACTCACCCACACACGTACACACACGCACATAACACATGCTCTCAAGCGCGCGCATACACACACACACACACCTTACTTACGGTTACTCTCTAGGGGAAGCCAGGTCTGCTTAAATTTCAGGTAGCAGACTACTGAAACGTTGCAACAAATAAATAAATAAATAAATAAATAGACGTGCTGGTTGAACTTCAGTTGTCTGTCGATATTGATCCCTAGAGACAAGGTGATAGGCTATCGTCCTGTAGGACTCCGGCTGGAATGAGGATGTCCTGGGACAGTTCCCTCGCAACCCGAACTCGAAACGTACTTCTGTTTAGGTAGCTGGCTAGCAACTGCAAGTAACTGGTCGGCATTTAGTAAATGTCCGGTATTTCAGACTCTGTCGAAGCCTTTTTCAACGTCTAAGACTACAGTGACGGTGACTTTGTATCGATTGTATTTTTTGACTACATATTCTACTACTCGTAATATTTCGTGTAACGTTGAATGTTTTTCCTGTTATCCTGGTCTCTGTCCATCAAATGAGATTTCAGTCGCTCGACAAAAAGTCTTTTGAATATCTTCGCCATCGGATTCAGCAGTGATATATAAGTCGTGTCACTTCGGTTTTTCCCGGGTTGGCGATCATTATTACTGTAGCTTTTTCGATATCTCAGGTAGTATCGGGGTAAGATAGTGCTGTTGTAGATGCTGTCAAGTGCACCAGCGTGGGTTTGGTGATGTTCTGCAGAAGTGCTTGGTTCGTGATACGGTCCAGTTCGGGTGCTTTTCTGCAGTCTGAGCGAATTTTACTTGCTTTGGGTTGACAAAAAGGATGTCGCCGTTGAATTCTTCCTGAATAAGTTTTTGCCCGTAGTATGTTGACAAAGTTCACTCTGCCGCGGAATTTAGTATGAACGTTTTCTAGAAGATTATAGTAAATTCGTTAGTTTTGTCCGCGGCTACGCAGAGATGTCCTACTAGTTATAATAATAGATCTGACATTGTTTTTCCCTGCATTTGAGGGAATTCTTCAATTTGTATAAATTCCTACCTACTACAGCGTACACGTCTTCGAGACTGGTGATTGCTGGTCCCAGTTGGTTACGCAAGCTTGTAAAAATTTGTTGAACTTCCTTCAATTCGTGGTAATTTTCGGTTTGCGGATGATTAATGAAATGGGGTTAGTGCGTAAGGTAGTCAAGACTGGAAGGTGGTCGGAGTTGAGGTCATTGGTGAGATCTGACGAGATATGGTACGGAATTTTTCTTTATGATCATTATGTCCAGTGTGTCTAACGGCAAATCGGCATTGGCTAGTTTTCTAGTAGGGCGGCTCAATGACTTAGTTGATGCGCATGTGACCACTAAGTCCTAGGCCCCGGGCTTGATTCCCGATACGGACTGCTTGAAAAATGTTAGACGAGCGTTTTTCACAAAAATACGCCATCGTTTGGATGTGGGAGTTGTCACTCACGTTATGAAATAAAATAATACGTAAATTTTAAAAGTGAAAGATAAAAATAAGTGCCAAGATGAAAACTATAATTGCCGATTAAAAACGGCTCTGAAGTCCGGGGGAAAATCCAGTGATACAATTCTGATGTATGAGGAATAAAAATACAATTTTGATGTTCGGGGAAAAGAACAGTAATACAATATTGAAGTCTGGGGGAAGGATAATACAATTCGAAGTTAGAGAAAATTGATTGATAAGAAGAAATGAATCCGAAATGGAACGACAATAAATTGGGCGTGTATAAATTAATAATAGTCCATAGTGTAATGGCAATAATTTAAATGTAATCCTGAATTGGAGAAGATAATTTTTATTTTAATGGAAGCGTCGAAGTGAAGAAATAGACCAGGTCAGATTTTTAGTTATAAGACATTTTATTTTTCTATATATATATTTTTATTTTTGAATTTGCTTAATAAGATATGAATGTGAAAAGTCAACAAAAGAAGTTGCATACAATGAGTAATATGATAACAGGTTTAGAATATTCTACACTTCGTTGTTAAAGATAAAAGGTTTTTTTTTTGGTGACTTTGGGTTTTAAGTAAATAGTATATGGTTGTTAACAAATGAGATTTATAACATGAACTAATTGAAAAGTGTATTTCAAATAATTTACAAAATCTGTATGTGCAGAATATATTGGGTTCATTATATAAAATCGAAATTAACTGAATTTTATAATTTCAAATAAATGCTAGCCGAGGTCATAAGATTAAATAGTTCAAGGAGGAGCTACGAGTATAAATAGGAAATTGATGACACGCAAGGCGGTAACGTATCGAGTTTTGCTATTGGTAGACAAGGTTGGTGCAAGATAAAATCCAGTTAAGTTTCTGGAGGGAATTGATAGCAGTATTAATAAGACAGCCGGAGGAGGAGATAATTACAATCTTGTTTATTTATAGTAGATATTAAAATGGTTGTCCAAATGATGGAACGCGAATAATTTAGAGTACATAGCAAAATTAATAAGGCGCACAACAAAGGGGTTTGAGAATTACAGTTCATAGCAAATAAATATAACAGCCCAACTTAGGGGCATGATAATTCCGCCAATAGCATAGCAAATAAATATGTCGCACCAACGTTAGGGCACGGATTAAAGCACGATTTTACCACAGTAAAATATAACCTGAGATTAAGAGGCGCGAATTAAATTAAATTAAATTTTAAAAATACGACCCTAAGATTCAAATAAATTAATTAAACTAAACCGGGGATTTAAAAAGTTTCAATTAGCGAAAAATTAAAGAAATTTGTACAGTAATAGATTTATTTAGTATTTAAAAGTTTAGAGTAAAAATAATAATTTCAAAATGGAGAAAGGATCCCAAGAAAACATAACGTTGGAGAGAAGTTTGAGCGAAGAAAGGCGAACTTCACAAGAAACCAAAATGTTGGATATCTTAATGGCATTAAATAATAAAATGGATAGGAGTGAACAAGCCATAAGAACAGTTACAACAAAAATGGATGAATACAGCGAGAAATTGGGTAATGAAATCAAAATTCTTAGCAATGGTTTGAAAGAAACGAACCACACTATCCCTGAGATTAAGGCACAGATGAATGAAAGAATCTGGAAAGTTTCTGAGGAAATAGAATGCGTATGGGACCATATTACTTTAGTTAAAACGAAACAAGAAAACTACGAATGCGAGTCCAAGGATAAAATTACGAATTTAAATATTAAATTAGGTAAAATTGAAGAAAATTGCGAAACGGAGTTCAGTTCAATAAATCAAGAAATAAATAATTTAAAAAGTAGTCCAATAAATTTTAATAGAGAACCAATTAGGCTAGTTCAAACAAACCTTTCAATTGAACAGTTTACGAAATTTTACGGGGACGGAAAATTAAATCCGAAGATATTTCTGAAAAATTTTAAAATGTTGATACAGGGATCTACAGATGAACTATACAAATTAAATTTGAATAAGGTAATACTAAGAGGGAATGCTGAAAAATGGTACAATTTAGTTGAGAATGAGATAGAAACATTTGAACAGTTTGAAAGCAATTTTTTACGTCAATTCTGGAGTGACAATCAGCAAGATCGAATTCGAAGCAACTTAAGTATGGGAAGATACGATTCGGCGAAAGGAATAACGCGAGAATTATATGCGATTGAGAAATTTATAGTAGCGAAGCAATTGGATCCTCCTTTAGAAGATAAAATTATTATAAGATATTTAGCAGGTCATTTTAACGCTGAAGTAAAACGATATATAACGACGCAGAATATAGTGGATAGAGATACATTTATTGATTATTTGCAGAGATATGATGATTTGGAATGTGGTTATGAAATGGAAAATAATGTTAGGGATCGACGCACGAATTTTATAAGGAATGACGAGACTCGGAATAATTATCGAAGGAACAATTATAATTATGATCGTGGAAGAAATTTTAATAGGGGGAACTATGGCAACTTCAATAATGATTTTAGGCAAATCAGGAATACTGGTCAGATACCAAGGCAACGAATAGAGAGAACGAATCATGAAGGAAATTATAATAATATGGGAATAAATAGGCAGGAAAATGATGATCGACGGACGCAAGCTAGAAATATTAATAGTATGGAAATGAGGAATACGAATCGCACAGATACAGGAATAATGAGTCAGGCAGTACCTTCAACGCGAAATCAGGATTTTTGAGTACGGACGAACCAAGGAAAATTCTACGAATTAACGGATACGGAAATCAGCGCGAGTTTATGAAACTTGAAATGGATAATGAATTAGGAAAATTTGAAAGGAACTTATTACCAATAATTAATTTAAAGGTGGAAGATAAAATAGTTAAAGTGTTAATTGATACTGGAGCAGAGGCATCACTTGTTGCAGAAGAGTTTGTTAAACGGGAAAAATTGGGGGATAAAGCGATACCTATAGCGAGGTGTAATTTAGTGGCACCAAATAATAAGAAATTTAGTGTAATAAATGAAATGGTAATTCTGAGATGTGAAATGGGGGACATGATATGGGAAAATGATTTTATGGTAGTACCTGGACTGAAAATAGATGTTATATGTGGGATGAATATGATAGATAAGTTGGGGTTGAAAATAAATGCGGAATGCAAAAAGATTGAATGCAATGGTAAATATATTAAATGGTATGAAGAGGGGAATATAGAAATAGAAGACGACTGCGTGAATATTAATCAGTTTAGTGATGAGATAAATAATGGGGGTAATGAAAATGATGATATTAAGTGTCCAGATGATTTAAAAAATAGGGTGAATGGATTATTGAATAAGCATTCAGAATTAATTGGATCGAAGTCGAGAATTGCCACGGGTTATGTGCACAAGTTGGAAGTAATAAATACAGAGCCGTTTAACACTAAAATGTATCCTTTTCCAGTAGTATATGGAAATAGAGTGAAGGAAAAAATTGAAGAAATGTTACGTGAAGGTATTATAGAGAGCTCCAGTACGAATTTTGTGAATTTATTAGTAGTCGTCGTAAATAAAAGTGATAATAGTATTAAGTTGTGCATAGGTGCAAGTGAAATTAATAAGCGAATGAAGCCGCAATATAATTGTCCACCAAAGATAGATAGAATATTAGGAAAAATAGGTAATAGGAAGATTTATAGCAGATTATATTTAAAGAGTTCATTGTGTTTGATTCCATTAGCGCGAGAATCAAGGAAGTATACGGGTTTTTCGGTAGAAGGAAAATTATACCAATTTAGGGTGGTCCCGGTTGGTTTGTCCTCGAGTACGGATGCATTAGAGAATGTAATGAAAAATATTTTGAGACCGTATGAGGAATTTTGTATCCACTATATGGATGAAATATTGATATTTAATAATAGTGTAGAGGAACACTACGTACAGTTAGATAGGATATTGTTAGAGCTAAATATAGCTGGTTTGATTTTGGATTTAAGGAAGTGTGAATTTTTCAAAGTAGGGTTAGATTTTTAGGATATAGGATAGACAATAAGGATAGAATCAGGAAATACGAATTAAAAGGACCCCGATTCAAAAGTATGATTAAGAAATATAAATTAAAAGGACCCCGATTCAAGAGTGATAAGGGGGAAGTTAGAAATAAAAGTAATTTAATGATCCGTGCAAAGAAACATGAATAGATGAAAGGAAATGTAAAATAAATTTATGAATAGGTATACATAGAAAAATAGAATAAGATTTAAATATAAGAATAGGTATAGGTATGAATAGTATAGTATAATAGGACATAAGTATGAGATTAGATTAATGTAAATATGGGATTAATAAAGCAAAAGTTAGATTTTAAAATGGAAATAAAAATATAATAATTTCATACCAATGTGAGTTTAAGTTCACGTTGGGCGCCAAAAAAAAGGACATTGTTATAAAATTTTATATTTTAATTTGGGGGAATTATGCTGTGATAAGGGGTTGTTTAAGGGCGCACTTTATAGTAAAGGTCATTTAGGAATGAGTAATTACAATAGGCAGCAAAAAACTGCACTTATTTAGTGAAGAATTGAGAAATAGACATAGTTTGTATATAGTAAGCAGTCAACACCCTGTATATAAAGTATAAATAGTTTTAAGCGACGCAGATACACATAGGAAGACGCATAGTTAGCGTAGGAACGAGAAAGACATTCATTAAGTAAATAGAAAATATTAAATACCCTGTAGATAAAGTTTTGGTTAATTTAGGTATAACAAGTAATAATATTTTTCAGTGGAAGCACGCGTATATTTATAAGTAAACAATAAAGTGTAATTAGACACGCATTCAAAAAGAGTTCTAGACGATTAGATTAATACGGATATAGAAATAGAGCTTCAGGTAGCTAATATAAATGCGTACAAGTATCTAACCATTTTGATAAGAAAGCAGATTAAAAATTGCGTGAATCCCATGTAAATATGAAAATTTAAAGTCGAATTGCATCAGTTGTTTATGGAAAGGCAATTAGATCTATCAAAACACAGCATGTTGATAACGAAAGACAGCTGCTTGCAGGTTATGATTATGGGGAATCGTGGTGCATTACATCAGAAACTGCTTTAAATGTAATTATTTGATTGGTCAGAAATAAGCGACGAGTTCTAGACCATACCCACTGATGGAGTGGGAAATAAAGAATATATTAGCAGGCACCGTGATAACGAAGTCAGTTTTGGAACTCAATAAAGGCCGAAGTGCGCCGTTATGAAATAAAATAATACGTAAATTTTAAAAGTGAAAGATAAAAATAAGTGCCAAGATGAAAACTTTAATTGCCGATTAAAAACGGCTCTGAAGTCCGGGGGAAAATCCAGTGATACAATTCTGATGTATGAGGAATAAAAATACAATTTTGATGTTCGGGGAAAAGAACGGTAATACAATTTTGAAGTCTGGGGGAAGGATAATACAATTCGAAGTTAGAGAAAATTGATTGATAAGAAGAAATAAATCCGAAATGGAAAGACAATAAATTGGGCGTGTATAAATTAATAATAGTCCATAGTGTAATGGCAATAATTTAAATGTAATCCTGAATTGGGGAAGATAATTTTTATTTTAATGGAAGCGTCGAAGTGAAGAAATAGACCAGGTCAGATTTTTAGTTATTAGACATTTTATTTTTCTATATATATATTTTTATTTTTGAATTTGCTTAATAAGATATGAATGTGAAAAGTCAACAAAAGAAGTTGCATACAATGAGTAATATGATAACAGGTTTAGAATATTCTACACTTCGTTGTTAAAGATAAAAGGTTTTTTTTTTGGTGACTTTGGGTTTTGAGTAAATAGTATATGATTGTTAACAAATGAGATTTATAACATGAACTAATTGAAAAGTGTATTTCAAATAATTTACAAAAGCTGTATGTGCAGAATATATTGGGTTCATTATATAAAATCGAAATTAACTTAATTTTATAATTTGAAATAAATGCTAGCCGAGGTCATAAGATTAAATAGTTCAAGGAGGAGCTACGAGTATAAATAGGAAATTGATAACACGCAAGGCGGTAACGTATCGAGTTTTGCTATTGGTAGACAAGGTTGGTGCAAGATAAAATCCAGTTAAGTTTCTGGAGGGAATTGATAGCAGTATTAATAAGACAGCCGGAGGAGGAGATAATTACAATCTTGTTTATTTATAGTAGATATTAAAATGGTTGTCCAAATGATGGAACGCGAATAATTTAGAGTACATAGCAAAATTAATAAGGCGCACAACAAAGGGGTTTGAGAATTACAGTTCATAGCAAATAAATATAACAGCCCAACGTAGGGGCATGATAATTCCGTCAATAGCATAGCAATATATATTTATATATATATATATATATATATATATATATATATATATATTGGTATGATAATGCCATACTCGGTGTTCTGAACGTTTTACTTAACGGCATCGCTCTGTGTGCTCACTTCAAATTTTACAAATTTTATTATTATGCCACGGCAAGTTCTTTTTAATCTACACAGAGTTCACAACGTTACGATGATCAATTTTCTCTTTTTCACCCCTTTATGATTATTTGTTTGAATTGATAAAACGAAGTCAATTTCATATAATGAAAAGAAATACTATTTACAATTTTGAAATTCTTTAAATACACCCTTCAATCAATTAATATCATTATGTATCATTTATCCCATAATTTATATACTTTCAATTCAATCGAAAGTCACCAAAAACTACACCCTCTTTACAAAAAAATCTGGAACGTTCTAGACCTCTTTATGGTTTAATACGTAAGTTTAACGTATGCAAATGTTTCTTGTTGATTTCATTACAAGTTTTGTATAAACTGAATAAATTCAGTATTGAAATTTAAATAGAAAAATATCTTAAAATAAAATAGATCTGACCTGTGATATGTTGTTCGTGTTGCTGATCAACACCCTTACTGTCTTCAATCGAATACCAATGCTCTGTTTTGTTGAACCAATATTTGAGTACAGTTACCCCTTGTTTTCCAAAAATTACCTCGTGCTTCTTTGTTTTATATTTGTCTGCAAATGCTTTGAATCTCTTCCCTCAAATGCTTTAGACGCAAATCAGAATTGTGCCAAAATTCGATTAGAATTGTCCCCTTTGAATCCACTTAGAATTAGTACTTCTATATACCAGAAGTACTATTATTGACGCAGACTTGAATTGTCCAGAAATATACCACAAATTGTCGACGCCGATTTGAAATATTAAGAAATATACCAGCAATATAATTGTCGACACAAATTTGAAGTATTATATCGACCTAGATTTGAAGCCCTATCAATATAAATATTTAATTTAAATCAATTACCCAAATTCTACTCACGTTTTCTATAAAAAAAAAAACGGTAAAAACTCTTCGTAATTGTTGCACTATTATCACTGTAACATTAATTTGATATTTTATTATACTTTATTTATTTTTACACGTAACTTTCTGGTTAACAGTATCGTAGCTTCGACGTGCATTAGTTATGAACTGCCTTGTGTTATCACTGCTCTGTGTTAAATAGCCTTCCCTACTACATGTGGGCTGGGTTTTCAAGCAGTTCTGCCGATTATCTTAACCAACCAGGCCCTGTCTTCAACATTCCCTGCATTTTGAAGTGGCTTCTGATGTAATTAATTCGGATTTCCATGTAATGGTGTTTATGCTATTGATACCGTATTCTTCGTTATCTTTGCCATACGTTGTTTTGTATAGATATCGCCTTTTCGATAATTGTTCAAAATAAATGATGTAACTTTAATGCTGTTTTCGTTTGTGTAGTTATGCGTCTTTGAGACTGCGTTTTCTTATCAAGCGCTTATTGTTTCCGCGTAATTGCATAAAGCTTTGTTAGTTTTTATCTACTCTACTGCGTATTTGTTTTATAACTAATTAGAACATTTCTCAACGCGTATTTAATTACATTGTAACGTGCATTTTTGGTGGCCTAACATTTTTCGTCTACTTAATTCTTAAAATACATCGTTTTTGGATCGCGGTTTGTATAAAGTAAATACTTCCGCCTAGTTTTCAGATTGATATGCAAGTTGACTCGCCGGTATTAATTTTAAAAGATGGTTTAGTTGTAAATTGGAATACTCGTAAAATTACTTTCCACTTGTCGTTAATAAATAATCCCGCTGTAATTAATATGTGGATATACAGTCTAGGTAGGCGATCAGAAGTTGTACTAGTAGGATTAGATATAAACAAAAAAGGGTCGTGTTTTGTTCTTGCTTGCGAGATGTCAAAAAAATTAAGGGTAAGATACGGTTTTTCTGGTTGAACTAAGAGTGGTAGAGTTGGTGAAACTCGACGCACGTGTGTTCGAAGAACTTTCGACGTACGGCTTTAGTGCTTACGCGTGTCTAGTGATATTTAAACTGTGACCGACTACCGGTATACAAAAGTAGTGGTTGAAGTTCCTCGCTGCTTTTTGGATGGTTATGCAACTAATATATCTAGTTCCTTCGCGTGATAAGGTCCGCTGCTAACCCCAGTGAGATCAGTCAGTGTGATTAGGGTAAGTTGTGATAAGTTCCATCAACACCCTCACAGTCTAGGGTGCAGTGCTTCGTTAGTGTCAGACATCGTGGATCCCACACTGCAATGGCAAGGAAGCGGTACTGAAGAACTTTGTGTAAGTTGCACTATTTCCTATTTGTTCTTACTGTAAATATCTACCCGTTGTTTTGCAATATTCCTTGTCGTTCTGATACCTTTTCCATAGACTTGCCCGCTATTTAATAACAAAAAAAAAGGAAAGAACAATCAACCCTACTGAATGACTCAGAACAATTGTGCTTATCTACTTATTTATGTCTTTGCTAAAAATTTTACTAAATTACTTAGATTAATTATGTCTTACCTATTTATAAAGAACAATCAACCATACTGAAGGACTCAGAACAATTGTGCTTATCTACTTATTTATGTCTTTGCTAAAAATTTTACTAAATTACTTAGAGTGATTATGTCTTACCTATTTATATTTTTTTGTTACATTTTACCTGAATTATGTTTAATTGGTGGGTGATGAAACGTTTCTGCTGACGTATTCTTCCGAAACTTCCTTCCCAATTTAGTCTTGTCCATAAAATTCTCTATTTAAAATAAATTGCTATAATCCACGGGGTAATTAATTTAAACTTTAATTGGTTTTTAATGCAAAAGTGGTTGCGTTTTATATAAACTATTTGCTTTCACGTTTCAGTACGCAAAATTATTTATTAATTTTGGAGTTTTAATAACTTGATTGTAGTTTTAACATTCAAAAATGAAAGAGTTTCTAATATGAATCATTTTTACATTAAAAGTTTATCGGTATCTTAAATTTAATTGAAGTTTTAAAATTAGTTAACTTGCTATATTACATAATTATATAATAAGTATTATTTTACACAATTTAATTTTGATTGGCTTTATAAATAAAGATTTGTATTTGTACAGTGAACAAATTTCTGGATTTCCATTTTCGTCTATTATTTTTGTGGATTTATTTGTGGAATTTGGTTTAATGACGTTCGTGTCCAACTACAATTATTATTTTAATATATATAAGTGTTGATAATGACTTGTGTATAATTAGAGTATTCTTTAATGGAGGGTTTAAGGTAGTGGTAGGATGTGTATAACTTTTAATGCCTTTTTCGAGATTATTTTTATGTTGATCAAGGCTTGTTTAAATAATTGTTAACTATGTGTCTAAAGTTTAATAAATAAATATAATACAAATTGAATAAATAATACATTTTAGTGTCATTCTTAAATGAATGGATTTATGTACATAAAATTCTTGGATTTTATCTGTTTATCTGAATTGTCAAATTTAAAATTTGAAGTATTAAAATTCAAAATCATTTTGTATTTAAATTGATAATTGATATTTGTATAGATATGCACACAATTTCTTTTGTAGACGTTTTGTGTTTGTGACTGTTGTAGTGCATTACGTTCGGTGTTGTAGGATTGTGAGGTGTGCAATAATGTATATTTGTGATTGTGTATTAAAGGAGTAGAGAAAGAAGAAGATGAATTAAATATACATTTAGATGTTCTTGGTTATGTGTTTATGTACTAACAATTCTTGCATTAACTATTTATAATATTGCTCTAAAATTAAGAGATAGGTATAAATCGAACTTAAGCCATTAAATCAGTTCTTTTATTATTGCATTTTGATTTTGAAAGATATGACACATTCTAAGAACAATGCTTTTCTGTTTATCTTTTCAAATTCTAAAATTTAGATTTTCAAATCATTGATATAAAAGTTAATGCAAGAATTTGGTTATTTAATACGACTTTACTGTATATGTTATACGTTGTTTAGGCATTTGAGTTTGCCAATCTTTATGCAACTCTCATCTCTTCTTCTTCAACATCACATATTGCTATCAAAATATCAAATCATTGACGTACTACATAATACACATCTACATTCAATCGTAATCGCATAATGTATCATTCATCTACTACGTCATTGCTTCCATCAAATCATGCAAACTCTCCTACAAATCAGAATCTTGCACACTACAAAATCACTTACTTAATCATCAATTAAACTGACTTTTAATATTACATTAATTAGAACCTGATGAAATGCCTGAATAAACATTCTAAAAATTATATATATATATAAAACATATGCGGTACTGTTGACGGACGTTGAGTAGTTCAAATGAGAGTGGTAGAGAAATGGGCAGTTCTTGCGTCTGTATTCGTCCGAGGTGTCTATAATCCATAGTTTGTTCGTAATTTGGTCATATGTAAGGACAGCCTCTAGGTGGAACACTCGGGGCTGGTGACACAATGGACGTAGAAGCGGTTGATGCTGGAACAGTTAGAGCTGGTAGGAACGGCGGTATGGGGTCTAGATAGTCCTTGCTGAGATGGGAATTAACATAACGTCTGTAGGAGGTAGGAGAGCGACAGATTTGACTGAATGACCGAAACGATGGCAGCTGTAGAAACGGGTAACTGCGACTAAGTTCCGTGTTCTGTACGGACTTATGGCCAATAAACACATGGGAGTTGGTGGTGAGAATGGATCTGTGTTAGAGGGAAACATTAAGAATAAGATTATAGGTATGATCAGTTTTGGGGCGACGAATGGCTTTAGAGATTTAGGATTTGAATGAGTCTTCCAGAATAAGTAGATCTATTGAGTTCTGGTGATATATTAAGGTGAGGGCATTAGATGAAGGAATTTCTTTGTCATCGTCAAATATAATTAATTAAGACAATTTAGCTTTGGGAAGGTGAATGCTATAGGTATTTTGAGAACGAGGAAATGAAGTTTACTTCAGTTGGTTTATTGGTACGTATTGTTACCGAGGATTTTGTGGACCGGATATTTTGAACGTTTAAGTTCGATATGGAGGGGTGGAGCTTGGTAATTACCTCAAGGAATTCGTTAGGGATGGTGTAGTGGCAGATGGGTTTTAATGTTATTATTTTGGGGGGGTCTGGTTAACGGGGCGGGTTATGATGGTGGTTTTAGTGTGGTTGCGGCTGTGTAAGTGAGTGTTTGTGCGTGTCGTGTGCTATCAGTGATATTTACTTTAACAGCTTGCTGTATCTAAGCATAATTTTCTGAGTTTAGCTTTTTTGATGTTAAACCATTGAACAGCATCGCTGGCGATCAATGAAAGTTATTCAAATTTTTGTAAAATGAAGTTTGCGTTGCCACTATTGACCTTGTTGTTGTCTTTATATACATATTCGGCAAATTCTCGTTATAAAAATCAAATTTCTAGTATGGTCGGTGGGTCAGCAATGTTCACCTCAGTAATTTCATCATCCCTTGTCCTCTTATAAGGGTTAGAACCAATGGACGAAGACTTCGATCCTGGATTTTGTGGCGGAGGAGAGCGGGTTATTCTTTCAGTTCATGTAAACGGGGCGAGTACTTTTACCGAAAGATGATGGGACAATTTGGCTAGTCTGGATGCTTTGTTTCTTCGGGCTGTTGGTTGCCGATTCTTCTTAATCTAAATTCATTATTAATTCAAGTTCTTAATTGTTGTGAATAGATAAGTTAACACCTATGCAACGTTATAGAGTCCGATGTGTGATATGAGGTTCTAATTTAGATGTACGGTCTGCGATTGTTTGTTTTAAGAAACAGTTTATTTGGTTCCCTTAAGGGATCTGAAGGACTAGGACGCAACCCTTGCGGTACTCAGTGGTTGATTTGGTTGTGCTTTGGTTTGTATGAATGTTGATTCAGTTCCGTTTGCGATTAACGAGTAATAACTTGGGAAAGACTTACTCCAATTGCTTTATAAGTATTACGCTATTATAACACACTAAATACTGTTATTTTTAAGAATTCAGTTCAACAGGAAATTGCTGCACTTCTGAAAATTGCTTAGTATTCCGAGCACACGATTAACACGTCCGTTTTCGGCGCCGACAGAATGATTTGGGAAATATGTCGCGATCAGCCCAGCTCCCACAAAAGTGCTTAGCGCGGGTTATTTTGATTTAGTCGGGAAGTTGAGCCGTGGAACGTGAAATACGAGGTGAGCTTCAATACAACTGGCGGCATTCTTTGGCGCAGCCGCAACAGATTCCATTTAGTCCGTGCTGCTAAATAAGTTGAGATGATCACGATCAACTCCACGCGAACGAATGGTATAGTGCCGGTCATTTTGAGGCAGTCCCAAATCGGCGCTATGAAGCGTGGAACGATATGAGATTGACGGTGCAACTAGTCAGGCGGCTTCGTGGATCAGGCAGGTTCGCGTATGACTGCTGATCCTAATATCCCGAGTTTGATTCCTGACACGGGCCGCTTGAAAAATGTTACGCGAACATTTTTCACAAAATTTTGCCCTCGTTCGGATGAGAGGTAAAATATAGGTCTCGTTTGTGAGTGTTGTCACGCACGTTAAAGATCTCTACCTTGCTTGGAACAGCAAGGGTTCGGCAAAATTCCAAATTTTCCAGGTAAAAAACTCGCTTCTTGGCCAATGTAGGGTACATCTGGTTGCCAACATTTCGACACTCGAGAAATTCAGTCCCGTAGGGGCTGGCTACAACTTCTAGTTCTTTTTATATATCGTTATAGAGTTTCTACTTAAGTTGTTCAAGTTTAGCGTACTTTTTCTAACAAACGCATTGTTTTTACAATTGCGTACAATTGCTACATTTCCTGTTGTGTGCAGTCTATATTTGTTTTCAGAATCTATCGATTTAATTTTTAGACTAAGACTAATATAATTCATATAACAATTGATAAGGCAACTAAGACTGTCGTAGTTAGTTCATCTTACATATATGCTCAACAGTATTCAAATATCAATAAAGGTAACGATGCCTGTACGAAATAGCGAAACTATTGATTAGTTTTTGTAATACTCTGAAGACACGCTCACGAAGATACTGTTATTTTATGATCAGTGCACTAATTTGCAAGTCAAATTGCTTGAAAGAAGTAAAGAATCGACCTTCCTTTGCTTTGAACATAACATCTTCTTCTTATGCAATTTGGTATCGTGTTATGAAAACGCGTGTAGAGTACTATAAAACACCATCCACATTCAACTATTATTTAATATGAAGATTAATTAGCGTAAAATTATATATTGCTGTATGGGATCAATGTACAGAAGAATGCGGTAAATGAGAGCTATCGTGCCTGCACGAATACCTAAAACAGTTGCAATATTAGCCAAATATTTATAATTTTACACGGAATTAATTAGTTGTTTGAATGTATTAATTTAAGTTCGATATATATTTGTGAAACGGTGACACTTATAATTAGGATGGTAAGTAAAGCTGTCTCCAAGTAGGCGTGTTAACGCCACTTTTATAGAATCTATTAGTAGACAGCCGTCTCCAACGTCTTAATAAAGCAGGTTTCGACACGACAGGTTATATGTATGACATAGCTACTGCGGTAGTTTGCAAATTTGAGCAAGTGCTCTGTAGTTTGATTCCAACACCAGTGAAGACTACGGAGCACTGGTGCTTCGATAATTCTCTAGCCATCAACCCCAATAAAACGGGGCTGGTGCTTTTTTCTAATAAAATGAAGTTTGGTGACTAGACTGTCTATACTCTTTCAAACTCCTTTGCTTCTTTCAGTAGAGATCAAGTATCCGGACATCATTCCTGACAAGAAGTTGAATTGGGCCATACATCTACCACCCGAAGGTCAACTTAGTGTTTTGGCATTGTAAACGTGCCACAGGCAAACTTTGTGGTTTTCTACCAAAGGCTTTCCTGTGACCATACTCCACGGTAGTATGACCAATGTTGTACGCTTTAGTCTGGTGACACAGGACCAAGCTAGCAAATCCAGCTAAAGCGCTAACATACATTCAACGATTGGCCTATCTAAGGATCGTGCGCGCAATGCGATCCACACCCATGGCAGCTTTAGAAGCCATTTTAAGCCCTGCTCCGTTAGACGTGCATATGGATGAGATAGCTCTGAGGGCAGCACTTTAGTTGCGGTTCAAAGGTCTATTAATCGATAAGGGCGGCGGGGATAGACATCACAACATACTACGGAAGGTGTGCTACACGTCTTTCCTGGGAGGAATCGTGGACTCGATTGCACCCACAATCACTTTCACGAAGCGCTTCGTAACACTGAAGATGCTTCCCCAACCGAAATCTTCATCTACGCAGATGGTTTCAAAACAAATAAAGATACTAGAATAGGTATCATTTCTGATAACTTAGACCATTATGAAACTGTCACACTGGGAGAGCTGACAACTGTCTTCCAAGCAAAAGTCATAGCCAACCTGTACGGTGCTAACGCTATTCTGTAACATAGAATCTAAAATAAACTATACGCATTATGAGCGATAGTAGAAGAGCTTTTCTAAGCCTATAAAAGCAGAAGCTCCTCTCAGGGGTGGTACTACAATGCCATTGCTTCATTGATCTTGTTTATAGCACTAATGTTCTTTGACTGGTTTGAGCCATAGGGTATTCCGGAATACAGGCAATGAACCCACAGGCGCTCTGGCGAGACAAGAATCGGCTGAGGGTTTTGCTGGCACTCAGCCATTGGTTACTATATCTCCATCCGCGGTGTTCTCTAAAATAAGGCAGTAACCAACCGCCATCATAAGCACATGTTGTCCCCTACTACAAAAATTTGTATTAGGTCTCCCATGACTTAAATCGAACAATTTGTCATATGCTTGCCGAGACGGAAACTACGGCTACCCTTACACAACGAGTTTGCAAAGAGTGTAGTACAAGAACGTCCATGATTGGGTCGTGATGCAGTTCGGTATTGTAGCTCTTATAATTTAAGGTCTGGGCATAGCGAATGAACGTTAAAATTTGTATTTCAGTTTGTTTGTAAAGTTATTTGTGTTTTAATTTGTATCAATTAAAATTATAATGCGAACGTCTCTTGTATTCAGGAACAACGCAACGACAACACCCTTAAACGTAACAACTGAGCAAAAAGGTGTTATAAAATCAATTTTGTGTTCAAAGTTTAAAGCATTAAGAAACTGTTGTGCCTGAAATTAATTCAAGGCTCCTGAGATCAGAGGTCAGATTACCTTTAAAAATTTTTGTTTTTTATCAGCATTTTGTATTTAATAATTTTATTGTGAGAAATTTTAACTTTAAGAGTTAATTAATTTAAAATATCACTTAGAGAATTATTTATATTGCAAGGGGACTATTTACACGTATCTTTCTAAAAGGTATACTTTTAAAGAAATAAGCACGGTAGTGAGAGTACTCGACACTGGAAGTTCTATATAACAATATTTTGAGTGCAAATTGAAACTTTGGTAATTATTTTTGTCATTAATACTGCATTAATTTTCAATGTTCTTTATATTATTATTATTTCTAAATATTCGTACACTAAAAATTTTAGCAAAGAGTAGAGTGGCTTACGGGTTGCAGTGTACTAAAGAGCCGAGCTATAGGTTTAACCAAATTAGCAAGAAAACTGAGATACAAATTCACAAAATGGGAAATTATTCGCAATTGCAGAAAGCTAAAGGACAATGGATTGATGAAAAGTGTGAAGAGGTAGAAAGATGGAAATAGGAAAAACAGACGAAACATACAAACTAATTAGAATGAATTTAGGGATATTAAACCATATAGCAAAAATATAAATTGCGTGGGAGGAAACATCATCATAGAAAATGTAGAGAAAGTGATGAAATGGCAAGAATACAAAGGGAATTTATATGTACCACAGGAATCAGACATTGAAAAGGATGATGGGATATGCTATACTTAGAAGTGAGTCTGAAACATAATAAAGCACCGGGTATAGATAAGCTGCACCCAGAAACTCTAAAAGCAGCTGGACAAGCAGTAACAGAACGTCTCTTCCAACTTGTAAGTTATAAGTTTGCGACAGGGGAAATATCCAAAGATTTCAAACGTAATATTATAGTCACTATACAAAAAAAGATAGGTACGGATAGATGTGAAAACTTTCGAACAATAAGTTTGAAAGCGCATGTGTCAAACATATTAACTAGAATTGTACAAAGAGGGATGAAAAGAGGCTGAAGAAATACTAGGAGAAGATCAATTTGGGTTAACGGGAAAACACGGCAGACCATTTTAGATTTAAGGGTGTTAATGAAAAAAACAATAGAAAAAAGAGAAAACGTGTATATAGGGTTTGTCGATCTGGAAAAAGCATTCGACGATGTAAAATGGGAAAAAGTGTTCGAAATACCCAAAAAGGTTGGAATGAGCTATAGGGATAGACGACTATTACATAGCTTGTACAAAGAGCAAACAACGGTAATAGAATTAGAGCAGGAACGTAGAGAAGTAAATACTAGGAAAGGGGTTAGACAGGGATGTGATCTAGCCCCATTAATGTTCAACAAAGATGGATAAACTAATGACGAAAAAAAAAGTAACTGTACTTAAACATGATGATTATTATACGCAACTTCAGGTATTGGTTGGGCAATATTCTTGAATAATGTTAATTGTGTGAAAGGATTTACTGGAAAACTATCAATTTGGCAAATGTCTAAGTGTTGGGGAATCTTGTCAGCCACAGGCTGCCTAACCCCCTTCACGGAATCTCGGTGAAATAGGGCATAAAATTAGAAAACAATAGAAGGGGAATCGCGCTGTATACAGGCTGTGTGAGAATTTCAAGGAACTGTGTAAGCTAGCGCAGAATATAAATAAGTGCAGGTACGTGTTCAACCAGTTTTGAGACTGAAAACCTAATGACGAAAAAATAAGCGCGGATAAATCTGATGATTATTATAAACAACTGCAGGTGTTGGTTGTGAAATATCTGCAATTAATGTTGACTGTGCGATAAGATATATTGGAAAAATATTAGATCGACAAATGTTCAAGTGCTGGGGGAACTTGGCAGCCACAGGCTGCTTACCCCTCTTCACAACCTTATATGTGATTTTCCAATGCTCCATTCGAAGGTACTACATTGGCCAGAAAGCGAGTTTTTTTTACCTGGAAAATTTGGAATTTTGCCTGGAAAATTTGGAATTTTGCCGAACCCTTGCTGTTTCAAGCAAGGTAGGGATCTTTAACGTGCGTGACAACACACACACGGGATCTCCATTTTACCTCTCATCCGAACGAGGGTGTACTTTTGTGAAAAATGCTTGCCTAACATTTTTCAAGCGGACTGTGTCGGGATCCGAACCCCCTCTTCACAACCACTGAATGTCGGGTATATAACTGTAAAACAATAGAAGGGGACCGAACTGCATCTAACAAGGAAGAACAACGCCTGCGATGAAAGACAACAAACATAGAAATAAGAAGAAAATTGTTGAAAGCATATGTGTGAAGCACAGCACAGAACGCCTATGAAATACGGGCAGTAGGAAAAGCAGACAGAAAAGTGGTATCAGCCTTTTGGAATGTTGTGCTTCAGGTGTATGAGGATGATAGCATGAACAGGTAAAGTTAATAACAAGTAGGTTATAGCAATAGTAGGGGGAACAAGGATATCTGTGGAAAAAAATAGGAGAAATAGAAGGACAGAAAACGTTCTAAGGCATTTTTGGGGAATACTATGGGATATATTACAAGCAGAGATAGGCAAAAGGAGGTAGACGTAGACCTAGATCAGATAGTGATAGAGGCAGACTGTGCAAATTTCAGGGAAATGTGAAGGTTAGTTCAGAATAGGAAGCGTATTTTTGTGAAAAATGCTCGTCTAGCATTTTTCAAGCAGACCGTGTCGGGAATCGAACCCGGGACCTTGGGCGTAGTAGTCACACGCATACCAACTATACTGTAACGTTTCGCATATAGACAATTACCAAACTGCTATAGGTTCGATGCATTGCCGCGATCCAGGCGTAAATATGTAGTCGACTTGTTTATCGATTCGCGCCGTCATGCTCGTGGGGTTCAAGGCGTCTGCCCGATGTACTTGATCCATTCTTGTATCAGATGTAGTCAGCTAAAGACGAATATTAAAAAAAATGTGGTAGGAAGTTTCCCTACCAAGATGTCTCGAATAAAATTCGATTCGTGGGAGAGACACGTCGCTTGGTGTATGAAGAGGCCATAGTTATATTGAAGACAATCAGCAAGATAAACAAGGTCTATAAAACGGTTCGTAAGCATGACAATATGGCGTCTTTATAGAGAATAATTTATTTGAATTTTTAGCAAGCAGTTTCATCTATAAGTTTCACCTTTAATAATAAATATATAATGGATTCCTGAATTGATTAACATAATTTTGGGCCGTATGGAAGTCGATAAGCTTTGGAGATGTCGATCCATTCGTTAGTAATGTAATTACGTTGGCACGTGGCTGCAATCTGCAGGTGTTGTAAGTGTTGAACACTTCCTTTCGGTGAGTGCGCTATTATTTGTTGTAACAAACATCGACCCAAACAAGAATTAAGCTGATTGAGTAACGTTGTCGACTTAGAGGATAAGTAATTTTCTAAATGATTTTTACAAATTCAATACATTTCTGATAATTAAATATATTAAATTTTTCTGTTAAACGATTTTAAAATTGTAGCATATTTTCATATACTAAGGTATAAAAGCTTTCTTATTAAAATAAATTATGTGTCACTAAATACATATAAGATAATTTGCTTAACGATTTAAAAATAGTTTTAGTGTTTTTGAATACAGAATTAGAAAGTTTTCCAGTAAAAATAAAATCACTTTATTTAGAATATGTTAGATAATCTGGCTAAATTTTTTTTGTATTTCTTGTTAAATTTAAATAGTCGATTAAGGCACATCTTGGTTTAACATCTGCCAGATAAACATCTGGAGTTGCATGTTTACTCAAACAAGTCAAATGTATGTTGTACAAATGAATTGTATGATAAGCTAATCTTGACTTATCCTTGTGAGCCGAGAACAAAGATCTTTGCTTAAAGCATTTGTTTAATGTAATGAAATAATTTTCTTTGATGGGCTTCACCCATTAACAATCGCTAGGTTTGAAGCGTTCGCTCAATGTAATGAGATATTATTTTTATGATGGGCTTCACCCACTAGCAACTGCTAATTTGTCAATTCAATATCGATAAGACCTTTCACTTCATGTTCTTATAATTTTGATTGTCTTTAATTTATTTTATTTATTTTTTTGTATATACAAGAACTTCAAATAACTTCATTACATATCTGTAAACTAAGGTAATAGTTTTATTTCTGGAACTTCTAGCTACAAGGTATAAGCGTATAAGAAACAGTTATGTTGTTGAGTATCTATCTTTAGGCATAAGTTAATTCCCTTAAGGTTTATCTACGTCTTTCCTTAAGAAGATTATTTTTTTTGTTTATGTGTTTGACGAAGTGGCGCCCTAAAATTGTACAAAGACAGGTTAATTAATAGAAAAGACTCTCTCCCCCATCTCAAGCCTCCGCAGGGATAAACCCCGAGACCAGTCCGCGAGCTTATATAATTCTTTTTGGAAACACTGCTTGGCTCTATGTCATCTTAATTGAAGCCACCCTCTGCATAATACTAACCAAAAAGTTAAAAAAAAAATTATAACAATACCACGGAGTCGCCCTGTGCAGATAAAACTGCAGTTTTGCTTATTCAGACGATAATTTAATACTTCTTCATTAGATCAAAACAAATGTGGTACTGATGTTACTAAATATTTTGTTTCTTAAAACTACTTATCTTATAACACACTTCAGGCAATGTCTAATTTCTAGGATATGTATACATCATTGTAATGTGGGTAATATATGTATCTATTCCGCATATACTGTTGAAATTTGTCAACAGGTGTCTCAAAATAAATCTTAATATTACAGGTTTATTAACTTTATACCATAATATGTAAATATGTCTGAATTTAGGACGCTGTCAGAATTTAGGTCGCTTACCTTATTAGGACTGAAATATCGCACTCTCAATTCGATTTAGTGATGGATAATAATATCAAAAATTAGGTCTCAGTAGTCATAAAGATGATTAAACGACTTGGTAAGTGCATATAAGTGGGCGGATGTCATTTTCAACGCCTACTATAATTTATGATACATCTTTTTGGATTTTTTTTAGTTTTGTTATAATATTGACTAAAGCAGGGCCAACTGTATTCAAAATGTATTGTGCTGCATGGACCAAGCGTGTAGAAGATTAATGGAAAAATATTTTAATATTAGTAAATATAACAGAAAAACAATTTCTTCAAATTAATCATTAACGAATAATTTTGCCTAGCATGGAGAAAGTAATTCGAGCATAGGGGATCGAAATCAATATATAAATTGTTGGTTATTTTGCAAAAAGACAAGCCCGTGACCGGTTGAAGCGATATTTTTTCGAATGGGCGCTAGTGAAACGAAGTCTTCCGACATAACTAGGGGTGTATTCCTTGGGTAGAGCTATGAGAAATGGGGGGGTAAGTCGAAATCTGTTTGTATGTCAAACTTAATCTCAGATAAATAGGCGCCACCAAGTCCGGACTTATATATATATATGGCATGGCATATTTCTAAGGGAGGACGTGGAGACCCAAAGAAAAAAAGATCGCCTTCGATGACAAAAACCTGTCTTAATAAAATAAGACGCTGTTCCTGTAAGAAATTATAATAGTTAGGTTAATAAAAAAAGGTGGAACAATATTTGTGTCCCGCAAATATACATAAAGAAATAGTGAAAAGATATTTTCTATATAAAGTTGGCATCAAAATTCTACTCTTAAAGATGTTAGCTTTCTGTGGTTAGGTTTGATCATATTTGATCAAAATAAAAAACTTTAATCTTGAACCAATAATTTACTAAAAAGAATCTCTTTTAAAATAAAATGCAATGCAACAAAATTTAATAAATAATTGAATTACTTCGTGAATTTTAAATTAAGGTTTATCAAAATTATTCATAATCAAACATTTTACAGTATATTGTAAACTTGTTACACAAAGATACTCCAACCCGTGCAGATCTGTTCAGGCAGATACATTTAAAAATGTTACTACTCAAGTTATTCCTTTTTAAGTTACTTGTACTAGTTTTAGTTTCAAAAAAAAGATCACAAAAATATTCTTATTTACATAAGATGTGCTAAAGCTGTTCGAAGCATTTGCTTTCAAGAACGCATCTGTCAGCAGTATACTACAGAAAAATAAGCGACGTCAGTAACACCTGTTGTTGTAACTAACGAATTATACTGAACCACGCGTGTTGTTTCTTAAAACATCAAATTAGTGAATTTTTAATTTCGACACTGGAAATTCCAGCTCAGCAATAGTTCAAACTTTCATAATATTCAAGCATTTACACATAAGAACAAATTACCGTGTTTCTAATTTGAAACACAAAAAATTACTTAAAGCTAACTACGAACCAAAAACTGCTTTTCTCGCCTAGATGAGGTACTTGTTATATCATGCGATGTTTACTGCATGTAGTATAAACCCAGCTCATCCTAAACAGCTTCTACCACATGGAGTTGTTCCAGGTGTAGAATTAAATACGGTCACAATACATTCGTCAGCTGCTGCAATATGTTGAATCACGCTGCCTTACCAAAGTAGCATCTTTACGCTGTGTAACAGAGTGGTCTTCTTTAAATTGGTTAAACTTTCCATCTTCTAAGTTGCATTTTACACGTCGTATAACAAAGTGGTTTTAACAAAAGGGATTGAATTTCCTATCTTCTAAGTTGCATTTTACACGTCGTATAACAAAGTGGTTTCAACAAAAGGGATTGAATTTCCTGTCTTCTAAGTTGCATTGTTCATGTCGTTCGTGCGCTAAATAAAATATCTCAATTAAACAAATTAATAACGTTCATACGATACCAACCGCTATTCAAAGATGTGTCCCGACTCCTCAAAATTTATACGCAAATTGCCGGCCTGAAGTCTCTGGTACATCTTATCTCTTCCTCCACGTATGGCCGACTGATTATCAAACTCGCTCGGGCGACCGGAGCGTCCAAGGAGGAGGTTGTCAAACCGAAACGCGCCTGCGAATAGCTGTAGAAGACACAGATATTCAACCACAAATAGAATACCAAAGTACGATGCTACTTTAACGTATTACCTTAGTTGTTAAATGTATTTTACCATTATTTTAATAAAAGTGTTTTATTATTCTCGCACTTTGATGAAGGGATTTATTAATCAAAAATAAAATTGTTACACGGTTTCACTGTTCTTGCAGATCATCAGACGGACGCATATCTTTTTGCAAAACAACCAACTAAGTTCTAAAATAATACACAAATTAAAGTGTATCTATAGTGCAAATATTTCTCATGCGCTCTCTATACTCGAGAATAAGCAACTAACTATCGAAGACTGTTTCCCATCTCCGACGTGATAGTGTAGATGGCATTGCCAGACAAAATTTAAATAGCTAGTCAAAAGACAAGATGAAAATTAAATAAACAAATGACCTGTTTAATTGGAAACGGATTGGTTTCCGTCGACCAACTTCCTCGATTAGCACTGGGTGCAGTACCTTCTTAGAAGGTCCACCAGTGCTAGGTAGGTAACAGGTCAATTGTTTATTTAATTCAAATTAAAGGTTAACAATTAAATAAACATTAACCTAAAGAAGGCCAGTAATTATGTATCGTAATAAGGAATACAATATTTAAAAGTTTTACACGCCGAGCTTTAATTTCAGAAAACTGTTGGGCTACACTATGGATATTTAATGCATCTAGTTTTTCGACCCAATAGATATCATTGTCAGGTCAATTTAACGTTGTAACCAAGGTAACTCTTGATCAAGCTTAGAAAACGATCACGCAGCTGAAACAGGTAGCGTCAAAGTTATTCTTAGAGCAATTAGTGTATTGGGAAAATAATTTTGTAGATAATTTTGTACGAAATAACGTAAAACTTCAAAGGGCCAATATTATTTGTTGAACTACAACTAAAAAGAGTATTTGTTTCTTCGAATAGTTATATTCCATCGATATATTTCTCATTCTTGTCAGTTAATACTACTTCTAAGTGTAGGCAGTGTTTCCTCAAATCTGATTCAATTTTTTTTTTATTCCGGTGTGCCGTAGAGAAATCCAATCGAATGTTCATTAAGTAGTGCAAATCGTTCTTGTAGTGCATTAATGGTCGTATCTAAAATAGCGAAATAAAAATTCACTTTAAAATTGTTTTTTGGGTCATTTTGCTCCTAATCTCCACGCTGACAATCAAAATGTATCTTTTTTTTTGACGTCCAACAGTTTTCGGTAAAGAAAATGCGGCATCTGTTTAGCTTCCTGAACAAATTCTTCGATCTGTCATTTATTCGTTTTCGCTTGAAATTCGCTATTATTTTATTCAATAGTTCCAAGCACTTTGTAATATTATTAGATATTTTTTAAATAGCTTACTTGCTGTATTACATTCTACTTTTTTCCAGGTGGAATAAAAAGAATAGATGCACGACAGGGTTTAAATAAATTACCCTGGCACAACTAAACTCGACTGTTTTTGGTTGCGGAGGCTGCAAAAGACTTAAAAATCTCAGGGGAAAGATAAAGAGATGTTGAAAAGCTATAACCTTGTAAAGATGAAACGCAGATGTGTGGAATAGAAATGCTTCAGTACTTTATTATAATAAATTGAAATTTTAAAAATTCGTTCAGAAAGAAAAAAATTATTGTAATATGACTTTGGACATAAGTCAAATGTGATGTATAATCATAAAGCTTTTTGTTTGATTATACTATTTTTAAATCAATTACTTGTTGGCTTTAAGTCATATGCTCTTTCGTTCGTAAAGTTAAGTCTACATTTCATGGTGAAATACAAGTTTAACAGATAACGTTAGTTTGAAAAATATACTGTTATGAAGGTTTGAAAAATATACTGTTATGAAGATAACAGTGGTAATAATTCTATAATAATTATGAATCGGCAAAGCACTTGTAAAAGGTTAAGTATATCAAACATTTTTAAAAGCAACTAGATAACTAACCATTTCATGAAACCTTTGATTTTACAAACCGTTTCAGGTAATTGGGAAATGCACGTAATGACACAAACAGCATTACTTTCGTAATATAATATTCATCACAACTAATTCGGAAAAGTGTTAAACTTACTTTTCACCATTTATATTAATCAATAAATTAAAACCACTCTTTACAGTAAGATAACTAAATAGTAAAAATTGTTGCGCATCTGTGTTTACTGGCATATGGTCTACACAGTCACCTGACATACTTGAACCAAAGAAGTAAAGCTTGGCAAGCTCACCACTATAAAAATTTAAATAGCTTAAATGTTACATTAGGCGTACATGAAAGCGATTAGGTGTGCATTCCAGCAACTTCCATCCTACAAAAAAAAATTTACTTATTCCATCCCAAACTATAATTAAAGCATAGTCACTCTAACGTAGAGCGAGCTAAGACTAGGAAAGACTTTAAAATGAAATTGTGCGAGAAAAAATCTACACGGGCTAACAAAAACTATTAAATTATATCTGAATATATCTTACCACAATTAACCTTAATGATGAGCCCTTAGGTATTGATGCAAGTATAATTTCTTTACTATTTTTCCTATTGAAATATTTTTAAGAAACACTAAAGACTTAAAGGATATAACATATCCTCTAAAGAGGACATGTAAGACATTTTGATCTGGCTGTTAAACGAGAAATGCTCACAAACAGCAAGTTAAACAATTTTTAATGAAGAAAGGAAACAACTCTCAATATTGTTGTATATGAGTTAGATTTAACTGCTAATGAATTAAAAAAAAAACATTTTTAAAAAATAATAGCACGACCAAATTTATAAGCTGAACTAAAATATAGAAAATAAATGTATAAGAATTATGAGCATGATTCTTTATTTAAATAAAGTGTATTTTGTAAGAGAGAAACTAACCGCGTATAGGAAACTTTGCTAGCACCCAAACAAAGAATTTTATTTAGTACTATGAAGCTTAATTGTAAAATAAAACTCACATAAAAATACAAATTTGGAGAGTGTATCCAAGAGATTTACGAAGATGTAACTTGAGGTTGCCGCAGGAAGAATGTCACGTTACAATATTAATATGCAACTGTATGTCATACCATATTACTATAGAACATACAAATTTAAAAGTTTCAATTTTTTACATATACATGCTGCCTGGTGACGAGTTTTAATGTATGTACCAATGTCATCTGAGATCGTGATTAATACTTCCCATATTGTTTCCAAATCGTACCTCAGGGGACGTATCGAATCTATCCTACAATCCCATGGTGTGTCAGACAATTCTCTTGAGGTGAAGTTATTGATGTGCTTCTTCAAAACATATCAACTTTGAGTTGAAGATGCAAGAATACGTGAAGTTTCTGAACAATACCAAAAAAAAAGAAAATGAACAGTTTGAAAACTTATATTAGCTGCATCGCTTACGACCAAATTTAAACGGTGAGATGTGCATTGAACAAAAACGCTTAGGGTTAGAATCTAAAATCCTTTTTGTAGCCCATTAGGCTTCTTTTTCATATTTAACTCCTTGTCATATCCCTAACCACAATCTAAACTTAGAGATTGTATATGTTCATGAATCTCCTGAAATAGATTTTTGATTCGGCAACACCCTAGGAAAGGCTCACGATTTCCTACGGGCTTTGAGTGAAAATTCAAATTAAGGAAACCGGCTATAGTTGTTAAGTATTCCCGAATTCCTTTGTCTGGTGTGCGGTTTAAAATTATTTAGTAATATATAGCACCTGCTAGTAACTTTAGTATATGATTTTTAATTTCATGGATTAGCAAAGCTATCATCTCTTTCCAATTGTGTCACCTAAATATGTAGGCATGTATTGGTTAGTTTCTTTAGATGTTTGAATTCCACGAATGTGTTCATATATAATTGAATCAAAATTTGATATTGTTTCTTTCTATTGCTTTTAATGTCAGTTGTCCTGTTGAAACAACTGACTTAATCCACCACAAATAGCTAAATTTTGCTTAGCTAGAAATTATATAACATACATAAATCGCAGTATTACATCATACCAGTGCTTTTTTCTCGATCAAAAAGTTTTTGTCCTTGGTTATTAATTATGGTTTTGCTCTTTAAAGCAAGTGCCAGATTTGTAAATGTTTGAAAATTATTATTGTGCATTTTATTCTTTCATGGTGCAATAACAGGAGAGATAAACGTTGCCAGTCATTTGTTCCGGTTTCCGCAAAAGTATTGTTTTTTGAAGTAAATAACTTGTAGTAAAAGTAAAATACACAATATTTAGACACTTGATACAAAGTCATCATCATTAGGTCTTCAGTACTGGAACTGGTTAGACGCATACCCTCATTGTTTCCTATTCCGAACTAACCTACACATTTCCCTGAAATTTGCACAGTCTGCATCTATCTCTATCTGCGTGCAAAGGTCTCTTTTTCTATTCTGTTTGTAATATATCCCGTACTATTCTTCAAAAATGCCTTAGAACGTATCCTACCGTTCTATTTCTCCAATTTTTTTTGTTTCCTCAGATATCTTTCTTCCTCTATTATTTCTATAATCTATTTGTTATTAACGTTGTCTGCCCATGCTATCATTCTTATACATCTGAAGCACAACATTCCAGAAAGTTCCTATCTCTTTCTGTCCGCTTTTCCTACTGCCCCTACTTCATAGACGTATTTTGCTGAGCTCCACACATATGCTTTGACCAATTTTCTACTTGTCTCTATGTTTGTTGTATTTGAGTATTGTTAGATGTAGTTCGGTCACCTTCTCTTGTTTTACAGTTATATATCCTATGTCTCCGATGTTCAGTGGTATGTGAAGAGGGGTTAGCAGCCTGTGTCTACCAAGTTCCCACAGCACTTGAACATTTGTCGAATTAATAGTTTTTCTAATATATCATTTCGCACAATCAACATTAGTTGAAAATATTTTACAACCCACGCCTGTAGCTGTTTATAATAATCAATAGGTTGAAGTGCACAAATTTTTTCGTCATTAGATTCTCCGTTTTGATACTAGTTGGACGCGTACCTCCACTTATTTATGTTCTGAGCTACTAGCCTACACAGTTCCCTGAAATTCCCACAACAGCCTATGTACACCTCGGTTCCCCTTCTATTATTATCTAATTATATGCTCTATTTGACCGAGATTCAGTGGTGTATGAAGGGCTGAGTGTTGTCACGCACGTTAAAGATCCCCACCTTGCTTGGAACAGCAAGAGTTCGGCAAAATTCCAAATTTTCCAGGTAAAAACTCACTTCCTGGCCAATGTAGTACCATCGGGTGGGGCATTGGAAAAATCACATGTAAGGTGTATGAAGGGCGTTAAGCAGCATGTGGCTGCCGAGGATCCCCCAACACTTAGACATTTGACAAATTAATAGTTTTCCAATAAATACCTTCGTACAATTAACATTAGTTGAGAATATTGCAAGACCAATACCTGTAGTTGTTTATAATAATCATCATGTTTAAGTACATTTATTCTTTTCGTCATTATTTTTTTCATCTTGGGACTGGTTGGACGCGTACCTCCATCGATTTCTATTCTGAGCTAGCATACACATTCCCTATAATTTCCCACATCCTTCATCTTTCACTATCTGTGTGCAATAGTCTAATCTAGGTCTACCTTCACCGCTCTTTTTTAATAACTCTGCTTTTAATATAATCCGTACTATTCCCTCATGTTTTAGTATGTGACCTATCATCCTATCTCTCCTATTTTTAACTGTTTTCCACATATTTCTTTCTTCCCCTGCCATGTCTAGCACTTCTTTGTTTTTAACTTTGTCTGTCCATGATACCTTCATCATACGTTTGTAGCACCACATTTCAAAGGCTTCTACCTTTTTCTTGTCCGCTTCTTCTACTGTACAGGCTTCACAGCTGTACAGTGCTGTGCTCCACACATATGTTTTAAGCAATCTTTTCCTTGTTTCTATGTTTGTTGTCTTTGAACGCAGTAGTTGATTTTTCTTGTTAAATGTAGCATCACCTTGTGCTAATCTTTGTTTTGTATCTTTTGTGCTTTTCCCATCTTGCATTATTTGATTTCCTAGGTAGCACAATCCTTAACCTCTTGTAAGTTCTCGTTACCTATTTGTATTCTTGTTTTTGGTTTATTTTCCCTCCTTTGCATACTAGTACTTTAATTTTATTTTTGTTAATTTTCATACTGTAGCTCTCTGTTAAAACTGCTTCTAGTTCATTAAGAGCAGATTTTAACTCTTCTTTGCTAGATGCAAATACCGCTATATCGTCTGCAAATCTAAGCATATCAATCTTTTGTCCCTGCATAGTAATTCCAAATGTCTGCCTGCATTTAACAGTATTCATTGTCTCTTCTATGTACAAGTTAAATATTAATGGGAATAGGGCACATCCCTGTCTCATCCCCTTCTTAATATTTACTTCTGTACGTTCCTGCTATAATTCTATTACGGCTGTTTGCTCTTTGTATAAGCTATGTATTATTTGTCAATCCCTATAACTCATTCCAATCTTTTATGGGTATTTCGAACATTTTTTTCCATTTTACATTGTCGAATACTATTTCCAGATCTACAAACCCTATCTACACGCTTTCCCCCTTTTCTATTGTTTTCTTCATTATCACCCTCAGAGCTAAATTAGCCTTTCGTGTTCCCCTGTTTTTCCTAAACCCAAATTGATTTTCTCCTGGTATTTCTTCAGCTCGTTTATCCATTCGTTTTTGTACAATTCTAGTTAATATTTTTGTCACGTGTGCTGTCAGACTTATTGTTCTAAAATTTTCACATTTATCCGCGCCTCTCTTTTTTGGTATAGTTACTATGATGTTACGTTTGAAACCTTGGGGTATCTCGCCTGTCTCATACATATAGCTAACAAGTTGGAAGAGACGTTCTGTTACTGCTCGTCCAGCGGCTTTTAGAGTTTCTGCTTGCACCTTGTCTGTACCCGGCGCTTTACCATTTTTGAGATTGTTCAATGCTAATTCAAACTCATCTCGCACTATAGGATATCCCAAGTCATCATTTTCAATGTCTGGTTCCTGTTCAAATACTGTTAGTTCCCCTCCTGCATATAAATTTCTTATATATTCCTGCCATCTAACTACTTTCCCTATATTTTATATAATGACGTTTCCTCTCGTGTCCCTTATATATTTGCTATACGGTTTTATGTCCCTAAATTTCATTCTAATTAGTTTGTATGCTTCGTCTGTCATTCCTATTTCCATCTTAGTTTGTACCTCTTTGCACTTTTCATCAATCCATTGTTTTTTAGCTTTCCTGCATTTGCGAATAATTTCCCATTTTATGGCTTTGTATCTCTTTTTTCCCGTTTCTATTTTTGTATTTTCGTCTTTCTTCTATTAAATTCAGGATAGCTTTTGTTATCCATGGTTTCTTATTTTGTTTTTGTGTATACCCCAGAATATCTCTGACCGCCATGTGTAAGCTGGATTTAATGTTACTTCATTCTGTTTTTACGTCCTTAGTATAATAAATTTTCCCGATATCTTTCAGCAATTCATTTGACCTTTTTTCAAATCTTTCGTGGATGTCGTTATCTTTTAGTTTTTCAAATTCAAAGTGCCTTTTTCCATTTCTTTTTTTCAAATTTTTAAACTTAAGAGCAGCCCTCATAATTACGATGTTGTGGTCAGTGTCTATATCTGCTTCTGGATAGCTTCTACAATCTTTTACTTGATTCCTAAACCGTTGTCTAAAAAGAATGTAATCTATTTGATATCTTGCTATATTCCATGGCATCTTCCACATGTATCGTCTTTTATTATGTTGAAATAATGTGTTTGTGATGGTTAAATTGTTTTTGTCGCAAAATTCTACCAATTATTTCCCCTGTCGTTTCTGGCGCCTAAACCAAATAAACCTACTACCGCTTCTTCCCTACCCTCACCTATCACTGCATTAAAATCCCCCCGTAATTATTAAATTTTCATGTCCTTTTACGTATCTTAGTATGTCTTCGATATCTTTGTAGATCGCTTCTACCTCTTCCTCACTGTGACTGGAGGTGAGCGTGTATACTTGTATCATTACTATATTTACCGGTTTAGATTCTAATCGATCCATGTGTACTCTAGCGTTTTTTTGTAAGTAGTTGTCTACACATAACTATCCCAGAAAATCCTTCCTCTGATCCTGCATGAATTACCCTAAAGTCTCCACTCCAAAAATCCCCCGACTCTGGCTACCGAACTCCGCTGATCCCTACTATGTCTAGTGCTAACCTATACATTTCAATTTTTAAGTTCTCTAGCTTACCTACTTGCTTCATCCTTCTGACATTCCACGTTCCGACTTGTAGAATGTTCCCGATTCTTTTTAAGTTTTCCGATCACATCCTCCGAAGTTGTCCTCTCCCGGAGATCCGAATAGGGCACTGTTTTACCTCCGGAATCTTTTACCTCAGAGGACGCCTTCATTTTAAATACAATTTAAGTACGCTTTGTACTTGAGAGGTAATGTGGTGGTTTCCTGTTACCTTCCACATCGCGGTAGTTTGTCTTAGAATGCCATACCGATCCCTATGGTCTCTACTAATCTAAGTACCGAAACAGCCGCTGCCCTCTTTCGAAGACCTGTCTTAGTCTGGTTCTTCACTAAAGACCTTACTAATTTGGTTGAACCTGTAGTGTGGCTCTTTAGCTCACTGGAACGCTGAAACCATTCCACCTGTTCTAGTAACCTAAAACTTTGTCAAGGTGCAGGTCCATTCGGAATGGGTTTATCAAAGTGTGCGAATAAAAATGATCTAAGAATTTTCTGCCTTTTTCAATTTTTGAGTATGAGTGGCCTTTAATTTGAACAGAACCATTTTCAACCAAAAGCTCTCTTTCTGCATGTGAAAGTGTCCCTGCCAGTTACCTGAATAGTCACCTAAGAGGGTTTGTGAAATAGATAAAGGGTATATGACGTCAGCAATACCCTTTGCCAGCATCATGAATAGTATCTGATGGAACATTAGCCATACCCTATGCTTTTCCCTATTACTTTCACTTACTTGAAAGGTAAAACATATACTGACTCGTAGACGGCACCGATTCTTCAGTTTCAACATATTTGAAAGTCGTACCTTTCTCTTTCTTTTTCTTGTTCTTTGGCCATCCTCTTCTTTTTGTATTGAGCGCCAGAGAGTATTTTAAGCTTCATAATTTTTAAAAGCTGAAATAGTCTGTTACCTCAGTACTGTAGCGTTTGCGTAACTTCAATTTCACAAGATCGTAATTTATTTAACGTAATTAATATTTACATTTATAATTATACAACACTTAATTTCTAAAGTATATATTTCACTGCAAGTAATTTATATTGCCTAACAAGTAACAACCGAATTTAGAATATTTATTTCTGATGTACACGCAACTTACTACCGAAACTAACTTCCCTTTCCACCACTAACGTGCGTCTTTATATAACTTACGATAGCTTCTAGAAGGATCTGGAAACTGGAAGTCCATTGACAATTGATAAGATACTGGCTGCTTTCTTTGACGGCGGCATCTGATAGCTGCACCTTTGTCGGTTGATAGCGGTTAGGATTTCTGGACCTGCGGCGAATGAAGCTGATGTAATGTGCTAAAAATAACTAAGCCGCGATGCGGCGACTTCGTTGCAGTACCTTATTCCGTTTAAACAAAGAATTTATAGTCGTACTCTAATTAATTTCTTTTTCTTTTAGTTTTGTTGTATTTGCAACAGTGGAGACAGCTCCACTTGTAGCACACATACTTTTATTAAAAACCATCTTTTCCGCCGCTCCACCTAACAAATATTGCTACTTTTCTGATGGGCCGCCTTTGTTCAGTGAACACATTTGCACGGTCCGCTACACCATTGTGATGTGGGTAATACAGGTATCTATTCCGCCGGAAAATATATATATATATATATATATATATATATATAAATATTGTAGAAATATGTTAACAGGTCTCTCAAAATAAATTTTAATATTATATGTTTATTATTTCATATCATTTAATGGAAATATGTCCGAGTTTGGGACAATGTCTGAATTTAGGTCGTTTACCTTATTAGAACTGAAATATCATACACCCAATTTGATTTAGTGATGGACAGCAATATCAAAACTTACGTCTCAGTAGCCATAAAGCTGATTAAACGAATTGGCAAGTGTATAGAAGTAGGCGGACGTCATTTTCAACGCCTACTATAATAATGATACATCTTTTTGGAATTTGTTGTAATATACACTAAGGTAAAGGATGTGGTCTTTTATGTTGAATACCAGATGTCGAAAAGTTGCAGAAATGTTTCTAATATTTAACATATAAATATAGTAACCCTAAAGTAATAACTTATGGAATTTTTATCCTTATTTCTTTTATATCAATTATAAAACTTATTTTTCTACATCTCCAAGAAAGCTATTTGTGTGAACTTGGAATTGTTTGATGATTGCATTTTCAAATAATAATTTGAGGTCACATAATTCTTGTAAGTGTTTAACAAAATGATTAACTTCAACAAGTACTGTTAGATAAATTTAGGTCATCGAACTATACATTAAACGCGGTACTACCATTGTTAGCTAATAGAGTAATGATTCAATAGACTTCAATTGCTAATTATATGATTGTTGCTTGAAACGACCTAGTAAATTTGAGTGCATATTAATTAAGTAATAAACTAAACGTTTATGAACCTGTTATTATTATAAGAATACATACCAATTTCAACTAATCATAGAAAATTCTTCCTTTTCAAGCGTGATATTGATTGTTCTTTTAAATAATATATATTTTTTATCAGCTTCGTATTGCTTTTAAACAAGTGCCTAAATTCTGCAATTGTTTGTTTATTCATTCGTAACAACACTGTTAAATTACCATTTAAATTAGCACTCCATACTCACACGTTAGAGTCCCGCAAATATATTCGCGGGAGGGAGAGAATGTGATTTGTTGATTTGCATTCCGTACAATAACTACGTAATCTGATCAATGAGGCAAACAAAGTAGGTTTCAACAGCATAATTTAATGTTTCTCAACCTGCGGGTTGCTATCCCTTAGAGTGTAGCCCGTATAAATGCCACACTCTTTAGTTTGCAGTATTTTCTGTTCTAAATTCTCATAATCGATTACTTTATCTTCTGAGGTCCTATTATTAGTATTGGATAAATTAAAGAGCTTTCAAGCTATATTTACACGAATTGTGGGTTGGGTTATATTCAGTCGCTAAAACGTTTTCATTATAAACATCTGTGTATCGCTTTAAACACAGTCGTACCGGTACCTTTCTACACCTGCGCCTGTAACGAACGTGTTTCGGAAACGAATATTAAGGAGCACTATGTATCTTAAGGCCCCTTGAAAATGTCTAAACATTATTGAAGGGCTTGCAATCTGAGAATTGCACTTAAAATTCGGTGTCAAGGGTCTTGCTTGGTTTAATAAGTGATCTCTACGTTGGTTTGTAAGAAGTTTGCTTGTAATTATTAGTAATACTTTTATTTGCAGAGCTCGTTTAAGAACAAAATAAAATTATCAGTTAATCTTGGAACAGCTGTTGGTTGTTATAGCGTTTTAAATACATATGGGACATCAAGGCCGATTATTAAATAAATACCTGAAGATATTGGTTGTTAACATCATCCATCACACAAGATTTGAATTTGATCTTTCATCATAAGTGTTTGTGCCTATCCCCACTAGATTTTAACGTGTACATCGAAGAGGGAATGTTTACTGTCAAATACAGGACAACATTTTAGTTATTACGCAGGGACAAAAGATTAATATGCTTCGATTTGCAGATAATATAGCGGTATTAATATCTAGCAAGAAAGTTAGAATCAGATCTTAATGAAATGAAAATAGTTCTAACAGAGAGATACGATATGAGAATCAACAAAAATTAAACTAAAGTTCTAGTATGTAAAGGAGGGAAAAATAAATCAAAAACTAGAATACAAATAAGAAACGAAAACTTATAAGAGGCTAAAAATTTCTGCTACCTTGGAAGTCAAATAACACAAGATAGGAAGAGTGCAAAAGATATAAAACAACGGTTAGCACAAGGTCGTGCTGCATTTAACAGGAAAAAGCAACTACTATCTTTGAAGACAACAAACATGGAAACAAGAAAACATATGTATCGAGCACTGCACTGTACGGCTGTGAAACTTGGACAGTAAGAGAAGCCGACAGAAAAAAAATAGAACCTTTGAAATGTGGTGACATAGACGTATGATGAAGATATTATGGACAGGCAAACCTAAGAACAAAGAGGTTCTAGAAATGGTATGAGAAGAAATATATGTTGAAAACAGTAAAAAAATAGGAAAGAGGATGATAAGTCACATACCAAGACGTGAGGGAATAGTGCGGAATATATTAGAAGCAGAGACAGGAAAAAAGAGAAGGGTAGACCTAGGTCTGATTATTGCATACATTATACAGTGAAAGATGTAGGTTAGCTCAGAATACAAATCAATGGAGGTACGCGTCTGATCAGTTCCAAGACGAAAAACCTATTGATGAAAAAAGTAATTGTACCTAAGCCTGATGATTATGGTAAATACAGGTGTTGGTTTTGAAATATTCTCTACAAATATTGATTGTGCGAAAGTATTAATTAGAAAACTATTAATGAATAATAACAATAATAGTAATAATAAAAATTATAACAACAAAGATAAATCCCTACAAAATGCTAATTCACTTCTAACCATTGCTGAATGAAGTATTCGTAGGTGTTGGATCCAGATTTAGCGCCTAAAAAAACTAACGTTCCAAATTCACTTCGAACCATTGGTGAATGATATTTTCGTGGGGGTCTGAATTCAGCTCCTAAAGAAACCAACGGTTAAAATTCACTTCCAACCAGATTCGGCGTCTAATAATTATAATCATGGCTTAAAAATTAATAATAACAATAATAATAACAATATTTGGCAATTGTCTTAAGCATTGGGGATCTTGGTATCCGCTAGGTTGCTTAACCACTTTTGCGTATCTTACATGTGATTTTCCAATGCTCCACCCGAAGGTTCTACATTGGCCACGAAGCGAGTTTTTTGTACCTGAAAAATTTTGAATTTGGCCGAACCCTTGCTGTTCCAAGCAAGGCAGGGATCTTTAACTTGCGTGACAACACACACACACACACACACACACACACACACACACACACACACACACACACACACACGGGACCTTCATTTTACCTCTCATCCAAACGAGGGTGTATTTTTGTGAAAAATGCTCGCCTAACATTTTTCAAGCGGACCGTGTCGTGATTCGAACCCGGGACCTTGGGCGTAGTAGTCACACGCATAACAACTACGCCACGGAGCCGCCTTCTGCAGATAAAACCTGCATTTGATTTTTCAATGCTCCACCCCAAGGTACTACATTCGCCAGGAAGCGAGTTTTTTTTAACTGGAAAATTTAGAATTTTGCCGAACCCTTGCTGTTCCAAGCAAGGTAGGGATCTTTTAACCTCCATTTTACCTCTCATCCGAACGAGGGTGTATTTTTATGAAAAACGCTCGCCTAACATTTTTCATGCGGACCGTGTCGGGATTCGAACCCGGAACCTTGGACGTAGTAGTCACACGCATACCAACTACGCCACGGAGCTGCCTATCACCTTTGCGTACCTTACATGTGATTTTAGAATGCTCCACCCGAAGGTACTACATTGGCCAGGAAGCGAGTTTTTTTACCTGAAAAATTTTGAATTTTGCCGAACCCTTGCTGTTCCATGCTAGGTAGGGATCTTTAACGTGCGTGACAACACTCACACACGGGACCTCCATTTTATGTCTCATCCGAACGAGGGTGTATTTTTGTGAAAAATGTTTGCCTAGAATTTTTCAAGCGGACGGGATTCGAATCCGGTACCTTGGGCGTAGTAGTCACACGCATATCAACAACGCCACGGAGCCGCCTCACCTTTGCGTACCATTGAATATTGGTGAAATAGGTCATGTATTTAGAAAACAAAAGGAGGGAGACCTGTTGTATCTAACAAGATAATTGTGAAGAATGCAATTATAATAAAAATCAGTTAGAGAATGGTAGGGGAAGCTAGGGATGGATTTAGGCTAAAGATAGAATAAATTACTTAGACCAGGGAGGACGAATTTGCAAATTTATAGAGCATTTAAAATAGCTGGATTCACCATTAAAATATTTGGCGAATGCTTAGAAATTTGAATCCATTTTTAATATTAGTTAGCTAGATTTGAATAGTTTTAAGACGACCCTTCAGATCGCGCCGGTAACCAGTGCTGGCGACTGCTAGCCGGTATTATGGATCCCTCCCCTTTTATTTTCGCGTGTGACTTGTTGAACGGACACGCTAGGGATACCATTATTCAAACCCTATTTTTAATTTTTGTTTTAGTTTGTTAGATTTTTATTTAGGATGGATTAATTTTGAAGGTAGATTAGATCTGAAGCACGTTTATATTTTCGCGTCTAAACCCAATGTAGTTTGTTAAATTTTTATTTAGGATAGATTAATTTTGAAGTTAGATTAGATCTGAAGCACGTTTACATTTTCGTGTTTAAACCCAATGTAGTACCTTCTGGTGGAGCATTGGGGACGTGGCCACAAGTATAGCGGTCCTTGTTCAAATTATAATGTATCTAACAAGAAAGAGGAACGGCTACGTATTAAAACAAGAAACATAGAAACAAAGAAAAAATTGTTGAAAGCATATGTGTAAAGCACAGCACTGTACGGATATGTTATGGGAGGCAGTAGGGAAGACGGGCGGAAATAGGTAGACGCCTTTGAAAAGTGATCCTTTAGATGTATGATGATGATGATACCATGGGCAGACAAAGTTAAAAACAAAGAGGTTCTAGAAGTGTAAGTAAAGTAAGATCTCTGTGGAAAACAAAAAAAAATAGGTGAAATAGAAAAATAGGAAACGTTGTAAGGTATTGAGGATTAGTGCTGGATATATTACAAACGGAGATAGGAATATGCGAGGTAGAGATATATATATATATATATATATATATATATATATATATATAGACGTAGGTGAAGACTATTTCACGCAGTGAAAGATGTAGGCTGTGGAAATTTCAAGGAATTGTGTAGGTTAGCTCAGAATAGGAAGCAATGGAGGTACACATCTAACCAGTTCCAGGACTGAAGACCTAATGATGGCGATGAAGATGATACGACACGCACGATGGCATGTAACGCTGCATATATTAGAAGTAAGGAAGGAAAAAAGAAGAAGTATAGGTAGACGTAGATTAAAATATTGCACATAGTGAAAGAGGTGGGCTGTGGTAATTTCAGGAAAAGTGTAGGTTAACTGAGAATAGGAAACAATGGAAGCACGCGTCCACCAGTTCTAGGACTGAAGACCTGATGATGATGATGGTGATGTAACTAGTTTCGGCTCTTATTGTTTATTCAGTTTAATAAAGTAAGCGATGTTTCGTTTATTGCTGCTAATTTTATGTGTTGTTTCATTTAGTTGAAGTAATAAATAAATCCATCACAAAAATAAATTTTCAACCCTTTGGAATTTTATATGGAGTTACTTATTAGTTGTTTAATGAATTAGTACGTTAATCCTTGAAAACTTTCCTTTTGAAGAAAGTATCATATGATATAGAACCAGCTCTTTTCTTGAAAAATTATTTTTTGATAGCTAAATTGTTTGTTCCATTAAATATTTATCTGAATTAAAAATACGCAAGGTTTATTTGGCATGCATGTGTCGGTGTTGATTACTTTGTTATGAGGTTCGTGCCAAATGAAGAGTTAACACAAATAATTTATTAAGGTTTCTAGGTTGATCTTGGGCGTTTTAAAATTTTATTAACCATCTGTTAAGTATTTAGATCTGAAGGCTGATAGGGCTCATACAATTGATATGTGCCTCATTAGTGTTACTAATTGAGTAAAATAAGCGAACTTAGTTCGTTATTTTGAATCTAGGCCGGATCATTAAGACCTGTAATTACAAATTAAAATTTATTTAATTTGAGAAATTGAAATGTTTTATTGGGTAATGCTTTTATTATTTTTGATTGTCTTCCACAAAATATTGAAAGTCAGTTAGTTCTAATCTTTGTAATATTATTATTGTCTATCTTGGGTCACAAATAGTGATCTTATTGTCTGTACCAACTGTAATTTTCTTTTTCTGGTGCAGTCCCTTCTAGCGGGAATGGTTATCGGGTGTCTTCGGGATGTTTGTTTTAGTGTTCTGAGCATAAGGGTTTCTACCTTTCCCCTTGTGCATTCTTCTATCTTTTTGTATAAGTATTAGAAGTAATGGCGCTTTTCCTTTTCTTTTTCTACTTGTTATTTAACCAAGTAAACAATAAGCTTACGAACACTCTCATGCCTACTGTAGGGGTCATGCCCGAGCTATGCCGTTGTAACGCTTATATCGTCTTCTAAAGCCGTTTACCATCTGTCGCCTAGGCTTTCTTTTGTAGTGGATAATACACCTTTGGCTTCATCATTAGTAGGTCTTCAGTCCAAGAACTGGTTGGACGCGTACCCTCATTGTTTCCTAGTCTGAACCAATCTACACATTTCCCTGAAATTTGTAGAGTCTGCATCTATCACTATCTGTGTGCTAAGGTCTGATCTCGGTCTACTTCTACCTCTCTTTTCCATCTCTGCTTGTAGTATATCCCGTACTACTCCCCAGAAATGCCTTAGAACGTAACCTGTCCTTCTATTTATCCTATTTTTTCATTTTCCACAGATATCTTTATTCCTCTACTATTTCTACAACCTATTTGTTATTAACTTTGTCTGTCCATGCTACCATCTTCATACATCTGAAGCACAACATTCCAGAAGGCATCTATCTCTTTCCGTCTGCTTTCCCTACGGCCCCTATTTCATAGATGTACTGTGCTGTGCTCCACACTATGCTTTGAACAGTTTTCATCCTGTGTCTATATTCGTTGTCTCTGAACATAGTTGCTGTTCTTTCTTGTTTGATGCAGTTCGGTCACATTGTTTTACAGTTATATACCCTGTTTCCCCGATATTCAGTGGTATATGAAGGGGGGTAAGCAGCCTTCGGCTGCCAAGTTCCCCTAGCACCTGAACCTTTGTCGAATTAATAGTTTTTCCAATTTATCCTTTCGCACAATCAACATTAGTTGAAAATAGTTCACAACCACAGCCGTAGTTGTTTATAATAATCATCATATTTAAGAGCATTTATTTTTTCGTCATAGGGTTTTACATCTTGAAACTGGTTGGACTTGTACCTCAGCTTATTTATGTTCTGAGCTAGCCTACACTGTTCTCTGCAATTCTCACAATAGCCGATATACAGCTCGATTCCCTTCTATTGTTTTCTAATTATATGCCCTATTTCACCGAGATTCAGAGGACTTTGAAAGGGGTTAAGTAGCCTGTGGATGCCAAGGTTCCCCCAACAGTTAGGCATTTGCCGTATTAATAGTTTTCAAATAAATCCTTTCGCACAATTAACATTAGTTGAGAGTATTGCAAAACCAATATCTGTAGTTGTTTATAATACTCACCATATTTAACTACAGTTATTATTTTTGTCCTTAGTTTTTCCATCTTACGTCTGATTGCAAGCGTACCTCCATTGATTTCTATTCTGAGCTAGCCTACACATTTCCCTGAAATTCTCATCTTTTACTATTTGTGTGCAGTAGTCTAACCTAGGTCTACCTCTATTTCTCTATTATACTATCTCTGCTTCTAATATATTCCGCACTATTCCCTCATGTCTTAGTATGTAGCCTATTATCCTACCTCTCCTATTTTTTACTGCTTTCTACATAGTTCTTTCTTCCCCTACCATCTCTAGCACCTCTTTGTTCTTAATTTTGTCTGTCCATTGTCTGTAGCACCAAATCTTAAAAGCTTCTACCTTTTTCTTGTCTGCTTCTCCTACTGTCCAGGCTTCACAGCCATACAGTACTGTGCTCCATACATATGTTTTAAGCAATATTTTCCTTTGGCTTAACAATTGCAAAAATTATGTAAATGGGTTTCAATTCTATCATTAATACTCCAAGGTTAGATTAAATTGTTACAAAAGGGCGAAAAGGACTGAAGCGAGGCGCAAAATGCAGTAAGAATTAGGCAGTGATCTTAGAAAAGACTTTTTATGAAAACACGAAAATATAGGTACGATTCAAAAACATCGGATACATTATAATACAAAACAAAATGTCACGCCGGCAGGTATATACACAACATTACCTAATGTAAACTCCCCAATGAAGTAAATAAAAACTAAAATGGAAAATTGATATGACAGTTAGTCAAATTAGTGATTTCCTTTGGCCGGTTTCGCAGAGGACGATTTTTCGTAAGACGGTAATTTGTTAAATATGGATACTCGGTTCTTTTTTTGTATTACGCTGACATCTCTATTTTGATTTTAGTGCAACTACAGCAAAAAAGCCGGCTTTGCAAAGTTGTTTGTAAGGGCAATAGTATATGAATAATTCTTGCCTTAGGCTTAAAAATTCAGTCTCCTTGCCAGACCAAAACTTAAATTTGGTCACTTGCCGTAAAATCTGTTTATTTCTTTTATTCTTGAGCTAAGAGATCTTCCAGAGAGATTTTTCAAATGAATTTCTATCCCAACTGTATTTTGGTATGATGTTGTCATTGGTTATGATAAGCTTTCTTATATCTTTCGCAAGTTTATTAAGTGATTCTCCACGGTTGCAGGTAAAACTTTGATATGTACCTCTTCAGTTTGTAGATTTTAGGAAATTCATTTGCATTTATAAACATTTTTATTTTTCCTCGTCAAGTTTACATTACTTAGTTCGAATTTTCTACAAAAAGCATCGACTTTGTTTTTCGCATCTAAGAGTGTAAGTTGATGGTTCCACAGATATAGTTTTTCAAACATGTTACCTAAGTAGCTCAATTTCAGCACGGATAAATTATTTCAAAATAGCTTTGTCTTCTGATGATTTTCTCCCCTCAATTCATAAACGTGGAAAAATAGCAATGCTGAAGGTTTTGTGCCCATGTCCTTGCAATGTGCAATGGCCTCATTTTTATAAAATTCACTGCAGTTACAAATGTCGCTAACAGAGGTTTAGAACTGTATATCCAGATACACAGAGGACATTTCTATTTCACAAGCTCCTGAGTACCATGGAGCCTGCTATCATCGTTCGCGCACCATCTGTGCATATAATGACACGGTTTTCGTATTGAATACTAGTTTCGAATTAAAAAAAACTACGCAGTATATTAAATAATCGACTTCTGCTCTTCTATTATGTATCAGCATGCACAAAATCAGCTCATCAGCTGCCAATGTGCCATCGTAAAATCGAACGCTCTCAATCAAATGATAACCCGTGTTGGTATCCGTGGCTTCATCGAGCTTAATTGCAAATCGTTTATTACGCTGCTTGAATAAAAGTAGAAGCCGTGTATTTTCAGCTGTGTCACCAAGTCCACGAGCGGCAATATCATTTGATAGAAAAGTACACTGAAGTAGCTTGAGAAATTATTTCTACCATTTGAATTCCAGCCCTTAAAACTAGTTCTTCTCTAATGGTGTGCGGTTTTTTACATCTAGCTGTTTGATAGGCAACTTGGTAAAAGGCCGGAGAGATTTTTCATTCACAGATAAAATTTTCTTATGTACAGATGTTTGTTCTTCATATGTCAGTTTATCAAGACAAAATTTGCAACGCTTATTAACATACTCACTGTGAACCGATTTCAAATATCGCCTAAACTTATTGGGTTACAAGCTGTTTACCGCTAAAATTTTTTGTATATATTGCACATGGAAGTGTTCTTCGTCGTGTGTCAAGAGTCCGCATGAATACAAAAGTTAAATAGTTCTCAGAATATTTCCTCGATTTTGATTTCGAAGCTAAGCTAACCTTTTCTGTTCACTTGTTGATGTTTTACAATCATGATGCTCGTTTGTGTCTAGTTATGTTTGTCCATAGTTGTATACTCTGAGACCGCAGGTTTTTAAATCGTGTAGACAGCCACACATATTACAACAAACAGTATTCACTCTCAAGTAATCGACTCTGTACGGTAGAAAACATAATGAAACACCTTGTTTATATGAATGGAACAGTCCCAGTACACTTTAGTATATTCGAAACTGTTCGAAACTTCTCGTAAAATCAGCCGATATGACTATTAGCGAATGGACATCGATTCAGATTTTTTACAGGTAATCAGGTAGTACTACATTTAATTTTTCAATGCTCCACCCGAAGGTACTACATTGGCCAGGAAGCGAGTTTTTTTTACCTGAATAATTTTAAATTTTGCCAATCCTTGTTGTTCCAAGCAAGGTAGGGATCTCTAACGTTCGTGACAACACACACACGGGACCTTCATTATACCTCCCATTCAAACGTGGGTGTATTTTTGTAAAAAAGGCTCGCCTAACATTTTTCAAGCGGACCGTGTCGAGATTCGTACCCGGGATCTTGGGTATAGTAGTCACTTGCATACCATCTACGCCACGGAGTCGCCTAATCCAGTAGTAGCGGCATATGCAAATAGATTTACATATATATTCCGTATTGGTGCTTTCTTTGTATTACTATAAAAAGATTGGACGAAGATGGTGGAGGGGGAGGAGGACAATTAATTCAGCAAAGCTAGTTTCGAATACTACAAAGTTGAAAAACGCTGCATTTTATAACAATTTTGATAGTCGGTTACAACTACGTACATTTAGAGTGCTGTACTGACCGCTTAAATTATTTAGGTTTCCGTGTGATCTAATACCAAAGTCATTAGCTGTTACCCTCTTAGCCCCGACCTCTCTTAATTAATAATTATGGTTTAGTTGTGAAAATTCCAGTACTTTCGGCAAATTATAAAGTTACAATTACTTGCGGTTTATGGCCTTCGTCCACGAAACTCCCTTTTGGGTTGTGTTGATTCGGTTATTTGCGGATTGTATAACGTTATTGCTTACCAATATTCGCTGTAGTGCCAGATAGATTTTGAGTCGTTGGGAACTTCTTTTTAAAAAGCTTATTTCCAAAAACACTACTGTCAAATTTGTTTTAATTCTTTAATTACAAGAAATGTTTTATTTCTTTTACAACTTGAACGCTTATGTTCGTTAAACGTAAAGTAATTGAAAAAATACTTGAAGTTAATATTTTAAATAAATCAATAATTAATAATTACGAATGAGTAACTTGAACACCTAACAATGTTAAAGTTATGAACTTCGATGACTGACTGACGATCAGGGCTTCTTTCATTTAACATGAAGCCCGTGGTCCCACGTCATTTTGTTAGAAAGTGCAAATCTTGCTGTCTGCTGTTTTTTGATAAATCATACATTGTCTTACTCTAAGTAATTATAAATAAGGCTGCTTTCTTGCAGTTCGTTGTTTCTTAACCTGTGCTATCAAGTTGCCCCTAGGTTACAATTTAGTCGTTTCCTATTTGTATTTCTGATTTGAACTCTGTTGACACTTAATATATAACCTTCATTTAATACTAAGACATAATAATTACGTTTAATTTTATATACATATTAATATGGGGATATGTAACTTGCCCTATAAAGAAAAAAGGTAAGAACGATAAATTCGAGTATTACATCGAAACACGACGTAACGTCACTGTCCCGAAAACACATTCGCTTCTGCGTAGTCCGGCATTACTGAGCTCACGTAATTATCCCATTGTCCCAGCACGTTTTCGTCCCTCACACGATTGAATCATTTCAACCAGCTGATGTCTTACATCCACTTAGAATACAGAACGTTGTCACTTCAAAAATGCCTGTTCACATAATTTCCCCCGAGAGCGATAAAAATCCCCAGGGATATCTTATGCATGTCCAAACCATTTTATACTTACAATTTATTAGAATAGTCAGGGCCCGATTTACAAAACAAAAGGAATTCCGTTACTTGTATACAAAATACTATAGATTTAATATACAGGAAACACTGAACTTGGATATCCAGTAAATAAAAAGACATGTTTCATTTAATACGTAACAGAGTTTGATTCTCGATACGGTCCGTTTGAAACTTGGTAGGAATTTTTAATAAATTACTCACTCGTTTACGAGAGATGTTAAATGTATAGTCCGTGCGAATGTTATCACGCAAGCACGTAATTTGAAATTTCTGATTAAAATACTCGCATTCTGGCCAATATAGCATCATGTGTGGAGCATAGGAGAATTGGAATTTACTATATAAAATGCATCAAAACAAATGTCACATATAAAATAATTCTAAGTTTAAATTTAAAAATATATTTTACAATCATATTTGGTCACGCAATACATGTAGTAACAGGTGTGGCTTATAGTGCATCGACTGGTGATATAATTTATTTTCGAGGTTTTTCCAAAACGCATGGGTAGCTTCTTTACGTTCTTTCTTCCTACGGTTCCGAGTACAAAATGATTTATTAGCATCTGACCTCAGGGTCAACTTGCTGTTATCGTGTGTAAACTACCGATTTCTACTGCTTTATCGAAATTTTTCGGGTCTTGTTACTGTTGGTTAAGGCTTTGCTCGTTGAAGCGGTCAATATACGTCAATGTACGTTTATTACTGAGCCAGCTTATTAGGTGATCAGGCAGCGTGAGCAGCGCACTAGTCATCTTGTCGCTTTCTGGCTTGATGATATCCGAATTCTAGATCCGCTATTAGGCTTTTTCGGGCTACAGACTGTCTACCTATCTATTTGACGTTTCATCTTTGTGTGGTTTGTCGAAATAAGACTATTGCATGCGCTTTCTCGGTGATTTTCTTTGCATTTCTGTACCTGTCGGTGTTCTAGTAAAAATGCCGGTTCAGTTACTAGTCACTCCAAGGTTGATCTAGAGTCCAAAATTAGAAGGCAATATTGTGATCGCGATACTTGCTATATGATCTGTCCATCTTAGGGTCAACTTAGTGACGCAGTGTTGTTCTTGGAGTTTTTACTGCTTTGTCGGAAACCTAGTTTTGAGTAAATAGTAATTATCAGCCTCTAGTCCACAGAAGGGATCGGTGTACGTATAATTATATATGCGTTTTCTACCTACTAAGCCAGTTTAGTGGAGTATTTGGAATGAGTAAGTAGTCCTTCGGTTCTTCTCCTTTGCGGTTTTCTAGTTTGATGAAGTTTAAATCCTAAATCCGTAGGTGGTTTTTGAGTCCCTACATGTTTTCCAATATTCCACCTGAACGTTCTACATTGGCCAGGAAGCGAGTTTTTTACGTGAAAATTTTAATTCTTGCTAACCCTTGCTATTCCGTGCAAGGAAGGGATCTTTATCGTACATGACAATACTCACACACTAGATCTACATTTTACCTCTCATTCGAACGAGAGCGTATTTTTTGTAAAAAATGGATGCCTATCACTTTTCAAGTGGTCTACGTCGGAAATTAAACCTTGAACTTGGGAATCAGTAGTCATACGCGAATCTGTGTTACGAGTAAAATGAGTGTTACTTAATAAATTTTTATTTGCCCTGAGGAATGCGACGGATAACTGCAGAAGTGGGTTTCTATGGAAGAAATTTCAAAAAAAATAAAAAGAATTTGAAATAAAAATAATAAGTAGAATGATTGAAATCCAAGAACTACATTACACTAATAACTTATTCTGAAAGGCTTTTCTACATGTCATAAGTCATGGGCTCCAAACCGTCTTGTCTCAGTAATCCCTTTTGATATTATTCCTACACGGAAGATGGTTATTCCGCATAGGCCTCCCTTGCTTCGGTTTCCTAAATTTTGTCACCTTATATTTACTTTTCGCTAAAATATTTTAAAACACTTCTTAATTTTGGTCTTAATTAAACAAAATTGAATTATAATGCCTCTTTCAAATAAGATCCCATCACTGATGTAGCTGAATATCCTATTTACCTAGTTTTTAAATAAATTCAAATAAAGTTTAACCCAGTAATTTCAATAAAAATTCAAATATCCAAAAAGTACTTAGTTTCGTAACCTCCTTTGGCCAGCTATTGCTAAAAAAAAAAATTCTAAAAAGAGGAATTTAATACGACAACAACGCTATCATCACTCCAAATTTTCCTGTTTCAATTTTGGTAACTCTTGCGGCGGGATTTCGATAGTTACAGAGGTAGAGAAAGTGGACTAATATACGAAATAAAAATAAATGATAATAAACAAACACAAAATGATTACTTCAAACACTTACCTTTCGAATTCTAGCAACGCGTAGCACAAATAGTTTTGCAGCCGTTCAACAGAAAACGATTATTGCAACCGTCTAGTACGAAAATCGATTAATATAAAACTTTGACTGCGTCCGTCTAGTACGGAATACGATCGTGCAATGGTGTCTTGTCTTTTCCATGGCAGTGATAAGATGTTCTTGCACATGTGAAGCATAGTTTATTTATATCGCGGCATTTATAGGCGATGCTTGGAGTAATAACACAGTAATGCAAATGAAAATTGAACACCGGGCGGAGGTAAAAGATTAACAAATTCTAAGTGCGGAAATTAAGCAGTTATAATCTACAATATATAATATAAACGAAACAAATTTTAAACTACATGTCATTTATAAATCTCAATTTCTGGAAATGTTGTTCATAACAAACAGGAAGCAGCTAAATTTCCGCTTTTCCAGAATCTGTTTATTGTTCATTTCGAACTACTAAATTATTATGCTTTAACTAATACCAAATTTACATTTAAAATTCACATATACATAAAACAATAACATCAACATAAAAACTCGTAATTACTCACGGTTTAGGTAATCTGTTGTAAGGTTAACAATGTCTAAACTACACCCGCGTCCAATTTACGAATATTGCCTTTTTCTACTTGCTTTCCAAAAACAGTTTTTTTGATACACGACCCGCTTGTTTGAGCAATCCACCCAGGTAGTAGGTAGTCATTTTATTACGGCACACACGAGCTTTCAAAATCCTACACATGTAAAAACATTTCTTGTCAACGCTGTAAGCGAAGTTTTGAAACAAAACGCGTACACCGTTTAAATTTTCCCGTGAAGAGAAGGCCGCGTTACATACTTGATGCTGAGTTCAATCGATGTTTCGTTTAACTCGTAATACTACACTTTAGATGTTTTAAATTTACTTCTTTGAATTTTATTTTCCGAGCTTAACGTTGTCGATCTTAACAATTGTATCTCATATTCCAGAACCGCACCCCCTCCACGGTATTAATTCCTCGTATTATAACTATTTTTGATGTCTCCTTATTAACTGTACACGGATAATTGATTTCTCATTCTTTTCTGTCGGACGTAATTATTGTCATTTAATTCCCCTTTAGCTTCTTATGTTGTCAGGTGATTTTGTCATAGTAGTTTTTTTGTTGAATCTATGGAATGAAACACGAGAAAAGTTGTGTTATTATGTGATTTACTTAGATAAGCATTCGTGTTTCGTTGTCTTCAGCAACAATATAACATGAATACATTGTAGTATATTGAAATGATTAAATAATATCTGCAATCTGATATGCGTGACTTTCCACTATTTAGAGTAGGTGTTTGTTTTATGGTATTGCAACTATGTATATTGAAATTATGTAACATTGAATTGAATTTATATAACTGAAATTTGTAAAAAAGCTTTCCTATATTTGAGATGCATATTAATAAATTCACAGGTGTTTCAAAATTCTAAAGCTTTCTTTAAAAATTGACATTTTGCTGTGAAGCTTTAATGAAATAGATATTAAGTTTCCTGTTTGTGGTTTTTAAAATAATTTATGAACCCGGTTCCGTCCTAATTTTTATTTAACAAAGAGAAAAACGATTCTTTTGTCGTTTGTAAGTTTATGATTTTGTTAGCACCACCAATTTTATTGAAATTTCTTGCTTACTGAACACTATTACGTATGAAATCAGAATACACAGGAAATATTAATATTAAATTGTATATTCAAGATTAATTTTCCTCTTTTTGCATTCAGTTTTTATTTGCCCACGCGCTACACCTGTCTGAACCACGGCGCATGATGGCTATTTGTCTACTTGCCGCTCCATACTCAAGTGGCTTGCAAAAAAGTAGTGAAAGTTGTTTATCTATAACTTCGGATGTGGCTCCATCCATGTGGCTGGTCAACTTCTCCAAACTCTAGTTCGGTAGAGGCAAAAGTCTGTATCGATGAGAAGTCTTACAGATGCGCAGTCGAACTTATCACGATTTGTTTTACTACGAAAATCATATTTATGCATGTCTTGTGTGTATACAATGACCACCCTGGATACGGGGTTGACGCGGCCGTAACATATCTATATCAAATGAATATCCGTTCATTTAACTAATTAGAAAACTAAACAAACTTTCTTACTTAAGTTATTCATTCACATACACAAAACTTACCTCGATTCCAGATTAAAAATTCATAATGTACATCCTCATTTAACCGTAATTAAAAGAGCTACATAATAAATTATAAAAATTACAGATTACTTGTAAAATTACATGTTTAGCATTTACTTAATAATATACGTTCGTTCATACGAAACCGCTACTATATTTTGATGAGCTAACGAAATTTGGAACTAGATAAATTTTGTGAAAGGTGTGGAGAAATCACGAATATGGCTGGTCTTTAAAGAGGCTATTCACATTCAATATTCGTTCACTTCAGTAAATACTCATCATGCGTTTCAATCGTAAATACCGATTTCTACATGCAGACTTCCACCTTACTTATATTGACTGAAAGTAAAAGTAACATTTACTCTTAATTTTATCGCAGAACATGTTTGAAATTTTTTAGGATTTACTGTAATGATTGTTTGTTTTCCACATGAGATCATCTAGTAATTAAAACAGTACAAGTACTACTTAGACTTTCCAATTACTGGATGAATTCGGATAACCGTTCACTAATTATTTAATTACTTAATAACAATTTGTATTTGCACTGGTCATTGACATTTATACATTCTTAAACTGTATAAAAAGGATGAGTAAAAATTCAATTTTGAAGGAGGAGACGAGCATTTGAATTGAAAGTTACCCAATTTTGTAACTAGTGAGTCAAATTGGCATGCTAAAATGTTTACTGTAACTCATAACGAAAAACTTTTTAGGTAATTTAATATAGCTTTTACTTGCTTGCCCAAGGTAATAAGAGTATACTGCATTTTGTACGCAAATGTACGTAAGACAAACATGTCCAAAATTAACTCCTACATAACAACCTTCTATCACGTAATACTCGTGACTGAAATAACCACTAATACACTATTTTTTACTTTTGTTCGACTAATTACTCTGTTTAACACAAGCTTTATGGTTAAACTGTGTATAGAAAAATTCATCAGGCAAGGTTTAGGCGTGGCAAAGCAATTCAACCGAAAAAATGTGTAATTTTGTGTATTACTTGAACCGTTAAAAAGAAAAATATGTGCTTTTTCTACGGTGTTGTATTCGGTATCAGTTATTGAACATTAAAAACCTCCAGTTAATGACTAGAAAGCGCTTTTCTATATCTTACATCTTGCCATAGGGTCATTGTTTACTACAATACGTTGTCAGAATGACAGAAATCTAAGATCAAGTAATAAATGCAGCTTGAAAGATATATATTGCAGTTTTCTCTATACGTAGTTAAAAGTCTATTTAGCAAACTAATAGAGCGTTACTTATCAGTTAGACAGGTATAAAGTTAAAATAATTCATCGCGTTACCGTACAGAGGGCGTAATAATATTGCTCAAAATTTACAAAACAATATAAATAATTAATTCATCGAGCTTACCTTTATCCATCTGGATGTTAAGTTAAGATAGAACCAATTACTAAATCTTTGTAATTCGGTCATTGCCACGAGGAAAATATTACTACGTATTGTTCCTCTAAATACGTATGCTTGGGTCGTATGGTTTTTCCCGGCCTCTTTTCGTCAAATTGAATGGAGTTCGTTGATAATCTACAACATTAAAACAAGAAACAAACGGGCATTCTAGGTAAGGGACATCAAGAATTAGCCAGATAACTTCACTTCACTAGAACGCACTACTTGTTACTCGTCTGTTCGGTAATTTAACCCAGTGTAGGCTACAATTATGGCGGCTGGCTTGTTTACTTGTCCAAGCCACCACCCTTACTTGTTATGCGTTCTGATTGGTCAGAGACAACGACGAACATTTTTTCGAAGCCAGGAAACATCTTATTTAATATATTGTTCTTACGAAATACGTATTAAACAAAAAAAACTATTACTAAAATTTCCGAGCAGGTTTGTGAACTCAAAACCTCGTATATATACAGCCTATTTCAAATTACCTCGGCACCATTGCTAACTTTGTTATTATTGGAGGTATGAAGTTGGTTAAATGAGCAAAGAAGCTTAGTTTTCGAGCTGATTACCGTGGACAGCGCAAAAAATAATTTAACATCACTGTTTCGAGATATTGATCAAAACACTTACTTTTTTAATGGAACACCCTGTATATTTTTAATTTAAATGAAAGAGAAATAAATTCTTAACAAAAAGTCTTATATGAGTGTTCATATCAAAATACCTAAGATGAAGTAAATTTTAACAAATTTGTAATTTAATCAAGGTAGGCGCGATTTGAACAGAATTCATTTTCTTAACAAGTTTATGTCATTTCATGTGTTTAATTGTAGCACTCAACTTAAAGAAGTGTTAATAACATTGTTAAAATGCCTTTTACTCATGAAGAAAAGTGTGATATGTTGGAAACTTTTATAATAAGTAGAAAAAATAGTACCCGAGTATTAAATTGCTATCGCAAAAACTTTCCTAATCGAAATTCTCCAGACAGAAGATATTTTTTTAATTCTGTAGAGAAAATTTAGAGACAATAAAAATTACTTTTGAAGAAAAGAATTAGAACGAGATTTATAATTAGTGAAAACGTTGAAACAAATGTATTAGCTTATTTTCAAACATTTTCAAATGATTCTATTAGAGATTTGGTAAAAAATAGTAATTTTTCTTTAACAGTCATTTATAAGAATATTAAGAAAACGATTTTATTCCTTATAAATATCGGCTTGTGCAAACTTTAGTACCCGGGGATACGGAAAAACGACTTATTTTTTGTCGTTGGTTAGTTGCTTCGTGTAGAAAAAATCCTGGCCTTGTGAAAAATATAATTTAGAGTGACAAATCAAAATTTTCGAATTCTGTTAACTTTCCCATCCCATCCCATCCACAAACAAAGTTTAGTTTAAATGTATGGTGTGGTTTGATTGGTAGTAAAATAGTGGGGGGGCCCTTTGTTTTATTACGGATCGCTTACTGTAGCCACATATATGAACATTATGAAAGAAATTTTGAAGAATACCTGGATGATATTACTAGAAAATCGCCAAATCATTTACATCCAGCAAGAAGGAGCTCCAGCACATAATTTTCACGAAGTCGGCACAATGATGCAAAGACTTTTTGGAGACCGGTGGATGGGAACAAATGCTCGTATAAAGTGACCACCTTGTTCAGTCTTGTCGCCTTTAGATTTTTTCTTTTGGGGCAATGCAAAAAATAACGTTTACAAAAGAAGATATGCCAATGTAGCAGAATTAGAAAACAGTATTCGTTTAAGTATTAATTCAATTGACGGTAGGAGTATTGCAAATGCTACAGGGGGTGTTATTAGGCGAACCTTAAAGTGCATTCAAGAAAATGGAGGCATTTTGAACATTTTATGTAATTTCAGTGTGTTAAATAAATGGTTTATTTAAAAGTCACAACTACCTTAATTATATTACAAATTTGTTAATATTTACTTTACCTTAAAGATTTTGATATAAGAGGGTATACGACTTTTTGTTAAGAATTTATTTCTCTTTCATTTAAATTAAAAATATACAGGGTGTTCCGTTTAAAAAGTAAGTATTTTGATCAATATCTCGAAACAGCGATGTTCAATTATTTTTTGCGCTGTACATGGTAATCAGCTGTAAAAACTAAGCTCCTTTGCTCATTTAAACAACCTCATAGCTCCAATAATAACAAAGTTAGCAATGGTGCCGAATTAATTTGAAACAGGCTGTATATATATATATATATATATATATATATATATATATATATATTGCCACGTTCTTTGGTTGGAAGGGTTCCAAAAGTCGTGCCCAAATGTTGAGGTCTTCATAAATTCTGCGAATTTCACCTTCTGACTCAAGCTCCTTGCTTTGGGTTGATCATAAAAATGCTACGTACTCACCTATTAAATCATTTTACTAACTTAGGAAATTGTGTCTCTCTTTGCGTTGCTATTACTCTAGCTGAAAATAAAAAAAAAACTCCACCAATTTTCACTTAAATAAAATTGTGAGTCCACACTATGATTATGATATGTCTAGGTTGAGTATCTTCTGAAAATGTTTTCCAAGTTGATAATACCCCGGCTAGCTCTGCTCATTGCGTCCTCCGAGATACTCACCTCAACTACTCATTCTTTCAACACCTTTGTAATTAATAAAAAATAAAAATATTTCGACACAAAACATACAGCCTCTTTATTCTACCAACACAGATAATAAATTCTCAAAATCTCAATATTTACAATTAATATTCAAGTTAAAACATTTCATACATTCGCTCAACTGTACAACATCAATCTAAAATCCCCGTGATTTCATACTCCTCTGCATTTCATATTTTTATTTAAAAGTAGATGGGCATATCCTGTACCCTTAATTTACTTCCCCTATAAACCTTTTTATTTTCTATGCATAAATTTTTGCATTGTCAAATTATACTGAAGACTTATACTAAAGACATCTATAACATATTATTCAAGTATTTACACTTTCAGATTAATAATAGAAAAATTGTCCATAACATATGTCCATAAAATTACTTTTTAGTTTATAAAAATTATCACCATAAATAACTCAAATCACTCATAGTTTAAAATAACTAAGCACCAGCACAACAGTTTCATTAAAAAAAATCGTTACCTGGAGTGCGTTCGTTCAGATCACCATGTCTGTAGATGACTTCCACTAGACTGCTCGTCCCTGAATTACTCCATCTTGCTGCTTTCCAAGTTGGACAGCAATTCCATCTCATGCACGTTCATCCAAATCATTAACAGTCTGAAGACCCCTTCCACCAGACTGCACGTACAACATCCAAACCACACCACCTCTTCTACTTAATGGGCCACCAGCACCATCGTTCAAAATGTAAATAATTTTTTTACTTACGTAGCATCCTGCTTTAATTATTATACTTATTTATTCTAGTTCAGCCCATTTAACTACTTTGCACCCATTTGCGCATTAACACTTGTAAAATTTTCCGGCGGATTGCACTGCCACGCGGTATTAAAGCCAGGATGTAATTCAAATTATAATCGAGAAGTCAGAAAAATAAGCGAAAAATAAGAGATAAATAAGAGAGCGAATCTACATCTGGTAGTGCTTATATATTCTTAGCCCCACTTACGTTGCCCGTATTTTCACTATATATTCTATGAAATGTTGTCAACTGCCACAACAATTCGACAAATTCAATCCGTACAAACATGCAACGAACTTTCAAAACCTAGAATTCATCCACTCCAATATTGTTTTACCACGAAAAGCCCCATAAAACTTCCAACCGTTTAAGTTTCTTCGAAAACTGTCGTCTGCTATTACCCCCAAACAAATCTAATCACGCCTCTGATGTGCGCGTCTATACTGTTATCGCAGTCATGCTTTCATAACCACCTTTCCTACTTTTGTCTCAATTTCTTACTTAAATTGTTGACGTTATTTTCACTTTTTTGATATCTTTGTCGGCCACATGTTTTCTGTCTTTCTTATTGTCCCACTATTGCCATGTTGTTTGCTGTTAATTCTCCCTTCATATACGTGCGCCTTGAAAAATCGATACTGTCCACAAACATGTTGCATCTTTGTCCCACTTATTGGTTATTAAAAATATACTCGTCTGACACGCGCTTGAAAATGTTGGTCATTTACCCACATGTTATTTTTCATCTTACTCTGTTACATACTAAAGCTCCTCTGTCGCCTAATTTTATCGATCTGTTTTTAAAATTGTCGTATGTTATTGTTAACCTTGTGTCTTTCCGTTACCACAATCCTTCGAATTGTTTTCTCAACGTTTTCTAGCCTTAGCAAGAATTATTAATTTACCCCAAGCTTGTGTTCCTTGAAATCCTCGAATGTTTTAACTTGTTTGCAGTCTTAAACCTTGTAGCTTTCTACGAATGCTTTAGTTTATGATATTAAATAAATGTACGTTGCTTAAATTAACGTATACAAATTAAACTTCCATTATAATTTTATTCCAATCTAACTATACTGAAACCTAATAAATAAGTTATTGTTTTTTACATATCGGGTTCTCAAATAAATAAATGCTTGTCCTATTTACACATGTTTACGCTTACCCGTACACAGCATATATATATATATATATATATATATATATATATATAAAGTAAAAAGGAATTATATATATATATATATATAAAATAAGATGTATGTGTGAATAAAACTCTTATAAAAATAATAAGAGCTATATTGGTCTGTACAAATCGAGCTAATAGTTGTATAGCCATTAGCAAAACAATAGCTTTATTAATTTATAAGGGGAAGGAAACATCCACTGACCGGTTGGTACTCACAGATACATTTTATTTTTTATTGTTCTACACAATTCATTATTAGGGACTGCAAATAACTAGTTTTATATATATATATATATGTATATATATATATACATACATACATATGCGTCATAACCTACTCAAGAAAAAATCCCCAAGATAACTATTAAAACCAAATCGTTATGGAGTCAAATGAAGCGTAACAATCGCGTCAAAGCTTCAAAACGAAAAACAAAAAAGAACAATTATCTTTCTAGGAAAGTTCATATTACACGGAAAACTTATGCTTTGAATAGTATCTTTAGGCACCATCCGATATTTAAACCGTTCAAATCCTGTCCAAGGCCTTATATTTTCCTTCTTTCAATTACTAGCTCGATTTGAAATGATCATTTGGGCTTTACTTATAAAAGTCTAAGTTATTATTTCATCTTATTAATTGCTATATATATATATATATATATATATATATATATATATATATATTAATACACAACAATTCCCGTATAATTCAAGATGCAGTAGTCTGACGTGCTGCAAACACAACGAAACCGGTCATTGACTTTCCTCGTTGCAAAGATAATTAACAAATTCAATTTTCGTTTGTTTTGCTTGAATTACTCATTTCCAGACAAAATTATATCACCATTAAGGTAGAAGCGCGTTAGCTTTTGTCCACCTAGATCCCCCGTTACATTAGGTATAGTACTTTCTTAGAAGGTTCACTAATGTTATAATGGATAATAGGTCATTTTTAAATTCCACATTATTGGATAGTTTGTATATAGCGGTATTCACGTTCACTCACTCAATGTAAATATTTAAGAAATAGAACGCTGTTGATAATAGAAACCTCACATTGTTAATGTCATAGCAAAATAGAATACATTGAAGTGTTTAAATCATAACTTGAAGCATTCGTTTAATAGCATTCGTTTAAACTGAGAAGGCAGTCGACATCGTTAATAAATATTCAAATGCACGGCACCACTAGAAAATGCCTTTCAGTAAACAAAAGAGAAGGAGAAAGAAAATGTTCATCCGGCCCGAAGGTTCAATATACCGGACCATGCAAAAAAAGCTAGTGAATTATAAAAAAAGGAAAATGATATGGTAGCAATCGACGAGGACAAAAATGGAATGGTCTAACACTGCGAAAGTTGTCGAAGGACTAGACTACTTGAATCAGACGTCAAACTTACAATAATATGAAATATTCTTTAACAAAATATCTTTCGAATAACAACTGCTTGAACAAACAATAGCTTATATATAACCTCAAAAAAATACTTTTATACAAACTTTTAAATCTAAAGATAGAGTCTAATATTACTACAACGGCTCTTTTCCTTCAAACAGTATCTTAAGTTTATGATCAAAAAATTACTAGCTAATCACTCGCTTACACTAATATAGAGTCCAAAATCTCTCTTTCTAATTAGGATTTTTATTCAAAAATCATACCATATTTAAAACTTATATACAAAAATTTTTGGAATTTAGGTCGGATAATTTTAAACACCTCTTAAAATCGGTTACAACCGAATCTGATCAGTTATGTTTAAATCTTTTCATTATGTATCTGGCAAAAACCTATGGCAGATCAGCTACTCTCAAATTAAAGCATTCCCTTGTACAACTCACACAAAGACTTGCACACAAATTTTTAATAGCTCAATTTAACTAAAAATGTCCTTTAAAATTTCTAAAACAATGGAATTTTTAATTTTACCGTATAAATTAGGCTGGTCGTCCTTTTCCATATCGAGAGCTCACATCCATGTCTAAAATCGTTGAAAAAATACCGTTAAAATTGCAGATCAAATTCATGTACCAAGATTGTCCAAATCGTTTAAAATTAATTTACCATTAAATCCATTCCAGCTTCAAACTATGCTTCTATTCAAATTGAAACTTTATCTTGCCGTAGTTGATTATTATTCACTTATTTAAAACCGAATCAATATACTTCAAAATCTTACTTGCTACTGAGCATTTCAAATATTTTTCCGTCACTATAAACTTCCACTATTAAAACTTAACGCACATAATAATCCTAGTTTAACAGCATTGTGACATTTAAAACAAGTATTAAACAACTAGCCATTACCTGCATTTTTCAATTGGTTGTATAGGATCAAGCCCTGCTACATCACGAATCTAGAAAAATCTTGTTAAGTCTGGGTGTTACTCCTCTGTTCTGTTTGGTTTAAAAATGGAGGCCCGTCGGTCTACCCATGAATCTAGAATACTTATGTTTGTTCGTGAACCTTTTAATTGGTTGGTTTTTTGAAGGCATGATGCAATATTTACAGAACGCTGACATTTAATGGCTTCAGGCTACCCTTCATTAATACATTTACACGTGTTTTCCTTATCTTCATGATTTATTGCTTTAGTTCGTCTCATCTTACGAGCTTTGTCGCGTTATTTATGGCTTTTGTTAATTGTTTTATCTCATATTATAGCTGCTAATTGAAATATCCTCTCATCTTTATTATTAATGGAATTTTCTCAAAGTTTAATGCGTCACGTTCTTAACTTTAAAATACTTGTATGTTTGTTATTAAGAGACAGACCATATGTTTAGTATTAGAGGAAAACGTACTTGAAAATTGTACATTCGTTCTGTAATCTTTTTGAAGCTGTATGTTATCTTATCGAACACGCTCAAATGAAATTTTTTATAAGGATCCTGCATTCACTCCTTGAGCATTTTTTGTATGATACTCCTTTTTAAAAATTTCGTTCTGTACGCGGAATATTGTGAATATCATTATCTAAAATACGATTAAGTTACGTAATACGAATTAAGCTTATTCAGTCATTGAGTTTATTCATTTACAATTCAATCTGCCGAGTGTTCCAATACGTTACTATGAAAACTAATATTTACAAAATCTGTGTTTCTTTTAAAAATTTTGTTTTATTTTGCACAAGTTCGGAGAATTGTATGTTAACAAAATGGCGCTATTTGACCTCATAAATGACTCCTAATCACACCTATGTGTGTGTATATATATATATATACATATATATATATATATAAAATTATGGGACACCCAAGAGAGTATGGTGATCTCTTCAGATCGTAAAAAGGGATTTTTTCATTTTCTCCAGAAGGAGAACTTTCGTGAAGCGGCACCCGTTTATGAGAATGACGTGAGAGAGCAGATAGGATTGTGGATGCAAACCCTGCACTCCTGCGTCGATTAAGAGGATATCGGTAGGCCTACCAAATCAATAACAAACTGCACTGTCGAAGACCCAACGGAAGACAGTGACGATACAAAACCGGGCGGAAATCCCCACGCTGACGGCCCAATGTCGTAAGGTAACAACCTTCTAAACTACGCAGCGACTTACAAAGTAAAGGAATAATAAAAAAAATAGAAAAGATAAAAGGCGAAGGGATGTTTGGAACTTCATAGCAACAAAGTATAAAGAGAAGAAGTGTTCTCATTCAGCAAAAGTGATAAAAAAACGGTGAATAGAAAATCACTGCTCAACCAGCCAAAAAATAGTTAGCTGCCCAGTGTGGGGAAGAAACACTCTTGTGTGATGGACAGTTGTCTTGGTACTGAAACAGCTTGGAACGGAATAGAGGAATATGAAAAAGTAGAGTTTTAGGATAAGCATCTTAGATAAACGTCGATAATTAAAAATAACTAGGCTTTAGATGAGACTTAGACAAATAATTTTGCTACCGAGCGCATCCACTGCGATAGGAAAGTCAGACAAAGGATAAAATGACCAAATTAAATGTGCGCTCACGATTATTTCAGAAACAGTAGTTAGCACAAGTAAATAAATGATTAGCAGTTACTCAAGGATAGAAGTAGAAAAGTTTTTTAATATACCAAAAACAATAAGGGATTAGCGCCGGAAGGACAAAGGGCCACAACCCCTCACCGACACGCTCAGGAATAAATATAAGGAAGTGTACAAACGTCCACATAATATAGAAAACAGTTGATAATGGAAATTTTAAAAAATAATGATTGAACTATTTGCGAAAGAAAATACATCGAATAGAAACTCTTTGTAGTAGCCACTGCGGATATCGACTTTTTACTACAGAAGTATATGTTGTGATCCTATGTGAATCCAAAGACCAAAACAACAACCCGACATCAACTAGTGTAAGTTCTAATGATTCGCAGATTTGTTGGAATAGAAAGACAACCTTGACAATAAAATACAGTGGGTTTTGTAATAAAAAAAAAAGTTTTAAGTCTTTAATATGCCATGAAAAGTTTGTAATTTATAAATTAATACAGTAACTATATGATATAGTTTACATAAAATATAATTACTCACCTAGAATAATTATTAAAATAAACTCGTGGAGTCAAATGAGACGTAACAAAAGTATTACCTAAGTTCTTATACCGTAAAGCTGCTCCCTGTGAATATTGTAATTAGTGCGAAACATAATGGAATTGAATTGTTTATAATAATCAGTTAATGAGTGGGAGAGAGTTGTGCAATACCTATACTCTTACGCGTTAGAATCAATTGTTTCCCTTACCCCAGTACCTCTATACGAAATGCAGCTATCAAATGGCGAGATTGATGCTACAATAGACGAACTGCTCATGCGCCAAAGTCATACGACTGACAGCTGTGTTCCGTAAACCATTCTCTTTCGATAGCCGCCCCACTGGTGTTTGTATACATCTTTGTCTGATTGTGGCCTTCATTTGTATAATATCTATTGTTTTGTTGTGCCGGAAAAATGATACATGTTTTAATAGAGCAACGAATTGTTGTGAAGTTTCATATGAAATTTGGAGAAACCGCTACTGAAACTTATCTTTTATTAAAATAGGTATAGGGCAAGGAATGTTTATCACCTGTGCAGGTGTTGACATGGCCTAGACGGTTATGAAGATGATGCATGTCCGAGATACTCTTACACATCAAAAACGGACAGAAATATTGAAAAGGTCGGTAATCTGATCCGATATGACCGTCGGTTTATTATTCGTGCGATTGCTGAAACTGTAGGAATTGACAAAGGAAAAATCTGAAACATAGACCTGAATTGTTTGTTTGGACCTATCCTTAAAAAGTATTCCAGTAGTACTAACAACTAAAACCATACTGGTCCTGCCTTTTTAGAAGCATCACTAATCTTTCTTCTCTTTGTAAAGTTTTCTGCCTATCAGCTTATGTAATGTATTTTGTGCTATCGGATAACCACATCCATTAGCTCTATTTTTATTGAACACATTACGGGATCATCAACTGCTAGGATCATTGACCTCGATCGATCTTGCAAGCACCCTACATTTGATTTTGTCTAATGCTGTACCCAAAAGTACTACATTGGCCAGGAAGCGAGTTTTTTACCTGGCAATTTTGAATTTTGCATAACCCTCACTGTTGCAAGCATGGTGAGGATTTTTAGCGTGCGTGACAACACTCCACACCGGACCTACATTTTACATCGCATCCGAACGAGGGCGTGAAAATGTGAAAAATGCTCACTTTACATTTTTCAAGTGGACCGTGTCGGGATTCGAACCCGGAGCCTTGGGTTCAGTAGTCACCGATGAGCCACAGAGCCGCCTACACGCAAGGACACCTCACATAACCAAAGCTATGAATTTTTTAGAAAAAATTTCTACCATATCGGAAATAGAACCCTTGCCTACTTTATAGCAGCGTGGAGTCAAAGGCCTAAAATACTAAACCAAAAAGGTGCTCAATTTCATACCACTATTTATTATCAAACTGTAAACCATCTCACCTTGGTAAGAAATAGTCTCGTATAAAATATCAAGGAGGTAACTAATAGCTCGTACTTATCAAAGATCTATAACTCTGCTGATTTGTAAAACTATCGCCTGTAGTAGGAAATAGATAGAGAGCGGGCACTATATCTTTGGAGAAGTGGAAATGTATTGGTTGAATGCTTTTTAAAAACCACTTTTATCGGGGTTTCGCATGTGGTCCGTTCATTAATCTTCAGTTAAAGAAGATTCTGAGGATCTTGTACAATTGTCAGTTATCAACCAACCGTACAAATTTGATGTATTATGGCTATCTTCCTTACTCATCCATGCATATATCCATCAACTACTTTTGCAATATTTAATTGCATGCAATACTACCTCACAAACGTTTAATGCAAAATAAGAAAAAAGTAGGTTATCGTTTACATGTACCTTCAGGTGGGTCCATGTATATTTAGCTAACCATACCCATTAATTAGTAGTATTATAACATTAGCTTATAATGAAGTAACAGGTATACGTTGAATATTTAAGAATCGCACGATTTCTAGAGATGATTATCGTCTGTAAAATAGTTGTACGTTTCAATGAAGGAGAATGACATCCTAGATATTGTGATGTAAGTTAAGTTAGATTTATATGTGTTTTTCTGAAGCAAGGTTTGCTGATATTAATGGTCTTGAGAGTGCTACACTAACTAATTTCTAGAAAAGGAAAGTTTTACGCAAATGACATATTTTTCTATAGTTCCGATTGCGATCTACATTACGAAGAAACGATTTTGTCATCAAATACAACTAACTTGCCCTAATAGGGACTGCAATTTGCGTCGTGGTAGTTTGCAGTTGGATAGCAATCCTCAATTACTTAAAGTGTACCAATTTATTTTTTACAATTGATCGTAATATAGTCTATTTGCTAACATCTTCTTTGTCGTTTCCATTTTATTGTATGCCATTTCGATTGGATTTGAATATAATATGAGTTCTGAGACTGTCAATTTCATCTCTCCAAAATACGGTGCATTGAAGTGTTTGTCTTTATAAAATCAAACTACGGGATAATTTAGCAACGGACGCCAGCTGATTGTAGGCGAATTACAACTCGACACTAAACGAATTGAAGATTGCACAAATAGTGTGAGTCAAAAGCTTACACTTTTCATAAACTAAATGAAACCACCGGCTCCTATGGATGACTAGGAAAACGCGAAAAAGCACTATTACGTTTCGATTGCATAGAAGTTTCATAAAAGTTGATTTTTTGTATAGCTTCTAAAAACAGGGTGTGAAAATATTCAGAACGCTTTCTATTCAATTTCACTATGGAATATTGCAGGTTTCTTTACCAAAAAGTACTATCAGTGGCGGTTATGATGGTCGATTTCAAACCGAAAATTAATCATATCTTAATATATTAAATGCTTGGATGCTCTCTCCTCAAAGTGTCTACACACGTAATTAATATTTTGATACCACCATCGTCCAGAAATATGTCCGATTTTGATTTTGTTTTTAATTAAAGGGCGGTTTTGCTTTCATTTTGAAAATACTTTTTATAGGTTAGATTTTGACAGCAAGTAAAAAGTTTTTAGTTGTCGTTAGAATATAAGTTTACGATCGAAAAAAAAGAATCTCTAAGACCTGATACAAAGCTCCGACCTAAAAAAAATAATGGAGGTATGAAATTTTTGACAAAAAAGATCGTAAAAGACCTAATTTAAGTCGATTCATAAGACAGGCGATTTATTATGCGCTGCTTAATTTGAGTAACAACAAATTGAAGCAAGGCTCATTCAAAACGACAGCCGATATTTTTAAAATTTTTGTGAAAACTGTTAGCCGAATTTGGGCATCAAGCACGAAAGTAGTTAGCTGATGGTGCTGAAGACACGTCGGTCGAGAAACAAAAAATTTTAACCCAGATCTAATAAAATCAGTTCCACTCAATAATCATCGTACTATTCGTTCGCTGGTTGCTTCTATCAACGTACCAAAATCTACGGTTCATTTGAAATGGAGGTAACATTTATAAAATGCGTCATTTGAAAAAAACCATTTACCTAGATTTGATGGACTTTCAATTTCTATCAATTGCGATTTTGGGCTTATATGAACATTTACAAGACATCATTAATTGAGTTGAGATGATTCAAATGGCTTTTAAAAGTTTAACAGAAACGATATTTGGGAAAGTCTCAAAAAAAATAATAAATTAGCGAAATAGACCAAATTATGTATTATCACAATCCAATTTAAAAAATGCGCATTATACAGATTGCCTGAAGTAAATAAGAAATCAACGTACGCATCGAATCAATAAATGCTCAGTGGTAGCGCATCATCCACTATGTAGGCTATTCGTTAATTTGTCTGATCTACGCATTTATGAACTGCATAAGCGAAGTCTATCATCCCATGTCAGCACACACTAAAAATGTTTACTATAATTATACGAGGACCGTCCGGAAGTAGTACCCGTTTGTACCGTGTGGAACGCTGTTGAGTAGAGTAGCATCCGGACTACTTATAACATGTTTAGTTATATTGCAGCTGTCTATATGCAAAGTTACGCCTCGCTGTTACTGACTGTGTTCTTTCTGTGAGTGTTTATAATATTCAAAAAAATAGAGAACGCCGCCAGTTATGAAATTAGGACTGTGATTAGATTTCTCAACGCAAGAAATGTGAAACCCCGCGATATTCATCATCAATTAAAGAAAGTGTACGGAGACAATGTTAAGGATGAGTCATCAGTTCGGCGTTGGTGTCGTAATTTCAGTTTGGACAGAGACAATACCCATGATGAAGAGTATTCCGAACGACCGTCAGTATTTACGGACGAACTGCTGAGTTTAATTAACGGATTCGTGAAGGGGCCGATCGGCGCGTAACAATTGATGAGATCAGTGAAAATTTCAGCAATGTTTCACGAACAGTTAGTTATTCATGAAATTGTGAAGGAACACCTTCATTATGCGAAGATTTGTGCAAGGTGGGTCCCTCGCATGCTTACTGACGAACACAAAACCACCCGTTTGGCTGCAGCACTGACGTTTTTGGACCGTTATTCTCGTGAAAGAGACTCTTTCTTGATTCGCATAGTCACTGGTGACGAGACATGGGTTTGTTATGCAACACCTACAAGTAAAAGGCAATCAATGTAGTGACATCATGCTCATTCACCAACCAAGCCGAAAAAATTCAAAGCAATCATGTCTACTCGAAAACTCAGGGCAACCATTTTCTGGGATCGGCGAGGTGTACTACTCATTGATTTCATGCCCCGTAGGGACACTATAAATACCGATGCATATTGTGTGACATTAAAGAAATTACGGCGAGCAATTCAAAACCGACGGCGAGATCTGTTATCTAGCGGCGTCCTTCTCCTCCACGACAATGCCAGGCCTCATACTGCTCGAATAACAGAACAACGTGTTCAACAATTCAAATGGGAAACCTTTAACCATCCACCCTACAGCCCAGACTTGGCACCCTCAAATTTTCATCTGTTGACAAAATTCAACGACTTTTTGGCAGGAAAGAAATTTGAAAGTGGTGATGAACTGAAAGCAGCTGTGACTTTATATCTCAATACATTGGCGGCAGAGGAGTACGAAGCTGGCATACAAAAACTCGTCTCACGTTATAATAAATGCTTAAATTTGCGAGGTGCCTATGTGGAGAAGTAGTGTAAAGTTTATTCTTTTCAAATAAACATTAAAATTTGTTAAGATGTACTAGTTTATTTTTTATTCACAAACGGGTACTACTTTCCGGACGGCTATCGTATAACTCAATATGCGTACGCGAACACTACTCGATGGCTAGAAATACTATAAGTGTCTCCTTTCGTTGCCATACGTCAAATCTGTTGCAGCAAACAGTATATTTTCTTACGGCTATCCATTGCATATACAGATCCGTAGTGTCTGTGTCATTTTTTTACAGGAATAACTTGCTGTGTACAAAATTTGTATTGGATACGTATCGTATCGAAATGAATATAACAAGTGATTTAGAACGTAGCCATTCTTACAGCGCGATAGTGTTTCATTCGTAGCGGATTTGCAACAGAACCGTTTGTTACAGTCTAATGTTCGTTGTAGCAATCGGAATTGCCGCCGGAAGTGGACAAACCAACAAGCCTAGGTCTTCGGGTACACTATCCACGACACCACACCAGCATAAGCCTTCTGCATGACACATTTTCGGAACGTTACCATTTATTCCTGCTGTTAATATTTCGAATGATATGGTTATGGTGCTGTCAGCCTACGGCTGCAGTTAAAACTCGGCAGTTTAGCGCAAGTAAAGATGCAGTAATTTAGATGAATCGATACTTTCAAGGCATTTGCTCCTGGAAATTACTAAGCAGAAAGATTTGTTAATAGTCGAAGGTACAGCTCGCATTTATGAGATCGACGAAAAATGTATGCACGTCCGCAAAAAATATAGTAGCGGACGGATATTACAACAACGGTGAGTAATAAGTATTTACGATACGTTAACAAAGCAAGATTTTGTTGTGTTTGTGCCAAACCGTTTGTCTGCTAAGTTTGCTACGTTCATCGACCGGGCTCAATCGGTGAGTAGGCGGGGTATGACACATACAAAAATTAAAAAAGGCCTGAAATAAAAATACACACACTCATTCACAACTCACAACTAAACATGCATAAAAGAAAATCTCTAATTAAAAAAAAATATGTACACAAGCACAGTAGTACCAAAAAATAGACAATCAACAATTACAAACTACACATATCAACAAAATCAAAAGAAAACATTTTTAAAATGGCGTGCTGCCGTTTTATTTAGCAACAAAAAACCAAACGCAGCACTAAAAACCACAGCTCTAAATCATTGTAAATATAAAATTAAACATATAGGATGGTCACGATAAATACAATATTAATAATAAATTTTGAAATAATATTTGAATGCTATTTGAGCAGAATCTAAGTAAAAGAGTAGATTTTAATTTATTCATAAAATGAACGTAACAAGTTACTGCCAATAATTTCTGATCATGTACTGCCTAGGTGAACTACGTAGGTAGCCGAGCGGCGAGGTTATAGAGGTCCAATTAACCTTGGCCGACAATACGTCCATAAAACAGTTAGCCATCACCAGAATTTTATAGATCCCATTACCAATGTTTGCACAAATTAGGTGATTTGGAGCCAACTCAAAGGATTTTGCAGGCGTCTTTTTGTATTTAGCTCGCCGATGCTCCCAGAATAAATCAACGGCTTTATGTAACGGCAACATTTTGGAAGGGCTCCACGGGACAATATGTTTTCCATGTTAGAGAATGTTATCCCGTGTAAATACATATGGCAATGCTCCAATGTCATTTCAATTTAGTATTGTGTAACTATTTGAGAAGAAATTTCTGTAGAATGAGTTATTGGGGTTATGGTTATTTTTTGTTACAATTTATTGTCAAATTTTTATCTTTGTTTTTGTCTGAAACAACGGACGCTGAACTAACAGTAATATAAGGTCCTTGTAATAAAGGGCTGATTGGAAGGACGTTTCCGAAACAGGCAGTATACGCGAAAAGGAAGGCGAAAGGTGGTTGCTTCTAAGGTTGTTCTTTTCAGGAGAAGTTCCTACTTATTAGTCACATTGGTTGCTTGGGCAAGAAAACATCGTGCATTCGCAAACTATCTGTTACTGTTGTGCACCGACGCTTTCACCAACACTTCGATATTGGTCATAACTGTTCAGTTTCGAAACGTATCACAATTATGAAATGGGAATGTAGTTTTAGAATGATTTCATAAGCAATAAATTTAAAATCTGATAGTCGTACCCGAACTATCTAGACACCTGCATCCGTTGAAAGGACAAGACAAGTAGTGATTCAAAACCCAGGGCGTTCTATTAGAAGACAGAATTTTGCACCAAGACCAACGCTATGCTCTTGTGAGCCTACTAAGGAGATTTTGTGTCGCCAGTTTGCAAAGAGAATGCAAATAATTTTTGCAGATGAAAATGTCCCAGGAATTATGATGAGTGACGAGACCAATTTTAATTTCTACGGATTTATTAATAAACAAAAATGGCAATATTGGACAACAGAAAATCCGCATAAATTGCATCGAGCCAACGCCATAGTTAGAAAATAGCCTTTTGGTGCGCTGTGGACCGTTTTGAGACGATCAAACTTTTTGTTTCGGAGATGCGAGAGGTAGATGAACTCTAACCTCTAATAGGTATGGTATCAACAAGTGATTGGCGCACTTACCCTAACACAACTTATACTAATCTAACCTAACCTCGACACTATTTTCGCCCATGTACCCATTTAGGTTTTATGTCTTAGTAGTAAAACATTCATAACTGTAACGTGACCTGGACACTATATTAACACATATGCCCATTTGAGTACACTTCTTAGTAGTAATACGTTCTTAACTGTAACCTAACCTCAACGCCATTTTCACACATGTATCCGTTTGGGTATTTTTTATTAGTAGTAAAGCATTTGTAGCAGTATCATAACATCACCATTATTTTCTCCTATGCACATTAGTCGATATTTTGTCTCAGCAATAAAACATACCTAACGGTAACCTATCCTCAACACTATTTTCGCATATGTACCCATTCGAGTAACCTTACCTCAACACTATTTTCGTTCATGAACCCGCATGGGTATTTTTTCTTAGTAGTAAATCATTCTTAACAGTAACCTAACCTTAACGCTATTTTCGAATATATATATATATATATATATATATATATATATATACAACCACTACAAATAAATAAACATACTCTTGACGTATTTTCAAAAGAACGATTCGCCATTACTTTTACGAATTAGTCAATAATTAAGATCACATCGCGAGGAATTGTCGTGTGTACGGCCGCCGGGTCGAATCCACCAAAGAGCACGAGATAGATTTTGGGCTTCTTGGAGCGGTTTTTTAAAAAGGCTTCTCCCAAAAACTCTTCTATAAATTTTATTAAACCAGAAATTACAATGGAATTTAACAAGTGGTTGCGTTATATTCATTAACGTTTAACAATCAAAGTTACTTTTTACTAATTAAATTAATTAAACTAAATTGAGTAGCTTGAACAAGCAACAATGTTAAAGTTGTGAAGCTTTAGACTGACTGGCCATCTTGGGCTCTCGAGGGTATTTATGCTATCCCTGCCCCTCACTTTGCTTAGGAACTGCAGAGCTCATGTCTGCTTATTTCTTAATACAATACAATGTATTACTTCTTAGTAATCCTAATTCTAATAATTGCTGTCTTATAACCTATTGCGACCTGCACCTGCAGTGTCAAGTTACGTCTGGAATACAAAATATTCACATCGGTTCTTATGTCTGGTTTATGAACTTCCATTAACCTTTTGTAATGTGACCTTCAATTATACATTGTAACGATCTAACTTAAGATTTAATAATTCTGTTTGATTTGGGGATATGTATCTTACGGCATAAAACTATTTAATTTCTTGTAGTTGAGCTCAGTACAATATTCGAGTCATCAAAAATTTACTTCTGGAATAGTCCAGTAAATTAAAATTTTCATTGCATATATCACAAGTACTACTTCTGGGTTAAAAAGACTAGAATTCATTAACACTGGGATTACCATAACTATATTTCAGCATATAGATAAACACGTACGCATACATACCGTGCAACGTGTTGCTATCCCTCGAACAAAATAGTATCTGTAGTTCACTACAGAGAGCTAGTTCCTGAAAGTACTTCGTTTATGAACCACAAAATCCCTGTTTTGGTTGTGTTAAAAGCAGTTGCGGTTCCGTGATTCAGTTGGTAAGCGTGTCGCTTTACTAAGTCCAAAGTCCCGGGTTCGAATCCCAACACGGTCCGCTAGAAAAATGTTAGGTGAGCATTTTCACAAAAATGCGCACTCGTTTGGATGAGAGGTAGAAAGTAGGTCCCGTGTGTGAGTGTTGTCACGCACGTTAAAGATCCCTACCTTGCTCGGAACAGAAAGAATTCAACAAAATTCAAAATTTCCCGGTAAAAAACTCGTTTCCTAGCCATTGAGTACCTTCGGGTGGAGCATTGAAACATCAAGTGTAGAGTGTTAAAAGCAGAGCATACAAAATAATTATTCAAGTCTATTTCATCTTTTTATTATATCACTATAAATATTACAAAAATTAAATAAACACGTAACCTCATAATTGGGTATAAAAATTATATTTTTTACGTAGAAATCTATAAAAACCCAGCAATCTTTCTGTTGATTTATTATTTTAGACAGAGTAGGAGTCTTGCGATCTGTCCAAACTGTCTACTTTAAAGATCGACCTGCTCAAAGTAAGTTTGTGACAATTATTTAATTTTTTCTCAGCTATGTAGTATGTAGCCACCGGTATGGCAAGCTATTGCAAAACCATTTTTATTTGTGAGGTTATGTGCCAAACTTGGAAAATCATTAATAATTACTAGAAAACCTAAAAGTCCTTATTTTTTTCAATTAATTGTTTTCTTTTATATTGCAACGAATCTTTAACATATATATGTAGTTTTTACCTGCAACGCGGTTTTCTTTACAATAGCCGATATTTGTAGTTAAGTTTCAATAATATTCCATTCCTAAAATATATTACCTTCGCTCCAAAAAAATGTTCGGTTTCGTTTTTCTGTTGTCGAGAAATATGTGTACGATTATCTTTAAAAATTTTATTTTATATCTTAAGTCTGGAATTTTTTAATTTTTAGAAAATTTTAAATAAAGTTAAACACCTTCCAACATCTTTTTATTATTCGTTTTTAGTATGATTGTCTAAAATACCGTATACCAGACGTTCTGTAATGAAAAAGGCCGCTATAATGGAGACAGGGTCGATTGGAAGGGCGTTGAGAATAATTCATTTGATTTTATAACTGCAAAGCTTTTGGTATAGAAATGAATAGATATTACAATTAATAATAAATTCACGGAAAACAGATTATATGATAAAAATGATATCAGACAGATGACATCCGTGTTGAGCAACACACTGCTCCTCTAAGTTCTGCATCACCATATCTAACATGTCGGGATCAAGTTCACAAATATTTCTTATGATGGAATCTTTTAACACTTGCAGGATTCGAGGTTTACTGGAGTCAACCTCAGCTTCTAGGTTATCCCACAAAAAAATAATCACAAACGTTGAGGTCTGTGTAGCAAAGGGCAAACGGTACATAACCAAAACGGAAAATGTGTCCCGGTAACATGCAACGCACAACTTGCATTGAGGTTTGGGCCGTATGTACCGTGACACCCTCGTGTTGGAATCAAAAAGTGTTTCTAAATTAAAACATACCTAAGAGAGGTTAGCGTTCATCTGCCCATTGCATCTCCGAAACAAAAAGTTCAATCATCCCAAGACGGTCCACAGCGCACCAAAAGGCTTTTTTCTAACTCCGACGTTGGTCTCGATGCAATTTACGCGGATTTTCTGTTATCCAATATTGCCAGTTTTGTTTATTAATAAATCCGTAGAAATTAAATTGGGTCTCGTCACTCATGATAATTCCTGGGACATTTTCATCTGCAAAAATTGTTTGCATTCTCTTTGCAAACTGACGACACAAAATCTCCTTCGTAGGTCTTGGTGTAAAATTCGATCATTTAATAGAACGCCCTGAATTTTGAATCACTACTTGTCTCGCCCTTTCAACGGATGCAGGTGTATCTATAGTTCGGCTGCGACTTTCAGATTTTGAATTTATTGCTTATGAAATCATTCTAAATCTATATTCCCATGTTATAATTGTGATACGTTTCGGAACTGAACAGTTACGACCAATATCGAAGTGTTGGTGAAAGCGCTAGTGCACGACAGTAACAGATAGTTTGCGAATGCACGATGCTTTCTTGTCCCAGCAACCATTGTGACTAATAAACAAGAACTTCTCCTGAAAAGAACAATCTTAGAAGCAATCACATTTCGCCTTCCTTTTCGCGTATACTGCCTCTTTCGGAAACGTCCTTCCAATCAGCTCTATCCTTTATTAAAGCAACGCACTTGGTCTACAAATATAAGACTAAATAATTTCTTAAACCATGCCATGTTCACATTGACCATCATTAATGTCATTTTTAGCCACTCTTTTGTAATGTTGGAACTTTTTTAAATCTGCTGTCAACCATAGAAATTTAATAAAAGCTTTCCTCGTTCCGTGTGTAAGGAAAGATGATAATAACGGTAATGGATATGCAAAATGAAATAGATTGACCGTTTGTACCATCAGTTTATGAATAAAACTTCTTATTGCAACACTACCTTTAATATGACAACCCTAAAGGGAATAATGGATTTTTGAACAAGGACATAACAATTTTGTATTTCAATACGTAACGCACCCTTAAACTTTTTCTGATCTGTCAATGTCAAAGCGTTAGTCAATGTTTACATTTTTATCATGATTAAGTTCACGAACAGACAACCTTTGAAAATTATTAAAAATTACTACCGAAATTCTGAGTCGGCTGTCGCTACTTTAAGAGCGCTTGCTCCAGTTTTTGGCCGTAATAATCGTCCCATCAGACAGGCTGTGCGTCATACAGTGGATAAGTTGGAGTCAACATGCTCACTATTGAATGTTCCTGTGCCAGCAGGCCAACGCATAGGTCGAAGTACCGAAAATGTCGCTGCCGCAAATGCTTCAGTTTAAAATGAGCAAAATCAGTCAATTCCACGCCGTTCACAAGAATTAGGAATCTCTTAGTGCACATTGTGGCGAATTTTGCGTAAAGATCTTTACTTACACCCTAACAAGATCAAATTAACTTAAGAACTGAAGCTTCTTGATCATTTGAAGCGCCGAAATTTCTCCGATTGGGCTTTTCAAAAGTTTGAAGCAAATCCTAAATTTCATCGAAAAATTATCTTCAACGATGAAGCTCATTTTTGGCTTAATGGCTCTGTCAACAAACAAAATATGCATTATTAGATAACATCAAACCCACATAAGCTTTAATAAACTCAATTGCATCCACAGAAAGTGACCGTGTGGTATGTATTTCGTGCTGGAGGTGGGAGATTGGACCGTATTTTTTCGTGGATGAAAATGATCGCCACGTTACGGTCAATGTAGTTTGCTATCGTGCCATGTTGAAAAACTGTTTTTTGCCAGAATTGGATGGACTTTACATCAGTGATATCTTGTTCTAACAAGATGACGCTACATGCCACACAGCTGGTCAAACAATTGATCGATTGAAGAGAAAATTCGGTAATTGTGGTCCGGTCGAATGGCCATCTCGGTCATGCGATTTAACGCCGTTGGATTTCTTTTTATGGGTTTACGTTAAGTTGTCGATTTATACCAATAAGCCAACAACGTTAGAGAACTCAGAAAATAATAGGCGTTATAAATTTTTACGTAACAAAACAAAGCAAGTCATTAGCAACTCAAAAATACGTTACCTATATTCCTTATCACCAAATCTAAATTGTGCAAAAACTTGGAATGAATTGAAATCTTTTGGTATAGGTAAAATTCCTACTGGAATTGTTACATCTTTTAATTTAAATAACCTCAGTAATCATTTTGTTCCAATCAGCAATATTGATCACCATCGTATCGAAAGTAACATTCAAAACATATCCAATTTTAATACTCTGTTTGTCCACAGTTTGCCTTCCACACTATTGATGTTGATATAGTTACTAAATCCATTTTGCCCATAAAATCTAGTGCTACATGATTTGATGAAATATCTAAATCTATGCTCTTACTAATACTCACTTCGGATCTAGATACAATTGTTTCTATTATAAATCAATCTGTCTGTATTGACACATTTCCTTTCGAGACAAAGCGCCCTGGTAGTTCCAAGGGAGAAAAACTGACCACAATTTTAAATTGCACTTTACCAGCAACGACACGTAGGAGTATCTCTTGGTTGCGCACACATCAAACGAACGGTTAAATAACAATGTATATTGAAGGTGATAACGTAGGCCGGTTATTAATTTAGATTTAATTGTATAGCAAATATTAATACAACACTAACACCTGTAAATAAAGTAAAACTGTTTATAAGAAAAATAAAGCAGATATAGTAATATATACAAGGCAGAACCGAACAATGAGATTTATAATATTTCTGGAAATGTCTAATAACCAACATAGAAACTATTAATTAGCTGCTATTCGTTATATGATTTGATTGTATATTTCAAAATACTAATTTTTTATGCTCCTAAATGCTACCTATATCCTACCAAAAAAAGGTTCATCTAAATTCCCATACGTACATGTTTCTTAATATTTTAAAATTGTTCAAAATCTTCTTGCACGACAATATTATGCTTAAATATTAACCAACACTAATTCAGTCTGTTATCTATCATTCAACACAATGATTACTTTTATGTTCGCTTCATTTCCTACTCCACGAATTTCAACCAATCTACATTTAACATTCACATACACATTATAAAGAAGTGTAAACACAAAAGCTTATAATATTACTCACTGTTATAAATTCCATAGTTTTAAAAAGCGTTAAACATTTCCAGAAACTTTTGGTAATTTTCATTTGGTTCCTTTCTAACACAGCACATCACAAAATTACAAATGGAGGGGTGAATTCTACCGGTCCCCTTTATCCTTGGTTGTCACGACATTATATCCACGCCCTCCGTGTGTGTGAATCTACACTTTATCTGCCAGCGTATTTCACTTTTATTTCTTTTCGTATATTTTTCATGCAATAATTCATTCAAATTTTTCTTCTTAAAACTGTGTTTCGTTTACTTTTATCTTTCCGCCCTACCAACCCCTTATTGCTGTATTACGCACTCGAATGGTTACATTTTGACCTATTCTTATTACAGGCTTGTGAATAATTAATTATTTTTCAGTCGCATGTAATTGATTTTTACTCCCTCCTCTTTCTTGTGTTCAGTCGGGGAATTTGCCATGGTACAGTCTTCCTATTGGGTTTATGAAACGAATTTCGGAAAAGTACTTGCGGTATTACGTACTTTACTTAGGTTCATGTTTGTGTTTCCTTCTCTTCAGCAAAGATGAACATATCGTATTGTATTAAAATGATTGAATTATCTGCAATATGATCCTTGTGATATTTTGCTGCTCAGCGTCTGGGCTTTTACATTGTATTACAACTATATAACATTGAATTTAATTTACCTAAAATTTCGAAAAGCTCTTTTGTATGTGGAATATTTATGGTATGAAATACTCCTATTAGTCGATTCACGGTTATTTACTTAATAATTTTAAAGTTTTCTTTAAAAAGCATGATTTTGTTATGAAACTTGACTGAAATAGTTTGTTTACCCTTTTATGTCTTAAATTATTTTCTGAATCTGAGTTTCGTTTTAATTTGTATTGAACAAAGATAAAATGATACTTTTGTGGTTTCAAAGTTTATGATTTTAATAGAACTCGCTTACTGAACATTACGATATATGAAAACAGAAGGGTACATCAATATTAAGTTATCCGTTTAAGATTAAGTGTCTTCTTGTTTACATCCGGTTTTTATTTACCGCAACGCTCACGTATTATAGATTTTTCTACTATAGTTCATATATTAAAAACGCTGATGAAAATTAGAGATCTTGTGGGATAACGTTTCTGTGCGCATCTACATAATTAGATTACATCGACGATTATCGTCGATAAACGTCTTTTCGGTACTTAAATATTTGTGTATTTGGTATGTGCATATGTAGTTTACGTAATTAAAGTTATTTAAATGGTGGTTAACGCCATGTATGTGTGTGTAACGTTAGTTAAGCCAATTTCTGATATGCATCTTGCTCATTAGTTTATATTGTGGATTTTGGTACAGATTTTGTATTTTTGATTTAATGGCAATATGGTAGCAACAGATCTGTTGAATATGTAAACTGTATATTTTTATTTTTCTTGTGATATCTTTAGTCCTAAGAACCTTTTTGCTTGACGGAACGGCTTCTATTATATTTCCATGTGGCTATTGGCGCTTTGTCCATTTGTACAGTGTGCTGATGTCACGAAAGTAACACCTCAGTTGAGTTATCGTTTTATTCGGTTTTAGCAAGGTTTCCTGGTTACCTTCACCGGGGAGTTGGTGTACTAATGCTATATCAATTGATAAAAACGTGCACAAGGACAACTAGCTTCTGAAAAATGGGAAAAAACTGAGCGTTATGTGGCGTTGTAAATAATGTACTGGGGCCGGCTAAGATCCTTTACTAGTAATAGTCTTACCCTGTACCTGACTTTGAAAACAGATTGTTTTAGTTAGACCCAAAGCATGCTAGTCTTCTACTAGTTCAGCTAGTGGCGTAACTAGGATTGTGCTCGGGGGGGTTGTTAAGAAAGTTCATGGCAACTTTTTGGAACTTAATTTGATGATGTACGAGCTACAGAAAAAAATCTAGTTTTCTAGGTTTCTTTGCCAGCTCATTTATTACTTCGTCTGTGCTCGCTTCCAACTCCCTGTGTATGGATAACATAGCCAGTCCATTTAGCCGATTTTGAGATGTGGAATTTCGAAGATAGTTTTTTATTCTCTTTAAAGTAGAGAATGGCATTTCAGCCGTCGCTGTGGATACAGGTATTGTTGCCATGATTTTCAGCATAATAAATCTGTTAGAAAACATATTCTTATTGCACAGATCCAAAGCACCGATTGCGGATATGTAAGGAAGATGTTTATTATCGTGGCATCGTTTGTACAGTTTGAACTCGGCGATCACGTCAGAAGGTGTTGCGCTGAGTTCACTAGCGTAAGATTCCAGAAGAACTAACAAATCATTTTTGTCTTGATTGGACGGTGCTTCTTCATTTGTCGAGGGAAATGCGTTTGAAATCCCTTAAATATATTGCCGTTTTTTGCGAACCTGCGCTCCAGTTCGGAAATAAACATTTCCAAGAAAGGAATGTAAATTGTTGCACGATAAAAATCTTCTGGAGGTTAGGATTTGCACGATGCTTCTGCTTAGCAGTAACTCTCGGAATATTCATTGCAACTCCGAGCTTTTCACCTATCATTTTTGCTACCTCAAATATTATATTGAACTCATTGTCAGCGTTTTTTCTTAGATTCTGAAGTTCACACTTTGCAGTATTTGCCATATCTAATGAAACCTTTAGGTCGATAGTTATTTTCTGCAAGTGCTTACTAAGCAGAAGACTGATTGCAATCGCCTGACGTGTTGCAATTAATGTCAACAGAAACTGCGGCTTCAGTATCGCACTTTTTAGCAATGCAGCATCTCTGGACGTGTCAGCGTCTCTCCAGGGCTCTATGATTTCTAGTGACACTACTACAGGTTCTAGCAACTCGAAAAAATCACTTCGGAATGATACCTTTCAATCCATCGTGTAGAACAGTTTCCTTTTAAAGTTTTAGCGTTGGGTGTAATCTCAAGTTTCTCAATTTCTTTAGACAAGACATTTTTCCGTTTTGGTGTATTAAAAAAGTCATGAGCTTTGCTAATAACACCAATACTGTCTCTGATTTCAGTCACTTCTTAGGATTTGGACACCACAAGATTCAGAGAACGAGCAGCACAATAAGTATACGGGGCAAGAGGCTGATCTCGAGAAACATGCGATTGTACACCGTTGAATGCACCAGACATTGCTGCAGCTTCGTCATAATCTTGTCCTCGGAGATATTTTGTGTCAATGCCAAATGATTTCAAACTACTTAAGATTAGCTAAGCTAGTCCTGCGCCTGTGAGATCAGATGTTGGAACAAAATTTAAAAAATCTTCTCGAAGTTTTATTGTTTTTTCATTAACGTATCTGACACATATGGAAACTTGTTCAATGCTACTAATATCTGCAGTTTTATCTGCCATTGCAGCAAAACATTTGGCTTTGTTAATATTGTCCACTACCCTTTTCATCAAAATATCATTACAAGATCCTATAATTTCTTTTTGGATTTTGGACTAAGATACTGGTGTCCTGGTCCTTCCAATGTAGCCCTTAAATCGGAGTCTCCTATTGCCCTAGAGCGAATGGCTGCACGAAAATTTCCTTCGTTTTTTGTTGGTTTCTCTGACAGAGTTAATTTACCAAAGTTCTGATGACCACGAAGTGCCAAATCTTGCCGAGCGCACAACAAAACTGCATCAATTATAGGAATAATTCGTTTTCTGTTGTCTAAAATTTGCTCTTTTCTTCCTTCTACAATTTGATTGTCTGTCAAGAGTTCTGGTTCTGCCCATGTTTGGTTAAAACGCTCACCATCGGCAACACATTCCGCATGATATTTCAAAGAAGCATGGTGAGTAAATGTTTCTGTCGCCTTTTTCCAAATTACTTAAACCTCTTTTCACCAACAAACCAAGTTCTTGTGAATTGACACCAGCCCCACCAACAGCAAGTTGTAGACAGTACTTGCAATAGGCACCGTATTCCGTTACCAAATATACCAACCGGGGAAATCGCTTCAGCCAGTTATATTGAAAACGGAGATTGTACGATTTTTTCTTTTCGCTATCTTGTAGATTTTGCAGCCGCTCGGTACCCGGAAAGCTATAATCTTCAGATGGTATCCATATATTATTGTCTAAAACTTCCCTTATTTCAGCAGTGTTTAGTGAACGTTTAGCGAAAAAGCTGATATCATTGAGCTTTCTGGGCGTGGTTGTATTATTTGTAGAGGCAGTAGATGACACCGGTACAAAATCGTCGCGTTCGGAGTTTCGAAGGGTGAAGACGTATGATCATTCTGACCGCCGCAGTAAAGCTTTCGTGTTTAATAACCGCATATTATTAATTTTTCGTATAGAAATAAACAGTCTGTAGCATATAAATTTAATAATTAGTGATAATGTAAGTGTAGTGTAAAACCTAGTTTTAATTATAAACTTATAAAACTTTAAAATCTCTATTAGTGGAAAGTTAGTTAATAATTTAAATGTGTGTTGTGAATGAAAACGGACAAAATTGATAAAACCAATTCGATCGGTACACGCAAAATAAAACGCAATAGGAAAATACAAATCGGTAGTGAAATTGTAAACTTAAAAGCTCTTGTCAATCTAAAAAGTAAAATTTTTAGTGAAGCTACTTCTACCCCAGCAACCCTTGACGCGCTGGTATTCGAGGAATTCGACCCTCATGCTACTCACACAGATAAAACCGGAAAGCAGCTTAATCACGATGATTTATTAGACGTGGGTACAGCAGGTAACGTAGTAAATAGTTCAGCGTTAATTATGGATAAATCGAAATTTATGCAGAACTTTCACATTCAAAAACGCGTTAAAGTGTCTCCTGAAAATAATATAGATACTGAGGGTTTCCAAATTCCTAAAAAGGTTACCAAACTTACACATAGGTCCGTGAGCAATGAATCGCTTGTTAATTTAAAAAATAGGTATACTCCCATACAAGGTGAAAATAATGACTTAGATGATTCTGAAATGGACTATAACAACGCAGATAGTGAAACGGAACCCGAACGTTCAAATCAAAATCCGATTACTCGTAAAGTGAAACCGCCACCGCCGATTGTAATACATGGAAAAGCGAAAAACCACAAAAATTTGATAGAAGAAATAAACACAAAGGTTAATAAAGGCTTCACTATCAAATACACCGCAGCCACAACAAACATTTTTATTACGGATCGCGATGAGCGGAAACATTTCTTAAAATATATCGAGGAGGACAACGTTAAATTTCATACGTTCTCGGATGCTGAGGAAAAAACGCATGCGTTTGTACTCCGTGGGCTCGGAAATGAAGTGACAACTGAAGAAATCACTGAAGAATTAAAAAGTAAAAACATCCCCGTCATCAGTACGTACACCATGAAGACTAAAAAAGCGCCGTTATATCTAGTAATAACAAAGGACAGTGTTACGCTAAAAAACTTACAGAACAGTATTAAAAGTTTATCGTACACGAGAATTACCTGGGAAAGACAACAAAATAAAAGACGCGTAACACAGTGTCGCCGCTGTCAACAGTGGTCGCATGCCACTGGAAATTGCCGAGGAATAATTCGGTGCGTAAAATGCGCAGAGGAACATTGGACATACCAATGCGTTAAACCAATAGAGTTGCCTGCTAAGTGCGCAAACTGTGAAGGACCGCATCCGGCCAGCAGCGAGCAGTGCCCAGTGTATATAAATATACTACATAAAATGGCGAACAAAAACCCAAGTACGACGCAAGTGGCAAACAGAAGGGTCGCTCCCGATGTCAATAGTCAGCGAGAATTCCCCGCGATGAACGTTCCCGCACCAGCACCCACAACCAATCCATGGAAAAGTTTACCGCAAAAAGAACATAGTATTAACAGAAATGGCAATCAAGACGACATTACAGAATTTCAGGAGCTCGTTCAGGAACTAGGTAAACTTAATTCGCTTATAAATGTTAGTAACATGCTAAAAGCTATCAAAGACCTAAACTCCATGTTAAGCAAATGCAAGACTTCATTAGAAAAGTTTACTACCTTCAACAATTTCGCCTTAAACTTAAACAATTATGGCCTCTAAATTGAACGTTATCACATGGAACGCAGACGGGTTGAAGAATAAATTAGGCCAACTAATTCAGTTCATTAATGCACACAAAATCGATATAGTACTCATTAACGAAACCAAGCTTAAAAGTATGCAAAAAATTAAAATAAGGGGTTTTAGTATAATAAGAAGTGATGGACCTAACGATACGGGACAGGGCGGAATAATGATAGGAATTAAAAACAATGTACCATATAGTGAGGTTAAGATAGACAATGTAAGTTTAGAAACGTTATGCATTAGACTACCGAACAATATCCACATAGTGTGCGCGTATAATTCCCCCCGAAACAATATTAGTGATAGTGATTTAGATAATATATTTAGTGCAAATAGAAAAATTATATTAGTTGGCGACTTAAATTCAAGACATTTCACTTGGAATTGTCATAGAAATAATAGAAATGTACCCAAACTTAGACAATATGCTAACAACAATAGCCTAGAAATATTATTCCCCGACACACCGACACACTATCCATGGAATGGAACCACCCCCACAACAATAGACTTGGTTATCGCTAAAAACATTAAAGGATATATAGAACCACAGTAACTTGCAGAATTGGAATCCGACCATAACCCTGTAATGTTTGAACTAAATTACACCTCAACACAAGAAGCCAAGAAAAAAAAATAACATCATACAAAAAAGTAAACTCGAAACGTTTTAGGGCCGACCTCGATAAATACATTACAATAACAAAAAACATCAATAATAAGGAACAACTAGAAGAATGCATTGAAAAATTAACAACTGCAATTGTAAAAATATAAAAAAGCACAGCACGGTAATAGAAATAGACCCTTCAAAGGATGCACTGCCGGAACCAATTCTGCAAACAATTAAAAATAGAAATAAAATAAGAAAACGGTGGCAACGCACTACTGATCCAAATATAAAAATTCAATTAATAGACGCAAACAAGGAAATTAGAAGACTTATACATGAATACCGTAACAATACTTGGACCAAAAAACTAGAAAGCATAAAACCACAAGACAACTCATTATGGAGACTTACGAAATCCCTTAGAAAAAACTACGAACCAATTCCAGCTTTAAAAAACAACAGTACACAGTACATCACCGACAAGGAAAAGGCCGATCTTCTAGCAGAACAATTTTGTAAGGTACACAAGCTTACACCAAACGAAACATTCCACGACAATATCTTAACGAACGTACAGGACTTTTTACAAAACACAGAAAACTACATCATCCCGGAAAGTGAATTGCAACAAAACATTACAAACACACATGAAATTAAATTAATAATAAAAAAGCTACCAAACAACAAAGCACCAGGCGATGACCAAATACCAAATATTGTAATAAAAAATTTTTCCAAGAAAGCGCTATGCCAATTCATGTATATAGTGAACGGTGTAATAATACTGCAACACTTCCCACAAAAGTGGAAAACTGCTATAGTGGTACCGATTGGGAAGCCGGGAAAAGATCGAAACAGCGCAGACGGATATAGACCTATCAGCTTGCTATCTACACTAGGAAAGTTAACCGAAAAGATAGTATTACAACGCCTAAACATAGTGGAACAGAATATTAAAATGACACAGGACGCTCAATTCGGCTTTAAAACAAAACATAATACCATACAGCAAGTCGTCCGTATTGTGAATGACACTATCGTAAATTTTAATCAAAACAAGGTCACTACCATGGTCTTGTTAGACATACAAAAAGCATTTGACAAGGTATGGATAACTGGACTAATTTACAAATTAATAGAACTCAAACTACCAATTTACTTAATTAGACTTCTTAATTCATACCTCACAAACAGGAAGTTTATAGTAAAAATTAACCATGACAGATCACAGACAAAAACAATAAGTGCTGGAGTTCCACAAGGTTCCATACTAGGCCCCAAACTTTTCAACATATTTATTCAAGACCTGCCAGAATTCCCTAGAACCAAAACATCTTTGTTTGCAGACGACACGGCCATATACGCCCACTCCGACATGGCAATCATCAGCAGCCAGCAGACTCAATTTCATTTAGACATACTAGAAAGTTATTACAAGAAATGGAAGATAATGGTAAATCCGGATAAAACTGAATTTATTATTTTTACTAGAAAGTACACTAATACAAAAATATTTAAGAAAATCAAATTAAATAACATTAATATAAAAGAGTCCAATAATGTGAAATATCTTGGAGTGAATCTTGACAAAAGACTAAATTTTAAAAACCACATTAAAAAAAGTATAACAAAAGGGTACGCGTATGGGAAAATGTTGTATCCACTTATGGCAAAAAACAGCAATCTCTCTACAAAAATAAAAAACTAATCTACACCTCTATAATAAGACCTGCAATCACATATGCCGCAGCAGTTTGGAGCAACGTAAGCAAGACCACCTTGGAACCTTTACAAAGGTTCCAGAATAAATGCCTGCGCTTAATCACCGGAAAAGATAGATATACCAGAATCAAAGAACTACACGAACAAGCGGAAATAGAACACCTCAGAACATACGTAAACAACATCTCCCAAAAATTCTACACCACACAGTTACAGACAAACCCACTTCTACAAAATATCACAAGAATAAGACATAACAACCAAAAGTTCAAGTTAAAACACAAGTTGACATATCAACATCTACCAATATTTCAAGAAAATCAAGAATGAACATAAAATGCATCCACAGCATAAACTAATCTAAAAGCAGGTTTTTTATTACAAATTTTTCCTGCTCAACAAACGAAGAAGTTTTGACCACAATTGACATGAACAATTTGAAAATTGTAAAACCAGCAAAAATAAACACCCAGGTGAAACGACAAAAATAGAAATGGTATATCAACACGAGAGGCACATTTCAGAAAATCGAAAAGACATAAATATACGATGTGTCCAGTTAAGGGGCACAAAGATATATGTTATAATTTATAAAATTTTAAAATAAATTATTTTGTTGTTGTTGTTGTTGTTGGTACAAAATCATCTTTATCTTTAGATTCAGCTTCGGCAACTCTATTCAAAACACAAACACATTGATCTTCGTCTTCTTCACTTGTCTTCTGCTTTGTCATACAAAAATTCGATATTGACATTTGTCTTTTCTTTATATCAGTCATCCAGGACATACCCAAATATAATGAAAAAATGAATGTGATATTCTTGCGTAAAAAGTTGGGGTAAAAGGGTTTCTATAGTCGACGAACAAGTTGTCTTAAATTAAAAATTAAGAGATTACACCTTGGAAAATACTATTATACACAGTAGTCTCGAAACAGAATCTCATGTAACGACACGCAATAAAACTACATGTAATCGTATATGTTTAACATGCACCCACTCTGAATACGAGCCAGTATAATACTGACGTAAGGACATTATGGATGATCCTATATTAGCGGCAGCTTTGTCCATTGTGATCACTGCCATATAGTCTCGTCTCTGTTCGGTTGGGTTGGCGAGTGAATCCGATCGCTGCGCTGGGTTTAATGTCTTCTAGTGTAGCATTTGCGGTTTTTGTAAATTTACCGAAACTGTTAATCGTATTAAAAATTTACATTTGAAAGGAGCCCTTTTCCGGACCGTGACGAATCGATGGAGACAATTTGTAAGTCTCTACCTTATCGTTTGACCTATATAATTTGCATACTTCAGCAGGCCATATTTTCGATTTGGTTCGACCGATTGAAATAATTTTTGTACACTTTAATGCATATGTCGTCGTCTGTGAGAGTACTTTGATAAGATCTCATGTATATATTTTAAGTCGAACCGGAAATATTCGCGTTGAATGTTACATCGACCAGCCAGTTTAACCATAGTCTTCTGATACGCTCTAAATAGCAATAGCAATAAGTATTAAACTAAGTATTTAACGTATCAAATGTCTTATATATATGTAATTATTATATATGATAATTACAAATTTGAATTTTGTTTTAGGCCTATAATCCTATAAATATTCAATCATTCAATAAAAACAAATCACTTACGCATACACTAAAAATTTTTTTACTGGTATCTAGAAATTCGAATTGAAAATTATGGGTTACACCTGGGACTTTGGATATGATTAGCATTCACAATAAAACTAGAATATTATCTGGCTTTATACTGGAGGCGTTAATGCAGTGAAATATAGTAAAGTGAACTATAAAAAAGGAGTTTCTTAGGAAATGGTGCCTAGCCATAAGAAATAAATTATATAATGAACTATTCCCTTCCTTATTGTCCTTTTTGTTCAAAATATAGGAGAGGAAGAGACCAAGAAAATTGTGAGTTACTTCATAATTTTTATATATAATAAAAATGCACAATTAAAAACATGGAGGACATTTTTCCAATTTGTAAGGAAGGCTCTAGAGGGGGATCCAACCACCAGATCCCCCCATAGTTACATCAAAGAGTTCAGCATTATCCCATTCAAAATATCGGATACAGCTGACAGTTTTTCCGAATCTCTATAGTAGCGTGGATTTCTCACACCAAATCGCACGAACAAAGACCCTTGAATAAGTTTTACTCGTCTGCACAAACTGAAGTAGCAACAACCTGCATTATTGACGAAAATTTCTTTGTTACAGGTGGCGTTATATACTACCCGCAATCGAGAGCAATTTCAATCATTTTACTAGAAAATTCAGAAAATTTGTTTAAAACGCTAAAAAGTTTCAAATGTTTTATAAAACAGCCCTGATTTTGACCTATTTCTCTTTTTCGTTTTGGCGTAATCATTAAAACATAAGTATTCTCCAAGATTTCTTGCCCACATCTTCATACAATAATCAAAATCATCGGATTTTTTAACAAACCAATATATAACTGAGCCATAAATTCACTCTTAGTATTAGTTAAGTAGGCTACCACAATTGCTTAAGTCAATTTCGTTTTACAATGATATTAGTATTAATTACCAATAAAATTTATGCATACAAATACTTTCTTTTGATGACATTCCAAGATTTTACTTTTAACCACATATGTCGAAGGATGTTGCAGTAACTCAATTTTTTACTTTGTTTTATTGACTGTAGGATTTGTCATAGACGATTCAGGTTTGTGAAAGCATTATATCTTTTATATTGGGCAATCACTGACTTGTAAAATTGAATACACCTGCATGACAGGTACTACAAATAATATTAATTATATTAAGAAATCAAATGAAACCGTACCGTATGGGTAGGCATCTTAAATATTTGTATAATTTAAGCTACTTTTGCATTAAAATTAGGTAAATGTAAATATTAATGAAATGCCAGAATTTTTATATGAAAAATACTACTAGAAATAATAAAGTTTTGACTTATTTCATAAAGTAAGTATAAATTGAAATCTGTTTTACATAAATAACAATCTAACTAGACAACATGCGCAATTATTTTTCTTCGATTTTAAAAGAAACATGCGGTATCGGCATTCCAATCGACAATCAAGGACCATTTGATGCCTGTTGTATGCTTCAAGATAGGTTCATTGCACACTTAAGTGTTTCAATTTAATCAAACATTCCTATTATTTTGGGAATGAATAAATATGTGCAAATTTCAAACCGGTTCATCACGATCTAATTACAAAGTTTTGGTTTAATAACGTACAGTTTTATAGCAGACATTTTGAAAATTCTAATGATACCGTTTATTTTGACAGCTTTCTCTTTCGGGGCAATGCCTGATGCCTCTATCCTTTTTTTAATGTTGCAATTTATTTTAAAGAAGGAATACAGAAACCAGAAAACCAGATTTCGAAAATATCCAACAAATCCGGGTGGCTTCTACAAGCACAAGTCTTTTTAAGGTACACGTGGCTTTTAATATCATCTAAATCATTTTTAGCGTAAACGACGAATCAGAATGTTAATTATGTTTTATAGTGTACTCTAATCAAGCCAGACGTAGACTGCCTTTATTAAAATTAAAATAATATGCTGTTACGGTCGTAATTTTCATAACGACATTTGCATTTAGCAGTGTACTTCAAAAGTATATTCTTTCCAAATTAGATTGTATGAATTCGAATAGTGATAGCACGCCGTGTTATCAGGTACCGGTTCCCGGACTAGCTTTGATGGTCTCAACACAATACTCTTGATTACACTCTTGATTCGAATCGAGCAATTTTAATTACGCTGTTGGAACGTTGTATTTCCTCCTTTATTGAAAGGGTTTTGGCGGATTAATTGAAGGAAATTATTCGTTGTGATTTGAAATAATTTTCTTATTTCCTTATTGGGATTTCGGCGATTCGTAAGTATCGAAGAATTTTTCAAATAGATAACTTTTATGCTATTGTAGATCTAAAGTGAATCCTCGACCGTTGTATTTGGTGACCACTTGTACATTTTTCGTTTGTTGTTTTGTACTGGACCCGGAATTGACCGGTAAGAAGTCGTGAATATATTAATGGAAGTTATAGGTTATAAATTTTAGGGTTCCAAGTTCCAAGTGCCAAGTTCCAAGTTCTAAGTCTTCAAATCCCAGTTTGCAGTTTTCAGTCTCGATCTGCAGTTTTCAGTTTAGCCCCAATAATAGCTCCAGTCGTTATTTTGCCGTCGCAACCCTTAGTTGGCTTATGCTAAGATCAGCTTACAACGACTAGTGCAGCTGTGGGTGAGTCGTTCCACATTTAATTTTTCTACTGCAACCGTCTGGTTGATATTGCTTGTTGAAGATTTTTTTCTTTCTTTTTTACATTTAATAACACTTTACTGAAGACTGTTTTGTTTACACAATTATTATAGGGTGGGTTCAGATTTACTAATTTGTAATTTACATTATTCACAATTTTAACACGTGTGTGAAGTTTAGCCAATGCACCGATCATTATAGGTATAATTATAGTTTATACCAATGCCCTCAGCGTTCAAGGGTCAATCTACGAGGATCCTGGTATACCACCCTTAACATTATTTAATAGTCATTCTGTTCTGCCATCTTGGCGCAGATTTGTTTCAATAGGTTGGCTGAATTGCGTTAAATATAATAGTAAAAGTAGCAGTAAGAGTTATACAATCAGGTTATTTGCTGTTTGTTTATTGGAAATTACACCATAACAAGTGGGTGGGTAATTGGAGCCTTTTTATATGTTTACTGTTGTTATAAATATATTATATGTTTGTAGTAAAGTGTCAATACTGTATGTAAAAGATAGTTTTGTATTACTCGAGTGTGAGGTGTGAGGAGAATTTTGCTGATTTGGGTGTTACAGGTAAGCGTGAGGATTTCCTATTTCAGTCCCGTCGGAGTACAGCTGTTATAGATTTAGGTGGCGCTCATTTGGCTGGTTGTTTATGGTCTACCCCACCCCGGCCTCAGTACTGGGTTGGTCCCGGAAAGGTATTATTTGGCCGTTCCTCTTTTGTGATTAGTATTGAACTATATCGAGTACGTCCCTGTGTTGTGTTGTTTTGTAGCGTCACATTTTTGGCGCCCAACGTGAAGGCTTGTTTTGTTTCTGATTTATATCGCTGGTTGCTAATCAGTACATTTGTTTTGAATTGAAGTGTTGAATTTTGTTAATCGATATGGACGTAAATCGACTATTATCTGATGAAATTTCGTATGAATTGAGAATACGCGGTCTTTGTTTAACCAAAGCCAATGTAGAAGATAAACGTAAATTATTAAGAGACTTACTACAAGTAAGTGTCACGTGTGAATTAGTGCCTAATGAAAATTTAAATATTATACCTGGTACAGAGCTTGCTATTTGTTTAGCCAAGCTTAATAATCTAGATAATGACTTAAACAATTTTAATTATTCTAACCATTCTAATGAATCAAAACGCATATCTACGCGACTTTCACATATTGATAACCGGTTGCAACGAATTACTTCTTCTAATGAAGATGAAATAATTCGGAAAAATGAACTTACAAACAAATGCTTAAGTCTAATAAACTTTTAACTGAAATTCAGAATAAAGCCGCTATTGTTAGACAAGTGTCAACAATTTCAGATCAAGGCGAAATGTCGTTAATGGACTTAGACATCCCGCATACTTCGGGTCATGTTTTAGATCAACCCAATTTATTATTGCCTGAAGTAACGCACAATAATAACATAAATTTAAATGACGATAACCCGTTTATTGAGACAGAACGGATTTCTCACTCTAGTCCGGTACGGAGAAACTTTTCGGATGTAAATAAGAATTGCCTTCCATTGTACAAATGGAATTGCACTTTTGACGGCTCTACTAGTGTGAACGATTTTCTACAGCGCGTGGAAGAACTATGCGACTCGCGCGGTGTATCAAAACACCATGTTTTCAATTTGGTAATCGAATTGCTTCAAGGGCAAGCACTTATATGGTATAGGGCGAATAAACATACCATTAATTCATGGCAAGACTTAGAAACTAGATTACGTCAAGCTTTTCTACCTTATGATTATGAATTCATCCTGCAAGAAGAAATTCGATCACGGACGCAAGGCCCCGATGAAAGAATTGTTATATTTATTTCGGTGATGGAAAATATGTTTAGTCGTTTGCGTCACCCTCCTCCCGAAAATAGTAGAATCCAATTAATTAAACGTAATTTGTTGCCGCACATTCAAGCGCAATTGGCATTGCACCCCATAAAGACAATGGCGGAGTTATCACAGTTAGGGCAAACTCTTGAGGAAACCCACTTGAGGGAAAGGCAATACCGCCCACCCCCGTCAAATTCACAAGGTTTACTTGAACCTGATTTAGCTTACCATAAATCGAAACACAAAGCTGTTTTGTGTCAAATCGAGGACAGTAGTCCCGACTATGCTTTTGTTAATACTAACGTGAACAATACCAATCCATTTTTAAATTATGAGTTTTCCGAGACACCAACTCAATCGGTGAACCAGATCCAACCGAACTTGTTTGCCATTAAGTGTTGGAATTGCGACAAAGAAGGGCACCCATTTCGATTATGCCTTCAACCAAGAAAGTTACGCTGCTTTAAATGCGGTACTGCCAACTATACCGTACGAAATTGTCCCCAGTGTTCGGGAAACGGACAATTGGGCCGCCGATAGATCGGTCTGCGCGCTCTGTGTCAACCCCGAATCCGATCGACCTGTCTAAGAAAAATAACCCCAACAACGATCTTAACCCTACTATTAAAGCCACCCTTAATTTTGTTTTGGCGAATGTTATAGACCACGAACGTCCTTATCTCGAAGTGGACATCTATGGAATATCCATGCTCGGTTTGCTTGATAGTGGAGCCTCCCACACAATATTAGGCCAAGCTGGTTACGACAAGCTCCGTAAATTAAATATAAAACTTCAAACTAGTAACATTCAAGCATGCCGCGTTGCTAATGGTCAAATGTGTAACATTAGTGGCACTTATAATTTACCAATTAAATTACAAAATAAAGTTGTCTGCATAAAAGTTCTGGTGATTCCTTCCGTACCAGATCCGTTGATTCTTGGTACCGATTTTTGGTTTAGTATGGGTGTTGTACCTGACTTACGCCACGGTCTATGGCAGTTTTCTTCAGTAACACCAAACCTATCTAGTATACAATCGGATGATAAACTTAACCCAGAACATACAGCCCTACTAAATTCGACGATTGAACAATTATTTAAAGATATGCCCGACGCACTAGGTTGCACTCACTTGGTAGAACATGTGATAAGAAGAAGTGCTGAACCAATAAAGCAAAGGTTTTACCCTTTGTCTCCAACCCTTAAAAAAATTGTCAATTCCCAGTTGGACATCATGTTAGAACAAGGTGTTGTTAGTCCATCTTCAAGTCCTTGGTCGTCACCGGTGGTTATGGCGAGAAAGAAGGATGGCAGCTATCGGTTTTGTGTTGATTACCGGAAAGTAAATAAGGTCACCGAACGCGACGCCTACCCCCTGCCTTTAGTTTCAGCGACCCTCGATAAACTTCGCGACGCCAAATACCTTACTTCGATTGATATTAAAAGCGCCTACTGGCAAGTGCCGGTAGCTGAACCGTCCCGCCCAATTACTGCTTTTAGCGTTCCCGATAGAGGTCTCTTCGAGTTCAACCGAATGCCTTTCGGTTTACATAATAGTCCTGCTACGTGGCAGAGACTTATTGACCGCGTTATCGGTCTTGACCTCGATTCCTACGTATACGTCTATCTTGATGATTTGGTTATTGCTACTAACGACTTCAATAAACATTTAGAAGTAACCAAAGAAATTTTCCGTCGGTTGAAATCGGCTGGTTTAACTGTAGCTCGACAGAAATGTCACTTTTGTAGACCCGAAATCAAATATCTAGGCTACGTCGTTGATAAGGAAGGGTTGCACGTTGATCCCGAAAAGGTTTCGGCCATTTTGGATCTTCCTCAACCTAGCAACGTTCTTGAAGTCCGCCGCTTTTTGGGTTTATGCGGTTGGTATCGCCGTTTTCTTCCAAACTTCTCTACGGTAGTAGCCCCTATAAATAAATTAATGCGAAAGGGCCATAAATTTTTATGGACCGATGAATGCGAGTCCGCTTTTACTGAAATTAAAAATTTCCTAGTATCAGCTCCCATTATGAGTTGTCCCGACTTTGAATTACCATTTACTATCCAAACAGATGCCAGTGATTATGGCTTGGGCGCTGTTTTATCCCAAATTCACCCCGATGGCGAAAAGGTGATAAGTTATATTAGCAGATCTCTGAGTCCTAGCGAGCGGAAATTTACCGCCACTGAGAAAGAGTGTCTTGCGGTAGTGTGGGCTATCGGCAAGTTCAGATCTTATGTTGAAGGTTCCCACTTCACGATTGTTACGGACCACTTTGCTTTACTTTGGCTAGATAATTTAAAAGACCCTGCCGGTCGTTTAGCGCGTTGGAGTGTCCGTTTACAACAATTCAGTTTTGATATTGTCCACCGTCGTGGCAAAGACAACGTTGTCCCCGACGCTTTATCTCGTTTTGTGCCTGTTATTAACCAGATCGGACCCCCTAGTAAACCGGAACCATATTTTAAAAATATAAAAGATCGTTGGTTTCACAAAATGTGTGATCAGATTTCGAAAGATCCCCTTAGATTTCCCTTATGGCGATTTGATGGGTCAAATTTATTCAAAAAGTGTAAGTCCCCATACCCTGATTTAGAATCGGCTGCTTCTGAGTGGAAGATCGTAGTCCCCAAGTCCCATAGATTGGAGATTGTGCGTAATAATCATGATGAGCCTACATCAGGCCACTTAGGTGTTTTTAAAACCTACCATCGAATTAGTTCTAGGTACTTTTGGCCGAAAGCCAAAAGTGATGTTGCAAAATATGTGCGTAACTGTCATACTTGCATTGCTTGCAAGGTTGAACAGAAACCACCTGCTGGATACCTTTTGGGCCGCCCAGATATCTCAAGACCTTGGGAACTTATTTTTGTTGACGTTGTTGGACCGTTTCCAAGATCCACTTCCGGATACAAGTATGTGTTGAGTGTAAAGGATTATTTCAGTAAGTTTTGTATTTTCTCCCCATGAGAGAGGCTACTTCATCCAAGCTTGTTGAATTATTAGAGGACCATGTGTTTTGTTTATTCGGTGTCCCCCGTACCATAATTTGTGATAACGGCAATCAATTTCAGGGACGTCGGTTTAAATCTCTGATGGATGCCTATCGTGTTAAGGTCAGCCATACGGCAAATTATCATCCTCAGCCGAATGCTGCCGAACGACAGCACCGTTCTCTGAAAACTATATTGGCTTCTTTTGTTAAAGACAATCAACGTACATGGGCTTCGTTGCTTCAGAAAGCCGCATGCGCAGTTCGTACGTCGAGACATGAGGCCACTGGTCTCACGCCGTACTTCGTGAACTTTGGTCGTGAAATGCATCATAGGGGTAACAGTCACGATTTACCCAAAGTCCCCGTGAGTGATGACATAGGGCAAGATTCTGTGCTTCCTGTGGATCGACCTCCAATTTTTGAAAAGGTTTTTAAAGATATTCGTGCTCGTTTAGACAGAGCTTTTGTACGTAGTAAAAAGGTGTACGACCTACGTCGCCGCCCCGATAGTTATGTTGTGGGCCAAAAAGTGTGGCACAAAAATTTTGTACACTCGGATGCCGCGGCTTATTTTACAAATAAGCTTGCACCCAAATACGTAGGACCCTTTACTATATCTAAATGCGTTTCTCCGTGGACTTATCAGTTGGAGACTGATGATGGTCGTAGTGTTGGATTGTGGCACGCCAAGGATCTCCGTCCTGATCCTTGACTAAGTTTTGTTGTCTGTTGTTTAGTTATTTTGTTCTGTTCCGCTCATTGATTTTGGATTTCAGTATTTGGGATACGTTGCGCACTTTGGTGCCCTTCAGTGGTTTTGTCGGTTTTTGTTCCCTTTTACTGTACTTTGAGTAACTTTTGTCGTCAAAGGTTACTTGAAGGCGAAGAAACTTCGGATTTGGTGTCTTTGTTATGGTTATGCGTGGGTTCGAACCCCAGCGCTAGCTTTTTTTTTTTTTTTTTTTTTTTTTTTTTGGTAAGAAGGGAGTTGTTACGGTCGTAATTTTCATAACGACATTTGCATTTAGCAGTGTACTTCAAAAGTATATTCTTTCCAAATTAGATTGTATGAATTCGAATAGTGATAGCACGCCGTGTTATCAGGTACCGGTTCCCGGACTAGCTTTGATGGTCTCAACACAATACTCTTGATTACACTCTTGATTCGAATCGAGCAATTTTAATTACGCCGTTGGAACGTTGTATTTCCTCCTTTATTGAAAGGGTTTTGGCGGATTAATTGAAGGAAATTATTCGTTGTGATTTGAAATAATTTTCTTATTTCCTTATTGGGATTTCGGCGATTCGTAAGTATCGAAGAATTTTTCAAATAGATAACTTTTATGCTATTGTAGATCTAAAGTGAATCCTCGACCGTTGTATTTGGTGACCACTTGTACATTTTTCGTTTGTTGTTTTGTACTGGACCCGGAATTGACCGGTAAGAAGTCGTGAATATATTAATGGAAGTTATAGGTTATAAATTTTAGGGTTCCAAGTTCCAAGTGCCAAGTTCCAAGTTCTAAGTCTTCAAATCCCAGTTTGCAGTTTTCAGTCTCGATCTGCAGTTTTCAGTTTAGCCCCAATAATAGCTCCAGTCGTTATTTTGCCGTCGCAACCCTTAGTTGGCTTATGCTAAGATCAGCTTACAACGACTAGTGCAGCTGTGGGTGAGTCGTTCCACATTTAATTTTTCTACTGCAACCGTCTGGTTGATATTGCTTGTTGAAGATTTTTTTTTCTTTTTTACATTTAATAACACTTTACTGAAGACTGTTTTGTTTGCACAATTATTATAGGGTGGGTTCAGATTTACTAATTTGTAATTTACATTATTCACAATTTTAACACGTGTGTGAAGTTTAGCCAATGCACCGATCATTATAGGTATAATTATAGTTTATACCAATGCCCTCAGCGTTCAAGGGTCAATCTACGAGGATCCTGGTATACCACCCTTAACATTATTTAATAGTCATTCTGTTCTGCCATCTTGGCGCAGATTTGTTTCAATAGGTTGGCTGAATTGCGTTAAATATAATAGTAAAAGTAGCAGTAAGAGTTATACAATCAGGTTATTTGCTGTTTGTTTATTGGAAATTACACCATAACAAGTGGGTGGGTAATTGGAGCCTTTTTATATGTTTACTGTTGTTATAAATATATTATATGTTTGTAGTAAAGTGTCAATACTGTATGTAAAAGATAGTTTTGTATTATTCGAGTGTGAGGTGTGAGGAGAATTTTTGCTGATTTGGGTGTTACAGGTAAGCGTGAGGATTTCCTATTTCAGTCCCGTCGGAGTACAGCTGTTATAGATTTAGGTGGCGCTCATTTGGCTGGTTGTTTATGGTCTACCCCACCCCGGCCTCAGTACTGGGTTGGTCCAGGGCATATGGAAGCTGTTGACTCCGACTACCCGGAAAGGTATTATTTGGCCGTTCCTCTTTTGTGATTAGTATTGAACTATATCGAGTACGTCCCTGTGTTGTGTTGTTTTGTAGCGTCACAATGCCATACATACAATAAGGTTAGTGAGGATGTTAGGCAACCCAACTCACAGAAGATACAAATGGTGTTGTCTACCTAACATCTTCCCAATGCCAACGTTCTTGTAAATTCTTACATCAGCGATGATAAATTCTCGAGAAAAAAATCAGGAATAGTATGAGAAAAAAGTGACGTAGTTAAAATTTTAATATAAAAACCGAAACTTGACCAGAACGATTCATTAATTAATTCGAGTTTTGTCAAGTAACATGTAAGAATTGAGATTTAGTATTTGGCGATTCAAGATTCATTCATTCAAGGTTGATTCGAGTTTGATTCGGTTTAAAGCCAAGTAACATGCAAGATTTAAGATTTACTACTCGGCGATTCATTTCATTTTATGATATTAAGCTAGCATGCATACAATATTTGACATTTAGCATGTAACTTCGAATATGTAAGTTAGAGCAATTTAAATTACTGTATGAAATGAAACAAATACGTTTTAAATGATTTGCAATCAATCTCATCGGCGTTCCACAATTAATTGGAAATGAAAGATGCATTTCGCAAACTAATATTCTAAAAGGAGATTTGAGATAATATGGACAAACTGGTAAACTGGGATTTAAGGTCAACGTAAAACGGAAATGGAAATTAATTAATATCATTAATCTGGAGATGAAATTTTGATAAGCGCTATTTTTTGCAAGTATAAAACTTTGGTTTTCTGTTTGTTAATTATAAATATAATTGAATATTTTGTAATTAAATTTAGAATAAGTTCTAATTTTATTATTTGTAAAGGGGATAATTTGAATCAGGTTTGAGTCAGAGTTTGCAGTATTTTGACTCTAATAAATTACCCGTAACCGTTATTAGCCAATCACATTCACAAACATGGTCACCAAGGATCAGCAAATTGCCCACCTATTAATTAAAAAGGATAGTGTAAATGTTAACAAAGAGTAGGTATGAAATATTTTAATAATTAAAGTAACTCGTATGAATTATTGTCTGCATGTGTAAATTGTTTTATAAATTCTTTTGAGTGAAAGAAAAATGTTTTAGACTGCATGGTTGTTTCTAGAGATTGCTGTATTTTATTTCATTTTGTAAATTTCATAACTTCCGTTGAACTGGTCAGGCAAAGAAAAGGAAGGTAAGATAATAATTAGAAATTTTTCATTGTTGTATCGTGTCACAGCACTCTTTCAGCTTTCCCCCATATCGATCTCCTTCCAAGCGGGTCTATTGCTGTATTACGCGCTCGAATGATTACATTTTGATCTGTTTTTATTACCGGTTTACAAATAATTAATTCGTTTTTCCGTCCTGTGTTTTCATTGTTATTTAATTCCCCCTCATTCTTACTTTCAATCGGGGTTTTGTCATGATCGGTTTTCCCATTGGGTTTATGGAGCAAAACCCAGGATTGTATTTGTTGTATCATGTGATTTACTTAGGTTAACGTTTCGTGTTTTCTAATACCATCAGCAATATATAATGAATATATTGTAATACTTTACTTTGTATTGAAATGATTTATCTGCAATCTGATATTCATGAATTCCGCCAACAAAGGGTCTGCGTTTTAAATAATTACTACATTGTAAACACTAGTTGTAATTGTTTTGATTATTAAATGGAATTACTTATAATGACGTATGTACAAAAACTTTCCTAATTTTATGTGAGAAATGCCTAACATTAAAATCTGTTTTTCCTGTTTGTGGTTTTAAAATAATTTATGAACCTGAATTCCGCCCTAATGTGTATTTGACCATTCATGGTTTGAGTGTATTTCATGACGCCCTGCATTCATTACATATTTATTACTTTATTTCATTTATGAATTCTTTGATTTCCGCTGTTAATATTGTAGCGACATTTATCCTATTTAATGACTAATACGCTTCTTATTATTGTATTAACTTATATCAATTTATTTTAAGAAAATTAATTTTTCTGTTGTTTTAATTATACTAACTGCCGTAATTGAAATTATATTTTCTAAAAACAAGAAGAATTAAAATATCATTTTTAATTAAGCATAATTATTTGTAAGATCTATTATATAATGTGCGTCATATTTAAGTTGTCATTTTAAATTTAGTAAAATTTTGTTACCCATTTAATTGTATTGCTAGCGTAACGCGCCCGTATTATAAACTTGTTAAATATGGAATTAAATCGTTGCAAATTTACAAGATGGTTATCAAATTCACAATTTAAACTGTCCTACGGTTTTTAATTCTAAAGTTTCTAACCTAATTCTGCTAACAAATCTTCGTTAGAAGAATTTTTTTATATTTTTTACAGCCTTGTTATTACGTGTCCATCTAGAGAGAAAATACTAGTTTTCGATGCTTGGAAGATTTCATCCGAAACTTTATTGCACATGAAGTGTATGGTAACTACTGTATTCAAGCATTATAAGAAAGCCATACCTTAGTAAATTCTTCTACTGTATAGCTGGCTAAATCAGAGTGTATAACGAAAGTGCTTCTTGTTTCTACAATAATTAGTGAAATTTATGCAAATCTGAGTTGTTTGTAAAAGTATTTGTTTCCGCCAATTGTGCTCAAATTCCTTTTTATCGTTATATCTTGATTAGGCAAACACACGTGAGTAATGCTGTGTTGCTACTTATTTACACACATATTCACATCAACATTATTATCGGGATTTACAACACTAATTGAATTTGGTTGGTTTAGAATAGTATAAGAACACAAATAATGCTTATTTTAGCGTGTATGGGTAACCTCGTTTAAATGTCTTTATTGTTGAATATAATTTTTTAAATGCCAAGTTAAGCCACTTGTTTTATTATTTATGAGTCTTGCAGTAATAGGTTAATTATCCTTATGTAGATTTTTACTACAAATTTATAACTAGGAAGCAGTTCCTATTGCTAAAGGACTCTATTTTTGCATCAAATGTTTGATAAACGTTTGAACATGATAATTTTTAATTCCGGAAGAACAGTTTTTCTGATTTTTCCTTGCTTATAAATTTAAGAAATTGCATGGAAAATCTTGTATGTTCAAGGTACCATGGCGGTGACGATTGTTATTATTTTGCAGCGCAAGTTACATATCCCCCAAATCAATATATAGGTATATTTAAATGGAATTATTAAATCTTAAGTTAGATTGTTACATTGTATAATTGAAGGACATAATAAAAGGTTAATGAAAATTCACAAACCAGACATGAGAACGGATGTGAATACTTTGTATTCCACATGTAATATGACACTGCAAGTGCAGGTCACAGTAGACAATAAGACAGCAATTATTAGAATTAAGATTACTAAGAAGTGATACTTTGTATTGATTAAAGAAATAGCAGACATGAGATCTGCAGTTCCCATAAGCAATGTGAGGGGCAGGGATAGCATAAATACCCCCAGGAGCCCAAGATGGCCAGTCAGTCTGAGAACTCCATAACTTTAGCATTGTTAGTTGTTCAAAGCTACTCATTTATAGTTATTAATTATTGAATATTAATTTGTAACTTATAGTATTTTCAATGCAACTACTTAATGTTTAATTTATATAAACGTTCAAGGGTCTTAGAAGAAATAAAGTCATTTTGTAATTAATAAATTAAAACACACTTGATAGGAGTGTAAATGTGGAAATAAAGTCATTTTAAAAAGAAGCTCTCAAAGGCCTAAAACCTATCTTGGAAGGCTTTTCGTTTAGTTCTTTCACTTTCTAAATAGACTGCGTCATTAATATTTCTGATGTCACATGGTGGCGACGTTGCCACTACCAAAAACTATTACCAAATGAGTATAACAACGCTATCGGTAGAGTACGGAGGTTATAAAAATTTAATAGTAGGTGAAGAAACGTGATTTGTGATTTTTCAAATTTTATTTGGAAAATAATCTTCTGTAGATAATATTGCAAATTAAACTATTTAAATTAATAACAAATGTTATTAACCTGTGAATTTTTACTACTTAGCATATTTTAAATATAGTTGCTACACAAAATGGATCTTAATTTTATAGTCATATGCATATTTTTCCGGACGTATGTAGGTATACTCGTTTATTGTACATAAAGTTAAAGATATATCAATCGTGTAAAACGTTTCTTTAATTGAATTGAAAATCTGTATTACCGTCACCAATGTTAATAATCAGAAGTGCATCGTCTTCTTGATCGAATTTGGTCTCACGTTCCCACCAATCTTTGATAATGTTTGCAGAGTGTTCCCCCGAATGTACGCAAACCTTAAAATCTTCTTTTCAACGCTTCATTCCACATCTGGGAACAATTTTCAATGGACCTCATAAATCCTCAACTACATTGAATGTGCTGTGATATGGAGGCAATCTCAATGCCACACGTCTCTATTTTTCGACCAGCAATTCCATTTTAAAAACCTTTGGCGGTTTCATACCTCATACATTCTCAATTACATTGAATATGCTGTGATGTGGAAGCAATCTTAATATCACACATTTCTATTGTTTGGCCAGCAATTGCACTTTATAAACTTTTGGCGGTATATTCCTACAATTTAAAAAATTAGTGATCTGTTACGAAGCACATGGTTTTGACTTACATCATGATGAAGTTAAAGAACTTCTGCGTTAAAACTTAGTTTCAAAAGAAATTGCTGGTTTAGCAAGCCGTTCTGTAGCGTTATTTTTTTCCAGGAACTGTTAGGTATTTTATTCAACAAAGTACAATAATACGACGCGAGTTATGTTTCGGGCTTTGCGAGCGGTCTTTTTAAAAACTTCTTTCAAAACATCTTGTAACAAATTTTATTTCTTATACAGAATTACAATGGAATTTTGACAAACTTGATAAATAATTCTAAGTCAAAATAAAATAATGATTGGATTTAAATGAGGGCGAGTAGCCTAAGCAAACGGCAATGTTAAAGCTGAAATACTCAAAACTGACTGATGGTTTTGGGACTCCCGGGGTATTTATGTTGTCCCTGCCCCTCACATGTCTGTGGGAACTTGCAGAGCTCATGTCTGCTTATTTCTTAATTCTATTCATTATACAATGTAACAATATTAATTTCTAAGTAATCGCGGTTTCTTTACCGTCTGTAACCTGCAACTGCAATATTACTTACGTCTGGAATTGCTGGCTCCTAATTTTCTTAGAAGGTCCATTTCTATTAGTCCCTCGTATCTATTGTTAAACTCGAAAATACAAAATTTGTGTTTTATTTTTACGTTGAAGTTTTTTGGTAGGGGTGTATTAGCTATGAATTGATGTAATATCGTTTGATGGGCTGTTTTAATTTTAAAGGGTCTCTCTCTACAAAATCTAAATAATATTTTTTTACGGTTCGGCGCCTAATTAGTGTTTTTGAGGATCCGGTATCGATTAATAATTTAAGTTCTGCGTGGGGTAATTCTATGTATGGCAATATTTGATGATTGATATTATTTAAATTAAATATGTTTGGTCGTTTATAAATCGGTCTATCTGAAAATTTCAGCACGCGTTTTCTTCGTCGTCTTCTTCGTAATTTTCGCATGGTTCGTCGCGTTCATAATTTTCTAAGTGGTTTTATTCATCGTTAGATTCCTCTACTTCTTGGTGAAACAATTCTTCCGAGGTAAAGTTTCGTATTTGGTTATAGCTTGGTCGAATTTGCGATATTGTTGTATTTTTCTGGTGTTACCAGATGAGGTGTCCATAGGAGTTGGTTTGTAATAACTGTTAGGGTTGTTATTGTTATTTATCATTAGTGAATTTCTAATAGGCTTTGCGCCAAATGTTTGTCTTTGTTGGTTTATGTTTTGATTGAATCTTGGTGGAAATGCGGGTTTTGTAAAATTTGAGTTAAATGTTGGTCTCGAGAATTGTCTAAATTGATTGTTAAAATTCGTGGTATTAAAATTTGGGTTGTTAATTCGCGGTTGATTTGTTTCCGCGTTAAATGGAGTGAATTTTGGTTGGGTGGTTGTTTGTCTAACGGCTTGTATGGCTTTTATTGGTAAATAGCTTTTATTCGCGTTAGGGTTATATAGTCTGTTTCGATAATACATAACGTTTTCTTCTTCTATGATTATATTCATTGCTTCTAAATTTTGGGGATGTTGGAATCTTATTTTATCTGATAATCGTTTTGGTACTGCGTTTATGTAGGTGTCCAGTGCCATTTCGTCATACATTTTTGTCTTTAGTAGGCTGATATTTTGGTCGGGTTCTTCGATTTTCAGTTTAAAATTAAACTTCTTACGTCTTGACACTTCATTCCGAATTTATATGGGGGAATTGGTTACTTTCCATTCTAAGGTTTATTAGATCGCGGATAAGACATTTGATGTTTCTTTGGTCTCCGAAATATGCTATCAATTTTCGCTTAAAATTTTCCCACTGTTCTGAATAGTGCCCTTCCGGTCAGTTTACTTATTATTAGACGTAAAAGTAGAACGTTTCGTTCGTTTTCTCCAGGTTTGTAAATGGTTACCAAAAATATTTTACACGCGGTAATGAAATTTCCCAAGAGAGCTTGATCTCCGTTATACTGGGGTATGCTTTCGAGATACATTTTCATATTTGAACCCATGGTCGTTAAGGGTTGCTTTTGGTTTTAATTAATTTCAAGTTTTTGTATAAATTGAGATTTATTTTTCGATTTGTATTGTTACTTTTCAGTTTGGATTGTGTTGGGTTATTTAAAGAATCTGTAACGGGCATTTTTGGTAGTTTTAACATTTTACGCTGTTTCCCAATTTATAAATACATTTCTACAAATTACTATTTCTATATTTAATATTTATTAACTCGTTGACGAATGTGTCGTGTTATAATGAATAGATTGCATCGTTCTTGTCTTGCCGTAAATATAAATTTTGTTCCTTTTATGGATATACAAGTCTAGATAAGAGGCGATAAGGAGTTGTAATAGCAACGAGTTGATATAAACAGATGAACAGTCGGAGTTTTGTTCTTTGTTCCGATATATTAAGTACGTTGAAAATACTGCTTTCTACTTTTGACAAAAGTGAGAATTAATGCGGGATTAATTTTCGTATTGTTCCTGAACAAGCACGGCAAGTTTTTAGTTGATTTTCTGTTGAAAATAAAAGGAGTAGAGCTTGTTAAACTCGAGGCACGTGTGCTTTACGGAACATTTGACGGACGGTTTTATTACTTACGCGTGTCTTACTAATTGTTTTTAGTTGTTTTTCTTGTGAGATAAATGCTTTAAGGAACATTTGACGGACGGTTTTATTGCTTACGCGTGTCTTACTAATTGTTTTTAGTTGTTTTTCTTGTGAGATAATTTTTTTAAGGAACATTTGACGGACTTGCTTTAGTGTTACACGTGCTTTACCCATTATGGTTCTTTTTAGTTGTTTTGTCTTTTGATATTTAAACTGTGTGTGCGATCTAGTTTCGCGGTCCTTTTCTTTTCAGAGTAGCGCATACTTTGGATTATTTAAATACAGTGATACTGTAGTTTCTGAATTTTCTAACAACAAAGAATCTAAAATAGATCATTGCTTGCGCAAATTTCGTTATTTGTGAAATATAACAGATTACCGGCTTACAAAGGTATTGGTTGAAGTTTCTCACTGCTTTTTGGGATGTTTATGAAAATAATATACCTTTGGTCCCAGTTGAAATTAAACTAGTGCTTCACAATATTTCGAAATTGTTGTCTTAGGAAATAGAATTACCAAGAAATTTATCAAGGCTACATAGTTCCGACGCGTGATAATGTCTGCTGCTAACACCAGTGAAATACGTAGGTGTGATTAGTGTAACGTGTGATAAGTTCCATCAACACCCTCACAGTTAAGGGTGAAGTGCTTCGTTAGTGCAGGACATCGTTGAATCCCACACTTCAGTTGCAAGGAAGCGTTGCTGAAGGACTTTTGTAAGTTGAACTATTTCCTACTTGTTATTACTTTAAATATCTATCCGTTGCTTTACCATATCTTTGTCGTTCTGATACCTTTTACAATAGACTTGCATGCTATTTTAAAACATAGAAAAAAAAAGAAAGAAAAATCAATACTACTAAATTACTCATACCAATTGTGTCTTATCTATTTATCTTTTGTCAACATTTTATCTGATTTATGTTTAATTGGTGTGTGAGGAAACGTTTCTGCTACTCCCCAATATTACCTCACTTTGTACTAAACATTTTTCTGTATTGCTTTTAATGTTGTTATATTATATGGTTTATCTAAACAGTTTTATTTACATTCTACAAAGTACTGAATAACTTAGACGTTTCATTGATGCTATGCTTTTTCTTTATTTCAGGTTTGCAGGAATAATTTTTTTTATTGCAGGTTTGCTATTCTAATTTTTTTATTGCAGGTACTGTCCCTAACTCCTTACCGCCGCATACATTATATGTCAGTCTGCTTTCTACAACCCCCCCTACTCTCCGATTGAGCCCGGTCATTTCTTTGACTTTCTTTGAGTTACGCACGGCCACGATTACCGTAACATAAATTTGCCTCGAAAAAAAAACGTGACATGAATTTTTGTTATTCTTTTTTTTATTTTTTTTTTAAACTATATAATATAATCACGATAAAAATCACTTTACTTATGTTTTATACGTAGTTATACGGTGTTATAATTAAATTGAGGAATTTGTGTTTGGTAATGTGTGGTTAAGTACTGTAGGCTTGGATTTGTATTTTTATCCTTCGCGGATGTTATAGTTGTCGTTAGTTTTAATTTTCTGAAAGGTTTTTATGTGGATAATAATTTCTTCCAGTAATTGCGTTATACTTTGTACGTTTTGCACGATTTTTATTTCAGTCCTGCTGCAATCACTGTATACTGGTAACCAGCATCGATTAAAATGTGGGTTATTTGCCAGGGAAATGTATCTAGGTTGGACGATATGGACAGTGAATCGAGCCAAGAGCAGAAGACTGAGCAATCAACCTCTTCTATTTTGTTTTTGTTTAATCTAAGTTCAATCACGGAGTTTTGGCAGTTAAAAGTATTATGTATTGAAGATCCTGTTGCGAAATTTTACAAGGAGGAAGTGGTGATGACAACTAAACAATTTTTATGCAGACTATCGGTGTTGATGCTGAATGTCGATATCAAATAAGATTGCCCTGGATAGATGGGCATCCTCAGTTGTCGACGTTATCGCTAGAAAGAGACTGGGTGTTACTGTTAGTAAATTGAGAAGGAATAATCTCTTTGCACGATATGACGCAGTGTTCAAGAAATGGGAATCCTTAAAAATTATGAAAAAACTTGATTATAACGAAGCTAATGGAGGGAACTTCTTACCACATCGGCCGGTGTTGAAGGAGGGTTCTACAACTGTGATTCAAACGGTTTTTGACGCATCTGTGCATAAAAATGGTAAACCCTATTGAATCAGTATCTCGAAAGGAAGCAAAAGTTAGTTGAGCTTATTTCTGTCATTTTGCTGCGATTTCGAGATCGTAAAATAGGAGCGACGTTTGATATATAAATGGTTTGTATAAAAGCGATTGTAATTTCTTAAAGTTTTTATAGAATTAGGCGAGGATATTGTTTATCAACATAATCGAGTTATGTTTGCGTTAACTGTAACACTTTTCTGCTTTGCGCTACCTTTGAATATCATCCTTCGAAACAACCTGGTGGTGTCAAAATGGTAGCTACTATTGGCGAAACAAATGATATTTGATCTCATCGGTGTTACGCCACCTACCCCATTGATGCTCAAAAGTTACTGCAGAAGTTGTGGCTAGAGACAAATTCATGGACACGCCTATTGTTAATGTGGTAACTGTATGGTGTAAAAGGTGACTTGGGAAACAGCCGTTCTTATACTGAATAAGAATTCCTTCTTGGATTTCGACTGATAGTGAGCGCTTCCAAGAAATAACACTTCATATATTTTGTGATGCTTCCAAGGGTGGTTATGCGGCCACTGCTTTCTGTGTAGTGGTAACTGAAGCGATTGTGAATGTGCACTTACTGGCTGCTAATTCCAGGGTTGCACCATTAAAAAATATAACAATCCATCGTTTGGAATTATTAGGAGCATTCATTTGGTATCTACCATTGGCTTACAAATCCTCTCACCTCCAAAAAAACCCGAACAGTCTGCAGTGGAATGAATTTGAGACGGCGGCTAAAAGATATGAGTGTCATTGTTTAAATCAAAATTATTTTGTGATAAAACAAAGGAAGCTTTATTTACAATAAAGCTTCTATGGGAAATGAAAAACCGAACATTATTTTATTTTTCTAAATAGCACCACTAATATACACTTATTAAATCATGGCACTACCGTTTGCATACCGTCATCAAAGAACTCTGCTGCCTTTCCATTTATCCAGTCAGTACGCTTTTTTAAATCGTCACAATTGCTTAAATTACTGAACTTGAGTTGATACAAATGTCTTTAAGGGTTTTTTAAGGAGTCTGGACAATTGGGCGGTCCGTTACGAACAGCATATTGCCCTGGACCAGTAAAAGAAAAGTTGTATGGGAACAAGTTCAAAATCGCATGCACAAGTGCCTTTTTGGCAGCTTAACCTACAGGACTTGCTTTACGTCGACCATAGCAAGGTTATAAAATTGACACTCCTGTAATATTGAAGTGACCGTACTGCCCGAATGGTTGATAGCTTGTTCGAAAGAGCTCATTGAGTACTACCAGAATATGCCTAAGCTGAGTACAATTTTTGTGCACAACTCTGGTTATGGGGACACCATTGGTAGCCTAAGCTAAATGTTTCTGGGTGTGGTCTGATTGTGCTCCGTCCGTCAGTTATAAATGATAACTTATTTGAAGTACCTCATTTTGTACTACCAGAATATACCTTAGCCTAATCTCGAATTTAGTGCACAAAGCGGTACACGGGAGGGTTATGCACCGAGACACCCGCATGAGCTTAAGTAACATGCATGGCGTCGTAAGTTCGTTGGTTTTTGTCGATCCGTTACGAGTAAGAGCTTATTCGAAGGGACGCATCTTGGATAACTAGAATATACCTTATTTCAATCTTGAATGTAGTGCATAATGTCGTTTTTACCGGGGTACCCTTGCGAGACCATGTAGCATATATGGTTTTTTAAGCTTGTTGGTCTTGTGCACGACATTTGAGATTAGGCCAAGGTATATTCTGTAAGTCCAAAATATACTTTTTTGAATGAACTCTTAAAAGTTACGGACGGACCAAACCCAATAAACTTACGATGCCATACATGTTACATGGTCTCGCAGGGTTTTGAAATGCAAAAAGACCTCTATTGTGCTTTAAATTTCTCGACAAATTGTTGACGCACATGCAGAAGGTGTAATGAACGATGGGTGCGTTAACGGTGCGAACTGTTTAATCGACAAGTGTTGAGGAGCGATATGAACTACCTAGTGTCATCAGTACAGAGTTGATAGAAAAAGTTAATGGGAAGCTTTGGCAACACAGACACTTCACTATTGACGAGCTTATCTAAATGACCTTGGGGGTTTTTAAGGGGCCATCAGGCGATCAATTACAAAAAACATATTATTCAAAAACCTTTAACCGCTACAACAAAGTTTCTATGGATACACACTCAAAATCGCGTGCACAAGTGTAGTTTTAGTTTCTTGAAGCTGCGGGACTTTACGTCCACCATACCGTTATAAATGTTGTTTCCCTGTAATATTTAAGTGACCGCACTGTTCGTGATGATTGTCAGCTCATTCGAAAGTACTCGTTGAGTGTTAGCAGAACATGCCTAAGCGGAGTCCAATTTGTGTGCAAAACTCTGGTTATAGGGAAAGGAATACATTGAAACTCCGTGTGCAGTGTAAGTAAAATGCTTCTTGGGGTGGTCTAGTTGGGTTTAGTTAGTCCGTTACAAATGATGGCTAATGCGAAAGATCTTAATTTGGACTACAAGGATATACCTATATCCAATTTCGAATGACGTGCATAAAGCCGTTTTTGAGGGAGGGAATGCACCGGGGCATGCTTGCGAGGCTATGTTGTATGCATATCATTGCAAGTTGGTAGAGTTTTATCGGTGCTTTACATATAAGAGCTCATTCGAAACAGGACATTTTGACCTGGCAGAATATTACCAACCTCAGTCTTGAATGCCGTCTACAAGGCTGTTTACGAGGCTAGGGATGTAATGGTGCATCCTTACGAAACTATGTAACATGTATAGCATAGTAAGTTTGTTGGCCTTCGTCTGTCTGTTACATATGAAAGCTGATTCAATACAGCACATTTTAGAAAATCAGAATATACCGCTGCTCAATCTCAAATGTTATGCACAAAGCCATTTACGAGAGCGAGGATGCACCGTGGTATCCTTGCGAAACCATGTAACATGTATAGCTTCTTAAGATTGTTGATCTTCTGCACGACATTCGAGATTAGGCCAATGTATATACTGATAGTCCAAAATATGGCCTTTCTAATGAACTTTCACGTGTAACGGATAAACGAAACCCAATAAACTCACGATGCCCTATATAATACATAGTCTCGTAAGGATGTCCCGATGAATCAACACCCTCGTAAACGGCATTGTGCATGACATGTGAGATTGGGCCAAATAATATTCCGCTACTCCAAAATTGCTGTTTTGAATGAACTCTCACATGTAACGGACTGATGAAACCCAAACAACTTACAGTGACATGCATGTTATGTAACCTCGCAACGATTCCCCATGCATTTCCTCTTTTCGAGATTGGACCGAGGTTTTTTTGGTAGCCCAAAGCTTTCGAAGGGGCTACATATGTAACGGATTGAAAAAACCCCTACCAAAAATATTTTGCTTGGCTGCCTAGGGTGTCCCCATGTATTCCTCTGCATATAACCGGAGTTGTGCTCATGAATTGGGGCTCAATATAGGCATACTCTGGTAGCACTCAACGGCGGTTTTGAATGAGGTATCGATAAACAAGGACGGTGCGGTCACTTCAATATTACGAGCAAGTAAATTTTCTGACCTTACGGTCGACGTGTAGTCCTGCAGCTTCAAACAGCTACCAGTCGATTTTGTACTTGTGCCCATAAAGATTTTTGTTCTACTGCTTAAGGGTTTTCTAATGATATGCTTTTCGTAGCGGACCGTCCGATGGCCCAGGTCCCTTTAGAAACCCATAAGGTCATTTAGATGAAGCTCGTCAATACTCAAGTGCCCGATTTGACAATTCTTCCTATCAACCTTTGTGTCAACTATCTACTGATGACAGTACGCAGTCCGGATCTATCCTCGCCATGAACACATTCTCATCATTCATTACACCTTTCCCATATGCGCCAACATTTTGTCGACAAATTTCAGCACGATGGAGGTTTTTGCATTTTAAAACCGAATGACGGTGTGCAATATGCAGTCGACGGAATTGTTAATTAACATAGCGGCATAAAATACAGCAAAACCAAACAATCAACACATGTTACACCTTGAGCTGCACAAAACTTTGGTTTTAATATTAGGAACAGGGGATTTTAGAAAACTCTTCTCTATCTTCACTTAAATTACTGTGATTTAAAAAGAGGGTTTATGTTCTCACTTATTATAGGACAATAACCCCTAATTTATTGCATGTATGCGTACCAAGCACGCATTTCCCAGTTTGAAACGAATGTGTGGTCAGCGCGCTTAGCCATTTAGAGACACTTTATGGCGGGGAGACCAAGTTCGTATGAATGACGCGTTTTAAAGAAGAACTTGACTGTCAACTACCGTACAATATCGAGGTATTAAACGCGAGTGCGCGTTAATTAAGTGCGAAGTGTATTTTTTTTGCATTCCCTTTACCTGTCCATATATCTTAAAAATGTTTTGTGTTCCTTAAATGAATAGATGTAGCGCTCTTCGCTGCTTGAATGTGAAGAGACGGACTCTCACGCCAGCTGGTCTACCTGAGAACCTGCGAAGGTCGCCCTAGCTGCAGTTATTAAGTAATAAACCCTTTGTTTAATTTTTAATGGCTTCCTTAGCATGTGAATCTGTACCCGTTTGACGGCAATAACTTGCGACCAAATTTGGAGACAATAAATTACGCCAGGAGTTAACGTAATAATTGACGCCAAACTGGGAAAGCAATAATGCGCAACACACACGAACAGTTAAAACGTATTAAACAAAGTAGTTTTGGGCCCGAGAATGAGACATTGAATCAGCATTACCCACGAGTTGGCGCAAACAGGATGCACAATCGGTTCTTAATTTTAAAAATGGCTCTAGTATGGAGGTATTAATTAAAGACGATTTGGTGAAATTAGGAATGATCTTATCGATGTGATAAATTAGTAGTTTTTACACAAATGCGAGTTTCATACAGGTTACGATTCAAGAATTTAAATCTACACGTTCGTGTCACCAACGACAGTTCTTATATACCTGTTTATTTATTTGTCCTACGATCTTAGAAAGCTTCAAGGTATGCTGAGAATGTGATGTCTATTTTCCAGATCTTTCAATGCAATTTGTGAAGGGGAGTACTTAAAATGGATGAAGTTTGGAGTAACTTTAAATGATGAAAGCTAGCTATTGGAAAAGTATTGTAAAGTTCTCCTCCTTAAATTTAATAAACACATATGGGTTCCATATTTTAATTTTAGTCTAACTTCGTTTTCTAAAAGTAATTTATGAATTTACATCTTCACTTTTTCTCTTCGTCTTCATAATTTGAGGTCACCTTATATACCTATTAAATAAATTCCGCACATAGTTGCTAAATTAATTTTGTAATAGTGTACTTTGAACGAAAGAATTTCTTAGCTTATGAGAACATTAAAAGTGTTTTAGATTTAATTTATACAATTTAATACAATTTAATATAGTAAATTGAATTTAACTTGCAAAGATGTTGAAAAATATGTGGGTCATACGGCGTCTTATAACTATTAGCTGTGTAATTAACGTTACTTAAGAACTCATTGGTATTAGTACAATAATGCTAATAGCAAGCATAACATAACAGTATCCTCAATCGAGAGACTAGGTAACGTCTAAATTGATAATTAAATTCAGTACAGTAAATTTGTTTTAGTGGTAATTATACACCTAGCATACATGCATTTTCTTAGATTGAAAGTTTGTGCCCCAATTGGGGTGAGAATAGGATATGAAAATTGAAAAATTCTCACTCTTGATGACAACAGCGATACGATAGACAGTTTGAAGTGGTATTTGTCAATTGAACGACTTTTAACTGGACAATAACACCTAGATTGTGGCACCAAGACTTAATGAAAAGAGGTGTAGGAACCTTTGTCCGAAGATCAGTAGTCTAACAACAACGGCCGAAACTTATCACAACAAAGCATGATACTGCCGACGTCAGTTTCTTAGGAGCACGCATACAATATAGCGAAATTTGTAATACTGATCTTATATTTAAACACAGTAACCAAAATAATATATTACTTTGCGTAATATACTTCACAAATTTTTCAAGATATGACCAAAAGTAATAAACTGTAAAATATAGACAATAACGCTTGAAAAGTAGGCACAAATTAAGCACAAACATAATAAAAATTTCATAATAGTTGTGTGATAACGTAGTGTAACAAAGAGTTGAAGTACATAGTTTTGAAAGGGGTAATGCCATTAAAGCAACAGCTATTGATTGACATTACAAGAGTGCACTTAATGAACCGACATAAAGCATACAAAAGTGGTTGATCTGGAAAATTTGTAGTAATTCTTCAAAGCCTAAGATAAATACGTTTAATGTATATACAAATAAGTGCTTGTCTAGATAAATTACATGATAGAACTTAATGATAAAATAATTAGTGATCGCTTGTTACATTCCAAATTTGGCGATGTACATTCTTTTAATTTGTGAATAAATTCCCGCGAATATTTTTAAATGAACTTGTCAATTTCCGTCGTCCCCCGAGTCGCGCATGCGCGGAGTGAAATGGCGGAGTGCGCGCGGTGTTAGAAGACGACATTAAGCTACGAAATCTGAAGCCAAGAACATCTATCTGTGTGGTGTGCCTTTTCTTTTCAGGTGATAGGTTCCTTTCTACCTTGCCTTATCGTTCCTCATACCTGGTTGTTCCTTATCGTTTCTCTACGAGAGCCTAGAGCTTAGGATGGACGGATTGGAAATTTGGAGTCAACATGGCGTCATGTGATTTACAAACGGATGGTCTCTGGGATGTGGCTGCAAGGTGCGATTTAAGTGAGTAAATTGCTTTTATTTACTTTGTGCATAAAAATTTGACCCTTGCGTCACCTTTAAACGTGTTCGGTATTTGATACAAAATGGCGCGTAGTTAGCCGCGTAATAATACGTTATATTACACAATTGCGCAATAGTATAGAAACGCGGGAAAGCACAACAGTGGTGCCCAACGTGAGCACTATTGTTGTGCTTTCCCGCGTTGCTATACTATTGCGCAATTGTTTAATATAACGTACAATTACGCGGCAAATTACGCACCATTTTGTAACAAATACCAAACTCGTTTAAAGGTGATGCAATGGTCAAATTTTTATGCACAATGTAAATAAAAACAATTTACTCTACGAGAGCCTAGAGTTTAGGATGGACGGATAAAATTTGGAGTTAACAATGGCGTGATGTAACCCACAAAACCTGATGGCCCTGGGATTTGGCTGCAAGGTGCGATTTAAGTGAATAAATTGTTTTTATTTACATTGTGCATAAAAATTTGACCATTGCATCATGTTTGGTATTTGATACAAGATGGCGCGTAATTTGCCGCGTAATTGTACGTTATATTAAACAATTGCGCAATAGTATAGCAACGCGGGAAAGCACCACACGCTTGAAAAACTAAATTAGTGCAATAAACATTGTTAGTGATTAGCTTAGGCGAAGTTTGTAACGGTATCTCTCTAAGGATACGGAAACCTCTTTTATTTGGTAATTTGGCAATACGTTTCAAAACAGTTTTGCTAGAAGGTGCGAAAAGGATGTTAACGGGAAATTTTCAGTAAATAGTGACCCGCGTTCAAATAGAAATGGGAATAATGCCCAACAAGATTTAGGAAAGTTTCGAGAGATGCCGTGGTTAGCTGGAGTCAAGTCTTCGGAGGCATGACTACAAAGGGGATCAGATAGATTAAATCTAAGGTTTATAAAAAAATAACGGGCGCCACCTAACCAGAAACGGGATCAAAGAATGTAGGGATAGACACTCTTTTAATGTGAGAAGAGTTTTTATTGTAGATACTATGCTAGCAAGCAAGAGAAGTAAGTTAATATACCAAAATGATTCACTAGTGTCTATCAGTACGCTTTCGCTCAGGTCAAAGCGGCAGTAACCTACAAATAAATCCTGCGTCAAAGACATATCGTTAACGGTTGGGGTACAAATTTTTAAACCATAGGACAAAACAGACAATAATAAAATTTTGAACAAATTGGACAAACACGAATAGGGCTGTATTTATTTGTACTAAATTATCACAAATTTAGATATGTTCCATTCCGGTACCCTAGCTCCAGCAGGAACGCCAACGAACTAGGCGATCATGTAGATTTTTAAATTCATCTTTAATAGACGCTTCTAAAGATATACAAAAAATGCGGAGTTATCGTTTTACTAATTTAGTATAGGTATGTACGTAAAATAAATTTAATAATAGATGTTTGTAACAAAAAAGAGTGAAGCGAAGAATTTAGTGTGATTTTTTAAACTATATCAAAAATTAATTTAATACTTCACGTTACCTTTTTTTTTAAGAATGAGGGTCGTATAGTATTGCAAAAATGAACATATTTTGAGAACGAGGTGCACACCTTGTTTAATAAGCATCTCGGCAGGATAGTAGTCCTAACTATGATATTTAATATTGGTAAACTTTAACTTTGTGTAGTATTAAAAATTGTCAGAGCATAGTGAGGATTGCGTAGAAATAATTTTGATTAATAAGTACTAATTCAAGAACAGGCTGTTTTAAAAATTACACCAAGCAATTTTTACAAACCTGTCAGTCCTTTTTAAACTATTAGTAAAACAAAACATGTGATTAAAAAGTTTCGTTGAACTTAGATAGCAGTTACTATAATATACTTCCGACCACATACGGCCTTCCTACCATGTCTCCTATAGAAGAAATTTTGTCTCCTAATTCAAACCAAATAACGTCGTTTCGAATGGCTTGGCATGACCAACGGCATGTGTACGCGAGTTATGTATCCTCCAATCTTTATGTATTATAAAATAGAATGTAATAGGAAATTATTAGAAATCATTAAGAAATTATTAAGTCAAGTACAACAATGTAATTCAAGGGTAAATATAAAAAGGTTATTAACAGTTTATGAGAACTGATGCAATACAATGTATTCCAGACGATAGTGATACTGCAGGTGACCGATTAGAGACGGTTAAGATACCGCGATTACCTAGAAAGTAAGATGATTACAATGCATTATGAATAGTATTAAGAAATAAGCAAACATGAGCTCTGCAAATTCCCACAGAATTGTGAGGGGCAGGGACAACATAAATACCTCGGGAGCCCCAAGACCAGTCAGTCGGTCAAAGTATTTAAGCTTTAACATTGCAGTTTGCTTAGGCTACTTACTCATATTAGTTCAATCAGTAACTATTTTTTTGACTTTTTAAACCAGTTTGTTAAAATTCCATAGTTAATGTCTGATTAAACTAATAAAATTTGTTACAAGTTTTGGAAGTAGTTTTTAAAAACACCGCTTCCAAGGCCCAAAACGTAACTCGCGTTATCGCTGATAAAACTGTTAGTTAGTGCTCTTCAATTAACTTAAATAATATACAGGATGTTTCGTTAACAATGGATCAACGTTAACTGGAGATACTATGCATTAAATAATGACCATTGTGCCAAACTTTCATTATCTGAATGTTGATGGTTTAAGAAGTACAGGGTTTTGAAAGTTATAACTATATTTCAATTTTTTGGCATTATTTTGAAAATTTTTGTGTTAACGACATGAAAATTGGCATCTTTAATTCGTTAGAACGCTTACAAGAAAGTATTTTAAAGTAAATTTTTGAAGTGTGCACCATTTGCTTGGATACATTTTGTAATACGTTTTCTAAAAGACTGCTGAGTTCTAAACAATGGTGCTTGATTGCATTTGATTTCATTTGCAGCGCCTGTATCTCTCCCACAACTCCTCGGGCGAATCAACAATTTCTTTACACACCATGTCTTTCATCCGAGATCAAATCGAAAAATCCAGAGGATTTAAGTCAGGACTCCTAGGTAGACAAGAAAATTTATCGCCAGGACCAATCTACTGATGTGGAAAGACGATGTCTAAATATTCGCGTACCGACCAAGCTCTCTCTTGCATAAACTGCATATGTGCTCTCAAATTAAGGGGTACCTTTTCAAGCATATCGTTTAAATTTTCTTGAAGATGATTTAAATAAAGTGTGTCATTTAGAGAGGGTGGCGGTTGAAAGGGTTTAATAAAAAAATTTGAAATAATATCACACCAAACATTGATCCTAAATTCGCGTTGAGAAGGTTTTTCTTTTACGGAATGAGGGTTTCCTGAATCCCACAAATAATTATTTCGCCAGTTGAAAACTCCCCGGCGAGTAAACGTTGCCTCATTAGTAAAGAAAAATATATTCAAAACATTAAGACCCAAGTTTTGCTGCTCTTGTAAAAACTGAGTAAAACGGAGACACGCTGGAGGGGCTTGCGGCAACAAAGCCTCTCTTTGTTTAAAATTCTTCAAATCGATGAGTAACGTTGGCCATTCCCGCCCTTAAACGACGGGTACTTATACGCGGATTATCGCACACCCTAACCAAACTTCCTCTTCTTTCTATGCCGACATAGTTTTTGGAGCGCTATTTTCACTTTTGTGACGAAATGAACCCTTCTCGTCTAAACGATTGCACAGATTTCAATTCCGTAGTATGTGGCTTATTATTCTATCTCTCCTATTTTTTACCGTTTTCCACATATTTCTTCCTTCACCTACCATTTTTAGTACCTCTTTGTTCTTAACTTTGTCTGTCCATGATATCTTCATCATACGTCTGTAGCACCACATTTCATTTTCTTGTCCACTTCTCCTACTGTCCAGGCTTCATAGCCGTACAGTGCTGTACTCCACACATATGTTTTAACAATCTTTTTCTTGTTTCTATGTTTGTTGTCTTTGAACACAGTAGTTGTTTTTAAATGTAGCACGACCTTGTGTTAATCTTTGTTTTATATCTTTTGCGCTTTTCCCATCTTGCGTTATTTGGCTTCCTAGGTAGCAGAAATCCTTAACCTCTTGTCAGTTCTTGTTACCTATTTGTATTCTTGTTTTTGTTTTATCCCCCCTTCTTGCATAACGTTAGTTTTATTTTTGTTAATTTTCATGCCGTATCTCTCTGTTAGAATCGTTTCTATTTCATTAAGAGCAGCTTCTAACACTTCCTTGCTAGATGCTAATACCGCTATATCATCTGCAAATCTAAGCATATCAATTTTGTGTCCTTGCATAGTAATTTTAAATGTCTTCCTGCATTTGACAGTATTCATTGTCTCTTCAATGTACAAGTTAAAAATTAATGGAGATAGGGCACTTCCCTGTCCCACCCCTTTCCTAATGTTTATTTTTCTACGTTCCTGCTCTAATTCTATTACTGCTGTTTGCTCTTTGTCTAAGCTATGTACTATTCGTCTATCTGTATAACTCATTCCAATCTTTTTGAGTATTTCGAACATTTTTTTCCACTTTACATTGTCGCATGCTTTTTCCAGATTTACAAACCCTATATACACGCTTTCCCCTTTTTCTATGGTTTTCTCCATTATCACTCTCAGAGCTAAAATAGCCTCCCGTGTTCCCCTATTTCGCCTAAACCCAAATTGATCTTCCCCTAGTATTTCTTCAGCTCGTTTTTCCATTCGTCTTTGTACAATTGTAGTTAATATTTTCGACATGTGCTGTCAAACTTATTGTTAGAAAATTTTCACATCTATCAGCGCCTTCCTTTTTTGGTATAGTTACTAAGATAGTACGTTTGAAATCTTTGGGTATCTCACCTGTCTCATACATATAGCTTGCAAGTTGAAAGAGACGGTCTGTTGCTGCTTGTTCAGCGGCTTTTAGAGTTTCTGCTTGTACCTTATCTGTACCCGGCGCCGTACCATTTTTTAGACCTTTTAATGCTAATTGAAACACATCTCTAAGTAGAGAATATCCCATGTCATTATTTGCAATGTCTGATTCCTGTTCTAATGCTGTTAGTCCCTCTCCTGCATATAAATTCCCTATATATTCTTGCCATCTACCCACTTTCTCTACATTTTCTATAATGACGTTTCCTCCCGCGTCCCTTATATTTTTGCTATATGGTTTCATATCCCTAAAATCGATTCTAATTAGTTTGAATACTTCACCTCTTTGCACTTTTCATTAATCCATTGTTCTTTAGATTTCCTGCATTTGCGAATAATTTCCCATTTTATGACTTTGTATATCTGTTTTCCTGTTTCGTGTGAATTATTATTGTATTTTCGTCTTTCTTCTATTAATTTCAGGATATCCTTTGTTATCCATGCTTTCTTATTTTCTTTTTGTGTATACCCCAGAATATCTCTGGCCGCCATGTCTAAGCTGGATTTAATGTTATTCCATTCTGTTTCTACTTCCTTAGTTTCAAATATTTTCGCGATATCTTTCAGCAATTCATTTAACTTTTTTCAAATCTTTCTTGAATATTTTTATCTTTTAGTTTCTCAAAGTCAAAGTGCCTTTTTCCGTTTCTTTTTTCGCATTTTTAAATTTAAGTGCGGCCTTCATAATTAGTATGTTGTGGTCAGTGTTTATATCTGCTTCTGGGTAGCTTCTACAGTCTTTTACTTGATTTCTAAATTGTTGTCTAACAAGAATGTAATCTATTTGATATCTTCCTGGTATCTTCCACGTTTATCGTCTTATAGCTCGATGTTGAAATAATGTGTTTCTGATGATTAAATTGTTCTTGTCGCAAAATTCTACCAGCCTATTTCCCTTGTCGTTTCTGGTGCCTAAACGAAATAAACCTACTACCGCTCCTTCCATACCCTCACCTACCACTGTCTTAAAATCCCCCGTAATTATTAAATTTTCATGCCCTTTACGTATCTTAATATGTCTTCGATATCTTTATAAATCGCTTTTACCTCTTCGTCACTGTAGCTTGAGTTGGGCATGTATACTTGTATTATTAATGTGTCTACCGGTTTAGATCCTAATCTAACCATGAATACTCTTTCGTTCTTTTGTAAGTAATTTTCTACACAATATCCTATCTTTTTCCGCATAACTATCCCCACATCCAAATTTCCTTCCTCTGCTACTGTATGAATTATTCTGAAGTCCAAAAATCCCCCGCCTCTAGCCACCGAACTTCGTTGATCCCTACTATATCTAGTACTATTCATTTCAATTTTCAGGTTCTCTACCTTGCCTACTTGCTTCATACTTTTAACATTCCACGCCCCGACTCGCAAAATGTTCCCAACTCTTATTCTGAATTTTCCGATCGCACCCTCCGAAGTAGTCCCCTCCCGGAGTTCCGAATGGGGGACTATTTTAACTTCGGAATCTTTTACCCCAGGGAATGCCATCATGTTTATTACAATTTAAGTACGCTGTGTACTTGGGAGGTAATGTGGTGGTTTCTCTTTGCCTTCTATATCGCGGTAGTGTCTTAGACTGCCATACCGACCCCTATGGTCTGTGCCAATCTAAGTACCGAAAGAGCCGCCACTTTCTTTCGGGGACATGTCTTAGTCTGGTTCCTCACTAACGACCCTACTAGTTTGGTTGGACCTGTAATTTGTCTCTTTAGCTCGTTAGAACACGCAAGCCATTTCACCTGTTCCGGTAATCTAGAACTTCGGCAAGGTGTAGGTCCATTTTAAATGGGATTTTTCCCTACTGCCATTAAAATATCATCCGTATATTTTTCTCTTACGTCAAGCATGACTTCTAGCTTTGTTGTTTTTGAGAATTAGCGATCCAGTTTCCATAGTTTTTTGATGAAGAACTGTAAATGTTTTGGGATCAGGTTGTCTTCTATTTGGAAATTTATCCTCATACCTGTTGCATTGCTTTGACCATACACTAAATGCATATCGGCATTTTCTTCGTTACTAAACAACCATCATAATAATCTTAAGCTTAAGTATTTGGAAATTAAAATTATTGTAAGACTAAATAATAAATAACTCTTTACCTAAAACTTGTTTTTCAACTAATAATATTGAACTAGCAGTAATTTGACATTAATACAATTCTTTACTCGTATTAATTCTAATAAAAACAAAATTTGTTAAATGCTATGTCAAAATGGCGAAATTTAAATCACAGAAACGAAAGTTCCGAATAAAAATGTCCAATACTTGTTCAAGACGTGGGAAAATGCGTGTTTGTGCGGACTACAGGTAATAAATTTGGGGTTCTTCGCCTCTAGTTTGTGGAAAATTATAACCACAAACTTTAAGCGTAATAACTTATTTGAATTAAGGAAGCGAAAGAGCTTTCCCTTACTGGATTCAAAAATCCCCTGATCCTAATATTAAAATAAAAATTGATGCAGCCAAAAGGTCCAACAAGCAATAAACCGATTCTTGATATTTTCACAATGCAGAAACGAATAATTGTAATTAAATTTTGATTCTAACATTTCTACTGCAATTGCGAACACGATAAGCTGCTGCTAATCTTTTTAAACATTCCCACGATTTGCAAATTTGCGGTTAATTTTGAAAAACCAAATATTTCTTTATAGTTAAATATAAAATTTTTTCATCACAAATTTGTAGAAACTGACTGGTGATCCGTAGAATGATTGTGTTCCAGATTTACTTAATCATGCTCGTTGTTGGTGTACTTTGAACTGGTTCAAGCAACTACAGATTTCGTACGTGAACTATTCATTCTTTCATATTTAGCTAGTGATTTGAAAGCAACTCTTTTCAGTGTCTGTGAAATTGTTGCCCAAAGAAATGTTTTAGATCCAATAAACTTATATTAAATTTGTGCTTATTTCTTGAAAACACTTGAAACGTAAACATTCCATCTTATAATACTTAATCGGCGAGCATTTTATTGAAGCCTAGCACTTTTTTTATTATTTGTTCTTTCACCGGAATTAAAAGTTCAGTCTGAAACAAAATCATTCCACAAACCATTATTTCTGTGGCCATTAATTATCTTGGATTTGAGTAAAAAGACGCCATCTGTGCAAACGTTTTCACATGTTTTCGACTCTGATTAATATCCCAGAGGCACATTAATAACAACTGTAAATTGTAGAATCTGAACAGTTAATGAGCGTTTACATAACTATATATACACCTTTTACGCACCATGAATATTTCTGGTTTACTCCTTTTAACTCTCATTATGACTCTGCCAGTGGCTAAATTTTATATAATTTCAATTTTATACCCTTTCACTTTATTCGTAGCTGGGCTGAAAGTTTCAGTTGGTAGGAAACGACTCGTATACTTAATTTTTATTAAATTTAGGTTACATATAACATTGAGATCTTCATGTATAAGTAAGATCAGTGGCTGTTACGAATTACCTTACTAGTATGGAAAGCTTGATAAAAATCAGTAAATAATAAATAGTTTAGCATTAATCTAAACGACCATGAGCAAAGAAAATGGTGTAAACGAATTATTTAAATCGGTCCGCAAGACTTCTATGCGTCGACACGCAGTGCGTAAGCCTGTGTAATGCGATCTTATTCAGGCAGATCTCTGCGAAGTTCAATTTACTTTTGCGTTAACAATGGATATAGATACATATTAATAGCACTTGACTACTTTACGAAATTTGCCTTGGCTATACCATTAAATTATAAGACTGGTCCAGATTAACCAAAATAATGAAAAGTATATTGAAAAACAGAAGAATACCGCACGGAAAGTTCACCTGTACACCGATGTTGGCCAAGAATTCTATAACGGCTGGCTTAAAAAACTTATGCAACAACATAAAATCAATCATTATTCTACATATTCGGCGACCAAGACTAGTTTTGCGAGCGCCTATTGAGAACAATCAATACCAAGTTGTACCGGTGAGTTCACTTGTAAGGAAGTTACAGATGGTTGGATATATTACCTAAAGGTATGGAGGAATAATACTACAGCAAATACTGATCAATAGACATGGCACCCGAAGAAGCAGCAAAATGTTCACAAAAAATAAAACTTGTGGCCGATGACAGAAAATTTTAGAATCAACAAAAAGGGGCTTCGCGTTGGAAATATTGTCCGTATTTCCTAATTTGAAGCGGTTTTTGGCAATGAGTACTAAACTTAATTGGGATGTAGAGTTGTTTAAGATTGTTAAAGCGCAGCACACACATCCAATTAAATATCTACTGGAAGATTTGGAAGACCAACCAATCCTGGGTGTTTTCTACGACGAAGCGATTTAGCTCACTGCTGCTACAGACACATATCTAGCAGGAAAAATTATACGGAAGGAGAAAAATGGCGGGAAGTTCTAGTTTAATGGTTAAAGGGAGGAGAAGTTGGCTACAGTCATCAGATTTGCTTTGGTATATATGTAAGATATTGCTCAAGCGTAGACAATTTATTAATCAGCTCTTGAGGACGAAACACAGTTTATAGTTTTGACATACAGTACCTCCAATATAAAACAAGTGATTTTTTTTATAAAAGTAGTGGAAATTTTGGATATAGAAAACAATGAATTATGGCACGAGAGTGTGGAGATGCTCTGAAATACTACGAAGTTAAACGAGAATTTTCAGAAACGCAATACATGGCTCCAGAAGCACTTGCACGGGTTTAGTTGGAAAAATCCCTCAACAGACCGATTATGACTAGTTTTTAATTTTATATTTACAGAAGCAGCGAACTATGTCTACTTACCGAAGAATCATGTTTAAAACGTCGATATATTTGGCGTCCCAAATCTCAAACAGCTGCGTAAAAGGAGTGACCATTCAAATCATTATGTACTTTACGAAGAAACTATTTAACGTGTGTCCGACAGAACGGTGATATTATTCGGTAATTATAATGTATATATTTATTTCATACAATGTTTTACTACGTTTTTGTTTTAATAAAAATTGGTTCTAATATCAGAAGTAGGTCTAAATGTTATACAAAATTCGTTTTTTTGATCCGAGGCTGACAATAAACGTCACATCATTCCCGAATACGTAGGATCATAGAAATATAAATTTAAATCATCATCATCATTTTGTTTTCGACCTTGCTTAAGGTCGGTTTGACGCAGCTCTAACTTCTTTTTTATTCTGTGCTAATCTAAAAAGTTCTACATACCCTTCACAACCTAAATTTCTAATAATTTGACTAATATAGCTTGGCCTAGGTCTTCCTATACTGTTCTATCTTTTTCTTATCTACCTGACTCTACATAGATACTAGCAACTTCATGGTTGTTAAAGAACTCCAACATGTTTACATGATTTCCATTTATAAGGAAATGAAATATTACCTGGTTATCCTCTCCAAAAAAGGAAAAGTGTTAAATTATATGTTATGGTAAGGTTTAAGTAGCGAATCGCTGCCAACATGCCAGACCGCTAAGTAATTGTGAGTTATGTCATGGAGACGTTTATAAAGTTGTGATTTGAATATTTATCTACCGCGTGAGGGTATCCAATTAACAATAAATAATAAATGGGAAGGACCTCTAACACTATAGTACCCTCACGTTTCGGGACATTGCCTCGCAAGCTGCTGCAGTCGGTGAGAAGGGGAGGTTCATTAAACAACAACACACTAAGACAAAATTCCAATTGTTTTATTAAACGGGCTACTAACTAACTTAACCTAATTACATATGCATACAAAATTATACAGTAATTAACATTATTTACAATAGGGCGCCACCATGGGAATTAAACGGCCCATGGACCGATCGCGGTAATAGCTCTCGTCGCACTTTGTTCGTGGCGATGAACCAAGATTGCAGGACAGAAAATACTTCACTTCACAGGGGCAAATCTTATAAAGTCTCCGGCTAGCACAAACACAACTTAACTAAACAATTCTAAAGTCCTTATTTTATGAATATTAACAACAGTTCTGAGTGCAAACACCCCAATACATATAATTAATTAACGCTACCGCAGTCTACTTAACTTGCATACTGAAAAGACCTTCCTTTAATCACGGGGTCATCAATGACAGGAAAAACATGACCTTCACACGGGTCAAATAGTACAGTAACAGAATTCGTGGCTTAGTTGTTACAAGCCTCGGACAACGTCGAAACACAATAAAATAAGAAACCCTTCAAAAGATGCAGTCTTTAACAATAACCTAACGGGATTAAATTACTGGAACGGGGCTTTAACCCGAAGTTGTATGCTATGAAAGTCGACAGATATTGTATTTAAACAAATAAATGACTTATGATGCATAACACAGCCTTGAGTTCATAGTAATACCATATATAATAATTACTTACTCAGAGAAATAAACTAACTTTGAACATAACGGCACGCACTTGAATTCAGAGAAATAAAACACTTACTCAATCTTGCAAGTCCGCGAGCTTTAGACTACAACGCATCTGGAAATAAACAACCCCGATTACCACCTGCTGGCATCCTTATATACATTTAAGTTAATTGAAAATAACCCCTTTCTTGGCTCTCATACTCGGCTTAGGATACGCCGGTCGTAAATCTTTAAGAATTAATTAAACTGCCAATTGCCCTAAGATAGCCACACAAGTAGATCTCGGAACTAATTTTAGTTGAGTACTCCGCTAATTGAAAAATTGCTTTCGACCACCTTGACATAAATAGGATCCTAAAACATGATTGACATCTAATCATAGATAGCAACTAATCTGACATGTGTAGTGCGTTTGAAGTAAAGTGCCTTTAGAAAAATTGATTAACTCTTGGATTAGATCTTCCTGGAAACTTCGCTAGGACGCTACTTGGGTAGTCTTGCAACCGTTACAATTACAGACATATTTATGTTACAGACCTTCATTCTAATAATTAGAATGCTAAAATTAAACTAGAAAATAACTATTTTTAGAAATCATAGAACTAATTAGAGCGTATTAAAACAGTATGTTACACAGCCCCCTCGAAAATTGAAATTGCTCTTAGGAATTTCAAGCAAATTGAAATAAAATAAATGTAGAAATTAACACATCCAACCGCAATTATGTTTAAGCACAACTGAGTCTTTTCAGAAAATTGGCGGAAGGAAAAATAAAAATTGGAAAAATAAAATATTAGTGAGGTTTTAGGTCTTGGACGTGGAACACCCTAGCGGTTTTCCGTCCATAGAAGATAGTCTATAAGTGGTAGAACCTAAAACTTCCATCACCTTTGCTTCTAGGAACTTCGGGGCTAATTTTTATTGAAATGTTTAGAAGCATCTGATAATATAAAATTGCGCTTCCACACTAAATCCCCTACTTTGAAATTTAATGGTCTGCGCCTTAAATTGTAAGAGTGCGTATTACGTTCATACGCCAAATGTATGTTTTCTGAACTTCTTTAAAGATGGGCGATAATTCATTGAGGTCTTGAACCAATTGTTCTCGAGTATCAATTGCTAGATCCTCTGGATTTAAATCCTTTAATTTATTATAGAATTCCCCGGTCAGAGGAACCGTGCGTCCAAAAGCTAAAAATGTTGAGGAATATTTTGTGGATTCATGAACAGCATTACGAAGCGCATGGGCAATTTTGTGAATATTATCGTCCCAATTCTTCTGAGAATCTTGAATGTAACTGCGAATGGCAGCTCCAATTACCTTGTTAACGCGTTCTACATAATTAACTTGAGGATGGTAGCTGGCGTTAAACCAAACCGAAGGTATTTTATAATTTGTCATGAGATTGGAAAATAAATTACTTTTAAATTGAGGGCCATTATCTATCATACAAGTTTGAGGTACCCCATATACCAAAAATACAAAATTTTCCAGGTAATTACAAATTTGTTTTGTTGAAGCGCTGCGCATGGGATGCAATAAAGTGAATTTTGTAAACCAGTCAGTAACAACTAAAAGGTAAGTATTCCCCAATTTCGAGCGCGGAAAGGGCCCCATTAAATCAATCGACAAACATTGAAACGGAAATGAAACTTTTTTCTCTTTGCCCATAAAACCATATTGGTTGAACGTGCTGGATTTGCTTTGACAGCACGTAACACATTTACTAATGTATTTAGAAATATATGACCGCATTTTGGGCCAGTAATAGAGCTCTTTGATTTTTGTATATGTTTTAAATACACCCAAATGGGCCGAAACTGGATCATCATGGCATTCTTTTAAAATTTGTGCACGGCATGATTTCGGCACTACTAATTTCCACTCAATTAAATTGGCTTTGATATTCAAATTATTCGGAATAAACTTATACATTTTATCATTTTCTACTCTCCAATCGGGATATAGATCTGGCTTTTCCTTAATATTATTTAACATGTTTTTGTACCAATCCTCGACCTCGTCTAAAGAAAAATTTAAAGAATCAATAGCATAGGCTCCACTAGGAGCTCGGGATAATGTATCTGGTACCACATTAAATTTACCCTTCCTGTGGATAACTTCGAAATCAAATTGTTGGAGTTTCACACTCCATCTAGCTAAACGTCCCGCAGGATCTTTTAAGTTGTGGAGCCAAATTAAAGAATGATGGTCCGTAATGACCTTAAAATGAGTTCCTTCAATATATGGTCGGAATTTTGAATAGCAAAACACACCGCCAAAAGTTCCCGTTCTGTGACTGAATAATTTTTCTCGCTGAATTTAAACTGCAAGAAGCATAAGCAATTACATGTTCTTCGTCTCCTTCTCCTGAGTTAAAACACAACCAACGCCGTAATTTGAGGCGTCACATTGTAAAGAAAAACTTTCGAAAATCAGGACTCCTTAAAACAGGAGCCTTTGTAAGAACATCTTTAATTTTTCAAACGAAATAAGAGCCTCGTCCGTCCATTTAATCGCTTGCGATTTTTTCTTTCCCTTTAATAAATCATTGATAGGTGCTATAATTGTGGCAAAATCCAAAACAAAACGCCTATACCAAGAGCACATACCGGTGAAACGTTTTATTTCAGTGGCTGTCTTGGGTTGAGGAAAATTTACAATTGCGTCAATTTTGCTGGGTCAGTTCGGAGACCATCTTTATTCACAATATATCCCAGATATTGTAACTCTGGTTTACAAAACTCACATTTTGAAATGTTAATAGTTAAATTAGCGCCTTTCAACTTCTCATACACTTCGTTCAGAATTCTAATATGCTCTTTAAATGTGCTTGAAATAATAATTATATCATCTAAATAAACAAATACCGATTGGGATAATGAAAATCAAAATAGAGTCCATGAGCCTCTGTAATGTGCCTGGAGCATTGGCCAAACCCATCGGCATTACATTATATTGAAATAATCCGCGCCTTGGGAACAGTAAAGGCTGTTTTTCCTTGCTTTCGTCACTCAAGGGCAATTGCCAGAAGGCTTTTTAAATCGATTGAACTGAGATATTTCGCATTGCGTAATCTATCAAGAATGTCATTTACAAACGGAATGGATACGCGTCTTTTTTGTAATTGAATTTAATCGTTTAGCGTCAAAACATACACGAAATTCACCTTTTGCTTTTTCTTTACTAACAGCATGGGGAGTTCCACGGGCTATTGCTTGGGCTAATAATGCCTTGTTCAAGCATCACATCAATTTCTTTATTAGCATGGTTCCAGCATCGCCGGTGATAATGGGTAATACCTTTGTTTAATTGGTTCAACGTCTTCCGTTGTAATATGATAGTGAAATTTTAGTGGTTCGGCCTAACGTAGGACGATCCAGGGATTGAAATAAAGAAATAACATTGTTTAATTCAAATTTCTGGTCTTCATTTAAATCGGCCATAACTTTAATGAAATTTAATTTATTCGTTTCCGCAGAATGAGCATAAAATTAATTTTTTGAAAAATCTACTTTCAATTCAAATAATTGACAAAAATCAATCCCTAACGTTAGGGTACACTCTATTGAGTCGGAAACTAAAACATTTAAAGACCGAGTAACCCGGTTTATAGTCAAAGGCAAATTAATTGAACCTAAAATTGATTGTGAAGTGCCATCTGCGGTTGTTAATATAGACGTCTTTACATTTTTAATTAATTCTAACTTATATTTATCCAATAAACACAGACCATGTCTGCCTAAAATAGAGGTATTCGCCTCGGAATCCAACAGTGCGGTATAAGTTTCCTTAAATAACTCGATATTAATATAAGGTCTTGTATCACCTTTTACTTTATAAAAATTTGAAAAACCTTAGATGCTTTACAAAAATTTTTAACTTTTACTAACCACTCCGACCACGTCTTTTTGTCAGCAGCAATATTATTAAACGAGGAAAAGCAACGGCTGACTACGCGCTTTCCTGTCCTTAGTTTTTTGAATTATTTGAGCAGTTTGGACAATTTGTGGACGTAACTTCCCTGCCCACAAGAATAACAAAATATTCCGCGTTTCTCCGGAAAAGTATGAAACGAGTGACCCCGTCTTTTACAGTTGAAACAAATAGTCGAAAATTTTGCCGTGTTTTTAAAATAATTCGACACGCCGGACCAAGGTAAATTATTATTAGAAAATGAACTCTGTCGAACTTGACGTTCTAAGATAACTGGTACGTTGGCAGAATCAGAATGTTCCTGTTTGATAAAATTTGGAGGCTTAATGTCTTCTAAAACCTTACAACGAGAAATCAAATGGGAAATGTCAGTCACTTCAACTAACGCCAGTTGCGTGGCATAAAAGGCTGTAAATTTTTTTTAATAATTTTATTTGTTCCCGGACTGGAATGGAATCTTCTAATTGAGAAAATAAGTTTACCATCTTTGAAATATAAATGGTAGGTGATTCCTCGGCGCCTTGCCGTCTGGATTTAATTAACATTAAAAGATTCTCTGCATAATCGGCTGAAAGAAAATCTTGTTTTAATTTAGAAATTAATTGATCCCATGAATTTACTGTACATCGCGTTGCTCTATACCAATCCAATGCTGAACTGGTGAAAAGATCAATAGCCCCTTCGATAAGGTCATCTGACGAAACTTTTCTTGCAACTTGCAGTTCCTTGACGCGTTGAATAAAATCTAAAACCGATATAGAATCAGATTCACCCGAAAATTGTAATCCCCACTTGTGGATCGGGACTGATATCGTTGATTTATTCAAGGACTTAATTAGACTACCTAAATCATTACTAGAAAACGAAACCGATGGGGTATTAATGGAAGAAACCGTTGATGCTCCAGGGCATGAAACCTCGGCTGTTGGTGTTATTGTAGGATCTTTATTACCACTAGCCGAACAATAAGAAGGGTTATCGTTAATCTCATTTTCCCCGTTTACCTGTTCTAAAATCTCAAAAGCTCTAATGCACTTAGAATGCAGTTCTTTGTGTACCTCTAAAAATTCAATATCGAAATTGACATAATTTAGTCTCTGTGTTACATGCATTAATCTCGTGTTAAGTTTAATATATTCTTTCCTTTTAGGAAGAATGGTAAAAGAATTTAACTGTTTTCTAATTCAAAAATCTTAAGTTTCAATAATTCAATTTCGTCCTTTTGAACGATTTCAATTTTTTCATACTTAAAAAAAACATTACTGTCGACTTTCTCAACAATGAGTTTTGAACGCAAAACTTTTCGTTTTTCTAACACACTTAACTTTGTTGGTTCAACGTTCCTAATTGAAAGCTCGTGACTCAGTTCGTCACTTCTTAAAGCTTCCACCACATACATGACTAAATAAAAGGTAAATACCAACAATAGCGAAACCTGTTCCTAAATCACTAATATTAAAACTGTTAATTCTGCTCAAATCTTAATAGTACTATAGAAATAAAACAATCTAAAACTTTGTCCGTGTGTTGTTTACCATATTTAAGATTTTTAACCACGTTAATGCGCCAGTGTGATTTGAATATTTACCTACCGCGTGAGGGTATCCAATTAATAATAAATAATAAATGGGAAGGACCTCTAACACTATAGTACCCTCACATTTCGGGACATTGCCTCGCAAGCTGCTGCAGTCGGTGAGAAGGGGAGGTTCATTAAACAACAACACACTAAGACAAAATTCCAATTGTTTTATTAAACGGCATACTAACTAACTTAACCTAATTACATATGCATACAAAATTATACAGTAATTAACAATATTTACAAAAGGGCGCCACCATGGGAATTAATCGGCCCATGGACCGATCGCGGTAATAGCTCTCGTCGCACTTTGTTCGTGGCGATGAACTAAGATTGCAGGACAGAAAATAACATCACTTCGCAGGGACAAATGTTATTAAGTCTCCGGCTAGCACAAACACAACTTAACTAAACAATTCTAAAGTCCTTATTTTATGAATATTAACAACAGTTCTGAGTGCAAACACTCCAATACATATAATTAATTAACGCTACCGCAGTCTACTTAACTTGCATACTGAAAAGACCTTCCTTTAATCACGGGATCATCAATGACAGGAAAAACATGACCTTCACACGGGTCAAATAGTACAGTAACAGAATTCGTGGCTTAGTTATTACAAGCCTCGGACAACGTCGAAACACAATAAAATAAGAAACCCTTCAAAAGATGCGGTCTTTAACAATAACCTAACGGGATTAAAATACTGGAACGGGGCTTTAACCCGAAGTTGTATGCTATGAAAGTCGACAGATATTGTATTTAAACAAATAAATGACTTATGATGCATAACACAGCCTTGAGTTCATAGTAATACCATATATAATAATTACTTACTCAGAGAAATAAACTAACTTTGAACATAACGGCACGCACTTGAATTCAGAGAAATAAAACACTTACTCAATCTTGCAAGTCCGCGAGCTTTAGACTACAACGCGTCTGGAAATAAACAACCCCGATCACCACCGGCTGGCATCCTTATATACATTTAAGTTAATTGAAAATAACCCTTTCTTGGCTCTCATACTCGGCTTAGGATACGCCGGTCGTAAATCTTTAAGAATAATTAAACTGCCAATTGACCTAAGATAGCCACACAAGTAGATCTCGGAACTAATTTTAGTTGAGTGCTCCGCTAATTGAAAAATTGCTTCCGGCCACCCTGACATAAATAGGATCCTAAAACATGATTGACATCTAATCATAGATAGCAACTAATCTGACATGTGTAGTGCCTTTGAAGTAAAGTGCCTTTAGAAAAATTGATTAACTCTTGGATTAGATCTTCCTGGAAACTTCGCTAGGACGCTACTTGGGTAGTCTTGCAACCGTTACAATTACAGACATATTTATGTTACCAGACCTTCATTCTAATAATTAGAATGCTAAAATTAAACTAGAAAATAACTATTTTTAGAAATCATAGAACTAATTAGAGCGTATTAAAACAGTATGTTACAAAGTTATATGTTTATAGTAAGGCTTAAGCAGCGAATCGCTGCCAACATGCCAGACCGCTAACTAATTGTGAGTTACGTCATGGTGACGTTTATTAAATTATGTGTTATGGTAAGGCGTAAGTAACGAATCGCTACCAACGTGCCAGACTACTAACTAATTGTGAGTTATGTCACGGAAACGTTTATTAAGTTATATGTTATGGTAAGGCTTAAGCAGCGAATCGCTGCCAACATGCCAGACCACTAACTAATTATGAGTTCCGTCATGGTGACGTTTATTAAACTATATGTTATGGTAAGGCTTAAGCAACGAATCGCTACCAACGTGCCAGACCACTAACTAATTGTGAGTTATGTCGTGGAGACGTTTATAAAGTTATATGTTTATAGTAAGGCTTAAGCAGCGAATCGCTGTCAACATGCCAGACCGCTAACTAATTGTGAGTTATGTCATGGAGACGTTTATAAAGTTATATGTTTATAGTAAGGCTTAAGCAGCGAATCGCTGCCAACATGCCAGACCGCTAACTAATTGTAAGTTATGTCATGGTGACGTTTATTAAATTATATGTTATGGTAAGGCTTAAGTAACAAATCGCTACCAACGTGCCAGTCCACTAACTAATTGTGAGTTATGTCACGGAAACGTTTATTAAGTTATATGTTATGGTAAGCTTAAGCAACGAATCGCTGCCAACATGCCAGACCGCTAACTAATTATGAGTTACTTCATGGTGACGTTTATTAAACTATATGTTATGGTAAGGCTTAAGCAACGAATCGCTACCAACGTGCCAGACCACTAACTAATTGTGAGTTATGTCATGGAGACGTTTATAAAGCTATATGTTTATAGTAAGGCTTAAGCAGCGAATCGCTGCCAACATGCCAGATCGCTAACTAACTGTGAGTTATGTCATGGTGACGTTTATTAAATTATATGTTATGGTAAGGCTTAAGCAACAAATCGTTACCAACGTGCCAGACCACTAACTAATTGTGAGTTATGTCACGGAAACGTTTATTAAGTTATATGTTATGGTAAGGCTTAAGCAGCGAATCGCTGCCAACATGTCAGACCGCTAACTCATTGTGAGTTACCTCATGGTGACGTTTATTAAACTATATGTTATGGTAAGGCTTAAGCAAGGAATCGCTACCAACGTGCCAGACCACTAACTAATTGTGAGTTATGTCACGGAGACGTTTATTAAGATATACGTTATGGTAAGGCTTAAGCAGCGAATCGCTGCCAACATGCCAGACGGCTAACTAATTGTGAGTTATATCATGGTGACATTTAGTTAACTGATTTTTATTTATTTATTTTTTTCTTGTTTTGTTTTGGAACTTACCTAAGGTCGGTTTGACGCAGCTCTAAATTTTTTCTATTCTGAGCTAGTCTAAATAGGTCTACATATCCTTCACAACCTAAGTCTGGAAAAATTTGACCAACATAGCTTTGTCTAAGTTCTCCTACTTTATTTTTATTTGGTTTTCCATAATCTAAGACCTTACTAAATAGACCCTCATGTCTTAACTGGAGCCCTATTATTGTATCTCTCCTGACTTTTAATTGTTTCCACATACACGGTTCTTCACCTAACCTTCTATAAACTTCCTCATTTGTTACTCTATCTGCCCAACTAATTTTTAACATTCTCCTATAACACAAAGTTTTAATAGCTCTTATCTTTTTTTATCTTCCACTTTAATTGTCCAAGTCTCACTACCGTATAATAGAACGCTCCATTCGCACAAGTTTAAGGAACTTTTTCTATTACCTATACTAATACTATTAGCTATTAGTAAGTCTTTCTTTTTTAAAAACATTTTTCTAGTTTTAGTTATTCTAGCTTCTATATCTCTTCTGCTACGTGGCTACGTCCGTCCCTTGTAATTATACTACCTAAATAGCAAAATTCATCTACCTCCTCTAACTCGGTATTACCTATTTTTAATTTTGGTTTTGAACTAGGCTGTAACTCACTTTTCATTCATTATCTTTGTTTTTCCTGAGGTAATCCTCATACTATAGTTACTCTGTAGTAACTCATCTAAAATATTTAAAAACTCTCCTAACTCTTTTCTAGACTCTGCTGTAAGGGCTATATCATCTTCAAAACGTAACATGTCTATTTTCTGTCCCTGTACACTAATACTCATCCCTTTTTTCTTTCTAGCTAAGTATAAAGCTTCCTCAATATAAACATTAAAATCAAGGGAGATAGTATACAGCCCTGTCTAGTACCATTTCTCATCTTAGCTTTCATTCCTATTTCATCAAATCTAATCACTACGCTTTGGTTTTTATATAGACTGTAAATAATTTTTCTATCCCTATGAGAGATTCCTATTTTTCGCAAAACCTTGAACATAACAATCCAATTAACCTTATCAAATGCATTTTCTAAATCTACAAACGCGAAATGAGTCTTTTTATTTTTTTGTAACCCTTTTTCGATAATTACCCTAATCATTAGTATCGGTTCTATAGTCCCTCTGTCTTTACGAAAACCATATTGGTCTTAGCCTAAATAATTCTCAGTCAAAGCTTCTACTCTACTTTTAATTATTATTGTTAGTATTTTGGAAGCGTGGGAAGTTAAACTAAGCGTTCTAAAACTTTCACACCTATCATCTGCTGAATTTATTGTGTTGGGATAATAATATTTTTTTCGAAATCTATTGGGACCTCACCTGTGTCATACATTACTTTTACTAGTTCATATAATTTGTCTAAAGTTTTCTGACTTGCATATGTTATTAATTTTGCGGGTATATCGTCTATCCCCGGCGTTTTATTTAGTTTAAGATCCCTAATAGCTCTATCAAATTTCTCTTTTAATATTGAGAATCCTATTTGTACATCATCTTCTTGGTAGTTCTCCAACTCATCCATATCGTTTTTCTTATATGAATCTTCTAAATATCTTTTCCATGTATCTGCTACCTCAACTTTATTTATTAGAAGCTCATTATTCTCATCTTAATACCATTATATTTTTTCTTCCCCGAAAACTTTTTAACTGCTCTGTAAACCCTGTCTGTCTTACCTACTCTCAAATCATCTTGTATTCCCTTACAATTTTCCTCCATCCATTTATTTCTAGCTTTTCTACACTGATGTACTGTCTTATTTCTAACTCTATTATATATTTGCGTACTTTCACTATACAATTCTCAAAAGGATTCAAGCTTTCTTCTATTCTCTATTAAATCTAATATCTTCTTTGCTACCCAGGATTTTCTCGCTTCTACTTTTGTCTTACCTATAGTCTGTGTGCTGTACATGCTGTGTTGCATGTACAGCCCTTTTTATTTGTTTCCATTTATTTTCTACGTTCCCTCCTATAGCTATCTCTTTGATCTTATTATCTAATACTTGTTTATATTCCCCTTTTACATCTCTGTTATTAAACTTATCTAGACCCATCCCTCTTTTTTAACCTTTCTCAATTTTTTGAATTTTAGATTTCACTTCATTTTAACTAAGTTATGATCGCTATCTATGTCAGCCCCTGGATAACTACGACAGTTTTTAGCTTGGTTTCTAAATCTTTGTTTAACTAAAATATAATGTATTTGGTATCTAGCCCTATAATTTGGTGCTTTCCATGTTGTTCGAATAGGGTGTTTACAGTTACTAATCTATGTTCCTGGTAAAACTTAACTAATGTTTTTCCTCTATCATTTCGATTACCATACCCAAATTTTTCTACCATTTTTGCCCCACTACTTTCTCCCACTGACGCATTAACATCACCCATATCTATTAAATTCTCATCTCCCTTTACTTTTCTCACTATACCATTTATATCCTCGTAGACCTTTTCTACTTCCTCATACTCGTACTGAGTCGTTGGCATGTAAACCTGTACTAAAACAGTGTCCATGGGTTTCGTACTCAATCTCGCTAAAATTATTCTATCACTAAATATGTAAGTACTCTTTAACTTTGCGTCTGTTACCTAACACCATTCCTACCATTGCCTGTCCATTAATTGAAGAAGTTGTAATTATTCTATAATTATCTTTCCAAAAGTCATTACTATCTGACCATCTCACCTCACTAATATCTAAAATTTCCAGCTTCTTGTTTCTCTTTTCGATTAATAATGCGTTAACTTATGTACTCTAAGTAATGACCTTACATTCCAAGTCCCTATCACTATTTCGAACCGTTGTTTTAAATTCTTACGATGGCGGAGATCCAGTTGGTGGGGGGGGGATTTTACCTGCGGGCAACAATTTTACTTGTGAGCTCTCCATCATACATAGTTTGTGTTTTAGGCCACGCAAGCCTGGGAATTATTGTGGTAAGTTCCCATATCTTTCCACAACGCAGTTTTTAAAGATTTTAGCAAAAAACCGTATCTGTCACGGCCAACCACCAACAACCTTGTAAATTATTGAGAATCACCCGAGACCAACCGACTCTCATCCAATATCGTTTAGCCAGCTAGGCTGCTGCCACTTGCTGCGCCTTTTAATCGCCTTTTACAATAAGCAGGCTTACTATAATAGTATTCTTTATCCCCTATTATAGGGACACAAATCTATAATAATATTTATATTAATAAATAAATTGTCTAGTTTTCAATGTACAGTTATAGGAAATCTGTCTCGTATATTTGATAGTACTAACTTTACGCTTCATTTTTGTAACGAGAGAGCCAGTTAGAGTTAAAACGGATGCTGTAACGGCTGCCCTATTCGAAATTTACAGTTGACAACTATAATTTTAATACGTGCGTGTATATCGATTTCTCTTCTACTGGCTAGGCGAGACAAAGGAATTATTTACGTTTGTGTTATTTGCGAATTTTAGCCTGCAACATTGTGGAAACGTTAACAAGTCCTGATTTTAATGCTATGTGAAAGAGTTGACGCATTGCAAAATTATGTACAACTTGGCTTAAGTAACCAATACAAATACTGCCATTTAAGTTTTAAAATACATATTTAAAATAAAAGTTATTTTATTTACATAAAATTCAACGTTGAAAATTCAAAAACACTTGAGACACTAAATAAACTATTGCGTTTTTCTTCAAAGTTAAATTTCCTGGTTATAACATTCTTTTGTATTTATTTACACATTGAGCAAGTATAAATAATTGTTTTTACCTTTACCTAATTAAACAAGGTTGTTTAATTATAATCAGGAAATTTTGAGCTTTTATCATGGTTTGGAAAATACCTTCAAAAATAGGGCACTAATTAGTTTAAACGATATTCAATAAACAAGTGTAATAAGCACAAATCCGGCTTGCGGGAGTTGACAGATGGGAGGTTTATGTTAAGGTGTGTGAAGTGGAAAGTGAAGTGTGGGAGGTGGAGTATGAGAGACGAGGTGTCGGATGTGGGAGGTGGGGGTGTGTTAGATAGGATGCTTAATGTGGGTGGTGTGAGTTGAATGGCTGGGTGTGAGGTGGAATGTGGCAGGCGGGACATGAGCAGTTTGAGGTGGAGATGGGATACGAGGATGTGTTCTGGGATATAGGGTGTGAGGTAGGAGGTGGAAGGCAAAGTTGTGGACGGTATGAGGTGGGGCGTGTAAGGTCTGAGGTGCGAGGTGGGAGGCGTGATGTGAGAAGCAGGAGGTGATAGGTGGATGTTGACAGGTGGGGCGTGAAAGGGTAAGTGATGGGGGTGTAAAAAGTGGCGGAAGTAGAGCCAGAATACCTGTTCTTTCCCTACTAATAGCTTGTTACGGTGTTCCGTGCAGACAAGAAACAAAAGTAAAATAAGCAAAGAAAATAGCCCGTACCGAGTACCGCAATAAAAAAGGAGGAATCTAAAGAATGCCGTGCTAGCTAAAAAGTCTCAGAGGGGGGGCACAAAGAAAAAGAAAACCTCAAGAAAGAAATTTTATTTACGCATTTTTAATCAAAACATGCTACAATAAGGAAAACCAATCCGCGAAGAAAATCTTAGCAAAATAACGAATACACTCAAACTAATTTTTAACCTCAATCCTAATATTTACACAAAACAAAATTAAACAAAAATATAGGAATTGTTTTCAGTCACCCAATTTTTAAATACTTTATACTCACGTAAAACAACAATTAAAAAGACATAACAGAAATACAAAGAAAGACCCATCCACAGACCGAAATGCATTTCTCTACAGGCGGTATAGAATGATATACTAATAGCACACCCAAACCATAGGGTGACTATGTATATAAACATATTTATAAGAAGTTAATGCCGATCTATTATCTAATAAATACGCAACCAATAACAAATGTACCCGTCACGTTTCCGACGATTGGAGGGAAGTAAGTTCCATTTCGAACCCCATACCATCGCTAGTTGCGCGATGAATAACATGAATAACTTGCTTAAGAAGATCCAGATCCAATTTATTTTACTGATGGAAGTTATCAAACGATGCAGAGGAAAAAACAGCAAGTTTTACAACTTAGCATGACCTTCCAGTTTTTACTTTATCACGACGCGATCTTGTAAGTTTTGCTAATTTATCGAAATGTGTTCCATTTCCAGATATTAGAATTGCCATATTAAAGGAAATCGCATATTTATAATTTTACACAAGCGAAACTAAAACTGTTTCTTAGGAATTGGTGAGATATATATATGGTACAACTAACTTATGGCTTTATTCTCACAAGCGAACTATAATACTATCATGAAAAAACCCGATTAACGTATGTCTGTAGAACCAATAACAGTGCTTTAAAACAACACCTGCCTAAAGTACGCGACAAGAGATATTCTTCAATTTTAAGGACTTGACGACGTGTAAGTACGCTTGTCTAACTTTCAGCATAAAATTATAGAAAATGTAGCATAAGTCAAACCATAATATATCTCCAATACGGTGTAAAGATAAGCAAACCAGAACTTTCAATGTATCTAAGCCCGTGTTTGTAAACAACCTTGTAGAAAACACGTTCATAGCTTATTGCAATATTTGAGAAAACGAATATTCTGATAACCAAATACCACGCCTTTCGTTGCTATATCGAAATAGAATAGATTTGGTGTATTTACATTTTTAACTATACAGGGTGTCCGGAAAATACGTGTACAACGTAAGAACAGAGATTCCTTGGCTCGAAATAGATCGATTTGAGCCAACTTACATATTATACAAGTTGCTTCATTTAGCCGCTAGAGGGCTTCAAAAATCGTGAAAAATATTTGATATTTTAAAATAACTCGAAAACGCGTCGATAGATTTGGACCATTTTTGGGGTGCGAGTTTCTACTTTCAATTGACATCTTTTGATGGTGTACGCAATAATTTTAAAAGCATACGAGTGTCCCAAAAATGATGTATTGTATAAATATCCGACCATTACCTTTTTCTGTTTATGCAATGACTACCAAATTTTTTTTATGAGTAGCCGACTTAATTTGTTGTCTCTTGTAAAATTTTGATTAGACGAGCGGTTTGACAGAAAAAAATAATTTCAAATGTCTGCATACTTTCGTCATCATTGCTGCATTAAGTATAAAACGGGACAAATCAACAAGCATTATTTAGTAGTTGGCTTTGCTTTTTATTTGTTATTTAATTTGACTGTCATTTAACCTCAGTTTACTTTTTTTTGTTAAACCGCTCGTCTAATCAAAATTTTACAAGAGACAAAAAAGTTTCCAAATTAAGTCGGCTACTCATGAAAAAAAATTGGTAGTCATTGCATAAACAGGAAAAGGAAATGGTCGGATATTTATACAATACATCATTTTTGGGACACTCGTATGCTTTTAAAATTATTGCGTACATCACAAAAAGATGTCAATTGAAAGTAGAAACTCGCACCCCAAAAATGGTCAAAATCTAATGACGCATTTTCGAGTTATTTTAAAATATCAAATATTTTTCACGATCTTTGAAGCCTTCTATCGGCTAAATGAAGCAACTTGTATAATAGGTAAGTTGGCTCATATCGATCTATTTCGAGATAAAGAATCTCTGTTCTTACGTTGTACACGTATTTTCCTGACACCCTGTATATACTAATAGAAACCTACAGAGTGCTGAATAAGCAATCATTTAAATTGCGAAAGCAATTGAAATTGTTAGTAAATACTCATATCACCCTGAAAAGAACGCAAGAAATGTAGGATTTAATTACGTACGAACGAAAATATTATTATGCAGGGACGGCACGTAATAAGCTTACGTCATTAAACTGCTACAGATAGTATTCCAAAACTTCATAGATAAGGAACAAATATATTCGAAATTTCTGTAGATGCTCTAAAATAAACTTTTGACGGAATTCTACTCGACGTATTAAAGCTAAAACAATTGAATTCTAAAGAACTGTAAATAATTTTTCTATCCCTATGAGAGATTCTCAAAACCCTGAACATTACAATCCAATTAACCCTTTCAAATGTTTTTTCTAGATTTACAAACGCGAAATGAGTCTTTTTATATTTTTGTAACTTTTTTTGGATAATTACCCTAATCGTTAATATCGGTTCTCTAGTTCCACTGTCTTTACGAAAACCATATTGGTCTTCACCTAAATAATTCTCAGTCAAAGCTTCGGCTCTATTTTTAATTATTATTGTTAGTATTTTGAAAGCGTGGCAAGTTAAACTAATTGTTCTAAAATTCTCACACCTATCAGCTCCTGACTTTTTTTGGGATTGGGATAATAATATTTTTTTCGAAATTTATTGGGACTTCACCTGTGTCATATATTACTTTTACTAGATCATATAATCTGTCTAAAGTTTTCTGACTTCCATATTTTATTTATTCTGCGGGTATATCGTCTATTCCCTTCGCTTTAAGTTAATTTTAGATCCCTAACAGCTCTATCAAATTCCCCTCTTAATATTGAGAACCCTATTTCTACATTCTCTTCTTGGTCGTTCTCTAACTCATCCATGTCGTCTCCCTTATATAAATCTTTTAAATATCTTTTCCATCTATCTGCTATCTAAACTTTATTTATTAGAAGCTCATTATTCTCATCTTTGATACCATTATATTTTTTCCTATCTTTCCCGAAAAACCTTTTAACTGCCCTGTTACCCCTGTCTGTCTTACCTACTCTCAAATCATCATGTATTCCCTTACAATTCTCCTCCATCCATTTATTTCTAGCTTTTCTATACTCATGTACTATCTTATTTCTAACTCTATTATATTTTTTCTTACTTTCACTATCCAATTCTCTGAAAGGTTTAAGCTTTCTTCTATTCTCTATTAAATCTAATATCTTCTTTGTTTCTCAGGGTGTTCTCGCTTCTACCTTTTTCTTACCTATAGTCTGTGTTGTTGTATCATGTACAGCCCTTTTTATTTCGTTCCATCTATTTTCTACGTTCCCTCCTATAGCTATCTCTTTGATCTTATTATCTAATACTTGTTTATGTTCCTTTTTTACCTCACTATCATTAAGCTCACCTAGATCCCATCCCTCTCTTTTAACCTTTTTCAATGTTTTGAATTTTAGCTTACACTTCATTTTAACTAAGTTAAGGTCGCTATCTATGTCAGCCCCTGGATAACTACGACAGTTTTTAACTTGGTTTCTAAATCTTTGTTCAACTAGCCCTATCACCTGGCACTTTCCAGGTATATCTTCTTCTAACATGTTGTTCGAATAGGGTGTTTACAGTTACTAATATATGTTCCTGGCAAAACTCAACTAATCTTTCTCCTCTATGATTTCGTCTACCATACCCAAATTTTCCTACCATTTTTCCCTCACTATCTTCTCCCACTGGCGCATTAAAATCGTCCATAACTATTAAATTCTCATCTCCCTTTACTTTTCCCACTATACTATTTATATCATCGTATACCTTTTCTACTTCCTCATCCGCGTACTAAGTTGTTGGCACGTAAACCTGTACTAAAACAGTGTCTGTGGTTTCGTACTCAATCTAACCATAATTTTTCTCTCACTAAACTGTAAGTACTCTTTAACTTTACGTCCTAATCTTCTACCTAACACTATTTGTAATTATTCTATAATTATCTTTCCAAAAGTCATTACTATCTGGCCATCTCACCTTACTAATACCTAAAATGTCCAGCTTTCCGTTTCTCATTTTGACTAATAAATTTTAACTTTTCTACTCTAAGTAATGACCTTACATTCCAAGTCCGTATCACTAAATCGAACAGTTGTTTTCAATTCTTACGATGACGAGCCCCAAGTATCCCCTACCGGAGATTCGAATAAGGGGATATTTTACCTCCGGACAAGAATTTTACGTGTGGGCTCTCCATCATACATAGTTTAGGTCACGCATATCTGGGAAATATTGTGGTAGGTTCCCATATCTTTACACAACGTAGTTTTCAAAGATTTTAGCAAAAAGCCGTATCTGTCACGGCCAACCCCCAACAACCTTGTAAATTATTGAGGATCGCCCGAGACCAACCGACTCTCCTCCAATATCTTTTAGCCAGCAAGGCTGCTGCCCCTTGCTGCGCCTTTTAATCGCCCTTTTCGATAAGCAAGCTTACTATAGTAGTATTCTTTGTCCCCTACCGTAGGGACATCAATTTATAATAACATTTATATTCATTGATCGGGTAACTCAGGGAAGGTGGAGCGAAGTAGGCACCCCTGAAGTTCCATCTCCCGGAGCAGTGAACTGTAATCGTCGAGGGGTAGACACTAGTGGAAGAAATGCGAAGATACGAAGGACCGAATAGTAGAAAATGAACACTATTGCAATATAACAACTCACAACGACAATCTGGTGAACTTTATGGAGTGAGTAAATTAAACAATTAATCGTACACCGTGTAGTAAGAGGATCATATATTATAACGTCAATAAGAATTAGAAATACAGCGAAAAGCACAATTTACAGCATATTAATTTTCTGAATTATTCGAACTTGTATAAACGTACTACTTTTATGACAGTATTATGAATTTAAGTACATATGCCATTGTATCAAGTTCACTAACGTGTTTTGTATGATACGTCAATGGAAAGGGTCATTGCATTAATACCACACAAGTACGAGATAACTTGTTGTGATACCAGATTAAGAAAAATGGTTATTAATTACTATTATAACCGGAACGATCAATATTGTTTGGACGATTTGTAAGAATTTACATACATCCGGAAAAAACACGCACCTGTGTTGAGAGAATACAAATTACTACGAATAATGATCGCCTAGTATTTCAGTTAATCAATAACTATTACGATAGGAACGATTCATTACAATCAGGAAATCTTGAGCTGTTATCATGGTTTGGAAAATACCTTCAGACATTGGGTACTAATTAGTTGAAACGATATTTAATAAACATGTGTAATAAGCACAAATTCGGCTTGCTGGAGTTGAGAGATGGGAGGTATAAGTTAAGGTGTGTGAAGTGGAAGATGGAGTGTTAGAGGCGTGGTGCTGGATGTGTGATGTGGGAGGTGGGGTTGTGTTAGATGGGATGCTTAATGTGGGTGATGGTATGAAGTAGTGATAGGTCGTGGGATGTGGGGTGTGTGAGCTGGGATATAGGGTGTGTGAAGTAGGGGGTCGGAGGTGAAGTGTGGACGGTGTGATAGGTGGTTATGGACAGATGGAAAGGTAAGTGGTGGGGTGTAAGAAGTGGCGGGGGTAGAGCTAGAATATCTGTTCTTCCCCTACTCATAGCGTGTTACGGCGTTCCGTGCGGAGAAGAAAGAAAAGTAAAATAAGCAAAGAAAATAGCCCGTACCGAGTACCGCAATAGAAAAAGGAGGAATCTAAAGAATGCCGTGCTAGCTAAAGCACAAAGAAAAATAAAACCTTAAGAAAGAAATTTTATTTACACACTTTTAATCAAACCATGCTATAAAAAGGAAAACCAACCCGCGAAGAAAGCAATATTTATCCAATATATCTCGAAATATTTGAATAGTAAAAAATCTTAGCAAAATAACTAATACACTCAAACTAATTTTTAACCTCAATCCTAATATTTACACAAAACAAAATTAAACAAAAATATAGTGGATTGTTTTCAGTCACCCAATTTTTAAATACTTTGTACTCACGTAAAACAACAATTAAAAAGACATAACAGAAATACAAAGAAAGACCCATCTACAGACCGAAATGCAAATTCTCTACAGGCGGTACAGAATGATATACTAATATCGCCCCAAACCATAAGGGTGACTCTAAAAATATGTATATAAACAAATTTATAAGAAGTTAATGCCGATCTTTTATCTAATAAATACGCAACCAATAACAACTGTACCCGTCACGTTGCCGACGATTGGAGCGAAGTAAGTTCCGTTTCGAACTCCATACCATCGCTAGGTGCGCGATGAATAACATGAATAACTTGTTTAAGAAAATCCAGACCCAATTTATTTTACTGATGAAAGTCATCAAACAATGCAGAGGAAAAAACAGCAAGTTTTACAACTTAGCATGACTTCCCGGTTTTTACTTTATTAGGACGTGATTTTGTATGTTCTGCTAATTCATCAAAATCTGTTAAGTCCCACTTCTAGATATTAGAATTGCAATATTAAAGGAAATCGCATATTTCTAATTTTACACAAACGAAACTAAAACTGTTTCTTAGGAATTGATGAGATATATATCTATCGTACAACCAACTTATGGCTTCATTCTCCAAGCGAACTACAATACTAACATGGAAAACCCGATTAACGTATGTCTATAGAACCAATCGCAGTGCTTTAAAATAGTACCTGCTTAAAGTACGCGACAAGGGATATTCTTCAAATTTAAGGACTTATGGATGACGTGTAAGTACGGTTGTCTAACTTTCAGCATAAAATTATAGAAAATGTAGCATAAGCCAATGCATAATGTATCTTTAATACGGTGTAAAGATAATCAAACCAGAACTTTCAATGTATCTAAGCCCGTGTTTGTAAACAACCTTGTAGAAAACACGTTCATAGCTTATTGCAATATTTGAGAAAACAAATATTCTGATAACCAAATACCATGCCTTTCGTTGCTATATCAAAATAGAATAGATTTGGAGTATTTAAATTTAGAACTATATATACTAATAAAAACCTACAGGGTGCTGAATAAGCAATCGTTTAAATTGCGAAAGCAATTGAAATTGTTAGTAAATACTTATATCACCCTGAAAAGAACGCAAGAAATGTAGGATTTAATTACGTACGAAAATATTATCATGCAGGGACGGCACGTAATAATCTTACATCATTAAACTACCACAGATAGTATTCAAAAAATTCATAGATCAGGAACAAATATATTTCTGTAGATGATCTAAAATGAACTTTTGGCGGAATTCTATTCGACGTATTAAGGCAAAAAATTGAATTCTAAAGAAAATACTGAGAAACCTATATCTAAATCAAGAGATTGAAGTTAAAAGGAGAAAATATAGTCGAACGTTAAAATAGGAAAAGTAGTACGACAAGGCTATTGCTTTTTACAAACCTGATTCGGCATGTGCTGTGAAGAAGTCATAAAAGAATGTCTTAGTATAAACCAAAACCAAAGAATATCAGTAATGGGAAGAGGGATGGAATCAGATTTGTAGATTTTTAGCCCGTTAGCCAGGACTGAAAAGATAATGAGCGGTATACCCGATGACCTACAATATTCTTGCAAAAAATATGACTAAGGTCATAGTGTAGAAAGGAAAAAGGATAGCCATTGACCGAAAAAAATAGGTTGAAGTCAGTAAAATATGTCTAGTAAAGATAGTAGAACGCCAAATAAAAGCAATCTCGAACACGCATTCCAAAATTTGGTAACTGGCTTTGTAAAAAAATAACAGAAACGCTTACAACACAAGAGACTTCCGTCTTAGCCTCCAATTCTTATTTACACTCGACCAAACAAATAGCAGTCCAAAAGAAACAAAACTCTACTACAGATATTTTTAAAATGCATGGCTGCCAAAATATTAACCAAGTGGATTACTAATTGTGGGTTTAGATCGACCAACAATACGAATTAAAAGACAATATTATAGAACCAATTAGTGCAATTTAATCAGAAATGTTAAATAATGCTGTATACAATTTGAAAAAGCCGTTGATAATTTTACAACAATAAAATGGAGACACACCGAACATTTGTAGTAATCAGATATAAACCCCAATATTTAATTCATTTTGTCTTATTTCACGCTTTGTTGTTAACTTTAAGTAAGCACACATCGACAGAACTGCCGCATACTTGTTTCTTGCCTCTTATCTCAGTTCCCGAAGATTTTCTGGGAAACTATTTCCCGGGGAATCTAAACCTGGTAGAATTTTTGAAATCAGATCAACCCTTGCCGAATCACAGCCCGTTTAAGACCTCAATCTCAAGTTTTTTTTCACATCCAGAATTATCCTAGTGCGTGTCTATAACATGCATTTAATCTAGAATGTCCTGCGGAATCTAAATCTGTTAGACTTTTTGAAATCGGACTAGCCCTTACCGAGTCTCAATCTTTTTAAAACAGAATCCGAATATTTTAGATCTTTTACATTTAATTTAATCGCAGTCTTCTTAACCCGAGGTACATTAATCCAGCTGCGTTGGAATTTTTTACCCTAGAACGTTTTAACACATGCTCACTGATTTCCGATTCTGATTCTGATTTCAAATGGAATGTAACTCGGTAAGGGCTGGTCTGATTACAAAAATTCTAACAGATGTAGATTCTTCGGGATATTCTAGATTAAATTCATCTTAGACATTTAGATCACACCCCAGGTACTAGTCTGATTCTGGACGTGAGCAAAAATCTGATATTGGGCTCTGTCTTAAAAGGGCTGTGACTCAGGTAGGGTTTGTCTGATTTCAAAAGTATATCACCACTTTTAATGTAACAGACATTAAATATCAGTGTATTCACACTTAAAGTTTTGAACTATAGGAAAAACTTAATAAACATCAACATGTGCACCACGTCTTGCATACCAATTTTCGATTTCACGTCACACATTCTGCAACATTTGTGTTGAGGCGAAATGTCGCGTAATCTAGAACCACTATTTTGTAAACCACATTATTAATATACCCCCAAAGGAAAAATCTAAGAAGGTGATATTCGCTGATTCTGCGGGCCTGTACATTTGATTTTCTAATGCTCCACCCGAAGGTATTTACATTGGCCAGGAAGCGAGTTTTTTTTTACCTGGAAATTTTTTATCTTGCCAAACCCTTGTTATTCCAAGCAAGGTAGGGACCTTTAACGTGCGCGACTAAACTCACACACGTGACCTATATTTTACTTTTCGTTCGAACGAGGGTGTATTTTTCTGAAAAATGCTCGCCTAACTTTTCCAAGCGGTCCGTGTTGGGAATCGAACCTGGAACCTTGGGATCAGCAGTTATGCACGAACCAACTAAGCCACAGAACCGCATAACCTTGGTGATCCCTTCATTTGATTTTCCAATGCTCCACCCGAAGATACTACATTGGCCAGTAACCGAGTTTTTTTGTTTCCTGGAAATTTTGCCTTTTTCTGAACCCTTGCTATTATAAACAAGGTAGAGACTTTCAACGTGCGTGACGACCACACACGGTATGTACATTTTACCTTTCATCCGCACGAGGATGCATTGTAGTAAGAAATATTCGCCTAACATTTTCCTAGTGTCGGGAATCTAACCTAGTCCTTGAAATTAGTAGTCACACGCGAATGCCGGTAAAAAAGACACTGGCAATTAAATCCTAACTGATTCTGTATTTTTTCATTTTTTATTCCAAAATTATTCAGTTTTATAATTTTACTACCCTAAATTTCACTAATGAATTTGGTATTTCAAATTACTAATTAGATCATCCAAAATTTACCAAAAAAAACAAAATTGATATGAAACGATTCATAATATTGCTTCTAAAACGTTACATGCAAGTTCATAGGAGTACTTACTTTTTAATTCCAGGATTTTCAACAACTATCAATATTTTTCCTTTTCCATTTTCAAACGACAGCTTCAACAGGATCCAAAGTTCCTACATAATGGCAGGATAAACTTGAGCTATCCAAATTTCCACCTCTTTTAAACGGCCACAAAGATAATAACCCCACACAGATGCTCGACAAATGCCTTGCCTCGCACGAGAATAAGTTGATATATAATGTTGTATGCCGCATTTCAATTTTCTATTATTGATTCCTGTTAACTACATTTTTACTTTTATAGAAGAAAACTCTTAATTTTTACTTTTTGAACTTATAGCTTGTCATACAGCTTCACAGAGAACTCCCCTCCGTCCGCAATCTCACATTCTCGTATTTCTATATTTTCGATATTTTCAGATAACCGAGTCCTATATAACTGACTTTATTTCTTTTTCCGTTGTATCCAACAAATCTAATGTACTCCCACTGTAAATCATATTCTACTACGGCCAGTGGCTAGTTTATACAATGTACCAAATTTACTCTATGCTTACCACACAAGTTCTCATGCTTACAGTCTATTATAATGTATTTATCTGTGAAAAATTAGAAAATGTATACGTAAGTGTTTGTTACATTTCGAAGTCTGCTTTATGTCATCGCCCTTTGCTCTTATTATATCATATATTTAAACCAATAAATTTGCACTTTTTTATCTGAAGTATTTTTATAGCTACAAAGATTAAAATATTCTGATTAATTAAAGCTGATTATTTACAAAATCTTTTATATTTTGTCCCCTCAAAATTAAATTTTATTTCTTTCACATCTAATTTATTGTTAACGTAACGCCACACGTTACAATATATTGATCTTTTGACTGTCTCTATGTGTTCTCTTATCGTATGTGAGTTTTCTGACCCCCTGATTCGCACGTTATACTTGCTAACTACTCCGCTTACATGAAATACAGTCTTATCGGAAAAGCAGATACGTTGTAAAAAGTCATTATTCTTATCTATTCTTTGTAGCATATCATTAGCAAATCTACATGTTTTGTAGGCGAAGATTCAGTAGACAGAGTGTAGGGTCGAAGAATCAGTACTTTCAGCATCGACTACTTCTCCCAGAGTACCTAGGGGAGCTACATGGCGATTTGAGATGGTTATTTCTTTCCCGTTCGATAGTTTGCCGAACGAACAACAAGGGTTGGCGCTAAGCAGTTGAACTTCTTCTACGACGGGGTCGTACTTCGAAGAACGAACATTTTTCCGAATAAGAATAGGCCCAGGCGCTAGCCAAGAAGGAATAGATTGCCCGTAAGCAGATCTTCGGCAATGTGTAAACATCCGTTCGTGAGGAGCCGAGTTAGTGGCGGTACACAGCAAGGATCTAATTGAATGGAGACTCTGGTTTAAAGCTGTTTCCCATTTAGTTACGGAAGTGCCTTCCGTCTTTAGAGCTAACAAACTAGTTCTCCAAACGATGCCATTGCATCACTCAGTTTGTTCGTTTCCGCAGGGATTGTAGGCAGTGGTGCAACTCGTAGCAGTTCCTTTTGTATGTAAAAATTGTTTGACTCCATCTGATATAAGAGAACTTCCTCTATCCGAGTGCACATAAGAGGGCATTCCGAATGTTGAAAATAATTCGATTAGGCAGCCTATTACAGTTTTAGCGGACATATCTTTACAAGCGTAAGCAAATGGGAATCGGTAGTATTCGTCAATTATAGTAAAAATATACCGTTAGAGGTGACACTATACAAAGATCCTTTAAAGTTCATCGAAATTCTTTCAAACGGCTTGGCAGCCTTTATAAGATCGCCTTCGGTTTTGGAAAAACGAGGTTTAACTTCGGAGCAGGATCTGCAAGCGGATGTGACCCTTTTAATGTAATCGATAGAGTAAGGCAGGTTCTTACTCCTTACCCTGTGTACCATTTGGATAACGCCAGGTTGGCATAACGATTGATGTATTTGATAAAGTTTATTAAGATCAGTACTAATAGTGGCTACTCAATGGCGAACCCTGGAGAATACGTCCGCAACAACATTGTGCTTGCCAGGGCGGTAGACAATGTTCGAATTTATAGCTAGAAAGTTCTAATCTCCATCTCTCAATTTTCTCATTCTTTATTTTAGATGTATGTTTTTGATCGAACATGAACGCTACCGATCGTTGATCGGTGATTAATACGAACGGTTTTCCGGCGAAGTATTGCCGTCATTTTTTTATTGACTCGATCATAGCGTACGCTTCTTTCTCAACGGAGGAATGCTGATGATCGGTATCCGAGAGACTTCTCGAGAAGAAGGCTACCGGTCTTCCTTCTTGGCTTAGAGACGTCACTATCGCGTACTCGCTAGCATCAGTTTCTACGGTGAAAGGTTCTGGTCCGATAGCGTTTACAACAAATTTAGCAATTTCTTGTTTTAGATTTTTAAAAGTTATCGAGGCTTCTTCAGTCAGGGGAAAAGCTTTATTCTTAACTAGTGCTTGTATTTTTCTGGAGAAGTTAAAAACCCATTTAGAATAGTGGGTGAACATACCAGTCACTCTCTGTAGCTCCGCGGAATCAACAGGAACTGGTAAATCAATTAAAGGATTAAGTCTCTCAGGATCTGGTTTTATTACTCCTTTTGATACGACATATCCTAGCATTTTAATTTCCTCTAAAGAGAATAGACTTTTGGCTTTGTTAATGGTTAGTCCGTATGTTTGGATAACTTCCATGACTCTTTTAAGTTTGTAATCGTGACCCTCTTGCCCCACCCCGCACACAGACAGATCATTGAGACAAGTATGAATCCCTTCAAGACTATCTTGTTGTTTAATCGAATTCAGAGCGCGCTGGAAGCAGGCTACCCCATTAATTACCCCAAAGGGTATACGGCAAAAATGATAAAGACGGCCACAAGCTTCGAAAGCTGTATAGAGTTTATCTTCTTCAGCGATAGGTATTTGATGGTAAGCGCTTTGTAGATCAATTTTGCTGAAAACCCTATACTGAGATATTTTAGAAATAATGCCTTCAATGAGCGGTAGCGGATAAGCATCTAATTGAGTAAAACGATTAATCGTCAGGGAGTAATCAATTACCAATCTTTTTTTATGAAGCGCATTTTTAGTGACAAGGACTTGGGCTCGCCATGGCGAATGGCTTTCTTCTATTATTTTGTCGTCCAACAGCTTTTTGATTTCAGTTCAGATAAATACCATGTCTTCTTCGGAGTACTTTCTGGATTTGATGGCTATTGGTTTGCATTCCGCAGTAAGATTGCTAAACAGACGTTACGGTTTAACGTTCGCAGTCGAAAGAGCACATAAATTGGGGTTCTTTGGGACCACCAAAGTGAATTTTTATGTCCGAATGGGATTTGAGCAGGTCGTGACCTAAAATAACATCGGCACAGAGATTTTCTAAAACGAGTAGCTTAGCACAGCTACTGCATCCTTGTATAACTAGGTCAACTTCACAACAGCGATTTACTTCCGAGATGTACTCGCTGCTGGCCATCGCAACATGTTGTGAACAGGCTTCCACCCTCAGATCGTATGGTTTCACGATTTTTTCATCTATTAACGACTGGGTACTTCCCGTGTCGACCAGTGCACGAGTTTTGTATCCATTTACGAATATAGGCACGGTCAATTTGTTTAAGTTAGTAGACGCAAGATAGGTTTGTGCTTTTGGTTCTTACGCAAGAGCTGAAGTCGCCGCAGATGTTTCTTTGCTTTGACAGACCTGAATGACCCTTTTTTCCGCAAGAACTACATGTAGCGTTCAACGCCGGAGAAAACTTGCGCCGGTGACGTTTATTTCCACAAAAATAGCAGTCTTCTTTCTTTCTGGTAAAATTTTGTCGGTTTGGAGTGAACCGCCACGTTAACTAATTGGTTCGCGGCGAATGTAGCAGAATTCTGATAGGATTCACTGTTCAGTTGGGCCAATTCCAACGAGCGAGCTTGCTTATGAGCATCGTCCAACTCTAGTTCGTGATTTTCCAAAAGCCTTTGGCGTATATGCAAAGACGAAATACCAGTAATAAAAGCGTCACGTATGTGGTCGTTTTCGTTCTGTTGCGCCGTGATAGCTTAAAAATAGCAATCCTTAGGTTGAATTTTCAGAGTTTGAAGATATTGATCAATTGTCTCACCGGGTTGTTGTGGACGTTTAGCCAATTTACGTCTCGCATATATAATGTTTCGAGGCTTTATGAATGGCGTCTAACGTGATTATCGCTTCAGCATAATTACGGCAATCCTTAATATTACTGTATACGCTCGAAGATAGGTGGTTTACTAGTAATCTGTATTGAATTTCGTCGGGCAGGGGTTGTTCAGTTGTAGCGGTAGCTTTCAGAAAGTTCTAGAACGTACATTTTTAGTGTAACCATTCCAACCAAGAATCTACCGTAGATTTAGGCTCTCCGTCAAATCGTTCGGGCCTTAGATATTTGTCCATTCGTTCTCTTTTAGTTTAATAAATTGTAGTAAATATAAACCCGCAAATATAGGCTTTATTAAACTAAAAGACAAACTTATATAGTATGACAGTGACAATCAGTAACATAATGATTGAAAGAAAACAGTCGCAGACTCCTCCTTTTATTTCATCACATATCATGGGGTAATACCTGTACAATTTGGACATTGTAAGCATACAAATTTAGACGTTCAAGTGGCATTTTGTGGAGTACGTGATACTTGAAGTTCGCGTAATAACCTTCCTAATTTACTGTTGAGGTGACCTAATGAACGACGTTGGAATCGCTCCAACAGTCAGTTAGAAACTGATGGTCTGCCACTGCTTTTACTCTTATACGCTGATAATGTTGCTAAAAGGGTTTGTAATCCATGACTTTATTAGCGTTAAGTCATGGGAGTTTTTCCATAACGTGTTCTAAACATTTTCTGCTCACGTTCAGATATTTCGTTTTGCAAGTCATACAAGTCATTGAGTCTTTACCTGCGGAGAAACCATCGACAGCACTTCTAGCGATAAAGATGATGAATTATTGAACACACCTTTACAAAAACTTTATAGGTGTCCAAGTTTAATTGCAACAGAAGAACTTCGGTTACTATCATGGGTAAAATTTTCTAATTTGCTGTAATAAGGTTAATCATTTATGGCACCCGGTATATCCCTATTGTATGATAACATTATATAACGTTATGCGTCCTAGTCTTTAGCTTTTTAAGAGTCAATATTCTCTCCATGTACCACAAACGTTAAGTAATCTATCTACTAAACATGACTTACTAACACTATAATTGAGGCTGCTAAAAAAAGATCAATTGCTTTGAATTGAATTTTTTACATCAAGAAGTGCGAAGAATGAAGATTCGATCAATAAGGCTACCATACACAAGAACATATTACATTGAACGCTCATTAATTTCAATTTATACCATACTCTTTGGTATTTGACAAAATAAATGTTACATTTCCGCATAGAGAATAGCGGTTTCTTTTGTTTAAACATTTATAGGCAGGCGTACATGTACATACAATTACACTTATCATATTGCAAAATTTAGTTGAATGTACATCAAAAAGAGGTTGAGAGTGTTACTGTGACGTAACTATCGTTACTAAATTGTGTATTTAGCATTTAAGCGGCGAATTTGTTGATTGTTCACTTTAAACATAATATTTATATACACCAACTAAAATAAATCTAATGTATATATTATATGTTTTGTATTACTTCCTGCTTCTCGTTGCATAAAGGTGATGTGATATGAGAACTGATTACACACAGTTGTTCTTATTATGTACATTAAATTACACGTTCTGTGCTTACATAAATTGACTAATTATTACGATCAACATACATATACCCGTTATGTGTTACGGCAAGTACAGAAGTTTAACAAGCTATTGCTTTACAAGTAATTGCACCAGTAATAAATTATCCGTTAGTTGAGATTTGTATAAGAGTATGCAAAGTGAATGCCCACAAGTCATTTAACGTAAAGCGAACAACAAATGGAAATAAAAAACAATAAGCACAATTATTTGTAGCTTAATTTGAAACCAAACATTCAAAGCAGTGTCAGTCAAACAATCGCTAGATTTTGGAAGACCAATTTAACTCTATAGTGTTAAATAATCAAAATTCCAATCAAATTTGTCCACATCTCCAACCGAGGTTGTAATAGGAATTCAGATAAAAACCATGTTTTTTTTATATAAGCACAAAACCATCCCCATATATAATCATATTCATCACACAACTTGACGAAAGTTATTACTAGTCCACGATTAGTTGCAGTACCCGTCTCAGGTAAGAGGTTCGATCCCTCCTACTTGCAAATACGATCCATGCGGAATGAATGAAGAGATGCATAAAATTTTTCTTAGGGCTCGTCTTCACCATGAAACGTTTTTAATAATAGTTAGCTCTTTATATCTCGGCAACATATATATTGCTGCGGATCAGGGATCAATGGGTTTAACCTCTCCAGCATCAACAACCGATTTTGAAAAAAAACAAAATTTTATAAAAATATTCCTTACGCGGGTTCTTCTGCTGCAACAAATGATATCTTCAGCAGCTTCCCTGGCTAGCTCAGCTGTGCCTCTTCTCAGATACATAAATTTACAATCATTCTTCCTTCCCATTCACACACCATTCAATAAAATCACAAAATAATACAACAATCATACAATCTTTATTTACCGCTATTTACAAAAATTATTCACAGATATGTACATTTCGGTACTCTAGTTACAACTCAATAAGTGCGTTTTTTGTAAAGTCCTTCTTTTAAAATTTTAATTGTAAACACATTTAATACAACAGGAGTAAATGGGCCCCAAATAATACCCTATATGTATTATTGCAGACTGGAGTATGGTGAGCTCATAATAACCCAGTTTATCAATGGATGCTTTTTACCTTGCATAAAATTACTACAAAATTAATAACCCATGTACCCTTAACAATCTAATTTAAATTCGTAATGAAATTTAGTAAACTTTACATACCCTTTTTAAATACTTCCTGTATGTTTGTTGTGGTTTGTTTAGTATTCTTCTAAATCTTCTTTGGGGATTAAACCACTCATAATTTTTAAAATTATCTTTATTAACGTTTCGATCCATGACCTAGGATCGTTTTCAAAATAATAAAAATTTCAAGTTTGACATTTATGACATAAATTGAAGGTGACTTTGATTTATTGATGTTCGAAATATTTGGTTTGAGTACACTAAGCAAAAATTTTTTTTTTTTTTTAAAAAAGTTTAAATGAATGATTGCCTTCAATTTGTGTTACGGCCTGGGACCGACTTTTTTTAGGTAGCCAATACGCTTAACGTGAAATCAGCTGATTAATTTTATTGGTGAATTTTATATAAATTCAATAACTTGGGAATTGGAAAACATTTTTAACATGCTTCTATTTATACAATTGAGAGGATGGTTATTAAAAAGTGTGCGATTGTATTATTAAAAGGCTTAAGTAGTCGTTTTTATATTTATTTTGAAGGAAAATCATTATGATTTAGGCTACCTCTTTGGTAGATTTTAACATGGTTCTGAGGCGACCTTATGGCGGGTTTACACTTGTCAAATACCAATGTTGTTCTATGAAGGTTGTATATAGATCTGAGGCGACCCTATGGCGGGTTTACACTTGTCAGATACCAATACTGTTTAACGGAGATTGTATATGGTTGTGAGGTAACCCTATTGCGGGTTTACACTTGTCAGATACCAATGCTGTTTTACAGGGGTTGTTAATATCCTTCATCACTGAATCTCGGTGAAATAAGACATAAAATTAGAAAACAATAGAAGGGAAACGAGCTACATACATGCTGTGTGAGAATTTCAGAGAACTATGTAAGCTAGCTCAGAATATAAATAAGTGCAGGTACGTGTCCAACCAGTTTTGAGATGAAGAAATGATGATGATGATGAAGCATATTAACAACCCCTGTAAAACAGCATTGGTATCTGACAAGTGTAAACCCGCAATAGGGTTACCTCACAACCATATACAATCTCCGTTAAACAGTATTGGTATCTGACAAGTGTAAACCCGCCATAGGGTCGCCTCAGATCTATATACAACCTTCATAGAACAACATTGGTATCTGACAAGTGTAAACCCGCCATAAGGTCGCCTCAGAACCATGTTAAAATCTACCAAAGAGGTAGCCTAAATCATAATGATTTTCCTTCAAAATAAATATAAAAACGACTACTTAAGCCTTTAATAATACAATCGCACACTTCTTTAATAACCATCCTCTCAATTGTATAAATAGAAGCATGTTAAAAAATGTTTTCCAATTCCCAAGTTATTGAATTTATATAAAATTCACCAATAAAAATTAATCAGCTGATTTCACGTTAAACGTATTGGCTACCTAAAATAAGTCGGTCCCAGGCCGTAACACAAATTGAAGGCAATCATTCATTTAAACTTTTAAAAAAAATTTTTGCTTAGTGTACTCAAACCAAATATTTCGAACATCAATAAATCAAAGTCACCTTCAATATATGTCATAAATGTCAAACTTGAAATTTTTATTATTTTGAAAACGATCCTAGGTCATGGATCGAAACGTTAATAAAGATAATTTTAAAAACTATGAGTGGTTTAATCCCCAAAGAAGATTTAGAAGAATACACCTTTTCTTTTAATATTTAAAATACCTTCATCATAGTCAAGTACACGTGTCTTTTCCAATACGTTAAAAAACCATCAATAACCCCTAAAGTTCACTCACACATTACAAATAATTCCAACAGTTTATCAATTAACAGCAAATTTAAATGAGTTACCTGGAAAATGTTTTTTGGACTCCATTTCCTACGATGACGCTATCCAGAACCCCTTTGCTTCGACTGACTATGCGCTCTGCTCCACCAGATATTTATAGATGATTACTCAGTCTACCAATTACGATACCATCCCGGCATCCAAATTCACTTATATTACACTTGTGTTTATTGCTTTATTAATTTACTAGCTTGACAAGGTATTTGTTGGACCTTAGTTTAATTTAAATCACTCGCCACTACTCGCGTTAATAACTATACGGCCCCCAAATACCAAGTTATAAGGGCTAGTACTATCTTACTGTGTTACAAATAAATTTTAATACTCACAAAACTCTACTATAACGTCGGTTTACGTAGATAAAGCGATATAAAAATCAAGAGTAGTCAAGAGAGTAAAAGAGAACGATTTTAATTTTGTTTCAGTTTTTATACACTAAAACTGCTCCCCTTGGCCACTCTTTATGCGAAATACTTAATTGAAAATAATATTTCTGCAAATTTTGGATATAACCGCTTTAAAACTTCCCGAAATTTAGCTCGTGAACACGCTATATAATCCGAAAACCCGCATTCACCTGTCGCGTGTTCGTCTGCTGTAAAACTATCTATTTCGACCAATGACACAGTCCTATGTCAACATAAAACTCCGCCTGTAATATTGTTATCCCTGTCTTATGCATATTGGATGTCGCGTTCCAACTCTACTTGAGTGGTAGAAAATCGATATTGCTGACCGCGTCTTATGGACCCCACGTGGATTGAATACGTGCTTTTGAAATCGAATGCTTTTATACCCGTCTCTATCTGTGGCATCTTATTGATTGTGCATCCCTTCTGCTCTTTAACAAACTCTTGTTAGCTTTTATGCAAAGCCACTGACGGTTGAACAATGTATTCTATAAAACCCGCTTTATTATATTCACAAATACAAAGAATTTTGCGTTTCTATTTGTTTTTAAAACTGGTTTTCCTTTATGAACCTATTACTTTTCACTCTATAATTATAAAATACGTCAATACTTGTTCGTTTAAATTAAATACATGAAATACATTTTGCGCGTAAATAAATTGTTGCTTTCTCTATACAGGGTGTTTGAATTTGCATTGCTTACCCCAAATTTACCCCCTTTAAATCCACTACAATATATATATATATATATATATATATATATATTGCTATGACAAGAGCCGCAGGTTGAGGCAGGCGTCACTAAAAGAGTGCTGTGACAACGCCTCGCGTTGGACGCGCCGCTAAAAGAGTGATATGATACAGATACAGTAATTTGTAAAACTTGAAATTGTTCACTTGCCTTCCTTTCTAACTCAACGGAATTGACGGAGTTTCCAAAATGAAATCAAACACAGCAATATCACAAAGCATTTATACATTATGAAATATTTTCTCTCATGCACAAGCATGTAGAACATTTACAACACCGTTTCTTTCAAACAAAATAACTTCTAAAAAAATTTTCCTTACCTTATTTTAAATCTACAGGACTAGATTTCTTCTTTTATGAATATTTTACCTGACTTTGTTTATTCCCACGCTTGTAAGATTTGTTTGGTCAAAAATCTCTGACAGATAATCTATTAAAAGGTCAGAGCGTCTCGAACTCCGATCACAAACTTTCCTGGTAAAAATCCTTTACAAACAAATTATTAGGACTATCTTAAACTAAATGACAAAATCCAAATATCAGTTACAAAAAAAATATACTTGCAAAAATCCACGAAGCGTTTCTTTATCCAACTTGTAATTAAATATTTTTTATTTTAAATTTATGTCCAAATCGGCTTACAAGATTTTCTATATTTAAAATCCGCGTCTCAAGCAGCAGCTACTAAAGTACATTTTTGGTTAGATCTTCCTTTCGATTATTTAGTAAAATTTTTAAATTAGCGTTATTTTCAAGAATTTTCCTTCTTTTTTGTACTCTAATAATTTACATTTTTTATGTGTTTCGTTTAAAACATCACTTCTATATTCATTGTAACAATGTAATTATTACATTACATTATGCTTACTGCATACTTCAAATGTTATCTTCGCAAAGCAACAGCTCGCGACTTAAATCAAAATAACATTTCGCAAACGAATTTAAAAATCTGCTACGTACTTTGACGTAGCCTGAAATATAAAAACAAGAATGACCGGGCTCAATCGGCGAGTGGGAAGGGCATTACCAATATAAAAGTAAAGGATATGCCTGAAAGAAAAGCACACATTAATTTAAAACACAAGAACCATGTAATAGAAAAACGTCTAATTAGGCAACATGTTACATAAAAAAGGAAAACCCACTTTAAAAAAACACTACCCATTTACTTTGTCGTGCTCTTCAAAAGAATTTCTATAGTATAAAATAAAGGGTATGACGGCAATATTATTTAATACTTTCCTAAATTCTCCACTACTAATTTAGATGGTAACGTCTCCCACGTCTATGAATCCCGAAAAATTTACCCCCGAAACTAACTTGGATATACAAAAAAGTTAAATCGAAACAAACCAGCAAAAGAAATGAACTGAGGATTGCTATTTAATCACCCACACGCATACTATATGGACAAATTATTAGTTTGGATTCGAAGTGCGCATCTCGTATTTGACAAAAAAACTAATCAGTAAAACTAATCAAACTAATCATAAAACGTGTGAGTTTCTTTTGGCAAACGTTTTCGTTTTTGTTTCATAATTGCACCACGTACCTGTAGGACGATTCTAATATTTATGTATTGCAACCAACAATAGTCCTACCTTTCCAAGTTTATTGGCACATAACTACATCAAACGCTGATAAAGGGTAATCTCTTGATGCACATACAAAGCAAACAAGTCATATACCTGCGTGTGTCTGGCTCCTTATCTTACACGCCAGCGGACGTGACTCAACACGGAATTACCACGGTAGTCGAATCCATTTACCCAATTACCATAACGGCAACAGCGATCTACGAGTAAAAGCACCAATTGGCCTGTGGCAACGAACAGTCGGGTCTACATAAAAAACAATTTGGCACACAGTTAAGAGCTAAGAGATAATCTTATTAGTATGAGTAAGCGCGGCAGAACTTACCGATGCACCCAAGGTAGCTGCCACTTGTCAACAAAGAAAAAAAACGTGCATCGCTCTTGAAGTACCAGAATCTGAGTTCGCTGCAGGTTCACTTTACATGTGGTGATTTTTTCACGATTTGTGCCCAAATTTTATACAATTTATCTGAAAACTGTAAAAAGCAGCCTCGAAGGTCGTCGGAGGTGTACGAAGCTGTACTGTCAAAATATGCAATGACAGAATTATTTTCGAAATTTTAAAAAAACAGCCATACAATACGTAATATATATTTTTAGCTTTAACATCGTTTAACAGTTTAAAATCATTTCACTTTTTAATTTAGACAGCCTATTTTTAAAGAAAAATTATTAAATTTATTCGATACAAACGAACGGACTTGATCGAATGCTTATAATTCCTCGTGAAATTCGCATAATTTTGCATTATACGTCGTAACACATCCAACAAACTGAATTGCCATATTTGTCAAGCGCTATAGGACTGCGCTAAAGGATCCGAATAACACGCGCGTCGTTACAGGTTCGATGCTTGAGGCGATCTTTTTTTCCATTTTAAAGGACAAGTAACGCCATCCATATTACGGATGTGGTCGTAAACAGAAAGCTTCTAGAACATTTAATACGAGAATCAAGAAAGTGTCAATTTCTGTTTTAATTTGCATTTGTTAATAATCCGCCATTTTTACTCAAAGTGCACTACAGAAGCGTCACTACCAATAATTTAATTGAATTTTCACTTTATTTCAGGTTCTTTTTATTCCAGGCATATTACTAAATGTTAGAAAACTATAAACGTAAAAAATACTAACGTAAAAATATCAATTTTGAACATAATCAAATTTGACTAACAAAAGTGTATTTGTTTTAGACAATCGAGAGGTTTATCATTTTTAGGGTTCCGTACCTTATAAGGTATAACGGAACCATTATAAGATCACTCTCGTGTCCGTCCGTCCGTCTGTCACAGAGGTTCTTCTCGAAAACTATGTGACTTAGGAATTTGAAATTTGGCAGAATGCTAGGTCTCTATGGCGCGCACATATATCGACAGTCAGAAAATAGAAAAATATTTTTAGATTAAAATGGCGAGGGTTAATTCGGTCAAAAGATAAAGAGTTTTAATTTTTATATCGTGTGAGGTATCATTTGAAAGAGGATTCTGAACGGCTTCTAAAAATATTTTTTTATAATTTTCGGTCCAGTAGTTTTTATGATATAGCTCAAAATGTGACAAAAGACTCCCCCCCCCCTGTTCTCCTACATTTCCAAAGACAAAATTTTGATTTTAATAGGAATAATATCTATTGAAACATAGATTATTCAAAAACTGCAGGTTTTTGACAGTAGTAGTAGTTTTTGACTATAGTATTGGTACGGAACCCTAATAGTGCGAGCTCGACTCGCTCTTGGCTAACTTTTTATTAATTTTAGAATTTAATTATACGTACAAACTGAAAGGAGCTGTCAAAACGTAGAAAAACAACCAAACATCAGCAATTCCAGAGATCTCAAAAGTAAAAGATAAAAATTTTCATTTTTAAATATAATTCGATTTTACTTACATGTAGTAAATTGTTTTAGATCACTAATTACGTTTTCGTTTAAATGTGACAGTTAAAAACGGTCATCCGAAATAGGCGGCGTTTAACATGAAGCAGTTTAGTAGGAAATTCTACAACTGTTGAACAAGGTTTCAAAGTCAAGATTAAATCATAAGCATTGCATTCATCTAAACGTAAGGCTTTGAGCACGAAACGCCAAAATACATAGCCGATTCATTAGTTACAAGCTTAATTGAAGCGCGAAGCGCAAAAACGCTTGGCAAATTCAATAGTTTTGAAGCTCAAAAAGCGAAAACAGTTGGAAGATTCAATAGTTAAAACGCTAGGCAATTCAATAGATAGACGGAACGAAAAGGGAGGAAATGCACGAAAAGGGGACATGCGCGTATACGTGCCATGGGCGAAAAAATGGAGAGATGGGTGAAAATGGAACATGGTCAAAATAAGGGGACATGGACAAAAAAGAGGGACATGGGCAAAAAAGTGACATTGGCGAAAAAAGGGGAAATGGCCGAAAAGGGAGTCGAAGCGTTCAAAGCAATCCCGTAGGGACTGCCAAACCGCTTTTAGTCTATTGCTATAAATTGTGTATGCGCTCATTCTTGTTTTGCCTTTTAGAACTAAAGAAATAAATTTTTGTAACGTTGTATATCTGTGCTGAATTTTACTAGTTAAAATAATGCAAGGAATTTTCTTTCTTAATCTCGCAAGTAGATATTGAAGGGTTGGACGGTTCTTGTACCGTTGAATCTAGATCCAAATTTGTTTTATATCCTTTTCTATACTTGCAAATCTTCTTCTTCTTCTGCTTCACGGTTGCTCAACTGCTTTATTCCTGTATTTGTTTTCGTTTGCTTCTTGAAAGTTCAACTTTTACACGAAATGTTAGTAGATTGATATATACGTTACACAAAACACATGGTTAAATAACAGATGGAAGAGAAGGCGTTACTACCTCTAATACTCCTACAAAAAAATGGAACAACGCACAGGGGGGGAGGTACAAGCCCTTATGCTTAATAACGGTTACCAATAGAAGAGATTGCACTTGAAAAGGAAAGTTACCGTTAGTATATACAATGGAAACGCTATTTGTGATCTAAGATAAACCATAATAATATTTGAAGAATTAGAATATTGTGTATATTGTGTGAGACAATCGGAAATAATAAGAGCAATACCCAATAAAGTATTTCTATTTCTTAAATTAAATAATTTTTGATTTCAGTGACAGGTCATAAACTAAAATATTTACAAGAACAATTCTTAAATTCAAAATAATTGGCTAAGCTCATTCATATCATTTAATTGGTAACATTAATGAGGCACATAACATTTGTCTGAGCCCTATTAACTTTCAGATCTGAAAACTTTATAAATGGTTATTAAAATTATTAAGATACTGAAGTTAACCTAGATACATTAATAAATTGTGTTCAACTTTTCATTTGGCATGAACCTGGTAACAAAGGTAAACATTTCCAAATGTACGAGTAAATAATTTTACGTATTTCTAACTCAAATAAATATTTAATAAAACACACAATATAGCTATTCAAAAACACTTTTTTTCTTCAAGAAAGCAGCTGGTTCTACATTATGTGATACTGACTTAAAAAAGAACATTTCCAAGTATCAATAAACTAATTCATCAAACAACTAATAAACAAGTTTGTATGAATTTCTAAAACATTGAGTACTTTATTTTGTGTCCGGATTTATACAATACTTCCAACCAACATATTTATAACAATTCAGGTTATACACGAGAAATTAGTAGCCATAATAAGTTACTTTATTAATCGGAATAAAAGATAAAAGTTGAGACAATTTGTCAATAACTAACGATGAATGATCAATTCAAATTCTTTGTGGTAGATGATGTTCACTACTAATATCGTCAGTTTTCATTTAATAATTAAACATGTACTCAATATTCCATATTTATTTAGAACGCCATTAGACCCAAACAACTGTTCTAACATTAAAGACATATTTTGTGTTGTTCTTAATTTAGCGCATCGATGAAAAAATCGCTTAAGGAACTTATCATGACCCATATTACAGAATTTGAAAGGCAATTCTCAAATTGCACGTATTCCGAAAATGTTTAGACATCTTATCGGGTTCTTAGAGAGACACACAATGATGCTTTACATTCGTTTCAGAAAGTGTTCGTTACACGCGCAGGCGTAGAAGGACACCAATACGACTGTGTTTAAACCGACACACATATGTTTATAATAAAAGCATTTTAATGTCTTAATATAACACAATCTATAATACATGTAGATATACCTGGAAAGCCTTTTAATTAATCTGTTGGACTAAATTCATATCTATATTAAGCATTTAGGTGGCCGGTTGAAAAATAAAAGGATCAAAGAGTTAGTTGCTGTGGCAATCAGAATTTGATGTTTTAGTTTTGCCATTACAATTACTTGTACTTTATTATTATTTATAATAAAATAGACAAACCACTGTGTGTTGCTTTTCTGTGTGAAGTAAGCATTATAACTTTACTCAGTAAACGGGAACTTTGGAAAATAGAAAAACTTCCAACAGGTTATGGGCCCAGTTGTCGCGAAACTGAGTACTGAATTTGTGTAAAAATATAGCTACAAGTGAAAATAAGGAAGTATACAATGGCAGAACATGGAGAATATCACTCAATAGCAAAATTCAATGGACAGAATTATTTACAGTGGAAATTTCAGATCAAATGTTGTGCCCTTATAGCTAAAGGTTTTTATGATGTAATTATTGGAGATAGTTTGCAGCCTTCTATCACCCAAAACGAAAAATATAAGGTTTGGATAAGAATGCATGCAAAGCCTATGTGTGTTTTAACGTCGGCAATGAAATTAAGTCAAATAACGTTAATAGAAAATTGTAATACTTTTAAAGAAATTATAGATAAGCTGGACGGTATTTACCTCCAAAAATCTGAAGCTAATAAAATAATGTTGCACGAAAAGTTTCACCAGTATAAAATGGAAGCAAATGATTCTATTGCTCAACATGTTTCAAAAATTGAGAATTTGGCAAGTAGAATTAGAGAATCTGGAGAAGTTATTAGTGATTCAGTAATTTTAATGAAAATCCTAACGACTCTTCTAAAATTCCGTAATGTAAGACAAACTTTGTTGTCTCTAGGTGAAAGCAAACAAACAATAACAAATCTTACAGGGGTGGAAGAAACTGACACAGCATTAGCAACAACAAGTATTTCAGCCAGTGGACAAAGAGATAACCAGTTGTGCTATAACTGCCGTAAAAGAGGGCATTTTGCTAGGGAGTGCCGTCTAAAAGTATTGAGAGTCAGAATCAATATCGTGGTAGATTTAAAGGAGGACAAGGAAATTGGCGAAACCAAAATAACCAGAATGGTAGAAGCAGTTCAACTTCAGCAAGTGAAAACTCTACCTCTACTGCTTTTAATGTGACAGCATGTTGATCTAAACAATTTGTATTGCGGAGAAGACGTATGGCTATTGGATAGTGGAGCGTCTACACATATGACTTACAAACGGGAGTATTTTTCCGAATTTAATGAAATAGATAAAGGAGAAATACGTTAAGTGGTCTTAGGAAATAATATTAATTTAAAAGTAGAAGGAAAAGGAAAATTAATATTCAGAAATTTGTTAATAGACAATGGAGTGATGGCACTATAAATGACGTACTCTATATAGCTGAGTTTAAAAAAAATCTGTTTTCAGAAGGAGCTGTAACAAATAGGAACATGAAAATCGTTAAAAACAAGCAGGTTGCAGAAATTTATGACTGTGAAAATGAACTAGTTGCATGTGCAATTAAGGGTAGCAAGAATTTATACAGGATGCTATTTCGTACAGTGATACCTGAAGTAAATGTAGTCGATCACAACCATTTGAAAATGTGGCATGAAAGAATAGGCCATGTGAACAATAATACCCTGAAGGAAATGGTTTCAAAGCAAATTGTAAAAAGTGTTAATTTCAATGACACGGACAGTTTCTTTTGTGAAGCGTGTGTATTTGGGAAACAGTCAAGAAAGCTATTTAAAAGTATTAAACATACAAATTCAGGAGCACCCGGTAAATTAATCTACAGTAACATATGTGGACCCATGGCAACACCTTCAAGTAGTGGAGCAAGATATTTTGTAGCCTTCAAAGACAGTTTTAAGGATACCGTGTAATATACTTCCTCAATCACAAAAGCGATGCTCTGGATCGTTTTAAAGATTTCTATCTGAAATGTAAAAATAAATTTGGTTATCCTATAAGAACTTTGCATGTTGATAATGGAACAGAGTACTGTAATAATGAATTTAAGCATTTTCTAAATGAAAAAGGAATTGAAATGGAAAATACTGCACCCTATACACCTGAACAAAATGGTAGAGTCGAGAGGGATAATAGAACTATAGTAGAAAGTGCAAGAACAATGTTATGTCAGGCACAAGCCCCAAATATTTGTGCGCTGAAGCTGTAAACACTGCTGTGTACTATATAAATCGTACTTCCACTAATCAAACCCCAACTCTACACCATTTGAACAGTGGACTGTAAAAAGTCATATTTGGGTCATTGTAAAATTTTTGGATGTGACTCATTTGTCCAATTACAAAAACAGAAACAGAATAAGTTAGACCCAAAAAGCAAAAAATTGGTGTTTGTGGGGTACAAAGGAAACTCAGAAAATTACAGACTCTTTGATATAAGTACAAAGATAATAGCTATTTCAAGGGATGTTATATTTAATGAGAAGTCTCTGGAAATGGTGACAGATTGTAAAGAAAGTGTGGTTAATTTAAAAATTGAAAATGATGCAGATAAATTTTTAGATGACGTAACAATAAATGTGAAACAAGACCCTGAAATAATAGATGACGAATTTAACCCAGAAGCTGTAGCTAATGAACAAAGAGAAAGAGAGAATGCAGCAAAAAAACAAAATTCAGAAGAAGAGAAGTGAATTTACCCAAACGATACAATGATTATGAATTATATTATGTAGAAGGCAATGAACCTAACAGTTACGAAGAAGCCCTAGACAGTGATGAAGAACAGTTTTGGAACGTACGGATCCAAGAAGAACTTCAAGCACATACAAAGAATCACACCTGGGACTATGTTACATTACCAGAAAATAGTAAAACTTTATCAAGCAGATAGGTTTTCAAAATTAAACGTAAACCGAATGGACCTATTATAAGATACAAAGCAAGACTTTGTATGAAAGGTTGCCAACAACGCGAAGGAGTTGACTTTAATGACATATTCTCACCAACAGCTTGATACAACACAATTAGGACAATTCTAGCAATCGCAGCTTATCATGATTGGGAAATTAGTCAGTTCGATATAAGGACTGCCTTTCTACATGGTGAAATGGATAGTGACGTGTATATGAAAATTCCAGATGGTGTGGATTGTATCTGACAGATTTGGAAAGGTATGCAAATTAAACAAAGCCTTATACGGACTTAAACAAGCACCACGGTGCTGGAACAGTAAGTTTGATACTGTTCTTAGAAGTATGGGGTTTAAACAGAGTAATGCTGATAATTGTGTGTATTGTTTACACCAAAACGACTTTATAATATTACTTGTAATCTATGTGGACGATGGACCCATTATGTGCGAAAATCAAAATGAAATAGACTTTGTATTAAGTGAACTGCAAAAACATTTTGATGTGGTAGTCAGCGAGCCTGGTATTTACGTGGGACTTGAATTCGTGCGGGACAGGCAGAAGGAAACTATTACCATACATCAGTTACATTTTATAGAACAAATTATAGAACGTTTTGGTTTTAGCAGTGCAAATCCTGTAGCTGTACTCGCAGATCCACATGTGATTTTGCTCAAAGGCGAGAGTTTTAAGGAAAACCACTTTCCTTACAGGCAAGCGGTTGGTTCTTTGTTGTTTTCTACAATAGTAAGTCGTCCAGACATTGCTTATTCTGTTGGACGGGTAAGTCAATTTCTAAATAATTATACAGGAGAACATTGGAACGCAGTTAGTTGCTCGTATATTTAAATATTTATTGGCAACCAAATATTTATAAGCATAACTTACCAGTATCAGGACAACTTGGAAGTTAATGACTTATACCGATTCAGATTACGCCAGTGATCCAAACACCAGGAAGTCAATAACCGGTTTTGTTATTATATTGACAGGAGCTCCAATTTGTTGGTCAAGTCAGAAACAAGATTCTGTTAGTCTTTCAACAACAGAATCTGAATACATTGCTGCTGCACAAACCACAAAAGAGTTACTGTAGTTATATAAGCTATTTTTGGATATTGGTGAAAGTATTGCAATTTCAATACAGTTATTTATAGATAGTCAGAGCGCGGCCAAACTAATGAAAAATCCGGAATTTCATCAACGAAGTAAGCAAATTGACGCGCGCTATCATTTTTTACGAGAAAAATATAAGGAGGGTTTTATAGAACCAAAGTATGTTTGCTCAAAAGAACAATTGGCCGATATTTTTACTAAGCCATTACCAAAACCACTTTTTGAAAAATTGTGTGTGAAGATGAGAGTGAAAACTATCTAATTTTTTTATTTTTATTATAATATTACAATTCCAGAAGTTCTTTTGTTTGTCTGGAATATTTGTATGTTTGTTAATTTAGACCATATATGAAAAACATTCATTTAGGGAGAGTGTTGGACTAAATTCATATTTATATTAAGCATTCAGGTGGCCGGTTGAACAATAAAAGGATCAGAGAGTTAGTTGCTGTGGCAGTCAGAATTTGTAGTTTAAGTTTTACCAATACAATTACTTCTACTTTATTATTTTTTATAATAAAATAGACAAACCACTGTTTGTGTTGTTTTTCTGTGTGAAGTAAGCATTATAACTTTACTCAGTAAACGTGAACTTTGGAAAATAGAAAAATTTCCAACATAATCCAATTCTATTAATAGGACCTTAAAAGATATAAAGTAATAGATTATGAAAATTCAGTTCAAAAATATTGCAAATAAAGAGCGTGCCATTTATTCATGCTAGTGCTACTTAAAGCTCTTAAAAATTATAATATTTGTTATGTTTATTTCCAGCATAAATTGTATACAATAATTTTTAACTCAAATCATTTTCGCGTGTTTAAAATTGTATTGCAATTAATAATAAATATCCTATATATTTTACTTGATAAATCTGTCTGCTCATTAAAAAAACAAATATCCTTTCTAAGAATTCCTTGACGTGGAATTTACGCCATAATTAGATAGGCGAGAACGTCTTTCCAAGTATCCCACAATTAATGCTGGTGTGTTTTCTTTTCGAAAGAATTCGTCAAAATTATTTCAATAAACTCGGGTTTTCCTGTTTTATTTCCTTAACAACAAGATTACTTTGACCTCTGTTCTTAGCTAAACAAATTTAATATTCACTTTCTGTTCGAATAGCAACACGAAAACATCCGTCCTGTTTTGCTTCGTCCCGTTTTTCGTTATGCGAATTTTGTGCACGCAATGCGGCGTGGTAAGTATTTGGGGTTTTTATAAAACGCTTCCTGCGGGGGACACGTTAGTCCCTTGAGTTGTCGCTTCTTCTTGTAATGGGAGGCCAAACGCGTTCTTCCTGGGCGTAGGCCCACCTGCTCGCTGACGTGGACCATCTACTGACTCAACCCCGACGTCAGCAACTCGAGGGTGAGTTTTTGTTTTCTCTCGCTACTTACTTTGGAACCAGATCGCCTGGGATTTCACCGTTCCAGTATCATGCATTTTCAGATTTAATTGATCTACACGAAAATTATTGCCCTATTTTGGCATTTACTGGCATTATATTAATGCAGTACTATTTATTTTTAAATAACTAAAAATACACTACTTGTTAACGTAAAAATGGTTTAAAGACTTGCTGACATGTGTGAAAACGTTGTTGCCATTATATTTGTAACTATAGGTTAAGTTTATATTTACGATGATTTTTAGGGTTGCGTTTGATTCTTTTTTACTAAATGTCAGGGGATAATTACCTAAAAACTACAGCTCGCCATTTTTGAGCTGTTTGGGGGTTTCTCATCATGTATATGTAAATTGGGGACATTGATTTTTTGTTGGGTTTGGGAATACTGTGTTCTGTAAATATTTTGTTTAATTGTAAGTTCTATTTTTTCCCTTTGTATGTTTTGTTTTAAGTGTGAATGAGTGAGTGTATATAAATTTCTCTGTATTTATTTCAGGTTTATCTTTGATTTGTCTATAGGTATAAAACCCCGCCCACTCACCGATTAACCCCCGTCATACTTCTTTCTTTCTTTTTTTGGTTTTTATAGGTTACATCAATGTACGTAACATATTGTTACATTTTTATTATTACTGAAACAGATCTAACGTGCTTCGATTTAGTCTTCCTATACAATGTCAAATAGTTCAGAGTATGTAACCGTTACAGATTCTACAGCATAATACCTTGATTTTGGTGTCATGAACAAATTCGTTTTCTACATCTGAGTTTTAACTATTAATAAACAGAAGCAGTAATAAAATACGCAATCTATAATCTAAAATAAGTGTGTACAATTTTCAAAACTAGCTATTTCCGTTATTTTTAGTGTTTAGGTTCTGGCGTATGTGATGTTGATCTTTGATTCAAGCCTCAACCACTATGAGACCTTATACATATTTACTTTATGGTCTCACAGAATCCGATAAACAACAATTCTTTGACAAATTCGGGGTTAGATTAATCATAACAAACGTCGTATCATCGTTTCGTAACACTTTTCTCGATGTAGGTATATGTTGTTGATATCCATTAACCTGCTGCAGTGTTTTTGATCACGAGTTTGTTGGTTTTTCTCCAAGAAGATATTACTTATATCACTTTCAAATCTAGGTCAGTAAATTACCGATATACACCGATTGAGTGTCTGCAGATACCTAGCTTCCAGGCAAATACCACTGAAGATGCGATTCACATCTTCGTATCCATTTTTCGATAACCATAAATTAAACCGTTATTGAATGTAGTAATTTACGAGTTAACATCAAGATACTGTTGATGTTGATACAGTTTTCAATTTCACGACGTCGAATTCTAGTTTTTTATGTAACATTAATAGAATAGTTCATGTTATTTGTCAAATATTCAATATTATTCGTTCACAAGAATCTGATGTATACCATGCTTTTCCGTCAGTAACCTTATTATTCTTGAGGAATGTCGGACTATTCAATAAATTAAATTTCGATTCAAACCCAAAGTATCAATTTTCTTGCATATATGTTATATTCCGCAAATTGATATGTGTAAGTCGTTAATTAATTTATCTATGAACTAACGGAAGAATTTCTGAGCTGATGCAAGTTTATGCACGAAGATTTCTTGAAACGGAATTATTTGTTGGATGAAGTGAGTGGGATTGTGATCTCGATGTCGTGCTGCATGCAGGTTTAACAAGGCCATGGACGTTCGTTCAACTACACCACTGTTTTAGTTTATGGTGACATGTCAATGGGCACTTCAAAGATAATTGTAGGTTATTGATTTTAAGCTTATACAGGTTGACCAAAATTGTAGAGCCTACCCCTTAATCAATATATTTAACAAGGCTACCTACAAACGAAATTACTACAGTATTAGTGTTAATGACATCAACTCCTCTGAGTTACCCAACAACTTTTATAGCAAATTTAAAAGAAGCCAATTTGTTGCAAGAAGTTTTTTATAGATGTATTATGCTTCCCGTTCATTGTTAGGGCCTTTCTTTTATACTTTATCATTGAACAATAAAGCAAAGAATTTAAGGAAAATTACATATTTTAATTTAGAATCTCTTTATATCCGTGATGTTTTTGTTCAGTATCATTAAATTAACGAAACTTGGTAAATCGACTTTAATAGATAGAGAAAATCAGGGTTGTTATATCAATGGATATATATATATATATATATATATATATATATATATATATCTATTGCTACGATATCGCCGCTCGCCAAGTGTATAAAACGCTCAGTTGCCTTGCTGACCGCCACCTCTCTGTGCCTCTAAATAATCTAGAATAATTTTAAAATTCACGCGATTAAATTTATGCTTCGGTTAGCTCAGTTATACCCTGCACAGAGTGAACGACGATATGATAACAAAGAATGTTTACACCCCTCCCTCTTTGAGTTTTATACCTGAATAAGATAAGCGAAATTCACCAAAATTTGTATAATAAACTGAAAACAATGTACAATTTACACCTCTACAACCTTTGCAATGTTATTTGCTATTTAAAACCTTTGAATCAAAGTAAAATAAGTATTCAATTTGCTCTTTACAAAATTAAAACCCCTTTTTAAACAATTAATGCCAGCAAAAATAATTATGTATTATATCCAATGCTTCGTTGAACGTTCAATGAAACTTTCTCTTTTAAGGTATTTTCTACGTGTTAACAAAAATCTTTTTGATGACCCTTTACACAAAATATCTAAGTACGTGTAAGTTTCAAATATTCAAAAATAATATTTATGCTATTAGTTGAAACACAAATGCTAACCTGGTATCTTTCCGATTTATTTCCTGATTCGAATCAGTTGTTAGATTAGTGGATTCCAAGTTGTGATCCCGTAGCTTTGCGTGCATCCCAATACCTCGAATTGCCTTTCCACATCGTGTTGCTAACCAGTGACTTCGTGTTGCTTTAAGCTTTAATTGTACTCTTAACGTCTTGATTTAGAGTTTCACTATTTATTGTATTCAGTACTTAGAGTATTGCGGTTTTACATCCGTACTTAGTTAGATTTCTTATTGAATTGCTTAGTTAGATTTCTCATTGAACTGCTTAGTTAGATTTTTTTATTAAATTGCTGTTAGATTTCTTATTGAATTGCTTAGTGTCCTAATTAATAAAAGATTTGTTTATTACTAAATTAAATTTAAGACTTACGTTTTATGCCAAAGGCGGATTTATTATACACTCGTATGTTTGAACGCGCACTTGACTGTATTTTTACTTGAAATTTTAATTACTGTGACTTTCACTTATAAATTTTTGTTTAACTTCACAATTGAACTTTGAATAATACTTTTATTTCGATTAGTACAGTTCGTCGTGCGGTTAAGGAATCAATGAATGTTATCAGTTTAAGTGAATTATGTAAACTAGCCCTTCTACGTGCTTTTATTGGTTGACCGCTTGCTATCTTTTTATTAGACCATGGCCCAGGCGTTTCCCTGCGCTATCATGCAGCAGGTTGGGTTTTACTTGGAGTTGCTTATTATATGCATTGTTCAGATGATCCAAAGCTTTGTATTATGGATTTCGTTCGCCATTGATACTTTGTACCTTTTAACATCACGTAATTGTAATTTTGTATCGGGATTTATGAACTATTATATTTAATCGTGCACGTACGTCAAAACTTGTGGTTCCATATTTTGTTTACCTAAAATGCTGGGTTTTATTTGAATGTGGTGATTTCTACATTTAATACATCACGTAGGCTAAATTTTATAAAGGGATTCTTTAACAGATGACGTAAATTAGATGAGTTTATTGACTTCTTGCGTTATGAAATGCGCTTGTTTTGAAAGGCCTGTTTATTATAAGCATGCATTGATTATTTTCTTTGGCTAATGCGTCGAGTTTGAAAAAGATTTGTTTCGCGTTTGTTTTACTTTGGATACGCCTAATTTGTATTTGTTTAAAGTTTATGAATGTATTAATGTATTAATGTTTCTAAAATGAATTGGGTTGCGCCCAGAGTTTTCTATTTTACTAAATATGATAAAATTATTAATGAATGAGCTTCTTTTCAGTGACTAGTTAGTTGTTGTTTTTATACAGGGTATCTGGTATTTGCTTTTTGCATAATGAACGAATTGTGTATTTTTATGGTTTAAGTGTTTAGTTTTTTATTTTTGTGTTGCTTGCTTGAAGTATACCTCCCTTGTGACCTTATATACCCTTAAATAACTCTATTATTTAACTCCAATAATAAATTTGTTAGAGTCAATAAAAAATTTGCTCAGGTTACATCTGTGAAAAGTGGTTAGTACAAGCAATACTTCCTTCTCTCCCTTCCTCAATGTTGCTTTATTTTCAACATCGACATAGACTAACTGAGGATAAGTGATTATTTCTGTTTTCATTTCTTGTATTCTATACACTTTAGTATTGTATTTAAACCGAATCAAGGAACAAACCATGTGTCTATCTCTAAAATAGTATCGAAGTGGATACAAGAGGTATGTTTAATCGAAGAAACAAACATTATTATTCTAATGAAGAATCTCACCTGATTTACAATGTAAGACCTCAGGCGCACTATTCAAGCAACGTTTGGTGTGATCGACTCGACAATAAGCTATTAGGTCCAGATTTTATTAATGGGCATCTAAATGGTCAAGTTTATTTAAATTTTCTCCAAAATGATTTGGAAAATATGTTTGACAACTTGAACCTAGTTACTCGTAGAAGTTTTAAATGGGTTTAACAAGATGGCGCAGGACCCAACAATGCTGCAGTTGTAAGAGAATATCTCGATGACAGGTCCCTAATTTGTGGATAGGAACAAACCGTCCTGTACACTGATCTCCTCGATACCCTCGTCTAAATTCTTTAGATTATTTTTTGAGTGGTTTCATGAAAAATCAAATTTATAGCAGAACTATAGTATTCGTAGACGATTTACGCCAGAGAATTACAGAATGCTGTTTAAGGGTTACTGCAGGATATTTTAGGAGGGTGGTTTTTAATATGAACAAGCATACAATGCTGTGTGTGATATTTATTTGTTAACTTATCAAACTCTATTATAATTTTGTTGTTAGTCGGTAATTATAATTTTTTACAGTCGTTCTAAATTTTAAATTTGTATAAGTAATATTAATTTATTTATTACCACATAGATACTAATTTATTGTTTTATAATTTTGTTTATTAGATATGTTACACTTAAAAGGATTTTTAAATTCTTGGTTTCTTTTTTTTGCATGACCAACTTAATGTATCAGTTGCCAATGAATTTGGCATTTCATAAGCATGGCCACCTGATATTAACGAATAAATACAAAAATGACGTTTTAACGGGGGGTTGAAATTTTAAACTCAATGTGTGATACATCAGTAAGACCGTATTGCTTTGTTGTATTTAATGGCATACAAATCCAACATGGCGTCCATTAGAAATCAAAAGTGAACATTGGACTATAAGGTTTTGAGTCGGCCTAGAAAATTTCTGATAACTTCATTAGAAGCCCGTGATCAATAATGCAAACGTAGTAAGTTTCATAATTTTTTTGAAATAAATAAAAAGTTACACGAGTAAAGTGGGAAATCCTCAGCTCTTAGGTGTTGCCCTTTTGAATTCCTGAGTTGTAGGGTGTTATTTAGTGTTATATTAGTATCACTCCTGGTTTATTTAAGGTTGGGTGAATTTTTTTAAAGTGTGTATATTCGATTTGTTATAGTATACCGTGCGGATAAGGAAGAGAGCAACGAAAGTAACGTAAGAAAGAGTGCGGGGTCGTAGTAAAAGAAAAAAACCAACGCTGATACGCCCCACGTCCTACTTTCCGCGTCCCACCTCTCCAAGCATCCACCTCACACTTCCTAACTCCCAAGCCATTAACAACCACAGTGTGTAGCGAAAAATTTTATTTGAATCGGGAATTGAACCCGGACGGCCTGCACGCAAAGCGAATGTTTCATTCACTAGACAACCGGATCAATCGATGTATGTACTTGTACATCTAATTACCTCATCTTTTTCCTCATCGATTTAATTACGGACATCATTTTCTGTCAATACGTCACAGACACCATTTCTGATTACGACATAACTGTCCGTTTTAACCCAACTCAACATAGTCTAGCCTAAGTACTTGTCGAACACTTGGAATCATCCGAATCTTTAAAGGACTTTCTTAACTATACCATCGTTCGACTATCTAACCTCTTATTTTAATGTAGCATACCATAACACGAAATGAAGATATTAAATTTATTAATAATTTTTGCTGTTTGCAAACATTTAACCAGCGAAGCATGGTCACAATAAAACTGAATTTTACTACCAGTTATACACAGAAAACTGTTCTGTTTAAGGTAATTTTAATTTTATCTAGTTTTATTCGTAGTTTAAAGTTCAAATAGATGTCCAAATCTTCTATTTCCTTTCTATTCAGTAATTAGATACATAGAGACCGTCGAGATTTTCGGATTGCAAAATGTAGCGAAGTTTGTTTATATACATAATGTCTTTGATTCCATATAGAACCAGATCCACTCCATCCTGCAGTTTTTGCAGCTTATAGCAATCTCTTAGTTGTGGCTTTTCAACTATGTCCTGCATACATATGTTGTTGACCTGCTCGATTTCCTCTTGTTGGTATTGAAGGCAATCCTGATTTTCCCACACACTGTTGTGTAGTTGTGTGTCTACCACCTTTGGGAATGTCACTCCTATAGGTTGTAAAATCATCGGTATTAATGATCCGAAAGGTTTTCTACTAGGTGAACATACAATGTTGAGGGGATCCACTTTACGTGTCATGTACGCCAAGGCTACGAATCCCTCCTTCTTTAGTTTGTCTGCCATTTTGATAAATACGTTCTTAGAAAAACCTTTTAAATAGTATACCAATTTAGTACCATCCCTTTTCCCAACGATGTCTACATAACTGAAAGGGCCTTTATTACTAATCACAAATGCATATAGCTCGTAAAACCCAGATATATCTAAATCAGTCCACCGGCACATAAAATAATCCATCAATTCTTCCTCATTTTCTCTAATAAAGTGTTCTTTGTCTAACACATCTTTGTATTATTCTGGCAGCGTCGCAATTTCTTCAGTTCACCTTTTGCCTTTTTGCACTTAATCCCTCTAATTTCAGCTGCCTTTTTTCCACCGGGCTGCTCCGTGGAATAGTTTGTATGCGTGAGACTAATATGCCGAAGTTCCCGGGTTCAAAACCCGAAACGGTTTGCCTGAAAAAAATGTTAGGCAAGCATTTTTCACAAAATACGGTCTCGTGCGTATGAGAGGTAAAATGCAGAACTCGTGTGTGAATGCTGTCGCGAACGTTAAAGATCCTTACCTTTCTTAGAACAGCAAGGGTTCGGCAAAATTCCACATTTTCCGGGTAAAAAAAACTCGCCTCCTGGCCAATGTAGTACCTTCGGGTGGAGCATTGGAAAATCACATGTAAGGTCACTGTACAAAGGAACACCTCACGAGATCATGTCCTAACCTTCAATTCCTTCCACCTATCTGTGAAAACTGTCTACACCTCAGCCGTCCCCATAACCACTCACTAACCAGTCCCGACTGCCCCGTCTATAAGCAATCCCTAGAAATATCGAAATTAATAACAGACTATGGATATTAATTCTACCACGCAAAATGTTCCTACACCCAATGAAGGCGTTCTATTTCTCCCCTTCCACCAGCTTACGGGTAATCCAAGCTAACCTCCAGCACTATAACTCCGCATCCCTTAAACTTTCGCATGTCCTTTCAGATAAAAACATCTCCTTAGCTCTCCTACAAGAACCGTTCTAAGTCAATAGCAGAATCCCCAATCCATCATACCAGATCTTTTATTTGTCCTCACCCGCCTGATCCCGACCAAACAGCAGCCATTATCATGAAGAATCATCAAAGAATCGCTTCCGTCCAACTATCCTTATCCACATCGCAAATCCTAACAATCGAACTTCATTGAAGAACAGAGACACTACACATCATTTCAGCCTACTTTCAATACCACAAGGACCTACAAAACTACTTACAACGACTTAACGATACACTGCAAGCCATAGGAATACACCCACAGTGATTTGCGCAAGTGGCAATGTTAAGTCAACCATATGGTTACACAACACGACTCAAGAACGAGATACGCACTTAGGGGACTTCATCCAATAAAACCACCTACCTATACATCCTAAACATCCGGACCCATATTCCAACCTGGGAATCCGGTCTGTATCACTTCAATATTAAAATCACCATCGCCACCGCTTCAGCCAGAAACCTTATAAACGCCTGGAATGTTACTAGATCGAGCCCATCTAGCCATCACAACCCTATTACTTTTAAAATCTTATCAAATAAACCACTCAGACGAATCTATAAAACCTCAACCTATAACACCATGAAAGCAAACTGGCCAATTTACCTTACGTCCCTGCAAATGCATATATCCAAACTAGAACCACCCCAAGCAAACAATTTAGATATTAACCCTCTAGCAAACTCCATTGTTCAATCTATTCATAAGGCCCATCCTGCACAATCCCGACTAGACAATACATTACACGGACTGCGCCCTGGTGAAATTCGTCGCTAACAGAAAGCAGAAGGCGGCCAAACAACCTGCGTTACAAAGTACAACGTATCAGAAGACATTTCAGGGCCAACGAATAACACATGAGCGATGTGGTACTAGATTACAGGCATAAAAATTGCAGTACAAAGGGATATATTATATATATATATATATATATATATATATATATATATATATATATATATATATTTGTTTAATGTTGCAGGTTATAGGTCAGCTGGTGTATTGAAGAAAACTCTTTTTATAGCCTAAATTTTCGCTTTTATTTAAAGCTTGATCACAGGCGAAAATTTAGGCTATAAAAAGAGTTTTCTTCAATACACCAGCTGACCTATAACCTGCAACATTAAACAAATATTGTGAAATAGAAGGTCATTATTATTTATAAAAAAGTTATAAGATTTATATATATATATATATATATATATATATATATATATATATATATATATTAGAAGTCAAGAAGACCATCCTTCAGGAGGTCATCGACCACCCCAATGCAGGCTCGTGGACAACTTACCGTAGGCTAGTAGGATCCCCTCCAAATCAAATTCTAAGAGCCCTTAAATGTTCCGGCCTATACCCAACAACAAATAATCGGCAACAGTGTAACTCCTCGTAACATCCTAACACACCCCGCGACAACTCCCTTCATATATATCTGCTAGATTTAATAGTTTCCAGATTAAATCCCCAGAAATCTCCTGGGCCAGATCAAATCTCCAACACAATCGTACAAAAAGCCAGGCCGATAATTCGACAATCCATCCACGCTCTATTTCGTACTTGTTTAACAAAAGTTTACTTTCCTAACATCCTAAAACGAGCGAGTATTGTAACAATTTTTTTGGTAAAAAAATGCTTTTCGATACAACGTAGAAGAATGAAGGCAATAGAAAAAAATAAAATAATTAAGTGAAGAATATTTATTTGCCAATTTAAGTAGATTTTCGAATTTTTAAAAAGTCCTTAGTCCGATATGGAAAACAACATACGATTTGTTATGTTCAATTACAAGTCTAAGTTCAAAATTTTGTACTCACAATCATGTAGAAATCCATTCAGCTGTTTTCAAACCTGGTTTGTAAAGTCATAAATAGCAATTTAATTTTTCAAAAGTCCGTGTAAACACCTTATTCTTCACGAAATATCTCAAGGCTTTCAACTTATTTCAAACACAAGACACGTGAGCATTAAACATTTGTTCTGATAAGATTTCTTCCAGTTCAACTGTCTTTGCAAGTAACTTTCTGAATCCGTTTACTTCATCTTCATCATCTTCGATTCAAGCAGGTTGAAAAGTCGTTGATGCGCAAGCGCCCTGTAGGGCCAACACAAACACCCATTAGGGCCAACAACAAAAATCCTGTAGGGCCAATAGAAATACAAGAAGCAGAGGAAATGCAGTAGAATCCAGAACCATCTACTAGCCCACATGTATCCTCTAGCCAAACAACACTGTTAAACATCCTCGAGTTCATCCATCACATAAGACATTAGTCTGGGACCATTGCTTTGGTCACTGTAAGCAACCATCGGCCAGTGGTTAAAGGCGAGTGATTTTTGCATGATCCCAAAAGGATTTTTTTGCAACTCCCTTTTCCTCCACGGCTAAATTTCAAGCCGCGAAAACTTCCATCGTTTCAGCCTGTAAGACCTGCACCCAATGAGTGGAAATTACAATTTTTTTAAATTGATTATTTAATAAAAAATTTTACTTAGAATATACATTTTTTGATAGTAATATTTGTTCTAAATCTAGTATTTTTGAAATTTTTACTAACAGGAATTGTAAGATAATTTGATCTTCAGTTCTTTGATTAATTTGTACGTGATTCTGATTCTCATATAGATCTTAAGAAATTTTGCTTAACTAATAATTTTGATATCACTAGCACATGTGCAATTATTTAAGTTTTTTATGCCATGATTGGATAAAAATTATTTGTTATATAATAGATACCTTCTGATTTTAATATGTTCAATTTTCTAAAGAGATTAAAAATTGTAAGTGTTTCTGTATCGACTCTAGAATCATTTCTTTATACTGCTGCTAAATGCAGTAGCGTTCATTTTCACTTTATTTTGTTTCCGCTTCACAAAGAATATTTCAACCCTGCCCTTTTCATGATCTGCCATGGGACAATGGCCAAGCCAGTCGCCGACACAGCAGGTTTTTATAGTTCTATCTCGTACGCGTAAAAATTTTAAGTCCCTTTAAGTTTGGAATTGTTCTATTTCTCCCTAGAGATAAGATAACAAAACGCGTTATTTAAAAATACAATTCTTACATTAGCTTTAAAAAAAAATAAAACTGCTACAATATAACCTTAATCCTGAAACCCTTTAAACCTCCTGAAGACCTCACTTCCTACAGATCAATTGCCCTACTCCCTACCATAGGCAACTAGAAAAATTACTCCTACAGAAAATCCAAGCGCACATTGAAACTTATTTTTTAATATCCACTAATTAACATGGCTTTCGACCTAATCACAGCGTAGAACAAACAATCCATCTACTCATCATCAAAGTCTTAGCAATTTTTCTTGATTCTCACTCTGCCTATTCATAAAAATGCGCCCTCGTTCGAATGTAAGTCCAGTGTGTGAGTGTTGTCACGCTTGGTAAAGATCCCTGGAACAACAAAGGTTCGACACTGTTCAAATTTACAGGTTAAAAAAAAGAACTCGTTTCCTGGTCAATGTAGTACCTTCAGGTGGAGCATTGGAAAATTAAATGTAGGGGTACAGGTGCACAAGGGTTTGAAGAAAGAGACCCTGTTCAAAAACTACAGTTTTGCAAATTTTAAATTCTAACACCGATGATCAACAATTCTTCAAAAGAATATGATGAACCGACGAATCCAAATTCAGCAGGGAGGGCATCATGAACTTGCGCATTCTATATCAATTGAAATCCCCACTGGAAATCAAAATGTCGTTCCAAGGAAAATTTTCGGCCAACGTTTGGGTTAGTATTATTGGTAGACAATTAACTGGACCACAATTTTGGGCGGACAATAAGTACGGTGACAATTCTCTAAAGTTTCTTTAAAATTTATTTCCAGAGCTCTTTAATAACGTGCCAGAAATGAAAAACAATGACAATATCGTTTTTCAACATGTAAGCTGCTCAGCACATTTCCGACTCTCCGCGAGATAGGTTTTGGGCCTCTTGGAGCAGCTTTTTAAAAAAGTTTCTTCAAAAACTCTTCTATCAAATTTATTTTATACAGAAATTACAAGATTAATTTTAATTACAAGTACGTTATATGCAGTAACGTGTGGAGATCGAAATAATTCTAAGTTGACTTTTATTAATTAAATAAACTAAAATTACGGTGAGTAGCTTGAGCAACCAACAATGGCCATCTTGGGCTCTCGAGGGTATTTAAGTTGTCCCTGCCCCTCACATTGTTTGTGGGAACTGCAGACCTTATGTCTGCTATTTCTTTATTTGATACAAAGTATTGCTTCTTAGTAATCTTAATTCTAACAATAAGTTTCTTATAGTCTATTGTGACCTGCACCTGCAGTGTCAAGTTTCGTCTGGAATACAATGTATTCACATCCGTTCTCATGTCTGGTTTATGAACTTCCATTAACCTTTTGTAATATGTCCTTCAATTATACATTGTTGCAATCTAACTTAAGTTTTAATAATTCTATTTGATTTCATATACATCCTAATTTGGGGTATATGTAACTCACGCCGTGAAAAAGTATTTAAATAATACTTGTTTCGACAGCTGGATGAACAGGTGCGTGACGGGCTATGACCATGGACTGCCAGGTCTTCATACCTAACCCTTCTAGAGTTTCTCGTTTGAGGGTGTGCAAAAGCATTAGTCTATAATGAAGAAATTGAAACAAAGGATCACCTAATTGGAAAAATACAAGAAGCGTATTAGATATTGAAAGAAGAAATGAGGCTCAAAGTTACAACTACAGAAGTGAGATGTACAGCCACAACTTACATTCAAATAGCGGTTCACATTTTGAACGCCAGCAGTAAAATTATTTTCGTATGCAAACTTTATTTTATTTAAGCTTAACAATATCCAAATTGTTTTATCAAATACATTGTAACCGTTTGTGTATCGGAATTTAAAAAATGGATTATTCAGTCCGGTCATGTGTTATCCTCTTCAAAAGGCCATAAAACAGAGATGTTATTCAAATTATTTGAACATAATAGACTGGCCCGTTTTCTTTAAATAAAACATTCACAACACTTAGTTTGCTATTACGCTAACTACTTTTCCGTACTCAACAATCATCATAATTAAAATATTATGATGATATGTGATGTATATAATGTGTTTACAAAGTGGATACGCATCCTAATGACGAAACATTAAACAAACTATGACATCAACTTTCCAATACTGTATCATTTACTACTTTGTACAAACTTTTAGATAATTTTAGAAAAATGGAAATATAAATAATTCGAAACCATAGTATGTTTTGTTGGATATGATCAGAATAGCTTCCTTTATCATACTCTGAAGGCTTTGTCACCCTTCCAAACAGGGCCGTGCCTGACGGGCGTTCATTGCGTGCACCGCACGCAGGCGGCCGAAATTAAGAGGCGGCCAAATCGTTACAAGTTGTTTACTGGGCAAAAATACAATCGGTTTGTTTTCATTAAGATACGAAGTAAAAACAGTTTCTCTAATCTAATCTATCTAAAAAGAGTTTCTCAGAAATAAGAAATGTATAAAAACTGATTAGGTCGTTGTAGTATTTATATACCTAGTCATGCAGCGAATCCGAATTTTATCGAACATTGCACGAGCGACGAGCCGAAATAGTTTTTTCAATTGACCGGCGTCGCGTAAGCGGTCTTATTCGTCTTATTAGTCGTATTAGTCTATAGACTAGCGAGGATAAATCGTTATTTGTGTCCTGTGTGTGATCCGATATTATTAAAGTCTTTAATTTAACGAATAAAAATAAATTGCTTAATTCCTGAAAACTTTTAGTTGTGTGTTCGTGTGGTGAAATTTAATAAAAAGTTTATTTACTCGACAAAGACTGAAAAAGGTAATACACAAAAAATGTAAAATTTGGGTAGACTTTCACTTTTTGGGCCCGGAAAATTTTGGCGGGTCTTTTTGGAGGGAAAAGGCCTTTTGATATGAAATTCTTAAATAAATATTAAAAATATTTAATAATATTAAAAAATTAAAAAAATTAAATAATAATTAAAATAAATAATAAAATAGTGCAATTTAATATTAAATTACTTAAAATCTTCCTTAATTTATACTAAAAAATGAATATCTTTCTCATTTTGAATGCATTTATATAATAATTAAAAGTTGTTTGTTTGCATACGAGATTCTCTGTTTAAATCGCTCACAACCCGCCGATGGAAAATCAAGCATTTGAACTTGTGTAGCCGAAAGCAACTCTTTAAATTAAGCTTATGATTCCTTTTATAATAGCAATGTTATTGTTATTAAATGGAAGAAATTTACCTGACATTGAACTAGAAAACAGTTATATGTGGTTGGATTTTCCTCTCCGTTTTCATTTTCAAAATAAATCTTGACATATTTATGTTTAAAAATATGTTTTACTTAAAAAGCTTATAAATGATTTTCTTATCGTGTCATCCTATGCGCATTAAAATATACATTAATTATAGATTTTAAGTAATTTAATATTAAATTGCGCTATTTTATTATTTATTTTAATTATTATTTAATTTTTTTTTAATTTTTTAATGTTATTAAATATTTTTAATATTTATTTAAGAATTTCATATCAAAAGGCCTTTTCCTCCAAAAGACCAAAATTTCCAGATCCAATTAATATCTGCTCATTTACATTTTTAAAGGCCTACGAATGTCTGAAAGGAAAACGAAAAGATTGTTTGGAGCGCAATATAAAAGAAAGCGAGAGGAAAAGCAAAATGAAGCTAAACAAATGTTTGGCTCATTAACAAAGTTTTAGTAAAATCGCCAGAACCGGAAAGTAGTTGTAGTAGCCAATTAAATCCAATTGATGATTTGTTTTGCGATAAAATGAAAATGAATTATCTGTCGAAAATGAAAAGGCTAATGACAATACTAGTAGTACCGACGAAATGGAAACAGAAGATAATAAGGATATCGATCTATACAATACCGATACCGCTGAAATTGATAAAGCATATTTTGCTATGTGTATGGATTTAAATGATCCAGCTTGCTGGCCTTTAACAATTACCACTAAAATATTGGATATATTAATCGAAAAGGACCCATACAAAATAAACAATCTACATATCCAATTAATGAATTGGGAAGATCATTTTCATCAACTTATTTCTATAGAAAAATGCCAAATGGTGAAAAATTTAATCGTGAGTGGTTAATGGATTCTCCAAAAACGGATTCCATATTTTGCTTCTGTTGTAAATTATTTGGCAAACAAGAAATAAAATTAGTTAATGAAGGCTTCAATGATTGGCAACACACATCTGATAATTTATCTCGTCATGAAAAACATCGCTGCATATCGGAAATTGCACCAATTGGAAAAATTTGGAATTAAATTTAAGAAACAAAGCTACAATTGATAAAAATTTGCAACGGTATTATGACGCAGAGAAAAAACGATGGTATCAAATTGTCGTACGCATGATATCTGTGGTACAATTTCTGGCAGTACAGGGTTTAGCGTTTAGAGGTAGCTCGAGCAGATTGTATGAAAACAATAATGGAAATTTTCTAAAAGCAATTGAAATGATAGGAAAATTTGATGATGTTATGGCAGATCACATAAATCGCATTCAACAATCAGTTGCTTTAAAGAACCATATGCCACATTATGCGGGAAATCGCTTCCAAAATGAAATAATTAGTATCCTTGCAGCGCAAATTCAAAATATATTTTGTCAGCAATAAAAGACGCCAAATATTTTTCAGTAATTTTGGATTGTACGCCGGACATGGGACATGTCGAGCAAATTACAATAATTTTGAGATATGTGCATATTCAAAATGACGAAGTAGAAGTGAGAGAAAATTTCGTTGGTTTTCTCCAGGTCAAAAAGTACTGGAGAAGCTTTTACGACTTTTAATTGAAAAATTAAGCTCTCTTAAATTAAATGTTCACGATATGAGAGGCCAGGGTATGATAATGGATCAAATATGGCTGGAAAACATATTGGATTGCAGAAACGAATTTTGGACAATTATCCACGAGCTTTGTTTATGCCATGCAACGCGCATACATTAAATTTGGTCGTCAATGATGCAGCGAAAGTTTCTTTTCAACTGTGGATTTTTTAGTAATGTGTCAGCAATATACAATTACTTTTCCGGATCACATTTTCGATGGCAAATTTTAAAAAACATGTAAAATCGTTAACAGTAAAACAAGTTAGCGTAACCCGGTGGGAATCAAGGATTAAGGCGATTAGACCACTGCGTCATGAATTAGGTGAAATTTATGACAGCCTAATAGAACTAGCGGAAGAATGTTCAACACCAATAGGTCAACATGAAGCTAAATGTTTGGCAATGAAAATTAAATCGTACAAATTTATTTGTTCCACAGTAATATGGTACGAAATCTTAGAAAAGTAAATATTATTAGTAAAATGATGCAGACCGTTTCTTGGAATCTTACTTCATGTGCTGAATCTATTAATAATATTTTAATTTTTTCCAAAGTATTAGAAATGATGAAAATTTCGAAAAGTATTTGAAAATTGCTGATGAATTATGTGAATCACTTGAAATACAACCGGAATTTCCTGTTGAAATTAATCTACGTCGACGCCATAAGCGAAAACAATTTGACTATGAAGGAGATGAGGATATTCAGTTAACTGCTAAAGAAAATTTCAAAATTAATTTTTCTATGTAATATTGGATACAGCCATTTCATCTGTTACTACCCGATTTGAAACATTATCCAATTTCGAACAGTCTTTCGGATTTTATATAAATTTGTTGAAATAGGAGAGGACGACATAAAAAAGTTGCTTCGACTTTCATAATAAATTCAAGGATGGCGAATCGTGCGACATAAACGGAGCAGAATTATACGAAGAGTTAATTTCATTGAAAATAATTATAAAAGATAGGAAACAACCCGAAGAACTCCTAAAGTATTTGTACAAACACAATTTACAAAATTCATTTCCAAATGTATCTACAAGCTTAAAACTATTATTGACCATGCCTGTATCAGTTGCGTCTGGAGAACGTAGTTTTTCTAAATTGAAAATCATAAAAAATTACCTACGTACTTCCATGACGCAAGAACGTATGAGCAATCTTTCAATTATCGCGATTGAAAGTGAAATTGCTGAATCTTTAAATATTCACGAAGCAATTGACGATTTTTCAGTAAAAATCCCGTAGGATTAACTTTAATATGTACTTTATTTAATAATTGCTTTGTGAAGATTCAGCAATTTCACTTTCAATCGCGATAATTGAAAGATTGAAAGATTTCCTAATTAACCGGTAACCTAACCGGTTTTTAGCCGGTTTTCTTTTCAGAAACCGGTTTTGGGAACAAAACCAATATTTTTTTTCGTTCTCGATTTCGGTTAACCAAAAACTGATTTTTTTCCCGGTTTGATGCCCTGTGTATAATAATAAACATTAAAAATTAAAGTAGTTTTTTTTAATGTTATCCTGGGGGCGGCCATACAGACTGGCACGCAGGCGGCCATATACCCAGGTACGGCCCTGCTTCCAAACACCCTATATTCTAGAATATAGTTTCTAAGTAGATGTTTAGGAATAAGACATTGCTTTACAGATTGAATGCGGTTCTTGTTCTTATTACTTAATTATTTATACCAATAACAAGAAATTTACGCGGAGAAAGTTTAAATGTGTACACGCTTTCTTTGCACAATTATTATAAATTACATAAACCTGCTTGATAGTTTTAAGTCTCGTCACGAAGCTTTGAATTTGTCCACGTTTTACATTTAACAGATTATACTTGTTTTCTAAAAAAATTTGTATAAAAGAACGATGAAAAATGATCTCACCCGTTACGTTTCATTTGTGCAAAAATATATTTCTAATGATGTCTTTAGAATTTAAAAAGCCATTGGTATAATAAATTGTACTAAGGATATAAGTCGAGGATCTTCTTGAATCTAATTTAATTAGTATTGTAATAGCGGAATTTTATCATGTAATGTACACTTTTATTGTTAAGTCGTAAGAGTTAGAACAATACCCATATAAATACTTTCACAAAAAAACTCCAGGCAGTGCATTTACTTTCATTTTGAATTTACAGTAAAAAGTTATTCAATTACTTAGAAATTTTCGCGATGATTTTTACAAGAATATAAGTCACGCATTAATAATTCGATCAAACTGTATTATAAAATATGTTTTTATCCCCTTTCGATATTGGTAGTGCATTATAGTAGATGTAGACTGGAAACATAAGTCACTTGGTTCAGATACGAATGGTCGATAAGATCAACATCTGAGATGAACAGCGGTGGCAGGTACAACTTTTCATTGAAACGTCTTTGTTGTTACTGGGTGGGTTTATCGTTTCAGACATTGTAAATTGAATAGTGGAATTAGAAAAGGACGTATGCGTCAAATAAAATTCCAGAAAAACGCGTTTTTGTTTTATAAAATGGATTTTATTTTCAAAATATCAGTAAATAACTTTTTAAATATATCTATCCTGTTTAATTAGTACAAAATTTTATAAAAAAAAATAGATAACAAGTCAAATATTGAAACTATAAAATGAATATTTTTTCCATGGTAATTTTTGATTCAGGTAAAGTCTCTAGAATGCTAGCTGCATTTTCACGTTGTATTGCTAGAGAAATCCTTTGGAATAAATAGTACTTCGCCTTGGGGTCTCCTGATTCCTTAACCAATATCGAGCCTAATTTAACTAAAAATAACTTTGATTCTTCGCACCACGGTTCTAAGAAGCTAATCCTTTGATAATAAAATTGGATGTTTTCAGGTTTGTGCATTTGCCGTGTTTATGCTGGCATGCTGGCTCGGCTGCAGATCCAGGTGTCACCGATGTCTGTGGTAAGTGTGTCATTGCAAGGGTGTCGACACAGGTCATATCCTATACTAAACGTTTACCTTTTGACCACGGAACTAGAGTCACTCCATCCGGTCTTTTGCCGTTGTTGGTTCTAATGTGGAATGAATATGAGCGGTAGACAAAGCACGTTGGGTAATTTGGTTAAGTTCATTATGTCGTGTCCAGCGTCCTTTACTTATCCTGAATGGTAAGCCATGTATTCCTTCTACATCAACCAAGGTGCCACAGGCTGCACATGTGACTCTGGAAAAGTTTACAACCCAACCTTAGACCAACGCAAATTTAGAAAGGTCATCTAGTAGTGTTCCCACTTTTGCGGAATGGAAAGTTTGTAATTAAGATCCTGATTCTCTTACTCCTAAAGCAACGAAGCTGTCATTGTCCGTTGATGATGTAAAAGTTAATTTTTCTTTGATTATTCTGGTAATTATGATTTTGTCCCAGTTCTTCTGAACGTGGGGAATTGGCGTAACGATGTCATTTTGATGTTCTTTCCACGTTAGTAAAGCCTCTTCCAAAAATTGCATATTGACCGTTACGTCTATATTTTTGAGACAATGTGAAACGAGGTCATTGCATCCGTAAAAAAAAGCCAGAAAGGCAGGAAGAACGATATCTGAAATTTTTATTATTCCAATTTCGCTGTATTTCACGGATAATGCGCATGTATCCATTGTTTATCTGCCAGTGGAAGATTGAGGATTTTCTCCAAATTTTCATGTAGAAGGTCATCTATCTTTTTCATTTCATTAGAGAATTTGAAAAATGGAGATGAACGTAAAAAGTATGTCATCTTTGGAATAAATGGACAATTTTTAAGTAGGAAGTATGCGATGTGTCTTTTAATTTTTTAGTCTCTGTGTCAGCAAAGTAAGCTTCTTCATATTCCTTTCAAATAAGGTGTTAAATGCATTTTCAAGAACAGGAGATCCGAAAATTTCAAGTGAATCTTTTCTTTGAATCCGAATACCTGGTGACAAAGTGTTAAAGCAACTTTCTATTTCCGGGTCCACTTCATCAGAACAGAAAAATAGTTCACATTGGTTCGAGTTAATCTTTAAACCGATGTCAACCGTCAAATCGATTATCTTTTTAAAACTTTCATAAACTTTTTCTGGATTTCCACCTAGAGTGGCGTCGCCTAAGTAACAAAGATTGAGCTCTGTTGAAAGACTTTCAAAAAACGGATGAATAGACAGGCAGAAGGCTAAGGATCCACAAGGATCTCTTTGTTGGCATTCGGTTGCAGAGAAAATTAAGCTGTCCCCGTAAAATAGATTTGATGGCTTTCCATAGCATTGTTGCACGAAGTAGAAAATTGATGGAGTCTTAGCCTTTATCTTGTGTAACATTTGCTTTCTGTCGATCGTGTTGAAGGCTTTTGCGAAATCAATTTTGAGGAGGATTTTGTTATAATTTGTGGGATCAGTGACGTAGGTTCGTACTGCATGAATGCAGTTTTCACAGCCCAACTTCGTTGCCACTCCAAACTGATTCGTCCATAGATAATACGGTAAGTCTTTTTGAAGATCTCTGCAAACTAATTTTGCAGTTAATCTGCGTATTGTATTTCCTACTGCAATTGGGCAAAGTCCGCTATCTTTCTTGGCAAGCGCACAGAGTGAGGCTCCGTAAATAATTGGACATATTTTCTCATTCAGCTTGCCTTCCAGGAGAAAAGTGCACAATGATGTAATACTAGCTAGTGCCAGTTGGCCATTTTCTCCAGTAGAAGAAATTATTTCCTTAAAGAACTGAGGTCGAAAACTGTCGATACCTGAGGCCGAACCGGAAGGGAACGAGTTGATGGCTTTCTATACGGAAGCTTCTATGGGAGTGACAGAAAGACATTCTTCGTTGTTATCCTCAAAGGTTATTACTTTTGTCGACGTCGAATGCTTGTCTTTCAATTGTAGAAACATATTTTTGTCATATGGAGCTAGATAATCTTTTGAGGTAGGTCTATCTTCAATGGATGCTCGTTAAGTTGTCTTTTTTTGGTGATTGATGGTATCAGAATTGATATAACGTTTTCTTTTACTTTTGTTGTAAGATTCGTTTCGACGCCTTGTTTACATGTAACGTTTTGTAAGAGATAAGGAGCAAATTGGTCCAGAATTGGATAGAGTTTTCTTTAATTGCGTCATTAACTACGTGCGTGAATTTATCTGCAACGGAATATCGTCTCCATTAGATATATGTCGAAGTATGGTGGTTCTTGATTTTAGTTGGGTTAGTTCCGTAATTAATTTTTTAATGGGGGTTTATGTTGGGTTAAGGCAATACATTTGGGTGAGCCTATTTTAGATGATTTTCAAGTGTTTTTGAGTTAGCATAGGTCTTTTGACAGCGTGGACAAGGAATCCGAATTGCTCCATCCTGGGATTGTCGTTACTGGAGACATTGGGAACAATGCCAATTCTTATGTGGCATCTGCAGTTTAGAGATTAAAGTGAAAGCTGATATGGTACAAATGGTTTAAGTCTATCGGATTTATGAGAGCAGTTTTTAAATCCAATTAAATTAAACTTTTCAAATTTAACAGCCAGATTTTAATATAATTTTGAATGTCTGCTGACATCTGTCGGATTGATCAAAGTTTAAATGTTTCAAAATTATTGCATTAATGTGGAGTACACTTTCTATTAAATTAAAATATTAAGCAGAACTTACAAATCACACAGAACAGTGAAACAGTTATTTTCAGCCTATTAAAATAGAAAATAGATTTAAAACAAACATATTGCATTTTCGCCAAAAAATTGCAATTTAAACGAAAAAAGTTATTCATATTTAAGTAAAATAAGAAAGGGCAAAAGTCCGTAGTAACTTTCTTTAAAAAAGGCTGAACGTAACAGCAAAAAATTTAAATATTACTTAGTATTTTAAGTTAAAATATCAACAAAAAACTCTCTATTTATCGTTCTGAAGATACGCATTTAATAGATATCCTTCTTCTTTTCATAGAAATGCGGTTGTTAGTTTCTAGAGCTGGTAAATCCATAGCCTGTACTTTTGTCATAGTTATGCCCTTCCTTAAAATATTATAGCCTTCCATGGTTCTAAACCATTCAACGATTGTTGGGTTTTAACTAGACCAGGATGGTCAGAGTTTAGCTATATTCACTGAACTTTGGTAAGATTTAAACGTTAAACATTAAAAATTATTCTCTTTATTAATAAAAGAAACAAAACCATGAGACAAATTTTATGCGCAACACAAACTGATTGGGACATTCGGCCTCTTGTACAGAACACGACGTAGACATTCATCCAACACATTCTATTGATGTTAAAATAAATTATATTGAAGTATTATGGCACTTTCATTCTTTTTTGTTGACATTGGCCTTTACCCATACATCCTTTTCAAAGAAAAAAAAACAGAAACTTTTAAAGGTGGCACTTAATCCTTTTTTAATTTCACTCTTCAATCTCAACACACTCCTGCTATTGTTTGAGTATTTGCCAAAAGGTTAGATGTTGGTTCTTATTTATTGCCTACTTGTACATCGTAGTTGCCGCGTATTTAAAGATTTGAACATTTACAAAACATTTTTCTTGCCGGTTCGATCGTGGCCAAGCCAAGGAATGAATCTATTGCTACAGGTTCTTTAGTTGCCACCTTCTCTGAAAATTGTTAGTTACTAATTAATTGTTAGTAAAAATAATTTTAATCTACCAAGTTTACTCTAAACTTATAAGCGTTGATTTAGTCAATTAGGGCATAATTCTAATTCATAATAATTCATAATAAAAGCTTGAACTTTTTTTACTAAATGTAATTGATTTAAATCAGATACCAGTTTCGAATTCATAAAATAAACCTTTGCATTTTTGAAAGAATTAATAATACGTTGTTTTCAAGCATGAGTTGATTATGACTTAATTTAAAATATCTCGAAAAATGAAAAGCTTAACAGAGATTAACCCAAGAGTACCTTTTTTGTTGCCAATTTTATGAGGAATAATTATAAGTTTTAATTTGTATGAATTACAGGGTGTGCAAAAAATATAGGTCAAAATCGTTTGATAAACCTCCCTTATTCATCACCAATACGACACAACGATCAACTCTGTACGTTAGAAGAGGATAAACAGCACGCTTTACTATGAACATAAATGAAATCGGCCACGTTAGTTTGACACTAATTAGACCATAAGGTGCGCCATTATTGTTAATATTACATCAGCCAGGTGAGTAATTCTTCCAATTAAATCTGGAGTCGTATGGAAAAAGTTATGTAGTTAAAATTTTTGTATATAAGCCGGGACTTTATTGGAAGGATTCATTCATTAATTCGCGATTCGTCACAAGCAATATGTAAAAATTAATTTCAATTTACTAGATCGACCATGTTACTTTGAGTAAAGTCATTCATCAAGTATGCGGCATGCATACAAATGTAACTTTGCATAAATATGGAACATACTTTTTATAAAACACTACGAGAATTAAACAGTCTTCGATATATATTGCTGTGATTCTTCTCATTATCTGCAGGTACTGGCCCTTTAAAAAAAAACATTCGAGCCCCACAGTTTGGGCGTCAAGAATGCTGTGTTTCCTTTAAAATCCGTGAACTACGCTTTTCGCCTCGGCTGCTCACCTAATGTTATAAACCTCCTCATTCATAAAAAAACAAACACATTCCTACCAAAAACATCAACGTTAACTCTATTTACATCAATATTCAGAATACATTAAAATTTCAAATTTAAAACTCAGCATAAATTTCAGTTTTAAAAAGAATTTCAAGATTAATTTTATTATCATTTTACTGTGCATCCACAATTAAAGTCCTTGTTGGATGCCTACTAATTAATATAACAATATAAGCAGACCGGAGTCTGAGTATAAAGGAGCATCTACCACCCTTTACGTTAATTAACCAGGTTTGTCTAATTGAGCTCAAAGACATACCCAAAGTTTCATCATATTCCCGAACATCAAAACAAAATACCCCTTTTACTTAAACAAGCAAATTTCATCTTAAAATTAAACTTTTATGGTTAGAACAATTTCACTAATGTCCATTTAAAGTAAATCAATTATAAAGTCATTCAATACACACAAAATGTCAAACAAAATAGTATAATTTACCTGAAGGTTACTGTCCTCGTAGCTTCAAAGTATCGTTTCTTTAGTTAATCACACCATTCAACAGGATTATATTTACGGCTTCTGATTCTCTACGCTTTTAAAATTTGCTCCATCACCATCCATTCAAAGTCGTTTCTGGGCCTTTCCGGAACTCATCTGTGTTTATCTGACCCTTGATTCATGGATCCAGACACGTATTTGAACCATTTAATTATTAACACCCCCGAAAAATAGCAAAGAAATTCATGCTTCTGTCACCAATATATACGCCAAAACTGCCTACTTTTGTGTATACATTCGTCGTTGTAAATTTTGCTAATTGGTACAGTGAAACTAAATTTTATTACCTTGCATCTAAGTGCACTGAAGTACATTCATGTTAGCACGTAAATAACAAGCTATTTTGAATCACTAAAATATACTAGCAAACTTTAAATTATTTAATCAAACTAAAATGCACGGTTTAACATCTTCAATCAAGTCGCGTATGTACGAGCTTTTAACGCATCGAATCGTCAAAAGTCTAAGAGAGCTTGTTTATCTTCATCTCGGTATATATAGCAAAAAGCCTGTCTGTCGGTCGGTTCCCCAAAACGGGTAATTCTAAAGAATTTCTCATGCCATGTTCCCAGTCTGCCGCTGCGTCGATTTTACAATTTTTCCCCCAATAAATCTCAGAAAATTTCCACGGCACGCAAGCATGTCCGAGAAAAACTAATTGATTTTGTACAGAAATTGTTGTTCTACCTCTGATATTTGCATCCTTTTTTAACCAATTGTGACCCCGTGACGTTGCTTAAATCCGCCTTTTACAATATGTGTCTTTGCTTGACGCATTTTCTCTTTCCTTCTCTACCTGTTCTTATTGGTGCAACTTGATATTCTTTATTATCGATTATTTTAGTCCACATGGAGTGTGAAATACCCAGCTTTAGCAATTCTCGTAACTATTATGCGACGTTTTCCCAAGATTCTTTGAAATATTAATTATCTGCAAAATTTACGCCGAATGAGCTTTTTAAATAAACCAAGGTGTTTAAACATACTATTAATTCTTAGAGCCTTATTCCGTGGTATTTTAATCTTGGTTTTTACAAGTTTCTATAGGTATTATATGTTATTAACGGTTTAATTAACTCCAATTAAAATTGATTTCTATCCTTTTCATTTTTAGGAATACAACTTAAATATTAATTATTATACGTACACTTTGTTTTACTACCGGTTACTTAAATCAATTAATTAAATTTTGCACGAATTCGTCTTTGTTTTAGGAACAATTAAATTACACGTAAAGCTTTTTAATACTGTTTCTTTTGATATAAAGCGTCTTGTACATGATTTAAATCTTGTTTTACTGAAACGACCGAGTTTATTTATGCTTCATGGTTTTAATAACGCGTATTATTTAATGAAATTCCTTATACACGGTGATTAAAATAATTTGATGTGATTATTTAATTTTCTACCCTGGTCTAAATATGAGTATTTTCCCCTATTTGAATACAAATAATCCCACTTATTTGACTTCAAATATAAAACATTAACAAAAAAAATTACAAAAAAAATTGCCTATCACTCTCTACCCTTATCTATCTAACTTACCTACTTTGTCTCCAATCCAAAAATATTTACATCTATCCTATATCCCTATCCTATTCCTAACTCTCACCTACTTCTATAAACTGAAATTATCCTAACTTCATCCTACTTATCCATCTAATCTTATATACATCCTATATACCTATCCTATCCTAACTTTTAACTAATCTTCACCATACTTTACTTCCCCTACCTAATCCTTATCCTATCCCTCTTACTCTATTCCTAACTCTCCACTAATCTTATAGAAATATCTACTTAACCTATCTTATTTTCTTCCTACATTTACTCTTTATTCTCATCCTAAACCTATTTCTAATTATCTCCCATATTTATCCTATACCTAGCTTTATTTTCTATAAACACTTACTTCTACTTTTCTATATACACCTATTCTCTCCCTATCCTATTTAAATCTAACTCTCTTCTTGACCCTCCATGTCTTTCTTACCATCCTAATACTCTTCATCCCTATCTCTCCCCTTCTATATCTAACTTATCATCCCTATTATCTCACATACAATAAACTTATCATCCCTATTATCCTGACTCTTAAATACTGCCTTCTTCAGTCCCTAACATGTCTGTTTCTCATTTATTCTTATTTTCTTCTCTGCCGACAAACCAAACGATACTACTTTACAATTATCGATTTTTCCTCTATGGAAAATCCTATGTACCTTCTAGAATTTTGTGTAATGGAATCCGCCAGAATGAATCCCTTAAATCTACTTGATTAAAACAAACTTGCCATCTTTGCTTAATTTCGCCTTCACCTGCTCCTGATATGCTGCTGTTGCTTCTACCCCACTACTTCTGCATGTTTTTGTACTAAAGCTTGAACCTCTACTCTCCTCTCCTCTGGACATCTTATTGTGTTGATCTGTTTAACCTCATCATCCTCTACCTCTACTACATTAATACTAAACCCAGTGTCATCCTCTGTGACTTCATAACTGCCCTTCCATGGCACTACCCTATCCTTAATCCTTATTACCTTCCTTTCCATATCTATCAAAACCCTAACTTCATCATACAGTCAACACCTAAAATGCTCTGAAACTTCAGTCCAGGTACAATTACAAACTCCTGTTCACAGCTTAAATCTCCTATATCTATCCTAAGCACCACAACACTATTTACTACAGCAAACTTCTTTTTATTTGGAGCTACTAAATGGCTACGTTTTATAGGCATAATTCTATCACAAACCTTATCCCTAATTTTGCTGACGAATTCCTCCGATATTAAACTCGCCTCTGCCCCTGTATCAAGTAATACTTCTACATTATTTTCAAAATTTCTAAATTAATAATTGGCAAACATAATTTTCTACAGTTTCTGGCTCTACTTCCTCCTCAATTTTGAAAAATTCACGTGGATGTTCGTATACATTTACACAGAAATCTAGTGGTCTGTCACGTTCTAAAAATCCTGTCTCATCCTGTTTTCCGTGCTTGGTCCTGGTTGTCCTTCTACAACCTGTGCGTACGTCCTTCTCGTGTTAATATCCGTGTCCCTGTCTCTATTCGGCGTGCTGGTCACAGTCCTGTTTACTTCCGGTAAACTGTTCTGTCGCGTGTAACTAGGTCTTGGCGTCGGTCCCCTAGTCGCACTATTGCTCCTGTATTCCTGTCCTCGTCGTTCCCAATTCGGTCGAAAATTTCTGTTGTAGTCAGGCCGTCTCGGATAATTCGGTGTCCTGTTGTCAAACCTAACTGTGTTAACGTTTCGTTCTCGTATCTCTCTTGTCCGTCCTACATACATCGTCATATCTCTGCAAATACTCTAAAATGTCTCCCGTTCTGTGATGTTTTGTAAGGCCACGTGTTGTCTAATTTCCAGTTCAAAATGTCGTGATAGGTACTTGATAATCTGTCTGTCCGTCAATGGTGGATTCAGTTGTTTGGCCACACTGTACTTGCGGATGGCATATTGCTCCCTAGAACCTGCAAACTCTCCCTTAAATTTTCCTGTAATCAAGTCGTCCCTAATCTGATCCTGTTTGTGATCACTCCAGTAATGTTGTAAAATTTGTCTTCAAAGTCCTGATACGTGTCTATGTCCTGTCCTACTAAATTGTACCATGCTTCCGCGTTGTCCTTTAATAAAGCCTTTATCGTATTCAGTTTAGTCTGTTCGTCAAATAAATTTCCCACTAGATTTCTTACGCTATTAATAAAAATTTGTGGATTTACCCTGTTATCGCCATAAAACTTCATGTGTTGGTCCAATGATACTCCACCTGTAGAAAATCTGGGACCATCCCCCGTTAAATTTGACATGTTGTATTTAATACTACTAACTTCGCGTTCTACCCTGCCTAACTGATCCCTACATGAGTCCGTTACTTCAGTCATTTTACATTAATCTCTTCTTCACAAAAATGCGTACTTCGGACCTTAAATGTCCCATTTCCTGTCGAAGACCTGTAATATCACGCTCATTTTATCAACCCTATTTTCAACTTCCCCATCTTTACGGTAAGACTATTTTAAATTCTGAAACTTCTTGATTCGTCTTATCTATTTTCTGACTAATCTCCTCTAACTTCCTGTTCGATTCTTCACTCATTCGGTCAAATTTTCGATTTGAGTCCTCTCGCTCTATTCGATTCATCGCTTAGCTGTTCTAATTTTCTGTTAGACTCCTCCCTCGCTCTATTCGATTCTTCATTCATCCTCTCTAGCATTCTCATTATCATCTCGTTTCCTTGATCCCTGATTCCGTCCTCGACTGATCTCTACTGCCTCCAGCTTCTTCCATTTTCGAAATTTTCTCACACAATGCACTATCGTCACTTCCAATTTCCCCCTTGACTCCTTAACCACTCCTTTCTCTGCATACGTTCAAATCACTCACACACCTCTAAAAATACTCTTAAATTTATACACAACCAGAAACTCTCTCTCAGATAGTTTCCTGGAATAAAATAACAAAAATTTTATTTGGAACTCGAGCCCTCACGTTGTGGTCGCCAAGAAATGCTGTGAATCCTCTTTGCAGGTACTGGCCCTTTCAAAACATTCCCCACAGTTTGGGGTCAAGAAATGCTGTGAATCTTCTCCTATCTGCAGGTACTGGCCCTTTCAAAAAACAATTCGAAGGCCCCTTATCTGCAGGTACTGGCCCTTTAAAAAGGCCCCTTTGGGCTCAAAACCCTTTAAAATGTTATTTTTTAAAAAACCTCCTCATTCATAAAAACAAACACATTCCTACCAAAAACATCAACGTTAACTCTATTTACATCAATATTCAGAATACATTAAAATTTCAAATTTAAAACTCAGCATAAATTTCAGTTTTAAAAGAATTTCAAGATTAATTTTATTATCATTTTACTGTGCATCCAAATTAAAGTCCTTGTTGGATGCCTACTAATTAATATAACAATATAAGCAGACCGAGTCTGAGTATAAAGGAGCATCTACCACCCTTTACGTTAATTAACCAGGTTTGTCTAATTGAGCTCAAAGACATACCCAAAGTTTCATCATATTCCCGAACATCAAAACAAAATACCCTTTTTACTTAAACAAGCAAATTTCATCTTAAAATTAAACTTTTTGGTTAGAACAATTTCACTAATGTCCATTTAAAGTAAATCAATTATAAAGTCATTCAATACACAAAAATGTCAAACAAAATAGTATAATTTACCTGAAGGTTACTGTCCTCGTAGCTTCAAAGTATCGTTTCTTTAGTTAATCACACCATTCAACAGGATTATATTTACGGCTTCTGATTCTCTACGCTTTTAAAATTTGCTCCATCACCATCCATTCAAAGTCGTTTCTGGGCCTTTCCGGAACTCATCTGTGTTTATCTGACCCTTGTTCATGGATCCAGACACGTATTTGAACCATTTAATTATTAACCCCCGAAAAATAGCAAAGAAATTCATGCTTCTGTCACCAAATATACGCCAAAACTGCCTACTTTTGTGTATACATTCGTCGTTGTAAATTTTGCTAATTGGTACAGTGAAACTAAATTTTATTACCTTGATCTAAGTGCACTGAAGTACATTCATGTTAGCACGTAAATAACAACTATTTTGAATCACTAAAATATACTAGCAAACTTTTAAATTATTTAATCAAACTAAAATGCACGGTTTAACATCTTCAATCAAGTCGCGTATGGAGCTTTTAACGCATCGAATCGTCAAAAGTCTAAGAGAGCTTGTTTATCTTCATCTCGGTATATATAGCAAAAGCCTGTCTGTCGGTCTTCCCCAAAACGGGTAATTCTAAAGAATTTCTCATGCCATGTTCCCAGTCTGCCGCTCCGCGTCGATTTTACAATTTTCCTCGCCCCATTCAAATCTCAGAAAATTTCCACACGGCACGCAAGCATGTCCGAGAAAACTAATTGATTTTGTACAGAAATTGTTGTTCTACCTCTGATATTTGCATCCTTTTTAACCAATTGTGACCCCGTGACGTTGCTTAAATCCCGCCTTTTACAATATGTGTCTTTGCTTGACGCATTTTCTCTTTCCTTCTCTACCGTGTTCTTATTGGTGCAACTTGATATTCTTTATTATCGATTATTTTAGTCCACATGGGTGTGAAATACCCAGCTTTAGCAATTCTCGTAACTATTATGCGACGTTTTCCCCAAGATTCTTTGAAATATTAATTATCTGCAAAATTTACGCCGAATGAGCTTTTAAATAAACCAAGGTGTTTAAACATACTATTAATTCTTAGAGCCTTATTCCGTGGTATTTTAATCTTGGTTTTTACAAGTTTCTATAGGTATTATATGTTATTAACGGTTTAATTAACTCCAATTAAAATTGATTTCTATCCTTTTCATTTTAGCGAATACAACTTAAATATTAATTATTATACGTACACTTTGTTTTACTACCGGTTACTTAAATCAATTAATGTAAATTTTGCACGCAATTCGTCTTTGCCTCTTTATTAGGAACAATTAAATTACACGTAAAGCTTTTTAATACTGTTTCTTTTGATATAAAGCGTCTTGTACATGATTTAAATCTTTTTTACTGAAACGACCGAGTTTATTTATGCTTCATGGTTTTAATAACGCGTATTATTTAATGAAATTCCTTATACACGGTGATTAAAATAATTTGATGTGATTATTTAATTTTCTACCCTGGTCTAAATATGAGTATTTTCCCCCTATTTGAATACAAATAATCCCACTTATTTGACTTCAAATATAAAACATTTAGACAAAAAAATTACAAAAAAATTGCCTATCACTCTCACCCTTATCTATCTAACTTACCTACTTTGTCTCCAATCCAAAAATATTTACATCTATCCTATATCCCTATCCTATTCCTAACTCTCACCTACTTCTTAAATGAAATTATCCCTAACTTCATCCTACTTATCCATCTAATCTTATATACATCCTATATACCTATCCTATCCTAACTTTTAACTAATCTTCACCATACTTTACTTCCCCTACCTAATCCTATATGCCTATCCTACTCTTACTCTATTCCTAACTCTCCACTAATCTTATGAAATATCTATACTTAACCTATCTTATTTTCTTCCTACATTTACTCTTTATTCTCATCCTAAACCTATTTCTAATTATCTCCCATATTTATCCTATACCTAGCTTTATTTTCTATAAACACTTACTTCTACTTTTCTATATACACCTATTCTCTCCCTATCCTATTTAAATCTAACTCTCTTCTTGACCCTCCATGTCTTTCTTCTTACCATCCTAATACTCTTCATCCCTATCTCCCCTTCTATATCTACACTTATCATCCCTATTATCTCACATACAATAAACTTATCATCCCTATTATCCTGACTCTTAAATACCTTCTTCTTCAGTCCCTACAATGTCTGTTTCTCATTTATTCTTATTTTCTTTCTGCCGACAAACCAAACGATACTACTTTACAATTATCGATTTTTCCTCTATGGAAAATCCTATGTACCTTCTAGAATTTTTGTTAATGGAATCCGCCAGAATGAATCCTTAAATCTACTTGATTAAAAACAAACTTGCCATCTTTGCTTAATTTCGCCTTCACCTGCTCCTGATATGCTGCTGTTGCTTCTACCCCACTACTTCTGCATGTTTTGTACTAAAGCTTGAACCTCTACTCCCTCCCTCTGGACATCTTATTGTGTTGATCTGTTTAACCTCATCATCCTCTACCTCTACTACATTAATACTAAACCCAGTGTCATCCTCTGTGACTTCATAACTGCCCTTCCATGGCACTACCCTATCCTTAATCCTTATTACCTTCCTTTCCATATCTTCAAAACCCCTAACTTCATCATACAGTCAACACCTAAAATGCTCTGAAACTTCAGTCCAGGTACAATTACAAACTCCTGTTCACAGCTTAAATCTCCTATATCTATCCTAAGCACCACAACACTATTTACTACAGCAAACTTCTTTTTTTGGAGCTACTAAATGGCTACGTTTTATATGCATAATTCTATCACAAACCTTATCCCTAATTTTGCTGACGAATTCCTCCGATATTAAACTCGCCTCTGCCCTGTATCAAGTAATACTTCTACATTATTTTCAAAAATTTCTAAATTAATAATTGGCAAACATAATTTTTCAGTTTCTGGCTCTACTTCCTCCTCAATTTTGAAAAATTCACGTGGATGTTCGTATACATTTACACAGAAATCTAGTGGTCTGTCACGTTCTAAAATCCTGTCTCATCCTGTTTTCCGTGCTTGGTCCTGGTTGTCCTTCTACAACCTGTGCGTACGTCCTTCTCGTGTTAATATCCGTGTCCCTGTCTCTATTCGGCGTGCTGGTCACAGTCCTGTTTACTTCCGGTAAACTGTTCTGTCGCGTGTAACTAGGTCTTGGCGTCGGTCCCCTAGTCGCACTATTGCTCCTGTATTCCTGTCCTCGTCGTTCCCAATTCGGTCGAAAATTTCTGTTGTAGTCAGGCCGTCTCGGATAATTCGGTGTCCTGTTGTCAAACCTAACTGTGTTAACGTTTCGTTCTCGTATTCTCTTGTCCGTCCTAACATACATCGTCATATCTCTGCAAATACTCTAAAATGTCTCCCGTTCTGTGATGTTTTGTAAGGCCACGTGTTGTCTAATTTCCAGTTCAAAATGTCGTGATAGGTACTTGATAATCTGTCTGTCCGTCAATGGTGGATTCAGTTGTTTGGCCACACTGTACTTGCGGATGGCATATTGCTCCCTAGAACCTGCAAACTCTCCTTAAATTTTCCTGTAATCAAGTCGTCCCTAATCTGATCCTGTTTGTGATCACTCCAGTAATGTTGTAAAATTTGTCTTCAAAGTCCTGATACGTGTCTATGTCCTGTCCTACTAAATTGTACCATGCTTCCCGTTGTCCTTTAATAAAGCCTTTATCGTATTCAGTTTAGTCTGTTCGTCAAATAAATTTCCCACTAGATTTCTTACCTATTAATAAAAATTTGTGGATTTACCCTGTTATCGCCATAAAACTTCATGTGTTGGTCCAATGATACTCCACCTGTAGAAAATCTGGGACCATCCCCGTTAAATTTGACATGTTGTATTTAATACTACTAACTTCGCGTTCTACCCTGCCTAACTGATCCCTACATGAGTCCGTTACTTCAGTCATTTTACATTAATCTCTTCTTCACAAAAATGCGTACTTCGGACCTTAAATGTCCCATTTCCTGTCGAAGACCTGTAATATCACGCTCATTTTTATCAACCCTATTTTCAACTTCCCCATCTTTACGGTAAGACTATTTTTAAATTCTGAAACTTCTTGATTCGTCTTATCTATTTTCTGACTAATCTCCTCTAACTTCCTGTTCGATTCTTCACTCATTCGGTCAAATTTTCGATTTGAGTCCTCTCCGCTCTATTCGATTCATCGCTTAGCTGTTCTAATTTTCTGTTAGACTCCTCCCTCGCTCTATTCGATTCTTCATTCATCCTCTCTAGCATTCTCATTATCATCTCGTTTCCTTGATCCCTGATTCCGTCCTCGACTGATCTCTACTGCCTCCAGCTTCTTCCATTTTCGAAATTTTCTCACAAATGCACTATCGTCACTTCCAATTTCCACTCCTTGACTCCTTAACCACTCCTTTCTCTGCATACGTTCAAATCACTCACACACTCTAAAATACTCTTAAATTTATACACAACCAGAAACTCTCTCTCTCAGATCGCCAGTTTCCTGGAATAAAATAACAAAATTTTATTTGGAACTCGAGCCTCACGTTTGGGTCGCCAAGAAATGCTGTGAATCCTCTCATATCTGCAGGTACTGGCCCTTTCAAAAAAACATTCGAGCCCCACAGTTTGGGCGTCAAGAAATGCTGTGAATCTTCTCCTATCTGCAGGTACTGGCCCTTTCAAAAAAACATTCGAGCCCCACGTTGGGCGCCAAGAATGCTGTGATTCTTCTCATTATCTGCAGGTACTGGCCCTTTAAAAAAAAACATTCGAGCCCCACAGTTTGGGCGTCAAGAATGCTGTGTTTCCTTTAAAATCCGTGAACTACGCTTTCGCCTCGGCTGCTCACCTAATGTTATAAACCTCCTCATTCATAAAAAAAACAAACACATTCCTACCAAAAACATCAACGTTAACTCTATTTACATCAATATTCAGAATACATTAAAATTTCAAATTTAAAACTCAGCATAAATTTCAGTTTTAAAAAGAATTTCAAGATTAATTTTATTATCATTTTACTGTGCATCCCAATTAAAGTCCTTGTTGGATGCCTACTAATTAATATAACAATATAAGCAGACCGGAGTCTGAGTATAAAGGAGCATCTACCACCCTTTACGTTAATTAACCAGGTTTGTCTAATTGAGCTCAAAGACATACCCAAAGTTTCATCATATTCCCGAACATCAAAACAAAATACCCTTTTTACTTAAACAAGCAAATTTCATCTTAAAATTAAACTTTTATGGTTAGAACAATTTCACTAATGTCCATTTAAAGTAAATCAATTATAAAGTCATTCAATACACACAAAATGTCAAACAAAATAGTATAATTTACCTGAAGGTTACTGTCCTCGTAGCTTCAAAGTATCGTTTCTTTAGTTAATCACACCATTCAACAGGATTATATTTACGGCTTCTGATTCTCTACGCTTTTAAAATTTGCTCCATCACCATCCATTCAAAGTCGTTTCTGGGCCTTTCCGGAACTCATCTGTGTTTATCTGACCCTTGATTCATGGATCCAGACACGTATTTGAACCATTTAATTATTAACACCCCGAAAATAGCAAAGAAATTCATGCTTCTGTCACCAAATATACGCCAAAACTGCCTACTTTTGTGTATACATTCGTCGTTGTAAATTTTGCTAATTGGTACAGTGAAACTAAATTTTATTACCTTGATCTAAGTGCACTGAAGTACATTCATGTTAGCACGTAAATAACAACTATTTTGAATCACTAAAATATACTAGCAAACTTTTAAATTATTTAATCAAACTAAAATGCACGGTTTAACATCTTCAATCAAGTCGCGTATGTACGAGCTTTTAACGCATCGAATCGTCAAAAGTCTAAGAGGCTTGTTTATCTTCATCTCGGTATATATAGCAAAAAGCCTGTCTGTCGGTCGGTTCCCCAAAACGGGTAATTCTAAAGAATTTCTCATGCCATGTTCCCAGTCTGCCGCTCACGCGTCGATTTTACGAATTTTCACTCGCCCCATTCAAATCTCAGAAAATTTCCACACGGCACGCAAGCATGTCCGAGAAAAACTAATTGATTTTGTACAGAAATTGTTGTTCTACCTCTGATATTTGCATCCTTTTTAACCAATTGTGACCCCGTGACGTTGCTTAAATCCGCCTTTTACAATATGTGTCTTTGCTTGACGCATTTTCTCTTTCCTTCTCTACCGTGTTCTTATTGGTGCAATTGATATTCTTTATTATCGATTATTTTAGTCCACATGGAGTGTGAAATACCCAGCTTTAGCAATTCTCGTAACTATTATGCGACGTTTTCCCCAAGATTCTTTGAAATATTAATTATCTGCAAAATTTACGCCGAATGAGCTTTTAAATAAACCAAGGTGTTTAAACATACTATTAATTCTTAGAGCCTTATTCCGTGGTATTTTAATCTTGGTTTTACAAGTTTCTATAGGTATTATATGTTATTAACGGTTTAATTAACTCCAATTAAAATTGATTTCTATCCTTTTCATTTTAGCGAATACAACTTAAATATTAATTATTATGTACACTTTGTTTTACTACCGGTTACTTAAATCAATTAATGTAAATTTTGCACGAATTCGTCTTTGCCTCTTTATTAGGAACAATTAAATTACACGTAAAGCTTTTAATACTGTTTCTTTTGATATAAAGCGTCTTGTACATGATTTAAATTTGTTTTACTGAAACGACCGAGTTTATTTATGCTTCATGGTTTTAATAACGCGTATTATTTAATGAAATTCCTTATACACGGTGATTAAAATTATTTGATGTGATTATTTAATTTTCTACCCTGGTCTAAATATGAGTATTTTCCCCTATTTGAATACAAATAATCCCACTTATTTGACTTCAAATATAAAACATTTAGACAAAAAAATTACAAAAAAATTGCCTATCACTCTCTACCCTTATCTATCTAACTTACCTACTTTGTCTCCAATCCAAAAATATTTACATCTATCCTATATTCCTATCCTATTCCTAACTCTCACCTACTTCTATAAACTGAAATTATCCCTAACTTCATCCTACTTATCCATCTAATCTTATATACATCCTATATACCTATCCTATCCCTAACTTTTAACTAATCTTCACCATACTTTACTTCCCTACCTAATCCTATATGCCTATCCTACTCTTACTCTATTCCTAACTCTCCACTAATCTTATAAGAAATATCTATACTTAACCTATCTTATTTTCTTCCTACATTTACTCTTTATTCTCATCCTAAACCTATTTCTAATTATCTCCCATATTTATCCTATACCTAGCTTTATTTTCTATAAACACTTACTTCTACTTTTCTATATACACCTATTCTCTCCCTATCCTATTTAAATCTAACTCTCTTCTTGACCCTCCATGTCTTTCTTCTTACCATCCTAATACTCTTCATCCCTATCTCTCCCCTTCTATATCTAACTTATCATCCCTATTATCTCACATACAATAAACTTATCATCCCTATTATCCTGACTCTTAAATACTGCTTCTTCTTCAGTCCCTACACTTGTCTGTTTCTCATTTATTCTTATTTTCTTCTCTGCCGACAAACCAAACGATACTACTTTACAATTATCGATTTTTCCTCTATGGAAAATCCTATGTACCTTCTAGAATTTTGTGTAATGGAATCCGCCAGAATGAATCCTTAAATCTACTTGATTAAAACAAACTTGCCATCTTTGCTTAATTTCGCCTTCACCTGCTCCTGATATGCTGCTGTTGCTTCTACCCCCACTACTTCTGCATGTTTTTGTACTAAAGCTTGAACCTCTACTCTCCTCTCCTCTGGACATCTTATTGTGTTGATCTGTTTAACCTCATCATCCTCTACCTCTACTACATTAATACTAAACCCAGTGTCATCCTCTGTGACTTCATAACTGCCCTTCCATGGCACTACCCTATCCTTAATCCTTATTACCTTCCTTTCCATATCTATCAAAACCCCTAACTTCATCATACAGTCAACACCTAAAATGCTCTGAAACTTCAGTCCAGGTACAATTACAAACTCCTGTTCACAGCTTAAATCTCCTATATCTATCCTAAGCACCACAACACTATTTACTACAGCAAACTTCTTTTTATTTGGAGCTACTAAATGGCTACGTTTTATAGGCATAATTCTATCACAAACCTTATCCCTAATTTTGCTGACGAATTCCTCCGATATTAAACTCGCCTCTGCCCTGTATCAAGTAATACTTCTACATTATTTTCAAAATTTCTAAATTAATAATTGGCAAACATAATTTTCTACAGTTTCTGGCTCTACTTCCTCCTCAATTTTGAAAAATTCACGTGGATGTTCGTATACATTTACACAGAAATCTAGTGGTCTGTCACGTTCTAAAAATCCTGTCTCATCCTGTTTTCCGTGCTTGGTCCTGGTTGTCCTTCTACAACCTGTGCGTACGTCCTTCTCGTGTTAATATCCGTGTCCCTGTCTCTATTCGGCGTGCTGGTCACAGTCCTGTTTACTTCCGGTAAACTGTTCTGTCGCGTGTAACTAGGTCTTGGCGTCGGTCCCCTAGTCGCACTATTGCTCCTGTATTCCTGTCCTCGTCGTTCCCAATTCGGTCGAAAATTTCTGTTGTAGTCAGGCCGTCTCGGATAATTCGGTGTCCTGTTGTCAAACCTAACTGTGTTAACGTTTCGTTCTCGTATCTCTCTTGTCCGTCCTACACATACATCGTCATATCTCTGCAAATACTCTAAAAATGTCTCCCGTTCTGTGATGTTTTGTAAGGCCACGTGTTGTCTAATTTCCAGTTCAAAATGTCGTGATAGGTACTTGATAATCTGTCTGTCCGTCAATGGTGGATTCAGTTGTTTGGCCACACTGTACTTGCGGATGGCATATTGCTCCTAGAACCTGCAAACTCTCCTTAAATTTTCCTGTAATCAAGTCGTCCCTAATCTGATCCTGTTTGTGATCACTCCAGTAATGTTGTAAAATTTGTCTTCAAAGTCCTGATACGTGTCTATGTCCTGTCCTACTAAATTGTACCATGCTTCCGCGTTGTCCTTTAATAAAGCCTTTATCGTATTCAGTTTAGTCTGTTCGTCAAATAAATTTCCCACTAGATTTCTTACGCTATTAATAAAAATTTGTGGATTTACCCTGTTATCGCCATAAAACTTCATGTGTTGGTCCAATGATACTCCACCTGTAGAAAATCTGGGACCATCCCCCGTTAAATTTGACATGTTGTATTTAATACTACTAACTTCGCGTTCTACCCTGCCTAACTGATCCCTACATGAGTCCGTTACTTCAGTCATTTTACATTAATCTCTTCTTCACAAAAAATGCGTACTTCGGACCTTAAATGTCCCATTTCCTGTCGAAGACCTGTAATATCACGCTCATTTTTATCAACCCTATTTTCAACTTCCCCCATCTTTACGGTAAGACTATTTTTAAATTCTGAAACTTCTTGATTCGTCTTATCTATTTTCTGACTAATCTCCTCTAACTTCCTGTTCGATTCTTCACTCATTCGGTCAAATTTTCGATTTGAGTCCTCTCTCGCTCTATTCGATTCATCGCTTAGCTGTTCTAATTTTCTGTTAGACTCCTCCCTCGCTCTATTCGATTCTTCATTCATCCTCTCTAGCATTCTCATTATCATCTCGTTTCCTTGATCCCCTGATTCCGTCCTCGACTGATCTCTACTGCCTCCAGCTTCTTCCATTTTCGAAATTTTCTCACACAATGCACTATCGTCACTTCCAATTTCCACTCCTTGACTCCTTAACCACTCCTTTCTCTGCATACGTTCAAATCACTCACACACACTCTAAAAATACTCTTAAATTTATACACAACCAGAAACTCTCTCTCTCAGATCGCCAGTTTCCTGGAATAAAATAACAAAAATTTTATTTGGAACTCGAGCCCTCACGTTGTGGTCGCCAAGAAATGCTGTGAATCCTCTCATATCTGCAGGTACTGGCCCTTTCAAAAAAACATTCGAGCCCCACAGTTTGGGCGTCAAGAAATGCTGTGAATCTTCTCCTATCTGCAGGTACTGGCCCTTTCAAAAAAACATTCGAGCCCCACGTTGGGCGCCAAGAATGCTGTGATTCTTCTCATTATCTGCAGGTACTGGCCCTTTAAAAAAAAACATTCGAGCCCCACAGTTTGGGCGTCAAGAATGCTGTGTTTCCTTTAAAATCCGTGAACTACGCTTTTCGCCTCGGCTGCTCACCTAATGTTATAAACCTCCTCATTCATAAAAAAAACAAACACATTCCTACCAAAAACATCAACGTTAACTCTATTTACATCAATATTCAGAATACATTAAAATTTCAAATTTAAAACTCAGCATAAATTTCAGTTTTAAAAGAATTTCAAGATTAATTTTATTATCATTTTACTGTGCATCCACAATTAAAGTCCTTGTTGGATGCCTACTAATTAATATAACAATATAAGCAGACCGGAGTCTGAGTATAAAGGGAGCATCTACCACCCCTTTACGTTAATTAACCAGGTTTGTCTAATTGAGCTCAAAGACATACCCAAAGTTTCATCATATTCCCGAACATCAAAACAAAATACCCTTTTACTTAAACAAGCAAATTTCATCTTAAAATTAAACTTTTATGGTTAGAACAATTTCACTAATGTCCATTTAAAGTAAATCAATTATAAAGTCATTCAATACACACAAAATGTCAAACAAAATAGTATAATTTACCTGAAGGTTACTGTCCTCGTAGCTTCAAAGTATCGTTTCTTTAGTTAATCACACCATTCAACAGGATTATATTTACGGCTTCTGATTCTCTACGCTTTTAAAATTTGCTCCATCACCATCCATTCAAAGTCGTTTCTGGGCCTTTCCGGAACTCATCTGTGTTTATCTGACCCTTGATTCATGGATCCAGACACGTATTTGAACCATTTAATTATTAACACCCCCGAAAAATAGCAAAGAAATTCATGCTTCTGTCACCAATATATACGCCAAAACTGCCTACTTTTGTGTATACATTCGTCGTTGTAAATTTTGCTAATTGGTACAGTGAAACTAAATTTTATTACCTTGCATCTAAGTGCACTGAAGTACATTCATGTTAGCACGTAAATAACAAGCTATTTTGAATCACTAAAATATACTAGCAAACTTTTAAATTATTTAATCAAACTAAAATGCACGGTTTAACATCTTCAATCAAGTCGCGTATGTACGAGCTTTTAACGCATCGAATCGTCAAAAGTCTAAGAGAGCTTGTTTATCTTCATCTCGGTATATATAGCAAAAAGCCTGTCTGTCGGTCGGTTCCCCAAAACGGGTAATTCTAAAGAATTTCTCATGCCATGTTCCCAGTCTGCCGCTCACGCGTCGATTTTTACGAATTTTCACTCGCCCCATTCAAATCTCAGAAAATTTCCACACGGCACGCAAGCATGTCCGAGAAAAACTAATTGATTTTGTACAGAAATTGTTGTTCTACCTCTGATATTTGCATCCTCTTTTTAACCAATTGTGACCCTCGTGACGTTGCTTAAATCCGCCTTTTACAATATGTGTCTTTGCTTGACGCATTTTCTCTTTCCTTCTCTAACCGTGTTCTTATTGGTGCAACTTGATATTCTTTATTATCGATTATTTTAGTCCACATGGAGTGTGAAATACCCAGCTTTAGCAATTCTCGTAACTATTATGCGACGTTTTCCCCAAGATTCTTTGAAATATTAATTATCTGCAAAATTTACGCCGAATGAGCTTTTTAAATAAACCAAGGTGTTTAAACATACTATTAATTCTTAGAGCCTTATTCCGTGGTATTTTAATCTTGGTTTTTTACAAGTTTCTATAGGTATTATATGTTATTAACGGTTTAATTAACTCCAATTAAAATTGATTTCTATCCTTTTCATTTTTAGCGAATACAACTTAAATATTAATTATTATACGTACACTTTGTTTTACTACCGGTTACTTAAATCAATTAATGTAAATTTTGCACGCAATTCGTCTTTGCCTCTTTATTAGGAACAATTAAATTACACGTAAAGCTTTTTAATACTGTTTCTTTTGATATAAAGCGTCTTGTACATGATTTAAATCCCTTGTTTTTACTGAAACGACCGAGTTTATTTATGCTTCATGGTTTTAATAACGCGTATTATTTAATGAAATTCCTTATACACGGTGATTAAAATAATTTGATGTGATTATTTAATTTTCTACCCTGGTCTAAATATGAGTATTTTCCCCCTATTTGAATACAAATAATCCCACTTATTTGACTTCAAATATAAAACATTTAGACAAAAAAAATTACAAAAAAAAATTGCCTATCACTCTCTACCCTTATCTATCTAACTTACCTACTTTGTCTCCAATCCAAAAAATATTTACATCTATCCTATATCCCTATCCTATTCCTAACTCTCACCTACTTCTATAAACTGAAATTATCCCTAACTTCATCCTACTTATCCATCTAATCTTATATACATCCTATATACCTATCCTATCCCTAACTTTTAACTAATCTTCACCATACTTTACTTCCCCCTACCTAATCCTATATGCCTATCCTACTCTTACTCTATTCCTAACTCTCCACTAATCTTATAAGAAATATCTATACTTAACCTATCTTATTTTCTTCCTACATTTACTCTTTATTCTCATCCTAAACCTATTTCTAATTATCTCCCATATTTATCCTATACCTAGCTTTATTTTCTATAAACACTTACTTCTACTTTTCTATATACACCTATTCTCTCCCTATCCTATTTAAATCTAACTCTCTTCTTGACCCTCCATGTCTTTCTTCTTACCATCCTAATACTCTTCATCCCTATCTCTCCCCCTTCTATATCTACACTTATCATCCCTATTATCTCACATACAATAAACTTATCATCCCTATTATCCTGACTCTTAAATACTGCTTCTTCTTCAGTCCCTACACATGTCTGTTTCTCATTTATTCTTATTTTCTTCTCTGCCGACAAACCAAACGATACTACTTTACAATTATCGATTTTTCCCTCTATGGAAAATCCTATGTACCTTCTAGAATTTTTGTGTAATGGAATCCGCCAGAATGAATCCCTTAAATCTACTTGATTAAAAACAAACTTGCCATCTTTGCTTAATTTCGCCTTCACCTGCTCCTGATATGCTGCTGTTGCTTCTACCCCCACTACTTCTGCATGTTTTTGTACTAAAGCTTGAACCTCTACTCTCCTCTCCTCTGGACATCTTATTGTGTTGATCTGTTTAACCTCATCATCCTCTACCTCTACTACATTAATACTAAACCCAGTGTCATCCTCTGTGACTTCATAACTGCCCTTCCATGGCACTACCCTATCCTTAATCCTTATTACCTTCCTTTCCATATCTTTCAAAACCCCTAACTTCATCATACAGTCAACACCTAAAATGCTCTGAAACTTCAGTCCAGGTACAATTACAAACTCCTGTTCACAGCTTAAATCTCCTATATCTATCCTAAGCACCACAACACTATTTACTACAGCAAACTTCTTTTTATTTGGAGCTACTAAATGGCTACGTTTTATATGCATAATTCTATCACAAACCTTATCCCTAATTTTGCTGACGAATTCCTCCGATATTAAACTCGCCTCTGCCCCTGTATCAAGTAATACTTCTACATTATTTTCAAAAATTTCTAAATTAATAATTGGCAAACATAATTTTCTACAGTTTCTGGCTCTACTTCCTCCTCAATTTTGAAAAATTCACGTGGATGTTCGTATACATTTACACAGAAATCTAGTGGTCTGTCACGTTCTAAAAATCCTGTCTCATCCTGTTTTCCGTGCTTGGTCCTGGTTGTCCTTCTACAACCTGTGCGTACGTCCTTCTCGTGTTAATATCCGTGTCCCTGTCTCTATTCGGCGTGCTGGTCACAGTCCTGTTTACTTCCGGTAAACTGTTCTGTCGCGTGTAACTAGGTCTTGGCGTCGGTCCCCTAGTCGCACTATTGCTCCTGTATTCCTGTCCTCGTCGTTCCCAATTCGGTCGAAAATTTTTGTTGTAGTCAGGCCGTCTCGGATAATTCGGTGTCCTGTTGTCAAACCTAACTGTGTTAACGTTTCGTTCTCGTATCTCTCTTGTCCGTCCTACACATACATCGTCATATCTCTGCAAATACTCTAAAATGTCTCCCGTTCTGTGATGTTTTGTAAGGCCACGTGTTGTCTAATTTCCAGTTCAAAATGTCGTGATAGGTACTTGATAATCTGTCTGTCCGTCAATGGTGGATTCAGTTGTTTGGCCACACTGTACTTGCGGATGGCATATTGCTCCTAGAACCTGCAAACTCTCCCTTAAATTTTCCTGTAATCAAGTCGTCCCTAATCTGATCCTGTTTGTGATCACTCCAGTAATGTTGTAAAAATTTGTCTTCAAAGTCCTGATACGTGTCTATGTCCTGTCCTACTAAATTGTACCATGCTTCCGCGTTGTCCTTTAATAAAGCCTTTATCGTATTCAGTTTAGTCTGTTCGTCAAATAAATTTCCCACTAGATTTCTTACGCTATTAATAAAAATTTGTGGATTTACCCTGTTATCGCCATAAAACTTCATGTGTTGGTCCAATGATACTCCACCTGTAGAAAATCTGGGACCATCCCCCGTTAAATTTGACATGTTGTATTTAATACTACTAACTTCGCGTTCTACCCTGCCTAACTGATCCCTACATGAGTCCGTTACTTCAGTCATTTTTACATTAATCTCTTCTTCACAAAAAATGCGTACTTCGGACCTTAAATGTCCCATTTCCTGTCGAAGACCTGTAATATCACGCTCATTTTTATCAACCCTATTTTCAACTGTCCCCATCGTTTACGTGTCAGTCTATTTTTAAATTCTGAAACTTCTTCTTCAGTCTATATGCTATTCTTCTGACTAAATGTCCCATCTTCCTGTCGAAACCTTTATCACTCATTCTGTTGTCAAATTTTCAATTTCCCCATCTCTTACGTCTATTTAAATTCTGATCTTCTTATCGCTTTCTAATTTTCTGATAACTCCTCCTACTCTGTTCGATTCTTCACTCATCCTCGTCAAATTTCATTTGATCTCGTTTCCTCTATCCGATTCTCCTGCTGACTGATCCTCTACTGCCTCCGCTTACTTCGCATTTTCATTAATCCTCTCACACAATGCACTTCGTCCTTACAATGTTCCATTCCTTCGACTGACCTTAACCCTCCTTTCTTCCATTTTCAAATTCCCTCACACAATGCACTATCTCTTAAATTTAACACTCCTTGACTCTCTTACACGCATCTCCTTTCCTGCGATACTTCAAATCACTCAAAATTTTATTTGGAATCGACTCTCACGTTTATCGACACCAGAAATCTGTAATCTCTCATATCTGCAGTATCCTGGCCCTATTCACAAAAATTATTCTCGAGCCCTCACAGTTTGGTCGTTCCAAGAAATGCTGTGAATCTCTCTCACTATCTGCAGGTACTGGCCCTTTCAAAAAAACATTCGAGCCCCACAGTTTGGGCGCCAAGAAATGCTGTGAATCTTCTCATTATCTGCAGGTACTGGCCCTTTCAAAAAACATTCGAGCCCCACAGTTTGGGCGTCAAGAATGCTGTGTCTTCCATTTAAAATCCTGCAAGGTACTGCTTTCATGACGCCAGTTTCGGAATGCTCACCTAATGTTATAAACCTCCTCATTCATAAAAAAAACAAACACATTCCTACCAAAACATCAACGTTAACTCTATTTACATCAATATTCAGAATACATTAAAATTTCAAATTTAAAACTCAGCATAAATTTCAGTTTTAAAAAGAATTTCAAGATTAATTTTATTATCATTTTACTGTGCATCCACAATTAAAGTCCTTGTTGGATGCCTACTAATTAATATAACAATATAAGCAGACCGGAGTCTGAGTATAAAGGAGCATCTACCACCCTTTACGTTAATTAACCAGGTTTGTCTAATTGAGCTCAAAGACATACCCAAAGTTTCATCATATTCCCGAACATCAAAACAAAATACCCCTTTTTACTTAAACAAGCAAATTTCATCTTAAAATTAAACTTTTATGGTTAGAACAATTTCACTAATGTCCATTTAAAGTAAATCAATTATAAAGTCATTCAATACACACAAAATGTCAAACAAAATAGTATAATTTACCTGAAGGTTACTGTCCTCGTAGCTTCAAAGTATCGTTTCTTTAGTTAATCACACCATTCAACAGGATTATATTTACGGCTTCTGATTCTCTACGCTTTTAAAATTTGCTCCATCACCATCCATTCAAAGTCGTTTCTGGGCCTTTCCGGAACTCATCTGTGTTTATCTGACCCTTGATTCATGGATCCAGACACGTATTTGAACCATTTAATTATTAACACCCCCGAAAAATAGCAAAGAAATTCATGCTTCTGTCACCAATATATACGCCAAAACTGCCTACTTTTGTGTATACATTCGTCGTTGTAAATTTTGCTAATTGGTACAGTGAAACTAAATTTTATTACCTTGCATCTAAGTGCACTGAAGTACATTCATGTTAGCACGTAAATAACAACTATTTTGAATCACTAAAATATACTAGCAAACTTTTAAATTATTTAATCAAACTAAAATGCACGGTTTAACATCTTCAATCAAGTCGCGTATGTACGAGCTTTTAACGCATCGAATCGTCAAAAGTCTAAGAGAGCTTGTTTATCTTCATCTCGGTATATATAGCAAAAAGCCTGTCTGTCGGTCGGTTCCCCAAAACGGGTAATTCTAAAGAATTTCTCATGCCATGTTCCCAGTCTGCCGCTCACGCGTCGATTTTACGAATTTTCACTCGCCCCATTCAAATCTCAGAAAATTTCCACACGGCACGCAAGCATGTCCGAGAAAAACTAATTGATTTTGTACAGAAATTGTTGTTCTACCTCTGATATTTGCATCCTCTTTTAACCAATTGTGACCCCGTGACGTTGCTTAAATCCCGCCTTTTACAATATGTGTCTTTGCTTGACGCATTTTCTCTTTCCTTCTCTACCGTGTTCTTATTGGTGCAACTTGATATTCTTTATTATCGATTATTTTAGTCCACATGGAGTGTGAAATACCCAGCTTTAGCAATTCTCGTAACTATTATGCGACGTTTTCCCAAGATTCTTTGAAATATTAATTATCTGCAAAATTTACGCCGAATGAGCTTTTTAAATAAACCAAGGTGTTTAAACATACTATTAATTCTCAGAGCCTTATTCCGTGGTATTTTAATCTTGGGTTTTTACAAGTTTCTATAGGTATTATATGTTATTAACGGTTTAATTAACTCCAATTAAAATTGATTTCTATCCTTTTCATTTTAGCGAATACAACTTAAATATTAATTATTATACGTACACTTTGTTTTACTACCGGTTACTTAAATCAATTAATGTAAATTTTGCACGCAATTCGTCTTTGCCTCTTTATTAGGAACAATTAAATTACACGTAAAGCTTTTTAATACTGTTTCTTTTGATATAAAGCGTCTTGTACATGATTTAAATTCCTTGTTTTTACTGAAACGACCGAGTTTATTTATGCTTCATGGTTTTAATAACGCGTATTATTTAATGAAATTCCTTATACACGGTGATTAAAATTATTTGATGTGATTATTTAATTTTCTACCCTGGTCTAAATATGAGTAATATATATATATATATATATATATATATATATATATATATATATATCACATTCACAAATGTGGTAATAAAGGATCAGGTAATTACCCACCTATTAATTAAAAAGTATGGTGTAACAGTAAAATTTTAATTATATTCTGTATGAACTGGAACATCTGTCAGTTTTAAAATTTATAGCGATCGTAAAAGATTTTCATTTTTTTTGTAGTGAATAAAACTAACAGTTGCTATCTCTTTCCCTGGAACCTCTGTGATGATTAGAGCTATTAAATTCATCATCTTATCTGGTTTTATAATCGACCGGTACTATCATGTTTCACCGTTCATTTATACAAGTTAACTAATTTGTTAATTTGATGATTTATAGCTTTGAGAAGACTCAAACAGTGGTTTGTTTAAACAAATACATGCAGTATTTTCATTTTGTTCACATAAATATTATTCATTTTAGAACCATTCCTAAATTAAAAGAAAGCTGGTTTGCATTAAAACTCACAATTGTATTATAAGTTTTGAATAAATAACGTTTTTTGGACGATATTTCTAAAAAAATTCAATAAATACGGATTTTTGTTTCCACAGGCTGGAACATTTTTCTTTCAAACAGTATACGATGTTTATTAAATGATACTTTAAAGAAGCATAGCTTGGCATCGAAGTTATTTATGATTCGTAAAGTATTTTACGATATTTATAAATGCAAGAAACGCTTGTTGTAAAGTAATTTTTCTAGAAAATCATTATTTACACACGGATTAATCAATGAATGATTTTAAACTTGAGCTTCGTTTTTAAGTGGTAAATCACAACACTATATATTTTTAGAGCATGTTATTTTGCATGGGATTTCATATGTTTATACACGATAAACATTCAATATTGGAAAATTTTACTTTTCTTCGCTTTGGATCGGCTTTTTCTCAGAGAATGTGGTGCTCAATGATCTCTTGTGACCTCATTATCACATCAATATATCTATGAAGGATTTGATATTAGTTCTTCGGGATGATTTCGTTCGAAAATGCCTTAATTAATAATACATTTACATTTATCGATCGCTAAGTTTTGGGTATGCCTTAGTATCCTTAATAATGTGTTACAAAGATGTGATGAAACAGCTACATATATAAAATTATACCTGTCCTACTTTCACTAAAGTGGATTGAATATAAATCTGAAAAAAAATTATTTAATAAAACTATCGCATTATCAGTAATTTTGTTATTAAATAACAAATATCAAAGCGTTAGGTATAATGATATGATCACATATAAAACAAGAAAACTGATAAAGGTGTAGTAAATACTTGTGTGATAATACAAAAAGTTAGAGTTATTTGGTAACTTCGTTTGAAATGTCCATAATTAGAATGTTACGTCTTTTCACGGGTTATGAAGAGTAAAGAATATATAGAACTTAAATTTTGCAAATCTGATTTTTCATTCATATGGGTTTGTTTTTCTTTTTTAACGTGATAAGCATATAAAAATGTACAATGTGAATATATTACTTTTTTTTTCAAGAGTAACGACTTCTGAATATTTTGGTATTTAGTTAGTTGTATGTGTTTGGACAGTGCACATGTCTTTTTTCCTATTTTAGCGTCTGGTTTATGTTGAATGATTCTATTTTTTAACCATTTAGTGTGGCCAATGTAAAAACTATTTGCAACTATATTTAATTTTTACACCACATCACTACTAAACATTTTTCTTGTTGGGTGTTTTTATTATTCTTTGGTAGGTTTATCTTGGTAGAGGGACAATAGAATTTTCGTATATCAAGGAGTCCGGTCTTGAATTAGAAAATCAAGGAGTTAAGTGTGCGTGTGTGTGTGTGTGTGTGTGAGTGGGTGGGTGGGTGTAGGTGGGTGGGTGTGAGTGTGTGTCTGTGGGAGTGTGCATGCGTGCATTCGTGGGTGTGTGCGTATGTGTGTGTGGGTGGGTGGGTGCGTATGTGTGTGTGTGGGTGGGTGTGGGAAGTGGGTGGGTGTGGGTGGATGTGAGTGGGTGTGTGTGTGTGGTGCATGCATGCGTGCGTGCGTGCGTGTGTGTGTCTGCGCGTGCGTGCGTGCGTGTGTGTGCGTGTGTGCGTGTTTATATTGTTTTCCGTACGTAAAATGTATGATGTATTTTGGTATAACAGGTTTTTATAAATAATTTAGGGTCTTGACTATTATCGCTCGTAACAAAAACGAGAAAATTAAAATTACTAATACGGGACTTTACAACAAAATAAGGAGACTTTATGAAGATGAAACAGTTAACAAACTTAAAATTATGGGCATAAACAACGGTTAAATTAATCAACATGAAAAATTGAGAATTATATTTAGAAAGATGCAGACAAGAATGGTTATTTCCAAATACTAAACCCATACCGCAAGTATTAGGATGTAAGAATTACAAGATCAACAACAAAATTATAAAGTTCAATAAAAGACAAGAAAAGCTCATCCTCAATTGAAATAAAAATCCATCACCTAAACTCAACCTCTTGGTATTCTTGGTAAAGATGCCCTTTAAGAAACACTTCAATTATACCCTTTGAAACACTTTGAAAACATACCAATATGATTCTACAATATTCAATACCAACTCATTAACAGGAACAACATTTAAAAAATTAATAATCTGAAAAACCGTCACAATGAAATAAATTCCAATATCAACAATAATAAATGGGACTAAATCTTATCATCATTAGGTCTTTAGTCCCAGAACTACTTGGACACGTATCACCATTGTTTTCAATTCTGAGCTAACCTACACTGTTTCCTGGAATTCCCACGGCCCACGTAGTTTACTATCTGTGTGCAATAGTGTAATCTACCTCTCTTTTTTTCTCTGCTTCTAATGTATGCCACGCCATTCCCTCATGCCTTAGTATGTGTCCTATCCTCTTATCTCTCCTAAGTTTTATTGTTTTCTACATATTTCTTCTTCCTCTACTACTTCTAACCTATTTGTTCTTAACTTTGTCTGTCCATGATATCTTCGTATACGCCTGTAGCACCACATTTTAAAGGTTTCTATCGTTTTCCTGTCCGCTTCTCGTACTGTCCGCGTGTCACTGTCGTACAGTGCTGTGCTTCACACGTATTATTTCAGCAATATTTTCCTTGTTTCTATGTTTGTTGTCTTCGTACATAGCAGCTTCTTTTTCTTGTTAAATACAACACGGTCTTGTGCTAATCTTTTTTTATATCTTTTGCACCTTCCTCTTTCTATTGTTTTCAAAAAATATACCCTATTTTGTCACGAAGTGGATTAAGCAGCCTGACAACTACCAAAATTCCCCACCACTTGCACACTTGCCGAATCAATAGTTTTCCAGTTACTCCTTTTGCACAATCAACATTTTTTGAGAATATTGCAAAACCAACACTTGCAGTTGTTTACGATAATCATCAGACTTAAATACTAATACGTTTTTCACTATAAAGTCCTCTATTCTGGAACTGGTTGGACGCGTACCTCCATTGATTTCTATTCTGAGCTAACCTACACATTTCTCCAAAATTTTCAAAGACTAAATCTTTCGCTATCTATGGCAATAGTCTAATCTAAGTCTACCTCTACCTCCCTTTTCTCCATTCTCTGCTTCTAATATATTCCGAAGTATTCTCTCATGTCTTAGAACGTGTTCTATCGTGCTTTACTTTTCTCACAGCCAACTTTCTTCCTCTACTATTTCTAGAACCGCTTTATTCTTAACTTTGTTTGTTCATGATATCTTCATTATACGTCTGTAGCCTCACATTTCAAAGGCTTCTATCTTTTTCCTGTCCGCTACTCCTACCGTCCACGTTTCACAGCCATACAGTGCTATGCTCCACACATATGCTTTCAGCAATTTTTTTCTTGTTTCTGTTCTTGATGTCTTTGAACATAGCAGTTACTTTTTTTTACATACAGTGTGGCCCTGTACTAATCTATCTTTTATACCTTTTCTCTTTTCCTCTTTTATTGTTTTCTAAAAATATACCATATTTCACCGATATTCAGTGTTACGTGAAGGGGGTCAAGCAACCTGACGGCTACCAAGATCACCACCACTTAGACACTTGCCGAATCAATAGGTTTCCAATTACTCCTTTCACACAACCAACATTTGTTGTGAACATTGCAAAACCAACACCTGTAGTTGTTTATAATAGTCATCAGGTTTAAATACAAATACTTTTTTCATCATTAACTTTTCCATCCTGGAACTGATTGGACACGTACCTCCATTGATTTCTATTGCGAGCTAACATACACATATCCTTGAAATTCCCACATCATACATCTTTAACTATCTGTGTGTAATAGTCCAATCTAGGTCTACCTCTACTTCCCTTTTTTCTTTTCTCTGCTTCTGATATGTTCCGCATTATTCCCTCATGTCTTACTATGTGTCCTATCATCATATCTTCCTATTTTATACTAAATCTAAGTGATCAAATTTTACTTCAAGAATGTACATCATTTTTTAGCATTAGGATTTGAAAATAACATTCCAGTAGACATATACGCAGAACAAAACTACTAGCAAGTGTAGAAAGTGAGCACAAAAGCATACAAAAAAAATATTTTAAGAGCAAAAGCCAGAAACGTCATAACTAATTTTATTTTTTATCTAAGCAACAATAGTTTTTATAACGTGTTTGAAAAGTTGTGCTGTAATTAAAACAAAAAAATTCCTAAAAGATCACCAAAATATCATTGTACCCAAAGCCGACAAAGGTTCAGCAACAGCTATTTTTAACAAAGTTGATTACGTAAATGAAACCGAAGAAATTTTACAAGACGCCAACACCTATAAGCAACTCACTAAAGCCCAACATTATAAAGCAAAATAAAAAGAATGACCACATGAAACCTCGTTACTGGTTTGATGCAATTCTCTAACCTCCATACCCACAACCAGTTGCTTTATGTGTATATGAGTTTTAGAGAAAACCATTTCAAATAGAAGTCATCAAGAATTTTATTCCTAAGAAATTTCACCAAATAGTTTCTCAAAACACTTCTTTCGTTTTTTCAAAAAACCTTGAGATAAAGTTCACTTTTTGTATCCTAAATAGCAGTTGACTTTACAGCAGGGAACTATATTTATTCTATTGCACAAATATTTATATTTTATTTTTCAAAGCAGTAGTAGAATTCTATCCCCTTTGGAATGTTGGGCCTCTCACGTGGTGCGTACTTGCGCGCGCGCGTTCGCATGCGTGCGTGCGCGCGTGCCTGCACGCGTGCGTGTCTATGTGTGTGTCAGTATTCAAGTAAAGTAGTATTCAAAATGAGCACAATTCTTTTCCGTGCAAACGTCTACGCTTTTTGAAAACGATTATTTGCGCGAAGAATTTCATCGCTACTTAAAGTTTGAATTGCTTCTGTTATTCTGGTTATCATGTCATTCTTAGCAGTTGAGCGATCACGGTACACTTTTACCCTTCCCCATAAATAATAATCCAGGGGAGTGGGGGTGATCGAAACCAAAAATCAATCGGACCTATTTGGCGATACACTTATTGCGAAATATTATTTATCACCGCACTAGCAACTTTAGATGTATGTGACGAGCATCCATCCTGTTGGAACCACATATTCTGGCGCAATCGTGGAGATATATTTTCTAGTGAAGCAGAAAGTTGTGTCTATCAAAGTTGCATATCCGGCGTCGTTTAAATTTTCATCAAAGAAAACAGGACCTAGGACTTGATTTTCAATATTACCGTACTGAACATTTACTTTAGAAATATGCTGGTGATCAATTTCTCTCAATCAGTGGGAATTATCCTGCGACCAATAAAGACAGTTCCATATATTGACACTACCATCGCGTTTGAATGTAGATTTGTCAGAAAATAAAATATTTTGGTTGAAAGTACGTGGTTGTTCACTTTTCTAATTACAAAATGTAAGCCGACTTTGGAAATCAGTATAAGTTAAAGCTTGATGAGGTTGAGTGCTGACCGAGTGTTCTGGATACTAGTATCACTGATGCCGGATTCTATTTCTCGGCGCTTCGAGGAATAATGAGGGTTTAATTCTGCCGATACAAGAATGTCAGCTCCTTCTTCATCTCTAACGGCACATCTAATCTCTCGACCTTCATTATGAGAAAGCTGCACAATTCCTTCAGTTCTTATTCGGTTAGCCAATCGTGAAAAAACGTTACGCGAATGAGAGATACGATTAGGGAAACGCTGTTTTCACAAGTTTGCTACTGCAACGAATACACCTTGACACTCCCTCAAAATTAACAGCATATCATATGCTTCTTCATTTGAATAACACATAGCTATTAGGTGTGCTAGATATGAAGTCTCGCAATATCCATGTATGTATCGTCACACAAACTGGTTTGTGACTTTCTCTCTGTATATTTCGTTGTCTTCTTCCCGACTGCACTACAATCTTGCGTTATTCTTCAGTTTTTCTTAAACAGTGAGGATTAATCGTCTGACCAATAATTTTGAATTTAGGTGAAAAAATTATTTTACCTTAAAATAGTACCTATGGATTTACTTGTCAGCATGACATAACAACATACATTATAATTTGAATAAGGGCTACTATGCTGCGGCCACGTCCCCAATGCTCCACCCGAAGGTACTACATTGGGTTTAAACGCGAAATTAACGTGCTTCAAATGTAATCGAACTTCAAAATTAATCGATCCTAATTAAAAAATCTAACAAAGTTTAACAAAACTAAAAATGGGGTTTGAGTAATGGTATCCTTAATTTTGATTTTGGAGGGAGTGTGTCCGATCAACACGACACAAGAAAAGGTAAAATGGTAGGATCCGTAATACCGGATAGCAGTCGCCAGCTCTTCTTACCGGAGCGACCTGAAGGGTGGACTTAAGACTATCCAAAGCTAGCTAACTAATTTAAAAATGGATTCAAATTTCTAAGCATTCGCCAAATATTTTAATAATGAATCCAGCTATTTGCCTGCTCTATATATTTACAAATTCGTCCTCTCTGGTCTAAGTAATTTAGCCTAGATCCGCCCGAAGCTTTTCCTATCATTCCCTAACTGATTTATATTATTATTGCAATCTTCTCAATTTCAATCTTATTTTCTATAAATATGCTGCCACCAAAAATGGCGGCAGAACGTCAAAAAAACAATTCAAGCCCCAAAATAATATAACACATACAAATAAATATAAAATATAAATATAAATAAATATAAAGAAAAAATATATACAACTAAATAAACATCTAAAAGCATAAGCATGTAACAGTGCATTTAGCAGAAGCATCGCCCAAAGAAATTATCAGGTGCACTCGCATGAGCATTATATCGACTAGCACCATTACACACAAAACGTGCAAGGTAAGTTATTTCAAAATCTGCTTATTACTACAAATCAATGCTTATGCGAGTACAGCCGCCACAATTTTATTCTTACCTTCGTTATAAATTTCTCCAGAATCTGAGAATCTGGTCCTCTGCCTGTTTCGTACTTCTAAGGGGAGTTGAATATTCACTGGTAAAGTCCTGGTGGGCATGCACTAAACGTTCTTGGGGGGTCACAATCACTATCACTTTAAAAGTCCTGGGGGGATGCGCGGTTTCACTCAATTTTATTTTATTTATTTATTTTACTGATTTAAATTATTGAGGGTTTTCTGATTTAGTTTATTATTATTTATGTTTTGATTTATTCCCAATATTTCGCGCGTTTAAGATTTGACAGTGATTGTTTTAGTGGTGTGGAAGTTGGTCGTGCATATTACACTAGAATGTTATATTGTTATAATTATAATTTTTTTTATTTTTATTTTTTTTTTAATTTTATTTTCTTTAATTAATATACATATTTTGGTTATATCGTGCTCATCATATTATTTTCACGCCAAGTCGAAATTTAGAATTTTTCAATCCTCTCCCCACCCTCCGATTTACACGCGGTTATCACCGTTCACTCTCGAAAATTCTTTAAAGGCTGTCCAGAACGCCTTCTGTTAGCCATTTCCGGACTTCCTCTAGGCTCTTTGGCCATGCTAGTCCTACGATAGCTAATTTCATATCGTTTAACCCTCGATTTGCCACCTCGAGTGGGCAGTCGAAGAGCACGTGCTTTGTGCTTTCTGCGCCCTCGCCGCATTCGTAGCGGTCGTTGTCGGTTAAACCATATCTTTGCAAATACGCTTTCAGGGCGCCGTGCCCTGTCATCTGCTGTACCATTTTATGGTCGAGCTTCACCTCGACATTATCTCTGCTACAATGCTTGGTGTGAATTTGTGGGTCAACCTGCCCGTGGCAGTGGTGTTCCACCTCTCTTCCCATTGTCGGATTGACTTTTCGCGCAGCTTTCTTTTAATTAGAGACCTCGGTATCGACGAATGTGATATCTCAAAGTCGCCCGTCGCGGTCTCTTTAGCTAATTCATCAGCCCTATCGTTTCCTACGTTGCCATCGTGTGACCTAACCCAACAGAGCTTTAAACGTCGAAACTCGAGCGCCGTATGCGCTATCCTCCAGACGTCCACTTGGAGGTCTGTCGAGGTGTTCATGTTTGCTTAAGCCGTCAGCGCCGATTTATTATCACTGATTATATAATACTCGTCTCTGCCCGTATGGTTTATTACGTAATCGATACCTTCTCGTATGGCCACCAATTCGCACTGGAAGATACTGCTCCAGTTTGCGAGTTTGGTTTGAAACTGATACACCTTCCTTTCCTGCTTATACACGACAAACGCCGCGCCTGCTTGCCCATCGTTCATGCGTGAACCGTCTGTATATATTCTGATACCCGTCGCGTCCACATCACCTTCGACACACTTGATACCTTTAATATCGGCCGGGTGCCCCAATTCTGATACAACAATCTTCCTCGAAATCTCCCTATTACCAAGATTAATATCTTCGATAATTTCACGCTCTTTTCCTATTTCTATTAATCTCATATCTCTAATCTCCCTAATGACGTAATCCATAACAACGTACAACATGTTTTGTACTTTATGTCAAAGTGCTGCTTTGGAGACTTATAACTCGAAAATATTTTGTTATAGTATTGTAGAAAGCCCTCGAGATAAGTTACATAAACATATAATGAAAAATGGTAAGTTCTATTTAAAAATTGAACTTGATCTTCATTGACGATTAAATAATTTTTCAGTGTCAAACAAATGATACTCTCATGCTTCCCTCAAAGCCACACAACTTTTGCCTAAAGCAGTTTTCTCTAAAATGTTTTATTTCTGAAATAAAGGGGGTGTACGGATGGTCTTAATTACTCCAGGCGGCAGCGTGGCGAAGTTGGCATACGTGTGTCTACTACGCCGAAAGTCCCGGTTCGAATCCCGACACGATCCGCTTGAAAAATGTTTGGCGAGCATTTTTCACAAAAATACGCCCTTGTTCGGATGATATGTAAAATGGAGGTCTCGTGTGTGAGTGTTGTCACGCACGTTAAAGATCCCTACCTTGCTTAGAACGGCAAGGGTTCGGCAAAATTCAAAATTTTTCTGGCCAATGTAGTACCTTCGGGTGGATCATTGGAAAGATCACATGTAAGGTCTTCATCACCCAGTATATTGAAGATAGGAAAATGCAATTGCAAATTTAATTCGGTAAAGTTCTATGCTACTAGCCCAAACTGAACACGCAATATGAATTTTTTCTTAAACTAACCTGTCTTATAAACAATAACTTAAAACACCACCCTTTTTTAATAGTCGAATTTAAAAGAACAATTCGAAAAAACATTGACCAATAATGTTTAATGTACGATTTAATACACGTTTATACGAAAAAAACACTTCTAGGGAAAAAACAGTTCGGCTCTATCTAGGTCAATCCAAGTATTTCTAGGTTTCCTCATTTATTACATGCATGTCAGTATCTGCATCAACTGCCTAGTCGTGATAAAATCAATTTTCTATTCCACTTAGAAGTCAGGGGATTTAAAATACACGAACGAGCACGTCTTCTCTTGAGGTTTGAAAACGGAACACAGAGTACCGTTTAGATTATTATGCTAGTTCTAGATAAATTCAGGAATTATTATATTATATCCATCACATTGAAAATACATGCATAACTGCATTTAGCTTTATTTTCTAAATTTTTTTGAAGATATATCAAGCAAGCACTGCTACGGTACGCTTACGAATGCCTCACGAGCAAGGAAAATTTATAGTTCTCGGTTAATTAATGTACTTTATTAGACAATGTTTATAATAGTCGTAAATACTAGAGCATTGCTGGTAGGTATTATATATGTAGAATACACCCACAGAACATTGCATTGCATGTCAAGCGCGACTAATTATCATTGAGAACTTTATTGGATGTTTCATGGAGTGGTTCAAGTATAGTAGAGATAGTCTCGTCCTAATAAAATGCTATCTGAATTATATAAATTAGTAATGTGCATGCTCTTAACTTAATTTTGATATGTATTGGTTAAATCTTTTTGCTAATCAAATAGTCATAAAGTTTCCCCGTGCAAGTAACTATCATTATCATTTTGAAAAACAGAAGCCATTTTTGTGCGGAATTTGGTGCATTAAATAACGAATTACCGTCTCCTTCACCATGAAAGAAACTCACCTAAAAATAATGAAACAAATTATTTGTTTAATAAATCTATTGTATACTTCTATAGTCGCAATTTGTTACGGGTAAAATGAGCATTATGTTACAAATTTAGATTTACTTTGAAGGGGCGGGGACCCGGTAACTATTTTAAGGGTGTGCAGACTAACTACAGTGGTGCAGAAATGAGTTTTTTATAAAAACAATTAATGAAATAATAAAAATAAACATTTGAAATGGCTGAAATACAAAAACTACATTACAATAACCACTTGCCTTAAAAAGCTTTTCCTATTGTCAAAGGTAAAGGGCGCTAAATCGTCTTGTCTGAGCAATCCCTTTCGATACTATCCCTACACGGAAGATCGATATTCCGGATACGTCTCCTTTGCTTTTGATTTTCTGAATTTCGCGAGACCATACTTTATCTTTTTCTACAACACCACAAAAATACTCAATACAGTTTGTCATAACAAAGAAATTTTGGAAATAAAGGGGGCTCTTTCCAAATACAACTGCATCGCTGAGGTGGCTAGATATCCTTTCACAAATTTATCCATTTTTACCTAATTTGTAAATAAGGCCAAATAAAATTCAAGCTACACTTAACCTTTATTGAAATTAAGTAAATATTATAAGAATACAAATATTTTCCCAAAAACTTACTTTCCTGGCATCAAACTGCCCAGGTATTACAAAACAAAGAAAACCTTAAAAAATTAATGCTTACTATTATCAAACCGATGTTCGTAGTTTTACGAATATTGGCAGTTACATTGTGAATCTCATTTCCGAAAATGTCAACTTAATAATTATCAAAACGTAAGTTAATCCAGTTTTTTGTGTCCGCATTCCATGTCCCTTAAAATTACCAACTTGTTCACTTCTCAACTGGCACTGCACCACATATAAAACTATCTTAAAAATTATCATGCACATCCTAATTAATGATTAAAGAAATTTTTAATTTCAGTTTTCTCGAGTAGCATACTTAAAACTAAACAAACTCTAGTTCCAGGCACTTCAACCCATGACTATTCAAATAGTTCAACAAAACAATTCTGTTAGCATTATTCCAACTTCTTATGAATGAACGGATACCATAGAAAATTTGCATCCCATTTGACATTAACTTATTTCTTTAAAAAGGTTTATTTATTTATTTTAAGTTTATTTTACAGCCCCTTAATAAGGAAATCCAGGAACACTGATGGTTCACATTCCTCCTAGGTCATCAATTTACGTAAACGAGGCGAATTCTTATTTTTGACGGGTCAAAACACGCAAGTTTTAACCCTTCGATTGATTTATGATGTCTTAATTACGTTATGGATTTGTATACCATCGGCAAGAAAACAAAATCTACGAACACGTAAAAATGATGTATTCCCTTACTGTATATCCAAACACACCACGGTCGTGCACGACACACTTTCAACCCCCGCGTGGCCCTAATAGCTTACATATTGTAGCTACATTCGACTTCTACCTTTTTTGAACTTACCTTCTTGTCAACTTTAATTGTTATATCACATTCTCCTTTCAACAATTTTTGTTCTCACAATGTAACATATTGTATCTATCCTGAATAAAAGTTTACTCTCGCGTAAACTACGTAAAAGTCGCGCACTTTGTGTTGTTGCAATTTTCTTGAACATCTAACCATGTGTTAGATATGGTTGTGCATTTTAGTCGTTTCTGCGTTTCTTACGCATTACTTTATTTTATCAATGTATACTCTATGGTTTTGTTTATTGCATATTACCCCGCGTTTTATTTTAGTCTTAGTTTTCAGTCTCGCATTAGCATTCTTTGTTTTTTATAACTGTATTTTTGGCGCTCAATAATGGAGCAGCTTTTTAAACAAGGGGCCATTTTTCTAACGTGTGTTTTGTTAATTTTCTTATATAGTTTAGATTTTGCAGGGTTAACGTGTAGGGCGTATTCTTTGTTTTTAACCGTTTAACCGTAAAAAAATCTTTATTAAAATATGTTTTTAAAAACTATCTTAAAAGTGAATATTTTTGTCTGGCATAAGGAAAGTAATTCGAGCATGCTCGAATTACTTTCCTAATGCTAGACAAGATTATTCATTATTATGTAGCTGGAAACGTAAAAGTTATGGTTGGCAAAGTTCCTCAATTAGCATTGGGTGTAGTATTTTCATTGAAGGTTCGTCAATGCTTAGTAGGTGATCGGTCATTTGTTTATTTATTTTTATCTTGAGAGATTTTAAAATAATAATTGACTGAGCCTGACTAGCAAAAAAAAAAGAAATTTGTTTAAGTATCGAAACTTGTAATGTATACTTTTCAGTAAAAGTCAACTTGAGTTATGAATTAGGAGTTAGGAGGTGGCGAAAAAGTGTTGATTTGACAGTTACTGGATTTGGAAGAACCAAATTGTGAGTTACGACGGATGGCAGGAAGTTAGTTACTTAGTCGGAAATAAAGTTTGAGGAAAAATGTTGCCTCCAGATGCGACGGATTTTTGACTATTAAAATTTTTACTTTCTGTAGCAAAATTTCTATAAAGTTGTATAAATTAGTTATACGTCAACCTCGAGGGATTTGTCACGGGAAAAATGCAAAACCAACGAAATTTGTAATGAAAATGAAGCAAAGAATTTAGTTTAAAAACAATTTAAGTTGAAATGGGTTCGAACAATATGTTACTTATATTGATTTTTTGTTTTGGAGAAATTATTTCTTTAGTTGGGTGTAGTTGGTAACTTTTGAGTAATTTTTTTTACAATATGGATTTACATTTTGAATTTGACAAACTTACAGATCGGACATGTAGGTTAATCTGGGGGTAAATTGTGTGATTTTTTTCCTATTGTAAGGGTTATATGAGACAAAAGGGATAGAGAAGTGATTGCTTGGATTGATTTGCAAAGGTGGTTTCTGGCCAATCGTAACTTATGCACCGATGGCTGGGATATTACTTGATCGGGTATCAACTGGGTACCCACACCAAAAATTTAAAGCTTACCACTGTGAGTGTTATATTTCCGTGTGGAATGGAGGAGGCCGCTTCGGGACATTTAGCATTCAGCGGCACCCACAGTGTTATTTCCTTTATGATCGGAGAGCTTTTTACTTTTTTACTTCTATCTTCTTGCTTTTGCTGTTTTTTTTCAATTGTTTTGACGTTATAAATAGGACTATGAACGTGGTTTGTGTTTCAGCCACTTTGGGTTTTTATTTTTTTTATTTATACAAGTTCTTCCATATGAACCTACTCCAACCCGATGACAACGTGATGCGAGGAAAACTTGAATAATTGAGAATCCAAAATTTATATTGAAGAAGCCTACGGCATTGTGGATACAGGTATTCGGTGTGTCATCGTATACACCAGAGTTTCCAGATAGGCACCAACTGTGCGTTAATGAATAAGGAGAACTGAGTATAAAAAAATTAAAATATTGAATTTATCTTTAAAATATAATATTTGTATTGACGTTGGTGTGAATCCACTTTGTATAATATTCCACGACCTATACAATTTATAAACTGTTACAGCTGAGTGAGGTGTTAAATTCTTAAATTTGGAACTGCCCACAAGGGGAGGGAATCCCGTAACAAATTAAGAGTGCACCGGTTATCTGCAGTTGCGGGAGTGGGTCTTTATAAAAATATACCAATGAAAAATAAAAAATGTCACAATTCACTAGATGCAATTTCAAGACTATGTTGATATTCACAATTGCCGTGAAAGGTTTTCAACACTGTTAAATTATGGGCGCCAACTTATCTACTGTAGCATAGTTTAGTGAAAGTCCCTTAGATGACGAGTACTTCTGGGGGAATTTAATAACATTACTCCCCTGGTAAAATAGAGTTCCTTTCACAGAATCTTAGGTGTATGTTTGAACAAATAAAATAACAAATTTCAACCTACTACGTCAACTAAATACTATTTAATATAACATTATTTTATTTTCCTGTAAACGGTATACATAAAACAATTTTAAAGTTACTTTCATAATGTAAACATCAGCGACATAACGATATTTCTGTAAACAAATACACACACGCACAGAATAGTAAAATTTTATAATCAGTTCATTCTCAATTAATCATAGACTTAACAATTTACTATTATAATAATTCGCAATGCTTCTCTAATTTGGAATTAAAATTGCAAGTCCAAATATTATACATTTAATTATTCAATGCTATATTTCAGATAGATGTTGTATAAGTTTAATAATGTGTTATGAATCCACACATTATGCACAAGAAGTTTTAACAAACTTATAACTTACAATTTATGCCTTCAGATGAACAAGGAAGTCTATTTGAGCCAGGAGTAAATTCATGTGCAATGGCGATTATTTCCAATTCCTTGCTGGGGTCCAATTCGTCCCAGTCTAATTAATGTTGTGGGTCTGTCAAAAATCCGCGGACTCACCACGTTACGCCCGACTGTTACTTTATAACACATGGTCCATTCGACTATCATTTCACGTTCACCCGCATATGTGGTCTTGGGAGAGGCTAGCGAAATATTAGTTCTAATTTTCTCTCTGTCCACTGTCTAACGCTCGTCCGTTTTACCTTACTGTTCATACATTTAGTGGGGGGTTATGTCATGTTGTAACATTTCTATCCCGCAAGAATCAGGCGTGAACTCATTTGGCACCATCATGTAAAGACCACGTGTCTGTGTAACAGTTTGAATAGATAAATGGAAATTTTGTGACTTTGTAGTGAATACTATAATGAATTATATGACACTTGATATTGGTAAGTTCCGCTACGAAGCATATTGGTTTTTACTATATTGTATGAATCTGCTCACGGTATGGTTTTAAGTTTACTTTGTATTGTAGCTATGTAATATTAATTCTATTTCATGTTATTAAAATAAGTATGATATCAAACATGCCTCTTAGTCATTTCACTGTTATCTACTCTACAATTCTATAGCTTTCTTATAATAACATGATTCCGCCATGAAAATTTACTGAAATAAATATTTTGTTTACTTTTTTGCGGTTTAAAATAATTCATGAAACTAAGTTCGTTTCAATATATATTTAACAGAAATATAACATGGTTTTTGTGGTTTTTAACTTTATTACCCTTAATAAAACCAAAATTTGATTGAAATGTCTTGCTTACTGAACACTACTATACATGAAATCAGAATCATACAGGGAGCTTCAATATTGATTTCTCCGTTTAAAATTAATCTTGTTTTATTACATCCGATTTCTAGTTAACGTAACGCCGACGCGTTATAAAACTTTAACTTCAGACAATCAAAATTGTCGATGGCTATTAACTTTTGTTTTATAAACGTTTTTGAATATAAATAGCTATAAATGAAGAACCTGTTAACAGAAGTTAACAGGTAGATTTTTTCGTGAGTTTGAAACAATATTTGGGTATCGGCCTTTCTATAACTAAAATTAAATGTTTATTTTGTAATTTTTTTCACACAAGTCTGTGGCAATATTATTTTCTCATATTAATTTAGCGTTCTTAGATCTAATATATCCAACCTTTTATTTACATTTCGAAGGAAGTTACTGATTAGATTTAAGTGGCATTTCCTCACTGTTTTACCAATACTTTAATTAGCAGAGAAAACGTTGTTGCTCTTGCTCTACTTTTTGATTGCGTCGTTTTTACTTAATTCATGTTAATTTTCAGTTTATTATAATAACAAGTTTACATGATCTAGCTAAGTACTATTATTATCTTTACGGGATTCCTGCTTATTTTAATTACTGTTGAACGTCTTGAGATATTAACATACAAATTGGACTAATGCTATTTCTTTTTTGCAGGTATAGTGTTTATAAATGGAACGTAATTATAAGGTTGGTGAGTACCTTTAGCTCTCCTTTTCATAAAAACTGTGGTTTTATATATCACTTTGCTTAATTGTACCTTGTATTCGTTATAGTTCCACAGATTTCTAAGTAAGTATAGCCTGACGATATAAAAATCTCTTTGAAGGAATTATAAATCAAAAATAATGGAACTTTCTTTTAACCATAAAGACGTTTCGAGTAAATAAAAATTTTAATTCTAGGAAAATTTCAATTAATTTTACGAAAAAGACTTTTTATGGTTACAAAAACAGGCTGGGTAAAATGATCGTTGCATTATAAATTTTGATTTGCCCTGAAAAGACAAGATCTCCGTAACAATTTTAAGAGTGCACCACTTAGCTACAGTGGTGCGGGAGTGGGTTCAAATGAAAGAATTATTTAAAAAAAATGATAAAAAATGACCGAAATATAAACAACCTATCTTACAATATTCGCTTGCTCTGAAATGCTTTTCTGTTGTCATAATTAATGGACGCCAAAGCATTTGTCGCAGCAATCTCTTCGATATTATCCATACACGGAAGACGGTTATTTCTAATATGTCTTCTTTGCATCTGGTTTCCTAAATTTATCACATTAAACTTTACCTGTGTCTAAAATACCGTAAAACACTCATTCAATTTTAGTCAAATTAAATAAGACTAAAATAAAATGCCTTCTCCAAATACAGCTCCTTCGCTGGGGGTGACTGGATATCCTGTTACTACTTAATTTTTATCCTAGTTTATGAAATACAAAGAAAATTGAACTTCTACTGAAAACTTATAGTTTGGCATTAAATAATTGCAATATAAATACAAATAAATTTTAAAAACCTAGTTTGTTAACCTCATTCTGGCCAGGTATTTGTTACGGTATTCCATGCGGACAAAGAAGAAAAATTAAAGTAATCAAAGAAATTAGTACGCGCCGAGTACCGCAAGAAATAAAGAGTAAGGGAAATTACTGAAGTAATGCTGTGCTAGCTATAACGTCGTAGAGTGGGGTGCGCTAGAAAGAAAGAAACAGGAAACCTAATCTCTATTAAAAAACATGATACCAAAAAGAACATTTATAAAAACTCCAGTTAAGAAAACAAGGTACAAAGGAACATCAACCCGCGTAGAAACTAATATATCCCGAAGGTTTTATATAGTATGCTACGTACCTAGACGTAGCCGGAAAAAACGTAAACATCAGGCTAACTACCAAACGCGGAGAGTGGGGGGATTTACCTACATACCAAAAAAAAACAAAAAAAAGCACGTCGCCCACGATTATCTATTAACAATAAAAATAAATAAAGGATTCTGTACAAACAAGACAAAAAAATTAATTAAGCGTTACTATTTCAAAGCAAACAATTATATGATACGAACTATTTAGTACTATAGATATCAAGTGCGCATCTCGTATTTCACACCAAATAAAACTAATCAGTAGAAAATAAACATGTGTGAGCTTTTGTCAAGAGTTTTTAAAATTGCACATAATACCTTTTGTAAAATAAACTAATCAGTGGAAAAGAATTAACATGTGAGAGCTATTGTCCAACATTCTTTTAAATTGTACATAATACAGTTTGTAAAATAAACTAATCAGTAGAAACAAAAAAGCGTGTGGGAGCTTTTGTCAAACATTTTTAACAATGGTACATCACACCTGTAGAGCGATAATATCAATTCGCAGCAACAAACAGTAGTCCTACATTGTCACGTTTCTTATCACGTAACTACACCAAACGCTGATCAGGAATATGCCCTTGATATACACAAAAGAAAACAAGTTGTATACCTGTATGTGTCGGGATACTTAGCTCACCGATACACGCAAGATACCTCCTACTTGTTGAACAAAAAAACGTGCATCTCTCTTGAAGTACTGGGACGAGAAATGTAGAAAATATTTCAACGCACAAGCTGCAGAATCAAATTAAAAATTGGTTCAACTAACACGAGTTCGAACTGCAATCCTCGCTTTATCAAAGCACCATTAGCAAACTGGAAAACACGCTATCAAATAATAGTAGGATCCATTATTTAGACAATTCTTTAGATGGGAAACACAAGAGAAAGCAATTATACGTTATCGGTATGTTTAACAAATTAACGGATACCTAAAACAAGGTATTGACTATTTAATTTATCGAATAAATTTTCGTTTTAAAAGCAAAATGTATTTGAGTTAAAATTATGTTAAAGCGGGCATATTCTGAACAGGTACACTATATAGGGTATTGTTGGAGAATTTAAGAATAGAAATGGAATTTATTTGAGCGAGTAATGACTTAACCAGGCGAAAAAAGGGTATTTATATTTAATTTATGTTGAAAACTAAACGTAACAAGTATAAAAATCTACGTAAAATAATAAATACTCTCTATTACTTCAAATTAATTTTTAACCTTACTAAATTCTAATATTTATATGAAATAAAATTAAACAAGAAAATATATAGTAATTTTTACCCTCGAACCTAATATTTATACAAAACAGAAATCAAATAAAGGTATGTACAGTGGGCTGTTCCCAGACGTGTGGTTGCCCAATATTAAATCTTTGATATCAAGAACGTCATAAAAACCATGTACTTATATGTTGGGCACAAGTTACTCTTGACAAGTAAATACAAAAAATATTAAAGCAATAGCAAACAACAGCAGTAAAAGAAAAACCATTTACACACGAAATGTATTTCGCTGCCGCTGTAACGAAAAAAACTATTAGGAAAAACGTCACATTTAAATTATAGTATTGTTACGGTATTCCGTGCAGACAACAAAGAAAAAGTAGAGTAAGTAAAGAAAATCGCCCACACCAAGTATCGCAATTAAACGGGTAACTCAATAATAGCTGTCACCGTAACACTTAAAGTTGTGAAATGAGTAATCTGAAAAATGCAGACCCGAGTCTTTCTGAGGGAGACCATCAAATCGTTGCAGAGAAGAAACAGCAATCCCCTTGAAAGTAATTTAGCGCCAATAGCAACAGTACTTTAGTTTTTGGAAAAATTTCATCTCTCAAAGGAACAACTTTGTACAAATCAATTTTTAGAACCTCGCGTTAAAAATCCATTTCCAATTACAGTACTCGTTTACAGGCGATTTCATAAATTTATTTATTTCTAACCAACATTGCAATATGAAGCCACTGTCCTTCATTAAAATAAAAGTTCATACAAACAACAAATTAGTAAGCGTTGTTATTGTCGTAATCACAAGCTGCATCTTTGACACATTCCATATCTATGTCGCACACAATTCGTCGAATGACTGCCTCCCATCACTGACAACACAAAGGAAACCCAAACAAACAAGCGGATTGAATAACACAAAAACCGATAAAGTTCCCAGTTCACGTTACTTATTCAACCGGAATGCAACACCATCCTCTCGTAAAAATGAGAGCGCGTATGTTATTCACTAAACATTACAAAATTACATTCGTCCTTCTTAAAGGACACAGAATGGCTAATTTTACGCAAACGAAACTAAGTAATAAATCATTCGCGGTAACCGTAGGACATCACTCAAAACAATTCAGTTCTGTTTTCGCGAGGAAGATGCACATAATAAATGATCAATAATCCTACGCGTAATTTTTCTTCAAAACATTTTTCTCTAGATATACAACCACATGAAAGGTATTTTTCACAACATTCACCTGCTGTTAAGAGATACTAACTGAGCGAACGATGATCGATGAAATTGAAGATCCACGTTAACTATGTAATGGAATATGTCGTAAAACGTTCTAAAACAACTCAAAGTACATCGATCCACCGACTTATGCAGGACGTGGTTGAAAAGTTGCCTATATTTTCGTATAGAATTATAGTAAACTTAATACTAATATAGTCTAGAGATGACATTAGCAGGAATTTTATGGATCTAAATGTGTATCCGTAACTAACCTTGCGGACACATTGGAACATTGTAATTTCTCTGACAACAAATGTTTTATAATCAAACCACGTTTTAACGCTATCAAAATAAAATAGATTGCAGTACTTTATTGATAATAAAATCCCTTATTTTAAGCTTAATCGAAATAGATTCGAAGCACTTAAGTTTATATCAGAATATTTTGATAAAATTCTACAGGATGTTAGGTAAGCTATCGTTTAAATTGAAAGCGAGTTGAACTCTCTAATACGTAAAATGACCGTGAATACAATACGGATATGAAAGTTTAAATTAAGTAGGAGCAAAAAATATTTATATACAGCGACGGCACATAACACAATCCAGCCAAAAATCACTCGTGACCTTAAGACCATGCAGCAATGTTTTCTGTGTGTATCGCAGCTACTTGCATCTGATAAAACTAAATCGGAACTAACTTCGACGGAGGAGGAAATACAACGCGCCGAAAATCCAACGAAAGTATTCGCACGTAATGCCCGTTCGGCTATGTTGAAGGTGTGTATTGGTTCTCACCGCATCGGAAAAAACTTAATCGAAGCTAATGTATCAGAGAAGCAATAATATCACGGAAAATTCTTGCCCAAGTATCGACTTTCTGAGGGATTTATTTTTATTCTCGTGAAACCAGTATGGAGTTTATAGCGCCCAGTGCCAAGAAGTTTGTCAGTTTACGGCACCTTCCAGATACGATATCGCTTCCTCAGAAAACAAGATATCATTCAAAATTAGTTCATTATTTTCTAGCATATTGTTCATTGTTGTAAAAAATTCTAGTCGTGTATTTGAATCATCTTAATTCAAAGCTTGTACTATTGAAAGTTTGTAAGGAAACACCATTTTCCTTACTTCGTGTGTCTTGTTTAAAAAAACTGACAAATATTGTAGTTCGCAGCGACGACCGGTTTAATCTGTGTGGATTTTTTTTAAGTCAGTACGATATTCAAACGAGCACCTTCATTCATTGCTGAGTGTCCGCGTTTTGCTAGAGCTCGGATATGACCAAATTCGCGAAACTTCTTTTCTATTTTACTAGCAGTTAGTTGACTATGCTGTTATTTGTTTTTTTCTGGGCACTTATAGTTAAATAATTGACTAACTTCTTCTGGGCGCCGTGTTCTAGTATCATATCCGATCATAATTAATATTTTAATCGTTCTCTAGTAGATCTATCAGACAAAACGAGATATTACATTGTTGTGTATATCTTGGTTCGAACAAATAATAATAACGCCAAGCTTCTATTAATAAACATGAAGGCACCAGCACAGCTAACGCACACACCCATGCGCGCGCATACTTGCACACACACCAACACTAACATGTTTACACACATTCTCACATACACCCACTCATGCATGCACTTGTACCTAGCTATATAGTTATATTTATAGTACATATTATTCTATTATTATTATTTTATTTAAATTTAGTTTATAGTGAAATATGTAATTAGGGGTTTACCTTGTTTATTTCAGGTGCATAAATAAATAAATAAACGTGAGGCAACAACATATTAGATTACCATGTTGGCAATTGAAGGGAGTGTTAGAATATGGAATAAAAATCGGGATTGCTAATTTAAACCGATGAAGCCACCACTTTTAAACGCTTCACCCTATATATTCGAATAGTATGTCAAAAATTGCGAAATTTAAAAACGAAATTGACCAGTAATCGACAGTTATCCACAAATCAATATTTTCTTCCTTATTTTTGGCTCTTTCAGTATATGAACTTGAACAACACGCTCATTGTTATCTTTTAAAGGGAATTCATTCCTTGAAACACTGTTTAATAAGCAGATAATTTATTTGATTATCAGAAGCTATCGTCACAGATTGTCTATCGTTGTGCTGGGTCGGTACAAAAGTAGCCTTTCTGCTAAAAAATCATTGGGCAAGTTCAGCAATTTGCAATTTATAAACGCAGTAAGGTTTTTACTATGTATTACATTTGGATAACGTACACAGGAACGTTATCCACGTAGTGGCGCTGAACAATATTTCCAAAATAAAACTATACATACTGTAACAATGACGCCGAATAATCTAGAATTAAAAGAGATAAAGTTACTTAACAAACAGTGGATTTATTGACAGTTACAAGGTTTTCAGTCCTGGAACTGGTTAGACGCGTACCATCATTGTTTCCTATTCTGAACTAACCTACACATTTCCCTGAAATTTGCACAGTCTGCATCTATCACTATCTGATCTAGGTCTACATCTATCTCCTTATTCCTAGCTCTGCTTGTAATATATCCCGTACTATTTCCCAAAAATGCCTTAGAACGTATTCTGCCCTTCTATTTATCTTATTATTTCCACAGATATCTTTATTTCCTACTATTTCTATAACGTAACTGTTATAAACTTCGCCTCCCTCATACAACTGAAGCACAATATTCCAAAAGGCTGCTACTATTTTTCTGTCTGCTTTTTCTACTGCCCGTATTTCATATGCATACTGTGTTGTGCTTCACACATATGCTTTCAACAATTTTCTTCTTGTTTCTATGTTTGTTGTCTTTGATCATAGGCGCTGTTCTTTCTTGTTAGATGCAGTTCAGTCTTCTTCTATTGTTTTACAATTATATACCATATTTCTCCGACATTCAGTGGTTGTGAAGGGGGGTAAGCAGGCTGTGGCTGCCAAGTTCCCCCAGCACTTGAACATTTGCCGATTTAATATTTTTCCAATATATCCTTTCGCACAATCAACATTAGTTGCAGATATTTCACAACCAACACCTGTAGTTGTTTATAATAATCAACAGGTTTATGTGCTCTTAATTTTTCGTCATTAGGTTTTCCGTCCCGAAACTGGTCGGACGCGTACCTCTACTTATTTATATTCTGAGCTAGCCTACACTGTTCCTTGAAATTCTCACACAACCTATATACAGCTCGGTTCCCTTCTACTGTTTTCTAATTATATGCCCTATTTCACCGAGATTCAGTGGTATGTGAAAGGGGGGCGGCTTCGTGGCGTAGTTGGTATGCGTGTGACTACTATGCCCAAGGTCCCGGGTTCAAATCCCGACATGGTCCGCATGAAAAATGTTAGGCGAGCATTTTTCACAAAAATATGCCTTCGTTCGGATGAGAGGTAAAATGGAAGTCCCGTGTGTGAGTGTTGTCATGCACGTTAAAGATCCCTACCTTGCTTGGAACAGCAAGGGTTCGGCAAAATTCCAAATTTTCCAGGTAAAAAACCTCGCTTCCTGGCCAATGTAGTACCTTCGGGTGGAGCATTGGAATACCAAATGTGAGGTTTGTGAAAGGGGTTAAGCAGCCTGTGGCTGCTAAGATCCCGCAACACTTAGACATTTGCCGAATTAATAGTTTTCCAGTAAATCCTTTCACACAATTAACATTATTCGAGAATATTGCACTAACAATACCTGTGGTTGCTTATAATAATCATCATGTTTAAGTACAGTTATTTTTTTCGTCATTAGTTTTTCCATCTTGGGACTAGTTGGTCGCGTACCTCCATTGATTTCTATTCTGAGCTAGCTTACACATTTTGTTGAAATTCCTACAGCTTACATCTTTCACTATCTTTGTGCAATAGCCTAACCTAGGTCTACCTCTACGTTTCTCTGCTTTTATTATATTCGGTACTATTCCCTCATGCCGCAGTATGTGGCATATCATTCTATCTCTCTTATTTTTTACCGTTTTACACATATTTCTTTTTTCCCCTACCATTTCTAGTACCTCTTTGTTCATAACTTTGTCCGTCCATGACATCTTCATCATACGTCTGTAGCACAACATTTTAAAAGCTTTCTACCTTTTTCTTGAGCGCTTCTCCTACTGTACAGCCTACACAGCCGTACAGTGCTGTGCTCCACACATATATTTTAAGCAATCTTTTCCTTGTTTCTATGTTTGTTGTCTTTGAACACAGTCGTTGCATTTTCTTGTTAAATGTAGCACGACCTTGTGCTAATCTTTGTTTTATATCTTTTGCGCTTTTCCCATATTGCGTTATTTGGCTTCCTAGGTGGCAGAAATCCTTAACTTTTTGTAAATTCTCGTTACCTATTTGTATTCTTGTTTTTGATTTATTTTCTTCTCCTTTGCATATTAGTAATTTAGTTTTATTTTTGTTAATTTCATACCGTATCTGTCTGTTAGAGCTGTTTCCACTTCATTAAGAGCAACTTCTAACTCTCCCTTGCTAGATGCTAATACCGCAAATCTAAGCATATCTATCTTTTGTCTTTGCATAGTAATTCCAAATGTCTTCCTGCATTTGACAGTATCCATTGCCTCTTCAATGTACAAGTTAAAAATTAATGGGGATAGGGCACATCCGTGTTTCACCCCTTTCCTAATATTTACTTCTCTACGTTGCTGCTCTAATTCTATTACTGCTGTTTGCTTTTTGTATAAGCTATGTACTATCCGTCTATCCCTATAACTCATTCCAATCTTTTTTGGGTATTTCGAACATTTTATTCCATTTTACATTGTCGAATGCGTTTCCAGATTTACAAACCCTATATATACGCTTTCCCCTTTTTCTATTATTTTCCCCATTATCACTCTCAGAGCTAAAATAGCCTCCCGTGTTCCTCTGTTTCGCCTGAACCCAAATTAATCTTCTCCTGGTATTTCTTCAGCTCGTTTTTACATGTCTTTGTACAATTCTAGTTAATATTTTTGACACGTGTGCTGTCAAACTTATTGTTCGAAAATTTTCACATGTATCCGCGCTTTTCCTCTTTTAGTATAGTTACTATGATGTTACATTTGAAATCTTTGGGTATCTCGCCTGTCTCATACATATAGCTTGCAATTTGGAAGAGACGTTCTGTTACTGCTTGTCTAGCAGCTTTTAGAGATGCTGCTTGCACCTTATCTGTACCCGGCGCCTTACCATTCTTCACACCCTTTAATGCTAATTCAAACTCATCTCTAAGTTTAGGATATCCAAATCATCATTTTTAATGTTTGATTCCTGTTCTAATGCTGTTTGTTCCTCTCCTGCATATAAATTCCTACATATCCTTGCCATCTACCCACTTTCTTTACATTTTCTATAATGACGTTTCCTCCCGCGTCCCTTATATTTTTGCTATATGGTTATGTATTCTTAAAATCATTCTAATTAGTTTGTATGCTTCATCTGTCTTTCCTATTTTCATCTTAGTGTACTTCTTTGCACTTTCCATCAATCCGTTGTTCTTTAGCTTTTCTGCATTTTCGAATAATTTCAAATTTTATGGCTTTGTATCTTTGTTTTCCTGTTACATCTGATCTATTTTTATAGTTTCGTCTTCTATTAAATTCAGGATATCCTTTGTTATCTATGTATTCTTATATTCGTTTTGTGTATACCCCAGAATATCTCTGGCCACCATGTATAAGCTGGATTTAATGTTATTCCATTCTGTTTCTACTTCCTTAGAATATAAAATATGCTTCTGGGTAGCTTCTACAGTCTTTTACTTGATTCCTAAACCGTTGTTTAACCAGAATGTAATGTATTTGATATCTTCCTATGTCCCCTGGCAATTTCCACGTTTATCGTCTTTCGAGCATGATGTTGAAATAATGTGTTTGTGATGATTAAATTGTTTTGGCCGCAAAATTCTACCAGCCTATTTCCCCTGTCGTTTCTCGTGCCTAAACCAAATAAACCTACTAGCGCTTCTTCCCTACCCTCACCTACCACTTCGTTAAAATCCTCCGTAATTATTAAATTTTCATGTCCTTTTATATATCTTAGTATGTCTTCTATATCTTTGTAGAACGCTTCTACCTCATCCTCACTGTAGCTAGAGGTGGGCATGCATACTTGTATTATTACTGTGTTTACGGGTTTAAATTCTAATCTAACCATCAGTACTCTTTCGTTCTTTTGTAAGTAATTTTCTACACAGTGGCCTATCCTTTTTTTCGCTTAACTATCCCCACATCCGAATTTCCTTCCTCTGCTCCTGTATGAATTGCCCTGAAGTCTCCACTCCAGAAATCTCCCGCCTCTGGCCACCGAACTTCGCTGATCCCTACTATGTCTAGTGATAACGTATTCATTTCGATTTTTAGGTTCTCTAGCTAACCTGCTTGCTTCATACTTCTAGCATTCCACGCTTCGACTCGACTCGCATCATGTTCCCGACTATTATTCTGTGCTTTCCGATCGCATCCTCCAATGTAGTCCCCTCCCGGAGATTCGAATGGCAGACTATTTTAACTGTGGTGATTTCCCGTTGCCTTCAACATCGCAGTATGTGTGTGTCTTTAGACTGCCATACCATACCAATCTAAATACCGAAAGAACCGCTATTTTTTTCGGGGACCTGTCTTAGTCTGGTTCCTCACTAACGACCCTACTACTTTGGTTGAACCTGTAGTTTGGCTATTTAGCTCATTAGAACACGCAAGCCATTCCACCATCGGCAAGGTGCAGGTCCATTCAGAACGGACAAGGATAATATACAATGTATAATGTGAAAACTTTAAAATATGATATATAAACCGTACCACCCGAAAGTAACGTACTCTGAACGTTAAATAACAAGTAATATGAACTAAATTGTTATTCAAGTCGTCGAAATAAATACGTTCAGTATCTATATAAATTAATATAGCAGTTAATGCTTGGATAGATAGATTATGCAGTCAATTTAGTAATGAATACAGTGTAGTCGTCGTGTCAAGAAGAAATTTAGTATTAGTAAACATCGTCATAATTATCATCAGTGATTTTTGTAACAATATTTCAGTACATTAAGAATTCTCTGTAATTACTTGTGAATAATTGACCTTGTACTGGACCAAATAAAGAATTGTAAATTAAAGTTAGTTACAGTACTAAAGTCAGAACGATTTCAGAAATTACTCATCCATGTTTATAGCTTTATAATTATAAGGCCACGTTATCCAAACACCGTTCATCCTTGATAATACACCTTATAAGTTTGCTGTCGTATAGCCGGTACAGTACCAATAAAAAATGAAAAAGGATTTCCAGCCCAATTATTATGCCATAATTATTTTTGCCGACGTGATGTACATGAATGAATTATAGTCACCGGTTATGTGCTTCTTAGCTGTTGTCTACTTATAGATTTAGCATTCGTCACGAAATTCTCTGTAATTACGATGCATAATAGCTACACAGAAGCAGGAGAGGCCATATTTTATCGCAATTATCCTTTTTAAAATTGCCAATGTGTTCAGATATACGCATTGAATTCTAATTGATTATAGATTATTTATTCAACGTATGGAAAGTACTGCCAAGGGAATTTCTGATTATATTGTAGTGTTGACTAAAGAATAAATTGATTCTAGTGTCGCTGAAATAAATGCAATTGCATTTCAGAAATTTCCAATTGGAATTTAATTGAAATTTGTGCGACAGTTACATTTGTTCTGGGGCTCCCTTTACAGTAACAAATATGTATGCTTTGGCAATATTGCCTCAATTTTATGGGTAATTGAAATGTATTGAATAAAAGGCGTAATTGTCTAATATTGCCGCTACGATTAAGCTGCAAGCAGGTTCAGATTTATTAAGAGTTAAGTGAACCCGGCTAAAATTTAATTAACGAACAGTAATTAGGAACAAAAGCGCTTTGAAAAATCATTTATATATACCCAACCTCTAAGCTATTTTCGCATTTCTGTAATATTTAACGCAAAGTTACTAAGTTTTGCCTAACACGGGTTTTCAGAAATGTATACAAAATTTAGGTTGTAGCATTTAAGGAAATGGTGATTCCTGATGTGTTATTTAACTGTTACCGGATGGGCTGTTTTTTAATGCAACTTCTTCTTACAATTTTGGGATCTATACCTCTGTACAAGTAATACCAAATGTCATATCATGTCAGTGAAAACTAGATTCAGCTATATTACAAAATTTGTGATGGATAAAATTAGCGTTACCTTATAAGTTTTCATTTGCCATTTAAGGGGCGGGGACCCAGTAACAATATAAGGGTGCGTCGGCTAACTGAAGTGGTGCATCAATGAGTTCCTATATAAAAAATTATAAATGAAAATGTAAAAATTTGAAATAAAAACAATAAAGAAATAAAAATGACTGAAATACAACAACTACGTTACATTAATCAATTACACTGAAAGACCTTTTCACTTTGTCATATTTGAGGGACGCCAAACCGTTTCTCACAGCAATCCTGTTCGATATTGCTCCTACGCGAAAGACTGTTATTCCGCATTTCACCTTTGTTTCGGTTTCCTATACTCTTCCCATGATACGGAACCTTAAAAGCGCTTATTAAATTTTGGTCCAATTAAATAAAATTGAAAAATAAAATGCCTTTCGAGTATAATTCCATCACTGGGGTGGCTGGACATGCTTTACAGATATGCCTGTTTACACAGTTTTTGAAATAAATTTAAATTAAATTCAACCTAAACTTAAGCTCTACTAACATTAAATAATTTCAATAAAAATACAAATATATTTTCCTGAAAAATGAACCTAAATTTCTTAACCTCATTCTGGCAACGTATTGCTAAAAGAAATCCTTTAATAGTTCAAAATGATACCATTATGCTTAAATTTAGTCAACACCCTTCCGTTGCAAGTAATCGTTCAACAAAATAATCACTTTTATGTTCCATTAATTTCCAATGTAATGAATACCATTCATTTATATTTCCGATACACACGTACAAGATTACTAAGTATAAACATACAGCTTATAATTGCCTACGGTTTAATTCATCTGTAAAAGAATTAAGAATATCCAGATAACACGTTTTCCAATTTTTTGATATTTTCATGTAAACATCTCTCTTGGCCCAACACCACAGAAATATCAAATTAATGGAGGAGTGAATTCTTCAGGTTCTAACCCCTTTCACCGATCATAGCGTCGATAAAAATGTGAATGAGAAATACCTTGCTCGTGCAAGTGTAAGTTCAAAAATTAGTCACATGCCGCGTTTATTATCCATGCGAGAACAACTGTATCTATTTTTTCTTGAAGCAGTGTTTACCGCCTTATTACGTGCCCGAATGGCTACTATTCGATCATTTTAATTACCGGCCTGCGAATAATCAATTCATTTTTTCCGTTGGATGCAATTTTTGTCATTTAATTTCCCCTTTTTATTAAGTTGAGTCGGGGATTTTGTCATAATACAATTTTCCTATTGAGTTTATGGAATGAATCCCTAGAAAGTACTTGTGGTATCATGTGATTTACTTAGGTTAACGTTCCGTGTTTCCTTCTGTATTTAGCAATATAAAATTATAACATATTTTATGATGATGTTTGGTGTGTTATCTAAATCTGCGGATTTCGCTAACTTATCGGCTCTTTCTTTGTATTTAACAACGTTGTAATAGCTTTGTTTTTACCTTGGCTGTTATATTATAAGCTACATCTGTAATTATTTTGGTGTACTATTTATTAAATGAAATTATTTTTAAAATAAATCGTGTTTAGAAACTTTTTTCATTTTTTTGTGGAAAATGCATAACATTGGAATCTGTTTCCTTGTTTGTGGTTTTAAAATAATCTATAAACTTGAGTTTCATCGTAATATGTATTTTAACATTAATAATATTCAGATTTCGTGGTTTGACTTTATCGCATGACATCCTGCATTCATTGTATTTTTATTACATTGTATGATTTATGAAATCTTGATTTCAGTGGTTGTTATTGTCGCGACATTTATCTTATTTAATGACTAATGCGCTATTTTAATATTGTTAAATTATGCTAATTTATTTTAAGAAAATGTATTTTTATTGCTTTAGTTATACTAACTGGCGTAATTTGAAATTGTTTTTCCGAAAACTAAAAGCTTAAAATACCATGCTACTAAAATATAGGGTAAGAACAACTAAAAGAGTACTATAAATAAGTAATAGAAATAGTATTTGATGTTGTTCGGACTTTAACAAGACAAGGATTAGCCGTTAGAGAAAACGATAACGGTATTTTTGTCATATGGTGAATTTATTAGCTAGGCATTCCCCAATTATGACCAAGTGGTTAATAGAAACTGATGAACAACTGCATCAAGTTACTTATTTGGGGCTGCGTTCTCAAAACGAATTTATTAACTTACTTGATACGAAAACACGTAATATGTTGATCAGAGAAATTAAAAATGCTGAAATATACTCCGCAATTGCAGATACAACATCTGATTTATTGTTATATAAGCGAGAAAAATGGTAAACATGTACCAAATGAACGTCGTTTAAAATCGGACGTTGTTCTTACTAAAAACAGAGGATTTTACAGAAAAATTTTTGGAGTATTGAATTCACTTGGATTACCAGTAGATAAAATTGTTTTCCGAAGTAATGACTTTGCAAGTAACATGTCCGGTAAATATAACGGTATACAACAATAAATACCGTAAATGTATCAGAGGAATATTCCGTATATAAGCCCACAGATTTAATATTTTTATGGAATCAGTCTGCAATGCAAGTTCATTAATAAAAGAATTTTATGATACACTGGAGAGTTTAAATGTATTTTTTTAAAAGTACATCAAGACCTCAAAGTTAACAGAAGTGTCTTAAAGGTGTCGAAAATTCGTTACAGTTAAAAAATTCATCCAAAACGCGGCGGATAGCACGGACAGAATCTATCAAAGCGGTTTTAGTTGGCTATAAGAATGTGGTACATGTTTTAGAGAATATGAAGTCTTCAAAAGCTTTTGATTCTAATATCAAATGCTCTGTAATGACATTGTATAAAAATGTTTGATTTTGATTTTATTTGTACTTTATATTTGTTTTAAAATGTCATGTCTAAAGAATAAAATATTACGGAGTTACTGGAAGCAGAAAAATTGAATATAATTGACGTCATGCAATCAATTGAAAGTACAGTAAAATCCTTTCAAGAATTAAACGACGAAAAACAAATTGACACATAAGTGGAAAGTGCTGCATCCTTTTCAAGAAAATGTAATGTGGAGCCTGAAAATGATTTCAATAAACTTCATCGAACACATCGACGCATACCAAAGAAGATAGACGAAAATTCTGAGACTCCTGCCGAGACTGATTTTTCTCAATTTTGCCGCAGAGAATTTAAAACGCTTTGGTCGTTTTTACATCGACTGTGAACAATCATCTTCAAAGCATGGTTCCATTATTAGGACCTTTTTAATTATAGCAAAAACATAAGGCGCAGGAGGAGACATCGTTATAGAAAATGTAGAGAAAGTAGATAGATGGCAAGAATATATAGGGAATTTATGTGCAGGATAGGAACTAGAAGCACTAGAATAGGAAACGAACATTGAAAAGGATCACTATAGATATCCTTTACTTAGAGACCAGTTTGAACTAGCATTAAAGGGCCTGAAAAATAATAACGCGTCGGGTACAGATAATGTGCAAGCAGAATCCCTAAAAGTTGCTGGACAAGCAATAACAGAACGTTTTCGTACAACTTGTCAGCTATATATTGATGTGATAAGGAGGTAACGAGAGGTATTGGAAACCCAAATTCTATCAATAAAACCCACCCAACGAGAACGAAATGGCAAAAAACTGGAATTTCCGAATATTTAATTGCTCTACTCTGTATAAATATAAGAGTACTTCTTTGCCATTAAAAACAAAGCCCATATTAACTATGTGATTAAATTTCCGTGTGATACACTTATGGCAGACTGTCAAAGAATCATAAAACGGATATAAACTTAAAAGCCCAAATTTTAAATTAATTTATTTCAATCGTTGATAATTACTTAGTAAAACGCGTTTCATTTTAAGATAGGTACATAGTTATTGAAAACGTATTTCGTTGAATTTTAATTAATTCATTTTTATTAAAAATACCTTAGAAAGGTGTTTTGAAATCTGTACTTTATTAGAATGCAAATCAATCATTAGGAAAGCAATTGCGAGCTTTAATGAATTAATACAAATCATTAAGATATAAATACAAAGCCATTTATATTATTACCATAAAAATATTTGCTTCATTCCCCGTAAATGGCATAGAATAGTTCCAGTTTAACGCATTTTCATTTAAAACTAGATTATATTCATAACTGTTAACGATACCTTAAAACTCTATTAAAATACTAACTTTATTAGTATGCAAATCAATTTATTAAGAATGCAAAGCGGCGTATATTTTCCGTGTAGATTGAAAAGAAGTCGTATGCACTTTCAAAACATACTAGATTGACTTCCGTGTGTAGGTCGTTTGACTTCATTGTAAGAGTTTTCAAATAGAACCATGTTCTGGAATTTTCGGGTACTTTAGTAATAGACAAATACGTCATCAATTACTAAGAAATGTTTTTAAAAACCATTAAATAGCCAATTATGAATAAACTCCCTGCAATATTCGAGGAACTCGCTCGAACATTAAAATGCAATAAAAGATTAGATAAGCGAGATTTATTACTCTATGTATTACAATAATATAGAATGAGACGTGACCATTAACCTCGTGCATTAGACAAGGATAAACGGCACGTTTTACAATAAACATAAATCACGACAATTGATACTATTCGGATCATTAAAATTCGAAAACAGCATAAATTCTTACATTAGCCGTGACTAATTTTCCAGGTTAATCCTGAAAAATCTCGAGAATGATGTATAGAGATAATTTTAGTATATAAACGGGAACTTAATTAGAAGGATTCATTCGCGCTTTATTCTTTTCTAGACCAAGCAATATGTATCGTTGAGTAAAGATTCGTTCAATTTCCGAGATAGACCATGCAGAGTTGCAATGAAACGTTAGTTTGAAATATAGAAGCCCTCAACACAATTAATTGATGAAACATGATTGTTTTGTAAAATACAATGAAGATTGAACGTTCTTCGATACAAGAGCTACTATGAAGTTAACTAACAATGCAATTCTTTGATATATATTTCTAAATAGGTAATATATTAATAGTGACTTATTGGTATTCAATTTTATAGTGTTTTCTACAAGGTTTGGTCAGTAATACTACTTGATCTTTTTATTAGTAAGAACTTAAAATAACAGGCTCTTTTGTAGTCTTATTTTAAGGTAGTTATAAAGTAGCTCTAATTGTGTGGTTTGATAACATATTTTTATTTTATTAAGTAATTTTATATGATATTTCTTTTGCAAAAATATTTCATTAGCGTTTATATGTTATTTCTTTTGAGATGGCAAGCTAGTAAGAGCACGCCTCTTATGTACTTTCTTTGCTCTAACTAGATTGTTTTATTACAAGTGGTACGCATCCCCTTTTTGATAACCGTGTTCACACAGCAAATATGATATAGTTCTCTGAGGGTTTTCAAGTTCTCCCTTAAAGTAGGTTTTGTTGTTTATGAGCCTAGGACTTGGGGGAGGTCTATTTAGTGTTATTCTAATTTTAGTGTCTATAGAGTGTGGTATAAAGTGATTTTGAAGATCCATGACCATCTTTCATTGCCTTACTTAGGAATAGACCCCTAGCTGCGTCGAAAGACTGCCTTTCCTTTAATTACTTTTTTTTGGAAAAAGGTTTGGTTGTTAGTCACTCTCCCACCCCAGAGAGGGACAACAAACAATTGTTTAAGGTATAGGGATAGACAGATAGTACATAAATTATACAAAAAATAAACAGCGGTAATAGAATTAGAAGGGCAGCGCCGTGGCGTAGTTGTTATGCGTGTGACTACTATGTCCTAGGTCCTGGGTTCGAATCCCGATACGGTCCGCTTAAAAAATGTTATGCGAGCAGTTGTTTCAAAAATTCGCCCTCGTTCGGATGAGAGGTAAAATGGAAGTCCCGTGGATGGGTGTTGTTACGCACGTTAGAGATCCCTACCTTGCTTGGAACAGCAAGGGTCCGGAAAAATTTAAAATATTTTAGGTAAAAAACAACTCGTTTCCTGGCCAATGTAGTATTTTTAGGCGGAGCATTGAAAGATGAAATGTAGTGGTAATTGTATTAGAGCAGGAACGTAGAGAAGTAAATATTAGGATGCGGGGTAAGGCAGGAATGTGCGCTATGCTCATTAATATTTAGCTTGTACCTCAAAGAAGCAATGAATACCGTCAAATTGCAGAAAAACATTTGAAATTATTATGCAGCGACAAATGATTAATATGCTGTAGCAATTCGTTAGAGTGTATCCACTCCGTATAAAAGAAAAAAAATTATAAAATTGCTAAAAAATATTTATTTGCAAATATAAATAAATATAAATATATAATAAATATAAATAATAAATTTTTAGTCTCATACGCAAAACATTAAACAATTCGTTATTTCCTTTTAATCCTATCGCAAATCTAAATTCCACATTTTATTGCAATAATAATATTAAAATACTTCAGATGTTTAAAACCTTGCTATGAACGCCAAGGTAATTGTTTTAAATAGCATGTTTATTACTAGGAATTGAAACTAAATAAGTTATTGTTCACAATTGTGTCAAGGGTCCAAGTTGTTTCATAAGCACAGCGCGTGGCGTCTGTTTTGATTAGCATAAAATTTTGAGTAGATATGATTTTCCAGTCGAAATTGTCTTTATAAACCGTTTTAATAAAGTGATCACTTCCATTTTTATGCTTCGAGTAAGTCGGAATGGAAGTTGTTGATGGTAAAAATTAGTGATGAAGAGTAAGACAGTGCATTAATCTATATTCTTTTAGCGCAAAGATTCTAAAGGTAATAATACCGCATTTTTCTTAAAAGGAGTTGATCTGGAATCCTTAGTTTGTTACCTGAAAATGGCCAGCGGGTGAATATTTATATCCTGGAGCTTATTTAAATACGGTATAAGATTAGTTCCTTAGGAGAAACCGTCTGTGACCTGATGTTAAGGGCGAGTTATTTATTTTTGTCGAATTCGTAACCGAATTTGTAAAAGAAAATCGGTTGCGTTAAAGCACTCCTTTTAAGCATGAAAGGCTAACCCACAAGTCATAAAAGCCCATCGTTTCAGTCCACAGGAGCCGCTTTGTAAAAAACCGTAATTGCATTTAAAATTATCAATTTTTCGTAACGTCTGATATTTTGTAAAAGAAAATCACTTAAGTAAACCATTCTTTAATTTTTGTAACAATTCAAGTTCTATCACTTACAAGAAGCATAACTGAAGTTATGTTGAATGTTTTATATGTAACAAATTAAGATTTCTATAAAAATCACTAGAAATTACAGTTTTATAAACTAAAATTTTTATTTAAACATGTTAATGTCTGTCAGATCTGACACCCTCTGATTAAAGAAATGAGTGTGTAATTGTTATTCAAGTACTTGACGCTAAACTAAAAATTTGTAATATAATTTAATTGTTTAATTTGAATGTTATAAAGTTTTTTGATTAAATTATTCATTTCTCGATACGTGCTATCATGCTAGTAATTTTCTCGTGTAGAGGTATATATATGTTAAGAATATTTCTTTAGGAAGACATCTGATTGATTAAGGTAAGATTTCCCATGTTTTATGTTTGTCCAAGAATTTAAATAGAATATTTTAAAATTGACAACCATGAAACGGTTTTTCTATATCTGCCTGTTGGGGTTCTGTGTCCCTTATATGGAATTAGGTATACTGAATAGGTACCGGCGTAGCGCCTTGTGAATGATACAAAACACAGAATAGAACTTACCCGTTATTGTTTCAAAAAGATCCTTAAATGCTCTAGCAGAAGTTGTTGTGGCCTTAGTCCCAACAACTGCGTTCGGGATAATCTTCTGCTTCAATAATGGCTGGTACGCGTTAATGTATCTTTCACAAGCAAATACAAAACACAAGCAAAAAAATATATAAATAAAACTTTTAGGAAATTAATGAATTAAAGTCTGGAACCGTTGCTTGTATAAATTGATGATTTTGATTAATCATTGAGCGAAAGATATCTATCTAGATTATAATTATATACAACTGGAACATGTCAAAACAGATAGGTAATTTGATTTTAACTATAAATACTAAAACTAATATAAATTGCTTCGAGACGCAACACTGTTCTTCTAAATTGATTAAAACTTATAAGTACAGAGGCGTCTATCTTAAAACTACATTCAGCACCGGCCCATCTATATTTCTCTTTGCGATAATAGTCAACTTAACCGTTGGCCTACAGTTTTTAGCCTTTCCATCTTCAATGTATAAAACTTTAATTTTCTAAAGTAAAATACTTGTTTCAATTAGCGTCGTAACGCTAGGCTCGACATTTCTTAAGCACGTATTATTAAACTGCAACAATGTTCAAATTCTCAGATGTTATAGAGGTATTAGCATCGAGCGAGGGAGAGTTAGAATCAGCTTTTAATTAAATGGAAGCAGTACTAACTATGTAAAGAAGGGAAAAAATAAGTAAAAAACCGGAATACAAATAGGAAATCAGAAGTTATAGGATATTAAGGATTTCCGCTACCTAGGAACCAAATAACTAAGGATGGAAAATGTGGAAAAGTCATCAAACAAAGATTAGCACATGATCGTGCTACATTTAACAAAAAAGCAACTACTATGTTCCAAGACAACAAACATGTAAACAAGGAAAAGACTGCTGGTAGCATATTGTGGAGCATAGCGCTGTACGGCCCTGATAAAGGATAAAATCGTTGAAATGTGGTGCTAAAGACATATGATGAAGATCTCATGGACAGACAAAGTTAAGAACGAAGAGGTATTCGAAATGGTAGGGGAAGAAAGCAATATGAGGAAAACAGTAAAAAATAGGAGAGATAGGATGATACGACACCTACAGAGGCACGAGGGAATAGTGCGGAATATATTAGAAGAAGCATCGAAGGGAAAAAAGAGATGTAGAGGGAGACTTAGATTATACTATTGCACTCAGATAATGAAAGATGCGGGATGTGGGAATTTCAGGAAAATGTGTAGGTTAGCTCAGAATAGTAAACAAAGTAGGTTCGCTTCCAACCAGTTCTAAGACTGTAGACCCAATGATGAATGGTGATGAATAAAAAGTTGTTGCTGCTAGAAGCGTATTTACATTTCCATTGTTATGTAATTATAACAAATTTTTATTCTAGGTTATGTTGACATACAAATGAAGCAAAGTTAGGAACAATTATGGCGTTTACAGTGCAATTTCAAGTGGATTGATGCACTTGTTTGTTTATATTTTTCAGTTTCAAGTTGCTTCACTCATATCGACTTGCTAATTTTAAGGATTTACTTGAACTGTTCGGGCCGCTTGAATCATAATTTTGTGTGTTTATGTCAAAGTTTGAAAGTGGTTTACACAATTCGCTTGAATCGTCAATTTAAACGTAGTCAATTAATATGTATTTTGTCCCAAAATAAATATTCCTTTTTCTTTATTTTATAAAATTGAGGTGGTTCCAGACTCGAAGACAATGAGTGGGGTAGAGAGAGAGGGTCAGTCGGGGAATGGACGTGTGGGAGGGTAAATGCTAAAGAGCTCCGTCCAGGCATCGTTAGTTAATAGAATAGCATATTAATTGTTTTTTTGATAAATGGTGCGACCACAACACGATCCTGTGTTGTAGGTACTTTGTGTTTTTATACGCGTTGATATTTTAGTGTAGAAGCTTGTTTTTATACACGTTATATGGTTTATAGCATTTGTATTCGAATTCTGTTTTTATTTACACGTACCACTGATAAAGAGACCACCTGAGATTCAATTACAGCAACAGTTCTAACCTCTTCATATGGCGCCCAACGTGAGGCTGTGGGTTGGCCGTGTGATTAAATTCGTAATAATTTATTCTACAAAAACAAAATAACATAACCAACCGAATAAAATAGCGTTACCGATTGTATAATGGACTATAGTGTTGGCATAACCGCTTCATGAAGATACGTTTACTAGGCGAGAAAGTGCTCAAAACTTATTTCCTGCAGCTGCACTTCAAGCTGATAACCTGTTGTAGCGAATACTACACGTTTGGTGAGATCGTTTATTTTCTTATAGCCCACATGGCAAAGATAGTGGTATTTGGCGTTTATTTTGAAGTAGAATATTAGAGCTTGTCAAGGTGCAATGCGCTATTTGATATGATGATATTGGTACCTGACGTTATTGAATATTCGAAGATACAATCGATGCAATAACTTGTTGGTCAATGAAAATTTTTTATTGATTAGTAATTGTTATCATTAATTAACGCTGCGATTAGCAATTTGTATAAACAGTTTGCCATAAAATTAAGAGTTCAATTAGGATAATAAATGTTTGAAAATGTCGAAAGGTAAAGGTAAAAAAAAGAATGATACAAACCGCCGATTTAGGAAACATGATTTTAAAGTTAACTACGGGTATGGCAGAACTTCGCGATACTGTCAGCAACTTAGCATCTAATGTCGATTATTTAAACATTGCACAGTCAAAAATTAAAACTAATAATATAATTATTTCTGAAACAAAGAATTTAATTCCGCCGTCGAGTGGTTCGTTTCCGAGCGGCTCGCCAAAGCTCAATGATAAAAGCTATTTGTCAAATTGGAGGGAATCGGGAGGTAATAATTTAAGTTTTTACCCCAATTCAAAGATTCTCCCAATGGGGTTTTTGAAAAAATTAAATAAAACACTAGAGGTGGCCGGAGTGCCTGAGCAACACAAGAAGGGTATGACATTAAATAGTTTTCGGGTACAGCGGCAGAATGGGCGTTGATTAAAGAGGATAGTTTAGAAACTTTTGATGATTTTAGGGGAGCATTTCAAGAAAGGTTCTGGAATTTAGAAAAACAGAGGGATTTGTTCATGGAACTTAACTGCGGTTGTTATCAGTCCGGTAGTAGGACCGTGTATTTTTTTAATTTGGTGCATCAAGCGGGATTCTTAACCGAAAACATATCTGACGATAAATTAATAACTATGCTTTCCAAGCATTTTCCAGTAGACGTTCAACGTGGAATAATTACAAATGGGTTCCACACGTCGGACGCAGTAGAGGAATTTTTACAAAGAATCGACGGCACTTATTGGGGGGGTTAACACCGCCGACGCGAGACATTAATCCGCGTCGAGATAAATATAACGCCGGTCGCGACAAATCAAACAGGCAGCCAACATTCAAAAACCAAAATAATGCGAACAATCAAAATAGTGACTCGCCTAATTTGAACGTAAATTATATAACTTCTTTTGATAAGGATATGGAAAACATTTTAACGGATTCTGAAAGCGAATCAGAAAATCGTGAAATAATGGCGCCAACAGTGTCAATGTTGGTAGGAACGGAAAGAGTGGAGGCATTAGTGAATAGTAGCTCGGACGTGTGTGTCGTGTCCGAGACTTTTTATAATAAGCTGGCAGGGAAAGGAGTGAAGATTCTTATCCTACCGGTTACCAATGTATCGATAGCCGTGGCTGTGGGGGTAGAACGCAACGCGTTAAATCCCAGGTAAGTTTGCCTGTTAGAGCAGGAGACGTAGAAATGGACGTTGTGTGTTTAGTTATACCTGGTTTAAATTGCGACATGTTACTAGGGTCGAATTGGATGTTTAAATGTCAGGTAGTAGTAAATTTTAAGGAGGAACTCTTGCAGTTTTGGCATGAAGGTTATACCCATACCTTAAATATTAAACCTAAAATCAGCAACGCTAATTTGAGTATAAATCGCTGTGAATTCATTACAATGCCGTCGGGTGGGATGAAAGGGGCAATAAAAGAAATGCCTGAAGCTCGCCATAACTATAGCGAAGATGAATTTTCAGGGGTTGCGGAAGGAGCCGTAGCAAATACAAACTACAAGAAGGATCAGGAAGGGGAAGAGTGGGTAAGGAAAAATGTGAAGATTTGGGGGGTAGAAGCAGTTAACGGGGGTATCTCGAAGAAATCAGTTAAAGCAGGGAATGGTTTTGTGGTACACAAATGGATACTGTTTAAACGGGGAAATAATTTCTAGTCGGGATTTAAGTTATGCGTACCAAAAACCCAGGTGCGGGATCTGGTTTTGGCACATCACAATAATATGGAGCAATTTGGAAAAACCAAAACGTATTTGTATATGCGTCAGTTTTTCTACTGGCCTAGAAAGCAGAAAGATTGCATTAATCCACCTAATCCAGGGGCACTGCTGCTTCAGTTTAAAAAGGGACAGGTATTACAGATGGGAGTGGTAGACACTAATCCCATAGAGAAATATATCGATTTTCCGGCGGTCTCTACTGCGGAACCATCGCGGGAGATCATTTGGCAATTGGCCTATAAAAGGTTAAAATCCAAGGCTCAGCGTAGGGCTGACAAAATTAATGTGGGAATCTGTCCGGTTACTTTTAAGGAAGGGGATCGAGTTCTAGCTAGAACACGTTATATGTCGGCTGCGGCGGATAAATGCATCAAAAAGTTCTTGCTATTATATGAGGGGTTCTCTTATGTGTTGCGTCGGGCTGGGCTACATTCTTATATTATTGGCGACTCGCAGGGCAACGAATTGCCATGGCAGAACGTGATCAATCTTAAAACATACAAAGCTGCCACGTCTGTCGATGAGGAGCTTTAAGTTGTTCCTCTTGTTATTCTTACATCATGGTTGAATTCATGATGCCTATAATATTTTATGTTTTTTTTGTTCATTTAGATTGGTGGAGGTTATTCTATTCACAATTATTATTACACATCATTGTATTCTTGTTTCTACTGATACTTAAACCTAAATTATGTGATTTCGATTTAAGTAGGGGGGTTATGGGGTGATTCCAGACTCGAAGACAATGAGTGGGGCAGCGAGAGAGAGAGAGAGAGAGAGGGTCAGTCGGGGAATGGACGTGTGCGAGGGTAGATGCTAAAGGGCTCCGTCCGGGCATCGTTAGTTAATAGAGTACTATTAATTGTTTTTATGATAAATGGTGCGACCACAACACGATCCTGTGTTGTAGGTACTTTGTGTTTTTATACGCGTTGATATTTTAGTGTAGAAGCTTGTTTTTGTACACATTATATGGTTTATAGCATTAAATTTGTATTCGAATTCTGTTTTTATTTACACGTGCCACTGATAAAGAGCCAACCTGAGATTCAATTACAGCAACAACAGTTTCAACCTCTTCAAAATCTATATCCTCAGACTTTTTTGTTTCTTTTAGTTTCTTGAAGACATTTTCCAAACATGCAACCTTTTTCCGAAATCACCCTGTATGGCAAATTACAATAATCACCGTAAATCGATAGGAAGTAGTAGTATCATAATTTATACAACTTTAAATCTTACAAAATAGATATATAATCTAATTTCACGTACACTATCATTACAGTAGTTACGCACAGCCTATGAAGCAAGAAACATTGTAGGATGTATGTATATATAAATTGCGTTATTACAATTTACATACTATCAAATAGGTTAATGCAAGAGTGAGTAGCGGTAATCTGTGTCGGAATTTTAAGCAAGTGCCGGAAAAGGCTGTTTTAATAAATTCAACATATTCAAATTACTTATTAATGGCCCACATTCCCTACTACAGTGCGGTACTGTTTCACGCTGTGCACTTGCTTGTAAATTCCACTTTCAGAATTCCCTTGTGTACTTCAAACAGCATTGAAAAACCTTCAGAAAACGTTGACCTCTATAAAAAATGAAATAGAAATGGACCACACAGTTCTTCAAGCTTGTGGTAAGGTAATGGTCGCTTCAGTGTTGCCTACCAAGCACGTCCTCTATGGACTTGAGCGTTAGTTAAGCCGCGACCTTCGCGTTCGCGAGTTGTTCGCGGTTCGATTTTTTAAACTTAGTTTCATTCACGTGCATAGTGTGCTTCTGTTATTTGTTTGACGTTAGAATGTAACTTAAACAGGTGCTCTAAGCGTTTTATGATAGTGGAATTAGTGATTGTTTTCAGATTAGATAAAAAACATTACCGTGAAAAGGCAACTAGCAAACAAACATTTGCGGTTTCGAAAGTGGTGTGTGCAAAACTTTTAATTGGCCTCTAATTGAAGTTTGGATATTGTGGTTTTATGCTGGTAAGTCTTGAATTATTAATTCTTCAATAACTATTAAAGAATATGAAAAGTATGATAGTTGTTGAGAAAGTTAATGGACTTTCTAAATAAATAAAGTACACTTATTGTGCTGCTGCTAATGACCTTTTAGACATAAAAGATAAATTTGGAATTGTTGAATGTTCTTTAATGAATAATTTCAATTACACATACTTATCTTCAGACAAATTATCAAGCGCAGAAATAAAAATAATCAAACAAACCTGCACGATTGTGATAAATTAGGCAGCGCTCCTAATTATCACCAGCTAGTCCTATTGTTTTAAAACCTGTTAGATATCTTTCGCCAATTAAGCGTAAATGGTGAATGTTGTATTCAGTACTAATCGTGCCCTAATAAATTCTAGATTATTAAAAAACCTATTAAAATAACCGAAATTTCAACTCCCACTAATACTTGGGTAAGTCAAAATATACTATTCCGAACCTTCATTATTTTTCAAACAGAAAACAATTTTAACTAAATCATAAGGTTGTGGTACAGAATAGAAATTCGGTAAAAACAGAATCATATCAAAAATTTTTCGTTTTGAAAGAATTTAACCTTAAACGTACGATAACTATTTATTTTAAAACTCATTGCCTACCTTTATAAAGGTTTGGGTACATAATGCAAATTCAAAGAAAACAAATTTGTATCTAAACATTTTTCGTTTTGAAGGAATTCAAAAATAATTCTTAACCTTAAATATACAAACCAAATATTTATTTGGGAGTGACTACTGCATTGACCAGACAGAGCAGTAAATAGCTTGCTGCACTGACCACTACTGTCAAATCATTATTAAATTTTTATTGGTTATATGAAGGTTTTAAAAATACATTTATTTATCATACAAGCATAAAGGAAATATTCGTTTTGCACTTTTTAATAGTGAGCAATGCCAATTGTATTACTTGTTTACTTAAAATAATTCAAATTGATAAAAATATACCCTTTTGATACAGAAGTAGGAACAAAATTTAAGATCATCATCATTAGGTCTTCAGTCCTGGAACTGGTTAGACGCGTACCATCTTTGTTGTCTATTCTGACTAACCTACACATTCCCCTGAAATTTCCACAGTCTGCATCTATCACTAGCTGCGTGCAATAGTTTGATATAGGTCTATCTCTTTTTTCCTATCTCTGCTTGTAATATATCCCGCACTATTCCCTCAAAATGCCTACGAAAGTATCCTGCCCATCTATTTCTCCTTTATTTTTTTGTTTTCCACAGATATCTTTATTCCTCTACTATTTCTATAACCTCGTTGTTATTAACTTTAACTGTACATGCTATCATCCTTATACATCTGAAGCACAACATTCCAAAAGGCTTCTACCGTTTTTCTGACTGCTTCTCCTATTACCCCTATTTCATAGACGTACTGTGCTGTGCGTCACACATATGCTTTCAACAATTTTCTCCTTGTTTCTATGTTTGTTGTCTTCGAACATAGCCTCTGCTCTTTCTTGTTAGATGCAGTTCGGTACCCCTTCACTTGTTTACAAATATATACCCTATTTTCCCGATATTCAGTAGTATGTGAAGCAGCCTGCGGCTACCAAGATCCCCAACACTTGAACCGAATTAATAGTTGTCCAATATATCCTTTCGCACAATCAACATTAGTTGAAAATATTTCAAAACCAACACCTGTAGTTTATAGTAATCATCAGATTTAAGTGCAATTATTTTTTTCGTCATTAGGTTTCCACCTTGAAACTTTCTATTCTGAACTAGCCTACACCGTTTCCTGAAATTCTCACAGCCTAAATAGAGCTCTGTTCCCCTTCCGTTGTTTCCTATTTATATGCCCTATTTCACCAAGATTCAGTGGTATGTGAAGGGGGTTAAGCAACCTGTGGCTACCAAGGATCCCTCTCCCAACGCTTCGACATTTAACAAATTAATAGTTTTCCAGTAAATCCTTTCGCACAATTAACATTAGTTGAGAGTCTTGCAAAACCAATTCCTGTAGGTTTAAGTACTGTTACTTTTTTCGTCGTAGGTTGTCCATCTTGGAATTGGTTGGACACGTTCCTCCATTGATTTCTGTACATTCCTCTGAAATTCCCACAGCCTACATCTTTCAATATATGTGTGCAATAGTCTAACCAAGGTCTACATGTACCTTTCTTTTTTCCTCTCTCTTATTGTTTTGTTTTCGAACTTACTTAAGGTCGGTTTGACGCAGCTCTAAATTCTTTCCTATTCTGAACTAGTCTAAAAAGGTCTACATACCCTTCATAACCTAAATCTCTAATAATTTGACTAATATAGCTTTGTCTAGGTCTTCCTATTTTATTTTTATTTGATAGTCTATAATCTAAAACCTTACTAAATAGTCCCTCGTGTCTTAACTGGTGCCCTATCATTCTATCTCTCCTGATCTTTAATTCTTTCCTATCTCTGCTTCTAATATATTCCGCTCTATTCCCTCATGCCTTAGTATGTGACCTATCATCCCATCTCTCCTATTTTTTACCTTTTTCCACATATTTCTTTCTTCTCCTACCATTTCTAGTACCTCTTTATTCTTAACTTTATCTGTCCATGATATCTTCGTCATACGTCTGTAGCACATTTCAAAGGCTTCTACTTTTTTCTGTCTGCTTCTCCTCTGTCCAGGTTTTCACAGGCGTACTATACTGTGCTCCACACATACGTTTTAAGCAATATTTTCCTTGTTTCCATGTTTGTTGTTCTTGAACACAGTAGTTGTTTTTTCTTGTTAAATGTAACACGGCCTTGTACTATTCTTTATTTTATATTTTTTGCGCTCTTTCGATCTTGCGTTATTTGGCTTCCTAGGTAGCAGAAATCCTTAACCTTAACCTCTTGTAAGTTCTCATTACCTATTTGTATTCCACTTTTTAATTTATTTTCTCTTCCTTTGCATACTAGCACTTTAATTTTAATTTTGTTAATTTTCATACCACATCTTTCTGCTAGAACTGTTTTCATTTCATTAAGAGCAGCTTCTGACTATTACTTACTAGAAGCTGTTACTGCTATATCATCTGCAAATCTAAGCATATCAATCTTTTGTCCCTATATAATAATTCCAAATGTCTTCCTGCATTTGACAGCATTCATTGCCTCTTCGATGTACAAGTTAAAAATTAATAGGTATGGGGCATATACCAGTCCCACCGCTTTCCTAATATTTACTTCTCTACGTCCCTGCTCTAATTCTAATACCGTTGTAAGTTGAAAATTATTGGGGATAGGGCACATTCCTGTCTCACCCCTTAACTAATGTTTACTTCTCTATGTTCATGCTCTAATTCTATTACTGCTGTTTGCTCATTGTATAAGCAATGTACTATCCGTTTATCCCTAAACTTCATTCCAATCTTTTTGAGTATTTCGAACATTTTTCTATTTTACGTTATCGAATGCTTTTTCAAATCTACAAACCCTATATACTCGCTTTCCCCCTTTTCTATTGTTTTCTCGATTATCACCTTCAGAGCTAAAATAGCCTCCCGTGTTTCCCTGTTACGCCTAAACCCAAATTGATCTTCTCCTAGTGTTTCTTCAGCGTGCTTTTCCATTCGTCTTTGTACAATTCTTATTAATATTTTTGACATGTGTGCTGTCAAACATATTGTTAGAAAATTTTCACATATCCAAGCCTCTCTTTTTTGGCATAGTGACTATGATGTTACGTTTGAATCTTTGGGCATCTCGACTGTCTCATACATATAGCTTACAAGTTGGAAAAGACGTTTGGTTACTGCTTGTCCAGCGGCTTTTACAGTTTCTGCTTGCACCTTATCTGTACCCGGTGCTTTACCATTTTTCAGGCCCTTTAATGCTAATTCACTCATCTCTAAGTATAGGATATCCTAAATCATCCTGTTCAATGTCTGATTGTTGTTCTAAAGCTGTTAGTTCCTCTTGCGCATATAAATTCCCTATATATTCTTGCCATCCATCCACTTTCTCTACATTTTTTATAATTACGTTTCTTCCCGCGTTCCTTATATTTTTGCTTTACGGTTTTATATCCCTAAAATTCATTATAATTAGTTTGTATACTTCGTCTGTCTTTCCTATTTCCATCTTAGTTGGTACCTCTTTGCACTTTTTATCAATTCATTCTTCTTTAGCTTTCCTGGATTTCCGAATAATTTCCCATTTTATGGCGTATCTAAGTTTTCCTGATCTATTTTTATTTTTTCGTCTTCTATTAAATTCAGTTATTCTTTGTTATCCATGGTTTCTTATTTTCCATTTGTGTATACCTCAGAACACTTCTGACCACCATGTCTAAGCTGGATTTAATGGTATTCCATTCTGTTACTACTTCCTTAGTATAAGAAATTTTCTCGATATCATTCAGCAATTCATTTTACTTTTTTCAAATCTTTCGTGGAGATCTTTATCTTTTAGTTTTCAAAGTCAAAGTGCCTTTTCCCGTTTCCCTTTTTCAAATTTTTTAATCTAAGAACGGTTTTCATAATTACGATGTTGTGTTCAGTGTCTATATCTGCTTTTGGGTAGCTTCTACCGTCTTTTAGTTGATTTCTAAACCGTTGTCTAACTAGAATGTAATCTATTTCATGTCTTCTTATATCTCCTGGCATCTTCCACGTGTATCGTCTTCTAGCATGATGTTGAAATAATATGTTTGTGATGGTTGAATTGTTCTTGTCGCAAAATTCTACCAACCTATTTTCCCTGTAATTTATCGTACCTATACCAAATAGAACTACTACCGCTCTTCCCTACCCTCACCTACCACTGCATTAAAATCCCCCGTAATTATTAAGTTTTCATGTCCTTTTACGTATCTTCAATATCTTTGTAGATCGCTTCTAACTCTAACTATACTTGTATTATTACTGTTCTTACCTGTATAGATTCTAATCTAACTGTGAGTACTCTCTTATTCTTTTGTAAGTAGTTTTCTACACGTTGTCCTATCTTTTTTCGCATAACTATCACCACACCAAATTTCCTTTTTCTGGTCCTGTATAAACTACCCTAAAGTTTCCACTCCATAAATCTCCCGCCTTGGGCCACCGAACTTCGCTGATTCCTGCCATGTCTAATGCTAACCTATCCATTTCCGTTTTCAAGTTCTCTAGTTTACCTACTTGCTTCATACTTGTGACATTCCACGCTCCGATTTGCAAAATGTTCCCTGTTCTTCCTTTAAGTTTTCTGATCACATCCTCCGAAGTAGTCCCCTCCCGGAGATACGAATGGGGGACTATTTTAACTCCGGAATCGTTTACCCCAGAGGATGCCATCATGTTGCTTACAATTTAAGTATGCCGTGTACTTGGGAGGTAATGTGATGGTTTTCCGTTACCCTCCACATCGCAGTAGTGTGTCTTAGAATGCCATACTGACCCCTATGGTATCTGCCACTCTAAGTACCGAAAAAGCTGCGGCCCTCTTTCGGGAACCTGTCTTAGTCTGGTTCCTCACTAAGTACCCTACTACTTTGGTTCGACCTGTTTGACTCCTTAGATCACTGAAACGCGGAAACCATTCCACTCGTTCTAGTAATCTAGAACTTCTTCAAGGTGCAGGTTCGTCTGAAACGGATAATTAAGATATTGCAAGATTTTGATAAACATTCTAAGAAAAACAGTGTAACCAATTGTTTAATTTTTATGTATAGCAGAGAAGCTGGAGCTATAAAACTAGTATAGATTTAATTCACGATCAATGTCAGTATCTGGTTATTATTGTACTTAATTATTGATAAAATCTGTACAGGTAATTGTGTTTTAGCACTTTCATATGCAAACACCAACAAAATTATGGCGAATGGAGGTAAACAAGCCTATGTCACAAACTTGCATTGTGTGTAACTACAAAGCCACAGCTTTGAATTGCCAATATTCAATAACACTTCTATACAGGGTGGCATTAGTTTTATGTCATTAATTTAACGAGGGACACCGATGAGACAACAAAAATTTTTAATCAACCTGCAGTGTAAAACTAATGGTTAAGCTATAAACGTACACACAAAAAAAGTGTCCAATCTGTTTTAGAATCACTGCAATTTTAGCTACGTCACGAATCAGATACGCAATATCTTTAGAGCCGACCAACAAAGTTATGACAGTATGCAAACATAAATTATTGAAATACGGTGTCTGTGAGCTGTAAAACGAAATAACCCAATCCACTTAAGCTGCTACTAATGTCAGTTGAAAAGTTCTTTAATGTATAAGGAAATTCTGATGATAATCACAATGAAGAATAAAATTTCATTATTCTGATTTGGTGGACTGTATTAGGTTTTTGATCCCGTAGTCTTGAGATTTTAGCAATTCAGCAGTAATACATTTTAACTTGATTGTACATTTTTAATGAACGATGCAGTTCTATTACCTGTTTTGGTAGTGCACTTAAACGTAGTGTTGTGACAACTGTAATTATAGTACTTTCTAGGTAATTAGGGATATTATGTAGTTTAGTAAATTGCGTATAGGCGGTTGTCGTTTGGAACACTCGTTGTGAAATGAATTCATGTGCGTTATGTGATTCAGGATAACACTAGCATAGGTGGGTTAGTTTTTATACATATTTATTAAAAAAGCAGTCCTAAAATTTTACTTAAGTTGACCTATGTCGGATATTTAACAATCGATCTAAGAGTGAAATGCCTTATATGTTTTACGTTTAGCCAATCAATCTTTATCACCTCCTCAATTTAATGAAATAAAATTAATACCACCGTCTATATTGCTGCGAATCGTAGCAATAAAATGAACCCCTATGTTGGACGGCCAATAAAAGTACTGTGGTTGTAGCGTGTAAACTAAGATAGAAGGAAATGAGCCCCTTTGTAGGGAGCTAATAAAAGTGCTGTGGATAGTAGCAAATGATGTGCCCAGACGTTGGGCTTCAATAAAAGTGCTTTGAATTATAGCCTGAAGATGCCCGGATTACCTCGCTAGCTCAGTTTAAATGATAGAACAAGAACCCAACATCAAACATATATTGGCATCAAATATTCATTAACAACGAATCCTTTAAATAATAATTTTTACATTCATATATTATCACAAAAACATTACTTGCACTAAAATTTACAAATAATTTTCAATATCGTCAGCACATCTTGAGTCTAAAGATAATATTTTTGTAACTACCAGATACGAAAATGAGGTCCTTAAAAGCTCCTTTTATAATTAGTATTTCCTTTCTTATGCAAATCACGCTGTGTATAAGTTTTTCTTTAAAAAAGGAGCATGGATAGTTTTAATAATCTATCTTACCTAGTTAGTCAAACGTAGCTGATCAGATACGTTTAACAAATCGCTTTAAAATGGTCAAATTTAATCGGAATTCGACCTCATAAAATTTCCAAATTATCTACTTACAAAAAAAAATTTACATACCAAATTCTTACGTAATCTGGCCCATCCAAGTACATAAAACAAACGCAATTGTTTTTTAAAGGATTTACCATTAATGATACTGATCGTACTTTTTACTTGTTATCGTATGTCTTAAGATTGTCTTGTCATATCCAAAACATATAATTAAACTTCGTATATTTTCCCAAAATTCATATGAGTGTCGTTCAATTGCTTGTAAAATTAATCCACCATTAGATATGGATTTGAAAATCCATATCATATCTTTCTATTTAAATTAAAATTTATTTTGCAGGAATTTATTACCTTTTATCAGTTAAACTAACTCCATTATTTGCTTCAAATCTTAACAATTGACCATAAAAGTTGAACAAATTTTTAATGCCGATTGTTAAGATACATTTTTATCAGGTATTTTTAAACGTGTATTATACTGAACTTCATTTAATTCACTTAACCATTCACACTTGACAGTTTATAATTGACGATTGCCCCGTTCTTATTCTTGAACAGGTTTATATATTATAAAATTCTCCACGTTATTCAAATTTAAAGCAATCCGTCTGGTCTTATCCATACGGCTGACGTAATTTTTCCCAAAAATTGAGGTTCCACGGCTTAATTCTGGTCTAAATTGCTGTTATCTTTTGATTTACTATGTCGCTAAATATCCCATTATATCCCTAAATTGGTGAAGTTCAAAAAATGAATGTTAAAATGCTTATCTGTTGTGTTAATTTATAGCTGTCATTGCTCAATATCTTGTGATTTATGAATTGTTTAATGCCATATCTCACATTATAGTCCTTTAATTGGAATTTCCATTCTGGTTATTTTGCTACATTTCGAATAATCTAGAAAATGAAATACACTTTGCTTGTCTTGAATTTTTTTAATCTTATGAAATGAACTGAATACGTTTTAAATAATGTTTTAAAGGAACATTTTAGAAACACAGATTTTTCAACTTACGTACTATACTTTATTACTAATTGAAACGTATTTTAAATGATATTAGATACTTCTTAGTTTGGAGGATTTTTACATAAATAAAGCTTGTCTTGTCACGGCTTTTTGCATTAAGGGAATAAATATACAGAGTGTTTCCAACTGCGAAGTATGCGTAATTAGAACATTAAAAAATGTTTTTTCTCGGGTTTTGGAGTGTTGTATGAATACAATAAGTATACGTATGTATGTATGTATGTATATATCTATTTAAGACTTTTATGCAAAGTTTAACTGATCATTTCAAAGTTCATCTTATTAACTAGTACCCTGGTATTAATCAATTTGTTTTGTGTACCTAATATGAGCTAGTAATTGAATGATAGAAAGTATTCGGTCCCAGACAGGATTCGAACCTGTGCCTTCGGTATTCGCGGCCGATGCGTTTACCAATTGCACTACCTGGGCAGGTGACTACAATAATTGAAAAAATATACAGGAAGTGACGCTCAAAATCACGGCTGTAAGCCAACTATAATTTAGATTTGTGTATCTTCCCAGTTATAGTCACCCGTCTAGGTAGCGCAATTGGTTAGCGCATCGGTCCGAAATCGAAAATGCTAGTTAAAATCCTGTTCTGGACTTTACATTTTCAATCTTTCAATTACTAGCTCGTTTTGAAATATTCATTTAGGCTTTAGGTAAAGGTCTAAGTTATTATTTCATTTTATTAATTTGTTGGACGACGGTTAGTTGTTGTTGTAAGCATGTGTTTGTGGAATCGGTAGACCGTTTAACAAAGTTTATCAAGAAAGCGTGTTTAGTGGGGTGGTGTGAAACGATTCGGGGGGCATTTTTGAGTCTACATAAACCAAGAGGAGGCGGTGAACGCTCTCCTTTTTTCTCTTTTCTTTTCGATCTTCAGCCAAGCTTAGAACTAGAATAGCAAATTAGTTACGCGACTAGTAAGTTTGAGATTTTAATTACAATAAATTAAATATGCACAAGTTGGTGCAAGATTAAAACAGCAGTCGTGAATTGTATAAAGTACATTTCGAAAAGCGGAGCTTGATGTACGTAAGTAGAAGCCTTCCGATTTTTGTGCTTTTTAGGTGGATTTCGTTTAATTTTATGGACATAATAATTGATTATTCACCTTTGATAAAGAATTATTTGAAAATATATTTATGTAAAATTATGTATTATAAAATGAGTGTGTAATATTGGCTTTTGTACAAAGTAAACGGGTTTTTGGTAATTTTTCAGTGCAATAATTAGCACTTTGGTACAGAAAGGTTTTTACTATGAGCTCGTATTAGACCTGGGGTTTTAAAATAATATTTTGGGATAAGCCCAGTTACTTTTAATAATTATAGAGTAAATTGACCAATTTTGATATTATTATATTTTAAAATGACTTCATTTAAAATTGAAGATGGTTGTTAATTATCGGAAGTGTGAATTAAGAATGTTAAGACAAAGATTTTTGGGTAGTGATTTGATGTTACAATAAAGTGTGATGTAATTTTGGTAGTCGAATTTTCTTTCTTTAAGTAATAGGGTAGTATATTCCAAGAGCAACTGAGCAGACGTGGCGAATATCTCTGAGGAAGCAGAGCAAAAAGGCTGGAGGTTTGGCGTCCTACTTGTTCCAGGTAGTCCTCAGAGTATTTATGACGACCCAATTGTGGGGTTTGAATTTATTTTAGGTAATTTGTAGGGCTAACCAAGGATAAGTTCAGAGTATTATGGCGGCTCATTTGTACAACTTTGCAGCAATATATATATATATATATATATATATATATATATATATAATTATGTTTTCGAAAACTGCCATTTCCACTTTGTATTTATAAAAAATACTAAATTTGGAATATATTTATCAATCCATAGCTTAGGCCTACTTACAATAGAAGTAATGGATATTGGCAGGCTATCTAAACCACTTCTGATGTATTGGACTAATATATATATCTATGATGACTCTCACATGTGTTTTCGTTTACGACTCGCAAGTAATTAAATTCCTCCCACCGTCTCTCGTCTGTGATTCCTCCTCTTTTTTATGCATTCTGAGGGGTATGCCATTGTATAACATTCCTATCACGCGAATCAAGCGTAAAATCATACGGACCTCATTAAGTAAAGGTCACGTGACCACAGCTATTGCATTTTTCATCAGTCTAAATAATACTTTGAAAATATTTTTACTTTGTATTGAATGATATGATTAATTATCTGTAATTTGATATTGACGAGGTCCACTAACTAAGCGTCCGTGTTTTAAGTAATTACTTTATTGTACAAATATGGTTATAATATGGTCTGAGGTTTAGTTTGTAATTCCACCTTATACTACTAAAATTTGTAAAAAGTTGTCCTATATTTGGGATAATTATAGTTTGGAATATGGGTTTTGATAATTTTACTATTATGAATATTTTGTGTTTCTATTTGTGGTCTTGAAATAATTTATGGACTTAAGTTATTTTCAAGTATGCATTTCACAGAAAAAGAACTAGGCTTTTGTGGTTTTTAAATTTATGACAATTTCCTTTAATAGACGTAAAAATATATTGAAATTTCATGCTTAATGAACCGTACCATTCATGAAATCAAAAAAATTCAAGATATATTAATATAATTTTGTCCGTTTAAGATTAATTTTCTTCTTTTACATCCACTTTCTGTTTAACGTAACGCCAATCTGTTACAATGCATCTTGGAAGATATTTAAGTACTGATGTGTTGTCAAGCGATGTTCAAATTCGAATGGTTCTAGACAATGGTTGCCACACACTCACTGAAAAACATGCCGGGCATGTTTACGTCTTACAAGGAAAAAAGTGACAATATCCGGAAATTAATCATCATGGAACTACTATACTAAGAGTATTGTACCTATAAATGAATATTAGAATGAAGCCACTTAAATCGCTTCTGTAACATTACTCTGCTTGTGTGTCCCTGACGTTTCATTACCTAAAAATTATATTCTCACGTTGTAATGTCATTTACTTTAAATACTCATAAATAAAAGACTTGTTGCTTTGAACCAAAAATATAGTTTAAAGTAATTCTTTTCTTTCTTTCCAATATATATAAAGAAATCACAAGTATGATATTCAAAAGTAAAATCGAACTATTCCTGTAGAATAAAGATTTTTAGAATTTCTTTTTAAATAGTGAAATTCTGACATTTAAAACTATTTTCAAAAACAAAAATTTTTAATAACCTCAATTGACAGATCTGTTAGATTGGTTCACATAAGTTTCAAATAAACCTTCAAGTAGTATTTGCTATAAAAAAGTATTCAAATAGCATAAAGATTATATAAATCAAAATATATCAGATTGACATGGTTACTGGAATAACACAGTTAATTTACTATCTATCAAGCATACTTTAAATGGACATATTGAAGTGAAAGTGAACATAAGGCTACCTGCATATATCACATGTTTCACAAAATAATTTGATTTAATTAGAAAGAGCAAGGTTTCTTTTTCTTTTTAAATTTCAACATTTAACCAAAAAAATCTGACAAACGATTACTAGAGCGTTGTTATTTCTACGACCTGTTATATTAAATCCTAAATGCAATATTAACACTCTCATAAAATTTTGTATTTTTAATAACTGTACGGGCATTTTCAAAAGTTCATAATCGTGATAATAAAGCTCCAACCATAACTGACAAAAAAAATCCAAACACACACCAGGAATCGACTCCTACACCAATGAGGGTTTTAAATACCTGGTTTTCATACATGTAAAACTCCAGCTTCAATAAAAATTTCAAACCAAAAGCTTAGGCTTCATCTTGCCAGCAAAATCTCGCCTATTCGATTTCTAAAAATAACGGATGACATCATGACGTCATACCTTCTTACCAAATCGACACCATCTGAGCGGTCTCAAATACTTCCTGTTACGAAAATTCTTTCATAATCAAACGATGCACGTTAATGGATCCCGAGGTTGGGTAACCACGATGTTACTTCATTGAATATTCAGGCCGTATTGATAGAGCCCTGGGGAACTTTAACATCCCGGCCCTCCTCTAAGATGACCGTGAACCTTCCGTCAACTTAGATGGCGATTCTTAAGCACCAACTGGCACATAAAAGTGCCAACATCTTCTCTTCACACGCCTTATTACCGTTGTACAAGAACAATAATGACCGAGTTCCCCTCGATACTACCAATATAACGAACAGGTGATCTGTCTGAAGCGTCACCTCGTGACACTTTCCGCGAGCGCTATATTAACTTAGTAATTCTTAAAAATGGACACAGACCGCCTACGAATTAGGCAACACAAGTGACTTGTTTATAACTTATTACGAGACGCTCAGTTCTTGGAACAAATCTATAGTATTTGTTACAATTGAATATATTTTTAATATAAATTCAAAGCGAATTAATTGATAATGACGTTTATTTCTATCATGAAATTGTTTCTTCTGATATAATATAGCTAAATAATGAAATCAGATGTAACGAGTAGAAGCGATTTCAAAAGTTAGTACCATAGAATTTATATATGGTACATTGTATAGGAAGATACCACCAATTGACGAGCTGCAGATAAAGCGAAACTATTAATCTCTTTGCAAATTGAAAAAAAAATACAATCAATATTTTATTATTAAAAGCATTATTTTTATATTGCGATGAATTGTATTTGGTCCAGATTATGTTTGGTTTGCTTTAATTGGGTACATTTCTTAAATAAACTATTTTACTGTTCGCTCTATATAATTAATTCTTCCTCTATAATTGTACGCTAAGTTTGTACTGAACCATACGCGATATTACAGTTTTACAGCTAATTTTTAATTTATATCTGTTGCAATTGCGATCCTTTACATTAAGAAATGAATCATACCTTCATCTCGAACATAATTTGTTTGATTTGCAAGCTACATTCCTATTTATTTATATCACAATTGGGTTAATAATGTTTATGTCATAAGTGTGGCGTATGTACTAGTTGTTGATAGATAAATGACAGACTAAAACGATTAACAAGTAGTTAAATTAGCATCTGGAGGAGTAGCAATTTGTAAGTAGCATAAATTTCTTTAGCATCTGAAGGTCTATCACTACATTTAAACAATGTCTAATGGGTAGGATAAATTCGCATCGTATGCATCACATGAGGAAATCATACGCGACTAACTAACTAAACAAGGAACTCTCATATTATTTAATGATAGACGCATTATGCAATATTTGAATTATACTATTCATTCAATTTCTTCTAGTTATTTCATGATAGCCCAATACAGAGTCAGTTCGAGTGTTTTATTTACAGTTGTTCGGATTGCTGAGAATAAAATTCGATTGTTGCGAAAAGTAGAATGAATTACATGCTTTCCTTTGGGAACTTTGAAGGTAATATGTATTTGAAAGATAAATTTAAGCATGTGAATGAGAGAATGTTGATTATTATTGCTTATTATTTTGCCAAATTAAAATTGTTTAGTTTTTAATTTTGTTGGGCTTGAAGAAAATTTTACTTTCGTGGATTCTAGAATTTCTAGAACGGTATTATTTGTTATGAGGTTAATCTAAACCTAGTTGAGTAATTGATTTTCAATTTAATTTATAATAATTGGATTATAGCTCTAGTGGATTTAATAAATGACCTCCACTTGCACTTAACAGGTTACAATTACTCATGTTTTCTTTAAATCTAATTACACAAGTAGATCAGCTCTTGCTGTAACTGCAATCTAGCAGTGCACTATGTTTTCTAGCATCCATTATGTTTAAAGTCGGTTGCAATTTTTAACATTTTTTCACAATCAGTAAATATTTAGTTTATATGAAATACTGGTTGCGAAACAAGTACAAAAAACATAACAACTGTGTGTTTAGAAATTTTATTTTTAATTCTTAAGATATGTAACCCATGATATGGAGTCAGGAATTTTAAGTTTCCAAACCCGTTCCAAAAATAATTAGTGACCATTATATGAACATAATTACATTGAAAAACAAATCGTAAATTCTTTTTCTTTTCTAATGTGCGACTATTTCTTATAGTTATTTTCCTGGTGAGTACGAATCTGTTAACAGAATTTTTCTATTAGCCTCCAGTTGAAGGTTATTCATATTTTTATAGTGGAAGGTTTTATTATGTAATTTTTACATTTATTATAATACACATTATGCATGTCACTACCGAATCTCAAAATTTTTTGCATGTGATTTTCATTTGTAGAGTCCTTGTTAGGTTCCTACAATAATCTGCCTGCATTGTGGGGCTTCACTTCCTTTCCCTTGGTATCGGTTTTCACAATGCATAATGTCTTGGTAAAACCGTTCACCATGTTCGTTACTCACAGACCTTAGATTTCGTGAAAAAATCAAAATGCGAGTGGAGAAAATCAATCTTCAAAGATATGTTGCAACCCATACCACTGTATGTGAAAATTAAAAGATTCACAATCTGTTGGTAATTTTTTGTCCTTGTATTTCCCGAGAAATTGGAATACACCTTTTTAAGTGATTTCCATGCAGCAGCCTCAATCTCGGTCAGTTTTGAATCGGAATACACTGTTCTTTATGATGTGATGAATTTGCGACCTAATAAAAGTTTCTCCTTTTATTTTTGCCTCACTTTCATATATTGAAATCCTTTAGTATTTTTATGTAAAGTTTTAACAAAGTGTTTCAACAGTGCCAGTTTTATGTGCAGAGGTGCTAGCAAAACTTTCTTTATATCAACGAGAAGGAGATTTTTTAACATTTTTTCTCCATCTACAAGGTTTTCTCACATTTTGCAGTCTTTTATAAAGTAGTGCTTATCCTTTTTCTGCTGATCCATTCGCAGAGAAAACATCAGTACTTAAATTGTATTTCTAACAACAGTGCTATGACTTTTAAATCACAACAAATGCTCCATCCAAACTCTGTATACTTAATTTTCTCAAGTAAATTTTTTATATTGTTATAGTTTTCCTTCAAATGTACTGCGTGGGCAATGAAACAGAGAGATATGGATTTCTATTGTGGAGAACACCCTTTAAGCTTAGAGTAGATGAATCGGTAAATAGTCTCCACTCATTGGTTTTGTATTCATATCAGAATGCATCCATTCGCCCAAGAATACCTATACAGTACACCAGCTGATCACACGATGTTAAAAAACGTTTTATAAACAAAAAATTATCAACATTAAGCCACGTATAATCCTTGTTTGAACTGCAGGATGTTTCAAAGCAGGCCTATTTACAACTACGGAAATTTGTAGAAACCTTTCAGATGCACATTTGAGCCTTAGAAACAAAATTAAACAAGGATGGGCAAATTCTAGATTTGTTGCTAGTATTTTTTCTATCAGGGAAGTTATATGAAAACACCTTGAAGGAGTGGGAAACAAAGGCTGGAGAAAAAGAGGATTTATCAAGGTATGAAGATTTCTCCATTTCGAATGAACCTGCACCTTGCCGAAGTTCTAGATTACTGGAACAGGTGACATGGATTACGTGTTCTAATGAGCTAAAGAGCCAAACTACAGGTCCCCGAAAAAGGGCAGCGGCTCTTTCGGTACTTAGATTGGCAGAGACCATAGGGATCGGCAAGGCAGTCTAAGACACGCTACCGCGATGTGGAGGGCAACGGGAAACCACATTACCCCCCAAGTACACAGCGTACCTAAATTATAATAAAATTATGGCATTCTGTGGGGTAAAAGATTCCGGAGTTAAAATAGTCCCCCATTCGGATCTCCGGGAGGGGACTACTTCGGGGGATGCGATCGGAAAGTTAAGAATAAGAGTCGGGAACATTTTGCGAGTCGGAGCGTGGAATGTTAGAAGTATGAAGCAAGTAGGTAAGCTAGAGAACCTAAAAATCTAACTGAATAGGTTATCACTAGACATAGCAGGGATCAGCGAAGTTCGGTGGCTAGAGGCGGGGGATTTTTGGAGTGGAGACTTTAGGGTAATTCATACAGGAGCAGAGGAAGGAAATTTGGGTGTGGGGATAGGTATGCGGAAAAAGATAGGATACTGTGTACAAAATTACTTACAAAAGTACGAAAGAGTACTAATGGATAGATTAGAATCTAAACTGGTAAACACAGTAATAATACAAGTATACATGTCCACCTCTAGCTACAGTGACAATGAGGTAGACATTAACCAAGCTTTAGAGTTCCTAATTTGATTGAAAGTCACGGGGACCTGGATGCCTTTTGAGTTTAATACCTCGGAAAAATGTGAATATTTGGACACACTTTGAAGATTTCGAACGCCCAGATACAACTCAAATATTATCGTCCACACGAAGCAAGTCCGATCTTCCTTTTCACGTTAACACATGCCTGCTTGCCTTTGACTTCGAGAGACAACTCAATATATGAAGACCCTCGCATAAGATTATATTTATTAATGTTAACGCCCAATTTAACTGTGTTTTTCAAACTTCAATCACTATCTTACTGTTGAAATTCTTCTAGCTCAACCATTATCGGTTCTTCGATATCATATTTAAACCATAGGCCTAAATCAGTGTCTTCGAATATGACAGTATTAGGCGTCGTGAAATATTTATGTTCATTCTTAAGCTTGGAACCAGATATAATTTCAAACTTTCCACAAAACGCTGTATTAACTTTAATTGCTTTATCCATTTTAAGAACGTTGTGACTCCTCTTTTTGAATAGACTTTTACAATTTGTCGGGAATGTCTTCATATCTTTATGTTTAAGATTATTAATTACTCTGGACCTTATGCGCCTCTTGAAAGCTGAGACAGAATCCTCCTAATGCACTCGCAGTTTAGCAGTTTCCTTTCTAGACGTATATCTCACTCCTTTCTTCTGTGCTACTTTAAATGAAGAGCGCATGGTCTACATGTTTGCCAATGACGTCAATAGGTTTTGCTTCTCGTCAACAGATTTTGCTTATCCAATCGCATTATTTATATGACGAATTCCAATCGTATATTCATGAAGACCATTTTTAATCCCAACTTCGTTTTGTGAAGTGCCTATGTACTACGATGTTAATAATCAGTACAGATGGGCTATGAATCAATATCTATTTCATGAAGGCTTTGAATGGACAGACCTCAACATCAATGTACCATCAGTGCCTAATAATTCTTTAGAAGCTGAGCATGTACTTGACTTACTTAAAGACATCCTATTCTATCCTGAGCACATTGACCCGAAAACTGGAAAACCGCCCGTATCGAATGTCCAAAGTAGTAAATTAAATTCTAGAAGAAGATATGTGATTTACTACAGAAATCTTAAACAAGCTTTGGCAAAATGCACTTGAATTATCAACAATCCACCGACTACTAAAATTTAAACAAAGCTGCTGGATAAAATACTACACTGACCTAATTACTGAATTCCGAAAATGCTCAAGGAATGAATTTGAGAGGAACCTATTCAAGCTAATGAATAATGCTGTCTTCGGAAAAATGATGAAAAACATTCGAAAACATTGTAAGGTGGAACTTGTGCGAAACTGAGAAAGTAGATATAGCGCTGAAGCTACAAATCTTCAACCCTCTGTTCAAAAATGTTTCGGCTTTTGATGAAAATTTTACTACAGTAGAACTTTATTTAAATAAACCGATATATGTGGGCATGTGATTTTTCGATATATCCAAGTTACCAGTCTACGATTTTCATTATGGATATTTGAATGTAGTTTTTGGAGACGGGGACCATGTTCTCTACACAGATACAGATAGTCTAATCTACAAAATTATTAATCAAGATTCTTATGAAGCCATTAAGCAAGACTGTATTTGCCACATTGATACATCGGATTATCCTTCTAACAAAAGTTTTTGAAATTCTTCTAGTTAGTAAGAAAGTTTTGGGAATGATGAAGGATGAAAATAATGGACAACTTATGGTACAGTCAAAGATGCATGGAACGAAGATTTTTAAGGCAACAAATGAAGAGGGTACTGAACTCTCACGATTAACTGACGAGGATGAATCATGTGCACAAGCATTTCCTATTTAATATTTTGGGGTTAATAAGAAGATAAAAGGAGTTTAAAAATCAGTAATAAAAAATAGGATAATATTTGATGACAATATCAGCTACGTAGAAGGAAGTATTTGTTACACAAAATTAAATTCAGTCATCCAACCATCACACGATCGTTCAAGAGAAGCTCGCATTAAGTCCAGGTGACGGCAAACGTTACTTGCTTTGTGGTTCATATTCAACTCTACCAATCGGGAATTATTCAATAATGGATTCCGATTAGACTACATAACTGTTATGGATATTTGCAGCGCCGGTAGTTGTAGTATCTAATATTCTTTTTAATATTAGTTTTGAACCAATCTTGTTTAGTAGGACGCCCTTCCACCGGGTTTAATTTTGGTTGCGTGCTAGTAGAAGATATGTATAATACCGTAGTGGTAACTAATTTGAATCGAGTCCCCAAAACCACTGCGAGTGTTGTTAGGTATTATGAGGGGACAACGAAGCGTTTTGTTCAATAGCAGTGCAGTGAGAGGAGCACAACAAACAGAACGCAAGTACGTTTGAATAATGCAAGTACGACGGAATGTGTGATTTGACAAGCCAGTCTCGCGGTGAAGATTTCTGAATATTTTCGGAGTGCAGTTTATCTACTATATAAGATAGGATGAATCCTAATTATTATTATCATCGTGATGAGTGCATGTCGATATCATTCGAAATATTAAGCTACTTAGCCGAACTCATAGATAACTGGGGTTTGTGTGGAGTAGAGGTCGACCGTGGCCGATGGATCATAGGTATCGCCGAGCTTTTAACATTCCAGAGTGTGAATGTTTACAAGGAAAGTAATGAACCTGTTGTGGGGCTTGTATATTTTAGTACAGGAATTCACTTACACTGTGTTTAGATATTCGGAGTTAGGTTTATTTAAGGGCAATTATAATTAATATCTACCGTTTCGCTATGAGCTATCATTAGTTTCCTCAAGTAGTGTAGGGCCCTTTAGTAATTAGTTATACGAGTTTGTTTCATTATTTCTTTTATTCAATGGCTAAGTATAATTGCATTAAAGCATTACACAAGAGCGTAACTTTTATTATTCACTCTATTTCAATCACGTATAAGAACCCTTGTTTGAGGGGAGAATCTCATTTGGCGCCCAACGTTGAACGTGAAATTTAGGCGGATGATAATTGTTAATGTTTATACTACGCTCTAGATTAAGATAGAATTGCATTTTACTGTAAACAATGGCCGGGCGCAAAAGTAAAAGGACGAAGGCAGAAAAGCGAAATTCGATGCTGAAAGCGACGAAGTATTGATAAACTTAACTACGCTTATGAAGGAGAATAATTTAAATCTAAAAGCCAACAATGAAATATTGAATGCAAATTTTGTCGTACTGGCCGACAATAGTAGAAAATTAAATGGGGACATTGGGGATATTCAATCGAGTCTGAGACTTTTCAAAACTAATTTGGAAGGTACTGATAAGATTCAGATTAATTTGGAGGCCGATAGCAAACAATCCGATAGGAAAGTATATTAATGTCTATTAATTAGAGCCCCTGAGATAAGTGGCTCCCTATATTTGAGTGTTTAAAAGGAATTGGGGGGGAAGCTCGATAATTTTTAGACTGGTTGGTCGTATACACCCGATTATGTTTATGAATACATTAGAGGCATTATTTAACAAAGCGGAAGTACCGCACCATAAATAATTAGTGCTAGCTATTAGTGGTTTGCGCGGTTCGGCAGCTGACGGATGAAATTAAGGAGAGAAAGTGCACAGATTTCAATTGTTTCAAAAAACTGTTCTTAGATCGTAGGACGCAGCGGTCATGATACAATGAATTTAAGTACGGTACCTTCGAGAAGGGGTTGCGTGCGGATTAGTTTTTACAAAAATACAGATGGGCGAGTTATTTAGAGGCGGCTCCCCTGGAGGAGGAAATTATTGACATTTTCGCTGATTTTGACGCCAAGATATGCAGGGGAATTATTAGTTCTGGGATTAAAACTATTGATGAGTTTGAGCGATGTTTACGGAAGGTTGATGCCACGGATGAGCTACTATTAGTTTCCTCAAGTAGTGTAGGACCATTTAGTAATTAGTTATACGAGTTTGTTTCATTATTTCTTTTATTCGTTTGCTAAATATTATTGCTTTAAAGGATTATACAGGGGCGTAACTGATATTATTTACTCTATTTCAATCATATTGAAGAATACTTGTTTGAGGGAAAAGTTTCAATATATAGAATATTTTTATAATATATCATGTTTGGATATATGTTTTTGTATAATTTATATATACTGTTAGGATATAGGTTGTAAATGTATTGTAATATATGAAGTTAATGTTGTTTAAATATTGTTGTTGTATGGCCATATATGTATATAAAATTGTTGCTATGTTTGATATTGACTGTTGTGTGTGTACAATATATAGCTATAGGTTAGTATTCTAATATATTACTGTTTAGTTGTTAGAGCAAAATATGTATATATACAAATATACTCTAAATATATAGTTGCCTTTGTATTTAAATATAAAGGCGTGTATATAAGATATATTTATAAGAATGTACTATTATGGTAAATGTATGGCTAAATTATTGGCTATATTTTAATTTTTGTTTATGTATTGATTTATTTTGTTATATTATATCCGATCATTGATGCTGGGAAACGGGAATAAATTTTCCCACGGACACAAGATATAACCAGAAACAATCTTGAGGCTCCTTATGGACATTGCTATTGATGGTATAAAAATGACCAAAATGGACCTTATATTTTAACGTAAAAAACAGGTTTTTTTACCTCAAAAAGGAGCGGTTGTGTCCGATTTTGTGCTCGCTTGAAGGTAGCCTATCCACTTTTCTGTTTTCTTATGTTTAGTATTGTTATAATTTTATACTGATATTTTGTATACTGCAAAACCCCGGTATAATAGATCCTATCATCAGGTCTAATTTATTGATACATAAATAAATTGAAATTGTTTGTTGACAATTTTCAAAGAGAAAACAACCACTAAATAATCGATTCGTTACATTGCAGATCGTTAGATTGGTCTATTTTTCTTTTCACAAAAAGTCAGTAATATTTTGGTCACCTCTATACAAATTTGTATTGATTATTTAAACCACCGAAGACCAGTGGTTATAGCAGCGATTCTCAAACTTTTTTAACCCCGCAGCACTTTTTGAACCATAAGTTTCATGTGGAGCCCTAAGTTTTTATATATATATATATATATATATATATATATATATATATATATATTAGGTAGTTAATTACACAAAGTATGTTGATAAATTCTATCGTATTATAGTGAATAAGATAAAATAATAACTTAAGACTTTTATGCAAAGCCCAAATGATCATTTCAAATCGAGCTAGTAATTGAAAGATGGAAAATATAAGGTCTTGGACAGAACTTGAACCTGTATCCTGGTTTTGCCGGGATCATGCGTTTACCAATTACGCCACCAAGACCGATGACGTCAATTGGGAAATTTACAAATTTAAATCGTGTACACGACGATACATCAACCTAACTTTCAATTACGTTCGGCATTTTTGTCAATCATATCTGACATTGTCAAGTTTTTGATTTATGTCAGTTATAGACAGGAAGCTACGCTCACAATTATGGCTATAAGCCAAGTATTAAATATATAAATATTTTAGGTAGTTAATTACACAAGGTATGTTGATAAATACCATCGTATTATAGTGATTAAGATGAAATAATAACTTAAGACCTTTATCGCAAAGCCCAAATGATCATTTCAGATCGAGCTAGTAACTAAAAGATGGAAAATATAAGGTTTTGGACAGGACTTGAACCTGTATGCTGGTTTTTGCCGGAACCATGCGTTTACCAATTATGATTGACAAAAATGCCGAACGTAATTGAAAGTTAGCTTGATGTATCGTCGTGTACACGATTTAAATTTGTAAATTTCCCAATTGTCGTCATCGGTCTCGGTGGCGTAATTGGTAAACGCATGGTTCCGGCAAAACCAGGATACAGGTTCAAGTCCTGTCCAAGACCTTATATTTTCCATCTTTCAATTACTAGCTCGATTTGAAATGATCATTTGGGCTTTGCATAAAAGTCTTCAGTTATTATTTCATCTTATTCACTATAATACGATAGTATTATCAACATACCTTGTGTAATTAACTACCTAAAATATTTATATATTTAATGCTTGGCTTATAACCATAATTTTGAGCGTAGCTTCCTGTCTATAACTGACATAAGTCAAAAACTTGACAATGGCAGATATGATTGACACAAATTCCGAACGTAATTGAAAGTTAGCTTGATGTATCGTCGTGTACACGATTTAAATTGGCAAATTTCCCAATTGTCGTCATCGGTCTCGGTGGCGTAATTGGTAAACGCATGGTTCCGGCAAAACCAGGATACAGGTTCAAGTCCTGTCCAAGACCTTATATTTTCCATCTTTCAATTACTAGCTCGATTTGAAATTATCATTTGGGCTTTGCATAAAAGTCTAAGTTATTATTTCATCTTATTCACTGTATATATATATATATATATATATATATATATATATATATTGCTGTGTAACCTTATAAGAATAATCGTGCCTCACGAATTGGGTGCCAAAAATTGCCGTGGATCTCCGCTCTAATTTAGTACTCTCTCAGAAAACATTTGAGCCCCTACTTTGGGCCGTCATAAATTGCCGTGGAACTAGGGTAAAATCTTCACCAACAAACATATATTCAAAATCTTATTAAATTTTCAAATTCGAAAATAGAAAATTTTTCAAAATTTAAATAATTCAAAAAAAATATTTCTTACCCGTTTTCCTCTCTTCCTCGGTTGAATTGCCAATTTTCTGCCCCTTCTTCCGGCTAGCTCATTTGGACCTCCTCTTGGATATCTAGATTCACTCTCATATTCTCAATCGTACACACCCTCGCAATAAAACCACAAAATACAACCAACATACAATCTTTTATTTATTACTATTTACACATGAAATTTAATATTGTCCACATTACATTGATCACATTACACTTTAGTAAACCCTATTTTGTAATGTCCTGTATTATATTTTAAATCATCAAACACATAAAATGTACCCGGAGTAAATGGACCTTGAATAATACCGTCTTTGAAATTCCTTCTTGATAATTTATATTTTCTTTTTTTAATCTAAGTAAACTCTGGAGTATGGTGAGCTCATGATAACCCAGTTAATTATGCATAATGTATGCCCTTCTACTTTGCATACTCTTACAACAAATAACAAAACAAAGCCATGTACTCTTCACACAAATTTCCCGTTCTGATGGAACGTTAAAAAGCTTTATAGACACCTTCAAATTTCTAGTTAAATACCATAATAAAGTTATTTACACGTATTATGTTCAATACGTAAATAATCCACACTACCTTGAAAATCACTCTCATACGTCACCCAATATTCACAGTTTATAAGAATCACAATTTCAAATCGTTACCTGGAAATTTCTAGGAGATCTCTGCTCTGTGGACGATGCCATGTATTTCTTCTATCTGTTTGCAGGCCGTTTCTAGCTGTTGCTAGACGAACTCCATCTAAGCCGATCCGCCAATGCCGCCTCCACGGTGTAATCCAATTCCAAATTCCATTTAAACATACGTCTTTCACAATTAGTTGCTTCAAACCACGTTACTTAATGTCCCGACACGAGTTGGTTAAAAATTATAGGTGATACCTCAATTAAAAAATGTAAGCTCGGCACACCAACCGCGTACTAATTAAGAGGCTACCACCATGTAATATAATTTAAATGATTTTATAATACTTACAACTCGTGTTAACTTTTATACGTCGTTTGAAGCGATCGGAATATTAAGGACACGAAGTTAAAAGAGAAGAGAGCCGTGCTACTTCTTTAGAGTATTTATACACTTCGAGTGTAAGCTCTCCATACCCTCCTAACGCGAAATCCTTCATTTAAAATAATACTTCTTACAATTTTGCACTCAGCCAATATTTAATCCCGCGAATTTCAGCACGTCGTTATGCTATTTTCTGAAAATTAATACTCTATGCTTGTATTTATCTCGCGTTCAACTAACTGTATTGACCAATCGTATATTTACTGACGTCCTACAAGTCCCTCCTATACTATCGTTGTCTCTTGCTTATGCGTTTTCTACGTTTCTTTCTAACCTGGTTTGAGTGGTAGAAAATCCATATTCCAGACCATATGCTATTTATACCCACGTGGACTTCTTACGTGATTTAAATTACCCCTCGTTAGTATTTACTACGAACGCATGCGACGGTTTACCCAATATTCTCTGTAACCGTTTGCTATCTATAAAAATTAAGTAGAACGTGACATTTAGAAAATACGCAGGTGTTTAATTAACTGACGTTTTACCACAACACTTCCAAGAGTTGGAGTTCGGCGTATTTCTACCCCACCGATATATTTGTTTGTTAGCAACGTTTTTCACCTTGGTATTATTGGGTTTTTACACGCTTTTATGCATATTTTGCGTCACTAACCGTTTACTTAAATTCAATTAAATTAATAAATTAATGGCATTGGCTTCTACCATTTACTTCTTTGCAAACCTACTTAAATTTTTAATTATTATTTGTAAAATTTTGTTAATACTTGTTACTTAAAAATGAACTAACAAATATAAATTTCGCACGTAAATTCTGTTTGTTCCTTTATACAGGGTGTTTTGAAATTGCTTCGTTTATATTTATTTTTTATCTTTTAAAACCACTATATAATCCCCCTATTTCAATTTTAAGAAAAACCCTTCCTTTTTTTCTGAATTTAAATACCTACATTCTAATTTAACCTTATCTGCTATTTCTATACACCTATCTACTCACCTAACACTACCTATACCTATTTATCCAACCTATCACTGCTTATCTATCTATTTCTATCTATTTCTACTCCTATCTCTACTTATTTCTATCTATCTACACCTATCTTTATTTCTAATTACCTATTCACATATATCACTATCATTTACCTAACTGTTTTTACCTATTATTAACTCTTTACCCTCTTATTTCATTGTCTTTTCTTCTTTTATTTCACCCTTTAGTCCTTTATTGACTCTTTACGTACATCCTTTTGTACTTTTCTCTTTATCTTTAAGTTTTATATCTGTTCACCTCACCTATTATCACTATCTATTCTTATCCTAACTCAACCTACCTAATTCTATACCTATATCTAACTATCTCCCATATTTATCCTATATTTAGTTTTATTTTCTATAACTACTTACTTCTAATCTTCTATATACATCTATTTCTATCCCTATATATTTAAATTTTACTCTATTATACACCTATCTCTACTTTCTATATACCTATTTCTATCTCTAACTATTCAACTTCTACACTAAAATTCATCTATCTCTATCTTTTGTTTATCAAGTTTCATCTTCTTATTTAAATCTAACTCTCTTCTTGACCCTCCAAGTCTTTCTTCTAAATATCCTAATACTCTTCATTCCTATTTCTGCTCCTTGTATTTCTATACTTATCATCCCTGTTACTTCACATAAAATAAATTTATCCCTATTATCCTGACTCTTAAATATTTCTTCTTCATTCCCTATACTTGTCTGTTTCTCATTTATTATTATTTCCTTTTCTGCGGACAATCCAAACGATACTACCTCAACATCTCTATCTTTCCCCTCTATACAAAACTTTTCATCTCTTCTAGACCCTTCATGTACAATATTCAATTCACAAAAATCTTTTAAATTCAAATTCAAATTACCAAAATCATCTTTGTCCCTTAACTCACTTATGCCTATATTCCCTACTTGTGTATCACCTAATGCTGTCTTTACTTCTAACCCTTTTAATTCTGACTCGTTATCCACTATTAATTCTGCGCCTGACTCTACCTCTACTTGTTCAGCTTCTTCTTTCACTATTACTTGTACCTCATCTAACTTTTCCACACTATATTCTCCTGAGTCGATCTCTCTCACTTCTTCATCATCTCCCTCTATAATATTTATACATAACCCCATGTCATCTTCCGTGACATCATAACTTGCCTTACAGGGCAATATCCTATCCCTAATCCTAACTATTTTTCTCTCCATATCCATTATAACCCCTAACTTCATCATGCAATCGACCCCTAATATCCCTTTAAACTTTAACTCAGGTACAATGATAAATTCTTGTTCACAGCTTACTGAACCTAACTCTACTTTCAAAATAACTACGCTATTCACAACAGCAAATCGTTTTTTATTCGTCGCAACCAGGCGACTTCTTTTTATTGGCATTATCCTATCACACATTTTATTTTTAATTTCATTGACGAATTCCTCCGATACCAAACTCGCCTCAGCTTCTGAATCTAATAAAGCTCCTAAATTTTTCTCAAAAATTTTAATTTCTATTATGGGCAAACAAAATTTTTCTACTATTTGTGGCTCAATTTCTTCTTCAATTTTCAAAAATTCCCTAGGATGTTCATACTTGTACACCAATCTGTCTAGTGGTTTGTCCTTCTTTAAAAATCCTGTCCAGGTCTGTTTTTCCTACTCGGTCCTGGTCTAGTCGTCACCGCAGTGTATGTCCTAGGCGTTTCTACTCGTTCCGTGTTTGTATTAGCAGTCCCCCGTATGTCCGGTGAACTGTTCTGTCTTGTAGGTCCTGGTCTCTGTACAAGTCCCCTTCCTAAACTGTTGCTTCTAAAAAATGGTCGTCGCAGTTCCCAATTTTGTCGCTGATATTGATAATTCCCCCGTCTAGCGTAGTTGTCCCGTCTGTTGTCGAATCTAACCGTGTTGATCTGTCTTTCCCTATGTTCTCGAGGTCGTCCACTACTTACGTCATCGTACCTCTGCAGGTACTCCAGAAACATCTCTCTGTCCACTATGTTCTGTAGTGCAACGTGTTGTCTTACCTCAACCTCGAAGTGTCGCGATAAATATTTTATAATTTGTCGGTCCGTCAGTGGTGGGTTCAGTTGCTTTGCTATGCTATACTTTCGTATAGCATATTGCTCCCTACTGCCTAAAAATTCTCCCTTAAATTTCCCCGTGATTAAGTCGTCTCGTACCTGGTCTTGTCTGTGGTCACTCCAATAATGCTTTAAAAATCTGTCTTCAAAGTCCGTGTAGGTATCAATTTCCTGTCGTATTAAATTATACCAAGCTTCAGCATGGTCTTTTAGTAAAGCTTTTACAACATTTAATTTTGCCTGTTCATTGTATAAGTTATTTATTAAACCTCTAACGTTATTAATAAATATTTGCGGGTTAACTCTACTATCCCCATAAAATTTCATTTGCTGCTCTAAAGACACATTACCTGTTACAAACCTTGGACCATCCCCCATTGAAGTCGCTACATTATGCTTAATCCCTGTTACTTCTCTCTCAACTCGACCTAACTGATCCTTACACGAGTCCGTTACCTCAGTCATTTTCGCATTAATCTCATCCTCACAGAAAATCCTTACATCTGTCCTTAATTGTCCCATTTCCAAATTTAAACCTCTAATATCACGCTCATTTTTATCAACCCCATTTGCAACTTCCCCATTTTTACCGTCAAGCTATTTTTAAATTCATAAAATTTTCTCGTCGATTTTTCTATTTTATCCCCTAATTCCTGGCTTAATTGGTCTAATTTTCGATTCGATTCAACACTCATTTGCTCCACTCTTTTCTTTGATTCTTCCCCCATTTCTCTAATCTTCTCAAATTTCTTGTTAGATTCTTTCCTACTTAATCTCGTTTCCTCTAATGTCCTGTTAGATTCTTCATTCATCCTCTCTAACATTCTCAAAATTAATTCATTTCCAGCTTCTCCTGATTCCGTCTTCGACTGATCCCTACTACCTCCAGCTTCCTCCATTATCGAATTTTTATCACACGAGGCGCTATCGTCACTTCCAATTTCCACTCCTTGACTTCTTAACCACTCCTTTCTCTGCATACGTTCAAATCACTTTCACACACACTAAAATACTCTTAAATTTATACAAAACAGAAACTCTCTCTCTACGATCGTCAGTTTCCTGGAGTAAAATCACTAAAATTTTACTTGGAATTCGAGCCACACGTTGGGCGCCAAAAATTGCTGTGTAACCTTATAAGAATAATCGTGCCTCACGAATTGGGTGCCAAAAATTGCCATGGATCTCCGCTCTAATTTAGTACTCTCTCAGAAAACATTCGAGCCCCTACTTTGGGCCGCCATAAATTGCCGTGGAACTAGGGTAAAATCTTCACCAACAAACATATATTCGAAATCTTATTAAATTTTCAAATTCGAAAATAGAAAAATTTTCAAAATTTAAATAATTCAAAAAAAATATTTCTTACCCGTTTTCCTCTTTTCCTTGGTTGAATTGCCAATTTTCTGCCCCTGCTTCCGGCTAGCTCATTTGGACCTCCTCTTGGATATCTAGATTCACTCTCATATTCTCAATCGTACACACCCTCGCAATAAAACCACAAAATACAACCAACATACAATCTTTTATTTATTACTATTTACACATGAAATTTAATATTGTCCACATTACATTGATCACATTACACTTCAGTAAACCCTATTTTGTAATGTCCTGTATTATATTTAAATTATCAAACACATAAAATGTACCCGGAGTAAATGGGCCTTGAATAATACCTTCTTTGAAATTCCTTCTTTATAATTTTTTTTTTTTTTTTAATTTAAGTAAACTCGAGTATGGTGAGCTCATGATAACCCAGCTAATTATGCATAATGTATGCCCTTCTACTTTGCATACTCTTACAACAAATAACAAAACAAAGCCATGTACTCCTCACAAAAATTTCCCGTTCTGATGGAACGTTAAAAAGCTTTATAGACACCTTCAAATTTCTAGTTAAATACCATAATAAAGTTATTTACACGTATTATGTTCAATACGTAAATAATCCACACTACCTTGAAAATCACTCTCATACGTCACCCAATATTTACAGTTTATAAGAATCACAATTTCAAATCGTTACCTGGAAATTTCTAGGAGATCTCTGCTCTGTGGACGATGCCATGTATTTCTTCTATCTGTTCTGCAGGCCGTTTCTAGCTGTTACTAGACGAACTCCATCTAAGCCGATCCTCCAACGCCGCCTCCACGGTGTAATCCAATTCCAAATTCAATTTAAACATACGTCTTTCACAATTAGTTGCTTCAAACCACGTTACTTAATGTCCCGACACGAGTTGGTTAAAAATTATAGGTGATACCTCAATTAAAAAATGTAAGCTCGGCACACCAACCGCGTACTAATTAAGATGCTACCACCATGTAATATAATTTAAATGATTTTATAATACTTACAACTCGTGTTAACTTTTATACGTCGTTTGAAGCGATAGGAATATTAAGGACACGAAGTTAAAAGAGAAGAGAGCCGTGCTACTTCTTTAGAGTATTTATACACTTCGAATGTAAGCTCTCCATACCCTCCTAACGCGAAATCCTTCATTTAAAATAATACTTCTTACAATTTTGCACTCAGCCAATATTTAATCCCGCGAATTTCAGCACGTCGTTATGCTATTTTCTGAAAATTAATACTCTATGCTTGTATTTATCTCGCGTTCAACTAACTGTATTGACCAATCGTATATTTACTGACGTCCTACAAGTCCCTCCTATACTATCGTTGTCTCTTGCTTATGCGTTTTCTACGTTTCTTTCTAACCTGGTTTGAGTGGTAGAAAATCGATATTCCAGACCATATGCTATTTAAACCCACGTGTACTTCTTACGTGATTTAAATTACCCCTCGTTAGTATTTACTACGAACGCATGCGACGGTTTACCCAATATTCTCTGTAACCGTTTGCTATCTATAAAAATTAAGTAGAACTTGACATTTAGAAAATACGCAGGTGTTTAATTAACTGACGTTTTACCACAACACTTCCAAGAGTTGGAGTTCGGCGTATTTCTACCCCACCGATATATTTGTTTGTTAGCAACGCTTTTCACCTTGGTATTATTGGGTTTTTACACGCTTTTATGCATATTTTGCGTCACTAACCGTTTACTTAAATTATGTTGTTGGGAATGGAAGAAGAACAGTCAGAGCTTGTGTGGCAAGTTGCGGAGATTCATCACGTACTTTGCACCAAAAATTATCAAGTGACATTGTTCTAAAAACTAATTGCATGCTTGAATCTGATGTCATTTCTAAAAACGATTCATAAATTTCATTTGACATTTTCTGGTTTCTGCAAATTTGTATACAAAAGAATTCTGAAGTCATGAATTCATTTTCAGTTCTGTATTTTGCTCTTCCGGAAAATACTTTTCAAAAGATGAGTGCATATCATTAAGATATTGGATCACTTCTTCAAATATTTCATTTGGTAAACGATTCAGTGTCTCACCGACAAACTCATTCAGTGTTGGAAAGATTTCCAGCTTTCTTGCCGACACAAATAATCCAAAACTCAAACTTTTTTTGAAAGCAATTAATTTGTTATTCGTATTGAAGACTGTTATCTGCTTTCCTTAGAGATATATTCAGTTCATTGATTTTACCAAATATATCGGCCAAAAAAGCTAACCTGGACAACCAGGTCACATCACTCAAACAGTCTTTTAATTTAAAACAAGTATCAGTCATAAAAGCTCTTAGTTCCATTCTTAATTCTAATAACCTCGTTAAGGTCTTAGCCCGAGATACCCATCTTACTTCAGTGTGAAGTAGTAAAGTCTTATGCATGCTTCCATAATCTTCACACAGTATTGAAAACAACCGGGACTGAAGAGGGCATGATTTGACGTAATTTATTATTTTACTGCTTCATCAAAAACCATTTTTAGATTTATTGGCATCTTTTTCACGACAAGTGCTTGCATATGTAGGATACAATGGCTGGAACTACATTTTGGCGCTTTACTTTTTATTAGTGGTGCCGCTCCAGCTGTTTTACCAGCCATTCCCTTAGCCCCATCTGTACAAATATCGATACAATTGTTCCAATCGAGATTATGTGTTTCAAAAAAAGTGTCAATCGCCTTAAAAATTTCTTCTCCGGTAGTGTTGGTCGACAGTGATGCGCACATAAGCAAGTCTTCTTCGATTGAATGTATATATAGATATCGTACAATTATCAGCAAGATGACCATTCCAGCAACATCAGTCGACTCGTCCATTTGCAGAACGAATTTGTTATGTTTAAGGCGACCAACTAGCTCTTTTTTGATGTAGCTTGCGAGGTCGTTAATTCGACGCGAAACAGTGTCGTTCGAAAGCGGCACTGTAAAAAGACGCTTTGCAGATTTTCCATCCAGCATACACTGTGTTATGTCTACCAGACATGGTTTTATTAATTTCTCAGCAATAGTATACGCTTAGCCCGCTTGCGCAATGCGATAGCTAACCAAATAGTATGCCTCCGTAGCTTTTTCATTAACAGTCTGGGTTGCATATGTCACAACGTTTTGACTTATTAATAATTGTTCTTCTTACGTATAAAAAATTCTTTATTCTTGTCTTTGCAATCAGGGTGTATAGTTTCTAAATGACGGCGCATCTTAGCAGGTACTATGGAACTATTTGGAAGTAGTTTTCTACATAATGTGCAGAGAGGTGAGCTGTTAGAATCAACAAATCCGAGAGTGATGTAAGATTCGTCATATCTTCTTTTTTTGTCATTAGTGAGTACTTAGATTTAGATATCTTACTGCTTGAAATCGCCATATTACCTTAAATCTCATCTTCTTGATCGTAACTTTTTGAGGTTGATGCAGCATCTTCCGGGCAAACAATCTTTGAACTACACACACACGCACGCACGCTCGCACGCACGCACGCGCGCACACGCACACACGCACGCGCGCGCACGCACGCGCAAACACACACACACACGAGAGTCAGAGCGCTAACATGCCACTTGAGATAAAGTAATGTCGAGTATCGAATCAACACATCCCTATTCGTTAAAACTAAAATCATTTGTTTATAGTTTTCGATCGTAGCATTATTGTATATTTATTATGCTGCTTTCCACCTAATTTTCTGTTAGTACGTACTGACAAAATAATAAATTCAATAAAATCATCTTTATGTTAGTAATATTTTGGCGGAGCACCTCGTCAAGCTTCATGGAACGCCAGGGTTCCGCGGAGCACACTTTGAGTAACGCTGGGTTATAGCATAGTTAGCTTTTTATATGTTATATTTTATATCCTTGATATATACGTCCTGTTATTTTTATACAGTTTCGGATTTTTAACACTGACGACATTTACGTAACCTTGGATAGAAAAGACCACGGATCTTATACTGATAACATTGAATAATTACTTTGTATATATTCTTCTACCGTTACGAACCTCTTTTTTCAGACTTCCTTTCTATTTATATCGTTTAACGGTGATTTGGAATCAATATTTCGACAAGGTTGAATTCTTTGCCAAAATTAATTCAACATTTGTTAACTTTTTATGGTTAATCAAAGTATATAATACGCAGTTTATACGAATACGCTAAAAGTGTCAACCTTGTCTATGATTGAACAAATTACCACTTGGTATGACAACAACCGCCTCCATTGTAAGTGTAATTTTTATTGTTTGCACACTTGAATTAAATCCTACATGTCATTAAAGATATAATGGCCCCAAATAAGTACATGTAGGTATTGTTATTCGTTATTACCATGCATACTAAAAATAAATAGTGGGACTTAATGTTTGAACATCGTAAATTGTTGCGCAATTTCTGTTACAGATGATCTTTTGAAGATATAAATAGTCATCTCAAAAATTTTTGTTTAAACTTTTAAAATGCAGAAAACATACTTCTTGGTACTTATTTGAATAATCTCGAAATACCATTGTCGTTGGACGTTGTACAGATAATTAAATACACATTGCCATTTTTTAATGGAAAGTAAGTGTGTTACTTAAAATGTGAAGGTTAAGCTATCTTTCTTTAATGGAGACCAACAAGGTCGTTATTTAAATATAATACTATATTATAAAGTTATATCATATGTATCTGCATATTAGTTTACTGTTTACAATCAACATTTTCAGATCATTCAATAGGTAAATGCGGTTTCTTTAAAATTTTTCCTGGAGTGTGATGTCGCACTGTAATACCCATAAAACTGCCGTTAACGTAGGTACATGCGCTTTAACCCAAGCCTCACCACCGATTTTCAATGTTATTACTATTTATTAGCAATGTAAAAAATGCCCCGCTTTTGTGTTTACTGACCCAGAATTATTTAATAAACAAGTCGCGTTTCCACATTTGCCTGTAGGGCTTCAGAATCCTGACCTACATGTTACCATTTTTACGCTTTCTGCTCACGTTTCTGGTTTATTCTGACGTGCTTACTTATGGAATTATTTAACCTCGTTGGAATTAACACTCATACACTCTTCTCGAAAAAACGTTTGAGCCATTGGGGGCTGTTAAATACGTATCTATTAAGTTACAATTACAGTGTACTTTGTTATAGATTTTGAATTAAATATGTAGTTATCCGCAACTTCATCATTACACTGATGCTAGGGTTGGGCTGTTATAGTGCAGATGTTTCTGCTGGATTTATATTTGTATTCAGTAAGGTATACTATATCAAATTACATTATAAAAATTCCTGCACTATAAATGTGAATTGAACCTTCTCTATGACATTGACTACCCTGCCAAATTTTCAGTGTGGTCCAGATGCCATACGATTTTTTTTTATGGAACCCTATTTGTTTTCATGTTGATAGAATATTTTATTATGAAAAAAGCGTTTCTAGAAACTACAAATAAAAATTCACACATGACGAAATATGTACTTCACCGGCCTCTGTTAAATCTTTCTAATCCCAGGAGCCATTGTCGAATTTATTGGATCATATAAAACATATACATACTTTTTACATAAGAAGCACAAGCCACAAGTATAAAATTTTGGATTACTTTGTTTGTTAATTGATAATATTTCAATATTTTGTAACTTGAAGCTAGAGTCAGTATCAATCATATAATTTTTTTAAGCGGTTAATTACCAGGAAATTTTGAGGTCGAAGCTTGAAGCATTTTGAATTTTAATAAATTATCTCTCCAGAGTTATTCGCCAATCACTCTTACAAGCGGAGTTATAAAAGATATGCGACTTATTCACGTAGAAATTAAACAGGATTGTGTGCCTTTTAACAATGATTAGGCAAAAATTATCTTCAAGTAACTTGTAGGAATTCTTTTCCGTATGAAATTAAGCTGTGAACACAGATATATATATTGCTATGACAACGCCACTCCTTGAGGCGTCACTAGAAGAGTGCTGTGACAACGACCCGCTTTGATGCGCCGTTAAAAGAGTGCTGTGATACAGATACAGCGAATTGTATAATTTAAAATTATTCACTTCCTTTCTAACTTTTACCTGGCTAGCTCAACGCAAATGTTGGAATTTATAAAATGAAATCAAACAGCAATATCACAAAGCATTTATACATAAAATATTTTTTCTTATACAACAGCAGATAGAACATTTACAGCATGTTTCTTTCAAACATCAAATTATTTCCAACAAGTACTTATTTACTTAATTATAAAAAAAAGGTCTTTACCTTATTTAAATTAACAGAACTAAATCTCTTCTCTTATGGATATTTTACATGGTTGTTTATTCCCACGCTTGTAAGGTTTGTTTGGCCAAAAAGATCCTTAACAAACAATTTATTAAAAGGTCAGAGTGTTTCGAACGCTGAACACAAACTTTCCTGGTAAAGAGCCTTACAAAAATAAAATGATAAGGCTTACTCTATTTAACTAAATGACAAAATTACCGCATCAGTTACAAACAATGTTTAAAAAAAATTATACTTGCAAAAATCCAAGAAGAGTTTTTCCAATTAAATATCTTCGGCTTCTTAGCTTTATTTTAAATTGACGTTCAAATCCCAGTTTACAAAATCTTGCATATTATTTAAATCCTCATTTAGAAACCATTGTGCATCCTCAGAATTATTCAACACAATTTTTAATAGCTATTTATATCGAAGCATTTCCCATCTTCATTGTATATAATTACATTTAATAATTTTTGGTATTTATGTGCAGATAACGTTTAAAACACTTCTTTATTCACCGTTACATTTTAAATATTAAATTACAGTATGTGTATAGCAAACTTCCAATAACGTCTTCGCGACTTAAATGAATATTTTGCGATAGAATTCATGAATGAATGTTTTAAATAAAATTTCTCATTTATATACGAATATTATCCATTTTTTTGAATGTGGTAATATTTTCGTGATTCCATTCTAAATAATACACGGCTATCTTACGTAATCTTCTTGGAAATCCGCATTAGCGTTCAAAATCCTCGGGTTTTATTACCTGGTTAGTGTTGATTTATGTGCGTTATCCGTCTTTATTCAATACCTAAAGTTAATGCTCGCGGTCTCCTACTATCATACAGGGATGATTAATATTTCTTATCAATTTCTATTACAATTTCTGGGTTTTTAGTGTTCCGGCCGCTTCTTGGAATAAACGTTTTTTTATAAATTAGTGCATAGGAATTTGACGTATTTTTCGCAATTCCTGTCGAAAACACCAGAACATGTTTTATTTAAAATATTTTTATGCTATACAAAGGCTAATTAGTTAAAATTTTAATTGCTTTTTAATTCAAAGGAGGTGCTATTCTTATAGAAAATATTTGTTTTACGGCAAGACGTATTTTAGTGCAATAATATTAAAATTGGGGTTTTAAATACACATTTTAGAGTGATCAATTTGCATTTTAAGGTATCTAAAAAATAATTATTTTTACATATATGGCTTACATTATTTGCTATGTATTTACAATACGCTTATATCGTACAGGTTGATTATTTATACACGTACAATTGCATTTATCGCTTGCACATTAATGAATAAAAGTACGTTTGTATTGTGCAGGGCGTAACCATGAATTTACGGAAATCTCTAGTTTTTTCTGATTCTTTTTGAGTTTCAATGATCTCTCGTGACCCCGTATCACGTCAATATAAATATAAATGTGTATATATTATTAACGTGATAAAGGGGTCTCGAGAGGTAATTGAAACCCAAATTCTACAAATAAAGACCACCAAGATATAAAAGAATCCGGAAAAAATAGAAATATCCGTAAATTCATGGTTACGCCCTGTATAATACAAACGTACTTTTATTCATTAAAGTGCCAATCAAAAATGCAATTGTGTGTGTATAAATAATCACTCTGTATGATGACATGAAATAGTCATTTACTAACAATCCTTCAAATAATAATTACTACATCCACATATATCTTTCTTTAAGACACATTATCAAAAAAATTACTTACATACAAGGATTAAATCTACAAATAAAGTTCAATATCGTCGGCACGTTTTAAATCTAAAAACACTTACAACTATCTTGAAATCTCTCGTGCACAAGCCTTTTTTATGTAAATCACGCCCTGTAGAAATTTTTTGTTTGAAATGAGCATGGATTTTTTCAATAATTCTTACCTCGTGGTCAAATGTAGTTGATCAGATACATTTAGTAACGCCCTTTATAATGATCCAATTTAGTCGGGATTCAACCTCAAAAAAAGTTAAATTATCCAATTACAAAAAATATAATCTGTATGCCAAATTCATATGTAATCTAATCCGCTTAAGCTAATGAACAAGCACAAATATCTTGAAAAAAGTTTTAGATCAATGATTTACCATTAACTTGTTGATTTTTCTTTTTTCTTGTTATCGTAAGCTTGTATCCATTAAACTTCATGCAGCGTTTCTCAAATTCATATCAGTTTCGTTTAATGCCTTTTTATCAATTGATAAAATACATTTTTATCAACGGATTTTCTTAAACGTGTAGTATAATGCTAACGTGAACTGAACGTCATTCAATTAATTAATTATTCGCAATTGACAATTCATAATTGACGATTGACCCCGTTCCGATTCTCAATCATATAGTATGAAATTCCTACGTCATTTAAATGTAGAACAATCCGTACGCTCTTATCTATACGGCTAACATAATTTTTCTCGGAAATTGAGGCACTACTGCTTAGTCAGGACATTTTCTTATCTAAATTGCTGCCATCTTTTGATTTTTTACGTTGTTAAATGTTTACTACAGTTCCTAATTGGGATCTTTATTGAATGAAAGTTCAAAATGCTTACCTATTACATTGATTTATAGTCGTCGTTGCTCGTTATCTTGTTTGGTTTATTACATCGTTAAATGTCTTACTATATTTCCTAATTGGATTTTGCTATTCTGATTGAATTTTGCAATCTCTTATCTGTATAATTAATAAACTAGATCTTTCTCGAAAACGCGATGCAGTTTATATATATATATATATATATATATACTGGGTAATTAATTACACAGGGTAAGTTGATAAACACTAATGTATTATAGTTAATATGATGAAACAATAACTTAAACTATGCAAATCCCAAATGATCATTTCAGATGGCACTAGTAATTGAAAAATATAGAAAATATAAGATTCCGGACAGGATTCGAACCTGTATCTTAGGCTTTTGCTGCCCATGCGTGTAAAATACAACAAAAATGAAATGAGCCCCTACGTTGCGAGCCAATAAAAGTACTACGAATTGTAGCGAATGCTGTGGCCCGGACGTTCGGTTTCAGTAAAAGTTCTTTCAATTATAACTTAAAGATGCTCGAATTACCTTGCTAGTTCAGTCTAAATAAAACAATAAGAATCCAATATCAAACCTATAAGATAAGAGAAAAGAACGTCATTTTATTCAATTAGGACAAAATTCAATTTAATAATAGCTCATCAGAAAAGCGTGAACTTTTTAAAACACTGGGTATATAAAACTGTTTTATATTACTTAAATGATATTGTATCACTTTTTCAGCATCTAGGCAAAATTTCTAATAAGAAAGGGTCAATTTGTTATGTAAATTCCAGCATTTGAATATTTCCGTTCTTACTTAATTAAATTTCACATTCCTTACTTTATTCACAGTCATTTGCGTATTTAGTAACAATTTCAACTGCCTTCTCAATTTAAATGGTTTAAAAGGTTATTTTCAATCACGAATTCTGAAATTCAGCGAAACAAACATCGCTGCTTCTACCATATGGTCGCTCAGATCCTACCATATGCTACGAAACCATGGTCGACGATGTGTACAAGGACAGCTTAGAAGTAAACCCCGCCGTTAACACACTTCGGAAGTTATCTACAATTTGCAATATTTACTTAATTCATATGTCTGGGCAGAACAAAAGTAACCCCATAAAAGACCCGGATAACCAAAGTACCGTTTCTCGTGAGTTCACGTAAACGGCGTTGGCGTTGTGTTACATGTGTTACATGTCCGCTATTATTGATGCTCCCGCCAAGTGTGAAGTGCAAAGTGTGATTCGTTTTCTACAGGCTGAAGGCCATAGTGCTGCAGAAATCCATCGAAGAATGAGTCGGGAGTATGGGGAAAACTTTATTAGTTGTTCTGATCCACGACAATGTACGTCCACACACTGCTGGAGCAACTCAACGGCTTCTCGAACAATTTGGATGGGACATTTTTGATCATCTCCCATACAGTCCTGACTTAGTACCAAGCGATTTTCATCTTTTTCCTGACTTGAAGACGTGGCTTGGTGGGAAGCGCTTTCAAACCAATGAGGACCTTCAAACCAACGTCAAGGACTACTTAAATTCATTGGCGGCAACTTTCTTTGAACAGGGTATTGAAAAGCTTGTCCACAGATATGACAAATGTCTTAATCTCTTCGGTGATTATGTTGAAAAGTAACCGTAAGTGTACCAATCTTTTGGTAATAAAATTATTGTTTTTTATGAACTTGTCTTTTATTTATAGTCTACCGGAGGTTGAAAAAAAATGGTCCTCGTATTTTAACAAGCAAAACTGCAATCAATAATGGAAAATCCAATTAACGCCTTCTCTAGTAGAACCGGTTGTACCATTCTATACTGTAACAAATATACATTAACGTGTGTAAATACGAGATACGAAATATATGCAACCAAACTCGTGGAATTATAAAGGAACGCGTAGGATAGATTGCCTAGCTTCCCGCCTTGAAATTATAGAAACATAACACAAACCAATTAATAATGTATACTAAATACGGTGTAGAGATCAGCGAACCAAAATTTTAGTATTCCACTTCATGAAGGACGGGGCCGTCAGAAAGTGCACATTATGAACGCATCAACCCCAACAGTGTATGTATATTAGATTTTCCTTGTGTGGATTAATATTTTGGCTATCTTAAAGTCATCTTACATAGTTGGCTTCATTTATGTCACGTTTTCAGGGCAAAAATACATTTGGTCAGTGTATGATAATGCTTACAGATTAAGATTCTACTTAATTATATAGTTTGAGGTATACATAATATGGTTACGCGATTGTTTTTAAGTCGCACTGAGATAAACAAAATTTATGTATAAACAATCTGGTAAATTCTTGTTGCTTTGGTTTAATGTTATAAATATGTTAATGGGTATTAATAAAATAGGATTAGAGCATTGTCTGTCCATAAGATTTTCTGTATAAAAATTTAGAGTTATACTATTGTTTAGATCTGACGTTGTTACGTAAAACCCTTCCCGTAGCTGCAAAGTGCATTTCGTCTGGTAGATGAGTTTTCTTTATCACTGTTGTCTACTATTACATTATTTTTCTTGGTATTTAATTGTCAGGAGTGCTTGTGGACACTGTGCAAATAGCTGAGCTGAATGTTCAACCGTATCGGAAGAGTATCTGCGGAGACATCAGACTAACGAATGGTCTCTGAAAGAGGTGGAACATCTTTTTCAGTAGCTACAAGGGTCACAGTCTGAATAGTTGACTAACTTGGCTTTGCTATATCATCCAACTCCGGCCTAGCCTTGTTTGTACTGCTACACGGTTGAAGGCAAGTGAAATTACAGTCTTTGCTTTTCCCAAGGACATGCAGCTGTGTCTGTATGGTTTGATGATGTTGGCAATCTCCCGGGAAAAATATTCCTGAGGTAAGATTGAACCCCAATCGGATTTACGGTCAGAGTCTACTCGAGAGGAAGTCATTGCTAAAGATAAACATAGCATTCTACTAGTCGGAGCATGGAATGTCAGAAGTTTGAATTGTAGTGGTATATTAGAAAACTTGAAAAGCGAAATGGATAGACTGAAGTTAGACGTAGTTTGAATTAGTGAGATGCGCTGGAAAGAAGAGCAGGATTTATGTGTCAGGGGATTACAGAACTTTCGTGAACAAGTTTAATAATGAACGGGAAAATAGTCCGAGGTATGTTGTTTTGAATAACATAACGTAGGACTTATAGTAGTAAAGATGGAAAAAAGTGACAATCCACCACAATAATACAAGTCTGCATGCCTACCAGCATCGCAAACGGTGAAAAATAGGAGAACATGGGCGGGGTGCAAGCTTCCAATGAGTAAGCCGACTGATGTAGTTTTGTATAGAACACAATCTGGTCCTTATCAGCGATTGGTTTAAGAAATGCGAAAGAAGGTTGTATATCGGGGTGAAGCCTGGAGATACTGGTAGGTACCAGACAGATTATCATAATGGTTATGCAGATGTTTAGAAACCAGGTTTCGAATTATCACACGTATCTGAAAGCAGATGTAGACTCTGACCATAATTTACGGATAATGCAATTTCGGTTGAAAGTAAGGGAACTGAAAAGAAATAAGAAGTCGAACAGGTGGGAGCATGGTAAGTAAAAACAATATGAAGTGAGGGAGAGTTTCAAAGAGAGTGTTGAGCATGAAGTAATTTCAAAGAGCGAAAGTAGTTTTCTAGAGGAGGAATCTTCAGTGCTGAATGATGAAATTGCTAGGGGCGGCAGATGAAAAACTAGGAAGAAAGACACAAGCCAGAAGAAACTTGTGCGTAGCACAATGAGATTCTCGATTTGGTAGACAACGGACGAAAATTTAAGAATGCAAAGGAGAAGACGGGCAAAATGAAGTATATGAGTCTTAGGAATGAGATCAATAGCAAATCCAAGTTTGCTAAGGAAGAATAGTTGCAAGGGAAGTGCAAATATGTTGAAATCTGTATGGCTGTGGGGAAAGGTAGGTGCCGATTACAGGAAAATCAAAGAAACAGTTGGCGGTTGGAAGGAAGAAAACATTTGATCAAATCTAAGGTACTCACAGACAAAAGAAAAAAGGCTGATAGATTGAAAAAACACATACAAGAGGTTTAACAAAAATATAACTGTAACATATGTACTCGGAAAGAGAAGAGGCAATTGATGAGGATTAGAAGGTTAATGATACTTAGGTCTGAGTTCGATAGGCCATTGAAGGATCCGAGCGGGAATAAGGCACCTGGAATTGATGAAATCCCATCGGATTTGCTAATTGCCATGAGAAATACAGATAGGACACAATTGTATCATCTGGTAAGTAAAATATATGAGACAGGTGGAGCACCCACGTATTTCAAAAAGAACGATTATTTCCATACCAAAGAAAATAGAATTTAATAGACGTCAAATCTATCGAACCATTAGTTTAGTCAGTCGTGCCTGCAAAATTCTAATTAAAATCGACTAGATGCGGATGGAAAACCAATTATAAAGGGAATTTTGCGGAAACCAGGTCGGCTTTCATAAAAATGTTGGAACTCGTGAGTCTTTATTGAGTTTACGACTTAGCTTGGAGGATAGAATTAGGACAAAACAAACCCAGTTTTTTTGGCCATTATTGATCTAGAAAAGGCTTTTGACAGTGTTGATTCTACAACTTGTACAGAAAGCAGGCTGCAGTGATAACAGTTGAAGGACGCGATAGGGAGGTAATAGTTCAGAAGGAGTGGGGCAGGGTTGTAGGATATGTGAGTAGATCAGGTCACAAGTGATGAGGTATTTAGACGCATTGGTGAGAAGAGAGCTCTGTTGCGAAATGTATAGGAAAGGTGGGTTAGGATGGTCGGACATACATTGAGGCATACAAGATGGCTTAAATTAATATTAGAAGTAAATGTGATTGAGTAAAAATAGTGGATGCAGATCCAGGTTTGAATATACTTTCATATCAATGAAAAGGATAGCTCGATATAGTTTATCACGTAGAGCTACATCAAACAGTCTGCGGACTGGGAACCCAGCAACAACAAACATAAGCATGCACTCTTCTATATTTAATAAATGGGTAAATTCAGAATGATAATTGATATTGCACTATAAAGACAGAGATTTGGTGAGCAATACAACAAGATTAATACGTGGTGCAGAGTGTGGAACGGATAATTTCTTGGTTGTGCCAAAGTAAGATTTAGAGAATGATTGTAAAAAAGGGAACATAAGTGTGTTAAATAGAAAAGTATAAAAAACTTAACACCTCTAGGACGAATGTGTGCAAAAGATATTTAAAAGCAGTTTGAAACAGAAATTGAGCGTGAAGCAATTGGAGAAAGTCAAAATAACAGCAATGTTCAAAATGTGTACGATGAATCAAAGTGCACGATAATTGAATGTGCGAAAACGGATGGCAGTGATGGCAAAAAACGAAAAAGATCTAGTTGAGCGATGGAGTAAGATAAATAGCGGAAATAAAGAAATATGTTTGTTGAGGGTGATGTGATAGAGCGTAAGAAGTTAAAGATAATTTATCAGTAGAGCGATATGTGTACAAAAAATTGTCAAGAAAACAACAAAGAAATGAAACCAAAAGAGTCACAAAGAATGAAAAATAGTTTTGAGCAGAATAAGAAGTTCTTTTGAAAGTGAATGAGACGCGAAAAACGAGGGATGAAGAGTAAAACGTGTGGTATGCAGAATGAGCACAGAGACATAAATGTAATGCGAAAAGAATAGTTCCACTGTGGTGGTTACCTCAGAACGGTAAGCAGTTGTGAACTGCGTTGATAATTAAATTATGCAGGAAAAATATACAATCAGATGTAAAGGTAAATTACCTGAATAATAACATACAGGTAGCTATTGTATTTTACGACTCGTGTTAAGTTTGAAGCTATTCCATATTAAACTAGAAAACTTGAATTTAACTCGCTCATTTACCTTAGGCAAGTTATGCGGTGAAAATTTTACATTATCGTATCCATAATGGTATAATTAAAAGTGATGTTCTTGAAAATAAATTTCTATTGTAAATACGTGAAAAATTAACAAATCGAGAGAAAACTAGGCCAGAAACCATCCACTTTAAATATTCCAACACTTTGTAACAGTTATTTTTAAATAACCTCTAATTTGTAATGAATTTTAAATACTTGAGAAGAGCAGTTATATTTATGTACAACAAATCTTGCACTGTAACGGGCGATGACTTCTCTCCCATTTAATATTCCCATGTAACGTTAAACTTCGTTTTCTATCTTGTAATATATATTATGAGGATTATTATTAAAAGAGAACCGTTGACTACTTGGGTAAAATTTAGATGGTTAACTGTTCGTCGATGAATAGAAATAAACTTTACTTGCGTTACAATGGATTTAATGTATGATTGGTGATGTATAATTATTTTACATAGAACTCACGTAATAATCGTGTGAGAAAAGGAAAACTGCGTATGTGTTAACACAATGGAATGAATAATGCAATGTTTATTATGTGGAGTATGTTTTACTTCCTTATACGAAAGTGTTATTTTTTGCAAGTACTTATTATTGCTGCAAGCTCGGTAAGATTATATTGCGTAAATAATGCATTTTCGGTGTTTGAAGTCCTATATTAAAACTTAGTTCAGTTTGTATTTGGCTTCAGGTAGGGTAAGTTGTGGTATCTGGACCATTGAATAAAAAATCGCCAATTACTACATTGTAATTGCGTTAAATTATAAAACAGTAATAATTTTCTTTGACTATACATTTTTAATATATATGTATATGTTACGGTAATTGATGTATACTGGTTAATGATGTTATCGGCCGGTAAACGTCGTCGCAATAGCTAAAAACAAGGGTGATTAACATTAATCTCTTATTAACATCATCTTATTTTACGTAGATATATTTTGCTAAAAACTGGAAGATACAACCTAAAAGACACATTTTCTTTTGTTGATAAATATCGAAATTTTCAATTATCTACTGACCGTATTCTTATATCTCTAGATGACCGTTCTCGGTTTCCAATATCCCCATAGAGTTGGTTATCAAAATTATCACCGAAAAATGGAATACTGTTCTACCATTTTGTATCATTGAATTAACTTCTTTAGTATCAACCATTAATTTAATACTTAACAACACTTGCTTTACTTTTAATTCAAAGTTGTATCTTCAGATATTTGTACCCCTATGGGTTCACCACTATCCCCTATTATTGCTCAAACTGTAAGGGTTATCTGTTCGAGTCAGTCCTAGATTTAAAACATGCTCTTTATAGTCAAGTATGTAGATGACATCTTATGTTCCGTCCCTGAGCACTTAATAGAATATACTCTAGACGAATTCAATAGTTTCAATTCCAAATTGGTTTTTACTTATGAAAAAAAAGTTAATTATAGTATCCCTTTCGTAGACACCATAAGTCAATAGATTTTCTACTAACAATTTGTATTTCGACATATACAATAAACCTACAGACCTCTGGTAGGTACTTAAATTATCATTCCAACCACTCTTTCAATCATAAACTTATTACTATAACATGCTTAAAAAACCGGATTTCAAAAATTAGCGAAACACATTTAGTCAAAAAAAATTTAAAACAATTAGAACATTCTCTACTATTTTTATTAATCTTTCTTGGGTATTAAACCATTCAGAGTTTTTAAAATTATCTTTATTTACGTTTTGATTCATCACTTAGATCATGGCTCGAAACGTAAATAACGATCATTTTAAAAACTCTGAGGGGCTTAATACCCAAGAAAGATTAAGAAAAATGCAAAACAAACCACAACAAACATACACGGAATACTCTACTAAACAATGCATTCCCAAAACCTCTACTGAAAAAATTACTTTACTCTAACTACCTTCAAACGTCAACACTAGACCGACCACCAGTTACAAAATTCAAGAAATTACTATTTAATCAAAATTTAACTCCTCAACTAACAAAAATTTTACACCAACCAGACATTCTTACAGCTTGCACATACGAAAAGTCGATAGGAAGATTGTTCACCAAACTAAAAGATAATACAAATAAATTGTTATTCAGCAATATCATATATCAAACATGGGTCAATCAAGCAATGGCTAAAAAGCTGCATAATTCAACATAAAAGTGATGCCAGGATTGATAAACAAAATTGTGCATTGTCGTTACATCTACATTCAACAAAACAGCGAAATTTGTAAATACTAAAATTCTAGATATTGAAAGCAACACCACAAGAGGCTATTCTTAGAATCTTTTCACCTTCAACAGCAATCAAATCCAATCAATAGTAAACATGACACAACTAACCTCAATGTAGTTTATTCAGCGCTGTAGAAATCCAACAATAATCATTTTCACAGACAGACATTAGATCTTTTACATCTACTTCAAATTATCCACAATATATTTAGCTTCCAATCATCTTGTTCGTTACCATTTAAAAATACCAGAAACAACATCTACATTTTGTACCTCCTTTTAAGATCTTTACAGCAGTGCTACGATTTTCAATTATTTCAAATAGTCAACTTTGAAAAGTTGATTTCATGCAATTTTATTCTTGTCAATCACTCATAGTTGTATGTCATTAATGAGTACTTGTATTTACAACATTAGTCATAAGTAATTGGGTAAGTAGTTTAGTTATACCATATTCAGATATTGTAATCACTAAATTCATCAATTTTTAGTCTAAGAATAAGGCATAAATGTCATGCAGAAACGTCAGATCATAAATTACAATTTGACACGATAGATGTTATTTTAGGAACGAGTGTACTCCTATCTCTGCTTGTAATGTATCCCGCACTATTCCTCAAAAATGCTTTAGAACATATCCTGCTCTTCTATTTCTCCTATTTTTTTTGTTTTCCACATATGCTTTCAACAATTTTTCCTTGGTTCTATACTTGTTGTCTTCAAACATAGCCGCGCTCTTTCTTGTCAAGTGCAGTTCGGTTCCCTTCTATTGTTTTACAAATATACCCTGTTTCTCCTATACTCAGTGGCATGTGATACTCAGGGGGTTAAGCAGCCTGTAGCTACCAAGATCCCCCAATACTCGAGCATTTGCCGTAATAGTTTCCAATATATCTTTTCAAACAAGGTTTATCGTCTTGAAACTGGTTGGACGCCTACCTCCACTTATTTCTATTATAAGCTTGCCTACGCGGTTCCCTGAAATTTTCATAACCTACATACAATTCGGTTCCCTTTCTGTTGTTTTCTAATTATATGTACTATTTTACCGAGGCTCAGTGGTATGTGAAGGGGGTTAAGCAACCTGTGGCTGCTAAGATCCCTCAACACTTAGACATTTGTCGAATTAATAGTTTTCCAGTAAATGCTTTCGCACAATTAACATTAGTTGAGAATATTGCAAAACCAATACTTGTAGTTGTTTGTAATAATTATCAGGTTTACGTACAATTATTTTTTTCGTCACTAGGTTTCCCTCTTGGAACTGGTTGGACGCGTACCTCCACTGATTTCTACCTTTGTTAAGCTAGCAGGACCAAAGCGGCAAGATCGATTTAGACCTATTGCATTATTTAGTGCTTATTTTGTGCTAATTTGTGCCATTAATAAAATTTTGTGCTACGTGCCGTTTTGAAAAAAATCGTAGCGCTGCTAGCTTTATATTAAGCTAGCAGCACCACAAGCAAAATAAAGGAAGAAACAAAAAAAGGTATAAATACAACGGCTAGAATTTGTGCTAATTTGTGCCGTCCAAAACAAGCAGCTAAATAGATTCATTCCACTTGAAACAACAGCGAATTACATTTACCACTATTAGGTTCACGAGTAAAGTACCCGATTGCACGAGCAGAATCAATTAGTACTGCTACATTCGAAGCACACTAACTTGTGCTTCTCAAATGTTCACTCACAAAATTTACACCCCGCCCCTTTTCTGAAAAACCACCCGCGAAACCTACTCGGCACAAGAATAAAGTATCTGTTTCCACGAGCAGAATCAATCGGTACTGCGGCACTTGATTGATTCTCCTCGTGCAATCGGGTACTTTACTCTTCGCTGTTGTTTCATGCGAATTGAATCTATTTAGCTGCTTGTTTTGAACGTCACAATTTAGCACAAATTCTGACCGTTGTATGTATATCTTTTTTTTTGCTTTTTCCTTTTTTTGCATGTGGTCCTGCTAGCTAATATAAAGCTAGCAGCGCCACAATTTTTTTCACAACGGCACGTAGCGCCAAAATTTTTATTAATGGCATAAATTCGCATAAAATAAGCACTAAATAATGCAATCGATTCTGCCGATTTGGTCCTGCCAGCTTAACAGAGGTCGTATTTCTATTCTGAGCTGGTCTACACATTTTCCTGAAATTCGCAGTCTACATCTGTGTACAATAATCCAACCCAGATCTACCTCTCCCTCACTACTTTCCTATCATGTCTCGGTATGTGGCCAATCATCCCATCTTTCCTATTTTTTACTGTTTTCCAGATATTTCTTTCTTCCCCTACCATTTTAGTCCCGTTTGTTCTTAACTTTGTCTGTCCATGATATCTTCATGATACTTCTGTAGCACCACATTTCAAAGGCTTATCTTTTTCGTGTCCGCTTCTTCTACTGTCCAAGTTTCACAACCGTACAGTGCTGTGCTTCACACATATGTTTTAAGCAATCTCTTCCTTGTTTCTATGTTTGTTGTCTTTGAACACAGTAGTTGCTTTTTCTTGTTAAATGTTGCATGACCTTGGCTAATCTTAATTTTATATTTTTTGCGCTTTTCCCATCTTGCGTTATTTGGCTTCCTAGGTAGCAGAAATCTTAACCTCTTGTAAGTTCCCGTTACCTATATGTATTCTTGTTTTTGATTTATTTTCCCCTCCTTTGCATACTAGTACTTTAGTTTTAGTTTTGTTAATTTTCATACCATATCTCTCTATTAGAACGGTTTCCATTTCATTAAGAGCAGCTTCTAACATTTTCTTGCTAAATGCTAATAACGCTATTAAGCATATCAATCTTTTGTCTCTGCATAATAATTCCAAGTGTCTTCTTGCATTTGACAGTATTCATTACGTCATCGATGTACAAGTTAAAAATTAATAGGGATAGGGTACATCTCTGTCTCCCACCTTTCCTAATATTTACTTCTCTACGTTCCTGCTCTAATTCTATTACCGCTGTTTGATCTTTGTGTAAGGTATGTATTATACGTCTATCCCTAAAACTTATTCCAATCTTTTTGAGTATTTGAACATTTTTACCATTTTACATTGTCGACTGCTTTTTCCAGATTTACAAACCCTACATACACGCTTTATTCCTTTTTCTATCGTTTTCTCCATTTTCACTCTCAGAACTAAAATGACCTCCCGTGTTCCTCTGTTTCGTCTAAACCCAGCTTGTTTTTCCATTCGTCTTTGTTCAATTCTAGTTAGTATTTTTGACACGTGTGTTGTCAAAACTTATTGTTCGAAAATTTTCACGTCAATTCGCGCCTTTTTTTTTGGTATAGTGACTATGATGTTACGTTTGAAATATTTGGCTATCTCGTCTGTCGCATACATATGACTTACAAGTTGGAAAAAACGTTCTGTTGCGGCTTGTCCAGCGGGTTTCAGAGTTTCTACTTGTACCTTACATGTACCATTTTTCAACCCTTTAATGCTAATTCAAACTCATATCTAAGTATAGAATATCCCACGTCATCTTTTTCAATGTCTGATTCCTATTCCAATGATGTTAGTTTCTCTCCTGCATATAAATTCCCTATATATTCTGGTCATCTAACCACTTTCTCTATATTTTCTATAATGACGTTTCCTCTCGCGTCCCTTATATTTTTGCTATACGGTTTTATATCCTTAAAATTAATTCTAATTAGTTTGTATACTTTGTCTGTCTTTCCTATTTCTATCTTAGTTTGTACCTCTTTGCACTTTTCATCAATCCGTTGTTTTTAACTTTTCTGCATTTGCAAATATTTTGCCATTATATGGCTTTGTATTTCTGTTTTTCTGTTTCATCTAATCTATTTTTGTATTTTCGTTTTCCTTCTATTAAATTCAGGATATCCTTTATGGTATTCCCCAGAATATCTCTGGCCATCATGTCTAAGCTGGATTTAATGTTACTCTATTTTGTTTCTACTTCCTTAATATCAAAAAATTTTTCGATATCTTCCAGCAATTTATTTGTTTATTTTTTTCAAATCTTTTGTGGATATCTTTATCTTTTAGTTTCTCAAAGTCAAAGTGCCGGTTCCACTACGTCGTCGTTCTATAGATGGCTACACAAGTATGTCTTGCCTTTGAGATTTGCGGAATGTTATAGCAAAATTTATTTGCCAGGTAACAAACCTTCTCGTGGCCACACCCGTTTCTTGCCCAAAAGGCAATTCATAATAATAACAGACTAGTTATTTGCAGTCCGCAATAAGGAATTGTGTAGAACAATATAAAGAATAAGATGTATCTGTGAATAAACTCTTATGAAAATAATAAGAGCATTATTCGCCTATATAAATCGAGCTAATAATTGTATAGCCATTAATCATACAATAGCTTGATTAATTCACAAGGGGAGGAAACATCCACTGTCCGACCGGTTTCAGCTTCTTTAAGCTTCTTCAGAGCGAATTAGTTTCCAACAACCCTGTGAGGTAGTTGAAGCTATTATACTAGTATAATTTCGAAAGAATCCTTGTACTATGGCAAAGGTAAATAATAAAGCCATCAGGTGGTAAAACACCAACACTACTAAGCGTGGAAGTACAAAGATTGATTCGAAACTACATCGTCGTTCTATAGATACTTGTATAGCCATCTATAGAACGACGATGTAGTTCAGTTAATCTTTACTTCACGCTTAGTAGTGTTGATGTTTACCTGATGGCGTTATTTACTTTGCCATAGTACAAGGATTCTTTCGAAGTATTAGTATAATAGGTTCGATTACTTCATTGGGTTGTTGAAACTAATTCGCTCTGAAGAAGCTTAAATAAGCTGAAACCGGCCGGTCAGTGTATGTTTCCTTCCCTTGTCAATTAATCAAGCTATTGTTTTGTTGATGGCTATACAACTATTAGCTCGATTTGTATAGGTGAATAATGCTCTTATTATTTTCATAAGAGTTTATTCACAGATACATCTTATTCTTTATATATATATACTAGAAGCGGTTTGTAGTCCCTACGGGACTACTTTGAGCGCCTTTACTCGCTTTGCGGACCACTCTCTTTACGCCTTACCATCTTTACGCCTTACCATCTTTACGCCTTACCATTTTTGCGCACCGCCCTCTCTAGGCACCGCCCTTACTACGCCCCGCCCTCTCTACGCCCCGCCCTCTGTACGCCCTGCCCTCTATACGCCCCGACCTCTCTACGCCCCGCCGTCCCCATCGTCGTCTCTACGCCCCGCCGTCTCCACCGTCGTCTCTATACCCCGCCCTCTACACCCCGTCTTCACTTTCCCCTAGTAGAATTCATTAAAACGACTTTGAGAAGTTGAGCGAATCAAGTTCACCTAGCTCTAGTAAACTTTGCCGAAATCACTATTGGGAGTTAACCGGATCAAGATCACCCCGATGTAGTAGACTTTGCCGAAATCACACCGGGAGTCGAACGGATCAAGAATTATTTCGCTCTAGTAGACTTTGTTGAAATCACCTCTTGGAGTTGATCGGATCAAGACCACTTCGCCCTAGCAGACTTTGTTGAAATCACTTCAGTGAGTGGATCGGATCAAGATGCCCTAGTAGACTTTGTCGAAATCACCTCGTGGAACGATCGAATGAAGACTACTTTGCTCTAGTAGACTTTGTCAAGATCACTTCGGGGAGTCGAATGGATCAAGACCACTTCGACCTAGTAGATTTGTCGAAATCACTTTGGAGAGTCGATCGGACCAAGATCATTTCGTTGCAGTAGACTTGTTCGAAATCACTTCAGGGGAGTACATCAGATCAAGATCACTTCACTCTAGTAGACTTTGTCGAAATCACTTCGGAGAGTCCATCGGATCAAGATCACTTAGCCCTAGTAGTCTTTGTCGAAAACACTTCGGAGAGTCGATCGGATCAAGACCACTCCGCTCAAGTGGACTTTGTCGAAATCATTTCCGAGAATCGATCGGATCAAGACCATTTCGTCCTAGTGACCTTGTCGAAATCACTTCGGAGAATCGATCGGATCAAGACCACTTCGACCTAGCAAACTTTGTCGGAATCACTTCGGGGAGGCGATCGTATCAATTCACTTCGCCCTAGTTGACTTTGTTGAAATCATTGATTGGGAGTCGATCGGATCTAGAACATTTCGTCCTAGTACTCTTTGTCGAAATCACTTCGGGAAGAAGATCGGATGGATCAAAATCACTTTGCCCTAGTAGTCTATGTCGAAATTACTTAGGAGAGTCGATCGGATTAAGACCACTTCGCCGTAGTGACCTTGTCGAAATAATTTTGGAGAATCGATCGGACCAAGACCATTACGCTCTAGTGATCTTGCCGAAAGCACTTCGAGGGGGAGTCGATTGGATCAAGATCACTTCGTCACAGGAGATTTTGTCAAAATCACTTAGTGGAAGTCGATTGGATCAAGATCGCTTCGCCATAGTATACTGTCGAAATCACTTCGGGAAGTCGACCGGATTAAGACCACTTTACCCTAGTAGACTGTCGAAGTTACTGCGGGAGCCGATAGGATCGAGATTACTTTGCCCTAGTAGACTGTTGAAGTCACTTCGGGGAGTTGGTTGGGGGGGTCAAGATCACTTTGTCCTAGTAGTCTTTGTGGAAATAACTTCGGGAGTCGATCGGGCCAAGATAAGTTCGCCCTAGTAGAGTTTGTCGAAATCATTTCAGGAGTCGATCGGGCGAAATAAAATCCATACATGCAAACCAAACAAAATTAAGCAATATTTATTAATTGTTGCCAATGTTACATCTGAGCACATGTGTAATAACGTGTTTGCAAATAGCAATTTATGTTGAAGATAACATTCACCTGAAGTCTATGCAATCAATTTTGCTATTAGAGATTTAGATAAAAAGAGGTTTTTTCTCTGCCGCAATATGCGTTTAACATTTCTCAATTTAAATTCAAAAATGAGTATAATACGTATACGTAAGCGGTATTGAATTTAGGCTTTACGCCCGGAAGCTTCGTGTTTTAGCACATATTTGGTATTTTATAAAGACTTTTAGTTAATGTAGGCAACCGCTTGGTTCTACCTTCTCTGTACACCATGCTGCCTCATTACTACGTATTAGGTATGCTCGCAAGACAAAGTTGTCAATTGCTGTTAATGTAAATAAGGAAAAATTAACTTATTGTAGACAGTTGTATAACGTTTAAAAATTTTGTTAGAGTAGATTTTCTTTTGGATGTTAGTAAAATTTCAATATAAAAAAAAAAGTATTTGCATATGCGATTATGAATACTTAAGTTGAAAATACGTATGAATTTTTTCAATTGGTTTTTATTCTTAACTTTTGGTGTTTGTTAAAAGAAAAGTGTCATAAGTGGACCTTAAATAAACAAATATAAAAGGAATGCAGGACGTTTCCTACGTCTGTATTTAAAATAAATGAAATGTAGAAAAAATTAAAACCCAAAACGCTTGAAATGTTAAAGTTTTTAATTACGGTTAATGTAAATAAAGAATAGTTAACGTATTGTAGACCATTTTGTAGGGGTTATAAATTTTGTTTGGCTATTTTACGCATATTAGACGCTTGTTAATGTTTAAAAAATCAAAAAAATAAAGAAAAAAAATTAATGTAATTGGGCATTGAACCACCGAGGTTGCGTATGGTAGACGGAGGAAACGAAAGAAAGGAAAGAAAGGAAAGAAAGGAAAGAAAGGAAAGATAATCTATTTTAACTTTTTCATACAATTTTGCCGAATACTAACAATAATAACAATTGATTTCCTTAATAGTACCTACGATGCGACGTTTAACTATAAGCAATTACAATGACAATATTCGGTATCTATACTAAAATATTTACCTAACTGTTTAAAATAATTAACGGTTTCTTCTATTTTATTTGTATTTTATACCATTCTTGTGTGTTGTACAATAGGAAAAGCAGTGGAAAAACCTATGTTAAACTTAATTTTAACCTTAATACTACCTTAAAGTATAAAAACTAAAAACTAAAAAACTATATACAAATGCGGGCAGACGGAGGTGTTAGCCTTACGCTATCGAACCTTATTTTGTAGAAAATCCTGCGGTTGTATACTTGTAGTAGCCGAAGCCTCAAAAGATATATAGCGTTTTCTAAATTATTCACGTAGACTTGAAATTTTTCAGACGTATTCGGTAATAAACGTAAAATAAAATGTTTAACTTTTTGTGTTTAAAATAGACCGCGTCTATTATTGCGTGATACTTTTTGTATAATCAGAATTAATAATTATCAGTACGGTAAAGAATTGTTATGTAATTTAGAAGCTGTAATTGTAGAAACTTGCAAATTAACTGTATTAACAGAGTTTCAGATAGTGCGTACTCGTGCCTCAACGTCTTTTGTAGCATAGGTTAGATGAGTTAGTTTATATGCGCCATTTCCTGTTTGTAAGATGTTGGCGTCTTTGTCCGCCATCTGGGCGGATAGTGTTAATACTTCCTATGAAATTATAGGTTTGGTTAGTATCTGAACTATATCGAAAAGGTTAAAAACCCTGCTATGGTTTACATCTAAGAATGCATTGCAAATGAATTTGAAAGCTTATAGATGCAAAAATTTATATTTCTATATTTCACTAAAATGAATTACATACATACAATATGTATTTACATAAGTCAAATTTATAAAACTGAAAATATAAGTTTGTACATCATACATGGAATTTAAGAAATGAAATAAACATTTTACCAAAGTATATTATTGGCTTATTGCATATTGCAGGATGAAGAAAACCGATTATAGGTATAATCGACAAATACAACAAAACACGGGCCATTGGCATACAAATTAAAAAATAATCATGAAAACGTAATTTTATTGTTATACGGATTTGAAAATCTATGCTAGTGACAATCTTATTTCTACAACTTCTCACATAGTAGAGAACGTATCTGTAATCCACGATTCGGATAAAAATATGTAATCCATTATTTTAACATTTGTCACAAAAACTAATAAATATGAATCTCCTCTAAATACAGTAATGTATAAACAAACACCAAGCTCTAACATTAAGACATCAGTTTCTCTTAAGTTTTAGTTTTACAATAAATTTTTTGTCCATGCAATATCGGTAGGTACGTAATAACAACATTGACGGTGAAATAAGTACCTATAAAAACATTAGTAATGTAATCTTAAGCGAAAGTAATTTTTTTTTTAATCATATACCAGGATATATTTAAGAAGTCGATTATTAATAGCACAATTCATAATGAATTTTTTGAAATGCAGCCAATCAAATTGAACAATCTTTTAATAGCGCTATGGTTAGATAAACAATAATTCGAAACGTCAAATTAATGTCAAATGAATGATAAACGTAAATGCTGTTGAAATTGTGGGCGCCATCTATTGGGATAGTGTTAATACCAAAATGCGCAAACATAATCGTTTATAGAGTGCCACCACCGTGGTTCTTAACCTGTCTTTGACATTTCTCAAATAAATTACACGAATCGCAGTAAAGGTTTTAAATGAAGATGTAGAGTTTATGATAGATGTAATGTTTTTGGTATATATTAGAAAATTTGTTAAGGATCGTATACCAATTTTAGAAACCAACTCGAACGTCTGTTCATCAACGCAAATGTACCGGTTTTTAGTTCTGTGCGTTGGGTTTTTAGAGCGTAAAATATTAAAGGTTTTTAGTTTTTATACACATATAAACGAATACGTACCTGTAAGTTGGACAATCTGTGAAAAGTAAACTTGTAAATGATTTGTGAGTAAATATAATTCACAAATTGTAGATTGTAGATCGCATTGAGGCATATGAAAGAAAGTGTTGGTTTATTTAATGCATATTGTTAGGTAAATGCTATTGCATGTTTTAAAAAGCAACACAAAATTAAATTAAAAAAATGAATTTGACTGGGAACCGAACCACCGGGGTTAGCATTCGTAAGCAGCGGTGTTGGACTTGCGCCATCGAAGCGTTGTTTATTGAAATCGCATTGGTTGTATACTTACTATGCTAAATGTCACATAAGAATTACATCGCCTTAGGAATAAATCACGGTGTATTGTAATTGTTGGGGCGATTACGTAAACAAACGTCAAATGCAATAAAAAATTATTTTTCAAATAAATAGCCCGTGTATATTAAAAAGCCATGTTATTGTATACTAATAATGAATTTTTGGAAGTAATACGTAATATTGGATGATTTATAATTTTAAATTTAACAAACTTAAAAAAATTGTGTCCTCATAGATTTTGAAGGTACATATTCGTTCGCTTCCGTCGGCTTTCGCTGTCTGTGTTTGACATTTCTCGAGGTAATTATACAAATTTTAATACCTGTTTTAAGAAAATACTATACCACCAGCTCGCAAACTGTTAATAATTCAGGTTTTAGAATACGAATAGCGTTGTTTGGTATATATTAGAAATTTTTTAACGCCCGAATACGAATTTTAAAAACCAACTCGCTCTTTCTTCTCTCTCTTACTAACGCTAACGAAACAGTTGCCGACCTCGTCGCACGGCCCGTTCGGTTGTTAGATCGGAAATTTTTGAGGGATCCAAACTTTTTTAACACGTTAACGAATACGTAGCTTCAAATTAATCTTTTCCCGGAAAATCCTTGATTCTCCCTTAGTCATCGGTTTCCCGCCATAAAAACCGGCCTATCCTAAGCACGAAAAAATTCTCCACCTAACCACCACCCGCCCGCGCTCCCAACTCCGAAACCCTCGGACGCAAATCCCAATAAGCGATCGATTTGCGCCTCTGAACTTTAACACAAAGACGGGCGTCCGAAATTTATAGTTATTAGATAATAATATATATATATATATATATATATATATATATATAAATGTTTTTAATGGCTTGAGGTCAGCTGGTAAAAAATTTAAAAAAATTAATTAAAAAAATTTAAAAAACATTTAATATTACTAGAAGGTCATTATCTTTAATATATATATATATATATATATATATATATATATATATATAATATCGCTGTGAAGCTTTCGCCCTTTAGTTGGAACCAATAAGAATGCTTTAAAGCTGCCCTTGACTTAGTATGTCAATAAAATTGTTGTGGAATACCCTTGAATTGTTCTATGATCAAAAGCTAAAACGCAGTCAAAAAGTTTTGATTAGTGCGTCATATGTACAGTTGTTTCAAACGTTACTTACATTAGATAATTTATTTTTAATCAATAATTTCAACGAACACCAATTTAATATAAAAGAATGTAATGCTAGTTACTTTATTTTTTATAAAGTTTGAATTATAGTACTGGTTATTTTTACACAGTGGCTTAAAATTTGCTTTTCATATGACTATAGTTAACTGACTATACAAAAATCTGCATAAAAAGAATAGTATTGAAAGATTTAATTTGAAATACATGTAAAATTCACCTTACATAACGTAATTAATATCCGTAATACAAAAATGAGTACTCACTTATCACCATAAAATTTCAATGTTCCTGAGGCAATAAAATAGAGTAAATTTTCTGATCGTACTTATAGAATGTGAAGTCGCTGGTTGTTGTCCTTGATACCTCAGCCAGCACAAGTGAATTTCTGGTTAGATTTTTTTCGTATTTTCTAACATGTTCCAAAGTTGTTTAAATTACCAAGGTATTTGGTCAAAACATAAAGTTAGTTTAATTTTTATCCATGATTTAAATTACCTCATATTCTAACAATTATTTACAGTTACTACATTTTCGGACCATCATTTAAAATTACTGCATTTTCTTACCACCATTTAAAGTTATTACCTTTTCCGATCATCATTTGAAGCTCTATAAAATTTTGTATAAGTATTAATTTAAGTAAATTCTTACCTCTTACGTTTGTCATACAGCTTTCTGTATTGCTTTGAAAATATCACTAAGTCCGATTTCAATTAAATTCCCAGTATGCTCCACGCACCCACTATTTAAATCTTCTTATAATTGATATTCATGTTTCATATACTATAAAAACCAAACCGTTAGTATATGCAAAATTTACTTTATTCGTTAAATCGTAATTTAAAATTAAATTGCTATATATATTTTTCAAACGTGTAGCAAAAATTAAAGTATTGATTAATTAACAAAAAACTGACATAATATAGACGGAGTTTAGGGCAGCCTAATCGATGCTGCCCTAATATACCACCCTATTTGCACCATCAGCAGTGACGAATAACTGCGTGCGTAGCCGCATGGGTCGCATGTCTGGGGCCTCAGAATCGTTGGATTCCTCATCCTCAAAAATCAAAATTAAATTTTAATTGTCTCTTAATACAAGAATTATAAATACTAATTGTTGGGAAACTTCTCAAACCGATATTCATATTCGGTATTGAGTAATAGCTTTTGGTGCCAATTTAAAAAAACCATGGTACACATGTCGCTAGAACTTGTAGCTCCGCTTGACCTGCGCTTGTGGCCCCACAAAACTAAAATCCACCACTGGCCATCCGATCATGATAGCCTTGCTTGCATCACATCTTGCCTAAATCTATAAACGTTATAAATTCATTCGCTTTTGCTTACATGTAATTGCATTTAGTTAACACATTTAACGTTGCAGCATCTTTTGGCTAATTTAATCGTAATGCACACTGCCTAGCTCTGAACTATCGTAGCATATCCTCGATTAGCTGTTAAACTTGATAATTTAGTGACAATTGGACAAAGTATTATGTACCCTTTGACTTAGAACAATGCCAAACCTAAAACAATGGTGTTTGGAAAAATCGTTATCAAGTGAACATAAAAAAGATTACATTAAATTGCAAGACCAATCTTTTAAACCAGGTTGATGCAAAATAGTTTGTTTTCTTAAAGGTTCGAGTAGTTCTTGTACAGAAATCTTTTTGGGAGCTTTATCCAGAACCAAATTTGATCATTCCGACTGTTGTAACGATTATAAAATCTTTGAACGCACAAAAATGCACTTGGTAATGACATATTCGTGCACATCCTGTAAGCCATGACGATATGCGGCATAAATCTTTGTCTCAGATCAGAAGTGGATCGGAAATACCCGATATACGACTCATCCGATTGGAAATTCTTGTTTGGTTGAGCAAAATGGGAGTATATATTAATCTTAACCTGCTTTGAAACACGTATGTAAGTAACTACGCAAAATCTACCTTTTTTGTGTTGTTTTAAATAAATATAATAAATAATTGGTCATAATTAATCGGTAAAAACGCTATAATAATGCTTCATCTGTTAAGGTCATTTAAGTTTGAATAATTCACCTTAGGCTTTAGGAAATACTTACTGGGTCTTACCTCGTACTCCTAGCGGTGTATTTGTATGGTGAATGTACATTTATAATTATCAAGAAGATCTCGAATGCGTCATAGAATAATAATTAGGCACCTGATTGATAATAAAGGATTAAATTATTTTATTTGCTCGAAGAGAGAATTAGCGTATTCCGGCAATTTAAGAGAAAGCAAAATTTTTACTGAATCATTGGTATTCGTTACTGTCGGTATAACAAACAGCATAGTTTTTGGTGGGTTGGGCTTGAGCTCAAGTAAAGCAACCTTCTTATATGTTTAAAAAGAAGTGTAAGTGTGCGGTGTGCTATTTTCGGATTAATTAACCTGTTGTAGAAGACCAGCAGTAGCTAGCGATCAAGTTTTAGAATTACGTCAAGAGTATCGGCATCGTATCTTCAATTTTAGAAGAAACAGGTATTTTTGTTACTTTACGTTTCACTTCATATGGTATAAACTTGAAATATAAAATTAGGTGTCATTTATATTGATTATACCGGAAATTAACACATAATTCTTGATTTTTATAAATATTTCCGTATTCTCTGTGGCGGTCAATTAGGTTGCCTGGTATTTTTAAAAATTGCTAGACTTCCGAGCCCTGATCTTTAACAGTGAATCAAGGCTTGTTCGTAGTATTTATTGTACGGCATTTTTGGGAGTTAATAAAAGCGGTCCTAAAGCTGTTCATTATTGATAGATGATAGTGTAAAAATTGTAAACTCTTAGTGATAGTAGGTATACATGATATAAACCACGACTGTTTAAGTTCAGTATCAGAAATTTAAGATCCAAGCAGCAGAGACGAATAATAACTTGCATATAATGTTTATTTAACGCGCGTTAAACATGGCCTTCGTACACCGGATTATTTGATTAATTAATTAGTTCCTATTCCTGTCGTTCTTCATTTATACTTTAATTTATTAATTGTCGTAGTTTGATATGTTAGGGCGTGTTACAAAGAGGCTAACATCTTGTTCGCACATTTAATAGTATAGAAACATTTGGGTATAACGGTAGATTTATAATACATGCCTTTTTTTCGTTGTCGCAAGGATTAATGGTCGGTCGGTTTAATTTGTGTAAACTTTGTGAAGATACTATATTTATGAAGGTGTATTTTAAATTCTTACCTTATTTTCGTCAAGTTGGATGCACCACTCGGGTCAACCAACTTGGTATAACAAATGGGGTATTTAGTTGGTATATATTTTGAAACATTAAACGTTTTGTCGAGCGAGAATTGTAATTAGTTGAATTTATCGTTTAATTTCGTAGATTAATTAGTTGTCGTGGCGTATTAAGGTACGCATTGTTTTTACGTTAATTTTTATTGTTCATTATTCGAATATGGTTATATCAATTGATAAAACCATTCTTGAAGCTAGGTTTGTAATGAAACCGGAAAATGTATTGATTGCTATAATTAGAGCATCGATGAAAAGTGTCGAGCAAATTGAAACTCATTTCAAGTTTTCTTTGCAAGCATATTTTCTTTGATGAAGAAAGTGAACAATTGGACGAATTCTTGACTCTTAGGGTGAAAATTGATGATTATCTATTAGATATTTGTATTATCGCTGTACAATGTGAATTAGATCTCGTAGAAAATAAGGCGCAGATTGAAAATATGAATAATCCATTGTCGATAAATAGTGGTATTCGCTTGAAACACTTATCAGTCCATCAGGTTGTATTCCGGACTTTGAACGTTATCATGCAATTTATAAGCGATTGAATCATGATAATGTCAGTTTGTCCCCTGTTGAAAAATTTTGCTATCTAGTAGATGCACCAGATGATTCGTCGCGTGCGTTAATAAAACATTTGCCGGTAAACGATTGTGCATACGATGAAGCATATGAAATCACTACTAATCGTTTTCAGTCCAAGAAGTTATTACTTTCGGCATATTTTAATGCTCTCGAAAAATGCCCTAAGATAAGTTCCTCAGACTCGCACACGGAGCTCCGTCAATTAATTAGTTGTTTTGATGAAAATATTGGCGTTAAAGCAGATGACAATAGATTTATTAGATTTCATGTTGTTTAATCGTTAAGGCGTCGCCGTGGATCAATGTAGTAAGCGTAAGACTACGGATCCCAAGGTCCCGGGTTCAAATCCCGACACTGCCGACTGCTTGAAAAATGGCAGGTGAGCATTTTTCACAAAAATTACGCCCTCGTTCGGATGAGAGGTTAAATTGAGGTTCCGTGTGTGAGTGTTATCACGCACGTTAAAGATCTCTACCTTGCCTGGAACGGCAAGGGTTCGGCAAAATTTTAAATTTCCAGGCAACAAAAAACTCGCCTCCTGACCAATGTAGTACCTACAGGTGGAGCATTGGAAATGTAAATGAGCTGTTTAATCGTTAGCGAAAAAATTAGATACAGACGTTTTAAAGCATTTCGAATTAAAAATAGTGGCGAGATTCCCTTGTTCAAGGATTTAAGGTCGTACATTGAAAAACAATGTAAAGTATTGGAAATAAATGACATTGCTTCAGAAGCATACTTAAAATGTCGAGATTCCGTGAAACAAAGGGAAAAAGGAAAGTTCATTAGCACTTCGGCTAAGACTTCTTTAGTTGGTACCACCAATGATGGTAAAAGTTGAAGTCTGTGTTAAGCTGTGCATCCTATTTATAGATATAAGCAGTTTCTCGATAAAACCCCTCAAGAAAGATTTGAGGTGGTTAAGGTTAAAAATCTTTGTATTAAATGTTTAAATACTTCACATTCGACGAAAAATTGTAAGTTGGATTGGTCGTGTAGATAATATCAACAGTCACACAATTCGTTACTTCACTTCGTTAAACGAGTAAAATCGGTGTGTCCACGCAGACAAACTCATCGTCAAAGGTCTGCGTCTCCTCGGAGAGCGGCGCCTAGACTTACTTCTACTAGTAGACTTAGTGAAGACAATCTGTCGTTGGCGGTTGTGCTTGAACAACCTGCTACTAGCTCGTTAATTTCGACGTCATTAGAACATACAACCACGCTGTTAGCTACGGCAATGGTGTCGGTGCTCGATCATACAGGAAAATTGCAATCTGTTCGAATAGTTTTAGATAACGGATCCATGGAAAGTTTTATGACTGAAAGGTGCCGTCAGAAATTAGATTTAAAAAAACGGAGAGCCAATGTCACTGTTCAAGGACTTGGCTTGAATTTGTCGTTGGTGTCTGGTACACTATCGTGTGTAGTCAGCCTCTCGGGAGCAAGGTTTCCAGCAAATGAAATTGATTGTTATATTTTACCTAACATTTGTAATAAATTACCTTCGTGGTCTACAGGGGTCAAGGAATGGTCGCATCCTCGAGGTTTGGCCTTAACTGATCCGAATTTTAATATTCGTGGTAATATTGAAATGCTACTCGGAGCTGAAATCTTGCTCAGGTTTTGTTGAACGAATCTCGTTGGGGCGTCGCTAACAGCCAGTTGTTATTAAAACAACCTTTGGTTAGGTGTTAACGGGAAAGGTCGTTTCCCCAAATAATTCTATTACGTCGCTGTGTGCTTTCTTTGAGCCCTTAGACAGCGGCATTCGTCGATTTTTGGAATTACAAAATATTCCTTTCAAGAAACACATTTCTCCTGAAGAAGAAAAGTGTGAAAAGGAATTTGTGGAAAATTATATGCGTATCAAAGACGGTCGTTTTGTAGTGTCCTTGCCCTTTAAAATTTCTGAACTCTCATTCATGGCTACGAAATCAATTTTTATTAAAAGTTTTTTGTCATTAGAACGTCGTTTGCTAAAAAATCCTGAATTGTACTCGGATTATAAAAAATGTATGGAGGATTATTTGAAAAGCAGTCATATGGCTCAAATGGAATCGCCTGAAAATTCGTCGGTTCATAAGAGAATGTATTACATTCCCCATCATGCTGTACATAAGCGTTATAGCACTACCACCAAATTGCGTGTGATTTTCGATGCTTCGTGTCAGCATCAATCTGGAAATTTGTTAAATAGCTTGGCTATTGGCCCTGCTCTGCAAAAAAAACATTTCAGTTTTGTTATTGCACTTTCGTGTACATCCTATCGTAATTACAGCTTATGTTAAACAAATGTATTGGCAGATTTTGGTTCAAGAGACTCGTCTTGATTATCAACGTATCGTCTGGAGGTTTTCTCCGTCGGATCCTATTATGGACTTAAGATTAAATACTGTGATTAATGGAGTTTCATCGTCGCCTTTTTTGGCCTTGCGTACTGTTCAAGACTTGGCAATGTTAGAATCGATTAATTTTCCTTTTGCGTCATTGGTATTGGCGAGCGCTACCTATGTCACTGGATTCAATTCGATTGAAGCTGCAAATCAATTAATTGGTGCGTTGAATAGTATTTGTTCTAGTGGTGGTTTTCAATTAAGAAAATGGAATGGTAATTGTCCGGAAGTGATGTCCAACTTGAAGCAGTCCTTGTCCAGTTCGGAAGCAATTACATTTCAAGATAAAGATAGTGGTTCAATAAAAATGTTGGGCCTTTCGTGGCGCGCTCTTACAGATGTATTTTTATACAACTTAAACGCTGAAGAGCGCACTTGCACTAAGTGTAATATTTTGTCAGCTATCGAAAAAAATTTTCAAGATCTTTGGCTTTTAGTCCTCGGTTGGGACCAAGAGCCGGCATTGGAAGTCGTAGAAAAATGGAAACATTTTTTGGGTGAATTACCAGCGGTTTCGAATATTGAGATTTTGCGTTGCATCGTATATAATAATTTTAATAAGGTGGAGTTGCACGGGTTGGGTTCTGTGACGCTTCTGAAGCCGGGTATGCAGCCGTCGTCTATTTTTGTTCGTTCGTTTTAGAAGGTAGCATTGCCATGTCATTAGTATGCGCAAAATCGAAGGTTGCTCCTACTAATCGCATTTTATTGCTCCGTCTCGAATTGTGTGCTGACATACTCTTGGCAGATTTAGTAGATTTTGTCAAAAATACTTATACAGATAGTTTTTCATTTAATAGTATTTTCGCGTGGTCAGATTTTACTGTTGTTTTGTCTTGGATTCGGTCTTCCTCGCATAAGTGGAAGACATTTGTTAGCAATCGCATTTCGCATATTCAAGAAGGTATTCCTCCATCTTCGTGGTTTCATGTTAAGTCCCAGGACAACCCTGCGGATTGTGCCTCACGTGAACTTTTGGCTTCAGAGTTGGTTCATCATCCATTTTGGTGGACAGGGCTTTCCTAGTTAGTGCGTCGTAGCGAAAAATGGCCAGTAACGTCGCTGCCAACACTTATCGATTCATCTCAGATGGACGTCGATTTAGAAACCAAGTTAAAAACTGTCGTAGTTATCCAGGGGCTGACATAGATAGCGATCATAACTTAGTTAAAATGAAGTGTAAACTAAAATTCAAAAATTGAGAAAGGTGAAAAGAGAGGATGGGATCTAGGTAAGCTTAATGATAGTAGGGTAAAGAGGAATATAAACAAGTATTAGATAATAAGAGCAAAGAGATAGTTGTAGGAGGAACGTAGAAAATAGATGGAAAGAAATAAAACTGACGGTACATGATACAGCAACACAGACTATAGGTAAGAAAAAATAGAAGCTAGAAAACCGTGGGTAACAAAGGAGATATTAGATTTAATAGAGAATAGAAGAAAGCTTAAACCTTTCAGAGAAGTGGATAGTGAAAGGAAGCAAAATATAATACAGTTAGAAATAAGATAGTACATGAGTGTAGAAAAGCTAGAAATAAATGGATGGAGGAGAATTGTAAGGAATACAAGATGATTTGAGAGTAGGTAAGACAGACAGGGCTTACAGGGCAGTTAAAAAGTTTTTGGGGAAGATAGGAAAAATATAATGGTATTAGAGACGAGAATAATGAGCTTCTAATAAATAAAGTTGAGGTAGCTGATAGATGGAAAAGATATTTAGAAGATTTATATAAGGGAGACGATATGGATGAGTTAGAGAACGACCAAGAAGAGGATGTAGAAATAGGGTTCTCAATATTAAGAGAGGAATTTGATAGAGCTATTCGGAATCTTAAATTAAATAAAGCGCCAGGGATAGACGATATTCCCGCAGAATTAATAAAATATGCAAGTCAGAAAACTTTGGACAGATTATATGAACTAATAAATGTAATATATGACACAGGTGAGGTTCCAATAGATTTCGAAAAATATTATTATCCCAATCCCAAAAAGTCAGGAGCTGATAGGTGTGAGAATTTTAGAACGGTTAGTTTAACTTCTCATGCTTCCAAAATACTAACAATAATAATTAAAAATAGAGTAGAAGCTTTGACTGAGAATTATTTAGGCGAAGACCAATATGGTTTTCGTAAAGACAGAGGACTAGAGAACCGATACTAATGATTAGGGTAATTATCGAAAAAGGTTACAAAAAATAAAAGACTCATTTCGCGTTTGTAGATTTAGAAAAGCATTTGATAGGGTTAATTGGATTGTTATGTTCAGGGTTTTGCAAAAATAGGAATCTCTCATAAAGATAGAAAATTATTTACAGTCTATATAAAAACCAAAGCGTAGTAATTAGATTTGATGAAATAGAAAAGGAAGCTAAGATTAGAAATGGTGTTAGACAGGGTTGTATACTGTCTCCCTTGATTTTTAATGTTTATATTCAGGAAGCTTTAAACTTAGTCAGAGAGAGAAAAGAGATAGGTATTAGTGTACAGGGACAGAAAATAGACATGTTACGTTTTGCAGATGATATAGCCATTATAGCAGAGTCTAGAAAAGAGTTAGGAGAGTTTTTAAATATTTTAGATGAGATACTACGGAGTAACTATAGTATGAGAATTAACTCGGTAAAGACAAAGATAATGACAAGTGAGTTACAGCCTAGTTCTAAACCAAAATTAAAAATAGGTAATACCGAGTTAGAGGAGGTAGATGAATTTTGCTATTTAGGTAGTATAATTACAAAGGATGGACGTAGCAGAAGGGATATAGTAGCTAGAATAGCTCAAGCTAGAAAAATGTTTTTAAAAAAAAGAAAAACTTACTAATAGCTAATAGTATTAGTTTAGATAATAGAAAAAGTTTCTTAAAGTCGTACGTATGGAGCGTTCTCCTATACGGTAGTGAGACTTGGACAATTAAAGAAGTAGATAAGAAAAAGATAGAAGTTTTTGAAACTTGGTGTTATAGGAGAATGTTAAAGATTAGTTGGATAGATAGAGTAACAAACGAGGAAGTTTATAGAAGGATAGGTGAGGATCCCTGTATGTGGAAACAATTGAAAGTCAGGAGAGATAGAATGATAGGGCACCAGTTAAGACATGAGGGACTATTTAGTAAAGTCTTAGATTATAGACTACCAAATAAAAATAGAGTAGGAAGGCCTAGACAAAGCTATATTAGTCAAATTATTAGAGATTTAGGTTGTGAAGGGTATGTAGACCTTTTTTAGACTAGCTCAGAATAGAAAAGAATGTAGAGCTGCGTCAAACCGACTTTAAGTAAGTTCGAAAACAAAACAAAAACATAAAATCAGTTAACTAAATGTCACCAGGACATAACTCACAATTAGTTAGCGGTCTGGCATGTTGGTAGCGTTTCGTTGCTTAAGCCTTACCATAACATATAATTTAATAAACGTCACCATGACATAACTCACAATTAGGTAGCGGTCTGGCATGTTGGTAGCGATTCGTTGCTTAAGCCTTACCATAACATATAATTTAATAAACGTCACCATGACATAACTCACAATTAGGTAGCGGTCTGGCATGTGGGTAGCGTTTCGTTGCTTAAGCCTTACCATAACATATAATTTAATAAACGTCACCATGACATAACTCACAATTAGGTAGCGGTCTGGCATGTTGGCAGCGATTCGTTGCTTAAGTCTTACCATAACATATTATTTAACACTTTTCATTTTTGAAGCGGATAACCAGGTTATATTTCATTTCCTTATAAATGGTAATCATGTAAACATGTTAGAGTTCTTTAACAACCATCAGGTTGCTAATATCTATGTAGAGCCAGCTGGATAGGAAAAAGATAGAAGGATTTAGGAAGATCTAGACCAAACTATATTAGTCAAATTATTAGAAATTTAGGTATGTAGAGCTTTTTTAGATTAGCACAGATTAGAAAAGAAGTTAGAGCTGCGTCAAACCGACCTTAAGTAAGGTCGAAAACAAAATGATGATGATGGACGTCGAATATCGTACTCTGTCGTTAATAGTCGTTATGTCTGAGAATTTCTTAGATTTGTTATTGGATAAATTTTCAAAACTGCAGAAAATTTGTAGGATTATTACATGTATTCGTCATTTTATTCGTAACGTTCAATGTGCGGTGGATTTGCGTTCAAAATATTCTGATGGTTTGTCCCTAGCTCAGCAGCAAGAGGCTATACAGTTATTGGTTAAAAGAGTTCAAACAAATGTTCTTGCCCAAGACATTGCAAATATTAAAATTGGAAAACTTGTTAGCAAACAACTACGTAGCCTTAGTCCGTTTCTAGATAGTCGTGATTTGTTGAAGAGTGGGCGGTCGCCTGCGTAATTCATAGTTAGCGCATGATGCAAAATTTCCAATTTTGCTTTCTCGGTCGCATCGGTTGACTGACATTGTTATATTAGATTGTCATGAAAGACATTTACATCCTGGAAATCGAACAACTCAATGTTTATTAACTCAAAATTATTGGATCTTGTCCGCAAAGAAGGCTATTCGGCAATATTTGAAATCTCCATTCGTTGTTTTCGTGTAAACCTTGTGGCTTTATGCCGCCCTGTGGGGGATTTACCAGCGTCTAGGTTAACTCCAGCTAAGACTCTTTTGCATACGGGAGTCGACTTTGGTGGACCTTTCTCTGTCACGATGAATCGGTGTCGTCGCGCAAAATCATTGAAAACGTACATTTGCTTAGTTATTTGTTTCAGCACTTATATAAGTTTGTCGGTTTAGGTTTCTTAGGTAATAGCTATAATTACTTTTAAATATAAAATAAGTTGGTGGACGGGATGTTTGGTCTCTTTGTCGCACGTTTTCGGGTTTAATTTTAAGTCTTTGTAAATTCGTAGTTGTAAATCAATTAGCAAAGCTGTCATCCGTCGTCTCGTTTTATCCTGTCATAAAACCTCCGTTGTGCCTGTGATATTAAGATGAAAAAAGAGGTAGTAACAGACACATGCTCATGGACATTGAAAAGAAACGGTTGTTCGTTCGGTAAAGTGAGTGAAGTCAATTGTGTCGCCGAAAGTGATTTTATCGATAAGCCTCTAAAAAACATTGATAGTGCAAACGTAACACGTCCAATAAATCGCCTTACAGTCCACTTCATTGGAAAGTAGGAACGACACTTTAGAACAATAGAATACGCCTGAGGTAAGTCGATATATAAAATTATAAGACGCCTCGCGCGTTAAATATATAACCCATTGAAAAGTCTGCGACCACCGAAGTACAGTAGTCCTAGAGAATACCCTAGATGTTGTAAGAGTTGACTACCCCAACTGTCTCTTCGTCATTTCTCTTGAAAGATCCCTTTATTCGCCTCGGTGGAAGACAACGGAAAACCACCACCATTTTATACTCCCAGGAAAAGCAGGATTTCCATCATCATTAGATCTTCAGTCCTGGAACAGGTTAAACTCGTACTCCATTGCTTCCTATTCTGAGCTAACCTACACATTTCTCTAAAATTCCCAGTGCGCATCTTTCACTATCTGCGTGCAATAGTCTAATCTAGGGCTACATATACGTACCTCTATTTTTTTCTATCTCTGTTTGTAATATATCCCGTACTATACCACAAATGCCTTAGAACGTGTCCTGCCTGACTATTTCTCCTCTTTTTTATTTGTTTTTCACAGATATCTTTCTTCCGTATTATTTCTAGAACCTCTTTGTTATTAACTTTGCCTGTCTTTGCTATCATCAACATATATCTGAAGCACAACATTCCAAAAGGTTTCTACTTTTTTCCTCTCTGCTTCTCCTACTGTCCCTATTTCACAGTCGTACAGTGCTATGCTCCAGATATATGCTTTCAACAATGTTTTCTTTGTTTGTGTTTGTTGTGTTTGAACAATAGCGCTACTCTTCCTTGTTAGATACAGCTCGATTCCCCTTCTAGTGTTTTCTAAATATATATCCTATTTCACAGATTTTCATTGGTGTGAAGGGAGTTAAGCAACCTTAGTCTGTCAAGATATCCAACACTTAGGATGTATATAATTTTGACATGAGGTTTGAAAGAGTAAACTAATTTAGATCGTAGCTTGTCCTTTTTACATTAATTGGTTATTATATGGTGTAAATATTGATCTTGAAATGTACTGTTGAGGGAGTATATTAAAGGGGATGTATATAATTTGTAAATGAGGAAGAGAGAGAGAGAGAGAGAGAGAGAGAGAGAGAGAGAGAGAGAGGAAACTAATTTTGATTTGTGTTGTATATTCAATTTAGATGGAGTGTAAATAAATGTTGTCTATCTCCCGTAGTAGAATTTTTCGAGTAGATAGTTTATTTTCAAGAAAGTGAGCAAAGTAGCCGTGGCACATTTTATAAGCAAACGTGGAACATTTGGAGATCGCAGTATTAATGAGTGACCAAGTCGTGGGGCTCGTAGTATTATAAGCACCCAACAGGAGTACATGGCAATTAATGTCGCCCAAGTCATAGGAGCGCCGCAGTTAATGGCACTCCGAACGTGAGGCTCGAATTCAGATAATTTATTTATTTCAGGAAACTGAGTATCGGGAAATTATGGGTTGATTGTGTCGAGAAGTTTTTGTTGTATGTGTGAGTGTGGTGTTTAGACCGTACGTTGAGAAAAGAGTGGGCGAGGAGTCAAGGAGTTGAGATTGGAAGTAGTGATAGTGCTTTGTTTGATAAACCGGAACCGGAAATGGCAACGAAAGTTGGAAGTAAAATGGATCAGTCGAAGACAGAATCGGGAGACCAAGGGAGCGAAATATTTATGAGGATGTTAAAGGAAATGCGACATGCTAGGGAAGAGTCGAACCGGAAGTTTGAGTAGATGAGTGAGGAGTCGAACCGGAAGTTTGAGCAGATGACTGAAACGTTAAGTGGAAAGATAGATAAGGCGATTAAGGAATTTAATCACTTTAAAAATAGTTTGACGTTAAAATTGGAGGAAGTCGAAGTTCGTGTTGAACGGAATGAAAGGGGTATTGCTGGGATTAGGCAGGAAATAGGACAGCTGAAAACGGAAGTGAGAGTATTTTGTGAGGAGAAGATAAATTGTAATATGACAGAAGTAAGTGACTCATGCAGGAACCAGTTAGGCAGATTTGAACGGGAAATGAGTGAAATTAAACGGAATATGATCGCTTTAACGGGGGATGGGACAGGACATTAATTCATATTCCGACTTTGAAAAGAACTTTTTAAAGCATTATTGGGGAGATCACAAACAGGATCAAGTGAGAGATGATTTAATTACTGGAAAATATAAGGGGTAATTTTCAAGGTCACCCGAACAATATGCTATTAGGAAATTCAATGTAGCAAAACAATTGAGTTCTCCATTAACTGATAGACAGATCATTAAATATTTATCGAGACATTTTGAGATCGAAGTTAGACAGCATGTAGCACTACAGAGTCTTACAGAACGGTAAACATTCTTGAAATATTTAGAAAGATACAACGACGTAAGTACAGGGAGATCGAGGGAGTACCGTGATAGAAATGTAAATCAAGTTAGGTTTGAAACTAGGGGAGATAATTTCTGCAATAGGCGGGGAACTAATTTTAATAGCCCACAATTTAAGAATAATTGGGAATCTAGGCGAAATAATTACAGGAGTAGCAGCGGCACTAGAAATGCGAATCAGGGACCGAGTGTACAAAGACAGAATAGCTTACCAGAATATTCTAGAGAGCTACCTAGAGCAGCTAGTAACAATAATGAAGTTAGGGGCATACCGGAAGTAAGTAGGACTTATGCGGAGGTATTAGAGAGACAAGGCGACAGAATAATGAGACTCGTGTGAGGCAGGATTTCCAGTAAAGGACAAATCAATAGAATTAGTAATCTGTAAATATGAACATGCGCGGGAATATATGACAATCGAGGAGGAAGTTGTATTGGAAGTAGTTGAGAAAGTTTGTTTATCAATAGTTGAAATTAAAATATTAGATTATAAGGTAGGATCGTTGTTCGATTCAGGAGCTGAAGCAAATTTAGTATCAGAAGAATTTGTGAAGGAGATTAGGGATCAAATTAGTGGTCGAATTATGCCCATTAACACGCTTGTAAGGTTTGTTTGGTCAAAAAATCCTTGACAGATAATCTATTAAAGATCAGAGTGTTTCAAACTCTGAACACAAATTTTGCTGGTAAAAATCTGTTAAAAAAATGTATGATTAACACTTATTACTCTACCTTACATTAAATATAAATCAATTAAAAATAAATCTAAAGATAATACTTACAGAATCCACAAAAATGCTCTTTGTAATTAAAATATCTTCTTTTTTTAAATTGATGTCCAGTAAACTTACAAGATTTTCCATATTAAAAACAGTAATTACCAAAGTACATTTCTGTATGTTTGTTGTGGTTTGTTTAGCATTCTTCTTAATCTTCTTTGGGAATTAAACCACTCATAGTTCTTAAAATCATCTTTATTTATGTTTTGATCCATGACCTAGGATCGTTAAATTTTCCCTTCGATTATTTAATAAAATCTTTAAAATAGCGTTATATTGAAGAATTTTTCTTATTCATTGTAATTAGTAATTCCATTTTTGTATGTAATTTGCATTTAAAAACATCACTTCTATATTCATTGTATCATAATAATTATTAGACTACAGCATGCTCACTGCATACTTCGAATATTATCTTCGCGACGCAACAGCTTGCGCTTCAATCAAAATAACTTTTTGCGATCTAATTTAAAAATCGAAAATGAATGAATGAAATGGAAAGAATCGAATCAATCCCGTTGTTAATAAACGCTTCATTATATACTCTAAATTATCTATATTCAAAAGGTTGTAGAAAAGTGAGGAACATTATGATGCAAGGTTTTCAGAAAATCTAATTAGCGTCTAAAATCACGGCGTTTATTCCACGTAATATTGTTCCAGTTATTCGTGACGTTCTGTTTTTCCTTCTTTAACACATATACTATTATTGTGGCGTCCCATACTAATGCAAAAGATAATCAATTTTATCTGATATTTCTTGGATTTTTGTGGGTTTTCGTGTTTCGGCCGCTTCTTGGTATAAACGATTATTTATCAATTAGTTTATTTACGTAGTTCTAATTATCGATGACTCATCCTTCTATATTCTAGAAAAAATTTTATTTACAATAAATGTAATCCACGGGACAATTAATTTCAACTTTAATTGCTTTTTAATGCAAAAGGGGTTGCATTTTATAGAAAATATTTACTTTCGTATTTCAGTACACAAAATTAAGACGAATTGATTTTTTAGATACACGAAATTATCTATTTTTATGCTAAATGCGTAAAACTAGCACTATTCTATGCTATTTACAGCAAATGAAAGAATATTTTTATATCTATCGATTTGCGTTCGCATTGAAATGCGTTTCACGGTAACTTACAATTAATTATTTTTACATATACAACTTACGTTACTTGCTATTTATTTACAATATGCTTATATTATACAGGGTGATTATTTATACACGCGCAATTTGCATTTCTTCATGGTACTTTAATGAATAAAAGTACGCTTGTATTTTACAGGGTGTAACCTTGAATTTATGGAAATTTCTATTTTTTCAGATTCTATTATATTTTAGTGGGATTTATCATAGAATTTATTCTTTTTTTAAAAAATTTAAGAAACACTAGGAAAGCTTTCACCTTCATTCCAATCTTAAGAGATTTTGGGGTCCGATAGTAAAGTTAATGTTTTTAACTTAGGTAATAGATACAATACCAACACAAAGAATAACGCTACGTACAATTTAAATTAATATAACAAGTTCATGGTGTAATCGGTAAAAATTGTTTTTGTTTTTTTTTTAATTACTACAGAGAAAGGAAGAGCCAACTTTTGGCATTTTTTAATAAATGAACAATATTACGTTACCCAACACTACCCCATTAGTTTAAGTGCCAGTTATTTCGTTCCCAGTTTGGGCATCAATTATTAAATGTTTGAACTTTACTTAATTAAATATTAAGGTTCAAATAATGCAATTTTCTTTGTACAAATATTATAATCGTGAATGACGAACTCGTCTCAGGAATTTCAGTGAAGTTCGGTTTACTGCACATTTTCGTTAACGTGGTGCTGATCGATATCCATTGTTGTGCACTAAAGGAAAGGTACAAAAAAGGTTAGGGACGAGGAACTTGAGCACTACATCGATGCACGGTAACACACGCGGACACAACACAGCCGTTTTAGTTGATTCTCGGCACTGAAATGTTCATGTCACTCTCGGCAGAACTTGTTCGAGGTTCAATAGAAGTTTCATATTATTTTCCCGAGAACGGTAAAAAATCCCCGAAACTGTATTTTAGCGTATTAATACATAATAAATCGATCTAGCCCTAAAATGTGACTACTAATTTATAACCTTCTTAAGGTCGGATTCGGGAAGCATGGGATAAATTTTACTTTTAAACTAAATACAGTAAATTTAATGAATGTAGGGAATCGAAACTGCTAATTCAATAATTAAAATGCATGTTACCAGCTGTTCCGTTTATATTGTAAATAATTAAAGCTAAATTTTACTTTCTATTGAGTTTGTTGATTATTTACGTTCGCTTCGGTATATTTGTTAGAGTAAAATTTCCCTGTTTACTTCAAGCATACGCCAACAAGTGCCGCGAGTGATAGGACTTTGTTATTCCGCATTTGCAAACAGTGTAGTGACTGGAAAATCCACGAAGCAAAAGAGTTTTCGATTTGTCGTTCGAACAGACCGCATCGCTGTTTTACATGTTCTACGTAGAACAAATTAATTATATGAACCGCTTTTCTTCAGAACCGCTATTGACATAAATGTGCTTCGCTACACCCGCCAAAGAGAAGAGTAGTTTTTGTTTACATTGTTTTTTCGTTGGCACGGCTTCATAAACACCAGGTGAGTGCTTTCAGTAAACGCTTGATTTGGTTAAAACCATTAATTATATGTTGTTTGTTAAATTATCACTTAATTTTATATACAGTCCACTTCTCTCTACCACAGAGCTATTTGTTATTTGTTAACTATCATTTTTCTATCGCTTCAATATTTTACACCAGCTAATTTACTTAATACGTAAAAATACTTAGGCGCCATTAATCCAAAAACAAAGACAATGATATGTATTAAACAAGAAAATAGTGGAAAGGTGATATAGAACTATAATCAGAAAGACTAGGAGAAGTGATGAAGTTTTTCTTCTCAGGTAGTTGATTTACAAATGAAAATATCATTAAACGAAATGTAAAAGATAGAATAGCCCAAGGAGGGAAAGCCTTTGGGGCAATTCTAAAATCTAGAAAGTTCTAGTTGTTAAAAAAACTAATGAAAACTTAAATTTGCAGCGTAGCACTATACAGTTGGGTAACATGGAGTAGGCAGAGAATAACTTAATCTTTTAAAATGTGCTGCTGTAGAAAGATGCTTCAAACCTGCTGAGCAGATTGAGACATCGACAACACAAAAACGAAACAAAATTAGATGTACTAAACAAGAACGAGTAGAAATGTGAGAGTAAAGCTAAAATCAGAAAAACTTGACGGGGTAGTAGAGTTTTCTGCTCAGAAAGTTGAAGTACAAATGAAGATAGTGGTAAAAGGAATGTAAAATGTAAAATAGCTGGACAAGGGAAAGCCTTTGAAGTGCACAACGCGAAACTAAAACGTAGGATCGCTCTACCTGTTAGCAAAAGAGTATTGAGAACTTAAGTTTGCAGCGAAGCACTATATGGTTGTGAAACATGAATAGCAGGCAAAAATGATGGTAGGCGGTTAGAATCTTTTAAAATGTGATGCTGTGGAAAAAAACTTCAAATCGGCTGGGCAGATTGAGGCAGCAACAACACAAAAGCAAAGATTATAAGATGTATTAAACAAGAACGAGTAGAAATAAGATACTAAAACTAAAATCAGCAAGATTAGCACAAGTAATAGAGTTTTTTGCTCAGAAAGTTGAAGTACAAATGAAGACAGCGGTGAAAGGAATATAAAAGGTAAAATAGCCCCACGGGAGAAAGCCTTTGAAGTGCACAACGCTATATATAATGTAGGATAGCTTCAGCTTGTTGGGTACAGTTTTGGTCCCACAAATCTAATCGGTAATCCACAGAAAAGCTTGGTGCGGTACCCAGTTAAAAATTCTTTGTTTGAGAAATTGCCGAAAATCTCGACTGTACTAACAAAAATGGCTGCCGACTAACTCAGTGGGACGGGTAGTGTAAGTGTTTCATGAGGGTCCCAAATTGTTATCGTGTGTGCAGCATGTTTTAATCGTGAAGTATCTTGGGCACCTCCTAATTTCGAGGAATTTCTAAGGAAAACTCGCAGAATGAATAACAAGGGGCTTCCAAAATCTTAAATCAGGAAGGTGATTCTGGCATGAAATTCACATGGGATATTATAAGTGCACAATTGATAGAAACCAACAAAGAAAAGGACACTAATACACCTACTTGAAAATTGCTAGACATTGCTTAAATATTAATCACGCCTCTAGGTACAAGTACAAGTACATAAAAATAATATTCAACAAAAAGGCTCAACCAAATATATCACAAAATTACTATTTAAATTCTTAACCTTATCACGCGAACTTACTTTAGTTACGTTTATCAGTTCGTGCAATTAATTAAAAATGTTTATTTACAATGTTTATATGTTATAATTTCAAAGGTTTTCAGAAATGACTAATGACTAACAGCATTTATCTCCAGGGACTTCAAAAGAAGTTAGCTGCTCTTAACATGCTTATGTCCAACATGAAAATATTAATAAAATGGAACCAAAGTGTTCCTGAAATTAAAAGTAATCATACTTGCAATTGTCTGAACTTTATTGACTACTTATCGGTTTGTGCGATATATATTTTTCAAGGTAAACTAACCTACTTGTATCTTTAGATGTTACTTGTCAAATCCTCTATAAGAAATTGATCTTTTCTCCATAAAATAATTCGAGACCTCTTCATCAAACTTCGGACATACGAATTAAGACTGCAAATCAAAATTACTTTGTTTTTGTTTTTATCAATCTAAATATATGTAGAATTAACTTACGGAAAGCTTAATTAGAATCTGAAAAAGAGACTTTTTATCTTTGTTTCAGTACAATTCTGCTTTACGTTTAGACGATGAGATCATAGGAACAGTGTTATACATTAATCAAAACAAATGAATCATAGGACTCTAATTATAAAATATAAATTATGTTGCTCTAATTATTTCTAACCTTTAAAACCGCAATAATGAATTTGACAACCTTTGAGTACATTATAAGTTACAAAAAATAGATCCTCCTTAGATCAAGAATGCATACATTCTAAAAATTATATTTAGAAGAAATAACCTAACCCTATTGGTGGGATGTACTAAAACTGAAACTTAAAATGAAATGTGCTTATAAACATTTCAAGGAACGTCACAAGCTGTTATCAAAAGACTATTCAGGGCTTAAATTTGAAGCGTAGCACTATATGGTTGCGAACTATGGATATTAGACAAAGAAGACGTTAGAGGGTTAGAATCTTTTAAAATGTGCAGCTGAGGAAGAATGCTTTAAATCGGCTGGGCAGATCGAGGCATCAACAACACAACAACAAAAATGAAATGTATTACATAAGAAATAATAGAAATGTGATAGTGAAATTAAAATCAGAAAGATTAGAAAAAGTAATGGAGTTTTCTACTCAGAAAGTTGAAGTACAAATGAAGCTAGTGGTAAATTGGATGTAAAAGGAGGGAAAGCCTTGGAAGTGCACAACGCGACACTAAACTGCAAGATTGCTCTAGCTGTTAGCAAAAACTATTGAGATTTTGAGATTGGGAACGTACCACTATATGACTGCGAAACATGAACATTATACAAAGAAGTTAGGAAGTCAAACACGTGGTAGTCTTACAAGTGTAATTAGAGGAAGGCGAACCAAGACAATAGATCAAAATTTGAAACATGACGAATTGTTAGGACAATATTAGAGATAGAGCAAAAGGCAGGAGAAAGTGCTTAGAGAGATGCAGAGGCTCAAGTTATATACTAAATTAAGAAACAAGTTAGGGCGTATCTTTATGTAATTTAAATATATCTCATTTGGAAATCAAACTAAAGATTGTATAAGCAAATCTTTTTATCATCGTTGTCACTTATGTTGCACCAAATTTTTGAGAAAGGTGTTGTGCAAAATAGTAACATTTTATACCAGATACATTTAGTATATTCCTTGTTAACTAAAAATTATGAGCAAACCTGCTTTAGTAAAATAAAGAACATGTTTTAACTTTAATTGAATGAATAATAAAATAAATAGAAACAACATTCATCAAACCTGTTTATTTCGATCATTTTCTTGATATAAGTTTTTAACAACTAGTAACACCATTAACTAATAACCTGCTAAAGCAGTTCTGCAATGTAAAAAACAACTTTCTATCCAGCTTCTGGTATCTACATTATTAAAATAAATGCTAATTCTTAACACACCTCTGCACATTGACCAAACAACTATTTTATACTGATTTAAAATACAAGGACCACGTACAAGAAAAGATGCACTTGCTAAAAACACTTCCTTCAAAATAAGTTTACGGTTATATTTTGGAACACTTTTAAGGTGTGTTACATTTAGTCTCTGATTCGTAAGGGATCGTAGTCTATACAGGTGCAGATTTAATCGAGAAACAGCTTTTATCAGGCTGTAGTTGACAAAACTTCTGATTGTTTAATAACAAAATAGCCATGACCGATTTGGAGAGAATATATGTCGTTGGCATAGTTGAAAATATCAACAACCGCCAAATTTATCTATAAATATTCATATGTTGAAAGAATTTGCTTGTGTACCAGTTGCCCTATGCGAACCACATTCGATTATTGTACACAAATAATACGAGTTGTAATTTGAAAAGAACCTGTCTCGTTTAAAGGAAACGTTCACTGTGTGATACTAGATCTAAACCGTTCTGTTATGAAATTGCCTGGCCCTGAAATTTGCGAACAGGTGATTCTATAAGAGTCAAAATGAGGTTGAAGGTTGAATTGGCTTATCTAAGAACAAACATATTTCAGATTCATACTGGCAGTGTCCTTTTGTACGAGATGTGACCTAAATACCTTATTTAATTTTCTCAGAAGTGAATTTTTATATAATATTAGTAAGAAGAGTTTTCTATGTAGCCTGTTCGTTTTTCTCAAGGCTGCCATTAATTTCACAATAATCTGAGCACGTAAGAAATATGCAAGCTGACTGTATCTTGTTTTAAGTTCGTTATTTGACTATAACGGAAACCACAAAGTCCCAATTTGTACGGTTTTCCACTAAACCAAAGACATACAAAACATCTCCGTTACTTATTAGTCATCCTTCAGTAGTGAGGAAAATATTGCCTGTTCACCGAACATTGATATACCAGAGAACATCATATAGTTCATTACTTAAGTGTAAACAGAATAATTTAAGGTCGAATTAGTTTTATATCTCATATTTTTTTCATCATTGAAAGAAATCGATGTAAAACCTGATGATGTCAATATGATTGGTCCATTTCTGTGACATTTTATGGGAGCATTATCACTTCTAGAAACGGTTATGCTCCAAAGAGCTTCTCAAAGATTTTAATTCATAATTAATTGTAGAGAACTTCTTTTGTATCATTAAGTTAGATTATTTACGCATAATAAGGCGGTTCTGATTTCCGCGACAGTGCTTTTATTATTATGTATTTTGAGGGAAAAGAATGTTAACCATAATTTCGCACGGTTTGAAAAGAATATGCGTTGTTCTTGGCCAATGAGAACTCACTACGTACAAGCGAGTGATTTATGAGTTAGAAACACGAACGGCCATGATTCATTCTGAACATGACTACCTTATTTTGAAAATTTGCGTTAGAGCTTGTAAAGTAACATAGTGGAGTTTACGTGTTTCCTTATCTGATTCCTTACCTTTGTATTATCTTATGTTCCTGTTTTCGTTTTTAGGTAGACAAACAAATAACTCAGCTACAAAAAATTACATAGATCGGACATTGAATAATCCGCAGCCAGACCCAATGGAGATTTGGAACAATCATTAGTATCCCAGCCTGTCAAAAGGCATAACACAAAGGATTCATTAATTGGTTTTGCCTGCAACTTAAACATTTAGAGAGTCAAAGGTAAGCAGAACTATATTTAATTTGCATGTTGATGTTGCAAAATCAATTAATATTTGTTTGTGATTTCTGTGAAACCTATTGCTCCCTCAAGGCAAGCACGCGATATACTACTGTGCTTTGTTACTATTGTAGTAATTGAAGTAATAATTGGCGCCAGCATTAGACGCCAATTATTACAGTAGTAACGAAGTACAGTGGTATATCGCGTGCTTGCCTAGAGCGCGCAATAGGTTTCACAGAAATCACAAACAAATATTAATTCATTTTTCAACATGAACATGCAAATATAATATAATTAGTTTACTTTTGACCATCTAAATGTTTAAATACCAAGGTAAAGCTAATTAATGAGTCCTTTGTAGTGTGGTATTTTGGCAAGCTGAAAAACTAGTAATTGTCATAAATCTCTATTGGTCCGGTTTCTGAATTATTCAATATATGTAAATTTTTGTAACACAGTTGTTTGTTCGTTTACCTAAAAACATAAGATAATGCAAAAGTAAGGAGCACAGATAAACTCGTCACGTTCAGAATGAATCAATAGCGGCTCGTTGTTTCCAACTTGTAAACCACCCGGTTGTGAGTAGTGCGTTACCATTGGTCGAGCACAACGACGAATATCTTTTTCAAATCATAGGAAAATACATTCTTTTCCCACTAAAAACATAATAGTAATAACTATTTCCCCCAGGCACTATCGGGGAACTCAAAACCACGTTATTATTCGTAAATACCCTAATTTTATTATACAAAAAAGTCCTCAACATTAGTTATTAACTAGAATCATTGAGAAGCAATTTGAAGCGTAACAAAGAACGATCCCTGCACTAGGTATAAGTAAGAAATTTCTTGCGGCGATATTGTGGAAATATATCTTCTTTGATGATATACTTGGAAGAGGACTACTTCGACAAACAATTTTTAAACGACATTTACTGCTATCTTTATTTGTAGTGTGTAATTCAACTTCCTGAGTGGGAAAACTTTATTACTTCTTCTAATTGTTCTGGTTCTAGTTTTACTATTACATTTCTACTCGTTCTTGTTTAATACATCTCACTATCTTTGTTTCTGTGATGTTAATACTTCAATCTGCCCTAATGATTTTAAGTATTTTTTACAGCACCACATTTTAAAAGATTTTTACCTTTTAACTTCCTCTTTGTCTAATGTCCGTAAGAGCTTCTTGAAGTTGCTGAATAAACAAACTTGTTAAGTTCTTATCCGGCTGTACGGTACGCGTGAAACTCAAGAAATTCACGTTCCTGTTCTGGGTACATTGACGTGCAAGAGGAAGACGCTGTTTTTCTGGATTCGCAAATCTCATTCGCTTTTTAAGGTTTGCATAGTACTCAGTTGTTATTGTCCTTTTACTCGCAATAGTTAACGTATTTCATATTAATCCAAGAAACGAGGATTGTAGCCAAAATAGCGCGGATTTTTTAAAAGTAAGGAAAAAGAAAACACACTTGGCGAAAGAGCACTGCAGATATACTTTAACATTTTCAGAGCCAATTTCATGTTCATCATGCTCTTCCCTAAAAGTTATTCAAGTGAGCCATTACATACGCTTTTTTTATACTCTGCCTTTCTTAATTAAAAGAAGGCTTGTGTTTTAGTGCACCAACTTCTACGTATTTAATAATTTTTGTACAATCCGCACACCATTGACATTCCTCTACGGTAGTTGCGTTCTACGACTTAACTGCCTTGACCAATTTTTTACTATGTATTTAGAACTGGAATACATTGCTTTGCGGCCACCTTACATGTGAAACAGTGACTACTCTTTTCTATAGTTGAAGGTGTTATCAATAGGCGGCGCTTCAGAATAGGTTTTGCTACTTTTTAACACAGGAACAAACAAGTAAAACTCTTAATTTGACGAATGAGAAGCTGACTATGCTTCAGGTGGGTTTTAGAACTAATGTTTGAATCTGAACACAACAGTCGTGCACGACAACTCCAAATCTTATTCTAGGACTGAAAACGGATCACTTTTCAAATATCGGTTAACTAGATACTTTCAAGGCATCACGTGCGTCACTACATCTGCATTCATGAATATGTTTAAAACATAGGGTGACATCATTTGAGTTGTATATAGCATTGGATGGTCACCTTGGACGAAGTATCAAACCACAGAACTCCACAGGGTAAAAACATGCGGGAAAAATGTTTAAGCAAAAATTTTTCTTTAGCCGATCAATTCCGGAAATGCATCAAAATACAAATGGCTGCCACCACAGTCGTGATGAGAACACCCCATAAAATCACTTAAAGTTAGATGAACACATCTGGTAATTGCGTGGAATCTGCAAATGTTAATGCAAATCAACAACTGATACAACAGTGGCTAACTACTGCAGATTAGATTTCGAAATGAATCCCTGGTTTGGGAGGTTTGCGTGTGACTACTAATCCTAAAATCCTTGGTTCGATTGGATACCCGGACCGACTGAAAAATATTAGGCGAACATTTGTTAGAAAAATACGCCCTTGCTCGTTTGTGTCTAAAAAGTGTATGAAGTTGGTACCCCGTTTTGAAATTTATAAAAAGTTGCTTGGATTTTTTGACATTGTACTGCATTGTCCCAAAGCAATACTGCTTCATTCTAAACTGTTTTCAAATAAAAGGATTTCTTGAACTGACTCCTTTTTTTTGAAAATCAAACATTTTGATATCGCTGTAGTTTGTTCTAATCGTTCCAAAACATTGTTTTAAAAGAACAAATCCGTAAGTTGAGTTGTAATTGCGAAAAATGAAAAAAATGTTTGTTTAATAAATGGCTTACGGGAGGAAGCCCAAACCTATTATTTTTTATCCAATATTATTTTTCTTGTTTTTGGTTATTCTAGGCTTAAAAATAATAGTTCTAGCGTAGAAATCTTGTGCCGACATCTGTTTCTTAAGTCGACGCTTCTCATTAAATACATATCCTGGCACTCGTAAACATGAGTTTACTCTTCACGTCGAGTGCTGGAAAAAAATTTTCTCGAATTTGGTGCGAGGTTCATATTCTAAAACTGTATATTTTCAATCAAGAACAATTCAGAACAAAAGTGCTTTCTTAGAACAAGAGTGTTTACCTTCGATATCGGGAACTGGAAAATAGATTTTTACAAATTTTTAAATAACGAGTGGTGGTACAGGATTCATACTCTAAAACTATAATTTGTATGCCCACAACGACTCGGAACAAAAAGAGCACGGTTTAGAAAAAGGAAGAAAGCGTCGTTACCAGAACTATAATTTCTGGGCCTAGAAGAATTTGGAGCAAAATGGATCATTCAAACAAAAAAAAAAGTGTTAACCTTTGACGTCGGGTGCTGGAGAATTGCTTTCGAATTTTGACCAAACAGATGGTGTTAACGTAATTAGTATTCCACAGCCACAATTCCCAAGCTTAGAACAAAACGGGTGATTGGTAAGAACAGCAAAGTAGAAGGCGTGTTTACACTTGACATCGGGAAAATCGATTTTTTTCTTTAAAATATCTTTCAAATTTTGAGAGAACGGATGGTGTTACGAAATGTATACTCTAGAACTATAATTTCTAAGCCTAGAACAAAAAGGGCAAGTGGAACAACAAATAAACATGTTTACCTTTTACGTCGGGAAAATGGATTTTTTTTAACTTTGAAGCAACATATGGTGTTACGAACTTCATACTCTAGAACACAAGTTTTCAAGTTTAGAACAAAATGCGGTTGGAGCAACATAGAAAACATGTGTTTTACCCTTCACGTTGCGAAAATGGATTTTTTCGAAATTTGAGGAAACAAATAGTATTACGAGATTCGTACTCTGGAATTATAATTTCCAAGCCTAGAACAAAAAGGCCGGTTGGAACATTAAAGAAAATATGTTACTCTTGACTTCGGGTGCTGAAAAATGGATATATATATATATATATATATATATATATATATATAATTTCCAAGCTTAGAACCAAAAGGGCGGTTGGAACAATAAAAAAAAACGCATGTGTTTTCTTTGACGTTTGGTGCTGAAAAATCAACTCTTCGAATTATGGGTGAACGCATGGTATTACAAAATTTCTACTCTAGAACTATAATTTCCATGCCTATAACAAAAAGGACGGTTGGAACAACAAAGGAGAATGCGTGTTTACTCTTGACGCCGGGAAAATAGATTTTTCCTTCAAGTTTCTGTCAAATTTTGAGAAAACGGATGGTGTAATGAAATGTATATTCTAGAAGTATAATTTCTAGGCCTAGAATGAAAAGGGCAGGTGGAACAATAAAAAAAACATGTGTTTACTCTTTACCTCGGGAAAATGGATTTTTTCGAATTTTGAAGGAACGCATGGGGTTATGAATTTCATACTCTAGAAGAAAAATTTTCAAGCTAAGAACAAAAAGGCAGTTGGGGCAACATAAAAAACATGTGTTTACCCTTCATGTTGCGAAAATTGATTTTTTCGAATTTTGAGGAAACATGGTGTTACGAGATTCATAGTCTGGAATTATAATCTTCAAACTTAGAACAAAAAGGGCGGTTGGAACAATAAAGAAAATATGTTTACTATTGACTTCCGGTGCTGAAAAATGGAATTTTTCCGAATTTTGAGGAAACTGATGGTATTACGAGAGTCATCTTCTAGAACTATAATTTCCAAGCTTAGATCAAAAACGGCGGTTAAAACAATAAAGAAAACGTGCGTTTTCTCTTGACGTCGGGTACTGGTAAATCGATTTTTTTTTGCACTTTTAGAGAATGATCGTGTTACGAGATGTATGCTGTAGAACGATTATTTCCAAGCCTAGAACCAAAAAGGTGGTTGGAACAATAAAAAACGCATGTGTTTTGTCTTGACGTCTGGTGCTGGAAAATCAACTATTTTCGAATTTTGGAGGATGTGTGGTAATACGAAATTCCTACCATAGAACTATAATTTCCATTCCTATAACAAAAATTGCGGTTGGAACAACAGAGGAGAAGGCGGTTTACTCTTAACGCCGGGAAAATCGATTTATTCCTTCAAATGTTTGCCAAGTTCTGAGGAAACGAATGGTGTTACAAAACGTTTATTCTAGAACTATAATTTCTAGGCCTAGAATAAAAAGGGCAGGTGGAACAATAAAAAAATACATGTGTTTACTCTTTACGTCGAGAAAATGGATTTTTTCGAATTTTTAAGGAACGTATTGTGTTACGAGCTTCATATTCCAGAACAAGAATTTCCAAGTTTAGAACAAAAATCGGTTGGAGCAACATATAAAACATGTGTTTACTCACATTGGAAAAATGATTTTTTTCCAATTTTGAGGAAGCAGATATGGTGTTACGAGATTCATACTCTGGAACTATAATTTCCAACTTTAGATTACAAACGGCTGTTGAAACAACAAAGAAAGCACGTGTTTGCATGTGTTTAATCTTGACGTCGGGTATTGGAAAATCGATTGTTTTTCGAATTTTTAGAGAATGGATGGTGTTACGATATATGTACTCTAAAACGATTATTTCCAAGCTTAAGATCAAAAGGGCGGTTGGAACAAGAATAACCGCATGTGTTTTCTCTTGACGTCTTGTGCTAGAAAATAAACTTTTTTCGAATTTTGGGTGAACAGGTGCTATTATGAGATTCCTACTTTAGGACTATAATTCCCATGCCTATAATAAAAAGGCGGATGGAGAAATAAATGAAACATGTCTACTTTTGACATCTGATGCTGGAAAATCGATCTTTTTTTCGAATTTTCAGAGAACAAGTGGTGTTACGAGATTTAAATTCTAAAATTATCATCCCTACACCCAGAAAGACTCGGAACAAAAGCTTGGTTGACAAAAGAAATAAAACATGTGTTTATTCTTGCCGTCGTATGCTGGAAAATGGATTTTTTCTAATTTTGAAGAACTCTGGAACCCTAATTTCCAAGTCTAGAACAAAAAGGGTGGAACATTAAAGAAAACATGTGTTTACTCTTGACGTCGGGTGCTGGACAACATTTTTTTTTCAAATCTTAAGAGAACGTGTGGTGGTACGAGATTTATATACTAAAACTATAATTTGTAAGCCCAGAACGAAAAAGTGCTCGGTTGAAAAAAAACAATAGTGTATATATTCTTGCTGTCGGATGCTGGAAAATCAATTGTTTTTCGTATTTTCATAGAACGGCTGCTGTTATATAGTTCATAGTCTGAAACCAAAATTTTTAACCCTAGAACAAAAAGACCACGTAGGACAATAAAAACTTCATGTTTTTACTCTTCACGACAGGAAAATGGAGTTCGAATTTTAAGAGAACGGATAGTGGTACGAGATTCATAGTCCAAAACTAGAATTTTTGAGCGTAGAGCTAGAAAAAGGGATCTGTTCAAACCTAGATCAAGAAGGGCGGTTGGAATAATAAAGTAAACATGTGTTTACACCTTGACATCAGGTGCTAGAAAATCGGTTTTTCTTACTTTGAAAGAACAGGTGGGTGGAACGCGATTCATAGATCCTAACTAAGATTTCTGAGCCTGGAACTACTTGGAACAAAAAGGGGTTGATTCAAACAAAAAAATCTTATGTTTACACCTGATTTCGAGTGCCGGAAGATAGATTTTTTCATCAAGAACTAGAATTTCTAAACCTAGCACCACTTGTAACAAAAAGAGATCTGTTCAAACAAAAAACATGTATTGACTCTTGACGTTGAGGCTTGAAAATCTATTCTTTTTTCGAATTTTGGAAGAACAGATGGTGTTACAAGATTCATACTCTAGAAATATAATTTCCAAGCCTAGAACAAAAATTACAGTTGGAACAATAAAGAAATCGAGTGTTTACTTTACACGTTGGGACAACGGTTTTTTTTTTAAATTTTGACGGAATGTATGGTGTTACGAGATTCTTATTTTGGAACCAAAATTTCGAAGCCCAGAACAAAAAGGGCTGTTGGAGGAATAAAAAACAACATGATACTTTTGACGTCTGATGCTGGAAATTTGTTATTTTTTTGAATTTTAAGAGAACGAGTGGTGGTACGAGATTTACACTCTAAAATTATCATCTGTAAGCTCAGAACCACTTGGAACAAAAGAGGCTCGAATGAAAAAAATATAAAACATGCGTTTACCTTGCCGCCGTATGCTGGAAAATTGATTGTTTTTGAGTTTTGGGCGAACGGCTGATGTTATGAAATTCATACTCTAGAACTATAATTTCCAGGCCTAGAACAAAAAAGGTGGTTGGAACCATAAAGGAGAGGTGTGTTTATTCTTGATGTCGGGTACTGAAAAATAGATATTTTACAAAATTTGATGGATTGGACGGTGTTACGAGATTTATACTCTAAAATTAAGATTTTCAACCCTAAAGAAAAGAGTAGGTTGAACAATAAAAAACTTATTTGTTTTACTATTAACGTCAGGAAAATGAGTTTTTTTTTTAATTCTAAGGTAACAGGGTGGTACGAGATTCATAATCAAGAACTAGAATTTCTGAACCTAGAACAACTTGATATATGTTCAAACAAAAAAATGTTTTTACTCTTGACGTTGGAAACTATTTTTTTTTCGAAATGCGGGAGAACAGAGTTATAATTTCCAAACCTAAAACAGAAAGGGCAATTGGAACAATAAAGAAATTATGTGTTTACGATACACGTCGGGAGAATGCATTTTTTTTTCAATTTTGAGGGAATTTATGGTGTTACGAGATTCTTACCCTTGAACTAAAATTTCCAAGCCTAGAACAAAAAGAGCGGTTGGAACAACAAAATAAAAGATACATTTACTCTTGACAAAGGGAAAATCGTTTTTCTTTTTACAAATTGTGAGAAAACAAGTGGCTCGAGTTTCATACTCTCGAAGTATAATTTACAAGCCTAGACCAAAAGGGGCAGGTGCAAGAATAAAGAAATCATGTGTTTACTTCTATACGTCGAGACTAGATTTTTATCGAATTTTGAGGAAATAGATGTTGTTTCGAAATTCATATTCTAGAACTAAAACTGCCAAGCCTAGAACAGGAAGGGTTGTTGGAACCATAAAAAAAATATGTGTTTACTCTTCACGTCGGGTACTGGAGAATACATTTTTTTCGAATCTTAAGAGAACTTGTGGCTGTACGATATTCATATACTAAAACTATAATTTGTAAGCCCCAATCGACTCGAAATAGAAAGGACTCGATTATAAAAAGAAATAAAACATGTAATTATTCTTGCTGTCTGATGCTGGAAAATTGTTCTTTTATTTGAGATATTGAGACAATGGATGGTGTTACGAAATTCATACTTTAGAACTATCATTTGCAAGGCTAGAACAAAAATTGGAGCAATAAAAAACATGACGTCTGGTGTTGGAAAATCAATCTTTTTCAGAACTTTAAGGGAACAGGTAGTGTTACGAGATTCATAACATAGAACTATAAATTTCAAGCTTAGAACAAGAAGGAAGGTTGGAACAATAATGAACACAGTAGTTTACTCTTGACGTCGAGTGCTGAAAAATCGAATTTCCCTCATTTTGAAGAAACAGATGCTGTTGCGAGATTATACTCGAGAGATATAGTTCACAGCCTAAAATAAGAAGGGGCAAGTGAAACAAGAAAGCATATGTTTATTCTTGACATCGGGAAAATCGATTTTGTTCGAATTTTGAGGGAGCGAATGGTGTTAGGAGGTTCATACTAGAGAACTATAATTTTGAAGCTTAGAATAAGAAAGCAAAAAGCGGAACAAACGAGAAAACATGTGTTTATTTTTGACATCGAAAAATTGATTTTTTTTCTAATTTTGAAGGAATTTATAGTGTTAGGAGATTCACACTCAAGTCTTGCTCAAAAATAGCTGGTGGAACAATAAAGAAATCATGTGTTTACTGTTGACGTCGGAAAAATGTTTTTCTTTCGAAAAGATAACGAATGGTATTACTAGATTGATACTAGAACTATACTAGAGCTATACTTTCCAAGCCTAGACAAAAATAGTGAATAGAACAATAAAGAAAAAAAAGGTTTACTCTCAACGTCTGGTGCTAGAAAATCAATTTTTGGATTTTTGTGAGAACTTGGTTTTACGAGATTCGTGCTCTAAAACTATATTTTCCCAGCTTGGAATAGTAAAGGCGATTACAGCAATAAAGGTCGGTTGCTGGAAGATCGACTTTTTTAATTTTGAGAGAACGGATGGCGTTATAAGAAACATACTCTAGAACTGTTATTTCCTAGCCTAGAACTAAACGGGCGGGTGGAATAATAAAGATATAATGTGTTTACTCTTGATGTCGAGTGCTTAAAAGGCAATTTTTTCGCATATTCAGGGAACGGATGGTGTTCAAAATTCATATTCGAGAAATAATATTCTTATCCTAGAACAATAAGGGATAGTGAAGGAATAGATGAAACGTTGACATCAAGAAAATCAATTTTTTCGAATTTTAAGGAAACGAATTGTGTTACGAGATTCATACTTGAGAACAATAATTCCTAAGGCTTGAAGGAAAAGGACGAGCGGAACAATAGAGAACACTGGTGTTTATTCTTAACAGTGCATTTACATTTCCAATGCTCCACCCGAAGGTACTACATTGCCCAGGAGGCAAGTTTTTTTTGTTGCCTGGAAATTTAGAATTTTGCCGAACCCTTGCCGTTCCAGGCAAGGTAGGGATCTTTAACGTGCGTGACAACACTCACATACGGGACCTCCATTTAACCTCTCACCGAACGAGGGCGTAATTTTTGTGAAAAATGCTCGCCTGCCATTTTTCTAGCAGTCGGACGTTTCGGGATTCGAACCCAGGACCTTGTGATCCGTAGTCTTACGCTTACTACATTGATCCACGGCGACGCCTGTTTATTCTTGACATCGGGTAAATCATTTTTTTTTCGAATTTCGAGGCAACTAATAGCGTTAGGAGATTCAGGTTCTGGAACTATAATTTACAAGTTCAGAGCAAAAAGAGCGGTGTATCAATAAAGAAATCATGTGTTTACTCTTGACCTTTAAAAATCGATTTTTTTCAAATTTTAAGGATACGGATGGTATTACTAGATTCATTCTCTAGAGCTTCACTTGCTACGTACGTAGATGTAGCCGGAAGAAAAGTAACTACTAGGCTAACTACCAACCGCGGAGAGGGGGGGGATTCGCCTACATACCAAAAAACATAATAAAAGCACATCGCCCACGATTATCTATTAACAAATAAAAATAAATAAAGGATGCTGTAAAAACAAGCAAAAGTAATAAATTAAGCGTTACTATTTCAAATCAAACAAATATGTGAAATGAACAATTTAGTACACTATATACGAAGTGCGCATCTCGTATTTTACACAAAATAAAATTAATCAGTAGTAAATAAACATCTGAGAACCTTTGTCCAACATTCTTTTAAATTGTACATAATACCGTTTGTAAAATAAACCAATCAGTAGAAAAGAATAAGCGTGTGTCTGTCAAACATTTTTAACAATGGTATATCACACCTGTAGAGCGATAATATCGATTCGCAGTAACAAACAATAGTCCTACAGTGTCACGTTTCTTATCACGTAACTACACCAAGCTTTGATACGGAATATGGCATTGATATACACAAAAGAAAACAAGTTGTATACCTGTATGTGTCTGGATACTTAGCTCGCACGCCGTCGGGGGTGAGTTAGCACAGCAACGCCACGGTCGTCGGAAACTATTTATCCTGCTACCATAACTGCAGCAGTGGTCTACGGACAAAAGCAGTTGGTCTACAGATAAAAGCAGTTGGTCTACATACAAAAGCAGTTGGTCTACGTCAACGAACATTTGGGCCTACATAAAGAAAGAACCAATTCGGCTTCCAGCTAAAAGCTTAAAAAAGAATCTGATTAGAATGGGTAAGCGCGGGAAAACTCACCAATACACGCAAGATACCTCCTACTTGACGAACAAAAAAAACGTGCATTGTTTTGAAATACTGCGGCGAATGATGTAGAAAATATTTCAACGCACAATTCAAAATGGGTTCAAATGAGTTCGAACTGCGATTCTCGCGTTTCGAAGCACGATTAGCAAAACTGGAAAACACGTTATCAAATAATAGTAGGATCAATTATTTCGACAAGTCTTTAAATGGGAAACACAAGAGAACGCAATGATACGTTATCGGAATGTTTAACAAACTAACGGATACCTGAAACAAGGTATACACTATTTAATTTACCGAATAGATTTTCGTTTTAAAAGCAAAAGGAATTTGAGTTAAAATTATGTTAGCGTGGGCTTAAGAGGAACAGGTAAAATAGATAGGATATTGTTGAAGAATTTAAGAATTGAAACGGAATGTATTCGAACGAGTAATGAATTAACAAGTGTTACACTCGGGCAATTGTTATACTGCGGTATTGTTATACTCGCGATATAATTCCCGCCAATTGTAACTTATACCGCACACGTTTTAAAAGTGATGCAACCTTTTTTTAAGTCAATTTGCAAGCACAATTTAAATCAAAACAGATTATTTACATGGCGGCATATCATGAATTCGTCTCAGGGTCCCACGATGGTTTAGCAGGATGGGTTCAGTTCACCATGTTGAATCAAATTGCATCCGTTCTTCCTTCTATTTCGCTCGTAGGGGGTCGGAAGGAACACCAGGTAAAGGGACGACACGAGGTAAGATAAAAAGGATCCTACATACCTATACCTAAATTTTATTTTCGCATTAAAAATCTCTTCATTAAAGGTACAACGAATGTTAAAACACCTTTATTAACTAAAGTAATAATACGTGTAACAATCAAATTTTTGCATTAATACAGTATCTAGAGTCGTTAGTCTATTTGTTTCGGAGGTCGGTGTATTCCACAGCCACAGGCACGCGCGTGAGAGGATTGACAACCCCCCTCGGGACCCTCCCACCATGCAAGAACGCGGCAGGGGCACTCGTCGATAGGTAAAAGCAGCGACAGCATGCATTCGAAGAGAATGGCGAGTGACCTCCGGGCCGCATTAATTGTGTGACACACTTCCTGAGTAACGCGCAACTACGACTTACAAACTACGACTTACAAACTACGCAACGAAAATTATATTTATAACTAAGATTAGACCATGGAAGATGACGCTACAAAATTTATGCAACTTTGAATCAATGTAAGAAACCCACTTCGCTTCAACACCTGTATTTAAAGCATGGAAAGCAGGAATAATTAGCTGCAGACTCCGCACGGCGATGCAGTTCCCAATCTAGCCAAGGACAGCAGCCCGGGGTTTGGTTCGTAATAGCTTTAAGATTTCCTCAGTGCTTCCTTCTAAAAGCACGTTATTTCGTTTTGTTTTATAGAAGCACAAATTTGTTATTCAGTTTATCTGTAGCTAAGCTGGTTTTCTCCAGTATCAAATTTAAATTTCACTTAGTTTCGTAGATATGTGACTACACGTGGCTTCAGCATAAATTAACAGCTGCGGCTACGTCACTTGTTTGTTTGAAATAAGCCGTCAACAATTGCACAATTGCAAGCAGATGTTTAGTATTACATTACTACCACCTTTGATAAAATTAGAGAATATTTTGACTTCAAATCGATTTTAATACTGTTAACTTAAAAAGAAAGTTTTGTATATTAATTTGTAAATGACCTACACAGATCTGATTGGGTTAGAAAACCTTAATATAACCAGTCACACTGGGTTGTAATATATTTGAGTAAGAATCAAGTTGATAAACTTTACATTAATTTTTCAAGTAATTCAATTATTCATTTTATTTTATTGCATTAAATTTTATTTACAGAAACAGAAAAAATTCTTTCTAGTAAATTTATAATCCACGCTTAAAGTCTTTTTATTCTGATCTAGTTTGATCAGACCTGAGGGACACAAATAGTGTTCCCATTTTTTATGTGACTTAATTATTATTTTTCCTTACAGGAACAGCGTCTTATTCTGTTAAGACAGGTTTTTGTCAGCGAAGGCGATCTTTTTTTTCTTTGGGTCTCCACGTCCGCCCTTAGAAATTAGCCATGCCATTTACATGAATCAATCTGGACTTGGTGGCGCCTGTTTGTTTTAGTTTGAGTGTGACCCCCCCACAGATTTCGACTTACCCCCCCATTGCTCATAGCTCTACCCAAGGAATAGACCCCTAGTTACGTCGGAAGACTTTGTTTTGCAGACACCTAACTTGGAGCATGGTGATTATAAAGTAGTGTCGGCCAGAAGTTTAGAAAAACGTTTCACTAGCGCCCATGCGTGAGGCTAGCGGAGCCAATTAGAGAGAGAAAAAAAAAATAGTTACAAGATAACGCCACTATTGAAGATAGTTGTTGCTTCGTCGAGGGCTCGTGGCTTAATGGCGTCTTATAACACCACGCGCGCACTCCGCATTCTTTTGCGCAAACGCGGCTGTCAGGGACGACGAAAATTGACATATTTATTTAAAAATACGCGGCAATTTATTTAAAAATTAAATCTAACGTGATGCATGCCAGTTAGTATGCAACACAAGGGAGAAATAGAGTAATTAATTTATGCTGTAAATAAACGTAATGCACTTTTCAATCCTAGAGCAAAAAAGGCGGTTAGAGCAATAAAGAAAACATGTGTTTACTCTTGACGTCGGGTGTTTGAAATTTGGTTTTTTTGAATTTTGAGAGAATGTCTAGTGAAAGGAGATTCATATTCTAAAACTATAATTTCTAAGCCTAGAACAGCTCTGAAGAAAATAGCTCATTGGGAACAAGAAAAAGAAACGTATTTACTCTTAACGTCGGGAACTGGAATATCTATGTCTTTCGAATTTGGGAGACCTGATGGCTGTTCTAGATTTGTACTCCAGAACAATTGTTTTCTAAACCTAGAACAACTCTGAACAAAAAGGGCTTGGTCGGAACAAGAAAGAATAATTGGCACAAGTATTAATTTTGCAATCATGGAAAGTTTTGCTTTTAAGTATTTTTTGCGCACTTAAGTGATAGAGTTTCCGTATTTCCCAAATCCATGTGATCTTCTCGGTACTTTCTGTGTAAATTCCCCCCTTATAATTTGTAATATATGGTAGTTATACCCTCGACAAAAATTCCCAAATCACTGAGAATATTCACGTTTTTTTAAATTAAAATGTTTCTCATTAACCCATTTACACTGATTTACATAACAAATTCTTGAGATTTGTTTTGATTTGCATACAAATTAAACACAACCGGTCGTAGGTCAACCGCACGTTTAGTTTCAACTGTATTCAGATTTGAGTCGTTCGTGTACCTTATCTCTAGGGCTTTGAAATTTTTTAAAAATAGCAGCTATTAAGTGTTTAGCTATGGGTTTTAATTGGATGGGTAGGGAGACAATAAGTAATTTTAATGTTGCATTATTCTTTCAAATAGTACTACTCACTGGAGATTTCAATTTTGAAGGATTCGTCTTGTAAAAAGTATAAACAATTAATTAGTTTTTTCTGCGCAGATCAGTCATCACAATTTTATTTTTATAAGGTTTAGTAAGAGGTCAACATGCTTTTCTGATCGGAAGCAGTTGTTTCGTGACACTTAATGATATTGTAAACAGCTAGAAAGAGCAGACTGTTGACAACGACTAGGTCATTTCTAGTCCCAAAGATTATGTAATGTCTTGAAGATGTCCCTGAAAAATTTAAAGCCATGGAAACAAACAAACGAGATAAATAGGAAATACTCTTAGATTAACCTGGAAATGACCGTTCTAACTGCTCTTACTCTAACATATTTCATTGAAACTTTCCAGAAGATTGATTACTCACAGATTTTGCCATATCACTATAATTTCTTAATTATCTTAATAGGTCAAGTGTCGTTATGATTTTGATAACTTATACACATTGGTACATAAATTCCTTATAGTTTCCAAACTTCCTTGAATAAACGCGAAGTTTTAAAATTTGAATACGTACTTAGAATTAAATTGCATGGGGGAATTCTAAAGATTCAAGACTGCTGTCATATATAGAAATACTAGTTAATTAATGTAAGTGCCGGTTCGATGATTCTCTGAAATACCAACAGAACCAGGTTTGATACAGTTGATAAACCAGTTCCGTGCAGAACGTCAGTGAAGTTCTTGAATATGCGCTGTTTTAGCAACATTCATTGTGTAACAACTTCGATATTTCTAAGTGTGTTTCTTTTTATATTTGGAAACTGCACTGGGCCTAGTTTTACATCGCCTTGCCCTCGATTTTTTATTTACGAAAATAATACCGAAGCGGATGATCGATGGTATGGTGCAATAACCCTATTAAGTGACTACGATTTAAATGGAGTTTGGCTACGTGTTATGTTTGACAAACCAGTTGGACATATAAGAAGTACGTTTGGTGAAATAGTACCTCGTGGAGGTAACGAATATTTAATTAAAGATCATAGCTTTAAATTGATGGGAAGTGTTCCGTATATCGTTAGATTTTATATACAGTACCCAATTGAGGAAACCCCTGCAAATTTGATAGGGTTTCGGCTGAATGGTAAACTTCTCTGTCCAGAACCAGACCTTAAAGGTACTACTACAGAGCGTTTATTTACGAGTTGGAAGACTGAGGAACATGAGGTAGAAAATCTAGAATCTTTGAAAACGACAGGCTTGGATACTAAGAAAGAGGTTCTATACATATCGCCTGCACGAGTCAATGCAACATTAAAAATAGAAAATGCTGGAGTGTTAAATACGCTGCCTGTTGTGACAAACGACACAGTTACCCTAGGTTCAAACAGTACGAAAAATGAAGAGTCTATCGTTTATAATTCAACAAACGAAATAGAAACACGTCCTTTAGAAGAAGGTACATTATACGTTTCGAACTAAATAATTTTACTGTTGTATTTACCGAAAGTTATCTTATAGGTACGCATGCTCATTTGTATTATCGGATCAATTTTGTTACTAGCATGTAATCAGCAAACTAGCATAGATCAATTAAACGAAATGGCACAAAATGCCATAAATTAATAAATTCCACGTGGAAGTTATTTTATTTTTCCCTTTATGCCTAAATATCAACACAATTATCTAGATTCTAGAAACAGAATTTTCTTATGGCTTTTATGGCAAGAACTATTAATACAAATATAGACAGTTCATACTTTTTGATTTCCACTTTTAACAGTCATTGGTCTTCCTAATGCTATGTCTAGCCAAGTAAGTACTTCTAAAACTAATTAAATAATCATTCTTATGCTGGTAAGTACATAATTATAAACATTTTATATGGTCTACGTTTGAAAAAATGTCCAAACGTTAATTTTTCCAGGATTAAGGCATTTAATTCCGAATGAAGTGCGTTATTAATCCCTCCATTCAAACTTCTCTTTACGTATTTTTGACTTTAGCCACGTGACACTATTTTTATAACTATATGCGAATTTCTTAAACATGGTATTCTTAAAAATTTTACTTAACTTTATGTACCAACTTTCTTGTATTTTTGCATTTCCTTTCTCTAATTATAAAGCATTTTTTTATAATTTTTTAAAACATGTCTGAGAAGAAGGGATGTTAAATGCATTTAACTACACTCTTATGACTCCTAACTCCACGTTAGGTACGTTACTGTTTTATATTTTTCATCATTTTTTCTTTTTACGTGTTTTATCATCTTCATCGCACGATGAGGTTTATATAATGGTATGCACATGTGCCAACTTTCTTGTATTTTCTATTTATGAAATCTCTTTCTGACTATTCTCGCCACATATGACTGCAAAGAACTTAAATATATTTAGTTGCACTCTTATGACTTAAGCCCGTATTAGGTATGTTACTATTTTATAATTTTTCATCACTGCTTCCTTTAATGTGTTCTACTAGCAGCAAAACTCGGCTTGACCTACAACTGTTTTTCGTTGTATTGTTTTTTGTTCTAAATGTTTTTGAATCGTATGCTTAGGTGTGTGGGGATGAGAATGGATAGGCTGAATTTTTGAAAATGCCATCTTGGTACCCTATACTGTTCCACATAGAAGAAAACATTTTGAAGAAATAATAAGAGAAGGCAATTTTCAAAAATTCAGCATCTCGATACTTATCTACACATGCACGGGAACCCGATACAAAAAGAATTAGAACAACAAACAATACACAAAAAGTTACAGCACCCGCACGAAAGAGAATATTCCCTAAAAGCTTGTCCAACATGCAAACATTCATACAGATATCAAAATAAAACATTTTTCAAAAACTTTGTCCATTTTTATCTATACACACCCAAAAACACACAAAAAGTATAAGAACGAAGAACAGTATCCAAGAAAAAAAGGTACAGTGCTCGAACAAATGAAATCAGTCTTATAAAGAAAGCTTTCTCTTTTGTGAGTGCTGCAACTTGTGTGTTTTGTTCTTGTTGTAATTATTATTGCATCGTTTTCCTATGTGTATGTGGATGAAAATGGACAAGCTTAATTTTTGAAAATGCTCCCTTTGGAGCCACCATACTGTTCCTCACAGAAGAAAGCATTCTCAAAAAATAATAAAGGAACAATATTTTGGCTGCCAAGGGCATTTAAAAAAATTCAGCCTATTCATTATCATCTACAGACACACAGGAATACAATACAAAGAATATCGGAGCAAAGAACAGTATACAATAAAGTTACATCGCCCACACGGAAGAAATCAATCTTATAAATAATATTTTCTCTCTTGCAGACACTGTAACTTACTACGTGCATTAACGTAGCCTACAAAAAAAAACTAAAAGTAACATTGAACGGGCTCAGTCGGTGAGTAGGCGGGGTAATACACATACAAAAATTAAAGAAATGCCTGAAATAAGAATACACACTCATTCACAACTCACAACTAAACATGCACAAAAAAAACTCTAATTAAAAACAATATGTACAAAAGCACAGTAGTGCCAAAAAAATAGACAATCAATAATTACAAGCTACACATATCAACAAAATCAAAAAAAAACATTTTTTTTAAATGGCGAGCTGCCGTTTTTCGGTATCTACCCCTTACATTATTTAGAAACAAAAAAACCCAACGTAACACTAAAAACCACAGCTCTAAATCATTGTAAATATAAAATTAAACATATAGGATGGTCAGGATAAATACAATATTAATAATAAATATCATGTCACTTGACGATAATCGTTTATTCAACACGTGGAGCCTGATAAATATACTCTTTTGACCAATTTCACAGGACCCATACAAGAAAATAGTGCATAAACACTCACCCAAGCCTCCACAGTGTAGGTTTGGGTCACACCTTTTCTAGTCACAGGGCGGAGCAGAGGAGCTCGAAATCCCGCAGTATGGGTGTCCTCCCATAACAAAAGCAGTGGCAAAGCAATGGGCCGTCAGGACCACCTGAGGAAGAAGCACGCTGTAGGGCGTGCGCAAAATTCTCACAAAGAAAAACGGAAACAACCAAAAATACAACAAATGTTTTCGTTGTGTATATCGAAAAAAAAAGTGAATATTAATTTGTTTAACTAAATACCCAGAGCTCCAAGTAATATTGGTGTTATCAAACGTGATTGGCGAACTTGAAAACACGGTTTTATCAGATAGTTCAATACGCTATTTCCAAGAGTTTTAAATTGAAGCAATAGAGAAAGTAATTACACGCTATCGCAAGGTATAACGAGTTCACGGAATCCTAAAACAGGATATAAACTATTTAATTTATAGAATAAACTTTCCATTTTAAAACAAAATAGATTTGAACTTGAAAATTATCAGAAAGCGTATTTATTGTAGGAAGGTGTAATTATACCGGGTGTAAATGAATATTGAAGTGAAAGGATGTAGATTTTAATTTAGTCGTAAAATAAACGTAACAAACTTTTTTGGGTTTTGTTTCTGTTCTAATACTTTTTGAGTCGTATTCCTTGGTGTATTCCACAATACTGTTCGTCGCAGAAAAAAGCATTCTTAAAAAATGATAAAAGGACAATATTTTGGCTGTCAAGGGCATTTTCAAAAATTCAGCATATCCATTATTATCTACAGACGCGCAGGAACACAATACAAACAATATCAGAACAAAGAACAGTATGCAATAAAAGTTACAGCACCCGCGCGGAAGAAACCATTCTTATAAAGAATGTTTCCTTCTTTGCGGGCGCTGTAACTTTTGTGTTTTGTTTTGGTTCTAATTCTCTTTCTATCGTGTTCATTGTTGTATGTGGATGAAAATGGACAAGTTCAGTTTTTGCAAATATTCTATTGGCAGGGAAAAAATACTGTTCCTCACAGAAGAAAACACTCTTAAAAATAGTAAGCCGACAATATTTTGACTGCCAAGAACATTTTCAAAAGTTCAGCATATCCATTCTCATCTACACACGAACTGGAATACGATACAAAAAGAATTGGAAAAATAGACAATATGCAAGAAAAAGCAACAGCGTCTGCACGGTCGAAAATATTTCTCAAAAACTTGTCCAATATGCAAAAATACACATGCACACACCAAAATAGAACATGTTTAATAAAGTTAGCTGGTCCATTTTCAACTACACTCACTCAGGAATATAATATAAAAAGTGTAAGAACAAAGAACAGTATACAAAAAAAGTTGCGGCACTCACACGGAAGATATCAGTCGATAAATTGAAATGGTATTTTGTCGTTTCTTCTCAGAATGGGATGAAGTGAAGTAATTAATTAATAAATTTTTAATGCTTCCCCACAATTTTTATTTAAACAAACGATATGTTTCGTTACCTTTACTGTTAATATTTTCAAGTATATAAGTATACATTGAACTACTTATGGTGTAACAAATAGAATTAAAATTAAAACTTACTTATGTATAAATATGTTACATTGAGAGTGGCAGAAAAATATTAAAAATTTAATAACAAATTGATGATAGTGACTGATAAAGGTTACTATATAGTTAATTTCGAATTATTCTGGCGTTAGGTTGTAGAAGGGCAGTTCTTTATTGAAGTTTTTTATTTCGTTAATACGCCAAAAGTTATTTCTTGAAATAATTTCAGAAATTTCTAAAAATTTAGGAGATTGCCTTTTTGTTAAATATGTATAATTTCTAAGTTTTCTAGAACGATAGAATGATTAGTATTATTGATATGATTAGCAAAAGCAGCTTTTGATTCGTTTTCTAAATTCACATTATTCTTTTTTATTAATTTGACATGTTCATTAAAACGAATTTTGAAAGCTCGACCTGTCTGACCTACGTAAAAGGCTGAACAATAGGAACATTTTAGCACATAAAAAGCAAATTTTTTAAAAGGGGGATTTTATCTTTATTGTGAACTAAAACATTTTGAAGCTTCTCAGATGAATTGAAAACAATTGATGTTATATTTATTAAAAAGATTTTTTAATTACAGAGAAATTGAAGGAAAGTAAGGAAGGTTGAAGTATTTTTTACTGAAATAGGAAAGAGTAATGTTAGTGGGGTTATTCAAGCGATATTTGATTCTTTGAAGTAAATAAGGGACAATGTTGTTTGGATAATCATTGTTATATGCAATTTGTTTAATAATATTCAGTTCGTAATTATAATTTTCAATATTCATGGGAGTGATACGTAAACTTCTGATTAAAAATATAAGGCTTGTCAGTTTGTAAGATTAGGTGTGGTTGGAATTGTGAGGAATGACAGTCAGTGGTTGTGGGTTTTGTATATATGCTAAATGAAATTTTGGAAGGAGTATTGGGAAGTTGCAAATTAAGAAAAGGAAGAGTATCATTTTTTCCTATTCTAAAGGGACTTTTATATTGGGATGTAAAGTATTGACCCACTTGTAAAAAAAATTTAAGGAAAAATTTGAAGCAGTAGTAACAACCAAAAAGTCATCAACAAAACTTTTCCAAAATAAAATTTTTTCTTTTTGAAATGTGTTTGCTGATAAAGTATCTTTCTAAATTGTCCATGAAGATTTCTGCTAAGAAATGTGATAAGTTTGAACTCACACCTAAACCTATTTATTATTAAAATTAAAAAATTCTGTGTTAAGGAAAGATTTAGTAAATATAAGATGCAATTAGATTGTTCATTATTGAAGTTGGATTCTACGATGAGATTATTTACTATGTTAAGGCAATCTGATGGAGGTATGTTAGGAAATAAATTGGTAACGTCAAAGGAACCTAACCTGTAAGTATTGGGAAGTTGTAAATTGTTAAGTTTTTGTATCAAGTCAATACTATTTTTAATAGAGAAATTGGAGATCAAATTTAGTCTGTTTTTTAATAAATTATTTAGCCATTTGGTAAGTCGGTAGGCTGATGTGATAATGAAGGATACTACTAGACGAATTAGAATTTGGGTTTATGGATTTTTGGAACACCATATAGACGAGGTATTTGTGGATTCATAACAATGAATGAATTATAATTAACATCTAGGCTTTTTAAAATAATTATATTCTCATAAACCATTTTTCGAAGTTTATTGTTAAATTTAGGTAAAGGGTTGTGTGTGTAACCTGAAAGTTTGGTGTGTGAAGGAAATCTTCCACGTTGTTAAAATAATCATTTCGTTCTAAAATCATTAAAGAATTCTTTTTATCAACTTTAGAACAAATCAATGTAGAATCAGGTTTGTTAAATCTTTGACGTTACCAATTTATTCCCTGACAAACCTCCATCATATTACTTTAACATAGTAAATAATCTCATCGTAGAATCCAATTTCAATAATAAACAATCCAACTGCAACTTATATTTACTAAACCTTTCCTTGACACAGAATTTTTTCATTTTTAATAATAAATATTATTAACAGCAATTAGGTTTAGCTATGGGTTTAAACTTATCGCCTTTCTTAGCAGAAATCTTCATGGACAATTTAGAAAAATACTTTATCAGCAAACACACATTTTTTAAAGAAAAAATTTTATTTTGGGGTCGTTCTGTTGATGACTTGATGGTTATTACTACTGCTTCTAGTTTTTCCTTAAATTCTTTTCACAACTGGCTCGATACTTTACATCTCAATATAAAATTCACTTTAGAATATGAAAAAATAATACTCTTCCTTTTCTTCTCAACACTCCTCCCAAAATTTCATTTAGCATATATAGAAAACCCACAACCACTGACTCTATCATTCCTCACAATTCCAACCACCCCTGGTCTTACAAACTGACAAGCTTTAGATTTTTAATTAGACGATTACTTACCACTCCCATGAATATTGCAAATTATAATTACGAACTGAATATTATTAAACAAATTGCATATTATAATGGTAATCCAAACAACATTGTCCATTCTTTACTTAAAAAATCAAAAACCGCTTGAATAACCCCGCTAACCTTACTCCCTCTTATTTCAGTAAAATATAATTCTTCCTTTCTTACATTCCTTCAATTTCTCTGCAATTAAAAAATCTTTTCATTAAATATAACATCAATACTGTTTTCAATTCATCTGAGAATCTTCAAAATGTTTTAGTTCACAGCAAAAATAAAATCCCCCTTTTAGAAAAATCTGGTATTTATGTGTTAAAATGTTCCTCTTGTCCAGCCTTTTACGTGGGTCAGACAAGTCGAGCTTTCAAAATTCGTTTTAATGAACATGTAAAATTAATAAAAAAGAAGAATGTGGATTTAGCAAACCAATCAAAATCTGCTTTTGCTAATCATATCAATAATACTAATCATTCTTTCGATCCAGAAAACTTTGAAATTATACATATTCAACAAAAAGGGAATTCTTCTACATTTTTTAGAAATTTCTGAATTATTTCAAGGAATACTTTTTGGCGTATTATCGAAATAAAAAACTTCAATATACAACTGCTTTTCCACAACCCAACTCCAAAATAATTCCAAATCAACTACATAGTAACCTTTATCACCCTCTATCATCAATTTGTCCTTAAATTTTTTTTTTGTGTCACTGTCCATGTAACATATTTATACATAACTAAGTTTTAATTTTCATTCTATTAGTTACACCTTTAATAGTTGAATGTTTACTTATAGATTTGAAAATGTTGCTAGTATAGGTAACGAAATATGTCGCTTGTTTAAATAAAAATTGTGAGGAAGCATTAAAAATTTATTAATCAAGATATCAGTCGTATAAAGAATGTTTTCTTTTTTGCGGGTGCTGTAACTTTTTGTGTTTTGTTTTTTTATCGTATTTCTGGATGTATGGGGATGAAAATGGGCAGACTGAATTTCTGAAAATGCTCCATGGGCGCTCTTTCTCCCAGAACAAAGCACTTTTAAAAATTGATAAAAGGACAATATGTTAGCTTCCAGTGGCATTTTTAAAAATTTAGTATGTCCATTCCTATGCACAGACGCATAGGAACCGAATATAAAAAGCTTCAAAACAAACAACAGTATATAAAAAAACATTACAACGCACGCACGGAAGAGATTAGTCTTATAAAGAATGTGTTCTTCCTTGCGGGTACTATAACTTTTTTGTTTTGCTTTTTTCTTCTAATTCTTTTTTGTATCGTATTCCTGGTTATATGTGGATGAAAATGGGTCGGTTGAATTTTTGAAACTGCCACCTTCGCCGCCACAATACTGTTCCTCACAGAAGAAAGCATTTAAAAAAATAATCAAAAGACAATATTTTGGTTACCAGGACATTTTTAAACATTCAGCTATCGATTCTCATCCCACAGGAACCCGATACAAAAAGAATTGGAACAATAAACAATACACACATACGCACGGAGGCAAATATTTTTCAAAAACCTGTCCTACATGCAAAAATACACACGGACACCAAAATAAAACATTTTTCAAAAATGTACCACATCAATTTTTATCTACACATATCCAGGAACACAATACGAAAAGTATCAGAAAAAAGAACAGTATGCAAAAAAAAGTTAAAGCGCTCGTACAGAAGAAATCAGTCTTATAAAGAATGTGGTCTTCCTCGAGAGTACTATAATCTTTTGTTTTGCTTTTTCTTCTAATTCTTTTTTGTATCGCATTCCTGTCTGTATGTGGATGAATTTTTGAAACTGTCCCCTTCGCCGCCACAATACTGTTCCTCACAGAAGAAAACATTTTAAAAAAATAATAAGAAACAGTATTTTGGCTAACAGGACATTTTCAAAAATTCAGCCATCTATTCTCATCTAGACAAGCACAAGAGCCCGATACAAAAAGAATTGCAACAATAAACAATACACACACGTACGCACGGAAGCAAATATTCTTCAACATTCTCTTAAGGCAGCCACAATAGTGTTCCTCACAGAGGAAAGCACCTTAAAAAATAATAAAACAACAATGTTTTTTATGCCAATGGCATTTTCAAAAATTTAACCCGTTTATTTTCATTTATACATGCAAACGAAACCGATGCAAAAAGAACTAGAACAATAAACAATACACAAAAAAGTAGCACTTGTCCAAAATAAAACATTTTTCAGATATTTAGCTTAGCTATTCTTATTCGCACATACACACACACCCAGGAATACAAAACAAAAAGTTCAGTTTAAAGAACGGTATACAAAAAAGTTACAGCGCCCATGCGGAAGAAATCAGTCTAATAAAAATTGTTTTCTTCTTTGAGGGCGCTGTAACTTTTTTGAGATTTTTTTGTTCTATTTCTTTTTGTATCATATTCCTGGATGTAATTGGATGAAAATGGACAAGCTGAATTTTTGAAAATACCTCATTAACAGCCACATTACTATTCTCACAGAATCGTGCATTCTTAAAAATAATAAAAGGATAATAATTTGGCTGCCAACGGCATTTTCAAAAATTCAGCTTCTTCATTCTCATCTATAGACGGACAGGAACACAATAAGTATGAGAACAAACAACAGTATACAAAAAAATAACAACGCCCGCACCTAAGAAATCAGTCTTTTAAAAAATGTTTTCTCCTTTGCAGACACTACAACTTTTTTACGTTTTGTTTTTTGTTCTAATTTTTTCGTATTGTATTCTTCGGTGTATTTGGATCCAAATGTACGGTTTGAATTTTTGAAAATGCACCGTTAGCACCCACAATACTGTTCCTCACAGCAGAAAGTATGCTTAAAAAATAATGAAAGGACAGCATTTTAGCTGCCAGTGGCTTTCTCAAAAATTCAGCTTATTCATTCTGATCCACGTACGAACAGAAACACGATGCAAAAAGGATTTGAACAATAAACGATACCGGAAATAGCTGCAGCGCTTGTACGAAAGAAATAAAAACTTGACCAATATGCAAATACACAGACACCGAATTAAAACATTTTTCAAACATTTAGCCTCTCAGTTTTCATGTTCGCATACCCAGGAACACAATGCAAAAAGTGTCAGAATAAATACTAGTATACAAAAGAGTAACAGCGCCCGCACGGAAGAAATCGGTCTTATAAAGAATGTTTTCTCTTTCGCGGGCGCGGTAATTTTTTGTGTTCTGTTTTTGATTTAATCTTTTTTATATCGTATTCTTAAATGTATTTGGATGAAAATGATCAGGCGGAATTTTTGAAGATGCCCCATTGACGGCCACAATACTGTTGCTCACAGAAGAAAGCATTCTGAAATAATAATAAATGGACAGTATTTTGGCTGCCAAGTGTATTTTCAAAAATTCAACCTGTTCATTTTCATCTAAAAGCGCACAGAAACACAATACAAAAAGTTGCAAAACAAACAACAGTATACAAAAATAATTACAGCTCCCGCACTTAAGAAATCAGTCTTATAAAAATGTGTTCTTCCTTGCGGGTACTATAACCTTTTTGTTTTGCTTTTTTCTTCTAATTCTTTTTTGTATCGTATTCCTGGTTATATGTGGATGAAAATGGGTCGGTTGAATTTTTGAAACTGCCACCTTCTCCGCCACAATACTGTTCCTCACAGAAGAAAGCATTTTAAAAAATAATCAAAAGACAATATTTTGGTTACCAGGACATTTTTAAACATTCAGCTATCGATTCTCATCCCACAGGAACCCGATACAAAAAGAATTGGAACAATAAACAATACACACATACGCACGGAGGCAAATATTTTTCAAAAACCCGTCCTACATGCAAAAATACACACAAACACCAAAATAAAACATTTTTCAAAAATGTACCACATCAATTTTCATCTACACATAACCAGGAACACAATACGAAAAGAATGTTTTCTCGTTTGCGGGCCTGTAACTGTTTTTGTTCTAATTTTTTTTGGTAGTATATTCCTAAATGTATGTGGATCCAAATAGACGGCTTGAATTTTTGAAAACTTTAACCGCGTGATGTGCTTTATAAATGGTATACGTACATACCACCATTCTTATATTTTTCTTTTGCTTGTTTCATTTATAAAACATTTCTTTCTCTCTACACTACGTCTGAGGGCAAATAATCTTAAATGTATTTAATTACACTTTTATGACTCGTTAGGTATTAGGTACGTAAGTATTTTATAATTTTGTTTTATTGCTTTTCTTGTTATTATTCTAATCACGTGTTGCGGTTTTTTATATAGGCTGCGCATTTCTTTTATTCTTATAAATACTCTCTTCAAATTTTTTCTTTTTTCTTTGTTGGCTTATTTTTCTTTTTTTTAATAATATAGTTATGTGTTTTATTCAATAAAATATGTTTCTATTTGAGTCCCTCTTCATTCGTACATCTCGTCATTTATACTACATTATCACCCTATTGCCGTCATGCTTTTTTTCAACCATTGGTAGTTACCTGTTTATTGCAATTGACTGATACAAACACATCTCGAACGCGAATAATTTTTCTTCTATCTTCGCCTTCTTATATCACCAATTTGACAATATATAACTTTTTTTTTAAAACTTCAATTTTTCTATATTTGTTCTGTTATTCAGATCACTGTACGATTAAAATTTCAAGAAAAATTTTATCAAAAACGTATTGTGCCCTTCAACTGGAACTCTTAGTTTCAATGATACCTTTTTACCTCATGTGGTATTAGTTGTCATTATACGTGCATTTTTTTACTAGACGCTAGCTGTTAATACAGGTACCAATTTGGCATTTATCTCCACAATCTTTTTGAATTTAGAACACAACTCACCATTTTTTCTAAAATTGTTACATCTTTTTGCATGCACGCTTTTTACGATAGATGTATCAAACTTGAAAGAACTTAATTGGAAACAATACGTCATATGACATCACAGATGAGTAAATTTTGAACAAAGAGGTAAAATTTTGTTTCTTCTGTAGTATCCAATTTCTGTCACTACAAATATTTATAGAATGTTCCAGATTAATTCTTGAAATTTGTCGTTTTTATTCTTAGTAAAGGGATACATTATATTATAATCGTAGGAAGTTGATAACAATATTGTGATCAATTAATATGATATTAAATGGGTATCAGTGAGTTATGACTAGTTTACCTGTTATTGTAGCTCGTCAGAAAGGAGTGTACTAGAGGTTGTTGGAGTTAGTAATGCGCAGAACATATGACAAACTGTAGATTATATGCTATGTTTAAGGTTTCTCTTTTGTAAGGTTTATGAACCAACACTAGACAACTCCCACCAATAATTTTATAAAGTACAATTGATTACAAGCAACAGCGTGGGTAAACTTGTGGAGTTCACTCACTTCTTGTGTATGAATTTCGCGTTTCTTTTCAAGTGTACACTATTTGACTGCTTACTAACAATAGCAAATAAATACATGTGTTCAAAGCTATTTATCAAATTTCTGTTATACAATTTAATACATTTCAGAAGGAAATGGTAGCCCTTACCATCGTAGTTATGTTGTTCCATCAAAGTTAGCAGCAGCGCTGTGTGCTGTTAACATAGAAATGGCCGGGCAGCAGTCGGAAAAGCAGACAGCTCAGTTCAGTGCAATGGCGACGCCACTATTAAAAGTACTTGTATATACGGCTATAATGCTTTTGTTGATAGCTCCATTCTAGAGTGACATAAAGCTTTTAAAAAACTCGAAGTATTGTGAAACAGAAATCGCCAGTTATGCCACCCGTCTCTAAATATAAACGTAGATAGGACTCGCGTTTCAAAAAATCTTTATCACGATGGTGTTTACAGTTGGTAATATAAAGATCGAGTATATCCAAAGTTGAGGTCCATTTCCACAGCCCCCCTCCCCCACAATCGAAATTTGAACTTTTTTCTATATCATTCGTTTGTGCATCGTAGGTGCACAAGTGTGCACAGTGAACGGACGTTTGTGCATCGTTGGTGCACAAATGTGCACGGTCTACGAACGTTTGTGCACATTTCTATACGGAGGTGCGAAGAAAATAACGTGGAAGCGCTGTAGAAACGGTAGTCCTTCACCAAAAATCCTGATTTTTTATAGCCAATCGTTTGTGCATCGTAGGTGCAGAAATGTGCACAGTATACGAGCGTTTGTGCACACCTCTATACGGAGATACAATGTAAATAAAGTGGAGGGGCTGTAGAAACGGCAGCCCCCCCCCCCACCAAAGAAATTCCGGATTTTTTTATAGCCAATCGTTTGTGCATTGTAGGTGCACAAATGTGCACAGTATACGAACGTTTGTGCACTTCCTGTATTCGGAGATGCAAAGAAAATAAACTGAAAATATCAGAAGTTTGATGTTGATCTTGGAGATCAAAATATTTTACTTGTATGCTTTCGTATGGAGGAAAAAAGCGCATCAAAAGAAGATATATGTTCTTATTATCGTGGTTTGAAGCATCCGTCAAAATTGTAAATTCGATTTATCATGATCAACATTTAATTCTTTAATCGCTGTACGTCTCAATACATTTACTACAAAAACTTCTGTTTTCGTCCGATTTCTTGAAAAATTTAACATCGAAGAACTCGAAGCGGTGGCACAGTCGACACATTTACGTCTCTAAGACTTTATATGCTGTTCCATATTACCGGTACTGCTATGAGACACACTGAATTCTGTACGATTACGCATATGACTTCCTAGGGAGTATTCGTTTGCTTAATAAACAGTTTGCTTGTAACCTAACATTAAATATGGACCTGCATTTCGGCATAGTTAAAATTGGAGTTTCCAAAACAAAACATTTTGAATGCGAGTGTTAGTGGAAACAACCGACAATTGAAAAAAGGCGATAAGTAGTAAGAAATACTCAAGACGTGGATGGTAAGCAAACCAAGACGCCTCTCTTCCATCCGCCCATTCCTTCCCATCCCATTTTGCATTATCCGTCCACAACAAAATTTTTATAAGAAAACCTCGTTCATTTGATGGGCGCTGACACTTCGGCAGTTCAATGTGTATTTTTGTATATTATAGTTTGAGAAAGTGTACAAACTCTACGCCCTAACGAACAATTATCCATAAAGAAGAGAAGACATTTGTTTGGTAAAGAAGTTATCATTTCTGCGGTCTCCGGTCTTCGCAAATCGCTTTCTTTTTACCTTAGTGTACAAAATTGCACAAACGTTGAGATTTTTACAGAATTATGTATGTGCAATACACGCCAACAAAAATCACTAAAAACCTTGAGTATGGCGCGTAGGAAACAAGTTATATTAAAAAAATTATTGTGAACAAGTTATTTAGGATGTTTTTCGTAGATGCGTGAACCGTGCCCACTGCAGGTTTTCTAAATAACTTGCTTGCAACAAGGACCCAAAATTTTATTTCAAGGATGCAAATTGGCGCGTAATGAGCACAATTTTTTTTTTCAAAATTCCGAAAAAGTGTGGCTACTTGAACTTGGCCGCAGCAATAGTTTTTTATTATAACTTAAATTAATAGGTGGGCGCAACATTTTGTTTTAACGGCGTAAAATAACCCATAATTATGCCACAAGAAATTTTTTTAAATTCAAAAAAAGTGCTGCTAACATGTTAGAGTTCTTTAACAACCATCAGGTTGCTAATATCTATGTAGAGCCAGCTGGATAGGAAAAAGATAGAAGGACATAAAAAGACCTAGACCAAATTATATTAGTGAAATTATTAGAAATTTAGGTTGTGAGGGGTAGGTAGAGATTTTTAGATTAGCACAGAATAGAAAAGAAGTTAGAGCTGCGTCAAACCGACCTTAAGTAAGGTCGAAAACAAAATGATGATGCGGCTAACTTCACGCACCTAACCAATACTAGCTATGCAGAAATTAATTTGAGTTGTCTACATAAACAGTAACACTTTTCCTACCCGCCATACTCAAGGCTTTTAGTAATTTTTGTTGGCGTGTATTGCACATACATAATTCTTCAAAAATCTCAACGTTTGTGCACTTTCGTACACTAAGGTAAAAGGAAAGCGATTTGCGAAGACCGGAGACCGCAGAAATGGTTACTTCTTTACGAAAAAAATTTCTTCTCTTCTTTATGGATAATTGTTCGTTAGGGCGTAGCGTTTGTACACTTTCTCAAACTATAATATAAAAAAATAAACATAGAATTGCAGAAGTGTCAGCGCCCATCAAATGAACGGCGTTTTTGTACAAAAATTTTGTTGTGAACGAATAATGCAAAATGGGACGGGAAGGAATGGGCGGACAGAAAAAGAGCGTCTTGGTTTGTTTACCAACCACGCCTTGAGTACTTCTTATTACTTATCGCTTTTTTTCAATTGTCGGTTGTTTCTAGTAACACTCGCGTTCGAAGTGTTTTGTTTTGGAAACTCCCATTTTAACTATGCCGAAATACAAGTCCATATTTAATATTAGTTTACAACCAAACTGTTTATTAAGCAAACGAATACTCCCTAGGATGTCATATGCGTAAACGTACCAGTAATATTGAACAGCATATAAAGTCAGAGACGTAAATGTGTCGACCGTGCCACCGCTTCGAATTCTTCGATGTTAAATTTTTCAAGAAATCGGACGAAAACAGAAGTTTTTGTAGTAAATGTATTGAGACGTACACCGATTGAAAAATTAAATGTTGATCATAGTAAATCGAATTTACAATTTTGACAGATGCTTCAAACCACGGTAACAAGAACATATATCTTCTTTTGATGCGCTTTTGTCTACCATACGAAGGCATACAAGTAAAATATTTTGATCTCCAAGATCAACATGAAACTTCTGATATTTTCAGTTTATTTTCTTTGCATCTCTGAATAGAGAAGTGCACAAACGTTCGTATACTGTGCACATTTGTGCACCTACGATGAACAAACGATTGGTTATAAAAATCGGGAATTTTTTTGGTGGGGGCTGCCGTTTCTACAGCCCCTCCATGTTATTTTCTTCGTATCTCAGTATAGAGACGTGCACAAACGTTCGTATACCGTTCATTGTGCACATTTGTGCACCTACGATGCACAAACGAATGACGTAGAAAAAAGTTTAAATTTCGATTGTGGGGGCTGTGGAAATAGAGCTCCAAAGTTGTATGCAAAGAGCTTCTTTTGACCTCATATAAGGTACTGCTGTTTCATAAACTAAAGCCTACAGGCAACTTTAATAGAACACACTTTGCTATTTCCCGTGAGACGTGTGAACAACGTAGTTTATGTATAAAAAAGATTTGAAATATCAACCTTCTGGGACAGAGAATAATCAATGATGATGCAACCATTACCCCCAACATGTTAGGAATGTTGGAACAAGTCGAATATCGTCTAGATATGTGCCCTCCTCTAATTGGGACACATTAAATGTATTAAATTGTAAAAAAAATTGATACATTACTTTTGAACACATCGATTTACCTACTGCCATACTTTGTTCTTTTAATAATACATTTTACTTTAAACCCCATAGGTTCTTTTATAGACACCTTGTGCATTTTTGTAGCATAAATAGAAGCTTCAGTAGTGTGCTCTTAATCCTATACACAAAATGGTCAACATAGGCGACTAATTTTAAGGTAACTAACGCATTTTAAAAAGGGAACGAATACTTCGAAATGGATATGAGCATTAAATTATAAGCAACTTGCTAAAAACAAAACCGTTGAGGTTAAGAACGAGAAATTAGTAATGCTGAATATGCAAGAGTGGTTTTTATTACCAAACTCAAAAACCTGATGTTCTCATTACTCTCAATTTGAAAAAATAAAAATGTTGAGCTTTTGTATATAATTGCAGGTTATATTTACAGATTTGTTGTCATGATATATTTGTATATTGAAAGCATACATATAAATTCACTTGTTATCAGATAAACGATAAATACGTTCGAGAAGTATGGCACATTTTAAAGTATGTCAATATTGTTGGGTAATAGCAAATAGAGTACTTTCATTTCAAATTGATAAGTGTTAGTTGATTGATTTTAATTTAGTTTCGTTCTATCGCGCTTATTCGCAATACCTTATTTTTCGTGGAAATTTGTATGTACATTAAGTTCCTGTTTCAAATAATTGTAAGTATTATCAAATAGTTGTTTTCTTTTAGTTGCATGAGTATACTGTGGCCAAATTGATTTCAGTTTAAAATTTCTTTTAGTTGTCGCAAGATGGTGATGGTTTTAGGTATTCAATAAATATGATGTACCTTATTTCGAATTTTTATCGAAATTAAATTAAGAACTTTGTAGAAGTTGTAATAGCGTAAAAATAAACCTGATATTTTTTTTTTAATTCCTTGAGGTATATTTTTAGGATAGACATTTCTTAAAATCTCTTACAAAAGACTTGATTATATATATATATATATATATATATATATATATATATGCGGAGAAATTCTATTGGTGAAAATAAGTGGAATCACGTATTTTTTGTGAGTGAAATAGTCTAAGGTTATTGCAATTGTTTTGTGTTAGATTGCCGGGTGTGCATCCGCTTTTGAGTGAATGTCAAAAGGCTTGGGTTATAGAAGGTTCGTTCTTCTCGGTTCTCTTGGCTGATACTGGAAAAAGATGGACACTCAAAAGTTATTTGACCAGTATTAATCGTAAAATATTGCATTCATTTTATTCCACCGTCAGATCGAATGTACTTCTTGGATTTTAGTAGGCCAAAATAATATTTTAGCAGTGTTGCTTATTTAAAATAAATAAAAGACGTTGCAATTAACACACATGGTGGTAAGTGTAAACTGTGAATGTACAATTAATTATTCAAGTTTAATGTATTAGGGATCTAGAAAGGGAGCTTGAAATACATATTTGTATGTCAATGGTATAAAGTTGAGGGTACACAAGATTTACTTTACTTTAATAAAAGAACCTGATTTTTTTGTCCATACCGGTGTTAAATAACAAATTAAGGATTTTGTGTAAGTTTGGAAACTCAAGAAACGCCTTTTAAATGACGTCGATATTTCAACCTATAAATTGTCAAATATTTGTAAACTCAACCAAAGAAAACACAACCAAAACAACACCCACACACTAAACAAAACTACAAAAAAACCGCAACTCAACATATAATCATCACACGAAGTATCTCACAAATCACAATAAACCACAAACACAAAACACACAACACAATAACAAACCAAATAACACCATAGCACATTAAACCAAATAAGCACAATGTTGTTTTAGTTAGAAATTAAATAATTTTCTGTTCCTTACTAACTTTATTTGAAATATTCAATTGCAATTTGTATATTGTTCATTAATAAGTAAGTACATTTATGATTCTTTTATTTCCGTTTGTATTTGTGATGATTTTCGTCTATTTGAATATAACAAAATGCATTGAATTGTTTGAACCATCGTCCGTTGTTTTGAATATTTAACTCAACGTTACTGATATGATCTTTAATTAGCTATTTACGAGAAGGGCGGTTGTTTTACAGCCTTTTTATTTATTTTTTTTTAAGTTTAGCACCTATTTAATGGGCTAATAAAGTTTCAAAAATGAAAATTTTGAGTGATATCACTGTATTGATGAAAAGTGCAAAGAGCTACAAACTAAGTCTGAAAAATGATAAGGCGCCGGGTACATATAAGGTGCAAGCAGAAACTCTAAAAGCGGCTGGACAAGCAGAAACAGAACGTCTCTTCCAACTTGTACACTATATGTATGAGACAGGCGAGAAAGCCAAAGATTTCAAACGTAACATCATAGTAACTGTACCAAAAAGGAGAGGCGTGGGTAGATGTGAAAATTTTCGAACAATAAGTTTGACTGCACACGTGTCAAGACTACTATCTAGAATAGTACAAAGACGAATGGAAAAACAAGCTGAAGAAATACTAGAACAGGATCAATTTGGGTTTAGTCGAAACAGGGGAATACGGAAGGCTATTTTAGCTCTGAGGATGATAATAGAAAAAGCAATAGAAAGGGGAGAAAGCGTGTATATAGGGTTTGTAGATCTGGAAAAAGCATTCGACAATGTAAAATGGAAAAAATGTTCAAAATACTCAAAAAGATTGGAATGAGTTTTAGAGATAGACGGATAGTACATAGCTTATACACAGAGCACACAACAGTAATAGAATTAGAGCAGGAACGTAGAGAAGTAAATATTAGGAAAGGTGTGAGACAGGGATGTGCCTTATCTCCATTGATTTTTAACTTGTACATTGAAGAGGCAATGAATACTTTCAAATGCAGGAAAACATTTGGAATTACTATGCAGGGACAAAAGATTGATTTGCTTAGATTTGCAGATGATATAGAGGTATTAACATCTACAAAAGAAGAGCTAGAAGCTGCTGCTAATGAAATGGAAACAGTTCTAACAGAGAGATACGTTAAGAAAATTAGCAAAAATAATACCAAAGATCTAGTATGCAAAGGAGAGGAAAACAAGTTAAAACCAAGAATGCAAATAGGTAACGAGAACTTACAAGAGGTTAAGGATATCTGCCACATAGGAAGCCAAATAACGCAAGATGAGAAGAGCCCAAAAAATATAAAACAAAGGTTAGCACATGGTCATGCTACATTTAACAAGGTAAAGCAACTACTGTGGTCAAAAGACAACAAACATAGAAACAAGGAAAAGATTGCTTAAAACATATGTGGAACACAGCACTGTACGGCTGTGAAACCTGGACAGTAGGAAACACAAAAAGAAGGTAGAACCCTTTGAAATGTGCTGCTACATACGTATTTATGAAGATATCATGGACAGACAAAGTTAAGAACAAAGAGGTACTAGAAATAGTAGGGGAAGAAAGAAATATGTGGAAAACAGTAAAAAAGAAGAGAGATAGGCGGATAGGCCACATACTACGCCATGAAGGAATAGTGCAGAATATATTAGAAGCAGAGATAGAAAAAAAAGAGAAGTAGAAGTAGACCTAGGTTAAACTACTGCACACAGATAGTGAAAGACGTAGGCTGTAGGAATATCTGGGAAATGTGTAGGCTAGCTCAGAATAGAAATCAATGGAGATACGCATCCAACCAGTCCAAAGATGGATAAACTAATGATGAAAAAAATAACTACTTAAACATGATGATTATTGTAAACAACTACATGAATCGGTCTTGCAATATTCTCAACTAATGTCAATTGTGCGAAAGGATTTACTGGAAAACTATTATTTCGACAAATTTCTAAGTGTTGGGAGATCGTTGGCAGCCACAGGCTACTTAGCCTCCTTTGCATACCACTGAGGCTCGGTGAAAGAGGTCATATAATTAGAAATCAATAGAAGGAAACCGAGCTGTATATAGGCTGATGTGGAAATTTCAGGGAATTATGTAGGCTAGCTCAGAATATAAATAAGTGGTGGAACGCGTCCTACCATTTTCAAGACGGAAACCTAATGACGAAAAATTAAGTTCACTTAAATGTGATGATTACTATAAACAACTACATGTGTTGGTTGTGAAGTATTTTTAACTAATGTTGATTGTGCGAAAGGATATATTGGAATATTTATTAATTCGACATATGCTCAAATGCTGGGGAACTTGGCAGCCGCAAGCTGCTTACCCCTTCACATACCACTGAACATCGAGGAAATACGGTATATAATTGTAAAACAATAAAAGGTGACCGAACTGCATCTAACAAGAAAAAACAGCGGCTTTGTTGAAAGCATATGTGTGAAGCACAGCACAGTACGTTTATGAAATAGGGAAGTAGGAAAAGCAGACAGTAAGAGATAGAAGCCTTCGGGAATGTTGTGCTGCAGATATACGTGGATGGTAGCATAGACAGACAAAGTTAATAATAAATAGGTTATAGAAATAGTAGAGGAATAAAGATATCTGTGGAAAACAAAAAAGGAAATAGAAGAAATATAAGGACAGGATACGTTCTAAGGCATTTCTGGGGAACAGTACGGGATATATTACAAGCAGAGATAGGAAAAGAGAAGTAGAGTTAGACCGAGATTAGACTTTCGCACGTAGATAGTGATAGATGCAGTCTGTGGAAATTTCAGGGAAACTTGTAAGTTAGCTCAGAATAAGAAACAATGAGGGTACGCGTCTAACCAGTTCCAGGACTGAAGACGACGAAAGATATTTGTAAATGGAAACCGGAAGGTGGTTACTTAAATGGGACGGCTCCGTGGCGTAGTTGGTATGCGCGTGACTACAACGCCCAAGATCCCGGGTTCGATTCCCGACATGGTCTGCTTGAACAATGTTAGGTGAGCATTTTTCACAAAAATACACCCTCGTTCGGATGATAGATAAAATTAAGGTTCCGTGTGTGTGTTGTCACGCACGTTAAAGATCTCTACCTTGCTTGGAAAAGCAAGGGTTCGGCAAAATACAAAAGTTTCTAGGTAAAAAAAGGTAGTACCTTCGTGTGGAGCATTGGAAAATCACATGTAGGGTCACTTAAATGATGAGGCGGCTCACTGGCGTAGTTGGTATGCGTGTGACTACTACGCCCAAGGTCCCGGGTTCAAATCCCGACACGGTCCGCTTGAAAAATGTTAGGCGAACATTTTTCACCAAAATACGCTCTCGTTCGGATGAAAGATAAAAAATATTTCCAGGTAAGAAAAAACTCGCTTCCTGGCCAATGTAGTACCTTCGGGTGTAGCATTGGAAAATCAAATGTAGTGTCACTTAATTGGAAAAATCTGCTAATGAATTACAAAGTTAATTGCTTTAAATTCAAATACCTAAGTTCAGATTTGAACCAAAATAATACCATTTTTAATTGATATTGTTTTATTAGCAACCGTAACGCGGTTTCAGAAAATAGAACGCACAAAAGTAGTTTGCGGTAGCAAATTCCATTAAACGATGTACGTCCCAAACTTAAAGAAAACATTATGGCGCCGCGCCGGTTTATTTGTGCTTCGTGTTTGCTTAAAATTTATCGTAATAACCTGATGTTGAAGCTTAAACATTGCTTGTTATCAGTTAAATGTTTTAATTACTCGTTGTTGTAAAATGCATATAATAATATACACAATTGACTCATCAAAAATACATAACACTTCAATGCCAAATCGATAACGTTACACCTTGTCTTTTTCCTTGGCATGTGATAATAAAACTATGTTTCAATAATAATTCTTTTAATTTGTTTTATGATTTTGTTAAGCAGAACAATTCGACTCATATTTATCTTTGAATTGCACTTTAGACTTCAAACGGTTTTTTTCGTTTAATAAACAATTTAGATAGTTCAAGTTTCACAATTTTTAATCTAGGTATTCAAAGGGAACAGATTGTTATTGCCTTTAAAATCATATTTGAACTTTTTCGTCGTTTACTTATTAGATTGCACTTTTTTTCATAAAATATGTAATACGTTTTTGAATACGATAAATTAAGTACGTTAGTGCAATTTTAAAACAACAATTTTTTGGCCGTGACAATTGTAGCTATTAATGTAACGAGATTATTATGCGATTTATCATAATTGAGCACGTTGCCTGGCGACGAGGCGCCAACCGAGTCGCCTGTCAACGTCCGAAACGAATTTAAATCGATAATAATCAAGTTGCATTCAAAGCTTTATCGTATCGTTGACAATGATGTGAACAATAAAATCAACTATTTTTCTTGTCATTTCGTTTTGTCATAAAAGTCAGAAAAGTATATTTTCTGGTCTACCCCACAGTTCACGAAATCAAGGAAGATTTTGATGTTCCCAAAAATATAATAACGCCAGCCGACACTGTAAGATTCGATTTGCTTCGGGATAAATCAAAAATCCATTACGAAAGAGAAAAGTTAGTTTTGTGAGTGGCGATGCTTGAAAAAGGTTCAAGTTGCTGGAGGAACGATATTGCTTGCTTATTTTATGAAACTATAAAATGAATACTCCTCTTCGTGGTTATAGATAAAATATTCTATATTACGCTACGCGCTTGTTTGGAATTGAGAATAGAAGACAGCTTAAACCTTTTAGAGAATTGGATAGGGAAAGTAAGCAAAAATATAATAGAGTACTACAAGATTAAAATTAACCATACAAAAATAATAATTCCTTGGATCAATTTTAAATATTAAACACATATTGAAATAATTAACCAACTAACAGGCATAAACTAAACGCAAGTGCTTGTACGTCTGTGTGACAGCATTTGTACAGGTAGTAGGAAGACATAGAAGCAATAAAATCACATTCATTTGTATAGTATAAACATATATAAATATATAGAAATACGTATATGTGTGGGCATGTACACATGCAAACAATTCACATACAAAATATAAATAAAACAAAAAAAAAGAAAGAAGATGTGCAAGAATGCACGTAAGTACAAACGTAAACACACAACCAACAGACACAAAAACAAACAAACAAACACACACACACACACACACACACACACACACACACAACAAATAAACAAAAAAAAACAAAACACAAAGCTAAGAATATAAGCACTAATGAGATTTAGTAATTATGTCTCTGGTACAGTTGTTTTTATTTTGGCGTCTATTTCTAGTAAATATGCGTTTCTGCAGCTAAGATTATCTGTATCTTTGTTTAAATTTAGTGCTTCTGGTTCTTGTGTAATCCTAACCATTTCTATAAATTTCCTTTTTGTAGTGTACTTTTCTACATCTAAAATTACTGCATAAGTATAGTTCACTTTGTGGCCTGTTTCTATAGCATGCGTTGAAAGTGCTGAAGAATTAACATTTCTTCTGGCATCACTTTTACTTGTTGAAAACCCAGCCACATGCAAGTGGGAACAGCCTATATTTAAAACCGAGCAATGATAAACGAGTCAGTTTAAAACTTAAGCAGGGCAAACCTGCGTCGCTGCTAAACAGAAAGTCACGCGTAATTTAATATTTAATAATATAATAGTGTATGTTATAGTGACAATAAAGTGCAACAATTATGAAGACTTTTCCCGTTTTACGGCTTCAAATGTGTGGATAAATATAATACTTCTAATTGATGGTATAACATTTCGAATGGTTGATAAGAAGAGTAATTTAAATGTGTTCAAATTCGAATGGATTGATATAATTGGGCGATAGAATATTTCAAATGTGTTAATGAGAATAATTCAAATCTGGGTCAATATAATATTTCAAATCAGCGTCGACGATTTTGGTACAATTCTGGTACAATTTTGAGTTGCGAGATTCAATGCAAATAAAATAAAGAAGCGTGAAGTAATTTATGGAAAACGAGGGGTTCAACTAAACAGAGCAGTGATAGATGAATGAGGACAACAAAGGGCTGTTGATCCACAACCCGAACAATCTGTAACAGGTCAGATCTAATTAGTTTTAAGATACTTTTTCTATTTAAATTTCAATACTGAATTTATTCAATTTATATAAACTTGTGATAAAGTCAACAACAAACATTGCATACGTTAAACTTACGTAATGTATTATAAAGGGGTCCAGAACGTTCCAGGACTCTTTGGTAAAAAGAGGCAGTTTTTGGTGACTTTAGATTGATTTCAAAGCTTATAAATTTTTGGGATAAATGATACACATAATATTTATTGATTGAGGAGTGTATTTTAATATTTTTCAAAACTTGTAAATAATATTTCTATTCATTATATGAAATTAATTGACTTCGTTTTATAAATTCAAACAAATAGGTAATCATAAAGGGGTGGAGAAGAGAAAAATTGATCATCCTAACGTTGTGCACTCTGTGTAGATTAAATAAGGCTAGCTAGTAAGAGTAAATTTGATTTGAGAACACAGAGCGATGGAGTTATAGAAAACGCCATTACACCGAGTACGGCGTTATCATATCTATATATATATATATATATATATATATATATATATATATATTGCAGTGATTTTTCAATATTCACAACTGCTTTGTTTAGCAGGCCGGACCAGCTTTCAGCTGTATGGATGAAAACTTAACTAGAACAAATATCGATGTTCTATTGTTCTTAAAACTAAGAACATGAGATTTCGATAAAATTTATATGTTTATACATAAACATCATAAAATATATAAATTAAAATTTCCCAGAATTCCAAAAATTTTACACAACACCAAAAACAGTTGTTCTTTACAAAATTACAATTGCTATTTACATAATCAAAACTTGAAATCGAAATTTGTACCATTTTTAAACCCGTACCTTATTTTGTAATTGATCAATTACAAGGATAAGACTTGCATAATAAATAATAAAAAATGGCATTTAAGTATCTTTCATTATAAATGAAGCCCTCGAAATTTCATTTATCCTTGTGACAACAAACAATTGGTCTTCCTTAAGAATATTTGCCGAAATAAACAAATTGCTACATTAAACTATGATTTAAAACATTAAGCTCTCTCAATGAACTTACTTTGAACTGTCATCAGATATAAATTCTCCTTATTACATCAAATAATAATTAGAATACCAATTCGCACAAAATTCCTTAGAAATGTTCTTCAAAAATAAACAAATCGTTACATGAAATAATAATCGAACATCAAATTCTCACAGCCCAATTTCTTAGAAATGTATTTCAGAAATAACTGATTATAGCTCACAGTAAAACGGTTTCCACATTACACCATATGCCTCGCTACATTGTGGAATTTCCATATTAAATTTTGCAATTAACAAAATTTTCAATTCCAATGTTCTTCTCTTCAGACAACTGTTTAATTTCAGTATATTTTCTAACAACTGTATTAGCACGTTTCTATAATTTTATTATGCAATACTTTTCACTAACATATGAGGTATTAACATAAATGTCATTTATCATTCAAGCTCGCCCGCATGTCCCTAAAATACACAAAAAACCCAAATAACATATACTTTTAGGTACTTTTCTCGCCTGCTCTATAGAAAATCAATAAATTGATACAGTTAGAGTTTATTTTGGTATTGTGCTAAACATGTGCATTGTAAACATGTTGATATCCAATTAAACTAACATTTATGTTGAACTCTTATATTGATATATATATATATATATATATATATATATATATATGCATGTATGTATTGATAAAAGTATACTGAATGATATTTTTTATTACAGGTAAGTTGGCAAGCGGGAATTTGCATTCCTAATCAACATTTAGAAATCTTGGAAGGAAATTGCAGAGAGCATATCAAATAAATTTGTATTATTCGAATGGTACGTAAGGATAGTCTTCTTATTTGGAACCTTCTGATACATTCTTTGTTGAGCTGGTCATGCAGCTTACTAAATTAAAATCGAATAACACTGATATATAAACTACCGTGTTAGCACGCGACCTCGAATTTAATGCGATACCAAAGATTTTCATAGAGATTTTTAGAAAAATAACCGAATTCAACGCGATCTGTTCATTAAAAAGAAATAATGTTCAATTAAGTAAGCATTTATTTAGTAATAGATAATAACACAGGTTACCTGCATATCATTGAAATTAAGTAATGTGAAATAAAATTAATATTAGGTATGTAACAAAATACCAGAGTGAAAGCAAAATAAAAAAGAAATGTTTATTCATCATCAGAAGTCTTTGATTGCGTATTGGAATCTTCCATATGCTCGTTCACGCTTTCAGTCTCCCACAGCATGTCATCATCAGATCCATCTAAATTATTGGAGGTGCAGCATTTCCTAAAACGCTGAACTAGCGATTCAGGTTCGATCTTCTGCCAAGCGATCACAACCCATTCTCGCAAAAGTGAGACTGAGGGATTTTATTTTTCCTTAAGATGTTAATAGGTGTTTGTCCGTTAATAGCCAAATGTAGTATTCTTCCGTAAGTTATCTTTAAATAATTTTTAATCACTACATCCAAAACATGCTGCTAGGTTGTCATAGCACCCTGTATTATTACATTGAAATTCAATGCTTCAATTTTTTTCCTCTTAACACCTGACGTGGGATGGCTTCGAAATCCATCAATAACTACCACGGAGCGAATGTCTAATACCAATTCCTGTACCACCAACCTTTTTGTTGGGCCCGAAAAATAATTCCTAGGTAAGCTTTTCTTTGGACATTGTTCTACGTTTCAATATATCAAATGTCGAAGTTTTTGTCTATTGACAGTTACAGCAAATAGAACTGTAATTCTGAACTTTTCGTAACCAGTTGACTTCAATAAAACCCTTTTTTTATCTTTCTTGTTTATTGTAGGATGAGAAAGTATGTCAAAATAGACTGGTATTTGGTCTATATTTCCCATATTTCCAAGATTGTAGTACTACTTCTTGCGTAATGATATAACCGGCCTCCGATAAGCAGACAATTTTTCAAAAAAGTCACCTGGAAGTTTTTGCGCGAGAGGGTTGTCCGCCATCGTAGTGATAAACCGTTCCTTTTCATTATTCTTTTACAACAAACCAATTGTTACTTAAAAGTCTTTTTTAGGTATGTTTCAATTAGAAACCTCTTCTAACGCTTTAAATTTTGTAACGTATCGGTATATTGGACATTTTTCATTTCGCTTTTCTATTACGAATTTTAACACTCGTTGCTCAACTTCATTGAACCTCCCTTTCTGGGTGCACTTAAAGATTTTCTCGAGGAATTTGCATTTTTATATTTCATTAAATGTTTTCTCCAGAAACGGATGTTTATTTCTGTGACTCCCTGCATCTCCTTAAGTGAGCTCTCAAGTTGATCGTTCTCTCTGCCTCGTTTGCAACCAAAACTTTAAAATTTCAATCATAAGTTCTCTTGACACCTTTATTTATTTGTGTTTTTGATACGCCTTTTTTCTCAACACTACTATTATTACACGCGCCCACTTTTTTTATGAGCAATAAAGAATAACATAAGTAACTATGGCTAGACCAAATATACAAATCATAATAGTTGTAAGACGTAGGCCACACTAATCTGCGAATCATAGTTACAATATATAAATCGGGACGTCCCTAACTTGACTTGGGTGTGTGTTCGCTAATAGTCAAATTGTTGTATTCTTCTCGTAAGTTATTTTTAAATAGTTTTTTAATCACTACATCAAAGACTTGCTGCTGGGATGTTATAGCACCCTGTATTATTAATCAAAATGCAATGCTTCAATTTTTTCCTCTTAACACCTGACGTGGGATGACTTCGGAATCCATCAATAACTAGCACTGAGGAAATGTTTCTCAGAACCTGACCGTTTACCGCACGCCACATTAAACCAATCTAATACCAATTCCTCTATCGCCAACCTTTTTTTTGGGCCCGAAAAATAATTCCTAGATTAGTTTTTCTCCGGACATTGTTTTACGTTTGAATATATCATATGTCGCAGTTTTTGTCCATTAGCAGTAACAGCAAGTGAAACTGTAATTCTGGACTTTTCGTAACCAGTTGACTTCAATAAGATCCATTTTTATCTTTCTTGTTTACCGTAACATTAAAAGGTGTGTCAAAGTAGACTGGTGTTTGGTCTACATTTCCTATATTTCCAAGATTGTAGTTGTTGCGTAATGATATAACTGGCGTCCGATAAGCCAAGAATTTTTAAGTAAAATCGCCTGGAAGTTTTTGCGCGAGAGAGTTGTCCGTCGTTGTAGTGTAAAACCGGTCCGTTTCATGATTCTTCTACAACAAATTCATTGTTACTTTAAAGTCCGTTTTAGAAATGTTATAATAGGAGTCTCTACTAACGCTTTAAATTTTGTAACGTAACGGTATATTGGCCTTCCTTCGTTGGCGTCGGTGGTTCCTCAGGCTAGGTGAAGTGCTGAGGGTTTGACTGTACCTCTCTAGGCTAGGAGAAGAGCTAGATGGTCGGATCCAGTGACGGTCTGGTCGTAATGCGGCTGGTTTTATATTCTTCCTTGAGGCTGGTGGGGTGACGCGCAGCCAATCAGCGTGCTTGAATTTTATGTTGGGGGTTGCGGTCACCGTAAGAGGGGCGAGCCACGTTAAGCTATATATACGGGTGTTGTGGTCGCGCGCTTTCCTTATACGATGTGGATTGTCACGAGACAAGGTCTGCGACATTCCCCCCCTCGAAGGGTATAGTCGGGGAGGATGGAGTGGTAGGTATTGTTGGCGGCTGGCGGTGGTTGCTGTGGGGCTAGTTGTAGGTCGTCTACATGAATTTTGGTTTCTAGTTCCCCTTGCTTACATGCTGGAGCTCCATCCCAGTATCTGGGTCTTGACAGCTCGTAACCCAAGGGAGCTTGGTTTGGCGTGGTTTCCGAGGCGGTTTTCACTTGGTTGGCGAGTTCGGCCAGTTGTGGGTTAGCTACTTGTGTTTCACTGGTGTGTTCGGGAGGTAGCATACGGTTCTCGTCGGTGGAGTCCTCGAGAATTTTATTATTGCTTATTTCCGGATCTCTTAAGGTGACTGATAGATGCGAGCTCTCATCCTTGCGATAGTCCACGCAGAACCTAGCTTGTTCATCTTCCTTCTCAATGATGGCTATTTGGGAACTGTAGCTGGATGCGCAGGGTTCGATGATTTCCTGTGCCACTGTGAGGTTGGTCACTACCCTGAATTCTTCGGTGTCGGTGGTTTGCCCAGTGTGGATTGAATTGGTTACACTGTCTAGCACGTTCATCTGTTGGCCGTTCTCTGCGGTTGTTCGCGTCTTCTGAATGTAGCCCCCGGTGTCGAGCCATGCTTGTTGCGATTTCTTGTCTACTTGTTGCTGGATTCTGGGCAGGTAGGCCTTGGCGTAGGTTGTGTTTATTGTGTCTGTCGCGGCCGAACGGTGTGGTGGAGTGATCCGGTCGCTGGTCCATTTCCCGACCTCCTGGCGGGGCAATCTCAGTTCCAGTGTCGCAGGGGACAGAAGTGTCATCGTCAAAGTGTATTCTCGGTCCTTCGGCGGTCTAGGATTTGTCGGTCTGTTGGTGACTGCTGTGCGTGTCATCTCTTTGATATTCGCCTCGATTCTAGTTAGGTGGGTCACCATTTCTAGTATTGTAGTGGGAACGTGGCACTGGATCGGGTTTCGTAGTGCTGGAAGCAGCAGGTCGGTGAGTAGCTCCAGGTCTTCGTTAACATCTATTTTTAAGCGACGGACTTGGCGTGTCTGCCTCGGGTTCAGACCAGAGCCGAGGTCTTCTTCGACGGGGCCCCGGGCTAGGAGAAGCACCAGGGCGTCGGCGTCGGTGGTTTCTCAGGCTAGGTGAAACGCTGAGCGTTCGACTGTACCTCTCTAGGCTAGGAGAAGCGCTAGATGGTTGGATCCAGTGACGGTCTGTTCGTAATTCGGGTGGTTTTATATTTTTCTTGAGGCTGGTGGGGTGACGCGCAGCCAATCAGCGTGCTTGAATTTAATGTTGGGGGTTGTGGACATCGTAAAAGGGGCGAGCCACGTTAAGCTATATATGTGGGTGTTGTGTTCGCGCGCCTTCCTTATACGATGTGGATCATCACGAGACAAGGTCTGTGACAAAACTTTGTAACAGGCCGGGGGCTCTTCTCCACTTTCGAGCTATAAGACTTCTTTCTTTATACCGGATTAATGAGAAACACTAACCAATCTAAGTAATCCCAGAGCGCCAAATATTTAGTTCATAAATATTAAATAATATTCTACTTATCGGGTTCTCCTACAACACTAATAATTGATACAAAACGCGAATTCCAGTCAAAGACAACTGCTAAATTTAATGAACTCTTCGTTGATAACACAAGAAATAATCTTATATCAAATAATAATCTAAGACTAGCCGCGTATTACAATAAACCATGAACCCTAAATAATGTTATGATAATATTTTGTATAAATCAAGCGCAATAAAAATCACAAGTTCATTTCACTCACCCTTTGGCGTGATGAACGTTTACAAATCCCACGATGAGCCGGCTTACTTCAGCTCCACGCGTCGAAGTTAACAGCGTAGCACTCGACCTTCAATTTAATTAAGGAGTGCAAACAACACCCCGTTGTAATTCAGCTGACTACCGTCGTAAACTCGCGTTTGTGTAAGATAATTGATGCGTGTTTCACGATAAACGATTGTTAAAAAAAACTTAAAATCAACTCCAAGGATTCGTTTCAGTTATACTATACTAATCACACACGCCTAATCTTATTCAATCATAAAGCACGCATGATTGAACTATTCTTGCAAATCTACCTCGACAAAACTCCACTAAAATCGTCCGACGTCTTTACCGGGTGAACGTATAACTTCCACCCCCCTTCGTTTGCATCTCTCGATCCGCGCAACCCCACAACAACCTGCCGTGTCCACATGATGAGAACGTATTCATGTATGTAAAACGCTACTACCCGACACAATTAAACTTTTATCATATAAGAGGAATAACATACTTTAAATTAATAACTACGATTTATTACAGGGCGGCCTGTTACAACTTCCCTAACTTAACTTGGGTAGAGGTGTAGCGATCACGTTGTTTTGAGCCTATCATAAACATATACACATTGGAGACTACCCGTAACTTAGATATACCGTATCATTAGAAGGGACTAAATGTATACTCTTTTTTTATTGTAAGAAGCGATTTTTTGTTTATAATTGAGGAAGCAATTGTTAGTGCCTGCCAGTATCACTTTAATGCATCAGAAGGTATCGCTTTTGCTGTATACTTTTCAATTTAACGATTTAACTATGTTGGTCGTTAAATTTAGAAGCAATTAAAATATTTAAAGACTCAAATTTCACAAAACCACCAATCTTAGATCAAGTGTAGTTAAATCATCGTAAGTTCTCAAGGTAATCAACAACGTCACATAATTACAAAGTTATTGCAAACTCATCTTGAAAATTATTATAGTTTATAGCAACTTCTATTATAAATTATCAATTATCTATGGACATTTACGTCGGCAAAAACATCATTTAAAAATCCTTGGAGTTCGTTCAAATAACTGCACATTTGAAAGTCATCATTAACTTATTATATTCGTAATGTATGATAGTTATTACAGAATTGATTACGATGTGAAGCTACAAGAATGATTAACCATGTCGCATATTTTATAGATTACGGTGCATTTGACTGAATCACACTTTGAAGTGAATTGCATCATTATATGTCATCGACGACTCGTTCAATCTATTTACACTTTGGATTGCCACATTTTATTAGGACATTGAACGGGAATAATTTTTTGCGGCAATCTAGAATAATATAAGTACTAGTACTGTCTAAAAAGTTCTTAATGTTATAGCCTTTTCAATTATATTAAGGGATTTTTCCTATTAGTTTTTTTCTATGTGACCAGCTGAAAGGCACAAGAAAGTTTTACGAGGATTTCCAGTAAGTGTATAGAGCCCACGGCAAGTTTCGGTGGAAAATGGCTCGTAGAAGAGGAAACTTCAAAAGGCTAAGCGGCTAGTCGAACTATTTGCTCTGAGTAGAACATGAGCTGTGGGTCGGGGTTGGACTGCGACCAAAAATGTAAAGAATATGGCGCCACCGAATTTTTCTATACGAAGAAGACCTTACTTAAGTCCCTTGTACAAGGCGAATGCGGAAACCTTTATTCAATTACCGCTATACAATTTATTACATCTACACAATCCCTAAAGTTTCTTACCTTATGGCTCGACTTTGACCTTTATAGATCACTGCTACACCTGTGAACAGATTAAACAAAGATAGCACTGTTTGTGCATTTATACCCAAAATTTAAAAATTTAAATCGAATCAACCTTCATTCATTCCAATTAAAAAGAATAGTCTTGACCAAAATAAAAATCTATTCCTTCAGTATTTAACATGTTAATTAGAAGACATCTTTTTTCTTTAATATAAGTTTGATTAATTTAGATTCTTGAAAAATATGTACATAAGTACTTGATATTATAAGTACTTCTCTCTTAAAATATGGTCATTTCCATTAGAAATGTCTAGCAAAATTTACTTAAAAATGAGTGAGCCTGAGTTTACTTTCTGAATAATTAACTATATGTAACAATTTCGGTTGGTTTGAGTAGCACTACTATAACCTCACAAAAATACTCCACTCAGCTATTAGTGAAATATAAAACGTACAAATTTAATTTCTAATGATTCGAGTAAATCATGTTTCAAATAATTAAATCAATTTTTATAAAATATAGAATTTAACTTTCCTTATCTCATAATGACATCTTCCGTAATTTCAATGTATTAATAAAAAGATTCAAAATGAAAATTTACAGGTTCCTGTTGCTTAATATGAAAAATATATAGTCTGTCATTCACCTAACTTGAAGTTCAGAACACGTGATTAAACAAAAAATTATTTGTCTGCTATATCCATGCTACAGCTGACATACGAAAGCAAATTTACATACCAGATGTTCATCCGATGGAAAAATACCTGCTAGGCGTCTTGCTTCAGCATTTAAATAAAAAAAATCTCCAATTCGATACAACCAAATTTGCTGCTTATTGAAGTTCCAAACCATAACACAGCGTCCATATTAACTAATTGATACTCTCCAAATCCACATTCGTACAAAGGTTGAATTCTTAAATTTTCTAAATTTTCCTACGTTGCATGTTAATTATAATTACGTTGCATGTTAAATAAAACTACATGCTAACTAAAATTTGCATATTATTTCAAAATTTTACGTTAAACAAAAGTTCTGTTAACTAAAAGTTGCATATTATTTCATAGTTGCATATTATTTCAAAGTTGCATGTTAACCAGAGGCCCTTCAAACAAGAATAACGTCTCGTCGTCTGCGAGTTATTTTCCAGCGAGTGTGGACAACTAAAGTGCGCGTCCGAGACGACATTATCTCAAGAAAACAATTTAAATTTTACGTGCTTCCAACACGTGGATTTAACAAACGTCATCGTCCTTGCGTTTAAGGAACAATTGACCTCTTCTGCCGACAGCTGTATTGGAAGTTATCATATCACGCGGGTTACCGCTTGACAACGAGCCCAACGCTACAATCGTCTAACAGAGGGAGCTCTAAGAATGACACTAATAGAAAAGTATCTTTTGTCACCGCATAATTTAAAATTATACACTTCCGAATTAAAAGTTATTATTGTATTCGACAATATTTAATATGTATTTTTTAGATTGTGTAGCATTATTATGCATTACGTTGGTTCTTATTAAATAAATAGATTAAATATCTGTAGACCTAATGATAGAAAATAAAATCGTTACAATGTACCAAAATAGCTGAACTTGAGAATTACAAATCGTTAAAGCAAAAATTATTGTTGGACTTAAAGTTGTCTGGATGTTTTGCTATTTCATTTATAGAACAGCTTCTTCAATCTGTGCTGTTATAACAGCACATGGCCTACTTGTGTCATAGGTATTCTTATTAAGAGTTCCAGTTTCTAAAAGATACCTATAAATATTCGAAAATGCTCGTTGATTAGGTATCATTTTATTGGGATGGCGCTCCATATACAGACGTCTGATCTCTTGCATTTCTATTCGCAAAGCTGTAGATGAAATTCAGCCCAGCCATTTCAGAATTCACAAAATTTGGCATTGTTATGAAATTATAAGGAGTATTTAAAGACTTTTACATCTTTCAGTTTACATTAACCTTAAATTTTATAACTATGCAGATACAAGTTACGATTTAAAATGCGAACTGTCAAAATGAATAAAAACAACAGATCATTCCCAATAAAGCCAGAGCCTACTACATTTACAAAATTTTAATTTCATCAAGCGATTTATAGAAAATCGTTTTATGTTTTCTTCGAAACGGTCACAGGTACGAAAAAAACTGCAAGAGACCAAACAGTTTTAAACAAAACAGAAAATTTATTTTGTATTTTAAAATCTATCAGCTGTGCACCGCAAAAAAGTTTAAGTGGAGAAAAGAGGGCATTACCCCTGAAAAATATCACCTTGTAGATTCCCGCAACCATTGACATGTTCAATGATGTAAGCCCTACAGCGAAACTTTTATTCCAAATTTGATCTAAGTATCTCAGAAACTGCAGGAGCGATAATCAAAAAAATAAAAAATCTTGAAATTTCAACACTAGATCGGCAACGAGTTAGCGGACCTATGTTTATATGAATTTTTAATCATGAAATAAGCCAAAGAATTGCACCCTTCAGCATTTAAATGATATTTAGGAACACCCTGTATATAGAAGAAGTTCATTCATCTCATATTAAAAGGTTATTTAGTGATATCAACACTAACGCCAAATTATCAGTATGGTCTAAGTATGTTTATGTTAAGTCTTATTTTTGATATCATCTTGCCACCACTAACACATGTCATTAATTTCTCACTTAGAAATTCCCGAGTGAACGGAAAAAGACATTTATGTCAAATACCGAAAATTAAAAATCGAATTGCCCCATCTGATTTCAGTCCTGTCCGTGTTATTTACAGTACTTGAAAAGGAAATAGCTCAGCAGATTATCGCCTACATGACAACTCATAACATTATTAATTCTCATCAGAGCGGATATAGGTCTGGACGCAGTACAGTAACGGCTCTAGTTTAAGTGACTGATGATGTACGACGGACAATGGACGTACATAAACTAACACTTCTAGTCCATCTTGATTTCAGTGATACCTTCGATATTGTAGATTACGACTTTCTTCTCTCTAAGCCGTTGGCAGTTGAATTTCATCCCCTTACTGTACTTTGGTTGAAAGCTATCTAACAGATCGCGAGCAAAAGGTCTAATAGACCGTGTAAACAATGACGTTCTTCCCTCCATCATGCTAGGTGGTGAGACTATACCATGGGCTGTTACAGCAACAAATTTGGGTATGACGTTTGATCAATAATTGAGTGGGAGACATCATGTTACCAACATACGACAATCTGTATTTTATAAATCAAATCCCCTGCGTAAACTCCAATTTTCGAATCCCTTTCCTTTGAATCGTATTATTATTTTAACACTACTCCTACTGGTTATTGATTACGGGGATGTTGTGTATATCGTTATTGCTGTTTTATCTAGCAAATTAGAGCGGCTAAAAAATGCATATATTCGATTTATGTTCTATCTTAGAAAATACGATCATACCTCTGGGGCTAAAAACGAACTAGATCTTCTGCGACTACAGCTGCGTAGAAATCAATTGTTGCTACACAATGCTGTTCATAGTCCCACACAGAGATACCTCAGAAATAATATTAACCCTTTATCTACTGTTATCGTTCGAGTGGGAGGCGTCTGAAAGCAAGTAGGCTTGGTTTGATTAATTGTTTAATAAACATAAGCAAAATAATTATAAGTTTCAAAGTATCATAAAATAAAAGTGAAATTGAACAATTTAGCAGTTCGGAGGACTTCGGATGGCTTCATGGTTGCTTGTGGAACCAGAAATAAACTAAAACACTTACTAAATGAATGCATGTACAATTTAACGGGGTATATAACTCTTCGGTAGTCTTCGGCTTTCTTCGGAATGCTTAGAAAGCTGCTTACGAGGCCCAGTGTGAACGTGAACAACGATGATTAGGAAATATGTACAGGTTGAAGAGGCCCAGACATCTTCGGTGGTCCTCGGATCTCTTCGGAAGGTTTCGTTTCTTCCTTTTGGCACAACGTTAAGTCACAAAGAGTTATGATTTAAAATTAGAAACTACTAAGTTACAATATTTACAAGTATAGAAGGTTTAGAAGTCTTCGGTTGTCTTCGGAACTCTTCGGAAGGCTTCGTGTTTAATTGTGGGTCAACGTTTCGTTAAAAAGAGTTATGAATTGAAATTATATGAACTTAAAAACTACTAATTTACAATATATACAAGTATAGAGGGTTCAGAAGGTCTTCGGTCGTCTTCTGAACTCTTCGGCAGGCTTCGTGGTAGTGATGCCTCTACGGGGATGTCGTCCCTGTGGTAGAGCTTGACAGATGCATTCACAATAACAACTTGTCGGTGAAGTATGGAACAGAGCCTAACGTTCATAAGTGGTTTGTTAACTATGGATTGATGAATTGTAATGACGTGCCCTGGATACGGCGTCGGACAGCGTCACCGTAGGAGAATACGCCGGCTATGGGGAGCGCTGCGTGTTTGTAGTATAGCAGGCGATAGAGAGCGCTGCTTGCGACAGCTCTGCAGGCTATAATGAGCACTGCAAGAGGATTGATTCCTAGACTATGGTGAGCACTACGAATGTCTTTTGCAGAATTTGAAATTTTATTTATACACTTCCATTTCCTACGCTTCGTGTGTTGAAAAACGTTAATGATGTCTTTATCCAATGAAATGCGTTTTTCGAGTTTTTGATTGTAAAATAATCTCCAAATTTAGTTTAACCAATGAAAGTACAGATTTTTGAGTAGCACAAAAACTTAGATGGAATTTCTCGAGATTCTTTGCTTTGTTCTATTTCAAGCTCGTGTACTCTGATATAGTCAACTGAAAATCCTCAGTCTGGTCCGTGCTCTGCGTGTGGTGACATAGTCAACACTACAAGCAACAACTCTCGCTCCGCAAACACGCTTTTTCTTTGCATTCCACAGAACTACATTTCTTTTTATTCTCGGTACTTACTGTGCAAGCAATCCATTTATGGAATCGGTTATCCTCGGATCTACGGGCAATTTAATCCCATAATTCGTTAAGATCAAGGTTTAAATCATACCGTGAAATGTTTGTGCTGCAGAGTTGATAGATAAATGAAATTATGGATATTGTAAAAGTATTAGAGCTTTGCCCGTTCTCTTTCCCCCATCTCTTCCTTTCACTTTCTATCCCTGTGTACATTTTCCTCTTAAAAAAACCTATATATTAAAACTTTCAATTAAAATCATTCCTGTAACGATTATAATTATTTTTATTCATCTTACATTATTAGCAAATAAATACTTGCAAGATATTATTATACAAACAAAATATAATATGTATCACAAAGGCTGTGCTGGTTTGGCAGATATTGCTATCAGCAATAAACCTCGCCCTTACATGAATGTGTATACAGATTTAAAATAAAAAGAAATAAATAAAAAATAATAATCAATTCAATCATTAAATATCGATGATACAACACCTTCCAAGTAAGTTGTTACACGTTTAAGCAAATATAGGAAAGAGTGCGAAAATATCGTTTTGTGGCTCAGAAAAAAAATAATAATAACCTGATGTATTTTGTTTAAAAATCCTTTTTATATGCCTATGGAGGCTGTAAGAAGTAAAGCGATATGCCGAAGGAGCTGAACACAAACTGTATGAAGTTAGAGTGAAACAAAACACTGCACTGCAGCCATTTTTAGTATGCGATGTTTTCAATTCTAAACAGGAAAAATTAGTGGCAGCAGAAATTGCTTAAGTATACCACACGGTAGGGCGGCATTTGTAATCACATAATTCATTAGGCTGCACGACCCTATTAGCAGCTACAATAATTGCAGACTCTAAAATTGCAAAAAGAAAGATGTCTGGGTCTACAAAGGCTAGTTCAATCGTTTTTAATCTTCTTGGTCTCCTTTCCATACAATATACATTAAAAGAACTTAGCACGTAACATGTTTTGAAATCTTGACTGATGCTTCGAATTTTGCAAGTGCTAAAATTTTCGTAATACTTCTCAGATACTGTGTGGCTACAGACGATGTTAAATTATGTTCTTTTGAGGATCCAGATGTGACTACCAACGCAAATTTTTCTGATTTATAAAGTAAAATCGAGCAATCGGGATTGCCCTTGCAGAATATAAGTTGTCATTCTCTAACATATCATTTGTTTTGGAAAGTAAATACCAATATCGTAGTAGTAGGATGTTCAGCATGTATGGTCAATAATACGTTGAGTGGTATTTTTGACGTTGAAACTCTCATTTTAAAGACTTACCTTTACTTTTTGTCACAAGCTAAAGAAACTAAAAGTGTTGTTTGATTTTGTAGATTCTCCGTTCAAAGCTATTTTACGGCGCGTGCCTTCAAGATGGTTATCGCTATATCCTGCTATAGAAAGAACTTTTATTACTTTCCCCGTTAATTACAGATTACTTTTTGTCACTAGGAGAAGAAACTCATATGGCTATGGCCACTTCAAGACTGCTTTTCCAAAGATGTGGTGGAAAAAACTGAATCTAACTTCGGTTTTTTCATAATATTCTAAAATTATTTACAAAACAGAGAAAAAAACTTTAAAAATTTGATCTTTTCTATTTCGAAGTTTTTCAAATTTCGAAATCTTTTACAAACAAAATTGATCTTTGAATTAAAGAATAATTTTTGCAATTTTACTGAAATTTCTCTTTTTACCTAGATTAAATTTGATTTTTTTTTAAAACAACTTGTCAAAATTTAATATATTTTTTTAAAAATATGTTCACATGATTCACAATCATGAAAATAACTACTGAAATTTAAAGTAGATTTGGACCCTCTTTATGAAGAGTTTTGTATTTTAAAACTGACCATCGAAGTGGCAGCACAAATGATGGTTCTGTGATCGACACTTGGAATTCAGTTTTCTTGGATAATACCAAACTTACATATTTTTTTTAAATAATTCAATTTATATTATCAATGTATGGCGCAAATGCCGATTCCGAAAGGATTTTCTTATTGTGCATTGTATCTTGGGCAGACGCTTAAAATAGAGTACTTGTCGATCATGTAAAAGCAGGGCTGCAAATAAAAACTAATCTTTAGTTGTCTTTTATATAATTTTGTCGTTTTCTACATAAATGCAAAAGGTTACTACAAATTGCCAACTCCGAAAAAAGTACATTTTTAAAAAATATGTTTTAATGTTTTATATGTTATTATGTTTTTTATACACTAAAAATATGTTCTGCTTTAGAGATTTTTGTCCTGGTTTTTTATACCCCCTTGCTAATTCGATTTTTGATTCGGGCAACTCTATGAACATGTGCGTTTATAAATACCTTCTGTGTTTTATAGCACCAATTGATATCCCCGTAATCAACGGTATCACGTAATTACAGACAGCGTAGGTCATTAAAACTGCTTATTTGTGGATCAACTTTATTATTAATTGTTTTATTAGAACTCTGTACCCCCAATGACAGCGTCAACTTCTAAAAAATGCCGACAATATTCAGTGGACTATTTAAAATTTGGTTTTATATCTTCACCAATGAACGAAACAAAACCGCTCCACCTTGTTTATGAGAAAACTTTCAGTAATGATGATATGAAACCAGCCAAACTAAAAGATCGCCTTGAAAGAACGCATTCCGATAAAAAGTAAAGATTTCGATTTCTTTAAAAAACATAAAGAAGAATATGCCAGATGACTAACCATGCAGAATTTTATGAAACCGTCAACTGAAGTTGATAATGAAAGCAGATTAAAGTTTCGTATAATATTTCTCTCAATATTACAAGAAAGGGAAAGCCATAAACAACCGTAGAAGATATAATTATACCGGCTATTAAAAATGTCATTAAAACTGTAATGAAAAAATATTCTCCCTCGCCCTTTTAAGAAACCCTACCATTGAGGACAAATTTAGTAATATGGCTCATTGATGAAATGGATGAAGACGTGGAAAATGTTATGGTTTCGGAACTAGGAAATTGCAAACTTTCTATCAAATCTGATGATACTACTTTTGGTAGTTCCTTTCTTCTTTTAGTAAAATAAAATGTCAGATTATTGACAAATTTTTATTTGCTAACTATCTTGAAACTGACACTGGTTAAGTACCTAGCAGTAACACGTATTTTACTTTCAACAAACAATGCTACAAACAAATCGAAGAAGTATCTTGAAGCACAATTTTAGAGAACGCGTTTTGTGATCTTGTTCCTGGGAAGAAGATAAATCAACAATTTGGAACTTTAAAGGGACTTAAAACTTTTCATGCGTGCGAAACGGAACTATGAAAACCTGCCGTACCAGCAGCTAGTTGGGCTGTTATCCTATGGGAGGTCATGAAAAGGTCAGGGTTGAAATATCTTTTATAAAACGGAAAACAAAATATAGTAAAGTTGAATGCCACCATATCTAACAAGTATTAAAAAGATATGATTTTAGGTTTGATACAGAAACCTTATCGGAGTAGATAATTTTAAAATTTTTAATTTACCCTATTTAGAAAATTGAACGTATTAAATCAGAAGGTGTCTATTATATAACAAATAATTTTTATACAATCATGGTTATAAAAAAATTAAGTAATTTCACATATACTAGTACTATCACAAATTATTAGTTAAACAATATCTTGTTTCTTAGGATCTATATGAAAATCAGATCTGATAATAACGTACAACTTAATCAAAAAACTGTAATTTAAATAAACTTACAATAGTTATTTGCGAAAATTATAAACATACCACATTTAGAGCAAATAGTACTTTCAAGAAAATATATTTTAAGTAAAAAATATTAAATATAAAAAAAATGTAATTTCTACTCAGGTGGGTGCCGCGTCTTACAGACTGGAACGATGGATGTATTGTGACTTGAAACTTAGCCGTGATAGAAAAGCCGGTTGTGAAAACAAAAAAAAATCCTTTTGGTATCATGCAAAAATCACTGACCCTTAACCACTGGCAGCTGGCTGCTTACAGTGACCAAGTCTATGACCGTAGACTGATATCTTACGTGATGGATGAACTCAAGGATGTTAACATATTACAGTCCCGTCGACGCGATACATGCGACACAAAAAACAGTTGGTAACGATATTACATAATGTGAAAATCGACGCTCAAATTTCGATGACGTCACACAATATGCAAATTATTGCAACACACATTTTTTAAATATACAAATTATATATAAATATATAAATTTAATGGCGTTATCCAAGTCATAACCAGACATAATCTGAAATTATTTTATTGTCAACATGCTATTTTCCTCCGATCAATTAACGGGCCTCTTAGTTTTTAACAATACGAAATTAAACCCAGTTAGGGTATTTTGAACCATTTAGTAACTATTTGGTTTCGCGCCTTCTTATTAAGCATAACCCACACGTTGTTTTGAAGATATAATTACATGTGTTCTTATAAAGTGACTAGTAAATCACATTCTTTAGTCAAACTTGGCTAACCTTTGGAATGGCACGAATTAAAATGAGTAAATGGAATTACATCTGCTTAATTTTGATCTTTTGTCGCACATTACAAGATATTACAAAGCTTATACTTATAATTATGCGCCGTATATGGATTTTATATATTCATCACCAGTAAATAAATTTTAGTGAATTATTTCTGTCAAGTAAATTAAATAAATTTGTAAGAACATAACAAGCAATTTATTCATCTTATCATGCACAATTTGGACCATTAATTCCTAGAATTAACAGAAAGATGAGAAAAAGCAGGCAAAAGAATATAAGTTTTATTAGCTTGCATAAAAGGCATTATCAGGACACCACCACTTCTATTTTCTTATTAAATTCAGTGTCGTCTAACAAACTTCTCATTAACTAGCCAAAATTGTAATTAGAAAATCATTGAACTTATTTTGAAACATGGACGCCAAAGAGTGGATCGAAATGGACAATGCATTCAACAATGAATTGATTGACAGGTACAGGGTTTCACTTAAAGCTTACGATAGAGGATTCCGAATGTTTCTGGCAATATTTAGGATGGTCCAGAATCAAAGAAATTATGTATAACAATCACGCAGCTCAGAAAATCAATCTGTATTAGTTGATTACAAAATAAGTTAGATCAAGTGCTGAAATAAATACGTTTAATGTAATATAAATTAGAATAAAACATTTAGTTAATTAGTATAAAATAAATCTATAAATTTAGAATACTTCCAGTATCAATTATAGTGTATCACTTTAAGAAGATGGTGTACAGTGATTTTAAGAAATTTGTTACGAGTAAGAATAACATTACATCACGAACTTCGATTTGCCTAGAATGGCCCGTATCGAATCTAAGGGTGCACCGGCTAACTATAGTGGTCGGGAGTTGGTTTCTAAGGAAAAATGATAAAAATAATTAAAATTTAAACATGTCCGAAAACAAAACTATTTTATAAGTACGACTCACCTTGAAAGGCTTTACTAGTTGTCAAAAATAAGAGCACCAAACCTTCTTGTCACAGAAATTCCGTCGGTATTTTCACTACACGGAAGACTGTTATTATGGATAGGTCTCCTGGCTTTCGATGTTTTAAAATCTCGTCACCTCATCTTTTACCTTGTGTAGCCATACCTTAAAAACACTCCTTAACCTTCTGTCGAATTAAAGCAATTTTCAAAATAAAGACCTCTCTCACATATGACTTCATCACAGGTAGCTGAATATCCTTTCACAACGATCATCCTACCTATCTTATAAATAACTCCAAACAAAAATCCACATAATGTTAAACTCAATTAATAGTAAATTCTAGAAATACACGTAAATTAACCTAAGAAAATCAAACCTAATGACCAGGTATTATTACAAAACCTTTAAAAAAACATTTATCCGTAAATAATTTTACCATTCCATTGTGCTAGTTTCCAAGATTGCTCCATAAGACATTTTAAATTCCATTTTCGTTATTAGAAATGCCCTTAACGACAATACATAAAACACAGCGCAATACTAAATTTTTGCTTTAAACCATTCCAATCTCCATTAAGAATACTAAATTTTCACAAAAATATTAACTAGCAAATATATTCCACAAATAGAACTTGCGTTTAAATTAATACACACATCTTTCTTAACAATTCAAAAGTTTCAAACTTCTTTTTCAATAATATTAGGCTTCAAAGTATACAACACTAATTCCGTCGCTCTACGAACCAATTAAAACTTATATTTACAAGTTCACGTGTACATATTTATCAAACGTAAACAAAACGAGAAAAACAGTACCCTTAGTTTAAAATATATAGATTTTCAGGTAACTCAACTGATTCGCCTTTTACTTTCTTGACACCTTAGGTCCCTCATAACAACTATTTAAATTTTAACATTTAGTTGTAGAGTGAAAACTCACTTACCGCCATTTCAATGCACCACCAACTCGATTTAAATTTCACGCTATCCCGCGTGTTTGAGCTTTCTGGACTAATTATCCAACTAAGCTCAAAACAATTCGTCGTCAACCACCTATCGAAGGGCCTATGGCCTATACGGTCTACACTTCCACTGTTAATTCACCATCGTTTATTTCGTTACTTAACTTACAAACTATTCGAACTTAGTCCTGTATTTCAATCTATTTTCTTTAAAAATTTCGTCTTCACACTTTGTGAGTATAAAGCTTTCTTATGATGGAGTTTAGCGTTATCTATCCGTGTGGACGATTATTAAATTTTATGCTGTTTAATGAGTCTACAATTGTTGCGGTTTTTTTTGAATTTGTGCGAATATGTACGAATAAACGGAATATTCACAGTTATTTCCAGAGTGTTTATCCTGTAAGTTTCGAATTTTATTTCGAAGAGTATTAAGTCCCGATCTCTATTGTTTGTTGTATTGAAATACCCAAATTTTTAAATGTAAACAACTCGAGCTTCTATGTGTTTTTCAAGGTATATTCATTGCGGAAAGCTCATTGAACTAACTGAAATTAATAAATGTTTTCTTCTAATACTTATTCTTTGCTTACGTAACATACTAGTGTTACAAATTGGTACAGTAACATTGTTAGTGCATGACTTGTGATAATTGCCATCAGCTCAATTTGTAACAGTATTTCAGTATATTATAATTTTTCTGTATTTGCAAGTGAACTGTTAATAAATAATTCTTGTTATAATATCGGTGTTCCACTTTAATCGAAGCACAACATTTATTCACGTCTAAGCAATTTTAATCTTTGTATGGTATTAGATATTCATGTATGATCTTATTTGCTCTATAAGTGATTTGGATAATAAAGTTAAAACAAGGAATATATATCATTTATTCGTTTGTATAAACAATTCCACAGGTTTATTCCTTTCGCTATTAAAGACTCTGTTTAACTCTCGTGTCTTTATTTTTATTTCGCTACACGTACTTAGAGTATACTCATCTATTTTTCTTTAGTTCATTTCCGCGGCTTGTATTGAAATTTGTGCTAAAAGCTTTAACATGTTGTTCTCGCCTTTATTTGCATAATAGTTTGTAATATTTGATTTGTTTAATCCTTATCTGTTGTTTGTTTCTTCTAGACCCAGATAAACACTTTTGTTTAACTAGTTTTTGTTTTCCGTTATTCAGTGATATTTGTCAATTTGTGCATTAAAACAGACTATGCGAGTTCATTAAAAAACACATTTCTAATTATTTTGCATATAAAAACGTCTAAATACAGTACGGATTTTGACGTGCTAGAGCTTATATTCTTTTCTCTAATTTTAGACCCAACAGCCAGCTTCAGACGTTTTGATACTGTATTCACATCTTGCGTACTAATGAATAAATTTTGGCAAAATCATTGGCAATTGTGTATTTAGTAGTGTTATCTGTTTAACAATAAGTACTTTCAAAAAGCTTGATTAAAATTCCTGAAACAGAAAATGTATTCACCGAATTTTTACCAGTAAAAACAAATTTGCAACGTTATTAGTGCTATCCCCAAGTCTAAAAAAATGCTTGAATGAATGAACTTAAGTACTGAAAGTGGTTCCTGTAGTGAACATTTTACATTCTCACAGAATAGTATTTGATTCTACTTCAGGCGTAGCATACTGTCAGACTAGTTGATGAACTGTAGAAGGTGAGAGCTGCCGGTTGATTGTGTAACAAAAAAATGGGGTGTAACATAACAAAAAGTAAGGATTCGGTAACCCTACTGCAACATACTTCATGGCGAAGGTAAGTGATAACATTCTGCACAATCTTTTATTGAGTCACAAATTTTTTATGGGGGTCGTAGTGAACTGTGTTAGATTCCACTAAGTTTTCAAAATAGCACATTTAACCGCTTTGCGTTCATCGACTTTTAATTTGGGGAATGTTTTGTTTGTTAAAATGTAAGTGTTGTTCTGTCGTTCTTTTAAATTCGCGTCCATTACAATTTGTTTGGATCAAATGTCTTACAAGTCAAATGCGTTGAATAGTAGACATACTTCAGGTGCACCAGCACAAAAACCTAATTTTTTACATTTACTTTCCCATAAGAATATCTAAGGTTCATTCTGCAATTTTTGTACCTTTTAAGGTAATTCCTTCAAGGATCACATGGTGTTACTATGGGAGTCCATTATTTCCACATACACTTTTTTTTGGAAGAATTTAAGGTATCATATAGATCAACTTTTTTAGAACTGTGTTACGCTTTTAGAATCAATTCATAAATATAAAAATTCAACCATAAGATAAATCATAAAATTTTGTTAAGGATATATGTTATAATATATTCACATTTACAATTACATTTACATTTGCAATTTATATACATACAATTACATTTACAGTTATTAGTCGTCAATTAGACAGGTAGTAGGTGCTATAGTTAATCGCTTGTCCGTAGAAGGCGTAATCGATTTCACATCATATAACTTAAATCATTTACAAAATGAGCATGCGGATTTATTAAACTATGCTTACCTTTTGTCCATCTAAATAAATAAATTAAGGTAAAGTCATTTAATGAATCATTGTTCCTCTTCCTTTAGTTCTGCAGGTCGTTGGTGGATTTGACACCTATTCAGTATGAATTTACAGTGACCTTCGTTGGTGTTTCGTACAACATTGGGGAACAAATAGGTATTATGAGTAAGGGAAGCAAAAATTGCGCAGGTAAACCTTCCTGCATTATAAAGCATTATTCTCAATGTTCTTTAGAATAACCTAGTTACGTTCAGAATTATCATGACGGCTGGCCTTTTCACTTATCAAAGTCACCATTCTTCTTTTTTACGCGTTTTGATTGATCGAAGATAATGAGGTAGGTTTATTCAAGGCGTGGAAAACTTCTTATTTAACTTTCAATTCTCACGAAATACATAATAATAATTTCCCGAAACATTACTGGGAACTCAAAACCGCATTTATATAATGCATAATCCCCTACTTAATATACAAAAAGGCCCTCTAGGATTATGAACTAGAATCTTCTTTGAGCCATTTGAAGCGTAACACACTAACTGTTTAATGTTTACAACTTATATCTATCAGCATATATTACAATAGATGTTTAATATTTAAAACTTATACTTTAACTACATATATTCAAAAAATGTTGTACATGTTAACTGCGATCATAAGAGTTTAATTAACATCCGTGATTGAGTAATGTTGTATGGACAATGTTAAGTACGAACCGACAAGCATGTAGCGCGTGCGTATTAGATTTAAGACAATTTTCTCCTGAGCGATGGAATACATTTATGCTTGTACGACCGTATTAAGTTTTGTGTTACAGATACTTTCTTAGAATCTTCTACGCTGTCAACATAATTATTAAAAGTAATTATGTTCTTTATAGTAGATAGTTTGATTTTCTTTATCTTAGTAACATCAAAGTCTTGGATAGCAAGTGATTAACAACATTATTCTTGCTCTACTGTTAATCGTGAGAGTTCAGCTTCTTCTTCCGTCGTTTTTAAAATCTTCATTGCATACATCTTTAATCGTCATCCAATAAAATCAGTCATAAGGCGGCCATTATTTTTAACTTTTATCATCTCCGATATTTTCTTGTTAATTAGAGGAATTCCATAAACGTTTCTAAAGAGATAGTCTGATGTATCAAAATGTTGTTGACATTCCCGCTTTATATGGATCGTGATTTATAAATGTGTAGATTAAACTATCTGTATCCGTGTTGAGAGGATGACATTCATATCCAAATGCAGTGTTCATGTACCATAGTGATAATCGTAAATAGTTCACTTGCCTATATCATAAAAGCACATGCTAACATATATAGGTTTATTAAAGTGTACTTCTCTGTTTTAAGAAGTTCCACTGCCGCAAGATTTTTATCAAGGATTATAACATTGTCGAATAGTAGGTTGGGTATTCTAGCTTCAGCATTGTATTTTGTAACGGACAAAAGCAGCGGTACCTTATAAGTTTAGGTTTGCCCTGATGAGGCGGAGACCCCATAATAATTTTACTACACACCAACTAACTACAGTGGTAAAGAAGAAAAATTATGAAAATAAAGAAATAAACATTTGGAATGGTTGAAATACCAACAAACTACGTTACAATATTTACTTATCCTGAAAGGCTTTTTCTACTGCCATAGAATAAATTTAACTTCTGCTAAGACTACACAATTGTCTAATGAATACAAATACACTTTTCTTAAAAACGTAAAAGAAATACTAATGATAAAACATTAAATCAATCAATATTGCTATCATACCGTTGTTCCCGTTTCCAATATTGAAATACACAACATAAAATCCCGTTTCCGGAAATGCCCTTAAAAATAATACACAGAAAACGGTTGAATACCAACTTTTCTTTTTACTATTCCATTGTTCATTCAAAATACTAAATTTTTATACTTTAACGAACGCTAAATTCTACCAACAACACATATATAAAATCAATACGCACTTATTTCTTAACATTTTTAAATATTCCTAACTTCCTTGCGCGTTCATTCTTGCTTGTATTAATCAACCTTAGTTCCGTACACTAATTCATCATCCAACAAAATTATTAGCTTCACGTTTGATTAATGTTCTACTACACGGATAGAAACCCGTTTACATTTACAGCCACCTTGTAAATTAAAAAGTATAAACATAAGAGTTCGTATTTTACTCACAATTTCATTCGTTTTTTTTAAAAGCTAAGGATGTCCTGGAACACCCAGCCTTTTCCTTCAAACAACAGCTCCCTACCAAAACCCACTTATTTGAGCTATATCCGCAGGTAGATCCTTTATTACGGTACATACGAGTTTTAGATCCCGTGCACGGCTAATAAGCAAATTTACACGCACCGTTTAATTTTTTCTTTGGAGTAGTCTATGTTACTCCTTGAGGCTGTGTTCCGTCCATTAACTTTTAATCTCTCTTCATTCCGACCCCCGCGTGTTAAAATTTACGAATCGCAAGGAATTCTCTTCTGCACATAATCTCATCAAAGGTCCCAACAAAAGCAACAGTACATGAAGCTATTACTACAGTTCTAACTTTTTAATTATTATTTTAACTTAACTTTTATTACTTATTACCTCGTCAGTTTTCTTGTTAACGGCTCGCGAGCAATTTATTGTTTTCGTTTGCTGTCTAGCTTCCGTCATTCTTTCTCTTTCTCTCTCTCTCTCTCTCTTTCTCTCTCTCTCCTCTCTCTCTCTCTCTCTCTCTCTCTCTTCTCTACATACCTTTGAGAGCTATGCCATTGTATTACGGTTTTAATGTTGAGATTATATTGAATCTCGTGAAAAATATGTGACTCCGTATAATGCAAAATCAGTGCTATCGTACGTGCTCAACAATCCTACAAATGGGTACATTGTATATTATGATACGTTTTGTTAGATTATCTATAACCTGATATTTATAGGTTTTACTTAGTCATTGCCTGTTTTTAATCGATTAAACTACATTGTAATAATATTATTTTTATCTTATCTGGCGGCTACTTTGTATTATAACTAACTTGCCTTCTTGATAACTTAAATTTTGCTCAATTGTACCAAAAACTGTAAAGGGTTCGTGTATTTTTGGGGGTAATTATTGTATGAAACATGCGTATTGTTAATCCCACTGATATTTACTCCTTTAATTTATTTAAAAGCTTTCTAAACGTAACGTGATCACGCTATGAAACTTTACTAGTCTGTTTGCACAAAATAACAATGGTAATTGTTCATGCTTACATCTTCGCATTCAAATTATTAACACGTAATATTGAAAACTGTTTTCCATTTTGCGGTTTTGAAATAATTTATTGACCTGAATTACGTTCAACTATGTATTACACAAAAGATATAACTGTGGTTTTGTAGTTTAAGTTTATTGCCGGAATTCCCTTTATAGAATCAAAAATCATTGAAACGACATGCTTAATTAACGCTGATGTTCGTGAAGCCACACTATACAGGGTATATCCGTATTTATTATACCCGTTTAAAATAAATTTTTTTCTTTTCCATCTAGTTTCTATCTAATGTAACGCGAATGCATTACAATCTGTTTTTCCACTTTTGCACAAGTTTTACATCGTATAGATTTTGTATGTTCTTTATCGTGTTTCCAAAAACAGCATTATGCAGAACCTTGAGGCGGCTGTCCCAAAAGTACTGCTACTGCATACAATAAAAGGGGGGAATAGGGACTTGTAAAGAATTGACTGGGAGAATGGAGGATTTTTCTATTTGAGCAACCTCTCCAAGCATGCAGGTATTAATTCTCAGCATACTACAAGGACACAGTGCATTTATACTAAGTTCTTCATGTGTCAGCAACCAACCAGCCAACAATCTGCTTATCACAAGCACCATGTTTAGTAATAGTCGGTTAGAAGCAAAGTAGTAGTAAAAGCATAGGACAGAAAGAAACCACAAACGTAAGTCTGACGATCCACGTAAAAGTTAAAACGCAAAACCACCATAAACCAACAATTGCACAAGTAAATGCTCCACTGGAAATGTACGTACACAATTATTTCTTTAAGTTACTGTAAAATTATGAGTGAAATTGTACAAGTATCAACAAAGCATAAAATAAAATAAGTTCAAAAAGCAACTTTTAACTTATTTAGAGCACAAAGTTATGGAAAATATTTTCAAACTAGACATATGTCGTAAGATAAAAGAACACAAGGATTCGCGTAGAAATGAGCACCTAGTGAACTGGGTTGCATAACTTGAACATATTATAACTTAAACCATTGAAATAGGCGTAAAACAATACCTAGTTATACAAAAGATACCGAAATGTTTAAAAATAGAAGAGTGATCATAACAATTATAGGTACTCGCTAAGACAAGAATGAAATTGTTAAGCATCGACAACTTCAAGAATGGCATTAAAATTAAAATCGAAATCATAAACAATTTGGTCTTTGAGAAAAGTGTCTGGGTACCTTATTTTCTCATTGAGAAATTCGCGTCGTACATTTGTTTAGCCCCCGTTATTTGTTACCTTAGTATATTATAACAGAAATGTCATGACTTTTTGCAAATTTTAATAATGTGTTTGTTGGGATAATTTTTACACTTTTATTTCTATTTGCTCTTTGCTAGCTGAAAGTTTGTGAATTTTTAATGTTGAAATTCATTTTTGATATACAGGGTGGCATTAGTTTTATGTCATTAAATTGAGGAAGTGATTGAGCTTGATATGCTAAACAAAAACCTATAAGGCATTTTACTCTTGGATAGACTTTTAAATGTTCGACCTAAGTCAATTTAAGTAAAAGTTTTAGGACTGTTGTTTTGTTACATGTTTTTAAGAAATAACTTACCTATGCTAGTGTTATCCTGAATCACATAACGCACATGAAATGATTTCATAATAAGTGTTCAAAATGATTACCGTATCTGCAAATTCGTGGTTGGTATAATTCTCGGCCATGGTACTCTCAAACCACAATTCACTAAGCTACTACGCGACAAAATATCTCTAGTTACCCATAACCTATTACTATTCAGTCACAATACTGCGTTTAAGTGTATTGCCTAATCAGATGATGGAACACAAGTAACCAAATCAAACAGGTGAAACACATTTACAAATCATCTAACTCCGGTTACGTACCATTTCAATGAAAACGTACAACCAACTTAATGTAGGTTATAGTAAGCTGCATCAAAACTGAATTGCAACAAACTCAAAGCTATGGTGTCAGAAACCCAGTATATTTGACCACACCAGCATCATGAAATATTATTTTGTTGTGGTTACCATCTAAACATGCTAATGTTAGAAAAAGTTTTAAACTTATCTTAGTAGCGGCTAAAGTGCATTGAGTTATTTCTTTTGGCAGCTAAAATGGTCTCGGTCATTGAGTATAATAGACAGATGGCGATATAAAACGTCTCCATAGTAGATTAAGTGCAGAATTAAAACTGGACTAATTGAACCTTTAGGCTTTAATTTAGATAAATTGTGGAAATTAACTAAAAGCTTTTCTATATTATTAAACTTGAAGCAAGAACAATACCTGGGCTTTTTATAGTTGTAGTAATTTTTAGAGAAACGTGATAAACTGAATGCAATCATTTTGATGTGTCAACCAGAATGCTTGACATTTAATCAGATTTAACGTTAACTGATTTTTGTCACCCCATGAGTTAATGTTGAAAAATTCTTTATTAATTTTATCTAGGGCCTGCACTAGGTCGTTAGGTGAACACTGCAAATCAATTCGAACATCATGCGCGTAAGAGTGATATTGCAGTATGTCAAAATTTTAGGAAAATCTTGAATGTACAACGAGAACAGGATCGGCCCCAAGACACTACCTTAGGGAACACCAGCATCTAAATCTTTCCAATGGAAGGAACGATCACCTTCACCAATAACGCATTGCCGACGTGCACAGAAATGGACCCTAGCCCACAGAAAAGCATTATTAGAAGAGTCATTGTATCTCTCTAACGTAGCAAGTAATATTTCAAAATTGACGTTAGCAAAGTCCGAGCTAAAATCAAGTAGAACCAGGATCGTAATGAGCTTACTGTACATAGCATAAAGCAACTTATCTACTGCATGGAAGAGCGCAATCGTGGCTTCTGTGTGACTTCTGTGAAAATCAGACTACTATTGGTCAAAAAGATTGTGACGATGAAGCCAGTTTGACAACTGAACTAAAATAATGTATTCATTCAAGAAATTTTGAGAGTGCTGGCAGTATGCAGATGGGTCGGTAATCAAGAATAGGTATAGGGTTTAGATTTTTGGTAGAGGCCGAACCAATACGTATTTCCAGCACTCTGGAAAAACATTTGTTGCAAAGGAATTGTTAACAATTACGACTGGCGCAGCCAACACAAAAGAGAGAACACGAAGTAGCATTGGTTTAGATATTTCATTAAACCTGTGGCGCGTGATTTAATGCGTTGTATTGATTTTCGCACAGCATCTACAGTAATCTCATTAAAGGAGAATTGCTAAAACTCGTACACGTGGTGGCGCCGTGAACGGATAAGTATATGAATTTAGTCATCAATTTGACATTGGTCGACAGAATTAACCAACAAACGAAAAAAGTATTTAGGGCATTCAAACATAAATTTGAATGAACGGTAGTTGGCACTGAGCCGATACCAAATGAAAGAAGCTCTTTCTAAGTATTAGAAGAATTTATGTTTGATAGGGAATACATATGAAGCATCTTGAAGGTCTGATCAACTGCTTGGTTTTATTACGAAAAAAACCTGTACCAGTTACAGTTATCTTCAATAAGTATACGCCTATGATCAAGTTCTGCAGCATTTCTAATGCAGGCGGCTCCGTGGCGTAGTTGGTATGTTTGTGACTACTACGCCCAAGGTCCCGGGTTCGAATCCCGACACAGTTCGCTTGAAAAATGTTAGGCGAGCATTTTTCACAAAAATTCGCCCTCGTTCGGATGGGAGGTAAAATGGAGGTCTCGTGTGTGAGTGTGAGTGTTACTTGGAACAGCAAGGGTTCGGCAAAATTCAATATTTTTCAGGTAAAAAAAACTCGCTTTCTGGCCAATGTAGTATCTTCGGGTGGAGCATTGGAAAACCACATGTAGAGGGGCATTTCTAATGCGTCTAATTTTTTGAATTTCGTGTTAACCAAGGCGCTTTTGGTTTTTTCACACGGACTTTCTTGATGTGTGCATGGGTATTTTATAGATTCGTAAGAAACAAATGTAAATTCTTGAGTTTGGAGGTTATACCAGGTAATATTTCAAGGTTACTCCAAGATAACTGTTGGGCATCAAATTCGAAATTTTCGATATCTATATTTTTTAAAATCCTACACGCTATGTACCTAGTAGTAAGTTTAGAAAATTTGTATAAAGTTGTTGAAAAGTGATTATTATGTTAAATAACAAGAAAATTAATATTTATTGTTTGTTAAAACCAAAATAAAAGCAGCCCAAATAAATTGATACTAAGTTTATCAAAACGATTGATGCTTTTGAAGTTGAAATCGGACATTTCATATACAAAGGCCTAATATTTTCCTTAAAATAGCAAATAAACTAAGGATTATTGACATTTCTCTTTTGAAATTCGTATTTATTTTTTCAGATTAACATCACTAGGTTGGACAATGCTGTAGCTACTTGATGATACACCATTTATAAATACAATGCCATTTTCGTGATCCTCGTGTCGTGGTGTATTGAACTAAGCTTCCTTCCGGTTTACCTTTGATGAACCCGTGTTTTGACTATAAATTTTTTCTAATAGGTTTATTAAGTTGTTATATCCTTGCATGTTGTTACTCAGAGCACCGGAGCGAAATTACTGTAATACGATAATTAAAATATCTTTACCACTTAACCAGCAGTCTTAAGAGTGAATGCTGTTGTTGGTATTTCATCGATTCCGCATTCCGTTTGCATTCAGATAATTATTTTCATAAAGAAGAGGATAATTAGTTTTTAACGCATTTATTACAAATACAAAATGAAAAATTATTATCTCATTAACGCAAACTAAGAGAAGTCTCCTTTCTAGAGAATGATACATTAAATTAGCACTGCACTTAAAAAAATGTGGCGTCTAGACATTGCCTTTTATAGATAAAGTTAAAACGTGGGTATCCCGTACAGAAGTATATAGCGAAGCAAGACGATTATTTAAACTTACGGATATAACTACCATAGCAAAAATTTTAAGTTCTTTAAAGATCATTTCTTATGTAAAGCGACGACTTTTGTAAAAATTGTTAGATCCTCTTTAAAAATTTTCGGACATCTCATCTTCAAATCCATATGCCGCTTCTCTGTAATAGTTATTTAATTATCCCTTTGCTAGTGATTTTGGCCAACCTTAAATTCTTTGAATAACTTGCATTACAACCAGGTTCGTTCCTAGGGTTCGTCTTATCCGAATGCCGCCTTTGATTTAGCTCCCCATACCCCATATACAAACATATCTTTAAATTTTTAAATAGTTTGTGACATTCCTATGAAATGTTTATAATCATATTTCTGTATTAGCAAATCCCACCAGTAGAATTAGGGTTACTGCCCTTTTTTTAGGTTACGTGCATTCTTGATTTAGGGAGGGGTTATTTTTATATCTTACATTATTCATACTTGTAGGTTGTCAAATTCATTATGGTTGTTTTTAAAGTTTAGAATGATATCATGATCGTAACTTTGTATTTTAAAGTAGCGCAGTTGTATGATTTATTTGTTTTGATTAATAATGTATAACGTTGGTGTCCATGACCTCATCGTCTCGGAACGACGAAGTTTCACACGCAAAATTATGTTGATTCAAAAAAATTAAAAGCTCTTGTTCTACTTCAAATTAATGTGTTACCTTAATTTATCTGTCCGAGTTCTATTACAATTAATCTCGTGTATGGAGGGAAGATAATTTTTTTATAGATTCCCCAACACTTAAACATTTGCCGAATTAATAGTCTTTCAGTAAATCCTTTTTCACAATTAACATTAATTGAGAGTATTGCAAAAGCAATAACTGTAGTTGCTTGTAATAATCATCAGGTTTAAGTACAGTTATTTTTGTCGTCATTGGTTTTTCCAGCTTGGAATTGATTGGATGAGTACCTGCATTGATTTCTATTCTGAGCTCGCCTTTACTTTTTCCTGAAATTCCCACAGCCTGCATCTTTCACTGTCTTTGTGCAATAGTCTAACCTAGATCTACCTCTACCTCTCTTTTTTTCTATCTCGGCTTCTAATATATTCCGCAGTATTCCCTCATGCCTTAGTGTGTGACCTATCATCCCATCTCTCCTATTTTTTACTTTTTTCCACATATTAGCACAGAAAGTAATGTAAAAGCGCAACTGTACAACAAATATTTTTGCTGAAGGGATGTTGTATTCAATGTGTCGCTTACAAAGCACGGTCTCTATTTTATAAGGAAAGAACCATGTATGGGGGTAGATATTTGGTTTTTAGAAATATCGCGAAAGGATCAAGTGTGCAGAATTCTCAGACGGTAGCTGCAACAATCTACAGCTTGCCGAAAAGGATATAACGCAATTAACAAAGGATTTGTAAACAAAGAAAAGCAATCTCATTTCTTTGAAACATCTTCACAGCTGCAGGATAACAGATAACAAACCCATTGCAAGTATTCATTTCCTAGGCAGATGGTTAATTGGCTTTATTTTTAGAAAAACGCTGTGCTTTTATGTGCAAGTGTAATTAAAATGTAGTCGCTGCAAGTATAGAATTTATTTGTTGCGACTTTGTTATGTGGAGTCTTCTAAGCAGCTATTTGATTTTATAAGGCAAAATTTTATACAGTCATTACTTGAGAAATTTTATAAAATAACACTAATTCAAATAGCAGGAAACCGTGCTTGTTGATCGATGGCCTTTATGAATTTGTTTATAAATTTTTAGGGCGTTTTAAATAGAAGTAGAATGAATAAATATTCATGCAGAAAAAATTACTTGCAAGGTTTTGAACGTACCAATTATCCCACCAAATCCAACACAAAATAGCAGCTTTCAACAGATACATAACAAACTAATTAACACCCAAATGGACAAACATTTCCTCGAAGAAAAAGAAATTCTAAAATTTATTGCCGCAAATGACGAATACAACTCTTATCAAATAAACCAAACTAAAACAGGAAGCATACCCCAATACCAAAAAATAAAACAAAATTCATCAACATACCATTGATTAACAACAACCTAAGCAGATACATACAAGAATCTTTTAAAAAATTCACCACCGACATGAAACTAAAATACAAATCCAACACAAACCTAAACACTCACAAAAGTAACACCAAAAACATCATCCAACATCTATCAAATAGCGGCATATGTAAACTAAGCTGCCCTAAATGTAACACGACATATATAGGCAGAACATTCGGAAACCTTGAGACCAAAACCAAAGAACACATCAACAGACCCACCCAATCAGCTTTCGACCACCACTAACTTGTAGAGAACCATTAATTGGACAAAAACAAAGATGCAAAAATTCTACATCACATAAACTCAAAAAATCTTTCAATACTATACGTAACAGAAGAAACGGAAATCAATAAGCACAAACTAAACAACACAAAATTATGCAACACTCAAAATCTAAATTCGAAAAACTACTACCCACTATCCAAAACCATAACCATCCCCACTCTCAACTCAAAAACATATGTCTGACAAACATCATTATTTGTTCATAAAACAAATGCTCCATCACTTCACTTGTCATTAGTATACAGTATTTATAGAACTGTTATTCAATCTTTTTATTTTAATTTTAACAATATTGTAGCTTCACACTGAAGATATATATAAATTAAATAAATCGAAAGCGCTCTGTAAAGCTATATTCTACTTACTGCACGAATACACATCTCAACAATAACTAATACATATCAACGTTTACGTGGCAATCCTTCTCCAATTCTTATTATTATCGTTTAATTTGAGTTGGTTTTAGCAGTAGTGTGGTCTATTACTTCTCGAGTGACTTTTAGGCCAGTATCACTTTTTTGATCTCGTGTTTTGGCATCAACTTGATATTCTTTCTGGAAGTTTTTCCTAGATATTCCCGTATTTCGAGATTAGTGGCGTCTAAGATACTTCCCGATTAAAAGTAGTATTTTAGGCACGGGAGCATTTCGGGAACCTCTTTGAACACTCACTCTTCCCACTGAGCTAGTGGGCAATAATTTTGGTTAGTAGTCGAGGTTTCAAGTACTTTATTGGAATGCAGAATTTTAGTATGGTACTTCCCCTACTACTACGCCCAAGGTCCCGGGTTCGAATCCCGACACGGCCCGCTTGAAAAATGTTAGGCGAGCATTTTTCACAAAAATACGCCCTCGTTCGGATGGGAGGTAAAATGGAGGTTTCGTGTGTGAGTGTTGTCACGCACGTTAGAAATCCCTACCATGCTTGGAACAGCAACGCTTCGGCAAAATTCAAAATTTTTCAGGTAAAAAAAACTCGCTTCCTGTCCAATGTAGTACCTTCGGGTGGAACATTGGAAAATCACATGTAGGGTACTTCCTCTAGCTTCTCAGTAGACTACGGGCTAGATTTTCTGGAACCAAAGCTGTAGGTAGTAAGTTCAAATATGTTTTTGTTTTAGGTAGAGTGTCCTTCTTTTAAAAATTCAAAATGTAGTGTTCTTCGGATTTATAAGAAATAGCAAATTTATTAATATTAATTATTATCACTAACCACAAAATCATATCTAGAAACAAAAACATAATATTTTATCAATGCAAAAACACTTTTTTTTGTTCGTTTATTGTTTTAAACTATACCTTGGCCTAATGTCTATCCTAGTTTATACGTTTTAGATAAGCATAAATAAATTACTTGGTAGATGTGCTTGTTCTTTGCTTTTGTTTTCTTCCGCGATCTATTTGTCGCCTACTGTATTCTATGGTTAGTGCTGGTTGACAAGTGGTGTGGCTTTAGTGGAATGTGATTTGGGCGAGTTTAAGCTCGGGTGCGAAAATTCGGGTGTATCTGCTGGCGCATGTTCTTGCGCAGGTTAATTCAGGTGGGAGGTTTAGTGGACGGCATTTCCTTAAGAAAGCTGTTTAGTTCCTTTTAGTAGTTCGAGACAAAGAAGTTAATATAGGAGTGAGGGGGTATGGGTATCGTAGTTAATTGATGTTTTGAAATGAGCTTGGAGGTGGATTATGTTTGGATAGAAGTATGAGATGTACAGGAGTTTCTGGTTTGGATAGGGAAGCGCATGGACAGAATAGGGAATGAGTAAGGTTAAAGGAATGCTTGTTATGCTGGGCTTTGACGGGAAAGTATTCTAAAGACTTGTACTATCATTGTGTCTCTCATAAATTAAATCTTGTTGTCAATGACTTGAATGCAGTACCAGATATTAAAAACGCAATAAGAAATATTAAGACGTGCTTAATTTTTTTTAAGACAGCACACTACGGCGACAATTTGTTGGTCAGAGCAATAACTAAAAACGTTTTGAATTCCTTACCTATAGCTATTAATGTCAATAGTGCAACTCCTATAAAGACTCAACAAATTTTATATGCAACATCAGAATCGCGTTTTTTTTATATTTCTTCGTATGATAGTAAAATATTCAGGGCTGTTGGAATCGGTAACAAATACTTTACTATCAAATCTATTTATATTGTAGTGGGCTACTATTAACACACTAATTTAAAACAAGTAATAACAAAAGTCTTTATTACTCACTATTCACAAGTCTAATTAACAGTATATGCCTTATTTATAGATGTTTTCAGTCAATTAACAATGAAGCACTATCACACTAATGATATTTTCAAGCACTAATATCTTCTTAAACTAATTCCTGAACCATAAGTCTTCTCAACAACACTAAACGCTACTATAATTTATTTATTACACTTTTATCTATTTATGTACAAGCTAGCGGTACAATATACACGTTTACATAACACAAATTTGTATTTACTATAAGACTTTCAAAACGTAATGATCAACTATCTATACACGAGATGATTTATATAAGACATTTTGATATAGACTAACCCCTACATTCCTCACCGATTCTATATATTCCCTACAATTAAATAGATGACTCATATTCTAATGTTTGCTAGAACGTTCGAGACTTCTGTAGAATATACCTTCGGTTATGCAGCTTGTCAATTTGACGGGTTGCCTAATAGTTCGTAGCATTGCCCCCTCTTTAAAACCGTTAGGTCCTGTAACTACAAAAACACCTTGACTCCAATTGGATGACTGATGACGATATCGGCAGCTATCTCCTCTGGTGCATCCACCACGTCGTTGGACAGCAACACTTTTCTTGGTCTTGATAGGCAACCGGTTGATAACAACAAACAAGAACCAGGACGTTGGTTTCCTGGAAAATTACTTCTAGCGTATTTCGAACTATTCTCCAATCTAAGCGATCCAATCCACAGCCTAGCTTGGGCACCGCTAGTCTCGTTACTCCATTTTCCATCATCTGAGCCTTAAGGTCCAGCAAAGCCTTCCATAGATGTCCATAACTAGGGGTCTGCCATGAAGAATTTTTGGTGACCAGGTAGTAAACATACCGCTTTCCATCCTGAAGAATCAAAGCTTTTCCTACAGTTGGCTGCTGTTGTACTAATTTATCCACACATCCAAACTTTTACTTAAAAACAACAGCTATTCCTCTTGACACTTGCAGATCTTGAGCTACGCAATGTGCAAGGGAATACCCCTCTGGCGCTCTAAACATATCTTGCGGTTTTTCAACAACAACGCCAAATCTCGCCTTAGCGGAACCACCATACGCCGCCATAAAACTCTCAAAATCTACATTTGGCTCATGATTAATAACTCGGCGAACACCATCCTCATTATTCGAGCCTTCCTGGTTGTTGCTAGCGTAAGATGTTAAACGGTCAAAGTGTACCACTTTCGATTTACCACGAAGATCTTCTGATCTCTTCTGATCCGGTACACTACATCATTAATTTTTGTTAACCTTCGTACGGGCCTTCCCATTGTCTTTGTAATTTTGGCGACAATTCGGGCTTTCTTTGTGGATTGTACAACCACACTAAACTCCAGGTTGGTAACCACCTTCTTGTGCTCTTGTGTCATATTGTGATTTCATTCGATCGCTTGCTGCCTGGGTATCCTTTCGGACGTTTTCGTGAATGCTGTTTGATCTTTTACGAAGCTTACTAACGTAATCTTCACCTGCGATCTCTTCTCTAGGTTTAAATCCAAACTGAAGATCACATGGTAGCCGCAATTCTCGTCCTAACATCACGCAAGCGGGAGAGTATCCTGTGCTGTCACATGCCGAAGATCGGTACGCCAGTAGGAACAAATGTAGATTTTGGTCCCAGTCGACGTTCGCCGCCTTACGTCGACCTGCTTTAGCTCAATCGGTTGTTTCTTTGGTTGAGTACAGCGTTTCTGTATATGACCAACTTCACCGCAGCTCTAGCAACGCAGGTCCCGTCTACGCGGTCGTTGTCTTTCAGACGGCTCCGTAGCGTAGTTGATATGTGTGAGACTACTACGCCGAAGGTTCCGGGTTTGAATCCCCACACGGTCCGCCTGAAAAATGTTAGGCGAGCAGTTTTCACAAAAATACACTCTCGTTCGGATGAGAGGTAAAATAGAGGTCCCGTGTGTGAGTGTTATCACGCACATTAAGATCCCTACCTTGCTTGGAACAGCAAGGATTCGGCAAAATTCAAAATTTTCCAGGTAAAAAAACTCGTTTCCTGGCCAATGTAGTACCTTCGAGTGGAGCATTGGAAAATCACATGTGAGGTCGTTGTCTTTCAGGCGGCTCCGTGGCGTAGTTGATATGTGTGAGACTACTACGCCGAAGGTTCTGGGTTCGAATCCCGACACGGTCCGCCTGAAAAATGTTAGGCGAGCAGTTTTCACAAAAATACACTCTCGTCCGGATGAGAGGTAAAATGGAGGTCCCGTGTGTGAGTGTTATCACGCACATTAAGATCCCTACCTTGCTTGGAACAGCAAGGATTCGGCAAAATTCAAAATTTTCCAGGTAAAAAAACTCGTTTCCTGGCCAATGTAGTACCTTCGAGTGGAGCATTGGAAAATCACATGTGAGGTCGTTGTCTTTCAGGCGGATCCGTGGCGTAGTTGATATGTGTGAGACTGCTACGCCGAAGGTTCTGGGTTCGAATCCCGACACGGTCCGCCTGAAAAATGTTAGGCGAGTAGTTTTCACAAAAATACACTCTCGTCCGGATGAGAGGTAAAATGGAGGTCCCGTGTGTGAGTGTTATCACGCACGTTAAGATCCCTGCCTTGCTTGGAACAGCAAGGATTCGGCAAAATTCAAAATTTTGCAGGTAAAAAAAACTGCCTTCCTGGCCAATGTAGTACTTTCGGGTGGAGCATTGGAAAATCACATGTGAGGTCGTTGTCTTTCAGGCGGCTCCGTGGCGTAGTTGATATGTGTGAGACTACTACGCCGAAGGTTCCGGGTTCGAATCCCAACACGGTCCGCCTGAAAATGTTAGGCGAGCAGTTTTCACAAAAATACACTCTCGTCCGGATGAGAGGTAAAATGGAGGTCCCGTGTGTGAGTGTTATCACGCACGTTAAGATCCCTACCTTGCTTGGAACATCAAGGATTCGGCAAAATTCAAAATTTTCCAGGTAAAAAAAACTCGTTTCCTGGCCAATGTAGTACCTTCGGATGGAGCATTGGAAAATCACATGTAAGGTCGTTGTCTTTCCAGCCTTTCCGCCACACGGTTAATACTTTCTTATATACTGTTAGACCGAACTTTGTGACTCACCCTGTATGATGTCTGCTTAGCTGCTTCAAGTTCAAGCGCACCAGCCAGTACGTCATCTAACATTGTTGGCCGTGCTAATCTTAGCGCTTGCTGTATTTCGCTGTCTTTAACGCCATCTACAAATGTTTGAACAGCCAATTGTTTGAGGAAGATATCTGGTGCCGTTGGGTATGCCAATCTAACTGATCTAGCAATGTCAGCTTCTAATTCTTGCAGACTTTTATTTGTCTTTTGCGAGCGGTTCTTAACTTGTGCATGGTAAACCTGTTGAAGGCGAGCGTCTCCATAGCTCCATAGCGGGAATGGTTTGCAAGATCTTAAGAGTTTCCCCCGCAGACTCATTACATGTTGTTCCATTTTTACCAATTTACTGTCCAACTGTTGCTGAACTGTTTTTACCTGTTCAGTGAAATCTTCTTTCAATGCAATGGAGCTTTCCATTAACCTTTGTTCTAACTTAGCTGTATTTTCATTCTATTTTTTATTCCATTTTTGCTGCATTTTCAGTTAACTTTTCTTCCATTTCTTAGCATTTTCACTTAACCTTTCCATTTTCTCTGCATTTTCACTAAACTTTTTTTCCATTTACTGAGCATTTTCACTTAACTTTTTTTAAGGGTTGATTCCAGTTCAACTGACCTCACCACGTTTTCAGTAAGTGTCACTTCTAGTTCAGCCGACCTCTCTTCCAGGCCGGATTTAAAATCCTTGAGGAAATTCATTAAAGTTTCTGCGTCCATTTTACTTGGGTTTCTTGTAACTGGCATATACAAACTACTCAAATGCCTTTAGACTTAATTAATCACTATACACCCCACACCTGACACCAGTGTAGCGGGCTACTATTAACACGTTTTACTAATTTAAAACAAGCATGAACAAAAGTCTTTATTACTTGTTTTCAGTCCAATTAACAATGAAGCATTATCACACTAATGCATTTTACAAGCACTAATATCTTCTTAAACTAATTCCTTAACCATAAGTCTTCTCAACAACACTAAACACTACTATAATTTATGTATTATACTTTTGCCTATTTATGTACAAGCTAGCGGTACAATATACACGTTCACATAACACAAATTAATATTTACTCTAAGACTTTCAAAACGTAATGATCAACTAACTATACACGAGATGATTTATATACCACATTTTGATATAGACTAACCTATACATTCCTCACCGATTCTATATATACCCTACAATTAAATAGATGACTCATATTCTACTGTTTGCTAGAACGTTCGAGACTTCTGTAGAATATACCTTAGGTTATGCAGCCTGCCTGTTTGACGGATTGCCTAATAGTTCGTAACAATATGTTATATACTAAAGAACACATTACAACTTTCCGAGAAATGTTTTAAAAACAGAACAGAATGTGACGAAATCTCTGGTAACATTGTTTTTATTCCCAAAATGTTGCCGTAGCGCTCGATAGTGAACTGTGAATGCCAAGACAATAAAACGTCAAGTATATCGTTCATATTCCTCGGCCTCTTCTGTACAGTGTATTACAAAATCTCAATTTCTCTAAAATATTTAAATTACCTGATAACCTCGATTAGTACAAGATTTTCAGATGACAATAATCCGGAATTTTCGCTATATGATTTGCATTTTTATAATATTAGAAATATTACGTACGAAGACCTTAAATCTATCAATGCAATTGATAATCTTTATCAAATAAATAATTTCAATGTATAAGCGCTGGCCTGATTTTACTTTTAGATGGTAAATGGTAAATTTTACTCTTCCGTTAGCAAAGTCATCGAGATATGTTTGCTTCCAGCCAACCAGTGTTACAACGATCTTTAGTACTCTGCGGGAAGTGAAAACGTGAATTCTATCTACATTTAGTGACTGTAGTTTAAATGTTAGTGAACGTTCACCTGGAATGTGTGAAAAAATTAATCCTTTTTTGGAAATGTATTTGATGAATTTGGAAAAGATATCAGAAATTTTAAAATTTATTTTTCTCAATCGCAGGATTTGAATTAAGACTTAAAATTGTTACGGCTGAAGAAATCCCTAGACTGCTAAATTGTGAATTGCCCAGAAGGGGGAATGAGAAACCCGTAACAAATTGAGGGTGCACCTATAATGGTGCAGGAGTTGGTGTCTAGATAAACAAATTAAAAAGAAACTAATCACCAAATGCTGTGAGGAATTGGTTGCAGTCTCAAAGCTGCGTTACCTAGGAAAGACTTTTTATGCACTAAATGTATGAGAACCAACTCGTCTGATCTATGGGTTATCCTCTGGAAGACGAGTTTTCCTAGAGTATACTAATTAAGTCGGCCTCCTGGTAGAATGGAGTTCTTCTTACAACATTTTAGAGTATATTTTTAAACAAAGAAAACCGCTACTTTTTCTCATTGCGTTGCCCAAATCTATTTCAATACAAATATTACACCAGTATTCCTCTAAATAGACACACACACACAATATTTTAAAATTATATAGATCAATTCACTTTCGATTAGTCAGAACATTACTATCCAATTATAATTATTATATCGTGTAGTGCGTATTATGCGAAATTTGAACTAGTCTGTCCAAATCTTTTTCCTTGTTGTCGGGTCGTTGTCAAATATTCCGCAGATCTCCTCGCGTTTCACTCCCGTTGGGTAATCTCATAGTCCAAGGGGTTTTCTAAACTTCCCTGTCAACGTTACCCTCTACATATCTTCTCGTCAGGGATTTGGGAGTAAATAATTAATTGTTTCCGTTTTCCGTATAACCCTCGTTCTTTCATCTACTTTCTGTCTTCTAGGGGTATGCCACTTTATTCATATTAAATCACGTGAAAAATGCGTGACTTCCTATGGTTTAATACGTGTTTCTAATGTTAGTAATCTGTGAGTAAGTACATTGTAACATTTAACATTGTCTTTTATTGTCATGTCTGGTTAGATCATTTGTAACAAAATATCTTTGAATTTCACTGTCATCAGCTATATTTAGATAATTAAACTACATTGTAATAATACTACTTATACCTTGTCTGGAGTTATTATGACGACTTCTAACTGTAACTTTAATTTTATTCATTAATTATTCTAAAAGTATTCAAATAAACTGATTACATTATAAAAGTTTACTGCTACAATTGGTATATTTATCCAACTAACTACTGTAATTACTTCTGCTTGTATCTTTGCATTCGGATTTGTATTACGTAACGTATCAATCTGTCTTGTTCATCTAACCTATAATATCAAGCATGAATATCACAGTAAATAACAAAAAAAAAAACAAGATGTACCCCTAATTGGCCAAATATACATGTATGTAAAAAAAACAGCTTAAATTGACCAATTATTAACATTCATCCAATTTAATTTTTACATGTGAATTATGCGGATACAACTATTAACTTTTCCCTGTGATAATTTTTGTGTTTACAATACGATTTAAATAAGCGTGCACCAACATAAAAGGTCTTCTTAGTAAAAAGTTTTACTCATTTTTATTATTACAAGCAATTACAATTATTAATTATAGAATAGCAAATAATGTTTAACAGGTGGAAAGCAATAATTCAATAACTTACAAGTTTTGTTGTTCCTTTACAAGGTTTTGAACGACCTTTTAGTGCAGGAAAATGGTTGCAGGTAATCAAATAATCCTACTTAGCGTTGAATGGAGGCTTCCAACACTGGACACTTTTACCTGTAAGGGTATTTTTAATTCCGCGTTTTTATTCGCGTTTGGGAACTTGTTTACTAACAATCCCGGGGTTTAATACCGTTGTTTGAATTACTCGATAATCAACCTCATCCCACAAGGTGATGGTTGCACGTCAATTGAGTTCGAAACACTGCTCTCATCTCGAGTAACTGAAAATGAAAGATAGATTGATCGAACGCTTCTTTTATTATCCGTGGGTTTTATAAGTTTTTCGTCCTAGGGTCAATGCATGCTATTTTTATTCTGGCGAGATAGTACGTCGACTGCTCAATTTTCGAGTCAATGTAGTTCTATTTATGTAATCGGTCATCTTTTTGTTACAATTTTACATTAGATAGCAAAAGCGGCGTCATTTGTTTAAGTTCGCAACACATTTTTTCTGGCTGTAATTTATGAGTATATGAGTATTGGGGATAATCTATCGTAGTTGTGTTTTTTTTTTAATTCGTGTCGGCTCTTAATTGTTTCCACGGTTTACATGTACGAATTAATTTTTTATGTTTAGTTTTATAATTATTGATGTTGTAGAATATGTCAATCCAATTCCATGATTCAATTGTTTCTTTTTGAACCCGTGTAAACGTGTACAAATAAACTTTCCTATGTCAGTTATTTCCAGAGTGCCTATCTATATTTTTCTAAACTTAATACGAAATGTGTAAACTTCCGATTGTTATTGGTGTTTTTATAAAATGTACTAGGTGCTTTACTATTTTATTTCTTTATCCTAACTTAATATCATTTTGAAATAGCTACGTTATTAAATGACACTACCAAAGCTTTTAAATCTTACAGGCTGTTTTTTTACTAAAAGCTTATTTAACTAACTGAAATTAATAAACTAGTGTTACTCAGTGCGGTGCACTATGCCGAGTGCTGGCATAATGAGCCATATTTTTTAAAGGCAGTTGAGGGAGTACAGTTACTGTGAATAGTATGCGGTGGTTATTGCGTTTTTGGAACCACAACCTTATCATTTCGCATGTTACAGTGCAAATGTGTGTTTTCAACAAGATAGAGCTACAGTTCGCACTGTAAGAACATCAGTGCCGGACCGTTATAGCCCTGTTTCTTGAAAAATTCGTTTCTTGCTTCCGACTTCCCTGACCTCCAAGTCCCCCGTCCTTACGTTTTTGAATTTTGGTTACCTGTGGAGTATAATCTGTACTAATCCTTCAGTGATTATTTAACAGTTAAAAGACTGTACACTACATTTGATTTTTCCAATGCTCCATCCGAAGGTACTACATTGGCCACGAAGCGAGTTTTTTGTACCTGGAAATTTTGAATGTTGCTGAACCCTTACTGTTCCAAGCAAGGTAGGGATCTTTAACGAGCATGACAGCACTCACACACTATACCTATACTTTGCCTGTAATTTAAACTGGCGTATTTTTGTGAAAAATGCTCGCCTAACATTTTTCAAGCGGGCCGTGTTGGGATTTGAACTCGGGATCTTGGGCATAGTTGCACACACATACTAACTACGCCACTGAGCCGCCTCAAATGACCATACAGATGAAGAAATAACCGACCCCCCCTCTTGACGATGGGCCAGCGGTCGTGTAGAAAATTAGGGTTTGATCGGAGGAGTGTTGTAAACTAGACTATTATTTTAAAATTTAAAATCCATACTTATACCGGATGCTCATAAAGTAACCATGCAGTGGTTCATAACTTTCTATAAACATAGCCATACAGTGGTTAATAAAGTAACTACGACTGTGTGCGGTAGAGGTGAAACTAGAGGAGATGCTCTAAATGTTTCCCCTGTACTCAGAGACACAATTACATCCGTTTCTGCAAGTTGTTAAAGACGTCGTGAAGAACATCTGGAGTGATGTCCTGAATGTGACGAGCCAATGCATCTTATAGTTTCTGTATGGTGTGTAGATTGTCGCTATTGACCTTTGTCTTCAACATACTCCACAGAAAATAATATGGTGGAGTCAAGTCGGGTGATCGAGGAGGCCAGAGTCCCCAACAGATGATGCGATCACCAAAGATGTCCGTCAAGAAGTTCATCGACGTGTGGACGGTATGTGCAGTCTTCATTCAGTTTTCCGAGAAAGGGCTCCGTAATACTGGTGCGGTACCGCTCTGCATTGATGGTGTCCTGAAAGAAGATTGACCCAATGATGCGTGTACGATTTACGGCCCACCAAACATCAACCTTCTGATTATGCAGTGGTAAATCCTTAAATTCATACTTTTCCGAAGTCCACACATGACTGTTCTGACTATTCACGTTCCATACCTTGGCATTCACCTAGAAACCCGTCTGAAAATGCATACCCACCTCAAAAAAATCCGATCCAAAATCAAGATGCTCCTGTACAATTTCCAACAATCCCTACCGAAATCAATCAACTAACCCTACCTACAAAAAGCCTAATCCTAAATAATATCATTATTCCCATCATCCGATACGCTGTTGACTTCTGCTGTTCTCTGACAACCCCCCACTCCTGCAGAATCCTAAATCCGATCATCCGCCCTTACCTTTTATACGTCTCCCGAGCATTCCTCACCATCTGTTTCTCTATTGTTTCAAGCTCGTCGAAATGAGATATTGGACTATCCGATAACACCATCTTTCAAGTTTCCTAATCACGTTTGATAACAACCATATTACTTTGAGCTCTAGTTATTAGTTAAACGAAATTAATATTCACTTTCTTTTCGATATACACAACGAAAACATTTGCTGTATTTTTGGTTGCTTCCGTTTTTCTTTGTGAAAATTTCGCGCATGCCCTACAGCGTGCTTCTTCCTCCAGTGGACCTGACGACCCATTGCATTGCCGCTCTTTTTGTTATGGGAGGACACCCATACTACGGGATCTCGAGCTCCTCTGCTCCGCCCTGTCATTAGGGAAGGTTTGACCCAAACCTATACCGTGGAGGCTGGGGTGAGTGTTTTCTTGTATGGGGTCTTGTGAAATTGGTAGAAAGAGTATGTTTATCACTCTCCACATGTTGAATAAACTTAGAATTTTTTAAATGATTATCGTCAAGTGAGATGATGTTTATTATTAATATTGTATTTATCGTGACCATCCTATATGTTTAATTTTATATTTACAATGATTTAGAGCTGTGGTTTTTAGTGTTGCTGTTGGGTTTTTTTCTTTGTTACTAAATACTGTGGGGGGTAGGTACCTAGAAACGGCAGTTCGCCATTTTAAAAATGTTTTTTTTGTGATTTTGTTAATATGTGTAGCTTGTAAATATTGATTGTCATTTTTCTTTTGGTACTACCGTGCTTTTGTACATTTTTTTAATTAGAGGTTTTCTTTTATGTATGTTTAGTTGTGAATTGTAAATGAGTGTGTGTATGTTTATTTCAGACCATCCTTTAATTTTTGTATGTGTAATACCCCGCCTACTCACCGACTGAGACCGGTCAGTCTTTCTTTCGTTTTTTTATGTGTTAGATTACGTCGATGAACGTAGCAGACTTCCTACAAGAAATACTAGACAACAAACCACCTATATCCCCACCCTAACCCCTAACCTGCAATTTCAACATTTTAACATCAAGTGGAAACTGCATCAAAATCCAACAACTCTATCCACTTTGCCCTGAATCAACTCCAAGACTTTAGTATGGTTTAAAATAAACATGATTTTCACTCGGTCACTCACTCACTATTCACGTAGCCAGAGAAATCGAATCCTGTCTCGTCCGTGAAAAACGTTTTGTTAAGAATCCCTTCCAGGTGCAAAAGTTTGCACGCGCCGGGTGATGTGTCTCTTTCAGTTGATCCACTACCGAAATTTTGAATAGATGCATTTGCAACGACTTCCGCAGAATCTTGTGAGCAGTACTAACCGACACGTGGGTCTGTTGAGCTAGTCGTCGAACCGATTTCTCTGGACCTCGCAGCACCATGTCCTGCACTTTGAACACCTTTTTTTCGGATGTGGAGGCGGATGGCCTGCCTGATTTTGAAGCATTATAAACGCTTCCGGTCTCGTGAAACTTAGTTATGAGGTTCCGAACAGCATTTCGGTTAGACACTTTCACTACTGGGAACTTTGCTGCAAATGCAGTTTCAACGGTTCTGGTAAACTTGTCACCATTGCAGAACACATGCATCACAAGAAACACTCTCTGCTTAATCGTTAGCATAGTAACTGGATCACGAAATGTCACACACGTTGTCACAATGTGCCACACGATGTCGTTACTCCACTGGTCTGCAATATAACCGGACCTGCGGACTATTAAAATGTGTATTAGTACGTAGCACAATACCACACGGCACTGCATATTTACTTTATGAACACCCCTGTGTATTATAATTATGTTGCAAACTGAAATTTTAAGAATCACAAATACATTTGTTATGACAGTTTAAAAATTAAATTCAATCGAGGCATTTTTGGTAGCGATACGGGTACAACTATGAATCTGGGTATCGTTTAATATTGCTTTTTCCTGTGTTACCTCTTTATTATGGGAAATAACTTGGCCTCAATGATTTCAGTTTCTGTAGTCACTTTAATAAACGCACACTCTTACTTGCTGGTTTAAGGTTTATTTCCAAATTACTGGTTAAGAGTTTTTTACTTGAAAAGTGCTATAAATTTCCTAACAATTTACAAAATTAATAATTGTACAAAAATCTGCTAACTTACTTTTACTATTTGGGTGCAGCCTTTAGATTCAAATATAAATATAAATAACTTTTAGCATACACTTCTGTCCAAAATGACAAATCTTTTTCTCTTTTTTATTTTTTTATAAACAAATAGTAACCCGATGCTTTTTAGCTAAATTACAAACATAAATATTAACCGTGGCAACTGGCACTATAAATTCATTGAACTGTTCTAAGTGATTCAGCTAACATTGCCCTTTGGTATGACGGACACAGTACTAGTTCTTTCCCGACTTACCCTCATCTATCCTCCTTATATCCAAAACTGCTAGTTTTACAGCTGGTCTTTCATAAATTCCAGTTGCCGTCTGTACGGTCGCTCGCCTTACTTAGCCATCTTTACCAGTTACTACACTTACTACCTGACCCTTTTGCCAGCAGTTCCGTGGGTTGTTGTCATCAACGATAATCACAACATCATCCTTCTTGATTGGTGTCGCTGGTTCGAGCCACTTCGTTCTTCGGGTCAGTGTGGGTAGGTATTCGCGCAGCCAATGTTTCCAAAAGGCATCTGCGTATCTTTGGGATGTCATCCAATTTTTTAAGTATGACTGGCTGATCGGTAAACTCTCTAGTAGGTTTTACCCCCACCCCCAGATAAACCAAGCAAAAAATGGTTAGGAGTAAGTGCTTCTTCATTGCCATCTTCAACAGGAATGTATGTAAGTGGTCTAGAATTTATAATCATTTCTACTTCTATAAGCATACTATGTAAAAGTTCATCTGATGGGTTGCGGGTTGGCATAATTTGGTATAAGGTTCTTTTTATAGACCGTACCAACCTTACCCAGGTTCCACCCATATGCGGAGATGAATGTGGAATAAAACTGATGAATTCTTCAGCCAGCTTGATATTAATTTTTTCTTTCAAAGCTTCTTTTAGTTTGCGTTCAGCGTGGAAATTGGTGGCATTGTCGCTATATGTTTGTAACGGTTTGCCTCTGCAACCCATGACCAAGATGCAAGTATTCGTAGATAACGAATGAGCGACTTCGATGTGTACTGCACGCGTCGTAAGGCAAGTTATGGGTACGCCCCATCTCTTTTCCGTTCTTCTCCCAAGATAGACCAACATAGGTCCGAAATAGTCTAGCCCGATGTAGGAGAATGGACGAGTGTAGATTGCCAATCTAGTTGCCGGGAGTTCGTCCAATTCAGGAAGTTTGGAAACGACGGATTGTATTTTACATATTTGGCATTCTCGCCTTGTTGATTTTAATGCCGCTCAAGTCGAGATATCGAGTATAGCTGTCGAAGTTCCTTAACTAGAGTCTCGTGGTTACGGTGATGATATTTTTGATGATAATGATTTATAATTAACTTGGTGACACGATGTTCCTTGGGGAGTATAATGGGCCTGGTCATACTAAATTGAGCACCCAGTATTGCGTCGACTCTTCCGTGTACTCTAAGAACATCATTATCGTCCAAGTAGGGCGATTGCTTGTAAATAGGACTTGATTTTTCTATCGAGATTTTGAATTTGTCCTTTTCGTATTTGTTATTAATTAGTACTGCTACTTCGTCCTGGTAGTAATCACCCTGTGCTATACGGTATAAGTAGTTCTCGGCTTCTATATTTTCATCTCGTGAGATGCAGCTTGTGCAGCGATTTGTCTGCTTTATGCTAGACTTTAAGTTGTATACGAATCGGAATACGAAAGCGACAGTTCTCAATAACCTTTTCCAATTTGAGAAACGTTCTACATGGATAATTTTACGAACAAATTGTTTATGCACATGGTGTGGTCTCAATTCTTCTTGTGGCGTACTGGTAGGTTTATAGGAAAATTGTGGCCATAAAGCTACTGGTAGCTTTAAGAATGGGGACCTAAAAACCACCGACTGTCAGACGTCAAGTTTGCATTTCTTTGTGGTTTAGTGGCGTCGTCCGCCACGTTTTGTTTAGTATGAATCCACTTCGTCGGTACAATCCGTAGTTTCCAAAATTTCTCCAATTCTGAAGGCGACAAACTGTCGATATTTACGTTGATCGGAGTTTATCCAACTTAAAACGGTTCCCGAGTCGGACCAAAAGAAGCACTGGTTGATGCGTATCGTGAGTTCATTACATATACTTCTAGCAAGACGGGCTCCTAAGACCGCGGCTTAAAGTTCCATCCTTGGAATGGAACGTAAATTTAAAGGAGCTACTCTAGTTTTTGCGCTCATAAGTGAGCAACCAATTTCTAAGTCGTTAATGACTTGTAACTAGGCTACTGCTGCGAATGCATATTCACTGGCATCCACAAATACGTGCAATTCACTTACGTATTCATTTGTCCACTTCTGTTGAATATTTATTTTTTCACGGCAAGAAGCATATTTAACCATCGTAGCCATTGTTGGTATTGATCCTCTGTTATGACTTCATCCCAGCCTATGGAAGATTTCCAAATCTCTTGTAGTAGGATTTTACCATGCACTAAGATGTGAGCTATTAAACCCAGTGGATCAAAAATCTTCATAAGTATCCGCAAGACTGCTTGTTTTGTGGGGCGCCTCCTGTCAATTAGGACATCTTCATGTCCTACGTAAGATAGTCGAAAACTAATCGAATCAGTCAAGGTCGACCACGAGATACCCAGAACTTTATCAGGACTTGTTTCGTGTTCATTGTTTAGGCTTTTTTCTGTAGAAGGAACGTTATTTTCAAGAGCTGCGGCGATCTTTTCAGAATTTGAAATCCAATTTCTGATTTCAAACCCTGCTTGTGCATGAACAAATTTAATTTCCTACACTTCTGTCCAAAATGACAAATCTTTTTCGCTTTTTGACATTTTATAAACAAATAGTAACTTGATGCTTTTTAGCTAAATTACAAACATATACTAAACGTGGCAACTGAAACTAAATTCATTGAACAATTCTAACTGATTCAGCTAATATCCTGTATAATAATTATATTGTTTACCTTGTACTTTTTTCTGAAAATTAATTTTTGTATTCTTGCTTAAATTTATATTAACTAAATTTCGTTTTTTAAATAATTTGACATTTTAAATACATTCTCTTTTATTTTTTTAAATTACATATAATAAACTGGTCGTTTTGTTTACAATTTTTAACCATACTAATCTTGCAAAACAAAGTATACATTTATGAAGAGATGCAAGCATAAAATTCCTTGCTATTAATAAACTCGTATACAATTTCCTAACTAATTAAAGTGTAACATATATAATATGATTTGTTTTTACAGCTCTTGGCCTTGGCATTATTTTAACATTGCATTTTGTGGCATACTTTTAGTACCACAGATGGTATGCATTAATTTTGTTTGCTGAATTATTCATTTGATGACCCATGGAGATATCGATTTAAATCAACCTTTACACATTTCAAAGTACCTATGCTTATGCCATTAAAAATAACAAGAATGCACAATTGAAGGTTAAAGATTACGTAACACTAACAATAACAAGTATTGATTGTATGTAAACCAAACAATTATTTAAATTAAAAATTTCATAGGTACGAGCATGTTTAAATTGAGATGCCGATGTAATTCGTGTTAAATACATCGAGTGAGGAATGAGTAATAAAAATTGTACAAAATCCATTAAACTTTTAACAAGCTCATGCATAATCAATCAACCAAACAATGGAATGTTTATGTCTACGTGGGTTTTATTCTTGACAGTGTGATACATCAAGTGTAAATATTAACTGACGTCATGGTATGTAAATTAACATAACACCTCTAAATTTTACAATTTGAGATTTTGACAGAAATATACCATTTTGGCTTAAATAAGGATATTGAGCTTGTTCGTCGAAGGCATTTTGTTGCCCGCTAGTTTTTACTATAGTACTGGTAATAGCCCAATTTATCAAATATTTTATTTTATTAATATATTACTACTTTTCGGCCTATCTTCTCGACTGTAGTGACAGTTTGAAGGCGACTAAATAACTATATTTTGGTGATATTACATAGCCGACACGTTTTTAAGTTTTTTGTATAATTTATAGTGTTTAACCATAAAGAAAATAGTAGGTGTTTGTTTCATGCCATCCGGCATGTATCACGTTAGATTTAATTTGTGAATAAATTCCCGCGTATTTTTAAATGAATGCGTCGTCCCTGACAGCCGCGTCTGCGCAAAAGGATGCGGAGTGCGCGCGTGGTATTAAAAGACGCCATTAAGTTACGAGCCTCGACGAAGCAACATCTATCTGTGTAGTGTATCTTTTCAGGGATGTAGGTTTCTTCTACCTTTTGCCTGTGTACCTGTTGCCTAATTCCTGTCGTTCCCCTACGAGTACAGCTGTAAAAGGACGGATGGATGTAATTTGATTCAAATTGTAGTTTGTCGTAAAAGTGAACCAAACCTGCAAAACCATTGTGGGACCCTGAGACGAATTTCCAGATGCCGCCATGTAAGTAATTTGCTTTGATATAAATTGCACTTGCAAATTGACTTAAAAAACGGTTGCATCACTTTTAAAGCCGGTATAAGTTCAATATGGCGGGTAAAATTTGTCACGTAATTATGCATTAAATTATGACAATGACATGTAGTTATCGCGAGTATAACAATTGCGTAGTATAACAATTGCCCGAAAGTGTAACTATGCCCAACGTGGGGCGCCATCGTTACACTTACGGGCAATTGTTATACTGCGGAATTGTTATACTCGCGATAACTACACGTCATTGTCATAATTTAATGCATAATTACGCGGCAAATTTTATTCGCCATATTGAACTTATACCGGCCACGCTTTAAAAGTGATGCAACCGCTTAAGTCAATTTGCAAGCACAACTTAAATCAAAACAAATTACTTACATGGCGACATCTTGAAATTCGTCTCAGGGTCCCACGATGGTTTTGAAGGTTAGGTTCACTTTTACGCTACATTGAATCAAATTACATCCGTCCTTGCTTTTACAGCTGTACTCGTAGGGGAACGACATGAATTAGGTAACAGGTACACACAGGCAAATGGTAGAAGGAACCTACATCCCTAAAAAGAAAAGACACACGACACAGATAGATGTTGCTTCGTCGAGGGCTAGTAACTTAATGGCGTCTTTTAATACCATGCGCACACTCATCCTTTTGCGCAGATGCGGTTGTCAGGGACGACGGAAGTTGGCGCATTCATTTAAAAATACGCGGGAATTTATTTACAAATTAAATCTAACGTGATACATGCCGGTTGGCATGTAACAATAGTTGTTACACTTTCGGGCAATTGTTATACTGCGCAATTGTTATACTCGCGGTAACTACACGTCATTGACATAATTTAATGCATAATTACGCGGCAAATTTTACCTGCCATATTGAACTTATACCGGCCACGCTTTAAAAGTGATGCAACCGCTTTTTAAGTCAATTTGCAAGCACAATTTAAATCAAAACAAATTACTTACATGGCGGCATCTGGAAATTCGTCTCAGGGTCCCACGATGGTTTTGAATGTTAGGTTCACTTTTACGCCACGTTGAATCAAATTACATCCGTCCTTGCTTTTACAGCTGTACTCGTAGGGGAACGACAAGAATTAGGTAACAGGTACACACAGGCAAATGGTAGAAAGAACCTACATCCCTAAAAAGAAAAGACAGACGACACAGATAGATGTTGCTTCGTCGAGGGCTAGTAACTTAATGGCGTCTTTTAATACCATGCGCGCACTCGTCGTTTTGCGCAGACGCGGTTGTCAAGGACGACGGAAGTTGGCGCATTCATTTAAAAATACGCCGAAATTTATTTACAAATTAAATCTAACGTGATACATGCCGGTTGGCATGTAACAATAATTGTTACACTTTCGGGCAATTGTTATACTGCGCAAGTGTTATACTCGCGATAACTACACGTCATTGTCATAATTTGATGCATAATTACGCGGCAAATTTTATTCGCCATATTGAACTTATACCGGCCACGCTTTAAAAGTGATGCAACCGCTTAAGTCAATTTGCAAGCACAACTTAAATCAAAACAAATTACTTACATGGCGGCATCTGGAAATTCGTCTCAGGGTCCCACGATGGTTTTGCAGGTTAGGTTCACTTTTACGCTGTTGAATCAAATTACATCCGTCCTTCTTTTTACAGCTGTACTCGTAGGGGAATGACAAGAATTAGGTAACAGGTACACACAGGCAAATGGTAGAAGGAACCTACATCCCTAAAAAGAAAAGACACACGACACAGATAGGTGTTGCTTCGTCGAGGGCTCGTAAGTTAATGGCGTCTTTTGATACCATGCGCGCTCTCTTCATCTTTTTGCGCAGACGCGGTTGTCAAGGACGACGGAAGCTGACGCATTCATTTAAAAATACGCGGGAATTTATTTACAAATTAAATCTAACGTGATACATGCCGGTTGGCATGTAACAATATTTGTTACACTTTCGGGCAATTGTTATACTACGCAATTGTTATACTCGCGATAACTACACGTCATTGTCATAATTTAATGCATAATTACGCGGCAAATTTTACCCGCCATATTGAACTTATACCGGCCACGCTTTAAAAGTGATGCAGCCGCTTTCTAAGTCAATTTGCAAGCACAATTTAAATCAAAACACATTACTTACATGGCGGCATCTGGAAATTCGTCTCAGGGTCCCACGATGGTTTTGAGGTTAGGTTCACTTTTACGCCAGTTGAATCAAATTACATACGTCCTTTTTTTACAGCTGTACTCGTAGGGGAACTACAAGAATTAGGTAACAGGTACACACAGGCAAATGGTAGAAGGAAACTACATCCCTAAAAAGAAAAGACAACGACACAGATAGATGTTGCTTCGTCGAGGGCTAGTAACTATAATGGCAGTCTTTTGAATACCATAGCGCGTCACTCGTACGTTTTGCGCAGACTGCGGCTTGTCAGAGACGACGGAAGTTGGACGCATTCATTTAAAAATACGCCGAAATTTATTTACAAATTAAATCTAACGTGATACATGCCGGTTGGCATGTAACAATAATTGTTACACTTTCGGGCAATTGTTATACTGCGCAAGTGTTATACTCGCGATAACTACACGTCATTGTCATAATTTGATGCATAATTACGCGGCAAATTTTATTCGCCATATTGAACTTATACCGGCCACGCTTTAAAAGTGATGCAGCCGCTTTCTAAGTCAATTTGCAAGCACAATTTAAATCAAAACACATTACTTACATGGCGGCATCTGGAAATTCGTCTCAGGGTCCCACGATGGTTTTGCAGGTTGGGTTCTCTTTTACGCCATGTTGAATCAAATTACATACGTCCTTTTTTTACAGCTGTACTCGTAGGGGAACTACAGGAATTAGGCAACAGGTACACACAGGCAAAAGGTAGAAGGAAACTACATCCCTAAAAAGGAAAGACTCGATACAGATAGATGTTGCTTCGTCGAGGGCTCGTAACTTAATGGCATCTTTGAATACCATGCGCGTACTCCGCATCTTTTGCGCAGACTCGGCTGTAAGGAACGACGGAAGTTGACGCATTTATTTAAAAATACGCCGAAATTTATTTACAAATTAAATCTAATGTGACACCTGCTTGTTCCGCTGTAACCCCAGTTCGATAAAATGCACACCTCAGTTCATAATATCCGACCAAGTAAGCTTCTACACTTAACCTATCCCACTTGCCATTAAACTATGTTTGTACATTAATATAAATTTCTTCACCGAATTTAGGAATTAATTGCTCATCCCCAGGAGCACCCCATTTAAGTTTCTTACCGTAGCACTTTTAGCTTTATAAATTTTTTAGTCATGCAAACACTTTTAGCAAAATTTTTAGAACAAATTTAAACGATTTGAAATGGCCACCTGCAAAGTTATACCCCTTTAAACCTGATCTTTAATTTTGCATTTGCTCTATAGCAAACCTACAAAAGTTTTCTTCGTAACCAATGCTTTTCAGATAAACCTTCTTTTGTATTCAATTAAATTTTCTCAGCTACCCATCTCATGAATTTTTGATTCATCACCGAGACTACCCTATTTTAAGATTTCTTACCTGCATTTGACCGTTCTTAAACATTTCTATCATCGTACATTAAATTATCTAGAATTTGTAGAATCCGAATTAAACAGTTAATCGGACACGCCCTGCAAATTACAATACCCTCTGCAATAACTTCCCACATTTCCACCCACGAATAAACTTACCTTGTTTGGTTCAATTAAATTAAATTTTTTAGCACCCAAATCTTTTAAATTTTCACATGACATCCCAGGTACCCCTTTTAAATTTTTCAGCGCATTTTTACGTTCTAAAATTTCTTTCAGCTCATTGCGAATTTATGTAAATCCAATCTGTAAATAGATTTAAAATCGAACACCCTTCCATTTACACACACCCTTAAATTAAAATTTCCTGCAGTTAAAAAAGAAAATCAAAAACCATTCTTAAAACTTTTTATTACAAACAATTTTCTAAACATTAAATTTTTAAACCACATTTCTAAATCATATTCACATTTTTATTTTAACCAGAACTTGTCAACGGTTACTTAATTTTATTTCTAAATGAGCCCTTTTCCAAAGACAACCGGCCCGCATGTTTCAAATTCCCTGATTTTGTTCATGGTTTCCTTAACCTCTACATATTTTCCAGATTACAGAAGCGTTATAACCACATTTTTGTTTAAATTTCACACGTAGCTCTCCCCATTTTGTGTAAACCCGAGATTGCATGACTTTTACGCTTATTTGTCTTTTTCATTTATTAATCGAATAAATCGCTCTTTCTGCTTCCAAAGAAACTCGCACTCCATCGTCGACACTGGCGTTCTTTATGCGATAGCTAGCCATACGTTGTTAAACGCAGTGACAACCATTTCACACCATCGTCGCTAGTAGCGTAACTAGCATTTTATCTGTTCTAAATGTGCGGCATACGTAGTTTTCCATTTCGAAATCGCATATTTCCATAATCGGTGTTTCGTACAAGTCCTTTAACACTGGCGGGCTGACTTTAAGGCTTAAGACATACCGTCGTTTTCCTTTGTGCTGTAAGTTGCCATTCTGTAAAAGCGAAACCGCAAGTCCCACAGTTTAAGACTTCTCGGCGATTTAAGCAACCGACGATGTTGCACCACAATTTGTCTGTCCGTTTAGACATTTTCAGGTAATAGGAACACCCAATTTAACGTTTCAGATACCATTTTAGACAAAACAAAATCCGCACTTAAGACTTGCTTGAACGAACAACTATAACTAAAGTTTACCTGTACCTCTTTATGACCCTATAGAAGCAAACGAAGGTTCGAAGAACCGAACGAATTGAGGATTCAGCAGGAACAAATGACGTTAATCCTGCTCTCGTCCAAACTTTGCGCCAGCATGCCCTGGTCGCTTCCAGGTGCGAAGCCTTATAAACAGAACGTTCCATTTATAGGATCCGCAATTAAAAATCCAAAGGTGTAACACGCACACAAATGGTGCAAGTCGTGCTTAGAAGATGCAGTGCTACTATAACCAAAAACACTTTAAACCTTTCTAAGATACCAACTTGTTACAGAATACTTACTAATAAACAATTTAATTTTAAATAACTTCTACGTCATACTTTAGGAATGAGGCTTGAATATTTTCCAAATGAATCACCAAGCGAAAGTATATGTAGCGTATTAAATTACCCATTAATTTCCCATTTTACGACCATGGTTAATTATAGATTAAAATTTAATTTGTGCACGTTCGAGCTTCTCGTAAACTAACATATTTTATAGCAACAATGCGCTGTATAATAATGCATACCCCTTCGCTATCTATTCTTGTAATTGCAGAAAAAGTACTCCTTTTTTGTAGACAGCAAAGCACATTTATCTTTCTATACACCGCGCTTTTTCGCTGAAATTAAATTGCTCGAGGCTTTTAACTTTGCTGCGGTAATCCACGAATTTTCAGAACCGAATACTCGAATGCCAAATGAAATTAGAGCTCATTCTGCAATTCCAATTCCCCGTAAAGGTATGAAAACCAGTCACTCCTAACTTCACCTGCTCTGTTCTAAATTTACAAACTTTTCAAACGACAATGGGCAGCAATTTAAACCTCCGAGGACTTTAAGGTGACAATTCACATCCAGCTACGTAAACTACATATTTTCAGCAAGTTAATACAGCAACCCTTCTCTCCTCTGCATTTTGTATTCTTAAACAGTCGCCCTTTTTACATGGACCGCAAGCCATTCCTTTCTTAAAGTGAGCAATCGCATTTGATGTAATAAATTTTGTTATGGGCCTTTACACTTTCTTATTTAAACATCTAATCATTGATTAACCACTTTCGTTATTCAACGGTACCACCATCATCCCCGTCCGTTCTTTTATCCAACGATCCATGGGCTTCACTTAACACCTGACGTATTTCACTATTGTTAAACAAAACTACCGGTATCGCCATTGTGCGTAAGCAGATGTTTGTGGATGTGTACGAGAATATGTACATATACATTAACCAGTCTAAGCTATTTTATTTAGTCCACGAAAACTACTATTTTCTAAACCATAATTAATAATCGTCTTTATAGGTTCCACATTTCTACCTTACCCAATGACTGGTGCTACGTACATGGAAACTTTAATTTCTTATTGGAGAATTCTTATTCTCCCGCACTGCTGCGTAGTTGCATGCCACCCCTTTTGAGGTATATGCTCGTTATAGGTTGTAAGACCCTCGGTTTTATAACTACAATTCGTGAGACCCCTTTAATCTTTTTAATCGTATCTTTCTCGCCTACAATACAGTAGGACTTAACATTCTACCAACAAATTCTAATACTGGATCCCCATTAAATACGTCTTTAATTTTCCTACAACTTTTTGTTGACAAGTGTTATATTTATTTATTATACCGGGGTAGTCACTCTTTTAAGATAAATATATTTTGCTAGGTATCAACTAATATTAAATTTTCTAGGGACCCCAAACTGTAAATAGATTTTAAATAGGACCACCCAACAATATGCGTTTACAGACTAATTTTGCCCATCTTTATTAAACCATTTTAAAGACCTTTTTCGCTCCAAGACATATGCCTTGCCAACCATCTCCCAAACAAAATTCCCCAGTCCCGCGAATACCACGGGGATAACACGTATACTCTTAGCCAGGATAGAAGCCGACCCAACCTATTAATTTTGCGTGATCTAACCTAGGTCCACACTTGTTTGTAATGGAAAACTCATTAAAAGCAATTAGTTTAAAGGGATTAAATGAAAAACATTATATTACAGCCCCACGTGTTGTTGTACTATTAGGAATGATGTACCTTTTGTCATCTTCCTCGATAAACTAATTTTATTAATAAGCTGCGTATACAAATCGTATTCTTTTACTCCGGATACATACGCAGACAAGTACTCGATACCATCCAAATAAAAATTGGATGCTTGGTGACTGTTAACATCTGCTCCCTCGTGTACGCCCAGACACATCCCAGCCCATGAGCGCCCCTGCGCTGCACACCCTGCCCATGCGCGCCCCTGCGCGTACGCACCCTGCCCATGCGCGCTGCTCATGCGCACCTCTCTGTGCGACTGCTATTTCGTGGTAACGTCACAGCCTTTTATAAATAAAGAACAATGTTATATACTATTATAAAATGTTTATTCTGACATTATACATAACAAATTTAAAAACAATAATGCCAAGCATGGATCCATTTAAACTTAATTTTAATACAAAGTTATACACAGAAGACAGTCCTTTCTTTATGATTTGTTTGCGGTGGTTTTAATTTTATCTAATTTTATTCGCAGCTTAAAATTTAAATCGACACCCAAGTCTTCTATCTCCTTTTCTAGCCAATAGTTTGATACATAAAGACCGTCTAGGTTTTCAAATTGTAAAATGTACCGAAGTTTGCCTCTATATTTAAAGTCTTTGATTCCGCCGACAACCAGATCCATTCCTTCGTGTAATTCTTGCAGCTTGTGACAATCTTTTAATCGCAGCTTTCACTATATCCTGCATACGTATCTTAGTTGCTTGACGACTTCTATAGGTATTTGATATCCTTTTCTGCAACACCACTGTTGGCGTAGTTTCCAAGTTGGAATATATAATTATTATAACTTGTAAGACCATAGGTTTTAAATGATCCGAAAGGTTCTTTACTGGCAAATATACAATGTTTAGCGGAACCCCTTTCGTGTGGTGTACGCCAAGATTACGAAACCCGCATTCCTTAGTTCTCTTTGTTATCTGCCATTTTGATAAATACGTTTTAGAATAACCTTTTAAAAAGTATACGGATTTAGTACCATCCTTTTCGCAAGAACGCCTACATAACTAAAGAGTCTTTCTTACTAACCGCAAATGCAACAGCTTGTAGAACCCGGATGTATTAAGTCACTCCATCGACACATAAAATAATCTTTTAATTCTTCCTCATTTTCTCTAATAAGATGTTCTTTGTCTAACACATCTTTGTATTGTTCTATTGTCGCAGTGTTTTCCATGTACTCCAATTTTCGTCTTTTTGCATCCATTTCCTCTAATTCCAGTTGTCTTTTCCTTCCACTTACAGCGTATGGTATGCATAATGGAGCAATTTCCTTTAGCGTAAACGGAATAAAGTTTACTACCAATATTTACGCGTTGTCGTACAACCTCTGGAACGAAATGTTATGTTATCAATCCCAATTCCGAAATGACTATTTCTTTTGGAATTGTAGAATATAGTGTTGCAGATTGTGTAAAATATGTACTACCTGCTTTAATGTAGCACTTGTGTAAGAGTTTTATTTTATTGAGCTGTCTTCCTCCTCTACTATCTCCAAATAATTTACAGGTAAATAGTTAAAACTAAGCCAAGCACATACTTTATCAATTTTCCCTTTCTTTTGGGTTTTCGGACAACTAAATTTGCAAGCCCGTCAATTTCTTTGTATTACCATTCCCCAATACACGTACTGTAGCAGGTTATTAAACACTAAACAGCAGCTATTTTGTAGCTTGTCCGATGACATACACATTTGAGTACATGGAAAACACTTGCGACAATTACGGAATATAAAATAGTTCTTCCAATAACATCTTAAGAGAAATTAGGAAGAATTAAAAGATTCGCACTGATTCGATGGATGACTTAAATATCGGTTCTACAAGCTGTATTGCATTTGCGTTTAAGAAAGACGCAATAGTTATGTAAACGTACATTGCTGAAAAGGATGGTGCTAAATCTGTATACTTTTAAAAGGTTATTATTAAAACCGGACTTGTCAAAATGGCACACAACAAATTTGAATAAGGAATTTTGGTTTCGTAATCGTTAGCCGTTAACAATCAATCCTACAGTTTAACATTGTATATTCCCAAGTAAGAACCTTTCGGATCATTTAAAACAGGGTCTTCAACCTATAACAACCATATATTCACCAAAAGTGGTCCACATTGCAACTACGCAACAGTCTGTGGGTACAATCCATTGTCCAATACCGACAAGAAGAAGTCGATCGTCTAATAATATCGTATGCGATAAAGTTGCAACTGCGATTAAAACATTGTCACCACTTAAGAGACACGAAGGAATGGATCTTGGTTGTTATGCATTCAAAGACTTTAAATTTAAGGCAAACTTTGTTACTTTACAATTTGTAACTAGACGGTTCCTTAGAAAACAAAGTTAGCTTTAAAAGAGGATAACAATGGGTGTCGATTTAAATTTTAAGCTGCGAATAAAATTAGATAAAATTAAAACCACGCAAACAAACATAAAGAAAGGACTGTCTTCTGTGTATAACTTTGTTGAAAATTAAGTTTAAACATCCATGCTTGGCATTAGTAAAATTTCTAAATTTGGTGTGTATAGTCCACCAGTCAGCATCTTGTTCGCCTTCGACATAACAAATATTACCAATATCTGTTACCAGATTATTGTTGCACATATTTTCTGCACAAAGCCATAATCCAAATCGCTCATTTGTCGGTTTCACTTTATTCCCAAGAAGTTGAGAAACGTTAATCACCTTGGAGACGCTCATGTTTACCGTTCTAGCTACTATCGAATACTAAATTAAATACGAAAAATTGTTCTCTTATGTATTCTACAGAGTGGGGCGTATATTGCCGAAGATAGTCGAATATGTTGTTATCCGACCTAAGCCGACAGGGATGCGCATCGACATATATCCGGATATATGTAGGATGTTAAGTTAGGGTGAAATTGCCCCATGACACATGACCACATGACCCATGACCATGACCAATGACATGACCAATGACCAAATATAGGTTGCTGTTTTAATGAGTTTTCTCATTAAAAACCCATTAAACTAATTGCTTTTAATGAGTTTTCCATTAAAAACAAGTGTGGACCTAGGTTAGATAAAGGAAAAATTAATAGGTTGGGTCGGCGCCGCGGCGCGGCTAACTCATCACGCTGTGTGGAAAAACTCGTGCGTGTGATGGGCATGTATGTCGTGTGTCATGGTCATGTGTGTCATGAGTGGTATGTGTGTCGATGGTGCTTCGATCTTCGTGATGGCGATTTTTCGTGTGATTGCGCGAGCGAGATACGTGGGAGTTGAATATGGCGTGGGCGGTGTGTGTGTGCGAGGCGGACTGTGTGGTTGCGACCTGTCGGGCTGGAGATGTTTCGTTATGTGGCAGGGTCGTTGTCGTGTTATGTCGGCCGGGCGAAGTCGAGATGTCAAAATCGTTCGTGAAAAGTGTGGTGAGGACTGGCGGAATCGGTTGTGGCGTGTGTGATGGGTTGCTGCTTGAAAAGGCGTTGGGTTGAGAATGTGTTGTTTATCTGGGGAATGGTTCTGGTTGGCAACGGCTGCTGTTTCGTTGTGGTTTTGGTGCAGGGATGGGCTGAGTTGCAGAGTGGCATGGAGGGGCGCGATAGGCTGGGATGTCGGGCGTACACGAGGGAGGCAGATGTTAACAGTCACCAAGCATCCAATTCTTTATTTGGATGGTATCGAGTACTTGTCTGCGTATGTATCCGGAGTAAAAGAATACGATTTGTATACGCAGCTTATTAATAAAATTAGTTTATCGAGGGAAGATGACAAAAGGTACATCATTCCTAATAGTACAACAATCTACGCATGGGGTGTAAAGATATAAGATAGTTGTTTATATTTGTATGGATTTTGTAAATCCATTGTATATATTAGTTTTAAGATTCCATAATTTTAAGTTCTTTTCCCACCTTCCAAATCCTTCCGGCTTCTATCCTGGTTGACAGAGTATACGTGTTATCTCCACGTGGTATTCGCGGGACATGGCGGTTTTAAATTTCTCGGGAGATGGTTGGCTAAGGCGTATGTCTTGGGTAGCGAAAAAGGTTTTAAAAATGGAGTTAAATAAAATGGGCAAAATTAGTCTTTAAAACGCATAACTTTGTATGGGTGGTCCTATTTAAAATCTATTTACAGATTTGGGGTCCCTAGAAAAATTTAATATTAGTTGATACATAGCAAAATATATTTATCTTAAAAGAGTGACTACCCCGCGTATAATAAATATAATATAACACTTGTCAACAAAAAAAGTTGTAGGGAAAATTAAAGACGTATTTAATGGGGATCCAGTATTAGAATTTGTTGGTAGTAATGTTAAGTCCTACTGTATTGTAGGCGAGAAAGATACGATTAAAAAGATTAAAGGGTTTCACGAATTGTAGTTATAAAACCGAGGGTCTTACAACCTATAACGAGCATATACCTCCAAAAGGGGTAGGCATGCAACTACGCAGCAGTGCGCGAGAGAATAAGAATTCTCTGCAATAAGAAATTAAAGTTTCCATGTACGTAGCACCAGTCATTGGGTAACGGTAGAAATGTGGAACCTATAAAGACGATTATTAATTTGGTTTAGAAAAATAGTAGTTTTCGTGGACTAAATAAAATAGCTTAGACTGGTTAATGTATATGGTTACATATTCTCGTACATATCCACTTTAAAAATTTTTTAAATTTCTACCAAAGCCAATCAAAGCCATTGGGCACACCAGGTGAGAAGTTATCCGGGACGCCAGTAGTCTGCTACTATCGAATACTAAATTAAATACGAAAAATTGTTCTCTTATGTATTCTACAGAGTGGGGCGTATATTGCCGAAGATAGTCGAATATGTTGTTATCCGACCTAAGCCGACAGGGATGCGCATCGACATATATCCGGATATATGTAGGATGTTAAGTTAGGGTGAAATTGCCCCATGACCACATGACCACATGACCACATGACCATATGACACATGACCACATGACCAAAATTGATAGGTTAGCTGTTTTAATGGTTTTCTCATTAAAACCCATTAACACTAATTGCTTTTAATGAGTTTTCCATTAAAAACAAGTGTGGACCTAGGTTAGATAAAGGAAAAATTAATAGGTTGGGTCGGCGCCGCGGCGCGGCTAACCAATTGACGCTATCAATCGCTGTCTTGGAAAAACTCGTGCTGTGTATGTCTGTAATGTGCTTGTGATATGGTCGTCGTGCATGTAGTGTGGTCATGTCTAAATGTGTACCGTAAAATAATTAACCTTGACAAAAGTCGGAATATAAGATGTTCGATGGGGTGGCATGTTGACTGTGTAGAGTCCTCTGTTGTCATGGCGAATCGATTAAAGATTAAATGGGTTACGAATTGAGTTGAAACAGGTCTCAACCTGTAAGGCGTTAATAAAAGGGTAGGTGATACGATGAGTGCGGCGGAATGATTGCAATGATATTTCTGAGGCTGCAGATTGGTGAGCTAGGACCATGTGGACCTAAAGGTTCTTCTGGCTGAGATATATCTAGTTTGTAGTGAAGCTACTGGTTGTATTGTTCATATCTCGTATATCAAAACTCTGGTTCGCAGATGACCGGGAAAGGTATTTGTAAAATGTAAATAGTCAGGTGTTTACGTAGAACCATGGACGTTGTTAAAGAAGGATCGGGTGATGAGGTGGTCTCGTTGAATAACGAAGTGGTTAATAATGTTAGATGGTTTAAATAGCGAAGTGTAAAGGCACATAAACAAAATTTAATTACGAAAAAGTGCGGTGCTATTTAAAGAAAGTATGGAAGGTGTTTGCATGCTGCGTAAAAAGGGCCTGACTTTGGTGCAAAACGCAAGAATGCAGTAGCGTTGAGGTATGCATGTATTAAAGTGTGCAAATTGTTAGTTTACGCGTGTCGGATGTGTAATTGACCATAAAGTCCCGAGGTTTAAAAATTTCGGCCCATGTCGTTTGAAAATGTTTGTAAATTATCAGAAAGGCGTGAAGTTTAAGGCATGTCATCTCGATTTTTTCCTTTCGAGGGAATTGGAAGTTGCTGCATGAGGCTTAATTACATTTGGACGATTGAGATCTACCGGTAGAATCATACTGCGTAACCGGCTATGGAAATGTAAAAGCCTCAAGCAAATTTAATTATCATGTTAAAGGGCATGTGTATAGAAGTAGAAAAATTCTTCACAGGTCCTACGTAAAAAGGAGTGATTTTCAGCAATTCAAGATTCGTGGGGTTCAAGGGATATATTATACGCGATTGTTGCAAAATAGTGTTTACGGACAACGTGAAATAAATTTAGTTTATTAACCAGGCTAAATGAAATATGGGAATTTGAATGAGGAAACTGTTGGTGATTCTTGAATTCAAGGTGCGAAATACGGAAGTTTTAAAATTAAATTGGATTATAAATCGAGAAAAAGTTTGGTATTCTTGGAAAGTTTAAAGCTTGTTTAGCTGCTCTCTCGAGACTCTTTGAAATGTGTGTTCTGCGACACCTTTGGTTTTTATATGCACGCACGTATACTGGAAGTGTTTGATATTTTACTAACGGATTCGACATGAAGCGAAACCGGGCATCTTGGGCTAAATGTATTGGACGGCTGGAGATTATACGATTTAGTCCGCTGTATCCAACTGTCGGTATTGACAAACGTGGTTTGATTCTTGGGACATAAAGAGAAGGATAACTCTTTAGTTTAAGTAAGTCGTTACAAGCAAGCTATACGGTTTTGTTTTGTCAAATGGTAGAAAGCGTTTTGCAATCTTGCGGTGCTTCTATCCGGAATCAGCTTAATAGGCCAAACTCGTGGTGAAACGCTCACGTTGTCAACATGCCTGAAAAGGATGAAACGTGGGCGTTGCGAGTCAAGCTTAATGAGTAAATGGTAAACACTGCGCAAGAAAAGGACTGTCTTGTACTGTCGTTAGTGGTTTAAGATGTCGACACGTTTGTTAAAGTATGGATTCGAATGAAAACTTATAATGATAACGTGTCTTTGATAAAGGACTGTGTACCGTACAGACGTGAAAGGTAGACGCGTAACACGTATGGCTGCACGTGAGAGCGTGCGCTGCGCGGGGTGCGGTGCTGGAGCGGAAGGCGATTGGCTGTAAATAAAAAAACGACATCGGTGAGATGATCGTAACTCTGGCGTTTAGTCAAAATGGGTAACGATCATGCAAAAGTGGTTTATCGAGGAAAATGCATCATTCTAATCTGACAATATAGAACGTGAATGTGTTATAATTGATGGTTGTTATTTAAGTGTTTAAAGTGTTTTATTTTACGTCTTAGGTTCTTGTTTGCAAATTTGGTTGGTTAATTTGCTGAGGGGAAGTGGTGGTTTCCGGCCGAACCAGCTTTTTGATGGGTGGACGTAGGGCTGTGGCAAAGTGGAAGGTGAACTGCCAAAATTGTTGGATATGAGGATCGTTTGAAAGGTGCTGGTTTGTGCGGCTACTTTCTGATTAGGGAGCAGAGGGGTATGTGCAATGTTACTAAGCTTTGCATAAATTAGAAGTAACGCAAATTAAGTGTTTATATAACTGGTGTAATGATGGATTCGAAATTGTGGTTTCTTTGAATATTAGCAAATGAAAATTTAAATTATTGGTATTATTCTGTGATTTGGTATGATAAAGGCGTTGTTGGTACGCACTATCTTGCATAGTGCTTCGCATTTGCTGAGCCGTGCTCCATTTGGTTTTATGCCGTGAACGGAAACTGGAATGAGTTGGATGGTTTTCTACGTCGACAGCAAGCGAACCGTGCGAAATGTGTGAAATGCTTGAAATGAGGATATGACGTATTTAGTTGCTGAATCGACTGTTCGGATCGGTTCAGCTGTTTGATCGGTGAACTCTTTGGTGTGCGTTCTTGGTAAATAGATTCCTAAATGTCAAGTTCTAAACGTTGTTTATAAATGACGAACGTTATAAGGAATGCTGCTGCTTCCAACCGGACTAAACGTGACTGAACAATGTCGTGTCGATCGTCAAACGGTTGCTTACACCCCATGTTCTAAATGTGGACTGTTCTGCTTGGATGAAGGATTCTCAATCAAGAAGAAGTCGATCAAGTAACCACCGGTAGCTGTGAAACGACAGAATGGTGATTCGTCGTGGAAAACAGTATGCGATCTTAAAGAACAAAAATATGGGCAAACTCGACGATGGTGTGTGACTGGTACGTATGCAGCATATGAAAAGAGATGAGACGGTGTGCGAGTCAAGCTGCTGAAAAGAAAGGTAAATCACTAAAGAAAAAATAAAGGACTGTAAGTCTCTGAATTGGATGGTTTAAATGGACGTAACTGCGATGTGAATTTTAATAATGTATGTGAATAACTTTATAATGATAACGTGTTCTTTGAAAGGCTGTGAAACGGATTAAACATGGGCGTGGTCTGCAGGGTGCGTCGAAAAAATAGTGCGCGTGCAGTCTGCGTGATAGTGCGAAATGAAAGTGGTTGAAAATGCAACGTTGTATGGTGATCAAGTTTTGCTGCGTATGTCTGTTTTGAGTAAACCGGATATCTGCAAGGAAAGTGGTTTATCGAGGTGAAAATGCATTCATTCGGTCAATCTAAAATAGTAAAATGATGTGTTATAAAGTTTTGAGTAAAATCGATCTGAATTTAAATGCGTATCTTGGGTTCTTGTCCACTTCAAATCTGTGCTATGTTGATAGTGTCGTCCGTAGTCTCGTGTGCGGTTGAAATTGTGGGAAATGTGCGGGTACGAGTTTAAATGGATTAAATGGATAAATGATTCAATTTAAAATCTGTCGCATGATAAAATCGTGTTAGACGAATCCTGGTAATTTGAAAATATGTATCTAAAGTGCACGTAAAATAATGGTGCTGTAAGTGAAAATTAAGACGTGTTGTGGGGTCGAAATGCATGTGTTAAAGATCTACTGTGTGTATGCGAGCATAAGAAAAGGGTTTCAGGTGTGGTAAACCGAGGGTCGTGACGATCGACATTAAGGGGCATGAATTGGCAGTGATCGTGAAAGTGGTTCCAGTGACAGTGCACCGGTCGTGAACGTGAAACTGGTGATGTGGTTTGAAAATGTTTCGTGGACTAAAAACTATTGTTAGGTCATGTGCTATCGGCAATCGCAAATCTGACGATCGGCGGTTTGTTTAACAGGATAAGCGTCGGTGTGCGTGAGCGAGCGTTGGTCAACGGATGATTCGTAAATCGTGGTTTATCGTGTGATGATTTAAATAGCATGAAAATATCTGTAGACATGCGCGAATGTCAAGATGGTGTGATCTGCATGCTAACAACGGCAATAGTACAGATCGGTTGCTGAAAATCGGTTGCTGGCTGGTAGAAATCTAAGATCCTCGGGGTTTAAAGTCTCGTCGTGGATGTTTGTATCGAATCGAGGGAAGAATTGGTGATGACGATTTTGCTCGGGTGAGATGACGAACATGTCTATCTGTTGGAGATATGATACCGGTTCAAAACGATGCGATGCGTGCTTATCTGCAATGGGTGCGAAAAAGTGCTGTGAGAAAGATGTTTCTGCATACTGACGATGCGCGGCGTGCGTAGGACGCAATGCTGTGGTTGTGAATGTAATCAATTAAATGGTTGATGGTGTGGTGTCGCGGCTAAGTGAGTGATAGCAATTGAGGAGTAGGTTAGATTTGAGTTCTGTAAAAGTAGACTTATCAGTTTGATTGGTACATGCGTCGACACATTTGGTGACCAGATGCGTCTTGGAGATTTCTATGCGCATGGCATGCTGCGGTGGCAAATGGACGTGCTGGGTTGACTATTGTTCGCTGTCTACTTCGGATGCTGAGTGTAAATCTCAATGGTCATTATCTATGAAATATCAACTTGTGTCTAAGAAAAATCAGCGGTACTGGGCGTCAGTGTCGAGATCCGCGACAAACTGTGCTCTGTCAAACGCATATCCATGAATGCCACTTAAAAATACATGCTACCACGGTTGTCTGGAATTGTGCATTAACTGCTGTTGCTATTACGCGGTCGATTACTTTGAAAACTTCTTAATTAAATGTGGTAAGTCACTGCTTTGCTTAAAAGATACCTGAAAAATATTCTAATTGTCTTTAAAAGCTTCTTAAATGTCAAAGCCAACGGTGGTGCTGTTGGAAAATCATTTAACATCTATTCAATTAGTTCAACTAACAAAATACCCCAAGAGTAAATAATTTATTGTTGTTATATCTGAAAAATAAAATGCTGTTTGAGCGTGAAGCGGTAGTACAAACGAATTTTAATGAATAATTTTAGCGGAAGTTCCAAATACATAAATAAAACAAATGCAAGACAAAAGTACTTACCAACTCAGCATCGACTGCAGAAGATCTACAGGAAACCACTTTTCTACTAGATTCAAAAAGGGCACCCTTAATCAATATAGCTATTGATGGCGGCGGACGAGTTCGACAGCTGGCTGCTGATATTGGCACAGCGACACACGTTCTACTTATGTATTGGAAACAACACCTTTCAATACAAAGTACGAAGAGCAACTAAACTTGTAACTAAACTTTCAACATATGCGAGTTATCAACTTGCGATAAATAAACTATATACAAATGTTAGCGTTTCTACTTTTAATAAAATTACCTTAATGGCGCCAACATACCGCCCACCCAAAACAATGTTTTGATAAAAAATACAAAAGCAAAAAATACAAATTAACTTAACTATAATATAATGACTCCAAACAAATATGTAAACTAACTTCGAGTAAAAGAATAAAAAATTATTATTCAGAATCTAACAGCGGTAGGGTTGCCATTTTACATAGAGGTCTGACATAAACTCCTGTGCTAGTTTTAATTTTGGCAACTCTAACTCTGCCATCCTTGCTAGGATAAATCTCAAGAATTTTGCCAAGTGGCCAGGACAACGGGGGCGTGTCACTAACCTTTAATAGAACAATATCACCCACTTTTATATTTGGTTGATTTGCATACCATTTTTGTCGCGGCATTAGCGTGTGTAAATACTCTCTTGACCATTGGCGCCAGAATGACTGGGTAGCTTGTTGAAGTAAATGGTAGCGATCCACACCGCTTAATTTAACCCTTTCAGAATCCATTTCTGGGGGTGCTAACAAAGGGGATCCAATTAAAAAATGACCCGGAGTGAGGTAATCCGTACCTTCATTTGGATCTAATAAAATAGAACCTAGCGGACGACTGTTCATTATTGCCTCTACGCGGGTAATAATAGTAGTCATTTCTTCAAAAGTAAGGATCCTAGGGTCTAAGACTCTGTGCAAATGATGCTTAGCGGATTTGACACCCGATTCCCATAACCCCCCAAAATGCGGAGCAGATGGTGGGTTAAAGTTCCATTTAATTCTGATAGTAGAAACGTGATCAGCGATAGCGGTATTAGAGTCCTTTAACATTTTATAAACATCGGCGAAATAATTGGACGCGCCCTTAAAATTAGTGCCACAATCACAAAATATTTCGTGGCACAAACCTCTGCGAGCAACAAATCTATCTAAGGCAGCAAGAAATGCAGGGGTGGATAGACCCGATACGAATTCTAGATGTACCGCCTTGGTAGCTAGACAAACGAATATGGCCAAATAACCTTTTGATTGCGGAGCATTTCTTCTGTGACTTTCTTTGATTGTCCAAGGTCCAGCAAAATCAATCCCCGTATTCCAGAACGGACGCGATTGTTGAACTCTAGCCTTTGGCAAATTTGCCATTGCGGTTCACAGGTTTGAGCCTTTAACCTATAACAGCGCATGCATTTATAAATACGATGACGTATTAATTGACGAATTCCGGGAATCCAATATTGACATTGAATGAGAGATTGCATTAGAAGCGGACCTCCATGCAACGTTATTTTATGTGTATAATCGCATATTAAGACCGCCAGATGGGAATCTCTGGGAATTAATATGGGATGCTTGGCGTCATAGGGGAGAGTCGTATTCACAAGACGACCGCCCACCCTGAGCAAGTTTTGATTATCTAGAAACGGAGTTAACTTTTATAACGAAGGAGAACACAACTGATTCGTTTTTACTTGGTGTATTTCATTAGAATAATAGAATGCCTGTACTTCTTTTATGCATAGATACCTAGCATTTTGTAATTCAATCGGAGAAAGCGGACCAGTACGTCGTGGAAGTTGTAATATTTTACATCGTGAATTAAAACAAAATCTCAATACAAAAGCAATACTTCTTTGCAATTTACTAAAACTTGAACATTTATTTATTAATTCTAATAGAGGCAATATTTTAGCGGTGGTGGCAATAAGCGTTTCAGACTTTAATTCGGGTACTAAATTATCCTGTAGGGGACTGCAAGAATTTAAGGTCCAGGTACTAAAGGGCGTATACAGAAAACGAGGGCCCTTCCACCAGAGGGTGAATTGCGATAAGAATTTGGGTTGTAAACCCCTACTTGCACAATCACTAGGATTGTCTTGTGTTGAAACATGATGCCAATAAGTAGGCAGAGAAGTTTCTAAAATTTCAACAATTCTATTAGACACAAAAGTTTTTAAGGTATGAGGCGGTGTACGTAACCAAGCAAGTACAGCTGACGAATCCGTAAATAAATGAACGGAGCATGGTTCGATTTGTTTTATAAAACATTCGACGGAGTTTAATAGACGACTTAAAGAACTGCAGCAGATAATTCCAAGCGAGGAATACTTAAAGTTTTAAGCGGGGCTATACGACTTTTTGCTTTAAGCAAATAAATATTAATATAATTTTGAAATTCGCAGCGGATATATATGATCGCTCCATATCCCTTTGACGAACCATCACAAAAGCTGATCACTTGACGAGAAAGTGCTAACTTAAAATCGATATGACGAGAAATTCTAATTTCAGTTAACAAGGGTAAATCAATAACGAATTGTTTCCATTCTTCTTGAATTTTAGTTGGAAGCGGCTCATCCCAGTTTAATCCTAATAACCATACCTTTTGAATTAGTAATTTTGCGCAAAAGATAACTGGCGTAAGCCACCCTAAAGGGTCATAAAATTTTGCAATTTCAGATAGCATACTTCTTTTAGTCATAACACTCGAATTCGAATTTATACGATACGAAAAACAATCTTCGCGTGGTTCATATTGAACACCGAGGATCTTAACAGAATTATCTTCTGTATTTAAAATTAAAGCATGATTGCGATAATCAATGGGTACACCCTCAAGAACAGATTGATGATTGCTAATCCATTTTCGTAAACTAAAACCTCCTAGTTTAAAAATGTCTATTAACTGCGTTTGTAATTGTAATGCTTCTTGAATGGTATCTACACTTTCGCAGATATCATCCACATAAGTTTGTTGCATTATTGCTTTTGAAGCTAAAGGAAATTGTTGACCTTCATCTTCAACCAATTGATGAAGCACCCTTTTGCGCTAAATAGGGTGCGGTTGACACGCCGAAGGTGACCGTATTTAATTCGTATTCTTGAATGTCACCGTCGGGTTCAGTGCGGTAGTAAATGTGTTGAAATTTACGTTGATCTTTGTTTATTAATATTTGGCGGTACATTTGTTGAACATCACAACAAACGACTACAGCGTGAAGTCGAAAATTGCAAATGATGTCTGTTATATCACGTTGCAATTTAGGACCTAGTAAAAGAAAATCATTAAGAGATTTACTGTTTAAGGTGGGGCGAAACGACGCGTCGAAAACCGTTCTAATTTTGGTGGTACTACTAGCCTGCTTTTCTACGCAGTGATGTGGAATAATATAATTAGACTGTGAGGAAGCGATATTCATATGACCTAAGTTTATGTATTGATCCATAAAATTGCGATATTCAATATAAAGTGAGGGTTGGCGTTGTAAGCGTTTCTCCAAATTAATTAAGCGTTTCTGAGCGTACATCCTAGTATCAGGTAGAATGGGATTTTCCTCAAGAAAAGGAAGACTAACAGTATATCGTCCTGAAGGATCACGTGAACAATTCTTTATAAACTGCGATTCAATTATAGAATCTTCAGGATTAACCGGCAGAGGGCGGTTGACCTCTTCAACTTCCCAAAATTTGCGAAGAGAAGTGTCTAATGATTCACAACATAAAAAAAAGCGAAGTATGATCAGATTTGTTACTAAGTGACAGTGAGAGGGGTTGAGGCACTTTGCCACACAGAACCCATCCAAAAATTGTAGAAATAGCACTTGGTTGTCCCTTAATAATAGAATGAGAGTCTGCCATAATTTCGGTATATAAATCAGCGCCCAATAAACAATCAATAGGAGCCCTTTTATCGAAATAAGGATCAGCAAGACTGATATCAGAAAAGCGATTCCTTACATCTGAAACTAAGGGTACATTAGGTTGGTCGCTACAAATTTGATCAACTATTAAAGCATTTGTATAAAGTTGGATATTTGAATTATTTAATGGTGTAATCGAACAATTAACAAAACCTCTATTTTTCTCAATAGCGATATTAGACACCCCCCCTTCAACGCGATATGATTTCTGTATCGTACCAAACCTAGTTTTTGTACACAAGAATTGGTAATCAGACTAACTTGGGAACCACTATCAATTACGGCACGAATAGGAATTACATAACCACTTGCATCATACATCCCAATAATAGCGGTACTTAACAATATTGAACAATTGTTCATCGAAACATTTTCGGTAACAGAGCAGGACAATGTCTGCAGTGCAGAATTTGATTCAGCCACTACTATATTATTCTCATATTTCAGTGAAACACTATTTTGGCAATCTCGTATAGTATTTAATGAGGAACGATTTTTATTATCATTAATCATGTGCAATAAACTATGATGCCTGGGATTTCCACAATGTACACATTTTGACTGAGATCTACATACAGACAATCTATGAAAACCTAAACAATTAAAACATAATGCAAATTTCTTTACAACATCATAACGTTGAGAAATGGGAAACTCTTTAAACTTTTCACATGCGTAAATTTTATGTGATGAATTGCATAAGGGGCATCTAGGATGTCCTCTTGTAATGTCAGATTTATTGGAAGCGATAGACAACAATGAATTGCGTGGACTAAAATGTCCCTTATTTGATTTAGTAATTGCAAGAACAGGCTTACATGATTGCGGAGGCGCGGACCTGGCGTTTGAATGCGTTAATTCAACAACTTTAATCCTATCTTCGACAAATTTGATCAAGTCGTTACATTTAGGAATATCCATATCAGAACATTTGAATTCAAATTCTTTGCGTGAGGTAGGCGACAGTGATCGTAAACCAGCGTGTAAAATAGTAAAGTCAAATAAATCAGGAATTTGCAGTGCCTTTAAAGCGTTTAAATTCGTACTAAATACTTCAACAAACGAATTTAATGATCTCGAGGAGTCTTCGAACAGGGTACGAAATGAAAATATTTTATCTAAATAATTTGAAGCTAGTAAACGTTTATTTTGAAAGCGTTTTATTAAAGTTTGCATTGCAATATCGTAATTCTGATCTGATATTGATAAGGATTCAATAAGTGATAATGCGTGTTGTTTTAATAAGCTTCTTAAATACGTTAATTTTTCCACCTTTGAAAGTGATTTATTTTATGAATCAGTGACGTAAAGAGAGTAGAAGTTCGGCCAATCGCTTATTTTACCCCATCAAACGGTTCAATTTCTATTTTCGGTAATTTTGCCGATTGAGATTCAATATTTACTAAATTAGACGAAGTGGCGGCGGAGGTTTGCCCTTCAATTTGAACGTTTAATTTACGAGCTTGCGTTTTATACTAAAGTAAAGTTCATCATAGGCTACTGAAGGTTGATTAACGTCAATGCGTTCCTTTCGTCTACCTTAAAATTTAAAATTCCTATTTTATCATTTATACGTTCAAAAGCATCTAAATCCTCTTCCATTCTATTGAAACGCGAAATGAAACTATCTAATTCTGGTGCGTATGATTGTTCCTTTTCTAATAACAAAATACATCTGTTTCCTACGTCATAAAGTGCTTGAATTCTAGCAAAATATTTTTCTCTTTTAGTTACCCAAGAAGTAAGTTCTAAATGACTCATTGTATAATCTTTTATTAATTAAATATCAAAACCTAAACAAATTAGTTTAAAGATTATGTCTAATCTAAATAGTTTACTTATCGCAAATTTAAGGCGTTTTCACAACAACTCAACAAGACTCGCAGATGTTGAAATTCAACAAAATTGTATCATATATTTTATCATAGAATAATTATTTTTATCACAAATAAAAACTGAACATCCGGCTCGAAGGACCAATGTTTGAGCGTGAAGCGGTAGTACAAACGAATTTTAATGAATAATTTTAGCGGAAGTTCCAAATACATAAATAAAACAAATGCAAGACAAAAGTACTTACCAACTCAGCATCGACTGCAGAAGATCAACAGGAAACCACTTTTCTACTAGATTCAAAAAGGGCACCCTTAATCAATATAGCTATTGATGGCGGCGGACGAGTTCGACAGCTGGCTGCTGATATTGGCACAGCGACACACGTTCTACTTATGTATTGGAAACAACACCTTTCAATACCAAGTACGAAGAGCAACTAAACTTGTAACTAAACTTTCAACATATGCGAGTTATCAACTTGCGATAAATAAACTATATACAAATGTTAGCGTTTCTACTTTTAATAAAATTACCTTAATGGCGCCAACAAATGCCTTATCTAACATAAAGATTCAGGGTTCAACATTTTTACTTTAACAAACAAACAAGTAATGTAAAACGTTATTCAATTTGTTAAATACTTGAACGTCAAATAACTTTGTGGTAAAGAGGGCCGGGTCTTGTACACTAGCCATTTCCAATTTTGTCTTATTATAATCAATTTTCATTTTACACATTCCATTCAAAAACTCCTACATTAATTGCAACATGAATTTATACAAATATCGTCTTTAAATTAGTTGCTTAACATTACCGTCACTTGTTTGTTTCTCTTCTATCACAAACTGCATTATTAAGCATTCCACTTTACTTTTCCATACTTGTAGCGATAGCTGACATTAAAGCTACTTAGCTTTCAAATTTACTAGGGCACGTATTATAATTAATTAATATCTCGAATAAAAGGTTATTTGTTATATTGCGTTCGAACAAATTTGAAATTCCGCCCATTTGCGTGTCGCTAAAACTTACTAGAAATTTAATCCAATTAGTTGACTCTTGGAAAGGTTTTTATCTTTTGATTTGTGTCTGTTGCCTTGATGAATTCCGACTTAACTTATACGTTTCAAATACAGCTTTTGAACATTTCAATTTATTCAAGAATTGAAAATATATAAACAGATTATTTTTCAACGGGAATTTCTACAAATGGTGGCTTTTCACACATCCACCTCAGAAAGAAAGAACATGGAACTCCAAGTCATCTACAAGCGAAGTGGTCTAATCTAATGCGTTATTTATTTATAAAGTTGTACACATAATATTATCATCATAAAATACATTCTATCAAAAATATTTTTAAAATCTCGGAAGCTATATACAAAAACAAGATTGTTATTTACAGAACCAAAAATTGTTCCGTTTGAACACTGGTAAAAAATATTTCACAGACATTCATTCAAACAGAAATCTTGCAGGGTCATCCCTTCTTCAACCCCACATTTCATTATGTAATTGATCACTCAATATAATAATCCTTCTAAAATAATTCATAAAACATCAAGTGAACAAATAACCAGGAACAAATAACAATTTATCCTTGTCACATCTAAAAATAAAATGCCTTATTTGCTATATAAAAGCATAACTAATTAGAATATAAAATCAAAGATGGAACGCCTTTACTTTAACAAACAAAACAAATATCGTGAACGTTATCAATAGAATACCTGGTCATGTTTTCAAATTACCTTGTTGTAATGTGGGTCGTGCCCTGTATATAAGCTATTTCCAATTTTAGTTTGATTTTATAAACTTCCTTTATTATATCCCATAACCATACTTTAAAATTCCTACATTAATCCATACCAATCAATGCTTCACATTTGCTTTTCGTTTTATAATAAACTCCTTAATTGCATTTTATTATACATCTAACTGCGTTGTTGAAACCCTTCTGCAGATATTCTTCTCACTACGCAGATCGTATTGTAGCGTTCAAACAAATTAAATGGTTAATTATGTGTTTGAAAGCTTACATACAATTAACCAGTTAATTCTGTGTATGAAAGATTATCTATGACCTACGCTGTGAGGAAAATATCTTCAGAAGAGTTCTGAATAACCGTAACTGCCGTTTAGGTATTTTACAGTCTTTCTACTGATGATCATCACTCATTGGTGGAAATACGTTCAAAATAATGATTCAGAGTTTTTATTATGTTTAATTTGAACCGTGCTACAGAATGCCTAATCATCATTACATCTTTCTTAAGTAATGCAATAAACATTTTTCTTTAAACGCCCTAGGACGGTCTCCTCACCGCCCAGACGGGTGATCTCCACAATACAAAATGAATTGTTATCCTAATACCAAGAAACACTTAATTTATAATATCTCTAAAACTGTTAGTATGCAAGCAATATGAACTTTGTATTTCTATTGGTCGTTGGGTAAATAGAAAAAGAAAAGAAAGATTTTAGATGGAGTTTTTGTGTTTAACTATGTCAGTTGATTCATAAGCATTCAAGAAAAAATATACTAGCACCTGTGTAAGTAGTCTCAAGATTTCCGGTTTAGCATGGGGTTTGGTTTCAAATATATGATTGACGATTTAAGATCTTTTATCATCATTAGGTCTTCAGTCCTGGAACTGGTTAGACGCGTTCCCTCATTGTTTCCTATTCTGAACTAACCTACACATTTCCTTGAAATTTGCAGTCTGCATCTATCACTATCAGATCTAGATCTACATCTACCTCCTTTTTCCTATCTCTGCTTGTAATATATCCTATGCTATTCCTCAAAAATGCTTTAGAACGTATTCTGCCCTTCTATTTCTTCTTGTTTCCTAATATTTTTATAACCTATTTGTTATTAACTTTGTCCGTCGATGCTATCATCCTCATACATCTGAAGCACAGACTGCAACCGTTTTTCTGTCTGCTTTTCCTACTGCCTATATTTCATAGGCATACTGTGCTGTGCGCCACACATATGCTTTCAACAATTTTTCTTGTTTCATGTTTGTAGTCTTTGATCATAGGCGCTGTTCTTTCTTGCTAGATGCAGTTCGGTCTCCTTCTATTATTTTACAATTATATACCCTGTTTTTCCGACATTCAGTGGTTGTGAAGGGGGTGGCGTCGCCGTGGATCAATGTAGTAAGCGTAAGACTACGGATCCCAAGGTCCTGGGTTCGAATCCCGACACTGCCGACTGCTTGAAAAATGGCAGGTGAGCACTTTTCACAAAAATTACGCACTCGCTCGGATGAGAGGTTAAATGGAGGTCCTGTGTGTAAGTGTTGTCACGCACGTTAAAGATCCCTACCTTGCCTGGAACGGCAAGGGTTCGGCGAAATTCTAAATTTCCGGGCAACAAAAAACTCGCCTTATGGCCAATGTAGTACTTTCCGGTGGCGCATTGGAAAATCATATGTAAGGTCGTGAAGGGGGGTAAGCAACCTGTGGCTGCCAAGTTCCCCCAGCACTTGAACATTTGCCGTTTTAATATTTTTCTAATGTATCTTTTCGCACCAGTCAACATTAGTTGCAGACATTTCACAAGCAACACCAGGTGTTTATAATAATCATCAGATTTATTTGCGCTTATTTTTTCGTCTTTAGGTTTTCTGTCTCAAATCTGGTTGGGCAGGTACCTGCACTTATTTATATTCTGAGCTAGCCTACACAGTTCCCCGAAATTTTCACACAGCTTATATACAGCTCGGTTCCCCTTCTATTGTTTTATAAATGTATGTCCCATTTCACCGAGATTCAGATCTTTTATATTCACCATATTTGAATCGAGAAATACATACTTTAAAATAATCTAATTACGTCTATAGTTTGACCAATACTTCCTGGTTTCAAACAACTAACATCACAAATTTCTGATTTCTACGACTTGGCCATCTTTGCATTTCGGTTGTATTACTATCCGCAGTATTGTTGAAATCTTCATCATCATTAGATCCTCAGTCCCGAAATTGGTTAGGTGCGTACCTCCATTGCTTCCTATTCTTAGCTAACCTACTCATTTCCCTGAAAATCCCACAGTCTGCATTTTTCACTATCTGCGTGCAATAGTCTAATTTAGGCCTACCTCTACTTCTTTTTTTTTCTATCTTTGCTTGTAATATATTCCGCACTATTCTCCAAAATCGTCTTTGAACATGTTCTTCTATGTCCTTCTATTTCTTCTAGTTTTTATTTTGTCTTCCACAAATATCTTTCTTCCCCTACTATTTCTAGAACCTCTTTGTTATTAACTTTGTCTGTCTCTGAAGCACAACATTCCAAAAAGCTTCTAGCTTTTTCCTGTCTGCTTCTCCTACTGTCTTTATTTTATAACCGTACAATGCTGTGCTCCACACATATGCTTTCAACAAGTTTTTTTGGTTTCTGATTGTTGTCTTTGCACATGGCCGCTGCTTTTTTTTGTTAGGTACATCTCCGTTCCTCTGCTATTGTTTTATAAATTTATACCATATTTCACTGATATTCAGTAGTTTAAATATCTTAAGAATTTGTTTTTATAAAAAAAACTCAATCCATGGATTTGAAATTTTAAACCTAACTTGCTTTCAAGCTACGAGGTAATGAAGAACCACATCTATAGATGCCAAACAAATAGATTCCACAACAATTGCATTGCACAACGTTGTCACACGTAAAAAGCCACAGGAGTCGTACTGTAAAAAAGATATCAAACCAAAGACGCCACAAGAAGAGGATATGCCAAACTAAATAAAGACCAAAATGCTTCAGTTAAAGACACATATGATTAACTGAAAATATTTAGTGGCTGAGAACGCATTTCTCAAAGAAAGGGCAAATTTTGATCCATCAGAGGACTGGCAATAATTTCATTGCAATAAAGAACGGACTGTCGAGCCAGACATTACAACAGAACTATGAAATTATTCTCATGTAGAAAAACAAAATATTCTAGCTACCATACATTCAGAGCACAGCTGCTACGGAAAACGTGACACTGTAAAATGCTGTTGCATTTTGTGACTAACACCTTGTGTGAAATGCAAAAAGTAGCCTTCCTCTCAGCTTTTGCCCTTATGATTTGTTGTATCTTTAATTAGATGTTCCTTTCAGAAAGAATATGTTTTAAATACTCCCTGTATGTTTGTTGTGGTTTGTTTTGTGTTTTTCTTGATCTTTGGGAATTAAGGGATTCGATCCATCATGACCTAGGGTCGCTGTCCAAATAATAAAAATTTTAAGTTTGACATTTATGATATAAATTGAATTTATTATTGTTTGATATATTTAATTTGAATATATTAAGTGAAAATTTTTAAGTTTAGAAGAATGAGCGCCTTCAATTTGTGTTGCGCCTTGGAAGCGATTTTGAGGTAGCGAAACCGCCTAACGTGAACTCAGCCGATTAATTTTTATATAGTGAAATTTCATACAATTTCAATCACTTGAGGATTGGAAAACATTTTTTAACATATTTCTATTTATATGGCTGAGGGGATGGTTATTAAAGAAGTGGGCAAATACGTTACCGTAAGGCTTAAGCACCCATTATATATTGTATATTTATCTTGAGGAGGACAACTCATTATGTTTTAGGCTACCTCTTTGATATTTGGTTCTGAAGCGACCCTTTGACAGGTTTACACTTGTCATATACCAATGTTGTTCTACGAATATTTTATATGGTTCTGAAGCGACCTTAAGGCGGGTTTACACGTGTCAGATCTATTTATAGAGAAAAGAAACATGCAAACTAAAACGTTAAAAACAACAACACCATGTTATACACCGTCATAAATTTATCAAACAGAACTATTAATAACACAGAAAAACTGATTCTATCAAAAGGCCTGAACGTTGCAGTAACACCAAGATCAATAACAACATTTGAAATAATCAGCTGTATTGAGAAAACAGCGGACCAAGTCGAAGAAGAGCAAGCAAAAGAATTTAGAGTACGATGCAAAATCGAAGTAGAAAAAAATCACAAAATAAAACGAAATGTAAGTAGTAGCGAAATAAAAGCAATTTGCAATCTAATTATAATTCTACCTGCTGACATAAGTAATGCAACCGTAGTAATGGATTAAAAACGATTACAACGTAAATAAAAGTCAACTGTTAAACACTAAGAATTACACTAGTGTAGAAACGGATCCAACAGAAACCACTGAAAATAAAATATACAAAACTCTATATAAATTTAAAAATGAATTCTAAACAAAGAAAGAAGCATTACAGTAAACCACCCCACTTTTACGGTGTACCAAAAATTCATAAAAGAGACATTCCTTTAAGATCTATCGTAAGCTACATAGATTTACCATGTCATAATTTGGCAAAATTTTTCCTAAAAATTATAAATCCATTAGCAGGCAAAACGAATTCTTTCATAAAAAACAACCAACACTTTATAGAAAAATAATTAAACATCAAAATTGGAAATACACAAACACAATGGTAAGTTTTGATGAAGTAAATCTCTTCACAAAGGTCCTTGTAAACCATAGGTTCCCAACGGGGGCGGTACCGCCCCCCAGTGGGCGCTGTAGCTTTCAAAGGGGGCGGTAGCGAGTACAGGGGCAAAAGAAGGGGCGTTAGGAGGATCAAGGGGGGCGTTCGTGACGTACTTACCTTTTTAGAAAATAAATATATTAAAATACTTTGAAAATACCTAGTTGGCATGAATAGACAGTTTATTTAGCTATCTAAAATGTCTATGTTATTGTTATCGAGAAAATATACTTTAAAACATTTAATTCAGCATTAGGTCTATGAATACCTAATTCCGTTTAATATTGTCCGCAACAAGTTTTTGCAAGTTGATAAGCAAAGACGCGATATGACTTGCTTACAAAGTGCACCGGCATCGCAAACAAGATAAAACATACAAGTTGATGCTTGTATGAAATCAAACGTATAAAAGGCAGGGATAGCTCTAGGAATGTGTTATTATTTTTGTGTGCTTCGCAAATAACCCATGTTCGTGAGTGATAAGTTATATAAGTCATTATAACCATTAATTTTATAATTATCTATAAATTCGTTGAAAAGTTAATTTATTTTAAACCGTGGCAAGTTTTGGATTTCAAAATGTCTGAATCTAAGAAGAAATGCCGGCAGTACAGTCTTTTGTATTTGAAATATGGATTTACGCACTCTCCTGTAAACCCATCATTACCCATGTGTTTGCTTTGCCAAAAGTTTTCTCAAATGAAGCCATGAAGCCTTCTAGGCTACAAGAACATTTAAATAAAATGCATACTGATAAAAGGACAAAGATTTGTCCTATTTTCAAGAACTGCAGAAGAAATATTTGAAACAGCCAACTATATCAAACCTATTTGCGTCGTCTTCTAAACAAGAAGATGATGGACTACGAGCATCATATAACATTTCATTGTTAATCGCAAAACGGGAAAACCACATACCATTGGCGAGGAACTTATCTTGCCGGCAGTCAGAGAGGTAATAAAACTGTTCTTCATCATAAGACATCGGCAGATGTTATCAGAAAAATTCCTCTGAGTAATAACTCAGTGCAAAGGAGAATAGACGAAATGGCTCAAGACGTTGAAATATCATTATGCGATTACTTAAAAACTTGCAATTTTTCCATTCAACTTGATGAATCCACTCTACCAAATAACGAAGTACTGCTGTTATCATACGTTCGGTTCATAAAAGACGAAAAATTTATCAAGAGTTATTATTTGCAAAAATTTGGAAACTGATACAAAGGGAGAAACGATATTTAATACCATGAGTACGTTTTTCAAGAGAAAGAAATACCTATGCATAATATTTTGTCGGCAGCTACTGATGGTGCTCCAGCAATGACGGGACGTCATAAGGGTTTCATAGCTCATTTGAAACAAGCAGTACCAAATGTACTCGCTATACATTGTATTATTCATCGTCAGCACTTGGTTGCAAAAAATCTGAACGAACGTTTGCATTCGTCGCTTCATTACGTTATTAGAGCAGTAAATACGATTAGAAGCAATTCATTGCATGACAGATTATTTAGCCAACTTTGTAGTGAAAATGATGAAGATTACAATCGCTTGCTGCTGCACACAGAAGTTCGTTGGCTCTCAAAAGGTACTTGTTTGAACCGTTTTTCAACTATTTGATTCAGTACTGGACTTTCTTGAAAACAGAAACGAAAAATTGCGCGAAAACCTTATTATACATAAAATGACATCGCTTATTTGACAGACTTGTTTAAAATATTTAATGAAGTCAATTTACAATTGCAAGGTGACGAATTGAATTTACTTAAAACAAAAACGTCATAGCTGCTTTTGTGGGAAAACTTCTTCTATTCAAACGAAATCTAGGGAGAGGTGAATACAGCCACTTTCCCACATTATCAGCAGTCTCTGCAAAACATGAAGATTTACTTACTTACTGCCAACACTTGGACGTTCTTCATGTTGATTGTGTGGAGCGATTCCAGGATATTTTAAACATGAATATACCGGGTTGGGTTTTAGATCCTTTCGCAAATGCAGATACAGCAGAATCATCAAATTTAGAAGAGGAACTCGTAGAACTCACAACTAACGAAGAACTAAAAGTAAAATTCAGAAATGGATATCAAGAGTTCTGGCTTCAAAACCAATACCAGTTCTTTACCCTGGATTGTGGTCAAGAGTACAGATATTTTTAATTGCATTTCCTTCATCTTATTTGGCTGAGCGTGGGTTCAGTGCAGTAACTAATTTATTGTCTAAGAAAAGGAACAGACTGCACATTACTGAACGTGGCGATTTGCGGCTGATGTTAACGAAATTGGAACCCGACATTAGCAAATTGTTAAAGCCCCACCAGTCTCAACTATCTTATTAATTTTTTCTTCTTAATCTTTTTCTGTTCATTATGTATTCATATTTAAGTTTTTAATAAACAAGTTTGTACTACATTTGATAGTCGTTTTAATTAAGGTTTACTTTTGCGATTTTTAGTATATATACCTTGTCCAACGCTTTAGTGAACGCTTGTAATAGCAGTCAAAAGTGCAACGTTCGTATATGAGTATCTATGTATATATATATATAGATAGATAGATACTATGCAACAATATTTTAATATTCGTTATAATGCACTATGATGAGGAGGGGGGCGTTGGAAGTTTTTTTTCCAGTAGAGGGGGCGGTGGTTCAGAAAAGGTTAGGAACCTCTGTTGTAAACAAAACGCTGAATATTATAAAAAATAAACTACAAAAACATGACAATTTTAAACAAAGAACAAAACTAAGAGTATCATGTAATTACTTGGCTTATGCGTCAATACTACATATTTTCATATAAATAACCTATTCTACAAACAGTACTTTGGAATGGCGATGGGAAGTCCAGTATAGCCAATCTTTAGTAATACATTCATGAAAGAATTCGAAAAAGATGTAATATTCACACAAAAATTGAAACCACTAATCTGATGGGAATACGTAGATGATGTCTATGCTATTTGGCCTCATAATACAAAACTAATTAAAAACTTTGTAGATTCAATTAACAAAATAGTACCAACTGTTAAATTCACATATAAAATATGAATTAGAGCAACATGGAAAACTTTCAGTTTTAGATATTCTAATTAGCAAGAACAATAATACCACAATTAAGACATCAATATACAGAAAGCCAACACGCATATACAGATACTTAACTTCGATTCAAACCACCCACTTTGTGTCACACGAGGAATTATCTAAAGTTAATATCGTCAAAGGAAGAAATTTTCAAGAAAAAGAAAAACCTAATCAAATGTACACTAAAAGAATAATAGACAAAGAAATGAATAAAGTCCCAAAAAATAAAAAAGAGGAAAACAGAGACAACGATACGTATGAAAAAATGCTCTCAATACCATACATAAAAGGATTCCTCGAAAAAAATCTAATGAATAGGAAACAAATTCAAAATCAAAGTATTCAGAACCAACAATACACTAAGAACATAATTAACAAAAACAAAACCCAAAAGCGCAATAAGAAGTTAAAAAAACTGCATCTACAAAATACCGTGCGAATGTAACAAGTTATATATAGGGGAAAGTTCCAGACCATTTGAAGTTCGATTAATGGAACATAAATCATATATAAAAAATAGAAAATTTGAAAAATCCATGATTTGCCAACATGCATGGGACTTCAGTCTTAAAATAAAATGGGAGGACGCAAAAATAATTGACAAAGAAGGAAACTACCAAAAACGCAAAATCAAGGAAGCTGCTGATATATCCCTACATAAAAATAACTATGTAGCAACGAATCCGTGACTTTCAGTAAACAATGGATTCCATTACTAAAAGAAATAACAAATGGAAATCAAATGCCCCCAATATCTAGGTAGCATTGCAAGTTTTTCCTGGGTTTTCCTTGCGATATTGACATGATTGATTTCTATTAATACAGATAATAACTAATTATATAACAATAAGCATATTAACAGCCCCCGTAAAACAGCATTGGTATCTGACAAATGTGAACCAGCCACGGGATTACCTCAGAACCATATACAATCTTCGTTGAACAGTATTGGTACCTGACAAGTGTAAACCCGTCTTAGGGTCGCTTTAGAAACCATGTTAAAATCTATCATAGAGGTAGCCTAAATCATAATGAGTTTTCCTCCTCAAGATATATAAAAAAACGACTGCTTGAGCCTTACAGTAACGTATTCGCACACTTCATTAATAACCATCCTCTCAACCGTATAAATAGAAACATGTTAAAAAATGTTTTCCAATGCTCAAGTTATTGAATTTGTATGAAATTTAACTATATAAAAATTAATCAGCTGATTTCACGTTAAGCGTATTGGCTACCTCAAAGTCGCTCCCAGGGCGCAACACAAATTTAAGGCAGTCATTCTTCTAAACATTAAAATTTTCATGTAATGTATTCGAACCAAATATATTAAACATTAATAAATCAAAATCACCTTCACCTTCAATTTTTGTCATAAATGTCAAACTTGAAATTTTTATTATTTTGATAACGATCCTAGGTCATGGATCTAAACGTAAATTAAGGCGATTTTAACAACTATAAGTGGTTTAATTTCCAAAGAAGATCAAGAAAAATATGTTTTAACTTTATCTAGAAACCGAGCATGACTCCTCGAACTAAGTGAATGCAAGACCAAAGGCACATTATTGGTCAAACTGTGGTCGCAATACAACACCTGCGCACGCGTTTGAAGGATCCGTTGTAGTGCCATTACACACAATATGTTACATCGTATAAATATTTTTCGTTCGCTGCTGTAACGCTTATGAAACTGTTTTTTTCTGGCGGCATTGAAGCATTTGAGTCTGTTTATACATTTTGACGTAAGCATCTTTAAACGCAATATTTTTTGCGGCGTCTTTAGTTTCATATCCTTATTATTACGCTCTTGATGTAACCCATTACTTTAACACCTTTGTTATGGAGCAGTTGTTTGGAATCTTCAAATGTGGCCAAAGTCGAATGGAATCATGGAGTAATGCATTATATTCCGGAATGTTCTTACTACTCTTATTTTTGTGTAATATTTTTGCGATTTCACTATTAATTAATCCGTTTCTAAAATAGACAAATCGCTTTGTTCTAAAGCAGTTGTTACTGACACCAGATTGTGTCACAACATTATCAGAACGATACACTATCCGAGATTATATTGTAGACGGATTAATCGTTAATATACTTATCCTTCAATTCCAAGCATTATGCAAAAGGAAGATAAAGTTTAGTGTAGAGCACTCACATAAATATAAACGATATCGTATCAATGGAAATTACCGTTTATTGACCTATCCTCTATCCGTTCATGTTATCAGAAGTAGATTGATGGAATCAGAACAGTTTTCGCACATTGCTCATTATCCCGGTTTCAGAAGAGTTTCTGAAGGAGCTAAGACATGTATTTAATTCAAAACTTTTAAATTTTTTAAATCGGTCTAACCCGTGCGGGGTTACAGCCCTTTCAACACCTGAACTCCAAATATTTTGCACGACTAGATTTAACTCTATAGCTAGAGCCTTTTTAGATATCCAAGCACGTAGTGTAATTTAGAATTTTGTAGAGAATTTAAATCTTTTTAAATTTTTCAAATAGGAGCATTCATTCAAGCCCTAAATTCAAAATTGCTGTACATCTAGATTTCAATTTATTTCTCGAGATCTAGCATATAAATTTCTGGACATCTAAGACATATTTTTGATCCAAAGAAATCTAAACTTTAGGAATTTTTACCCCAAGACCAATCCGCGTCCTTAAAATCCCACTCCGAAGCTTTTGGAGCACGAAACACGCCATTTTCACAAAATCTGATAACCAAGGTATAAATTGTCGGGAATATGAATCAGTCATTAGCGTTAATCTAAGACGGACCAAAACACACACCCCGTTATAATCCATATGTCCTAATTCACTGAAATTTTTATTTATAAACATTTTCTAACTATAATTTTGGGAGAAATACGAATTGATTATTAATTCTAGCACACTACCCTAAAATTGTATAAACCAGACCCAACAATATTTTCGAGCATGTGTTAAGGTAAAATGCAATTTACACTAATAAATTTTGATTTACTCTAAAGGGATGGGACCCCGTAACTATACAAGGGTGCATTGGCTAACTGCAGTGGTGCGGGAGTGGGTTCCTATGGAAAAATAAAAAAAATAGTGATTAAAAATTTCCCAATACAAATTATAAACATCAAAAGGGTAAATAAAATGACTGAAATGCAGCTACGTTACAAAGATCACTTACCCTAAAAGGCTTGTTCTCTTTGTCATGATTGCGAGCCGCCAAACCGTCTGTCACAGCCATCTCTTTGATATTATTTCCTACACGAACGGCGGTTTTTCCGCATACTCTTTGCCTCGGTTTGCCATTATACTTTACCGTTCTCTAAACTACCTTGAAACACTTATTACAATTTTGGTTCAATTAAATACAATTGAAAAATAAAATGCGTCTTCCAAATAAGATTCTATCACCGCGACAGCTGGATATTCTTTACAAATGTGTCTGTTTACCTAGCTTTAAATAAATTCGAATAAAATTCAACATAAACTTAAACTCTATTAATATTAAATAATTGCAATGTACACACAAATATAGTTTAAAAAAATTCCTACACCTTACTCTGGCTATGTAGTGCTAAAAGAAATCCTAAACCATCCATAATGCTATCACTCAATTTTTTAGTTTTCCATATTAAATTACATGACATTTTTTAATTTCTGGAACTCTCCGCAATAACAAGCATAGAAAACAGTCAAATACCAACTTTTTTTATTTATTATTTATTAACCATTTCATTGTCCATTCCAAAATGCTAGTGTTTTATGCTTTAAGTAACCCTAAATTCCACCAATAGTATTTACATTTAAAATTCTGTAAGTAAATATTTCTTAATGTTTTAAAATGTTCCAAACTTCCTTACACGATAACGTTATTCTTAAATTCAACCAGCACTCGTTTCTTCGCGAAATTATCGTTTAACAAAATAATCATTTTTATGTTTGATTAATTTCCTGTGAAATAAATACCATCATCTACAACAAGCAAGAATTGCCAAAGCCAACCAAGTGTGTTGGCAATGTAAACGTGCCATAGGCAAACTTTGGGGTCTCCCACCAAAGGCTGTTCTGTGGCTATACACCACGATATTAAAGCCGATGCTCTGCTACGGCGCTGTAGTCTGGTGGCCCAGGACCAGACTTGCCCATACAGTCAAAGAGCTTACTCATATCCAAAGAGTGGCCTGTCTAGGCATCACGGGCGCAATGCGATCTACACCTACTGCAGCCTTAGAAACCATCCTAGGCTTCACTCCGCTAGACCTACATGTGGAGGAGATGACTCTGTGAACGGCAATGAGGCTGCGGTTCAAAGGTCTATGGATCGACAAGGGAGGCGGTTGTAGACATCACAACATACTAAGAGAGGCGGTGCGGAATATCCCTTTATTGGTAGGAGTGGTTGATGCGATCACACCTATAATGATCTTCAAGAGGCACTTCGGGGTTTGTCCGAACACTGAGGAGATCTCCATCTACACAGATAGCTCCAAAACAAATGAAGGTACCGGGGCAGGCCTCTTCTCTGATGACCTAGACCTTCATGAAAGTGTTACGCTGGGTAGACTGGTATCTGTCCTCCAAGCGGAAGTCATAGCCATCATGCTTGGTGCTGACACCATACTGGAACGCAGAATCCAAAATAAAGCTATACGCATTCTGAGCGATAGCAGAGCAGCTCTTTTGAGCCTAAATAAGCAGAAGCTCCTCTCGTTGGTGGTTCATCAATGTTACGGCATCCTCGAGCTTGCTTCTAACACTAATGTCCTTGAGCTGGTATAAATCAAAGGGCATTCACGGGTACATGGCAACGAACATGCAGATTTTTTGGCGAGGCAAGGAGCGGACCGGAGCTTTGTTGGCCTTGAGCCATCGGTTGCTATTGCGCCATTGGTGATGTTCTCCATGATAAGGCAAATAACCTACCGCCGTCACACGGACAGGTGGACTTGTACAACCAGTTGCTGACAGGGAAAAAGTTTCATAAGGTCCCTCATGACCAAAACCGAAAAATTTGTCATATTCTTGCCGAGACAGAAACTACGGCTACTGGTGGGTATACTGTCCGGGAATTGCATACTATGGAAGCATCTGCACAGGATGGGTCTGTTAGACGACCCCATCTGTCTCGGCTGTCAACAGGATGACGAGACGGCGGAACACATTTTGTGCACCTGTCCGGCACTCGCCCGACTTTGAGGATCCATGCTGGGGGATTTCTGGCCTGAGAAGACCGGAATTCAAGAAACCCCCTGGTCCGACATCCTCAAATTCACCTGTAAGGTCGGGTGGTTGAGTATTGTAGGACAAACCTAGGGCAAAGAAGGCAGCACAATGGGCCCACTTGGAGGCCTAAGTGCGTGTGGCATATGCCACCCTTCCCAATTAAATCAATCAACCATCATATACATTTACAAACCACATGTACCTGATTAATAAGTATAAACATGAAAGCTTATAATTACTCACGGTTTACTTCATCTTGTTACGGTAATCCGTGCTGACAAAAGAGAAAGTAGTAAAGTAAGCAACGGAAACAGTCCGTACTGAGAACCGCAGCAAAAAAGGAACCGAAAGAAGTAATGCCTTACTAGCTAAAACGTCGAAGAATGGGAGGGGTAACACAGAAAGAAAAAGGAAGTCTCAAGAAAAAAATAATTTATTTATAAACCTTTAAGAAATCAATATGTTATAAAAAGGACAATCAACTCGCATAGAAAACAACATTTATCCAGCGTATTACCGGAGGTTTTACATAGTGCAGAAATCTTCGCAAAAAATAATTATTACCCTTCTTTACCTACAGTAACCTAATTTTCTACCTTAATCCTAGTATTTATATAAAGAAATCAAACAAATATATGTACAGTGGACTGTTTTTAGGCTTGTAGTTATCCAATACTAAATCTTTGATATAAAAATAGTCCTATAACCACATACTGAAGTATTGTCCACAAGTAATTCTGAATAAGCATTTACAAAAAATTATAGTAACGGTAAATTACAGTAGTAAAGAAAGAAACCCTTTACGAGTAGAAATGAAAGTTGTCGTTGTCTGGAAAAAATATCAAACTTAAACATATTGTACTCAACACTTTTTTTGATAAAAAATTGTATTTGATAATTAATGCCCAAATAAGAAGAGCTGCCTTCATTAAAATATTCCGACGGTTTGAGTGAAGTAGGTTTAATTTCAACACTGTAATACCTCCGTCTGTGCGATGAGCAACGGAAAAAACTTAACAAAGAACCCAGACTCAATTCTTTCTCATGTACGTCATCAAAGCAACGCTGAAAAGATATGTTAATTCTTATAGCTTGGCCGGACGTTTCGTTGCGGTCAACTATTGGTTACAGTCGACATCTGCGGGATCACGTGGTACACTATACCAAATTCTTTACCTAGAAAACCAAGTGAATCAAATTTAGAAGAAGTAAAGGTGAAAAAGGTAACTCCTTAATTTCCTTGACCAATAGCTAGTAGTAAATCATTATCTGACCTAGGATATATGTCTGTACATGTTGCGTAGCGATGGGTTGAATTAGTTGAAAGTAACTTAGCATCAATTGCAGTAAATAATTTCGTTGCTAGAAAAATTTCATTCTTCGAAATAACAACTTCGTACAAACTAATTTCAAAATCCCATGTTATAAATTCATTAGCTGTAGGAGCAGATTTTTTTATCTTGACGACTAGAACATACTGCTTCTGTCTTATCACGAAATCGGTGTTAAATATATCAGTGAATTTTCATAGGAATATCTCTTAATTCGGACCGGTACAAGTACCAAGATGAATCTAAAAATAAATGTTTGACAACGAAAACCCGAATGTGCTACATTAGAAAACTCAATCCAATAACTATTGATAACGGGAAACCTATTTGATAATTTCTATTCCATTGCAATGTATATTATTTTTCAGAAAACATCCATATATAGATAAAGAAACCGGCAAATTCGAATTGAATCGCACTTGCTAAACACACATGTAGGAAGTCTATTTTACAAAACACGTAGCTAAATGAGTGCAATATTTCCGAAAACAAATATTTTAACAATTGAAAACCACGTTTTAAATGTATTATGATCGTTAAGAAAATACCAGATTTAATACTATATTGAAAGAGTAAATTTGCTGTATTAAAATTACAACTGCATGTATGAATAAAACCAACACGGTGTTGAATAAGCAATCATTTCAAATTAGAAAGCTCTCGAAAACGCTTAACAAATTTGCAAATGACCGTGGATACAGTAGTATGACGTATGACATTCAATTACATAAGAACAAAAATACTTACCTACAGGGACGGCACGTAACAATCTGTTAAAAGAATTAACAATATCCAGAGATCAGCAGATTTCCAATTTTTCAGTATTTCCATTTTTCGTCATCCAAACAACAGCTCCTTTAATTCAGCACCGCACAAAGCTCTCAATTAATAGAGGAGTGAACCTTCCAAGTTTCAATCCCCTTAACCGATCATAATGACGATAATTCCATAAATATGTGTATTGAAAATACCCTGCCTGTGCAAGCATAGGTTCAAAAATTAATCGCACTCCGCGTTTGTTATCCGTGCGAGAATATCTGTATTTATTTTTTTCTTAAAGCTGTGTTTTGTAGAACTTTTTACTATTCCATGTGGTGACATCAAGCAGATACAACATAACTTTTTTATACCACGTTATGGTTTTACGTGGTGTTGCGTAAGTCGAAATCATTTGATGACATCTATCAACTTCAGACATGTGATCATTATAAACAGCTGCTTCTTTAGGTTTTATTTTTTCTTTTCCAAATCTATTTTTTACTGAAATCATGCGGGAAACGTTGAGAGTTGTTATCATTAGAACATTTCTCTTATCCCTCCATTTAGAAACGTATACCTTTTTTTGCTGAACCCAATAATGTTCTTCCTTTTTCAATTTTCTTTGAACAAGAAACTTTGATCTCTTCTATTGGATCTTAGGGTGCTACTTGTATGGGTTTTATACTTTAGAAGCTTTTCAGATAGTTGTATGCTATTATAGTAGTTGTTCATATATAGGTCGTGGCCCTTCATTAGGTAAGGTTCCATCAACCTAAGCACTAATGCTTCGGTTTTAGTGCCTTCTGAAGCATGTTCGAGTGCAGATCCACTGTACATCTCCGTATTTAGCAAATAGCCGTCAGAGGTAGTCAACTCAAAAGGTTTTATTCTGCATAGATTTTTTTTTATTTTTGATGTAAACACGAAATGCAAGTCTACCACGATAATGCGACAAAGACTTGTCTATCGGCAGCTGTTTCATTGGTCCGTAGGTTTCTGATATTGTTTTATAAACATATCTATAAGCCGTTGTATTTTTTCTTTGCTTTTCACATTTGACGGAGAACAGTATAGTTTCAAACCTCCTCGCTGACATGACATGGAAATATCGGATGATAATATAGTAAATCAGAATATGAAAAATATCTACGCATATTTGTTGTTGAAATTTGACCTTGTAGTAGACACGACCCAAAAAAATATTTCATTTCTTCGGTTGTTATAGAAAGAAAACTAGCAGATCTACCGTGCCTTGTTTTTGGTCTATTTGTTCCACACAAAATTTGACCATATTTGTTTGAACATTCAACTATATATTCAAGTATAGAAGGCGTAAATAAACATTCAGATACTTCTAACGTTGTGGCATCAGGGCTAATATTTATTTTGAGTCTTGCACTGGTATTGTCAAATGCAAAAGTGAACACCGGTATAGTTGTAGTTTCTCACGAATTTTCGGAATCGTCTAGTGCAATATTTTAACTATTAGGTGGTTCATCTTCATCCGATTCGTTAGATTTTGAAGATAATACAGTGGAATTACTGTCATCTGTTTCGTAACTACTACATTCGTCAGATTCGTAATTTTTGTCAGACCCATATTCATCATCACTGTCATCGTGTGGATCTTTTTCATCATCGCCGTCGTCAGAAGGAATTTCCACACAAAGCTTACGCAACTGTCTCTGTTCCCGTTCGTAAGGGTCGTTTGAGTTGTAGTCACTCATCTGAAACCAACAAAACCGCATTATTTGTAAGAACATGGAACCATTATCAGACAATAGAAATGTTGATACAACATCACTAATAAAATAAATACATTATTTTAGAGGAAAACAGGCTAAACAGAAGTTTTGGCGCAAAGTAACAACCAACGTGACACATACAGATAGTCTGAATGAAATCAAATCGTACTGAAGACGCCGCTCAGCGTTCTGTTATAATTGGGAAGGGTGCGGCTCCAGACCAATAGTAGAGAAGATTTAAACTGGTTTACGCAGTTAAGGAATTGCACTGGGCAAATATTTTCCATGCCAAATGTGACAGTTATAACCGAACATAAATATTGCATATGCATAGTTGGACGCCGATCAACGTTCGGCGTTGTGTCACAAAATGATCGGCTTCAAAGACGCCGTTGAACGTCAGTATCCTTCAACGTGTTAAGATTAAATGTTCACGAAATCTATTATACATGGTCTGTCATATTTATTATGTCAAACTAAAAAATTTTTTCTTATTTAATTTATAACTAGCGTAACGCTAGGCATTACACATGTGTAATCTTTAGATTTAATTTATGACGCAATTTGTAAACCATTTAAACCACTCACATCTTAAATAAGTATATATTTTCTCGATTGCTTAATACAATGGAGATGTTTTTCAAGAAGTGTAATAAAGATCATGGACATAAATAAGAAACGCTAATTAACAAAACACAAGCAGTGCACGTTGTTGGTGTATTTTAATAAACATGTCTCCCTACCAACATGTTTGTGGGCTACACGTTGGTTGGACGACATGTCGATCGGGCGTTATGTCGGGTGACATGTCATTCAAATATCCCAACACGCACCGCTTGTGTTTTGTTTATATATGCTTTCTATTACTGTTCATAGTTCTTGTTACGTTTCTTAAAAATCATTCCCTTTCTCTTAAGCAATCGAGAAAATATATATTTATTTTAGATGCTAGTGGTTTATAGGGTTAAAAATTACTTCAGAAATTAAATCTATACTTTACGCATGCTCGAAAATATTTTTGGGTCTGGTTTATACAATTTTAGGGTAGTGCTAGAATTAAACATCGATTCCTATTTTAACGAAAATTATAGAACATGCTCAAAAGTTTTGAAGTGGGATTTTTAGGGTGGAGGTGGGTCTTGGGGTAAAGATTACTAAGGATTGAGACTCCTCCGGATTAAAAACACGCCTCAGATGTCTAAAAATTTTTGTGCTAGATCTTAAAAAATAAAACAAAACCTAAATACAAAGTAGTTTTGCATAATATTTGAGTTTTCTACCAAATTCTAGATATAAATAAATGCCTGGGTATCTAAAAGGGCCGTTACGTTCCGTCCCCGTAACCAAATAATTTGGCTCATACTTAATTTCAAATCCAGTACTGTTTCGACGGTTATTTTGCATGTTTATTAGCAAGTCCGACTCTCTTTCAATTTACACATTTACTTGTCTAATATCTTGTAGAATTTTATTAAATATTCGGTTATAAAATTGAATATTTTAAATCTAATCTATTTTGATAATGCGAAAAGCTATTTTATTATTAGCAAGTGCGCATAGTATATTACATTACTAGCGTGGAAAGTGACCCATTCCACGAGTGTGAAATATCACTTTCCACGCGAGTACTGTACACTATTTTTCTGACGACCACCACTAAAAACAATTACGAAATAGTTATTTTTATGCTTATTTGCAATAAATGTGTACGCAATAATGCAAGACAGACAGACACCTATAAAATTTATTTGACGTTTTGATGTTGAAAATTCGAACACCTATTTTGTTTTTATAAAATCCGCGAATCTGTTGCTTTTAGCGTATGCATTCTCAATTTTTATTGAAGAAATCATTTCAATTACAAACTAATATGAGTAATTACATCTTTAAGTAAAACGGAAACTGTCAGTATCGATTTAACTATGGGTATTTTAAACTGTTATTAGCCAAAACGGAACGAATGAATGCAAAAAGGTAGAAACCGGTAGTCGTTTGGGTTGCCTAGGTAACTATCATACTAACATCAGTCATATCACTCTAGAGTTGAAAAGTATTTCAACACTAGAGTGATATGTAGTTTCGCACTCTAGAGTGATACTTTCTACATAAATAAGTAGTGTGTAATCTGTTGTTTTCACAAGTGGTCGTCGGAAAAATCTATTTCGTTTTGAATATAGCCTTAAATCTGGTATTTATTTATCAAAACATTTGCTTCCGAAATATTAAGTTAAAACGTGGTAATTGATTATCAATAACATTTATTTTCAGAAATCTTACAATTAAATATGTACAAGGTGGGTACGGACATAAATTTCGAATCATGGAATTTTCCGCTTCGTTTATTTTTATACGAATTATTGATTGATATGTTAAATTTTTGCACTCTCATGCGAGAAGTAGGCCCACTCATCTCACACTTACTCTGTGATTTTGCAAGATTGGTTGCAGATACTCCTTAGCTGGATAGACACGTGTTGTATGGAAAATGCTGCGATTGGTTGTACAAAACAGCCGCAAAAGTGGAATTATCCATTTTATCGTGGGCAGTTCGCTCTATTGTCTTCTTGTTAGCAGGTGATGTTTGGAAATATTTTCCATGTGGTTGTTTTATCGACAGAAAATGCTTTGAAGGGAAAATAAGATATGTTCATGTTGTTGATTATCTACACTTAGATATTTACAAGCGAAGCTACGATCGAAATAAATGTTTATTACTGGCCAACCCTCCGTGAGTGAGGTTATTGTTGTCTGAACGATGGCCTAAGGCGAACAAATAATACGTTTGAATACGAGTGCAAGGAATTTAATTTTGTGTCGTTTCCTTACTTTTATGAAGAAGCCTGCTCCGTGTGTGTAAAATTAGAAAGACGCTACTTCTGTAAAGTATAATTTTAGGTAATGTTTTTAGAGATAACTTTGTGACATTGTACGTGTACTACATCCCTAATTTGAAAGCAAAATGCATTTGCCGAACATCCGTTTTAAATACAGTTCGGAAAATTTGTGGTGTCTATCCTGAAAGTGAATCACATCCTTAATATTGAACCTTGAAAGTGGAGGAGCTAAGAAATTTTGAAACGTTAATAATCACTTTTACTATACTGTATGTATTGTTTTGGAATTTGGCGAGTTGGTAACTGTAACCTTATGGATAAATATATACAAAACCTAATCTTCAGTTGTTAAATTTTCTACAGCGGTCGATGAATTCATCAACAATAAATTTGAGTTGGATCTTTTTAAGTTTTTGGTATTGGAAATAGATTTCACTCCGCTCCAGACCGTCAGAATACAATATAGTGACCGCTGTTTTGGAATTGATCATAGAGATTAAAATTTATCCTTACTGCCTAAAAAAATTTTCTTATATAATTTTTTAGAGATACCATACTGGTTAGGTATAATATGATCACCTGATCCTAAAATTGATTAATAATTGTTTATTCCATTGGAGTAACGTCGGATGAATTGAATATTGTGCACAACAATTTCTATAATTAGTTCTGTACTATCGATTTTAGATAAGATAACAGTTCCAAGTAAACAAGAAATTTTACATTATATATTCACAGAGCACTTGATTTTAAATTGTTCTAAAAACAAAGAATTGTATGATTTGGGTATGACTAATTTTTTTACTGTTAAGACAATGGTTTGAAAATAGTTCATGCTTTTGATTCTCTGAAGCTGTAGATTTAATTGTTGCATGAATTCATGTTTGATATTCGGTAACCGAATAGAAGTGAAATACCGGAAAATTGACAATGTTGAAATTAGATTATAATATAAATATATATATATATATATATATATATATATATATATATATTATGCTGTGATAAGGGGTTGTTTAAGGGTGCACGTTATAGTAAAGGTCGTTCAGGAATGAGTAATTAGAATAGGCAGCAGAAAACTGCACTTATTTAAGGAAATAATTAAGAAATAGACATAGTTTGTAGATAGTAAGTAGTCAACACCCTGTATATAAAGTAGAAATAGTTTTTGGGCGACGCAGGTAAACATAGGAAGACGCATAGTTGGCGTAGGAATGAGAAATACATGTATTAAGTAGATAGTTAATATTAAATACCCTGTAGATAAAGTTTAGTTAATTTAGGTAAAACAAATAAGGATATTTTTCAGTGGAAGCACGCGTATATTTAGGAATAAATGATAAAGTGTAATTAGATACGCATTAAAAAAAAAGAGTTCCAGACGATTAAATTAATACGGATATAGAAATAGAGTTTCAGGTAGTTAATATAAATGCGTACAAATATCTAATCATTTTTGATAAGAGAAATGATTAAAAATTGCGTGAATCGCATGTAAACATGAAAATTTAAAGTCGAGTTGCATCAGTTGTTTATGGAAAAGCAAGTAATCTATCAAAATACAGCATGTTGATAACGAAAGACAGCTGCGGGCAGGTTGTGATTATGGGGAATCGTGGAGCATTACATCAGAAACTGCTCTAAATGAAATTATTTGATTGGTCAGAAACAAGCGACGAGTTCTAGACCATACCCATGGATGGAGTGGGAATTCGAGAATATATTAGCAAGCACCTTGATAAGAAAGTCAGTTTTGAACTCAACGAAGGCCGAAGTGCGTTGCCATTAAAACAAAGTAATACGTAATAATTATAAAAGTGAAATAAAATGAGTGCGAATATGAAGATTATAATTGCCGTTTAAACGTAAGTACGCTTTTAATGAATTTATTGTAAACTAAGACATAAAAATAATAGGGTTTCGAGGTCTGAGGGAAATAGACTATGATTCTGATGTTAAGGGAAAAATATAGTAATACAATTTAGATGTCCAGGGGAAAAAAAGAATGATACAATTTTGAAGTACAGGGGTGAAACAAACTACAATTTTAAGTCTGGGGCAAGAATGATAAAAGTCTAAGTTTGAAGAACTGAAATAAATTGGGGTGTATAATTTAATAATGATGGTCCACAGCGTAATGGCAATAATTTGAATGGAATCCAGAATTGGGAAAGATCATTTTTATTGGAAGCGTCGATGTGAAAAAAGATAAAACCAGGTCAGATTTTTTTAGTTATAAGACATTTGTTTTTCTATATAAATTTTTATTTTATTTTTAATATTGAATTTGCTAAATATGATATGCTTGTGAAAAGTCAACAAAAGAGGTTGCATACGTATAGAATGAGTAATATGATAACAGGTTTAGAATATTCTACACTTTGTTGGTAAAGATAATAAGTTTTTTTGGGGACTTTGGGTTTTTGAGTAAATAGATGGTTGTTAATAAATGAAATTTATAAGGTTAACTAATAAAAAAATGTATTACAAATAATTTCAAAAGCTGTACATAACATATTGGTTTCATTATATAAAATCGAAATTTACTGAATTTTATAATTCCAAATAAATGCTAGCCGAGGTCATAAGATTTAAATAGTACAAAGGCGGAGCCACAAGTTGAATAGGAAATAGATAACTCGCAAGGCGGTAACGTATCGAATTTTGCCATTGGTAGATAAAGTTGTTTAAAGATAAAGTCCAGTTGATAGCAATATTGAGAAGACAGCCGGAGGAGGAGATAATTACAATTTATAGTGAATATTATAATGGTGGTCCAATAATTTAGAGTACGTAGAAAATTAATAAGGCGCACAACGAAGGGGATCAAGAATTTCAGTTCATAGTAATAAAAATAACAGCACAAAGTAGGGGCAAGAAAATTACGCGCATAGTATAGCAATAAATATATATATATATATATATATATATATATAAATATATATATATATTATTCCACCCCCCTTTTTCTTCTTTTAATACTTTTTTACTTTATTTTGTAAACTTTAAAAAATGTGCACACCTAATGCACGCCCGTACTTGCACTGTTTGGTTGGTTCTAGTATTAACTACTTATTGCAATGCCTCGACTATTTAAAACTCTTAATCTCAGGGTATTCAAACTACTTATAGTGGATTCGTTATAAGTAGATGTGCTACGTCCAACCAAAGTGCACTCTTTTGTTTTTCTACTAAATTTGCTACTCTACTTTTGTATATGCCAAAATTTATAAAATGATCAAAGTTGCTATGTGCCAAATGAAATTTCAACCAAAATTAAAATGACCAAATTTTTACGTATTAAAAAATGATTTTAAACACTCACCTGGTCTATACTCCGTTGATGCCTCGGTGAATCCTGGCACAAAATCCTAATCTCCGTATGCATCCTTACAATTTTTCGTGATGTTTCCAGGTGTCTTCTAATTTTAACTGTTCCTCAATATCTGAAATGATTAACCCAAATTTAGAATTTTGAAAAAAAATAGTGCTATAACTTCCCTTGTACTAATCTCCACTTCAAGTCCTTGTTTCTTCTATAATTCCGTCCGCTTCTTCGTATCTAAATCCCAATCCACTCGTTCCTGTATATTTTTGTTCGCTGCTCCTGTTGCCTTTAAACCGCTCTCCAATATTCCTTCAAATCTCTGTATAACCACTCTCGATAACCTTCTAACTTTAAACCACACTCCAATATCCACTTCAAATCTGTATAACCACTCTCGATAACCTGCTGCCTTTAACCACTCTCCAAATCCAATATTTTACCGTCGCACAATCACTACTATTTACTTTATACTTTCGCTTATTTCTTTACCACTTTTCAATGAAACTCATTTTAAAACAATTACCTTTATTTTCTTTTTTAAAATATTAGCACAGTTCTGAAAACACGTCTATTACAAACTTTGTTCAAAAATAATCTCTGAAAACACGTCTTTTACAAAATCGTTTCGAAATATTATGCCTTGTTTATTCTCTAAGGCGACCATGTTGATTCTCTATTCGCCTACTACATCCTAAAGTTCATCACAAATAGTCAAGTCCGTGTCGCACATACCCAAGTTCATGTCTTTATACAATTTCATAATTACACTAAATTCTAATATATGTCCTAAATCTTTACATTCAACCAATCACATTTTACGATGTTTTAACTAATAATTTTGGGTTTACAAATATCGTCCAAACGTTGATTCTATAGAAAATGAAACCAAAATAATTTACACTTGACCCTGGATGCATGTTGATAGTGAACATTTACAGACGCATCCGGCTTTTGGACGGCAAATGTACTTTTAAAGGCTTTTTTAAAATTCAACTCGGTATAAACCCTTGAGCATTTCACATCTTAATACGCCACTTAGTCATTTTAATATTACCTTTTGGCACTGAATTTCAACTACTATATTTGAATGGTATTTTAGTGTACATAAAATACGGTAAACATACATTTTTAAGTTTATGTGATCGATTATGTGGATTATTTTTGTTTGGCATATACTATCTTGTACTAAACAACCCTTATAACTCTTAATAGCTCCCTTAGACATTATAATATATATATATATTCTTATGCTCCACCCCCCGCTTTTTATATTATTAATTTTATATATGATATGAAAATATTTACTTTTTATTTCGTGCTTTATCTACGTTTGGTCGGTTTAGAAAACAAAACTGTATTAATATGTCTCGACTATTTGAAACTCGCCTTCCCAGGGTGTCCACCTACTTACCGTGGGTTTAGTGGTAAGTAGATGTGCAATGCACCAACCAAACTGCACTACCTTTATTTTTTGTACCTGTAATCTTTTACTTGTATGCCAAACCTTAATAACAGATCCACGTAGCCTTGTGCCAAATCAATTAATATTACCAATTTTGACTTTGACGTTCAAAACACACAGTACTCACCTGTTTTAAACGTCGCTGTCGGCCTCTATGAAGACTGGCTTAAAATCTCACTCGCCGTATGCGTCTTTACAATGCGTGGCACTATCACTACGAATAATCTGCTGTCCAGACTCCAGGTTTCTTTATATTAATTTTGAAATCCCCCAAATCTAAAATAAATATGACCAAATTTAGAATTTTGACTAATTTCGATTTTACTTCCCCTGCGCTAATTTTCCTGATGTTGAATCTTCTTTACTCGTACTGCTCCTGCTACTCCAATGCCTTCCTTTTCCAAATCTGCTCGTTCTAATTCAATACTTCCTTTTTCCTTTATCTGCTCTTTCCAAATCACTGTTTTCTTCTAATTTCCACTCAATACCATTCTATCCATAATCTATATCCAAATCAATTCCAGTAGTTTCGCCTTCAATCTCATAAATCCTATCCAATACCTTTCTGCCTTTAATCAACTCGTTCCAATATCCAACTATCTATTCCGCCTGTTCCAATCTCGCTCTATTCCACTCTTATCACTTTCTATTCGTCGTTACTATTATTTATTTTTATTACTCTCGCTTGTCCGTACTCTTCTTTATATAAATTAAACTCTTAAACATTTCAAATTCATTTATTTATACTTTGTAATATTCAATATTTAGCGCAGTATACAAAACACGTCTTACTATTAAAATGTTTATAAATTTAATCTTATTTATCTTTTCCTAGGTGATTATAATAATTAAAATATGCCTACTCTTTAATTCATTTTATACATTTTCCATCCAATAAAATCGTCCCAACAAGTCTGTGTCACTAATACCTTATAATCTATCTTTTACACTTTCCTATTTTATATCTAAATGTTCAATTATTGGTTCCTAATACTGCATCACCCTTCAATCATATTTGACAATACTTTTCACTTATAATTTTGATATTACAAGTTTGTCCAAAGGTTGATTCTACTAGAATAAGTGCCGAAATGTTTCACATATAAACCTGGATCTGTGTGGTGAATAGTGTAATTTCTACAGACGCATCCGGTTTTTCGATTAGCAAATGTACATTCTATGGCTCATTAACATACAACTCGGTGTAAATCCTTGAATACTGTGCTTTCTCACGTCAGCAAGTCATTGTTTTACGTCTTGGCAGTTATACTTTGACTAATATATTTCAAATACTTTAACATTTGTAAAGTACGGCAAACATAAAATTTTCAGTTACGGGATCTGATATTTGGCTTTATTTGGCATACACTACCTTCATACAAATAACCTTTATACCCTTTTTCTTACTGACACTTTATTGGCCCCACTGGTTTTGAATAAAAGTGGAAATTTCGTCTGTCTTCATAACTCTTTTCTTGGTGTGCATAATTTCTAGTTTTATTTAAAACCACTCCACGCATTTCTACATATTGAGTATTACTCAACCCCTGCTTTCATTTCTCTCACGTCTGTCTAACTACGCTATATACTAACTTCCACTATAGAATAAAACAAATTTAAACTTTCCGTCGCATGAACTCTCATCCTGCTAAACCCTCTTCTTGTACCATTTTATATGGATATAAATTTTCTAAGTGAAAACGCCCACGACGTTCCCCTGTCATAGTATCTAATTCGAACGTATTTCCATCAGCAAAAATACCCGTGATTTTGTACGGCCCTTCGTAAGGAAACAGCAACTTCGCGCAAATGTTTCTTTCGCGGTTTGAAACCCTTAGCCTTTTTACTACCACCATATCTCCTATTTCAAAAATCGTCCGCTTTTTAATCCTACTACGCCTTCGCTCGATGTCCCTACGCTGAATCCTTTCAATTCTACGCCTAACGTTACCCAACAACTCTGTGATGTCTTGCACCTCTACTTCTGGTATAATCTTTCTAATCAATGTTATTGGACATGTTTTTGTAACAGAACTCGGTACGCAATTCATAAAATTTTCGATCTGTGGCAGATATCTAACCCATCTATCGTGGTGCTCTTGCGTTGCCAACCGTAGATATTTTATGATCTCTCGTATAAAACGTTCGCATGGATTTGCTTTCGGATGCCGTATGCTGCTAAATGATACCTTAATATGTTCTCTATTTAACCCGTTTCTGAATCTTTGGTTATTGAAATATGTCGCGTTGTCTACCAAAATCCTATCCATTTTCCCAACCTGACTTCCAAATTCTCTAATTGACTGTGAAGCATGCACCGTGTTACTTCGTCTTGGCGGAAATAAATTAACAAATTTCGAAAAAACGTCCACCATTACTAATATGTGCCGATACCCCTGTTCACTAGTAATTAGGTTGCTCAAGTAATCAATAGCTACCAATTCTAACGGTCCACTCACGCTCACATTCATCGGTATGTTCTGCAACACCATGTTTTTGTCTTTCCCTAAAATACAAATCTTAACACGGTTAATCCGTTCTTTAACCGCCGTGATATCGTTTCTTGTATAAAACGCCTCTCTAAATACCAAAAATGTTTTTCTAATGCCTATATGTCCAAATTTTATATGAATTTCGTCTATAATTTCCACAGCCGTGTCTCTGGATAACACTAACAGTTCTGCATCCCCTATCCTTTTTACCACAAACTGGCCTACAATTGTAAATCCACGGTACTCCTCCACATTTTCCCTCGTTAATTTCTCGCGTATCGAGCTCACCTCACTGTGCTGCTGCGTCTCCATAAGCTTGGCGTTTGTCCACCGACCAACATCCCTGAACTCCTGCAAAGCAACTAAACAATCCTTTACGTCTTCTTTACTCGCCTCTACCTGCTGTCTGCTTAGAAAATCCGCCGTCACATTTTCCTTTCCTGGTTTATGTTCAATTTCGAAATCGTACTCTTGCAATACTAGTGCCCACCTATACAACCTACTGTTCAAAAACTCCTTTTTTTTCATGAATGTTACCACCGTGTTGTCGGATTCTATCAAAAATTCCTTTCCTAGCAGATAAAATCGTAACTTTTTTACTGCATACACTATCGCCAACATCTCCTTCTCTGCCGTCGCATATCTGGTTTCGCAGTCTTTTAACACCCTTGAAATAAATACAATTGGTACCTCAGCTCCGTCCTGGAATTGCACCAACTCAGCCCCAGTAGCATATTTCGACGCATCCGTCTTCAAAATAAATTCGTCTTTGAAATTTAGATACTTTAATGACAACTCTTCATAAAATGTACGTTTTAAATCTTGAAACGCCTTCTCCCGCTCAGCAGTCCATTTCCATCTTTCGTTTTTCCTTAACAAACTCACCAACGGCACACACAACTCAGAATATCTCGGTATAAACCGTTTATAATAATTTAAAACCCCTAAAAATCCTCGTAATCCCCTTACATTCTTTGGTTGAGCAATGTTTTTCAACTCGTCTAGCCTCTTATTACAAATTTTCATCCCATGCTCACTGATTTCAAATCCTAAATACGTGACCTGGCTCTTAAATAATTCGCACTTCTCCACGTTCAACTTCAACCTTCCTTCGTCCAACCTTTGGATCACCTTTTCTAAATGCTCCATGTGTTGTTGCTCGTTCCTGGAAAAAATCAATAGATCATCCACATAGTGCGAACAGAAACATTCATACTCGTTTAACAGCTTCTGCATGGCCCTAACAAGTGCTGCTGAAGAACTACTTAACCCAAATGGAACTACAGAAAACATATAAATCTCCCCTTCAATACTAAACCCCGTAATCTTCTTACTATCTTCATGCAACGGAATCAACCAAAATGAATTTTTTAAATCTTACTTGCTAAAAATCTTCATCTCATACACCTTATATAACAAATTATCCAACCCTTGTGGTTGTTCGTACTGCGCTTTCGTAATTGAATTCAACTTCCTCGCGTCCAAACAAATTCTTATATCTCTTTTGTTAGGTTTAGGTACAATAACTACCGGGTTCACATATGGAGTCTTCGCTGGTTCGATGATTCCTCTTTAACATTTTCCTAATCTCGGCTTTAACCCTATTTCTAATTGCAAACGGAATTGGATACACCTTGGTACAAAATCCGCTGTCTTCCGTGACCTCTAACTTGTGCGTATATCGCTTCGCAAATCTCGGCTCTTCATTAAATAACCCTATAAATCTATTAAATAATTCCCCCAGCTTCTCTTTAATATCAATACTCACTTTTCCTATCTGTCCATCATCAATTATTCTCGCAAACATATTACATAATCTCACTTCAACCTGTCTATAATTACTTGCCCTTTTCACTCCTAATCCTGACTTATCCATATCATTACCATCCCTATATTCCTAACTGACCATAGGCACCACCCATAACTTATCTTTATCTAATATACGAATTGACCTATCATTTCCATCTATTTTCAATCCAAAATCCTCTATAAAATCCATTCCTAATATAAAATCTAACTGTAACCCCTTCGTTATCAAGAACTCAGCATCCCCTGCCTTTTTATTCCCTACAAATATCGGTACACGGACTACCTTATAAATCGTCGTTAACTTCTTATTCATTGCCGACCATAAATTAACCCCATCAATTGTTTCCATTCGTCCCTTTAAAAATTCTGCATGTTCTATCACAATACTTTCATTAACCAGCGACAACTGTGAACCACTATCAACTAAAGCAACATATAAACAATCTCTTAATCTAATATTAATAAACAACAAATTCTTTTTATTAACGGTATAATTATTCAACAACAAATCACTTAAACTATAACATAAATCTATATCTAAACCTAACAACTCTGTCTTCCGAAAATTGAAGTTTTTTTTTGACTCGTTGGTGCCTCGTGCACTTGTACCACCTCGATCTTGTCCGTGTCCTTTATCGCAGCGCTGGTCGTTATATGTTGGACGTTTATGTCCCTGTCAGTCCGGCTGTATCCGTCTCGCGTTCCGCCTCCCGTAATACGGCCGTCATCCGCGTTGTCGCCGTGCTGGTACCTATTTTGTTCTTTGTACTCGTTTCCCGGTATTCTGTATTGAAATGCTGTCGTCTGCTTCCGTCGTGTCCCCAATGATTTCGATGTCCGTTGTTGAAACCTTCCTGTCTGTAGCTAGGTCTGTGCTCGTTGTGGTATACATGTCGTCGGTTTTCGTCCTTATAACCCCGATTCTGCTCCCAGTAAGCTCCACGCGTCTTTGTTTCTAGTGCCGTCGCTAAGTCAAAATTCCTCATCACTCCTAAAAATTCTCGCAGGGTTTTTATGTTCTGTACCACAACCACCTTTGTCACCTCCGGTTCCATATGTCCCGCAAGTAGTAATACTATGTCGTCCTCGCCCAATTTCGGCGTCAGATGTTGTGCCTGGTTATATTTGTCTATAGCGTATTCTTCGCGTGACCCGTTTATTTTACTGTAATGTCCCGTGATTAAGTTCGTCCTTATGTTCGTCTGGTGCGTGTTACTCCAAAATTGTTCAATGAACAGTCGTCTGAATTTTGTTTTCGTATGATGTTGTGCCATTTTTCCGCGTTGCCCGTCAAAGTCGCCCCAACTATCTGTAACTTCGTCCGTTCGTTTTCTGTCTCCACAATTTCGTCTAATCTGTCCAAAAACCCCATCGGTTGTTCTGTCCGTCGTCCTTCAAATTTCGGTAGCGCGTCTCGGTTTAATTTAATCTGCTGTCCGTAGTCTAGTCCTCCGCGTCTCCTTTCTAGGTCGTCTAACTTGTCTTGTATCTGTCTAACTTCGTTGCCGACCCTGTTCTCTAATATAGTCGCGTTGTCTTTAAGTTTTGCGTCCAGTTGTGTCCTAACGTTAACATTTTCGTGTTGTAGTGTTTCCAGCGTCTGTCCTAAATTCCTGTAGTTAGTCGTATGCTTCTTGTCACATGTTTGTATCTCACCGTTCAAATTCGTAAATCCGCTGATCATAGTCTCCTCAATTGTTTCCACACGTGTCTTAACTTCTGCTCGTATGTCCGTCTTTGTTGCGTTCAACTTTCCCTGAAATTGTACCCGTGTATTTTCAATCTTGTCGTCTACACGGTCTACCTTTTCTTGTAGCTCAGTCTTGAGTTCGTCCTTTACCTTTTGTATCGAAGCGAGTAGATAGTCCTGGGTGTCGTCTAATTTTGCCGTCAGTTCGGCGTGCGCCGTTCTAAACTCATTTCTCAGCTCCGTGTGTGACGTCTTTAGTTCCGTGTATGATGTCTTAAAATCTGTCCGCGACTCTTCGATTTTGTTTGTTAATTCCGTATGTGACTCTGCAATTTTTTTAGTTAAAACCGTTTTTAGTGTTTTTAGTTCCGTGTGTGAATCTGCAATTTTGTTAGTTAAATCCGTATGTGAAGTCTTCAAATCGTCTTTCAAACTCATCAGGAATCGCACAATATCCTGGCTTCCGGCGGTTTCAGCTACCTTGACCTTCTGTACCGTCGCCTTGTCCGTTTCTATGTTTATTACCTCCGGATCTACCTGCCTCACCTCCGTTTCCTAGACATCTCCCCCTGCATCTAGCTCCTCGTCTTGTGCTATAAATTCCGCGTCAATTCCGTACATCCTTCCTGACCTCGTTATCCGTCTGGTGTCCGCGTCCGTCATCTCTGCTTCCTTTTTCGAACTCTTCTTTCCTGAAAAATTTTTTTAACTACGAGCCCCACCTAACCTCGGTGTCTCGTATTCTACTACTACTTCTGTCTAGCCTCACTTTGGGTTTGCCACCTTCTTATGCTCCGCCCCCGCTTTTTATATTATTAATTTTATATATGATATGAAAATATTTACTTTTTATTTCGTGCTTTATCTACGTTTGGTCGGTTTAGAAAACAAAACTGTATTAATATGCCTCGACTATTTGAAACTTGCCTTTCCAGGGTGTCCACCTACTTACCGTGGGTTCAGTGGTAAGTAGATGTGCAATGCACCAACCAAACTGCACTACCTTTATTTTTTGTACCTGTAATCTTTTACTTGTATGCCAAACTTTAATAACAGATCCACGTAGCCTTGTGCCAAATCAATTAATATTACCAATTTTGACTTTGACGTTCAAAACACTCCGTACTCACCTGTTTTAAACGTCACTGTCGGCCTCTATGAAAACTGGCTTAAAATCTTACTCGCCGTATGCGTCTTTACAATGCGTGGCACTATCACTACGAATAATCTGCTGTCCAGACTCTAGGTTTCTTTATATTAATTTTGAAATCCCCCAAATCTAAAATAAATATGACCAAATTTAGAATTTTGACTAATTTCGATTTTACTTCCCCTGCGCTAATTTTCCTGATGTTGAATCTTCTTTACTCGTACTGCTCCTGCTACTCCAATGCCTTCCTTTTCCAAATCTGCTCGTTCTAATTCAATACTTCCTTTTTCCTTTATCTGCTCTTTCCAAATCACTGTTTTCTTCTAATTTCCACTCAATACCATTCTATCCATAATACTATATCCAAATCAATTCCAGTAGTTTCGCCTTCAATCTCATAAATCCTATCCAATACCTTTCTGCCTTTAATCAACTCGTTCCAATATCCAACTATCTATTCCGCCTGTTCCAATCTCGCTCTATTCCACTCTTATCACTTTCTATTCGTCGTTACTATTATTTATTTTTATTACTCTCGCTTGTCCGTACTCTTCTTTATATAAATTAAACTCTTAAACATTTCAAATTCATTTATTTATACTTTGTAATATTCAAAATTTAGCGCAGTATACAAAACACGTCTTACTATTAAAATGTTTATAAATTTAATCTTATTTATCTTTTCCTAGGTGATTATAATAATTAAAATATGCCTACTCTTTAATTCATTTTATACATTTTCCATCCAATAAAATTGTCCCAACAAGTCTGTGTCACTAATACCTTATAATCTATCTTTTACACTTTCCTATTTTATATCTAAATGTTCAATCATTGGTTCCTAATACTGCATCACCCTTCAATCATATTTGACAATACTTTTCACTTATAATTTTGATATTACAAGTTTGTCCAAAGGTTGATTCTACTAGAATAAGTGCCGAAATGTTTCACATATAAACCTGGATCTGTGTGGTGAATAGTGTAATTTCTACAGACGCATCCGGTTTTTCGATTAGCAAATGTACATTCTATGGCTCATTAACATACAACTCAGTGTAAATCCTTGAATACTGTGCTTTCTCACGTCGTCAAGTCATTGTTTTACGTCTTGGCACTTATACTTTGACTAATATATTTCAAATACTTTAACATTTGTAAAGTACGGCAAACATAAAATTTTCAGTTACGGGATCTGATATTTGGCTTTATTTGGCATACACTACCTTCATACAAATAACCTTTATACCCTTTTCTTACTGACACTTTAATATATATATATATATATATATATATATATATAGAAATTTGTCTTCAACAAAGTTGAAATATGACGTATCTATAGATAAACTCTTCTGGAAATAATAAAAGCTAATAGTTGTATAGCCATCAACAAAACAATAACTTTATTACTTCACAAGGGAAAGAAACATCTACTGACCGGTTTTGGCTTTTTTTAACCTAGTCAGAACATCCTAGTTTCCAACAACCCTATGAAGTAATCCAAGCTATTATACTGGCTTAAATTTGAAGGAACCTTTGTAATATGGCAAGAGTAAATAATATCGCCATCAGGTGGTAAAACACCAACACTACTAAGCGTTGAGGTACAAAAGTTGATTCGAAACTAAATCCTAGTTTTATAGATGGCCATATAAGTATGTTCTGCCTTTGAGATTTCATAAGAGTTTAATTACAGATACATCTTATTTTAATCTTGTTGTACACAAATTTCTGATTGCGATCTGCAAATAACTTATCTTTTGGCTATTATGAATTTCTTTTGGGGCAAAAACGGGCGACGCCAAGGGAAGGTTTGTTATTTTTGCAAATAAATTTTTCTATAATATTATGCAAATCTCAAAGGCAGAACATACTGTATGGCCATGTATAAAACTACGATTTCGTTTCGAATCAACCTTTGTACCTCCACGCTTAGTAGTGTTGGTGTATTACCACCTGATGGTGATATTATTTACTCTTGCTGTAACACAAAGGTTCCTTCGAACGTATGTCAGTATAATAGATTTGATTACTGCATAGGGTTATTGAAAACTAGTCTACTCTGACAAAGCTCAGGAAAGCTGATTAATTAAAAATAAAAAATGCACTTTGAAAATTAATATTTCAAATGGAGATTTAAAAGAACATAGATAATCTTGCTTACTGAGATTTTATTGTTAGTGTCCAATGGAATCAGAAGGTATTTAATATCATTAATTAGATTGGAGATTAGTTGATGATAAACACTCTTTGACAATAGCCATAAGTATAAACTTTTGGATTTTTTTGTTTTGTTAATTGCTAAGATATTCGAGTACTTTGAATTTAAAGTAGAATAAGTTCTCATTTTATGTTTTTGTAAAGATAATTTACAGCAAATTTTGAGGTTAAAGTTCTAAGTTTGTTGACTTTTACTAAATAGATTATCTGTCAGTGATTATTGGCCAATCACCCTTACAAGCGTCGTAATAAAGGATGGGTAAATTATCCATTTATTAATTAAAAGGGATTATGTATCTGTAAGATTTCATCACTAGGGTAGCTGGATATCCTTTAGAAATAATTTCAATAAAAATACAACTATATTTTACAAAAAACATTTTCCTAATCTCAATTCTGGCTAGGTATTGCTAAATGAAAAAATCCTAAAAAGACCTTAAATCTAATGCATCAACAAGGCTATCATCACTCCAAATTTTTCTGTTGCCAATATTAAATTACATGACATTTATAAATCTTATTTTCTGGAAATATCGTTCATAACCAATATAAAATCAATTAAATACCAACTTTTTTATTATATTTTTTCATTGTCCATTCCAAATAGTAAAGTTCTATACTTTAACTAATACTATATTTTACCAATATAACCTTCATTGTAAAATGAATATACACATTTCCGTCCCTAATTAGTCAAGCTATATAATTATTTTCACTTGTTTAATTTATTATTACATAAACACGAATAATATACATTTTCAATTCAGACCACACCAGCTTTCCAATTTATCAATATTACCATTTTCTACTTGCTTTCCAAAAAATAGCTCCCTTGACACACACAACTCACTTGTTTGAATTATCTACTCAGGTCGCGCTTTTATTACGGCACACACGAGTTTTCAAAATCCCACACAGGGGAAAAAAATTCCTCATCGAATCTGCAAGCAAAGGTCTAAAAAACTCGCGCACCGTTTAAATTTTTCCCGTAAGAAAAGGCCATGTTATACACTTAAAGCTGGTTTCGATCAGCGTTACGTTTAACTTAACATTATATCAACTTTTAACCCCGCGGTCACGTCCACCTTATCACTATTCGCTCGTATGTCTACATTTTTAATGTTTTCTTATTATCAGCTCACGAATAATTAATTCCAATTGTTTCGCGTCGGATGTTAATTATCATTTAATTTCTTTTCTACTTCTTATGTTTTAGGGGGTGTTTTGTCATAATACAGTCTTTCTATTGAGCTTATTCAGTGAAAACCGGTGAAAATATTTATGTTATCATGTTATTCAATTAGCTTAACATTCGTGTTCCTTCTGTCTTCGCACTGTAAAATGAATACGTTGTAACATATATTCAGTCTGCAATTTTATATCCCAGAGATTTCTTCCTGATATTGCAACTATATATTGAAACTATGTAACATTAAATTTAATTTATTTAACTAAAATTTATAAAAGCTTTCCTATATTTGAAATGTATATTAATAAATTTACTGTTTTTTTACTTAATAATTCTAATGGTTTCTGAAAAAATTACATGATTTTACTATGAAAGTTTATAGTTATAAATAATTTATTTACATTTGTATGGTTTAAAATAATTTATGATCCCAAGTTCCGTTTTAATATATATTTAACAGAAATTATTTCTAATGAGTGATAAAGAAAGTTTTCTTAATTTTATGTGAGAAATGCCTAATATTACAATCCGTTTTTCCTATAAATTGTTTTAAAAATAATTTTTAGAGTTTATTGCTTTAGTTATGCTAACCTGCCCTCATTGAAATTATACTTTCTAAAAATATAAGAATTACTATATCTTGCTTAATTGATCTTAGCTATTCACGAAACCTACTATACGAGGTGTGCCTTATATCTAATTTGTTCATTCGACTTTACTATATATTTTTTCACATTTAATTTATCGTTAGCTTAACGCAACGCGTTACAACCACGGACATTCACTATAGTACCCTAATTTTGTGGCCTTGAAACGTTTATGCAAGATGATTGTGTCAATCACCAAATTGTCGTCATTGACCCTCTACCAACCTTCATGAAATGCACCAACATCTCTTGTATTTACAAAAAAAATCTAATCATATACTGTGACGTGTCGATAGGTGGAGTAATTGAGTTTCTAAGATAAACTAGAATGTACTGGAACCGCAAACAGAATACCTTTTTTACATGTGGTTTGTGAACTTTTTCCAAAGCAATTTTAAAACTTTTCTGCGTATAACTATTTGATCTTATTTCAGCAGGTTTGAGCAATTACAAGTACAACACAACTGTTTCTAAGTCTTATTTATTTACATAGGTGATGATATTGACGGGCCTGCGCTTTTCTATGCCTTTTCAAGGTTTAAATTATTCTTTGGTCTTTTAGGCGTTTCAGAATCCTTGATAATTCCTTCTACACCAACAGGGTTTACTATGAAAAAAGAAAAAAGATGGAATGCTTCAAAATTCGTGACGATTTATCTGTATCTCTTTAGCAGTTCCTTATGGCAGAACTCGGCTGTTGATTTCAATGTTAGAAGCAATATCTGCTATTGGAACAGAGGCTGGAGTGATGGCAAAATTATACGACCGTCTCACGCCAGAAATGCCGTGGCTGCAATGATAGGGTAGGTTACTGTTAAAAATAGATATTGTTATTAAAAAACACAAATTACATATTATTATTAAAAAACACAAAACACTAATCACTTAACAGGCATATCAGAACAGTCTGCAAGAGTTTTAGCAACAACTGTTCCGATATACGTGTTAAGTGATATGTGTTTTAATAATACAGTATTGCCCGAAATAAACAGTACTGAAACTAAGTTGGCGGTGTTTTTATGCGTGCGCTGTCACACTCAAGTTAGCTAGTATAGACCTGTCAAGTAAACCTCAAACAAGTAATTAGTAGGGCCTAATTGTTAAAAATGGTGTTAAGTACAGAGGAGAAAGTGTTTCTGGTAGAGCATTATTTTCGTTCATACGGAATCGGCCGACGTAATGGTGCAAGTTTGCTATACGTGTCTGATCAATTCACACAAAGGTTTAATAAACGTTCTCCAAGTAATGCTGTAATTTTGAAGGTTATTGAAAAGTTTAGGAATACAGGTAGTGTATTGTGGCAACGAAAAGGAAACTCAGGGCGTCCCAGGACAGTTAACAACAACAATAACCATGAACGTGTTTTTGAGCAAATCTTAGAAAATCCGAAAGTCAGCCAGGCAAGGACAGCGTTACAACTTGATTTAAAAAGAACTTCCTTTCAAAGAATCCTGAAGGAGCTGGGTACATTTTCGTAGGTGATTCAGGTACATCAACAACTACATCCTCGGGATTAACGCAGTAGAGTGGAATATTGCGCCAGAATTCTCGCGTTACAGTATGAAAAACCCGAATTTTTGAAAAATGTTTGGTTTTCAGACGAAGCACATTTTCACTTGTCAGGCTATGTAAATCGTCGCACAAATCGATTTCTGGGCTTTGCCAGACCCGATGAGGTTCAAGAGGTTCCTTTACATAGTGAAAAAGTGAGTGTCTGGTGTGCTGTTTCCGGACACGGAATCATTGGTCCGTACTTTATCGAAGAGAATGGTAGGCAAGTCACACTTAATCAACAGAGGTACAGACAAATTTTAATACGATTTATCCCTGATCTACGTCAATTCTGTCGTGCACGTAACTTGGCATTTCGAAACCAATTTTTTCAGCAGGACGGGGCAACTTGCCATACTGCTGCCGCAATTCGTCAATTTCTTCAAGAACATTTTCCAAGCAAATTCATATCACGATTTACTGACTTCCCTTATCCTTCACATTCTCCAGACCTCACACCTCCAGACGCATACATTTGGGGCATGGCTAAAAATGCCGTTTTCAAACGGGCACCACAAACCATCGATGAATTAAAGGATGCCGTTAGAGTCTTCTTCGCAGCCATGAGACAACCCTTATTCAATAACATGACCAGAAACTTAGAACATCGTTATGAAGTCTGTCTCGAACGAGGAGGTGCACATTTAGAACATATAATAAAGTGTCAATAATATGTATTTTTTAAATATACAAAACAATTACAATTTCAGTACTGTTTATTTCGGGCAATACTGTAATATCTATTTCTAATAGTAACCTAACCTATCATTGCAGCCACGGCATTTCTGGCGTGAGACGGTCGTAAAATTACTACCTTTAGGCAGAATGAAGATCTTATCTGCATTTAGTTGATGATTCGAGAGATTAACCATCAAGTGTTTGCTTTTGATAACCGGCGTAGGTTTTAGTATTCTTGGAGATGTTATCGTATTTCTTTTTTTGACGTTCGCTAGTAAACTCCATTGTAGTAATTCCGTGGGTTATCTTGCCGCATAGATGCTATTCAATCCTGCGCACTGTGTTTGTAAGCTGCCCAGACTTTACTCATAGATCTTTCTCGTGTAATTCCGTAGTTTCTCTATGAATATTGAGGGTGACGCAACTTGTTTGCAATAAAATCAATATCTAAAAAGGTTCGTCTGGAGAGTGCTAGCGTGTGTTTCATACTGAAGTGAGCTGGTTTTTTAACTGTTTTTTATTGACTGAAAAGTCTCTTTACTCGCAAATACAGAGAGAACTCAAAATACAAATGTTAATTTATTACAATGTACAGCGATGCCACTACCAATTGTAAGTGCACCCTAGTAACATTCTTATAACTGCACCCTTGCGTATTATCCTCTTAGATTCTAGACGCTTTGGCGGGTTTATCAAGATACTGTAGTCGACTACTACTAACGCGTTTCACTAATTTAAAAAGAGTAGTAACAAAAGTCTTTATAACTCACTGTTCGCAAGTCTAATTCACGGTATATGCCTAATTTATAAATGTTTTCAGTCCAATTAACAATGAAGCACTATCATACTAATGCTATTTACAAGCACTAATATCTTCTTAAACTAAATTCTTAACCATAGGTCTATTAATAACACTAAACACTACTAGTTATTTATTACACTTTCGTCTATTTATGTACAGCTGTCGGTACTATATACACTTTTACATAATACAAATTAATGTTTACTCTTGAACTTCCAAAAGCTTAACTATTTAAGTTTACACGATATAATTTATATTCGACATTCTGAAATAGATTACTCTTACATTTATCACCGATCTTATATATACCATACAATTAAATAGATGACGCATATTCTACTGTTTGCTAGAGCGTTCGGGAGTTCTGTAGGATATACCATCGGTTATGCAGCTATGTGTTTGACGGGTTGCCTAACAGTAGTTCGTAACACTGCCCCCCCCCTCTTTAAAACCGTTACGTCCCGTAACTATAAAAACACTTTGACACCAATTCGATGACTGATATCGGTATCGGCAGCTATCTCCTATGGTGCATCCACCACGTCGTTGGAAATAAGTCATCACTTTTTTCTTGGTCTTGGTAGGCAACCGGTTGATAACAACAAACAAGGACCTGGACGTTGGTTCTCTGGAAAACTACTTCTAGCATATTTCGGACTATCCTCCAATCTAAGCGATCCAGTCCACAGCCGAGCTTGGGCACCGCTAGCCTCGTTACTCCATTTTCCATCATCTGAGCTTTAAGATTCAGCAAAGCTTCCCATAGATGTCCATAACTAGGTCTCTGCCATGAAGAATTTTTGGTGACCAGATAGTAAACATAACGATTTTTATCTTAAAAAACCAAAGCTTTTCCTGCAGTTGGCTACTGTTGTACTAATTCATCCACATGTGGGTACATTAAGTAACTTGTTTGATATGTATTTGATAAGATATTTTAAAGCCACAATTTTAATCTCAATAGGTGCACGGAGCGTGTGTGCTATCACGCACGTATGCGTTCGAAACTTCTGCATATATTCACTGACACCCACACTCCTAACAAAACAGATTCTTCAGTCACTTAGTTGATGCGGGAAACAGGCAACAAAAAATTGTATTAAAGTATCGCATCCACTTAAATTATTGCCTATAATAATGCCTATAAAAATACCTAGAGACATTAACTATAACATACACAGCCTACTTTTAAATAAATAAATACCGGGATAATAATCCTCGTCCAAATGATTTAATATTAGTATCATTTCATCAGCATTAGTTTGTAGTCCCTTATCTCTCTGAATTTTTATTATCAGACGACGCCGTTCATATCTAAAGCAACTGGGCAATTTAGTTAGAAACAGGTATGTGACATTGTGATTGTGAAACATAACTCGTACTATAAATACGTTTGTTTAATTTTGTTTGTCTTATTAGGCGTAAGTCAATTGTTTCGAATATAAATAAGAATTTAAGACTTATTTTAAACAAACGTTAATTTTTTAAGATTGGAGGGACTAACATTAATTAATTTGTGAATAATATTTCTCATATATAACAAATGCAGGTGTATCATTAAAAAATCCTTGCACTTAGGTTACAATTGTATCTGAACAGTAAAAAATAAACATTTTACACGATATTAAAGTTACCAGTAACTTACAAAGAACTGACTATAAGCAATTCACAATGAAAATATACAGTATCTAATCATATAAGTAATCGTTCTTCTTGAAAATGTCAATATTTATTGCTTTTATCTTGATTATCTGCTTTTAAAAAAATAGAATAGTATCAATAAGAGTGATTCTCGGGATTGATTCGATAAATATATAGTTAGAACGAAAAGTTCTTGATTTCTGAACGTTTTGATATCATAACCGTACCTAAGGCGAGATAGGTTTTGGGCCTTTGGGAGCTACTTTTAAAAAGTCTTTATTTCTAAAAACACTTCTATCAATTGTATTTTTTTTATACAGTAATTACAATAATGATTTGACAACTGGACGTTATGTTCATTAACGTTTTAATTAACAAATATTCAAAATTACTAATTACTAATGAGTAGCTGAACAACCAACAATGTTAAAGTTATGAAGTTCGAGACTGACTGGCCATCATGGGCTCCTCAGTGTATTTATGCTATCCCTGCCTTCGCATTGATTGTGGGAAGTGTAGATCTCATGTCTGCTACTTCTTGATAAAATACATGGTATTTTTTCTTAGTAATTTTAATTCTAACAATTGATTTCTTATACTCTATTGTAACCTGCACCTGCAGTATTATTGTTGCGTCTGGAATACAAAGTAGTTGCTTTCTTTCTCACGTCTGATTATGAACTTTCATTAACTTTTTATAATATGTCCTTTAATTATACAATGTAATAATCTATTTCTTAAGATTTAATAGTTGCATTTGAATATACATATATATTAATTTGGGGATATGTAACTCCTCACAACTTACATGAAAATTAAGGGTTGTACTTAATTTTTAAAACTCATTGTCCCTAAAATTTCAATTGTAGTTTCTTTGTTCTTATATCTAAGGTACATTTTATACAATAAATATACAGTTAATAAAATTATTACAATGATCAATAAGATTGTCTAAACACTGATATTGTCTTAATGTAATTTTGGCACTTTTAACTCACTTAAATGTTCTTTATAATTGTCCATTAATTTCACGGCGTGGTTGAGATCGTCTAGGTCTAGATGTTCTAGTTGCATCGGTTTATTGATAATTTCGTTGTCTTCGGTTTGAGAAATCTTGAACTGTAGTTCAGGTAGATTTGCAAATTTCCTCATCATTGTTGGGTTTGATATACTCGAATAATTTCACTTTTTAGTTTTAAATAGTAATCTTCGTTTATAGTGATCACTTTGCTTCCGATTTGGGCTAAACTGTTTTCGTTTTGGTTGCACTTGGCGGATGCTATTACTTCTTGAGGAAATACGGCAATTCATTTGTTGCCCGTAACCTTTTGAATTTTCATGTCCGTAATTTGTATTGGTTTTGGTTCACAATTCTCATAGTGACTAGAGAATTTTAATAATTGTACTTCCCAAGGGTTATATGTTTAAATAGCTGTTGTCGTTATTGATTGACATAAATATTGGCTGGGTGTTACTTCTTTGCATTTATTATTGGTGAATCCATACCTAAGTTCATTTAGTTCTTAAATTTTACTATGGTTGATTGACTTAAAGATATTTGGCTTCTTACAATAGTTTTATGTCGTTCTGATTGTCAATTAATTGTTGTATTGCGTTATCGTATGGTTCTGCATCTTGATTATCTAAATTATCTGTGATAGCTTTTATAATATTACCGAGTTCATTAATAATTGCTCGTTTCTGTCTTGTGGTTTGGTCTGTTGGTATTAATCGATTGAACTTGTCATTTGTGTTCTTTAGGATATTTTTCATTATATTTTTGTAATTAAGCATTTCTATCGCATACTCTTTTCCGAATTTGTATGTGTTCATTGATTGTTTCAGTCTGTCATAATTGTCTCTAATTATATAAAATTCTTGTTTTAATTCAGTTAATTCAAATTTCTGTGCTAAAGTCAAATAGTCTGCTGTGTTTTGCATACTTCCCAATTTTACTGGTAGTATACCGGGGTTGTTTATAATATCTTCCACTAATATTTCGTGGTCGTTCTATTTAGGCTGCTCCGTGGCGTCGTGGTATGTGTGTGACTACTACGCCCAAGGTCCCGGGTTCGAATCCCGACACGGCCCGCTTGAAAAATGTTAGGCAAGCATTTTTCAAAAAAATACACCCTCGTTCGGATGAGAGGTAAAATGGAGGTCCCGTGTGTGAGTGTTGTCACGCACGTTAAAGATCCCTACCTTGCTTAGAACAGCAAGGGTTTGGCAAAAATCTAAATTTTCCAGGTAAAAAGAAACTCGCTTCCTGGCCAATGTAGTACCTTTGGGTGGAGCATTGGGAAATCACATGTAAGGTCGTCCGATCTACGTGGATGGAGGTTGACGGCAAGGGCGATGGCTGTCCATCTGAAATTATAGGGTATCTTAAATTCTTTAAATGTATGTATTTTATGGTTTTTCCGTTGTCTACTACGGCTATACTTCTCTCTGAGATTTTTTTGATTTTTAACGGACCTAAATTTCTGGGAACCGTTTTAAAATTCTTTTCATACACGGTTTGTCCTACTGAAAATTTATTTATACTGGTGTTCTCATTGCGGGTTTTTGCGATACATTTTTTATCGTTATCTAATTTATTTTTGACGGTATTATAAGTAATTTTTAATTCTTTCTTGTTGCTTTTGGCGTATTGTTTATATACCTCTTTATTATAGTGTATATCGTAAGCGTTACGGGAATCTGAGTGTCCTAATGTTAATTTGAGGTGTGTAAATGTAGTTGAAGAATGAATTGTGTTGTTATAAGCAATTAGGGCGTATGACATTAAATTAGTGATATATGTTCTTTTTTATAGGTTAATTTTAACAGTCTAATTTGTTCTAATAACGTTAGGTGTAACCGTTCAATTAATTCGTTCGATTCTGGGTAATTTTCCTTAATAAAATGAATATTTATTTTATGGAGTTTTAGGGTATTGTGTATGGTTTTGTTCCTAAATTCTCTTCCATTGTTTAAAGTTATTGATTCGGGTGTACCATAAAATGTAAGGTATTGTAAAATCCTTGGGTTACATCGATACTAGTTTTTGAAGTAATGAGTATCGCGTGGTCTACTTTGATGAATGCGTCTACGATTGCTAAAAAGTTTTAAGCTTCTACTACCAAAGTGTCTGCATGTAATTTTTGAAAGGGTTTGTCGGGTGTTTTAGTTAACATTAAGGGTACTTTTGGTGGTGATCTGTTGTATTTTGCTTTGTCACATAATTCACGTTGATTAATAAAATCCGTGGTTAATTCTTTCATGTCTTTAAAATAGTATCTCCTTATGAGTTGTTTCAAAGTTTCGTTTATTCTACGATGACTTGTTTTACCTTCGTGTTGGTTTCGAATTACATCGTTTATTTCGTCTGGGTCATTTAAAGTTATTAATTTTTGTGTGCATCTGATAATCTCCGGTCCTGAATTATTAAATAGTCGAATATATATTTGGACAATCTTTTGTATAAATGTTCCATTGTAAAATATAAATAAAAACGTTTTTCTCCGGGGTATGCTCGTTTAGAATTTTAATTATTTGCTCCTCGTTGTCATCTTTCGTTATTTGGATTTGATATATTTTCCGATTGTCTGTTTTTGTATAGTGAAAAAATTTAAGAAACGCTGATCTATAAGATTTTTACTTTATACTTAACGCAAAAGTATAATGATTAGATATTTCTAAACGTAACCTTAATATTGTTAGACAAATACCGCAAGCAACCATACAGTGCTTCAATTTACAAATTTATTTAAATAGTACTGATACAAAGAAAGCGTTCATTAATCAATAATCCAGGATAACCAAAGACGAACGGCCACCGTTGAAAAACATCTCTCGTACTTAACTTCATGAATCATTCACTAAATCATCTTAGCCCTTATAAATATTCGGAGGTCATTGTACCACATGCAAGAATTTCCGGGATGAGCACATTACAACAGCTGTATATCTACATCAATTCACCCACGTCCATACCATAATAAAAACCAGTTTAAGTGGCCCAGAATTTTTTACTATAAATTGAGGCGGTGTTCTTTAATAAATTGGTAACGTCCTTGGAGTAACCTAGGTCTTATGTGCAAGCGCCACGGTAGAATGTGTGGATCTTCAGCCTCTTTGTTCTAAAGTAATTACAAAGATCAGACGATAACCACTTCCATTTGAAAGAAATAATCGTCCATAGTTCAGCGAGCGTGACTTGCATTTTTAAATCTCGCTTCTGCTACTGCCCATGTTTGGTAATATTGCTATAAAACTATGGAGCATGTTAAAATAAAAAGAGAATTTAAACTTGTACGTCAATAAACAGATGCAATAAGAAAAAGAGGTAGATTGCAGCAACTGACGTTCTCTGATAAAGCTCATGAAAGTGTTATTGTTACGGTTTTTGACACAGAGTTAAAAATATGATATACGTCAACCGCTCAAAATGGGAGAAACGAACATAATACATAATAATATAGATAGAAAACTTAAAACCTTCTCCATCCGATTTGTTTCTACAGTATCCCACAAAGGGATTTACACTGTTTCAACTTTAATAGCTCGAACAAAAATGACAAGAATATGATTTTCTAAGTCACGAAGATATTCAAAACGTTACTGATGAGGTTGTAATGTTGCAAATGTTTACAATGTCCTCCAATTGCAGAAATAAATCGTCCGGAACGCTATGGAACAAATCGACATATTTCCACAGAAGTCGTTTTACAGGCAGTCGCAATCGCCGTTCTCATAGCATACAGCGGTCCTTGTTTATGGGCGGTTCCATGGTGTAGTTGGTATGCGTGTGACTGCTATGCCCAAAGTCCCGGGTTCAAATCCCGATACGGTCCGCTTGAAAAATGTTAGGCGAAAATTTTTCACAAATATACGGCCTCGTTCGGATGAGAGGTATAATGTAGGCCCCGTGTGAGTGTTGTCACTAGGGATGGCCACGGGCCCGGGCTTGGGCCCGGCCCGGCCCGAAGCCCGGCCCGAAGCCCGGCCCGAATATCAAGCCGGGCTTCGGGCCGGGCCGGTCAAATTTTTTTCGGGCCCAAGCCGGGCCAAGCACGTGTCGGGCCCGGGCCGGGCTGGGCCAGACTGCTCAAGCTTTTCGGGCTATTCGGGCCGGCCCGAAGTTTATATAACGAAATATACAATTTATTGATTTAGTAAAAAATTTCATTTAATGATTTCTTTAGGTGCCTCTTAAACAAAATTATAATTAACGCTCTTCTTAATATATCACCCAGGTACAGTTACACACATATTGGTAAGTGTCTCATAATGGAAATAAATCGAAAACGAAAATGATTTGATTTAAACCGATTTGTGAATTTCGATTTTTTTTTTCGATAAGTGTAGTGTGGTATGTTTCTCGGAGGCCTCGTAGGGCCAACTCTTTTGTGAAGCAACTGTGCACCTCAACATGTTGTGGGAAGCAATTGTGGCAGCTGTTCATCAACTCTACCCAGATAAAGGTTGTTTTTTCCAACAAGACGGTGCATATTACCATCAAAACATGCGACAATTACTGGATGCAACATTTGTTGAGAGGTCGGGAAAATGTCGAGTATCCACCCACATCTGTCGATTTAACGCTATTAAGGCTTTTTTCTGTGCGGAACACTGTCTACGCCACAAACCAGGACCCCTTACGTTTAATTTTCCAAGGACCCATCCGAAGTTACTACACTGGTCAGCAAGCGAGCGTTTTACCTGGAACATTTTGAATTTTGCCGAACTCTTGCTGTTCCAAGCAAGGTAGGGATCTTTAACGTGCGTGACAACTAGGGATGGATTCGGGCCGAGCCGGGCCGGGCTTTTAGATGCGGCCCGGCCCGGCCCGAAATAATTTGCTCCGGCCCGGCCCGGCGGCCCGGCCCGAACCAAAACGCATCGGCCCGGCTTGAGGCCCGGCTTGAATTTCGGGCCGGGCTTCGAGCCGGGCCGGGCCGATTCGGGCCGGAATGTAACTAAAACCTTAAGTGATGTATAGATTTTTCAACATCCAAATGGAACGTATCGTTTGTTAATATATGTATTTTCAGTTGTATATAAATACTAGGCGGCTCCGTGGCGTAGTGGTATGTGTGACTACTACGCCCAAGGTCCCGGTTCGAATCGACACGGTCCGCTTGAAAAATGTTAGGCGAGCATTTTTCACAAAAATACACCCTCGTTCGGATGAGAGGTAAAATGGAGGTCCCGTGTGTGAGTGTTGTCACGCACGTTAAAGATCCCTACCTTGCTTGGAACAGCAAGGGTTCGGCAAAATTCCAAATTTTCCAGGTAAAAAAAACTCGCCTCCTGGCCAATGTAGTACCTTCGGGTGGAGCATTGGAAAATCACATGTAATGTATATAAATACTTCTTTACTATTATTATGTTTTTCTACAAAAGTTGAATATATCAATCTTAATAAATTATAGTTTATAGTATCATTTTAACCTCGAAGAATCTCAAAGGTATTTGGAGATGATGCACACTTGCACAGGCAATCCAAAATAGAAGGTGGTTTGCGTCTAACTTCAACCTTAAGTAACAAAATGCATTTTAGAATTCATGTACTACTACTAGTATATAGTAAAATATTTCAAGGAAAGTATTCAAAATTTGACTGAATATTGTTTCCTCATATTCTAAACAAAGAACGTTGCCAATTTCCATTTTACAGATTGCTGGTGTATAGGTCTACATTTCGAGAATGTGCTATCATCCGTTCACAGAACTGATTATTCAAGTCTCTCGTATCAGGTAGACATTACTTTGTTGTCTATGAATATTCTTTTGTCGCATGCTTTACTGGAAATTTTAATTATTATGAAAAAAATGCCGCAACATAGAATATTATTTAGTATTATACAAATTTTAATTTTCTATATCCATTTGTAAATATTTAAGAAGCTATAAAAATTGCTAATCGCATTGTATTCGTATGGTAACAAAATATTCAATTCATTTACAATAGTGTTGTACATTCAAATATACTTACAATCTATATTAAGTCTTGTAGTCAGGACAATTTTTGTAAATCTGCATCTTAAAATATTTACTAACAGAGTTTTCGATTTAATGTCGAAAATGATTTTTTTCGAGTAATAATTATTCAATTCTAATCCATTTCAAGAACTTTAACATACAGCAAATCGTCCGTATTATATTTAATTAATTTGAAGGAGTATTGCAAAGTATGTTAATTGAGCTGGTTTATTGTAATTATACTTATTGATTAACTTATTATTGTGGCCTCGCACTAAAGAGTATTTATGAATAAATCGAAACCACTCTGTATATGTAAAAATATTTTAAACTGCCGATTACAAAAACCAGCTTAATTAGATTTAATTATTTGAATGTATCTTTGTTGAAAACCATACCGAATACAATGCGATTAGCTTTTATAGCTTTAAATAACAAATGGATATAGAAAATTAAATGTAAATACTAAATAATATTCTATGTTGCGGCATTTTTCATAATAATTAAAATTTCCAGTAAAGCATGCGACAAAAGAATATTCATAGACAACAAAGTAATGTCTACCTGATACGAGAGACTTGAATAATCAGTTCTGTGAACGGATGCTAGCACATTCTCGAAATGTAGACCTATACACCAGCAATCTGTAAAATGGAAATTGGCAACGTTCTTTGTTTAGAATATGAGGAAACAATATTCAGTCAAATTTTGAATACTTTCCTTGAAATATTTTACTATATACTAGTAGTAGTACATGAATTTAAAATGCATTTTGTTACTTAAGGTTGAAGTTAGACGCAAACCACCTTCTATTTTGGATTGCCTGTAAGTGTGCATCATCTCCAAATACCTTTGAGATTCTTCGAGGTTAAAATGATACTATAAACTATAATTTATTAAGATTGATATATTCAACTTTGTAGAAAACATAATAATAGTAAAGAAGTATTTATATCATTACATGTGATTTTCCAATGCTCCACCCGAAGGTACTACATTGGCCAGGAGGCGAGTTTTACCTGGAAAATTTGAATTTTGCCGAACCCTTGCTGTTCCAAGCAAGGTAGGGATCTTTAACGTGCGTGACAACACTCACACACGGGACCTCCATTTTACCTCTCATCCGAACGAGGGTGTATTTTTGTGAAAATGCTCGCCTAACATTTTCAAGCGGACCGTGTCGGGATTCGAACCGGGACCTTGGGCGTAGTAGTCACACACTACCACTACGCCACGGAGCCGCCTAGTATTTATATACAACTGAAAATACATATATTAACAAACGATACGTTCCATTTGGATGTTGAAAATCTATACATCACTTGGTTTTAGTTACATTCCGGCCGAATCGGCCGCGGCTCGAAGCCCGGCCCGAAATTCGCCGGGCCTCAAGCCGGGCCGATGCGTTTTGGTTCGCGGCCGCCGGGCCGGGCCGGAGCAATTATTCGCCGGGCCGGGCCGCATCTAAAAGCCCGGCCCGGCTCGGCCCGAATCCATCCCTAGTTGTCACGCACGTTAAAGATCCCTACCTTGCTTGGAACAGCAAGAGTTCGGCAAAATTCAAAATGTTCCAGGTAAAACGCTCGCTTGCTGACCAGTGTAGTAACTTCGGATGGGTCCTTGGAAAATTAAACGTAAGGGTCCTGGTTTGTGGCGTAGACAGTGTTCCGCACAGAAAAAGCCTTAAAGCGTTAAATCGACAGATGTGGGTGGATACTGACACATTTCTCCCGACCTCATACAACAAATGTTGCATCCAGTAATTGTCGATTTTTGATGGTAATATGCACCAGTCTTGTATGGAAAAAGCAACACTAATTATCATGGGTAGAGTTGATGAACAGCTGCCACAATTGCTTCCACAACATGTTGAGGTGCACATTGTTTCGAGTGAAAACTGGAAAGTTACGTGTTTTCGACTTGCTAGACACCCTGAATTAAAATTAGCGCACGCAAACTACAATATCATGTCAGAATGTATTATTAAACTCGATTCTTCCAAATTGGAGAACTCTCATTTATGTTCGATGAAGTAATACTGGTAATTAGTGTTTTCTGAGACTTTACAAATCTAAACTAATGCGAGTATATACTTAATTTTCGTATACCTGACTAACTTAACTCGACGCTTGTTGCATAGACTTCTTGGTGGCTTGTTACGAGTGAAAATGACAAGTTACGATTTTTGTTTTGCTTGGAAGGGACAGGACCCCGAAACAATTTTATGTGTGCACCGGCTAACTACAATGGTGCGGGAGTGGGTCCCTATAGAAAAAATTATAAAACTCGTAGAATTATAAAATGTTGAATGGTCGAAATAGAAAACTACTTTAAAAGTACCATTTACGTTGAAAGACTTTACAAATTGCCTCCAAACCGTCTCGTCCGAGTAATTCCATTGATATTGCCGCTACCAGGAAGACAGTTATCCCGGAAAGATCTCCGTGCATTCGGTTTGCCAAAATTTTCGTTTCGTAACCACGCATTAAAAATGCCCATTAGATTTTTTTCAAATAGGACTTTATCACTGAGGTAAGTGTAAATATTCTTTCATAATGCTCACCTTTACCAAGCTTATAAATAGCTCTAAGTAAAATTGAATCTAAGTTTAAATTCTATTTACAATAAATTTCGAAAATATTCTTGCACGTACCCTGATCTTAAAACATATACATAATCTACCTCCAATGACCAGGTATTACTTACAGATCTTCTTTAAAAAAACCTTAATCCGTTGTTACGGTATTCCGTGCGAACGAGAAACAAAAATAATGTACGCAGCCAAAATATTCCGCACCCAGTACCACAACAGAAAAACTGGAATCGGAAGAATGCCGTGCTAGCTAGAAAGTCGTAGAGTGGGATGGGTAACAAAAAAAGAAAAAGAAACCTTAACAGAGAAAGTTTATTTAGTAAACCTTTAAAAAACATGTTACAAAAGGAAAACCAGTTCGCGGAGAAAGCAATATTTATCCAATACTTCCCGGAGGATTTACACAGTACAAAATTTTTTGCAAAAATAATTAATACACTCCTTAGTCACTTCGAACTAATTTTTAACCTCAATTCTAATATTCACATAAAACAAAAATTAAAAAAAATGGATTGTTTTCAGTCACTTGTTTAATACTATTTCTTGAGTTCTTTATATTTCTCATTCAGATCTCCCTTGGGTATCTAGATTCACTCGCATATTTTCAATCATACACGCACACTAGCAATAAAACCTCAAATACAACCAACATACAAGCTTTTATTTATAATTATTTACAAATGAAATGCAATATAGTCCATATTCCATTGATCACATTACACTTCAGAAAACCTTATTTTATAATGTCCAGTATTTTATTTTTAAATCATTAAACACAGAAATTGTACCCGGAGTAAATGGGCCTTGAATAATACCTTCCCTAAAATTCCTTCTTTATAATTTATTTATTCATTTTACTCTAACTAAACTCTGGGGTAGGGTGAGCTCAGAATAACCCAGCTAATTATGCATTTGCATACTTTTAAAACAAATAACAAAACAAAGCCATGTACTCTTCACAAAAATTTCACGTTCTGATGAAACGTTTAAAAGCTTTATAGACACCTTCAACTTTCTAGTTAAATACCATAATAAAGTTTTTACACGTATTAAGTTCAATACGTAAATAATACACATTACCTTGAAATTTCACTCTTATACTTTCTCCCAATATTCACAGTTTATAAAGTCACAATTCAAATCGTTACCTGGAATTTTATAGTAGATCTCTGTTCTGAGGATCATGCCATCTATTTCTTCTGTCCGTTCTGCAGGTCGTTTCTAGCTGTTACTAGAAAAATTCCATCCAAATTGAACTGCAAACGCTGCCTCCCCGGTATAACCTATTCCAAATTCCATTTAAAATTATTTCTTCATTAATTAGATGCTTCAAACCACGTTACTTACTGTCCCGACACGAGTTGATTATAATTATAGGTGATATCTCTATTAAAATGCAATTTTGGCACACATAACCGCGTATTTAATTAAGAGACTATTGCCCTGTAATATAATTTAACTGATTTAGTAATACTTACAACTCGTGATACATAGATACGTTGTTTGGAGCGATCGAAAACTTAAGGGCCCTCACCACGTTCTCAAAAATCATTTATACACTCCAATGCAACCTCTCCATACCTGCTTAACGCGAAATCCCCCTGTTAACACCACAAATTCTCGCAATTTTGCACTCAGCTCCATTTTCAAATCCACGAATTTTAATACCTCGTTATAAAATTTCAAGAATATCACGCTCCACTATCCTCGTGCTTGTTTCAAATCAAACTAACACATCGACCAATCGTAGACTTAGTGACGCTTCACAAATCCCTCCTATCCTATTAGTGTCTCTTACTTATGCGTTTTCTCTGTCCCTTTCTACCCTGGTCTGAGTGGTACAAAATCGATATTCTTGACTATTTGCTGTCTAAACACACGTGGACTGGCGACGTGACTTTACCTAACCCCTGTTAAGTATTTCATGCTAAAACATTCAACCGTTTCCAATATACGTAGAATCTGCATGTTTATCTGCTCAAATCTATTAGAACTTGACATTTAAAAGTTTGCAGGTGTTCGATCGTAATGAACGTTTTAAATACAATTCTCCGAGCTTCGTTTCATGGTATTTCAACCCTCCTGATATATCCGTTTGTTAGCAAGGCGTCTTCACCTTGGGTTTTCACAGGCTTTTATGCTTATTATATATCAATAATTGTGCAATTAACTCCAATTAAATTAAAAAATGCATGGCATTGACTTCTACCATTTAATTCTTTGCAAAGCTATTGAATTTTTAATTATTATTTGTACAATTTGATTAATACCCGTTACTTAAAATTGAATTAATTAATATAAATTTCGCACGTAATTTCTGTTTGTTCCTTTATACAGGGTGTTTTGAAATTGCTTCGTTTGTATTTATTTTTAACCCTTTAAAACTACTATAATATATATATATATATATATATATATATATATATATATATATAATATATTTTAAAGATAATGACCTTCTAGTAATATTAAATGCTTTAATGGTTTGAGGTCAGCTGGTAAAAGAAAACTCTTTTATAATGCCTAAATTTTCGGATATATTTAATCCTTGATCACAGGCTTCTAAAATGTTACAAACAACTAGGCTAAATTATATAATATAATTGAACTTACAAGATGAGTTGTTTTAAAAATTAACATCGAAGTATTAAACATAACTTTTTAGTTTTTTACTTTTAAATGTAAGAAGGATATATAATTTGTATAAGAAAAACTGTAAAAATAAAAATTAAAAATTATGTCAGATTTTGAAATATTTCAAATTTTCTGTTTTAATAGGATACCTGATACCCTTGTTTAATGTATATGTTATGTTGTATGTGATAGTTGTTGTTTGTATGCGTGTGCGTTTGTGTGTGTGTGTGTTTGTTTGTGTGTGTGTGTGTGTGTGTATGCGCATGCGTTAGGTAGTATGGTGTGTATGTGTCTATGTATTTATAACGTTAAACATATTAACAAATATTACATTAGGTACGTAGTTATGTTTTAAAATTAAGTAAATATGTGTAAATCGAGCTCAAACCACTAATATCAGTTTTTTTATTTATACTATCTTTTGCACTAAAAATGTGATACATTTCAAGAAATAGTCTTTTTTGTTTATCTTTCTCTAATTCTAAAATTTTTGGATTTTTGAAATCTATTCTGTGATCTAAAGTCAAACCAAATTCCTGTGCTTTAGCGAGTCATTCAGCTAATTTAGATCACAGAATAGATTTCAAAAATCTAAAAATTTTAGAATTAGAGAAAGATAAACAAAAAAGACTATTTCTTGAAATGTATCACATTTTTAGTGCAAAAGATAGTATAAATAAAAACTGATATTAGTGGTTTGAGCTCGATTTACACATATTTACTTAATTTTAAAACATAACTACGTACCTAATGTAATATTTGTTAATATGTTTAACTTATAAATACATAACACAACACACACATAACGCTAACGCATCGATACACACTATCACATACACAAACATAACATTAACAGGGTACAGTCATCCTATTAAACGACAGAATAAAATTTCAAAATCTATCAATAATTTTAATTATTACAGTTTTCTTAACAAAGTATCAGTATCCTATTTAAAATAAAAACTAGAAAAGTTTGTTTAATACTTGATGTTAATTTAAAACAACTCATCTTAATTCATTAATTTTATATAATTTAGCCTAGTTGTTTTAACATTATCTTAGAAGCCTGTGATCAAGGATTAAATATATCCGAAAATTTAGGCATTATAAAAGAGTTTTCTTTACCAGCTGACTCAAAATTTAAAGACATATTAATATATATATAATATATATATATATATATATATATATATATATTTATGTATATATTATATATATATATATATATTATATATATAAAAATCAAATTAACGGACGTGAAATTAATAAAGTAATGTTGATGGAAAATCGTTATGAGTTAAAAAAAAATAATAAAAAAAAAACCACCTGCACCTTAGCAGAACATGTAAATAATACGAATCATATACCGACACAAAAATCCTAGAAATGGAACCTAAATACAAAAATCGTTTATTTCTTGAAGCGTTACATATCCAACAACAAACTAATGGCCTTAATGGAAAATCAGACACTCAGCATCTAAGTGCAGTTTATTCTCTTTTATTTTCTATAAATAATAATAATTTCTAACAGTTTATGTATTTATTTATTATTTTTCTATTTTTATATAATTTTTTTTTCTTTTCTTATTCTACACACCCTTTCAATCCTTTTCACACCATACAATAGTAATCAATATTCCTAGTAGTTTTGAATTTTTAGAGTTGTTTGCTTTTGCTTTTTAGATACTTTAACTACAACATGAAACATATGCAACAGATTAATTTTTAGAAGATCGATTCATTGCACTCTTCGTATTGGTTAGTTATATTTTAATTTTGTGACTTTTCAAATCAATCATTTGGCTATCCAAATCAATCATTTGTCTATCCTTATTTAAAATACTACTTGATGTTTTATCTGTCAAACTGACACTTTAATATTATATTCAATGTCTGTTATGAATTAGTGTTATTAATCACATTGAATGTAAGTACCGTATATAATGTTATTTTCCAGTTTTTGTTAATTGCAATTTTTAGCTCATGATTAAGGATTTATATTATCCGAAACGTTGATATTCAATAAATGATTATCCAATAATTAATTTTTATCGGACGCCTTTATCCCATAACGATTTTCCATCAACATTACTTTATATTATATATATATATATATATATATATATATATATATATATATATATATATATAATCTTCACGTTTTATTTGCTGAATATTAATTTAAAATAATTCAATATATATATATATATATATATATATATATATATATATATATATATACAGTGCTTCCCAAAAGTAACGGATATATTCGATTAAATGATTATTGACAACTTTTGAGTAAAAAGCTCTGACACGTTGATTTTTTTTTTAAATTGTCATTTAATTATGTAATTTTTAACCCCCCACCCTTCAACCCCTAAGCGCTAGCATCCCCTACTTAAAAATTTCAAAATAGCAATGTACCCCTTGTAATACCTCAATTAATAGCATTTTTCATACAGAAATAGAATTTTACAAAAAATTCTAAATCGGTTGATAAATAACTGTTTTTTTTAATAAACAATACTTAAATAAAAAGCAAAAAACAAACCCAATTTCAATTATATGTTCAAACTGCTGCCCGTTAGCGGCTAGGCAGTGTCCTAATCTAGAGACAAACGCTTGTTGAACTTTGTTTACTACACTTTAGATTTTAAATAATCCCAGAGAAAATAATCCAAAAGGTTAAAGTCGGGAGACCTTGCGGGCCATTCAATTTGTCCTCTTCTACCAATCCACCTCATAGGAAATACTTGGTCGAGATATTCCCGTACTGGACGTGCATAGTGGGGAGGCGCACCGTCTTGCTGTAGCCAAATACTGGGATCAGGTGAATCAGGATCTTCTGCATTCGGATGTAGTACCGCTAAAGTCGGAATTTATTCAAATTGGAGAAAATTTAGATATTGTTCCCCATTGAGTGTTCTCTCAAAAAAGTACGGTCCAATAACTTTATTACCCACTATTCCCCCCCCCCCCAACAAGAATCTTTTGTGGAAATTGTGTATTTGCTTCCATCATCCAATGCGGATTTTCATCAGCCCAATAACGACAATTCTGCTTATTAACGGTACCATTTAAATAAAATGTTGCCTTATCAGAAAACATAATATTTCCTTCCAACCCAAGATTTTTATTGCAAAGTTCCATCATTGTCTCACAAAATTGCGCTCGTCTATCAAAATCATCATCTGATAACTCTTGCACTAATTGAACTTTGTAAGGGCGAAATTTTTGCTTACGGCAAAATTTATGAACTGCACTTTTTGATGCATTTAACTGTGAAGCGACTCCCGCAACGCTTGAATGTGGAATTTCCTGCACAAATAGCAAGACATCCAATTCTGAATCTTCATCTAAAGCTGATGGACGTCCATCTTTAGATTTATCTCGTACGTGTTCAATATTCCGAAATTTATTTCCAATTCGGCTTATCGTTGATTACGAGATTGGGGGGAAGTCGGGATGAATTTCATTGAATAAAATTCGAACTTCTTTGTGCATTCGAATTCTATCTCCAAAGCCAATCATCATTAAAATTACAATCCTTTCGGCTTCGTTAAGTCTCATTTTTGCTGACTTATTATTAAACAAGCAACACGCAATTAACTAACGTACTTTCACTAAACTTATTTGACACTTTACAAACATTTTGTTTGTCAAGGCATACCCGATAATTGACTCTTTAAGTGAATAAGTTTTTATTGAATAAGACAGTTGTTTATCATTGGATTTAGAATTTTTTGTAAAATTCTATTTCTGAATAAAAAATGCTATTAATTGAGGCATCACAAGGGGTACATTGCTATTTAAAATTTTTAAGTAGGGGATGCTAGCGCTTAGGGGTTGAAGGGTGGGGGGTTAAAAATTACATAATTAAATGACAATTTAAAAATAAAAATCGACGTGTCAGAGCCTTTTACTCAGAAATTGTCAATAATCAGTTAATCGAATATATCCGTTACTTTTGGGACGCACTGTATATATATATATATATATATATATATTAGGTAGTTATTTACACAAGGTAGGTTGATAAATACTAACGTTATTACAGTTAATAAGATGAAATAATAACTTACACTTTTATGCAATGCCCAAATGATCATTTCAAATCGAGCTAGTAATTGAAAGAAGGAAAATATAAGGTCTTGGACAGGACTTGAACCTGTATCTTAGTCTTTCTAGGACCTTGCGTTTGCCAATTACGCCACCGAGTAATGACGACAATTGGAAAATTTACCAATCTAAATCATGTACACAATGTCAGATATGATTGACAAAAATGCCAAACGTAATTAAAAGTTAGGTTAATATATAATTGTGTACACGATATAGATTTGTAAATTTTCTAATTGTTGTCATCAGTCTCGGTGGCGTTATTGGTAAACGCATGGTCCTAGAAAGACTATGATACAGGTTCAAGTGCTGTCCAACACCTTATATTTTCCATCTTTCAATTACTAGCTTGATTTGAAAAGATCATTTGGGCTTTCCATAAAAGTCTAAGTTATTATTTCATCTTATTAACTGTAATATACATACATATATGGAAACCCTATTAACACCTTATCCTGTAAAACCTGCAAGTTATTGAATTTTTTTCTTCCACCTGCTACATCTTGCCGGCTGTTCTATAATTAATAATTGTAATTGGTTGTAATAATAGGCATTAAAAACTTATTATTACTAGGGCATTTACGTTGGCGCATGCTTATTTAAAGCGTATTGTAAACACAGAAATACTCTTATGGAAAAGCACCACAATTATATACGTATAATTCATATGTGCAAGTTAATTTGGTTAGATATCTCTAATTTATAAATTTAAGTTGTGTTTCATTTTAAATGCACGCATATTTGGCCAATTATGTGTAGATCTTAGTTTTTATTATGTCATTTACTGTGATGTTCATGTGTGATAATATAGGTTAGCTGAACGAGACTTAAAGTTTTTGTTATTATTTGCGTTTATTTTAAATTAGTAGAAAATGAGAAACGTATACACAACGCTCCATCAACCTCTACTGTAGTAAGAACAGTTAAACGGTCTCTTGAAGCATCTATCTTCTAAGGAGGCTGTAATCAGGGTTCCTCAAAGTGGGTTGGCACTCGAAGACTCTATCAGGCAAAGAGAGTTTAAAGATCTTTTAAGGTAGGTGTAAAGGTAGTTAGTAAAAGTTATGGAGTTTGTATACTCCTATAAGTTATTTGCTCTTATAGAACCACGCCACTTCACTGAAAACTACCGGTGCAGTATTTTACTGTGACGTCGCTTGTTTTTCTAAAGTAAAATTAATTCAGATGCGTCAGTTCAGTACGTAACATTTCTGTTATATAATCACTTTCGGTACTATTTAGTGGCTACGTTTAATTCTTTTATTAAGCACGCTTAAAGTTTGTTGACAGTTCTTTGACTAAAATAGTAAACTCGACAATAAACAAAGAAAAATCAACCCCTCGCTTTCTTCATAGCATAAACCTGCTCCCATGTTTTGAGGGAAATAGGTAGGGACCACAAATTCGAATACCCAAGAAAACCAACAAACCAGACGTTTACACTGAACACCAGAATTTATACGCCCAGTCTAAAATTTTTGTGCCACTTACAAAATCGACTTTGCTCATCAATTTGTTGAAAATAATTAAACTAAGACTGCTTTAAATCACAAATCACAAATTAATGTGACACTAGAATCCTAGAAAATAGAGCTTAAAAATTTACATAAAATTGGCTCAAATAGAAATGTATAATTTAAATGATCATACGATTATAAAGTTACAAAAGTATAGGAAACGAAGAATATACAGGGTTTTGCTGAATAATAAAAGATAGAGTTTTGGTATTTAGTAAACACGGTGTTTTATACAGTAACGCACTGCTTGTGATTTTTTGTAAAAATATGCTTCTCACCACCTACTTTTACATCATTTTGTATGTTACTACGTACGAGTTTGGTGCCTGAAAATCTAGCCAGTAATCCACATAGAAACTTGGCGGAGTACTTCGCTATAAACTCTGCGTTTATATAAAGTACCGAAATTCTCGACTGCACCAACAAGAATGGTTGCCGAATAACTCAGTAAGAAAGGTGATGTAAGTGTTCGAGGAGAGTCCTCCCTGAAGGAATAGCAAAAGGATGCCAAAACCAGAGATCAGAAAAGTTATACTATCTTACATATATAAAACTATTTTACTGAAACATTAACTTGTATCAATGAAGGATATTTTCCGAATGAGCATAATTTAGCGTGTGAAACTTTTTCGTTCCAAGACGTTGAGGTCATAGGGGCCAACGTGATACATTATTAATCAAAACAAAAGAATTGTAAAACTGGACTAGTTTAGAACACAAGGTTACGGATGTTATTCTTATCCATCAAAATTACTATAATGAATTTGACAAATTTTGAATGTGTACAATGTAAGACTGCAAAATAATCTTTCCTTAAATCACGAATGCATATAACCTAAAAATTATATTTCTTAAATGTAATAACCCTAACCCTATTGGTGGTATTTAACAATACAGAAACTATTAAAAAGTAATATGATTATAAACCTTTCAAAGGAATATCAACGTTTTCAATATTAATATTTTAAATTACAACCAAATGTACATCATTTTGAAAACAAACCACAATCCTTAGAGGAAATATTGTCTAGGTTGGTGGTGTTTGTTCCAGCCGCTGCAACGATACCCTTTTAAATCGACTATTTTATTTAATGGTATCGTGTTTACAGACGCTATGCAAAAGACATTGAGCGATACAAAGATATTCTATTGCTGTGGGTCTAGATGAAGTTGACAGTTTTTATACTTATGGCGTAAACTTAAAAAAAGTTGATTACAGTTGCTTACTTTGTCCATTAGAAAATGTTAATAAATTACATTAAACTCAACAGAAGATGTTGATTTTTTAAGCATTTTAGACTTGTCTGTGAACGACAGAAACGGAAGTAAAGTTAAACGTCCCAAGTAAAAGCAGTGGCGTGAATCAGCTTGGAAATTTTCTTTGAATAGGGTAATTGTAATTGTAATTATTATGTATGTAATAACTATTACAGTGCAATTACTTTTAATCTATCCAATTTAGTTACATCATTAGCACTAAAAAGAAGTTTTTCGTAAAGATCAAAGTTGTAATAATTTAAATTTTTTTATTCTACAGTTATTTCATGATTTTTGATAACGCTAAATATAGATAATATAATTGACACAGTTAAGAGTGGCGAAATACGCTTTTCTAATACTGGTTATTTTGTTACAGATCAGTTGGTGAAAGTGTTCCTGCAATGATGCAAATTACAGAGGATACTCCGCCGGACATGTTGGCAGGGGCAATGGATCTCACCGTCCATTTGCCCACTGGCCGAACTGTCAAAATGTCTGTTGAAAGAAGGTATGTGAATGTGTAAATTATAATTCTATAATTTATTATGCTTTAAAACATTTAGTTTCCGTTATTTTTATAAAATTAGAACAAGCGAAAAAAGAAATACAATTTGTCGGTCACAAGTAATACTCGTAGTTGGGGAAATTTTTTTATTTGTCAAATTAAGAGTACCGAAACGAATACGAGGATCATTGCTAAAAAGATCTAGTACACCTCGTAAATGTAAGTGGCCACAACTTTTTTATTAGTAGTCGTACGTCGCTGAGATATTAAGCACTAAAGAGCACTAACGAAGCACTAACTGTCGATTGCAAAAGTTTTCTGAAATTGAAACAAATCGCGGCTATCAATAAAAATATAAGTGGCCATAACTCTTTTAATAGAAGTCGTACGCCGCTGAGATATGAAGCACTAAGGAGCACTAACAAAGCGCTAACTTTAGAATTGAAAATATAAGTGACCATCACTTTTTTATTAGAAATCGTAAGTGGCTGAGATATGAAGCACTAAAGAGCATTAATGAAGCACTAACTTTCGACTGAAACGAATTTTTAAATTTTAAAAGCCCGCTGCCAGTTGTGAAGTTAGCTGCAATAAAGTAAGTGGCCACAACTTTTTTATTATTCGTCCTACGTCTCTGAGATATGACGCACTAAGGAGCACAAACAAAGCACTAACTTTCGGCTAAAACGAATTTTTGAATTTAAAACAAACCCAGGCCAGTTGTGAAGTTAGCCTCTAAAATGTAAGTGGCCACAACTTTTTTATTAGTAGTTATTAGTAGTTGTACGTCGCTGAGATATGAAGCACTAAAGAGCACTACTGAAGCACTAACTTTTGGCTGTAAAAGTTTTTAAAATTGAAACAAATTGCGGCTAGAAGTAAAAATATAGGTGGCCATAACTTTTTTATTACACGTGGTACGCCGCTGAGATATGAAGCTTTAAGGAGCACTAACGAAACACTAACTTTCTGCTGAAACGATTGTTTGAATTTTAGAACACTCCGTAAAGTTGTGAAGTTAGCCGTAAAAATGTAAGTGGCCACAACTTTTTATTAGTAGTCGTACGTCGCTGAGATATGAAGCACTAAAGAGCACTAACTTTCGGCTGCAAAAGTTTTTTGAAATTGAAACAAATCGCGACTAGAGTTAAAAATATAAGTGGTCATAACTTTTTTATTAGAAGTCGTATGCCGCTGAGATATGAAGTGCCAAAGAACACTAATGAAGCACTAACTTTTGGTTGCAGAAGTGTTTTAAAATTGAAACAAATCGCGGCTAGAGATAAAAATATAAGTGGCCACAACTTTTTTATTAGTAGTTGCACTTCGTTGAGATATGAAGCACTAAACAACACTAATGAAGCACTAACTTTCTGTTGCAAAAGTTGTTTGAAATTGAAACAAATCGCGGCTAGAGTTAAAAATATAAGTGGCCACAACTTTTTTATTAGTAGTCGTACGTCGCTGAAATATAAAGCACTAAAAGAGAACTAACAAAGCACTAACTTTCAACTGAAATAAATTTTTGAATTTGTAACAAACCCCTTGCCAGTTGTGAAGTTGGCCGCACAAATGTAGGTGGCCACATATTTTTCATTAGTAGTCGTACGTCTCAGAGATATGAAGCACTAAAGAACACTAACGAAGCACTTACTTTTGGCTGCAAAAGTGTTTATAAATTAAAACAAATCGCGACTAGAGTTAAAAATATACGTGGTCACAACTTTTTTTATTAGTAGTCGTACGTCACTAAGATATGTAGCACTAAGGAGCACTAACGAAGTAGTAATTTTCGGCTGCGACAGTTTTTTGAAATTGAAACAAATTGCGGCTAGAATTATATATATAAGTGGCCATAATTTTTATATTAGAAGTCGTACGTCGCTGGGATATAAAACAGTAAGCAGCACTAACGTAGCACTAACTTTCAACTGAAACGAATTTTTGAACTTGAAACAAACCGCAACTAGAATTGAAAATATATGTGGCAACAACTTTTTTATTAGAAGTCGTATGCTGGTGAGATATGAAGCACTAAGGAGCACTAACAAAGCACTATCTTTCAGCTGAAACGAATTTTTGAATTTGAAACAAGCCGCAGCCAGTTGCGAAGTTAGCTGCAATATAGTAGCGACAACTTTTTTATTGTTCGCCCTACGTCTCTGAGATATGAAGCACTAAAGAGCACTAACGAAGCACTAACTTTCGGCTGTAAAAAGTTTTTTAATTGAAAAAAAACTCCGCCTGTTTAGGAAGAAATCCAGGTCAAAGTGGAGTCTTACTCTCATTGTGGCCTATACCTTGCCCCATGAGAGATCATCCACCTGAACCTCTTCATCTCCCCGCACGGACCTCCACGCACGACACAAACACGCGGGTAGTCATTAAAACTCTGTGTAACGCGACTCATACGTTACACTGACGGAGGGAAAGATAGGAATTAACTGGGATGTATAGGGAAAGGAAAAAGAATTGTGTCGAGGCGAGTAATGTCTGAATGGAGATGAAAATCAAATGCGCCACAACTGGTAGCTAGTGTCGTGGGGCGAAGACATTTGAATGGTTGATAGGATGAGTGATAATGGAAAGTAACGGTAGAACAGCGGACTGTCTCGGAGTTTCTATGCCCATACTTATTTGGGAAGTTGCTTTTTGAAATAGAGTGATTCTGCATTAATTTTCATCTACCTTAATTAAGCGCCTCCTAAAGATGATAATCTAAACCCTTTTTATGTAATTCTCAAATTATACAAGCTTATCAAGTTCAATACATACGTATTAAAACGCCTTATAAAACTATCTTAGTGTTTTGTACAATACGAATTCTTGAAGATGGTGAAAGCTTAGCCTAAGGTATAGTTTATTTTTCTGTTTGCTTTACTTGTGCTGCTGTTTTGGAAGATAGACATTTTTCTGTTAATCCTGCAGTAAATTGCAGACTGTACGTTACCAAATACACGCTCACAATACACGAACGATTATGTAATTATTCTTAAAGCTTGCGTTAGAATACTTTTTGCTGTTTTCTTTCCTGGGTACATTAATGTTAACGCCAACAGCTTGCTAGTTAATACTTAATTACGTTATTTAAAATTTAATGTTACGTTCTTAAATCTTACGAGGTGCACTTCACAAAGCAGGTAAAAATTATTGTAGATATATGTATTCTGTGTAATTTCTTCTTGTACATATATAGGGCTGCATCATGTTGTAAGTATTCTTGCATGTATATATGTACCTGTTAAGATTATTACTGTATTATATGTATATTAGCGCTTTGTTTATATCACGTTAAAATGAACGATTATGTAAATGTGTGCTTTTGACGTTTGTGAATAATCTTTTGGAACTGTATGTTCGTAATATAACTTTCTACTGAGGTTACCAATTTTTCTTTCTCTATCACCCACCCCACTCTACGACGTTTTTGAGCTAGTTAGAAAGCTAATTCGTTTGGATTTTGATTCTACCGTTCTGTCTCTGTTTTATTGTGGTACTCGGTGTAGACGGTTTTCTTTACTTACTTTACTGCTTTCTTTCTTGTCTGCACTGAAAATCGTATCAAACTAATAGGTCCCCGAGGGGAGGAGGATTATTATTTTTGATTTCTGAAAACAGTGAATATAGTGAAAGTTTTAAGTAATTTCTGAAAAGTTATGCAAATATTGTACAGTTGTGTTCGATTTTCTTGTGTTTTCAATTTATTTTGGCTAATTCTGTGGGAATTGACTTCAAATACCTTCAATTACTACATAGAAATACTAACTACAAATACTACTTTCGAATACCATTTTCGAATGCTTCTAGTTTTATCTGTGGTTTTAATTATAATTTCAATTCTAGTTTATACGAGGATTAGATTCTTGTTTAAGATAATTTAAGGTCAAATTCTTAGTTTGGATAATTCTGGTGATTATCGAAAGGGAGCTGAGAGTTGTCTCTTTAAATTTGGGAAATAATCAGGACAAGCTTAAATTACTGGAGTGATCAAAAATAAAGAGTTTCTTTTCAGACTGTGGAATTTAAAGGTCAAATTAGCTGATAAATTTTATGCGTTGTTGACCAAATTCCATGTGATAAAAGAGTTTAATAATATAAACTTTGTATATTTAAAATGGTTTTTAAAGTATCATAATATTTTGCTTACCATTGGAACGTCTTTTAGATAATGTATTATTTTTATTCTTATTGGCTAAGGAACTGATTGTTGTGATTAACCAATCTATGCTTGAATCTCGCGTATTTCATTTCAAAACTTAATTAATACTGTAACAAAGGACAATTTGTGTGTTGTAGGGAAACGGGGTACATTTAAAAAAAGAATATACTCTGACTCTGTATGGGGTGTATTTTAGGAAAAAGAGAACAAAATATTTTTAAGTATAAGTTGTGTCTTTGACATTTGATTTATTATTTGAGTGCAACTGTGAAAACAATTTTTTTATTATTATTTCTAAAAAAATGTACTAGCTAAAACTTAGAAAAAGTTAATACATAAATCTATCTGTCCCTGAGAGTCTTATACGTATTTTATTTACTGAGATGTTAAGGAAGTGGACTCTTGAATTTACGTTTGAGATTCTGCGACAGTCATGGTCAAGGAGTACATTTTTAGTGATTCTCCAGAAAGTACTGCTGTGACGGGGTTGAGGCTTCCAGATTACAGTAACACACATACACGCACGTACACAGACACACAAGTTTCATCTCCAAACACATATGAATTGCCTGCAAGTATATAAGTTAAAAGCAAATCCTAGTAATTATGACAAATAGAGTATTAAAATATTAAAAACTTGTAAGTGTAGAATGACAAATGTAAAAATATTTTGATACAGTCAAAAATTAATAAAAGATAGGTTAGTTAACTTAAAGATAAAAAATTAAATAAAAATATAAAAGATTTAGGGAAATAAACATTAAAAAAGAAACCAAATTGAGTGCAAAAAATTAGCTAAAGTTAAAATAAGTGTTCTATGAGTAGAAAAACAACCTTGGTGTCCGAGAAAAAACCAATTTGCTTATACCTTTACATGGAAAGCTCTAAGATTCGTTTTGGTCATTTTCTTTAAATTTAAATTTAATTTAAATTAATACTTATAAAGTAAAAAGTTGCCGGTATAACTATAAAATTTTAGCAATATATAAAAAATCAGCAGTAAAATTTCACATAGATTGGTAGAAATTCGTAGAAGCAAATATTGTATAACTCAATAGACTTTTAGAAACATATCTCAAGCACTATGAGGCAACCGTCGCCTCTTTGACAATAGACTACCGACTGACAACGTATACCCTTTCCTTAATGAAGGCATACAGTGTCCTTACACGGAATAGGCAGATTTGTAAATCCATATTGTGGGAGCCAAGGGTGGATACTCATTAAGTGGTAAATTCTAATAATTCCAGCTGAGGTCAGATTATGTGATGTGTCTTAATTCCTTCTCTAAAAGCTTGTATATTATTACTATAGCTAGAGAGTCGAAATATGTTCGTTCTTTTTTTCTTTTACAATAATACCCACCGGGTGGTAAATTCACTTATCAAAATATTAGAGTAACTTAAACAACAGAACATGTAGCCTCTCAATTATATAAGAATTCCCAAAATACCAACCCCTTACAGTACGTTACTTCCAAAATAATATGTTCTACATATCTGAATTGATTATACATGGCTGCGTGAATTGTGCTATGAATGGGAGTGTAATATACGAAATATATAAATAAACTAAAATAGTTGACATAAATATAATTAATGGAAACGTTTTTTTGGATATGAAATCTCATTGGAAGTCTGAGATAGTTGTTCAAAAAGGAAGACATTGAACAGGAATGCCTAGTCTCTTTGCCGACTTGCTCTGAAAGGTTAGGTGTTCGTTTTTTTGCTGTACCCATGACCTGCAATAAAATGTTCTTGTATCAATTGCTGTACCCATAGCCGGCGTGCCGCACCCTTGTATCGTGCCCATACCGACACTCTTTCTACAGTATAAGGTCGGTGTGCCCACCGTCGGCGTTCTTGTACTCTGATGCAAGTTGCCTTCAGTATACCTTATCGATTCAGGATTCGTTGGTATATAACGATAGGGGCGAGACGCAATAGATATGAAACCATACACCGACTTAAACGTAGACATATTACGCATATGTAGGATCAAAATGTAAGCGAATTTACCAAAAATATTGGACGGCATACTGCTTAGCGACCAAAAGACATCACAACTATTAGCTACCAAAAGACATCACAACTATTAGCGACAATGCAGCACCTATGTGGTTCAAATATCACCGCCGAAATCTTAAAACTGCAGTAGAAAAAAGCACTACCGCTTACACTAACACTAACACTAACACTCTTACTACAGCCCATTACTTACTACGCCTTTCGTCAGCGTTCTTATAGTCTGGTTCAATTCAGTTGTAGATAAGTTATCGATTCAGAACACGTTGCTATATGACGAGCGGTGCACGACGGAGTAGATAAGTTACCATCTACTGACTTAAAAGTAGATATATAACCATATATGGAACCTTACATTTGATTTTCCAATGCTCCACCCGAAGGTACTACATTGGCCAGAAAGCGAGTTTTTTTCTATCTGGAAAATTTTGAATTTTGCCAAACCCTTACTGTTCCAAGCAAGGTAGGGATCTTTAACATGCATGACAACACTCGCATACGGGACTTCCATTTTACCTCTCATCCGAACGAGGGTGTATTTTTGTGAATAATGCTCGCCTTACATTTTTCAAGCGGACCGTGTCGGGATTTGAACCCGGGATCTTGGGCATAGTAGTCACAAAGGAAGCAAAATTACGGAAAGTATTGGACGCGTGCTGCTTGCCACGTTGTGCAGCGTAGCCTAACAAAAAACCCAACGAATGAAAATGGCCGCGCTTAATTGGCGAGTGGGCGGGGTTTTATACATACAAAAGAAAAAAAATAAAGGAAAGCCTGAAATAAAAATAAGAAATTAATAGTGCTTATTAATAAGTATAGTTATTCTAATTGACATTTTGGATTGACGTAACAGTGCAGTATGGCCACAGACAAAAAAAAATCAATTCAAGACTAAATACATGTCTGCCAAAAGAAAACCCAAAAGGAATAATTTTTTTAAATGGCGAGCTGCAGTTTTAGGTTACTCCCTAATATTAATGATCAAACGAAACAAAAAAAAATTGCAACATTACCACACTAAAACCAGCAGCTCTAAATAATCATGGTAAATATAAAATTAAGTATTTACAATTAAATAGATAAATTGGCCACAGTAAATACATTATTAAAACTCAATATTGTCGTAAGTATATACTTAACTACATCAAGTTGCCCCCCCCATAAAGAAGACATCACAGATTGCAATATTAATAATAAATATTCTCTCGCACAACGACAATCATTCCAAAACTACCAAGTTTATTCATCCAATAAAAACTGGTATCTATACGGTTTGAATAATTTTACAGATGTCCTATACAAAATAGTGAATAAACACTCACCACGTGTGTCTACGGTGTAGGTGTTTGATCGCACCCTCTCTAAGGGCAGAGCGGAGCTGATGGACTGGGGATTCCGTAAACCGTGTATTCCCTCCACAAAAGAAACGGGCAAACGCCTCATCAAACAAGGCCAAAGCAACAGGAAAGAATTAATTTATTAACGCCGAAAAGCACTTTTTTTTAAACAAAATACTTACCACACAGCGTGTGCTCGAAAATTATTCACAGAACGAAATCGACAATTGCTCTTGTCGTATGCAGAAAAGAATAAAAATTAACTTGTTTGATAGCATCAATTTACATTCCTCTCGGTGTTATCAAACATACGAAGGTGATTAGCACTTCGAAACAAGCTTTATCGGTGAAGTAGGATTTATTATTTCAAGGAGTCTTTATATTTAAGTAATCTAGAATAAATTATACGCGGTCGTACTGTATAACCTGTTAACGGATACCTAAAACAAGGTACTGACTACTTAATTATAGCATAAACTTTACGTTTCAAAGCAACTAGATTTGAGTTAAAAACTATTGTAAAGCGGGCTATGTCGATGAAGGATTTAAGAATAGCAACGGAAACGATTTAACAAAATTATTGTAAAGCGGGCTTATGAATTAACAAGAGAAAAGAAGTATTTAATTGATCCCGAAAATAAACGTAACATGCTTGGCGATCAAAAGCTATTAGCGACAATGCGGTACCTAGCTGGTTCAAACACATTGGTCAAAATAATAAAACTGCAATAGATAAGAACACCACCGCAATGCGTTCAAAGCACTTTAGCTGCAATCGATTCCGACCCTCTAAATAAGTTGATGTTCTTAGCCGTTAAAATGATACACAATGACAAGAGAACAAATATCCTGCCAATAGCAAATGACCCGATAAATAAGAAGTTACAAACTTCGATGGATCAAGTAGCACAACTACAAAAAGCAATGCAATCGTACACCGAACACACCAGGAACAAGAGAAGAAATTACTCTTCGAACAAAGGTAATCGATGTAATTCATTTTCACAAACGTTTTGGAGGAAACACTAGACTGTAGGTCTTCGTATTCGAAGAAAATACACAAATTTATCAACGAAAACTAATAAGCATTGACTAAAGATCAACAATCAACCTACGACCGGTAGCAATGAATAGTCGAGCCCAGTCTTTAGTAGGCAAACAATATGCCTAGTGCATATCTATATTCATTTTTGGTGTTACAATAAATAAAACCGAGTTGGCCAAGCAAGGGCATATAAGTAGACGCTTTCAGCACAGACACCAGTCTTCAGTGCTGACTTGCCCTGAAAGGTTAGGATATATATTTATATTTTGGTGTTACAATAAATAAAACGAGTCGGCCAAACAAGGGTATATAAATAGACGCTGTCAGCACAAACCCCAGTCTTCATTGCTGACTTGCTCTGAAAGGTTAGGGTATTTTTTTGCTGTGCCCATATCCAGCATTAAGTTGTATGTATCAATCCCTGTGTCCATAGCCGGCGTGCTGCATCCTTTTATCGTGTCCATAACTGACATTCTTACTACAGTATAAAGAGGGTGTGCCCAACGTCGACATTTTTATACTGTGGTTCAACTTGCATTTAGTATAATTCTGAGCACCTTGGTATACAGGGTGGCATTAGTTTTGTCATTAATTTAAAAGGGGTGTAGAGACCGATATGACAAATAAAAATTGTTAATATACCGGGGGTCTAAATAAAACTGTTTAGCTAGAAACGGGCACACAAAAAAGGATCAAAATTGTTTTAAAACCACTGCATTGTTAAGTAGATCACAAATAAAATATACAATTACAGTGTTTTAAAGTCGGCCAATTAAGTTGTGACCTTCAGCAAACTTAAATTAGTGAAATAGAGTGCATTGTTGCTGCCAAACGAAATAAAATGCACTTTAGCTACTACTGAAATAAGTTTACCATTTTTTCAAAAATTGCATGGTTAGATAATAATCACATAAAAAATAATTTTCCATAATGCTGATGTGGTCGACTGTATTGAGTTTCTGACACCGTATCTTGTGTTTGTTACAATTCAGCGTTTATGCAGAAGACGATATCTTACTTTAAGTTGAATGCACTTTTTCATTACATAGCTCGTAACCGGAGTTTGATGTTGTGCGTGTTTCACGTGTTTGATTTTGTTACTTGTGTTGTATTACGTGCTTAGAATACACTTAAACGCAGTGTTGAAACTTAATTGCAATTTGAGTTTTTTGTCGCGTAGTAGCTTAATCAATTGTTTTTTAAAAATACGAAACCCGAAAATTATACCAACCACTGACTTGCAGATACGATGGAAATTTTGAACACCTATTGTGAAATCATTTCACGTGTTATGTGATTCAGGATAACAATAGCATATGTAAGTTATTTCTTAAAAAACGTGACAAAACATCAATCCTAAAACTTTTACTTAAGTTGAGCCTGGTTGGGCATTTAAAAAGCGGTCCAAGAGTAAAAAGTCTTGTAGGTGTTTTATTTAACTGTATCACCTCTTACTACAGCCCATTACTTACTACGCCTTTCGTCAGCGTTCTTATGGTCTGGTTCAATTCAGTTGTAGATAAGTTATCGATTCAGAACACGTTGCTATACGACGAGCGGTGCGCGACGGAGTAGATAAGTTACCATCTACTGGCTTAAAAGTAGATATATAACCATATATGGAACCTTACATTTGATTTTCCAATGCTCCACCCGAAGATACTACATTGGTCAGAAAGCGAGTTTTTTTTTCTATCTGGAAAATTTGAATTTTGCCGAACCCTTGCTGTTCCAAACAAGATAGGGATCTTTAACATGCATGACAACACTTGCATACGGGACTTCCATTTTACTTCTCATCCGAACGAGGGTGTATTTTTGTGAATAATGCTCGCCTTACATTTTTCAAGCGGACCGTGTCGGGATTTGAACCCGGAATCTTGGGCATAGTAGTCACAAAGGAAGCAAAATTACGGAAAGTATTGGACGCGTGCTGTTTGCCACGTTGTGCAGCGTAGCCTAAGAAAAAACCCAACAAAAGAAAATGGCCGGGCTCAATTGGCGAGTGAGCGGGGTATTATACATACAAAAGAAAAAATAAAGGAAAGCCTGAAATAAAAATAAGAAATTAATAGTGCTTATTAATAAGTATAATTATTGTAATTGATATTTTGGATTGACGTAACAGTGCAGTATGACTACAGACAAAAAAAATCAAATCAAGACTAAATACATATGTCAGCCAAAAAAACCCAAAAGGAATCATTTTTTTAAATGGCGAAGTGCAGTTTTAGGTTATTCCCCAATATTAATGATCAAACGAAACAAAAAAAAATTGCAACATTACCACACCACAACCAACAGCTCTAAATAATCATGGTAAATATAAAATTAAGTATATACAATTAAATAGATAAATTGGCCACAGTGTAACGTGCATTTTTGGTGGCCTAACATTTTTAGTCTACTTAATTCTTAAAATACATCGTTTTTGGATCGCGGTTTGTATAAAGTAAATACTTCCGCCTAGTTTTCAGATTGATATGCAAGCTGACTCGCCGGTATTAATTTTAAAAGATGGTTTAGTTGTAAATTGGAATACTCGAAAAATTACTTTCCACTTGTCATTAATAAATAAACCCGCTGTAATTAATATGTGGATATACAGTCTAGGTAGGCGATTAGAAGTTGTACTAGTAGGATTAGATATAAACAAAAAAGGGTCGTGTTTTGTTCTTGCTTGCGAGATGTCAAAAAATTAAGTGTAAGATACGGTTTTTCTGGTTGAACTAAGAGTGGTAGAGTTGGTGAAACTCGACGCACGGGTGTTCGAAGAACTTTCGACGTACGGCTTTAGTGCTTACGCGTGTCTACTAAACGTTTTTAGTCGTTTTTCTTATGGAAAAAAAGCCATAGAACTAACTGTCGCGGAGTCGTAGTTGGTCTTTGGTTCCGATATAGGAATTACATTAAAGATACTGTTTCGTTCTGCTTTTAACTCGATGCACGCGGGTTTTAAGGACATGTTTACGGACTCCCTTTAGTCATACATGTGCTTTACTTATTATGGCTTTTGTTGCTTGCTTTGTCTGGTGATATTTAAACTGTGACAGACTACCGGTATACAAAAGTAGTGGTTGAAGTTCCTCGCTGCTTTTTGTATGGTTATGCAACTAATATACCTAGTTCCTTCGCGTGATAAGGTCCGCTGCTAACCCCAGTGAAATCAGTCAGTGTGATTAGGGTAAGTTGTGATAAGTTCCATCAACACCCTCACAGTCTAGGGTGCAGTGCTTCGTTAGTGCCAGACATCCTGGATCCCACACTGCAATGGCAAGGAAGCGGTACTGAAGGACTTTGTGTAAGTTGCACTATTTCCTATTTGTTCTTACTGTAAATATCTACCCGTTGTTTTTGCAATATTCCTGGTCGTTCTGATACCTTTTCCATAGACTTGCCCGCTATTTAATAACAAAAAAAAAGAACAATCAACCCTACTACAATGGTGCTTATCTACTTATTTATGTCTTTGCTAAAAATTTTACTAAATTACTTATAGTAATTATGTCTTACCTATTTATATTTTTTTGTTACATTTTACCTGAATTATGTTTAATTGGTGTGTGATGAAACGTTTCTGCTACTCCCCAATATGGCCTCACTTTGTACTCAGAATTTTTCTGTACTGCTATTACTGTTGTTAGATTATAGAGTTTATCTAAACAGTTGCTCTTATTTATTCTATAAAGTACTGGACAATTTATACTTGATCCATAGGCTATGCTTTTTCTCTGTTTCAGGTTTGCAGGACTAATTTGTTTTTCTTTCAGGTTTACTATTCTAATTTCTCTATGGCAGGTACTGGTACTAACTCCTGACAGCCGCGTCCCGTATAGATTGGTCTGCTTTCTACAACCCCCCCTACTCTGCGATTGAGCCCGGTCACTGTTTTTTTTCTTGGATTTTCTTTTGTTACGCACGGCTACGAGCCACCGTGACATAACTTTGACGCACAACGTGGCGTCTACTAGAAAGACGTAACAACAGTAAATACAATATTAATACTTAATATCGTCGTAAGTATAAACTTAACTACATCAAGTTGTCCCCCCCATAAAGAAGTCATCACAGATTGCAATATTAATAATAAATATCCTCTCGCACAACAACAATCATTCCAAAACTACCAAGTTTATTCATCCAATAAAAACTGGTAAATATACGGTTTGAATAATTTTACAGCTGGTCTATACAAAATAGTGAATAAACACTCACCACGTGTGTCCACGGTGTAGTTGTTTGATCGCACCCTCTCTAAGGGCAGAGCGGAGCAGATGGACTGGGGATTCCGTAAACCGTGTATTCCCTCCACAAAAGAAACGGGGGCAAACGCCTCATCAAACAAGGCCAAAGCAACAGGTAAGGATTAATTTATTGACGCCGAAAAGCACTTTTTTTAAACAAAATACTCACCACACAGCGTGTGCTCGAAAATTTTTCACAGAACGAAATCGACAATTGCTCTTGTCGTATGCAGAAAAGAATAAAAATTAACTTGTCTGATAGCATCAATTTACATTCCTCTCGGTGTTATCAAACATACGAAGGTGATTAGTACTTCGAAACAAGCTTTATCGGTGAAGTAGGATTCATTATTTCAACGAGTCTTTATATGGAAGTAATCTAGAATCAATTATACGCGGTCGTACTGTTTAACCACTTAACGGATACCTAAAATAAGGTACTGACTATTTAATTATAGCATAAACTTACGTTTCAAAGCAACTAGATTTGAGTTAAAAATTATTGTAAAGCGGGCTTATGATGAACAGGTAAAATAGATACTATGTCGATGAAGGATTTAGGAATAGCAACGGAAACGATTTAACAAAATTATTGTAAAGCGGGCTTACGAATTAACAAGAGAAAAGGAGTATTTAATTGATCCCGAAAATAAACGTAACATGCTTGGCGATCAAAAGCTATTAGCGACAATGCGGTACCTAGCTGATTCAAACACATTGGTCAAAATAATAAAACTGCAGTAGAAAAGAACACCACCGCAATGCGTTCAAAGCACTTTAGCTGCAATCGATTCCGACCCTCTAAATAAGTTGGTGTTCTTAGCCGTTAAAATGATACACAATGACAAGAGAACAAATATCCTGTCAATAGCAAATGACCCGATAAATAAGAAGTTACAAACTTCTATGGATTAAGTAGCACAACTACAAAAAGCAATGCAATCTTACACCGAACACACCAGGAACAAGATAAGAAACTACTCTTCGAACAAAGGTAATCGATGTAATTCATTTTCACAAACGTTTTGTAGGAAGAACTAAACTGTAGGTCATCGTATTCGAGGAAAATACACAAATTTATCAACGCAAACTAATAAGCATTGACTAACGATCAACAATCAACCTATGATCGGTAGCAATGAATAGTCGAACCCAATCTTTAGTAGGCAAACAATATGCCTACTGCATATCTATATTCATTTTTGGTGTTACAATAAATAAAACCGAGTTGGCCAAGCAAGGGTATATAGACACAGCTATCAGCACAAACACCAGTTTCCTTTGCCGACTCGTTCTCAAAGGTTAAGTATTCTCTTCTTTTGCTGTTCCCATAGCTAATATTAAGTTGTTTTTGTATCAATCGTCTTGCTTATAGGTGGTGTGCTAAGCACTTGCATCGTGCTCATAGCGGGTACTGTTAGTACAATATAAGGATGGTGTGTCATTTATCGGTGTCTTGATATTCTGGTTCAACTTGCCTTTAAAGTTAGCGATTCAGTTTGGTATGTAACGACCTGTGCGCGACGGAGTAGATAAGCAACCATATACTGAATTAAAAGCAGACATACTGCATATATATGGAACAACAACGGAAGCAAAACTACGAAAAATATTGGACGGTATATCGCTTGAGGAACAAATGGCTTTACATCTATAAACGACAAAGTGGCACCTAGCTGGTTTAAATGCCGTGGCCTAAATGATATAACTGCTGTAGAAAAGAGCACTATCGCAATACGTACAAAGCACTGTAGCTGCAGTAGATTCCGGCCCTTTAAATAAGTTGGACGTTTTTAGTCCATAAAGTGATACACAACGACAAAAAAACGGATATCCTGTTGATAGAAGGTACTACCTATATCTTGCAGACACTACTGCAACACAAACTTAATCTAGTGAAATGTTATTATGGACTAATAGCTGATTATTATTAATCTTAGCAATAGAAGATGCAGGCACTTAGGAAGAGGCTGTCGGTGGCGGTGGTGAAGCTGGTGCTTCCACGGTTTATGGAATACATATTAGTATGCCTTGCACACTGATGAACGATTTAGATCCACTGGCAAGACCTGGCTGGCTTTGACGGCGTCGTAGAGGTGATGCTCTTGTACGTTTAGGTGCATGTGAGTAGTGGATGTTAGCCAGGATAGCAATCACCGACTGTATAATAATAGAGCAATTGCGTGCTTGCCAGGATAACCATCTCTGACCGTGTAACGTTAGAATAGTGGCGTGTTAGTCAGATTAACAATCAGCGGCTGTGTATTAGTCAGGATAATAATCACTGTCCGAGTAATGTTAGATTGGTGGTGTGTTAGTCAAGATAACAGTCACTAACTGTGTAATGGTAGTCAGAATAACAATTACTGACCGTGTAATGATGGTTTAAGTAAGCTGAACTTGCGCAAAGCGTAAGACTAGACGACTCTTGAATAACAATCGCAAGGGTAGGCGTGATATCGTGATCCAAGAAAAATTAATGAAGTTTGTTTGGGGGTTGTCTGGTAACACCGTCAATCGCACGCGAACTGATGAATAAGAAGTTACAAACCCCGATGGATCAAGTAACACAACTAGAAAAAACAATGAAATCATACCCCAAACACACAAAGATCAAGGCAAGAAGGTGCTCTTCAAACAAAAATGACCGGAGTAATCATCCGTGCAAACGTGCTATTACCACTTTCACTCTAGAGAAAACAGGTTATCGTGTTCGTTAAAAATATGAATTTCATTAATGATAAACAATCGGTAAAGAACGGACGACCAGTAGCAACAAACAACCGAATTCAACCTTTGGTAGGCAAACAATTAGAGAGGAATACGTGTCATGACATTAATTTGTGATGAATCTAACGTTGATATATCAATATGTAATTGTCTTATCTACTGCGTATCTATATTTATACTATGATGTTGCAATAAAACCGAGTCGGCCAAACAGGGTATATAAATAAACGCTTTCAGCACAGACACCAGTCTTCATTGCTGACTTGCTCTGAAAGGTTAGGGTATTTCTTTGCTGTGCCCATTGCCAGCATTAAGTTGTATGTATCAATCGCTGTGTCCATAGCCGGTGTGCTGTACCCTTGTTTTGTGCCCATAACCGACATTCTAACTACAGTAAAAGGACGGTGTGCCCAACGTCGACGTTCTTATACTGTGGTTCAGCTTGCATTTAGCATAATTCTGAGTACGTTGGTATACAGGGTGGCATTCGTTTTGTCATTAATTTAAAAGGCGTGTAAAGACCGACAAGACAAACAAAAATTGTTAATAGACCTGGGAGGACACCCAAAAAAAGGATCAAAATTGTTTTAAAACCACTGCAATGTTAAGTAGATCACAAACAAAATATACAATTACATCATGTTTTAAAGTCGGTCAATTAAGTTGTGACCTTCAGCAAACTTAAATTAGTGAAATATAGTGCATTGCTGCTACCAAACGAAATAACTCAATACACTTTAGCTACTATTGAAATAAGTTTAACATTTTTTCTAAAATTGCGTGTTTAGATAATAATTACATCAAAAAATAATATTCCATAATGTTGATGTGGTCGACTGTATTGGGTTTCTGACACCGTATCTTGTGTTTGTTACAATTCAGCGTTTATGCAGAATACGATATCTTACTTTAAGTTGAATGTACTTTTTCATTACATAGCTCGTAACCGGAGTTTGATGTTGTGTGTGTTTCACGTGTTTGATTTTGTTACTTGTGTTGTATTACGTGCTTAGAATACACGTAGCTTAATCAATTGTTTTTTGAAAATACGAAAACCCGAAAATTATACCAACCACTAACTTGCAGATACGATGGAAATTTTGAACACCTATTGTGAAATCATTTCACATGCGTTATGTGATTCAGGAAACAATAGCATAGGTTAGTTATTTTTAAAAACATGACAAAACATCAATCCTGAAACTTTTACTTAAGTGGACCTTGGTCGGACATTTAAAAAGCGGTCCAAGAGTAAAAAGCCTTGTAGGTGTTTTATTTAGCTCTGTCACCTCTTAAATTGGGTGACATAAAACTAATGCTACTGTGTATAACGACCGGTACGCGACGGAATAGATAAGTTTAACAACGGTTAGACCACAGTAGTATCAGGTAAGATACAAGTTGGTGATTTTTGTCTTGCGTCATTAGGTTTCAGTTATTGGTGACTTTCTATTGTGTCACTACATACTCTTTAATCTGGAGAGAAAAAAAAACGTAATTCCATTACCTCTGTTAAGCTGGCAGGACCAAATCGGCACAATCGATTCAGACCTATTGCATTGTTTAGTGCTTATTTTGTGCTAATTTATGCCATTAAAAAAAGTTTTGTGCTACGTGCCGTTTTGAAAAAAATCGTGGCGCTGTTAACTTTATATTAAGCTAGCAGGACCACATGCAAAAAAAGGAAAAAAAGATATAAATACAACGGCCAGAATTTGTGCTAATTTGTGAAGTCCAAAACAAGCAGCTAAATAAATTCATTTCGCTTGAAACAACAGCGAATTACATTTACCAGGATTACGTTTAAGAGTAAAGTACCCGATTATACGAGCAGAACCAATCAGTACTGCTACATTCGAAGCACACTAGCTTGTGCTTTTCTGAAAAACCACCCGCGAAACCTACTCGGCAAAAGAATAAAGAATCCGTTTCCACGAGCAGAATCAATCGGTCGAGCGACACTCGAAGCACACTAATTTGTGTTATTCAAATATTCACTCACGGATTTTGTACCCCACCCCTTCTCTGAAAAACCACTCTTGAAACCTATTCGGTACAAGAGTAAAGTTTTTGTTTCCACGAGCAAAATCAATCGGTACTGCTACATTCGAAGCACACTAATTTGTGCTTCTCAAATGTTCACTCACGAAATTTGTACCTCTCTCCTTCTCTGAAAAACCACCTTCGAAACCTACTCGACACAAGAATAAAGTATCCGTTTCCACGAACAGAATCAATTGGTACTGCGACACTCGAAGCACGTTAATTTGTGCTATTGAAAAATTCACTCATGGATTTTGTACCCCACCCTTTCTTTGAAAAACCACTCGCGAAACCTATTCGGCACAAGAGTAAAGTATTCGTTTCCGCGAATGCCGAGTAGGCTTCGCGGGTGGTTTTTCAGAAAATGGGCGGAGTACAAATTTCGTGAGTGAACATTTGAGAAGCACAAATTAGTGTGCTTCGAATGTAGCGGTACCGGTTGATTCTGCTCGTGGAAATGAATATTTTATTCTTGCACTGAATAGGTTTCGCGAGTGATTTTTCAGAGAATGGGTGGGGTACAAAATCCGTGAGTAAATATTTGAATGCCACAAATTAGTGTGCTTCGAGTGTCACAGTACCGATTGATTCTGCTCGTGGAAACGGATACTTTACTCTTGTGCCGAGAAGGTTTCGCGGGTGTTTTTTCAGAAAAGGGGTGGGGTACAAACTTCGTGAGTGAACATTTGAAAAGCACAAATTAGTGTGCTTCGAAAGTAGCAGTACCGATTGATTCTGCTCGTGGAAACGAATACTTTACTCTTGTGCCGAATAGGGTTCGCGAGTGGTTTTTCAGAAAAGGGGCGGAGTACAAAATCCGCGAGTGAATGTTTGAATAGCTCAAATTAGTGTGCTTCGAGTGTCGAAGTACCGATTGATTCTGCTCGTGGAAACGGATACTTTACTCTTGTGCCGAATAGATTTCGCGGGTGGTTTTTCAGAGAAGGGATGGAGTTCAAAATCTATGAGTGAATATTTGAATAGCACAAATTATTGTGTTTCGAGTATCACAGTACCGATTGATTCTGCTTGTGGAAACGGATACTTTATTCTTGTGCCGAGTAGGTTTCGCGAGTGTTTTTCAGAGAAGGGGTGAGATACAAAATCCGTGAGTGAATATTTGAATAACACAAATTAGTGTGCTTCGAGTATCACAGTACCGATTGATTCTGCTCGTGGAAGCGGATACTTTATTCTTGTGCCGAGTAGGTTTCGCGAGTGTTTTTCAGAGAAGGGGTGAGATACAAAATCCGTGAGTGAATATTTGAATAACACAAATTAGTGTGCTTCGAGTATCACAGGTACCGATTGATTCTGCTCGTGGAAACGGATACTTTACTCTTGTGCCGAGTAGGTTTCGCGGGTGGTTTTTCAGAAAAGGAGTGGGGTACAAATTTTGTGAGTGAACATTTGAGAAGCACAAGTTAGTGTGCTTCGAATGTAGCAGTACTGATTGGTTCTGCTCGTGCAATCGGACACTTTACTCTTGAACCTAGTCGTGGTAAATGTAATTCGCTGTTGTTTCAAGGGGAATGAATCTATTTAGCTACTTGTTTTGGACAGCACAAATTAGCACAAATTCTGGCCGTTGTATTTATATCTTTTCTTGTTTTTCCTTTCTTTTTTGCATGTGGTTCTGCTAGCTTAATATAAAGCTAGCAGCGCCACAATTTTTTTTAAAACGGCACGTAGCGCAAAATTTTTATTAATGATACAAATTAGCACAAAATAAGCACTAAACAATGAATTGATTCTGCCGATTTGGTCCTGCCAGCTTAACAGAGGTAATTCCATTAGCTAATAAATTGCTCATTGATTATAGAATTCTTCGTATGCGTCGGTTAATGTTCGTCGATTTAAAAAAAAAAACGGTTTGTTTGTTCATTGTTCCAATAACGAAAAGATTTAACTATTGGACCACAATGTCTTCAAATGAAACGCATGGCAGGCGTCCTGATACTCAATAGCGTTTATAGCTTGTTTTCTAATTATTCCTTGAATACAAAGTTCACATGTGCCGTGATTCCCATCATGGTGAATTTGCATTCACGTGCCTGTTACATAATCATACTTTAATTCGTTTTGTTAAATTTAAAACTTACTAACATGTTTCATATATATATTTGTAAAACCTAATTTATACACTGGGAGTTACACGTCCATTAAGACAATGTAAATGTGTCTATCTAAATTTTATAATCGTTTAGTTTTCTGTTTACCATTTTTAACAATGAATCTTTCGAAGACGGTGCTATTATTTGTTTTGTAGTTGCACATTGATATTAAATATTCTTTTGTTAGTTATTTTGTTTAATTACGTGGGTTTGTGTCTGAGTTAACTGTCGTCTTGAGGTGAAAACCCTTATACAATTCTTATGGAATGCCAGAGAATTGCTGCATAGTGACACTATTTCCACTCGTATTAAGTAAGATAGGTTTGTATGTACCAGCCCACTTAGGTCGTTATAAAAATTTATTTATATACCTAACTGTAAAACAGATTTGAGACGTAATTCGCCAATAACAAAAATTCTGAATATATGTAATTGTTTATCTACTGATACACTAATTCTCCTTTTTTTATGCAACTGCCGTAAACTCAAAAAGCAATTAGCATATCTTGGTTCGAGCAAATCATAATAACGCTAAGCTTTTATTAATAAGCATGAAGGCGCCAACACACGCTCACGCACACACCCATGCGCGCGCACATTCGCACACACACACCAACACCAACGGGAATGTGATCGGAAAGTATAAAAATAGAGTGGTGAACATTCTGCGAGTCGGAACGTAAAATGTCATAAGTATGAAGAAAGTAGGTAAGCTAGAAAACCTGAAAATTAAAATGGACAGGTTAGCATTACACATAGTAGGGATCGGCAAAGTTCAGTGACCAGAGGTGGAGGATTTTTGGAGCGGAGACTTTAGTGTAATTCATACAGGATCAGAGGAAGAAAATTCGGTCGTGGGGATATTTATGCAAAAAAAGATAGGACAACCTGTAGAAAACTACTCACAAAAGAACGAAAGAGTATTCATGGTTAGATTAGAATCTAAACCGCTAAACACAGTAATAATACAAGTATACATGTCCACCTCTAGCTACAGTGACGAAGAGGTAGAACCGATATACAAAGATATTGATGACATATTAAGACACGTAGAAGGACATGAAAATTTCATAATTACGGGGGATTTTAATGCAGTGGTAGGTGAGGGTAGGGAAGGAGAGGTAGTAGGTTTATTTGGTTTAGGCACGAGAAATGACAGGGGAAATAGGCTGGTAGAATTTTGCGACAAGAACAACTTAACCATTATTTCAACATCGTACTAGAAAACGATACACGTGGAAGATGCCAAGAGATATAGGAAGATATCAAATAAATTACATTCTTGTTAGACAACGGTTTAGGAATCAAGTAAAAGAATGTAGAAGCTACCCAGAATCAGATATAAACACTGACCACAGCATCGTAATTATGAAGGCCGCTCTCAAATTTAAAAATTTGAAAAAAAGGAACCGAAAAAGGGCACTTTGACTTTGAGAAACCGAAAGATAAAGATATCCACGAAAGATTTGAAAAAAAAGTCAAATGAATTGCTGAAAAGTATCAGGAAAATTTCTGATACTAAGAAAGTCGAAACAGAATGGAATAACATTAAATCCAGCTTAGGCATGGCGGCCAGAGATATTCTGGAGTATACACAAAAAGAAAATAAGAAACCTTGGATAACAAAGGATATCCTGAATTCAATAGAAGAGAGACGAAAATTCAAAAATAAATCAGACGAAACAGGAAAACAGAGATACAAACCCATAAAATGGGAAATTATTCGCAAATGCAGGAAAGCTAATGAACAATGGATTGATGAAAAGTGCAAAGAGGTACAAACTATGATGGAAATTAGAAAAACAGACGAAGCATACAAACTAATTAAAATTAATTTTAGAGATGTAATCCGTATAGCAAAAATGTAAGGGACGCGAGAGGAAACGTCATTATAGAAAATGTAGAAAAAGTTGTTAGATGGTAGGAATATATAGGGAATTTATATGCAGGAAAGGAACTAACAGCATTAGAACAGGAATCTGACATGAAAATGTTGACTTGAGATATCCTATACTGCGAGATGAGTTTGAAGTAGCATTAAAGGGTCTGAAAAATAGTAAGTCGCCGGGTACGGATAAGGTGCAAGCAGAAACTCTAAAATCCACTGGACAAGCAGTAACAGAACGTCTCTTCCAACTTGTAAGCTATATGTATGAGACAGGCGAGATACTCGGAGATTTTAAACGTAATATCATAGTAACTATACCAAAAAAGAAAGGCGCGGAGAGATGTGAAAATCTTGGAACAATAAGTTAGACAGCATACGTGTCAAAAATATTAACTAGGATTGTACAAAGACGAATGGAAAAACGAGCTGAGGAAATACTAGGAAAAGATCAATTTGGGTTAGGCGAAACAGGGGAACTCGGAAGGCTATTTTAGCTTTGAGGGTGATAATGGAGAAAACAATAGAAAATGGGGAAAGCGTGCATATTGGGTTTTGTACATCTGGAAAAGCATTCGACAATGTAAAATGGAAAAGAATGTTCGAAATACTTAAAAAGGTTCGAGCGAGTTTTAGGGATATATGGATAGTACATAGCTTATCAAAGAGCAAACAGCATTAATAGAATTAGAGCAGGAACGTAGAGAAGTAAATATTAGGAAAGTAAATATTAGACAGGGATGTGCCTTATCTCCATTAATTTTTAACTTGTACATTGAAGAGGCAATGAATACTATTAAATGCAGGAAGACATTTGGGATTACTATACAGGGACAAAAGATTGATACGCTTAGATATGTAGATCATATAGCGGTATTAACATCTAGCAAAGAATAGTTAGTAGCTGCTCTTAATGAGAGACAGAGAGACACGGTATGAAAATTAACAAAGATGAAACTAAAGTTCTAGTATGCAAAGGAGAGGGAAATAAATCAAAAACAATAATACAAATAGGTAACAAGATGTTAAGGATTTCTGCTACCTAGGAAGCCAAATAACGCAAGATGGGAAGAGCACAAAAGATATAAAAGTAATTAGCACAAGGTCGTGCTACATTTAACAAGAAAAAGCAACAACTGCATTCAAAGACAACAAACATAGAAACAGGGAAAATAATACTTAAAACATATGTGTGGAGCACAGCACTGTACGGCTGTAAAGCCTGGACAGTAGGGGAAGCGGACAAGAAAAGGTAGAAGCCTTTGAAATGTGGTGCTACAGACGTACGATGAAGATATCATGGACAGAAAAAGTTAAGAACAAAGAGGTACTAGATATGGTAGGGAAAAAAAGAAATATGTGGAAAACGGTAAAAATAGAAGAGATAGGATGATAGGCCACATACTAAGACATGAGGGAATAGTGCGCAATATATTAGAAGCAGGGATAGGAAAAAAGAGAAGTAGAGGTAGACCTAGGTTAGAGTATTGCACACAGATAATGAAAGATGCAGGATGTGGGAACTTCAGGGAAATGTGTAGACTAGCTCAGAATAGAAATCAATAGAGGTACGCATCCAACCAGTCCAAATATGGAAAAACTAATAATAAAAAAATAACTGTACTTAAACATGATAATTATTATAAACTGGTATTGGTCTTGCAATATTCTCAACCAATGTTAATTGTGCAAGAGGATTTACTGGAAAACTATTCTTTTGGCAAGTGTCTAAGTATTTAGGGATCTTTGGCAGTCACAGCCTGCTTAACCTCCTTCACATACCACTGAATCTCGGTGAAATAGGGCATATAATTAGAAAACTATAGAAAGAAGAACCGAGCTGTATATAGATTGTTGTGGGAATTTCAGGGACTGTATAGTCTAGCTCAAAACATAAATAAGTGGAAGTACGCGCCCAACCAGTTAAGATGGAAGACTTAAGGACGAAATAATAAGTGCACTTAAATCTGTTGACTACGATAAACAAATACAGGTGTTGGTTGTGAAATATTTTCAACTATTAATTCGACAAATGCTCAAGTGATGGGGGAACTTGGCAACCGCAGGCGACTTACCCCCTTCACACACCCTACATTTGAGTTTCCTATGCTTCACTTGAAGGTACTACATTGGCCAGGAACCGAGTTTTTTTTACCTGGAAATTTTGAATTTTGCCGAACCCTTGCTGTTGCAAGCAAGATAGGAATCTTTAACGTGCGTGACAACCGTTTTACCTCTCATCTGAACAAAGGCGTATTTTGTGAAAAATGCTCGCCTAAGATTTTTCAAGCGGGCCGTGTCGGGATTTGAACCCGGTATCTTGGGTATTATAGTCACCCCCTTCACATACCACTGAATATCGGTAAAATAGGGTATATATTTGTAAACTAATAGAAGGGAACCAAACTGCATCTAACAAGAAAGAACAACGTCCATGTTCAAACACAACAAACATAGAAACAAGAATAAAATTGTTTAAAGCATATGCGTGGAGCACAGTACAGTACGTCTATGAAATAGGGGCAGTAGGAAAATAAGACAGAAAGAGATCCTTCTGGAGTGCTGTGCTTCAGATGTATGAGAATGATAGCATGGATAGACAAAGGTAATAACAAATAGGTTATAGAAATAGTAGAGGAATAAAGATATTTGTGGAAAAAGAATAGGCGAAATAGAGGGACAGGATACGTTCTAAGACATTTTTGGTGAATAGTACGGAATATATTACAAGCAGAGATAGAATATGAGAGGTAGAGGTAAACCGAGATCATACTTTCGCACGTGGATAGTGATAGATGCAGACTGCAAATTTCAGGGAAATGTGTAAGTTAATTCAGACTAGGAAACAATGAGGGTACTCGTCTTACCAGTTCTAGGACTTAAGACCTGATGATAATGATGATGATGATATTATTATTTTACTTAAATTTAGTTTCTAGTGAAATATGTAATTAGGGTATTACCCTGTTTATTTCAGACGGATGAATAAATAAAAATAAATAAATAATAAATAAATAAATAAATAAATAAATAAATAAATAAATAAATAAATAAATAAATAAATAAATAAATAAATAAATAAGTAAAACTTAAGAATTTAGAATTTCGTATTATTAGCTGATACGAGCAAAGTAAAAAACCTTTAACATACAGGACAACACTCATACAGTGAGTCTACTTGCTACATTTGAAAGATGGCACACTATTGAGAAAATGGTTTGCTACGCATTTTTTGGGATAGTTAAGTCTTATAAATCGAACCCGGAACTTTTGGATGAATTGGGGCCGGTGATTTGCATAGCACTGTCAGCTGATTTTGTACAAGGGCATACGAATAATATTTTTTAATCAATTGGTCTAATTTAATAATAACTTTTTAGATTTAGGAAATGGCAATCATTTTGTCACCTTCATCGATACTCTCTATAGTTTGAAATTATATATGGCAATTCCCACTGAAATGCGCTCTGGAAATAATAATTTTAAAAGCAAGAGCATCACAACACGGTCTATTAACCTTACCTACAACTAACTAGTATAGGGGACTCTTACTATTAAGTTATTTTTTCCTTCGCCAAAATTCAAAGCAAAGTTTTTGTAAGCTTCAAAACCGTAACTAGAATGAAATGACGAGACATCAATATTGGTGCACTCGCATCTGTGAACCTCTATGTATTTATAGAGAAATGATTTTGCACTTGACTAGACTAATCTATATGACATTACTTTTCGTTGACACGACGTGCATTCTTTAATTTATACATCCATCTTGGATTATTTTAACTGATATGCAATTTAAATGTATCACAATCTTTTGGCGATTGTGTGTGTATGCGGGTGCGCGAGCGTGCGTAAGTGCGTGTTGTGTGCGTGCGCGTGCGCGTGCGTATGTGTGAATGCGTGTGCGTATGCGTGTGCAGGTGCGTGTGCGTGAAACGGAACCTTCAAGTACTTACCAGTAATAAACTGCAACTTTTAGCGGCGGTAACACGACGAGAAAAAGTCGATTTGTTTTGACGGAACTCGAGAAACGTCAATAATTTTATATCAACATAGCAACGATAACACCAGTGTTTGTACAACTACAGTCGCGGCACATACAACACAGGCACTTTAAGGTTAATCGCGGTAAAACCATAGACTATACTATATACACCACGGAAGGGAATTGTACCTGCAAGCTACATCTTAAACGATAATTAAAGTTTATTTTAACAATAGTTATAAGCGGAGCACGCAGATGCTCAAATGTAAATTTAAGAATCTACTTACTCGACTATTTCAGTGCGTAGAATACAAAAAGACTCTCCGGCTGGAAACGATTAGTTTATTAATCTTAATATTCACAGATAATAATATGGAGAGAAGTAAAGTTTAGTGCAGTATAAATCACATAAAAATACAAAATGAAATTTCCAAAGTTTCAACTTACACTCAGAATAAACTTTCATAGAATCTCCAGTGTCAAGTACTCTCCTACCGTGCTTATTTCTTTAAAAATGCACCTTTTCTCAAAGATACGTGTAAATTCTGCTTTGTTATAAAGAATTTCTTAAATGGATCTTTGAATTAATTAAACTTTTGAGCCGTAACTTCCCACAATAAAAGTATTAAATGCAAAATGCTTGTTTAAGTATTTTCATAAAGTCCTTTACAGAAAAGAAATTTTAGAAGCTAATCTGACCTTTGAACTCGCGAGTTTTTGATTAATTCCTGACCTAACGGTTTCTTAATGCTAAAGCATTGAACACACCTTTTGTCACAAGGATTAATTCTTGAATAAAATTATACAGAACTTTCACCAGGTCTAAGCCAGAAACAAAATTGCAACTAATTCAATTGCAATAGAATTAAATCAAATAGACTTTAACAGAATTTTAGTAAGCCTTAAACTTGATCGAGACTTGATCTAATAATTAAGGTACTAATTGAAGTAATATTTGAAGCCCTAAAGCAACCCCCATTACGTAAATTAATTTAAAAGTTGCAGGTCTATTTGCGATTTTCAGAATCGGCGAAAAACAAACTAACTGCAAATACTTTCAATTACAATATTTATTAAGCACAGTTACTTTAAATTGCTTCACTAGTTTGCAGAAATACAGCAATAATCTTTAAAGTTACACTGGTCCTATATATAACATCTAATTCAGATTATCAACAACAATGGCTTTAGACAGTTCACTATTATCCCAAATACGAGTACTTCTTACTAGTCACGTAATTTTTTACCAATACAAACGTTTCAGTTTATAACAAAGTTTTTCATTCGTCTGGTACTTTGATTAATACTTTTCTAGATGCGAATCCCAATCACATTATTATTAAGTTTTCCAAATATTTCCTTGAAAAATAACAAACTTGTTTTAATATCGCTCCTTATCGTGCAAATATTGTCTTGTATTTGAACGGAATAACTAGCGAGTACCCGACTAATTGCTTGTAGCCCTTTCAAATTAATAATTTGTGCAAATTTACTTTATCAAAATAAACTCTTTTTTATTGACATTTCTACCTAAATACTGCATGAATGGTATAAGTAAAACGTGCATCCATTTGGTTAATACATAACTTTCCTTATTTTTGGTTCTGGTAACTAAGTCAAATTAGTTGGCGCTCAACAGAATTAACAATTTAGACAGGTATTCTCCAACGGCAGTTTTTCACTCCTATTCAAGAATCTTCTCATTCCTTGAGTTTGTTTACAGCCATTATCTTGTTGTTTACAGCTGAGGTCAATGGTAGTTCTCCAAAGTATAGAACGTGGTTCCGGTACTTTACCGAGCATCTTTCTTTGTGAAATATCTACCTAATTTTCTAGGCGGATCTGTACGGTAGTAGTAGCTAACATCTAACGTATTTAAAATGAGCTATTGCATTTTGGTTTGTCTATTTATAACCTAACAGTTGTTTAAAATTAAACGTATATTATAACTCTATATATCTGTAATCCAAATCTTTTAGACTTTTTTATATTTGATTTCGATTATTTGTAAAACATAGCTTTGCAACCATACTTATTAATTTTTTTGTTTCAGTACGCCAATGATGGATCTTCTAGTACATATAACAACCGTCCACCGCTTACAACAGTCTGGTCATATACTACAAGCATTAGCAATGACTCCCACATCAGAACACACTGATAGAATTTTACCGTACAAACCAAACACGCCAATTGGAGTTTTGGATACACAACATGTTAAAGTTGTGGCCAAAAATAGGTCCCTTTCTGCAACAAAAAGTGCAACGATAGGTCATCAACCGTTTGAAAGTACTTTTAGGCTACAAGTTCACTTGCCACGAAATCAGTTGTACGTATTACGAGTAAGCCAAAACGTTTATCTTGGAGATGTTATGAGGAAAGTTTGCTATGAAAAAAAGCTGGATTGGCAAAAGTACGAATTTAGACACCCTGGTAAGTGTATTTATAATGTTGTATTGAATGGAATTATCAGTATGTACTTATTTTAACTTATGCAATAAAGATTTTTGTTGGGTGGCTACCGTTTCCTTCTTTAAGCAAATCATTTTTGAAAATTTTGTACATTTGCTAACGAATCACGTTTATGTGTGCGTAGTTGAAAACATGCGTTGGTTGTTGAAATTTTGAATATGCGTCGTAGTCAAAATCTATAAATTTTATAAATGCTGAAAGTGTACGTCTAGAAATAGGATTGGACTCGAACTCGAGCTCTGCTCGACTAGAAATCAGACCTAGGTTCTAGCCCGTTAGCCGTTTTCGAACCGAGCGTTTTAAATCTGCTCGCCGATGTTTTTATATATTAAGGAATCGTCAAAATTTTCAATCTCGCCTGATTTTAAAGTGTGAACCGTTTTCGTGTACAAAATAAATTTTTTATATCCTGCAGTTCTATTTTTAATCTTCAAACACAATTAGTCTTATTTAGTTAGGTTATCGTTGGGTAATACTTTGAACTGTAAATAAAAAGAAATTATGCTGATGAAGGTATTAAAATAGAAAAATAACCAAACAATTTTGGAAAATAGTATTTGTATGTAGAAGATAAGGTGTTCAGTAGATACAAAATAGATTTCTACTCACTATAAGTGGTAAAGGTTAAGTACGGTAGTTAATAGCGGTTTTCCATAGAGGACCTACTAGGTTTCACAGAATTTACAATCGTAGTAAAATAACTTATGTTTCAAGTGAACAATGTAAATTAATTAATATTTGCTGGCCTTTCTAAATTACTGCATATTAGCAAGCTAGGTAACAGATACTTATTCTTTTATCTCAGGGTTGTCACTTGGATGCAGATTACCTTTTCTAGATATTCTGATAGCGAACCTTTCATGTCGCGCATCCCACAACTTACAAACCACGACTCTGACTCTGATGGGTTGGGAAGACGACATATGTCTATAACCAGCCATAAGGACCATCTCTTCCACAAAGTTACACAGTAATGAAGAACGGGTCACTTTTGTTTCCCCCAAGTTCCAAAAAGAAAGAACATAAAAAGGAAAAAATCTCTTTGTAGAACAGTTCATATACACGAAAAACTTAAATTTCACTGATGTCTTTAAGTGCCACCTGGTTCTGAAACCATAACAATCTTTGTATTACAAGGAAACAGAATAAGTAACCACCTGATCATTGGCATTACTTCGTCTAGGTGCGAAAGAATCTTGTTTGCCGCCGCACCGACCACACAAAATTAGTCGAGGAGACTTGATACTTAAAACTAACGCATAATTTTCGCTAAAGAATTTGAATAAAAATGTAACTTTTTTATATGGCTTACAAATTTTTTTTAAATACCTTTTAAGGTATTCTTTTAATTCAAACAAATTAAAACATTGTCCTACTAACAAAGGTAAAAACAAAATATTTGCACAATAAAACATTACGCTTGTAAGTTGTCAGTGATGCCGCATTAACGATAGATTTCTTATTCCGACCGTACCAAAATACAAAGGTAAGAGGCTCTTTTCGTTTACACAATAATTCCTACTGTAGCGTTAAAAGTGGACTGATTTGAATTTTTATAAATATAAAGTTTGTACACAATAAGTTTACTCGATCTGTTATTTGTTTTCAGTTGCAACCAGATCTTTACTTACGAGATGGACTGTTGTTTCAGGACAAAGACGGGTCCACCGGAGGAAACATAAGATTGAAGCGGAGATAGAGGGATACGAAAAAGTAGGGTTTTTGGATAAATATCCTAGAGAAAGAGTAGAGAGTAGCAAATGTCTCTGTTAAATCAGATCGGTCTGAGGGATCGCCTGCAACGTTAGCGACAAAGTAAACGCTCTCTACTAATTTCTACTAATATGTTGTAGATTAAAAATAACTAGGCTCCAGATGAGATCTAGTCATATCGGCTTTCTATCGAACGCATCCACTTCAAAAAGAAAATCTGACAAAAGTTAAACGACCAACTTAAATATACCCCCACTGTAATTTCAAAAATAGTATCTATCACAAACGTACAGAAATAATTAAACGATAAGCAGTTTTTCAAGGATAGAAGTCGAAAAATGTCCCATGTACCATTAAATAATAAGGGATTAATGATTAAAACAACAAAAGGCAACAATTCATCACCAACACGTTTAAGGAAAAAACAGAAGAATATACAAAGGCCATACCAAATACTTCGAAAGAAACTCTTTTAGTTGCAACTCTGAAAATGCACTTTTTAATACAGAGGTTCGTGAGCACTATGTGTATTCTAAAAGCAAAGCTTCAAATCGACATCAGCTAGCACAAGTTCTAAAGATTCGTTGAGTTGTTCAAACGGAAGATACCTCAACCACAATAAGAGAGTGCGGGAGTTGTGTAACAAAAAAGAATAATAGGGAAATAAATAAAATATCAAAATTTAGGAAAAATGAAATTATGTAAGTGTAGTGACAAATAGACTTTCTAAAGCTAGGACGAGAGAATTGTGAAATTTAGACATGAATAAGGTATCGAAAAAACGAGAAGGTTTGAGGTAATTTAAAGCTCATGGGTATGATATATTTATACAGGATATGATGAAGTCAAAAAATAGAAATATCAATTTAGGTACGATAGAGAAGGCAAAATGTACTCAGATAAAGGTAGAAAAAAAGGTACTAGTGATTACTAATTGTTATAAATAATAGAAAGAGGTTTTAGGTCTTTAATATGCTATTATCATTTAAGTTTGCATTAACATCTTATAATTCATGAATTAATGGAGAAATAACACGAGATAATTCCCCATATAAAATAAATTTGGAAGCTAATTTTGTAGAGAAGTTTTTAGTTATATTAGATAAGATATGTTTGATCTTCATGTTTAATTTTAAAAGCCCAAAGTTAGTTTCATGTAACTTTACATATGGGTAATCCATTATAATTGATATAATAAAGCTAAAATCGAGTTAGGGCTAACATGTACGGAGAGAGTTCTTTAGTTGCCCACCTGGTCTATCAGTTAAATTTGGATTAGTAGTATTCGGGTGTGCATAGGTGCAGGAGTTTGGCGGGAGATTGGGGATTTTGTCGCGAATTAGATATGGATCTTAGATAAGGGAGATTGATATGTTGTTTTCTTTGATGCTGTGTGTGAATTCTAAGGTTGTGAAGCAGGAATGTTGTGGATTGATTTGTAGGGTACGGCTTTGGAGAAGCTGATGGGGCGTGACTGGCAAGTCTTTGGATAGGCTGTTTAGAAAACATATTCAGTACGTAATTTCGTCATTACTAACGCTTGTTTGTATACACAGAGCAATCAAGGGTGGTGACAGAATGGTCGTGAAGATGCTTAATGCGGGAGCCGTTTGTGTAGGATGCAGCACCTATAGGTGGTTTGAGACAGTTTTGGATAATGTTTTCTACGGTGTAGCAATCACAGGCTGTTTCAGATCGGCTGACTTTCAGAAAGTGACCGAACTTCAGACAGTGCACCTAGTCACGGCAACCAGGTTCCTGATCCAGCAAGACTTGTAACAAATGAATACATGTTTGTTTGTCGTCAGAATGGTTCTCATACGGGGCGAACAGTTTAGGTAAGGTTTTGATTTTAATATTTCTCAACTATTTTTACTACTTGGAAATGGGTGTTACTTTTTCGGGTTTTGGTGTGTTCTTGCAGCCTTTTTGAAACTTTGTTTGGCGTCTGGTTGCCAGATTTTGGAGTACCGCTTTTAACACAAGCAGATTTTTACTTTTTAACGGTGGGGAGAGCATGGCTTTGTTTATGTAGATTGTCTTCTGTGTGTTCGTTAGGATTGAAATCAAGATGTATGTTGACTACAGCAGTGTTTGAATGCCAATTTTTTCGGTGTTAAGTAACCAGACTGCAGCACGTTCTCGGGTTATCGTACAGTGAGAGATAAAGTTTCTCGAATAAATATAAGCGTTACAATGTGTTGAAGAAGCTGTTTCGCATCCGTTTAAGCTTTGATAATGCTCCTTTCAAAGGCGACGACATTAATAGGAGTCTTGTAAAAATTTGATTTGTTGTTGAGCCCCACTCTATGTCGACGATCCAGTACATTTATATATACACGGTGTCGTCTAACTGAACTTCAATGTGATTTTGTTGTTGTCTGAGAAAAAACTTTCTACCAACTGTTCCATGTATGTTTGCACAATAGCGAGAGAAGTTAAAGGGGACGCACCATACAAAACGGTTTTAGGATTCGGCGGTTAATATCCTAAGTTCTCTTATTTTAACATTTCTCACTTCAAAAAGATGTATTTGAATTTAATCAGCTGCCACATAAGCAATTGCTTAATTTATTGCTGGTAGCGAAACGTCCTTCGGCAGCTAATCCTGCAGAAAAACTGCCTTCTTCCAATAACGCCTAGTAGAGTCTCGTATAGTCGATGTCGCCTATCAAATCTCCAAGCGATGTGAAGTTAACTGCACTCAATATCAGTCAGAACTATTGTCCTTATTGTTCTCACTAGGTCAAGCGGTGTTGTTTGTTAAAGCCAATTAAAGGTCATTATAATCCTTACTAACTTGATCCGATAGTATGAAACATTCTGAAAAAAATTAGTGCCACAGCAAAAATCACTAGAATGTCAGATGATAAATAAGGCCTCAAGGCACTAATACTGTAACGAATATCAATTTACTGTTTTTATTCGGTCCTGATTATTCACAACTCTATACAGAGAATCCTTTAAGTATTCAAGTGCCGCTACAGAAATCACTAATGATAATTACTAACAATGTTTACTACACTAATTTATTTCTGAACATGATTATTACACTATATTCGTTACTAAATTTGACTTCGTAATTTATCTACACAAACACTAATTGTTATAACTTAATTTATAGACATTAAACGTATTTATTTTAAGAATCGCTACAATAAATTGGTTCATATCACTTGTGGATCGATATCAGGCTACCTTAAATGTCGGGTAATAGGGTTTATATATCGAATTAATACAGGTTCTCCAGTATATCAAAAATGACTAAAAACCTTGTTGCTGCTGATCAATCCATTGTTCTTTTAGTGGCTTTATTTCTTTCAATTCTAGTTTGTAAGCTTGCATGTAACACGTTTTTGATTTTCGAAAATTTTAATTACGCATAGAGTGGGAAATAATGATAGAGATTAATTATTCCTGATGTATTTTTCTATACGTTTATATGTTTTCTTTATTAATATTGCTTTGGATAACAGGTTAATGATATATTATTCAACGAGCGAGTTATTATAACTTCTACTCATTCGGAAAGTTTGCGCGGCGAGCCCGCCAGGTCGAGCGGCGTAATCCGAATGAGTAATGGTCATAACTCGCGAGTGGAATATTATACTTTTTACGACTGAAAAATAGACAATTTAAAGTATTAGCTTTTGCCGTTTATAAAATTTTGCAAAGACTGACGAGCGAAAATTTATTTGTCAAAGTGAAACAGCCTACTTTGCATTAGACAAAAATTATATCCTAGTGGATTGTGAAAAATGGAGGTTTGTACTGATTGGTCACAGGTGTTGGATTATGATCATAACCCATGACCTGGATGTTCCTGATTGGTTAAAGATGTTAGATTATGGATTCATATATACCTACAAATTAATTAATACTATTATTGACCCATTCAGAAATGCATAAGAAGTACGTTACTGGATAGTCATGGGAGAATATTATAATTGATTCAATAGAAAGTATAAATTAATAACATAATTTTCTACATTCAATTGGCACTTAACATTTTTTTCGTGACTATCCAGTAATGCACTTCTTGTGCATTTAAGAATATGTGACGTTCCCTTACAAATATGTATAATCACATTTTATTTTATACTTTCTGTATTAGTAAAGTCCGCCAATAGGATTAGGTTATTTTCTTTAAGAAATATAATTTTTAGGTTACTATAGATTTTAATCTAATGTAAAATTATTTCTATCATATTTGATCAATGTTCAAAGGTTGTCAAATTCATATATCAGTTTTTAAAGGCTAGAGGTGATGTTATCGTTATAATTAGTACCACCGTGATTGTTGTTTTGATTACCAAAGAATAATGACACCAGATGATCTCATCGTCTGGGTAAACAGGCACCTCATATAATTTTGTGCTGACTCAAATAAATGTAAAATCCCGATTTCTGATTCTAGGTCCATAATCTGTTTATTTAAGTATACATAGGTTAGGTAGAAGACGACACAAAGCATGTTCATTTGATACACTTAATTCATTCGTCCGAATCGAATGATTTTAAGTGGTGTTTTATTTTTCAAATAGGACTTCGTTTATAACAATGATCCCTACCAAGTGGATGAATTTCATTTTTGGGGCACATTGACTGCTATAAATACAATCCTTGTGTTGGAAGTAACCTAGTTGGGGTAGACGAAGTAACATCAACATTTAATAGAACAATAGTCAATCACCCGGAAAAAATAAAGAGAAAAACTTCTGAAACTGTACCGCAGTGAAGGTTTGTAAATAAACATTCATAATTTAAAGCATGAATTTACTGAAAGTGCATACAGTTACATCTGTGTTTAGATTAAGTTTTTAGTTAGTAGATTTCTGATATATTTGATATTTAATACTTGTTTGAGACTGTATTGTGTATTTGTAGTGTATTGCTATGTAGTTAGTATTGTCGTATATAATCGTGTAAAGACAATGTGCATTTGTTTTTCCATTATTGTAAACGGTATAGTTACAGTTTTCCAGTAATAAATTGTCTTATGATTACCTAGAACCGTAATTGAGTATTCCAGGTCATTTAACATTTGATTTGCAGTTAGCTATCTTAAATAGGTCTACGTGTTTTTAGGTTTCATGTTTGTTTTATGTTTAAAATAATATTGGTTTCTATGAATTTTCAGGAATATTTTTAGACCAAATCATTCTCCTGATCTCAGATTTTGGCACTCCTTTGTTATTATTTCTAGGGCTTTCCTTAACAACCCTGATAAATTAGGTAGTGCATAAGGTATTTTCCTATCAAGACTACATTTGATACCCGATAGCATTTTAGAACCCTCTTCAAACACTTACACCACCCGTCCCACTGAGTTAGTCGCCAATAAACTTTTTGTTAGTGCAGTTGAGATTTTCGGTATTTTACCGTAACGGGATTTTTAGCGGAGTACTTCACCAAATTTTCCATGAATTACCTGCTAGACATTCTGTAAGTAAAAAATGGGTCAATATTATTACTCATTATTCTGTAGGCGTATATGAATCCATAATCCAACACCTTTAACCATTCAGGAACGTTCAGGTTGTTGGGTTATGATCATAGTCCAACACCTCCGACCAAACGGTACAAACCTCAATTTTTTGACTCGTGCGAAGTATTTGTGAAATTTTAGTAGCGGCAAAAACTAATACTTTAAATTGTCTATTTGTCAGTTGTGAAAAATATAGAGTATTCCACTCGCGGGTTGTGGTAATTACTCGTTCAGATTAATCCGCCCGCCCTAGCGGGGTCGCGGCGTAAATCTTCCAAATGAGTAATGGCTATCATAACTCGCTGGTATGTTAGAAGGACTGTCAGAAGAGTAGGAAAAGTCGACATGCTTCTACTTGCACGTATACCTAAACAAACTTAGTTGTTTATGTATAAAATAATGATAAATTCCAATGCAATGTTTTATAAGTACTTATGGAATTTAAAAACTTTATTCTTATCAGTGATATTAGACAATGCGATAAAAACAATAAATCGTTTTATCATTTCGTATACCAAATTCCTTGCTGTATATTGTTTCCTTTGTGTATTTGATCCCCGCGTTTCTATAAAGATGAGTTTACTTAGTTCTTGGTTTTACAATTAACCTATATTATCACAGTGACGTCAAGTTTGTTATCACTTTTAACTAAATATAAAACAACTGTTGTAATTGCTTATTGCTTGGCAAATACTAAACACGGCGTAGAAGCATAAGTTTATTACATTGAACAAACTTTTAGGTAATACTGCCCAATGCCATGGTGTTTTTTCCATTGTTTGAAAAGATTGCCCAGCAGCAAGATATTTTAACTTTATCTTTATTTAATTTGCAGGTAATTTGGACGAAGTATTGAATCCAAAGCTCACATTAAGCGACTACCAAATAACAGAAGTCTACGTTGTTACAAAAGGCACCCTCGGTTTAGCTCAATCATTTTCTTCAAATGATATTATGGCGCTTCGTAAAGAAGAAGAACGTAAACAAATGCAAGCAAGAACGGGCGGAGGTGTCTTTAGCCTTATATTCAAACGAGGAAAAACGGTAAGAAATTTAACTTTTATAATTCAAAGCTTAATATTAAAATGTAGAGTATGGGTACAGGATCCTTTACGAGTGAAAATCGTTCCATTTCTCCTAGTCACAGTGATGATTCACGTTCGATAACACCGCCAGTTGTTCAGCAACAAATTCCGACTTCGATACCACAAGAAATTGTGGAAAAGCCAAAACCGCCACAGAGAAAGAGGCGAATAGCACCTAGGCCGCCGCCACCACAACAAGTAGAAGATCAACGGAAGAACTCTACTGATATAGCTCCCAGTCACATTAGTACCATTTCAGATGTCAGCGAGACAGATTCACAACAGAAAAAAAGCGACAATGGTCTAACCATTTGTCACTCGAGAAATAGCAGTGATAGTTCTGGATACCACGAACCATCTGTTCTTAGTGACCATTGTAATACGTCATTGCCCAGGAGACCCAAAAATTCTATAAATGAAATTGTTACTGAAGAAATTGTCTGTGAAAATAAAATTAAGTTAAATGGAAATTTATCAAATATGGCAGTGATTTCCAAATCATCAGCCAGTATAGCAGGTTAGTATTTAAATATACAGGATGTTCCATAAATTTGTATTGTTTGTATAATAATTCAAGCAGTAGTGAACATATAAAGTAAATTTTTCTGCAAAATCCTGAAATTTTTAGTTTTTTAGTAGTTAAATATTTGTGAATTTCATAAACAAAGAAAGGTTAACGCTGTAAGCGGAAATGAAATTAGTAGATAGTTGTAAATTAATAGACAGTAGCGCCTCCTTATGAAAAAATCAGAATATGCAACATCAGTAAACACTATGTATACAAAGAACCTGAAAATTAGAACTGCGTTTAACCCGAATCCGAATTTAATGAATGACAAAAGCATCTGTAAGTTACTGTAGATTATATATATATATATATATATATATATATATATATATATATATATATTACTCATATTTAGACCAGGGTAGAAAATTAAATAATCACATCAAATAATTTTAATCACCGTGTATAATGAATATTATTAGATAATACGCGTTATTAAAACCGTGAAGCATAAAATTTATTAGTTTCAGTAAAATAAGAGATTTAAATCATGTACAAGACGCTTTATATCAAAAGAAACAGTATTAACAAGCTCTACGTGTAATGTATTTATTCCGAGGAAAGAAACAAATGGAAATTACGTGCAAAATTTATATTAATTAACCCTATTTTAAGTAACCGGTATTAAACAAAGTGTACACATAATAATTAACATTTAATTTGTATTCGCTAAAAATGAAAGGATAGAAGTCAATTTTAGTTGGAGTTAATTAAACCATTATTAATAATAAGCATAAAAGTCTGTGAAAATCCAAGATTAAAATACCAGAAAATAAAGCTCTGAGAATTAATATTATGTTTGAACACCTGCGTAGTTTAAATGTCACGTACGGCGAAAATTTTGTAGATAACAAATGGTTACAAAGAATCTTGGAGAAACCGTGGCTTAATATTCACGAGAAGGTGCGATACGGGGTTATTTAACCCAGATAGTCCACATGGACTGAAATAATCGATAATAAGGAATATCAATTTGCACCACTAAGAACAGGTTAGAGAAGGAAAGATAATGTGCGTAAGACAAAGACACTAATAATTAAAGGCGTGATATGAGCAAAGTCACGAGGGTCACGATTGGTTGAAAATAAGATGCACATATGAGAGGTAGAAACAACAATTTCTGTACAAAATTTAATTAGTTATTCTTGGACATGTTTGCGTGCCGTGTGAGAATTTCTGAGATTTAACTGGGACGAGTGCAAAATTCGTAAAAACCGACGCGCGGGAGACGGACTGGGAACCTAGCATGCGAAATTCTTTAGAATTGTCCGTTTTGGGGAACAGACCGACAGACAGGCTAACCGCTATATATACGGAGGAGAATATGAAGAAGCTCTCTTACATCCGCGACTTGATTCAAGATGTTAAACAGTGCATTTTAGTTTGATAAAATAATTTAAAGTTTGCTCGTATATTTTAGTGATTCAAAATAGTTTGTTATTTACGTGCTAACATGAATGTACTTCAATGCACTTAGATACAAGGTAATAAAATTTAGTATCACTGTACCAATTAGCAAAATTTACAACGACAAATGTATACACAAAAGTAGGCAGTTTTGGCGTATATTGGTGAAAGAAGTATGAATTTCTTTGTTATTTTTCGGGGGTATTAATAATTAAATGGTGCATAAACGTGTCTGGATCCACAAGACTAGGGTCAGATATACACAGATTAGTTCCGGAAAAGCCCTGAAACAACTTTAAATAAATGGTGATGGAGAAAATTTTTAAAGCGTTGAGAATCAGAAGCCGTAAATATAACCCAGTTGGAATGGTGTGATTAACAAAAGGGACGATGTATATTGAAGCTACGAGTGCAAGTAACCTTCAGGTAAATTATACTATTTTGTTTGAACTTTGAGATTTTTGTGTGTGTTGAATAACTTTATAATTGATTTACTCAAAATGGACAGTAGTGAAATGGTACTAACAATAATATTTTAATTTTAAGGTGAAATTTGCTTGTTTAAGTAGAAAGGGGTATTTAGTATTGATGTTCTGGATTATGATGAAAATTTAGGGTATGTCTTTGAGCTCAATTAGACGAACCTGGTTAATTAACGTAAAGGGGTGGTAGATGCTCCCTTTGTACTCTGCATATATTGTTATAGTAATTAGTAGGCATCCTACAAGGACTTTAATTCTGGATGCACATTAAAATGATAATAAAATTTATTTTGAAATTTTCCGATATTAAAATTTATGCTGAATATTAATTTTGGAATTTTAATGTATTGTGAATATTGATGTAAATAGAGTTGACGTTGATGTTTGTGGTAGGAATGTGTTTGTTTTTTTTTATGAAGGAGGAGGTTTATTAACTAGAGGAGCAGCCGAGGCGATGAACAGAAGAAAGTCAATGGACCAACACAGTTAAGGTAATGAATAGCTTTTTGTAGGATTCTCAGCATTCTTGACGCCCAATTCGTAGGGGCTCGATTCGAAAAGTGGAGTACCCGGATGTTGGTGGTATCACAGCATTCTTTGACGCCCAATTCGTGAGGCTCGACAATAATCACAGGGAAACACAGCAATATATATATATATATATATATATATATATATATATATTGTTATGTTTACTGTTCGAAACTGAGTGTCTCTGCATTATTTTGCAACTACCTTAATTAAAAGCGCTAATCTCAAGATTTTTTTGCGTTATTCTTAAATTATACAAGCTTAACAAGTTCAATAAATACGTTTTAAACCGTCCTGAAGAAAAATTTCTCTCAGTATGTGGAATATATTCTATAACAGTGGATAAATCGATTAAAATGTTTGCTGGTTGTTAAAACCATTTTTAGAAGCCTGCCTTATTAATTTCCTGTAACACATTCTAACAGCCGTTTGTTATTTCCAGTAGTGTATTCTACGGAAACATGTTCGAAAACAACTGCTCTGTATAAAAGTTTCGTTATATTTGCAGGCGTTCAAGCTCGCTCAAGTTTTATGGGAATAAAATCGTTCCTCCTAATTAAAGTCATTCGTGTTATTCTCGTAGTGTGGATCGATAATAATACAAACCTCAATTTTTTCTAAAAAGTTAGGCAAGTGACTGTCTTTGACCGTTTGCCTGCTTGCATAATCGCTTAGTGTTTTAAAATTTATTTTACTTTCCTATGCGAACAACAAAATTCGATGGAATTAATTATCGAATTTTGCTTTCTTTATTGCTTGCATTCTATGCAGTGGCGTAACTCAAAACTGATGAGTCCCCCGCAAAAAATATTAAATTAAATTCTGAAGCTGTTTAATGGGGGTTACGTTATATCTGTAGATGTCACAGGGTCTTTCTGTAGTTGTCGCAGGACCCTTTTGTGGACTGGGCTTCCCCGCACCGCGAGGCTGCGGAGGTGAACGTTGTTGTCTGGAATATATATTTTGCTTGCTTTCGTAGAAAATTTAACATTTTATTGCTGGGAATGGTTTTATGTTACTTACCCCTGCCTTTTTGAAGTGGTATAAATATAAGTTCAACTTTGGAAAGGCTCTCTCGTATTTATTCGACTTCTCTTATTTATTCATCGCTCTTATACGATTCGTCTGTTATACAGAGTCCTTTGAGCGTTGTAAAGTTGCCGTTTAAAAAAGCGTTTTGTACGTAGTGTGTTAGTATAAGTTAAGTTGGTGGTTCCAGCACCCAGCCCTATACAAATGCAGCCTGTATTTCCTAATTCTAAGATGGCACCAGAGGAACACGATAGCTTAAGGTACAGCGAATTTTTCTGTTTGCTTTATTTGTGTTGCTGTATTGAAGATACACACTTCTTTTTGGATAATACCGCAATAAATTACAGACTATACGTCACCAAAGGCATGCTCACAACACGAACATTTATGTACATTATTCTTAAAGCTTGCGTTAAAGCACATTTTACTGCTTACGTTTATGTGTAAATTAATGTTAACGTCAACAAATTTCTATTTAAGATTTATTTAATGTTACATTGTTAGATCTGACGAGGTGCACTTCCCAAAGCAGATGTTACTACAGTATTTCTTGCATGGAACTATATTATTTCTTGTACATATTTAGGGCTGAAACATGTTGTAAGTATTCTTGCATTTAGATAGTAAGATTTTATTATCGATATTTTATAATGTTTAGATTTATACTGTCCTATATGTAAATTGACGCTTTGTGTACATCAGGTTATACCGAATGTTTACGTAAATTCGTTTTTGACGCTTTTTAATATTTTTTTGGGACTTATATTTTACTTATACGTTGTAGTGTAGTTTTTTTACTAAGATTTTCATTTTTTTTTCTTTCTATATCACCCATCCCATTCTACGACGTTTTTAAGTTAGCCCGAACTATAATTTTTTTGGAGTTTGATTCTCCCATTCTGTCCCCTTTGTTGCGGTATTCGGTATAGGCGATTTTATGTCCTTACTTTGCTGTTTTCTTTCTTTTCTGCACGGAATACCGTAACAATATTATATTATAGTAGCACATCAAATAAGTTAGAGGCAAATCACTTTAATGAAGAACCCAGGGCATTTGAAAGATTGCGCAGAAATGTAGTAACAGCGGCGTAGTTGAGTTATTACGGTGATGTGATCATTAATCCTATAATATTAGTTATTAATTCCTTTCTTTTAATTACTAGCTCGATTTGAAATTCTCATTTAAGTTTTGTACAAAAGATATAATTTCATCTTATTAACTCACAATATACACACGCATGCACCAAACACGCACGCACGCACACACACGCAATACACACACAACACATGCAACACACACAATACACACAATATACAACACACACACAAAGCACACGCAACTTACCCAATCCATACGCAACACACACACAAGAACACACCCAGTACACCCAACACACCTACGCAGCACGCACTCACGCGTTTGCCCGCTCGTCCTCTCGCCTGCTCAACCCTTCATTTAAATTCCAATGTATGTTAGTTATTGAATTATACACGTGGCTTCCGTTACAATAAAAACTTCGCTTAATTTATACACAACCGAGTACTTTGGTAACAAAAATGTGGATGAAAAACTTATTGACTACTCAACTACATTTCTTTTCATGAGTTTGTTTGCGCATAGTAAATACCGTTGAATGTAAACGCGTTATTAAATTATCTAATTAAGGATGAAACTCCTTGAAAAACGTCCTCCTATGTGCAGAATATAGTAAATACCATTATTTTTATCTTAAAACACTATTTCCTCGTCATTAGTTTATGTAATAACAATGAAAACCCTATGCATTTATGTTCCTTATACTGAACGTTTTTGCTAATATGTTTTCTAGCGTGATCAATTTTATATCACCCTAATGGTTAGTTTGGCCAGATTACACTGCCAATCTCTTGGAGCATAGTGCGTGTTATCCCGCGATAGAGGAATGCACGTTGTACTCGCGTGATCATTTATTCATGTATTCTTATGTGTTATTTTGAAAGTTCAGCCCTTAATATTCGTAATTTTCTATGTACTTGATTTACGTTAAAACCCCTGAGATATAAATATTGATGTTTAAATGTACTACAACGTGCGTTAACATAATAACAATACACCATTCGTCCCATTATGCCGATCGCCCAACGTGTGACCTCGAACTCCTGTGTACCGGCTACACAACGTGTGACGAACGAATTTTGCCATCCCACATACGATCTCGAATTCCAATTATATGGAATAGTTTTCGAATATTACGTGTAGGTTTGCATATTTCTGAGTTTCAAATGATCCAATTAAAACAACTTTTAAATTTAATTACAAATTGACACTTCTTTTGAGTGGTTGTAGTACAACTTTCGGTTTACAAGCTTAACGTTTTTATGCAATTATCTGTGTGTATGTCCTTTTCAAAAAGTTTTGTAAATGTGCTACTTGCTGCAAGGATTTTTAAAAAATTTGTGTAAGCTTTTCAGTGGCCCATTACATTTTTCATCAAAACCGTAAGTAGAAATTATTTGTTTTGATGCTGCTTTAGCAGAATCAATCTGTTTATTATCATATAAACTTACAAACTGGTTTGTTTGGTTTGCTATCGTTACTCTGTAACTATTGGTTGGGTTTGTATACATTTGGTTTGTATCCGATAAACTGTATCACTATTGTATGATTGGGAGGGACAACGATTATATTTTGGATTTAGAATTTATTACGATTATATCAATTGGGTTTGTTTGTAAACAGTGCATAAGAACATTACCATTCAAAGTATTTACATTGAACATTTGCTTTTTTATTAATGCCGTTTACTGGAATTGGTGCAACAAGTTGTTTAGACACTATGACTCAATAATTCGCCGATTTCCTAGGAAGAATCGGTTCGATCTCGGGTAATAATGGTGATATTAGCGCGTCTAAATTTGAAAACACCTCGTTTTTAATTGCTAATACCAACGGTAATTTTTCACAATGAACAGTAAGCTTCGGTGGTTCTGAATCATCGGACGTCGACGCTTATTTTGATGGAGTTTTAACCTATAAGGACAGTTTAAACCGTAGATTACCTATGCGTTTGAAAGGCATAAGCAATAAAATGGTGGCAAGGTGTATTACGGTAACTTTTTGAAACAGAGAGGTTCTACATTAAATTGTAACTACCTTAATTAAAAAAGTTAATCTAAAGCTTTTTTATGTTATTCTCAAACTTTACAAATACGTCCTGTATAAATTCCTTCAGTACGTGGAATATATCGTATAACAGTTTGTCAATTCGTTAAAACAAGCAAGCATTTACTTCTTCTAAACACTTTAATTCTTTGACATATTTGCTCTTCAAACGACTTTAAATAATTTCTCGTTTCGTGAAATGCGTGCTTGTTATTTTCAATAGTTATTAGTTGAAAATAGCAAACATTTTGCTTCCGAAAATTTCTCGCTCATTAAATACTTTAATGAGTTGTTATCTGCGATTTTACCGTGAAATTCTATTTCGTTATATCTGCACGTGTTCGGTAGCTCAAGTTATAAATAATGAAATCGTTCCTCCTAAAGTTATTGCGGGTATATTTGTAGTGTGGATCGATAATCATACAAATCTCTATTCTTTTCTAAAAAGTCATGCCGCTTTATTTGTTTAACAGCGTTTCTGGTTGCCTAAATCGCAGAGATGCTTTAAAATATATTTTGCTTTTCCATACGTACAACAAAATTCAATGGAATTAATTATCGTATTTTGCTGCGTTATTGCTTGCATACTACGAATGTTTTCTACGTTGTCGTCTGGAGTATATATTTTTACTACTTTCGTAGAGCAAGTAACAATCTATTGCTGGGAATGGTATTATATTATCTCTTGCATGGTTTCAGAGTCCAACTTTGAAAAAGCTCTCTTACATATTCGACTTCGCTCTTCTCTCTTGCTTCTTCGTTCTTCTGTTATACAACGTCGTTTGAGCGTTGTAAAGTCGCGCTTTTAAAATGCGTTTATGCTAGTACAGTTAATTAAGTTGGTTGAGTACTCAACCGTAGACGAATACAGCCGCGTTTCTTCATCCTAAGATGGTACCAAAAAGAAGATAGCTCAAGGGGCAAGATATTTTTCTGTTTGCTTTATTTTATGTTGCTGTTTTAGAAGATAGACACTTCTTTTCTTTTTGATTCATTCCGCAATAAACTGCTGAGCGTACATACGCTTACAACACGAACAATTATGTACTTATTCGCAAAACTTACTATTTAAAATTTTAATGCGGTAGAGCACTTTCTACTATTTATTTTCTACTGTATAAATTAATGTTAATGTCAACAACTTGTTGTTCAAAATTTTATTTTTACGGGCAGGCGTTATTTACTGTATTATTAATACTTGATTTCTTGTACATATTTAGGGTTTGAACAAGTTGTAAGTATACTTGTATTTAGATAATAAGATTTTATTTATGACTTTTTTACATGTTTAGGCTTGTACTGTATTGTATGCAAATTGACGCTTTGAGTACATCACGTTGTAACGAACAATTACGTAAATGTGTTTTCGACATTTGTAAATATTCTTTTGGGACTGTATGTTTTTCTACAAGTTCATAATATAAATTTTTTTTGTTATTGAGGTTTCCAATTCTTTTCTTTCTATGTCACGCACCTCACTCTACGACGTTTTTGAGCTAGCCCAAACTCTAATTTTTTGGAGTTTGATTCTACTATTTTGTCCCTGTGTTTTGTTGGAGTATTTAATGTAGGAGATCTTCTACTACTTACTTTGCTACTTTCTTTCTTGTATGTACGGATACCGTTAACAGGTGTTTTAGACTTTCCCCTCAAACAGGTATTTTTACGTGATTGAGATAGAGTGAACATTAACAGTTATGCTTCTGTATAATCCTTTAATGCAAAAGTTTTAGTAAAACTATAAAAGAAATAATGAAACAAACTCTTATAACTAAATTACTAAATCGACCCTACACTACTATTAACCATCATTGTCCTTAAATAAACCAAGTCCGAAAATCTAAACGTAACCTGACCTGTACTAAAATGTATTAGGCCTACAACCGGTTCATTTCTTTCCTTACAAATGTTGAACTCTCTGGAATGCTAAAAGTTCGGTTATACATACGATCCAGCGTGCTGAATGTTTAGTTCACACGAAACTAAGGTATCTATGAATCCGTTTAAGTAACCTTAATATTTCGAACGACGCCGATATGCACTTGTAACTAATGAGGATCGACTCTACCTTATGTTGTAGACAAACTGTCCTTCGGGGAAGTTTCAGCAAGCTTCACCACTAGACTGTATTGTTAAACACAGTTTCCTTTGCACTTTCATTATTTACAACACACTTGCTTACTTTTTAGACGTGCTTCAACTCACTACACTGCAAACTGTCGTCCCTTCATAACTTCTTAACAATACTCGCAAAGCTTTTGGGACTCTATTAAAAACAGGTTACTCATCTGTCCTACACACCTTAAACTAATACTCTCTTATACCAACATAAAACCTGGTGATGCGGCGTCATACTAAATAAGAATGGTTCAAACTAATGTCAAAAGAAATATTAGATACTATAACTACTGGTGCGGCACATGTTAAAAAAACAGTTCTTGACTGGAATAATGCGGTTAATTTGCTAAAGAGGTATTTTTTAGACGACTACTGGCTTTTCAGTCGCGAATAAAGCGTTAACGTGACTACAGAAATATTTGTTTGTAATCTAAGAGCCTTGCTCTCATAGTTCCATACGATGTGAACTAAACCATGGCTATTGATATGGTGTACGGTTTATTTCATCGTGATATTAGAGAAAAACTTTCTCGGTTGGAATGTACGACTTTTAAAGAATAATTAACTCTCACCCTTGGCGTTGAACAGTCTTTGCAAGATGCCCTTGTTGATGTCGTATGCAACTCTAGTTCTGTTAAAACTGATAATCAAGAAGTAGTTTTCAAATGCGTTTTGGGTTTTCGTTATTCATATTGTAATATGCATGGTCATGTTAAAGAAGATAGTGTTAAATTGAAATTTAAGAAGTCGAAAATTCACTCTGCTACCGTTATCTTCAAGTATGAAATGTTATGGATGTGGTGCGCCTGGTGTATTTCACTCTAAGTGTACTAATTGTAATGATAAAAACTCGACAGTATTAGAATCGAAGATTATTCAATTTTGTTCAGCCACTACTAACGTGCCTGTTTTGATATAACCTATTTTGGACATTAGAATAAACAGTCGATATGAAAATTGTACCTTGGACTTTGGTTCTACTGTTAGTTTAGCGAGTTATGGTCTTTACCAACTTCTCTTGCGCGTTGGCCTAAATTTTTCAAAGTGTTCTACTAAACTTTACTATGCGAATGGCATAGTTCGAGAGGAAGAGATTTTAAGTACGAAAATACAGGTTACTCTTGAACATAAAACTGTATTCCTCTTCTAAATTAACGCATAAAAATTATGTGTTGTGTTATAAACATTTTTAAATTTACTTTTATAATTCAATATAAATCGTACTTCTACAATTAATACAAAATTAAAACAGAGTATCATAATTTCGAAACACCCCAATTATTGTCCTTTATTTTAATTATATAGTAAATAAAGCGCATAGTTATAAATGTTCAGTTTGTATTGTAAAATTTCTACAAAGTATCTTCAAGGTGATATCGAATAGCGTGCTTTCACGCTCCTGCTTGCTAAGGTTGTTGTCGACGAGTCGAATCAGTCGGCTTTTGATCATTCTAACGTCAATATGGTAAAATTCATATCCAAGGCTGACTTGCGAGTCGCAATTTAGTTTCAATCAATCCATCGATCTGAATGCTTAGAAACTCATCATGCGCAACACGGAAGAAATAACACTTAATAACTGAAGCAATAGTGGTCGTGTGAGACTGTTAAATTTTTACTGCGTATAAGATATACACGTTCCTCATATTTCAATATGAAAATTTTGTTTTAATTCGGAAGCAACACTTAGAGCTGATTAATGGTTGTAAGGAAAAGTTAATTTAATTGCGTATAAAACGATTACGCAGTGGAAACTTACAATGTGGTTCTGGTTTGCGAGGCATTGTTATAGCGATGTAGACGACCGCTTTTTCATGTGTTTGTTCAATGTTAAAAGTCCACATGTGGGTTGAACCTGCTTGTTAATTGGTAGAAGCAGCCATACCTTGAGGTCAAGGTGGTGTGATTGTCATTTGTTGAAACAATCATCTGTTCGACGTTTGTCATTTATAAACTAACCTTGGTAGTTTGAACCCATGGAAACTAACATCTTTGTGATAATATTTAATTATGAATTTAAATTTTCAAACTTTGCTTCATATCAAAATTATGCTTTATAAAATTGTCTAACAAAAGCTTTATGAATTTGCATTATGAATAATATATTCATGTACTTGCTTATACACTTATTTACTAATTTGAAAGATCTTATTACAAACTTATTTTGTATGTATGTGAGTCATTTAGTCAGTACTGAAAAGATGACAAAAAAATCTCATAATTATGTTAATGATATTTATAGTGCCTATTTGTTTTAGAGGCTTTTTTATTTAAATTGTCCAAGATTAACAATATACATATATAAAACTAATTGAATATTCAGAAAACTTATAATAATTATCTGTCAGAATATATCCGAAATATTTTTCAGTTAATATATGTGTTGATACTTAACAGCCTTAATTTCTTTATAAATTAAAACAAGGTTAATTACACTCATAGAAGCACTTAAGCAATACCATTTATTTTGTCCATACTTATCACTGGATTCTATGAATTATATATAAACCAGATGTGCATAAATTCAATAAGTAGAGTGTCCATGCACTATTACACAAAAGAAAGAAATCATAGATGTACAAAACCTGTCTGATTTATTGATTTTATTTTGAGGCGCAAATTGCTGTGTCTAATATTAGGCGGCTCCGTGGCGTAGTGGTATGTGTGTGACTACTACGCCCAAGGTCCCGGGTTCGAATCCCGACACGGTCCGCTTGAAAAATGTTAGGCGAGCATTTTTCAAAAAATACACCCTCGTTCGGATGAGAGGTAAAATGGAGGTCCCGTGTGTGAGTGTTGTCACGCACGTTAAAGATCCCTACCTTGCTTGGAACAGCAAGGGTTCGGCAAAATTCCAAATTTTCCAGGTAAAAAAAACTCGCTTCCTGGCCAATGTAGTACCTGCGGGTGGAGCATTGGAAAATCAAATGTAATGTGTCTAATATTATTTTATGTATTTTATTTTATTTCAGGATAAACGTAGTACCATCTAACAATACAAAATCTTGTATTCTTATAACAGAATATACTCGTTGAGGTTCCTGTATTTTTCTTAGCGATATTTCTGGTTTTTACACACTATCTAAAAACAGTGGCACCCTACCCATCTGTACTTAATTAACGACCCCCCTGATAGTCTCTCTAAACCGCTGAAGATAGAGTTCAGAGCTAGGGCGGAAGTCTTCAAAAGTCAGTTGTGTTAATACGGATAAAACTACATCTTCTGCATGACTTTTGTAAGAGAAATAAACATCATTTTTAGAAAGTTGCACTATCGCCCAAGGCATGTAGCAACGAGTAAAGTTACAAAACTGTCACTGTTTCTGTCAACATATTACCACATGCTCGACTAAAACTACGTTACTAGGTATCGATTTTATTATCAGTGCAGGTCTTGTTTTATGTATTTCGAGTAATCAATGGTACTTTAACAACAAACTCGCTAGAAAATTAAATTTTTTTGATAACCTTCAGGTAAATTGCGAAACTACGAATTTTGTCTCTTTATGCAAGGATGAAGAAGAATCACTTTTTCTCAAATCAGCGTATGATTATAGGGATGGTTTTAACAGAAATGGTTTCATTACGAAGCTGTTCAAATCTTTGTTTAAAATACATAATCTGTTTTGATAAGTGTAATTATTCAATATTATCATTCCTTTCACTCTGCAAGGATGAAGGAGAATCATATTCCTCACTTTTCTCAAATCAGCGTATGATTATAGGGACGGTTTTAACAGAAATGGCTGCATTACGAAGTTGTTCAAATCTTTGTTTTAAAATATATAATCTATTTTGATAAGTGTAATTATTCAATATTACTATTCCTTTCACTCTGCTACTGATTGTTACAGCACAAATTTTTGGAACATCGTGTATTGAAAAAATCAGCATATAATACTTTTTATTTTAGGTCGAAAGAAAAAAGCAGCTCCTCCACCTCCTGTAGTAGTGGCAAAAAATGAAAATGTAGTTACAATTCCAGAGAAGGCTAGTCCCATTGTAGATGCTAGTAATACCTTTGCTGCTGAAACACAAGGTAACCATTTGTGCAATTCTATTCCAGGCACTTCTTTTATTGATGTTGAACATCATGAAATTTTTATTCCTTTAGATCTTAAAATTGCTACACAAAATACAGATTCAAAAATAGTTTCTTCCATTGAAAATATTTGCGGCAACAATAAAAATAATTTAACAAATCCCGTTGTAGATACTAGTAATACCTTTGCTGCTGAAACACAAGGTAACCATTTGTGCAATTTTATTCCAAGCACTTCTTGTACTGATGTTGAACAACGTGAAATTTTTATTCCTTTAGATCTTAAAATTGCTACACAAAATACAGATTCAAAAATAGTTTCATCTATTGAAAATATTTGCGCCAACAATAAAAATAATTTAACAAAACCTGATGGTGATTCTCAATACTCACCTGAAATATTTGAATCATGTAGTTCAAATTCCAGTAATGGGGTAGAAACTGTATCTACCATAGACCCATCAAATAGTGATAATAATTCCTTATGCCAAGTTCAAGTTGAAAAACCGGTAATTCTTGCAGCTTCAAGTAATGTGCCCTGCTGCAATTGGCCAAAAATTACTGCTGCAGATTTATTAAACGGTAAGAAAAATTTGAAGAAAAGTAGAAATTTACGTAGCGAAACACCCCCAGACTATTACACTAACAAAAACTTTAATGATTTTGTTGCTAGTGTTGATCTATTTTTTGGAACTCGTGAAGGACGATTTGTGTAATTATTATACCAATGCAGTGGTTTTTTCCATTAACTTGTCCTAGTTCTGTTAAGTATGATTTTCAAATTCCAAATTATTTTTTCTAGATATAAATTAGGATATAGAATATTTATTATTAAATGAAGTAGAGTAAATTGTATGAATATACAGTATTGTTTATATTTAATTTCCTTCATTACCATTTTATAAACTAAAGTAGCTGTCTGTAGGAGATCTATTTTTTAATTTTTCCCATCACTATAGCTTTTTGGGCTTGTTTTTTAATTATTTGTAGAACACTAAAATTTTAGTATTTACGTTTATTTTTTTTAACACGCTTTCTACAAAATTAATTACTTGTACATCATTTTTGATCATTATTACTAGAATTTTTCACATCTATTTTGCTCTCATAATAATCAGGTTTTGTCTGTATTGATTTTGATTTATTATGGTATTGTCAAAGAACCATTTTAGGATTAGAATCACATGATACAGTACACTTTCTTGTCGAGATCAGTTTTAGTTTCTATATCTACGACTTAATAACCAGATAAACAATAAATAAATTGATAATTTTACTTGCACGAATAGTGATTGACTCTTACCTGTCTATTTTTTGTAGACTCTATTACAACCCACGTTAGGAGTATTGTTTGAAGTGTCATGTATTATTATATTTGCTATTGAAGGACTTTAAATCCTTATTTAATGATTTGTTTTTTGAGAAAATACAAGGGCGTGTTTTTTTTTAAATTTTGGCACAAAGAATGTGTTGTAGTCCTTGTGCAAATAAATGAAACTTCTAATATAACATTTTTACCAAAAAGGAGCTCTATTTCTGAGACGCAGCACGATGTCGTTTCTTTTAAAATGATATTTATTTTTTATACTTTCTAAACCAGGAAATATATTCTAGTCAAATTCTGCACACTGTGTATTTGGATAAATTGCCATATTATTATGAAACAATGTTAAGTCATCTATACAATTGGTAGTAAAAATACAGTTAATCAGTTGAAGTAAATTGATAAAAAATAATTAGGTTCTATACAAACTCCTTCTTTTTTTATATTATTTGATAAAACTTTTTATTCTAAAAAAGATATTTCTAGATATTTTCTAATAAATAGTTTTCTGTATTTGCAGCGAAGTTTATTATTTTTTTTATTTATTTTAAATTGCCAATAAAAATAAAGTTTTTTTAACAACTCAGCATGTTTTACTGACATTATTTGAGAAAACTTTTTTTGATTCGGTTTGCAAAATATGAGAGTAAAATTGGTCTAGGATTAATTTTTTATGCAAATATAACAGAAAAAATATATTTCGAATGAAGTGATTAGCTTTATGTATAAAAATTTTAAGCGACTGTCAAACACTCCTATCACAAAGATAATATAACTAAACAATTTTTCTTTAGAAAAGTGATAAATTCAGCCAGAATATCATTTTCAACTGTTTATAATCTTAATGGTACTCCTCAAAACATTTCATAACAAAAAGCAGGTTTCCTAAAGTTATTTTGCACTCATACACAGTTTACTTTCTAATCTTCTCTTTTCTACATGCTGTACAAAATTTTCTGTTTACTTTTTTTAGTTTCCTCAACTCCCTTTTTCTGTTTCCTAAACTGTTTTTTCTGCCGTGCTTATGATATGGGCCAATATTTTGACAAGGAGCAGACATTCTTGACAAATATGTTGTAGAGTGCGTAGCCAGCATCTTTCTAGTAACTTCTAACCGAAAGCCATATGGACGTTTATGATTGCACGAAGAATATTTATTGTACAAGTAGTTCATGTTTATTAAGGTCATCTGCGTCATGTGAGTGGCTTTCAAATCTCAGGAATATAATGTTGTGAAACTGGCTAGTTGAATTTGTGTCTTTCTTATGATATGCATATCTTAGATCTTTTGATCAAAGCTATCAGAAGTGCAAACTTAAGTTATGGGCTAGGATTTTGACAAAAATAAATACTTGATTATAGTATAGTGTACAATAAGTGCTGAAAGTAACTTATTCTGTTCAATGTGTGAAAATTGTGGTAATTGCTGTTGCTCGTAGCACAATTACATGAGTCTGGAATGTGTTATATTCTGCAAGAGTAGCGCCCTGTGTTTTTTCTACGATCACAGTAAATAAAACAAAAAAAAATATTTTTAATTTATTAAACATTTATAAGTACTTAGGCCCTAAAATAACTTTCAACTAAGAAAGTAGATATATTAAAATTAATTATTTATGACTGTAAAAATATGTTCTGTGTACCGCAATTGACAATTTTAATTACAGGTGCACTTTCATGAATTTTCACAGATTTTTCTACTGTTTGTTTAGAAATAGATATTTCAGTGGTAGATGCTTCTTTGTTTTTAACAGCATGTAGAATTTTATTAACTACCGAAATTTTGCTTGACAAACTGTCATCGATATAACATTCTACTGCTGTGACTGACTTCCACCTGCCTTGTCACTTAAGGATTGTTCTATCTATCTGTCCCAAAATCAACCCATATCATGGCGTATGATCGCTGAAAACAATGGCTTATATAGTATTTGGCATCTGGCAATTTGAAAACTGAGCAATTTGTTGTGGCATATTTCGAAATTTGTTTATTCAAACACGTTGCATAGATTGCTTGCTCTTCTGGTAATTTGTGAATAGTCATTAGATATATTAGGTGGGCAAAGATTATCATATTGTTGAAATACCTTATAAAACTTTCTCCTCAATTTAAATTTTCCAGAAACTTTTAATTTTGTCCTTATTATATTTATTAAACTGGCAAAGCCCACGTCATAATATCTCACACATTACAAGTAAAAATAACATTATGTTACGAATTTTGATTTGTTCAGAAGGAACAGGAACTCCATAACGATTATAAGGGTGCACCGACTCACTACAATTGTGCGGAGGTGGGTTCTTGTAGAATGAATCATAAAAATAATATAAATAAACATTTAAAATGACTGAAACACAATGCTACTTTGTAAGTACCTCTTAGTTGTCAAAAATAAAGGAATTCCTTCAGCATTTTCGCTATCCCGTTATTTCAGAGAAGTCTCTCTGCTTTCGATGTTCCAAAATCTCATCACCTTGTCTTTAACATTTTTTTAATCAAAAATACTCATTTTTTTTGTCAAGCTAAGGTAATTTTTAAAATAAAAGACTTTCCACATGTCACCTCATCACTGGTGTAGCTGAATATCCTTTTACAATGATCGTCTTTACCTATCTTATAAGAAGAATTCATCAAAACTTAAACTTTATTAATGGTAAATTTGAAAATATACATACATTAACCTAAAAAAGAAGCAAACCTAATATAATATCCAGCTGGTCAGGTATTATTAACAGAATTCCTTAAAAAAATTTTATCTGCTAATAATACTACCATTCTATTGCTCTAGTTTGCTAGATTGATCAATACAATTTTTTAAATCCCATTTATTTGGCAGTGCTCTTAACAACCATACATAAAAAACGGCGCAATACCAACTTTTACTTTCGCCAAACCAATGTCCATTAAATATACTAAATTTTTACAAAGAAATTTACTAGCAAATACACCCCACCCATAAAGCTTGCGTTTATATTATTACGCACATCTTTCTTAATGTTTCAAAAGTTTCAAACGACCTTTCCAATAATATTATGCTTAGATGTAAACAAAACTAATTCCTTCACTCTATGAACCAATTACAACTTATATATACAAGTTCATGTATACATATTTATCAAGCATAAACAAAAAAAGCTCTGATAGTACTTGCAGTTTAAAATCTAAGGATTTTCAGGTAACTCTACTGATTCACCTTGTTAATTCCTCTGCAAATGAGGTCCCCCATTCCAGCTATTTGAATTTCAACATTTAGTTGCAGAGTGAAACCTGCTTTGCACCCTTTGATTCACCACCGACGCAATTTAAATTCTATGCTGAACATTCATTCTTGAGCATTCTGGTCCAATTATCCAGCAACGCTCAAAACAATTTGTCATTGGCTACCTCTGAGGGTTCTGTGGCTTACATATGTTTGCTGTCACTAAACCAGTATTTCTTTCTTGACTTAACTTACAACTTTTTCAAACTTAGCCCTATATTTTAATCTCCATCCCTTAAAAATTTTGTTCTTATGCTTTGTGTGTCTAAAGCTGTCATTTATCCATGTGAACGATCATTGTTCTTACACTTTAGCGTTAATACAGAAACCTAGTCATTTGTTGTTCGCAACATATAAATTGTATGACGTTTATGATGCTGTTGTATTTTATACAAATATTATTGTGAACAGTGATGTCCCTGGTTTTTATCAGTAATTTTTTTATTTAATACAAAGAGTGTAAAGTCCCTATTATTATTACTGTTTGTATAAAAATATTCTAGGTGCTTTTAGGTTTATTCTATTTGTCCTAATTTAATATCATTTTGAAATATCCCCTTTATAAAATGTTAACGATCCGAGCTTCTATAAATTTTTCAGGGTGATTTCGTACTAAACCTTATTGAACTAACTACATTAATTATACAAATGTATTTCTACAACCTAATGTATACTTACATAACACATGAGTGTTACACACATTTTTCAAATTGTTTAGTTTTTCCCATCTGCATGCTTCTGTTGTTCCGAATACCAACGCAGTCTAAAAAATAAACAAAATAAAATTTGACAGAAAAATTGTTGTTAGCTATTGTACCTTTGTAAGTAGATAACATCATCAGAACTTTTGTGTAAAAATTTATTAGTTTCTTCAGTTGAGGATTTTTGATTTTTTTTTCAACATACCCAAAGAGAAGTGCATGCAGTTTGTGAAATATCTACATTTTCTCTTACTGACAATGTCGATTTCAACATTGAGTACATTGGTCACATCGGTCAAAACTTAAAAGATGTATATAATTCTTCGAAGTATGCCATCAAAACATTTTCTGACACGAATGCGCTTTGTTCATTAGCTGCCATTCCATGAATTGTGAATATGTTAAATTGTATTTGTTTCCGGAAGATGGGAGGATGATATCTATTCTTTTACATTATTGCTGTATCTGTAATGTGTAGAGGATTATTCTCATCACTACTAGTGCCCATTTTTGTTAATAGTTTTGCTTCAACGTTTGACACTTTTCAATAATCTTAACTGAAATACGATTTGAATGCAGGTAACTAGATTTGAATAATTTATCAGTTGCTCGTTGTTGGGCTGATGCAAAACGTCAAAATAAATAAGTAAATATAAATTGGCGATTGTCTTTACGTACGTTTTATGCTTATTAAGAGTTATACAATACTGATTTTAAATACCAAATGCACAACAGTGCTGCAATGTCAGTGTGAAAAAATATTCACACTCAGTTCTGTCAGTTCAGTATGCAGTTGATAACTTTAACGTTTAAAAATTAGTACAGAATATGACATTTTCTGCGTTGATCGTAGAAAAAAGTATGTACTAGGTTTATGTTTAGAAAGTTCAAGATGATGCAAGGAATCTGTGTTAACGACTAAGGCGTTAGTTTAATATTGTATTAAATGGTACCAATCTATTTTAAGAAAAATCATTTGTATTACTTTGGTTATACTAACTGCCCAAATTTCAAATTACATTTTCTAAAACAAAAGAATTAAAATATCATGCTTAATTATGATTAATTAATTATTTGTGAAATCTATCATACAATGCGCATGATATTTATTGTTTTTTTCCCATCTTATTACTAGCGTTGTTATGTTGTCTCGTAGCCGCGCGTATCACAAAGAAAAATCAAAGAAGTGACCGGGCTCAATCGGAGATTAGGGGGGTTGTAGAAAGCAGACCAACATATAATGTGCGCGGCTGTAAGGAATTAGTAACAATACCTGCAATAAAAAAAATTAGTCCTGCAAACCTGAAATAAAGAAAAAGCATAGCATGCTGATCGAGCATAGATTGTTCAGTACTTTGTAGAATGTAAAAAAAAACTGTTTAGATAATCTATATAATGTAACAACGGTAAAAGCAATACAAAAAATTTTTAGTACAAAGTGAGGTAATATTGGGGAGTAGCAGAAACGTTTCCTCACACCCAATTAAACATAAATCAGACAAAATGTTAACAAAAGATAAATAGGTAAGACACAATTGATACGAGTAATCCAGTAGTATTGGTTTTTTTTTTGTAATAGCAGGCAATTCGATTGTAAAAGGTATCAGAACGACAAAGATATGGCAAAACAAATTGATAAATATTTACAGTAATAACAGGTAGGAAATAGTTCAACTTACAAAAAGGTCCTTCAGTAACGCTTCCTTGCAATTGAAGTGTGGGATTCACGATGTCCGGCACTAACGGAGCACTTCACCCTTGACTGTGAGGGCGTTGATTGAATTTATTACACTCTACACTAATCACACCTACGTATTTCACTTAATTATTCCTAGTTAAACTAACCGGCAATCGAATATTAATTCACGTCATTTGTAAGCTGGAATCACTGTAAAATGTTAGTTGCCAAACACGTTTTTACCTTCAATGTCCAACATTATTGTTAAGAGAGGTAGTGCACGAAGATATGTCTGTATCCTCATGTCAAAAAGAAATGGGAAAGCATGTTACAGAATTAATCTGCTAATTAATACGTTGACAACTAAATAAGTATCTTACACGAAGAAAGAAAACGAGCTGTACATCGTATTTACTTGTTTGTAAGCGCAGTTACCGTTCTTGGATTTTAAGTTTTTTTTTTGTATGAAATCTACACAATCACACAACTGATGAAACACTAGAAGCGATGTCTGACACTCTCGTTTTGGGACCCTACAATACGTTGTAATACGATGGCGATCCTTTTGAAACAGTAAACAACTTGAAAGTGGTCAAGGAGAATAATATCGTTAATCCTTTAAAAATTCTGTACAAGTGTATTGCACTCACTCTGATAAAAAAAAGGAACACTAAACTAGATCGCACACACATTAATCCTAAGAAGAATCGGTCAAGTTTTGCAAGTTCTACAACTTTTATTTCAAAAGAAAATCAACTAAAAACGTGCCGTGCTTGTTCATGAACAATTCGAAAAATTTATCTCGCATTAATTCTCACTATTGTCAAAGCAAAAGAAACAGTATTTTTCACGTAATTAATATATAGGAACCAAGAACAAACTACCACTGCTCATCTGTTTATATCAACTCGTTGCTATTACAACCTCTTATCGTCTCTTATCTAGACTTGTATATCCACATAAGCAACAAAATGTATACGAACGGCAAGACAAGAACGATGCTTTAAAATGCACGTTACAGATTCCCCCCTAGCAAAATAAAGACGTCGGAGTGAAAGAAAAAAACGACAGACAGGGAACCGAACAAAAAAAATTTTTTTTTTATCCGGTTTGAAGAACCAACACCAGTATAAGAAAAAGAACTTTTTTTTTTCAAAAGAAGACAAAGTCATCTATCGTAACCAACAACGACAGAACAGGTAAAGAAAGCATCAAGTAAACACCCAATGAGGATGAAAGCTCTTAGCTACTTTCAAAAACGCCAAAAGACGGATGTCTCCAAAAGGGACATTTCTGTTCTCCACCTCAAAGAAAAGTTTTGGCTTCCCGCGGAGAAACCAAGAGGAAAGGGAAAAAAACGAGGAAGAAAACTCGTAGCAAACCAACTAGACGACACAACTGTCAACCTCAAGTGTGCAGCAAAGAAAGAACCAACCAAGACAAAGAAAAGGGCAAAGGCAAGCTAGTACACAATCTAGAATACTTCCAACTGAGGTAACACAGATTCGTATGAAACGATTACTCAAGCAAAGTATGGCTAACAGACCTACAAAAGCGACCTAGTCGAAATACCTAAAGGTAAAGAAAATAGATCTGAAGCCTACCTCAAGGAATGGATGTAGCAAGCGACTATAATAGTCAACTAGTGAACAAATGGTGGAACTAGCCAGAAGAAAAAATCACGGGATGGGCTAGCTACAAAAAGATGAATAGGAATACGAAATGGGCGCCAGTGTTTTCGGACACAAGCTTATCAGAGAAAACACAAGACCAATAAGCCAAAAAAAAAATTACAAGTCATTAGGGATAGCGACACGTAGGGGTCAAAATAGAATCGGCCGTAGGGAGCCCTTTAAGATCCGGAGGTTCAGGATCAATGTCTAGAGGGTCTAAAGTTTTATCGGGTTTGAGGTCCTTAATATGCCAAGTACCCAGATCGTTACCAGAATCATTCACTAAGATATAGGTCCACGGAGAAAGTTTAGTTCTAATAGTAAAGGGACCCACATATTTGGGAGCAAGTTTAGCATTGAAGTAGCGAGTAGCATCCGAAAGAACATAATTGCGTTTCCACACGCGATCGCCAGGCGATAAAGTAGGGACGACGACGAAGATCGTAGTGTTTAGCATTTTTCTTGTATGCTAAGGAAAGGCGTTTCGAAATTTCTTCACGAAGTGACTCAAATTTGACTAAGTCAGTAGGAGGAATAGGACGTTCGGGATCCATAAGAACATCATCAGGATCCAGAGGTTTTCCAAAATGATTGCTGTAGAGAACATGTTCACGACCATATAGAGCAAAATATGGGGAGTAACCAATAACCTCGTGTTTAAGCGTTCGAATAGCGCAACTAATTTTTGCTAAATTAACGTCCCACCGACGTTGATTATCAGAAACGTAAGAAGAAATCATAGTTTTCAGGACTCTATTAATACGTTCGGCCGGATTCGCCTGAGGATGATAGCGAGCATTAAACAGAATTTTTGTTCGATAAGAATCACAGAGTTTAGTGAAAATATTACTACGAAATTGTACCCCATTGTCCGCAATTAGATACTGAGGAGTACCATACACCAGGAAAATATTTTCCTCAATGGTTCGAGCAACCGCAGCGGCCGTAGACGCACGTAGAGGAAAGAAACAAGCATATTTTGTAAAATAATCGGCAACAACTAAAATGAAAGAATTTCCTTTAGAGGATCTAGGAAGAGGTCCGACAATATCAGTACATAGGACTTGCCAAGGACGAGTGGCAGTAGCACGAGGAGACATAAAGCCAGGAGGTTTCTTTTGTTCGACTTTGTGTGCAGAGCAAATTTTACAACGACGGACGTATCGAGCAACAGAGGCTCTAAGTTTATGCCAATAGTAACGCATGGAATTTTAGAGACAGTTTTGTGGACACCAGGGTGACCTGAAGTAGGTAGATCATGATTTTCGTATAGAACCCTATTCCGTTGTTCGCTGGGAACTACTAACTTCCAATCGTCTTGAGGAGGTTGGAGCAAAGACTGTTTAGATTTTACATGTTTGTATAGTAATTCGTTTTCCACATGCCAGTTACTGTATAGTTTAGGATTGGAATTAACACGAGTCCGTAGCTTAACATACCAAGGATCCAAAATTGACAGAGTAATAGAAGATTTAGGAAAGTCATCAATTAAGTCAATTTTAGGTACTGAGCGAGATAAGGCATCGGGGACGATGTTTTCTTTACCTTTACGATGTACGATGGTGAAGTTATATTGTTGAAGTCGTACAGACCAACGAGCTAAACGACCGTTGGGGCTTTGTAGATTCTTCAGCCAGATAAGCGAGTGGTGATCCGTGATCACAGTAAAGTGAGAACCCTCGATATAGGGACGAAATTTCTCAATTGCCCATATAACACCAAGATATTCTTTTTCGGTGGCTCTATAGTTGCGTTCTGCCTTTTTAAGAGAACAGCTACCGTAGCTAATGGCTTTTTCGTCATCACCCTGTTGTTGAGTCAGCACAGCACCCAGACCAAAATCAGAGGCATCAGTCTGTATAGTAAAGGGCAAAGAAAAATCAGGACAACTCATCACTGGAGCCGTTACCAAGTGTTCTTTCAGCAGCTTAAACGCCTGCTGACATTCCGAAGACCAATCAAATTTAGAATTTTTCTTAGTCAAAGCAGTAATTGGAGCAGTAAGAGCAGAAAAATTTGGGATAAAGCGACAATACCACGAGCACATACCAACTATGCGTCGTACTTCAGTTACAGTAGTAGGAGGAGGAAGATTAAGAATGGCCGAAACTTTTTCTGGGTCGACATGTAGTCCATGACGATTTACTACGTATCCCAGATAACGGAGTTCCAGTCGGCTCTGCGAAGAGTAAGACCTGCAGAATTTAAACGAAAAAGCACTTTCTGTAGTACCACCAAATGTTGATCGAAAGTAGGGGTAGCGATGATCACATCATCTAAGTATGCGAAACAGAAAGGTTCGAGATCAGCACCAAGCACACGATCTATAAGTCGCTGAAATGTTGCTGGAGAATTATGAAGACCAAATCGCATTTTAGTAAACTGGTATAAACTTCTACCAGGCACCGTAAATGCAGTAATCGCTTTAGAATTAGAAGAAAGAGGTATTTGCCAATAAGCAGAGCAAATGTCCAAACTAGTTAAGAATTTTGCGTCTCTATGACGGTCTAGAATTGTAGAAATATAGGGAAGGGGATAGGCATCTTTTTCTGTAACATCATTGACCTTTCTAAAATCGATGCAGAAACGATATGTGCCATCTTTCTTAGGCACCATAACAATAGGGCTAGACCAAGCACTATTAGATGGTTCTACAACACCACTTTCTAGCATCTCATCCAGAGCTTGATTGACATGTCGAAGTACCGTACGGGACATGGGATAATATCGTTGCTTGATAGGACTAGATGTAGTACGGATCTGATGTTCAATGAGATTAGTACAGCCCAAAGGTAAAGTATCATCTTTAGGAAACATCTGTTGGACTATACGAGACAATTCGGATTGTTGCATGATCGACAGATCGGAAAGAGCATTGATCTGACTGATCGAGACAGTAGAAGAAGAACCGAAAGTTCATTGACCCGTTCGAAAATCTGGGACAACACCCATAGATTTCCAGAAGTCAATGCCTAAGATCAGAGACTGAGAAATAGAAGGAACGACTAGGACGTCAAGAAGAATAGTTTTATTTTCGACCGACATGGGTAAAGTAAGTGACCCGAGAATGTCACAAGCTTGACCATTGGCCACCGTACAGCTGTGGATCTTCGTTTGGGACAAAGGCAAAGAAAGAGAATAGAAGATATCCCAACCAGGACCACCAATATTAGTGCTAGAAGCGCCAGAATCAAGTAAACCCTTAAATTCGATGTCGAAAATAGTAACAGTAAGATAAGGTCTGTCGTCCTCACGAGAACTAGCTAAAATAAAATCCAGAACATATTTAGATCGGTCATCAAGACCAGAGAAAGGATTTTCTGAGAGAGTAATAGGTACCGAGACAACTGTAGAAGGAATCGGGTCGGTTTCTCGGCTTAGCGACTCGATCGGTAGTTTAAATTCTTGTTACAACTCGTACAATTGGTATGGGTAACATTAGGTTTACCACAACCATAGCAATGAAGTATTTGGGGTTTAGTACAGGAAGGAGACTTGTGTCCTCGTTGGCCACAGTTCCAACAAGTAACGGAAGAATTAGAAATATCTTTAGGAGCATCACTTGCACCAGGTGCAAGTGTTTTCGAAGTAGTAACACCAGAATGGGGAGGGACATAAGCAGAAGTAAGTTTGCTGCGGACCACAGAACCTGTATAAGCTAAGTCAGGCTCTAGGAGTTGAGAAAAGTTCAGAGCAGGAGGAGACTTGAAATTATCGGCTTGTATTTTGCGCTGTTCTAGTCTGCGACCTACACGCAAAAGTTCCGTAATAGTATTCAGATCAAGCAAAGCTAATTTGGTTTGGTAGAAAGGGGTAAGATTTGGTAAAATAATTTCGAGTTTCTGTGGTTCAGAGAGAGAAATTGTTAGACGAGCAAATAAATTTTCCATCGTAGCTAAATATACACCCATAGACTCTGAGGGACCCATAGTACGTTGCTTTATTTCCTCTAAAAGTTTTTCGTTGTAATTAACGGGTTGAAATTCTTCCCTTAATAGTCGAATAACATCTTGCCAATTAGTTAGGGATTTTCTATGCGCTCTGAATAAAATTAAAGCTTTTCCCGAAAGTAAGTCTGATGCCGAAGAAAATAGTTGAGAAGCAGAAACGTTGCGTGCCGAGCATAATTCGTCCACGCGTAATAGAAAGGCATTTAAACACATACGGTCATCACCCGAAAATTTTAAGTCCCATTTAGACACCAGCTGTTCATAACCAGACGTAGCAATTGATTTAGAAATAGATATAGGTATAGGTAATTCATCAGAAGATTCAGCAGAAGTAAGATCATCCTCAGTATCAGTAATAGTCGGATTAATAGTAGCCGTAGAAACAAGTGGTACCCTAGGTGAAGTGGAAGAACATCTAAAGCGACGGTATAATCTATCGCAATCACTGCGTAAATTACTAACACATAGCAACAACTTTCGCTGTGTTACTGTTTCAGCGTCAGAAGTAACATTCATGCGTTGGATTCTCCCTTTGAGATGCATAGCAAGGCTAATAATACGTTTGCCGTCGGCAGTTGAAATATCACCATTAAAGTCTTTACTCTTTGTAGTTAATTCAGTTAAACCTTCAGTCACGGCTTTATTATCAGTCTGAAAATCGATACCAGATTTAAGTGGACTTAGAGTTTCAGAAGATTCCATTTTCAAAATATTTCTAAAGGATTTACGAAGTTCGGATACAGGTACCTTTGCATCGAACCCACGAGAACCGACTTCATATTTGAGTTCAGCTTCATGTAAACGATCAACTTTTAATTTCCAATAGTCCCCCATTACTACAGAATCAACAAACACCCAAATATTTAAAGACACAAAAACGAATTATTAGGCTTGTTCGATAGAGAAACTAAATTAACGAAATAACAAAATACCAAACAAAATCCAGTTCAGACGAGAAGGAGAAAAAAAAAAATTTCGAGCCGTCACGTTGGGCGCCAAAAATTTATGTTACGTTGTCTCGTAGCCGCGCGTAACACAAAGAAAAATCAAAGAAGTGACCGGGCTCAATCGGAGATTAGGGGGGTTGTAGAAAGCAGACCAACATATAATGTGCGCGGCTGTAAGGAATTAGTAACAATACCTGCAATAAAAAAAATTAGTCCTGCAAACCTGAAATAAAGAAAAAGCATAGCATGCTGATCGAGCATAGATTGTTCAGTACTTTGTAGAATGTAAAAAAAACTGTTTAGATAATCTATATAATGTAACAACGGTAAAAGCAATACAAAAAATTTTTAGTACAAAGTGAGGTAATATTGGGGAGTAGCAGAAACGTTTCCTCACACACCAATTAAACATAAATCAGACAAAATGTTAACAAAAGATTAATAGGTAAGACACAATTGATACGAGTAATCCAGTAGTATTGGTTTTTTTTTTTTGTAATAGCAGGCAATTCGATTGTAAAAGGTATCAGTACGACAAAGATATGGCAAAACAAATTGATAATTATTTACAGTAATAACAGGTAGGAAATAGTTCAACTTACAAAAAGGTCCTTCAGTAACGCTTCCTTGCAATTGAAGTGTGGGATTCACGATGTCCGGCACTAACGGAGCGCTTCACCCTTGACTGTGAGGGCGTTGATTGACTTTATTACACTCTACACTAATCACACCTACGTATTTCACTTAATTATTCCTAGTTAAACTAACCGGCAATCGAATATTAATTCACGTCATTTGTAAGCTGGAATCACTGTAAAATGTTAGTTGCCAAACACGTTTTTACCTTCAATGTCCAACATTATTGTTAAGAGAGGTAGTGCACGAAGATATGTCTGTAACCTCATGTCAAAAAGAAATGGGAAAGCATGTTACAGAATTAATCTGCTAATTAATACGTTGACAACTAAATAAGTATCTTACACGAAGAAAGAAAACGAGCTGTACATCATATTTACTTGTTTGTAAGCGCAGTTACCGTTCTTGGATTTTAAGTTTTTTTTTTTGTATGAAATCTACACAATCACACAACTGATGAAACACTAGAAGCGGTGTCTGACACTCTCGTTTTGGGACCCTACAATACGTTGTAATATGATGGCGATCCTTTTGAAACAGTAAACAACTTGAAAGTGGTCGAGGAAATAATATCGTTAATTCTTTAAAAATTCTGTACAAGTTTATTGCACTCACTCTGATAAAAAAAGGAACACTAAACTAGATCGCACACACATTAATCCTAAGAAGAATCGGTCAAGTTTTGCAAGTTCTACAACTTTTATTTCAAAAGAAAATCAACTAAAAACGTGCCGTGCTTGTTCATGAACAATTCGAAAAATTTATCTCGCATTAATTCTCACTATTGTCAAAGCAAAAGAAACAGTATTTTCCACGTAATTAATATATAGTAACCAAGAACAAACTACCACTGCTCATCTGTTTATATCAACTCGTTGCTATTACAACCTCTTATCGTCTCTTATCTAGACTTGTATATCCACATAAGCAACAAAATGTATACGAACGGCAAGACAAGAACGATGCTTTAAAATGCACGTTACAGATTAACCCAACACGTTACAATATGAATGCCATGTGCATCAACATCTATGGAAAAAAAAAACATATAGGAGATATAGAAGGACAGGATATGTTCTAAGGCATTTTTGGGGAATAGTGTGAGCTATATTACAAGCAGATATAGGAAAAAGAAAAGTAGATGTATACCTAGATCTGACTTGCATGCAGATAATGAAAGATGCAGAATGTGTGAATTTCAAGGAAATGTATAGGTTAGCGCAGAATAGGAAACAATAGAGATACGCGTCTAACCAGTTCCAGTACTGAAGACTTAATGATGATGTGCATTAACATGAAGAATTTTTTTTTGTTGGCAGTTCAAACCAAATTAAAAATGACAAATTCGATGTAAACTGATATTAAAATAACATTTTGTTCTTGGAATTAAATGTTATATCCAATAACGCAAAAGGTTCAGATTGCACATGGACCTATTATTTATTTTTTATTAATTTACTTCAACTGGTTATTTGTATTTCTGCCACTGGTTACAAAACAAACTTGGTATTATTTTATAAGATGACAATATATTCGGGTGTATTGAGTATCAAGTCTAGTTTGAATTTATTTCTAGTTTTAAAATTAAAAAGGAAGTTGTTTCTTGAAAAAGCTTCAAAAGCCTGTATCTTGAAAATGCAGATTTTTTTAGGATAAACATAATATTATAAATCTTGTTTGTTTTAAAAAAAGTACTGTCACATGGTTTCAGAGATCATGCTTAAAATGACTTATCTCATGTTCTAGCAAATAAAATAAGCAACAGTGTAGTATAAGAAACGATAAACATATTTAATACTTCTAGCATGATAATAAATCGTTATATATGTAATATGTGGTACAATATTTTAATAAATTGTTTATAAAGCATAGAATTTATGAACACATTTTTGTATCTCTTCAGCATGCATTTCACATTGTATGAAACTTTTCACCACAAAAATAGTTAGATCTTTGGTCCTTTAGTCATTTAAACTTATTGCATTGGAAATTTTCGACTTGCTTTGTTATTGATTTGTTATGTATATTGAATCACTGTTACATTCTTTATAAACAGAGAGGATTTACTTACCTTGCTTGAACACTGCCATTTTTATGTTGAAATCTTGGCATATAAAATAGACAACCAATTATGAATAGATAATTTATTTAAGCTAAAGACGATTTAAAATTAATTTTATATATCCTATAATTTCTAAAATACAAGATTATTTTAAATAACTAAAAAAGGAATATAAAAATTGTTAATGTGGCCGCCAACTTGCCCGAAAATAATTGTGATCAAGGTTCATATTTACTTGAGGAAAATCAGAAAACCTTTGTGCAAATTAGTATTATAATAAAAGATGAAATTATGTTAAAATGTTCTCAAACATCTCGATTAAAGTATTGAAATTAAACAATTCTATTGACAGTAGTACGATTCCTATTTGGACAAATTTAAAACTAGTTAATGAGAATAAGATGATTTTTAAATTCAGGACAATGGAAAATTAAGATTATTTAAAGTTTTTTATTTCTTTAGAAAGTGAGAATTATCAAAATCTTATCATGAAAATTCTTGTAAAGGCTAGTGATTAAAAATATATTACACAGGGCTGGAGTCATGTTTTTGGCATTTTGATTATATTACTATTAAAATTGATAAAGGCACCGTTCCACTTATTGGTATGTAATCACTATTTTTGAATGTACAAGTTTTATGCTTAATCGAATAAAGTGTATTTGGCGAAAAAGTGAATAGTGAAATATTCATAAGTCGGTTTGTTCAGAAGTAATGTTGACTTTATCAAATTTTATAATCAGTTCAAACCAAGAACATGATCTAAAACGATTTATTTATTTAATTTATGTATTACTGTTTGTGCCATTAATTTAACAGAAAATACTTTTAAAAATCTAGGCATGTACAAATATTTGCTTTGTTTATTTTAGAAGATGTAGTAGGTATTTAATTTTACGCTTAATTAACTTTTGTTTCAAATTAATATTTTTTTGCATACATTACAGGTGAAATTATGCATTGTAAATAATTTGCAATAAATATTTAACTTCAGGGAGTAATAATTTTCTGTAGATGAGCATTACTAATTTGCTGTTACTACCTGCTTTCAAACATTTACACCATTTCTTGTATATATGTGTTATATATCCTCCTATAAGTATTTGTAGTTTTATAAATGCACTAGAAAGTTTTAAGCTTTTTGTGGTGGTGGTAAATTAATATATTTTAAGTTTGCTTCTAATACTAACTTGGCTATATTTTGCATACTGTTAGATGCCCTTAGGCTTCAACCACAAATTAGTACATCACCTGAACCTCCAAAACCTCCAGCAAGACCAAAACGAGTGCTATCCTATGATGGATCCATTTTAAGGTCCAAAGAGCACTGCAATAGAGATGACGAAAGATCAGTGGAACCACTTAGTGAATGTCAAATGAATAGCATGTTGGAATTTACGAATAATTCATTTGATGTTTCGGAATCTGATAGATATTCTTTGCCTGTATTTGCTAGAAGGGATAATGATTATGCTGGATCAACAATGGAAGCAGAAGATACCGATTATTCTAGTGGTATTTTAACCCATCATGCGTCAAATTCGAATGTTACTGAAAGTGATGTAATGGAACGATTAGATTCTGAAACAAATATTAAAAAGTGGGACTGTCTAGAAGCACTCAATGATACAACAGATATGAATGTTGTACATGCTAGTTGTAGCTTGGCGGATGGTAGCAAAAACAATACAGGCATGTTTTAAATTTTTTATTATTATTTAGTATTAGATTAAACAACCACACATTCTTAAATTGAATATAATTGATTTTTCAATAAATATAACATTGCCTGTCGTAATAAAGTATTTCTACCTCTATAAAATTGAAGAAATGTAGCTACGTATATTGCTGCAGTGACAACCCTGCATATAGACATATCACATTTTATCTATTAAGATTAATATTTTTAGGATAGAAATGCTTTATCACTAGGTATGATGTCGTATTCTATTTATAGTAAATAAGCTATATTACTGCTAAACGTTCGCTAAATTCAATATTTTTTTCAAAAACTTAATGAATTCCTAAATTTTCTATATGTTTTTATTTCTTAGTGTCACTGGCATAGTACACATTTGTGATAACTAAGATCATCAATTTTCAGCTGAAAGTAATGTATTATGGACAACTTGGAAGGACTTTCGCTATTTTTACAATTTTATAATAAATCAATGCTGTTGTCACATGCATTATTCCTATAGCTTGCTGATAGTTTGTCTTCAGCTGATTTTTACCTTGTATTCCTTGACACTATCTATTGGATAGTAATATGTGGTGAAAGACATAAGTTTTTGGTTAAATCTGTGTACGACTTAACTGAAAGGTTGAAATTGCATTAGCCAAATGTTTCTTAAAACACTAGTGTATAAATTATTTTCTTGATTAGGGTTATCATAAAGTAAGTGACATACTTTAAATATGCATACTAGAAGTGGTTTTCAGTCCTTGCAGGATTGAACTGTTTTTGCTTGGAAAGCTCTTTTGCTCCAAGAGTTCTTTTACCTAGAGAGCTTTCTTATCCGAAGAGCTCTATTTCCGGGAGAGCTCTATCATCTAGAGAGTTTTTTCATGTTCTTGCACTTTGCACTCTGAGCAATCTTCTCTAAGTATTGGTTCAACCAAGAATTCTTGCGCTATGCACTCAAAGCACCTTTATATTGGATTGCTCACACGTTCTCGTGTTTCTTCGTGATGGTTTTTTGAGCAAAAATCAGAACAAAAACGGTTCTCAGCAATCTAGAACAAAGTGAAATTGAAATACGGTTAAAAATCAAATTTTTATTTGCATTTTTTGACTTTTATAAGGTATTTGATGCTACAAATATGCCTGTAGTAGAAAAACATCTAAAATAAAACGAAAGTTTAGTTCAAACACTGATAAAAGCACGAAGCGCTCTAAATTGTACTTTTAGTAAAAATGGCACATCATGAATAGATGTGAAACCAAACGAAAATCGACACCTACATAAGATAAATGGGGTCCGTTATCCTTTAATAAGTTAAAAAAATGGTCAACCCTGGCATTGAACGCAGAACCTCATGTATGCTACCTGAAATCGTTAGCACAGCTATTGCGCTTAACAAATATGAAAATGTCGTTTGTTCTATTTATGTATTTACAAAATTTTATGTAAATTTCATGACAGATTGTAACTATGGATTGTGTCGGTTCGTTTCCATGGAATGTCTTTCTTTAAAAATAGACTGTCTAGATTAAAAGGAGATATATTTTGATTTCTTATCGATAGAAGGTATTTTATAGCATCCTATTTTTGAAATTAATTTTGTCATTTTAGAATTTGACAGAATCCTTTCGGGGACCTTCGAAACCCGTTTTAGACAGTTATCAAATAAATTCTAGGACCCTTACTCACAAATTGTAAAAAAGTAAACTTCGTACAATGAAACCGTGCCGACTGCAGGTTCCAATTCTCCAACCGAGCATTTCTGCACATATTACATATTTTATAAGGTCCCACGATGACTTCTGGAAACCTCATTGATTATTCTTTTCCGTCTTACTAGTATATATCATCACATTGTCGACTCCCACGCGACGTGTTCGACTCCAGCGTTCAGGAAAATCGTGGTGTTTAAAATTTTTTCAGACATAAACGTACATGAAAAATCTAAAATTTTCAAAAAACCGTAATTTCTTCTGAAATATCTACTTTCAAGCCACGAAAACCCGCTTACTGGAGTAAGACCTTATTCTCCGTCGAATTCCATTGCTCCCGGCCCTCCTCTCCGATCTATCAACTGTTGGAGCGGCAGACAGCTATCATGATTTATAGTTATTTGATAACTTTAAGAAATTACTCTACTTGCAGTAAGTAAAAGAAATCTAGTCATGATTGATTTGCTTTTGCTGTATCTATGGAAACTACAAAAATCGTCATGATAACCAGTAATACAACCATTAAGCGAAATTATTCAACTTAGTGAATTGTTTACAAACACATGCATGTGAACATAAATTCAAAGGTGTTTAATTCCTGCTCCAATAACTTTTAATTTACTTACTGTTACTTCTAACAGGTTAATGCTATATATTGTTTTTAATTTTATTCTTATGCTAATATAGCACGTTGATTTTGTATGTTAATCTATTTTAAATGAAAGCATTTTCTTTGCATTAATGCTCGTTTCAAAACAGTAATTATGTCTATAATGTATAATTTTGTAGTGTGTTAACGAATATGAATATGATAATATAATAATATTTTGAGCTTTTGGTATTTTCCAATCTATATTTAGTGGAAGATGTACGTGATCATCTTTTTGATTCTGCAGTAGATTTTGTCTGTGGTACTAAAGATATGTATCAACACAAAAATTCTTCTTTATCACACGAAACTAAAATTACCAAAAAGCTTCCACAAATGCCATACTTTCAATATCACCTATTGTTTCGCCAAGTTCAACGATACATACTTGTAGAGTAGTGTTTGAATTAGATACAAGAATGTGAGCTTCTTGTTAAACCCACTCTTGGATTGCATCTGTTACATGTGGCACAACTTGAACTGTTTTTCCTAAATAATATCATCGCATTTCTCTGTCAATAACTATTTTATAATTTTTCTTATTATAATGTTATTGTGATGGTGTAATATAATTCCTAGTTTCCCAAGTTCAAATCTACTTCACCACCATCTCTGTGTTAATAAGGCGAAAACATTCCCACATCTAAATTAATATAAGGATCTATATTTAATTAATATTTCTTTAATCTTCAATTTTTCAAAATAGCATCAAATGAACTTTCAATGATACATTCACCAACGCCACTAATACCACCACCAGTAACAAGTAAATCTTTAATATTCGACAATAATATTTTATAACAGCCCAAAATAACAATAGTATTAGCAGTGAGTATTCGGCGGTTTCAATTAAAATACAATTTGATTTATAAGTAGTGTTAAAGTTGGATGAATTTAAAGGTTTATGACTATATGATTAACCATCAAAATGCATTTGTACAGAAAATGTCAAAGTCTACGACTCTGGTTATGCAAAAAGAAAAACGGATTATGATAATTTGTGAAAATGTAGTGTGATATGTAGTTAGAAGTAAGTTGCATATAGCAGAGTGTAAACCATCTTTATATTTGGTTTATTTCCATTAATGTAACAGAGTAGTTGCTGTTTTACCGTAATAAATCGTTTTGCAATTACATAGAAGCGTGATTGAATAATCAGGTCATTTAACATTTGCTTTTAGAAGCCTTCTTTTAGCTAGCAGTTTTAAATAGGTCTATGTGTTTTTAGGGTTTGTGTTTCTTGTATGTTTAAGTAATGGTGTGCTTAATGATTTTTAAGCTACATTTTAAGCCGGATCATTCTCCTACTCTCAGATTTTGGCACCCTCTTGTTATTCTTTCTAGGGCTTTTCCTTAGCAACCCTGCGAGATTAGCTGGCATTCAAGATATTTCTCGATTAATACATACTTCATACCCCATAGCATTCTGGAACCCTCTTCAAACACTTACATCACCGATCCCACTTAGTTAGTCGGCAACCATTTGTGCTAGTACAGTTGAGGTTTGCAGTATTTTACCGAATCAAGATGTTTTAGCAGAATACTTTACAGAGTTTTCTATGAATTACCGGCTAGATATTGGGGGCGTAACAATTGGCGCCCAACATGGGTTCCAATTGTTACATACAGTTTTGGCCACAAGAAAATTCGATGAAATAATCCGCTAGAAATCCTGTTTCGTTAAAATACCTAAAACCTCGACTGTACTAACAAAAATAGAGCTTTCTTCAAACAGTTACACCACCCGTCTCTCTGAGTTGGTTAGCAACCATTTTTGTTAATACAGTTGAGGTTTTCCATATTTGATTGACACAGGATTTTTAGTGGAGTATTCACTGAGTTTTCTGTGAATTACTGGCTAGATATTTTGGGGGTCAAAACTGTACGTAACACAATGTTTAAGTTTTAATGTCGGTAGCAATATTTTGTAAATTAAATTATGTTTGTCACCTAACGAACTGCTCTACTGATATTTATATAAAATAATCATCGTTCCAGAAAACATCTTTTGACAGTGATTTGCATTCTGATATTACTTATAATAGTTTGATAACTGATATTAGTTATCAAAGCATGTCAAAAAGGTCATACAGTCACAATTTTTCTTACTGTGTGCAATTCAATGTCGATAAAAGCACATTGATGATTAGCATATTCAAAAAAATGTTCTGCCTTTATAATTCGCATGTGAATAGTTTTTGTTCCTAAAGCATGATTTGCTAATATGCTCTAGGTGGCTGTACGCTTAGATAAAGCTCAATACAACTAATCTAAATTGCTAATACAGGCTATTATAGTTGCATGTAGTACAAGTAGTTTTAATGTGGTGGTGGTTATTACTTCAATCTGCTCCAGGTTTTATATACAAACTAACAATCTATTTTTTATTAAGATTCTCCTAGGATTCAACCAAGGAAACCATCAGATCCTTCACAATCTACAGCATTGCTGGAAACTTCTTCAGCTTCACATTGCGAGAGTTTTCCGCAGAGTGAAGAAAAAAGTAGCGAAGAAGATGAAAATTTAACCATAAATGAATCTGACACTGATAATTTTGTCAGTTGTACAAGTAATAATTCATCAGATCTTTCTCAATGTGATGGTCAATTTCTATCAGCATTAGGAAATGAAGAAAAGTATTGCATAGAATCTGTGGAAAATCTAGAAATTGAAGATAGTGATACAGCTAATAGTATTATTAATAACAATAAAGTTGATGGATTAGTTTCTGATACAAATACTAAGAAACAAGACAGCTTAAATACACTAGATGATGTATCACCAACATCTAGTTTTACGCAAGCTGATCATCGCTTGGTGGCTGGTGCCAATACCACAGGCATGTTTTAATTCTTTTTACTATTGCTTCAAGATTAATATGTGTTCTGTACTATTATTGCTTAGTAGATTGTGATGTTGCTTGTATTGGCTTGAAAGGTATCTTGTTTAATGTATCGTGTACAAAGGTTGAATCAAAATTTGACCACAAAATTGCTGGGAATAAAACAATGCTAAACTAGGTAAGGAATTCTTACACTCTCTTGCTCTACAATTTCCAAAATTTTTCAATTAAGTTTTATTAGTAATTTTAAAAAAGATAAAAGTGTAGTTTGAAATAATAAATGAAACGGGAAATAAAATACTTGCTATTATATTTTAGGACACTACTACTCTTGTTATTTGTTTGTGACCAACTCTTCTTTTTTTATATATCTGTTACTAGATTATTTGGTATAACATCTACAGTGTAGCTGATACATAGAAGCACACCTTTATATTGTACAGGTTTTTTTTTAACTTCTATACTACTTTCAAAACTATAAACTGTACACTAACGAAAGTAAAAACTAACAGTTCCTATTTTGAATTCCAATTAAATTACATAGTTTTGAATACCAACTATCATTGAACGATTTTGTTATTAAATCTGCAAATTGATCTTCAGTGTTAACATATTCAACTGAATATTTCCAGCTTGATATTATTTCGAACGTAATAGTAACAAATTTGGATACGTTTTGAGTGTTTGCGAAACTGTGTCTTTTTTTATTAATTTGGTTGCACTTACGCTATCACAAAATAAAATTGGCGCATGGATCTTTCTTTCGCTAATTTTTCTATGCAAATGATGTAACTATATTAGTTCTTTCGCACCTTCACTCTCTGCAACAAATTCAGCGTCTGTGGTAAATAACGGAACAGAATTTTGTAACTTTGACATCCACAAAAGAGCACCACTTGTGAAAGCGTATCTATTGGTCGAATTTCGAGTTTTGTTGTCTTCTGCAAAATCTGCATCGGTGTAGATATTCAAACCACTTTCATAACCTGAATAGAGGAAACCAAACTCCATTGTTCCACTTAAACAAATAATATTCTTAACTGCAATCCAGTCAGATTCAGTAACAGAATCCATTGATCGACCAGCTTTTGCAACTGAAAACGCAATAACAGGATACATGGCACATGCCAAGTATAAGAAGTATTTATATACTTGCCAATACAGAACATTGTTTTTAATGGACAAGTCCTTATCTCTGGCATTAGCGTCAGTTGTTGCTTTTACAGACCTTGGTTCAAACATCCCACAGATTTGCAGAATTTTTACAGATCTTGTTTCAAGCACCTTATAGGTTTGCAAAAGTATGTTGATATATGCCTACGGTTTAGAAAAATCCCATTTTTATTTGGTTTAAGATGAATTCCTAAATACATATTTAGTGCACGTATTCACTGTAATTTGAACTATACTTTGCAGTTTCTTAACATGCTTACCAACAGTATCTCCTGATTATTCATCATCTATGTACATTACAACTAACAATTTGACACCATTAGAACATAGTACATAAATACATAGATCTGCATGACGTTGTAGAGAACCCACATTTTTCTTGAACGTCCAAAAGCAGATATTCCAACATTGTGGGGATTGCTTTAAACTATATAGTGACTTCTTCAAGCGACAAACATAGCTGCTAGCATCGTCAACACCTATCAAATGTGTCATGAATATTTCAGAAACAACAGAACCAAATACCATGCCTCAGATGCAGCAATTGCAAGTACCATAAGAATTGCACTGAAGCGTGCAACTGGATTGAACGTTTCATAATATTCTAAACCATATCCCTGAAAATTACCACGTGCAAGTAGTCTTACTTGGTAACGATCTTGTATTTAACACACAGTACCCACCTGTTGTCAATTGTATATTTACCATCTGGAAGCTGAGCTAAATCCATGTTGTAGTTTCATTAGGTACTTTAATTTCATCTTTCAAGGTAGCTAACCGTTTATTTTTATTAGCAGAGACCATTGCCTGATCAGAAATTGTGCGGACATGCATGTTGTAATTAATCCATGTCTAACATGCATGCCACTATACCACTTAATGTCATTCGGGAGACATGGAAGATTACTAACCTGACACTCAGTATTTTTGAATCTTTCTGGAATACACGTTCGGCAACTCAAACGACTAACAATTGAGTCTTCAGGTTATGATTGCAAAAACTTTACTTCCAAGCCACTTTTGGCATACTTGTTTCAATCAATAGAATTACAACTAGATGGTTCATTGAAGGGAATTGCTTCTTAAGTTTAAAGTCCACATGGCCGATATACACCCGATTTCTTTCAACCACCCATACGTTATTTCCATTTTTATCATTCACATACCCTACAAAATGTCCGAGAAAGTGCCTTGTTATCAAAATTTCTACGGAACTTTTTAGAGATTTGGACATAACACTGTACAGAAAAAATGCATAAATAATTTAAATTGTCAAAACTACTCCAATTCATAGTTCATAAGGAGTTTTACCTAGTAAGTGAGATATTCCAGTACGGTTAACATAAAAGCTGCAGTATCGCACACAAGAGTTCAAAATTTTTGTTCTAATCTGTTTACATATAGCATGGAATGAGCTAAGTCTACTACATAACGGTTATATTCATCTGCAACACTGTTTTGTTACGAAGTATATGGACACCAAGTTAAGAATTCAATTTCATGGTCACTTAGAACGTTTCTGACTTCTAATGAATCAAATTCGTGGTCTCCATCAGAACAAAACCTTTTTACTAAGTGCCTCATTCTTACACATTCAAAAAGGAAATTTTTAGTGATCTAAATACTTTGGATTTGTGCTTCAATTGTGGAACTAAAATAAACTGTGCAAAATCGCCTTTAAACACCTCATAATATTGAGAACCATCTATCGAATGTTCAATTAGCTACACTACCTGAATGAATTAGTTCTCCAATTTCTGTACCTCTAACAAAATAGGCCTAAAGTTAAATGGCTTCAAGTGTGATTTACCTTAAACAATGTCTCAAAATAATTGTGTTTCGTTAAATTTAAATTTCTTTCTGAAAGGAACCCATGCTTCTCGAACATGATGTTTATTTTGATGCCCAAACTTTTCATGATGTGCTTGTAACTGATCTGCATCTGAAGCGAAATTTACCTATGCTGGTTTAACTGGGTTTAAAACCTCAATGTCTGTAACATATACACCATTTTGATTATACACTTTAGCTATTGTTGCCCTGTTCCTCTAAATAGTAACATAACTTAAACTAAAGGTAGAAATGTGGTTTTTATTTGCAGTTTGACGATTAGACAAGGTTATCTACATTTACAGAACCTGAATCATAGGCATCAATTACATCATGCCCGTCGGTTATCATTGTGAAGTTCATATCCAACAGGCCAGTCACAATAAACACGTTACATGAAATGGTTGTGTTTTATTAAGTTAAAGTCAGCCAAATGTACGTTTGCTACAAAATAAACATAAAATATAGTGCTGCGGTCACCAAAGTAGACCCTAAGAGATAGGATGTACTTACAATTACAAGACCTTAGCACCAACATATTAAAAAATAGAAGAAACTAGTCTGTGTATGATGATATGCAAAGTAAAATTGTTTCAATAACAAATAACATACAAAATAAGTTTGTAGGCAAAACCAGAAATAGACTTAACGGAAAACATTGCAGAATGGAAAATGTGGAAGGCAAGTTTCTTAAATTATATAAAAGCTGTGTAAGTCACAAATAAAGGGATGAGTGTCCAGTGTGCACTTTTATTACATTTAATTGGTCAAGAATGGTATTGTTTTTTTAGAAACTTTAACATAAAAATGAAGGACAAAGATAAATTAGAAAAACTACTAGAAAAATTTGATGAAAATTCTAACCCCAGACAAAATAAGACAAGAACAGTACAAATTCTGTGTAGCATGGCAATTAAATCTGACCTTGGAACCATTCAAAATTAGCTCACAAGAACAAGCAGTCAAGTGCGACTCTGAAACCCTCAATGATAATTTAATAAAATATATGCTAATATGTGGGTAAGTAATAATGAAATACATGAAAAACTAGAAAAAGGTGAATTGACTTTAAACGAGTCTATTACATTATCTATAGTTATAGCCCAGTCTTAAAACAAGCATTTAAAATACAGAAAACACAAACAAACTATGGTGAGATCTATTACATACATACGAAAAACAATGATACAAATACAAGAGCTAACAATGTCAACAATGGAACCATAGCAAGGCTCAGCAGGTCTACATGGAGTTTGAGCAACAACATTAATTCGAGACAGGGTAAAAATTTCATGAAATCCTGTCGTAATTGCAGTTATTCACACTCACTGAATAAATGCACAGCATAAGTGAAGTTTTGTTCTAACTGCAACAAAAAATCATTTTGCAAACGTTTGTCGAAGCAAATTTATGAAAAGATCAGGAACAATGATAACAAGGATATTGATAATACCATTTCAATGACTGGCCTCGGCACTTCTACTCCCTTTGTCATAGCGATAAATAGGAAAAATAAGGTGAACACAATAAAGAATTCCTGGAAAATTAATATAGAAATAAATAATACGGGCATCTTATTTAAAATTGATAGTGAGGTCCGGTGCTACGCTTTACCTATTACACTTTCTGATATGTTAAATTTGCCATTGCAAATATTGAGGTGGAATCACATTAAACTAAAATCATATACGGTGAAAAATAAATGTAATAGGCACTTGACGATTGAATTAAATTATTAAAACAAAAAAATATAAGTTGGAATTTTATGTGGTGGATTCAAACACATGCAATTTTGAGGTTACTGAGCTGTATGCGATTGAATCTAATCCAAAGAGTGGATTAAATAGACACAATAGTAATGAATGTTGTACACTTTGGGTGAGCAGGTACAGTAATGCTTTACTGGCATAGGGTGCTCAGTGATTTCTATTCGCATACAATTAAAAGACGATGTGTAACCAAAGATGTGCTCAGTTCGAAAAGTTTCATTACCCCTAATAGAAAAATGAAAAAATACGTTCGATGGTTTGGATAAACAAAAGATAATAGAAAAAATGCAAGACTGTTTTGAATGGGTTAGTCCCTTAGTAATAGTACTTAAATAATGAACTAAAATTATATATTGATCCTAAATACTTAAATAAGACCATTAAAAGAAAACACTGCAGGCTTACCACTTTGACTAAATCACTTCAAAATAAATAGGTACGAAGTATTTTAATACATTCGATTCAACAAGCGAATTTTACCAGGTATTCTGTAGGTATTCCATATGGAAGATATATTCTACGATTAACGTATGGGATAAATTTTGCCCCAGAAATATTTGCGGACAGGTACAATAAAATTTTTTATTTGGTTGGTATAACGGTTTATGCTCAGACCTTTCAGTATTGAGAAAATCACAAGCCAAGCATGATCATGTGCTAAAATTAATTTTATAGGCTGCAAAAAACATAATATAACATTTACCTTAAATAAATGAAAATCTGCCCAAATAGAATAAAATATTTGGGTCATATAATTTTGGAAAACGGAATCTTCCCTAACTGTGATATGATTAAAGCATTACAAGAAATGACAATCCCCAAGGCTAAAGAAGACCTACAGAGAATAATAGGTGTCTTATGTAAGTAAATTCATCCTAAATTTCACGACGGACGCTACTGCGATTAGAAAACTTTTAAGAAAAATGCAGTTTTGAAATGGGAGTTAAAACACGTAATAGTCTTAACTAATCTAAAAGAAAAATTCACAGAGAGAACCATACTACAGTACGATGACGTACATAAAGAAATACTAATAAAAGTAAAGAGTTCGATCTTGATCACAGGCTTAGCCTTAATGGAAAACAACTTACCGGAAGCATATGCGCCCAAAGCACCAACTGACGCCCAAGAATGCTACACGCAAATAAAAAAGGAATTACTTACCTTCTGTTTGAGATTAATAAATTTCACGATAATATTTACGTCAAAAGTAAGATAATCGTCTAAACAGATCACTTACCGCCAGTAGGATATTTAAGAAACCCTTAAACCAATGTCCAACCAAGTTACAAAGAATAATCATACAAATACAAAAATATGATTTCAAGCAAGTCCACAAAAGAGGGAAAGATTTAATTACAGCCGACAGCTTGTCCAGGATGTTCTTACCTATAAAAAATAATAGTGATGACTGGGACCAAGAATTTGTTTCACAGGTTAGCTTAATTACTTCACAAATTAATACCTCAGATAGGGGATTATTAGAATAAAAACCGAAATGGCCAACAACCAAGAACTGCAGAACCTTAACAAATTAATTCGTAATGGGTGGCCAAATAACAATGAATGGGTTAATAATAATGTAAAGATTTTTGCAAAAATAAAAACAACTTAACTATACAAAAGTCAAAGTTATGCGATTCCGAGAAAAGCGCGACCGCAAATCCTAGCGATAGTCTATTACTATACTTAGGACTTAATAAATGTATAAAATTGGCTGAAGGGTCTTCTGGTCCACTATGAGGAACAAAATCAAAGATGTAGTCGAAAGCTATCTCACCTATCAACAACATACAAAACCATAAACCCGTGAATCACTGAACCCTCATGAATGCCGAATGTACCATGGTATAAAGTAGGCTGCAACTTATTCAAAACTATAGGACAGAAATTTTTGCTAGTAGTTGATTACTACTTGAAAACTACAAGTATTACCATAAATAATATTTTAAAAACTATTTTTGCTAGACACACAGAACACCTAATTATGTAATTTCAGTTGGGGGGCCACAATTTTCAAAATTTGTTAAGAATTGGAATTTCACACGCACACAATCTCCTTACTGCTCGATCCTCAAAGCAACAGAATGGCAGAAAGACATATACAAGGAATAAAAAACATAAAAAAAGTCACAACAGACAACAACGAATCAGTATAGCATAATTACAATTTTATAATACCCTCTATTATAAACGGTTGTTCGCCGTGTCAGCTACTCATGTCACACATTGCAAGATATAACTTGCCAATTCATACAAATAAATTAAACCCAGAATCGCTAATGTGTACACGTATGACTTTTAAGAAAAATTAATTAGTATGAAAATATTGTTACTCAGAGGTGTAGTTTTCATCCAATTTTTTTTTAATTTATTAAATATTATTTCACCTTTTGTATCAGCATCTAAATATTTGGCAAATAGCAAATATGTGAATTTTTTCTGTTAAAAACCTTACATACGCTAAAAGTAAAAATTCATTTCCTAGCAAAGTTGACTCCTCAAGCGTATAGAAAAAATTTCAGATGTTTTGAAGTATGCACATAAACAACTTTGTACATAGGTGTTTTTGTCGATCCTTGTTTGTAGCGTATTATTACTTAGTGAATTCTTCTTATAATGTCGATAGCCAGTTTAGCAGCACAGTACTGATTACTCACTTAACCACTAATAAAATTAATTCTTTACCAATACGTTATCTGTAAGATTGACGTTAATGACCTTTTGAAATTTACGCTACAATGGAAACAACAGAAAAAAATGCACAGCTAGCTTTCAGTGGTAAGAGGTGCGTTCTATGAAATCAAAAGGAATTCTTTTAGGGGTATACGACTCTAACACTTGCACCTACCCGAAAAGGTTTCTGAACTTTCCGTGCAATAAGAAAAATGTTAGGCGCCAACCCATCTGGAATTTATCGTATCTCGAGGGACACTAGGTAATCTCAGAGATGATGCTAAAATAATTATTAAATTCTTGCAACACAGGTTGGTAGAACCTCGTGTACACTTGTCTTTTTCCTGCAACTACTAACGTAAAATATACTCAATTAAAAACTCCAAGCTGCTCAGTTGACTTATATTATAACATTGAATATCGTTGTAACAAAACAAATTAATTAATTTAATTATCTCTATTTGGCCTAATTTAAGTTTAAAAGAATAAATTTATTAATTATAAATATCCAACTAAACTAAGTATGTAGCTAGCAGTTTTAGAAATTACAATCATGGTGCTTTTCCTGATTATAAATTGCTTACAGTCGAACGTGTATAAACGAAAAAGCCCACTTGTATGCATTTAAATATTAAAGAACAATTAAAAATATATAGCAGGCTGAAAAAGTTCAACAACTTACAGCTTCTTCTCCGAAGGCTTTAACGAGCTCATGCAAGACAACAATGGGGTGTCAGTGAAGTAATCCTTTGAATCCAACTAATGTTGATGAAAGCATATCACTACCCATAACTTTCACTAAGTAACAGTAATTTATTGAATTCCATGCTCACGTTCACATCTGGGAATTTTTTTACTAGCAAATCCGAATTTATAAAATTACCATAATTTGAATTACTTAAAACTTGTCATTGCTCGGCGCTAGTTGTTGATCGATGGAATTATAACCGCTTGAAAAGCATGACTGATCGACTGTTTGAATGGTCCCTCTATTATGAGTTGACAATATATATATATATATATATATATATATATATATATATATTTTGTAAGTTAATGACCTTGCTGTAGATTTATTTATTAGGAGTTGTGGGTTTCAGGTCTGCTGAAAATTATGGAGCTGAAGCAACTTTCCTCCTAAAACGCTGGGCAAAATTGAACATCAAATTGGCATCTATGAATAATAGAAAAATATTTCTTCTACAATGCAAATCTAAGAACATTTTTCCAAAGCACATTCCTCAAACTTTAAATAGTTTACATAACTTGCTGACAAATAATGGTAATACCACTGCTTATATAGTAAAACGTTTTGAAGATCAACTAAAAATTAAAATTCTAAGATTAGAAATAAGTATTACTCACCTAGTGATTAGAAACACAAATAAAGATTTAAAATTTCTAAATTAAACCAGCAGACCTGAAACCCACAACTCCTAATAAATATATATATATATATATATATATTTATTACTCATATTTAGACCAGGGTAGAAAATTAAATAATCACATCAAATAATTTTAATCACCGTGTAGAAGCTTTGGGAAAAGGTACGCTTTATTAAAACCAAGAAGCATAAATAAATTCGGTCGTTTCAGTAAAAATAAGAGATTTAAATCATGTACAAGACGCTTTATATCAAAAGAAACAGTATTAACAAGCTCTACGTGTAATGTAATTATTCCGAGGAAAGAAACAAATGGAAATTACGTGCAAAATTTATATTAATTAACCCTATTTTAAGTAACCGGTATTAAACAAAGTGTACAAATAATAAATAATATTTAATTTGTATTCGCTAAAATGAAAGGATAGAAGTCAATTTTAATTGGAGTTAATTAAACCATTATTAATAATAAGCATAAAAGTCTGTGAAAATCCAGGATTATAATACCAGAAAATAAAGCTCTGAGAATTAATATTATGTTTGAACACCTGCGTAGTTTAAAAAGCTCATTCTGCGTAAATTTTGCAGATAATTAATGGTTACAAAGAATCTTGGAGAAACCGTGGCTTAATATTCACGGAAGGCGCGATACGGGGTTATTTAACCCAGATAGTCCACATGGACTGAAATAATCGATAGTAAGGAATATCAATTTGCACCACTAAGAACAGGTTAGAGAAGGAAAGATAATGTGCGTAAGACAAAGACACTAATAATTAATGGCGTGATATGAGCAACGTCACGAGGGTCACGATTGGTTGAAAATAAGATGCACATATGAGAGGTAGAAACAACAATTTCTGTACAACATTTAATTAGTTATTCTCGGACATGTTTGCGTGCCGTGTGAGAATTTCTGAGATTTAACTGGGGCGAGTGCAAAATTCGTAAAATTCGCATGCCGGGCTGCGGACTGGGAACCTAGCATGCGAAATTCTTTAGAATTGTCCATTTTGGGGAACAGACCGACAGACAGGCTAACCGCTATATATACGGAGGTGAATATGAAGAAGCTCTCTGAGATCTTCGACTTGATTGAACGCGTTAAACAGTGCTTTTTAGTTTTCCGGTTTTAATATTAAATAATTTAAACAGTTTGCTCGAATATTATGTGATTTAAAACAGCTTGTTCTTTACGTGCTACAATGAATGTACGTTAGTGCACTTACAAAAGAAGATACAAGGTAATAAAGTTTAGTATCACTGTACCAATTGGTAAAAATTTACAACGACAAATATATACACAAAAGTAGGCAGTTTTGGCGTATATTGGTGAAAGAAGTATGAATTTCTTTGTTATTTTTCGGGGGTATTAATAATTAAATGGTGCATAAACGTGTCTGGATCCACAAGACTAGGGTCAGATATACACAGATTAGTTCCGGAAAAGCCCTGAAACAACTTTAAATAAATGGTGATGGAGAAAATTTTAAAGCGTTGAGAATCAGAAGCCGTAAATATAACCCAGTTGGAATGGTGTGATTAACAAAAGGGACGATGTACATTGAAGCTACGAGTGCAAGTAACCTTCAGGTAAATTATACTATTTTGTTTGAACTTTGAGATTTTTGTGTGTGTTGAATAACTTTATAATTGATTTACTCAAAATGGACAGTAGTGAAATGGTACTAACAATAATATTTTAATTTTAAGGTGAAATTTGCTTGTTTAAGTAGAAAGGGTATTTAGTATTGATGTTCTGGATTATGATGAAAATTTGGGTATGTCTTTGAGCTCAATTAGACGAACCTGGTTAATTAACGTAAAGGGTGGTAGATGCTCCTTTGTACTCAGACTCCGGTCTGCATATATTGTTATATTAATTAGTAGGCATCCTACAAGGACTTTAATTCAGGATGCACATTTAAATGATAATAAATGTAATCTTGAAAATTTCTGATACTGAAATTTATGCCAAAATTTAATTTTGAAATTTTAATGTATTGTGAATATTGATGTAAATAGAGTTAACGTTTGTGTTTGTGGTAGGAATGTGTTTGTTTTTTTTTATGAATGAGGATGAAAGTTATCTAGGGGAGCAGCCGATGCGATTAACAGAAGAAAGTCAATGGACCAACACAGTTAAAGTAATGAATAGCTTTTCGTAGGATTCACAGCATTCTGGACATCCAATTCGTAGGGGCTCGATTCGAAAAGCGGAGTACCCGGATTTTGGTGGTATCACAGCAAATTTGGCGCCCAACGTGGGGCTCGAGTTCCAAATAAAATTTTTGTGATTTTATTCCAGGAAACTGGCGATCTGAGAGAGAGAGTTTCTGTGTGTGTATAAATTTAAGAGTATTTTGAGAGTGTGTGTGAGTGATTAGAACGTATGCAGAGAAAAGAGTGGTTAAGGAGTCAAGGAGTGGAAATTGGAAGTGACGATAGTGCATTGTGTGGAAAAAATACGAAAATGGAAGAAGCTGGAGGCAGTAGAGATCAGTAGAGGACGGAATCGGGGGATCAAGAAAACGAGATGATATTGAGAATGTTAGAGAGGATGAGTGAAGAATCGAATAAGAAATTTGACCGAATGAATGAGACATTAACAGGAGTTAGGGAAACCCTAAGTGAGAAAATAGATAAGACGAATAAAGAAGTTTCAGAATTTAAAAATAGTCTTACCGTATAGATGGGATAAGTTGAAAATAGGGTTGAAAAAAATGAGCGTGATATTACAGGTCTTCGACAGGAAATGGGACATTTAAGGTCCGAAGTACGCATTTTTTGTGAAGAAGAGATTAATGTAAAAATGACTGAAGTGACGGACTCATGTAGGGATCAGTTAGGCAGGGTAGAACGCGAAGTTAGTAGTATTAAATACAACATGTCAAATTTAACGGGGGATGGTCCCAGATTTTCTACAGGTGGAGTATCATTGGACCAACACATGAAGTTTTATGGCGATAACAGGGTAAATCCACAAATTTTTATTAATAGCGTAAGAAATCTAGTGGGAAATTTATTTGACGAACAGACTAAACTGAATACGATAAAGGCTTTATTAAAGGACAATGCGGAAGCATGGTACAATTTAGTAGGACAGGACATAGACACGTATCAGGACTTTGAAAACAAATTTTTAAAGCACTACTGGAGTGACCACAGACAAGACCAGGTACGAGACGACTTAATCACAGGGAAGTTTAAGGAGAATTTTCAGGAAGTAGGAGCAATATGCTATACGCAAGTATAGCATAGCAAAGCAACTGAACCCACCACTGACGGACCGACAAATTATTAAGTATTTATCACGACACTTCGAGGTAGACATAAGACAACACGTAGCACTACAGAACATAGTGGACAGAGAAATGTTTCTAGAATACTTGCAGAGGTACGACGACGTAAGTAGTGGACGACCTCGGGATAACAGGGAAAGACAGATCAACACAGTTAGGTTTGACAATAGACGGGACAACTACGCTAGACGGGGGAATAGTTACGGATACCAGCGACAGAATTGCGAACAGAGACGACCATATGTTGGGAGTAATAGTTTAGGAAGGGGACCTGCACCGAGACCGGGACCTACCAGAATGAATAGTTCACCAGACATGAGCGGGACTGCTAATACAGACACGGAACGAGTGGAAACGCCTAGGACATACGCTGAGGTGACGGCTAGACCAGGACCGAGTAGGGAAAACAGACCTGGACAGGATTTTTAGAATGCGACAGACCACTAGATTTCAGTGTAAATGTATATGAACATCCACGTGAATTTTTCAAAATTGAGGAGGAAGTAGAGCCAGAAACTAAGGAAAATTTATGTTTGCCAATTATTAATTTAGAAATTTTTGAGAATAATGTAGAAGTATTACTTGATACAGGGGCAGAGGCGAGTTTAATATCGGAGCAATTCGTCAGCAAAATTAGGGATAAGGTTTGTGATAGAATTATGCCTATAAAGCGTAGCCATTTAGTAGCTCCAAATAAAAAGAAGTTTGCTGTAGTAAATAGTGTTGTGGTGCTTAGGATAGATATAGGAGGTTTAAGCTGTGAACAGGAGTTTGTAATTGTACCTGGACTGAAGTTTCAGAGCATTTTAGGTGTTGACTGTATGATGAAGTTAGGGTTTTGATAGATATGGAAAGGAAGGTAGTAAGGATTAAGGATAGGATAGTGCCATGGAAGGGCAGTTATGAAGTCACAGAGGATGACACGGGGTTTAGTATTAATGTAGTAGAGGTAGAGGATGAAGAAGGTAAACAGATCAACACGATAAGATGTCCAGAGGATAGGATAGTAGATGTTCAAGCTTTAGTACAAAACATGCAGAATTAGTGGGGTAGAAGCAACAGCAGCATATCGGGAGCAGGTGAAGGCAGAATTAAATAAAGATGCACGAAAAATTAGTCAAGGGACCAAACCGCAATTCCATTGTCCACCATCCATGGACACACTTTTGACGAGGTTAATTGGCAAAGTTGTTTTAATAAAGTAGATTTAAGGAATTCATTCTGGCGGATTCCATTACATAAGAATTCTAGAAGGTACATAGGATTTTCCATAGAGGGAAAAATCGATAATTTTAAGGTAGTATCGTTTGGTTTGTCGGCAGAAAGAAAAAAAATAGTAAATGAGAAACAGACAAGTGTAGGGACTGAAGAAGAAGCAATAGTTAAGAGTCAGGATAATAGGGATGATAAGTTTATTGTATGTGAGATAATAGGAATGATAAGTATAGATATAGAAGGAGGAGAAATAGGGATGAAAAGTATTAGGATGGTAAGAAGAAAGACGTGGAGGGTCAAGAAGAGAGTTAGATTTAAATAACTTGATGAACAAAGGATAGAGATAGGTGAATTTAGTATAGATATAGGAATAGAAATAGGATAGAGATAGAATAGGTGTAGATAGAAGAGTAGAAGTAAGTGTTTATAGAAAATAAAGCTAGGTATAGGATAAATATGGGAGATAAGTAGAAATAGGTTTAGGATGAGAATAAAGAGGAAATGTAGGAAGAAAATAAGATAGGTTAAGTATAGATATTTCATATAAGATTAGTGGAGAGTTAGGAATAGAACAAGAATAGGATAGGTATATAAGAAGTTAGAGGGAAGTAAAGTATAGTGAAGATTAGTTAAAAAGTTAGGAATAGGATAGGTATATAGGATGTATATAGGATTAGATGGATAAGTAGGATGAAGTTAGGGATAATTTCAGTTAATAAAATTAGGTGGGAGTTAGGAATAGGATAGGGATATAGGATAGGTGTAAATATTGTTTTTGGATTGGAGACAAAGTAGGTAAGTTAGATAGATAAGGATAGAGAGATAGGCAATTTTTTTTCTAAATATTTTTTGGCAGTCTAAATGCTTTATATTTGCATTCAAATAAGTGGGATTATTTGTATTCAAATAGGGGGAAAATACTCATATTTAGACCAGGGTAGAAAATTAAATAATCACATCAAATAATTTTAATCACCGTGTAGAAGCTTTGGGAAAAGGTACGCTTTATTAAAACCAAGAAGCATAAATAAATTCGGTCGTTTCAGTAAAAATAAGAGATTTAAATCATGTACAAGACGCTTTATATCAAAAGAAACAGTATTAACAAGCTCTACGTGTAATGTAATTATTCCGAGGAGAGAAACAAATGGAAATTACGTGCAAAATTTATATTAATTAACCCTATTTTAAGTAACCGGTATTAAACAAAGTGTACAAATAATAATTAATATTTAATTTGTATTCGCTAAAATGAAAGGATAGAAGTCAATTTTAATTGGAGTTAATTAAACCATTATTAATAATAAGCATAAAAGTCTGTGAAAATCCAGGATTATAATACCAGAAAATAAAGCTCTGAGAATTAATATTATGTTTGAACACCTGCGTAGTTTAAAAGCTCATTCTGCGTAAATTTTGCAGATAATTAATGGTTACAAAGAATCTTGGAGAAACCGGGGCTTAATATTCACGGGAAGGCGCGATACGGGGTTATTTAACCCAGATAGTCCACATGGACTGAAATAATCGATAGTAAGGAATATCAATTTGCACCACTAAGAACAGGTTAGAGAAGGAAAGATAATGTGCGTAAGACAAAGACACTAATAATTAATGGCGTGATATGAGCAACGTCACGAGGGTCACGATTGGTTGAAAATAAGATGCACATATGAGAGGTAGAAACAACAATTTCTGTACAACATTTAATTAGTTATTCTCGGACATGTTTGCGTGCCGTGTGAGAATTTCTGAGATTTAACTGGGGCGAGTGCAAAATTCGTAAAATTCGCATGCCGGGCTGCGGACTGGGAACCTAGCATGCGAAATTCTTTAGAATTGTCCGTTTTGGGGAACAGACCGACAGACAGGCTAACCGCTATATATACGGAGGTGAATATGAAGAAGCTCTCTGAGATCTTCGACTTGATTGAAGGCGTTAAACAGTGCTTTTTAGTTTTCCGGTTTTAATATTAAATAATTTAAACAGTTTGCTCGAATATTATGTGATTTAAAACAGCTTGTTCTTTACGTGCTACAATGAATGTACGTTAGTGCACTTAGAAAAGAAGATACAAGGTAATAAAGTTTAGTATCACTGTACCAATTGGTAAAAATTTACAACGACAAATATATACACAAAAGTAGGCAGTTTTGGCGTATATTGGTGAAAGAAGTATGAATTTCTTTGTTATTTTCGGGGTATTAATAATTAAATGGTGCATAAACGTGTCTGGATCCACAAGACTAGGGTCAGATATACACAGATTAGTTCCGGAAAAGCCCTGAAACAACTTTAAATAAATGGTGATGGAGAAAATTTTAAAGCGTTGAGAATCAGAAGCCGTAAATATAACCCAGTTGGAATGGTGTGATTAACAAAAGGGACGATGTACATTGAAGCTACGAGTGCAAGTAACCTTCAGGTAAATTATACTATTTTGTTTGAACTTTGAGATTTTTGTGTGTGTTGAATAACTTTATAATTGATTTACTCAAAATGGACAGTAGTGAAATGGTACTAACAATAATATTTTAATTTTAAGGTGAAATTTGCTTGTTTAAGTAGAAAGGGGTATTTAGTATTGATGTTCTGGATTATGATGAAAATTTGGGTATGTCTTTGAGCTCAATTAGACGAACCTGGTTAATTAACGTAAAGGGGTGGTAGATGCTCCCTTTGTACTCAGACTCCGGTCTGCATATATTGTTATATTAATTAGTAGGCATCCTACAAGGACTTTAATTCAGGATGCACATTTAAATGATAATAAATGTAATCTTGAAAATTTCTGATACTGAAATTTATGCCAAAATTTAATTTTGAAATTTTAATGTATTGTGAATATTGATGTAAATAGAGTTAACGTTTGTGTTTGTGGTAGTAATGTGTTTGTTTTTTTTATGAATGAGGATGAAAGTTATCTAGGGGAGCAGCCGAGGCGATGAACAGAAGAAAGTCAATGGACCAACACAGTTAAAGTAATGAATAGCTTTTCGTAGGATTCACAGCATTCTGGACATCCAATTCGTAGGGGCTCGATTTGAAAAGCGGAGTACCCGGATTTTGGTGGTATCACAGCAATATATATAAGTTAGAATGTATCTGTACTGATTCACAGCGTTTGTGCAACTTGAACTGTTTTGAAGTTGAGGTCAAGTGCTTTCTCGGTGCATGAGAATGTATGAATTGGCATTTTTCACTGTGTATGTACTACCATATCTATGCCCGGAATAGTCTCAACACATTTAATTTTATGACGTTTTACGGTTTCAGCTGATTTAAATAATTTACAATGGTTTCAGTGTTTTTGCAATGTGTGAGAATGTTTTCGAGTCCACGTTCGTAGGATGATTAGTCATTAGTTTTTTAATTTGATACTCTATTGTGAAGTTCCAGTTTTTAATTACTGGTTGTAAAGAATGTACTAGGTACTTTACTATTTATTTATGTACTTTACTTTAATAATATAATGAATAGACCCATTATAAACTGTAAACTAGCTAACTTCTATAAATATTGTTTTTTTTATTAAAGCTCCAGAACTAGTTAGAATTGATAAATGTTTTTCCTGTATACAAATGTATGCGAAAATTAATATGCGGGTGCTACAAATTGTTTGTCGCTGTTTTGGATTTTGCAAGCAGAAAAACAATGTTATAACAGGACATCATCATTTTGTTCAGATGCGATTGCTAAAAATTGTTGCAATGACAGTATTTTCAAATATTTTTTGTAGCTGTTTTAAAAAAGTTAAACATTTACCTATTTTGTTCATGCGCCCTTAAATGATTTGTGATTTGTCACAGACTCTCTCAGTGATCACATAGACCCTTGGTAACCAATGTTCTAGTGCAAGCTTAGATTACGTTTGACTGTAGAACAAACTGTCATTTGTAAAGTGTGTCTTTGAACCAAAATCAACTTATTTGTTGAACATTTGTAATGCCGATTAAAATCGTAACGTTAAGGAATTTCAGATTTTTTCAGAAACGTTCTTTCTTAACTGAATTAACTGTGTCACAACTTAAGTATTGTTATTTTTATGTCTTAAGAACTATCTATATTACAAAAAGTGCACCAAAGTAAATTTTTAAGTAAAACGGTTTATCATTGATTAAATACTGTATAGGAGACATGTAGAACTTTTAGTGTAAATACTTCCTTTTAGCTATTTATGTATTAAATTGCATTGTTTTTCTATGTGGTGGTGGGTTTTTAATTAATTTTAATCTTGCTTTCTTATACTAACAAAGTGTATTTTCTATAAGACTTGCTTAGACTTCAACCCTGGACCATAACATCATCAGAACCGTTGTTGGAATGTGCATCATCAGATGATCACATTTTAGAAGCTAAGGAAAATACTGAATTCAGTAAAGACTTAAGAAAATCCTTGAATGGATTAAGCAGTAAAAGTATGATTGATTTTAAAAATGATTCTCCAGATGTATCTCTGCATAAAAGATATTCGTTACCTGTAATTACCAAGGATGATAATGAGAAGCAAGAAATTAATTCTGCAAGCAATATTGAAACATCAACACAAATTAACAAAGTTGACATAACAGAGCAGGCCACAAAATCTGTGGATGAATTAAATACTACTAGCTTAACAGATTTTACAAGTAAGCCCATGGATAGTTCTTCACATGAGAGGTATTATTTACCACTATTTGAAAAAGAGGATGGCTGTCATTTTAACTCATCTGTGGAAGAACAAGAAAATAGTTATTTTAATGATACTGCCGGTAATAGTGGAATAATTGCAAATACTATTCTGAATAATATTGTGGAAGGATCTACTACTGATACAAATGAAGCTGATAGTTTTAATGTAAAGCTTGATAAATTGCCAAATTCCAGCTTTACTCAATTGGTGGATGATATTAATAGCAATGCAGGCATGTTTCAATTTTTTTCTGCTTACGTTCATGTTCAAATTGTTATGTTTGCATACATCCATAATATTTCTTGTAGCTTAAAGGTTTGCATAGAGAGTTTGGTATATCTTATTTATAGGTTTTAATCTACAAATACACTAATACACAGTGTACACTGCATAACTGGAAATTACACAATTTAAAATATTGATGAAAATGCCAAGGTAGATGGTTTATCTATTTTTGTTATTTTTAGTTGAAATGTCAAAATTTATCTATGTGTTTATGCAGAGATCAAAGGATCAAAAGGAATGCTATAAGGCGTCGAATAACAATCATGTTGATAAAGTTGTTAACATTAGGGATTTGTGGAATTCATACAGTATTATTTTTGTAAATAGGTTCCAATGTAAACTATTTTCATTTTTTAAAAACTACATGTGTATTTAACGAGTAGTGAATAAATATCTGTTGCTACAATCAGCAGAACTTAAATATAAAGTACAATAAGTATGCATTTTATACGTTCAGGAAAACAGAAACATGAACACCAATTAAAAATACTGTTGATATAAGGGGTTAATTAGATTATTTAAAAGTCTTACAAAATGTAATGTAAACAAACACAAGATGATGTTCAAGTTTACCATTTTTCATTGTATTAATGGTTTTGTTATTGGTAAAATTAGCGTTACGATACTAAACTTAGAATTGTTCTGAAGAGACAAACACTCCCCAACAATATAAGGGTGCATCGAATAACTGAAGCTGTGCGGGAGTGGGTTCCTATGGAAACAATTATGAAAGAAAGTAGAAAAATTCGAAATATAAATAATAAAGAAATAATAAAAGGGCTAAAATACAAAAAAGCCTAGGTTACACTACTCACATGCTCTGAAGGGCTGTTTGCTTGTCATACTTAAGGGGCCGCCAAATGGTCTAGTAGTCACAAGCAATCCTTTTTGATATTATCCCATGTAAGATGGTTATTCCATATAGACCTCCTTGTTTTGGTTTCCTAAACTTTATCACTTCATATTTATCTTTTGCCAAAATATCTTAAAACACTTCTTAAATTTCGTCATAACTAAAAAAGTTTTCACAAGCAAATGCCTCTTCCAATTACAACTTCATCACGGGTAGCTGAATATCCTTTACAAATGTGTCTGCTTACCTAGTTTTTAATAAATTCAAATAAAAATGCAACCTAAACTTAAATTCTATTAACGATAAATTCCTGAAGTATAATTTCACATACATTAATCTTAAAGACGAATAAACCTAAGGTAACATTCAACTGACCAGATATTATTAACAAAATCCTAACAATTTAACATTAATCCGTGATGCATGCCATTGTTCTAGTTTTCAAGATTAATTTATCGACATATTAAATTACAAATTATGGAAATGTTTTTATACTAATACCCCGAAACAGCGCAATACCAATTTTGTTGTTACATCTTTTTATTGTGAATTTCAAATAATTTAAAATCGATACCTACCTATTTCTTAATATTTTTAAATGATAACATTATGCTTAAATTTAACCAACACTCATTCTTTCAGTAAATCATCAATCAATCAATAAAATAAACACTTTTGCTTCGATTAATTTCTTATTATATAAATACAAAAAATAGACATTTTTAATCTACAAATGCATAATTAATCATTCTGAACATAAAAACTCATTCTACTCACTGTTTAATTTCAGGTTATCCACCAACACCGATGTTTTTGTTGCAACCATTTTTCAGATTATTCAATAACAGAAACTCTCTGTATCAACATACCATCAAATCCTAATTATAGGAAGGGTGAACTATCCAGGTTCCTAACCCGTTTGTACCTTGGTCGTTACGGCATTATACCCACGCACCCGTGAATTAAAATCTACCTTGCCTTTGCAGGCATAGTTCAAGGTTTTATGTCGTATGCCACGTTATTTTCATGCCAATAATTCCATCACATTTTGAAGTTTTGTATCATTCACCTTAACCTCTAACGTGTTCTCATACCACCCCAACAATGGCACTTTGCCTCGTATAACTACATTTTGATGTTTTCTAATTAACAGCTTGTGGATAATTTAATTTATTTTTTCGTTGGATCAACTAGTGAATTTTTCCCCAATATATAATTTTGTCCTGCCTACGTACAAGATTTTTGTCCATTGTATATAATGTGCATTATGTTGTAATATGGTATTATTCTCCTGTCTTTGGTGGTCCACATGGACAATATCCACCTATTATAAATTATCTTGCTCATGGGAAATGCATACATAGTGTTTTGCAATATTTAGATATGTAATGTGACACGTGACACGTAAAAATTAAATGAAGGTGTCGCTTCTGACATGTTTCTCAGACAAATATTCACAAGGGTCATCCAGCAAAGCATTTTCTTGCCATCAAGTTAGTTTAGGAGGGCACTGTCTTCCCATAGCAACACATGTTATGTTGATGGATGTTACTTCTTTGTAAGATCCAAGGATGTATTGAGATATATGTGATGCCTTTTCTTTTAAAATTCGTAGCTTTTCAGGTAGAACTTTGAGGTTGTTGATATGGTGCATCAGTGGTAACTAACACTCCATGCTGATGGTACGCTATTGTTTACGACTGCACTAGTACGACGTCAATTGCATTCTGTTGTTTGTCGCAAAGTGCTGATCAGGTGTAGTATTTCGTGCGCACTGCCAACAAACACATGTTTGCTGCATTAATTGTCCATTATGATGGAACAAAACTAGAAAATCGATTCTTGTGAAATACGTTGGGAAATTACTCGAGCTTTTAATATCAGTCCTTTTCTTGTTATCGAAAACCCTTTTATTTTACTACGTGCCAAAACCACGTCACAAAATTATTTTAGTAAATAATTAATTTTTTGTTGTAGAATTAATTTAGGGATATTATGCAGTTGTGCAATATAGTTTTTAGAAATTAGGGTTCTACGTATAGTAAATCCAGTCTAGGTTTCCCCGGCAATGTTTTAGGGTGAATAGCCTTTTATAAACATGTAATCTTGTTGTGAGGCCAGTTTGCATGGGCCATGGACCAGACATGTTGTTTTCCGGACCATTAAGAATGCGCAACGAAGGGGTGGTCGTTGACAAAGTTGTAGGAAAAGCAGCCATTATGATGGACTCTCAGTGAACCAGCTATCTTGAACGACTTGTGTGGGCGGTCGTTGTAATTAGTGGAGTGTATACCTGTTAATTTTCCTATCTATCCTTTTATTGTATCTTTACCCAGTGTTCCCGTTTCTGTTGTAGGAATAGCAACGAACTCCTCCTTAGAATATGGACTAGAAAAGGGGTTGAGAGAATCAATCCATAAAACTGAAATAATAATTATCTGTTATCTACGTGGTAATATCTAGTAATTTAGAAAGGTAAGCCAGTATTAATTAATTTACATTGTAAATTTAAAACGGAAATTATTTTATTTTGTTTGTAATTTTTGTAAAACCTAGTATATCCTCTATCAGGCACGCGATTAACCATCGTACCTTTAACTTTGTTTATCGCTATAATTGTAGTTTTACGATGTCGGCATCAATTTTTGGATTTTTTTAAATTCCAGGTAATGATTTCTTGGTTCCTATAGAAGAAAGTAATTCGCATGTCATGTATGTACATTTGTTTCATTTACTAAGAACTGTTTAAAGTGGCATGGCAAAATGTATACCCTGTAAATATTTGAAAAATAGATATTTTAAATTCCAAATAATATGGCATTTTGATCAACTAAAAAGAATATTCAAATTTTATTTTATCTGTACAAAAAATGTTTATTTGCAAATTCATCGTTAAAAAGTTTAACAGTATGGTGTAGAAACATTAAAATTATAGACGACAAAAATGAATAATGGTGCCAATATTACAATAGTTTAAAATTACTTTGTTTATAAAACTCATTTGCAAACTTTGCTTTATAAACACACTTGCCTTTCCACATATCCTCACTAATATAAAGTCAAAACTAATGTAATTTTGCTAGCTTAATGACTTTCATCAGCTTATCTGTGTGTTACACTTTATTGTGCTTCTTACATGGTGACGGATTAATTTCTATATATTTTAATTTTACTGTTATAAACTAACATACTATATTTTTCATGAAAGACTTACCTAGGATTCAACCAAGGACTAGAAAACCGCAAGAACCTCCAAAACCAGCACCTAGGTTGAGAATTGTTTCATCCTGTGAAGAAAGTTTAAATACTGAAAAGCAGAATAGTGAGTTCATGAAAGATTTGACAGGGTCTCTGAATGAAGTGGAAGTCGATAACCATGTAGATTTTAAAAGTAGTTCAACAGATATTTCAACACATGATAAATGTTCTCCGCTTTTCACTGCAAAAGAGGATAATAAAGATGTTGAATCAGCTGTTGAAAAACAAGATAATTGTGCAAAAGATGTGTTAGTCAGTACAATAGTCATGGATACTGCTACAACAGAAAAGTTTGTCGAGTCAGTGGATGAAGTACCTACTAACAACTTGCTGGATTTTGCAAGCAATTCTGAAGATGTTTCTTCATGTGAAAGACAATCTTTACCGTTGTCTTCTAAGGAAGATAATGATAATTTCAAGCCAACTTTGAAAACAAACTGTTCCACTGACTGCTCTTCTACTAAATCTGTAGCAGTTACAAATATGACTAAAAGTGACATAACAGATCAGCTGGTTGTTGACACAGAAATTAAGAAATCTAATAATTTAATTGATGTAAATAATATATCACATTCCAATTTTGCACATGCTGACAGCAGCTTGGTGGTTGGTGTTGACAATGTTACAGGCACGTTTTTATTTTATTTTACTACTGCTTTAGTATATGTACGTTTCAAATTACTTTAATCACTGCTTTTCACACACAATTAAAATGACTATTTGTTGAAAAGATAATGAATTTTGACATATATTATAACACACTATTCTGAATTAACTGTATTAAGTAGGATCTTGTTATGGGCAAAATGAGTGTTACGTTATAAAGTTAGATTTGTCTTGAAGAGGCAGGGACTCCATAACAGTTTCAGGGTATATTGGCTAACTACAGTGGTGTGGACGTGAGTTCCTATCGAAGAAATAATAAAAATAATAAATGACTGAAATACACACAAACTTCATTACTATATTTACTTACTCTGAAAGGTCTTTTTCTTTGTCAGAATTAAGGGACATCAAAACCATCTGCCTCCGTAATCTCTTCGATTTTGTCCCTACACGGAAGACGATTATTCCACATAGGTCTCTTTTGCTTCTGGTTTTTTGAATTTATTATGTTATACTTTACCTTTCTCTATAGTATCTTGAAAACACTCATTGAACTTTGTCAATTTAAATAGAATTGAAAAATAAAATGCCTCTACTAAATATGATTCCATCGCCGGAGTAGTTGGGTCTCATATAACAAATTTATCTACCTTGATCTATACTACGAATAACTTCAAATAAAATTCCACCTAAGCTTAAACTCAATTAACAATAAATTTCTGAAATATAAAATACCCATAAATATACCTTATATAAAAACAAACCTAATGTAACATTCAACTGGCCAAGTATTATTAACAAAAATCCTAAATAAAAGCATTAATCCATAATTAATACTATCATACTATTGTACTAGTTTCCAAGATTGATTTATATGGCATTTGAAATGCCAATTTATGGAAATGCTCTTTATAACAATAAATCAAAAACAACACAATACCAATTTTTTTTATTTACCATTTTAATGTTCACTAAAAATACTAAATTTTTATTCTTTTACTAAAAATAATTTTACTAATTAAGCTTACTTTTAAAATCAATATAAACTAATTCATCACTAATTAAGCCTAACAAAATAACTATTTTCATGGTTTGTTATGTTCCACTACAGAAATACCAAACGTTTGTATACCTTGGCTTTAAAACCACATGTACATAATTAAAAAGTATACATGTAAAAGTTCAAATATTACTCACTGTTTTAATCCATCTCACAAGGTTAAGGATGTCCAGAAACCATCAGTATTTCGAATTTTGGTTTCCATCTAACATAGTTTCCTTGACACAACAAACACAAAATCCAAATTATTGAAGGGATGAACTCTCCAAGTCCTACCCCCCTTTTTTTGATCCAAATTGTAACGACGATGATTTCACAAATTCATGAATTGTAACATACCCTGTCTGTGCAAGAGTAAGTTAAAAAACAATATCGCATACCATCTGTTTTTTCTCTGTTGGAATCTATATTTTTATTCTTGAAAGTGTGTTTCTTTACAACTTTCAACTTTCCCAACCCTTGCTACTTGCTCATAATACTACATTTCGACCATTCTAATTACTTGTTTGCGAAAAATTAATTCATTCTTTTTTGTCAGGTGTCTAACTCCTGTCATTTCTCCCACTACAAAAATTGGTTGTGACAATGTAACATTTATTTATGCTGAATAAAGTTTATTGTCCTGTTAATTACATAAGTCGCATGCAATTGCCCTTAAACATCTAGCCATATTTTCAAGTTAATTTTTCCTGTTTCTGCATTTCTCACGTATTAATTTATGTCATTAATGTATACACTGCGGCCTTGTTTAGTGCATAACCCTCTACATTCTATACCTGTTTAACATTCTTGTAATGCTTGTTTATTACATGTATATTGTATGGAATCCTTTATTTCAATGGTTTTTAAAGTAAATCATCGTCCTGGATTATTATGTTTACAATATATTTCAAAGAAATATTGTTATTTTTTTTTAAGCTAAAGTCGGTTAGGTGAAAGATTTTATAGAAACAAAATTTGAAACATCATGCTTAATTAAGTTTAATTATTCATAAAATCTATCGTGCAAGTTGTGTCCACATTTAGTTTGTCCATTCACATTTACTAAATTTTCCTTTCACGTCGAATTTATAGCTAGCGTAATGCAATGCGCTACAATCTACATCTTATCAGTCTCAGATTTTATGCTAGCATTTGCTCTTTAATTATCCTCCAACAATTAGTATCTTATTTTTCATTGTAACTTGTTTTTTAACTCTTTTTCACTTACTGAACATAAACAGCAGCTTTATTTTTGCCAATTTGGTTGAGATGGAATTTTTTTTCTAAGTTAATTGGGAATTTGTGGTTTACTAATTTTTCCTCGCAATTGGATGATAATTATAGGCATATTGTTAATATCAGTCACTGTTATTTCATTAATTTCTGATGCTATCCATGGCTAACTTTAAATTAAATACAACTACTTTGAATAATATGCGGTGCTTTTAATATTAGCCCTGCTTTTGTCACTCAAGAATCCTTTGTTTATAGTACTTTAAAATAAACTAATATAACAGTACCCTTAGCTGTATATCTTTTCTTTTTACTCCAAAAAACTATTTCTTGGTTCTTGTACAGCAAATAACTTATGTTTCATAGCAGGTTACCCTTGATTGGTGTTGGGGAAATCAGGATTATATGGTCCCTATTTTGGTCTTTGTATTTATTCAAAAATCCAAAAATATTTTACTTGTTCTTAAGGTGACAGTAGATAATATAATCGTAACTGAACATATTAAAATGCCTTACTTTTATAAATTAATTTCCAAACGTGTTGCGATTATTTTTAAAAATTTTACAAATGTATCAGTTAACCCTACTGGATGGGTTGAATGGTTCATAGAACGGGGTTAATAAATCCTATAAAGAAATTGAAGCACAATTTTAAATGTGTTCAATATACAAAAGTGATCAAATATTAATTACCAAATAAATAACTGTACAGCAGTTTTTAAAACTAATGAACTCCATAGTCGGTAATATCAACACTAAACAAAATCATATTTTGATACCTAGCTCATGTTCCAAAAATTGTAATAGATAACACGGCAACAATATCATTGGTGTTTACGAAGGTCTCAGGTTCTTCTGAAATAAATTTTTGTTGATAACACACGTTTAAAAAATTGTAACCATTGGAAGTTTATTGAAAACTTCAGCATTGCAATATCTGTTTTATTTTCATAAATCTTAACTACCGCAAATGTTCATACTTTGATACTGTCAACGTGTTTATTCTCTTTTTGTTTTCAGAGGATTCCGCATCCGAAGAATCATTGTAGGTCAAATTGTCTAAATTGCTGATACTTTCAGGAATAACTTTACATTTTAAGGAACCCTTACCAGTTTTAAATTTATTTTTAACTCCTTTTTCCAAAATTTGTTTAATTTCAAGTTTACGTTTATTAACTACAACTTGTTTACTCAATTTTTCATTAACTGCATCTTGTAATGCTTGCTTGATTGGTGTATCAGTTAAAACTTCAGATTTTCTTTTTTTGTCTTTGGTCATTGGTCCTGTTCTTGGTAGTGGCCACAAATCTGTTGGCGTTTTGATTAATTTTGAAGAATGAAATGGTATAATTGTTGTATCTTCTGTGTATAAAGGCAAGCTAATTGATTGAATTGGAGATAAACTTGGATCTGCTTTGTGACAGTATTTTATTAAGCTGGATGCTTTTGTATTGTTCATTGATTTGGAACTGTTTGAAAGTGATTTCATACTTTCATCATGTGTTAGTGTTTCAATAGTTGTTTCCTAAGGTTGTGGTCTATCAAAAGCATACTTGAACAAAAAGTAATTATCAGTAAATAGGTCTCTTATCAGTTTTTCGAATTCACTCATAATATCGTTGTGTGTAAATGATATAGGAAACGTTCTTTCAACATTTTCTTCTATGTCATAAATAGTTACACAAAGTGCATTAGAACGTTACTCATGTAGTCATTACATACAACATTAAACTTTGATTTAAATGGACCAAATACTCCAAGATCAGGAGGTTACTTTTTGTGACTGCAATGTGGCAGGAAAGTTAGTAGAACTATGCTATTCTCCTTTGCATATTGAATAGTATCTACACTTAGATAACTTTCGTGTTCATTCGATATAAGTTTTGGATTTTATTTAGTCGATCTTTCATGCAGTACAAAGTGCTTTAAATTTGATTAAATAATTACACTATTGCTCTATTCTAAATCACTTACTCCTCCACTACTGCCTGGTGGTGCGCCTTTAAAAGAATATGGTCAAACTTTTTTGTAGGAAAAATGAAATTAAGTGGTACACACTTTCCTGTAGCACTTATACAAAGTAAATTACAATTTGATCTCCTTTCGCACTAGCAATTGAACCAATTTGCATTTCCCCAAATTAGGCTAAAATGATTGGGTGTTTGTGTACTGTTTGAACACCGGTTTCATCTAAATTATACATATCTTGAGGCGCAAATTTAAATTGTCACAAAATGCATTGATATTCGTTAGATTAGAACTTGTAGCTTGGTTTAACGATGTCTCTTCGGGAATCTGCAAAGATAACTTGTGACGACCGCGAAAGCTTCTTATCCAGCCCTCTCCAGCCATTTGGTCCTGGTTACAATTAGGTAAAATTTTCTTTTATTTGCAATTGCAAACTGATATGCAAATCGTCTTGCAGCACGTTTAGTTAAACCATGTTACGTTCCATTTCGTATTTCAAAGTTTACTACCTCCTTACTTTAAAAACCGTTTCAGTTTCTACTCATTTTAATTTACAGGTTGCTACACTTTTATGATTTCAAGTCTGCTTACTGCAGCCAACTGTGTTCGTCCTTTATTAAATTCACGAGTTTGCTTGTCTATATTCTTTCTGGCTCCCTTATCGAGACATGTAATCTTTACTAATTAGGATTTTTCTGAATGTTGCTACAATGCAGGAGTAAAGCAAACAGCTATTGGTCATCATCATATTGATGTTCATTCCCACAGGATGTGAAGCGTATGGGTAGCTAAATTAGTTACCCATCTTATCCTAACTAGATCGACATATAAAAAGAGAAAGCACATTATTGATGATAAGAATCTTCATTTATTACCCCCATTTATCAGAGAAGGACCAATGCCACCAAGCGCTAAATATTTAGTGGACTCGTTCAACTTATGTAGTTATAAAGTCGTTTTCTAAAGAAATAATCATGGAAATTCCATATATAATAGAAATACAATGGAGTGTTTATCTTGCCAAGACAACACAGCTGCTTTATCTAATTACCATTAAACTAGCAACATTCGTGAAATTCCTAATTAGTAAAAATTACTTGTCTAGATAAAGGGACCAGAAAGAATATGGACAAGCGAACTCGCAAATTTAATAAAAAATGAGCGAAGTTGACTGCCTAGCTAAGCGGATTTAAAATCATAGAAGTGTAGCAACTAAATTCAAATGAGTACAAACTAAAATGGTTGTTCAAATATGAAAAAGAACGTAACGGTCATAGTGAATTTTGCTTCATAATTTAACATAGTTAACTAACAAATCTTCTTCTTTACATAATCTTTAAATGTTAGTTCATCTGCCTAAAATTGACCAAACTGTCATCATCATCATTAGGTATTCAGTCCTGGAACTGGTTAGATGCATACCCTTATTGTTTCCTATTCTATGCTAACCTGCACATTTACCTGAAATTTGCACAGTCTGCATCTTTCACAATCTGCGTGTAATAGTCTGATCTAGGTCTACCTCTACCTCTATTTTCCAATCTCTGCTTGTAATATATTCCACACTAGTCCCTGAAAATGCCTTAGAATGTATCCTGCCCTTCTATTTCTCCTATTTTTTTTTTGTTTTCCGCAGATAATCTTTATTCCCCTACTATTTCTATAACCTCTTTGTTCTTAACTTTGTCTGTTCATGCTATCATCCTCATACATTTGAAGCACAACATTCCAAAAGGCTTCTACTGTTTTGGTCTGCTTCTCGTACTGCCTCTATTTTATATACGTACTGCGCTCTGCTCCACACATATGCTTTCAACAATTTTCTCCTTGTTTCTATGTTTGTTGTCTTCGAACATAGCCGATGCTTTTTCTTGTTAGATGCAGTTTGGTTCCCCTTCCATTGTTTACAAATATATACCTTATTTCCCATAGTGTGAAGGGGGTTAAGTAGCCTGCAGCTATCAAGATCCCCCAACACTTGAACATTTGCCGAATTAATAGTTTTCCAATATATCTTTTCGCACTATATGGATCACGATCCATCTAACCCTGACCAATTATCCCCGAACTGTACCTATGACATCGATGTCAGTTTTTTTTTTTTGTATTCCAATGAACACAGGCCTGGATTACAGGTATTATTTACCTAATATGCAATATATTCAGCATGATATAATTTATTAATCTTACAAATCTTACAAATTATGTAAATGATGTAATTAAAAAGTATGGACTAAAATATTTACTTTTTATCTAACAAAACACACTTTTATTGACAGTCTTTTAAGTAGTCATTACGATGTCAAATAGTATTACCAATCAAAAACATGCAAAGTATTCGTTATGGCGAGGTAGTTCATAATAAATTAAAAATATTTTATTGGGTCTATTAACCCCAAACACCATTTAACTCTTATCTCCCTTACATAAATACCAGAAATGCAACTCACTAGTAGTAAGTCAAAACTAGTCAGATTTAGCTAAATGACTACCATCAGCTTTTCTGTGTATTAGACTTTAATGTGCTTGTTATGTGGTGATGGATTTCTATCTTAATTTTCCTGCTTTAAACTAACATACTCTATTTTTCATGAAAGACTTACCTAGGGTTCAGCCAAGGATTAGAAAACCACAAGAACCTCCGAAACCAGCACCTAGGTTGAAAAGTGTACCACTCTACGAAGAAAGCTCAGTTATTGAAAAGCATAATAATGAGTTTAGGGAAGATTTCACAGGGTCTTTGAATGAACAGGAAATCAAAAGCTTTGTAGATTTTAAAAGCAGTTCAGATGACGTTTCTGTACATGATAAGGAATCTATACTTTTATCTGCAAAGGAGCCTACTGAAAATCTTAAACCATCTGTGAAAGAACTAGATCATTGTACAAACGATGTAGTAGATAGTACAATAGTTACAGAAGCTTTGGATACGACTGTTTTGCCAGTCGATGAAGTAACTACTAACAGCTTAATAGATTTTACAAGTAATTCTGAAGAGATTTCTTCATGTGAGAGACACTCTTCGCAACCATCTTATAACGATGATAATATTGATTTTGAACCAACTTTGAAAAGAGGTGATTGTGCCAGCAGTTCTTTTACTAAATCTGAAACAGTTATACATAGGACTAAAAGTGACATAACAGATCAATTGGCCGATGAAACCAAAATTAAGGAGGATAACAGTTTGAATGGTGTCAATAATACATCATCACATTCCAGCTTTGCGCATGCTGACTTCAGCTTGGTGGTTGGTGCTGACAATGTTACAGGCATGTTTTTATTTTATTTTACTACTGCTTTAGTATTTACCTGTTTAATTATTTTAATTAATGCTTTTAACACCTACTGAGAATGACGTTTCTTGTTGACAGGATACTGATTCCAAGTACTCTGTATCATAACACTGTTCGAAATGGAAAGCAAGTAATAAATTAACTATATAGAAAACGATTTACATTCTATCCATTTCAGATTTTTATATTGGTTTTCGGTAGGTTATTACCTTCAAACTAGTTGAATCACCTGTATATGGATACCTAATTAAAATTTTATCGTTGATCAACAAAGAAGATCAAAAATTAAGCGGTGTAGTTTGGAGTAGTCTTTAATATGTTTCAAGTGATTTTTACTACAAGCAACATACAGTAGTCTTAATAATGCAAATAGCTTTTTAATTCAAGGAAATTTGCTTTGATTTTGCGCCAGTCGGACAAAATAATACAATTTGCAGTGCATTATTAAATACCATTAATTCTGGATCATAGCAAACAAAATTAAGCATCATGTTTTAAACTTAAATATTTAGTATATCAATTCTTTGCAAACACTTAAATATGTTCAATTTATAATTTTCTTCCAATATATTTTCTAAATCTTTCATTCAGTTTTTGTAACTGTTATATAAGTATGTTGTTTTATTTTGAATTTCAAATTGAAATTAACTCTTATCATACTCGTCTACAAGTAAAAGAGAATAATACAATTAATAGAAATGTACATCCCAAACACACCTAATATATAGAGAAAGACTGATGAAAAAATACAAAAATATATTCAGCTGTTCTTGGAAATTAAAAGCACATATTATCAATACAAAAAAGATATAATACCAGTAAATAATATTAAGTATTTGAGTAATACGACTAACATCATTACTACACCAAAACACACCCAATACAACTATGAAATCAGTGATACTCTCATATTTTCAGTCACTCGGAAATTCCTATACACTTAATAACTAACAAATAAATAGAAAGCACGTTTGGTGTTAGCCCACGTGTATATTTACAAAAACCAGCTAGAAATATCTGAGAATAATAATAATGATACGTTTATGTGTTTAACGATATTTCAAAATTTCCATACAACTTTTCGTATACTTATTTCAATTTAAACAAATGCCAGTTCTTGATTAGAATATGGGTGTTGCTATTTGTGTTAATTTATGTGTACATTTGTTAATAATATTAATAAAACCTTTTTTCCAACGTTTTAATCTGCATTTTTTAAGAAAATTAGTGCTCATTTAAGAACAACTGCTGAAACATAGCATTGCACTAGTCTCCTTTATCTATTCTACCTGTTGTACTGAGCACTTAAACTATTTATATGAATAGCAAACTTGAGTTCATTTTTATTTAACATCAGCTATACTGCAGTCTTGTAGGACTACAAAAATTGTTGTCATATTTATTTTTCGTTAGGGTGCACTTTCAGTAGTAGTTTTAAAGGAATTGACATGGATTATTTTTTAATTACTACAGAAGATTATGAGTTTTTAAAAGAAAGTTTTCTAATATGTTATTGGTAAAATGAGTAGTAAATTAATAAATTTTTATTTGCCCTGAAGGGCGTGGATACCGTAACAATATAAGGATGTGTCTGCTAACTTTAGTGGTGCGGCAGTGGGTTCCTATGGAAGAAATATAAAAAAAAATAAAAAAATTTGAAATAAAGGTAATACAGAAAAAAATAATACGTAAAAGGGCTCAAATAAAAAAAAACGTATGTTATACTAATTGCTTATCCTAAAAGGTGTTTTCTCTGTTATAATTAAGGGCGTTAAACTGTCTAGTCATGGCAATCCCTTATAATATTAGTTGTACTTGGAAGACAGCTATTTCGCTTCAGTTTTCTAAATTTTATTACCTTATATTTATCTTTCTCTAAAATATCTTAAATCATTTAATAAGTTTTTGTCAAATTTAATAAAGGTGAAAAATAAAATGCTTTGTTCAAATAAAATTCCATCAACTAGGTAGCTTGATGTCATTTACCTAGTTTTTAAATTAATTTGAATAATTTTCTTGCAATCATTTCTTAGATTATCTAACAGAAACTCCCTAAACACAATATACCATCAAATTCCAATTATTAATAAGGCGAACTCACCAGATTTCTAATTCTTTTTTTTTATTATTCCCAACCACATTACTTCTACTAACCTGTGAATTGAAGTATATCCTGCCTTTGCAAGCATAATTCAACAAATTAAGTCGCACGCCACGATTTTCCCTGTGGGATATCTTGATTCTCATCTTAGAGCTCTATACTTTCATCTTAATTGTTAACGTGTCTTCATACCAGCCCAAACAGTGTCCCCTCCCCTTCACCTCTCACGGTGTTATCCTCTAGCATGACTACATTTTTGATATTTTCTTAATACAGGCTTGGGAGTAGTTAATTGGTGTTTCTGTTGAATCTAATTATTGTCATTTAATTTCATTTAGTTGGGGTTTTTTTATGTCATAGTACAATCTTCCTATTAGGTTTATGAAATAAATCCCGGGGAAAGTACTTGTGTTATGGTGTGATTTACTTAGGTTAACGTTCATGTTTACTTCTCTTCGGCAATATAAATAAACACATTGTATCGTATTAAAATGATTAAATTATATCTGCAATCTGATATCTGTGAATTTTACTAGTCAGCCTCTGGGTTTTACTTTGGCTTGCATATACAGTGTGTCCAAATTTCGAGTCTCTACATTGTGATTTCAGTTATTATAAGAGATAGAAATTGGGTTAAATGGGGAAAGATTTGGAGGAATCCAGGCCAGTTTTGTATCCGTTTACAAAATTGGTGTAAGTTGTCTGGTTTTGGAGATATTTGAAGAAAACTAAAAATGGCGGATTTTGTTTTTTGATAATAAAACATGAATCATAAGTCGCACCATCACAAGACTTGCACATTATTAAGACACTTTTCTAAAAGGAGTATTTTAGCATAAACAGAATCATTCGACTGTCTTTTGTTTTCGAGGAAACGCCCACAACTTTTGTTTTTCTTATGGCCGCCATTTTGAATATTATGTGAATGTTATGCGCCTTAAAATTACCTTTTCAACGATATGCCACATGTCTATAAAAATGCAAAACTATCCTAAATTTTAAAAATAACTAAATTTGTTTGTTCTATAACGTTTGGTAATCCCAACAGGGCAAAAACTTGATTTCTACTTTCCAAACAGTAGTAGTAGTAGTAGTACCACATACATTTTGTTAAGTAGAACTCGTAAAGTATTGGATATAAATCTTAAAATTAACTTAAACATAAAACTGTAGCCTATCTTATCTAATTTAGGAACAAAATTAAATGTGACCGAAACAGCAAACTATCATCTAAATTCCTTCCGTAGATGCTGAAAATGCTGTCCGTTTGCATCACGGCACATTCGACAATTAATTAAAACTTTCCGTACAACTCTGCTTAACGTGCGCCTATTTATAGAGTTAAGAATGTCACGGACTCTTTCATGCAGTTCGTTTATATTATGAGGCGGTTCAAACTCATATACCTCATTTTTAGCAAAACCCCATAAATAAAAATCAAGTGGTGTAAGATCTGGTGATCTTGCCGGCCACATAATTGGTCCACTATTGCATATAATATTTTGGCCAAAATGTTCAGCTAAAAGGGCGCTAACTTCTCGGGAATTGTGAGCTGGACAACCATCTTGCTGAAACCATAGTTTTCGAAAATCATCATCATTTGGTGCAAGTCCTCTAATAGCCGGAATTATTTGGTCTCTTAACAATTCCGTATATCTGGCGCCATTGAGGTTATTGACAAAATAAAAGGCTCCAATCAAATTATTACCTATAAAAGTATTAATTACATTGGTTAATTTACTAAAATATTTATATCATAATTAACTACCTAAGATACCACACCAAACGTTAAATCCATATCTCGTTTGAAATTTGCGTTGCGCCGTCAGATGATGATTTTCAGTGCTCCAGTGATGCGTGTTATGTTTATTGAACACCCCGCAATTGGTAAACCGCGTTTCGTCTGTCCATATTATCAATTCTGGAAAGTGCAGTTCTTCCTCGCATTTTTGGATGTACCAATTACAAAAACGCATTCGTCTGGTGAAATCTTCTCTTTTGAGGCCTTGGACAATAGTAGGTTTATAAGGATGAAACTTTTCCTTTTTTAAAATATTATGAACAGTTGATTTTGGAATATTAAGTTCACGGCTTACAGATCTTACGGATGTGGATGGATTTCGTGTTACCGCCTCAGTAATGCTTAGAACACGTTCCCTATTGTTTAAGTCGTATTGTTCCCTAGTCTGTTCAAAAGCACCATAATTCAGTAAATTCATTACAATTTTTCTGAAATATGTTTTATGCGGTTGTCGTCTTTCTGGATACAATTCCAAATATCTGGCGGATGCCGTATCAGCGTTCAAACGATTGTAAATAAGTATTTAGCATATCAAACTTTTCCTCATTCGAAAACTTGTAGACATGTGCCATTTTTAAATTAAAATGCAGCACCACCGGCACCAAAACTTACAACACACACAAGTTTATCTAAATTTTAGAATTTGTTTGACATATAACTGTAATTCAATTGTTTGGTTTTGTCCCATACCACCGCCTACTATTATAAAACGATATCATTTTAACTCTAGTACCACCATAATTAATAATTTGTGACAAATGCTGTTTGTGTACATTATAAAATGTGTATTGTACTTTTCATAAAGTAGAAATCAAATTTATGCCCTGTTGGGATTACCAAACGTTAAAGAACATACAAATTTAGTTATTTTTAAAATTTAGGATAGTTTTGCATTTTTTTATAGACATGTGGCATATTTTTGAAAAGGTAATTTTAAGGCGCATAATATTCACTTAATATTCAAAATGGCGGCCATAAGAAAAACAAAAGTTGTGGGCGCTTCCTCGAAAACAAAAGACAGTCGAATGATTCTGTTTATGCTAAAATACTCCTTTTAGAAAAGTGTCTTAATAATGTGCAAGTCTTGTGATGGTGCGACTTATGATTCATGTTTTATTATCAAAAAACAAAATCCGCCATTTTTAGTTTTCTTCGAATATCTCCAAAACCAGACAACTTACACCAATTTTGTAAACGGATACAAAACTGGCCTGGATTCCTCCAAATCTTTCCCCATTTAACCCAATTTCTATCTCTTATAATAACTGAAATCACAATGTAGAGACTCGAAATTTGGACACACTGTATGTAACATTGATTCTTATTTACTTAACTAAAATTTTGAAAGACCCTCTCCTGTATTTGATATGCATATTAAGAAATTCACTGTTATTTACTTCACAATTATAAAACTTTCTGAAAAATGACATGATTCAGCTTTGAAAATTTACTGAAATAAATATTTTGTTTACGCTTTTTATGGTTTACAATAATTTATAAACCTAAGTTCCATTTAAATATGTATTTAGCAAAGATAAAACGATTATTTTGTGGTTTTTAAGTTTATGATTTTAATAGAAATAACAATTTATTGAAATGTCTTGCTTATTGAACACTATTATACACCAAAACAGAATTAGTAATAACAAAATTTGCAGATGCCAAGGCCCAGAGAGTCCATTTAGAATGTAAATCATACATGCAAATATGTAAATGCAATTTTTTAAAAATTTTTGCGTTTCTGCACATTTGAGTATCACGGAAAGATATGTATAATGGTATGAGTAACAGGGAGGAGTTTTTTTTAATTTGCATCCAGGCGGCCAATATATACGTGACGATCCTGCTGAACAGTCTCAATGAATGACTTACACGCAACATGCAGAAGGTCATTGTAACGGCATGCAAGTAACTAAATCCTTGAGGATAAATGACCCGTAAGCTGCACAGCTTAAACATTACAATATTGTATTAAGTAAAACACTTTGTGTGTTGCTGTAGAAACTTTCATGTGTAAGCATGACTTTTGTATCTGTTAGTTGGTTTAGATGTTCCAGTATTCAATATAAGTAAGGTAGATATAAACTGTATAATTAGCAATTTAACACTGAGAAACGAACGGATAAAATAATCTCAAAGATATTGGAAGTTACAATTGCAAATAGGTAAATTTTAGATTATTAGGAAGTATAGGCAAATCACTTTAAGAAGAACCCAACGTCATCATGCGCACAAAGCAAAAATTGGTTAGGAACAGTTCATTATATGTAATTAGGGATGGCAGTATTCAGGTTTTAGTGGCGTAGAGTTTTATGATCAACCAATCGGAAATTACCTTGTAAAAGTTTTAGATTTCATTACTATTTATTTTTACTTGATACACAGACGGACAGTTTTAAACCGCCATCTAACTAATATAAAATATCTTGTATATAACAATTAACATTAATATAACAATAAGTTACTCAACAGATGTGTTTGCAGAACACTAGAATGAGATAGAAACCACTTAAGTAGGCCATGGTATTCAATCATTTGCTTTATCGGATTTTACAAAATAACCTTGCTATAGCAGTATTTTTTAGGGATATTGATGCACACAACTGATATGGCGATATTATATTAAAAATTTATAAATTATAATTTAATTGGTTGTTTCTTTTTTACTATTTAACGCCATATCTTCCGTTTATACTGTAATAACTCAACTACGCCACTGTTATTACATTTCTGCGCAATCTGGCATATGACGTTGGGTTCTTCTTAAAGTGATTTGCCTATACTACATAGCCATTGTTTTGAAGGACTGCATAAAAAGTGAATTTCATGTGAATAAAGTGTTTTGATTAGCTGAAAGCCGAATAATCATCACTTTACATTAACCTATTGTAAAATGTTTAAAAAGCAAGAGAATTTTAAATTTTGAAATTTAAGATATTTCCGCTATTGCAATTACTAATTTATTAATTATTTAGCAAACTTGAAACAATTAGCTATCAAATTTTTCCTTCTGTGCATAAGAGACTGAAACTTACTGAGAAATATATAGCGATATGTAAAGGAATGCCATATTTCCACCTTAAGTAAAATTTATTTTTACAGCTAGTTGTTTAAGATAGCCTTAGTAGGTAACATATGTGCTGGCTTGCTTATATTATGGTATATTAAGCTTTTTATAGGTAATGGATATTTGATATGTTTATTTTGCTTTTGTGTACTAAAATTTGTGTTTTTCTTAAAAGACTTGCCTAGAGTTCAACCAAGGACTAGGAAACCACCAGATCCTCCTAAACCTATACCAAGGTCAAAAAGTAAACCATCTGTTGAAGATGAATTATTAAGATCCAAAGACGAAGATATTAATGTTTATGAAAGTTTAAGGAATCCTGGAAATGAAATAAATACTAGTTCCATAGACGTTTCTCCACATGAGAGATATTCTTTACCACTGTCTTTAAATGAGGATAATGATTATTCTGAATCAGTAAAGGAACCACAAAAACGTAATTCTGCAAATGATGTTACAGCCCGTACTAGTTCAAGTAATAAGTTTGACGCAATGGAACAATTCACATCTGAACATGTTACACAATTTGACATATCAAACTGCAGCTATTTGCATGTTGGTTCTAACTTGGTGATTGGTGCTACTAACAATACAGGCATGTTTAATTTTTTTACTAATACTTTAGATTAGGCTATTGTTTAATTTTGTGCAATCAATTATTACGTAGTAGCAGCTTGAGTTTATAGCGTTACTGTTTAAGATAAAAGATTATTTCTAGAAATACTATACTACTAGAAGTGCTCAGCTGAATTTTTATATTTTTCCATTTACTTAATATTTTAAGTCGAAAGACCTATTTTAGAATGTTTAGTAATTATAAAAACTTGTTTGAAAATATTAAAGTCAAAAAATTTTTTTGCAAAATGACCACTCATCATCATTAGGTCTTCAGTCCTAGAACTGGTTAGACGCGTACCATCATTGTTCCCTATTCTGAACTAACCTACAGATTTCCTTGAAATATGCACAGTTTGCATCTATAACTGTCTGATCTAGGTCTACATCTACCTCTTTTTTCCTATCTCTGATTGTAATATATCACATACTATTCCCCAAAAATGCCTTAGAACGTATTCCGCCCTACTATTTCTCTTTTTCCCCAGATATCCTTGTTCTCCTACTATTTCTGTAACTTATTTGTTATTATCTTTGTCTGTCCATGCTATCGTCTTCATACATCTGAAGCACATCATTTCAAAAGGCTGCTACCGTTTTTCTGTCTGCGTTTCAGAATTCCCGTATTTCATAGGCATACTGTGCTGTGCTCCACACATATGCTTTCAACAATTTTCTTCTTATTCTATGTTTGTTGTTTTTCCTCATAGGCGATGTTCTTTCGTGTTAGATGCAGTTCGATCACTTTCTATTGTTTTACAGTTATATGCCCTATTTCTCCGACCTTCAATGGTTGTGAAGGGAGGTAAGAAGCCTGTGGCTGCCAAGTTCCCCCAACACTTAACCATTTGGCGATTTAATATATTTTCCAATTTATCTTTTCGCACAGTCAACATTAGTTGCAGGTATTTCGCAACCAACAACTAGTTGTTTATACTAATCATCAGATTTATCTGCGCTTATTTTTTCGTCATTAGGTTTTCCATCTCAAAACTGGTTGCACACGTACTGCACTTATTTATATTCTGAGCTAGCCTACATAGTTCCTGAAATTCTCACACAGCATGTGTATTCAGGTTAATCTTCTTTGGGAATTAAACCACTCATAGTTTTTAAAATCAACTTTATTTACGTTCGATCCATGACCTAGGATCGTTGTCAAAATAATAATAAAACTTCAAGTTTGACATTTATGACATAAATTGAAGGTGACTTTGATTTATTGATGTTTGAAATATTTGGTTTGAGTATACTAAGCAAAAATTTTTAAAGTTTAACAGAATGATTGCCTTCAATTTGTGTTGCGACCTGGGATCGGCTTTCTTTAGGTAGTCAATACGCTTAACGTGAAATCAGCTGATTAATTTTATTGGTGAATTTTATATAAATTCAATAACTTGGAATTGGAAAACATTTTTAACATGTTTCTATTTATACAATTGAGAGGATGGTTATTAAAGAAGTGTGCGATTGCATTATTGAAAGGCTTAAGTAGTGGTTTTTTTATATTTATTTTGAGGGGGAAAATTCATTATGATTTAAGTTACCTCTTTGGTAGATTTTAACATGGTTCTGAGGCGACTCTATGGCGGGTTTACACTTGTCAGATACCAATGTTGTTCTATGAAGATTGTATATGGATCTGAGGCGACCCTATGGCAGGTTTACACTTGTCAGATACCAATACTGTTCAAGGGAGATTGTATATGGTTTTGAGGTAACCTTATTGTGGATTTATACTTGTCAGATACCAATGCTGTTTTACAAGGATTGTTAATATGCTTATTTTTTTGTAATTAGTTATTTTATGTATAAATAGAAATCATGTATGTAGGCTGTATTTCATGTTAATATTGCAAGGAAAACCCAGGAAAAACTTGCAATGCTACCTAGATATTATGGGCATTTGATTTTCATTTGTTATTTCTTTTGTTATTTCTTTTAGTAATGGAATCCATTGTTTACTGAAAGTCACGGATTCGTTTGCAACTCAGTTATTTTTATGTAGGGTTATATAAGCAGCTTCTTTGATTTTGCGTTTTTGGTGGTTTTCTTCTTTTTCTTCTTTTTCTTCTTTTCAGGGAGTATGTGTATTCAGCTCGTTCCCTTTCTATTGTTTTCTAATTTTATACTCTATTTTACCGAGATTCAGTGAAGGAGGTTAAGCAACCTGTGGCTACCAAGATCCCCCAACACTTAGACATTTGCCGAAATAATGGTTTTCCAGTAAATCCTTTCACACACTTAACATTATTCGAGAATATTGCCCAACCAATTCTTGTAGTTACTTATAATAATCATCATGTTTAAGCACAGTTATCTTTTCGTCATTAGTTTATCCATTTTGGGATTGGTAGCTTACCTACTTGCTTCATACTTTACAATTTAAGTATGCTGTGTACTTGGGAGATAATGTGGTGGTTTCCCGTTGCCTTCCACATCGCGGTAGTGTGTCTTAGACTGCCATACCGACCCCTATGGTCTCTGCCAATCTAAGTACCGAAAGAGCCGCTGCCCTCTTTCGGGGACCTGTCTTAGTCTGGTTCCCCACTAACGACCCTACTACTTTGGTTGGACCTGTAGTTTGGCTCTCTAGCTCATTAGAACACGCAAGCCATTTCACCTGTTCTAGTAATTTAGAACTTCGGCAAGGTGCAGGTCCATTCGAAATGGTATGACCACTAATAGAAAAAAAATTATTTATAGGTTTTTTAATGTAGACTTGCTTATATTTACTCTTTATATATTTAAGCCACTTGCAAAAGGCTTGGTGGGTACTTCCTTTGGAATGACTCTCTTCTGTAATAGTGGTATCAAGAGCGTTTGTTAAGATAAAATTATGCATCTACATAGTTTATTTTACATTGTTTAAGTTTATGGTATCAAAATAATATATGGTAAGCAACATCAGGACCATACTGTGAACACAGTAACAATTTTGACATTGACATTAGTAAAAATTTATGCAGCAAAATAAATCACTACATTGCTGTTGTGCAATATAATTTTACTCACAATAGCTTTTAGTTCAAATTTTGTAATTTCTTTATGTAAAAAATATGTTAGTCGGTATTGGTTCTATAAATGATCGTGTCAATATGGCTAATTTTTGCTTTAAATTTTTGAAACGTTTTGATTTGAGAACACCAAAGCATAGTTTAATAAACAAAAATTATAACCCGAATTAATGTAGAAACACTGTTGTTATTGGTATGGAAGTTTGATAGCCCACAATCATTTCTTGACACCATTTCCATGGAGGTTAATTTTGATTTATTTGAATTTATATTTAGTATTTATCATAACACAACCTAAATACACACAGTTTTTATGTAGAATTATTTTAACGAATTGTTATAAGTGGTATAGGTCAAGAAAATGGGATACATTATTTTACAAGCAAATCTGGTAGGGTACCGCATGCAAAATTTTATAATTACTCGGTTTAAACAATAAGGTAAATATTGCCAGTGACTCGGGACAATGGCAATTTAAATACTGACATAAGGTTTAAGTGCTATTGTCAGGAAATACATGACTAGTTTGATCATTTTGTTGAGTGCCACTTAATTTTGATTAGTTTGGAGCTTGCAAATCAATTGTAGAGGTTACCAGACCCGAAGTTGGGGAAGGAGCTATAACCATGCTCCATTAGATATGAGGGTATAATTGTTGATAATTAATTTATATATACAAGTTCAAGACTGCGACTGAAATATAACATGCAATATGTTATGGGCAAAATAAGCATTACATTAATTAATTTTGATTTGCCCTGAAGGAACGGGACCCCTTATCAGTATAAGTTTGCAACATATAACTGCAGTGGTGCGATTTCTATGGAAAAATTAAAAAAAAAAATAGAAAAATTCAAAATAAAAAAAATAATAAAGGAATAAAAATAATAAATAAATTGGTTGAAATGCAAAACTACATTACATTAATCACTTACCCTAAAAGGCTTTTTCTCTTGTCATAATAAGGGGCGCAAACCATCTTGTCTCAGCAATTCCTTTCGATATTTTTCTTACACATAAGACAGTTATTCCACATAGTCTCCCTTGCTTCGATTTCCTAAATTTTTTCACATTATACTTTATCGTTCTCTAAACTACCTTAAAACACTTGTTAAATTTTTGGTTCAAAAAATTAAATTGAAAAATACAATGTCCTTTCCAAATACGATTCCATCACTGGGGTGGCTGAATATCCTTTACAAAAGTGTCTGTTCGCCCAGTTTTTAAAAAATTGTAAATATAATTTGACCTAAACTTTACCTCTATTGACATTAAATAATTTCAATAAAAATACAAATATCTTTCCTTTAAAAAACCTAAATGCTTGATCTCAATCTGGCCAGGTATTGCTAAAAAAATTATTGTAAAAAGATCTTAAATCTAATCAATTGATAATACTACTACTTCAAATTTTTTTGTTTCCCATATTAAATTAGAAATACATTGATAAATCCTGATTTTCTGAAAATGTCGTTAATAACAAACACAGAAAACAGTGAAATGCCACTTTTCGTTATATCCATTCATTGTACATTCCAAAATAATATAAAATCAATATGTATATATTTGTTAATATTTTAAAATGATAACATTATTTTTAAATTTAAGCAACACTCATTCCATCGCAAAATCATTGTTCAACAAAATAATCAATTTTACTGTAATTAATTTCCTACTAAGTAAGTGCCACATCATTAACATTTAATAATTCACGTGTACGTTTTTTATAAAGTTACAGCAAAACTCAGAATATTACTCATGTTTACTTCCAGGACTTCCAACAACCATGAGTTTTTGCCTTCTTTAAACAACAACTTTTAACCCAATATCACATAAAATTCTAAATTAATGGAGGGGTGAACATCCAAGTCCTAACTCTTTAACTAGTCACAACGACTATAATTCCAAAAACATATGAATTTAAAATACCTTGCCCATGCAAGTGTAAATTTAAAAATTAGTCGCATGCCGCGTTTATATCCCTGCGGAACATCTATTTCCATTTTTTCTTGTAGCTGTTTCGTTTACTTTCAATTTTCTCCCTCAAACCGACCCCCTACAGCGCGGACTACTGCTGTATTATGTGCTCAAGCGATTACTTGTTTTATTACTGGTTCACGAATAATTCATTCGTTTTTCAGTTGGATGTAAATATTTCATTTAATTTCCATTCTCTTTTTTACGTTCCTTTGGGGATTTTTCTCATGATACAGTCTTCTTATTGGATTTATAGAATGAATCCTGGGAAAGTTCTTGTGGTATCATGCGATTTACTTAGGTTAACATTCAGTGTTTCCTTCACATTGTAGCATCTCATATTGTATGAAATGATTAAATTCTGCAATCTGATATTAGTGAATTGCCATTATTGAGCGTATGGGTTTTTTACATTGAATGAATATTAAAGTGTGCCTGGGGTTTTCTTTGTATTGCAGGTTTTCAACACTGAATTTAATTAATTTAACTAAAATTTGTAAAAAGTTTTATTTATTTGAGAAGCATGTTTACGATTTTTTTTTATTTACTTCATAATTCTAAGGTTTTCTTGTAATGACATTCCGCTATGAAAATTTACTGTAATAGTTTGTTTACCCTCTTTGTGATTTACAATAATTTATGAACCTAGGTTCCGTCCCAATATATATTTTACAGGGATAAAACAATGCTTTGTGGTTCTTAAATTTATGATTTTAATGAAACTACCAATTATAGAAATGTCTTGCATAGTGAATACTACTACTATTCATGAAATCAGCAATATTAAGTTGTTCATCCAAGATTAATTTTCCTCCTTTTGAATCCGGTTTTTACTTACCATAACGCTCATGTGTTACATATACTAGTCTAACAAAATTTAATATACACTATTAACCTGTTAAATTGTCTCATGATCATAAAAAAATTAATCTACTTAGGAAATTAATTTTAAATTACTTTGACGTGAGTAATAAGAACTTTGATTCTCATTTTCCAAAATATAAAAGATCTGTTTTCAATTTATTATACATTATAATATTTCTATTACAACTACCAATATCCCATACAGATAATTAACGCAAACAAAATATCCTTTCTAAAAATTATTAAAATTACAAATACATCTTGCAGTAGCAACCTTTCATTGACCTACCAAAACAGGGACATGAATAAATTTTTATTAGTTACACATTAGCAAACACGTATGCCTAAAGATTACATTAATTCAAATTGAATTAATGAAAAACGTGTTGCCGTTGGAGAGGAAGTCAGGTATGTGATTAAATATACCTATTTATCAATTAATATGAGATTTAAATATAAGGTCTCTATATTACACGAAAATGGAAATGCTATAATTTGCCAGGATTTACAGACTGGTTTTCAAATGGTGTTTGGCTAGTAACCTCCTATTTTGTAACCTGGATGTTATTTGAGAGTAACTGGATTACTTGTACACAAGATGTTATTCAATAGCTAACGACTATGTTCTTCTGATAAAATATCTAGCTAGTTAAGACTACAAGTGGTCCTTTACGTAGGTCCTGAGATATTATTGGAATATTTGGAAGGGTATGAAAATATTTATGCGGTTCTAAGCTTTAACAACATATGTCAATTCATGTTTTTTGTTCTGCGAATTGGTTCAAAGTGACTAGTATATCTAATTGTCACACAAGGCCTTGTTAACCTCCAGAATGGAACAAATTAAGACAAGCGCATAATTTCACTCTCTGCTTAATGGTGTCCTTTTTCGCACCTTACAATATATTTTAGATTTTCTACTTTGAAGTTTGTATCCTACAAATTATAGCAGTAGGCAAATAAGAGAAATCCCCAGTGTTATGATGTAGCTGGCCAAGAACAGACACTTTTAGCAGAATAATTGATTAGATAAATACTTACTTCGGGAATCGCAAACACTATTAATTTTCTGCATGTAATAGACTTGGTTATGAATGAATCACTACAAAACCTTAAAGAAATATTAATAATGAATTTAACACCATGCTTTTGTAAATTCCGTTTATATACCGGATTCAACATAATCCAACATCCATGTTACATAATGCGTTAAATAACAAATAGACTTTTCCTCAAAATAAATAGCAATGAATTAATTCGATTTTATATATACTTGCCTCATCATTTTAATAAAAGTTGGACATTATTATAATAAGGAGTAAATCTTGTGCAATTTTCAACTGCCATGTTTCGCTACACATAATTAAATGCATTTGAATTTCAAGCATGTACAATCATTAAAAATTCATTCAAATGATTTTTACAGTATGTTACGGATGAATGACGCATTAAATTCTTAAATTTTAAATTGCCGAAAAGGGACAGGAATCCCGTAACAAAATAAGGGTACTTTGACTAATTATAGTAGCGTGGGAGTGGGTCCCTATAGAAACAATAAAAAAAAAATAGAAAAATGTAACCATTCACTAGGTGCAATTTCAATACTACCTAACCAATAACATTTACCTCCAAAGGTTTTCGGCACCGTCAAATTGTGGGTGCCAACTCATCTAGTCTAGTCTAGTTTAGTGAGAGCCCCTAGATGACTAGTACTTTGGGAGAATTTCCATTACCTTACTCTCCAGGTGAAATTGTGTTGCTTTTACAAAATGCCACCCAAATGTTTAAGTAAATAAAACAACAAATTTCAACTTCCTATGTCACCTAAATCTATATCACGATAACATTATTTCATTTTCTTGTAAACAGTTATATTATATATATATATATATATATATATATATATATATATAAAACAATTTTATAGTTAGTTACATCAATGTAAGTATCAGCGACATAACGATATTCCTGTGAACAAATTCACACACAGAATGGTAGAATTTCATAATCAGTTAATTCTCAATTAATCATAACCTTGATAATTAACTATAATAATAATTTGCAACATCACTAATTTCCAATTAAACCTTGCAATTTAATTCCTTGGGACAATGCTCTACTTAAAATGGATAATGTATAAGTTTATATATATTTTATGAAGCAAAACATCATGCATAAATGCCACAGTACAAGAAAAATAACAATTTCAAACTAACGTATCACTTACAGTTTATACCTTTAGGCAAACAAAGAATTTCATTATTAGTCAGGAGCTAATTCATTTATCTTTTGTGCTTATTTCTAAGTTATTGCTGGGAACCAATTCGTCCAAAGCTGTGAATGTTGTAGGTCTGCCAAAAATCCAAGGAATCACACCATGTTACACCTGATCGTTACGTTATAACACATGGGGTATCTATGGCTATCCCTTCACATTCATGATAAATATTTGCGCATAATTCATTTCTCACTTGTTCTCTGTCCACTCGCTAGCGTTTATCCATTTCTCCCTACTCTTTTGCGTTTAATGGTAGTGTAATGTAATGGTACAGTCTTCTTATAGGGTTTTATATTCAAACATGTACAAGACGTCTGATACCATATGACTTATTGTACTTAGTGTTCCATTTTGTCTTCAGCAGTATCGGTGAATACATTGTAACATCTTACATTGTATTATATGATCTAATTAAACCACCTGCAACTTGATTTTTGTGAATTCCACCACTAAGCATGTGGGTTTGTTTTTAAATAATTATTGCATTGTCCAACTACGATTATGAGTTTTTCTGAGCTTATTTTGTATTTTAACTGCACATGTATCCTTTTAACATTAATTCTGCTCTGTCTATCTAAAATTTGTAAAAGTTCTTCTGTATTTGCAATAATTATGATATGGAACATGCCTTTTAGTAGTTTTACATTTTGTGGTTAAAAATAATATATTAACCTGAGTTCTGTTCCGATATGTATTTAATAGAAATAAAACGATGCTTTTGTGGTTTAAGTTTATGATTTTAATAGAACTAAAAATGTATTGAAATGTCTTGCGACTGAACACTCGTATACATGAAATCAGAATTATAGAGGGTGCTTCAATATTAATTTTGTCTGAAATTAATCTTCTTCATAATGCAGGCATTTTGCAATTACAGGCATTTAGATACATTATTTTTAAAACATATTGCACTTTTTGATTTTGCTGTTTTTTACAATTCTGCACTCTATGTCTAGAGTTACATTTGTCATGTTCCTTGTTAAGATTATTAGGTAACATCAACCTGTTCTTTTTTGTGGTAAATGCTATTAGTTATGGTAATGTATATTGAAGATCAATAGATTTTTTAATTAATTCAGAGTGCTGTAATAATACACAAAATTGCAAAAACGTACAAAAGCTGTATTAAAAAATTTCCATTTCTAGGCTTTTAATATTAAATTCTAGATATTATGCAACAACATATTATGCGAGGAATGTGTTGGTTATATTGTATGTAAGTCTGAAGTTTGAACGTTTTATTTATTCTATCACACTTGCTATACTTTGGAACAATCTTATTAAAGTTGCTTCTTGCAGTGACAGTTTGATTAAGCTTCGCTTTTTGTTATATTGAGCAACACAGTTGTAATCATTCCCACTCTACATATAAGTTGTTTTGGTATACAATTTTCTTGAATAACTTTGGATAGGAGTCCAAAAATATTATTTTTAGTCTTTCTTGAAAATATGTGATTATTATCTTGCTCCATATTTTTTCTACAATGAATTTTTATGATTTTTTTTTCATTTTCTTCTGTGATATAGCCAATCATTTTTATGATTATTTAATTTCAATAGTCACAAGCTGTAGGAATTGCTTTTGATTTTGTGTGTTTGTTACTAACAAATTTGATAAGCAAGTTAAATTTAAATTTGTTTTACTCTCTAAATAAATTATGGTTCATTTCACGAATTAGTGTAATGATGTTGACAGTAATTTTTGTTGCGAAATGGCATTGTCATTAGCACTTTCTTAAATTTCGTTTCATAATACAGCTGTCGGCTGTCATTTGTGATTTGTTGTTTTTAGAAATTTTACAAATTTTTCTTGTATATTTTGTATTAAAATTCTTTTCTTTAGAACAAATTTGGCTTTTCATGTTCCTATTCCTGATTAACGGTTAGACAAATGTTCTAAAGAAATGGTATTATATGCAATGTATGGCAACATAGCACCTGCTGGTCAATATGACATCACTACACTGTCCTGGTGGCTCAATAAGTAGAGAGTTCAAGTACAAATTAGAAGGTTGTCAGATCAAATCGTGTTTGTGACTTAGAGCAAATATTAGGGTGTAGAATTTTGAATATCACACAACTACAAATTTTTTTAAAGCTAGCGCAATTTGCAAAAAATTGTTGGAATTGGCAACTTTTGTGAAAGTAATATTCTGTGATAAAATCTAGTTTAATGTCGATTTTGTACAATTCTGTAGTAAACTTTCTATTTGTTTAATTTGTGCGAAAACAGTCTTTGTAACAGCCATAAGAAGAAAACTGTGTAACATATTATCTTTTTGCGATGGTCTTGCTGTGTAGATATTGGTTTTTAGCTTTAAAATTTTATTACGAAATCGAAATGCTGCATATAAAGTTAAACTGAATTGTTACTTTCAAATCATTTTACTACCAAACCTTTTGCAAGAAACTAGTCTATAGGCTTGTATGTGTAAACAGAACAATTTCTCGATTTTTAAAAATCATAACTATTATGTTTGGCATGGGAGAGCTACATTTGGAAATCAGGGGACTTATAAATTATTATTATTTGAATCATTAAAGAACTTTGATATATTGGGAGAATGTCTTCAATGACCACTTTTTCACATAGCAGTGTTGGGAAATATATACTTTAATTAAATATTATTATGATGTTTCATAAATTGTGTTGTAATTTATATATTTTTTTAGATGCCATTTCTGTAACACCTAGGAATAAGAAGCCACCTCGAGCAAGTTTGAGTCTACAGGAAGAATCAAAAACAGTTGTGAATACTAGTTCGGAAAGTGTCAAACCCACACAAGAGCACCAAATCAGTTCGCCTGTAAGCAATGCACACGAGCACCACATTTTGCAAGATTCTGAAATTAGCATCACAAAGGTCGAATCTCATGATACGGATACACATTCATTGTCTAAGGAAGTTTTGTCCAATTATAGCTCAGAAAGTACTGTGATTAGCGAGCCAAAAACATTATCCAATGCTACATATTGTAATCCTGTTAGTTGTGACAATAATGATGCTAATCAGCTTTGCATGAATATGGAGCCACCAAGGGAAATGCTTCCTGTGCATATACCAAATATTCCAATAGAACACACAGAGACTGATTTAATACGACACCAAAGCATTGATAAAATTATTGAAGATATAAATGATATAGATTGGGAATTCCATATTCCTCCACCTCCTTCTGAATTTAGAGATGCAAGTCCCACTACTAGTCATAAAGAAGTAAAAATTGAGAAGGTGCTCACTGGTCCTATTGACGAAGTCAATAAATCAGAAAGTGTTGTAACAAGTGATTGTGATAGTGCAATTAGTGAAGATACAAAACCAATGCTAAATTCACTTACACTTGAAAACTTGGAGAAGCGAAAGTCTTTAGTATATAATCGTGAAATTAGTACTAGTCTTAAAATTGCTCAAAAAAATAGTAATAATAGTATTGATGAAAATGATGTTAGTAAACGTTCAAGTATGCTCAATGAATTGGAAGAAGTTATACAACATGGTGGTAGTAGGTCATTAACACGACACGTAGAACAACCAGCTTATGATAGTTACTTACCAAACTTCAAAATTTCAACATATAATGAACCTAAAAGTAAAATTAGCATATTTGAAGATGATAGTATAAGAAGCAAAAGTGAAGAAATTATTAATAGTGATGACTCAGTTTTTAAAAAACCACATGAATTTAGTAAATCTAAAACAATTTCAAGAAATTTTTATGTTAAACACCAAAACCATGGTACTGTAATACGATCTGAATCATTTTCAACCAACTTAAACTGGAAACCCCTGAATCCTGTACAAAGATCTAAGTCACAAGTAGCTTTAAATAAAGTAACAGATGGTGAAGAAAATAAGACTGAAGATGATAGCTTAACAAAATCTAATAGTTTGTTTGATGTTTCTGGGCTTCAAAGTTTAGAGGTAAGATTTTTTTTTAATTTTTGGAAATTTATAAAAATGTTTTTATGTTATTTTAAAATTATGTTCTGAGTAAAAATGATGTTACGTTATGAATTTTGATTTGTCCGGGAGGGGCGGAAAACCCTTAACACTTTTATAGGTGTACCGGCTAACTTTCAGTAATGCAGGCGTGGGTTCATGTTGAAAAATCACCTAAATAAAATAGTATAAACATTTAAAACTGACCAAAATACAAAACTTCTTTAAAGTATCCACTTATCTTGAAAGGCTTTACTAATTGTCCAAAACTAAATGGTGCCAAACCGTGGCCCATTAATTTTGTTGATATATCACTATCTGGAAGGCAGTTATTCCGGATAGGTCTCCGTGCTTTCGATGTTCTAAAATCTTGTCACCTCATCGTTCACCTTTTCTCACCCTATCTTAAAAAACACTCATCGGCTTCCCATAAAATTGAAAAATTTGGCAAAATAACAGTCTTTCCTAAATAGGTTTTCATAAATGGGGTAACTGGATATCCTCTCACAACGATCATCTTACTTATAACTAACTTAAAATAAAATTCCAAGTTTAAACACTATTAACAATAATTCTCAATAATATAATTTCACGTGCATTAACCTAAAAAAAACAAACCTCCACTGGCCAGGTATTGTTAACAGAATTCATAAAAAAATCTGTAAGTGATACTACCATTCCAGTTTGCTAAGGTGCCGAATTTGCATTTATACGACATTTTTTAAATCCTATTTACTTGGAAGTACCCTTCATAGCCATACTTAGAAATAAATAGCACAATGCCAACTTTTACTTTTGATATTCCGAGGTCTGTTAAAAATTTGAAATTTACACAAGAATTTTACTCGCAATATACCCTACTATTAAAGCTTGCGCTTCACTTAATACACACGTCACTGTTGGCAATTAAAAAGGTTTAAACCAATTGTGATTATATTTACAAGTTTGTATGTACATATTTATCAAGCACCAACCAAAATCCAACAAAAAATCTCAGAACAGTACTTATAGTTCACTAATTTAAGAGTTTCTAAGTTATTCCACTGATGGACTGATTACTTCCTCGGCATGATAGGTCCGCCATTTCAGTGATTCAATGCCCACCATATAGTTGTTGAGTGAAAACTCACTTCTTAACCATTTAATATACAACCGACGTGATTTACATCCACACAAAACATGCTCGTTTGAACTTATTGGCTAGTTAATCTAGCTACTGTCCAAGAGGCCCTTGGCTTATACACGTCTGTTACCCTTAAATCATATTTTTGTTCTTTATTCTTTTATTTCCGAATTTAATCGTTATATTACAATCATCTGCCCTTCTGTTAAAATTCCGAATTTGTTTCTTACATGTTGTATCTAATGCTTTCGTAGGATCAAGTTCAATGTCTTTAGGTCGCATGAACGCATTAATTTTATAACATTTTATTATTCTGTGGTTGTTGTAGTTTTTTGAACCTTCCTGTAAATTGATACAAATATTATTGTCTACAATAATATCCCTAATTAGTATCAGTTATTTTTCGAATTTAATAGGACTACTATAAAATCCCTGTTGTCATTACTGTTTATATAAAAATGTACTAGGTGATTTTTAGTTTATTTTTCTTGTCCTACTTTAATATTATAATGAAATAGCCCTATTATTAACTGCAAATTATCCCAGTTTCTATAAAAATTAAGGATATTTTTTTACTAAAGCTCCTGAACTTGCTAAAATTAGTAAATGCTTTTCTATTGGCGAATGTATGCTTAACCCATATTTGGTCATGGATATAAATAATCATAATTTTATAATTTTTTTTGTTTTAAATAGTTGTTTTAAGGTTAGTTAAGAATAATTAATTTCAATTTAGACCAAAAAAAATTATTATACAAAAATCGTATTGGTTCGTATACGACACATTGGCAAATAACAGTATACAAAATTAATTTATGATACATTGCAAAACTCTCAGGATGTAAGGGAACAAATAAATAGTTTTACTCTGACAAAACTTACACCTTTTTCTTGTGTTTTCACTGTGCCTTAGAATTAAATGCCCAATATTATCTTTCCTCGCCTCTGCAGGAAAAGTAGACATTCAATAGTGTTATTACAACATATGATAGAAAATCTAATGGACTAATTGTGGACTCATTAGCTTTTTTAGCTATTTACGAAAATGCTATTTACAGTATTAGTAAACAGGGGCCACCACCATTTCTTTCCATTATTTCGGATGCGATAATTAGTGACCGCATTATCGTGCAGATCAACTCCGCCCATATATTTATTATATTGTGCTGTGACATAGACTTTTTTCTGTTTTATATCATAACATTTAGCCTAATGAAACAGTTCCACATCGTGAACATTACTTGCCAGGATGACCACAGAGTTGTCATTCCACCTAGTTATGGTGATGTCTGTTTTTTTGTCCTATGCAGTTTTGCATGTTCCTCTCTCCTGTATTTTATATCTTTCACATATGCAATCGTGCATATTTCTATAAGATTTTCTCGTATTGTGCCAGTAGCAAAATAAGGTCTAACCTTCAGTTCACACATTAGTTTGAACGAAGTGAAAAAATTGTCAAAATAAACTTTATGGTATTCGGGCACTCTTACTAAATCTAATAAGTCTAGAACAACTTGTCCATCAAATCCTAGAGCTGATTTTTTCTTTGTCAGATCGGCTCCCCCATATGGCATAATTCGGTATACATAACCTTCAGAAGAATACAAACACCATAGTTTATATCCAAATCTCACTGGTTACCCCTTTATAAATATTTTGCATGGACGTCTTCAAAAATAAGGTATCATTTACTCGTCGATAGAGGGGTTTTGGGAAAATATCCCAAATTGCGTACATTTTTCGCTAAGAACTTTCTCAATTTAGAATATTTGTCGGATTTTTCCAATTGTTCGTTATCCGACAAATGTAAATTTAACTTCTTTATTTTAACCTTCCAATCAATATAAATCTATTTGCCGAAGACTGTAATAGCCCCTAAATAGAAGAATCCCAATAAATTTTCTTACATCTTTCTCATGCCTATATAAACGTCTGACGATTATTATCGTGGGCATTTTTGTTTGCATGCTTAACAATAAGGCTAAGCATATCATCATCTAAAAATAATAAAAACACTTCATAGGGTGCTTTACCAGCAATAGCTTTTGATAAAATTTCCATGGTATTTGATTCTTCCTAGATAGACACATCTGTTACTTGACAACAATTTTTTTAATTCAAAAAATGAAATAATATAAAACTAAACTTACTTTGTTCGTTTCTGCAAGTTTCAATTTCATCTAATACAGCTTCTAACTCTGCCTCTGATTCAAAGTCAAATAAAATCACTTATTTCTAGACATCAGGAAATTGTGCAATTCCACTACGAACAACACAATTTGAAGTAGCACACAGAAAAGAGGCATCGGGTAGATTGCGGCATACACAAATAAAAGTGTGATTAAATGTGGTGATATTGATACCGGTCAACGGGACGGGTTGCTCATCCCACACAAATGATAAGTCATTGTTATCACATTTTGTTAGTGCCCTGCACGACGCGACTGTTTTGTGCGATACTCAAAGCACAGATAATTGTGAAGGTCAACGTTATAGTTGTCCGATAACTGGCGATAACACCAAGAAATTGTTAAATAAACTGTATGAAACCAACGTTCTCGTGATGCACAGATAGTCTTTTCGTGTATGCTATCTGATACGAATATATAGTTATTTCTACTGTAATATTTTTATGTATCTACATTCAGTTGGTGTGTGTTTATATTGTCTTTATTCATTATCAGTAAATTGACGTTACTTTCTATTTTGGTTTTCCTTCTACTGAAAGTCGAACTCGCTAACACATTTTAATAAAAAATTTTATTTATCAAATTGAACTACAAAATATTTTTTGTGTGTCTAATGAATATTTTTCTGCTAACTTGTACAAAATTTAATCACATTAGCTCATAAAATAACTTAATCTCTTGTGTCAAACAAATCCTTGAAAATACATGTTATTTAACTATTTGCTAACTCTGCAGCAATAAAATAACAAAGTATTTTACCTAAAATATAACGATATGTCTTACTTAATTACTAATTAACAATTTTATAATTAAAAGAAATTAACGATTATTTAATTAATTTATATAGTGCGTCATATACGTCTATTCGGTCGAATATGGATTAATTAACGCACGATAGTTACAACTATTTAGGCAATACAAAGTACCTTTTTGCCACATTAATATTATGAACATAAAAAGTCAGAAATGCCAAGATGTTGATGACTGCACCACAAGGCTAAGATTCTGTCGATGCTGTCATGCATTTAAAGTAGACTTTTGCATCCTGCCGAGTGCTGTTCTACACAGGATCTACTTGCCACTGAAATTAGCTTATGCTAGAATCAATTTGTGTAAAGTTACGAACCTATCGTTATCAAAAAACTAAAACACTGTTAATTGTTCTCAGTTTTCTGTTGCATAACTAATAACCTTCATTCACTGCTGCTGTTTGTCTTTTGTTATGAACAAAATGAGCATCACGTTATAAATTTAGATTTGTTCTGAAGGGGTGCACAGGCCAACTACAGTGGTGTGGGAGTCGGTTTTTATGGAAGAAATTATAAGAATAATAGAAATATATATATATATTTGAAACAAATAAGCTACTTTACAATAATCACTTATCCTGAAAGCTTTGTCTATTGTCATACTCAAGGGACAGCAAATTCTCTAATCTCAGCAATCTCTTCGATATTTTTCTTACACGGAAGACAATTATTCTAAAGAAGTCTCCTTTGCTTTTGGTTTTCCAAATTTTGCACATTATACATTTCCTTGTTCTGTAACACCTTAAAAACACTCATTAAATTTTACATATTAAAGATATTTTTTAAATTAAGTGTCTCTCCCAAATACAGCTCCATCACTGCAGTGACTAGATATCCTTTCACAATGACCTAATTTTGATCTAGTTAATAATTAAATGCAAATAAAACTCAAACCTACACTTAAACTCTATTGACATTAAATAATTGCCATAAAAATACAAATATATGATCCGTAGAAAACTTATTTTCCTAACATTAAACTGGCCAGGTCTTACTAAAAGAAATCCCAAAGAAACAGGATTAAATTAATTTCGTCAATAAAACTATCACTCCATTTTTTTGTCGTTTACAATGTTGAAATATATGATATTTTAAAGCCCATTTCTGGAAATTTCCTTAATAACAATACATAGTAATCAGTTAAATACCAGTTTTTCGTTTTATCATTCCATTGTCCATCCAAAATACTAAAGTTTCATGCTTCAACTAACACTATATTTCATCAATAAAGCTTATAATTAAATTAATATGCACTTATTTCTTAATATTTTCAAATGTTCCAAACTTCATCGCACGATATATGTCTAAATTTTAATCAAAATTAGTTCCGTCATGCAGTCATCATCCAACAATATATTTACTTTCGTGCTTAATTAATTTCCTATTACATAAAAACCAACTATGTAAATTGTCAATCTAGATGTATATATTTAAAAAGTATAAACATAAAACTTGTATTTTACTCATGGTTTAATTAATCTTTTATAAGTTTAAAGATGTCCAGAAAACACTAAATCCTCAATTTTTCTTCCTTCAAACAACAACTTCCTTAACGCAACCAAAACTCACTTATTTGAGTTATACCCTAAGGTAGCACTTATATTAAGGCACACATGAATTTTCATAATCCCATGCACCAATAGCATTTCTTGCCAAATCTGCAAGCATAGAAAATCTCATGTCCCATTTAATTTTTCTTTTTGAAGACGTCCATGTTACATCTTGAAACTGTTCCATTAACTAACTTTTAATTTGTTCTCTTCATACCATCTTCAGCAGCAGGGTCTTCTCATCTTATTACATGCTCGTATTACTACATTTTCACATTTCTAATTAGAAATTATTCATTCATTGTTTTCTGTCAGGTGTCGAGCCTCTGTGTTTTCCTTCCACAATAATTTATTGACATAAGCTATGTTCAGCTATGTATTATACAACAAATGTGACTATGATTTTGTGGGTTACATTTATTGTCTAAATTCCCTTTTTAGCACTAAAAAAAATTGAAATAGCCTGAACACTACTATTCGTGAAATCATAATATACATGGTACATTAATATTTATTCTGGCCATTCTAATTTTATATTTACATCTTCTTATCTGATTTATAGTTCACATAAAGCAAGTGCATTACATTCTCTTTCTCTTTTGCACTAGTACAAAACATTACAATTGGTTAATACTCCCTGTATGTTTGTTGTGGTTTGTTTTGTATTTTTGTTAATCTTCTTTGAAAATTAATCCACTCATAGTTGTTAAAATTGCCGTTATTTACGTTTCGATCCATGACCTAGGATTGTTGTCAAAATAATAAAAATTTCAAGTTTGGCATTTATTAGATAAATTGAAGGGGACTTTGATTTATTAATGTTTGATATATTTGGTTTGAATACATTAGCTGAAAATTTTAGAGCTTAGAACAATGGGTGTCTTCAATTTGTGTTGCGACCTGGGAGCAACTTTGAGGTAGCCAATACGCTTAACGTGAAATCGACTAATGAATTTTTATATAGTTAAATTTCATATAAATTCAATAATTGAATGCACTCATTCTTCTAAACTTTAAAATTTTCACCTAATGTATTCAAACCTAATATGTCAAACATTAATTAAGTCAAAGTTACCTTCAATTTGTGTAATAAATGTCAAACTTGAAATTTTTATTATTTTGACAATGATCCTAGGTCATGGATTGAAAGGTAAATAAAGACGATTTTAACAACTATGAGTGTTTTAATTCCCAAATAAGATTATGAAAATTACAATTGGTTTACCACATTTCTGTGATAATTTATAAGTAATTCTGGCCATTCTAACACAACACTATTATTTTTGTCTCATTGTTTCAAACTTGCTAGCATATGATTTTGCAGTCTCTAAAAACTTAGCTATCCCATTTTAATAATACGAAAAAGGTAAATCGAGGGTTGTGATATGGAGGTTGTGTATACAGTGACGAATATATACAGTTTGCATTTGAAATGACAAACTACCTTTTGATCCTACACTCCAGTAGTAATAGTAATATTTACTAAACTATCGGTAAACAAATGCAGAATTATGGAAAGATGTTTTCAGGGGTTGTAATTATTGAATTGAAAATGGAATCGCTTTTTTTTAAATTGTTTGTATTTAATTGTGCCTATAATTATTTAAAAAAATAACACAAAAGGTGTGTTACAGGCGGAAAAGTTACTAAGTATATTATTTTCATTAAAATTATAAAATGGGGGCGGCCTGTAAAACAAAAATTAAAGGGGGTCACCAGCACTAGTTAGCGGAAGATCGTGGATCATATAGAGGGTTAAAATTTTGCAGAAAGGGCTAAATTAATATATAATATACTACAAAAAAAATTGGCACTTACCTTTCATAAACATTGTGGCTCAATGACAATTACCAAGGGTGCCAGACAAGTCGAGAATGTCCAAATGTTCATGCAAAACCTTGAGAGACTTGTCATCCCAAGGAGGACAATGGTTTCTTTTAAACAATTCTTACCTTTTTGACTACTTATGCAACTTTCGTGATTAAAAAAATTAAAAAAACTATTGACTTAATCAACAGCAAACAAAACTATTTAATTAACAGAACAATAAACGTGAACCTCTTACATTCATTGATTTTAATTTAGAAATTTAATTGAATGGTTGATATGGAATTATGATAATTTTACATATACAAGTAATTCCCAAATGCTTTATATAGAAAAAAACTTATCTTATAAATATTACACTAAATTAATCTTACGGTTTATGGCCAAAGCATCCTGACAAATAAATTAACTAAAAACTCGTCATGCTAGCTTAACTACAAAAATTGGTTGATGGCTTGCTTTCCAAGGCAGAACAGCTCTTAAATTGGGGGAGAGAATCTTGCTTGTTGTTCTTGTACTTTGCAATTATTAAATAATTCAATGGCACACGAACCTGGCAGGATCTTGTTGAGCTTAACTTAACTTGTGCATCACACGCATACAAGCTTTTTATTATATATTTTAATATCACTTATAAATCCGCGAACATACGGGCGTAACCCTCGCGAACTGGAAGAGTTAATTACTCATTCCCAATTTCACTATCTTGATACTAAGTGCAATATCATATCTGTGATGCCGGAAAACGCTACCAGCGAACTTTTCTGGCTACGGTTCTTTCTACCTTTTGACAACGGACAACCCCATTGGAATCTCTATGTTTTGACTAAAGCCTTAAGTTATATATTAATTCCTACTCTAAACCATTATTTTACGTCATATTTCTGTTATCCATTGACTATTAACAGAACCTCCCAAAAACAAGATTTCAGAGACCAAATCCAACTCTTTTCAAAATGAGGGTCACGGATATCAATTATTTTTCTAAGGGTTTAAATATGTTGTACCTTCTTGGAATTTTAATACTGAAATTGTTGACCATATCTATTGGCGACAGTTGTCTGCCATTGACAAAAAGCCGGATAGCCCACTTGAGCCGAAATGGATTTTAATACAATGGATATTTTCAGACTACTTCAAATTACTTGCAATCTTTGAACAAATCAAATTGGAAAATAGTTTGGCTATTTGTAATGTTTCGTTTTCTGCAACCCTTGTCAATCGTTGAAATATTAAGAAAATTAAGTTTTACAACTGAAAATTGCTTTTCTTTGTTTACGTTAAAAGGTACTATTCCAGTTAAATTTATCAGATTCGTCAATCTATAAGCGACTTAAGTTTTAAAACGGTTATTGTATTCGGTTTGCAAGGTTGGAGCTTTAAATTATGATGACAGCCACTGGAATTTATAATATTTAAGGGTATAGCTATTTCTAAACTTGGTCTTTATTATAAGGGATGCTTATTAAAATATAACGGTAATTTATTATGGAATTCTGCCTATAAGTTATGCAAGTTATTGAAATTTAATTAATTAATTAATCTGTTTATACGTTAACATTTCAAAATAATGTTACAGGTGATTGTATAAAAGCTACAATTGCCTTAATTGAGATTATAAATATTTGTGTGCGAACTTTTACAGTTTTTACCATAAGTACCATTATCTCTTTGTTAATCGTTTTTTAATATTTTAGGTTATGCGAGTTATCCAGAATAAACTCAATACTCCTAGCAACTCTGTAGAAGAATTAGATGATCATATGGAAAATGATTGCACAAATAATAATAAGTGTGTTCAACCTATGAAAGAAGATGTTGGTACAGATTGTCCACAGTCAACAGAACTTGAAAGTACAACGAATACCAAAACTTATCAATATCAAGGTCCACCTGCCATCAATTTAAGTACATGGTCTGAAAGACCCAAAAGTAAAGTTAGTCTTAAAGAAGATACTGACTATAGAATTAGTACAATAAATAATAATAATAACACTTATGTAAAAAACAATAATAGTACAACTATAAAAATTAACGGAACAGATTCTACAGTAAAACAAGAATCTGGTGTTAGTACTGTTATAAAACTAGGAGAGGTACATTCTAGATCAAATAGCGATATTTCAAATCAGACTTCATCTGTTAATTATAGAAAACCTCTTGTTAATATCAATACAATTGATAAAGCAATAAGGCCACATTCGGTAGCTCATGAATCGGAATTTGATATATCACGAGTTCCAATTGTACGAGCAGTTGAATTAAAAAAATCAGTGGCACAAGTTACCAATGGTAATAATAGGTACTCAGATGTGTATCGTAGTTCAGAAACTGTAAACCGTATATCAAATCAACCGATAAACGATGAAATTTCACCAGTACAAAGGGTAAACAGCTTTGCACAAAACCGCCAGAAAATTATAGGTTTTCAAGGTTTGGAAACTGGTAATGACAATACAGCCCGAAGTCGAAAATCATGGAATGTTCCAAGCGGCTACAGTACACTTCCTGCAAAAATAAGCTTGATAGAACCTCCTGCTAAATCGTCTAATTATGCTCCAAATTCAAATGTGCCTTTTTCACAAGTAAAATTAAAACGCATTGAGTTAAATAAAACCATAAGCGATACTAACAATGTAACACTAAGAAATGCGGTACCAAATTCTACACACTCTAATAATAGGTATTCAACTGGAAGTCAATTTGTGCTCAAAAGTAATTTAAGCGATTTAAAGTCTTCTCAAACTTCAATTGTGCAACCTGTTCGTTCTAAAATTGTACAACTTCCATCTCAGACTGTAAAATCCCCTCCTCAGGCTGTAAATCCCCCTCCACCTCCAATGCCACGTGCTGTACATATAACAAAGAAATCTATACCTCAAAATGGAAATTCTGATGATCCAAGGGACGAATTATTAAATTCAATTAGGAATTTTGGTGGTTCAAAAGGACTTAGGCATGTTAAAGTATAAATTACTATATAAAGTAATATGTTGTATTTATTTGTACATGTATTTAAAAGTTAGAGGAGTTGTAAATTTGTTGATTATTCCCAGTGTTATTTGTTATCATATAAATGGTTTTAATTATAATATATTGGTAGTACTATTTTTGGTAACTAATGTTATTATTGATAACTGAATAATTGGATAGATATATTAATAAACATTTAATATTTTTTTAGCCTTTTTGTTCAACGCCAAATGAGAGACACAAAAAAATAAGACAGAATTAATATTTTTGATTATGTACTTTATTTTTCATGTATTAGATATTGAAATTCTGTTTTTGCCAAAAACAGACTTGAAGTTAGCGTAACTGGACAAACAACATTCTGCTTGGCAAATTGTAGAAGTATTTTGATCAATTAAAACTTACATAATGTTTTTACAATACAATGTGTTACAGGTAAAATGAGCATTACGTTAATAAATTGTGATTTGTCCTAAAGAGACGGGGATCCCGTAACAATATAATAGTGTATCGGCTAAATGTAGTGGTACAGAAGTGGGCTGCTATGGAAGAAATTATTGAAGAAAATAGAAAAATTTGAAATAAAAATAATGATGAAATAAAAATAATAAATAAAAAGGCTGAAGTACAAAGAACCTATGTTTCATTAATCACTTATCTTGAAAGGTTTTTCTAATCATTAATCATTATCATTTTTTTATTTCCGTAGAATGTACAGTTAGATTGTGATGTTCGCGTGAGTAGACGTGCATTAAGTCGCTTCAGCCTAAAATTATTATTACCGATGATAACTTCTTAAAATAATATGCTATTTTGTTATTGATTTATGTGTTATTTCTTGTGTATCACTTTTCCTTTAAAATAAATTGTTAATTACCGACCGCCTTGTGTTTATCAGCCAAAAACGGATTGTGAAGTTCGTTATTTGCAACTGAAACAATGAGTCAAAAAGATTTACAAGCACTAACTAACTTATTCACGATGAGGATGGACAATTTTGAATCTGCATTGGAGACTTAGTTAAGAACACCTGCTGATAACATTAATGCTATCCAACAGCTTGCTGATAGTTTTATAAAATTTAAAGCTGATATGATTGATTCTATTAAACAACTAAAGGAACAATTACATGTTGTTGAGATTAAAGTAGACGACCTGGAAATTTACTCCAGGCGCAACTGCGTGTTGCTACATGGTGTACCGGAGGAGGAAGGTGAGAAACTTGAACATGCTGTATTTAATATATTTAAAAATAATTTACAAGTTAACATGTATAAATCGACGGTGATCGATTATATCCACCGTATCAGTTAGCCTGCTAAGCAAAAATGTCACCCCATAATTATAAGATTTTGTTCATATCAACAGTGTTAGTCAGTATGGAACTCTAAGAAAATGTTTAAAGGCACTAAGTATTCTCTCACAAAATCGCTGTGTTCAACGGTATCAATTATTAAAAGCAGCCCGAGCAAAACTTGGCATTAAAAACAACTGGACAGCAAATTCCAAAGTTGTTGTGCTGCTGTCTAATGGAGAGAAGCAAATAATATCCTCTCACAGTGAGCTTCATGATATTGCTGGAATTGATGAGGGGCGTCAGTTTTGCAGTAGAACTAAGAAATTGTAATGCTGAAACAAGTTGCCGATATTTGATTTGAATTTATTAAGGGTATGGTTGACTTATTGCTTTTAATTAAATTGTCAAGTTATCATGGACTTTGTACCTGATTCGAAAACGAGTTATGTTTATGTTGGTTTATTGTTACATACGTTCTAGTTTTAAACTTAGGGCGTAAATGTATGAATGAATGGTCTAGTTTGCTGAGTGGATTTATGGGGATGCATTGCTTACAGTATGGCAATTTTCTTATTTTTCCTTATTCTTCGATAGTGTTTGAAAATGACTAAACATTTTACAGACATGTGCCACATAGAAGTAGATTTTCATGAGGAGCGTGCGGAATCTGACTTACTTTCCACTTTGCCACTTGTTCCTTCCCCGGGATCTATTCTTTCACAAGGTCTTTCTCTACATGAAAAGGCCTTTCATTGTTGTCATATTAATTTTGCATCACTACCTTCACATTTTGATGAGATTGCATATGTATTTGAATCGTGTTTGCCACATTGCATTGCAGTATCAGAAAGCTGGTTAAAGCCCTCTCTTCCTGATGCCATGGTTCAACTTGTAGGCTATAGGATGATACGCAATGATAAAACTAGAAAACGTGGAGCTGGGGTTGCTTTTTATATACGTAGCGATCCTAACTTCAAAATTGCACTGTAATCTTCCTTGTTATATAGTTCAAAATCAGAATATATTTTTGTTGAAATAACTGTGAATTATTCTTCTTAATCTTCTTTGGGAATTAAACCACTCGTAGCTTTTTAAATCATCTTTATTTTCTTTGGGAATTAAACCACTCGTAGCTTTTTAAATCATCTTTATTTACGTTTCGATACATGACCTAGGACCGTTGTCAAAATAATAAAAATTTAATTCCCAAAGAAGATTAAGAAGAATGCTAAACAAACCACAACAAACATACAGGGAGTATTAACTGTAAATTATGCGAAACTTCTTGTTGGTGTAGTCTATAAACCACCTCAGGTAGGTGCTCTATCAGACATAGAAGATGCCATGTTTCAGTTATTACCGAACTACTCTGATGTCATTATATTGGGTAATTGGAACATTAACGTGCTTAAAGATACTTCGGATGTTCGACGGTTTCATACTATGACAAATGCGTGCAATCTTTGCATCATGCCACTTCAGTTTACCCATCACTTACCGAATTCGTCATCCACAATAGACCACACTATCACTTCAAATAGAGATCAAGCTCTTAACTTTGGACAAATCTCGGTATCAGACATTTCGAATCACGATTTAATCTTTTTTTTTTATTTTCACTTTTATCTGCTTCCACCTTTACAGTTATTAGCGGAGGTTGGAAGTATTATTTATAATCTATGCTACAATATATGTTTATCTTTGTATGTTTTATATACGATGTAGGATATCTATGTCTTTAAGATAGTTCAGCAGTGGTCCAATATTGGGTGTGTTTCTCAGGATAGTTTGTACATCTTGTTGTATGTTGTATTTGAGCCTGTTTTGTTGATATTTTTCACAATTCGTTAGGATATGCTCTACTGTTAGGTTTGTTTTACATCTGTTCACATATAGATTGAGCTTCTTTTGTCATAAAGTAGTTGTGCGTATATGCAGTGTGTCCTATTCTTAATCTTGTTAATATACATACGGTTTGGTTTTTGGTTTTATTTGTCTACGCTTATTATTTTGGGTGTTCTTCCAGGTTTCTTCCCATTTTTTGTCTATTTTGCTTGAGATAATTGTATAAGATGTCTTTTATTGGAGTTTTGAGTTGGATGTTGGTATTAGTTATTTGTTGTTTGACTATTTTATCTACTGCTTCATTTCCTTGGATTCCAACGTGGGCTGGAGACCAAATTAGTATTATTTTAGTTCCGGTTTCTTCTGTTGTTGTATAGCATCATGTATGTTGTTCGTTGTTGGATCTATTGTGTACCATTTTTCGAGTGATTTAATGGTGCTTAAAGAGTCTGTGCATATTGCATATTTGGTGTGTTTGGGTGATGTTATGTCTTGGATGGCTGTTCAAATTGCTACTTTTTCGGCTGTATAACTGCTGCTATATGCATGTAGTGTTATTTGGATTTGTTTGTCTTGACTGAGTACAGCCGCAGCTACTTGTTGGTAGTTTTTTGACCCATCTGTGTAGATAAATTCATATCTCTTGTATTTTTCCTTTAGTTCTTTAAATCGTTGATAATACTGAGCTTTGCTTGTATGTTTTTTTGAATAATTTGATAGTGATACATCTGTCGTTATATGTTTTCTAGTCCATGGTAGGAATATAGCTAAATATTGTGGAAGGATTTCAGGCAGGGATAGTTTTAGTTGTTTCATTATGTTTTTTCTGTGTATGGCTGTTGGAGTACTGGTATCTAATCTTGTATTTTATGGTTTAATTTTGAAGATGTCATGGTTTGCTTCTATTTTCTGGTTTGATGCTAGTTTTGCAATATATTTTAGGTTCAATTAATTTCTTCTTATATCTAAAGGTGGTATATTTGCTATGTATTGTAGACTATTGACTGGGCTTGTTCTGTAGGCACCTGTTGCTAATCAGAGCAGTGTTTTGAATTGTTTCTAACTGATTTATATTATAAGGTTTGGCAGTGCTGTATGTGATACAACTGTAGTCAAGTCTTGATCTGATGGTAGTTGTGTATATCTTTAATAGCTGTTTTGTGTGCACTCCCCAATCTGTGTTTGAGAGTATTTTTAAGATATTTATTTTTTGTTGCAGTCCTTTTTTAATTCTGCTATGTGCGTTGTCCATGTTAATTTCTTATCAAAGTAGATACCTAAAAATTTGATGTTATCTGTATATTCTATTTGGGATTTATTTATTAGAAGTTTGGATCCATATCTTGCTTTCTTTTTCTGCAAAAATGTATTGCTTTTGTTTTTGTGGATGAGAATGTGAAACCTATTTCTTTTGTCCATTTTTCTATTTCTGATATGTTTTGTTGTAGTTTTGTTTGTATTGTGTTGATGTTTATGCTTTTGTGTATAATACGAAGTCATCAGCAAAAAGCAGGATTTGTGTTGGTTTCTTCACAATTTTTGTTATTTTGTTTATTATTAGAAGAAATAGTGTGGAATTAAGTACTTCCCCTTGTGGAACTCCATTTTCTTGCTTTCTTGGTTCTGATAGGCATCCATTTGTTGTGACTTGGAAAAAACGGTTTTCCAGGAAGTTTTTTATGTAGTGTAGTATTTTTCCCTGTATGTTATGTTCTATTAGTGTTTGTATTATCGCATATTTCCATGTAGTATCATATGCCTTATGTAAGTCTAAGAATATTGCCACTAGATGTTTAAGTTCGTACGCTTTTTCTATTTCTATTTTTAGTTTAAGTGTTTGATATGTTGTTGTTCCACCTGTCCTAAAACGTGCTTGGGTATTGCTTAATATGTCATTATTTTCTATATACCACATTAGCTTTTTATTTACCATTTTTTGCATTATTTTTGATAATACATTTGACAGTGCTATAGGTCAATAGTTTGCTGGGTTTGTCTTATCTTTTGATGGTTTTAATATTGGTATTGTGATGACATTGTTCCATTCTATAGGGTATACATTGTTGCTGCATATGAAGTTATATATGTCTAATAGGTGTTTCTTATTTTCATCTGGTAGGTGTTTGATTATTTCTGGAATTATTTGGTCTGGCCCTGAACTTGTTTTGTTTTTTTTTGTTGTGAAATACTGTTTTCTATGGGTTGTTTTGTTCTTCAATTTTGATAATTTGATTGTATTTTGTATTTGTTTTTATTGTATTGAACTCTTTATTATAATTTAAATTGCTTGATATTTTAGCAAATTCGTCTGCTATTTTTTCTGCTATTTCTTGGGTCTAAAATAATTTTGGTGGGTCCTATGAATATTACATCTGTTGCTTGTGGGATGTTATTTATCCCCTTAATTGTTTTTATTTTGTTCCAAATTTGGTTATCAGGCGTATCACAGGTTATAGAGGAAACATAGTTTTCCCATGCGTTTGCCTGCTCTGTTTTATTGTATGCCTGCTAATAGCTTTTGCTCTTTAAGTTCTATTTGGTTTTTTATGTTTTTGTTTTTGCGATATTTGTATAGTGCTCTTTTATTGTCTTTGCTTGCTTTTTCGCATTCCTTATTTTACCATGGTACTGTTTTTTTATTATTTCTATTGGATAACTTGAATGTTTGTTTGGCTGTTTTTATTATGTCTTGACTAAAGGATTCTATGATTTTGTTTATGTTTTGGTTTATGCTGGAATATTGTTTGTTTTTGGTATTGTTGGTTAGCAATGTTTGGAATTGGGGCCACTTATTCTCTTCTATTCTCCGTTTTGAGTATGTTGTATGGGGTTTGAGGTTTGTATGATTTTCTTGTGTGCTAATAAGTGTAGGAAAATGGTCTCTACCATATAAATTTTGAATTACTTTCCATTCTGGATTTGGTGTAATTTTTGTGTCCCAAATCGTTAGGTCTATATTTGAAAATGTACCTGATTTTGAGCAAAAATGTGTTGATGAGTTATCATTTATCATTTAGTATAACGAGATTGTTTTCGTTTATTATTTCCTCTATTATTTTTCCTCTTTTGTCGGTTTGTTGGGAACCCCAGATTATATTGTGGTGGTAGATATATATATATATATATATATATATATATATATATATATATATATCTACCACCACAACCAAACTGCAATCAAAAGTCCATTCAACATCTATTTAAACAGTTACCCCCTCCAATCATTATACTAGGTGACATAAACGGGTACAATATAATCTGGGGTTCCCAACAAACCGACAAAAGAGGAAAAATAATAGAGGAAATAATAAACGAAAACAATCTCGTTATACTAAATGATAACTCATCAACACATTTTTGCTCAAAATCAGGTACATTTTCAAATATAGACCTAACGATTTGGGACACAAAAATTACACCAAATCCAGAATGGAAAGTAATTTAAAATTTATATGGTAGAGACCATTTTCCTACACTTATTAGCACACAAGAATATATATATATATATATATATATATATATATATATATATATTACATAAGGTTACTTTAGTTTTATTAGGTGTCAAGATTCTTATAGCTATTTCTTCTAAGTTTGTTGTTAGGGGTATTTTCTCTATATGTTTTTTGTTGTTTACTAGAATTGCCACCCCTCCGCTAGCTATTTGTGTGTTTAGTCTGTTCTTGTGATATTGTATAAAATTGTATGTATTTATGTTTAGATGTTCTTTGAAGCATGTTTCTTATAAGCATATGTAATAAGGTTGTGTTTCTTCAATTAGTTTTTGGAATTCAGCTTTATGGGATTGAAGTCCATTGCAATTCCATTGGATGATGTTTATGTTATTGATTATCGACTGAGGAATCGAACATTTCTGACTCAATTTGTTGTTCCTTCATTGTTTTAGTTATTCTTGTTATTGTTGTTTTTATTTTCTTGTTATCAGTATTGTTTTGGATTTCATGCATCATTTGTATAAGTTGATTTGTATCTTTGGTATAGTTTTTACTTAATTGTCGTATTTTTTGTGTTGCGATCGTGTTTTCTAGAAAGTCCCGAAATTTGTTGAATGAGATAATGTATTTGGCTGGATCGCTTTCTATGATTTCTTTTATTGTATTGTGTTTTGGGGATTCAGTTTGTTTCAAGTCCTTTTTTTTAGTTGTAGGATCTTTTTTGTTTTTTGTTTGTCCGTTTGGTTTGTCATAAATTCAACAATGTTGATTCTTGGCTGTGTTACAGGCGGAAAAGCTACTAAGTATATATTTTTCATTAAAAGTATAAAATGGGGGCGGCCTGTAACACAAAAATTAAAGGGGGGTCACCGGCACTAGCTAGCGGAAGGTCGTGGATCATATAGAGGGTTAAAATTTTGCAGACAGGGCTAAATTAATATATAATATACTACAACAAAATTGACACTTACCTTTCATAAATATTGTGGTTTAATGACAATTACCAAGGGCGCCAGACAAGTCGAGAATGTCCAAATGTTCATGCAAAACCTTGACAGACTTGTCATCCCAAGGAGGACAATTGTTTCTTTTACTCAACTCTCACTTTTTTCACTACTTATGCACCTTTCATGATCAAAAATAAAAAAAATATTGACTTAATCAACGGTAAACAAAAACTATTTAATCACCAGAGCAATAATCGTGAAACCTCTTACATTAGAAAATTCATTGATTTTAATTTAGAAATGTAATTGAATGATTGATATGGAATTATGATAATTTTATGTACATAAGCAATTCCCAAACATTTTATATGGAAGAAAACTTATACTATAAATTAATCCTACGGTTTATGGCCAAACCGTCCTAACAAATAAATTAACTAAAAATTGGTCATGCTGGCTTAACTATAAAAACTTACTTACTAAAAATCGTCCATTGGTTGATGGCTTGCCTTCCAACCCAGAACAGCTCTTAAATTGGGGGAGAGAATCTCGCTTGTTGCTCTTGTTCCTTCGCAATTATTAAATAATTCAATGGCACACAAACCCGGCAGAATCTTGTTGAGCTTAACTTAACTTGTTCATCACATGCAGACAAGCTTTTTATTATTACTGTTCCGTAACCGTTCACTATGTATAATTCACCTTGTATATATCATAAAATACTCCTGCATACCTAATCGATTTTATACATTATCCCTACCTAATTAAACTAACCAAACCAAGGAACAGATAAGAAACGAGAGTGCTCGAGCAACCTTCAAGTAATCACACGCGTCCTCCGATATGACGTGCATCTGGTCGCGTTAAAAGGACATAATCAGTTAATAAATGTGACATTGAAGTGCGTGAAAAGTGAACATTGAATCAAGAGACAATCCATCATCAAGTGTAAGCCGTTTCATCACTTCAAACAACAAGAATATAGTCGAAACTACACCACATGTCAAATCAAGGTTAGTTATCCTATCATTATACTACAAAACAATCTGTTATAATTATTATCTGATTATCCACTATTTTGCTGGTCATTTAGACTGTTAACCTTTCATTCAATCATTATACACAAGTGTACACCAAGCCTAGCTTGTTTTCAAGTACGCATGCTACAACTTGGTATTTCATTATCTATACTTTTCAACCCCTAAACAACAACGCGTGTTTTCAAATACGCACGCGCCAATTACTTTATATCACTATAAATCCGCGAACATACGGGCGTAACCCTCGCGAACTGGAAGAGTTAATTACTCCTTTCCAATTTCACTATCGTGATACTAAGTGCAATATCATATCTGTGATGCCGGAGAACGCTACTTGCGAACTTCTCTGACTACGTTTCTATCTTTTGACAACGGAGAACCCCATTGGAATCTCTGTCTTTTGGCTAAAGCCTTAAGTTATATATTAATCCCTACTTTAACCATTATTTACGTCATATTTATGTTATCCAATGACTTAACAGAACCTCCCAAAAACAAGATTTCAGAAACCCAAGTCCAACCCCTTTCAAGATGAGGGTCACGGAAAGCAATTATTTTTCTAAGATATTAAATATGTTGTATCTTCTTAGAATTTTAATTATTGAATTGTGGACCATAACTATTGGTGACAGTTTTCTGCCATTAACAAAAGACCGGATAACTCACTTGAGCCGAAATGGATTTTAATACATTAGATGTCTCCAGACTAAAAATTACTTGCAATCTTCGAACAAATCAAATTGAAAATAGTTTGGCTATTTATAATGTTTCGTTTTCTATAACCCGCTGTCAATCAACGAAAATATTAAGAAAATTAAGTTTTATAACTGAAAATTGTTTTTCTTTGTTTGCGTTAAAAGGTACTATGCCATTTAATTTTATCACATTTGTCAATCTATAATCGACATAAGCTTTAAAAGGGTTTTGCATTCAGATTTGCAAGGTAGGACCATTAAATTATGATGACTGCCGCTGGACTTTATAATATTTAAGCCTAAAGCTATTTCTAAACCTGGTCTTTATTATGAGGGATGCTAACTAAAATATAAAAGTAATTTATGGAATTCTTTCTATAAGTTATGCAAGTTATTGAAATTTAATTAATCAATTAATCTGTTTATTAGTTAACGTTTCAAAATAATGTTATAGCTGGTTTCTTGTTTTTTCTTTTGTGTTGCTTCTCTTATTTGATGTTCAATGTAAGTTTCATTTAGTTCTTCTATAGATGTACTTTCGCAGGACTGATTTGGTCTTTTATTTCTTATTGTTTTATTTAAGTTTGTCATTGGTCAGGTTGTTTTGTTTTACTCTGTATATCGTGTTCCTCGCAGTTTGAGGTTGAATGATCGGTTTGTTTACATGTGTAGCAGTATGTTTCTGTAGATAAAAAGAGTCTGTAAGGGGTTTTTCAAATAATACTATTATTGATTCTGGGATGTTTAAATTTGCTGTTTGTTTAACATAGATTTGTCTAGGAAAGCTTAGGAGGTGTTTAAATTTTATTTCTGATAATGAGCTTTAATAAATGACATCTTGTCTGTTAAAATTATATTTAGCTTTATAAGTGTGTCTTCTATTACATTGTGTGGTATGGATGGGCTAACATTTGAAATAACCATCCTTATGGTCCACGTTAATAATTTACGTATTTCCAGTTCTGTATTATTCACTGTTATTTTAGGATGATTATTTACAAGCTGATCGGCGTCTTCTTTTGTAGTTAAATAAATGCAGATCCGGTTGTTTGCTATTCTTGATGCAAAGGTTATATTTGTAGGATCTATTATTTCCGTGATTGCATTTAAATAATCTTTAAACTTTGTGTTTGGTAATGAATTTAATATAATTGCATTTTCTTTTGAAGGGAAACTGCTTGCAGATGTTTGTTTGTTTGGTTGCCTTTTACTGCATTCCAATATGTCCCTTTTATTGTCTGATGGGTGAATGGGTTATTTGTTCCTGCAGTAGCTGGACGCGACGCTCTCAGCGTCGTTATAGTACCTTATAACTCAAGAGAGTTTTTTTACTTGTTGGAGTTCTTCTGCTGAGTTGTGGTGTAGTTTTCTAGTTGATATTCCTAAATAAATATGTTGGTCTGGATTCCTCGAGGCCTGCTCTTGGAATCCCTATGTTTTGATGCAGTGAACAGTTTCCTGGATCTTCCCCTTGGTTGTCCTCCAACTACACGATATCCAAATCCTGGGTCCACTAGCCTGTGGTTTTCAACCGACAGGATGACTATTCGCCACTGCCCGCTCCATCGTCAGGTAGCTCGTCTAACAGGACTGACGGATGTGCATCCCCAACGACTTCACTTGTATACCCATTTCTCGGCGCCCCGCATAGCTGGAGAACTCGCTCAAGTCGTCACCGTTCCGCTGCTCACCTTTGATCACCCGGAGGCGGTGGTAGATAGTTGTTGCTGCTTCGAAATCTAGGCAGCAACTGTTTTTTGTTTGGCTGATAGAATGATTTATAGTTGGGGGTGTTATTGTTGGTAAAGGATACATTTCAGGTAGTTTTGGTAAGTGGTTTGGGTTAGGTCTATTTATTGTGGTTGTATTAAAAGGATGAGGAATGTTTAGAAAACAATACCTGTTTTGATTTTATCACTTGCTAATATTATTATTTCCGAGGTCGTATTTTATATCAGTGAATTCACTTATAAACTGAACTGTACTGTTGAACATAGGGTCGCCGAATGATTTAATCTTTAATTCTTATTCAATTAAAGTATCAAAGTTTTAACCAAAAATTATTACCTGCAGAAATTTTAAAAATATGGATTTATGTAAACTTAATGCTAATGCAGAATGTACTCCGTGGGGAGATATTGATCAAGCAGCCGATGCTTATACTAAGCTTGATATATTTAATAATTTGCTTCGGGAACTCTAAGATATCCATGCTCCTTATAAAAAAATTCGTGTAACTTTGTCACATTAGAGAAAATTTAAAAATCCCGTTAATTATGATCAATACAAACGCTTGCGTTATAAAACAAAACAGCTACTTAGGAATTCTAAGATGCGTTATTATTATACTCTTTCTGCAAATGTTAATACACGCAAAACATGGAATTTTTTAAAAAACTCGGGTATCAGAAAACTGCCAATACAAACACACTTAAACATGGATCTAAATACTTTAAATCAAGCCTTTGCTGCAGTTAAAAATTTTTATAGCGGTGTTAAACAAAATACTATAAACGTAATATCCTCTATAATGCCCCCTGTGTGCCCACAGTTTTCATTCGTTGAAGTTTCTAATGATGTTTTAGAATCCGTTTGTCAAATTAAATCCAAAGCTGTTGGGAATGACAAAATTTCGAGTTCTATGTTCCTTAATATATATCCATCTATTCTTGAAAAATATACGACAATCATTAATACATTATTTCAAACTACTTGTTTTCCAACACCTTGGAAACATTCTCTTGTAAGACCACTACCTAAAACGTTAAGTCCAACCTGCCCCTCTGAATACCGTCCAATAAGCATTCTTCCAACACTATCTAGGCCAATAGAATATATTGCACTTCACCAAATGACAGAATTTCTGCAAACAAACAACTTATTTGATTGCTTTCAGTCGGGGTTTGGAGCAAATTATAGCTCGTGCGCTGCTGTGTTGAAAGTTGCTGATGATATCTGTCTTGCTATGGACACTCAACAATTAATTATCCCCATTCTTTTAGACTTTACTCGGCCTTCAATAACATTGACTTTAATATTCTTCTAAGCAAGATCAAACATTTAAATAACTTTTCCGATACTGCAATTCAATGGTTAAAATCATACTTAACTGGGCGAACCCAACAAGTCGAAGATAATTCCGGGTGCCTTTCTAATATTACCAAGCAGGTGTTCCTCAAGGAAGTGTACTTGGTCCACTTTTATTTAGCTTATATATACAAGATGTATCTACTTGTTTGAAATTTTGCCAATATTATTGTTACGCAGATGATATTCCACTTTATTATCACTTTTATTTGACCAATTTTGTCGATGCCTTTACTAATGTAAATAAGGATCTGTAAAGGATCAATGAATGGAGTATGAGTAATCTTCTTTCAATTAATCCCTCAAAATGCCAGGCTATTCTTTTGAGCACTCAAAAAATGTTAAACAAGGCATCCCCATTCAGCCTTCCTTTTTTAATTTTAGGCAACTCTACTATTGCACTAGCTACATCAGTGGAAAACCTTGGCGTTATGATAGATTTTACTTTATCATGGAAAAACAAGTATCAAATATTTGCAGAAAAACGAATATTGCTTTTCATGCGCTTAAGTGCCTAAAACGATTCTTGCCTGTAAAGCTAAAACAAATATTGATTACATCTTTAATCTTTCCACATTTTGACAATTGCGACTCAATTTATACTAACCTATCAGTAAATCTCAAGGTACGATTACAACGAGTTCAAAGTAGCTGTATCCATTTTATTTTTGATTTGAAGTATCGGGATAGGGTATCTCTGTGGTACGCTAAACTAGCATGGCTTAAGCTAAACAAAAGATGTAATCTACATCTGGTAATTCTTACTTATAGATTATTTCTGAATTAGTCCCCATTTTACTTATTACGTCTATACTTACCCCTTTCTAACCGCCATTATAGTACAAGGCGTGATGACCTATTATCTATTCCTACTCATCACACTCAAAAATATCACTCCTCCCTCTTGGATACAAGCTAGATTATCTGGAATTCGATCCCCTTAGATATTCGAAAAGCATCGTCTATTGTCAGATTTCGTAAACTCTAACATCAATATCTATTAACTAGTCAAATTTCAGAATAAGTGTCATGGCAGTGTTCTTACATACTCCACTCGGCATGCGGTACATGTGTGTGTGTGTGTGTGTGTGTGTGTGTGTGTGTGTGTGTGTGCGTGTGTGTTAACGTAAGTAGTTAGTACTCCCTGTATGTTTGTTTAGTATTCTTCTTAATCTTCTTTGGGGATTAAACCACTCATAGTTTTTAAAATTATCTTTATTAACGTTTCGATCCATAACCTAGGAAAACGATCCTAGGTTATGGATCGAAACGTTAATAAAGATAATTTTAAAAACTATGAGTGGTTTAATCCCCAAAGAAGATTAAGAAGAATAGTAAGTAGTTAGGTTTGCTCTTAGGCCCATCAGACCGATTAAGAATGTTTATTGTTTATACCTAAATTTTTTTTCTTTTTTTTTATCTATTTATTTCTTTTTTTCTCTGTTGTTTTTATGTTATATATCTACATTGGCAAGTTAGATGTAAGAAAGGGCCATGTGGCCCTAATCTCGCTTGTGTAAATAAAGACGTTACGATATAATACAATACACATTATGGAAAATGTCAGTAACAGATTACAATTGAAATCTATAAAATAAATACAGTACAGTATAACTAACAAACAAAAAAGGACAAGTGACGCTGCATTAAAACTTATTGACTAAAAACTCTTGGAGGCTATAATATATGCCTTACTTAAAAGAAACTCTTAATTGCTTTCTGAATTATTGTATGTTTTATGCAGATCTTATTTCTATAGAAGGATTATTAAAAATTTTATTACCTAGAAACCTAGGAGTTGATTTTCCAATTCTAAACTTAAAGTTTGGAAATTTTAGGGCAGAGTTCTGTCTTGTGTTATAATTGTGAAAATTAGATCCAATAGGATGGTGAGTTGATTTACAAAAATAAATGAAGTTAGTTCAACAATAAGTATAGATGGTGTAGTTAACAAGTGTAAGGACTTAAAATGTCTGCAAGAGATGGTTTTAGAAATACCAATCAAGCTTCTAATTACTCTTTTCTGACATAGAAAAATGTTCTTTGCAAAGTAGACGCTTCCCGAAAAATAATGCCATAGCTAATCGTAGAAGACACTTGAGTGTGTTATACTAGGATAAGTTGATCGAGAGATAAAACTGTTTGAAGGTTTCTTATCAAGTAACATACAGAATTTAATTTGGAGCATATACTTTTAGAGTGATTTTTCCAGTTTAAGTGTTGATCGCCAGTCACTCTTAAAAATTTGGTAGAGGCAATTTTAGAAACTAGTGAATCGTTAAAATAACTTTTAGTGCTCAAAGCTTTACTGTTGTAATTGTAAAATTAATTCTATTACTTTTAGAAACATTCAGGCTTAAATAATTCTTATTGAACCATTTTTGTAAATTATTTAAAGTATTTTGCATGCAAGCCTCTAAAGATGATGTATTATTACTCGATATTATAACAGTCGAATCATCAATGTTTGTGTGACTGTAGTTAATATACGAGATAAAAAATATGGGTCCCAAGCTGAACCCTTGTGGAACCCCAACATTCATGGTACTAAGTTTAAGAAGAAAACCAAATTGGTGTTTCACTAATAAGTTATGAACAGACAGAAATTTTAGCAATCTATCTAAGAAACAATATTCAAAGATTTTTGAAAATGCAAAACACAAGGCAATTGGACTGTATTTATCCGTTACAGAGGTGTTACCTTTTTTAAACAAGGGGATTACTTTAATGAGTTTTAACTTCATTGGGAACTGACCAAGCGAAAATGAAAGATTTACCATGAATGTAAAAGGTTTGCTAATTAAGCTCCAACATCGTATGATAAAAAAAGGGAAAACTTCATCATAACCACTAGAGGCATTGGTTTTCAGTTTCTTGAAAATTAATGCAAACAATTCATCTTCAGTGAAAGGAAATAAGAACATAGAGCTATTATTGATTGTTATAGTGTCAGTATATTTAAGCTTAGGAATATGATTAATCAACCTAGTAGAACATTTGATAAAAAAATCATTGAATCTATTGACATCACAAGGATCAATAACAATGCAATCTCTGTCAATAATCCTATGATTTAATTTTTTAGATTTAGTTTCATTACCAAGAAATCTAATAACCTTCCAGCCACAATGTACTGGATTGGAAGCATTATTCATTAAATTTTGGTAGAATCACCTTTTTGTAGCACGTATAAGACTAGCATGACTTGTTTTGCATTCCTGGTAGGATTTATATAGTTTAGGAATATCTTTTATTAGGGCGAAAAGATTTTTTAATTTTGTACTTGACTTTCTAATTTGATCATTAACCCAACTCTTGTTCTGAGGAATAGAACATTTTTTAGAGGAAAATGTTTATTGAAATAATACAGAAAAGCATTATGAAAATAGTTAAAGGTCGAATCTACATCATTTGACTTATAAACATCGGTCCATTTTTCTTTTTATTTCAAAAAGAGTTTTATCCAGATTACTATATACAATATCAAATACTAAAGCTCTATGATCTTAAAAATGAGTATCAACAACAGTGGTCACAGATTTAGAACACATACTAGAAAAAATAAAGTCCAGAGTGAGATTTTGGCGAGTTTTGTCTTGCACAATATTCTTTAAGTTAAAACTTTGCAAGAGATTCTTCAAAGTGTTAAAGTATAAACCATCCCTAATAGGATCAATATTAAAGTCCCCAGATAGTATAAACACTAAATTGGGTTTAAAAAGAAGGTTGAGTATCTGACTGATATTGTTGTGAAATACATCAAAACTATGATTAGGAGACCTGTAGCAACATAGGAATACAAAAGTTTTATTATTGCTTTTGTACAAAGTGCCAACGATTTCAAATTCCTTTGCAATACAATACTTTCTTAAGTTGAGTTGTTTAGTGCGTAAACCGTTACGGCACCAAATTCCAATACCACCACCTTTAAATTGTTTCATACAAAAACTAACCGCCTTATAAAAATCAGGACACATGACATTGTCAATGTTATTGGTGTTATACCAGGTTTCACAAAGGCAAATAATATCAATATTATTATGTGCAGCTAAGAAATCCATACAAATGTAGTCAATTTTACTTGTTGTCAAACCTTGACAATTTAGAAACAATAATCGCCGGTAAGTTGAAACTAGGATTTCACTGTTGCAAGAATTCTTTTGTGAAAAAACCGATTTAGAAATGCCCCTTTAAGCCAAATTTCGGAATTCATCGCAACATCAACACTTGACAAAAATATTGCAATCTTGAAAGACGAGTAGACGTCAGGATGTTTTGAAGTTAATTCCTTGCAAGTCACCTTTGGAAATTTATCGCTAAAGTGATATTAGAGCCTCAGATTTAGTTGTTGAGTAGGCTTTCCTGGAAATTGCCTTAATGTTTGGTACAAAGCCAAATGTTTCTTTTGTTGACGTTTGCACGTAACTGTAACGTAACGTAACGTAACTTTTGTAATTTCGTCAATAACTGCACTCTGGCTGAGAGGTAATTGTTTATGGTCATCATCACATGACCGCTGTGCCTGATCCAATTTGGCAACTTTTTGGGAATAATTAGCTGCCACCTTTTCAGGTGTTCTAGATAGCATTTTATATAAAGTGCTGCTCTTTTTTGTCTGATTTATTGTTTGGCAATTGTGTGAATTATATCCAGATTCGTGTAAATTTATAGTATTATTAACATTAGAAATGCTATGGGATAGAGATTTTGACAGATTGCTTAACATATGTGGTTTCTTATTAGGAAATTTACTATTAGTAGATAAGTCGAAGTCACTAGTTAAATGTTTTATCAATTCCACATTGGAATTGTTTAAATTATTAACTTCAATAGTTAAATCAAGTAATTGTTTTTGTAAGGCAGATGTTTCGGCTTTTACAGCAGTAGTTAAAATATTCTTAAATTCCAAACGCTTGAGAAATACAATAATATCATAGCTTAAGTTAAACACATTGTTATCATTTGCAGATAAAACAGGTGACACGTGTTTCGTATTGATTTCATTCAAACTACATTCTTCATTACAAGTTAATTTCTCAAGGCTGTTGGTATTTATTCCTGGATGCATACAGATATATGCAAGATTAGCAGATTTAGTGGTAGATACTAGACCTTTTCTATCACTACATGAAGAGTGAATTTTCACATTGCACTTAATACACATATAAAACTTTTTATTAAAAACTTTTACTTGGTATAATCACAAAAATCAGAGATGGCACTTACAGTGTTACTTTCATTGTCGGCCATCTTTATAAATAATTCTTTCATAATTAAAAATGCCAAAGCGTCTAGTCACAGCAATCCCTTTTGATTTTATTCCTATGTGGAAGACGATCATTCCACATAGGTTTCCCTTTCTATGATTTCCTAAATTTTACTGCCTTATTGCCTTTATCTAAAATATCTTAAACCACTTATTAAATTTTTGTCAAACTAACTAAATTGAAAATAAAATGCCCCTTCCAAATAAGATTCCATCACTGGCATAGCTGGATATCCTTAATAAATGACTGTTTACCTAGTTTTTAAATTTCAAATAAAATTCAACCTAAACTTAAACTCTATTAATATAAAATAATTGCAATGCACACACAAATGTGCTAAAAAGAACTTAGTTTCTTAATCTCACCGTGGCCAGGTATTGTCAAAAGAAATCCTAAAAATTTTCTCATTTTGTATTAAATTACATGACATCTACAAATCCCAATTTCTGGAAATGTCGTTAATACTAAACATAGAAAACAGTCACATCCTTGCTTTTTCATAATCTGTTCATTGTCTATTCCAAATAATTTAAAATCGATACGTATCTCTTAATGTTCTTAAATGTTTGCATTATGATTAAATTTAGTCAACGCTCGTTTCGTAAGAAATCATTAATCAATAGAATAATCACTTTCATATTCAATTAATTTTCTATTTCATAAATACCAACCATTTCGCATTTAAAATTCACAGAGGCGTAATTAAAAAGTATATATATAGAAGCTTATAATATTACTCACTGCTTTAAATTTCAGGTTATCCAACAACACCAATGTTTTTCTTGCAACGATTTCTTAGATTATTCAACAACGGAAACTCTCTAAACACAATATACCATAAAATCCCAATCATTGAAAAGTGAACTTTCTAGGTTCCTGAACCCCCTTTGTTTTAATAGGTTGTAACGACACTGCTTCCACTAACACATGCATTGAAATCTTCCCTGCCTTTGCAAGCATAGTTCAACAAATTGTTGCACGCCAGGTTTTTCCTTGCGCGAAACCTATATTCTCATCTTAGAGCTCTGTACTTCGACTTCACTGTTACCTTGTTCTCATACTACCCAAAACTACCCCCCAATAGGTGTTACGTTTTTGTATGACTACATTTTTGATGTTTTCCTATTATAGGCTTTCGAATAATTAATTCGTCTCCCCGTGGATCTGATTACTATCATTTAATTCTGTTAGTATTCTTTCAATCCAGGTTTGTGCAATTTTCTTGTGGGATTTATGGAATGAATCCTGGCGAAAGTACTTATTGTATCATGTGATTTACTTAGGTGCACGTTTGTTTTCTTTCGTCAGCAATATAAAGGAATATACTGTATTGTATTAAAATGAATAAATTGTATCTGCAATCTGATATTCGTGAATTTCACTGCTCAGCATTTGGTTTTTGCATTGAATTACATATATGTAACATTGATTCTAATTTATTTAACTAAAATTTGTAAACAATATCTTCAATATTTGAGATGCATAATAATGAACATAATCGGTCAGTAAACATTCTTTTTTGTATGCTGTCCAACAAGTTTCTGCACCATCACTATTATTCTAATTCTAGAGCTTTCTGAAAAAATGACGATTCTGCTTTGAAAATTTACCAAAATAAATATTTTTGTTTACCCCTTTTGTGGTTTATAATAATTTATGAACCAAAGTTCCGTTCCAATATGTATTTAGCAAAGATAAAACGATTATTTTGTGGTTTTAAGTTCATAATTTTAATAGAACTAACAATTTCGGTTCTACTCTGAATATTCATAGGTTGGCTAAGAAATTGAGGTTTGTGATTAACGTTTGAAAACTTTTGGTTATATGTTTTGTTATGAAAATTTTTGAAACGGTTGTCTGTAATTATTTTGATAATTATAATTACTCGTTCAATGTGGGATTTGTGTCTTATAATTATTATTGTAGAATGATTGAATTTTACGATCCTTGTGTGATGGTTGGTTATTATGTTTTCGGTTTTTATAATTACTATTTATTGACTGTTCTATTAAAATATCATTTACAACTAATGAAGTAGCTTCATCGGTTGTTCATGGTTTTTGTAACATTAAGAGTGTTCTTAATTCTGCATTTGTGTTAGATGTTAACATGGCAGCCCTCTTTTGCATCATTTTGGGAAATTAATGCAGCTTTTGTATGTTCCGTTAAAGTATCATCAGAGTTTATATTTAAATTCTATCTTATTTTCATTAATTCTGTCTAAAAAGTCAATAATATTTTATGCATTTGTTTTTCGTGAAGTATATAAATTGTTGCTGTAAGACGTGGCTGTTTAAGCGATCTCCAAATTTATTTCTGGGCAAGTTGTTAGGTCCGGTTTACATAATATAAAATTGCCTGCTGCGTCCATAATTTTGGAACACATTGAAGCAAAAACAAATTCACTAAGACTATTGACTGCCGCTCTACCATATTGATTCAAAAATTTATTTACTAAATTTATAAACGATTTTAGGCGTTTACTGCGACCTGAGAATGGTTTGATAGTGCCAACAGTTTCTTTCGCCACTTGTATTGTTGCCATGTGAATAATACTAATATATTAAACTTTTTAATTAAATTGCCAGTTAAGTTGTTTGACATTAATTATAATACATACACATAAAATTTTCTCTCATTTAACATTTATACCCGTTCCGAATGGACCTGCACCTTGAAGAAGTTCTAGATTACTAGACAGGTGGAATGGCTTGAAAGTTCTAGTGATCTAAAGAACCGAACTACAGGTTTAACCAAGTTAGTGGGGTCTTAAGTGAGAAACCAGACTAAGACAGGTTCCTGAAAGAGGGCAGCAACTCTTTCTGTATTTAGATTGGCAGATACCATAGGGGTCAGTATGGCATTGTAAGACACATTACTGTGGTGTTGTGGCAACGGGAAACCACCACATTACCTCCTAAGTGCACAGTATACAGGATTTGCTTCTTTTCCAACAGCAGTAGACTAAGACATAGAAACGGAACAACTAATTTAAAATGCATGAACGAAAAGCATTATAGGTACCTACTACAACCTTATGATAATTCTTATGTGATAGAAATAATTTAGTGTGTGGACTCATCTAAATGAAATGGTACAATTCCTATTCTATATCAAACTGCACACAATAGGGTTAATTTGTTGTGATTCGAAATCCTAATTTCTTAAAAGAACAACTCTAACAACTAAATGTCCAATATGATTAGTTGTTCAATTCTATTGTTGAAACTTCAGCTTTTGTCCCTTTTTTAATAGGTGACGTGACTTTTAAACATAAGAACTACCTACTTCACAACATCTGACTCGAAGATTTATAATGAAAAGTAACAGGAGTTTTATTTTTCATCCCTTGTGAAGAGGCATTATTTGCTTAATGTTATTTTAAATCTTCGATGTGGACTTAATAATCTCGTTGTAAAGCAGGAAAATAAATCAACCATACTTTATCTTTTAATCACAATTTTATAATGAACCAAAACAGACATATAAACAGTAATTTACAGAGAAACAAAGGGCCTTTAAATTCTATATTTAACTTCACTGTATTGCAAAATATAGTAGTTGTAATTGGAATTAATTCAATTATGAATGTTTTGATTGAGTCACACTAACCTTTTTATAAATTCTTTGTTTAAAATTCTATGTTTTATTAAATTTGCATGTAGATATGTTGGACTGCATTTCAGTACTTATTAGCATATAATTTTTGGAAGAAGCTTTAAGAAAACATATTTTACTGGAATATGACTGAAAGAAGGAATAGCATGAAGCAAAGATTTTACAAAACTTGAAAACTGGATGTAAGGGTTGCTGCACCTGACTATTTATACTCTCAACCAAAGATTTCTAAATGGAACATGTAGCACTTTGGCGTTAGGGGAAATAAAAACCAAATACAAAAAGAGGAAATTAATTTAAAACGGACAAACTAATATTGATGCATCTTTTATAATTCTGATATCATATATAATAGTATTCAATAAGCATGACGTTGCAACAAATAGTTAATTCTACTAAAATCATAAATCATAAACCTTGCTTTATACATATTTGAACGTAATTCAGGTTATTTAACTTATCTAAAAGGAAAATTGATTTTAGCATTAGGCATTTCTCACATATAATTAAGAAATTTTTTTTTATCGTTTATTAGAAATAATTCCTATTTAATAAATATTGAAACGAAACTTAAGGGTCATAAATTATTATAAACCACAAAAGAGTAAACCTAATATTTATTTCAGTAAACTTTGATAGTGAAATTATGTCAGTTTAAGAAAGCTTTAGAATTGTGAAATCACGGTAAATTTATTAATACACATCTCACATATGAGAGGGCTTTTAACAAATGTCACTTAAAAAGATTACAGTTAATGTTACATATAAAGAAAACCTCGGACACACTTAATACTCATACAATATAATAAAAAATACAGACGTTGTGTAGTAGAACTCACCGAGATTAAGTTACAAACAATAATATTTTTCCATATAATGTAAAAATGGTTACAATGTATTTATTCATATTTATGAAAAAATGTAAGTCATGAACACATCGTTCTGGATGACTTTTGCTTGATCGAATCCTATGGATTCATGCCGGAGTCATGTGTTTCGTTCCATACACTCAATAGGCAAATCAGACAATGACAATCCCCTTCACTTAACACAAGGAGGAAAAGAAAGTAAATGACAGCAGTTGTATCCAATGGGAAAAATTAAGACATTAATTACTCACAAGCCATAGTGAAAAGTTCACAGTTAAGTACATTTCATTGATTATGAAATAATAAACGGGTGTTGACAGAACTCACAACACTAGTATATTGGGACGACATGGTTTCCAGCAAATATAAATGATAATCAGTTATAGTCACTTGCAGGTGTAGCGTCGTCATACTTTATTAGAATTAGATGTTGACTTTGGTGGCATTTATGCATGATGTTTATTTTATAAATTATTGATAAATGCATCGTGTTAAATTATTAGGCGTATAAAATCTGGATATTGTGAGTTAATAAAAAATTAGAGCCGTGGTTTAAATTATTATCCTCGTTGATGAAGATTATGATTAAGTGAAGATGAACTGATTATGAAATTTTACCATTCGGTGCGTGTGTCTGTTGACAGGAATAGCATATTTTGCGGATATTTACATTGATGTAAGTTCCTTTAAAATTGTTGTATGTATACATGTTTACAGGAAAATGAAATAATGTAATTATAAAATAGTGTAGGTAATGTAGAAAATGGAAATTGGGTGTTTTATTTGTTCAAACCTACAGGTGGTATTCTGTAAAGGAAATCCATTTTATCAAGAGGGTAAAATAGTTAAAATCCCTCAGGATTGCTCATCGTCTTGAGGGATTTGCACTAGACTAAATTAGATGAGCTGGAGCCAACACACTTGACAGTAATTGAAGGCCTTCAGGATAAGTGTTGTTCGTTACATAGCATTGAAATTGTACCTAGAGAATTTTTACATTTTTTGAATTCTGTTGACTTGTTTTTGTAGGGAACCACTACCACTACACTGTCATTAGCTAGTGCATCCTTATTCTGTTACGAGATTTCCGCACTTTTTGGGCAATTCCAAATTTAATAATCTAATGCTTCAATGCCCGTAACAAACAGAGTGGCTTAAAATATTTTATTACAGCCTAAAATTTGTTTGAGACAAATCTCAACAAAGGGTGACTGACAATGCATAACTTTAGCGAAAGTCAGTTGAATAAAAAAGAAAAATTTCTTTTTAGCAAAGTAAAAAACACTCAAAGTTGGGATATTTTAAGGTACCGTATACGTATTTATTAATTTGAAATTTCAACATTTTGTATTATTTTAGAAGGCATCTTTGTATCATTCCTAATTTTTAAAAATTAGAAAGTTAGAAAAAAAAGTTCCCACATTATTAATATTTGAAGCATAAGAATTAAATATATTTGAACCCATTTGCTTTGCACCTAAAATAAAATAGTAACATGCTAATAATATTACTTAATTAGGCTAATTAATGGATTGGATAAACTAGGCTAAACAACTACTTCCGTAGTTGTACCTTAATCAGGAAGTGCACGCAATTATATTTTTAGTTCACTTTTGTAAATGGTAAAATCTGTTTTAGTATTTAATAGTATGCGTTTTTGAATTCATGCCGAATTAGTTATCCAAGACAATATTATGGAACTAGAAAAGCCTGAAAAGAACTTTTGGGGTAGGTTTTACTTTCAAATACTTGAATAAAATGATTAATACCTATTTATAGAAACTGTTTGTGGTTTAGAATAAGCACCAAAATGGAAAAAAGGTTATTAATAACCTCAACAATAATTCTATCAGCAATAATGGTTTTAATCGTTGCTGTAATTGTAATATTACAAACAAGACATGAGTAAGTAAAAAAATTATTTAAACTAAATTATCTAAATAAGATACAAAGAATTTGGTAATTTAATGGCAGAATTAAGACTTGATCATTTTCCAATTAACAAATTAATTAAAAACTTCTACAGTATGAAATTTTTAAGAGTTATAATGTTTATAAGGTGTTTAGAATAAAATAGGAGCTTGATACGATTGTTAAAGAACCAGTATAACGTATCAACGAATGCTTTGTGATACTATATCGATGCAATAAATAAGAGATAGTAAATTTCACATGTCAAGTCTTAGACAGAAAAGCATAATTTATCTTTAAGTAGACATTAATCCTATTTTTACAGTAATACCCACTAATCACCAGCAACATTTCATCATTCATAAAGCTGTTGAGTGAAGATGAATTATTACCATCCCATCCATCTTGGTCAGCCTCCAGAACCATCCTCTATGCCTTGCTCTAAATATTTTCCATATAGTCATCCTACTGAAAATTGCACCATGGTAGTAAGTTGCAGAAAATGTCAAGCAAAACATTTAACACAAGTTTGTACTTTTTCGCTTCAGAAACGCAGTAGATCACCAAGCATGGTTACGTAAATGTCCTAATATACAAACTAAACCAATAGAAGGAATTCCTAATGCCCTAATAAAATCTATGAACAAAAATCTTCTGAAATTGCAGCAGGAATTACTAGTAATAATGATAATAATAATAATATTGTCTTTATTGATTATCGATAAGTTCTATAACAAAAAATAAGAATGTAGTATAACAGGCGAAGTTCAGCCATAGGCTGTTCTACCACTTAACCTGCAACTAACAATACAATAAAAATAAATTTACAAATAAGTATAGAAACATGTAAAAGAAGCCGGATGTTTATAATTCTGGTGTGAACTGAACGCCACTGCAAACAGTTTAACACTAACATTAAGTTGGTACTTTATGAGCGAACACTTATTTCTGCTAAAGAGTATGAGTACAAATAAATATAAATGTATAGACCAATGAATTTATTGTGTTGAAAGTAAATACATTTTAAATAATAGTTTAAAACTTGATACCGATTTGGTTTTCATATTGTCAATTGAATTATATAATTTAACTGCAGTGTATGGGAATGACCTCTGGAAGAGGGTGGTTGAGTACCGCTGTACATGTAGCAAGTCACGAGATCTCACCTGGACAGAATGACAACTGCTACGCGATAGTAGCAGATTTTTTATATAAATTGGTGCCGATAGAGAATTTATAATTTTATGCGTAAAAGTTGCAAGATGCAGTAATCTCCTGTTTTCCATTTTTAATCAGCCCGACTGGCGCAACAATTCAGAAATGTGATCGAATTTCCTTAAATTGAAAATAAATCTAAAACAATCATTCTGTATTCTTTGAACGCTTGCTGTAGTAATAGAGGGGCCATAAACAACATTGCCATAATCAAATGCAGACAAGATAAGTGACTCGCAAAGCATTTTACAAAGCTTTTAATTTAACGAATCTTTGTTAACATACAGTTTATGCAGAATTATGTATGATCTTTTAACTAAATTATTTATATGACAATCAAATCGTAATTTAAAGTCAACCGTTAGTCTTAGGTTTTTAACGTGATTTTGTATTTCAATTTTTTCGTCATTTACCACTAGATTTATGTTATCAACAACTATCTTCCTGTTTTTCTCAGGCCCAAAAATAATTGCTACCGATTTCTTAGGGTTAATAGCTAAGGAATGATTTGCTGCAAAATCAGAAAGCTCCTTTAGATCTTCATTGATCTGTGCATTTGCAACTGGTAACAATAATTTTAAATGAGAAATATATTTGTGAATCGTCAGCGTAAAATCTAGATTGACAGTTACGAAGTTTACTTGTGAAGTCAGCTGTATACAGCAAAAAAAGCAGATTGAACCTTGAGGTACTCCATTAGTTATATTTTCTGTTAGAGACGTTTTACCACTAACATTAACCAACTACTTTCTATTACATAAATAAGACCGCATAAGATGTAGTGAGTTGTTGTCAAATCCGTAATATTTTAATTTAGCAAGAAGTAAATTGTAGACTATGGTGTCAAAAGCCTTAGAGTAGTCCAACAACACTAGAACACTAACCAAATCCAAATCAGAAGACTGAAGAATATCGTTAGTAACTTTGATTAATGCACCGATGGTACTATGACCCACTCTAAAGCCAGATTGATTTGCAGGTATAATTTGTGCAAAAGAAGTGTATTCGTGAATTTGTTCATATATAATTTTTTCAAAAATTTTTGATAGAGGTGGAAGAATACTAATAGGTCTTAACTCAGACAAATTAATGACTTTATTAACTTTAGGTATAGGCCTAATGACAGCCAGTTTCCAACATTCTGGAAAATATCTTTTTATAATACAATTATTAATAATATTAGAGATGGGTTCAATAATTTTTTTTCGCATAATTTTAACATACAAATAGATATAGAGTCACTTCCAATAGCATTAGACTTAATGGATTTGAGAGCATTCCGAACCTTATCAGTTATAGTTGTAGTAGTAGAATAAGATATTGCTATTAAACTGATTGTTGTTATAAAATTGAAACATATGTTGTGGAGGGTTGGTTTTTAGCTTGTTTATAGAGTCTATGAAAAATGCATTTATTTGGTCCGGGTCACATAGACTTTTTGGTATACGGTTTAGTTTAGATGTTACGCTCTTTGAGTCCCTGAGAGCTTTCCAAGTAATATTAGCTGATTGTTTAGCAATAAAATCAAAGTAGTGTTTTTTTTCTCGTCTTATAGAGCTTGTTACAGAATTTCATAACTGTTTATAGTACTCCCAATCTGATTGTGTTCTGCTACGTTTAAATTTAATATGAGCTCATCATAATTGTGATTACGTTGGTAAGCCACAGAGCTTTTGCTTTGGTAATTCTACTCGTCCTTAATGGCGTATGTGTATCAAAAAGGTTTATTAATATTTTGTTGAGCGTTCGTATTTGTGTATCTATATCATCAATATAAAAGATTTCTTCTACAGGGATATCCTCCTAGTGATTGTTGAAGGCCGTTAAATCAAAGTTTTTAAAATCTCGGTGAGTGATGTATTTAGAGATGCGTGCAGGCTTTTCAAATTTGAGCTGTACAACTACTAGGCAATGATCAGATAAGTCATATCCACTGTATCAATTATACTTTCATTATCTAGAAGAATAACATCAATGAATGTTGAACAATACTGGGTGATCCGTGTAGGTTCAATTACGGCTTGTTTTAAATTATACATTTTAATAATAGAATTAAACCTTTCAACATTGGAATTTGTGAGATTAAACAAATTGAAGTTAATATCACCTCCGCAAAAGATGTGATCAAATTGAGGACAAACTTGTGCTAGAACTAATTCAAAACCTGTGTGAAAGTTATGTGCTGCAATTATTTGTGACCAATATACTACACCAGCAGCAACTTTTTACTATTGTAAATGAAACTTACTTACAATTGTTCAAAACAGTCATTAGTATCATAATCTATGTTTATGACTTTGCAATTTAAACAAGTCCTAGCATACACAGCAACACCACCACCCCTTCCCTTACGATCAGCGTGAAAAAGATCAAAATTTTCTAGCTGATAGTCATTAATATTACATCTTTCAGTTAGCCATGTTTCTGTTACAAATATGATATCAAGTTTGTTCTCATCCGCCAGAACAGAAAAAGTTTCAAAACCAGTATTAAGAGAGCGTACATTAATTGTTGCGAATTTAAATATAAATATAATTAAGGTGTTAAGTAAACCGCTAAAATATGCTAAACTTTAAGAAGAAACGAGCACAAGAATATACTTTTAAATGTGTAATATTAGGTTGCTTCTTTATGAAATAGCTGGCTTAGCAGTTGTACTACTCCTACAATGTTACAATCTTTAAAGAAAAGTAAAGGAATTGTCTATACAGGGTTAGGTAGTTCCACAGTAAGAAAAAAAATATATAAATTTTAAACTAAATATACTGATTTTTGTGCAACTGTATCAGTATGTAATTGCTTCTAAACTACAATGTTACATAAGTTGAATAAATGCACATACTGTTTAATATTAATTTCAAACGAAAATTAAAGATCATTTAAAACGTTATCAACATGTATGTATAATACTAGTTTGAACCCATATTAAGGTGTGCTATGAATACCATCCTTAGTTTTATAGAACAGTTTTTCATCATGGGACCAACAATTTCTAACACCGTACTACTGTTGGAGTTTCATTAGTTTTGTATGATGTATTGCAGTTAAGTCTTCGCAAAGTATATACGGACTACCTTTCAAGAGCGCTTTCTTATTGTAAACCAATGTACGATCACGATAGTTTAAGAATTTTATGATTATACCCCGAGGTTTATTCCTTAAGGACGAACCTTGCCCTACACGATGCGATCTCTCTATATCGTTAATAGACAAGGTTAGTTTAAAATGTTTATTTATAACTTGTAAAACGATATCATCAGTGGATTCACCATCTGCTTCGGTTATACCAAAAATACGCAAATTGTTATGGCGACTCATTTGTTCCAGAAAGTCTACCTTAGTTTCCAACTGCTCTACACGGTTTTTATTTAATTCACACTCTTGCCTGAGGGAACTAATGTCTATTGTAATTTTATTCAGTTTTTCAGTTACAGTATTATTCATATCCATAACATTTCGCATTCATTTATCCATATCAACTTTATTATCTTGTAAAAGATCTAAAATTGTCTTTATCATACCTGTATTATTATCGCTATCAGCATTATAATTAAATGAAGCATCAGGTAGGTCTTCCTTTTCGCTCTTGGATCTGGTGCTAGGCATTTTTGTCAATTAAAACAGTTCATTATAAGCACGTAAACAAAACTTTATACTATCAAATTGAACAAACTCAAATTATTTATATTAGGAGACAAAAATTATAATTAAATACGCACGCAATGAAACTTAGTTTGTAGTCTAGTAATTTGATTAAACGTATATTATTTATTAATTATTAAACACTAGTTAAAACGAAAAACACCGGAGCAGTACAAATGCACGCCTTACTCAGTCGGCTATCTTACTACTACTTACTACTAGTACTAGTAGGATTCATTCAACATATGACATATCCGCAGATTCCAATTTAAGTTTACGACAAGCTTGCTTAACGCTTGTTGTGACAAGGTTGTAAGCTTGTAAGAAGCTTTTGGTAAGGTTGCTAGTTGACACCATGAGAGGATTATCACAAGATTACGATAGCAGTACCTACAACAATACTGTGGAGAATATTTGGTAATCCTAAAACAAGTTTAGAAAAAGATTATAAAAGAATTTTTATAATCATACAATAGCCTTGTATTAATAAAAATATGGCAATCTCAAAACAAGGATAGTAAAGCTTTAGCAATCTTGTATAAAGCTTATTTTACAAGTGCTGTTCAGTTTTTATAGTTGATTCAATGCATAACGTAGGTATATTGCACCATAATGGTTGCAGTTTAAAGCAGGTAAATATAAAACCCGTGTAAATTGCAACCACAATTGTGTAACGTATGAAATGCATAAATCACTCTTATCTAAAACTGGAAATTACCTGTAAGACTTTATAACCATGCCATCAAGTTCAATAAAGCTAGTCCATCATTTTTCATGCACTTAAGTAAAAGTTGTAACACATTTTTTATTATAACTGCAAATTTATTATTTCAAACTATCATTTACATAATATTCTAGTTTGTATTTATAATTCTTTTACTATTTTAATTGTATAAATAAAAAAATCAGTCCAAATTTCTTAATTCAATATAAGGATCTTTATTTGTTATTTACGCTAGACATACAAGCAAAAGTTTTAGTTTTTAGAAATTGCATTCAATGATCATAGGAATGCCATACATTATTAATTATCATCATATGAAAACAATACAAAATTTAGGAATGTGTACTAATGGTTTCCGAGTTATTTATCTGAATACATTAATTAATGGTGCCAATGAATCTATATTACTATAATTGGTAGATCCTCACCAATATATCGTAAATACATTTTTTAATTGCACTACTAAATTACACACTTCTAGAACATAATGGGAATAGTACATATAATAGAAAACTAATATAAAAACCTGTATTTAGAGTGTTGTAGTATCCTTGCCAGGACAAGCTTGGCATATTGGCGCTTGTTACATTACCTGCATTGTAAAGGTTATCCCGGCAAGTTAATGAAAATTCAAAGACAAGCTTGCAGTAGGATTTTATGCTATAGAGGTCATGACCATTCATTGAAACTTAGGTCAACAAACTAAACAATCCTAAAAACAACAACCGACAAGAACTCATTAATAAGCTATAAAGAGATTTATACATCGGTACAGCGTAGAGACATACCTTGTGTTCAGTGGAAACTGATTATTTCTTCTTATATTTGACTTGGTAAAGCCAAATAGTGACTCATCAACATCGCCTACTGAAAGTCATAGCGTGCACAGCACAACCGACCACTGGTAAATATTTATCGCATGGTCTATGATTTTCAGTTATATAAGGAACAAGCATAGTTTTAAGTACTCGATTTATCCTTTCAACTGGTAAAATTTATTGATGATAACGTACAGTGAAAATAATTTTTAAACTATAGTTTGATATAATATTTTTGAAAATATGGCTATGGAATTGAATGCCATTATCTATTATAACATATTCAGGTACCCCATACAATAACATTTTGTGGACTTTGGCCGAAACCCTACTAAATCAACAGACATCATCTGCTAGAATGTTGACACAACAGGATGATGAGACATTTTTCCAATTGGTAATTTTTATTCTGGTTTTTGAATAAACAAGTTATAAATTTATTAACATATCTAGTAATTTCCGCTCGAAGTTGAAGCCAAAAATATTTATGGGCAATTCTTTCATAAGTTTTCTTAATCCCAAAATAGGTTCATCATGATAACGTTTCAAAATTGCTTTTTATTCAGATCTCGAAATAGTTTCTTTCAAGGCATATTCTGTTGTTAAATTTGGAAATCTATCTGGTATGTGTTTTAATAACTTTCCTCTCTCCATTTTCCATCTATTAAATTTTTGAGGATTTCTCTGTACGTTAGATAACATTAGAGCAAACCAAACATGTGGTTTAAACGAAGGAATATCAAGGGAACTTAATTAGAATCAGGATTATTATTAATTTTTGAAAAGACCGTGTCTACCATATCAATGGTTAATAAAGAAATGTCATTTGAATTTGGAATAGGTAATGAAGAAATAGATTGTAAGAATTCTGAAGTTACTTGTGTTAATTCTAAAGTTGGAATGGCTCTGGATAAGATATAAGGGATTATATGATATTTCCCTGTTCTATGTATAATATTAAAGTCAAATTGTTGTAATTTAATAGCCTAATGACACAAATGACCCGGAACGCATAACTTGACATAAAGAATTATGCCTCGAATTGGGTTGCGTGAATGACGCTGCGGGTGAAGCACACAAATTAATAATTACAAAAACTTACAGGATGGAACACTAAACGCCAGGCTAGTTTTGGGGATCATGTGTGGATCAAGGGCTCGTGGATTCTTCGGCGGTAATTTCCTTAATGAGGTCTAGCTGTACTCGTTGACGACACCAAGATAATTTTATAGATATTAGAAAAAAAGTAACAAGGAAGTTTATCATTGTGTCGAACTCGGAACTTCACCATGCATGTCTGTAATTGTCCTTTGTCGATAGTCAAGTGTACCTGCACCCTATCATCTTGATAAAACTCGAATAACTGACATTGTGTAAAGTATTTTAAATAGAGAATAGCACAAGTTATGCAATAGATACTTTTTCAATTCTTGACCCGGAATTTTAATGTCAACTGCTATCTGTTGGAGTATTATGTCATAGCAACGATTTGCCTTATAAGGCGTCGTTGTACTAATTATACAGTGAACTTGTGAAAGTTTGTTATTTAACTTTATTAATTATTGTACATCATTTGACAATTCAAACAAAATAATAATAAACCTTCTTATAAAAATTTACCATTCATACGGTAACGAACTTTTTGTTTCAGTTTTCTATTGGTCAAATATAAGCCTGTTTACTCACAAACATAGAGAAACCTTAATGTATGTATGTATGTATGTATGTATGTTTTTATTCATCCTTTTTGGATCATTATAAAATAAAATGATATAGGACATGTCAATATACAATCACTACAACTATAATAGTATAAATTAACAAAGTCACTTACACGTATAACTAAGACTAAGATATGTACTTAAATATTCCTAAGTTGACTTGATATTAAAAGTCATTGTCTGCTAAATATTCTGAAACTGAGTAGTAACTTTTTTCAATTAGTTTACTTTTTATTTTTTTTTTTATACAAATTGAACGTTTCATGTTTATAGGTATCTGGAAGCTTGTTATAGATCTTTATTGCTAAATATTTTGGACTACTTTCATATTTTATTAGCCTGTGTTTAGGAAACAGTAGTGTGTATGTATTCCGAGTATCATAATGGTGTGTATCTTTGAGCTTTGTGAGCTTGTGTAAGTGTTTTCTAGCATAGAGAAGTAACTCATAAATAAAAATACAATGTGCCGATGATCATTATTACAATGTTTGCTAACACTAAATTCTTCTTAACACAACGATTGACTTCTTTATTACTAAGTTCAAATGTAAAAAAATATATTTACACAAACACTTAATTTATATACAAATTAAACGTATTTATTTTAACTATTTACCTCATAATTTATATCATAATACTCGCGACTTCTCAATTTAATTGGAACGCCCACTCTGCCGGCTTGATGGCTTTTTATGCGTAACTCATAAAACTTTTAAATGTATCGAGAAATTACTAGATTTTTTAGATTATTCTTTTTATGCCTTATATTGATTTTTTAAGTGTATCTTTGTAACTGTCAATCAATCCATTGTTGTTTTAATGGCATTGCTTCTTTCGATTTTAGGCATTTTGACACTTTTGTTACAATATTATAATATATGTGGTAAAAGTAATTATTAATGTGTGTTTTATATTTCAAAAATGTTTTAATTTAACAGAGTCGATGTCTTTAAAATATTTGGACAAATAAATCATCTAAATGTTTCCCATTCTTTTTATTTCAATAATAATTTTTATTTTACCAGTAATACGTGTTGGAGCTCCATATGCATACAAAGAGCATCAACTATCCTTCAAAGCATAAATCCCACCGCAGATCCATGCCAAGACTTTTACCAGTTTACTTGCGGTAACTTTTTGGAAAATGTACACAACCCTGAACATTATGAAGAAACGACGTGGTTGAGCACAGTTTAGGATTCAGCTTTACACAGAATGAAAACATTGTTGGAAGAGCTAGGAGACGATGTAATAAAACCCTACATTTTACTGAAAAATCTTTATAATACTTGCAACTATGAAATATATTAGCTATTCATGGGTTAAGTCTGTGTATAAAGCAAGAAAACTGGGGCTTAAAACAGATTTCTTTATAGACTTGCAGATGGACATAGACTCTGGGGAACCATCACGATATGTTATCACTGTAAAGATATTATTGTAAACACAGTTCTTATATTGAGTTTTCCAGATGGACAAACCCGCATCTTTAAGAATATTCAATAATCTTATAATTGATCGAAAATATGCAAAAGCCTACTATGACTTTATCGTTTATGTAGCAACATCTATATTTGGTGTCAGTAAAGAACTTGCATCAAAAGAACTTCAATTTGTGCTAGAGTTTGAAAAAAGGATTTCTGAGGTATGTATAAAATGTTTAAACTATTTCAAATATTAACATAGCTTAAAATTAGTGTGGTCTTATGGAAATTCAGCGTACTAATTTTACAAATTTGCACAATCCTCGAAAAATTAAAGATTTACAGCACAAATATCCTGGTATCGACTGGCTTCAGTATATTAGTAATACAATGGCAATATTTCACAATAATACTGTACTTACAAGTGATGAAAATATAATAGTGAAGGACGTTAAATATACAAAAGAACTTATGATGCTCCTGATCCGAACTCCAAAAAGGTATGTTTTTAGTATAGATGTTCAGTGAGTTCAACAGTAATCAGGCATTTTGAAAAAGATATGCAATTAACAATGGAATTCGTCTATTCCTCAAAACGGGGTAGTTGTTAATTAGTCCAAAGACAATGAAAAACTCAAAACGTTCCCCATATTCATGAATATGCGGAAAGTTTTTAGATTTTTATTGTTTTTAGACTAGTTACAGATATGAAAGCTAAAAACATTTGTTATAGCTTAAATTTAATGATGTTGAAATGTAAAAATTCATTATTAAATAACACTTAGATATGGATTTTCGTTTTAATTTAACCTGATTAAAGATTAGGAACTACGCAAAAGAATATTAATTATTTTTAAATGCACATAGTAATGTAAAAATTAAACTGAACAACGACATACTACAAAACACATTTGACAGTCCATAAAAGCTCACTGGTTTCCTATAGTGAATAAGCGTTTTTCATATTCCCCCCTCCAAAGTCCTTTTGTCAAAATAGAGACTTGTGAAATAAAACACAACTCACGAAGTATATTTTATAGATCTTTTCGTCTCTCTTTCTTTCTTCGTATAAATTTTTTCTTCTAATACTGTACTTACAAGTGATGAAAATATAATAGTGAAGGACGTTAAATATACAAAGGAACTTATGATGCTCCTGATCCGAACTCCAAAAAGGTATGTTTTTAGTATAGATGTTCAGTGAGTTCAACAGTAATCAGGCATTTTGAAAAAGATATGCAATTAACAATGGAATTCGTCTATTCCTCAAAACGGGGTAGTTATTAATTAGTCCAAAGACAATGAAAAACTCAAAACGTTCCCCATATTCATGAATATGCGGAAGGTTTTTAGATTTTTATTGTTTTTAGACTAGTTACAGATATGAAAGCTAAAAACATTTGTTATAGCTTAAATTTAATGATGTTGAAATGTAAAAATTAATTATTAAATAACACTTAGATATGGATTTTCGTTTTAATTTAACCTGATTAAAGATTAGGAACTACGCAAAAGAATATTAATGATTTTTAAATGCACATAGTAATGTAAAAATTAAACTGAACAACGACATACTACAAAACACATTTGACAGTCCATAAAAGCTCACTGGTTTCCTATAGTGAATAAGCGTTTTTCATATTCCCCCCTCCAAAGTCCTTTTGTCAAAATAGAGACTTGTGAAATAAAACACAACTCACGAAGTATATTTTATAGATCTTTTCGTCTCTCTTTCTTTCTTCGTATAAATTTTTTCTTCTTCAACAGGATTGACGTTTTTTTGGACTACATCTCTTTTAGAATTTTCCTTGCTGCTCTTCCTTAAATTCCATCTTCCGATATTTTCGAATAAATTTTTGCTTTCCCATGGTATAGTTTTTTTTAATACATATGCATTGTACAGGTCTTATCGTTGCTCCAGATGCCATCTTTATTCTGTCAAATCTAATTTTGCCATCTTTTCCCAATTTTAGTTCTTGTATAATGGCGAGCAGCCAAGAAAGTCATTTACTATTATCATTTGCGATTATTAGCACATCAGCAACTTTTAGTTTATTTCTTGTTTTATGTCTCTTGCAATGTTACTGTAACTGGCCTACATACTCGTTTTGAAAAAGCCATCTTGACGATAAACCAACTCCTTGTTGAAAGTGAGGCAATCTTTGTACTGATTGGGCATATATACAACGTCACAATCAGAAACACGTATTCTTGAAGTTTTGTAAGAAACAAGCAGGTGTTATAGGTATCATGTAAACATCATCTGATAGGTAAGTATGAGGTCTTGATTTTATTACAACCTCACAATTTGTAACGGGTAAAATGTGCATGAAGTTAAATAATTTTGATTTGCACTAAAGATGCCGAGACCCCGTAACAATATAAGGGTGCGTCAGTAACTGCAGTGGTGCGGGAGTGGGTTCCTATAAAAAATGAGAAAAGGAAATAAAGAAATACAAAAATAATATAGAAAAGGGCTAAAATACAAACAAAACTACGTTATACCAGCACTTACCCTGTATGGTTTTTCTTTGTCAAAATCGAGGGATGCCAAACCGTCAGTCACAGTAGTGTGTTTCGGATATTATATCTATGTGGAACATCTTAAAGACATATTAATCTTTCGGTCATAATTAAATAAAACTAGGATTTATTTTGGCAATATCTGGCCAGGTTTGAGGTTAAGAAATTTTTTTTAGGAAACTAAATTTGTATCTCTATTGATATTATTTTATGTTAATAAAGTTTAAGTTTAGGTTAAATTTTTATTTAAATTCATTTAGGAACTCTGTAAAGTCAGATAAATGTAAAGGATATCTGACTACCTCAGTGATGGAATCTTATTTGGAAGAAGTATTTCATTTTACAATTTTATTTAACTATGAACGAAGAATTAATTTGTTTTTAAGGTATTCTCAAGAAAGGTAGGATATAAGATTATAAAGTTTAGGTTACCAAAGTAAGGGAGATTTATGCTGAATAACTGTTTTCTGTGTAGATATAATATCCAGAAGGCATTCCTGTGACCAACTGTTTGGCGCCCCTAGATTTTGATAGAAAAACCTTTCAGGGTAAGAGCTAGTAAAACGCATGATTTTATATTTCAGTTGTCGTGTTTATTATTTTTATTGATTTCTTATTTTTTATTTTGAATTTCTATTTTCTTTTATAATCTTTCCATAGGAACTGAACCCACTTCCACACTACTGATGTTAGTTAACGGACCCATTGTTAGGGGGTCTGTTACATTCTAAATTTGGACATGTACACTTTTAAATTTGTGAGTGAACTCCCACCATTATTTTTAAAATACACTTGTGCATTTCCGTCATTTCGGACAGTTGCGTTTGCGCAAAAGGAATGCGTAGACGCAGAGTGAAGGCGCAAGTGCGCGGTGTGCGACACGACATTATTAGCCAACGAGACGTCGAATGGTGATGTTTACCTGTATCGTTCCTTTGTCTTTTCTCTTTCAGCATGTAGGTTTCCTCTTTATCTTGCTTTATCGTTGCCTTCACCTTTATTCCTTCGTCCTACCTACGAACAAAGAAAAGGGAAGACGTTAAATCTAGTTTGAACGATGGCATGACGTAACCCACGCCAAAACAAGATACCCGGAAATCAGCATGGCCCCTGCGCAAGGATGACCGCAAAATCGTGAAGCGTTCCACATTTTTAAGTGAGTACCTTTTATCTTTTTAAGGTGCAACTTGTATCATTGTAAACATATTTGGCATGTGATATAATTTGACACGAAATTATGTCATAATATCTTTGTTGTGCAATAATGTGAACGTGGATAGTATCCGTGTTGCCAACTGTGGAAGTGGCTCTGAACACGCGACGCGGAGTTGTAACAGGTCCCCGCCCTTCAGGACAAATCAAAATTAATTAATTTTATGTATATTTTACCCGTAACAAATTACACAAAACAGCTTGAAGTTCTTCATGCATCTACAACACTTGTCTGAATGTTTTTTGAAGGAGTTGCTTCATTATTCCAATGAGTCTTTCATATTGTTCTACCCACCAGGGAGCAGATACTGGGTTGAACTTCCACTCTATACCTCAAGAAAAACACTCAGCCAAAATTTTCCCAATACAGTTTTTCAAACATGTTCTCGATACATTTAAAGTTAATTTTATAGTGACTATAAACGACAGGAGGTCTGCCTCTTTTAGAAATAAAATGTCCGAATGCTTGTATAAAATTGAAACTAATTATTGATGTTTCCAATTCTAAATGTACCGCTTGAAAAATAGCACTCATAAAAAGACATCCAAGCTTTATGCACTTCACGACGAAGAACGGGACCAGACATATCCAATCCGGTAATTTCGAACACTGCATCATAACATGCTTAGTCTTCAGATAGCGATACCAGCATTGTTTCCAAGAATTTTGACTGGTATCTAGAACATAATACAAATCCCTTTAAAGTATCTTTAACTGATTTTCTTGTTTTGATTAATCAGCACTCTTGTTGTAAAATGCTGAGGATCATTTGCACTCCTGCATGACAAGATATCCTATGCCCATCAATGATTATTCTTCTCACAACAGGATGATTACTAAGTAATAGTATAGGAGATTTAAATTTAGGGCAACTATTTCTCTCAGAACGTCTGGTTGTTAATCGTGAAATACCTACTTCGTCAGCGAACGGTCTCAAAGAGACTAATGACTTATCTTTCACACCTTCAAACGATTCCTTCTGTAGAAATTTTATTATACATTAAAAACTATCTTGCATTTTTTTGTATGTCAACTTTTCTCGTTCTTTGCTGTATGCCGACAATTATAAACGGATCTTTGAATCACCATATCATACAACAGAGCTGATTAAATTTTGAAAAATATCTGTAATACCAATCATCTAATATTTCACCCTGAACTAACAATGAACTAACATTTTCTGTACACGTAGCAATATTCTTCCATTTTAAAATTTTTTCATTGGGATCCTGAATACCGAGCACACCAAGAGTCCATAGATCAATAATGGGCTTCTTTACCAAATGATATGGTAATAGTCATGCTTGCACTACTCACAGAGGGGTTTCTAATGGCATTGTCTCCATTAGGGTCTAACTTAGTGTTGTTTCAATTGCAACCAAACCACAACTTAGAGCATAGTGATGTCCAATAAATAATTTTCCAGCCACATCGGCTTCAATTAACACTTTGATAGACTTTGATCATTGCTTAAATAAACACCTTTAGCAGCAAGATCAATTATCTAAGAACCTTCGTAAACAGGTGAAATGGCCCCTCAAATTACAGGCTGATCCATAACATCAAAATTATATGAGTAATCACTGAAAATATTTTTAAGTCTCATCCGGCATCTATGATGAATAGCAGCTTCTGATTCAATTCCACCAAACAGTGCGTGTATAATGTATTCTCGACCCCATGATAAATATATAAATTAACGAGTTGGTTTACGGGCAACATATGAGCTTTGTGAACCAGTATTTAGTAAAATACAAACAAAACATCCACCTTTTGGCCCTCGTGGCCAAACATTCAATGTTTGTAATATAACCTCTGTATTAGTATTATTCGACACAACTTTTTTGACTGGGCATTGGGATTTTTCAATTTGTCAACATTGTATTCCCTCTCTTCTTTTTGTTCTTCTAACTTCTGACACATAACACTGACATGTTTTCTGCTACACAAAATACATTTGATATCATAACGACATTTCTTAGATGTGTGACCACGATTCAGGTACAAAAAATAATGCTTTTTGTTGCTAACAATTTTCTCTTCGATTAACAGACATTGTTCTTGCCTTTGGACAATCTACGGTTTTATGCGAATAATTCTAAAAATTCAGCCAATCTTATTGATAGAATTTATCAAATCTACCGCAGTAGATACTCCTTTTAAGTCATCCTTCAATTTCCTTAAAATAGACAGTCCACAATTACTTTTCATTCCAAATCCAGCAACTGCTGATATTATATGCTCTTCCCGACCTCTTTCTGTAAGAAATTTATTAAATTTGATAACCAATCTTTCAAGTTCTTATCTCTATCACATTCAATAGACCTTTGCCAAACCCTTAATGTATTCTCTGGTAGGCACGATTCTACAAGCGGGTTAAGCAATAGCAGCATATTTTTGGATGTGACATCAAGAGTCATCAAAGTGCACAACTGACATTTTAACTTATCATATAATGCCAAAAGACTAACATTCTTGTTCAAGTTTTACAATATAAGCTTTAATATCTCTTACACATAAAGGCCACTAACAAATCATCTCTTCAAAACGAGTGCTCAAATGCTGAATCGTCCTTTTATAATATTTTGTGGTAGGTGGAAAACTTTCTACCAAGAGCCTTGCATGAGACCCCTGTACTGTTGCTTGTACTAAATATTGGAATCTATCTTTGTAATAATACCATCCTTGTCATTTTTCTCAAACCAAGATGAAAACGGCAACCAATCTTTACATAATCTTTAAATCTTTTTAATGGAGTAGAAAACAACGCTTTCTCTCACCATCTGAAGATGTCATTACTGACGCCGTATTGGTTTCCCCAATTTTAACAACTTAACGTTCATTTTATCTGTTTCGTCTTCAATCAACATATCATAAATTTGATCATCTAAATTACACAATTCTTTATGTTTTTCTATTAAAAACCAAAGATAGTTTCTACGGTCATTTACATCATGTTTTTCCGCGTTGATTAATCCTTTTAATTGATTAAACAACTTCGTGAAAGATTTTCTTACAGAAGATCTGCTTTTCGTTAAAACACCGGATCCTGTCATGGTCGCCAAATTTTAATTTATTAGTGGAGGAAACGATTAATGTAAATAGACACGCCTATTAAACTCAAAAATGTTAGAATAGAGTGCTTTAATTACTAAAAACTAAACTAAACTGAACTATGGCAGACTACAAAACAAACTCGACAGTCCATAAAAACTCGTTAACTTCCTATATTTTTAAAAATATATACAAAATGAATAAGTATTTTTACAGTAAGTGTAAGATTATTGTTAAATTGAAAAGTAGAAAAACTTTAAACCAAACCCATATTGTATGCGGTTGGTTTAAAGTTTTTCTACTCTTCAATTTAATAGTCAAAACCCATTGTAAGTATGGACTACAAATACGATTTTAAGATTGTTGTTTTCCAATGTATTGAGAAAACATTATTGGCTTTTTCTGGAACAACAAATTTAGAAATAATTGAAATCTAAATTGATTGCCATTGAAACTCACAATTAATTCTCGACTATAAACTACTAACTCAATTCAACTCATCCTACGTTTTATCATGTTATTAAAATTGTACACTTTTTAAAATTCAGCACTTTATATGTAAAAGATATGCGATGGATGCTTTTAATGAAAACTATGCAAGAACCATTAACACAACACACTCATTTTCACATTTTTCTAACACTGTGCCCCTGAAAAAAATCTTTTAGGAGATTCTGCAAAATACAATCGTTCCGTATTTTCTAAATCATCATTTGATAAATTTCAACCCTCTTTCAAGTGTGTTTTGGGTTTTGGAATGAGATATTAGAGCTGTGTGGTGGATGTTCTATTTAATCAAAGCTGCATTCATTAAGTACTGCTTGAATAATTCTTGTCGTTTAAATGCAGGGTGTTCTGAGAATAATTGTTGAGTTTATTTTCACATATAAATCTTTCAAGTGCATTGTCTATTTGTAGATATTGCATCTTATTGCTGTCCCTTTTGGTATATACTCAATTAAGAAAATTACGTCCATTTCAGTATTCTCAAAAAACAGGGGTATCACTTTCTCAGCAGAAAATTGATTCTTTGCTTTCTTGCTTGGACTCTTGTTTTGTATAAGGGTCTCAATGGTGCACGCATGTCTCATTCTCAGTTATTTGAAAATTGTAATGTTTTACGGCTGGTTCCTATTTAATAATAAAATCGAAGATCTCTGCAGAAATCTTTGAATTTTATTATTCTCAGTTATGATAGAAGAAGTTTTCATCTTGGTATAAAGCTATCAAATTCTTTTCGTAAATTTGTTAACTACACAATATTTGTTTGAAAATGAGCAGCTTGGGAATCCATCTTACCAATACTTTGGTGATTTCTAAATCTTTGCACAGAATTTTAAAAATACTCACTTTGTATATCCCTGTTTATCCAGAAATGACTGAAACTTATACTTTACGATCTGTCAATGCCATGATTTTTTTCAGTTTGAGTTTTTAAAGGTTTTCTACATTTTGTGTCATCATCAATGAATTCTAGGCCTAACTCGAACTGCTTGTCAATATTTGACTTGCAAATACACTTTTTCGTAACTGCTATAGTCTTTCATTGATGTTCTTTGGGTTGCTGCCTTCTTTGGATAAACCTTTCACAACACTTCTGTGTTAGAGTTTCAAATCACTCATTTCAGCCTCTTTAAACTGATATAAAAATGACATGTTCAGTGATATTAACCAAACTTGGAAATAATATTATAAAATGTTACATAAACTTGACAAGAAATGTGGAGCAATTGCATATTGTTCTCATAGCTTATTCAAGTACTGTCAAATTAATCTCAATGGCTAAGATCAGAACGTATAAACATCATCTGCAAGATGCTAAAGTTGAATTATGGAGTGACGAACTGTAAAAGCTAATCGAAAACCATACGGTGTAGATTAAGACGTCCCATATAAATAAGTGTTCCTTTGTAACAATTTTTTGACCCCTATAAAAGCATATAATTTTAATTATTTTATTCACTGCAATGTTTATTCAACAAAAATAATTAATTTCACAATATTAATAAATATTTCGAATTGTACCGTTGTAGCCTTTTTCCTGATTCCGATTTTATTTTAACGAGAATTTCCGATAATAACGAATGGAGCCCACGGCAAATCAAGATGGAAAGTGGCTCTAAGTTGAGGAAATCTCAAAGGCAAGCGGCTAGTCGAACTTTATGCTCTGGGTGGAGAATGAGCTGTGGGTCGGGGTGTAATTGCAACCACTAATAATAAGAATAAGGCGCCACCGTATTTTTTTATACTGAGAAGACCAAATACAAGTCCCTTGTACAAGGCAAATGCGGAAACCTGTTTCCTATAACCGCTATATAATTTTTAAAGACCTCCTAACCTTTGAGGTATCTTACCTTATGGTTCGACCTTGATCTAGCAATCCTGCACTGCACCTGTGAACAGATTAAACAAAGAAAAGCACGGTTTGTGCATTCAAATTCAAAAATAATCAAATACTATCAGAATCGACTTTCATTCCTCTTAAATAAAAGATAATCTTTAGTCCGAAAATAAGTATCTATTCTTTATGATATCCAATAAGGTAATGTTTCGTTTACAAAAAATGTCTTCCTTTATAAGTTAATTTAAAATTAGGAAGAGTTAATTATAATGGCACTGAAAGTATCAGTACCAGTTAATATTTAATGAAGTTTATATTACAATTTAACAAAGCATAAAATCGCTTATTTAAAGAAGGAGTTAATTATGGTAAATTTACCTTAATTTCACAGTTGATAATAACAACTAATTGTTCATAAAATATCAATTATAAAGATTCAATTTCTAAACATTTAAAATAAAAAGAATTTAATTTATCTAATTTGTAGTGACATCTTTTGATGTTTTATTGAGTTAATAAAAGGATTTGTAAAAACAAATTGCAGATTTCTAACATGTGATTACGAAAAATATAACTGAGGTCTAGCCTTGACCTATTTTTATGGTTAACACAAGTCGACTACAGCAAAATTTATCTCGTTACTACGTCGAAAGTTCAAACAAATACGGATCTAATCATTTGTACATACCAAAGTTCAATTTACACTATATACTTGCGTGAATGCTGACACATGTTTTAACACGGAAAATTCCATACCAAACAAACATCTGCGCTGCTTACTGAAAAACCGTCACCTGGCTTCCATAAACTGCGTTTCAATAATTAATACCACAAGAAAGCAAATGTTGATTGTACTTGATTTGAATAACTTTACTTATGTAATTCCATATTATACAAGGATAAAATTGTTTTCCATTACTTCAAATGAATACCATTCAGAAAAGAGCTTCTTTAGAATCTACGTTGCAATATAATTTACATTTAAATTTAATATCTCGAAAGTTCATGTTTTAAATTGCATAATTTTCAAAAGTTACACTGAAAGTTTCAATTAATATTGTTATAGAAAATAAATTCACTTACTGTTCCTAATGGTCTTATTTAACCAAAGCTTCATCGTTCATTTCGACTGCCCTCAACACAAAACGGACCATTCGAAACAAATTTATGCAGATAGCATACACGTGCAATTTCCATTTTACACGCTTCCAACGATAAAAATCAAAACGGACATTGTTCCTTCGAACAATTATCGACCTGCTTGAACCTTTGCTTCGCCGGAAGTGACCGCTGAGCTTGTTGCTACCCAGTAACAGAGATACGTTGCGATTCCTGAGTGGAAGGGGATCCAGAAAGGATACCAAACGAAAGCTTTTATTTTGTCTCCGTAGAATTTAACTTTTAACATGAACTAAATACTAGTTCTTCATTGGATAATAGATAGAATTATATTAAGTGGATTGGATTACATTATAATGTGTTATATTATTTAACATTTAATAAAAGAAATGATTATACAGATATATATATATAAGGTAGAAAATAAAATTGCTACACTGCCTCTTTCTAAGAGAAAAATTCTGGAATAAATACTAAGAATTTTTTTTGAAATTATTGTTACGTATTCACAACTTATTATTATTAAATTTTTACAAAGATAAAACAAAAATTACCACTTATGGTACAACATAATTGAAAATGAGTGACGAGTAACTACGCTGCACTATACGCCACAAGGGGACAAATTCGGAAGTCTTAATCGGTAGGGTGTCATTATCGTTTAATCATATTCGGGTTAATATATCACTCATTTATACCGAAACCTAAACAACAAAACATATAATACTACTGTATTATAACTCTTTAATGAAAATATCAAATTATCATGACAAACATATTTTTAATTTATTAATTTTAATTTACATATTTACAAAAGAAGAAAAGGACTCTCATTATCCTTGAGATCCACTCTAAACATAACTTCAAAACAGCAAACATGTCTTGAAATCACTAATGTTCAACAATTCTACCGCATGTATATGCAACCAAAATGTAGAAATATCTCTTTCCTGAAGAGACAAGTAAACGTCACCACGCCTTACTCCTCAAAAATTTCACTCACGCATGAATGAACAAAATAGAACATTGCTATCTCACACAATATTCATTATAAACATAGAACATTGCTATCTCACGCAATATTCATAATTAAACGTAGAACATTGTCAGCTTACACAATATTCCTACTAAACATAACTATCAAAGTTACTAAAAATGTTGACCTCCAACCAATATTTAATATGGACTCAATTACCTGATTCCTATTATTAACACCTTGATTACAAATCAAAAAATACTAACCAACTATATACAACTTTATCATTATTCATAACCATAAGCATACCTAAACATTCCTTTATAACCTAGAACAAAATCATACGACAAATGAAATCATTTGACAAACGGAAACATGTAACTTTTATCTTGACTCAAATAAGTAACTTGCAACTAACAATATCAGCACAGTCTAGTGTCAGCCTTACTGCACTATGAAAATTCTTTTTATACTTCTTATCTAACATCTAAAATTTTAGACTACCAAACAGTATTCCAATACAATATTTAAACTCTTTACTAGAAGGTAAGATAGAAATGATACCTACTATCAACCATTAAATACGTCAACAACGCTAATTAATGTCCAGGAACGTTCTCTCTTTCAAAATCAGCTCTGAACTCTGAATAAGGTTTTAAGTCCTTAACATGCCATCTGCCTGCTCTCGAACCATTTTCATTAATCAATTCATAAATTAAATTTGAAACTTTCTTTTAACAATGCTCAAAACATATTTTGGCGCAAGCTTAGCTGTAAACTTATCACTTGCTTTCGAAAGAACTTTATTTGACCTCCAAACTTTGTCACCTACTTGAAAGATATGTTACGTCTTCTTAAATTATACGACTTACTAGACTGCATGTAAGCTAAATGTAACCTTTTCTGTATGTCTATAAATTTTTCAAACAGTCCTTGATGATCTGATACATACGAAGGTCTATCTCTAGAAATAAAATCAATATCAACTGAGGGTTCCACATCAAGACCATAAAATCTTCCAGATACAGGAACATGTCTACCAAAAACTAAGAAATTTGGCGAATAACCAGTGACATGATGTTTTGCAGAATTAATCGCATACTGAATTTGGGGTAACTCTATGTCCCAAGTATCATGTTCTCCAATATACGAACGTATAGCTGTTCCAACCGTCTCTATTTATCCTCTCTACAAAGTTACATTGGGAGAGTAAACTGCATTAAACCAAATTTTTTGAACGTCATATTTTGTACATACGGCCTTGAAATTTTTACCACTAAATTGTGAGCCATTGTCACAAATAATATATTTGGGAACACCATAAACTAAAAAAACTTTTTCCTCCAATACACGTTCTATTAAATGAGCTTTTGCACTACGTAACGGAAACAATAACGTAAATTTTGAGAACCAATCACCTATAACTAACAACCATTTGTGTCCAACCTTAGACCGTGGAAATGGGCCCATGAGGTCTATAGCAACAATCTGAAAGGGGAACTTCACTTCCTTTTCCTTTCCCATTAAACCAAGGGGTCCTCTATTCGATGCCTTCTGTGCACCACACGTTAAACAATTTTTACAAAATTTCAACACATCAATACGCATTTTTGGCCAATAAAAATTCTCTTGTATGCGTGCCAATGTTTTAAAAAAACCAAAATGACCGCCACTGAAGGGTCATGATGTATCCGAATAACCTCTTCCTTTTGTGATCTAGGGACTAAATATTTCCATTCCTTACATTCGACGAGAGTGGTAAATTTGATGAAAGAAATTTAAAACATAATTATCTTCTACCTTCCATTGTGGGTAATCATCAGGTGAAGCTAAAATTTTCTCTCGAAGAGACACATACCAGGGATCCACATCATCTAACTTGATCTCAACCAAATTATCAACATAACTCACGACTGGAACTGCGCGACTAAGACAATCTGGAACTACATTGAACTTCCCTTTTCGATGAACCAACTCAAAGGTATGCTGTCTTAAACGGACTGCCCATCTAGCTAATTTTCCGGTTGGATTTTGTATATTATTAAGCCATAACAAAGAAAAGTGATCTGTGATAACAGTAAACGGGTACCTTCTACCCAAGGTCGGAATTTTTCTATAGCAAAAATTACAGCGAGACATTCTTTCTCCGTGACTGAATAGTTTCGCTCAGTTCGGGTAAGTGATTTACTGGCATAAGAGATAACGTGTTCTACATCATCGATTTTTTGAACTAGAACTGCTCCGAGTCCTGTATCACTAGCATCGCATTCGACAATAAATGGAACTGAATAGTCCGGTTGCGATAACAATGGGGCGGAAACTAAAGCCTGTTTAATCTGTACGAATGAGTTCTCAGCCTCAGATGTCCAAACAATAGATTGGCCCTTTTTTCTTCCTTTTACCAAATCACTGATCGGTGACACTAAAGATGAAAAGTTTTTTATAAAACGACGATACCAACTACACATTCCTAAAAAACGTTTGACCTCAGTAGTTGTCTTAGGTCTGGGGAAATTTACCATCGCAGAAACCTTTTCGGGTCTGTACGAAGAGAGTTCGATCCAACAATATAACCAAGAAATTTTAACGATTTCTTAAAGAATTCACACTTTTCAAATTAATCGTAAGGTTTGCTTCCTTAAGACGTTCCTTCACCGTTTCTAATAACTTCAAATGTTCCTCAAAAGATGATGAACACAAAATAATGTCATCTAAATAACAAAAACATGTGGCTCAAACTTCGGTCCAAAATTGAATCAACCAAACGCTGTTGCGTCTGAGCAGCATTCTTTAATCCGAATGGCATGGTGACAAACCTATATTGTCCTCTCGAGATAACACTAAACGCTGTTTTATCCTTAGATGTTTCGGAAAGTGGGATTTGCCAAAACTCTTTCTAAGGTCTAAACTAGAAATGTAATTTGCACCTCTAAGTAAATTTATAATCCTATCGATATTTGGCAATGGGTAGCTATCATGTTTAGTAATATCATTGAGTGCCCTTCCGTCAAAACAAAATCTGTACTCACTGTCTTGTTTTTAACTAACAATACAGGGGATGACCATGGACTCTGACATTCTTCCACTACTCCCAATCTCAGCATCTCATCTAATTCTTTATCTAACATCTTGCTCATAAAGGGGACATGACATATGGTTTTTACGAAATGGTTTTGCATCACCAGTATCAATATCTAAAACAATTTTATCGGACGCCTAGTCTCTCTTCACTGCTAATTTCCTTGTAAGATTCTATTGCTATTCGTGCTTTTTCTTGTTGTGTTTCTAACAAATCATCCAAACTAAGTAATTGATTACTACAACTTAAGGGTACTGACGAATGACCAATATACGAAATGCTATTGTTATCATAATCTTGAATTTGCCATGTATTGTTTTTGAAATCTGCTATTAAACCAAAGGATTTTGCAAATCGCTACCAAAAATAAATGTGTGAGGAAGAGATGGTACAACCAAAGCGTTAACAATACGATATTGTCTACCAACTCTAATGGGTAAATCAACTGAACCAATAACTTCTTGAAGAGCACCATCGGCAGTGGAAACTATTTTCTTCTCAGTTTTAAAACCTTCAAATTTAATTCTTCAAGAACAGAAAACGCTAACGAACCAACAACGGTAGTAGTACAACCAGAGTCAAACAAACCTGTGACATCTCTATCTAACAGTTTTACCATAATATACGGACGATTGTCTTGAGGTTTCCTTAAAAATAACGCGTCAGCTTTTGGCTTGACGCCCTTGACAAAAATCTTTAACGATGCCTAGCCATTTTGACCAATCATCTATATCAAAAAAATTTTCCTGCTTACACAACATAACTGTAGCCTTTTGCATGAAAGCGCGATGCCGGCCACTCTGCAACTGCCTATCTACTGCTTTTTGAACACGACGGACAATTTATTGACTTAAATCCACTATATCCGCAGCTATAACAAAATATTTTACGAGGAATCTTACACCTCCAAAAAGTATGACCTTCATCTAAACAATTCCAACATGTAAGTTTATTTAATTTATATTTATTTACAAAGACTCTACTAGAGGGATTATTATTATTATTACTATTACTGTTGCCGAGAGATTGTATTTGAGGGGGAAATGATTGATTATAAAACTGCGACCAGTTCGCTGAAAAGTTTCTTACAGGAGCTGACCAATTATTTTCAACTTGAAATTTTGACTTTCCTAATGTTTTCGGAACATATTTTACTGGACTTTGTACTAATTTATGCTTGGATGCATATGCTTCTTCCAATTTCTTACACAACCTTATCAATGTAGACATACTATCAATTTCCGTTAGAGCTAATTGACAAATAAAATCAGGTAATAGGTTCTTCTTTACCATTCTAACTTTTGTACATTCCGCAGGTGATTGTGGTAACCTACTAAACAAATTCTCCTTTTTGTTGATGACGTGACCTAATCTTTTCCCAAATCTCGTCCTCTGAGTGTGATGGTAAGAAATCTTCCTTTAATCGAATAACTAATGAATTCCAGTTTGTTAAAGAATTTCAACACAACGATACCATTCTAAACCGTTACCTGTAAACAATTCTACAGAAGCATTAAATAAATCTTCTTCAGATACTTTACGCGAGTGTGCCAACTCAGCTACTCTATCTAAAAATTGATGAACCTGTTTTGGATCTCCTGAAAATTTTACTGACCATGAACCAATTGGAATAGGGGGTACTAAATATGAAACAGTATGAATAGGAGTACTGACAACTGCTGGAATGGTTTCTCTCATTGAAAATTCACCATAAGCGTTTACATCTTCATTCTTCTTAAGCTTTTCATGTAGCTCTGCCTCCATCGTAAGAATAGTTGCCAATGATTCATTCTTAAATAAAGTTACTTCATCTGAATTATCTAAAGGGATTTTTATTCTCCTAACTCGACCATCAAGATGTATCAATCTCGACTGTATCCTCTTAAATGTGGGGTCTGCTAATTCGCCTTCAAATTCTAATAAAACATTTCTTACTGACTCTATCGAAGCCTCAATTTCATCTCGCTCATCTGAATAATCTCGACATATGTGGAAAGATCAATTAAACGACCAGGTAATGTTGTTTCTTTGGCTAATAGTCGGCCTAACATTTTCCTCTTATCCTGCATCGGTCTGCTGCTAACAACTCCACGGATTCTCAATTCATAATCCAACTCATCTTTATGCAAATAAACAACTTGATACGTCTCAGCCATCATGGATTAGGCTAACTAACTAATTACAAATTAAACTCAATTAAACAACAACATCAATAGACTAAATTAATCTGAGGGTAAATGATTTATAAACCACAAGTGCAAACAACCAAAGTCAATCGAAGCCTATACTTTATGTGCTTATACAATTGATACAGCAATCGAGGCCTACACGCTGGGCGCTATTTGTAGCCTTTTTCCTGATTCCGATTTTATTTTAACGAGAATTTCCGATAATAACGAATGGAGCCCACGGCAAATCAAGATGGAAAGTGGCTCTAAGTTGAGGAAATCTCAAAGGCAAGCTTAGTCGAACTTTATGCTCTGGGTGGAGAATGAGCTGTGGGTCGGGTGTAATTGCAACCACTAATAATAAGAATAAGGCGCCACCGTATTTTTTATACTGAGAAGACCAAATACAAGTCCCTTGTACAAGGCAAATGCGAAACCTGTTTCCTATAACCGCTATATAATTTTTAAAGACCTCCTAACCTTTGAGGTATCTTACCTTATGGTTCGACCTTGATCTAGCAATCCTGCACTGCACCTGTGAACAGATTAAACAAAGAAAAGCACGGTTTGTGCATTCAAATTCAAAAATAATCAAATACTATCAGAATCGACTTTCATTCCTCTTAAATAAAAGATAATCTTTAGTCCGAAAATAAGTATCTATTCTTTATGATATCCAATAAGGTAATGTTTCGTTTACAAAAAATGTCTTCCTTTATAAGTTAATTTAAAATTAGGAAGAGTTAATTATAATGGCACTGAAAGTATCAGTACCAGTTAATATTTAATGAAGTTTATATTACAATTTAACAAAGCATAAAATCGCTTATTTAAAGAAGGAGTTAATTATGGTAAATTTACCTTAATTTCACAGTTGATAATAACAACTAATTGTTCATAAAATATCAATTATAAAGATTCAATTTCTAAACATTTAAAATAAAAAGAATTTAATTTATCTAATTTGTAGTGACATCTTTTGATGTTTTATTGAGTTAATAAAAGGATTTGTAAAAACAAATTGCAGATTTCTAACATGTGATTACGAAAAATATAACTGAGGTCTAGCCTTGACCTATTTTTATGGTTAACACAAGTCGACTACAGCAAAATTTATCTCGTTACTACGTCGAAAGTTCAAACAAATACGGATCTAATCATTTGTACATACCAAAGTTCAATTTACACTATATACTTGCGTGAATGCTGACACATGTTTTAACACGGAAAATTCCATACCAAACAAACATCTGCGCTGCTTACTGAAAAACCGTCACCTGGCTTCCATAAACTGCGTTTCAATAATTAATACCACAAGAAAGCAAATGTTGATTGTACTTGATTTGAATAACTTTACTTATGTAATTCCATATTATACAAGGATAAAAATTGTTTTCCATTACTTCAAATGAATACCATTCAGAAAAGAGCTTTTTAGAATCTACGTTGCAATATAATTTACATTTAAATTTAATATCTCGAAAGTTCATGTTTTAAATTGCATAATTTTCAAAAGTTACACTGAAAGTTTCAATTAATATTGTTATAGAAAATAAATTCACTTACTGTTCCTAATGGTCTTATTTAACCAAAGCTTCATCGTTCATTTCGACTGCCCTCAACACAAAACGGACCATTCGAAACAAATTTATGCAGATAGCATACACGTGCAATTTCCATTTTACACGCTTCCAACGATAAAAATCAAAAACGGACATTGTTCCTTCGAACAATTATCGACCTGCTTGAACCTTTGCTTCGTCGGAAGTGACCGCTGAGCTTGTTGCTACCCAGTAACAGAGATACGTTGCGATTCCTGAGTGGAAGGGGATCCAGAAAGGATACCAAACGAAAGCTTTTATTTTGTCTCCGTAGAATTTAACTTTTAACATGAACTAAATACTAGTTCTTCATTGGATAATAGATAGAATTATATTAAGTGGATTGGATTACATTATAATGTGTTATATTATTTAACATTTAATAAAAGAAATGATTATACAGATATATATATATAAGGTAGAAAATAAAATTGCTACACCGTATTGCCCAATCGTGAGTTGTATATTATTTAAAAATAATAATATAGACTAAGTTCGTTAAACGATGGCTTTTTGAACTGTACTTCCGAAGTCAGACGAAATTTATGCATTGTGCTCATTCTGTCCACAGCAGAATCAGTCGCGCTTGGCCTTAGCTACGATAAGAAGCACGATTACGCTCAGAAAGGTCTGAGCCAGCGAGTTATGCATCCCCATAAACGTGGCAGTGCCTACAAGTGCTGAATGCACTTGATTTTGTTTTGTGTCTGATAACAGTAAGCAAGCCAAATTAATAATTAAGGTAAACTAAATGATTTTATTGTAGCGCTCACTTATCACATCATTATATCCTCACTTCATCACGTTCCTAATTTTTTTACTTTATCACAATTTGATCTCGCTTTAATATAAATTAAAGGAGAAACAAATGGATGCCCTTTTTAATAACTCATTTTGTTGCTTTATTGGAATTATCTATTCTATGGATTTATTTTATGTTGATCAATTTATTTGGATGGATTACTCTACAAGTTCACAAAAAAATGGTTCCCTATAATAGTCCGGTTTAATGCTTTGTTAAGCTTTTAATTCGTTATCAGCTCAAAGGAAGAAGCTCAAATTTACGTTTTTGCAAGATGCGGATGTTGAATGTCTTGTGACGTCAGTTGTTTGTTCAAGAACCGCAAGCTAAGACACGTAGTAGCAGCAAGGTATCTTTTTTGTAACGACGTTGTGACGTATAACTAGATAGAAAAGTAAGCGTTAGCCTAAGGACATGACCTGTCAACAGCTGTTTCTAAATAACCTGACAGCAGAACTAATACTTGATTTTTAAAATGGTAGCGTTGGACTAAAATTAGATTACGAGAAAATTGAGAGAATTTCTGTCTGGATTTCGTTATAACGTAATTATTTAACCTAGAAAAGGCATATTCATTCAAGTTCAGTAATATAGAAATTAATCACGAAAATTAATTCTATTTAGCATTGAGTTTATGATAAATATCTGTAAACCAAGGTAAGCAGCTCTATGTATTTTGGGTATAAAAACTTACGGTTATGATTAATTCTTTGTTGAGATTATCAAAATTATTATATTTACATATCAGAGTCTAAAAGATTAGACCACGTCCTTATTGTACATTTTTGTTTATGAATTTTAAAACAGAAAAAAGATAAATTTAATTAAAGAACCATCACTTGATTTAATGGAACCACTGTTTTATTTTGGACAAGTGTGTCCAAAGGTAGAGAAAAATAAGTTAAAAGAGAATATATCGCCTTTTATGAAGAATAAGGTTATTGGCTGTGACACAATAAAGAAGTACTAAACAGCGCTTTTAAGAAGCTTGATATCTAAATTTTCTTTTGCTATTTATGTTTAAATTATAGGTATTAATAACGACTCTTTTTCTTTTTACTGTATAAGGTAGCAAGAGTGTATCTCTTGCATCCCTCGTTATTCTAATAACAATGTTTTCTTTCAGATCCTGCAGTTTCGCGGTTAAAGCGATTTTTTCCCCTGAGGATTTCCAAGTTCTCACTTAGGGTAACCCATGCTTATCGATACTAGGACTTCGTGGTGTCCTTTTTGCACCCCCTAATTTTATTTGAGAGTCAGTACACAAAACAATATTTTTGTTGTAAAACCCACGACCACTCCTCATAAGCTCTACCCGAAGAATAAACTCCTAGCTTAGTCAGACAACTGTCGATTTCCTTCATTATAAGGGATCAAAACCTAGGTACAAAAAAGTACCAAAGGTGTATCACCTTATTGGACAGTGCAGACTGTCTTTACACATTAGCTATTTGTACTTAGTTGTACTTGTATATAATAATTAATGATGCAAAAGTGTTTGTTTTCAGTAGGACCAAGTTAGAAATAATTGAAGAAGCTTTAATCATTATATCACATTTAAAAGTGTTTTTGTTTATTTTGATTTAGATCATTAAACCTAAATATCGACTGCGGTCACCATACATTGAGTAAAGAATGACCAACTTACTTGAAAAACAAGAACAAAAAATGAAGCAAATTGATATTTTTATAATTAATAGTCACACTCGCTCCTCTACCTTGCAAGACCAAAATACATAATACACTTCAATATAAAATCTCTGGATTCAAAATTTTTTACCTACAAAAGTCTCATACTTTCTTCTGGCTTTGACATAATTTGTCTCAGTGAAACGTGGCTAGATGATAGAACGCAAGATGGTGACATAGGGATTCCTGTCTATAATTTATATCGTAATAATAGAATAGGTCGAGATGGGGTTTTGGCAATATATGCAATGTCTCTGAGAGACTACTGTTCAGTCTAGAAATAAGTCACTAGAGCAAATCTGGGCAAAGTTGACTATAGGAAACAAACACTACACCTAGGATGCGTATATATTCTGTATAAGTTATCATTGCATCGAATGGAGATATTGGTAGACATGTTCCCTCAAGTACTACCAGAGGCTGACCAACTGGTTATTATAGGCGACCTTAATATTAATATTCAGATAAAATCTAGGGCCTTTAAATGAGTTAAGAAGATACTTGAGATATTCAATTTAGAACAACTGATAATTGAACCGACTCATATCACTGAGCACACTAGCTCCCGCATTGATCTAACAGTGACTAACTGTGAGAATAGAGTTACCTCCAGGAAGTAATGAGCTCTGAGAATAAAAAATTGATCACAATCTGGTATATTGCAACCTCAATGTGATTCAAACAATGCAAAAGCTAGAAATAATACAAGTCAGACCTTATAACAAAATAAGCACTAAGTCATTACATAATCATGCAGATAATGCTAACTGGATAGATATGCAAAAAAGAAAGCATTGAAAACAAAGTAGAAGCCTTCAAGGATGGAGCATTCACTGCATGACAAGCACTTGCCCATAAAATCCATTAACATTAACTCGAGCGACAAAACCTACCATTTATAACTTTTACTATTAAGTTGTTAATGAAAGCAAGAGATGCACCAAAAAAAGCATTTCATCAAAAGAAAACGATTGTGGAGAAATATATATATATATATATATACATATATGTATGCGGATGACATTCAACACCTTCACTGCTTTGAACCAGAAAACGCAAGAGCAGCATTACATTTAATCAATTTAGAACTTAATAGCGTTGTGAATTGGCATTATGAAGATGGATTAATCATTAAATCCAAAGAAAACCCAAGTGATTAGTTTAGATTCCAAATATGCAATACAGAGTACAAAAAAGAAAGGTAACATTTATGTAAAAATGATACTGTACCAATTTTCACAAACTACCATGATTGTGTAGAGAAAGATATACATCAATGATATAAGGAGTGCAAAACTCATGTGCGCTATTGTCTGAAATTACCCAGGCGAGAACGTACTAATCAGCATATTAAAGGCATGGGATTTTATATGCAGAGTTCTTATAAGAATATCTCTACCGAAGACTGAAACACTTGTTACGTGCAGCTTTAGCTCCAGAAAATCTAGCCGGTAATTCACAGAGAAACTTGGTGAAGTACTCCCTACGTGTAATTTTTTTCAAATGCTCCACCCGGAGGTTCTACATTGTCCAGGAAGCGAGTTTTTTTACCTGATAAATTTTGAATTTTGCCGAACCCTTGCTGTTTCAAGCAAGGTATGGATTTTTAATGTGCGTGACAACACTCACGCACAGAACCTCCATTTTACCTCTCATCCGAACGAGGGCATATTTTTGTGAAAAATGCTTGCCTAACATTTTTCAAGCGGACTGTGTCGTGATTCGAACCCGGTATCTTGAGCGTAGTAGTCACACGCATACCAACTATGCCACGGAGCCACCTGGTGAAGTACCATAATGAACTTGACAGCCTTTGAGTATGAACAATATAAGATACAAAAATAATTCTACCTAGATTAAGATGCATAAGATCTAAAAATTATATTTCTTAAGGGAAATTGCCTAACCCTATCAGTGTGATCTACTAATATAAAAATTATTAAAATAAAATAAAATATGATTATAAACTTTTCAAAGAAACATCAAACACCCTAACGAAATTCATCAAAGGGAAACGTGATTTCAATACCAACTAGATATACCCAAGCATAAAACAAAATTATTTGAGTGTGAATTATCTTATGTTGCACCCAAGTTAACGAAAAATATAAAATTGAAAACAAAGGCTAGTATTGTATATTTTCTTTCCGAATGTAAAAACAACTGTGATGTTGTGTATAGGTAGGAGTGAAAATTGTAATATAGACAAGCTCTACCTGTTCAACAACCGCTGTTTTTTGCCGCATAATCAAATTAAAATTAAATACAAGGTTATTATCGACAAACACACTTTTGACAATACTTTTAACAATTTGTTTTTACAAACCTCCTAAAATTAATAATTATAGTACAAATGTAACTGTATGTCCTCAACAAGTGCTTTTTGATGACATGAACGCCTTGAAAGAAGAAACAAAATTATTTAATGTAATACATAAGCTTTCATTGTCTGTAATGATAATTATGTTTATTTTCTGTAATTTTTCAACTAATTACATATTATATGTATGTAAAATTGAGATTTCTAGCGTAACACATAAAATGTTATATAGTTTCAGTAAGACCTAAAAATCTAAATTCAAAATGGTCTATAATATAAGAAAAATTTTTGTTTATTTCAATACCGCCTGATTACAATTTGAACTAACTGTAGGTAAAAATGTTATTCCATTTCTGTATATTCTAGAGTACAAGCAAACTATATAATGCTTAAAGTAGTTTTGTCGCATTTAGAATATATTGGAAAAGATATAAATTATCAGTACGAAGAGCTTTATAAGGCTTTTACTGGAAAATCAATTGATCAACCCTTTGGAAAGAATGTATTATATCGATATGGGAAAGGTAGGTATATCAATTTCTAGTTTATTACTTTTAGAAAGCCGTTTCCGTAAATAGTCTGTAATAAAAGTCAACTTCAAATGTTGAGATCAAAATATGAACCAAAACTTTCTTGTTTACAAAATTTACATTATGTTACTAATCTTTCTGTAAACATCGAAACAACAATAGTTATTGGATACCTGATACTCACTTAACACTATATTCTTCAAAAATCGTTTTGATTTTATGTCAGTTTGATATATAAGAGCCTTTAAAACGTTTGTAAATTAAAACATTGTTAATTTAATTTCAATAGTGGGCAACATTTATATATAGAGAATAACTCATGAAGACCTTGCCAATCTGTATCCTCAAACCAATTTAGGTGGTTTTTAAGAATGAAAGTATTATAAAAATACAGTATTGCCCGAAATAAACAGTACTGAAATTGTAATTGTTTTGTATATTTAAAAAATACATCTTATTGACACTTTATTATATGTTCTAAATGTGCACCTCCTCGTTCGAGACAGACTTCATAACGATGTTCTAAGTTTCTGGTCATGTTATTGAATAAGGGTTGTCTCAGGGCTGCGAAGAAGACTCTAACGGCATCCTTTAATTCATCGATGGTTTGTGGTGCCTGTTTGAAAACGGCATTTTTAGCCATGCCCCAAATGTATGCGTCTGGAGGTGTGAGGTCTGGAGAATGTGAAGGATAAGGGAAGTCAGTAAATCGTGATATGAATTTGTTTGGAAAATGTTCTTGAAGAAATTGACGAATTGCGGCAGCAGTATGGCAAGTTGCCCCGTCCTGCTGAAAAAATTGGTTTCGAAATGCCAAGTTACGTGCACGACAGAATTGACGTAGATCAGGGATAAATCGTGTTAAAATTTGTCTGTACCTCTGTTGATTAAGTGTGACTTGCCTACCATTCTCTTCGATAAAGTACGGACCAATGATTCCGTGTCCGGAAACAGCACACCAGACACTCACTTTTCACTATGTAAGGAACCTCTTGAACCTCATCGGGTCTGGCAAAGCCCAGAAATCGATTTGTGCGACGATTCACATAACCTGACAAGTGAAAATGTGCTTCGTCTGAAAACCAAACATTTTTCAAAAATTCAGGATTTTCATACTGTAACGCGAGAATTCTGGCGCAATATTCCACTCTACTGCGATAATCCCGAGGATGTAGTTGTTGATGTACCTGAATCACATACGAAAATGTACCCAGCTCCTTCAGGATTCTTTGAAAGGAAGTTCTTTTTAAATCAAGTTGTAACGCTGTCCTTGCCTGGCTGACTTTCGGATTTTCTAAGATTTGCTCAAAAACACGTTCATGGTTATTGTTGTTGTTAACTGTCCTGGGACGCCCTGAGTTTCCTTTTCGTTGGCACAATACACTACCTGTATTTCTAAACTTTTCAATAACCTTCAAAATTACAGCATTACTTGGAGAACGTTTATTAAACCTTTGTGTGAATTGATCAGACACGTATAGCAAACTTGCACCATTATGTCGGCCGATTCCGTATGAACGAAAATAATGCTCTACCAGAAACACTTTCTCCTCTGTACTTAACACCATTTTTAACAATTAGGCCCTACTAATTACTTGTTTGAGGTTTACTTGACAGGTCTATACTAGCTAACTTGAGTGTGGCAGCGCACGCATAAAAACACCGCCAACTTAGTTTCAGTACTGTTTATTTCGGGCAATACTGTACTTATATAGAACATCATATTTCAGGACATTGGCACCAGCTCCAAAAATTTAAATAGAACACTCCTTGTAAATTACTATAATATCATTTCAATGTTTTCATATTTATCGATTTTATGTAAAAATAAAGTGGTAATAATTGCTGCCAAATGCATGGACTGATATTTTAAAAATACCTTATGAAAGAACGAGTATTTAAAAATAAATATAAAAATCATAAAATTATGTTTTTCTACTGTAACAATCCCTCCTGATTGCTCACTAGCACCACTACCCTTCCCTAATTGGATACTCTCCCAGATAGCAATTTAAGTTTAGGACAAGCTTGTTTAACGCTGGTTGCCGACAGGTGAAAAGAATTTTCATAAGCTTGTTTGTGACAAGGTTGTACGCTTGTAAGAAGCTGTTGTTAAGGTTGCTAGTTGATACTGTCCAAGGAATGTCAAAAGCTTGCAATAGCAGGTTTATAACAGCACTGTTTGGCAATCCTCGAACAAGCTTAAGAAAAGGTTATAATAGATTTTTATAATGATACAATAACCTTGTATTAATAAAAATATGGTAATTTCAAAGCAAGGACAGCAAAGTAAAACTTTAGCAATCTTGTATAAAGCTTATTTTACAAGGGATGTCTCGATCCTATTTGATTTATTGCATAACGTATATTGCATCATTATGGTTACAGTTTAAAGCAGGTAAATATAAAGCCTGTGAAAATTACAACCATAATTGTGCAACGTATGAAATGTATAAATCGCTCTTATCTAAACTGAAAATTACCTGTTGTTGTGTTTTTACGTTGTCAATACAACACGCACAGATTCAACTCTTATATTTATTAGATTCCATATTGTTCATAACGTTAGTAATAAATTGCAGGACTATTAAGTTACAAGTACATATTTTGTCGGACATAGGTTCCGGTCTACACTGCTAACCTACCTGTGTAGTCTAGTCACAAAACTAACTCTGGTCAGGGTCGACATCAGTCCAGAGACCATGTGCATTTTATATACAAAAATACATAACACTTTCCTCCTTCTTATAACAAACATAATTATAAATCTAATTTTTGGTGTCTTATGCGGGTACGTTTACTGCATCTTAAAGGTGGTACCTCAGGTACATTACTACCTGTTGGACTTGGTACACTACGTTTTTCTATTGTCACATCAGGACTGCTTGACAAACTTTTGCTGCTAGTATCCAATGATGTAGTACTCTGATCACTACTTTCAGATTTTATCGGCCATACTTGTGGTGCAACAGGTACAAACTGGTTATTAGCTTTCCTATTGAATACTCCCGAACATTCACAATCGTGGAACCTTGTTGCACCTGATTTTCCTCATTGTACTTGCAAATACTATTCACATGTTTATGTACTAATTTCCCTTCAATATTCACTAAATACGTAACAACACTAATTATTTTAACCACTTCCCCTATCTGTCACTTATTACTACAATATGAGCTTAGATTACCTACCAGCACCTTTTCACCAACCAAAAACATGGGTGGAATTAACCAATTATTTGAATTTCTAATACCAACCTTTCCTTCCTTTTTGGGTTTTAATAGGTCCAACCTTGTTTTTGGTTTAATTTTAAAAATTAGTTTATTAGGACTAGCACCCAAACTAGTTGGGATGCTTGTATAGCTAAATAAAGAGTGCACAATTTGTTGCTCAATGGTTAAGGTAGGCTTTTGAACATAAACTTATCTAGCGCTAACTTAACACTTTGAACATGACGTTCTGCATTCCCATTCGATTGCGGATGATATGGTGGGGATTTTAGTATAACTATGCCATTTACTTGACAAAACTTAAGAAATTCATGTGAACAAAAAGGTGAATCACAACCGAATCATGAAGCCCTATCATAGTAAATGTAATTTTCAATTTTTCTATTGTTTATATGGCATTAGTGCCTTTTAACATAGGGTGTATGTCTATCCCTTTAGACTCGCTGTCTACTATTAGTAAAAACGACTTTTACTCCTAAAAAAATCTAAATATACTCAGGAAAACAAATTTTTCGTTTTTGGCCACGGTACTAAAAATGTTTCATGATCCTTCTGACTTAATTGGCAGACCTTACATGAATTAACTAAGTTATCAATATCCTATTGTAAAGTAGGTCACCATACAGTGGACCTAGCCAACATTTTAGATCGTACAATACCAACATGATCTTCATGAATAATTTCCAAAACCTGCTTTTGTAGGACTTGAGGTACAACCACTTTTACACCTTCCTTTAGACAATGTTCTTCAATAGATAGTTTGTTATGTTTCAAAAAATACGGTTTCAGCTCACCTTCTACTCTATTTGGCCAGCCTGTTTTTATAAATTCCATTACTCTAATTAGGATGGGGTCTTTTTTGGACACATAAGAGATATCTTGATATGAAACGGGTAATTCGTCAGATGAATTAAAGGAGTGTATTGAACTATCTATATCCGTCGCATCTGGGAGGGGTACCTTCAATAACAAATCAGCTTCGATTAACTGTGTCCTCTTTCTGTATTCTATTTTGTAATCATAGGTCGACAGAATGACATTCCATCTAATAATTCTTGAAGCTGATAACACGGAAATATTCTTATCAGGGTTAAAATCACCCTAAGAGTGATGATCTGAGACCAATATGAACAAACGGGCCATAAATATATTAATGGAACTTTGTTACACAAAAATTATGGCTAAAGCCTCTCTTTCTAACTGCGAATAGTTCTGCTTCGCTTTAGATAACAAACTAGAAGCATAGCATACTGGTTTTTCGATATCAACTTCTCGGTGACTCAAAACACCCCCTATGTCATAAGAACTCGTGTTACATTAAATTGTGATAGTTTTTGCTGGATCATAATGAGTTAAAACTTTGTTGTTTATAATAAAGCATTTATTTAGAGCAAATGCTTCTTTGCACAAATCATCAAATTTGAAATCTACCCTTTTTTCTAATAAACGATATAATGGGTGCACTGGTCTGATAACATCGGTACAAACCGATTATAATAATTAATGAGTTATAAATAAGCGCGCAACTGTATTATGTTTACTATCCATTATGTGACCTAGATATTCCACTTCCTGTTCAAAGAATTTGCATTTTTCTAAAATGACTTTTACATTAAAGGATGTTAACCTTTCTAAAACTATTCTTACGTGTTGCTCCATTTCTGCAATTGAAGTACTTGCAATGAGAATATCGTTTAAGTAACAATGTACTTTTGGAGTGAAATTTGGTCCATTATGGCCTGAAATATAGCTGGCAGGTATGCTATGCCATAAGTTAACCTAATATATTGAAACAATCCTGTGTGTGTTGATTGTTAAGTACTTTTGAAAATTGGGGTTAGCTTTTACTTACTGGTATGCATTATAAAGGTCTAAGACCGTAAAAATATTCCTCCCTGCCAGGCTAGTAAAAATATTTTCCGGCTTCAGCAACGGGTAGTGATTAATTTTTAGTGCTTTATTAACAGTCGCCCAGAAATCAGTGCGTATACGCACATCACCAACCTTTTTGGCACTACCACAATAGCAGACGCCCACTCACTGCAAATTACTGGTTTTAAAATACATACTTGGACCATTTGGTCAATTTTTTTTTAGCTTTGGACTTTAATGCATATGGCATATTACAGGCCTTTTTTTACAATAGGTATAATATTTTCTTTAATGTTAAATTTTACTTCAAAATTAGTAATAGGGGTGTTAAAATCTTTATCAAAAACACTATTAAATTCCTGTTGAAATCTCTCAATTAATTCTGGTTTCTCTCTAACACTTATTACATTAATCGCAAAGTTATCTCGCCACCTTGGAAACAAAATATTTAAGCAATTTCTCTCAAGTAGTGGAACAAACTTTTTTTTCAGATTCAATCATCGTTAATGATTGAATATGTTGTGTAGCAGTGACAACATTTACAATACATTCACCCAGTGCTTTAATACCTTGGCCAGACACTGAATTTAACTTATACGTTACCTTCATCAACGGTAAACTAAAATTATCAACAAACTGTTCTCTTGAAATCGCAGTTTTACATGCTCCAGTGTCGACTTCAAATTGTATAGGTTGATTGTTAATTTCCACACCACCCTATGTGAATGGGCGCTACTCGAACTTAGTTTAAGTTAAAGCACTCGCTGTTTACATCAACTTCTTCGCCCTTACTTGCAGATCCTTGTTCCTCAACAAAACCAACATTTGATGACAGCTTGTTAAGGCATATACCCTTAACATGTCCTACTTGTGAGCATCCAAAACATCCCCACGTTTTGCTGGGCATCTTTCTATAGAGTGGATTCTATTACATTTGTTACATCTAGGATTGCTACCACTAGGTTGATACATCTTTTTTTCATAGTTTTTTATTTGATGTTGTGGTTTCACATAGTGTACACTACCGTCGCCAGATAAACTTTAACTTGTTTTTCTGCTAATTTTACCCCTGTGCTGCTTTATACGCACTTTGGAATGTCAACTGATCATCGGACAATAACTTCTTCTGAATATTTTCAGAACGTAAGCCACATACAAATCTATCTCGTAATGCTTCGTCCAGAAACTGTTTGAAATTCCAAGTGCTGGCTAACTTACGCAGTTTTACAATATACTAAGCTACTCCTCGTTCGGGTTTCTAATATCTTGTATTAAACACAAATATTTCGTAAAACTCCAAAATGGGTGGTGCATAATACGATTTTAGCACTTTAATTGTTTCTGTGTATGTAACTTCTGTAGGCTTTCGCGGTGCAATTAAATTTTTAAGCTTTGATACACTTCTGAGCCAGCCAACGTAATAAATAAGGACTTTTTACCTCATCTTTAACCATGTTTACCAAAAACAAGTGCTCGATATGCTCTACATATGTATCAAATTCCTCTGCTCCGCCTTTATGTGGTTTAATATTTCCGATTAGTGCCATTGCTACTTTGTCTCGTAACACACGTGTACTTACAACTGTACCTTTTTGATTTTGTTTACCATCTTTTGCTAATACTTATGTCAGTTTGCTTATAACTTCACATAACCCCAAGCAGAAACAGAATGCCAACCATAAGTTAGGTAATGCCAACTACTAAGGAAAACGAAACTATTTTTCCATGTACCAAATTCAGTCCGTGCCAATAAGATTGATTATCACATCTTTGTCGCTAGATTGTTGTGTTTTACGTTGTAAATAAAACACACAAAGATTCAACTCTTATATTTATTAGATGCCATATTGTTCATAACGTTAGTAATAAATTGTAAGACTATTAACTACCAAGTACATATGTTGTCTAATTTAGGTTCCGGTCTACACTCCTAACCTAACTGTGTAGTTTAGTTGCAAAACTAACTCTCGTAAAAGTCGACAACAGTCCAGGAACCATGTGCATTTTATTTACAAAAATACATAATACTTGTAAGACTTCAGAACCATGCTATCAAGTAAAATAAATCTAGCTCATAACTTTTAATGCACTTAAGTAACAGTTTTAACACATTTTCTACTATAACTGCAAATTCATTATTTCAAACTAACATAATATTGTCGTTTGTATTTATAACTTTTGCCACTAAATAAACCAAAAATTTAGCCCGAACTTCTTGATTCATTGTATAACGATCTTAATGTGTCGTTTGCAACAGACCTGATAAAAACAAGTTTTAAGTCATCGTATTAAGAAATTGCTTTCAATAATAATAGGAATGTCATATTTTCATAATTATCATCATACTGAAAACAATACAAACTTTAGGCATGTGCAGTAACAGTTTCCGAGTTGTTTATTTGAACACATTAATTAATAACGTTAATGAACCTAAAATGTAAACACTTATATTACTATATATAGTTGATAAATACTCACCCATAAATCTTAAATCAATTTCTCAAATACACTACTAAATTACACATTTCTGAAACATAATAGTAATACATATTAGTGTAGAGCGATTTTATTTTAATACGATATTGTTACGTTGACTCGTAGCAGTGCGTAACACAAAGAAAATCAAAGGAATGACCGGGCTCAATCGGAGATTGGGGGGGGGGGGGTGTAGAAAGCAGACTAACATATAATGTACGCGGCTGTAAGGAATTAGTGACAATACCTGCCATAAAAATAGTCAAGCAAACCTGAAATAAAAGAATAAGCATAGCATGCTGATCAAGCATAAATTATTCCGTACCCTGTAAAATGTAAAAAAAATACTGTTTGGATACTCTATATAATATAATCACGATAAAGGCATTACAAAACTTTTATTACAAAGTAAGGTAATATTGGGGAGTAGCAGAAACGTTTCTTCACACACCAATTAACCATAAATCAAACAAACTTATAACAAAAGATAAATAGGTAAGCACAATTGATGTGAGTAATCCAGTATTGTTGATTGTTCTTTTTTTTTTAATAGCATGCAATTCTATTGTAAAAGGTATCAAAACGACAAAGGATATTGCAAAACAACGGATAGATATTTAAAGTAATAACAAGTATGAAATCGTTCAACTTACAACAATCTCTTCATGTAACGCTTCCTTGCAATTAAAGTGTAGGATTCACGATGTCCTGCACTAATGAAGTACTTCACCCTTGACTGTGATGGGGTTGATTGAATTTATTACACTTTACACTAATCACACTTACGTATTTCACTTAATTATTCCTAGTTAAACCAACCGGCAATCGAGTATTAATTCACGTCATTTGTAAGCTGGAATCACTGTAAAATGTTAGTTGCCAGACACGTTTTTACCTTTAATGTCCAACATTATTGTTAAGAGAGGTAGTGCACGAAGATATGTCTGTAACCTCATTTCAAAAAAAAATGGGAAAGCATGTTACAGTATTAATTTGCTAATTAATACGTTGACAACTAAATAAGTATCTTACATTAAGAAAAAAACGAACTGTACATCGTATTTACTTGTTTGTAATCGCAGTTACCGTTCTGGTATTTTAAGTTTTTTTTTGTATGAAATCTACACAATCACATAACTGATGAAACACTAGAGCGGTGTCTGACACTCTCGTTTTGGACCCTACAATACGTTGTAATACGATGGCGATCTTTTTGAACAGTAAACAACTTGAATGTGGTCAAGAAAATAATATCGTTAATTTTTTAAAAATTCTGTACAAGTTTATTGCACTCACTCTGATAAAAAAAGGAACATTAAACTAGATCGCACACACATTAATCCTAAGAAGAATCGGTCAAGTTTAGCAAGTTCTACAACTTTTATTTCAAAAGAAAATCAACTAAAAACACAATTGGTAAAGCACGTGTAATCACTAAGTCCGTCCGTCAATGTTCTGTGAAACGCACGTGCGGTCGACCAAACACGTTCGCCTAGAAAGCATCCTTCCTTCAATGGAATAAGAACTACACTCCCCATCTGTTTATATAAAATAGTTGTTACCCTTAACCTCTGATCGTCTATTATCTCGACTTCGATAATAACATAAGGAACAAAATTTATACGACTGGCAAGCCAAGAACGATGCAATTTAAGTACTCCGACAGGGAGGGAGCGTAACAATTATTTTAACATCCAAAAAGTGAATGCAGCAATCATATCTAATAATTAATTACAAGCTGTTTATCATTTTCGATAAGTTGGAAAGTAATTCACGAATAATCCTATTTACAATTCATTCCTTGCAAATTATTTATTAATGAAAATCAATCTTCAATTAATCTACCTTTAAAGTAATACACACGAGTTAAATTGCATACAAATCTGAAACTATTCGAAAGTATTCACTTTATACAAACGGCGGTCCAAAGAACGACGTAGTTTAAGTACGCTGACAGGAAGGGAGCGTAACAATATGTCGCAATGACGACTAGCAAATAGCATTACAAGCAAAATTGGGAAGTTCATCATCATCTGCAGTTCAAAAGAAACATATGCATTGAGCACAAATGCAGAAAGGAATGTTGGTGACTTAAAGCTTTGTAGTGCCCTAGCAGCAAGCTTGGTGTATCAACCGTTATGTATTATGTGGTTACATAGCTTGTATTGTAAAGGTTATCCCAGCAAGCCAATAAAAATTCAATAACAAGCTTTGCTAAGATATTTTGCTATAGAAGACCCAAATCTGCCTCTTCACCCTCGTTTGTAAGAATATCTTTAAATAAATTGAAATGTATATTTTAAAAAATCTAATTTGAAAAGAACATTTTTAAATTTGTCGGAACGGATATTTTGTATTGCATTTAAATATGTTTTGCCGTCAAAGGGGTACAGCTAACAATGTAAAAGTAAGTCAAAGCATTACCTGTTTGATAGCTGAAGCCAAAGGAATATACGCTCATCTTCAGGTGGATTTGTGGCATGGGATAGTTTCTTATATTGTAACCAGAAGCTGGCAATGAAGTATGTTGACCCTACACTTTAAAGGAACACAAGACAGTTATTACGATAATATGAATTAATGTGCACCCACATTTTTACCTCGATACTGTCCAATAGAAGGTATTCGTCTTGTTTTAAAATACGCCGTTTTCACGAATTTGTTGGTATCTCCTCCATATAATGTTTCCCATTGTCTAAACATAATATGCTACTTTGCTCAAAGAGTGAGAAAATGCGAGCTTGTCAGGAACACAGGCAATAAATTTGGAATTTTTAATTTCTGGTTCACGAGAAGTTATAACTGCAATAAACCGTTATAAATGTAATAACTTAAATAAATGAAGGATAGGAAAAGCCTTCCCTTATAAGATTAAAAAATTCCCTAATCTTATTATTAAAATGAAACTCGATGCAACCAAAAGGTGCAGCATCTGGAAATAATTATAAAACCTGTATCCATCTTAATTTTTATCTGGAAACTGTGCCAGTTGTATAGTTTATTGCTATTTTGATTATGGAAACAATTTGTATCACTCTCCAATATTTTATTTAAACGAAGTTGATCTAACTGAGCTTTCTCTTGACGTTACAGCCATAAAGTTAAGCCTTCTATTGGGATATACAGGCGCCAACTCTGAAATTATCATATTCAAATTTTCTTAATATTCTGCTAATTATAGCATTATAGTTCTATATACTGCTTATTATTTCCAAAATCACCAAATTTAAGTATGGCAATTTATTTGGGCATATTCTAAAAATAAATAGGTTATCATATCGTTGGATAGGTTTTGTTTGAGCATTTCATTAATTTTTTTATAAAAATAAATCATATATTAATTTTAGTTACATATAAAAGAGATATTGTTACTGCGGTTGTTCGGTCGTATTTAGATATATCAAATTATGATAGTGTTTTCTGAAGGTATTTACGTTTAGGGTAGACTACTGTTTGGAAACCTTCATTATTCGAAGATTTTGCGACTACACTAAGCCCTGTAAAAGGTATTTGTTGCTGAGACTGAAATACCTTTACTTTTATTTTTGCTTCTGCATACGAGATTCTTTTGATTGTTTTTAATACCTAGATTCCCATTTCCTCTTTAAAAATTAGGTAATTCTGAACCTACCTGAGTGCTGGCCCTTACACTTTATATAGTGCAATGTTTCCTTGCAGTCTCCTTCATGTGGCAGTTCTGCACAGAGACAGATTTCCTCTTGGCTCTAGCATGGTATGATGTGGTCAAAATGTTGGCATCGAAAGTAGCACGTGGGGGCTGGTATATGGTATATACATGGATGGAGAGACGACTAACGATGTGTGTTGCCCTGCTTTAATCTTTTCTGCTAGTTTAGTGACAATAAAGGTTAAAGTAATTGAAGCTGTTCCTCTAACAATTCCATTTCTTTTTGGGGTGACACGTTAAATTGATGTGTTACCTTGGCTTTCAAATTTTCCAGCATTTCTTTGGTACTGCAGTTTAAAAGATCAGCATAAAATATTACACCTCTACAGCTATTTAGTGCTATGTAGGGTGCTACTTCTACGGTAAATTTATCTAGTGCCTTAATTTTTAGAATTTGGTTAGATTGTGCTTTGTTTACACATTCAACTAACTAATCATTTGTAACTTTATGTACTGATCTTGCCTCACTTGCTGATCTTGTGATAACTATTATAATAAGGAAGGGACTTACTTTTAAAAAGTCTCATTTGCTTCTTTTGTTGATAATAAAATATGGATCCATGAAACTTTTGCCACGTTCAAGCAACAGTTGACTGACTATCTCGGTTACTTCTGCTTTTTGGAGAAAAGCTTTATGGTTTTTTATTTATTTTGGTTACACATGATATGTGTGCATAGCATTGTCAGTTTACCCGCAAAGTCTGTTTACTATAAATAGTAGCATCAGGTAAAGCTCTACTTCCTGACGTTTCTGAGCTTGAAGCTTGGGTCGTGCATATTTTATGATTATTAGGCTGAAATTAGGCACCAGGTATAGCTTATTTCCCTAGTGTATGTGCTCTGGGCGGCTCCGTGGCGTAGTCTTTATGTGTGTGACTATTACGCCCAAGGTCCCGGGTTTGAATCTCAACACGGTCCGTTTGAAAAATGTTAGGCAAGCATTTTTCACAAAAATACACCCTCGTTCGGATGAGAGGTAAAATGAAGGTCCCGTGTGTGAGTGTTGTCACGCACGTTAAAGATCTCTACCTTGCTTGAAACAGCAAGGGTCCAGGTAAAAAAAAAACTCGCTTCCTGACCAATGTAGTACCTTCGGGTGGAGCATTGGAAAATCACATGTAAGGTGTATGTGCTCTGTCGTAAACGGAGGGCTGACATCCTGTATCTGGCAGAGCCCCATTACCAAGTGCAACCGAGATTTTTATCCATTGTATCGCTAACAATAATCATTTAAAATTGAAGATGGAGAGTTCCTTAGTACACAATAAGTACATATAAGATGGCCCCATAAATATTAATAATATTGAGCCATTTGCGACTTCTTACCTTCCACAACACTTGGTAGTGCATCCCATCGGCACGGCATGGCTAACACTTTGAGAAGTGGGATTTTATGATTATATATCCGAGTTTACTTGCCTAGATCCATAGTTTTTCTTGCAGGTAAACCTGAAGAAACATGGTGCAGCTCTTCACTTTAAATCTTGGCCTTTTAGGAAAATTGAATATAGGTCCTCTACCTTGGGATACCCTAATAGCCAGAAAGAATCTGGAAAAACAAGAGTTGAAAGACTAGAATACTTCTAAACAGGATAGATGAAAGATGCTGAAACGTACAGCTTTGTATTCATATGGGTATAAGAGAATGCACGTATGCGTGTGTGTGCATGCTCGAGTTTGTGTGAGTAGGTTAATTTGATTTTCCCGTTTTCAATGCAAGTAACCAGCGAGCCGGTTAACTGCAACGCGAAAAAAGAAGTAAGCACTGTCGCCACATCACGGAAATAACCAATGAAAGGATTATTATTATTTGTGTTTGCTCTTTTAATTAGGTAATTGATATACATCTAGCTTTATTCAGTTAAATTATAAGTAATATTTTAAAATAGGAACGTTAATTATTTATATATGATCATTTAAGGTTGCCTTTCGCTGTTGACCTATTATATGCCAAATACTATTTAGATGTCGAAACAAAAGAAAACTTTTATAGCATTGCTTCCACAGTTAAATTACAATTTAGGAAGTCTATTATGAATAGCAGGTGGTTGGATGATGACAGTAAAATTGCTGCATTAGAAAAAATTGATATGATGACCATCTACCTTGGATATCCAGAAGAAATGTTTAACGAAAAGCACTTGGAGAATCTTTATTCTCACGTAAGTAGTTCAGTATCATTAAAACTGCATTTTAGCTAATAATAATAATAATTTCAGGTTGAAATAGTAAATATTAGCTATATAAAAGCTGTGAAAATGTTAAATGCACATGCTACAAATTACAGATACCAGCGATTTCAACAACTTGCAAACAAATTTGATGACTCTGATGCAACAACAGAAATAAAGTTCAACATTTTGCCTCGTTATTCTGCAATCAAAAATTCTGTAGGTATGTCGATCTGTATTTTATTTGTTTTTAATTTCTTGGTTAAGTTTAAATATTTATTTGCATTTGAGGCGAGATTAGCCTTGGTGTCATTATATTTTAGGAGCTTGTTCTGACAGCAAATCATGACTGCTGGAACCGAGTTAAGGTCAGAGCTATCAAAACAGAAATTAAACCACTAAATCCCTGCTTTTAACTAATTTAACTATTTTTGTTTTACCTGTTTCCAAAAATGTAACATAATCTTGTATGAGTGCAAATTACTAGTTTCATTTCTTGAAATTGCAATATCTCATTGATGATAATTTGTTGGAAGAAAAGTGTAGCGACTTATTTTTATAAAGAATCGTACAATCCGCAAACTTTGTAATAACTATTTTTACAATAACGATTACTATTTAAGAGATATTTGCAAAAACCTTTCAACTTTGAGATTAAATAACATTTTAGTAGAATCAATGGAAACTTTTAATATTTCATAGCAATGATACTTTCAAGCTCTATACTAATTTTTAATTCTATGAGGATTTTTACTCATATAATAACTATGTATTCACGCTTTATCTTTAACTAGGTATACATGTTCGGTATTGGGATCGTTAAGTGGTCATCATCAGTAGCAACACTTTCAAAAACTTGTAGGGTGGTTCAGAAACTTTTCTGGACATTCTCATAATTAAGTATGTTAAAGTGAATATTTTGTCATACTTTGAACACCTGAGGCTTTTTTCCCATGGTGAAGACTGATGTTCTTGCACAGTATAAAATGTAACCTAATACTAGAAACCATTTAATATGTACAATTTTTGGGACTGCAGCAAAACCATCGCAAATCTAATTGTAAGACTGATAGAGAAAGTAAAGCCTTATCAGTATTTAAGAGTGGCCTTTTATGTTTAACATTTCAATTGATGCATAAATATTCAAGGAGAAACACGGAATCATTTTTAAGCAGTTTGATATTTTCCAGTTTAGCAAGGTAGTTTGTGATTGATGACTTAAAATCTTTCATATTTACCACATTTGAAGTGAGCAATGTATTTTAAATAATAGTTGTTACATTTTTGACTCTGATCTATATACTTTCGAAAATATCAAGGTCCCGAAAAACTGATGGTCTAAATTCTCGACTTCTGCAACTTGGTCACTTTGTTTTTTAAATTATCTAATTAATTGTTAAACTCATTTGTATTACTAAAGGAAATTTATTTGTTTAAATATTTTTTTAAGACTTTTTCAATTGGAAATTTAACGCTATCGTAGATATTTGAATGCTACTTTTATTTCTACATCTTCTATTGATATTATCTATAACAATGGTAGAGAAACCATTGTAATCTGTTATATATTTAATAAGTTCAAGCTTCTTATTAAACCCATATCTATTTAAAGGAAAATTAATCAATCTGTTAACTAAAAACTTAAAAGATGACAATTTATGCTATAAACTGTGATTGAGAAGGATAAACTTGTTTCTTCTTCTATAAATATCAAATTCTAGTTTATTAATATTCCTGATTACTGTTATTTAACAATAGTTATTGCCTATTATTCTCTAGATTGTGCTTTTAACTTCTTAAGAAATTTATCAACATTATATTTGGAAGTGTGAGAAACGGCAAAGGTGTCATCCACGTAGCTTAAACATACTATTGTAAAGTATTCGAAGTAGACAGTATAATTTTTGTAACTGGATTAAAACTTACACCTCTTAATATTTACTTTTACTTACAAATAATAAACACGGTCCAAAATAAAACTTCAAAAGATAAAGCGTACACACAAAATTAAATCTGACATCTTGTTGTTCATTTTTTAGCAAAAAAAGCCATAAAAAATCAAAACCAAAGTCAAAACCACCTAATCTTTGTTTCAATGCTGTTTTGCTTTGGCACTCTAGCTCTCCTCCTGAATCTAGCTTCCGTTCACGAAACTTATTCCAATTTCAATACCACAGGGTGCGCATTCTTGCATATGTAAAACTTTTCGTAAAAATATCAGCTAAATTTAGGTCTATTGGTACATACTGCAGCTCAATCGATCATCGCTTGTCATCTATAATTTTGAAAAGTTTAAGCTGTATATGCTTTCTGCAGTCACTCGTTATGTTGTTTTCAGCTATTTTCTTTGCTGTTGTGTTGTCAATCTTAATCTTCCACAGATTCCACTTATCTATCTCTCTTAATTTGCATAAGAAATTCTTCATCCAAGCGGTTTCTTTATTGCAGTTATGGAGAGCTGTACTTATTCCAATGCATTGCTGTTTGTGACTCAATTAAGTTACGGCTCCACCAAGAATCGTTGTTACATGCCTGTTATATGACTTACGATCGTTCTTGTCTTTATTCCAATTTGCATCAGTATTTTTTCTGATCGGTTATTTTTGTACTTAATTCCGTTGTCTATTGTTGCCTGTATCTTAGTATTCGCTTTACAGCACTCCAGTGTACTTGGCTGAAATTAAATGTAAATAGGCTTAGACACCTGACAGCAAATGTTGTAACAATTTTATTTTAGCAATAAAGGAACATACTCATTAAACGTACCATGAATATTGAAATACCTTTATTAACTAATATAAAGATTCAAGTAACAATCAAATTTTTATAGTATTGCTATATCTAGGATTAGTAGTCTATTTGTTTCGGAGTTCGGTGCAAATCCACAAGCCACTAGCGCGCGCGTGAGAGGTTCGAGAACCACACTTATGATCCTCCCACCTTGCAGGAGCGCGGCGAGGGCACTCGTCGATAGTTTAGGGCAGCGTGAAGATGCATTCGAAGAGAATGACGAGTGACCTCCGGGTCGCTTTGATTTGGTGAAGCACTTCCTGAGTAACGGTTAGTACTTAATCCATATATTGCATATTCGTTATCATATTAGCTAATTTAAAATTTATTTAGCGCTAGCAACCATACCTTAGAAAAAGCAACCATACGTTAGAAAAAGCAACCATACATTAGAAAAAGCCACCATATGTTAGAAAAAGCAACCATACGTTAGAAAAGCAACAATACGTCAGAAATTGCAACGATAAATTAGAAAACCGCACGACCACTTTGAAATAAAATTAGACAACGGAGGAGTACGCTGTGAATAAAAGATGCCGTGAACCAATGTAAGAAATCCGCTTCGCTCTTGCATCTGTAATAAAGCATGGAAAACAAACATATTTAACAGCAGGCCCTGCTCTGCGAAGTTGTTTCCATTGCAACCAAGGACGACAGCCGGTATTTGGGTTCGTAATAGAATTAAGAATTTCCTCAGTACTTCCTTCTGAAAGTACATTATTTCGTTTTGTTTGTTAGATGTACAAAATTGTTATTCAGTTTACCTGTAATTAAGCTGGTTTTCCCCAGTATCAAAATTTGATTTCACTTAGTTTTGTAAAGATGTGACTACATATGGCTGCAACGTAAATTAACAGCTGCTATTACGTCACCTGTTTATTTGAACAATGCCGTCAACAATTGCATAATGGCTAACAGATGTTTAACATTACAGTACTGCCACTTTTGATAAAATTAAAGAATATCTTGGTGATTCTATTAACTTCAAACTAATTTTAATTTTGTTAAATTAATGAGAAAATTTCATATATTCATTTGTAAGTGACCTACACAGATCTGGTTGGGTTATAAAGAAACTTAATATTGTTAGTTACACTGAAGTGTTATATATTTGAGTAAGGATCAGTTGTTAAACCTTACAACAATTTTGCAAGAATATCACATATTTATTTTATTTAATTATCATGAAATTTTATTTACTGAAACAAAGAAAATTCTTTCTAGTAAATTAATTATCTACATTTAAAGTTTTTATTCTGATCTGGTTTGATCAGACCTGGTAAACAAAACACAGAAAGAGTTAAATTTTATGATTCCATTATGTAAGAAATATTCTCTATGCATTTTAGATATACTTGAGGGACGCAAATAGTGTTCCCATTTTTTAGGTAACCTAACTATATTCTTTCTTACAGGAGCAGTGTCTTATTCTGTTAAGACAAGTTTGTATGTTAGCGAAGGCGATCTTATTTTCTTTGGGTCTCCAAGTCCGCCCTTAGAAATTTGCTATGCCATTAATATAAATCAATCTGGACTTGGTGGCGCCTGTTTGTTTTAGTTTGAGTGTGACCCCCACAGATTTCGACTTACCCCCCCATTGCTCATAGCTCTACCCAAGGAATAGACCCCTAGTTACGTCGGAAGATTTAGTTTTGCAGACACCTAACTTGAAGCATGGTGTTAATAAAGTAGTGCCAGGCTGGTGTTTTTGTAAGTCAAGAAAAATCGTTTCACTGGTGCCGGCAACGTGAGGCCTTTTGGGGCAATCGTTTCACTAGCGCCTATGTGTGAGGCGAGTTGAAGCCACTAGTAGTAGTAGTGTTTTAGTAGGCCTTCGAATTATACGTTTCACTGGCGCCGGCAACGTTTGGGGCGTCGAAATTTGTTTGTTCAACGCTAGGGGCGTCGAAATTTGTTTATTCAACGAGTGATTCGTCGAAATTCGTTCGTTCATAATTTAATTTAGCTCGAAATTTGTTCGTTCATAATTTGATTTACCTCGAAATTTGTTTGTTCAAAATTAATTTTACTTCGAGATTCGTTCGTTTAAAAATTATTTTTACTCTGAAACTTGTTTGTTCAAAAATAATTTTACTTTGAAATAGTCTGTTCAAAATTTATTTTTGCTTCGAAATTTGTTTATTCAAAAATTTAATTTGCTTTAAAATTTGTTAGCTTAAAATTTATTTTGCTTTAAAATCTATTTGTCCCAAAATTATTCTGCTCCGAAATTTGTTTACTTAAAGTTTATTTGACAGTTAGATTTGTTTGTTTGCTTTTGATAAAGGATTGGTCGTAACGTTAATCCCAATACAGTCAAGTAATTAACTTGGTCAAATTTACTTTTTGACTTTAATTCTGTTTTGACCCCTTAAATTTTTTTGATATTGTTTTGGCAAAAATTATTTTACCAAAAACATTTTTTTTGTGATTTTTACCTTTAGTAGTACAATTTGTTTTGATAATTTTTGTAAGGTTTAGATCATTTGGATTTACCAGTTTGATTTCATTGAAACATTAGGCTGTTGTACTCATGTCGGATATTCCGAATTGTTTGTCTACTTAAAGAGGAACGGGAGTAGTGAGTGAGAAACCAGTTTTGAAAAAATTTTTGGAAGACTGTCAGCTAAAGAAGCTGATAAGCCTGTTATTCGATTTGTTTGAGTCAATAAAGAACATTTTTGTCGAAATTTGATGATAAGGCTAGAGATTCTATTTTGAAGGTACATTGGAGTGAGCTGTCGTTGTGTCGTTTGAGAATTGCTCTTGTGCATAAGCACGTTTTTGATTTTGTTAGCAGATTTTTGTTTAGATCAGCATTGCAACGCAATTTAGTCTAGGCGGAACTTGTCGTCGTGGTTGGTCGCTCAGCAGTATGTCAGTCCAGACGAGACTCAGGAAGAGTTGGTCGCTCGGCATTGCGTAAGTCTAGACGAGACTCGAGGTGAGTTAGGCGCTCTAGAATTTTTTTTGCATCTTTTTTTGATTTGATGTAAATTTTGGTATTGTTAGTCTAGGTGAGACTCGTAGAGGGTTTGTCACTCTAGCATATTTAGGCGTTGTGAAGCATTGTAGTTGTTTCGACAGTTCGATTTGTAGTAGGATGAGAGTGTACCTGAACACTGATTTTTTTTGTTAGCTATTGTCATGATTAGTTTTTTATTGATGATTCATAAGCAGGTAAATGACTTTTAGTTGTTGGTGATTGGTTTTCGAAATATTCGATTTTGCAACCTTTGCGAAGTGCCACAGCACATTTGATTGAGAAGTTCTTAGAAGAAAAAGTATTTTTTTTGCATACGGAATACCACCATTTGTTATTCGTGATAATGGTCCACAGTTGATTGGACATGTTTATGAAGTTTTGTGTGCAAGGTACGAGATCCAAGAGATGTGGTACAATGCTGTGTATGCTCCTCAAGGCAGTTAAGTGGAAAAGCTTATAATGATAATTTTATACCGGGTGAAGATGTTGATGTTGTCTCCAGTAGTAGACCTTCTTATGTTTTGGATCGTCAACCTTTGTTTGATATTTTGGAAATGTCCGTGAAAATTTGCATGTAGCTTACCAACGTTCAAGTAAACGCTACAATCTTAGGAGAAGAGACATTTCATTCCGAGTCGGAGAAAGTGTTTGGAGAGCTAATAAGGTCCTCTCGAGTGCAGTGATAAATTTTCCGCTAAGTTAGCCCCTAAGTTCGTTATGAGTAAAGTTCGGAAAAACATTCCAATTTAGTATATGAGTTAGAGAACGAAGATGGGACAAAAGCAGGAAATGGCACGTAAAGGACTTGAAACCAGTTGATGCATCATATCCAAATGAAAATGATGATCCTGACGATTAATTCAGATCCGATCATCTTGTTGATATTAAGTAATGACGTAGTGGTTCGTTTTGTTTTGTTCTGATTCTGATTTAGTGTCGGTCCACTAATATTGAGTATTTTGTTTGAGAAGTGAAGTAAGTGGTTTGAGATTTTGTAAGTTTTGTAGGTTTGAGGTGTGCCTTAGTGTGCACGCTGGACATTTTGCTCGCGCGTTGCTCAGAGATGTGTTTGGAGGATGTCTTTGATAGATATCCTTACTATGTAGAAGTAGATGGGCTATTTGATTATTGGTCCTGATTTCTACATATCCAGGTAGAGAGAATATTAGATTATTCTTTCCCTTGTTCCTTTTGACCATTAGAAGTTCTTTGATTTGATAAGGTCAAAGTTGGTTTGGTGAGTCTCACCGTTTGGTCCATCACTAATGAGATCAGTTGTTTGTTAGAAATTAATGATAGGATATTCAGTAGGGTGTAGGATAGTACAGCCCTGACTGGCCCAGTTTTGTACTTGCATTTGATAAGTAACCTCATGGTTAGGTTACCTTTGTTTTGATCATCCCTTTGCGATGAAGTGATGATATTTTGTATTTAGATTTGTAAGTAACCTTATGGTTAGGTTACCTTAGTTTTGATTATCTCTTTGCGATAAAGTGATAATATTTTGTATTTAGATTTGTAAGTAACCTTTTGGTTAGGTTACCTTTGTTTTGATCATCACTTTGCGATGAAGTGATGATATTTTGTATTTGAGATTTGTAAGTAACCTTTTGGTTAGGTTACCTTTGTTTTGATTATCACTTTGTGATGATAATATTTTTGAATTTGAATTTTGTGAGTAACCTTATGGCTGGGTTACCTTTGTTTTGATCATCTCTTTACGATGAAGCGATGATACTTTGTATTTGCATTTGATGAGTAACCTTTTGATTAGGTCACCTTTGTTTTGATTATCACTTTGTGATGATGGTGTTTAAATATAGACCTATTAGTAGGGTCTTACTTTTGATTATCACCGTGTAGTGATGATGTTTTGAATAGTTATGCTGTCTTGATGAGGAAGCATTCCTTTTTGTAGATAGAGCTAAATGAGCTCCTGGAAGTGAAGTTTTTTGAAATTAGAAATAAGTTGTAAGTGTTTGGTTATAGGTAAGAAATATTAGCCTTGTTAGAAGTAAGAATCTCAAGTCAGGAAATATTGTAAATTTGAATTTTTTTGTCCCGTGGAGTGTTTGACTTTCTAATTTGACCCCCTCCCAATTTTGATTATTACCGATTGTGACTCCCCGATTTTGTCTCCCGATGGACGTCAGGTACGCGTAGTTACCAACACACTCATTTGTAAATATTTGTCCCCCCCATTTGAATAAATTTATAAAATTGCATAGTTAGTTAGGAAGGTAGGAAAGGCTAGTATTGTTATAAAAAATTTTTTTTGTATTTGTTATATTTAGAGTTTTTCTTAAAAAAAAAAATTTTTTTCTTTTAGGAAATGGGTAGTGTAACAATTTTATTTTAGCAATAAAGGAACATACTCATTAAACGTACCATGAATATTGAAATACCTTTATTAACTAATATAAAGATTCAAGTAACAATCAAATTTTTATAGTATTGCTATATCTAGGATTAGTAGTCTATTTGTTTCGGAGTTCGGTGCAAATCCACAAGCCACTAGCGCGCGCGTGAGAGGTTCGAGAACCACACTTATGATCCTCCCACCTTGCAGGAGCGCGGCGAGGGCACTCGTCGATAGTTTAGGGCAGCGTGAAGATGCATTCGAAGAGAATGACGAGTGACCTCCGGGTCGCTTTGATTTGGTGAAGCACTTCCTGAGTAACGGTTAGTACTTAATCCATATATTGCATATTCGTTATCATATTAGCTAATTTAAAATTTATTTAGCGCTAGCAACCATACCTTAGAAAAAGCAACCATACGTTAGAAAAAGCAACCATACATTAGAAAAAGCCACCATATGTTAGAAAAAGCAACCATACGTTAGAAAAGCAACAATACGTCAGAAATTGCAACGATAAATTAGAAAACCGCACGACCACTTTGAAATAAAATTAGACAACGGAGGAGTACGCTGTGAATAAAAGATGCCGTGAACCAATGTAAGAAATCCGCTTCGCTCTTGCATCTGTAATAAAGCATGGAAAACAAACATATTTAACAGCAGGCCCCGCTCTGCGAAGTTGTTTCCATTGCAACCAAGGACGACAGCCGGTATTTGGGTTCGTAATAGAATTAAGAATTTCCTCAGTACTTCCTTCTGAAAGTACATTATTTCGTTTTGTTTGTTAGAAGTACAAAATTGTTATTCAGTTTACCTGTAATTAAGCTGGTTTTCCCAGTATCAAAATTTGATTTCACTTAGTTTTGTAAAGATGTGACTACATATGGCTGCAACGTAAATTAACAGCTGCTATTACGTCACCTGTTTATTTGAACAATGCCGTCAACAATTGCATAATGGCTAACAGATGTTTAACATTACAGTACTGCCACTTTTGATAAAATTAAAGAATATCTTGGTGATTCTATTAACTTCAAACTAATTTTAATTTTGTTAAATTAATGAGAAAATTTCATATATTCATTTGTAAGTGACCTACACAGATCTGGTTGGGTTATAAAGAAACTTAATATTGTTAGTTACACTGAAGTGTTATATATTTGAGTAAGGATCAGTTGTTAAACCTTACAACAATTTTGCAAGAATATCACATATTTATTTTATTTAATTATCATGAAATTTTATTTACTGAAACAAAGAAAATTCTTTCTAGTAAATTAATTATCTACATTTAAAGTTTTTTATTCTGATCTGGTTTGATCAGACCTGGTAAACAAAACACAGAAAGAGTTAAATTTTATGATTCCATTATGTAAGAAATATTCTCTATGCATTTTAGATATACTTGAGGGACGCAAATAGTGTTCCCATTTTTTTTAGGTAACCTAACTATATTCTTTCTTACAGGAGCAGTGTCTTATTCTGTTAAGACAAGTTTGTATGTTAGCGAAGGCGATCTTATTTTCTTTGGGTCTCCAAGTCCGCCCTTAGAAATTTGCTATGCCATTAATATAAATCAATCTGGACTTGGTGGCGCCTGTTTGTTTTAGTTTGAGTGTGACCCCCTACAGATTTCGACTTACCCCCCCATTGCTCATAGCTCTACCCAAGGAATAGACCCCTAGTTACGTCGGAAGATTTCGTTTTGCAGACACCTAACTTGAAGTATGGTGTTAATAAAGTAGTGTTTTAGTAGGCCAATGAATAAAACGTTTCAATGTATTTGTCATCAAATGTATCAAGTTTCCTATCCCTCGATATTTCAATTTCAAGTGTTCTTCTATATGCTTTTCGTTCTTTGTATACTTAACGTTAATGTTTATAAGTTATTAACTGGTTTACAATCCTTCATATCTATGTCCAACAGCAACTGTTTTAGATAATCAGCTTGATTTATCCATAGCTCATTATTCTTCTCTAGTAATGTTAATGGAAAACAGCCTTTTTGCGGTTCCCAAGTCTTTAATTTTAAACTCTCTATCCAGCTTGGTATTCATTTTTGAAATTTTGCCCTTTTCTCCATGCAGTTTTATGTTATCCATGTTGGACAGTCTTAACTAAATTCTGCTTTTTGTTATAATATGCGCAAGGATGTGACTGACTGCAGATCATGTTTTTAATCAATCAAAAATCCACATAAGTTTTTCGTTAACTTGCATACATATATTTCTCGTTGATCATGCTTAGTTTCTAAACCCTTTGCAGCAAAGGCATAAGGGAATGAAAACCCTATCATGCAAACAGGCGATGAATAGTAAAGAAAAAGATGAATTTCAAGGGGCCACCAAGAATGGAATTCCAAATTTTACAACAAACAACACATGTGAAATCGTAAAGTAACCAAAGAGTCTTTAGGAACTATTGGGTGTTTAAGAAGAAGTACAATAAAAATAGTGGGATAGCTAAATACAAAGCAAGACTAGTTGTTTTGGAAAACGAACAAATATGAAATATTGATTACGATAAGTCGTTTGCACCAAACATAATGAGAAAAATGAATCGAACACTATTGGTATTGAGCATAAAAGAAATTGACATGTTGAACACGTTGACATAAACGGCATCTATTTAAATGCAAAAATTGAAAGCGACATATATATGTATATATTTACATTTAAATAGGTACCTTTATGTAAATGTGTTCAACATGCCAATTTTTTTTTATGCTCAATGTCAATAGTGTTTGAATCATTCTTCTTATTGTGTCTGGTGCAAACATCTTACCTTAATCAATATTTCAGTGGTTTTGCTCTGAAGAATATGGTATAGATAGTTCTCGTCGAATAACGTTCTACAGCAAATATTCATTGTATAACCTGTTAACGTACTCTTTCCAATTATTACGTCTCGGAAATTTTATTTCAACACTAAATTTGTTTTCTACATCTTCTTTAAATTCTATAAATTTACTTAGAGCTTTATTTTTACTTTTCATGTTATAGACTTATGTAGCGACTAAAATCGTCTGTGAAAGAAACTAGGTAACAATTTCCATCTAATTAAACCGGTTCCACGGAAGCTAAATCATCATCACTATGTACAAGCTTCAAACACATTTTTTGACGATTACCCTCTTGTTTTGGATAAAAATCATCTTTAAATTTACAGATTCTGCATACATTACACTGATGTGGTTAAATTTATGGTGAAAATAATGCCTCCATATGTAAAGTAAGAATAACATTGGAAAACGATAATTATCGTGGGTAACTTTTACTTGAAAATAATAAAAGAAAGTTCTTGTGCTGACAACTTAAAGACGCCACAACTGACATTAAAATTCTATCAGACAAGTGGTATTAAGTTAGCGATTCTTATGTTTCCGAGGTGTCCGAGAAAAGGCCCTAGAGGTAAAAGCATATACATTATTTTATGAACAAAATTTGTAATCTTTAGTTACTATTATATATACATACAATCTGATATACCAATTGTTTCTTCTGCTCAATATTGTACAATTTTCATAGCTTTCGAATTTCAATGTCATTGGGGTGTCCGAGTCCTGCATGTCATAACTAAGAGGTTTACTTTACGTGCTATACGTGCACTTTTGGCTTGATGTACGGTTGCTAGGTAAACGTACTCCTTCGGTACCCTGTGAGAATGGTTATGTTTATCACTCGCATAGCTTTTGAGTCTAATTTACCATTTTGTTTTCGTCAAACTTTGATAACTGAGATAGCAGATTTTCCTTTAATTTAGGAACACATATACATCCCTTAATATTTGACCATGACTTCACTTTTTTCTGACCACTTAATAATTAACACTTTACCCTTTTTCTTCATACTTTAGGTTGATTTAGTCGGTGCACATTAACATTTTATTTAGTCGTCCTAGATTTAGAAGCTTATTTGCATTGGACATTATATGGTCTGCTACACCACTGTCTAAAATACACTTGTTTTGGTTTATTTTCATGGTATGTGCACTTGGAATAATACAAACGCTCGTTCTAGCATCCCTTTTCGTTACACATTTATTTGGATGTACTCTTTTATTTTTGTCATAGAAGTGGTCACCATATTTCGAAGTGTTTATCAATATGGGCATCATACTTGTTTCACCAAAAGCACTTTACATTCGTTTCACGATTCAATTTTCCGTTTCTAGCATTTGATGTGTTTGACATCTTTATTTTTTGATCGTTGGGTAAATATTTTGAGTTCCCATTGAACAAACAACCATTTGCATTTTCTATTTGATTTTCCTTAACAGTTGGCAGTCTCTCTTTGTCATTTAATCCCTTTTGTATATATTCTAACCTGAGATGCGCATAGTTTATATTTATTGCTCGTACAATAATTTTGTATTCCTCAAAATAGCTCTTATAAGTATTATACCTACACTCACTTTTTATCTATAGTGATTTCGTATTAATTTAGTTTTCTTCTAAGTTTGTCTTTATTATGAAAATACACGTAAAATTTTTCATCCGGTCGTTTTTTATCGTTTACGTAATTCTTTAGCATTAATATTCAGTGATAACTATTGAGATTCCAGCTTTTCACACATTTTGTAGGTCGTTTTACAATCTTCTATCAAGTTTAAATTTTTATCGACTACATTAAACACACGGCTTTAATTATGTCAAATTTTGATATAATTAAAGTCGTATTTGCTTCCATTTTGCTTGCTGCAAAATCATCCTTAATATCACTACTTAGACTGTTTTATATGTAGGTACCGAGCTTTCTAGTCATTGTTTTTCAATTTTTCGTAGAAAGCATTCATGTCTTGCAATTTATACACTACGTTTATGTTGAGTGCATTGAGAGCTCTGCATGCACGGGGCTCATAACCTTTATCAGTATAATCCTTGGTAATTGATTTCAAAACTATCAAATTGAAAACTTGCATGCACCTCTTAATATTTACTTTTATTTACAAATAATCAATATGATCTAAAATAAAACTTTAAAAGATAAAACGTCCACACAAAATTAAATTTGACATCTCATTGTTCATTTTCTATAACAAAAAAGTCAGCAGAACCAAAACCGAAGTCAAAATCGCTTACTGTCTCTTTTTGTTTCAGTGACGTCTTGCTCTAGTGCTAGCAGTTATCTCTTATTTTTAGACTGCGACATAAACAAGTTAGTCATAATGATTGATAAACTTTTGCATTGTAGTTCCTTTGTGTTTGCATGATCTACTGTTAAATAGAAAACAGTTCTCAGACATGCAATGTGAAAAAAGCTTTGACATTATCAGTTTTGAAGTAATCAACGTCAATATGTATTAAAACTTCCTTTAAACATGTTAATGCACATGATATTGGGACATTAAGTAAAATGAAATTAACATCTTGTTCGCTGCTACTGCGATTAACGAACTGTAAAGGGTTTTGTACAGATATACTATGAAACTTTATATTCTTAAGTTCGTTTAAGAACCATTGCGATAAATGATATCGATGTGTTAACGCTTGAAGCAATTGGTGTCATTGATTTATCTTCTTTTTGTAAATTTTAGTTAAAACTAAAGTTTTGGAATTTTGTGGGTATATATGTAAATTTCAAATTTAGCAGGAATGAAGGTTAGGGAATTCTTACAACGTTTTTACCATTTTATTTAAAGATAAAAACAACAGTGTTTGTTCAAAAGGATACACAACCATAATGGAAAATTTCAAATCTCAAGCTTCTAAAACTATATTCATCATCATTAGGTTTTCAGTCCTGGAACTGGTTGGACGTCTACCTACATTGTTTCCTATTCTGAGCTAATCTACACATTTTCCTGAAATTCCAATAGCCTACATTTTTCACGACCTGTGTGTAATAGTCTAATTTAGGTCTACCCCTACCTTTCTTTTTTCCTTTCTCTGCCACTAATATATCCCGCACTGTTTCCTCATGGCTTAGGACGTGTCTTATTATCATATCCCTCCTATTTCTTTTAGTTTTCCACATATTTCTTTCTTCCACTACCATTTCTAGTACCTCTTTGTTCTTAACCTTTCCTATCTATGATATCATCGTCATATGTCTGTTGCGTCATATATCAAAGGCTTCTATCTTTTTCCTGTCACCCTGTAATATTGTCCATATTTCACATCCGCACAGGAGCACACATATGCTTTCAACAATCTTATCCTTGTTTCAGTATTTATTGTTTTCATTTCATTAAAAGCTGCCTCCAACTACTCTTTGCTATATGCTAATACCGCTATATCATCTGCAAATCTAAGCATATCAATAGTTTGTCCCTGCATAATAATTCCAAATGTCTTTCTGCATTTGACAGTATTTATTGCCTCTTCAAAATACAAATTAAAAATTAATGGGGATGAAGCATATCCTGTTTCATCCTGTTCCTAATACTTACTTCTCTATATTTCAGGATTAAGTTTATTGGCGTTGTTTGTTCTTCTTATAAGCTATATACTATCCATCTTGTCCTGTAACTTATTCCAATCTTTTTGAGTATTTCAAACATTTTTTCCCATTTTACATTTTCGAATACTTTTTTCAGATCGGCAAACCCTATATACATGCTTTCTTTGTTTTCTTCATTATCACCTGTTACGTACAGTTTTGACCCCAAAAATCTAGCTGGTAATCCACTAAAAATCTTGATTCGGTAAAATACAGAAAATCTCGACTGTATTAACAAAACTAACTTAGTGGGACGGGTGGTGTAAGTGTTTGAGGAGTGTCCCAAAATGCTATTGGGTATGAAATATATCTTAATCGGGAAGTATCTTGGATGTCACCTAATCAGGTGTGATTCTGGCTTAAAAATTCACATGTGCAATCGCTAAGTACACTTCTGCTTAAACATAAAACAAACATTAACCATAGGAACACTAATATACCTATTTAAAACTGCTAGCTGAATAGAAGGTTTCTAAAATGAAATGTTAATCACCTTAATCATGCCTCTAGGTAATTGCAAAATAATTTATTACAACAAAACTGTAACTATACCTTCACATGAATTAAAAAAATAAAAAATAAATCTTTATATTATTACACGCTTACCTTTTCATTACAAATACATGCTAGATATTCTTAAGCAAACACTAAGAATTAAATATATCACAAATTACTTAACTAAATTATTAACCTAATCACACAGACGTACTGCAGGTACGTTTTATCAGTTCATTCAATGCATTCAAAAAGTTCATTCATTTATAAATTTTCACGAGTACAGTTTTAGAGGTTTTCATAAATACCTGATAAGTAATTGTTGTCTGTAGATACCTCGGACACCACTAAAAGTATTTATCCCCAGGTGGCTTCAAAGGAAGCTGGCTGTTCTCAACATGCTTATGTCTAACGTGAAATTGTTAAATAAATGAAACTAAGGTGTTCCTCAAATAAAAAGTAACCAACCTGATAGGGTATTGTTCAAACTTTACTGCCTACTATCAGACTGTTCGATACCTTTCCTTCAAAGTAAACTAACCTACTCAAGTTTGGTGTTGTTTCTTTGGATGTTAATTATGAAGTGTCTTTCCTCCATAAAATAATTCAAGACATCTTCTGCAAACTTCCCATAGATGAATTAAGACGAAGTTTGTGTCGTTTACGCTATCTAATATATATGTGAAATTAACTTTTAGAGAAGGGGTAACTAATGCCAGAGAAAGGGACACTTTTATATTCTGCACGTGAACTCTCTTTGTGCTCAGATGATGAGATCTTTGGCGCCCCTGGTATACATTATGAATCATAAAACTGTAATAATTTTATACAAGGTAGTCATAATGAATTTGACATCCTTTGAGTATGAACAATAAAAGATACAAAAATAATTCTTCTTTAGATCAAAAATGCATAGACTAAAAATTATATTTCTTACAGGATATAACTTAATCCTATTATTAGGATTTACCAATCCAGAAACTATTAAAATGAAATATGATTATTAATATTTCAAAGAAACGTCACACCTTAACACTAAAATGGCCTTCCATGTTCCCTTATTACGCCTAAACCCAAATTGATCCTTCTCCTAATATTTCTTTCGCCCATTTTTCCATAACACGAAATATGAAATATTAGTTACTGATAGAATCGTAGGCTAGGAACATCAGGTCACGTACAAACTAACTCAAGGTTGGGTTTCAAATCGAGACATGAACGACGCAGTTATAAACGCACCACTATAAGCTGAAATAAAATAATTACATAATGATATCGGATAGTAGAACCCGGAAAACAAATATAAAATGTGCCTATAACAAATACCTTACATGTGATTTTCCAATGCTCCACCCGAAGGTACTACACTGGCCAGGAAGCAAGTTTTTTTTTTACCTGGAAAATTTGATATTTTGCCGAACCCTTGCTGTTCCATGCAAGGTAGGGATCTTTAACGTGCGTGACAGCACTCACACACGAGACCTCCATTTTATCTCTCATCACAACGAGGGTGTATTTTTGTGAAAAATGCTCGCCTAACATTTTTCAAGCGGACCGTTTCGGGATTCGAACCCGGGATCTTGGGCGCAGTAATCACACACATACTACTACGCCACAAAGCCGCCCTATAACAAATACCACACTATTCAAACAGAAATACAAATCAAGATTACAGAGACTCAAAAGCTATATAAATGCATGCTTACAGAATGTACTAGGTTATCATAAAGTAAGGGATATATTTTAAATCATTACAACTTTTTAATAAATTAAGTTAGTAACATAAAATAAACGAAATCTAGTTGCTTAATGAATGGGATTTTACCGTATCTATGAGAAACAAAAGCGTTGTCATAACAATTGTTGGCACTAGTGTTAAAACGAAATTATTCAAATTGAAGTTTTATTTTGAAATTAAAACTCAAGTAAACGTTGAGTTCAAACGACTCAACTGTAATAACATGGATTTACAAACAAGAATTGGTTTAGTTCAGTGCTATTATGAATCCGGCAGAAATTACACCGCTGAATTACGAAGATTTCGCACGAGAATGGGTTTGAAAGCGGGACCCTGTCAAATGAAAGCGTACCGCAATTTGATACAAAAATTTGAAAGAACAGGGTCTGTAACTGACTTACCAAGATCAGGAAGACCAATAATTAGTGATGTCCAAGTTGCAGAGGTTCTTCATGAAAAGCAAGACATAGCCAGAAGCAATTCACTCGCAATCAGCAGTGCAAATGCAATATCCAAGTGATTGCAAATGCCGTATACCACGGTTTGGAAAATTTTACGCAAAATTCTAAACATGTATCCATATAAACTGAAAATGCTGTTTGAATTAGAGGACGCAGATTTGGCTACTAGGTACGATTTTTCTTTGCGAGTAATGGCTCAGATGGAAATTGAACCCGAATGGTTATCCCGTATTTTATGGACAGATGAGGCACATTTTACTCTGAATGGTGGAGTCAATACTCAAAACTGTAGAATCTGGTCTGCAGAAAATCCGCAACAAATCGTTCAAAAGGTCTTCATGACAAGAAAGTCACCGTTTGGTGCGGTTTTACAGCTGATTTTATTATTGGTCCGTATTTCTACGAGGAAATGCAGAATGGACAAGCCGTATCTGTAACTGTAAATGGTGAACGATACTTGCAAATGTTACAAAATTATGTTATTCCACAGCTGCAAAACGAGCACTACGGAATTGAAAACATCATTTTATGCAGGATGGAGCACCCCGCACATTTTTCGACCAGTCAAAGAATTGTTAACCAACGTTTTCAAGATCGCGTGTTAAGCAGACATTTCGTAAATTCATGGCCACCAAGATCACCTGATCTAAACCCAGCGGATTACTGGCTGTGGGGTTATTTAAAAAGTTTAGTGTTTAGAAGACGACCAACTACGCTACAAGAATTAAAAGACAGTATTACGGAACAAATTGGTACAATTCAACCAGAAATGTTACGAAATGCTGTGTACAATTTGAAGGTAAGGATGGTGATCTTACAACAACAAAATGGAGGTCATATTGAGCAATTGCCGTAACCTGTTTTGGACATACTAAATCCCATTTCATAAGCAATTAGATTTCATTTATTTCTTGTTATTAACTTAATTTGTTAAAAAGTTATCATAATTTAAAATATATCCCTTACTTTATGATAACCTGATATATACGAGGGGTGCTCGATAGGTATCGGGAATAAGAAACAAAAACAAAACTTAAAGTGTGAAAACATTTTTACTGTTTTTCAAAATATTTTCCACGATGATTGATACACTTTTGCATACGTTGGAACCAATTTTCATAGCATTTTTTCCATTACAATAGAGAAATCTCCAAAACATGGGTTTTGAATGTATCAACCGCCTTTTTTGTTGTCGAAAATGGTTGTCCACCCAATTTGTTCTTCAAGTGAAGGAATAAAAAGAAACCTTGAGGTGCCAAATCAAGACTATACCATAGATGAGCCATCAATTCAATGCTTTGAGTGCTCAAATAGTCACTTGTTTGAACCGATGTGTGAGAGCTTGCATTGCTATGATGGAGAATGATTCGTCGTCGTCGGTTTATTTTTCTTATTTTTCCGAAAATTTGTGGCAAACAAATGGTTGTATACCAAGCAGAATTAACTGTTCTACAATCCTCTAAAGCAACGGTGATGACATTTCCAGTTATTCCGAAAAAACAGGCAACCATTTTCTTCCAAGAGTTTTGAATGCGGACAACTTTTGTTGGATTTTGTTCATCTTGGAAGACCCATGCAGTCGACTACTGTTTACTTTCGGGTTCATACAAATAAATCCAAGATTCGTCACCTGTGTATATGTTATACACTGCGGTTGATGCACCGCAATAGTATTTTTTTAGCATTTCTTTGCACCAATCGACACCAGTATTTTGTTTTGAACAATTGTCAAATTATATAGGATCCAACACACACATAGCTTTTTCACAGCTAAATGTTCATGTAATATCGAATGTATACTTGTCATATTAATGCCTAGGGATGCCTGAATCTCACGCCAGGTCACATGGCGATCTTGTATTATCAATTCGCACACAGCATCGGTGTCTTCTGGCACAACAGCCCATTTTCGACGACCTTCCTTAAATTCATCTGCTAGCAAACTACGACCGCGATTGCATTCATTATACCAACGATATACAGTGGTTTTAGTTGGAGCTTCTTCCCCAAAAGTCGAAATCAGTTTATTCGGGTACTCTTGTGGAGATAATTTACGTCGGAAATTGTAGAAAATCATTGCACGAAAATATTCACGAGTTAATTACATTTTTTGGCCGAAACAACATTTTCAACTCAATCAAAACAAAACAGTGTTCATATGGCAAAATGTTATAAGCATATATACTGTCAAAAATGTCAAACTTTAGCAACTTTAGCAACACTATTGGTGTCAGTTCCCGATACATATCGAGCACCCTTCATATTATTCTGGATATCAAACGTTTAGAGTTGTTTATTGTTGTGTATAATTGCATCAGCTAAATAAGTGAGCATTTTAAAAGTAAACACTGATCAAATGAGTTAAACCGCAAATATAACCTGTGTAAAAATATAAATGATGCCTTCTCCATAAATCATCTGCTACGCCAAAACAGAAACCATCACATCAAATAGGTAGGTAGCTAAACCTCAGATGCAATCAAATAATTTAAAACCACAATACAATTATAAAAGGTGTTACCTTTATAAAACTGCTAATTCGACCCTTTTGCATGCTTTTGTGTAGGTAGCCAAAGGTAAAGCAAATGACGGTTAAAACTTGTTGATAGACAAGTCAGCACCCACCACCACCACCACCACCCCTACACCCTATAACGATTAATTCCAACGTCACTTCAAAATACATTCGAAAACCCGCAAGTAGATACAGTACTGTTCAAAATACCTTCAAATACCAAAATGACCACAATCACATCTTACATAATCATCGACCAATATAATTAGACTTAGGAAATTTTTCAAATCACTACACATCTATTTGCACTTGTCTTTTTCGGTATAGTGACTATCGTGTTAGGTTTTAAATCTTAGTTTATTTTACCTGTCTCATACCTATAGCTTACAAGTTGGAAGAGAAGTTCTGTTACTGCTTGTCCAGCGGCTTTCAGAGTTTCTGCTTGCACTTTATCTATACCCAATGCCTTATTATTTTTTAGGTACTTTAATGCTAGTTTAAAATATTGGGTGGGCTCTGGTGTTGTGCACAAGTGAAACAATAGTGAATACTCCACGTCTGGGGCTCTGGTGAAACAAAAATTGGATGGAAGAGCTATATTATCAAGCACCTACAGTATCAACGACTGCCTGAGGTTTAATTCACGAGTGAGAATGAGTTTGGGCAGGGGTTGAATATGGTAACTCAAAACTTCTCAATAAAAGCAGGGCACCACCTTACCTTTAAACATGAATAAGAATAAATTTGAATGAGGGGAGAAATCCTCCAACAACTAACTTAAGCTCTAAAAATAAACTATCGACAATTTATTATATATTTTTTCCAAATCAGCCTAAGTGGTACGTTAGTACGTACCATAACTTATTGTCCGCGTTGACTCTGAAAAGAACGTTGGAGATGCAATTAATTGTAAATACACTTCCTATAATACAAAGTATAAAATGTTGCCTTCTAATCTTATTACTGTTACTTTAATTATGTAATAAGTTTCTTAAAATATTTCATATATCTTTTTCAGATATGAATAAAAGATCAATCCAACTAAACGTATAATGATAAAATCAAGGTTCTTATTTACGAGTTACCAGTTTAATTAATCAAGTACACCTCTTGATTCTTACAACCAAGTTTATTTAAAATTTACTTTCACTTAAAAATAATTTGAAAAATATAATTATGTGGATCTAAATAAAGACCAAATGTCAGTATTGATATTTGTTCACATGTGTTTATTTTTTTTTTTATAAAATATGTTAAGCAAGAAACAAATACATCATGTGTAAGTTATTGATGTAAAGATTTATAATAAACAATTTATAATATAAAAAAAGTAACACACATTGGAATTGAAATGCAGACGTGTTTTTAAACAAATAACATATGGGTTTTTCACTTATGACAATTCAGAATTACCGGTATTATCTCTCAGTACAAAAAAGAATTTGTATTAAAAGTAAAGCAAAGTTTTCAATTTTACAGTTAAATTGCAAGAACGGCTATTCAACAATTCTTTCATTATATACAACACTTAATTTTCACATCATTTCAAACGACCACAGCTTCCACAATATGCATATTAAATTTCAGTTGATAACTCGTCTTTAAAGACCATTTTATAACCGACAAAAATTTTGGATTCTTTAACAAAACTGCAGAACCAATTCGAAGACAAATAAGCATATCTTCTACTATTTATTCCAAGCCAACACGAACAATAATCAACTTCTAAACCTCGTTTTAAAACTTGTACTTTTAATAAACATTATCTTCAAATGAAGTAAACCACAAAATTTATAAAAACTTTGGATTGTACGACTTGCGTTATTTCTGCATAACAACGGTAACTCTTTTTTAATATCTCGACTAACCACATTAAATATAAATTTCAATAATTAAATTAATTTTTGTTTGTTCCATAAGTAAAATAATTCTTGTTTGCTCTAAAAATTAGGATAACTCCTTGTTTGTGCTGAAAAGAAACTTATCTGGAATTAATAAAATTGTGTATCCTACTAACTACTAACAAAAAGCGCATATGGCTTCACATCTCCGCGACCATCGTTATTATAATGCTTATTCAATAGCAATCCTCTGTCCCCAGGCCGTGATTTTATCAAGCATCTTGGCCTGAAAACTTCTTTACGTCTTAAACAAAAATGCTTACGAATCTTTTTCTGTTTGTTATAAAATCTATTTCTCTATCAGTGTGCACGCGTTATCTCTATGCACGTTTCAATATGGAGCATTGAATTTCAACTAACGAGAGATTGACAAACGTAGACTCTAACTAACACAGAATAATTTTCTAATGAGATTTAAAAGAAATTAGGTTTAGGTTTATATGGCCAATAACAAACAAATGCTGTAAGGCAGCCACGTTTACGTACCATTAAAAAGGACAAAATTCAAAGAATGTAAAATCTAGACATTCATTTCACAGAGAATTAAATACGTTTTTCCACGACTATCCAGTAATGCATTTCTTACGCATTTAAGAATGGGTTAATAGTAGTACACATTATTCTGTAGATGGACATGAATTCATAAAACTACATCTTTAATCAATCGGAAACATCCATATCATGGATTATGATCATAATCCAACATCTCTGACCAATCAGTACAAACCTTTATTTTTTATAATCCGATAGGTATAATTTTCGTATTACGCGAGATAGGCTGTTACACTTTGACAAATAAATTTTTGCTTGTCGGTGTTTGCAATATTTGTTTAAATATTTAGGAAATACCTAATAATAAAGAGTTGTGTAGTCGTGCAAAAATTATAGTATTCTACTCGCGAGTTATGGCCATTACTCATTTGGATTACGCCGCTTGCCCTAACAGGCTCGCGGCGCAAACCTTCCGTATTAGTAATGGCTATCATAACTCGCTCGTTGAATAATATACTATTACGCTACCTTTAGTGCTATGGAGATTTGGTGATTTGGATATTTGGAGAATTAGATATTTTCACTTTTAATCATCTAGGGTATTTTCTGCTTCGGGTATTTGGAGAAGTTTGACATATGAAATTTGTTATTGTTTTGGGTTGCCGGATGTTAAGTTTTCAATGTTTGTTACTAAGCTATGAGTATCTAAAAAAACAACGGATTTACTATTCATTTCCAAAATGTTCAATAGGCAAAACGCAAAATATATAACGGCGAACTACACGAAAAGGTAAGGTTAAGGTTATAACAAAACAAACAAATCACGTGCTTTTCTGATCAAACACGCATGCTCCGATCTCAAAATAGCTAGAAAAGTTAAACTTGAACCAACTTTTGGGAGATTGGAGATTCGGTGATTTTGACGTTTCTCGGCGGTGTCACGTGATCACTTTAACCAATAGGATCATTCTCCAAATATCCAAATCACCAAATCTCCATAGCACTAAAGGTAGCCTTAGGATACCTTTAGTGCTATGGAGATTTGGCGATTTGGATATTTGGAGAATGATTCTATTGGTTAAAGCGATCACGTGACACCGCCGAGAAACGTCAGAAACACCGAATCTCCAATCTCCCAAAAGTTGGTTCAAGTTCAACTTTTCTGGCTATTTTGAGATCGGAGCATGCGCGTTTGCTCAGAACAGCACGTGATTTGTTTGTTTTGTTATAACCTTAACCTAACCTTTTCGTGTAGTTCGCCGTTATATATTTTGCGTTTTGCCTATTAAACATTTTGGAAATGAATAGTAAATCCGTTGTTTTTTAGATACTCATAGCTTAGTAACAAACATTGAAAACTTAACATCGGGCAACCCAAAACAATAACAAATTTCATATGTCAAACTTCTCCAAATACCCAAAGCAGAAAATACCCTAGAGCCTAGATGATTAAAAGCGAAAATATCTAATTCAAATATCAAATCAAATCTCCATACACTAAAGGTACCTTTAGGGTACCTTTAGTGCTATGGAGATTTGGCGATTTCGATATTCGGAGAATGATCCTATTGGTTAAGGTGATCACGTGACACCGCCGAGAAACGTCAAAAACGCCGAATCTCCAATCTCCCAAAAGTTAGTTCAAATTCAACTTTTCTGGCTATTTTGAGATCGGAGCATGCGCGTTTGTTCAGAAAAGCACGTGATTTGTTTGTTTTGTTACAACCTTAACCTTACCTTTTCGTTCGACGTTATACAGTTTGCGTTTTGCCTATTAAACATATTGGAAATGAATAGGAATTCTGTTATTTCTTTAGATACTCATAGCTTGGTAACAAACATTGAAAATTTAACATCCAGTAACCCAAAACAATAACAAATATCATCTGTTAAACTTCTCCAAATACCCGAAGCAGAAAATACCCTAGATGATTAAAAGCGAAAATATCTAATTCCCCAAATATCCAAATCGCTAAATCTCCATTGCACCAAAGGTATCTTTAGGGTACCTTTAGTGCTATGGAGATTTGGCGATTTTGATTTTTGGAGAATGATTTTATTGGTTAAAGCGATCACGTGACACCGCCGAGAAACGTCAGAAACACCGAATCTCCAATCTTCCAAAAGTTGGTTCAAGTTCAACTTTTCTGGCTATTTTGAGATCGGAGCATGCGCGTTTGCCCAGAAAAGCACGTGATTTGTTTGTTTTGTTATAACCTTAACCTAACCTTTTCGTGTAGTTTGCCGTTATATATTTTGCGTTTTGCCTATTAAACATTTTGGTAATGAATAGTAAATCCGTTGTTTTTTAGATACTCATAGCTTAGTAACAAACATTGAAAACTTAACATCCGGCAACCCAAAACAATAACAAATTTCATATGTCAAACTTCTCCAAATACCCAAAGCAGAAAATAGGTACCCTAAATGATTAAAAGTGAAAATATCTAATTCCCCAAATATCCAAATCGCTAAATCTCCATAGCACTAAGGGTACCTTTAGTGCTATGGAGATTTGGCGATTTGGATATTTGGGGAATTAGATATTTTCATTTTTAATCATCTAGGGTATTTTCTGCTTCGGGTATTTGGAGAAGTTTGACAGATGATATTTGTTATTGTTTTGGGTTACTGGATGTTAAGTTTTCAATGTTTGTTACTAAGCTATGAGTATCTAAAGAAATAACAGAATTCCTATTCATTTCCAATATGTTTAATAGGAAAACGTAAACTATATAACGTCGAACGAAAAGGTAAGGTTAAGGTTGTAACAAAACAAACACATCACGTGCTTTTCTGAACAAACGCGCATGCTCCGATCTCAAAATAGCCAGAAAAGTTGAACTTGAACCAACTTTTGGGAGATTGGAGATTCGGTGTTTTTGACGTTTCTCGGCGGTGTCACGTGATCACTTTAACCAATAGGATCATTCTCCAAATATCCAAATCGCCAAATCTCCATAGCACTAAAGGTACCTTAAAGGTACCTTTACAGCTTAAAACTCATTGCTAAGTATAGCAAATCTCAAGTCAGCCTTTTCAATGTCTGATTCCTGTTCGAGTGCTTCTAGTTTTGGTCTTGCATATAAATTTCGTATATATTCTTGTCGTTTATCCACTTTCTGTACATTTTCTGTAATAATGTCTCCAAAACTGTATTGTTTGTCTAAAATTTATGAAAAGATAAATCGACGGGATCACTCTGTATCTTCCGTAATTGAACTTTATTAGAACACATTCCTTCTAATCAATAAATCTTGCATAATCATTATGTGTTTAAAATAATTGTTTCTACTTTTGCAGTTGTTCCAATAATAATTGCAGATGCTAACCTTTTTAATCAAGATATTCCACTATATTTGAGTTACGCTACACTAGGATCTACGATAGCATCTGAAGTATTTCGAGCATTTAGTTATGAAGGAGTTCAGTTTAATGCTTTTGGCAAGTTAGAAGACATTTGGTGGGACGATAGTACAAAATTGACATACTTCAATAAGGTACACTGCCTGATGGAAGTATATGACCTTTCAAGTTATTCTGAGGTAGGTTTCATTTTCGCTTCTACTTTACTATGAGCATATTATTTATGTTTTTGCAGGCGAGTAATATTTTATCTAGAATTATAGGTATTGACCATGCGTATCAAGTATATCAAGAGTTCACACAAAAGAAGGATATAGTTTAATGCTACCAGGATTGAATTTCAATAACAATCAAATATTTTGGATTGCAGCTGGGCAAATGATGTGTCTTAAACAAAGCAAGGAATATCCGCTGCCCAACACCAAAACAGTTTCTAATACAAAATTTAGATCTATAAATATGTATAATTTAAACAGCTTTGCAGATGATTTTAATTGTCCATTATATACACATTTGGATGAATGCAATATATTGTAAAAAAAATAGAATCAGTCTGTAATTATTGTTTGTTTTAAATGAGAAAAACATATAAGACCTAAATAAAAATGGCATATTTAGATCTTAGTGATTAACGTTTAAACACCGAATTCTGTTCTGTTTCCCAATTTCGTCCATTACAATTATTTTACTATAAATGTAAACTTTCTGTCATACTTAAATGGTTGATAAGGATTTTGCGAATTACAAGCCTCACCAATTCTTTCAGTAAATTCGTCCATAATGGTCACTAGCATTAGCGTGATTTAATACCTTTTCATAACTTTAACGCTGATTAGTAGTAATAGTAGAAGTAGTCAAAAGTAAAAAGAATTTTAAATAAAAGAAAGTAGTAAACATGCAAATACTACTTATAATAATAATCCATCAGTACAATGTCTTCACATAAAGCTTTTGATCGAGATCGGTTGTCATCAGTGTGACTAAAAAGTTTTGAAAACGTTAACCACAGTCGTTCTTATTAAGTGTTTTACGTTCACATCCCTATTTGTTATAATAAGGTTTATATTAATCTTGAAAAGGGTTATCTTAGGTATAGGGTCATTTAAAATATGTTCATATCCTTTTATGGTTAACGTTTTTAAAACTTTTTAATCACACTGATGACGACGGATCTCGATCGAAAGCTTTATGTGAAGACATTGTACGGATGGATTATTATTATAAGTAGTATTTGCATGTTTACTACTTTCTTTTATTTAAAATTTTTTTTTTATTTTTGACTACTTTTACTATTAATACTAATAAGTGTTCAAGTCATGAAAAGGTATTAAATCGCACTTATACTAGTGACCATTATGGACAAATTTACTGAAAGAATTGGTGAGGCTTGTAATTCACAAAATCCTTATCAACGAATGACACTATACCTAAGAAAACCCTTTTCAAGATTAATATAAACCCTATTATAACATATAGGGATGTAAGAGTAAACACTTAACAAGAACGACTGCTCTATTACTTACCACTAAAACAATTAAAGCAAATAAACCACAACGAATCATATAGGCATAGGACAAAAATAAATAATATAAAGTCAGAATCTTTTATAAAGTAGGAAAAAGTTATTAAGGTTTGTTTTGCGACAAACCGTGTTTAACCATAACAGTTCTGTTTAATCTTTGTTTATTATATGTTTGTTATTTTTAATCGATGTTCTCATGAAAATGCACTGGTTTCTTTATTTATGAAATTGCACATAACCTCAAAACAGTCTTGCATAAATAATAGAGGTACACGTCTAACCAGTTCTAGGACTCAAGACTCCATTGTTTCCTATTCAGAGCTAACCTACACATTTCCCTGAAATTCTCACAGCCTACATATTTCGATATCTGCGTGCAATAGTCTGATCTAGGTTGACATCTACCTCTTTTTTTTCCTATATCTGCTTGTAATATAGCCCACACTATTTGCCAAAAATGCCTTAGAACGTATCCTGTCCTATTTCTTCTTTTCTTTTTTGTTTTCCACAGATCTTTATTCCCCTACAATTTTATAACCTCTCTGTTATTTACTATATCTTACCATGCTATCATCAGCATACATCTGAAGCATAACATTCCATAAGACTTTTTCCTTTTCCTGTCCACTACTCCTACTGTCCCTGTTTCATAGGCGTACAGTGCTGTGTTCAATACCTATGCCTTCAACAATTTCTTTCTTGTGTCTATGTTTGTTGTCTTCGAACATAGCCGCTGCACTTTCTTGTTGGATACAGCTCGGTTCGCCTTCTATTGTTTTGTAAATATATACCATATTTCACTAATATTCAGTGATATATGAAGGGGGTTAAGCAGTGTGTGACTACCAAGATCCCCCAACACACATATTTGCCAAATTAATAGTTTTCTAATAAATCCTTTCGCATAATCAAGATAAGTTGAAAATATTACAAGACCAAACACCTGTAGTTGTTTATAATAATCCTCAGGTTTAAGTGCAATTATTTCTTCGTCAATAGGTTTTCCGTCTTGGAACTGGTTCGAAACATACCCCTACTGATTTTCTACTCTTCTATTGTTTTTAAATATATACTCCATTTTACAGATATTCAGTGGTATGTAAAGGGGGGTTAAACAGCCTGTGGCTACCGAGATCCTCCAACTCTTGAACATTTGCTGAATTAATAATTTTCCAATAAATCCTTTTGCACAATCAGGATTAGTTGAAGATATTACAAAACCAACACCTGTATTTGTTTCTAGTACTTATCAGGTTTAAGTGCAATTAGTTTTTTCATTAGGTTTTCCGTCTTGGAACAGGTTGGATGCATACCTCCATTGATTTTTATTCTGAGATAGCCTACACAGTTCCCTGACATTTATACAGCCTAGATACAGCTTGGTGCCCCTTCTATTGTTTTCCAAATATATGCCATATTTCATCGATATTCAGTGGTATGTGAAGGGGTTAAGCTGCCTGTGGCTACCAGGATCCCTAACACAGACATTTGCCAAATTAATTAATTACAAAAAAGTTGTGCCCTTTCAAGATTTTTTAATAACATATTTCAGAATGACGATATTGATAATAGTTCTTGAAATTTCATGAAAAAAACTGAAATAATCATTTTTTTATAAATTCTTCATAACTTATATTTACAGAGATATTCAATTGAAATTCAACATTGCGGTATCTTAGCATGTGCAGAATTCAAAATTGACATTAGATTTCACATAGCACTGTTAAACTTTAATATACGATAGTCAACTTTTCTTATGAACACCATATTGGACTTTTTAGTTATCGAATGAAATTTCCAAATCTCCACATAATGCTTTTTCAATTTAGAAAATCATTTCTTTCATAAAAAGAAGTTGTTTTGTATCTATCAGTTTATTATCGGTATTATTTTGTTTAATTACTATTGCAATAACGATTCAATTCACAAATGAAGAAAAAACCGACATGTTTGTCCTCTACATTAAAAATAATAGAAATTCCTTGACAGCTTAAAATGACTATTCACCTCTCTACCCAGAAAGAAGACGACCAAATTGTACATTATTTGCTAAACTTGAACGATCACTACAACAGAATGGATTTTTTAATACTGTAAGTGTACAAAAAGAGTAAATGACTAAACGAAATTAGAGAAATTGATAGCGGCAGCTGTGGCTATGCACCGTCTCGGCAAATCCAAAATGAAAGTAAAATTCCTAAGGCTACGGTTTCCTGAATCTTAAAGCATAAGGAGATGGATTCGTTCAAGGTTCATATCAGTCAAAGCTTAAGTGGTACTGATTTTGAAAAACGCTTGGCTTTCTGTCATTGGTTTCGTAACAAACTCGATGCTAATCCAAATCTGTCTCTCAATATTTTATGAAATGGTGAAAGCAAGTTCACTAATTGTGGAGTCTTTAATAGAAAAAATTTTCATTACTACACTTTTCAAAATCCACATATAATGAATCAAAGAAAATTTCAGCAGAGATTTTCTATTAATACATGGTGTGAAATGATTGGAAATAAATTGGTGGTCCCATATTTTTTTGATAGCAATTTAAATGGTGAAAAATATTTGAGATTTCTCCAAGAACAATGTGTAAATTTCTTAGACAATCTGCCATTACAGACTAGAATGCAAATAAGATTATGTTCAGCAAGATGTTGCTCCTGCCCATAACAGCTGAATGGTTAGTAAATCTTTAAATCGCATGTATCCTTACAGTTGGATAGGTAATCGCTGTCCAACAGAGTTATGTATTCTTCAACAACAATTACTGCCCAAAAATTGCTGCACAGCTTAGCCACCCAGGTCTCCTGATCTTAATCCGTTGGCTACTTTTTATGGAGATACATTAAAGATATTTTTTATACAAAATCTTAAACAACATTGAAAATTTGCAAGGTGCAATAATAAAGGCGTTCAATACTTTAAATACAGTTATTTTAAAAAATGCATGCAGAGACATCGTTAGGTGAGTGCAATTATGTGTTGAAGTTAATGGTGGAGATTTCGAGTACTTATAAAATTGTATTTGGTTTTCTTAGTTTTCTTGCTGTACAGTGATATAAACAGTTTATCAGTCCATTGTTTTCATATATTTCCATGGCCAACTGCAAAACAAATTAAAATTACTTGTAATTTTTTAATTTATGGAAGAATTTTAAAAATTGAAAAAGCATTGTGTGGAGATTTGAAAATGTCATTCGGAAACCAAAGAATCCAATATGGCGTCCATAAGAAGAAAAAAAAGTTTTCTGTCGTATATTAACGCCTAAAAACTCTATGTGAATTCTAATGTCTGTTTTGAATTCTGCACATGCTAAGATATCCCTATACCAATTTTTAATTGAATATCTCTGTAAATATAATAGTTATGAGGAATTTATAAAAAATGTTTTTTCAGTGTTTCATGATGTGTCAAGAACCATTATCAATATTGTCATTCTGAAACATGTTATTAAAGGGTCTTTAAAGGGCGCAACCGCTCTGTGTCTCTAAACAACCTAAAATTTAAATATGCCTCGACCAGCTCAGTCTAATCCATACAGAGTACACAACGTTACGCTAATAAAGAATTTACCCCTTTTCATCTAATACTCTCCTACTTGAATGAGAAAAACGAAGTTGACCAAGATTTGTATAATGAGACAGAAAAATATATACACTTTACAGCTTAATATCATTCACTATTTGACAAAATAAACCCCTGAATCAAATAATAATAATATCAATTTGTTTATCCCCAAAATTATAGCTTCCTTTAGTTAGTTTAAAGCCAGCAAAAAATGACACTGTACTCTATTAGAAACACCCTTGAACGTTCAATGACCTATCTCTTTTACGTAAATTTTCACGTATAAAAAGATTTTTGATGACCTTTTACATAAATATTCTGGTATAATAAACATATAGAAAATGTTCAATAAAAAAAAGAAAATAATGCCTTATGTTATTTAGATTATGTTCTGACTTGTAGTTCTCTTTGCGTGTCTTTTTGTTTTCCTTATTCTTGGATCTGTTACTGCGTGCTGTGGACCAGTACCCCTGGGTTGCTTTTAGTTGAGTTCACTTGTCGATTTTATGGTACCGCTTGACCAAACCCCATTTAATGCTTAAAACAATCCTCCGTTTTGTGCTCCGATGCAAACCCATATTTTTATGCTATTTTAGATCGATTTAAATTCGGATTTATTTGCAAATTTTTTAGATTTATTCCCAAATTTTTGAAGATTTTTACTTATTGCTAAGAGTTTCACCTATTACTTAGATTTTCCCAGATTTCTTAGAGTTTCACCTAATACTTAGATTTTTCCAGATTTCTTAGAGTTTCGCCTATTACTTAGAGTTTCATCTATTACTTAGATTTTCCCAGTTTTCCACTTATTGCTTAGAGCCCTAAATTAAAAATATTAAAATTATATTTAATTAATAAGCTTTCACTTACGTTTTCCAGTTAACGGCAAAACTTTTCTCGTATACTTTTCACTATTATTTTAATTTCAAATTTTCTATCACGTCTCCATCTGACACCATTGGTTATCGGCGTTTTACGGTCAAAGTTTAAGGCATGCTATAGGATATTGTCAACACTCTGGGCTTTCTCAGGTATGATTTTGATAATAGCCCGCCAGAACAATGCTCTCGGTCACGTAGTATACCAGTTCTATATAGTGAATTTCTAAAATTCTTATACTTTCACACGTCTGTTTTGTTTTGTTGTAGGAAATTCTAATTCTACTTCTCACATAGACAAACTTGTGGCTTTATTTTTATCAAGATAATGTTCTGGGTTTTGAATTTACTCCATAATAAAAATCACGTAGGCAAAATTTTTATAATGATGTAAATTGAAATGCGTTTCTTTACATTCTGCGTTTCTAAAACGTATTTGTTTTGAAATGTGCGTTTATTTCGATGATGCTTTGTTATTTCGTTGCATTATTTCGTGTTTAATTTTAACAGAATTTGTATGATGATTTTCTAACTTTCGATGCTTTTAATGCGTATTTATTTAGAATTTATGAATGCTTTATGGTTTAAAATAAGTTTGATTGCGTACTGAGTTATTGATCTTACTGAATGTGGTTGTATTATTGAAGGATGGACTCCCTGCATTAATTAAAGTTAACTGTGATCCTTATACAGCGTGTTAAATGTTTGCTTTTTGCATAATTTGCAAATTACGTACTTTTCATAATAAAATTGTTTATATTTCGAGCTTTTAGTACTATCTACATGTAGTGTGCGACTCTTATGGCTCTATATATCCCTAAATAACCCTATTATCATATCAATTTATATATATATATATATATATATATATATATATATATTTCTGCTCTACCTACCCCCCTTTTATAATTTTATTTTAATTATTATTTACACACACCTTTTTCGTTGTACGAATACTTCTTTCAAGCCCCGTATTTTAGCAACGTTTGGTTGGTTAATGAAATCAAAATTGTTTTAAAATGCCTCGACTATATGAACTCTTATCTCAGGGTGTCCACCTACTTACCGTGGATTCCGTGGTAAGTAGATGTGCAATGCCCAACCAAACTGCACTCTCTTTTGTTTTAGTACTAATTTTTGAATCTAGTTTTGTATATGCCAAATTTTTATGATCAACGTTGCCTTGTGCAAAATTAATTTACTACCACAATTTTATGACTTTTGACGTTATAAGATATTTCACAGCACTCACCTGGATTATACTTAGTTTTCGGCCTCTCTTACTGCTGGCTCAAGATCCTCGTCGCCGTATGCGCCTTTACACGGTTGCACTATCCTGTTGAAATTCCGTCTCGCCTCCAGGTATCTTTCTTTAAATTTTGTTACTCTCAATATCTGAAATAAATGACCCGAATTTTAGAATTTAGAATACCCGTTTATTTTACTTCCCCTGCGCTAATTCTTCTGTTGTAGTTTCTGCGTTGACTCTTCCACTTCCAATTGCTGCTCTTACGTGTTCTCCTAATTTCGCTCCTTTTGTTCCAAATTAATACGTCCGCCTTTTATCTGTACTCAATCCAAATCTATCGTCGTCCTGTTCAAAATCACTCAATGCCCCGCTACATATACGTCCATATCAAAATCAATCTTCGTCCCTTTTTATAACCACTCAATGCCCTGCTACCTATGAATCTATATCCAAATCAATCCCAAATATTCTTCCTTCTTACAATTCCAAACCGATGCCTTCTGCCTTTATCAATATCGTTCCAAATCTGCGTTACTATTCGTCACTTCGCCGTCGCACTAATACAAATCTTTACTCTTCCTTGTCGTAGCTATTACTTATTTAGTATCGATGCTGCTCTTTACCCTTCTTTAATAATCAAACTATTTCAAAATCAAACACGTTTATTAATCTTCCAAAATCTTTACACAAATTAGCGCAGTTCTTTAAAATACGTCTTTATACCAAAAATATTCAAATTAAACTCTCCTTGTTTACTTTCCAAGGTGATAATTACAACATTACTTGCCTACTATCTCACAAATTACATAAACTAAAATCGTCCAATAATATTTAAACACTGAGTTTGTGTCGCACATACCATAAATTATGTACTTTTTCACTTTCATAGTTTTCACATAATATTCTAGTATTGGTTCTAAATATTTTACAATCCTTCAATCACATTTGACATTGATATTACTTATAATTTTGAGATTACATGTTTGTCCAAAAGTTGATTCTAATTAAACAAAAGCCAAAATAAATCACACATGACCCTGGATCGGCGTGGTTGATAGTGTACATCCATAGACGCATCCGGTTTTCGGACGGCAAATGTACGTTCAATGGCCTATTAATTCTAACTCAGTATAAACCCTTGAGCACTGTGTATTATATCACGTCATCAAGTCATTATAGTTTTCGTCTTGGCACTTTCATTTCAACTAATATTTTAAATACTTTAGCGTATGTAAAGTAAGGCAAAACATACAATTTTAAATTATGGGATCCTATATGGATTATTTTATTTGGCATATACTCCCTTCTACTCAAAACAACCCTTAGAACCCTTGTGGCTCCTCCTGACATAATAATATATATATATATATATATATATATATATATATATATATATAAATTATTATTACTCTTTTAATCATTCGACCTTTCGATAAATTTATTATTTCAGGAATCTAATAAATGCGTATTGAAATAAATAATGTTTATCACTACTTAATATTACTTACGTTTATGTGAGTTTATAAAAACATACAACCATGAAAGTTGGACATTACTTCATTAAAGTTTGAAAAACAAACATGTCAAAAGTGAAAGACGGTTACATAATGAAAGCTTATTCTGTTGTTTAAATTACTGTATTATCATTAAAGGTATAAAAGTTGAGTAGACTAGAGTGTTATAAATTAATTAAGGGAAGAAGTGATAAAATATCTTAAATTTAATTAACATTAGTTAGTACTTTCTATTACAGATATGTAAAACTATAAAAGAATACACTGCTAAATTTTGGAATAGCGACATAGATTGATATTCTTTTCTAATAAGGGAAAATAAAGAAGAATAAATGTTACTTAAATTATGAGTATCTATTTTCTTGTTTAAAAGAAGAGTTTTTAACGTTATAGTAACCATTTCTGAAAATAATCGCTTACGATAATACTTTTCTCTAAAAATAATTTCTGTTTGAATTACCTGAGAAGAAAGAACGTAAGATCTAATTCCTCTTTTACAGTCACTCTTATGCGAAGTAAGTCTGACTGAAAGCCATCTGGACGTTTGTCCAACATAATAGCTTTGACAATTGAGACAGGGCATTTCATAGACCAAACCCGACTCTTTTAAATGTGGAGTGCGATCCTTTATTTTAGAAAATATATTATTAATAGTTTTGTTGGTAAATAATTTCAATTACAACACTTGACTGATCACATAAATACATCCTTACTACCTTTAGAAGGTCAGTTTCAGGAGACAATAAAAACTTTTGAAATGAAATTGGAAACTGCCCTACAGTCTGGGGTGACTGACTCAGTTAATCAAAATGTAGTTACTGTACATGCTGAATATATCGAATTTAAGATTTATATATTAAATTGCATTGCTGATGTCAAAAGTCTGATACAAAATTTGAACGTAAAAATAGAATACCTAGAACAATATTCATGAAGAAATTGCTTAATAACACATGGCATTGAAGAGATAGAAAATGAGGATCTGGGTGTAATAATACTTAAATTTTTTCAAGAAAAGTTGCGAATACAGTTTGATACAAACTTAAAGATAGGTCTCATTGTTTGGGACCTCGAAGTGCAGGTGGCAATCCAAAACTTATACCTCGGGCAATAATTGTTCGTTGTTGTTCATACAGAATTAAGAGTCAAATATGGATAAATAAATGACATTTCCAAGGAACCAAGTATCTGCTAACAGAATCTTTAACACGCTGCGGATTGGAATTGTATAAGACATGTCAAGAAAGATGTGGTATTCGTAGAACTTGGACGCTTGATGGCAGAATCTACATTTCACATTTGAATACCAAAATTACGGCAAGAACATTACAGGATATTTAGTTATATAATGAAAAAGATAAAGTAGAAGTTACCAAAGACCACCAAAATCCTAAAGTAACTGCTTACAATACTAGAAGCCGATTTTATAGCGCATTGCAGTCAACCAAGCAGCAAAATAGGCATTCAGTATTTAAAGTCGGGAATGAATGGCTATAAACATATGGATTATTAGTTTTGACTTGTTTTTTTCAGAATTAAATTAGTTGATTTTACGAACTTTATATAGAATTACTCTATATACTCTTACAATAATTACATAATACACTCGTGTTGAAAAACATACATATATTTACACACATACACACACAATCAAAAAGTACACACACTCACATAGATACAGAAATATTCATACACGTATAAAGTAAAATTTACCTATACTAAAGTCTGTTATATTGCTAACACTTGATTTTAATATAAAACTACGTATATCGGTATATGCTTTTGACCTGCTAATTTTCTATTGCTACTTTACATCTATACTCTTTATAACACCTATAATATGGGAATATTCCGATAATATTTATGACCTTCCGAAATGAGCAGTATTGCTATTTACTATCAGAATGTGCGGGGAATTAGAACAAAAACAAACAGACTTCTATTAAATGTGACAAGTAGTAACCATGATATAATTTGCATAACTGAAAGTTGGCTTTACTCCGTGATATATGACTCCGAATTATTTGATGAAAGGTACAACATTTTCAGGGTAGATCGGCACACTGCCAAAGAAAACGAATGTGGTGGGGTGTGCTAATTGCAAGTAAGAAAAAGTATTTGTCGTCTAGGGTTTTTATTGACAGGAATCTTGAGTTTGTATTGGCAAAAACTACCATAAACAGGAAATACTACTAATATTGATTATTCCTACTTTAAACTGGCAAGTAAACCTGAACAATACCAACGTTGTATAGAAATCATCACTAATGCATATTTAATCTTTACACCCAATATTATTCTAATGGTAGATTTTAACTTACCACCAGTGAATGGCAGCAGTTTTAACTTTAATACGGCTACTCCATTTTATAACACACTGTATGAGTTTCTAAGCTTCTGCAACTTAACTTGGCAGTATAATTTTAAACGGGCAAACTTTTTACTACTTTACAATCTTCTTCTATGTACTGATTTTATAACGATAGTGAAACTAGCAGCCAAAAGTAGCGGCCGATTCTAAAAGCAGTGATTGTGAATCAGCCACACTCTATACTATAGTATACTCTAATGTACAAAGACATCTAGGTGATGGCCGCCGACGAGTAAACGTGTGTTAAAGAGTGCTCCGTTTTTAATATAAGTTTAGTAAGGTTGTGTAATTCTGTTTGGGATAATAGTGCAAAAGTAAGTTGCATATGATACTAAGTTTTACTCCAGTTAAAATTTTTTGTATAAATATATCCAGTTCATTGCAAAATTTTAAATAACATTAAATAATTTCAAATATTAATTACAAAATGGTATTTACCCAGTCGCAAATACAAGACATTCAAGATATCATGAGCAATTCGTTAAAAAGTCTGGTTTCTGATAAGAGTTTTCTAGTTTCCATATCTGAATCCGTCGCTAAAGTTGTAGAAAATAATTTAATTAAGACCTTCAATAATATTGAAAATAAAATTTTGGACCTAGAGAATAAAGTATCTATCTTTGAAGTACAAAATCAACAGCTGATACGTGACAATACAATGCTTGAAAATAAACTGGAGGACTTGCAAAAGTATTCAAGACGCAATAATATTCGTATTTTTGGTATCAAAGAGAACAAAGGTGAATCCACAGATGATTTAGTTGTTTCATTGATTAAACAAAAGTTGAAACTTGATTTGGATGCTAACGCTATTGATAGATGTCACAGAGTTGGAGGTAACACTAATAGTCAACATATTTTAGTAAAATTTGTTAGTTATCGTGATCGCCTTAAAGTAATGCAGAATAGGAGATTGTTGAAAGGGGAAGGGATACGTATTACAGAAAATTTAACTATGAAGCAACTAAACTTACTAAATTTAGCTAGAACTAAAATAGGATGGAAAAATGCATGGTCATTTGATGGTAAAGTGTGGATTATGTGCGAAAATAAGAAGCGTGTTCTTCTGAATGAATCGTTCTTAGATGGATTACAGCATTCTCGTTGATTTTAATTAAGCGAGTTACTCTCTAATACCAGTATTTATTTGAGTTTATTTTTTTGTATAAGTTAACTATAACTACACTCTATATTTTGTTTGCTGAAATAGCATATAAGTTGAATTTTTCTTTTGTTCTCGAGTATAGTTTAATTAGCATTAACCTGTACTATATTTCTTGATTGTATATAAGAGTATACAGTGACTTGTTATCTCTGTTATGAAAGTTGCTCACCTAAATGTAAGGTCATTACTCTCCGATTTTGATAGCTTTAAACAACTACTGTCTGTACACGACTATGATGTTTTATGTGTCACTGAAACGTGGCTTACTGCGAATATTAGTTCTGAAATTGTATCATTACCGGGATATCATATACTCAGACAGGATAGGAATGATAGAGGTGGAGGTGTTGCGATTTATTTAAAAGACATTTATATACCCATACTGGTGACATTTGATTTTGGGCTAAAAAGTAATTTAGAACAGATTTGGATTAAAGTTAAACTTAATCGTAAGTGGATTTTTATTGGTGCTATTTACAGACCACCGAATAGAAAACAAAAATGTTCAAAAATAAATGATTTTATTGACGATATGGACCATGTTCTGTCGTTCATCACTCCTATTGCTGATACAATAATTTGCTTGGGTGATTTTAATATTAATGTGTCTAATCGAACTAATCCCTTGTTGAAGTGCTTTTTAGCTTATGGCTGTTTTCAACTGATTAACGAGCCTACGCGCATTACTAAAAACTCAAGCTCACTGCTAGACCCTATATTTACCAATTATGCTACTGGACTAGTAACAGGTTCTGGTGTGGTGAATGCAGACTTAGTAAGTGATCATATGCTAACCTATTGCGATCTCAACATTAGAACTAATAAATTCTTGCCTAAGCGTGCTGTTTTTCGTGATTTTAGTCAATTTAATCATGATCATTTAATGCAAGATCTTAAATCCATGCCTTGGTTGAATCTTCTGTATGAACCGGATCTTAATCATAAAGTTGAATTGTTTAGTAAATTTATTCTGGACGTTTTCGATGTGCATGTCCCGTTAAAAACGGTTAGAGTTACAAAGCCTATGGCATGTTGGCTTACAGATAATATAAAACTATTAATGAAAAAAAGAGATAGAGCTCTATGTAAATTTAAAATTTCAAAATGCGCCAATGACTGGGATAATTATAAAAAACTACGGAATTGCACATTAAATGAAATACGAAAAGCAAAAAAGGAATTTTTGGTTAAAGCAACTACAATGAATGATCCGGTGAAGGTCTGGAAGGCTTTAAAACGCTTAAACATCTCTAATTCAAATAGAGTTACTCTGCCGCATTATCTTAGAAAGCCGGATGAAATTAATACTTACTTTGGATCTTTCTATGCCTCAAATGATTTGATTTGTCAGGATAAAATTAATTTCTATGAAAATAATAAATACAATAACAACCTACATTTTCAGTTTCAGTTTACTTCCATTGATGAAATTCACCATATTTTGCATAGTTTTAAGTCTAATGCTTATGGTTCAGATGGTATCTCATTAATTATGTTGAAGTACTGCAGCCCATTTATAGATTCTTTTATTTTACATATTATTAACTGCTGTATTGAACTTGAATTTTACCCGGATGCTTGGAAAGAAGCAATTGGTTGTCCATTACCTAAAGTTAATAATCCGAAATCTTTTTCGGAGTTACGTATCATTAGTATTTTGCCGGCCTTATCCAAAATTTTAGAAAAGTGTTATTCAACCAAATTTTGGGGTTCATCGATCTTAACAATTTGTTGCCTGATTTTCAATCAGGATTTAGGAAAACATTTAACACTGCTACATCCCTTGTTAATGTTACTGATGATATCTTTAGATCGCGAGACATAGGGTTGGTTACAGCTTTAGTGTTGTTGGATTTCTCTAAAGCTTTTGATACGATTAATCACAAGCTGATGTGTGCTAAACTTGGATATTATGGGTTTTCTATGACTTCAGTTTCATTAATGCGCTCATATTTAAGTGATAGATATCAGAAAATCAAGATAGATAACGTTTTGTCTGATAGGATGCTTATAACATCAGGCGTGCCGCAAGGTTCAATTCTTGGGCCTCTATTATTTATTATTTATACTGCGGACGTATTAACTGCAGTAAGAAATTGTAAAATACAAGCTTATGCCGATGATACTCAGCTATATTTTACTTTTCCTAAAGAGCAAGTGTCTCATGCAGAATATATCATTAACTATGATTTAAAAATTATTGAAAATCTAGCAGTCCAACATAATCTGAAGCTTAATTCACTGAAATCTAAAGTAATGCTATTTTGTAATAAAACTACGTATGAAGACGTTGCTTCTATGTTATCCATTAAAATTAATAATGACTCGTTGCCTATTGTACAATCAGCAAAGAATTTAGGTGTTATATTGGATCGGGATTTTAAGTTTAATGAACATGTAAACAAGATGTTAAAAAGCATATGGTTCCCTGAGATTATTATACTCGTTTCGCCGCATTTTAACCTTTAAGTTAAAAAGACTTAGTAGAAACACTTGTTTTATCACATTTTAATTATTGCGATGTTATTTATGGACCTTGTCTTGACTTGCATAATAGAAATAGGATTCAATTGGTTCAGAACTATTGCTGTCGGTATGTGTTTGACTTACGGAAATATGACCACATCTCTGAAAAATTGAAGGAATTATGTTGGTTAAATATGGAAGATCGCCGTACTCTTCATTTTGGCACTTTTATTTTTAATCTACTTACCTGTAATACCTCTAAAGTATTAAAAAACAAATTTACTTCAAGATCGGAGGCCCATTCTGTTAATGTTAGAGGCAGTTTCAAGTATACCATGCCTATCCACCACACTGCACTTTTCCAAAAAAGTTTTTCTTACAATGCAATAAAATAATTAAATCAAATGAATTGTAGCTTTATGCATATGTCTCTGTGGCAGTTTAAACATATGTTAAAATTGCGACTTTTTAATGAATGAGCTATGTTATACTTACTCATTTAGGTGAATAATTGAATAATTGAATAATTGAATAATTGAATAATTGAATAATTGAATAATTGAATAATTGAATAATTGAACATTTGAATAATTTAATAATTTCATGGTTGCTGTGTGCTCAATTATATATACTATTGTTTATAATGCTATTTTTTATGTATAGTATGTGTCAGGGCTGGATTCATATAGTGGTTAAGTGTAAGAATAGCTTGTAGCTAAACTTCGCCACTTATGAATTCGGACCTATTGCATATGTATGCGGTTTTTATTTATCTATCTATATTACTTATTTATATTTATATTTATTTATATTAAAATAAAGACGATTTACATACATACATACATACATAACTTTTAACTACGATAGCAATTGAGGAGCGCCTAATTATTGCAGTTATAGTGAAATTCTACCAATACACGCTAAATGATGATTCGTAGGGGCACTCATAAATTGCTATTCGAGAATGTAGCTTGCATTGTGCGCAGTTCAACTAAGTAAAATAATGTTCCAAATGGTTCACAGTATCCATAAATAATAGAGCAGTCTAATGTTGAGGCGTAGGGATACCAAAAAATATCCCAAAGACATAGCTTGCGTTGTGCGAATTTCAACCAAGTAAAATAATGTTCCAAATGGTACACAGTATCCATAAATAATAGAGCAGCCAAATGCTGAAGCGTAGGGATACCGAAAAATGGCCCGAGAATGTAGCTTGCAACTTTGTGCAATGCATTTTGAAGATCCTTTAAATTTTCTATTGGGGTTGTGTAAACAAGTTATCTCAAATATTTCCATCTAAAAAAAATTCCATAAGGTTGTTTTTAGGTAACTCTGGAGGGTATTGCTACGGCTATGAACCTTCTTACCATGGTCTGATTAGCTGCGATCTAAAAATGCCGTACGAATAGGACAAAATGTGGAGGACTGCTATCGTGTATAAAGCCCATTTGCCTTATTACCAAAAGAGAAAAATCTTCCAAAAGAGCAGAATGTTCGTTTTATGAAAATGAAAGGTTGAAATAGATAGTACATAGGACCGTGCTTAAGTGATTAGTAATTATATGTTTTTTATGGGTTTTATTAAGATGTAATTTCTAAATTTGCTATCTCGCGGAGGTCGTAAAGTATAGTTAAAATACAGGATTTACTATTTAGTACTGTAGAGAAAGAAAACAAAAACCAAAAAAGGTTAGGGCAATTGTCATCCTCGGGCCATTTTTCGGTATCTCTACGCCTCAGCACTTGGCTGCTCTATTATTTATGGATACTGTGAACCATTTGGAACATTATTTTACTTGGTTGAAATTCGCACAATGCAAGCTACATCCTCGGGGCCACTTTTCAGTATACCTTCGGCATTTGCCTGGTCTATTATTTATGAATACTGTGTACCATTTGGAACATTATTTTACTTGGTTGAGATTCGCACAACGCAGCTATATCTTCGGGATATTTTTTGGTATCCCTACGCCTCAGCATTTGGCTACTCTATTATTTATGGATACTGCGTACCATTTGGAACATTATTTTACTTGGCTCAAATTCGCACAATGCAAGCTACATCCTCGGGCCATTTTTCTGTATCCCTACGCATCACCATTTGGCTGGTCTATTATTTATGGATACTGTGTACCATTCGGAACATTATTTTATTTGGTTAAAATTCGCACAACGCAAGTTACATCCTCAAGCCATTTTTCGATATCACTACGCCTCACCATTTGGCAGGTCTACTATTTATGGATACTGTGTACTATTTGGAACATTATTTTACTTGGTTCAAATTTGCACAATGCAAGCTACATCCTCAGGATATTTTTCCATATCCCTACGCTTCAGAATTTGGCTTCTCTATTATTTACGGATACTGTGTACCATTTGGAACATTATTTTACTTGGTTGAAATCCGCACAATGCAAGCTTCATCCTTGGGTCATTCTTCGGTATCTCTACACCTCAGCAATTGACTGGTCTATTATTTGTAGATACTGTGAACCATTTGGAATATCATTTTACTTGGTTGAGATTTGCACAATGGGAGCTACATTCTCGGGCTATTTTTCGGCATCCCCATGCCTCAGCATTTGGCTGGTCTGTTATTTAGGGATACTGTGTACCATTTGGTAGATTATTTTATTTGGTTGAAATTCGCACAACGCAAACTACATCATCGGGCTATTTTTCGGTATCTCTACGCCTCAGCATTTGGCTGGTTTATTATTTATAGATACTAAGTACCATTTAAAACATTATTTTATTTGGTTGAAATTTGCACAACGCATGCTACACCCTCGGGATATTTTTCGGCATCCCTATGTCTCAGCATTTGGCTGGTCTGTTATTTATGGATACTGTGTACCATTTGGAACATTATTTTGTTTGGTTGAAATTTGCACAACGCAAACTACATCCTCGGGCTATTTTTCGGTATCTTTACGCCTCAGCATTTGGCTGGTCTATTATTTATAGATACTGTGTACCATTTGAAACATTATTTTATTTGGTTGAAATTCGCACAACGCAAACTACTTCATCGGGCTATTTTTCGGTATCTCTACGCCTCAGCATTTGGCTGGTCTATTATTTATGGATACTGAGTATCATTTGAAACATTATTTTATTTGGTTGAAATTTGCACAACGCAAGCTATATCCTCGGGATATTTTTCGGCATCCCTATGTCTCAGCATTTGGCTGGTCTATTATTTATGGAAACTGTGTACCATTTGGAACATTATTTTATTTGGTTGAAATTTACATCCTCGGGCCATTTTTCGGTATTTCTACGGCTCAGCATTTGGCTGGTCTATTATTTATGGATAATAAGTACCATTTGAAACATTATTTTATTTGGTTGAAATTTGCACAACGCAAACTACACTCTCGGGATATTTTTCGGCATCCCTATGTCTCAGCATTTGGCTAGTATGTTATTTATGGATACTGTGTACCATTTGGAACATTATTTTGTTTGGTTGAAATTTGCACAACGCAAACTACATCCTCGGGCTATTTTTCGGTATCTCTACGCCTCAGCATTTGGCTGGTCTATTATTTACAGATACTGTGCACCATTTGAAACATTATTTTATTTGGTTGAAATTCGTACAATGCAAGTTACACCCTCGGGCAATTTTTCGGTATCCATATGCCTCAGCATTTGGCTGGTTTATTATTTATCAATGCTGTGTACCATTTGGAACATTATTTTACTTCGTTGAAATCCACTCAATGCAAGCTTCATCCTCAGGCCGTTTTTCGGTATCTCTACACCTCAGCATTTGACTGGTCTATTATTTATGGATACTGTGAACCATTTAGAACATTATTTTACTTGGTTGAGATTTGCACAATGTAAGCAATATTCTCGGGCTATTTTTCGGTATCCCCACGCCTCAGCATTTGGCTGATTTTTTATTTATGGATACTGTGTACCAATTGCAACATTATTTTACTTGGTTGAAATTCGTACAATGCAAGCTACATCCGCGGGTCATTGTTCGGTATCCATACGCCTCGGCATTTGGCTGGTCTATTATTTATAGATACTGTGAACCATTTGGAACATAATTTTATTTGGTTGAAATTCGCACAACGCAAGCTACATCCTCGTGATGTTTTTTGGTATCCCTACGCCTCAGCATTTGGCTGATCTATTATTTATGGATACTGTGTACCATTTGAAACATATTTTACTTGGTTGAAATTCGCACAACGGAAGCTACATCCTCGGGATATTTTTCGGTATCACTACGCCTCGGGATTTGTCTGGTCTATTATTTATAAATACCGTGTACCATTTGGAACATTATTTTACTTGGTTGAAATTCGCACAATGCAAGCTACATCCTCTGGCCACTTTTCAGTATACCTTCGGCATTTGTCTGGTCTATTATTTATGGATACTGTGTACCATTTGGAACATTATATTACTTCGTTGAGATTCGCACAACGCAGCTATATCCTCGGGATATTTTTCGGTATCCCTACGCCTCAGCATTTGGCTCCTCTATTATTTATGGATACTGCGTACCATTTGGAACATTATTTTACTTGGCTGAAATTCGCACAATGCAAGATACATCCTCGGGCCATTTTTCGGTATCCCTACGCATCACCATTTGGCTGGTCTATTATTTATGGATACTGTGTACCATTCGGAACATTATTTTATTTGGTTGAAATTCGCACAACGCAAGTTACATCTTCGGGCCATTTTTCGGTATCCCTACGCCTTACCATTTGGCAGGTTTACTATTTATGGATACTGTGTACCATTTGGAGCATTATTTTACTTGGTTTAAATTTGCAGAATGCAAACTACTTCCTCAGGATATTTTTCCGTATCCCTACGCTTCAGCATTTGGCTTCTCTATTATTTACGGATACTGCGTACCATTTGGAACATTATTTTGCTTGGCTGAAATTTGCACAATGCAAACTACATCATCGGGCCATTTTTCGGTATCCCTACGCATCACCATTTGGCTGGTCTATTATTTATGGATACTGTGTACCATTTGGAACATTATTTTATTTGATTGAAATTCGCACAACGCAAACTACATCATCGGGCTATTTTTCGGTATCTCTACGCCTCAGCATTTGACTGGTCTATTATTTATGGATACTGTTACCATCTGCAACAATATTTTATTTGGTTGAAATTCGCACAACGCAAGCTACATCCTCGGTATATTTTTCGGCATCCCTATGTCTCAGCATTTGGCTGGTCTATTATTTATGGAAACTGTGTACCATTTGGAACAATATTTTATTTGGTTGAAATTTACATCCTCGGGCCATTTTTTGGTGTACCTACGCCTCAGCATTTGGCTGGTTTATTATTTATGGATACTGTGTACCATTTGAAACATTATTTTATTTGGTTGAAATTTGCACAACGCAAGCTACACCCTCGGGATATTTTTCGGCATCCCTATGTCTCAGCATTTGGCTGGTCTGTTATTTATGGATACTGTGTACCATTTGGAACATTATTTTATTTGGTTGAAATTTGCACAACGCAAACTACATCCTCGGGCTATTTTTCGGTATCTCTACGCCTCAGCATTTGGCTGGTCTATTATTTATGAATGCTGTGTACCATTTGAAACATTATTTTACTTGGTTGAAATCCACTCAACGCAAGCTTCATCCCGGGCCGTTTTTCGGTATCTCTACACCTCAGCATTTGACTGGTCTATTATTTATGGATACTGTGAACCATTTAGAACGTTATTTTACTTGGTTGAAGTTTGCACAATGTAAGCTAGATCCGCGGGCCATTTTTCGGTATCTCTACGCCTCAGCATTTGGCCGGTTTATTATTTGTGGATGCTGTGTACCATTTGGAACATTATTTTGCTTGGTTGAAATCCGCACAATGCAAGCTATATCCTCGGGCTATTCTTCGGTATCTCTACACCTCAGTATTTGACTGGTTTATTATTTATGGATACTGTGAACCATTTGGAACATTATTTTACTTGGTTGAGATTTGCACAATGTAAGCAACATTCTCGGGCTATTTTTTCGGTGTCCCTACGCCTCAGCATTTGGCTGATCTTTTATTTATGGATACTGTGTATCATTTGAAACATTATTTTACTTGGTTGAAATTCGTACAACGCAAGCTACATCCTCGGGTTTTTTTTTGGTATCCATACGCCTCGGCATTTGACTGGTCTATTATTTATAGATACTGTGTACCATTTGGAACATTATTTTATTTGGTTAAAATTCGCACAATGTAAGCAACATTCTCGGGCTATTTTTTGGTATCCCCACGCCTCAGCATTTGGCTGGTCTATTATTTATGGATACTGTGTAATTTAAATATTTACCTACCGCGTGAGGGTATCCAATTAACAATAAATAATAAATAACAGGACCTCTAACACTATCGTACCCTCACGTTTCGGGACGTTGCCTCGCAAGCTGCAGCAGTCGGTGAAAGGGGGGGTTCATTAAACAAACACACTGAGACGAAATTCCGATTGTTTTATTAAATGGCTACTAACTAAAACTTTAACTAATTACATATGCATAACAAAAATATACAGTAAATAACCTTATTTACAATAGGGCGCCACCATGGGAATTAACGGCCCATGGACCAACCGCGGTAATAGCTCACGTAGCACTTTGTTCGTGGGCGATGAACCCAAAATTGCAGGACAGAAAATAAGTAACTTTCACAGGGGCTTTTAATGTCTCCGGCTAGCAAAACACAACTTAACTAAACTTAACTAACAAACATATTTTTGAATAGTAATACAGTTTTAGGTGTAAACACCCCAATAACAAAAATTTATTAATGCTACCCTAGTCTACCTAACTTGCATAGTGCGACGACCCTTTTTTAACCACGGGGTCATCTACACCAGGAAAAATACGACCTTCTCAAGGGTCAAATAGTATCGTAACGTGACTTCGGACCTGAGCTTTGCATTCTCAGGTAGTCTCGTGGATTAGTGATTAACGGCCTCTGACACCGTCGAAACACAATATAATAGAAGACCCTTCTAAAACGATGCGGTCTCCAAAGCAATAATCTAACGGATCAATTTACTTGAACTAGGCTTTCACCCGGAGTTGTATTTTATGGAAGTCGACAAATACTGTATTTAAACAAATAACAGACTTATGCTGCATAACACAGCCTTGAGTTCATAGTAATATCACATATACTAATTACTTACTCAGAGAAATAAATAACTTAAAACATAACGGCCCGCACATGACTTCAGAGAAATAAACACATCACTAGTAACCGTTAGCTTTAACCTCTAACGCGTCTGAAATAAACAACCCCGATTCCCACCGGCTGGCATCCTTATATACATTTCAGTTAATTGAAAAATACCCCTTTCTTGGCGCTCTTACTCGGCTTAGGATGCGCCGGTCGTAAATCTTTAAAATTAATTAAAACTGCCAATGCCTAAGATAACCCCACACGTAGCTCTCAGAATTGATTTTAGTTGAGTGCTCAGCTAATTGAAAAATTGCTTCAGACCACCCTGACATAAATAGGATCCTAAAGCATGATTGACATCTAATCATAGATATGGGCTAATCTGACATGTTTAGTGCCCTTAAAGTAAGTGCCTTTAGAAAAATTGATTAACTCTTGGATTAGATCTTTCTGGGAACTTCGCTGAGAAGCTACTTGGGTGATCCTGCAGCCGCTACAATTCTAATAATTAGCATGCTAAAATTAAACTAGAAACTAACTATTTTTAGGAATACTAGAACTATTGGAGCTTATTAAAACAGTATGTTACACAGCCCCCCTCGAAAAATTGAAATTGCTCTTAGGAATTTCAAGAAAATTGAAAAAAAAATAAATGTAGAAATTAACACATCCAACCGCAATTATGTTTAAGACAACTGAGTCTTTTCAGAAAATTGGCGGAAGGAAAAATAAAAATTGGAAAAATAAAATATTAGTGAGGTTTTAGGTCTTGGACGTGGAACACCCTAGCGGTTTTCCGTCCATGGAAGATAGTCTATAAGTGGTAGAACCTAAAACTTCCATCACCTTTGCTTCTAGGAACTTCGGGGCTAATTTTTTATTGAAATGTTTAGAAGCATCTGATAATATAAAATTGCGCTTCCACACTAAATCCCCTACTTTGAAATTTAATGGTCTGCGCCTTAAATTGTACGAGTACGTATTACGTTCATACGCCAAATGTATGTTCTTCTGAACTTCTTTAAAGATGGGCGATAATTCATTAAGGTCTTGAACCAATTGTTCTCGAGTATCAATTGCTAGATCCTCTGGATTTAAATCCTTTAATTTATTATAGAATTCCCCGGACAGAGGAACCGTGCGTCCAAAAGCTAAAAATGTTGGGGAATATTTTGTGGATTCATGAACAGCATTACGAAGCGCATGTGCAATTTTGTGAATATTATCGTCCCAATTCTTATGAGAATCTTGAATGTAACTGCGAATGGCAGCTCCAATTACCTTGTTAACGCGTTCTACATAATTAACTTGAGGATGGTAGCTGGCGTTAAACCAAACCGAAGGTATTTTATAATTTGTCATGAGATTGGAAAATAAATTACTTTTAAATTGGGGCCATTATCTATCATACAAATTTGAGGTACCCCATATACCAAAAATACAAAATTTTCCAGGTAATTACAAATTTGTTTTGTTGAAGCGCTGCGCATGGGATGCAATAAAGTGAATTTTGTAAACCAGTCAGTAACAACTAAAAGGTAAGTATTCCCCAATTTCGAGCGCGGAAAGGGCCCCATTAAATCAATCGACAAACATTGAAACGGAAATGAAACTTTTTTCTCTTTGCCCATAAAACCATAATGGTTGAACGTGCTGGATTTGCTTTGGCAGCACGTAACACATTTACTAATGTATTTAGAAATATATGACCGCATTTTAGGCCAGTAATAGAGCTCTTTGATTTTTGTATATGTTTTAAATACACTCAAATGGGCCGAAACTGGATCATCATGGCATTCTTTTAAAATTTGTGCACGGCATGATTTCGGCACTACTAACTTCCACTCAATTAAATTGGCTTTGATATTCAAATTATTCGGAATAAACTTATACATTTTATCATCTTCTACTCTCCAATCGGGATATAGATCTGGCTTTTCCTTAATATTATTTAACATGTTTTTGTACCAATCCTCGACCTCGTCTAAAGAAAAATTTAAAGAATTAATAGCATAGGCTCCACTAGGAGCTCGGGATAATGTATCTGGTACCACATTAAATTTACCCTTCCTGTGGATAACTTCGAAATCAAATTGTTGGAGTTTCACACTCCATCTAGCTAAACGTCCCGCAGGATCTTTTAAGTTGTGGAGCCAAATTAAAGAATGATGGTCCGTAATGACCTTAAAATGAGTTCCTTCAATATATGGTCGGAATTTTTGAATAGCAAAACACACCGCCAAAAGTTCCCGTTCTGTGACTGAATAATTTTCTCTGCTGAATTTAAACTGCGAGAAGCATAAGCAATTACATGTTCTTCGTCTCCTTCTCCTGAGTTAAAACACAACCAACGCCGTAATTTGAGGCGTCACATTGTAAAGAAAAACTTTCGAAAATCAGGACTCCTTAAAATAGGAGCCTTTGTAAGAACATCTTTAATTTTTCAAACGAAATAAGAGCCTCGTCCGTCCATTTAATCGCTTGCGATTTTCTCTTTCCTTTAGTAAATCATTAATAGGTGCTATAATTGTGGCAAAATCCAAAACAAAACGCCTATACCAAGAACACATACCGGTGAAACGTTTTATTTCGGTGGCTGTCTTGGGTTGAGGAAAATTTACAATTGCGTCAATTTTTGCTGGGTCAGTTCGGAGACCATCTTTATTCACAATATATCCCAGATATTGTAACTCTGGTTTACAAAACTCACATTTTGAACTGTTAATAGTTAAATTAGCGCCTTTCAACTTCTCATACACTTCGTTCAAAATTCTAATATGCTCCTTAAATGTGCTTGAAATAATAATTATATCATCTAAATAAACAAATACCGATTGGGATAATGAAAATCAAAAATAGAGTCCATGAGCCTCTGTAATGTGCCTGGAGCATTGGCCAAACCCATCGGCATTACATTATATTGAAATAATCCGCGCCTTGGGACAGTAAAGGCTGTTTTTCCTTGCTTTCGTCACACAAGGGCAATTGCCAGAAAGCTTTTTTTAAATCGATTGAACTGAGATATTTCGCATTGCGTAATCTATCAAGAATGTCATTTACAAACGGAATGGGATACGCGTCTTTTTTTGTAATTGAATTTAATCGTTTAGCGTCAAAACATACACGAAATTCACCTTTTGCTTTTTCTTTACTAATAGCATGGGGGAGTTCCACGGGCTATTGCTTGGGCTAATAATGCCTTGTTCAAGCATTGCATCAATTTCTTTATTAGCATGTTCCATCATCGCCGGTGATAATGGGTAATACCTTTGTTTAATTGGTTCAACGTCTTCCGTTGTAATATGATGTGAAATTTTAGTGGTTCGGCCTAAGGTAGGACGATCCAGGGATTGAAATAAAGAAATAACCTTGTTTAATTCAAATTTCTGGTCTTCATTTAAATCGGCCATGACTTTAATGAAATTTAATTTATTCGTTTCCGCAGAATGAGCATAAAATTCATTTTTTGAAAAATCTACTTTCAATTCAAATAATTGACAAAAATCAATCCCTAACGTTAGGGTACACTCTATTGAGTCGGAAACTAAAACATTTAAAGACCGAGTAACCCCGTTTATAGTCAAGGGCAAATTAATTGAACCTAAAATTGATTGTGCAGTGCCATCCGCGGTTGTTAATATAGACGTTTTACATTTTAATTAATTCTAACTTATATTTATCCAATAAACACAAACCATGTCTGCCTAAAATAGAGGTATTCGCGCCGGAATCCAACAGTGCGGTATAAGTTTCCTTAAATATCTCGATATTAATATAAGGTCTTGTATCATCCTTTACTTTATAAAAATTTGAAAAAACCTTAGATGATTTACAAAAATTTTAACTTTTACTAACCAATCCGACCACGTCTTTTGTCAGCAGCAATATTATTAAACGAAGAAAAGCAACGGCTGACTACGCGCTTTCCTGTCCTTAGTTTTTTGAATTATTTGAGCAGTTTGGACAATTTGTGGACGTAACTTCCAACTGCCCACAAGAATAACAAAATATTCCGCGTTTCTCCGGACAAGTATGAAACGAGTGACCTCGTCTTTACAGTTGAAACAAATAGTCGAAAATTTTGCTGTGTTTTTAAAATAATTCGAAACGCCGGACCGTGGTAAATTATTATTAGAAAATGAACTCTGTCGAACTTGACGTTCTAAGATAACTGGTACGTTGGCAGAATCCGAATGTTACTGTTTAATAAAATTTGTAGGCTTAATGTCTTCTAAAAGTTTAAAACGAGAAATAAAATGGGAAATGTCAGTCACTTCAATTAACGCCAGTTGCGTGGCATAAAAAGTCTGTAAATTTCTTTTAATAATTTTTATTTGTTCCCTGATTGGAATGGAATCTTCTAATTGAGAAAATAAATTTACCATCTTTGAAATATAAATGGTAGGTGATTCATCGGCGCCTTGCCGTCTGGATTTAATTAACATTAAAAGATTCTCTGCATAATCGGCTGAAAGAAAATCTTGTTTCAATTTAAAAATTAATTGTTCCCATGAATTTACTGTACACCGCGTTGCTCTATACCAATCCAATGCTGAACTGGTGAAAAGATCAATAGCCCCTTCGAAAAGGTCATCTGACGAAACTTTTCTTGCAACTTGCAGTTCTTTGACGCGTTGAATAAAATCTAAAACCGATATAGAATCAGATTCACCCGAAAATTGTAATCCCCACTTGTGGATCGGGACTGATGTCGTTGTTTTATTCAAGGACTTAATTAGCGTACCTAAATCATTACTAGAAATCGAAACCGATGGAGTATTAATGGAAGAAACCGCTGATGCTTCAGGGCATGAACCCTCTGCTGTTGGTGTTATTGTAGGATCCTTATTACTGCTAGCCAAACAATAAAGAGGGTTATCGTTAATCTCATTTTCCCCGTTTACCTGTTCTAAAATCTCAAAAGCTCTAATGCATTTGGAATGCAATTCTTTGTGTACTTCTAAAATTCAATATCGAAATTGACATAATTTAGTCTCTGTGTTACATGCATTAATCTCGTGTTAAGTTTAATATATTCTGTCCTTTTAGGAAGAATGGTAAAAGAATTTAAACAGTTTTCTAATTCAAAAATCTTAAGTTTTAATAATTCAATTTCGTCCTTTTGAACGATTTCAATTTTCTCATACTTAGAAAAACATTACTGTCGACTTTCTCAACAATGAGTTTTCTACGCAATAATTTTCGCTTTTCTAACACACTTAACTTTGTTGGTTCAACGTTCCTAATTAAAAGTTCATAACTAAGCTCATCGCTTCTTAAAGCTTCTACCACATACATGACTAAATAAAAGGTAAAGCCAACAATAACGAAACTTGTTTCTAAATCACTAATATTAAACTGTAATTCTGCCTAACACTAAATAGAAACAAAACAATCTAAAAATTCGTCCGTGTGTTGTTTACCATATTTATAATTTTAACCACGTTAATGCGCCAGTGTACTTTAAATATTTACCTACCGCGTGAGGGTATCCAATTAACAATAAATAATAAATAACAGGACCTCTAACACTATCGTACCCTCACGTTTCGGGACGTTGCCTCGCAAGCTGCAGCAGTCGGTGAAAGGGGGGGTTCATTAAACAAACACACTGAGACGAAATTCCGATTGTTTTATTAAATGGCTACTAACTAAAACTTTAACTAATTACATATGCATAACAAAAATATACAGTAAATAACCTTATTTACAATAGGGCGCCACCATGGGAATTAACGGCCCATGGACCAACCGCGGTAATAGCTCACGTAGCACTTTGTTCGTGGGCGATGAACCCAATTTGCAGGACAGAAAATAAGTCACTTTCACAGGGGCTTTTAATGTCTCCGGCTAGCAAAAACACAACTTAACTAAACTTAACTAACAAACATATTTTTGAATAGTAATACAGTTTTAGGTGTAAACACCCCAATAACAAAAATTTATTAATGCTACCCTAGTCTACCTAACTTGCATAGTGCGACGACCCTTTTTTAACCACGGGGTCATCTACACCAGGAAAAATACGACCTTCTCAAGGGTCAAATAGTATCGTAACGTGACTTCGGACCTGAGCTTTGCATTCTCAGGTAGTCTCGTGGATTAGTGATTAACGGCCTCTGACACCGTCGAAACACAATATAATAGAAGACCCTTCTAAAACGATGCGGTCTCCAAAGCAATAATCTAACGGATCAATTTACTTGAACTGGGCTTTCACCCGGAGTTGTATTTTATGGAAGTCGACAAATACTGTATTTAAACAAATAACAGACTTATGCTGCATAACACAGCCTTGAGTTCATAGTAATATCACATATACTAATTACTTACTCAGAGAAATAAATAACTTAAAACATAACGGCCCGCACATGACTTCAGAGAAATAAACACATCACTAGTAACCGTTAGCTTTAACCTCTAACGCGTCTGAAATAAACAACCCCGATTCCCACCGGCTGGCATCCTTATATACATTTCAGTTAATTGAAAATACCCTTTCTTGGCGCTCTTACTCGGCTTAGGATGCGCCGGTCGTAAATCTTTAAAATTAATTAAAACTGCCAATGCCTAAGATAACCCCACACGTAGCTCTCAGAATTGATTTTAGTTGAGTGCTCAGCTAATTGAAAAATTGCTTCAGACCACCCTGACATAAATAGGATCCTAAAGCATGATTGACATCTAATCATAGATATGGGCTAATCTGACATGTTTAGTGCCCTTAAAGTAAGTGCCTTTAGAAAAATTGATTAACTCTTGGATTAGATCTTTCTGGGAACTTCGCTGAGAAGCTACTTGGGTGATCCTGCAGCCGCTACAATTCTAATAATTAGCATGCTAAAATTAAACTAGAAACTAACTATTTTTAGGAATACTAGAACTATTGGAGCTTATTAAAACAGTATGTTACAACTGTGTACAATTTGAAACATAATTTTATTTGGTTGAAATTCGCACAACGCAAGCTACATCTTCGTGATGTTTTTTGGTATCCCTACACCTCAGCATTTGGCTGATCTATTATTTATGGATACTGTGTACCATTTGGAACATATTTTACTTGGTTGAAATTCGCACAAGGGAAGTTACATCCTCGGGATAGTTTTCGGTATCACTACGCCTCGGGATTTGTCTAGTCTATTATTTATGAATACCGTGTACCATTTGGAACATTATTTTACTTGGTTGAAATTCGCACAACGGTAACTATATCTTCGGGATAGTTTTCGGTATCCTTACGCCTCTGCATTTGTCTGATCTATTATTTATGGATACTGTGAACCATTTGGAATATTATTTTACTTGGTTGAAAAGCTATATTCTCTAGTAGCAATTTATGAGTGCCCATACGAATAATCATTTAGCGTGTTTTTAGCGACATCATGTTGTATTGGCAGAATTTCACTCTAACTGCAATAATTAGGCGCTCCTCAATTGCTATCGTAGCTAAAAGTTAAGTCTTTGTACATTAGAGTATACTATACTATAGAGTGTGGCTGGTTCACAAACACTGCTTTTAGAATTGGCCGCTGTTTTTGGCTGCTAGTTTCATTATTGTATTTTATACATCTTAGCAACTTTTGTGATGTTAATAAAGCTGTAAACGCTTTTATGATACTATTTATCTCGTAATTAAAAAAGCGGTAAAGTGAAGTGGGGAAGTGCGTTTTGGGGGTAAGTGCATCAGTTGCTTTTTAAATCTCAACCACTTATAGTACTTTGGCGAAATCTAGTGCGCATCAAAATAAGGCCTTTTGTTAATGTAATGCAGATCCCTTCATAACCGATATTGACTTAAGCAAGAAAAGATGGCCACCGGACAAAGCGTCAGCTGTTTTACTCGTGTGTTGAATGCGTTGATGTTGCGAAAAATATTTGTGAAATTTTTCCTCAGGTACGTATGTCATAGCTAGATGTTACATTTATGAGTTTTATAGTTAATTAAGTAAGAAAAAATTCTAAATTGTTTTTGTTATAACACTCTAAAAGATCACATTAAAGGTCGTAGAGGTATAAAAAGCTCGACGATGGGAAGACCTACAGCCTTAGCAATCAAAGATGAAGTTTTGGACTCAGCCGCAAAAAAGTCCTAGAAGTTGTGGGCAAATGTGTTACACACAAGCAGCTCAAGACTCCATTCAAAAACAGCGTACCTGGTGAGGATTGGTTTTTAAAATTTAAAAAAAGACATAATTTGTCAATTAAAAAACCTGAAGCGTTGGAATACGCCAAAAGAAAAATACGGATCCTTTTCTAATATATCCATATTTTGAGTTGTTAGAAAATACAATTCAAGAACTGAACCTTCAAGATAAACCATCTAATATTTGGAATATGGACGAGACAAGTTTTTGTAGTGATCCTTCAAAGACAAAAGTAATAGGTGAAAAAAGCCATGCTTGTACTAGAATCGTTTCTGGTCCGGGAAGAACGAACACCAGTGTCCTGTTTGCTGCTGCCGCAGATGGACAAAAGGCGCCACCGTTAATTATATATAAAGGAAAAAATGTCTGAAACACCTGGATAGCAGATACAAATAAAGAATACCCAGGCACGACATGTGCTGCCACACCTAACGGGTGGATGGAGTCAGAAGTTTTTAAAAACTATTTCGTGAAAACTTTCATACCTTTGGTAGAAGGAAATGGTCCTACATTAGTTGTATATGACGACCATACAACTCATTTCGATATTAATGTAGTATATGCCGTAGTGGAAGCGAACATAACCATTCTAGAATTACCGCCACATAGCAGTCATCTTCTGCAGCCACTTGACTTGGTGGTTTTCAAATCTATTAAGGTGGCGTGGGATACATTACTCGTGAAATGGCAACGGAATCATGTGGGTCAGAAATTACCGAAAAGCAAGTTGGCTGAAATGCTGGGACATATTTGGAAAAATGCCGATCCAAAAATTATCTGTGAAGGATTTAAGAAAGGTGGCATCTACCCCTACAATTGTGATGTTATCCCACAGGAAAAATATGACCCACAACAAATGAATTGGTGAAAAGCTCAACAGGCGATGAATACTGGCATGTCTACAACAAATGAACTTATATCCCCAATAATACAAAACGGACTGGATGAAAACGTAGAATTTCTAGAACGAGGTCCACCAGAACATACTGCAATTGATTCAGAAGATTTCTCAGTTACAAAAGAAGTTCTAGGACTGACTGAAAAGGAAACCGCTGTTACAGAAGATTTGTTGGAAATGGAAAATAATCAGGACGAATCGTTAGCATTTGAGGTGGAAGAAAATATTCAACTTCAAACAAATGATGTAACAAACGAAGTAGAAAATAATCCCAACACCCCAGTAGATTTAACAAGCGCAATAGAAAACCAAAACCCGCATACCTTTGAAGAACTTTTACTGAACCTGGTAAAAAGCAATCAAACTAATAATGCACCGAAAAGATTCAGGAAGAAAGTATGCCCCAGGGCCGAACTAATAACAAGCGAAGTCTTAAGAAAAAGACTGGAAGAAGCCAAAGAATATGAACTGCAAAAGAAGTCCGGTGTTAAGAAAAAGAAACATGACTACCAAAGAGCCAAAAAATAACAAAGAAAAGATAAGCAAACTAGTCGTGCGAAACGTAAAAAAGTAAATGTGCAACATGATTCAGAAACGGATGAAGATCAAGATTTACATTTAGATGACGAAGAAAGCGATTTTGAAACACTTTCTGAAATCGTTGCAGAAGCAATAGCTGAGACACTCGAGTTTGAAAAAGATGAAGTTAATGACAAACAAGTTGGAGATTGGTTATTGGTCAAACTCAATTCTGAAAGAAAGACTTCACAATATTTTATAGCTACAACTGAAAGCATCGATTTGGAAGCAGGAAATCCAATTGTAAAATTTTTGCGACGAATCAAATTTAAAATGTTGCGAAACAAAAATAAAAACTAAGGAGGCATATAAAATTTATATAAAGGGAATAGAAGACAATGTACGAACTGACTTCGTAGCTTGCTGGAGATATATTTCAAATAAATGCAAAAATTGTACTCTATCAACATCTTACTTCCTAAATGATCATGAATTAAACTCTGTTCAACTATCATGGAAAAATTTGCAAAATATTTTTCGTCGGTATATAGCAAGAGCTCAACATTGACTCCTGGCAATCTAACCAATGGTTTAAATGATAGTTGTTTTAATATATTTCATATGGAAAACATTACTGTGGAAGAGGTAGAGGAAGCAATAAAAAAGTTAAAACCAAAATGAGCGGTAGGACCAGATATGATTCCTTCATATCTATTGAAAGGTAATAAAAAATTTGATATTTCTGCTATAGTTTTATGACGCCTAAATGTGCGGAGATGGGATCATCATACATTTTCAAAACATGAGGTCGATTAGAGGTTGGTATTACTAATTTCCACTCGAGTATATTCGCAACTTTAGATGAGGAAGAGGAAACAAATTTATATAAGCGATCTCATGTAACACGAAATAATGAGTAGTTTTCAGAATGTTCAGTAACTTTTTTCACCATATTAAAATACCAGGTGTCAGGAGTTAAATTAGGAAGATTTAAGGCAGTTACATCACGAGAGAGAGCATCAGGTATGATATCTAATTTTTTAGGTCTGTGGCTAACAGTGAAACTGAATTGAAAGATACGCAAACTCCATCTGGTCAAACGTCCAGCAGATTGTTTCAAACTGTTTAGCCAGATAAGGGCAGTACAATCGGTAATTACTATGAACTGGGTTTCTTTGATGTAACAGCTACATTTTTCAATTCTCAAACTTACTTAGAGGAGTTCCTATTCGGTAGCGGAATATTTGTGTTTAGCAGTAGTACGTTTAAGTGTTTGGAGGACATTAGACAAACCAAAAGGTATAAAGTTTAATTTATATAACCTTTTTCCAGGTACGAAAAATGCGGTTTTTTGACGAGAGGATTGTTCCAAAGGTATTTGATAAAAAGCTTGTTTAAGATCTATGGAAGATATGTATTTAGCATTACGCAAAGGGCATAAAATCGAGTAAGTGCGTGATAGAGGATAACTAACAGGAATTGTAACAGAATTTAACTTTCGACCGTCGAAGCAGACATGGTATTCTCTGTTTTTCTTTTCAACTAATAAAATGGGGCTACCCTAAAGAGAAAAACTGAGGGAAATAACACCACAATTTCGATATTCAAGTATTTTTGTACCACAGGCGATAGGGGTTATTGACGTTGTTTAAATGGTTTGGCATCAGCAATTGATATTTCATGAGATTCAGTTGTAACACAGGCTAGCTCAGGAGTAGTTAGTTTACGAAATTTATTCATAGTTTTTTTCTAACGAGTTTTGTTGTTCGGTAAGAGGAATTCTATTTGTAATTCTCAACGAAGCACAATCTATTTTTAACGCTAACCTGCCAAGTAAAATCTATGAAGTTTAGTGATTAGTTGCAAAGCTAACAAAAATTAATTCCTAAAGGAAAAGAATACACTGGATAGGTACGATTAGGAATGTAACTTCACGTTCAAAAGATAGATTTTTAATTGAATAGATCCAATTACTTGAATTTGAGCAGAATCAGCAATAATCATGGAGGCATTTGTTACGTTCATTTACTGTCGATCAATTAAAAACCTACATCCTTTTACTTCATTATTTATTTATTTAGATCCTGCTCAGATCCTGCAACAACATCCGGTATACTAAAACTTCCTATAATAAGCCCGCGTTCTAGTAAGAACTTTTTCTATTGTTTCAATCAGAAACTCATTAAAATAAGGTATTCAATTATCCAATAAAATCGCGTTTCAAGTTTGCTAATCACGGTTGATAACACCGATATTACTTGAAGCTTTGGTTATTTAGTGAAACAAAATTAATGTACACTTTCTTTTCGATAAACAAGACAAAGGCATTTGTCATATTTTTGTCGGTTTCGTTTTCCTTGTGGAAAGTTCGCGCACGCAATACAACGTGCTTTTTTCGGTGGCCCTAAAGTCACGATGGATTGCCGCCTCTTGTTGTGATGAAAGGACAGCCCCAAGGCCGGGTCACGCGCCCCTCTGCCTCGCCCCGTCAATAGAGATGGTAGGAGCCCGTACGACGGCATCAACTCGAGGGTGAGTGTGTATGTATTAATTGACACCATTTGGTAGCCACACTTGGTGGCCTTGAACTGATTACTGTGATGTGAGATAGTCGGAAGTAGTAATATTGCACTTATTGGGATCATTTTCTTCACTTATTTGTATGTCGGCAATTGCATGCTCGCGATGACGATTTATAACTGTTAGTTTACCTTGGTTCTTTTTTCCGAGTTATAAATTTTCCTTATTAGTTAAGACATTGTACTGCCAACGTGGCATATGAAATTTTTATATTTACAGCAATTAAGAGCTGTGGTTTTTAGTGTTGCGGTTGGTTTTTTTTTGTTGCATTGTTGCTAAATAATGTAAGGGGTAGGTACCTAAAAACGGCAGCTCGCCATGTTAAAAATGATTTTTTTTTATTTTGTAAATATGTATAACATGTACTTAAGGATTTTTAATTTGTTGGTAATATTGTGCTTTTGTACATAATTTTTTTTTAAATTAGAGGTTTTTTCGTTTGTATATGTTTAATTGTGCATGAGTGAGTATATTTTTATTTCAGGCATCTCTTTATTTTGCATGTTTAAGACCCCGCCTACCGACCGGTTGAGCCCAGCCATCTTCTTTCTTTGTTTTTTTTCTTTAGGCTACGTCGATGCATGTAGCATTTTATTCTAAAATCAATATTTTGTTTTCTTAGTCGTTGCAAGACTGTAAAATTAATTAAAGAGGTGTTGAAACCATTGTCTCCGGCAATGCAAAAGAGATAAGTAAATTTGAAAGAATTAGAATGATAAAAAGCATAAACAATTTTCAACCAGTTTGACCATTCAAGTGAGGTTGTACGACACATTTCAGTTAAAGGAATAGAAATTGTTGTTAGAGATACGTTATTAGAGACATAATCAGCATTTTTTCGTAATGAAGATGAAGGTACAATAGATGTTAAGTTTAGTATGTGCCGTAACTGTTAACTTCGTCGCGTTGTTGGTGTGTGATTTAGTAAGGAAAGACCGCATACACCCTGGGCAAAAGCATCTCTTCGGTAGTTTTCCGAAACATTACGATGTGTACATTAATTTTTATATACGTTGGGATTTTCACAACCGTAGCAAAAACATTACTACGTTTGATACAATTAGCATAACTGTGATCACTTTTTCGGTAATTCCAGCAAGAAAGGGAATTAGATTCTTAGGTATTCGATATTAGGGACCAAAGATTATTCAAATTGCGAGAAGAATCGTTGCGGTAAGAAATATTTTACTGGGAAGGTTTTGGTTGTGATTTTACGGGAGGGCAATACTTTTCTAATAGGAATTTTTCTTGCAAGGAACGGCAGAAATCTTTGAGTTGGATGATGGAATCAATTTTTTGAAGAGCTAAATGCTCAGAATTATAGGTATTTAGGTTTCAAATTAATTTTGTTAAAATTTTGGTTTCATCGGGCTTTTTATGTAATTGATTAAATAATGTCTATACTTCGATAATATAAGACAAAACATTTTCGTTAGGGGTTGAAAATAAACACGAATTTGAGCTAAGACTTTATAATCGTTATTATAAGTTTCTAAGTGTTTCTTCAAAAGCTCTACTGGCTCAGCCAACTAGGAATTTGATGTTTAATATTGCGGTACCATGCTAAGACACTATCGGAAAATACTTCATCGGCACTTTTAAATAACTGATCATCGGTACAATTCTTGGAAATTTTTAAATCGTCAATTTGTTTAGGGAAGGATGCTAAAGAAATCTTTGAATTGTAACCTGAAAAAGTGAGGTTCTATTTGTAAACGGATATTGATTTAGAAACGTTTATATTTCCACAAGTAACGATAGATTATTTCAATTTGAGATAACTGCTGAAAACTCGGGAATAATATTTAGCTTTTGTAACACAAATCCTTTAACAAGGAATAATTCTGACATAAGTTCGCTCTTAATTGTTTCAGATGCGTCAGCGCTTGAGGTAGAAAATACATCAAAACATAGATTAAGCGAGAATTCTACATTCGTTGGCAAAGGGTCAGTGGAATATACAATAGATTTTATGTCGTCCATGGAATCAGTAATCTCTTCCAAATTCTTGTCAGCGTCCATATTCACGTTAGATTTGAACTGAATGTTGTGTTTCTGCAATAAAACTGATTTAAGTGTGAGACGACGTTTGCTTTACGTGGTTTCTGTTATGCTGCGAGTAATCAATTCCCAAGAGCCACATGTGCTTTTTAAATGCAATTATTTCATATTTATATATTTCTTAATCTTAAACTGCACACGTTAACCTCAATTTTATATTTCTAAGCGATATAAGCAGCTAATAAATATAGTTCGTTATATTTATTAAACGATATAAATAAAATTAAAAGTATTGTTTTCCATTTTTAAACGACATTTTTTGGAATATGGATAATTAACGCAAAAATCCCGAATTTATGATTACTTTTTCATTGAAAGTTTTCAAAGGAATGTGAATAAACTAGAACATACGGCATTCTAATAGTGATAAACAATAATTAGTCCTTTCCTTATATGTTAGTAAATTCAAAATGACAAATATTTTTCGGTAATTTAGTGTGAGTAGAAAATGTTTCATATAACACAAAAACTAACCACAGCACACATTTTTTAGGAATATTTAAAAATAATTTGTTAACATAATAAAGACCGTTTAAGATTAACAGAAATCAAAATGCAAATTAATTTAGATCAAAAAATGACGTATCGCCATATTTAATATTATGCTTACAACGTTGCCAACCATGGAAGTGGTTACATTTATTCAATTTGTATTATTTTAAAGTGTATGGGATTTTTATTTACAAAAATAAAGAATTTACCGAAATGTTTTCAGGCTTAAATATACAATTTTATGTTGACTAGTTGTATATGAAATACTAGATAAACATGAAATTACTAGGTAATGCAGGCTGAGATGATCAATTTTAATGCGTCAAAGTCAATTTCTTTATAAACACTGAAATTTATAAAAGGGACTCCATTATTGGGCGCCAGTGTAACGTATTTTACTATACAGTAGCTAATATTATAAATATATAATATATTAAAATTTACATGGGGTTAAATTTTCTCCGGGGCGTTAAATGCGTTTCAAATGGCTATCGTCTTCCCAGTGCGTCTTTTATTTCGGGGTGGTGCTCAGATGTTCACTTGTTTGGTTAGCAGTAGCTCTTCTATCGATAAAGCGCCGATAGTTTGTAGAACAGCAGAGGATTAAAAAACAGAAAGGAAGGAACCATTTTGGAACCTACTAAAATACGTCTACACTCGAAGAAGGCCGGTAGTAAAATCCCTTTGTTTAGACGCAACGGGTCTCGCAAACCATTATTTCCTCTCTGAGAGAGGTTAATGTTCTGACGCTAATTGATGGACACAGCTGTTTGTTAAGCATGGACTTTCTAGTTAGCTGTTGAAGTGTGCCGACGTGTTTTACAGAGGTCCCGCTTCTGCAGCAACATGTAAGTTTATATATAAGGGTTTTTAATTTATATTTAAAGCTCTATTATTTATTGTATTTATTTTTATTATTGTGTGGCATTAATTTTAATACAAAAGGCAGTGAAATAAAATCAAAAACAATAATTTAATCGATTAAATAATAAATACATCGCGTTTCTTTTGAATTTTAAACTAAAATCCGGGTTTAAAACAAACTAAATTAAATTTTTAGCTAATAAACCAAAACTAATAAACAAACAACCTAAAATAATTTCGAAAATAATTTAAAAAACGTTTTTAATAAATTCAAAACAAAAACCGCGTAAATCGTGTAAACCTATCAAAAAAGTGTAAAAATTTTATAGTCGCGTATAATAAAATAAGAACCTAAAAACTAAAACCTAGGCCCTTTTAAGTTATATAAATAACATAAAAATATAAATATAACAAAAAATAATTTAAATATAAATATTCCATAATTTAAGTATACGCGAGTTATGTATCCCCCAATTGAATATGTATAAAAAAATAGAATAATTAGGAAATTATTAGAAAATGTTAAGAATACGCCAAGCAAAGTGCAACATTGTAAATCAAGGACAATTTATAAAGTTTATTAACGTTCATGAGAACGGATGCGCTACTTTGTATAGTGGCACTGCAGATGTCAGGTTACAGACGGTCACCGACGGTCAGGTGCCGAGATTACTTAGAAATTAAGATTACAACAATGTAATTATGAATAGCAGACACGAGATCTGCAAGTTCCCACAGCCATGTTTGGTGGTAGGGATATTATAAAAAGCCAGGGAGCCCCAGTCGACGACAGTTAATCAAGTGATTAGCTTTTACATTGCAGTCTACTTGCCACTCAAAATAGTATCTTTATCAATTAATTTCGATTTAAGTAAAGTATAATTGTAATTTGTCAAAATTCCATATTTAATTTTTGTATAATCAAATAAAAATTTGTTAAGAAGTTTGGAAATGGTTTTTTTAAAAAGGACGCTCCCAAACCACGAACCTTAACTCGTGTACTTATAGGTTCTTAAAATCGATCTTTTGGTGTAATTAGTGGTGTAACACTTGAAGGTCGTACCAGGCACCGAGTGCTTACCGGTACCGCATTCCAATAGCGCATGCTTTTATTGCTTGTAGTTATATTTAAATTTAAAGTGCAGTATTTTATAAATTCGACCTTTGATGTAGTTAGCTTTTACATATAAAATTTGATTTGACTGTTTAAATAATTTAAATAAATAAATAGTATTGTCTACGGTATATTTTAATGGAGTTAGTAATTTTATTTTGTCTTCGTTGTAATTATGACGTTTAGTGTTTATTTTATCTTTGATAAATTTAAAATTTTATTTTTGCGGTTTGAAATCTAAATAAATAAATAAGTTTAAATAAACAAATACAGGAAAGTTTACGATCCATTTTAAGTCTAGTTATTTTAATGAAGAAGCGCTTGGTTCTGTACTAGCTGTTGTTTGCGTCGTTTAGCGGTTTATCTAAGCTTTGAGTTTATTTAGCGTCGACATGGTTAGGTCGCTTTTGAGCTGGGTTTTAATTTGTTCTTGTTTCTTGTCGTTTTGATTTGTCAGATTGGTTGTTCACCAAGATGAGGAGCCGTTGCCAAAGAAGGCGAGGGGTGATCAGTCGGAGTCCGTCAGGGGCGAGTAGTCGGAGGCTGGATCGGTTTGCGAAGGTCGGAAAGAAGGAGCTCGTGGTCGTGGTGGAAAAGTTGGTGTCGCAGCCCGACGGGAAGGTAGTCGCGTCGCAGAGGGAGCCTGTGTCTTCGGTAGTGGCGTCGGAGGGGCTGGCACCCCTAGTGGAGCCGGGTATGAGTCGCCATCAACATCGAGGGGCCAGCGTCGTGTATCGACTAGCAGCAACGGAAGCGTCGCGGCTAGCGATTTTGACAAGCTGGATCTCTTGATGATACGGGCGAGGAAGGTGCACGGCTCTATACACAAGCGGATCGCTGCTGCTTCGGCAACCATCACTGTAGACGACAGGAGGGTGGTTCGCGGCGTCGCGGATGAGTTTAGAAGCGTTACGAATCAGCTCTTAAGAATGGTTAGGAGACTTAGGTTGGTGCGGGGCAAGGTGAAGGAGGCTGTAGCGGAGGTAGCAGTCGTAGCGGTGCGCACGGAGCAGGTCGTGGTAGGACAGGGGGATCAATAGGGCGTGCAGTAGGCAGCAAGGCAGCGTCGACGGTCCGTAGGATTCCAGGAGGTTGCAGTCGAAGGTATGTGAAGCTTGTCAGGGTCCGACGGCGAGGACCATAGAGAAGAGGAGGCCGCGCATCGTGCTCCCTGGGGTAGAGAGGGAGACGAAGCCTGAAGACTTCGCTAAAAGGTTGCTTACTCAGAACCCCCGCTTCAGGAGGCTTAGGTTCGAGGACGAGGTCAGGGAGAATTTCCGATTCGGTGGTAGGGCATCCTGAGGTCCGTTAGTCAACGTTGTTTTCGAGGTCTTGCCGGAGTCTAGGAGGTGTACCTTGGCGGATGCAGTCAACCTGGGGTGGCGTAGAGTCTGGCCACGGGATAATTTCTCAATGATCCAGTGCTAGCGCTGTTACGAGTTCGGCCACAGCTCAACGGAGTGCAAGAAGCCGGTGCAATTTTGCGGTCACTGCGCTGAGCTGGTGCATGAGTTCAAGAACTGTAGGCGGGCAGTTTCTTATTGTGTGGCCTGTGCGAGGTCGAACGACAGGGTTGGTAGTGTCAGGATCGACACACGTCACGACGCCAAGTCCAGCAAGTGCCCCACGATGCAGCGTTTGAAGGCAGCTATCACCAGGAACATTGACTATGGACTCTAGGTCATTAGACGATGTTTCGGGAAGCATAATAATTAAATGTGCGCAAATTAATTTAGGTAAAGGCAAAGGGGCCATAAATAATTTCGATAAAATTATAAACGAAAATAAAATCGATATCGGGTTCATACAGGAATCGCACTTGAATGACCACAAAATAGTGTAATCCGGGAGGGGAGTTACAGTATTAAACATAAACAGAGAACGGTCGCGTAGTAACATAGTAATATATAATGGGACGTGCGCGGGCGTTTTATTAAATAATTTGTAAATGAATTTTTAACGGCGGCGGAAATTAAAACAGAATCGAAAACAATAATTGTAATTAGCGTATACCTCCCGCAGGTTGACTCCCGGCGGGAAAATTCTCAAACCGAAGAATTAATTAATCAAATCCAGGTTGTATTTCGTAAGGTCAGTCGACATCGAAAGCTGACCGTCGGCGGAAATTTTTACGCCAAGTCGCCGTTGTTTGGGTAGTCCACAAGAAGATGATAGATGTTTGCAAGTCGCTGATCTTTTGACGGAGTGTGATCTTGGTGTCGTCAATAACAACGATTCATCTACGTTCGAAGGGCATAGAGGTAGTAGTTTTATTGATGTCACGGCAGTTTCACACGGTTTGTTAGGGGCAGTCGAAAATTGGGAGTTAAGGTTGGACGAATCACGCTCTCTGAGCACAAATTAATAACATGGAATATCGACGCCCAAACACGCGTAAACGGGCAATTATCAATCTTTCCACGGTTCTGTAATAAAAAAGCGAATTGGGAACAACAATTCAAGCAAAAATTTAGCAAAAGCATTCCTGCGCTTGAAAACGAATTTGTAAATTGCCGAGAGGCACCACAAATTGAAGCACTCGCGGAAAAACTAAACGACGCTGTGGTAGAAGCGTTGGCGCGTTCCATGCTGCGTAAGATAACATTTAAAGACAGCGTACCCAGGCGAACACGCGAACTAACCACCAAAAGATCGGAAACGCAAAATTTAAGGCGTCGTTACCAACGCGCCTCGGGTGAAATGTAAGAGCAAAGGAAAAATAAGTATAACTGAAGCAATGGCGAATATAAAATATTAATAGAAGAAACGCGATCGAATAAATTTTGCACGCGTAACTCAAAAAAGGAACCGCGGAAAACCGCGTATCCCTTAATACGAGGTAAACAACAAAAAATCGCGCTAGGCAATATAAGAAAATTAGACCGCGAACACACAGATGGTTTTAAAACCACTGCGGAGTATTTGTTAGAAAGGTTCTTTCCATCAGATAATCCAGAGGAGGACGAGGGGCTACACGACATTATACGTCGAGGAGTCGCAGAAGCTAGAGGAACAGGCAGCGATAAGGAAATTCGCAAGCACGAGATCGTAAGGGCTCTCAGGAGGATGAACCCTAAGAAGGCGCCGGGTCCCGATGGAATCACCTCCGATGCAGCTCTAGAGGCGTGCCTGTCAGCCCCGCACGTCTTTGTCGGGTTGTTTAGGCTCTGTGTAAAGAAGAGCGTTTTTTCAGGTTGTTGGAAAACTCAGAACGTCAAGTTTAATCCTAAGCATAAAAAGGCGGACGCATCAGACCCGGGCAGCTATCCTCCAATTAGTATGCTTCCGGTAATTGGTAAAGCTTTGGATAGGGTTATTACTACAAGGATAGAGCATTTGGTTACGGAAAGCGAAGGCTTTAGCAAGTGGCAGTTCGGTATGGCAGAGGGAAGGTCGACGATCGATTCATTAGAATTTGTAGTAGGGCAGATCAAAGAATCCAGGGAGGCCTAGGAGCATTGTGTCGTTGCATCTTTGGATATCTCAGGGGCGTTTGACGTCGCCTGGTGGTCAGCTATCATTAGAGAGTTGGAACGTAGGAATTGACTGGCGAACTTGATGTCGCTGGTCAAAAACTATTTCTCAGGAAGGTTGGCGCAGGTGGAAATTCCGGGGGAAATTGTATCGCAAACTGTGGAAAGAGGTTGCACGCAGGGGTCTTGCTTGGAGCCAATCTTCTGGAAACTTTTGTATGAAAGCATCTTTAGGGTCAGATTGCCCAAGTGGTACACAATTGTAGGGTTTGCGGACGACACCCTATTGATTGGTAGGTCAAAGTTGGTTATGGAAATGCGCACGAAACCAAACGAGGCGCTATAGAAACTGCTAGAATGGTCGCAGGATGTTAAATTAAATTTTAACACTTCGAAGTCAGAGGCTCTTTATTTTGGTACGAAGTCGAGACAACGCCCCTCTAGGTTAGAATTAGGCGGCGAAAAGATTCCGTTCAGGGAAGCTATCACTTATCTCGCAGTTAAAATCGACAGTAAATTAAATTGGAGGCGTATGTGCAGTATATTAGAACTAAGGGAAGTGAAATATCCAATAGGATGATGGCGGCTGCAAAAATCGGTTGAGGATTTAGAAGCAAATTTTTGAAGACGGTTTATACAGGAACAATCGAGCCGGCCATGTTGTACGCAGCATCGGCGGAAGGGTGTAAGGTTAGGAAGGTAGACAGTTGGCAAGCGTTCAGAGGATCACGGCGGTGAAGGCAGGGCGGGCATGCAAGACCACCTTTCGGAGGCGGTACTGGTTATTAGTAGGATTCTTGCGATAGAGTTCGTCATAAAAGAAATTAGAGATCGCAGAATTATAAATACGAGGGGAGGACAGAACATCATCGAAAGTTTAGGCCTAGGGGACAGAGAGGTTGAGAGGAAGATAGTAATTTCGGAATTAGGGCATCCTGCGGATATTTCAGTTTGTTGAAGGGGATGAAAGTGCTAGAAGCGTTAGGATCTATACGGACGGCTCAAGAATGGACGACGGGCAGGCAGGCGCGGCGTTTGTTGTGTACAAGGAGGAGAGGGAAGTGCTTGATTTTCAAACAAAACTCGGGGATTAGAGCACCATCTTTCAATGCAAAATGGTCGCTCTAAGGGAAGCTACAGAGTATGCCGTCAACCACTCCGGCGCGAGTGGCTACTCTATCATCAATGATAGTAAATCCGTCTTAGTAACCCTTTCCAACAGGCTCACTTCAACTGATCTTCAGGGAGATGTCTGAAGGATAGCGCGTATAACATTAGGTTTTCGGGATTTGAAATTCTTATGGGTCAGGTCTCACCAGGTATACAAGGAGAACGATAGGGCCGACGAGTTGGCTAAAGAGACCGCCACAGGGGAGATTTGTTCGTCATATTCATCAATTCCAAAGTCGTTAATCAAGAGGAAGTTGCGAGAAAGATCGATTAGTCAGTGGGAAGAAAGGTGAAATAACGCCACCACAGGTAGATGGACGCATAGGTTTATTCCAAGTATAAGGGCTAGGGACAGAATTGAGGTTAAATTCTATCATAAAATAGTGCAGCTCGTTACAGGTCATGGGGCGTTGAAAGCATACTTGGGAAGCTTTATTCTTGGAAATGACGACGGTTGCAAGTGTGGTGGGGGATCGGAGAGTTCTTTACACGTGCTCTGCGATTACCCTATCGAAGCTTTAAATAGGGGATTGTTACGTGCCAAGGGTCACTTAAACATTGTTTTAGTTTAGTTTTTAATGTACGGAAGTTTTCCGCCATAATTTTCAAATACGCGAGACGCGGGAACTTTTTAAATAGACTGGGCGGTGCTTCCGGCACGTCACAATAGTGAGTTTGCGCAAGTGTGCTTATCCCCATAGGGGTAAGGCAATAGTAGAAAAGAGTGGGGGAGAGTTTCGCGGTTCTCGCCCTGAATCGTGGCTGTTTTTGCCGAACTTTCAAGTGTAACAGTCGTGCCGGGTATTGTGTTTTATCTTATTATGTAGATTTCCTTTTATCTTGTTTTGTCGTTCCTATTTAACCTCTTCCTTACCGTTCCACTACATTTAGGATGGATACGACCCTCGGAGCAGCCCACGACCGAGTCCATGCTCAACCAACACCACCGGAGCCATACCATCATTATCGACCCGGAAGGATGATAGGCGTACCCGGGGAAAGCCGGATGATCCCTAATTCCGCCGGATACCGGATCCCAGCCGAGCTGTTCCTTACGCATATGATGGTGTCGACGGATGATCTCTAATTCCGCCGGATATCTTATGTAAGTAATTTGTTTGTTAAAATGATTCGCTTTATCCTTCTTTGTTTAATTTTTATATTGCTAATTATTGCGCAATATACCTTTTGTATTGGTAACTGTATTACAGGCTTTTAAGAACCATCTATCGTCATTTAAATGTACCACCATCTAAGTGTAATATTTTGTTAACTGTTTTACCGACCATATAAAACTGCAAATTGACTATAACAGGATTAGCTGACAGAAAGTTAGCTATCGAAGGCCTAAGATGGCCTAGGAACCTGGAGGAGGTCCAGGAAGTCGTGAAGCAGAAGACGTTCTGGGTCGCACTTAAGGAATTTATAAGTAGTGTGGTTAGGCTTGAAGCAAATAATAGGGCTTAGGGAAATAGCAGGACGGTTATTAGATGATGACGAACTTCGCGCGGAAATGGACTTGAGTTGAATTTTAATGTAGCGGATAGTAGTATTTAAAAAAAATCTCAAAAGTTTAATATGCACTAATATGCACTAAAACAATCACTGTCCCACCTTCTACGCGCGGAACATCGGAAATAAACAAAACAAATAAATAATAACAAAATAAATCAGAAAACCCTCATTAATTTAAATCAGTAAATAAATAAAGAAAATAAAATAGAGTGAAACCGCGCATCCCCCCCAGTATAAGTGATAGTAATTGTGATCCCCCCCGAACGTTTGGTACATACCCACCAAGACTTTGGCAGTACAGATGCATCTCCCATTAGCAGTAATATATAAATAGACGTAAGAAGACCACCTGATCTTCGGATACTGGAGAAATTATTATCGAGCTAAGAAGGAAAAAAATTGTGGTGGCTGCACTCGCATAAGCATTGATTTGTATCAATAAGTAAATTGATATAATAAAATCATTTAACGTTTTGTGTGTAATGGCGCTAGCCGACTTAATGCTTATGGGAAGGCACCTGATAAATTGGGTGATGCTTTTTGCTATTCTGTGCACTGCAATATGCCTAATGCTTATTAGATACCTATTTACATAATTATATTTATTTATGTTTATATTTACATTTATTTATATTTATTTTGTATGTATTTTATTATTTTGGTGCTTGATTTGTTATCTTTGACGTTCTGCAGCCATTTTTGGTGGCAGCATTTTTATAGGGAGGAAGACTGTAATTGAGAAAATTGTAATTATAATATAAATGAGTTAGGGAATGATAGGGAAAGCTAGGGACGGATTTAGGCTAAAGATAAAATAAATTATTTAGATAAGGGTGGACGAATTTTAAATTTATAGAACAGGCAAAATAGCTGGATTCACTATTAAAATATTTGGCGAATGATTATAAATTTGAATCTATTCTTAATATTAGCTAGCTAGATTTGGATAGTTTTAAGACGACTCTTCAGATCGCACCGATAAGCAAAGTTGGCATCTGCTATCCGGTATTAAAGCTTCCTCCTCTTTCATTTTTGTTTGTGTCTTGTTGATCGGACACATTGCGAAGTCAACGCTAGGGATACCATTATTTAAGCTCCATTTTTAGTTTTAGTTCCAGTTTGTTAGGTTTTTTATTTAGGATCGATTAATTTTGAAGCTAGATTTCATTAGAAGCACGTTATTTCGTGTTTAAACACAATGTAGTACCTTCGGGTGGAGCATTGGGGACGTGGTCGCAAGTATAACGGCCCTTATTCACATTATAATGTATGTTAAGCATGGGAAATGCAATCCTTGCGGCCTCCGAAACCACAAATCATAAATCAATGTCCGGAGCTACATGAGACCCAAATCTCTGTGGTTTTCAGGCGGTTATTTTTAACATAGTGATACTGGTAAATTCCTCGTGCGCGGTTTAAAAATCTCCGGAACCTAACTAATACAATAAAAAGTTTGAAGTTGTATATAAAAAAGGCGCAACACCCCGAATCTCTGAACTAACAGTATTGATAACGAACGCGTGTTGCGTCTTCTGGGACTTCCCTAAGATCGCGTCTGCTATATGAAACAACGTGACCAACAAACAGTAGAAGATCAGGATGTGCACTTCTTTGATGCTCCTTGTTAATCGATTTGCTTTATATTGTTCTCAATTATTTTATTAGAACAACAGAATCTAAAGGCGAACCGGAAATGTTCAGCCCCTGCCCTTCTTGTGGCATTTTCAAAAGCTAATTAAACAATTGTTGTTCAACGCCAAATTATTTTATTTCAGATGTATCTCAAGGGTAAGATGTCGTAAATTTACTGGAAAAGGTTTCGCAAATATTTTATACGTCACCGTAATATAACTGTTAGACTTGAAATATTGCTGGCTTTTCTGATATTAAAAACTATTTAAATAAACAATTAAAGCCTAATGAATGAACGAAGTTTCCTAATCTCGCTAGAAGTCAAAAACAACAGAAAGTTATCGTAAATATTAATAAGAAGCATTGCAGCTATCGATGAACGTGCAATATTTATTTAAACAATACTTTATGAGATGCTGTAAATCTGTGGGTATGATTACACATTTGTTTATAACGTATAATATTTTGCTATACAGTTTAGTTTATGGAAAGAATACATAAATTGATGCATTGCCTTACTGTTTCTTTTTGAATGCGTCAAAAACACACGTAACAACCAAAAGCAGGGAATCGCTATCGCCTGAATTGTGTATGTGTTGAACTTGATCTTTCCCACATGGATGGACACGTAGAACGTCACAGAGATTTAAATCCAGGTCAAAATGCAAATATTTTGTCTAAATTGCTATTTATGTAAGTACATAGGATATGATTAATAATACCGGGCACCCCTTGTATAGCCCTAAAGAGCTTTTGAAATAGTTGATACAATGTAATTCGGTTTTCTCCAGACTTTCTCTAATTTCGATGAGTACTTTTAAGATCATCTACCTGTGCATGTTAACCAAAATTTTAAACTACTCATCATCATTAGGTCTTCAGTCCTGGAACTGGTTAGACGCGTACCATCATTGTTTCCTATTCTGAGACAAAGAAATTCATTTTTTCTAATTTTGATGGGTATATTTATAAGGATCTACCTTTGTATGTTCACTTAACTTTAGAACTAGTTGACACAATAAAATTCGATTTCTTCCAGTCTTCCTCTAATTTTGATAAATACTTCTCCCATAATTTATCCTTCTATATCCACTTATCTTTTAACCCAAGTAAGACAACAAAATTTGGCTTCCCTTAGCCTTCCTCTAATTTCGATAAGTACCTCTACGAAAAACTATCTGTGTATGTTTACCTAAACTTTGAACTACTCGAAACAATGAAACCTTTTTTTCTCGTCTTTCACTAATTTTGATGAGTATTTTAACGAAGAACTATCTTAGTATGTTTTCCTAACTTTTAAACTAGTTGAAACAACGAAATCTGGCTTGTCAGAATGTTTCTCTAATTCTCGAAAATATTCTTACGAGGATCTATCCCTGTATGTTCATTTATCTTTTAAACTAGTTTGAGATAATGAAATTTAAATTTCCCATTTCCTATCTAAGTTGATGAATACTTTTACGATGATAGATCTCTGTAAGTTTATTTAACATTTGAATTAGTTGAGACAATGAAATTCGGGGTTTTGCAGTCTTCCTCTTATTTTTGATGGGTATTTTTCTGAAGTTATAACTTCAACAATAATAATAATAATAATAATAATAATATATATATATATATATATATATATATATTATTGTGAAGTTACCCTATAATCGTCCCCCAATTTGTGCCCCACTGTTGGGTCAATATAATTACTGTGTAGTTAACTTGTGATCTTGCTCTCGGCTGCTCTCCATTTCCCTCCTACTCGCTAGAATTCTTTAAAATTACCACAGACACCTACCTGTTAAATTTAAAAACTTCCGCTCAATATCACCATGCTGAAACAAAAATAAAAATTCACACCCTACAATTACACACTCAAAAATAACCAAATTAACCAAATATATCACACGCTATTTATATAAATTCAATATTACATTTTCCAAACATAAAAACACTATTTCTTTCTGTACACTCGTATGGTCAATAATTTTATAACAATAATAATGCAAATCGATAACCTTTTAAACACAAATTTTTATTAAGGTAAGAGAGCGTTCCTCATACCTTACGTTACCTCTTTGTCTTATCACAAGCGCATAGTAAAACTCTATAAATGTGCATACAAATTTACTGCACTGACAAATATCAATAAGCTCTCTATACCTCTTTACACTATCTCTTGGTTATCTGTAAAATAGTTCATTATTCTTGACTTTCAAAAATCAATTTCATTTTAAAGTCTTAGCCATTTCTGTTCATAATATATCAAATAATAGAAAACACATCAAGGCACAAATCAAAATGATCACAAACACCATGGAAAATATTTCCCACTCAATGTTCAATAAAATGGCCTACCTGGTAGCTATCTTTTGAATGTGGTAATTTTAATACCCAAAAATCGCTTTTTCCGTCATCCAAATAATTTCATTCTTTATGAATTCCGTGCATTCCAAACACTACAATAACAATTTTTGTACTTACATACAATATTAATTTTCACCAAGAAATCGCTTTACTAGCTTCTACATAAATTTGGATTAAACTGCACTAATTCACAATGGCTGATGAAATAAAAGAGAGCGCGATCCCTCTTCAAAAATGCATAAATAACCCAGAATCCCCCCTGTTTATAAATTGCACGTACATTTGTGTGCCCGTTTCAACAATTCTTAAAATTGTTTTCCAACCGTCTTGCATTTCAGCGAAAAAGCTTTAACGTATCTCGGTTTCTAGTGAATTTTAACAACAAACATATAAATACTTGGTAAACCGCTTCCAATTGTCAACTGCCATTTTCAATTCCTCGAAAACTAGTCTTTACTATTCCGTTGATCCACGCCTTAAACTTGAACAAAACACCTTTTATCTATCTTGTATCTATAACTTCGTCCCACGCATGTACCTCCACCAGCTGAATATCTAACCTTCTTAATCTATGTCCACCAATCACCTTGCTTGGTTCATTTCTCCCGCTTTTAACCGACGCTTGCCTGCTTCTAAATTACCTTAAAATTATTGATTTTTTGTTCTCTCGCCAAATACATTTGTTCAAGTCTCCCTACTCTATTAGCTCTGAATTTGATCTTTGTATCTTGTTTGTACTTGTACGTTTTTATTCTATCTTTGTTCGTTCCTGACAGTTGTCTACGGTTCCCCTAATGTAGTACCTCCGGGTGGAGCATTGGGGACGTGGCGGCAAGTAAAGCGGCCCTTATTCAAATTATAATGTCTACGGTTCCATCCTATACTACTTTCAGAATTAAAAATTGATATAACAAACATACTGCGTCTGAGTCAGTTTTATGTGGTTTTACTTGTGTCCCTGTCGCAATATTGACTATGTTACTTCCAACGGTCATCCGAGTTCCAATAAGCTATTAAAAATTGTTTGTAGCAATTTTATCTACAAATATATATCCCCCTGTTATTTTGTAACTGTTTTGAGTTTTACGTTTAAAATAAGAGTGTTATTTTCACATATTCAAAGTTTTTATGTTCCTGTATACTACTTCGCTATAAATCAAAGATGCTATACATTTTACTCCATAGCTATTATTTCTCATGGCCTATATTTACATAAATATTATGTTACATTCTTCCTGGCTAAATGTGACTAAACTAAATTGATTTTATATTATTATATACTACCTAAGCTCTACACTAATTGTTAAAAGTATCCTAAATTCCTAACTGAATAAAATAATTTTCTAATATTCTATGACTAATAACCTATAACTTGACTTGTGTCCTTATGTATTCCCATGACCCCTTAGTTACACGATAATATATATATATATATATATATATATATATATATATATATTACAGTGAATAAGATGAAATAATAACTCAGACTTTTATGCAAAGCCCAAATGATCATTTCAAATCGAGCTAGTAATTGAAAGATGGAAAATATAAGGTCTTGGGCAGGACTTGAACTTGTATTCTGGTTTTTCTGGAACCATGTCAGATATGATTGACAAAAATGCCGAACGCAATTGAAAGTTAGGTTGATGTATCGTCGTGTATACGATTTAAATTTGTAAATTTCCCAATTGTGTCATCGGTCTCGGTGGCGTAATTGGTAAACGTTTGGTTCCGGCAAAACGAGGATACAAGTTCAAGTCTTGTCCAAGACCTTATATTTTCCATCTTTCAATTACTAGCTCGATTTCAAATGATCATTTGGGCTTTGCATAAAAGTCTGAGTTATTAGTTCATCTTATTCACTATAATACTATAGTATTTATCAACTTATCTTGTGTAATTAACTATCTAAAATATTTATATATTTAATACTTGGCCTATAGCCGTAGTTTTGAGCGTAGCTTCCTGTCTATAACTGTTATAAGTCAAAAACTCAACAATGTCAGATATGATTGACAAAAATGCCAAACGTAATTGAAAGTTAGGTTAATGTATAGGTGTGTATATGATTTAAATTTGTAAATTTCCTAATTGTGTCATCGGTCTCGGTGGCGTAATTGGTAAACGCATGGTTCCGGCAAAACCAGGATACAGGTTCAAATCCTGTCTAAGACTTTATATTTTCCATCTTTCAATTACTAGCTCGATTTCAAAAGATCATTTGGGCTTTGTATAAAAGTCTAAGTTATTATTTCATCTTATTCACTATAATACGATAGTATTTATCAACTTACCTTGTGTAATTAACTACCTAAAATATTTATATATTTAATACTTGGCTTATAGCCATAATTTTGAGTGTAGCTTCCTGTCTATAACTGACATAAGTCAAAAATTGACAATGTCAGATATGATTGACAAAAATGCCGAACGTAATTGAAAGTTAGGTTGATGTATCGTCGTGTACACGATTTAAATTTGTAAATTTCCCAATTGTGTCATTGGTCTCGGTGGTGTAATTGGTAAACGCATGGTTCCGGCAAAACCAGGATACAGGTTCAAGTCCTGTCCAAGACTTCATATTTTCCATCTTTCAATTACTAGCTCGATTTCAAATGATCATTTGGGCTTTGTATAAAAGTCTAAGTTTTTATTTCATCTTATTCACTATAATACGATAATATTTATCAACTTACCTTGTGTAACTACCTAAAATACTTATATATATATATATATATGTTCTCTTAACCTTTGAACTAGTTGAAACAATTAATTCTGGTTTAGATTGGTATTTTGGCGAGGATGTATTTTTGTACGTTCACTTAACCTTTAAATTAGTCAAGACAATTTTGATAAGTATTTCTCTGAGCATTTATTTCTGTATGTTCTCTTAACTTTTGAACCAGTCGAGACTATAAAATTTGTGTGTCTCCAGTTTTCCTCCAGTTTTGTTGAAAATCTTTTTGTGAGATTCTATCTGTGAATGTTTACCTACTATTTGAACTACTTGAGACAATGAAATTCGTGTTTCCGTAGTTTTTGTCTGATTTTGGCAAGTATTTTACCAAGGGTTCATTTGCGTATGTTTATCTAACTGTTGAATTACTTGAAATAATGAAATTTGGTTTTCCTAAGTCTTCTTTTAATTTTGAAGAGTACTTCTCCGAGGTTCATTATCTACACTAAACTTTTGAACTAGTTGAGACAATGAAGTTTGAGCTGCCCCAGTCTTTCTCTAATTTTTATTATTATTTTATGAGGATCTATCTTTTGTGAATTCATTTAACTTTTGTATTAGTTGAGAAAATGAAATTCTGTTTTCCCCAATTTGCCTATAATTTTAATGAGTATTCTAACAAGGATTAATCTCTGTATGTTTATTGCTTTTAAACTACTTGAGACAATAAAATTCGACTACCACGCTCTTTCTCTGATTTTGTACGTTTGCTTAACTTTTAAAGTAGTTAAAACAATGAAATTCGATTTTTCCTAGTCTTCCTTTAATTTTGATAAATATTATAGGAGGATGTATTTTTGTATGTCCTCCTAACTTTTCAACTAGTTGTGACAATTTTGATGAGTATTTTTACGAGAATCTACTTATGCATATTCACCTACCCTTGGAACTACTTGAAACAATTAAATTAGGTTTTTACCAGCCTTTCTCTAAATGTGTTAGGTACTGTTCTGAGAATTTATCTATGTACGTTCTCTTAACTTTTGAACCAGTCGAGACAATGCAATTTGGGTTTCTCCAGTATTTCTCTAATTTTAATGAATATTTTTTGCGAGAATCTACCTTTGTATTTTCACCTATTTTTTTAACTACTTGAGACAATGAAATTTGGGTTTCACTAGTCTTCCTACGATTTTACTCAGTATTTTACAAAGGCTCTATCTGTGTATGTTCAACTAACTGTTGAATTACTTGAGATAATGAAATTCGGCTTTCTTAAGTTCCTCTAATTCTGATGAGTACTTTTCCGAGGATCTATTTCAGTATATTTACTTAACTTTTGAACTAGTTGAGATTATGAAATTTCGGTTTCTCCAGTCTTTCTCTAATTTTAATCAATATGTTTTACAAGGATCTATCTGTGTATGTTCACCTATCTTTTGAATTACTTGGGATAATGAAGTTAGGCTTTCTTCAGACATCCTCTGATTTTGGCGATTATTTTAATAAGGATTCATCTGCATGTGTTCACCTAAGTATTTAATTACTTGAGAAAATAAAATTCGGTTTTCTTAAGTCGTTCTACAACTTTGATGAGTACTTTTCCGAGAATCTATCTCTGTATGTTCACTTAACATTTGAATTAGTTGAGATAATAAAATTAGGGCTGCCTCTGTCTTTCTCCACTTTCCATTAATACCTTTATGAGGATCTATCTGGGTACGTTTACTCAAGCAAATTCAGATTCTCCCAAGTTTTTTCTAACCCAAACAACTATTTTTAAAAGGAAATATATTTGTATGATCGCTTAACACTTGAAGAAACAATCTTAAATGGTTCTTAAATTCTTGCAATACAGGTTGATGGAGCCTTGTGTACACTTATTTTCCTCACCTACTAACTTAAAATATACACAAATAACAATAAAATTCTAAGTTGTTCACTTAACCTATATAAAAAGCAGAATATCACTGTACTTGACTGAACAAACTGATTAAACTAACTATCCTTAATTGGCCAAATATGCGTGTATCTAAAAGAGTAAATTTATTAATTACAAGTATCCAACCAAACTAAATGGGTACCTTTAGGTTTATGTAAATACAACTGCGGTACGTTTTCTGGTTACAAGTCGCTTTTAATCAAGTGTCCACCAATGTACAAGTTCGCTTAATAACAAAAATTGTTGCATGTTATCAAATACAAAATATCAGTTTAAAATATATAAAAGAGGGAAAAATTCAATAACTTACAACTTGTTTATACAAGGCTTGAGCAACTTTGTCGTGCGAAACAAAAACGAGGTCAGTAATTCTCTGATCCAAAAAATGTTAAAGAAAGCATCCACTATCATTGGTAATGAAAATTTCTTTAATTCCGCGATTACGTTCGTGTTCAGAAGCTTGTTTCACTAGCACACCCAAATTTTTAAAATTATCTCCTGGTACTCGCTCGGCACTAGCTGCTTGTTACTTGAGTTACAACGCTTGAAAAGCATGAATTGCTTTTCTACACACAAATCTGTGCTCAATTAATGGATTAGCATTACATGTTTGAATCTATAAGGCGGTTATGTAGAAAAATAGCCGCCCCTGTCACAAATTCATTTTGCTTTCTACTTTTGTTTTTCATGGTCTCTGAGTTTGGAAAAACGGCCTTCGTAGCTATATACGTTTATTAAGGGTTACCATGTAATAAAGCATCGAGCATGTGTTTTAATAATAATATTATTGCAGTTTCGTGTTTCCAATTTTTCGGCGTAGTTTTAAACATTTTAAAGAAGCTGATGTTTACGCTGTAATAAGCAGCTTTAGTTCCAAAAAGCTAGGAAACAAGCTAGAAAGTGCATGGGAGCAGGAGAAACAGAAAAAATCACCTTCACTGTTTAGAACAATTTGTAAGGTGTATGGATTTGAATATTTATATTTGGGATTCTTGTCCACCATTATAAATACTAGCATGATGTACGTATAGCCCGTACAACGTTGTACTACGTTTATTAAAATTTCTAATTTTTAGGTTCGTGAAGCCAACTTTAATTGGAAAAGTCGTAGCATACTTTAGTCCAAAGCAAACTAAGATCACCAAAGATGAGGCAATAATATACGCCACCTTATTGGTTGGCTGTATTTTTTTTAGCATAATATTTTTACGTACATACTCATTTTGCCTTAACCAACTCGCTCTCAAGATAAAAATATCATGCTCAACATTGATCTATCGCAAAATTTTAAAACAAGATGCAGAGTTTGCAATGCACGGAGGAGGACATGCAATCACATTAATAACAAAAGATGTACTAATATTTGACACTGTTTTATTTATGACCCAGATTTTTTTCTCCGGTGTGATTCAATTGATTGTAATGATGCTTATGTTATATTTACAAATTGGGATTTCAGCTTTAGCAGGTTTATTGGTTCTTCTGCTATTGATACCCATTCAAGGTAAGTAATTTGTATTGCACACAATTACAAAACTGTCACGACCTACGCGGGTTTTTGATACTAAAACAAAATTGTCCGTGGCGAATTGACGTAACGTTGCTTAATTAATTTTACTCTACAGGGGGCAGAGTATCGAAATAGTTAAATGGAGGACCGACTAGCTTACAGTGGTGAGGGATGGGTTCTATAAAAGAGTTGTAACGCTTTAAGCGGGTAGTATTCTCAAAAAGGGTCGGAAGGAGTTAAAAAAGTAATGAAAAAAGGACAAAAAGTGCCAGGCCACAATGGATATAAAAGAATGCTCATCTTACGGCTATCTGCTTGCGGAAAAATGGCTTAGGTGAAACCCGCAAGAACGTGAGAAATAATCGGAAGGCGCCACAGACGCCGTAGTACAGGAACAAACTCCGCGATCCCACTGCGAAGCGAAAATGCCGTCACCAACCAGCTGTAATAAAAAATATTAGTTATAATAATAAATACAATGAGGGTATAAACTTTCAGCTTAGTTAATATTGCTAAATACGTAGAACCTAAGCACAGCCTAAACTTAAATCACGCGCAATGGTATTTAATTAAAATTCCTAATTTGTCGGTTGATGCAGAAACCCCAAAGAAGACGCTTTCCTGCGGACCGCTTTAATAATAATAAAAATATTATCGTAAACGTTTCAAATTATGCGCCGATTTAATAGACAAAATAAAATAATGAGGAGTATCCTGACGGAATACTAGCAAGAGCTTTGTAAACAGTTAACTTAATATAGTCTTTAGTAACAGAGCAATTAATTGGAGTAAGTTAAAGCATTTTTATTTTATTAATGCAAGTATGCAGTTTAGAAAACATTAAATTTAATAATTATTGGTATATTACCATGTATGGTTACATGCCGAAAATCGTCTATGTATCATATTTAGATTAAGTATAAATATGTGAGTGAATTCCCGCCACTATTTTAAAATCGACTTGTTCATTTCCGTTATTTCGGACAGTTGCGTCGGCGCAAAAGAATGCGCAGGCGCGGAGTGATGGGCAAGTGCGCGGTTTGCGACACGACATTATTATTAGCCACGAGACGTCGAACGGTAACGTTTACCTGTGTCGTGTTTTCTTTTTAGGATGTAGGCTCCTCCTTATCTTGCCTTATCGTACCTCTACCTGGTTATCTTACCGCTCCCTTACAAACAAAAGAAGAGGATAGACGATTAAATCTGGTTCAACAATCGCGTGACGTAACCCACCCGGAAACAACAAGTAAAGGCCCTGAGATTAACTGCATGGCGCGTTTTAAGTGAGAACTTCGCTTTATTTACATTTTTAAGTGCAAATTGAATCATTGTAAACATGTTTGATATGGGATACAATTTGACACGTAATTATGTCATTATTGTGCAATATTGTGAAACGTGGATCGTATCAGTGTTGCAAACTGTAGCAGTTGCGCTGAATACGTACACCGGTATTATAACAGTGGCGCCTATAACGTGTGTTGAAAATTTGTCTTCACCTCTGATTTATCTTATAAGATGTTAGTTTTAAATATATTGGTAGAAAATTGGGTTCTTTGTCTTTTGGGTAGAAAAATACAACCTGGCAACATTGCATTTGGTAACTTATATCTTATGTTGCCGTAATTTAATACAGTTCGAAATGTCAATCGGAATGATTAAGACGGCCATTTTTGATGGTATTTGTTTACATTTTTTAAGTCAATTAACTATGCAGTTCTAAATGTACTATAAGTTATTCCTTTACAAAAACAGCGTATTTATATTTTAATTCTCTCAAATAATTACCCAACCTAATTTACGATGAAACTAAAACATATACCTTTGGAATGTCTTTAACAATTATCTTAACCTCACTTATGATGAATAAACATGTGCTTTGGATTAAATAATTCTTTCTGTAAGTATTCTTAGCCATAGATAAAAAGCTTTATTTACCATTCATTATGATTAAGAAAAATCTCTTAAAATGACACTAAATCTGGTTAAATAATTATTTTGAACCTGAAGTTTCTTTAGTTTATTGAAACCTGTTTTTAGTTTAAATTTTACTTAAATATTACATTATCTTAGTTTGTCATGATTTTAAAGTGTTTCCTTACAATGTAGACAATTAACTATAAGTTACAAAAAAATAAAAGACTCATTTCGCGTTTGTAGATTTAGAAAAAGCATTTGATAGGGTTAATTGGATTGTTATGTTCAGGGTTTTGCAAAAAATAGGAATCTCTCATAGGGATAGAAAAATGAGATACAGTCTACATAAAAACCAAAGCGTAGTAATTAGATTTGATGAAATAGAAAAGGAAGCTAAGATTAGAAATGGTGTTAGACAGGGTTGTATACTGTCTCCCTTGATTTTTAATGTTTATATTGAGGAAGCTTTAAACTTAGCTAGAGAGAGAAAAGCGATAGGTATTAGTGTACAGGAACAGAAAATAGACATGTTACGTTTTGCAGATGATATAGCCATTATAGCAGAGTCTAGAAAAGAGTTAGGAGAGTTTTTAAATATTTTAGATGAGATACTACGTAGTAACTATAGTATGAGAATTAACTCAGTAAAGACAAAGATAATGACAAGTGAGTTACAGCCTAGTTCTAAACCAAAATTAAAAATAGGTAATACCGAGTTAGAGGAGGTAGATGAATTTTGCTATTTAGGTAGTATAATTACAAAGGATGGACGTAGCAGAAAGGATATAGTAGCTAGAATAGCTCAAGCTAGAAAAATGTTTTTAAAAAAGAAAAACTTACTAATAGCTAATAGTATTAGTTTAGATAATAGAAAAAGTTTCTTAAAGTTGTACGTATGGAGAGTTCTACTATACGGTAGTGAGACTTGGACAATTAAAGAAGTAGATAAGAAAAAGATAGAAGCTTTTGAAACTTGGTGTTATAGGAGAATGTTAAAGATTAGTTGGACAGATGGAGTAACAAACAAGGAAGTTTATAGAAGGATAGGTGAGGAACCCTGTATGTGGAAACAATTGAAGGTCAGGAGAGATAGAATGATAGGGCATCAGTTAAGACATGAGGGACTATTTAGTAAAGTCTTAGATTATAGGCTACCAAATATAAATAGATTAGGAAGGCCTAGACAAAGCTATATTAGTCAAATTATTAGAGATTTAGGTTGTGAAGGGTATGTAGACCTAGTTAACTAAATGTCACCAGGACATAACTCACAATTAGTTAGCGGTCTGGCATGTTGGTAGCGATTCGTTGCTTAAGCCTTACCATAACATATAATTCAATAAAGGTTACCATGACATAACTCACAATTAGGTGGCATGTTGGTAGCGTTTCGTTGCTTAAGCCTTACCATAACATATAATTTAATAAACGTCACCATGACATAACTCACAATTAGGTGGTGGTCTGGCATGTTGGCAGCGATTCGTTGCTTAAGCCTTACCATAACAAATAATTTAACACTTTTCCTTTTTTGAAGCGGATAACCAGGTTATATTTCATTTCCTTATAGATGGTAATCATTTAAATATGCTAGAGTTCTTTAACAACCATCAGGTTGCTAATATCTATGTAGAGCCAGCTGGATAGGAAAACGATAGAAAGATATAGGAAGACCTAGACCAAACTATATTAGTCAAATTGTTAGAAATTTAGGTTGTGAAGGGTATGTAGAGCTTTTTAGATTAGCACGGAATAGAAAAGAAGTTAGAGCTGCGTCAAACCGACCTTAAGTAAGATCGAAAACAAAATGATGATGATTTCTTGATAAAGTTTGTTGTACTTATTTGTACACCAACATTGGCAAAAATTATTAATAGAAGTATTAAACTATCTTGTTTTTTATTCTTAGGTTCAAAGTGGTGTAACCTTTAACTGCATTCCTTTTAGCGTCGCCAAATATGCGGTTAATAGTATGGAAAGTTGAACGGGAATTTTTTCAAAATGAGCAGTAAGGCCGACGAAAATTTTTAATTCTGGTAAATACAATTAATTGCCTCGTAGGAATATTCGTGTTTCACTTCCAAATAATTTACAAAACTGACCTCGCCATATATTTAAAACAAATTAGACTTTACACTAATTAACTGCGCTTGCAAATGAGATACAACTTTCGCTCGGTGATTTATTTGGAAACTAAACAAATCATAAATACCATAAATATTACGTATAATTTATTTAATTATTTTATTAGTAACTATCCTGTAGCCGATAGCATGATGTAAAACGTTTAAACTGGTAACGTTTCCTAAGCAGCTGTTGATTTTATGAGGCAAACTTTTATATAGAGTAATTATTTGAGAAATTTTATAAAGAAACGCTAATTTAAATAGCGGGATATCGAGCTTGTCGAGAAATTTAAGGGCGTTTTTAAAAATGAATGCAGGAAAAATTACCTGGAGGGTTTTGAACGTAACAAACTGGTTTATTGAGTTTTTTTCAAAGGTTTAAAATGATTTACAAAAACCTAAATTAATTTTTAAGATATTGAGAGAAATCTATGTATATTTGGTAGTCTTTAGCGCTTATAAGAGTTGATCCTATTTTGAAAAAGTACTAGAATTAGAATCCAGGCAATACTTTTATACAAATTTTAATGAGTTTGATATTAGGCATAAGGGTGTAACTTTGTAAGGGATAGACCGATTTTAAAAATTCAAACGGGGTTAGATTGTTCGAGAAATGCTTGGTTAAAGCATATGTTTTGTGTAGCGAAAAATATTTTAAAGATGGAGTTAAATATAAATGAGCAAAAATTAGAGGTTTGGAACCTTTAAAAGGTGTAACTCGGCAAGGGATGGTCCTATTTAAAATATATTTACAGATTTGGACTCCCTAGAAAAATCTAATATTAGTTGATACTAAACAAGATATATTTATCTTAAAAGAAACAAAAATAATCTTTTATATGATTGCTAGAGGGTATGTGTGTAAAACGGTAAGGGATGATCCTATTTAAAATCTATTTACAGATTTGAGCTCCTTAGAAAAATCTAATATTAGTTGATACCAAACAAGACATATAAATTAAATAAACAAACAAAAAAATTGAAAGGTTCGGGGTTTTATAGAGGTGTAACTTTGTAAGGAATGGTCCTATTTAAAATCTATTTACAGATTTGGGGTCCTTAGAAAAATCTAATATTAGTTGATATCAAACAAGATATATTTATCTTAAAAGAAACAAAAATGGTCTTTTATATGTTCGCTAGAGCGTATGTGTGTAGAAGGTAAGAGATAGTTTGATTTAAATAATTCAAACAGGGTTAGATTGCTCAGCAAATTCTAGATCAGGCTAAAATGGTTAGACGAAAAAAACTCTTACCTGGGTTAGATATGAATGCAATGAGCATAACCTCGGAGTATGGGACTTTAACAGAGTGTAACTTTGTAAGGGGTGGTTCTATTATAAATCTATTTACAGATTTGTACTCCCTAGAAATATCTAATATTAATTTGACGCCAAATAAGATAGATTTATCTTAAAAAAAACAAAAATAATCTTTTATATGTTCGCTAGGGGGTATGTGTGTAAAACGGCAAGGAGTGGTGGGATTTTAAATCTGTTTGCAGATTTGGATTTTGCGTAAAATTATAGTCTAATACGATGTGTCACATGGTTAAAAAAATTTATAACAACGGTCAGAAATCGCTGCTGGTAAAAAAATCTTAAAATGAGGGTAGCTCTCTGGAGGATAATGCTGTCTAAGAAATTTCTAGAAATTCAGGTAGCTGAGAAAAATCTAATATTAATTGACACCAAACAAGATAGATTTATCTCGAAAGATGAAATAGCTAGTCGACGAAAACTATTTGATCCAGAATGTGTGAGGAAATGTGGATGCATAACTTGCATCCATTTTCGTTCTGTTCATACATATTTAATAATTTTACGATTACTATTTTATTTAAAGAAATGCGAGTGCGTTACACTACTACATTTTCATATTTTTCACTTGCGGTCAAACTCAAGTGTATTTGCAGGTATCCTTGATTATATTTATCAAATATAGTTTATGCAATTTAAAGTTTTTTCGCAACATAGTTGATGCATGTTCTCTAGGCATATAAAAACTGGAGGTATTAAATTTTCAGTGTAGTTGAAAATGAATTCAGACTGTAGATAGTTGATTTAAATAAAAAAAATAAGGGTATTTTTATGCTTTCAGCATTTTTGGGCATAAAAACTACAAGATACAGACTAATAACAGCCAAGAAGACAGATATTAGGATTCATCTGTTACAAGAAATACTTACAGCAATAAAAGTTATAAAAATGTATACTTGGGAGTCATTTTTTTGTAAATCAATAGATTCTGTAAGGAGGTAAAACTGCTTGCATTTCTGGGTAGAATACCTAACTTTTTACTTTTAGAAAGGAAATTCGTGCTTATCAAATGCTATCAAATCTTAAAGCAATTTGTATGGGTATAGGATTATTGAACTCCAAACTTGCTCTTTATGCATGTGTTATTACATTTGTGGCTTTAGGAAATCACATAACAGCAGAAAATGCGTTTGTTGTAGTTGGATGTTTTACAGCTGTACGTCTAGTTATTAACGTGCAAATTCCGCTCAGTTTCGTAAGAGCTGGTGAACTTAGAGCAACAATACAGAGAATGAACACTTATCTGCTTCTTCAAGAAACTACAGAAAACACATGTGTAATACAAACAAACGAGAAGCTCCCCAAAGTTGTATTTAAAAACGTTAGTGTTACCCTGCAACGCAACACAGTTATAGAAAATATCAGCGCAACCTTAAAGCCTGGTATAACTTTACTTACTGGTGCTATTGGTTCTGGTAAATCAATTCTGTTAAAAGCAATACTAGGTGATGTCAAAGCCACTGGAGTAATAGAAATTTCCAAAGATATTTCTTACGCATCTCAAGAACCGTGGTTATTTCCAGGAACTATAAGGCAAAACATAATTTTTAATGAACCTTACGATTGGGCCCGATACAGTACTGTAGTTAGATGTTGCGGCCTGAGAAAAGATTTTGATATGCTTAGCCTTGGAGATGAAACATGTGTAACGGATAAGGGTCTCAACTTGAGCAAGGGGCAGAAAGCTCGAGTTAATTTAGCACGCGCCATCTACAAACCAGCAAACGTGTATCTCCTAGATGACTCTCTATCCGCTGTTGACTTACAAGTAGGAAAACATATATTTTATGAATGTATAAAAAAATTTCTTAAGGATAAGATTTGCTTGTTGATTTCTCATCAATATTCATTCTTGAATGAGGTGGATGATATTTTATATTTAAGTAAAGGGTGTTTAAAATTTCATGGAAATTATGAGAAACTAATGGATTCAAATATGAAAAAATACTTTGATGAATATTATACTGCAAACGATGATACCGAGGTAGTACCCCAACAAACAGAAGAGAAAACGAACAAATTTGAAGAGGTTGATGAAAGCTCCGAGCTGCTTATGAACCAAAACACAAAGCATGTGGAGGACATCTATAAGGAAATTAACGAAGAAGGTACAATCAAACAAACGGTTTATAAGACATATTTTTCAGCAGGCGGAATTAAATTGCTTTTGTTGGTAGCAGTCGTGTTGATAGTCAAACAAGGAACTGACAGTTTGCTGGACAATTTAGTACGCTTTTGGTAATAAACCCACTTTTTGGATAAATTATTAATCTACTTTCCTGTTTTAGGGTTGACTCAGAGCAAAAACTATCTGCTGTTAAACTACGGTACATGATTAATTCAACGCAAGTCGAAGAAGCACAATCATCTCACAATAAAATAGTGTACCAGTATTCAATAGTCATTTTGACTGTGGTGGTACTTACGGCTACCAGTGCTATGTTATTTTTTATTTTTAGCAGCAGAGCGTCGATTGTATTACATCGTTTGCTGGTGGAGAAAGTGATGAATGCAGCTACTGCATTTTTTGACAAGAATTTATCAGGAAACATAATTAATAGGTTTTCTAGAGATTTCAGCATAGTCGATGAACACCTTTCACTTGCTATTTATGAATGCTGTAAGGTAAGTCGTTATAGTATATTTATTTTAAATAACTCGTGTAATCAGTTCATCTGTTTCCTAAAATAGTTTGTTATTGTTTGTTTCGGGTAAAATGAGCAGTGCGTTATAAATTTAGGTTTGTTTTAAAGAGCGGGGATCCCATAACAATTCCTAAGGTGCTCCGGCTAACTACAGTATTGCAGGAGTGGGTTTCAAGAGAAAAATAATAAAATTACGAAAAATAATATAAATAAACATTTGAAGTGGCCGAATTACTGTTAAATACACTTTTAATACCTTGATTAAAAATATCGGAATGTTAAATATGTTTTCACCAAATGTTAGATACGCTTTGGGGTAATGGCGTATCTAGGGTAATGTGATGGTAGAGCTTGTTATAGATGGTAAGTTGGGAGAGGTGGTATTTAATTCAGGTCCTAGGGACCTAGGGATCTATTGAGAAGTGTAAGTGAAAGTAACAACTACCTGAATAGAACTAATAAAACGATGAAATCAAACCAGTATTTAATAATGAATAAACTTAAAGCTAAACAACACGTTAATCAAATACGAAGCAGTAAAAGAGTTATACAGTTATAATAATGAAGAGTTAACTTACGGTTGATATTCTAAGTGACCATCTTGGTTGACAATGTCTCAACAACCATAAAAGACCAAGTCACCATTCTTAGTCTTGGTTCCGAGCCGACTTGCTCCAGAGCAGTGGATGATCTAGGGCTCCATGCCAACTAACTAACTAATCAACTCAATGACCGACAAATATTCTGGTGCTTAGTCTTTTATACCTGCTGATAACAAGATATGGGTTTTCTGCTGAAGGCTGCGGCAGGCGATAAGAATGTATGTTTAATAGTGGGGAAGCCAAAACTTCCCTGAGTTCTAGGATGTGTGTGGGAAACCTAATTCTGGTTTGTGACAGGCCCAACTCTCATAAATATATATTTTACGTTGTAACTAGAGAGTGGGGAGGTGCAGTGAACGCCGGTACTAGGAGAGACGCGTGAGTGCTGCGCTAGTAGAAGGACGTGCTCTTGAAGTGAAGATCACAGTAGCTAAATTCTTAATATTTGCATGTGTATTGTTTTGATCACTAAATTTAACGGACAAAAACGCATCTTACTCATTTGTATTCTGCATGTAACTTACAAGAACCTCGTGATTAATTATTCATCTTGTTGATAACAGTCTACATTCTCAGGTTGCTGCAAAGTAAAGTCTTGACCAAAAGATTAAATATATAAAAAGATAAGTGTGGTGAGGTAATGTCAAGAACGTGACATTGTTACACCTAATTTTTTGAATGTAACTACTCCACCTTATAGGCGGCAGAGTCACCACACAACAGAGGAGGGGTTCCTGTTTAAAGTTGAAGCCCAGGGTAAAATGTATGGAAAGCGGTTTTCGTACAAAAGGGCTCTCGAATGAGATCTTCCAGCCAGATAAGTTTCTTTAACTTAGGGCAGAGCTATGAGCAGGGGTCGTAGGTTGATATACGCTAAAAAAAAAGAAAATTATGGACGCCACCGCATCTCACCAATAACTGTAACGCCAAACAATCCGAAGACAAGATACGGGAATCTTCGAAAAGCAAAAAAATCTTTTGAACAACCAAAACGTATAAACATAATACCCACTTACACCCTTAACACTGCCAACTTGAATTGGAACGACGATCTCGCACTATCCGAAAACATAACCATCTCAAGAAATTCACAGAAGTCGGGCTTCACTAGAGCCCAGTCAAATCATCACACTAAAATTTTAGAAATTAGCAATTCAAAAATATAATTCTAAAACATTCCACCAATAGAATGTTGGTGGTCCCTCTCTCTATACTCACAAACCTCACGAATTTGCTTGTACCAATTGTGAGTAACTATTATCAACCTCAACAAAAATAAGATCCAAAATAACTCAATCCACCTTCTACCTGGTTAAAGAAATACATATACATCCTCCACGCAACTTTATATACACTATTGTTTTTCTGTAATCAAGCCATCAAAGTAATTATACATAATCTTTTATTACCTAAATGCATTTCAAGGATCTTAATTACATATCAAAGTAATTTAAAGAAGATATTGTGTTTTTTCTTTTCAATAATAAGTTACAACTATTTAATTATTACCAAAAAAGGATCCTGTTTTGGTTTACAAACAATTATGATAAACGATTGGAACTCATCTCATGTAAGATTGAATTTAGATATTTATAAAAATTTATTTGAACGAAAAATCAACTAGCTTTATGGTACAAAATAATCTGTGTATTATTATACTTTCAAGTAAAAAACTGGATCATAAAGTGTGACAAACAAGCGCTAAAATGTCACCTGTCAAGTTACAAACAAATTCTTGTCCAACCCTTACAATTTTCCGAAACCGATTTTTAAATTTTCAACGTTCCCACGAACACCCATACAACTCAAACTGTTAAATATTAAACGAAAACAAATATTTACACCAATTCAAATTACTGTATAAATTTACAAAAAACAACCACATTTTCTGTAGTTTCTTAGTTTAGCGAGAACTGAACAAAGAAATTACTCACCACAATAGTTCACATGACATCTATATATTTCCGGCAGCAAATATTTACCAACTTATTCGAGAACAAACCTTGCACCTTTGCCCATCAATTCTCGTGCTCAACTCCAACAACAGCTGCGCGGCCTTCACATGTGCCTCGGATTACAAACTTGATTTCCATTCGAAAAAGAACGCTTAAATTTTTGCTATTCACGATAAGGACACCTTAACATTTCAACTTGAAATATTTACTAACCAAAAACTTTGCAATACTTTTAGTAAGTAAAACTTTGCAATACTCAATAACTAAAACTTGCATTACAAAAATCAAGAAGCATTAATTTAAATTCAAAATGAAAATAATTACATACCGTGATGATGTTACTCCAAAACCATATTCTATAAATCATCTTAAGGACCGACTGACTAAAGAAGAATACTAAACAAAAGTTCTTCTTGATTCTCTAGCGTGTACCCCAGTGATGGTTTCCACTTGAAAGATTAAAGGAATTCTTCTCCTCCAGGCCACATGCCTGTCGGACTGCATCTTTCCAACCAAAACTATTCGACCACACGTCGAAAACTTGTCTATCTGATTATATCTTCAAATTAAAATAGACTAAAGCAATAAAGTGTTTTACTACGCGAGCAAGCGCAGTGGACCGAATTCTTGCATCAACACGTTAGCGAATATCAGGGGAACCGAAATGCTACATTAAACCCATAAACACAGATGGAGCTCCACTCGACAACGAATAAATATTATATTAATAGAATAGAAATTTATGCTTTCAACACCGAAAAGGATAATTATAAAAAGGCGTAAACTAGCTAGGAACGAAATTGGATTCGTTACAACATATGATAAGCATGTTGCAAGTTTCCCTAGAATAAAAGATGTGCGGCTTACTGATTGTGTTACAATGTAATATTTTAAAATAAATTTGTACTCTAAATATAGATTCGGCTTATACAACAATACAAACAAACTACCTTGAAAGGCATTTTTTATTGTCATAGTTAAGGAGCGCCAAACCATCTTCTCTTAACAATCCCTTCCGAAATTATCCTTACACGAACAACGATTATTCTAAATAGGTTTTCTCTGATTTTGGCTTCCCAAATTTATCACGTTGTACTTTTCCATTTTTTACATCACGTTAAAAATACTCATTAAAGTTGGTCACATCAAAGAAAATTTTAAAATAAAGGTGCTTCTCACCAAATACGACTCCATCACTGACTAGCTGGATATCCTTCCACAACTTTGTCGATGTTACCTAGTTTATAAATAAGTTAATATAAAATTCAACTTAAATTTAACTTCTATTAAGATTACATAATTGCAATATGAATACAAATTTTTCGTTTAAAAGTCTAAATTTTCTAATACCAATCTGGCTACGTATTGCTATAAGAAATCATAAAGAAAAACATTATTATGACGGTTATTTTGAAATGTCTATCAGAAATTTTACTGAATTTATTACAAAGCGGTGTAAAGTACCGATCGTTAGCACTGTTTATGTTTAATATACTAAGTGTTTTATTATTTTAATTGTTTATCCTGATTTAATATCATATTGGAATGGAAACGTTTTTAAATATAAAGCACCAAAGCTTCTAAATTTTGCACGCTACTTTCGTGTTAAAAGCTCATTTAACTAAATGAAATTAATCAATTCTTTTTTAACTACTTAAAATTTCCAAAAGTGACGCGAGTTATGTATCCTCCAATTGATTATATGTATAACAAAATAGAATAATTAGGAATTATTAGAAAGTGTTAAGAAAATGCTAAGTGAAGTGAAACAATGTAATACAAGGACAATTTATAAAGTTTATTAACAGTTCATGCGAACGGATGCAATATTTTGTATCCAGACGATAGTGACACTGCAGCTGGCAGGTCACAGACGGTTAAGATACCGCAAATACCTAGAAAATAAGATTATAACATTGTAACAATGAATAGAATTAAGAATAAGCAGACATGAGCTCTGCAAGTTCAAACAGCCATGTGAGGGGGTAGGCACATCATAAATAGCCCGGAAGCTCCAAGACCCGGCAGTCAGTCAAAGTATTCAGCTTTAACATTGCAGTTGCTTAGGCTACTCAAAATAGTACATTTAATTCTTATTTTCGACTTAAAGTTTTTAAATCAAGGCACATAACTCGCGCTAGCGTTACAAGTTTTCAAGAGCATTTACTATAGCTTGCAGTTTTAACTTTACGTCTTGTGCCTAACCTACCTCCTACCTTGTAAAACATGATTATAACAGCGAATACAAACAAAACAATGAACTATGGTCAACCCCTAATTGGCCGAATATGCTAACAAAACAACTTAATATTATTAATGATAGAAATTCAACCAATTAACTTACGTACTATTATGCCTCTACCATAATAAACTTCATTAGAGAATTCTCTTTACAATACGCTTTAAATAAACGTGCACTACGTGAATAGTCTTTCTTAATAAGAATGAACTTCACATATTAATATGACTGTCAACAAACACAATTACAGCGTGTAATGAATATACCATGAATAACAAAAATTTTATCGACTTACAATTTGTTATTCTCATCAAGGCTCCGTCAACCTCCAGTGCAGGAATCGTCGCAAGTAAAAATCCAACTTATAGTTGCACACAAGCACCCAACAGAACAACTTTCACGTTGACGGTATATTTATACACGCGCTTTCTTATTTCCGCTCGGAAAACCTATTTTGACTAACAGTTGCAAGGTTTGGATACCGTCACGTTAACTACATCTGGTACTCAACCTTATTCCGCACCGTCATGTTGGTTCGCGTGTCGATTCAATTTGAAGATCTAATGACCGATATCTAGTATCGAATAACTGATGAATGAATAAATTCCTTTTTACTATCTGTCAGCTTTTATTAGTTTTTTGTCCTAGGGTCATTGCATGTAATTTTTATTCCCACGGATTGTGCGTGTAAATTATCTTGTTTCGAGGTCAATGTCCTTCTGTACGTGTCAGCGGTCCTCTATTTCCATGATTTTAAATCTGCGTCATTTGTGCGTTCTACACGTATTAATTTTATGATTTGTTTTGTGAGTTTGTGTTTTTTGGGGTGTATTGCCATGGTTAATGTTTTTTGAATCCCTGTAAAATTATATAAATAATTTTTATATGACGGTTATTTCTGGGGTTTTCATCTGTAATTTTTTTTTAATTTAGTGCTTTCAAATCTACTATATTTTTAATGCTGCTTTCGTGATAAAAGCTCTTTTAACTAATTGAAATGAATAAATTGTATTCTACTACTTACTCTTTCTTATAGTAACGCGAGTTACGTTTTGAGGCTTGGGATCTGTCTTTTTAAAAAATCTTCTTCCAAAACCTCTTGTAACAATTTTTATTTAATCAGAAATTACAAGTGGAATTTTACAAAACTATATAAAATTACTCTAAGTCGAAATTATTGTTAAATGAATTTAAATTAGGGCGACTAGTCTGAACAAGCAACAACGCAAAACTTGTACGGTTTAAGACTGACTAACTTTCTTGTGGCTCCCGGGGTACTTATGTTGTCCCTGCCCCTCACATTTCTGTGGGAACTGCAGAGCTCATGTCTACTTATTTCTTTATTAATGTAACAATACAAAGTAACAATCTTAAATCTAATAATTGCGGTTTTATAACCGACTGTGACCTGCACCTGCAGTATCACGTTGCGTCTGGAATACATTGTATTTACATCCGTTCTCAAAACTTGCTGGTGAACTTTCATTATCCTTTTCTTTATTTATCCTTGAATTACATTGTTGCATCTAAATTAAGTTTCTTAATAATTTCTATTTAATTATACATATATTGATTTGGGGGATATGTAACTCGCGTTCGCGGTATAAAACGAATTTCAGTAAGACTAGTCAATGTCGACTAACAACAACTAGTAGATTTTAAATTAAAGTTAGATTTTATTTTAAAACAGTTTTTAGTTATAAATTGTACATAGTTATATTTGGTTTGTCGATTCAAATGCAGATTAACTGGTCATTCATCTAACTAAATGGGCACATAAATCAAAATTATTTGTAATAACATCGCATTAGATATCTGTATCTTTAATATGAAAATTCAATCATTCCTAATTCTTTGTGATTTTAGTCAACCTTAACCATCATTGCCATCACAATTGTAATATCAACAGTCAACCCATGGTTTGTAATTCCATCAGCATTGTTTGCACTTCTGTTATACTTTGGTTGCCAATTATATTTAACTTCAGGTCGAAATATTAGAAGAATCGAAGGATCGAGTAAATAATATACCTTTTCAAAGTAAAATGTATAATTAAATTTAATCAATTTCAGCTAGAAGCCCTGTAATAGGATACATGCAAGCTACTTTTGACGGACTCACCACCATAAGGGCAAGTCAAGCTCAAAATATCGTAAAGCATGAATTTGAAACCTATCACGATGTTTACAATTCTGCACAGTATATGCATGTAGCTGCATTAAGTGCATTTGGTTTCTATATGGAAATGTTTGGTGGATTATATAACGCCGTCATAATATTTTCTCTACTAATATATGATAACCGTAAGTAAATTTCAGAAAATTTTTGTAGCAGTACAGGACGAGTAATACTGGTCCCCAGGTGACACCAAACAGTGTGGGAGCAATACACAATCAATAATTTTTAATTACGAAGAGCGTTTTTGTGGATTCCGCAAGTAATAGTTTTTTAAAATTTATTTGTAACTGATATTAAAGTATTTGTATCTCTAGCTTAAGATAGTCCTAATAATTTTTTGTGTGACAGATTTTTTTTACCAGAAGTTTGTGTTCAGCGTTTGAAATACTCTAACCTCTAATAGATTATATGTCAAGGATTTTTCTGGCCAAAACAAATCTTACCAGCGTAGAAATAATTTATAACCAGGTAAACGATCCTGAAAAAAATAAGTTTAATTCTGTAAATGTAAAATAAGGTAAGCAACAATATTTTTGTCTGTAGCAAAGACTTCTTAGAAATTATTTTATGTTTAAAAGAAACTATGTTGTAAATGCTTTTGTATGAAGGAAGATATTTCATATTGTATAAATGTTTTGTGATATTGCTGCATTTTATTTCAATTTAAAAACTCCGTAAATTTCGTTGACTTAACCAGGCAGAGTGAAAAACGAAGAGAAGTGAACAGTTTCAAGTTTACAAACCAGAAATATCTTTTCACAGCACTCTTTCAGCGACGCTCACAACGCGCGTCCATTTTCATATCAATTTTTCAGTAGCGCTCGGGGCGGCCTTACCACATCACTCTTTTAGCGGCACCACAACGTGGGGCCTTGTTACAGCAATATACATTGCCAGGTTGAAAGTAATGATGTGGTGATGTGGATCCTCACCTGAGGATGTTTGTATTATCTTGCTAGCTCAGATATATATATATATATATATATATATATATATATATATATATGAAACAATGAAACTCCAACAAAAAATTCTAATGACATAAAATATTTAGAAACAGTCGTTCATTTACAAACATCTTTGTTTAAGGCACATTGTTCAAAAATTACTTATATACCAACCTGAAAGCCTACCAATGCAATTTTACAACTTAAGTCTGAGAAATCGTAACATTTTACAACTACTGGTAATTACTATAGAAAGCATAGAATCTCCTTCAAAGTTTTTTAGGTATGTCACACTATGTTCAGATTATAAAAAAAATGGGATGGATAATAGCAATAATCTCACTTACCTCGAAAAAGAAAGGAGTAACCGATCATATAAACTCTTATGATCTGTAATAATGATCGAACTAATCAAATTCAACCTCAAAACGGGCTTACAATATTTATTTACAGAAAATATCTATACGCAAAGATGCTAGCTTAATCTACTTAAACTGTTTATATTAAAAACTGTCTATCTAAAGATCTTAACAATGAAATAATTGCGGTTTCAAAATAAATTTTTCAAGTCAAGTCGTTTATAATTTCATCTCCATTTTGTACCATAATAACTGCATCGGAAAGTCAAGTTACAATTTATTCGTTTATGACTTTATTAACTCCATAATTCCATTTAAGTTCTTCTTATTTCAATAAGATTTTACTAATGTTAAAAGAAATTGTTTTAACTAATATTTAAGCATCGAACATGACAAAAAGTATCGTCGGCAAGCACTTGATAAACTGATCGACTTAAATGACTGATCTTGAATAAATACTCCATTTTTATATAATACGTCACAGGCTGTCGAACTTCTACTATTTCTAGGTGATATGAATCATCGCGTGATGTAATAATTAACTGTAATTTCATTCATATTATGTGGTTTTCTTATCATAATTAGGTGCCAGTTCAGATTCATTGCGTAATAAAAATCTTACTATCTCTTATTGGCGAATGAAGACTACGTATTCACGATATTCTGTTATTGCTCCCCAGTGTAATTTATGTCCCATTAAAAAGTTTTATCGCGCTCTACTAATTGGGCCGTTCATTCATATTGCTTGGTATCGTACGAAATAATTACTTGCCATTTGTGATTTATGGGTTTTACACGTCTTTTCTTATTTGATTTGTAGCCTTTACTTGTCTTATCATATCTAAATTATAGTCATAAAAGCTTTGAAATTCAGTAATTGGGCTGTATTTATTCATGTTGGTTTGTAGTAAAAGTAAATTATCTGTCACTTAAGACATATGTTTATTTACAATCTGAGTTTTACATTACCAGTCTCACATAGAAACATCTAGAATATCGTTAATTAATTAAAGTAACTTCTTTCAAAAAATACACAAGAAATGGGAAAAGATTTGATTAGTTTGTTTAAAATACTTTTATTTAATGAAAGCACTTTTTAGAGCGTGTTTTAAGAAATTGTTTTAAGGAATATATGCAGCACGTTTAAAAGGGTATTTGATACTTCTTTATGACATACTTTAGAACTCGTTTTAATTAAACACGCTGGTTTCACTTATGTCTAGAAAATACATACTAATTCTATCGTATTACTAGAATATTATTTAAGGTGTAGAAAATTGGGTACTAAAAAATTTATAATTTTCTTTGTTTTTTTGGGTTGATTTATTGATAGAATGTGGTGTTCGGTCACCTTTCATGATCATTCCTTATATTTTGATCATTGTTGAATTTGTAAGTATGCATGCAGATGTTTTGTTTAATTTATTTAGTTGTGTTATTAGTTTGTGTGTATGTCTGTATGATTGTGAGAAGATGTTATGTGTAATTTAGTTATTTGTTATTGGTTTATTTAGGTTTAAAAGGTAAGTATATATAGAGCTCAGGTCTCCAATGTCTGTTTTTTTGTTGAGTGTATTGGAATTTCGATAGATGTAACACATTTCAAGAAATTCGCGTTTAGATTTTTTATTTTCAATATGAAGAATTTTGGGATTGTTGAAATCTATAGTGTGGTCTGTTTTTGTTATGTGTGTAGTCAGAGCAGTTGCATTTGGTTTTATGCGTATATCACTTTTGTGTTGTGTGATTCGTTGTTTTAGACTCTGCAACTAATAACACAACTAAATAAATTAAACAAAACATCTGCATGCATACTTACAAATTCAACAATGATCAAAATAATATATAACATATCTACATACTAATATATTATCTTAATTACTTAAAACTATATACACAAAATCATTTTTAATATACCAACAAAAATCAACACACAAACAACTGCTTTACAAAAATTAAAAAACCAAGACAGTATACATCAACATCAAAAAAATATTACTGTTTAGAATTCTAAAACACATTTTATACATTTTTAAAAATTTTTTATCTTTATATTTAATTATACTACATACCAAAAACCATCCTATTTACTATTATTAATCATCCAATTGACTATTATCTCACTTTAGTAAGTATTAAGTACTATTTATATAATTTTTAGCTATTAGTCAAATCTTGTTCACATAACTAACTCAATGTATTTATTTGTAGTACTCTTGATAATGGAAAAATAAATTTCCGAAAGCTTGAGTTTATAAAAAAGAGAATTCTTCAATTCTGCTGACCTAAAACCCATAAAGTTATATACTATTAAAGAAGCAAGGTCGTTACCAATTCTACTATATATATTTGGGTTGTTACTAAAAGGGTATTGTGAATCAGATACTTATGGTGTGTAAGCTTGAAATTATTCACTTATCTTCTTTTTTCACTTTGCCTGACTAACTCTACGGAATTTTCCGGAGTTTTTAAATTGAAATAAAACGCAGCACTAGCACAAAGCATTTATACAATATGAAATATCTTCTTTCATACAAAAGCATTTACACATCGCTTCTTTCAAACATAAAATAATTTCTAAGATGTAAAAAATATCGTTTCTTAACTTATATTATATTTACAAAATTAAACTTGCTCTTTTTGGGGATCGTTTTACCTGGTAATAAATTATTTCCCCGCTGGTAAGATTTGTTATGGCCAGAAAAAATCCTTGACATATAATCTATTAAAGGTCAAAGTATTTCAAACTCTGAACACAAACTCCTAGTAAAAAAATCATTCACACAAAAGGAAAAATTATTGAGTCTATCTTAAACTCTATATCTAAAAAACCTAACATCAGTCAAAAATAAATCTAAAATAATCCACAAAACACTTCGTAATTAAAATATTTTTATTTTAAATTAATGTCTACTCAGCTTACAAGTTCTCCAAATTAAAATTCCTAACTTCCAACAGTAATTATCCAAGTACCTTTTTGGTTAACTCTTCTTTTCGATTATTTAATAAGATTATTAAAGTAGAGTTGTCTAGAAAAAATTTTTTTGTGCATTGTAATTTGTAATACCATTTTCGTATGTAATTTGCGTTTAAAAACATCACTTCAATATTCATTGCAGCCTCGCAACTATCAAACTACAATTTGTTTACTACATACTTTTATTACTATCTTCGCATAGCAACAGTTCACGCTTTTTAATCAAAATAACATTTTGTGTTTTGATGAATGAAATCGTATAAATGAATTCGAATCAATGAATGAATTTCCCTTGATAAGTGCTTCCAAATATACAAATTGGTTCTTTTCGAAAATTAACCACAATAATCTCGAACATTATGATGTAATCTTCCAGAAATGACCAATTAACGTGTAAATTCGTCGAGCTTTATGACCCTCTTGTCTCGTTCCAGGTACGGTGACGCGTTCTATATGTCCTTGTCTTACCTATACATTATTGTTGTGTGTCGCATGCTAATGCGCAAAGTTAATCGATAATTCAAGGGATTTTACGAGTTCTTTTAAATGTTTAAGCTGCTTCTTAGAATAAAAATGTTTATTTGACGTATTTCTAAATCCCGATGACTCATCTTCTAGAAAGTTATTTTATTTAGAATCAATTGCTACAATCCATGGGTTATTTAATTTACTTTGATTGCTTTTTAATGTAAACGGGTTTGCGCTTTATAGGAAATATTTGCTTTCAGTACATAAAATTATTTACTAAAATGGGATTTTAGTTTCTCAAACTAAATGCGCAAAGCTGTACTTTTTATGCTATTTACAGCAAATCAAATGCATCTTATCTAAACTGTATTGATAATTAAAAGGTAAAATAAACGACTTTGTATTAAAACAATCGATTTTTACGTTCGCATTTAAAAACGTTTTACAGTAATCTTATTGTTAATTATTGTTATATGTACGACTTACGTTACTTGATATTTACTATTTATTTACAATATGCTTATATAATACAAGCAGATTATTTATACACGCGCAATCTGCATTTTTGCATTGTAAATCAATAAATAAAGGTACGCTTGTATTATACAAGGCGTAACCATGAATTTACGGACATTTCCGGTTTTTTTCCGGATTCTACTATATTTTAGTGAAATTTATTTTTAAAATTATGGTTTCAATGACCTCCATGACATTTTATTATGTCAATATATATATATATATATATATATATATATATATATATACTACAGAGGGTCAATCCACAAAAGATATTTTGTGCCTTCATATAGTTTTATCTGATATTGCATGTTTTTTATGAGCCGACATAGGAAATATTCTGATTTACTGTCATTGTTCATAGCTAGAAAATACAAAATATGAGCTTGGTGCTGTCTTTCCTCTAATGTGTCTATGTTTGAATAACAGCTTTAGTACTCTCGCTCTGATGACTTCCAGCAATTTGTTATTAAATGTACTTGTTTGATTAATCTAGAATATGTTAAATTTATTTTCTATTAATTTTCTAGCTACGAAAAAGAAGGTTTAGATGAATCTTTGCAATTGCGACCGTTGTTAAAACTTGCAATCCTAAGTAAAACTGCACAAATGCGAGCTAGGTAATGCCGTACTTCTTATTGTGTGTCTAAACCTGAATAATATCGTTGGTACTCCTATGCTAATGAGTGCTAATAAGGGCGAAATGCATTCAACGACAGGATATTCTTATGTCTCTTTTATACACTGTCCTAAAATATACTTCTTATTTATATATTTTTAGGGCAATCTTTTAAAACTGTCATGCAAATGTCTATTTAACAAGTTATTGTAGCACATTGAAATAATATAATTAACTGAAATATATTTATTTAAATTGTTAGAAATAAATATATCTTGTTGCTCTTTACTTATAAATTATGTGTGAAAATAGAAACTTAATAAGTGATATCTTCGTTTCATTTCAGATACCAGTGCCAGCAAAGTGGGACTAGCAATAACTCAATCCATTGCTTTAAACGGCGTCATTCAATGGGGCTTACGTCAATGGTCCGAAATAGGGATACATATGACATCAGCAGAGCGGGTTTTGGAGTACATAAATATCGGACCTGAAAATAAAACTGGGGCATGTCTGGAATTTTGGCCTAAATTGGGTAAAATTGCTTTTAAAAATGTAAGCTTGCGTTATTCAAAGGATAGCGAGTTAGTTTTAAATAATATAAGCTTTACGATCGGGCATAAGCAGAAACTTGGAATTGTCGGTAGAACTGGTGCCGGTAAAAGTTCAATTGTATCCACACTATTCCGATTGTATCCTTTTGAAGGTAGAATTGAACTAGATGATGTAGATATATCTATCGTAGAGGTAGAAGTACTTCGGTCAAAGATATCGATTATTCCTCAAGATCCAATTTTATTTTCAGGCACTATTCGAACGAATCTAGATCCCAGACATCAGCACTCTGATGAAGTCGTATGGAACGCTTTAGAGAAGGTTAAAATGAAGGATGAAATCTCTAATTTAGACCAAGTTACAACTGAAAATGGCATCGGGTTTAGTATTGGGCAAAAGCAGCTAATTTGTTTAGCACGCGCAGTTTTGCAAAACAACTTGATGCTTGTGTTGGATGAGGCAACTGCTAACATCGATGCTCAAACAGACACTTTGATACAAGAAACAATTAACGAAGTATTTAAAGACTCAACTATCATCGTTATTGCTCATAGATTACATACTATAATGAATTGTGATAAAGTTCTAGTTATAGACTCTGGAGTTGCAATTGAACATGATCAACCGACAACTTTAATAAACAGTAAAAAAGGTGTCTTTTACGGTATGGTTAAAGAAGCGGGTTTACTTCCAACAAACTTTAAATAAGTAAACGTTTTTATCGATCAATGAATTTTTTTAGAAGTCACTATTGCTGACAACGGTTGGAAAAGCGGATAAAATTTTAATAGCGAGTCAAAAGACAAGATGGAAAATGAAATAAACAAATGACCTGTTACCTACTTGCAACGCCATCTACACTATCACGTCGGAGACTGGAAACAGTCATGGATAGTTAGTTGCTTATATTCGAGTATAGAGGGCGCAAGAGAAACATTTGTACTATAAATACACATTAATTTGTGTATTATGCCAGAACTTAGTTGGTTGTTTTGTAAAAGGAGATCCGCCCGTCTGATGATCTGCAAGAACAGTGAAACCGGTCACGGGCCTTTTTTTTGCAAAATAACCAAACAATTTATATTAATTTTCGTTCCCTATGCTCGAATTACTTTCCCCATGCCAGGCAAAATTATTTATTAATATTTAATTGGAAACGTATTGGTTTCCGTCGATCAACTTCCTCGTTTAGCACTTGGTGCAGTATCTTCTTAGAAGGTCCGCCAGTGTTAAGTAGGTAACTTATTTGTTTATTTCATTTAGTATCCTAACTGTGGATTTTGTTCCATTTTTACCACTTTTAATTATATGAGTCGAGTTATTATTATTTTTAAGAATTTACAGAAATTATTTAAAAAATAATTTACTCTCATAAAAACTGAGGTGAATTGATTATATTACGCAATTATTAAATTTTTAACATTAGTTCTTAAGTTTGGTAATCTTTAGCTTTAAAATTAGTGTAACCTAATTGACATATTTAAAATATATTATGGTATTTTGATTAGCGCAATTTTGATTGATGTAGGAGCAGATTTTTTTCTTCAGTCCCCACGTAGTTAGGCCAGTGTAACAAAATTATTTTTATATGGATAGTGAACGTTAATGGTAACACATTTCAGGTCTTAAAGCGCTGGGCGTTAATGTAACTATATTAGTTTTGTAAATAACGCATTGTGTGATCTTGCCCCTAAGAAAAGATATAACAACAATTCGAAACTTAAAAGGACCTGAAATGTTTACGCGTGCGACGTGAAGCTATAAAAACTTGCTGCACGGCGGCTAGCTTGGTTATTACCTCATGGGAGATCATGAAAAAGGGCAGCGTGGAAATATTCTTCGTGAAACAGAAAACTAAATAAAGTGAACATGGACGACACTGTATCCAGCAAAAAGATGTGATTTAAAAGTAGATACAGAAACCTTGTCTGAGTGAATTGTTTAAAAATTTTAATTTACCTTTTCTAGAAAATGGAACATTAAAATCAGAAGGTATCCATTATATAACAAATAATTTTATTCAACAATAAAAAAAAATTAGTAAATAAATTCTCATGTATTAGGGAAATAAAAAAATTGTTAGTTAAATAACATTTTGTTTCTTATGATTTATATGAGCTTCAGATCTGATAATCACGTACAAGCTTAAGTAAAACTGTAATTGAAATTTATTTTAAAGTTGTTATTATTGAAAATTCCATACTAGGTTTATAGCAAATACTACCTTCAAGATAAAGTATATTTTAAATAAAACAAAATTAAATATTCAACATAAGATTGTCATTTGTGACAGTAGAGTGCCGGGTTTTACAAGCTGGAACGATTGAAGTTTTTCTTGGCGGCTCGCGACAGCCGTTGTGGAACAGAGGGTTGTAAAAGTCATTAACAGATCCTTTTGGGATCAAGCAAAGATCACTCCCCCCACTGACTGCATCTAGGCTGATTCCAACTAGGTACGAAAGGCGCTGGCCCCAGACTGATGTTGTACGTGATGGATACACTCGAGGATACTTATAAATCTTGCTCGGCTAGAGGGTACATATAGACTCGCAAGCGGTTTTAGATTCTATTGCCTATTGTCTGGTTGTTGAATGATTGTTGTTGGCATTATAGGGTCTTTGTCGTTGTTGACCCTACTGAGTGTTTGCGCATTTATGACTTTTCAACCTGCTTGACTCGAAGATGATGTGGAAGCGAGCGGAATAAAAAAATTACTTGCAAAGACAGTTCAACCAGGGGAAGTTTTATCAGAACAAATGTTTAATGCCCACGCGCCGTGAGTATGAAAAAAGTTGAAAATATGAGGTATTTCTTGAACAGTAAGGTGTCTACTCGGACTTTAGAAAGATTAAATTGCTATTTATGAATTCACAAACCACGCTTCACGATAGCTGAGTGGTTTTCTACATGATTGTGGTTACAAAATGTTGAACTTAGCTTTGTAATTGAATTAAATAGAAAATAACTCGCACGTTGTTTTCCATATGCGACAAAGCAGTTATTAGAAATTGAAAATCTACTTATTTTGGCAAATTTTTCAATTTTTTCTCGCTTGCTTTTATACTTCCCAGTTATTTCCACAATCAATTTTTTTCCACAAACAAAAAAATTGCTACAATGTTTTCTAAAACTGTAGTAACGCGATGCTATGATGCTTCCCAGAGTCGCTTTCCATTCAAGTGAACAAGTTGTAACGCAAGTTCGTTACTTTAGCAAACATTGGGCAGTAGAAATGTGGGTATTAATTTTAGTTAATTAAATGAGCAGCTTATAAAATTTAGAGCTTTAGTAGTTTACATTTAATAACTTTGCTATTTAATATGATATTAAATTACAATGAAAGAGTAAATAGTAAAGTATATGGTGCATTAAATACAAACAGTAATAAATATCGGTGTTTTATGTCCATTCGTAATAAATTTAGAAAAATCATAAATAGATACTCAGGAAATAACCGACATAATAAAGTTGTTTGTACAAATTTACACGAGTTTAAGAACCATCAACTATAGAAGATACAATCCAAATAAACCCCAGACTCATAAAAATATCCATAAAATTAATAAGGAATGGCGTAGATTTTGGTATGTGGGAACGAAAGGACCGATCATCCGAACAAAACGATATTTACCTCCGAATGTGAATAGTTTAACGCACAATTTGTGAGAACGAATGTTAGTGTGCAATGACCCTAGAACAGAAAACGTATAAGCCGACAGATACAAAAAGGAAGAATTCGTTTATTCATCAGTTATTCTGTACGAGACATTACTCAGCAGAGCTTCTCGAGGTGCGGGACGAGTTGAGAAATAGGTAGTTAACCTGACGGCATCTAAACCCCGGAACTGTTAGTGAATACAGGTGGTCTGAACGCGTGGACAGACACGCAGACTTTAGATACTCGTAGTTAACGCAGAAGTTGCCAGTGTTGGGTGTTTTTGTGCAAGTATTAAGTTGGATTTTTACCTGCGACAAGTCTAACGCAATTGTATTTGCATAATCAATATGTACAAATTATTGGTTAAATTTCTAGCACTGATAATATTAAGAATTTTTTAGCTACACGCGTATTTGGCCAGTTAGGGATAGGTAATGGGTTTTAATTTGTTGTTATTCATTGTTGTAATCATGATTTACAGTATAGGTTAGGCATACGTAACGTGGAGTGTTATTTTATTTTTTGATAGTAGACTAGTAGAAGGAGATAATAAGGGTGCAAGTAAGGCTTCATCAACCTCCAGCAGCAGTGATAACCGCTAAACCGTCACATTTCGGGTAGACTTTATCTGTGTTGTTGATTGTTATTAAGTTGATTGGCGCTCAAAAGCAAAACAAAAACAAGAGGGTTTAATGACCTTTCAAAGGTAAACGTCAGTGGCAGCTCGTTGCCTTAGTAACCGGGGGTGCACATTGGTGAACATGAGGTGGTCTATGTACTTGATGAAATTTATGAAAATGAATTTGATGTTTGTATTTGAATTTTCGGTATTATTTTCCAAATTATGATGCATACTATAAAATGTGGCATGACACCTGGATGTATTCCTCACTGTTGTACCCAGAATGCGTTACCACTTAGTATGCAATGTGAAGAACTAATTGCAGTGACGTATCTAGCATTTGAAGGCGGGCGGGGCAGGTCATTAAAAAAGCGGCACAATAGTTTTCAGGTATCTATTTTAAAAATATTAATTTTATTTTTATTAGCATACACAGGTTCAAACTATTATACCTATCCTTAATTAAGAAAATATCATTTTGTATGTAAAAAAGTTATAAAATATAATATTAAAAACATTTAAGTACTTAATTATAACAGTGTTCGCCTGGTTTTAACGTAGTTAAACTTATCCAAAATAACAGTAAAATCTACTTTTTTGCATAATCAAATTCAATGCTTAAAATGGAGAAATTGTTTCATCTTTCTTGTAACATAGTTGACCTAAGATACGTTTTAATTTGTTTAAGACGACAAAAGTTTCTTTCAGCATTTGCACTGTTTGTCCCAACAGTTAAAAATATTCTATACAATTTAAAAATGTTGGGAAAGGTAGACTCTAAATTATTCGATACAAGAAATGATAAAAGTTCCTCAGTGGCAATTTTATCATCTTTTGATACATCTTTAAAAAATGAACAAATTGATTTATATTCCTCAATTCTGCATTTAAAATTCGTAAAATTACAATAGAATTGAAATACAATCAACGTTTTCATCTTCCTCTCCGTTTATCATTTTCTCAGTGGTAAAACAAGAGAATTTTTGACAAATCTTTAGAAAATTTTCTAATCTGCTTGTCAGAGTCTGTATGAATGTATCTAATGTTTAAAAAAAAACAACTTTAAATTTTTGACGTGGGCTATTATCTACATGATCAGAAGCTAACTCCTCGTGAAATCTTTTAAATTTCCTAGATCAAACAGTTTGAAAATCAGTGGCAGTATTACATTTTGAAGCCATCTCATTAGCTAACATTTCATATCTTGAGAACGTGTCGTTGTTTTTCATATCTTTTAAATCTTTCGTAGCTGCATGTATGAAATTTGATGATATTGCTAAATAGATTCCGTTTTTTTTGTAAATAATTCGATAGTATGTAAATTTTTGATAAAATATCTTTCCAGAAACAGAGCAAAAATTTAAACTCGAAAGTTTCTATATAACTCATGAGTCCATTTGCCTCAGCAATTTGTTTAACATTCACGTTGACTATCTCGCTCTCAACTATTTTTAAAATTGTCTCGTGAATAACAGATACGTTTAAGAAAATTGAATCATCTGCTCTCTTATGACTGGCTCAATGAGTGATAGATAATTTTTTTAGTGATCTATTTGTGGATTTGAATGCAGTCTGTTCAGTCTGGTAATGCTCAGTCTGTATTTTTTCAAAGAGTTATAATCGTGGAAAACTTTCTGAAATGTAAACGTAGATTTGCTCCCTCGTACCAAAAAATAGTTTCGTTTCAATGCATGTATAGTAATAGAATCTACAAGAACTAAATTTAAATTATGAGCACAACAGTGCACACATATTGCTTTTGGTAAAAGTTGCTTTATTCTTTTTTTTGCCCGCTAATAAGTCCAGACACAACGTTAGTCTCGTCATACGCTTACCCTCGACAAAAAGCTATGTCTATATTTATTGACTTTAATTTTTTAAGTTCAACATCAAAATATGATTCTGCCGATACACTAGAAAGTTCAATGAATTTTAAAAATCTATCTTCGGAAATTCATTTTTTTCAACAAATCGAAGTGAGAGAGACATCATCATTTTGTTTTCGACCTTACTTAAGGTCGGTTTGACGCAGCTTTAACTTCTTTTCTATTCTGTGCAAATATAAAAAGTTCTACACACCCTTCATAACCACATTTCTAATAATTTGACTAATATAGCTTGGTCTAGGTCTTCCTATACTGTTTTATCTTTTTCTTATCTACCCGGCTCTACATTTATAAGGACATGAACTACTACTTGATTATCCGCTCTAAAAAAGGAAAAGTGTTAAATTATATGTTATGGTAAAGCTTAAGCAACGAATCGCTGCCAACATGCCAGACCGCTAACTAATTGTGAGTTATGTTATGGAGACGTTTATTAAGTTAAATGCTATAGTAAATCGAGGTGAGAGAAACAATTGTTTCTTTTTAGGGTTCCGTATTTTATAAGGTATAACGGAACCTTCATAAGATCACTCTCGTGTCTGTCGGTCCGTCTGTCACAGAGGTTTTTCTCAAAGACTATGTAACCTAGGAATTTGAAATTTAGCACAATGCTAGGTCTTTATGGCGTGCATATATATCGAATTTCAGATAATCAAAAAAAACATTTTTAGATTATAATGGCGGGGGCTAATTTGGTTAAAAGAAAAAATTTTAATAAATATATCGTGTGAGGTATCATTTGAAAGAGGATCCTGAAAGACTTCTAAAATATTTTTTTATAATTTTCGGTTAAGTAGTCTTCATGATATAGCTCAAAATGTGCCAAAAATGCCCGTCCCCCCTGTTTACCTACATTTCCAAAGCTAAAATTTTGATTTAAATAGGGATAGTAGCTAGTGAGTCATAATAGTTATAATAAATGTAAATATTTTTGTATCAACACTTATTATTGTTGTGTTAAACGACACGAGTTATTCATGTGTAAGGAATTGACAGCCATAAAATTTTATCTAAAAAGTGTTGAATCTATTAGGAAAATGACATTCCAAATTTAACAGTGCTAACAGAACTAGAAGGTATATAAAATAATTATATCCGACACAGCTGCGGACAGAGGTGTATTTTTTATTTTTAATGTGTTATCTAGGGACGCAAATAGCGAACTCTTTGCTTTAAATATTTAATTCTTTTCTTGCACGTACAACGTTAGGTGTGTGACAACAGAGCTTTTGTGCTCAGATGCGTTTGTACAATAAGTGGATTCTACTTTTTCCTATTAGTGCTTTCCCGCTAGAAATAAGAAGTAATAAAGTAATGACGCCTTGATATTATCCGTTAATCTCCCCCGATAATCTCTTCAAACGACCGCGGAAGTTAGAGTTTCAAGTTAGTCCGGAAGATTCTAAAGGCCGTTATTTCAAACGAATTAAATTACAGTTTTTTCGTGGCCTTTGTGAACATAGAGGCGAGTTGAATCTTTTTTGGCAACCACCCAAGGCTCAGTGTTTCGACTTGCTTTGCATCTTGAATCGGTTTATCCTTCGTTTCCAATGAAATCTGTTTTTCATCACTTTGACGCTGACTCTGATTCAAACGAGGCCAGAATATCAAGCTCATCGGCAAGAACTCTGGCGACTATCAACATATTCTCAAAGGATTCATCACTTTTAGAATTTGCAAGGAAGTTCTTTATTCTGTAAGGGTGATTTTTTAGCAGCAGCTAAATCAGATTTCTTGTTAAATTAATTTCATGTAAAATGTTATACCACACTACAAGAGGTGCTATAAATAGAAATTTTTCAATTTGTTTGTCAAGTCTTTGAGATTATACTCATGAAATGTTTTCATAATTTTCTTTAAGGTCGGTATTTTTAACAATGTTCACGAGAGCGTTAAGTACTTGACTTAACTGATAGCGAAGGTGCAGCAAAGTATGGATTCTGCTCTACGATCTTGTATCACTCTGGTTCGAGCTTTAAGTAAGTGGCACAGTAGTATCTCCAAACGTTACGTTGATGCGGAGAAAAACCAACAGATTTTGTTCCCAACAGAAGGCCGTAGCACCAATGCTGCATTTAGCAGCATCATCTAAAGCTAAATTTAATGTGTGAAAGCTGCATGGTAGAAGGAATGCTTGTGGGTTCATCTAAAATTCGACATTGGAGATTTATGTTCTTTCTTTTCATATTACTTCCGTTGTCGTAACATTATGCACGTTAGTCTCGTCTTGAAGGTTACAAGTCATTTATCCTTCCTAGAACGGCTGCAGTCGAACTAGCTACAGCGGTGTCCGAAACAGGAATAAATACTAAAAAATGTTCTTTAATTACACATCTTTTCTCTTGTGTTGTTGAAACAAAACAAACAATGATTGTCATTCGCTCCACATGGGCAACATCTGGTGTGCGATCAAGCACTACAAAAGAATACTTAGTATTATTAATAGCAAACACAATTTGCTCTTGAAGGATTAACTCATTGTGGATAAATTTGCCCAAGTGATGGAGAGACTCTTTGGAACTTTTCGCATATGCTCACGCATGATAGCATCAAACAAAGCTAAGTATTCAACAAATTAAAAAAGGTTTCCACTTCCACAAGTAAATAAATTATTATTTGATTCACGAAAGGCTAATTTTTATGTTCCAAGCATTCTTACCAATGCTATCAATCCTTCTAATACTTGATGCTAGTATTTTTCTCTTTTTCTTAATTTATGGAAATGTTTTCCATTAGTAGTTTTGTTTTTCTTCAATCTGATTTCGCGTTCTTTCCACCTTTGAAAGTTTCATATGCTCACTGTTCTTTTCATGAGTAGCTAGGAGATCGGATATATTGTGCCAATTATTAGCGCTGGTACTACATAGTACTGAACGTTTAATGAGTTCTGTTGCAGCAGATGAGTTTGAGAACAGCATGCAGCAAAAACAGAACACTACATTTTTGTGGTAGAGCACATAAGCCGTACTACATGACGGATATTCACCGTTTTCTAAACTGCTTTTATAGTTTAATGTTAAAAACTTTCTAAGGTTGTTATCCAGAGAAAATTTACATTTCGAAATCTGGTGGGTCAATGAATAACGTAGCAGGATGAGTATTGTTTTTATTTTGTTTGGTCACATTTCTTATATTTTCTTATGTTGCCGTTACAAGTTCCTTTTACATACTCATAGCACAACTTTACAATTACTGAAAGCTCTTTTAGATTATCTCACGTTACATTTCTTACGGAGCTCTTGTATTACATATTGCAGTGATTTTTCTTACAAGATAACCGAATTCAAGAGACTTGAAAAGCAACAGAGAGCTTTTAGTCAACGTGTAACAAATTTGCACCAACTTTCTATTAAAGCAACTACTCTCTTAACACTCTTTTAAACGAATTTAAAATAAAATACGATAAACTACAAATTGCTTTTGGCCGTTTCTAGCAATTACATAATGCAATAATAGGATTAGTCAATGATGAAGAATTTTCCGCTCAGGAAAAGATTGGTCAACAATCAGAAAATTTCTTTTACGCAATTAAAGTTGCATTTTCAAAATTGTGTGCAGTTACTTAGAAAATACCTTCCATGCGCTCAGCTACAGTTGCGTCTAGCGTAACATCCCCATCCCTAAATATTTCAATTTTCAGAGACAAAAGTTTATTTGGTAAACTTTCTATGACCTTTCCGAAAATATAGTGAACGCCAAGTAATCATTTTCAAAGATTCAAAACTACAGTATTGTCTCAGTTTTCTTGATGATAAACCACTGAAATTACTTTCAGGCATTCTTGTTACAAATGATAGTTTTGATGTCTCTTATCAGAAGTCCATCAAGGATTATTCAAACAAACCCCTTTTGTCTTGGAACGCTGTTAATAGTCTGATGAAGGTTTGTTTAAAAGACGAAATAGCTAAAGATGTACGTTTTCTATTGAACGCATTTTTTGAATAATTTTAGCACTAAAGGCTTTACAATTTAATACCGATTAGTGAAATTTCTTATTATTTTACATTCTAATTAAAAAATTAGATGCCGTTTCACGTCCAGATTTTGAATTGAAATATAGTCGATTGGAGATTCTAACGTTTGACGACTTATCTTCATTTCTATAAAAAAATTCGAAGCTCTTGCGTCTGTTCGACATTTGAATACGTCCAAGAATAAAAATAATCAGTTCCCGCATGTTAATAATTCGCCAAAAATTAACACGGAATTTCATGCTTCCTTTTCAGAGCTCAGTAATGAAGCCATTACATGCCATATGTGCAATCAAAGTCATGTCCTTTCAAAATGTTTTACAATTTTGAGTAAAAATTACAATGATCGAATGAATTGTGTCAAACTGTGTATTAATCGTTTGCTCTCCTCACATTTCGCAAGCAATTGCACTTCAGTTTACAGATGTCGCACTTGTCAGGTCCGTCATCACACTGTTTACATCCTGTTTCATCTATAAAGACTGTATTTAGGTCATCATCATGTGCTATTGCCTGTGGCTAGTCCCATTAGGCGGCTCCGTGGCGTAGTTGGTATGCGTGTGGCCACTACGCCCAAAGTCCGGGCTCGAATCCCGACACGGTCCACTTGAAAAATGTTACGCGAGCATTTTTCACAAAAATACGCTCTCGTTCGGATGAGAGGTAAAATGGAGGTCCCGTGTGTGAGTGTTATCACGCACGTTAAAGATTCTTACCTTGCTTGGAACAGCTAGGAATGGGCAAAATTCAAAATTTTTCAGGTAAGAAAAAACTCGCTTCCTGGCCAATGTAGTACCTTCGGATGGTGCATTGGAAAATCACATGTAGGGCTACTTCCATTAATCAATTTTCTTCTGCTGTTAATAAATTTCTGAGTAATTCTTCGAATCCCATGTGCAGGATTGCTAATTTTCAGCAAAGCGCTGTTCTGATAGCTACTACTGTTGCAGATATGTATGACGGCGACGGTCTTTTTGAATCAGTTTGGCTCTTAATTGATTAAGGCAGTCCATGCAATTTTCTCACTGAACGTTGTGTACCCCGTTTGTGGTTATGAAGCCGTCCGTGTTTTACTTCTATTTTTGTTAATCAATTGACTTCCGCTTTTACATTACATGTGATTTTCTAATGCTCCACCCGAAGGTACTACATTGGCCAGGAAGCGAGTTTTTTACCTGGAAAATTTTGAATTTTGCCGAATCCTTGCTGTTCCAAGCAAGGTAGGATCTTTAACGTGCGTGACAACACTCACACGGGACCTCCATTTTACCTCTCATCCGAACGAGGGTGTATTTTGCGAAAATGCTGCCCTAACATTTTCAAGCGGACCGTGTCGATTTCAACGGGACCTTGCAGGTCCGTAGTCACACATTACCATCCGTTTCATCTATAAAGCTTCGCTTTTAGGTTATCATTTGAATTAGTGCTATACTTGCGGCCACGTTGGCGGCTCCCTGGCGTACTTGTAGGGTTTAAACGCGAAATAGTCGTGAACCCAATTTATTAACTTCATAGGATTTCACTAAAATAAATCTAAATCGATGAGAGTAAAACTAAGTCCCGTGAGTGTTAACGCACGTTAACAATCTTACAAACCTAATCTGACAAAATGGAAGAAACAAATTCAAAAATTAAAACAGGGTTGTAAAAACTCGCTTCCTAGGCCTTGACCTTTTGAGTTGTAACAGATCAACAAGGGCATTCATAACAATTTTCTTCTGCTGTTAATAAATTTCTGAGTAATTTTCGAACCCATGTGCTCCAGTGCGACTTGAAAGGGTCGTCTTAAAACTATCAAATGTAGCTAACTAATTTAAATGCGGCGACGGCTTTCTAATCGTTCTAACTTATTTGCATTATGAGTCCAATCTTCGCAATTCTGCTCGTCCGTTTCTAACCTATACTGCTACCAAAATGGCGACAGAACGTTTTACATTTGTAACAAATAAGCATTCCGCTTTTACAACAGGCTTATCTCCTTTTCCGATTAAGCTGCAAGGTAAAGATAATCTTACATTTTCTTTTTACGCTATTGTCGTTTTTAAACTTTGTGCCTTTCTGTTAAAAATAATAAGTGGACCCATTTAGAGGGTTTAAATCTTGGAGATAAATTGTATTTCAATTCCGGACCTATATATTTGCAAAAATAGTTCTCACTCCTGAAGAAGTCAAGTGTGAAGACATATTTCTAAAACTATATACGGGCGCCGACACAGGTTATTTTCAAGTTTCTCTCCCTTTTCGGGACAGTAAACCCGATTTACGTGAAACTTATTCGCAAGCAACTCGCCGTTTTCTTTTGTCAGTAATTATATTGCTTAAACTTCCAGAAATACATATTACGATTTCGTGAAAGGTTATTAGATAGCAATCACATGTCATAGATTTCAGATTCAGATAAGGATGCTTCCTTATCATGTTATCTTCCGCATCATTGTGTTCTAAAGACAAAGAGCTTAATTACCAAAAATTAAAAGTGGTTTGCAACGCCTCGTGCAAGAGTATTAACGATACATTACTTTCAGAATCCAAACAACAAAAGAGATGTAGTCTCTTTATTATTAGTTATTTGTATTTTTCCGGTTGTTTTTATAGCCGACATAAAACAAATGTTTCGACAGGTGTTGATATCACCTCCGGATAGAAACTTTCACAATTCTGTGGCAGAAAATTCTGTTTCAGAATATAAGTTAAATACAGTTACTTTCTGATTAACTTGTTCACTTTATCTAGCTATGCGAACTTACATAAACTTACTGTGCGTGAGCAAAATATTTGCTTAAGTTAGCCATATTTTACAAACACAAATTCACGTAGATATGATGTGGTGGGAAAAGTGCGTATGTTTCAGGGGCACTTTCCCTTCAGCAAGAATTGATCTACTTGCTGAAATCAGGAAAGTTTGAACTACGTAAGTGAGCCAGCAACGCTTCGGAATTATTATGTTCAGTTACAAGTTCGGATCCAAAAATTTCTATTTCCTCCAATAAAGAGAAACCCCAGTTTATGAAAGTTTTGGGACTCAAGTGGTATCCTAAGGATGATTCCTTTTAGTACACAGGTGACAATAGTGTTTGGTGATGTACGAAACCAAGTATACCTTCAGATATAGGTAGAATTTTTGATTCAATTGGGTTAATTTGTTCTATATTACTTTTCGCTAAATATTTAATGCGGTGTCTATGGAAATTGAAACTTGATTCGGATGAATCACCTTCTAAAAATATTACAGACACATGGTCTCGGCCTAACGCTGAATTTTCACTACTTTCGGTATTTCAAATTCCGCGCCACATTAATTTCAACAATGACTTTGGATGTGAATCACCTGGGTTTACTGATGAGTCCAGTTTTGAGTATGCTGCTGTAGTTTATATACGCATTATAACGTCAAACAGTATTACGGTTTCTTTGGTATGCACAAAGAGTAGAGTTGCGCCACTAAAAACTCTAGGCGTTCCTTGCTTAGAATTATCGGGATCTGTTCTACCAGCAGATTTAATTTTTTCGTTAAAGATACATTTTTGAATAAAATTTCTTTCAAGAGCATTAACGCCTTGACAGAATCTCAGATAGTTCTCGTCTGGTTGAATATTTCCCTGAACCGTTGGAAAACATTTGTCGTAAATAGAGTGAACGACATTCAAGACATCGTTTCAGTGTGTTCTTGATATTATATTCCGTCTGAAATGAATGACGGTGACGGGGCTTACAGAGGAATGTTTCCATGCGATTCACTTTTGGTGTGATGGTGCTAAATTTTTATATACGCCAAATAATATGTGGATGGATTTTTCTACCACAAATAACACACTTAATACAGACGTTAATTGCGGAAAAAAGTCCAATGTATTTACGGTGGCAATGGAATGTCACACTTTAATTGTATTAATTGAAGCTTTTTCTTTTTTAGCGAAAATCCTCAGAATTTTAGCTCATTGTCTACGTGTTTCCACAATTTGCACAAAAATTCTCAAAGGATACAAGAGAATATCACTGCTAATAAGTTATAGCGTACTTTAATATGTCTTATTAAGCATGTACAACCCGTTGTCCTTTCAGAAATTATTACAATGATTAAAAGTAATCAATTGTTACCTAAAACTTTTTAGATCACTTTGGTTATTTCTTGATCCCACAATTTTTTAAGAGTAGGAAGTTCGTTGCAAAATTCTGACTTACTTTATGAGGTAAAACATCCATTACTAATGCCTAGTTCGCACAGGTTTACAACTTTAATTGCAAAATTTACATCCTGGATTCAAAACGTTACATTATTAACTAAGACAACAGTTTTGGATATTATTAGCTAGAAAGGTAATAAAAAATACTCTTTCTAATGCTTCAAATGCTTTCGGATGTCTCCGAAAACGTATTATTGTCCCTTATGGGTGGGTGACTTACCTTATTTTCACGTTAGTACACTCAAGCCTTTTTCACACATAGCTCTTGATTATTTAGGACCTTTTTATGTAACTCCACTTCGCTCACGTGGTTCTAAGGCTATAAAAGCTTATGTGTGCGTCTTTGTATGTATTTTCACAACATCAGTTTATCTTGAGCTCATTATCGATCGTTCAACTGGCAGTTTTATAGCTGATTTTAAATAAACTTCGGTCCCGACGCGGCATGATTTCGGATTGTTATTCTGACAATAGATTAAACCCTGTTGGTGCTAATAATCAATTTATAAATTTCGCAAAACAAGCGTCCGAGAAACTTTCCATTCCTTGGCATTTCATCCCTCCGGTTGCATCTCACTTTAATGGTTTTTTTTCGAGTTATTAGAGAGCAACCACTTAACCTAGAAGTGAATATATTATTTTGTCAGATTGAGGCTATTTTCAACGCAAGACCGTTGTGTGCTTCGGGTAAGGATCCCAACGACTTGTTTCGCTTACTTATGGACATTATTTGAACTTGGAATCTAAATTGAGCAATTCCTGAGCCTAGTGGGCTTTACCAGATGGTAACTTATTCAGTTATTTCTACAAACTTTCTGAAAAAAATAATCTTTAAAAATTTAAACTCTTTGTAGTAGCGGCGAAAATGGAATAGTTCATTCCTGCAATAGAGCCAGGTTCGTTAGTGCTTCTAAAATATTATATCACTTCTACATTTCGTTGGCCGCTTGGTCGTGTTATAAAAGTACTCTCCGGTGACGATGGAAATATCCGCCTGGCTACTGTATAACCAGCTACCGGTGCTTTAAGAGACCAGTCGTTAAACTGTGCCCTCGACATAATTTTTAATTCAGTTTATAGCCCAATAGAATGACTCGAAATTCCTAGATTTGGAGGAAATAGGCTAAAACTTTGTAAACCGGCTTGTTTTAGGGTACTATTCAACATATTAAAAGTCCGCATGTGTAGACGCTCCGTTGCGTGCAGGGGCGGGTCCAAAAGGTCCAAAAAATTAGTTTTTCGCAAATAACTCAAAAAATTTCAACTTTACGGAAATTTATGTAGATATCAAAATTGTAACTTACAAAATTCCGCACAAAAATGTTAAACGAGCATTTTTCACAAAAATACACCCTCGTTCGGATGAGAGGTAAAATGGAGCTCCCGTGTGTGAGTGTTGTCACGCACGTTAAAGATCCCTACCTTGCTTGAAACAGCAAGGGTTCGGCAAAATTCCAAATTTTCCAGGTAAAAAAAAAATCGCTTCCTGGCCAGTGTAGTACATTAGGGTGGAGCATTGGAAAAAAATCACATGTAAGGCTTGAACAATAATAAAAATAAAATTCTCACAATTTATTAACCAATTGCTATTTTATTTCGTCGGACTTTTCTCAATCTTTAATACCTACGTACAGTACTATCGGTCAAAAAAAATATCAGCCTAGTACCAAACGATTCAGAAAGATCCCAAGAATAACTTGTGATACTTTCAATAAATACAGGAAAATGGTTAAGGACACGTTTTTTCATCATTTCCGGCGATTCATAGTGATGATCTGCTACATACATAAACTTTTGAAACGCCAGCTTCCCATTACGATGCATTCAAAATTACATGCCACAAACTGTATTTATAGAAAATTTTGTCAGATTTAATTTCGGTCTCTTGTAAAGTTAATAGAAACGAAGATATTTACAAAAAAACGAATGCTAATGCAATTTTTCCATAATTTATCAAAAAAACCTTTTTTAAATAAAACATACTTTGCGGATATATATATATATATATATATATATATATATATATATATATATATATATGAAAACAAGATAAAATAAATTTTTGAAAAATTATTATCCACATATTTTTGGACTAAAATGTTAATTTAACAAAAATTGATTTTTTTTAAAATATTTAAACGCCTGTAACTCGTCAACGTTTCATTGAAAAAAGCTCTACGACATCTCATTTTAAAGATAATTAAAATATCTTCAAGAAAAATACATAATATTACTGCCTTCAACCAATCAGAAAAAGTTATTTTCCAAAATGTACTCATAATGACTTTTTCATGTTTTTGCTCTTAACTTTAAGCTATCTTTACCAAAATGGATCCATGCACATACATCAACATGTTCAAAAATTTTTTCTCTTGTACTTTCATTATCCATTTCGAATGGACCTGCACCTTGCCGAAGTTCTAAATTACTAGAACAGGTGAAATGGCTTGCGTGTTCTAATGAGCTAAAGAGCCAAACTACAGGTCCAACCAAAGTAGTAGGGTCGTTAGTGAGGAACCAGACTAAGACAGGTCCCCGAAAGAGGGCAGCGGCTCTTTCGGTACTTAGATTGGCAGAGACCATAGGGGTCGGTATGGCAGTCTAAGACACACTACCGCGATGTGGAAGGCAACGGGAAACCACCACATTATCTCCCAAGTACACAGCGTACCTAAATTATAATAAAATGATGGCATTCTCTGGGGTAAAAGATTCCGGAGTTAAAATAGTCCCCCATTCGGATCTCCGGGAGGGGACTACTTCGGAGGATGCGATCGGAAAGTTAAAATAGGAGTCGGGAACATTCTGCGAGTCGGAGCGTGGAATGTTAGAAGTATGAAGCAAGTAGGTAAGCTAGAGAACCTAAAATCGAAATGAATAGGTTATCACTAGACATAGTAGGGATTAGCGAAGTTCGGTGGCCAGAGGCGGGGATTTTTGGAGTGGAGACTTCAGGGTAATTCATACAGGAGCAGAGGACGGAAATTTGGGTGTGGGGATAGTTATGCGGAAAAAGATAGGACACTGTGTGGAAAATTACTTACAAAAGAACGAAAGAGTACTCATGGTTAAATTAGAATCTAAACCGGTAAACACAGTAATAATACAAGTATACATGCCCACCTCTAGCTACAGTGACGAAGAGGTAGAAGCCATCTACAAAGATATCGAAGACATATTAAGATACGTAAAAGGACATGAAAATTTAATAATTACGGGGGATTTTAATGCTGTGGTAGGTGAGGGTAGGGAAGGAGCGGTAGTAGGTTTATTTGGTTTAGGCACGAGAAACGACAGGGGAAATAGGCTGGTAGAATTTTGCGACAAGAACAATTTAATCATCACAAACACATTATTTCAACATCATGCTAGAAGACGATATACGTGGAAGATGCCAGGAGATATAGGACGATATCAAATAGATTACATTCTTGTTAGACAACGGTTTAGGAATCAAGTAAAAGACTGTAGAAGTTACCCAGAAGCAGATATAGATACTGACCACAACATCGTAATTATGAAGGCCGCACTTAAATTTAAAAATCTGAAAAAGAGGAACGGAAAAAGGCACTTGGACTTAGAGAAACTAAAAGACAAAGATATTCAAGTAAGATTCGAAAAAAAGTCAAATGAATTGCTGAATGATATCGCGAAAATATCTTAAACTAAGGAAGTAGAAACAGAATGGAATAACATTAAATCCAGCCTAGACATGGCGGCCAGAGATATTTTGGGGTATACACAAAAAGAAAATAAGAAACCATGGATAACAAAGGATATCGTGAATTTAATAGAAGAAAGACGAAAATACAAAAATAAATCAGACGAAACAGGAAAACAGAGATACAAAGCCATAAAATGGGAAATTATTCGAAAATGCAGGAAAGCTAAAGAACAATGGATTGATGAAAAGTGCAAAGAAGTACAAACTAAGATGGAAATAGGAAAGACAGACGAAGCATACAAATTAATTAGAATGAATTTTAGGGATATAAAACCGTATAGCAAAAATATAAGGGACGCACAAGGAAACGTCATTATAGAAAACGTAGAGAAAGTGAGTAGATGGCAAGAATATATAGGGAATTTATATGCAGGAGAGGAACTAACTGCATTAGAACAGGAATCAGACATTGAAAATGATGACTTGGGATATCCTATACTTCGAGACGAGTTTGAATTAGCATTAAAGAGTCTGAAAAATGGTAAGGCGCCGGGTACAGATACGGTGCAAGCAGAAACTCTAAAAGCCGCTGGGCAAGCAGTAACAGAACGTCTCTTTCAACTTGTAAGCTATATGTATGAGACAGGCGAGATACCCAAAGATTTCAAACGTAGCATCATAGTAACTATACCAAAAAAGAAAGGCGCGGATAGATGTGAAAATTTTCGAACAATAAGTTTGACAGCACACGTGTCAAAAATATTAACTAGAATTGTGCAAAGACGAATGGAAAAACGAGCTGAAGAAATACTGGGAGAAGATCAATTTGGGTTTAGGCGAACAGGGGAACACAGAAGGCTATTTTTGCTTTGAGTGATAATGGAGAAAACAATAGAAAAGGGAAAGCATGTATATAGGGTTTGTAGATCTGGAAAAAGCATTCGACAATGTAAATTGGAAAAAAATGTTTGAAATACTCAAAAGGATTGGAATGAGTTATAGGGATAGACGAATAGTACATAGCTTATACAAAGAACAAACAGCAGTAATAGAATTAGAGCAGGAACGTAGAGAAGTAAACATTAGGAAAGGGGTGAGACAGGGATGTGCCCTATCCCCATTGATTTTTAACTTGTACATAGAAGAGGCAATGAATACTGTCAAATGCAGAAAGACATTTGGAATTACTATGCAGGGACAAAAAATTGATATGCTTAGATTTGCAGATGATATAGCGGTATTAGCATCCAGCAAGGAAGAGTTAGAAGCAGCTCTTAATGAAATGGAAACGGTTCTAACAGAGAGATACGGTATGAAAATTAACAAAACTAAAACTAAAGTTCTAGTTTGCAAAGGTGGGGAAAATAAATCAAAAACAAGAATACAAGTATGTAACACGAACTTACAAGAGGTTAAGGATTTCTGCTACCTAGGAAGCCAAATAACGCAAGATGGGAAAAGCACAAAAGATATAAAACAAAGATTAGCACAAGGTCGTGCTACATTTAACAAGAAAAAGCAACTATTGTGCTCAAAGACCACAAACATAGAAACAAGGAAAAGATTGCTTAAAACATATGTGTGGAGCACAGCACTGTACGGCTGTGAAGCCTGGACAGTAGGAGAAGCGGACAAGAAAAGGTAGAAGCCTTTGAAATGTGGTGTTACAGACGTATGATGAAGATATCATGGACAGACAAAGTTAAGAACGAAGAGGTACTAAAATGGTAGGGAAGAAAGAAATATGTGGAAAACGGTAAAAATAGGAGAGATAGGATGATAGGCCACATACTACGGCATGAGGGAATAGTGCGGAATATTTTAGAAGCAGAGATAGGAAAAAGGAGAAGAAGAGGCAGACCTAGATTAGACTACTGCACACAGATGGTAAAAGATGTAGGCTGTAGAGGTTTCAGGAGATGTGTAGGCTAGCCCAGAATAGAAATCAATGGAGGTACGCATCCAACCAATCCCAAGATGGATAAACTAATGACGAAAAGATAACTGTGCGTAAACATGATGATTATTATAAGTAACTACAAGAATTGGTTGGGCAATATTCTCGAATAATGTTAAGTGTGTGAAAGGATTTACTAGAAAACTATTATTTCGGCAAATGTCTAAGTGTTGGGGGATCTTGGTAGCCACAGGTTGCTTAACCTCCTTCACTGAATCTCGGTAAAATAGGGTATAAAATTAGAAAACAATAGAAAGGGAACGAGCTGAATACACATACTCCCTGAAAAGAAGAAAAGAAGAAAAAGAAGAAAACCACCAAAAACGCAAAATCAAAGAAGCTGCCTATATAACCCTACATAAAAATAACTGCGTTGCAAACGAATCCGGGACTTTCAGTAAACAATGGATTCCATTACTAAAAGAAATAACAAATGAAAATCAAATGCCCACAATATCTAGGTAGCATTGCAAGTTTTTCCTGGATTTTCCTTGCAATATTAACATGAAATCATCAAATCAGATCCATATACAATCTTCATAGAACAACATTGGTATCTGACAAGTGTAAACCCGCCATAGGGTCGCCTCAGATCCATATACAATCTTCATAGAACAACAGTGGTATCTGACAAGTGTAAACCCGCCATAGAGTCGCCTCAGAACCATGTTAAAATCTACCAAAGAGGTAACTTAAATCATAATGAATTTTCCCCCTCAAAATAAATATAAAAAAAAAACGACTACTTAAGCCTTTCAATAATGCAATCGCACACTTCTTTAATAACCATCCTCTCAATTGTATAAATAGAAACATGTTAAAAAATGTTGGCTGAAATGCAGACACAAAAACGGTAGCAGTCTTTGAAATGCTCCAGATGTATGAGGACGATAGCATGGACAGACAAAGATAATAACAAATAAGTTACAGAAATAGTATGGGAACAAGGATATCTGGGGAAAAGAGAAATAGTAGGGCGGAATACGTTCTAAGGCATTTTTGGGGAATAGTATGTGATATATTACAAGCAGAGATAGGAAAAAAGAGGTAGATGTAGACCTAGATCAGACAGTTATAGATGCAAACTGTGCATATTTCAGGGAAATCTGTAGGTTAGTTCAGAATAGTGAACAATGATGGTACGCGTCTAACCAGTTCTAGGACTGAAGACCTAATGATGATGACTTTCATTATACATACTATATGTGTACGACCTATACTTTCCGACTTAATACCGATTTTTACATGCAAAACAGCCACTATCAACATAAAAAACAATTTTTTTTAAATTAATAACTCTGCGAATTTGGGCCGTGCAGAAATGAATAAAAACGAAATTGTTTGTAACTAAAATTCTCTACAACTTTTGTTTAAAACATTTTTCGATTTGAGAGTCCATTTTCGAGATATTAGTGAAAAATGCGCTACACGCGTACGCGTTTTCGTTGTGTCGAAAAACTACCGATGTTTAAAAAAATTATATCTCTGCTTCATTTAGTCATACAGACTTGAATAAAAATTCAAATTATGCGGAATTTTATTAGCTACAATTTTGATATTAACATAAATTTCCGTAAAGTCGATATTTTCCGAGTTATTTGGAGAAAACTGATTTTTTGGACCTTTTGGACCCTCTCCTGCCCGCAACGTAGGGTTTAGACATGGGGACTTTTAATATGTTAAATAGTACCCTAATACAAGCCTGCTTACAAAGTTTCAGCCCAGTCAGTATTATTTCCTCTAAATTTTGTCATTTTCTGGGTTATTACTATTCTTTTCTTATTTGTGATATTTGCGTTTTTCAATTTTAATTTTTTTTGTTAATTTAGTTTGGCTATAGAGCTAGGGTATGTTTGCGCAAAAAATATTAAAGACAAGTTTACAAGTTTGGTCCAAAGGTGTTACTAAACCATCAGTATCTGTAGACATACGATAAGACAATTGCTTTTGGTCGTTAAGTTATAAAAGACACCTTTGTGTATGCTTATTATAGTCGTCATTTTATGACAAACTGAATCTAGTTTACGTTTTGCTATATAACTGTGTGTTAGAGCGAATCCACCCCTTTCCTATCATTTCCACTTCAATAGCAAGTGACAAGAACTGATTGCCCAGTAAGTCATTTTACACTTTATTGCATTGGTTTATCGCCGTATGCTGAGCGAACTTATCTGGGTATTTACTAACTTGATTTTGCCTATGGTCTCCAATACATTTACGCGCGCGATGATTACATCCCGTTATCGGTGGTCCTCTGCATTGAACTATACGATGAAAAAATCAACAATAAATTACATTTCGTTACGTGCGGTAACAGGGTTTGGTTCACAAGCCATGTTCCAAAGGAGTTACCTACATAAAATGCAAACCTAGACGTAAATTTGAAGTAATCTAAAATAGTAAAATTTTTTATTCAACCAAACTTTAATCCGGTTAGAGCGGCACATAAAAAGGAACAAATAATAAGAACCACTTATAGCATGAGGTACTGAATTCAATCTACTTCTACACAAGAGAACAAAAAATAAAGTTGTGTACCATAACACAGAAAGAAAATAGTTTACATTACCACAGCTGCTCGTCAGTAAGTGTATAGTGTGAGCACTTGGTCAAACGTCGAGTGTACTAAATTCTCGGTGCAGGAAATGAAAGTTACATGAAGTTAGTAATTACCGACTAATCTTTATAAAAGTAAATAATAAAGTATTATGATCAAAGTCAGTATAGTTAAGTAAAACCTGTTTATGTTTCATAACGGTGACAGCCTTCCATAAATGGGAGGGTAGGGGATTTTACCAATAACAAGATCTTGGACACGGATTTCCAATATTTTCATTACGTGACCCAGCGGCTACGATGGAAGGGCATAGACTATCAATGCAGAATCACTCGCCCGTGAGTAGCAAGCGTATTTAAATTTCGGTATCAGTTTGCACGAGATTGTATTCACACAATAAAGATAAGAACAAGAAGTATCAATAAATCAGGAAGTAGAATCAAGAAGCAAAATAAACCAAGACGTAGTATAATGTTTGAGCGTTACCATTGCTGTTCGACTGTAATTATAATAATTTTAAATTAAGATGAACTAAAAATCTCAAGTCGAAACACTCAATCTGGGGTGGTTGTCCAAGAGAATACAACTCACCTCTATATTCACAAAGACCCGAAAAGCTGTAATTTAATCCGTCTAAACAACGAACTTTGGAACCTTTCGGACTAACTTGGAACTCTAACTTCCGCGGTTGTTTCAAGAGATTATCAGGGGGGTATGTTTTAACGGATAATATCAAGGTGCCACTACTTTGTTAATTTTTGTTTCTAACGAGAAAGCACTAATTGGAAAAAGTAAAAACCACTTAGTGTACCAACGCTTCTGAGTACAAAGGCTCGCTCTGTTGTCACACACCTAGTCTCGTACCTGCAAGAAAAGGTTGTATATATATTTAAATCACAACGGACCGTTATTTGTGCTCCTAAATAATTCAACAGAAATATGAAAGATATACCACTGCCCGCAGCTGTACTGGACTTAAATTTTATACACCCACTTGATCTGTAAATACGCTTTAAATTGAATTGATATTTTATGCTAGGTTCAATACCTTTCAGATAAAATTTTATGATTAATAATTTCTCACTGATGAATACCTCGTGTCGTTTAGGACACCATCAATAAGTGTTAATACAAAAATATTTACATTAATTATAACTGAAATATTATCGGTACAATTTTAGTTGATCTTTAAATTTTGTAGTCGCCCCTAGTTAAATTATGGGCCTTTAAATAATTTTAATTACATTTTTCGATTATATCGTAGAGAGCAGATCTGATAATATTCGATTTACCCCAGAATTTGGATTTATATTAATATGAGACATAAAATTGACTTAAGCAATGATTAATCAAATTAAATGTTTATTTAATTTCTACTGAAAATTTATTCAACCCTCTAGTCTAATACGTTGAATCTCTGATTAAATTACCCTTATTTAAAATTAAAAATTGTATACCCTAATGACCTTCAAAAGTAAAATCGTTGGACTTGGACAGCAAGGGAGATTTTTATTATCAACACTCACCATATGTATTCCTACGTCATAAAATGTGGCAAACTTTAAAGTAGCTAGAAACAAATAACAGCCGTATTCCATTAGGGCCTCTTAGCATCAATCTTGGATTTTACGAAAAGGTAGAATGGGTGTTCAGACCGGTACTAACCAATGACATTGATGACCACTTCAAAAGATGTGAGGTAGGAATTTTTTAATCCAAATCACCACCAAATTACGCCTTCGCATAAGTGCCATCGTAGAAATTTTTATACGGCAAACCATCATTAACAGTTGCAGCATATTTTAAATGTGCCTTCCAGTTGTAAAAAATTATTACATTGTTAGTCGTAAAGATTATAAAATTTTATAGTTTAAATTAATTCGATATAATTGGATATAACTTAAAATAACGTGATTTAAATTCGTATAACTGCGCTGCAAGAAAACTGGAGGATTACACAAAATATTTAAAAAATAATATACGAACCATTGATTAACATCACCCCCAAGTCTTTCTACAACTTAGGAGGTCGCAAACACAATGCGATTCTTCAATCGCCTGTTCTAGAAGTCGGGAAAGACATCTTCGTTCTACGACAGATAAGAAGCGACTGACCAGTTTTGAACATTGCAGCTCGGTGTCACACATTGAGACCAAACACACCAGGCGCTACCTTGTATCGAAAACTACACGATTTCTAGATTAACCTTATTTGTACTTAAACACAAAAGTAAGCGTACTTGGAAGTTTTTCGAAAGCGAAACTTAGTTTATGAGGGACAAAAATATACCGAATACTTTGTAATTATAGGATTAAATATTTTACCAAAACGAAAATTTACAGGACTAAAAATAATTCTAAGTTAAAAGTATTCAAATAAAAGGGTTTGGAAAATACACATGCTTCAGTAGAAGCTAGGACCTTAAAACCAAACCACGAGTAGGTATGCCATATGTTTGATAACAATACTTAATTTTTATTAATTTAAACAAAATAGTAGTTTAGATTATTTACCAAGTTTATTGAAGAATGTATGTATTGCACGTCTTCCGGTCCACTGAGAAACATAAAGGTTAGGGCGATAGGACCACTGCGGTCTGCACTGCAAATGCCGCTAACGGGGAACTAGTTTGTTTATGGAGCAGGGAAAATCGACTGCGGTTGTTATTTGTACGGAACCGAGATGTTAATCCCAAACTCTTGATACACGATGCGTATAGAAATATAAAAATGTTTTCACCCCTTTATTATAAAATAATCGTTTTCTTGCCACCAGAAATTTTTATTCTTTAACTTTTAGCGGCTTGGCACCCATGAGCATCTGGCGCTCGCCTAGTTCGCCTCTACGGTTGCGCCAGCCCTGACTGCTTGGTAAGAGGTCTAGGGTCTATTTGGACTAGATTATCACATCACAGAAAAATCAAATTAATGATGTTCCAAGACAAAGAAAAACCTAAGGAATTTCATACAAATATTTGAGTAAATATTTATTTTTCAAGAGAATGATTGTTTAATTGCAATGCAAAAATAAATGGAATAAACTACTCGTACTACGTAGTACTTACATATCATAAATTCATCGCAAGGTTTGCAACGGTTGTTTGATGTTAAAGTTATGCAGCAATATATGTAGTTCTTCTGTATTTTTATATAAATTGTGCAAGTCTTAGTTATTTACAAAATATGCGCTAATCTTACTTACTATTTTACTTTTTAATTAAATATTTTAAATCATATACTGCGGTTAAATATTTGTTCAGAAAATAATCTTATTTTGTTGTACAAATAATGTCAACTTTACAAAGGATGACGTATGACTTTAGAATCCCTTTCCATAGAACAAACACATATTCACGAATTAACTGAGTAGGTATCTAGTGTAGTTCTTTAAAAAAATGAACGAAAACAAAAAACAAAATAGAGAAATAAACCCCGGACAAAATGCAAATATTTTATCAAAAATTACTTTTTTGTAAGTACTCGGTTTTGTAAATACTTTCCATATGCATAATGCAGTAATTACAGTTTTGCATTTTCCATATTTCGACGTGGTCGTCAAAATTTTAAAGAATCAGACATCTATGCAGGGATAGACAGTTTTAGTTCAAAAAGATTGGGAAATTTGTTAGAGGCTAGATGGGAACTAGAGAGGAAAAAAAAACAACCCTCGTTCTTTAAAGCACTATTTCGAGTATTTGGGTTGGAGTACTTCTTGTGGGGGTTTCTCTCAATGATAGTAAATGCCACGGTGATGTATATAATTCTTTAAATTAGTTGCTGATCATGCATTAACCTTAATTTTAGATATGTAAAACCAACTTTGATTGGAAAAGTCGTAAGATATTTCAGTGCCACACAGAATAAGGTTTCTAGAAATGAAGCATTAACTTACGGCGCCTTACTTGTAGGGTGCATTTTTATTAATTCAGTGTTTAAACGCACTTATTCATTTATAATTGCTCAACTTGCTCTAAAGATAAAAATAGCTTGCTCTGCAGTAATATACCGCAAAATTCTGAAACAAGCTGCGGGGTTTACAATAAATGCAAATGCAGGAAAAGCGGTGACGCTCATTACAAAGGATACTTTAGTATTTGACAATATCTTGAACTTAACGCTGAATCTTTTTATTGGAATGGTTCAGCTTACAGTCATGATGTACACGGTGTATATGCAGATTGGGATTTCTGCATTTGCTGGACTATCAGTACTTCTGCTATTTATACCAGCTCAAGGTAATGTATCAAATTCTTATACCGGATCAAGGTAATGTATTCAATTCTTAAGCATATGTAGCTGTACATTCGTTTTCTTTATCATACTAGAGAGTTTTTGACACTTCTGAACGTACTATAATTTACAATTCTTTAATCGGTCCAATACAAGTTTAATTATTCACAAATATTTGGGAATAATACTTAATTTATCGGAACCTGCAACAACAGTTTATAATTATCAATAATTACTAACAATATTTACTGCAGTTTTTCTTAACACGGAGATTATGCTAATTCAACTGTCTACGTTCATGCACCCTTCATTTATTACTACACGAGTACTCATGGACTAACTGTTGTATCCTAATTTATACATACTTTAAGCGTATTTAATTTCATATCACTTGTGGAATAGCATGCAGACTGAACCAACTTGTTACGTTCACCTTCCGACGGTGTACGAAACCTTACGCCTTTTATTTTATAACTCATTCACATAGATTTTGCTTGCAATACTCAGACACTATCCTGTATATTAGACCTTCCTACAATAAGTACGCTTTACTATAATTTCATTTAAACCTATTTACTGCGAAATGAAAAGTTCTTCTAAAATTTAAATAGTCGGTACCTTGTTTGAAGTGTCCGTTGGATGGTACACATCACTATAACGTATAATTACTTCTTATAATACCCAATCCTAAAGACTCGTTGAAATAATGGATCGTACTTATTTGATAAAGCTTGTTTCGAGTTTCTATTCACACCTGTGTGTTCGATATCGCTGGGGTTGCGAAAAACGAGTTCAATTTTATTCTGCAGTTCGCCCTTATATGTATTTTCTACATTACTCGTCCTATTACTTCGAGAGCGATGCACTGTTTTTTGACAAGAAGTGTAGACCTCTGGTACATCGGCAAGTTCTCCTGCGCTATTAATATTAGTAAGACTCTCGTTACGTCATCATCGAACATTTATTGGAATTGGTGACAATAAATACTTAGTGCGGGTATCCTATAGTTTTTAGTGAAACATTATATACCGACAGTGGAAGTGCGTGAACACAGTCGCATTCGAACCCTTGCAGAAGACGGTTGTATGAGAGCTTTCGAAAGCGACACCGACACCCAAACGTGCGTGCTTGGTAGTCCGCGAAGCTTTTGTGTGTGAACGTTTATTGCCCACAGCGGCACAGGCTTTAAGGTATTTATACCCTTTCTTAAGTAGTTGTTGTAGTTGTTTTAGTTATTACATAACCGCTCCACCGCCATCAGTATTGCTACAAAAGCAATTGGTCCTTCCCTATAATTAGCATATCTATATCAACTCATTCACCCCAACAATCCATTGGTCCAATCGATCCGAATTAACTAGTCTTATGGTTTTATACGCATGTCCTAAATTAAATACACTTTTGCATTCCAGCAAGCGTTTTTAAATTAATTAATGATTTAGCTTAAATTTGTGTTCAAACCCCATATTTAGCGGGTTAAAATATGTACAATATTAGCTACATACTTTCGTTAAATTAAATAAGCGATTTCGCCGTTTAGTTACAAACAAATACTTTAGCATCAACATTGTTAGTTTTCAGTCTTAAATTCATTTTAGCGGCATAAAACACACAGCAACCTGAAAATTATAATTCGCTTTATACTTCTCAAATAAGAAAGGTAAAGGAATTTTCTTTGTGTAAAAGCCATTGCACGTTTTTAGTATAACATACAACCTTTTCAGTCGGTTTACAACGTAAAATATTTAATACATTTGCAGGGTAATAAAGTTGTAAAGCTGAACCCATCTTGCAAATATGTTAAGCCACATGTTTTAAACGTTTCTGTAATCTTTGATGGTAAAAGCCGCCCGGGTTTTTAAACTGTAAATCTTATCTAAACGCTTTGTTTGACAAACCGTTAGGTTCTCGACGTCTCGCTTGAGACCCCATTGCAGGCCAATAGTCATAAAACGTGATTTATTGGTTTATACGCTATTTTACCTTTTTCGTGCCTTGAACAACTCATAATATTTTAATATTTCTCAGCGCACATCTGAGCGGTGACCGCTTTACAGCATTTATTGTAGGTCTTTCGGAATGGCTCCGAAGAAAATACAGGTAGCCGAGCTCGAATTGCTTAAAATACGCATTATGGAAATGTGGAAACTTAGTAAACCTATACAAAGTGACCCAACTTTAAAAACGTTGTTCCATATTCAAACAAGGGGAGTAAATGACCTTTACACCAATTTCAATAAAATTTTAGTTGAGGTCTTAGCGTCCTCTAACGAGGCAGAATTATTAAATTACAACGCTTTACGGAAGGAAGTAGATTCCGCTTATTATTGCATACTGCTGCATCTCGAAACGATGCAAGAAATGAAAGCACCACAAATTACGGAAAATGCTCCAAGCAGCTCGGGATCAAAATTGGTACCGTTAAAGCTCCCACTTTTAATAATGAGGTAACGAAATTCGCATCCTTTATCGATTTATTTGACAGTCTGGTCTATAATAACGCGTCGCTGTCCAATATCGAAAAGCTAAATTACCTTATCAGTTGCTGTAGCGGGGAGTCTTTGAAAATCATTAAATCGGTACCCATTTCTGGAGATAATTTTATCATTTCCTATAACGCGTTGCGTGAGCGATTTAGCAACCCGCGTTTATTGGCAACTTTGCATTGGAAAGCTATGAAAGACTTTCCACCTTTAAAATCAGAAGACCCTAAAAAACTTAGGGCACTTATTGATTGTTTTTCAGAGAACCTTGCTGTTCTAATTAACTTAAAGTTTCCCACTGAACATTGGAACTTTATTCTGGTCGATTGTCTTTAGAAAACTCGATCCGTTCACTAGAAAACGCTTCGAACTCCAATCGGATCCGAAGCAAATACCTAATTTCGAGGATTTGAGATATTTTTAACTCAACAATGTGCAGCGTTGAAACCTTTTCTTCAACCGCACCTGTTTCTTATTCGACGACTGTCCATACATCTCACACATCAGTGCCTAAGAAATCCTCAGCGTTTCAATTTAAACCAAAAGTTTCTTCTAACGTAGTTTTACTGGATACACCAAGTAGCTCCAGTGACTCAAATAATTCATTTTCGCACCATTGTCCTTCTTGCAAGGGCAATCACTTAATTTACAGATGTCAATCGTTTCTAAAGAAAACTCCGACAGAACGTTTCGACATTGTCAAACGCTTACGCCTTTGTTTAAATTGCTTACGAACAGACCATGCGTCCATGCAATGCAAATCCTATAACTCTTGTCGAACTTGCGCCAAGCCGCATCATACCTTGCTACATTTTGAACCGCAACCTGCTTCTAGCCGTTCAGCTGAACCGATCGCTACACCTATGCATAAAAATGCCAATAGGACGCAGTCAGCCTCTCCTATTCCGGCAAATGTTTTGTCTTCACAGACGAATCCAAATCTTGGGGTTACTGTCTTACTCTCCACTGCTGTTGTGGAAGTTCAAGATCGTTCTGGTAGATACAAACCGATCAGGGTACTCTTAGACCCTGGCTCCCAAGCTAGCTTTATTCGAGACGATTGCGTGAGCAAACTTTGGCTTCCACGCATACGTTCTCAAGTTCCGATTTATGGACTTGGGCAGACAACTTCAGCAGTCAATAGGGGTGCCGTCAGCTGCACCATTCGCTCTATGTTAGACTCTGAAAAATCTCTAGAAGTCACAACTTTTGTGCTTTCGTCAATATCTGGCAAATTACCCAGCGTTGAAGTTCCTAATAATTGGGAACACTTATGCGGCCTGCACTTTGCAGACCCGACCTGGAACTCTCCAGGAACTATTGACATGCTCCTTGGAGCAGATGTTTATCCGTTCATCATCAATGGCGGTGTTATACATGGCAAATTTCTTCAGCCTGCCGCCATAAATACAATTTTGGTTGGACTATTATTGGTCCCACAAAAGCTTGCAGTCTGATACTGTCCAAGCATTTTTACTTCTGTAGAAGATCCTATCGACCAGACCCTAAGGCGGTTTTGGGAGATAGAAGAGTTGCCATCCAAGCCTTATACTTCTCCAGAAGAAGAAAAGGCAGATTTGATTTTGAAAACACGTTTTCTCGTGACCCTAGCGGTCGTTTTATTGTTGCGTTACCGTTCAACGATACTTTGCCCGTTTTTGATAATTGCTTGAGATGGCTAAAAAAAGACTATTTTCGTTGGAGCGCAAATTGCATGCTCAACCGGAGCTACGCGCACAATACAACAATTTCATGCAGGACTATCTTGATGCGGGTCATATGGCATTACTCGATTCTCCGCCCGTTGGGAACGATAATTATTTTTTACCCCATCACCCTGTGTTTAAAGAGGAAGGTCATACTTCTAAAATTCGTGTGGTTTTTGACGCCTCTGCAAAGGCTAAAAACAACGTGTCACTTAATGACACTCAATTGGCTGGACCTAGTCTCCAAAATGACATTTCGTCAATCTTACTTAAATTTCGCTCTCATCGTTTCGTTTTTACTTGTGATGTTCGCCAAATGTATCGACAAATTTTGGTTACCGAAGAACATCGAAGGTTTCAATTAATTGTGTGGCGGTTCTCCGCAGAAGAACCCATTCAGACTTATCAGCTTAATACAGTAACCTATGGTATTAAGTCATCGCCTTATCTAGCATTAAAAACTCTTCAGCAATTAGCCATTGACGAAGCCAAAAGGTTTTCGTTAGCCGCGGAGGCTATACGGTCAAATTTATATATTGACGATTTCGTCGCTGGTGGGGATTCTATACAATCGGCCCGAGAAATTAAAGATCAACTCATCCGACTTTTACATTTGGCTGGTTTTGAACTTCGAAAATGGAATTCTAATTCAGTTTCTATTTTGGAAGGCATTCCGTCAGATTTTTGCCAATATACTTCTCTCGATTTCGATTCTGACGAATCAATAAAAATATTAGGTCTTCAATGGTCACCTACAGAAGATATTTTCTCATTTCGGGTTAAACCATTAAACCCAATATGTACAAAGCGCAACATACTTTCGCAAGTTGCCAGAATATATGATCCATTAAGATTTTTAGCCCCACTAACACTTTTTGCAAAACGCTAATCCAGCATCTGTGGATGTTAGGTTTAAATTGGGATGACATCCCACCAGCAGACATTTCGTCTCAATGGCAGCAGTATCAAGAAGAGTTGCCGTTATTATCGTCATTAAAGTTACCACGTTGTTTACCCCCTTCGGATTCTTTTACTTGTCATTTGCATGGGTTTTGCGATGCTAGCGAGGTAGGGTATGCAGCGGTAGTGTATTTCCAGTTCATAAATCAAACTACTGGAGAAATAACTGCAATTTGTAACCGCTAAAACAAAAGTAGCTCCAATTAAGCGCATTTCAATTCCACGTTTGGAATTATGTGCCGCCGTTTTATTAACCGATTTACTTTCTTTTACCATTCGGTCTTATCAAGGCTTGATTGAAATCTCCGATGTTTCAGCGTGGAGTGATTCTACGGTCGCTCTCACTTGGATACGTTCTCCACCTTTTCGTTGGAAAACTTTTGTGGCAAACCGTGTTAGCCACATTCAAGAAATCATTGCACCTAGCCGATGGTTTTATATTAAATCTTCGCATAATCCGGCTGATCCTGCATCTCGGGGATTAATGCCAAGCGCGGTTATTTCATGTTCGCTATGGTGGGCGGGGCCTGAATGGCTTCACTACCCTAGTGCCTCGTGGCCGCCTCAACCAACATTGTCAAGCTCAATTGCTGAGGTAACTACGGAAAAGAAGATCCTAACATTTGTCGCTCAAACAGATCCAAACGTCATTGACATTTTACTAAGTCGCTTTTCATCGTTATATAAAATCCAAGGCATCGTGGCTTACATTTATAGATTTTCTAAACCCTTGGCTCAACGTCATACGGGTCCCTTAACAGACATTGAATTACACAATGCTTTCATGATTATCGTTCGGCATGTACAAAATGTTACATTTTCAAAGGAAATAGCTTCGATCAAGGCAAACCGTAAATTACCTAAAAGCTTGCGAAAACTTTCTCCATTTGTTGATCCACAAAATATCTTAAGAGTAGGTGGGCGCTTGACACATTCTTCGCTTTCCTATTTCGAAAAGTTTCCTGCGTTATTGCCTCAGCGGCACCGATTAACCGAACTTATCATTCGGTCAACTCATGAAAGGTATTGCCATCCCGGTGTTAATACCACAGCGTATCTTATCCAACAGAATTTCTGGATCCTTTCCATTAAAAATTCAATCCGAAGTTATTTATCATCATGTCATAGATGTTTTCGTACCAAACCGGTCCTGGTAACTCCTCCTATGGGAGACCTGCCGGCAGCACGTATTACCCAAATCAAACCGTTCAGTATTGTTGGTGTTGATTTTGCTGGCCCTCTTTTAATAAAGGCTAACCGCCTGCGAGGCTCTAAAACTCTTAAGGCCTATATTTGTATTTTTGTTTGTTTTGCCACTAAGGCCACACATATTGAACTTGTTTCGGATTTGTCGGCAGACGCGTTTCTTGCCGCTTTGCGACGATTTATAGCACGTCGAGGACGCTGTTCTCAAATATTTAGCGATTGCGGTACTAATTTTGTAGGTGCCTATCGTCAGCTTATGAGTTATCTGCATAGTGCAGTAATCTCAGAAAAGATAAAGTGGTCGTTTAATCCACCTAGCGCCCCTCACTTCGGTGGCTTGTGGGAAAGCGGTGTTAAGTCGGTAAAAATACACCTAGCTCGCGTAATCGGCGAACAAAAACTTACCTTTGAGGAACTTTACACAGTTCTTACGCAAATTGAATCTGTTCTAAATTCAAGGCCACTCTGCGCTTTAAGTTCGGATCCAAATGACTTGCGTTGCCTAACACCAGGTCATTTCCTAACTATGGAGCCTCTTTCTGCACCACCAGATGAGGACCATTCAACCAACGTTTTATTATTAAAAGGCAGGTGGAAACTCCTGCAAAAACTCCACCAAGATTTTTGGGCTCGCTGGAGCCATGAGTACTTACATACTCTGAATCAAAAGGTTAAATGGCACTCTAAGGTAGGTGTCCGACAAGTTGAAAAGGACACTATTGTCCTCGTCAAGGACGACCAGCTTTCTCCACTTCAATGGAAGTTTGGTCGTATTATTAATACTTTTCCCGGTGCGGACGGTATTATACGTGTCGCTGAAGTCAAAACTGCACATGGCACATTAAAACGACCTTTGGTCAAACTAGCGCCGCTACCGGTATTTTAATTTTATTTTATGTTTAGATGTATATACACATTTCTTACATGTTTAGTAGTATATTATTTGTACATATTTGCTTATTTACATATATATTTTTATTTTTGCATAGTTGGTAATATCGCTCGCTGTAGTGAACAACCTTATCTTTCGTTACCTGTTTTCCTAGCAAGGTCAAATCCCTTGTGATTTCCTTCACCCAGCCTACTTCCCTGCTTTTCAAAATTGTATGAATTTGGTGGGCGGTATGTTACGTCATCATCGAACATTTATTGGAATTGGTGACAATAAATACTTAGTGCGGGTATCCTATAGTTTTTAGTGAAACATTATATACCGACAGTGGAAGTGCGTGAACACAGTCGCATTCGAACCCTTGCAGAAGACGGTTGTATGAGAGCTTTCGAAAGCGACACCGACACCCAAACGTGCGTGCTTGGTAGTCCGCGAAATTTTTGTGTGTGAACGTTTATTGTCCACAGCGGCACAGGCTTTAAGGTATTTATACCCTTCCTTAAGTAGTTGTTGTAGTTGTTTTTAGTTATTACATAACCGCTCCACCGCCATCAGTATTGCTACAAAAGCAATTGGTCCTTCCCTATAATTAGCATATCTATATCAACTCATTCACCCCAACAATCCAACTCTCTTTTTAACACTTATCTGGAAGCCAAATTATTTGATGTAGGCCCGATTATTCTTTTTATGTAGAACCAACTGCGCTGGTATGTGTTGCGCTGTTGCAGTGATTGTCGCAGCGTTCAAAATCTGTCGACTGTGGTGACGCTGCATCTGGACGCAAGCACCCTGACGCTTAGCTGATTCACCGCTAAGGATACAAAGGGCATACGATAGTATGTTGGCACATAGAGGTATGTTGTGATAGTCTTCCCATACATCGGGAGCACCTCTTTTTTCTACTTTGTTGTTAGTGCGTCGCTGATGCTCCATAGTACTTTATTAAATGATTACTAGAATTTGTTCTACCGTTAATATTTTTACTGTAACACCCTGGTGTTATGAGAAAGTATAAACATTAATCTTTTCCTTTTTTTTACTAATGAAATTTACATGTTACACGAAATGCACACTTCGTACATTAACTCTTGAAATTTGTTCTTTGTAATATACCCTTCTTCGACAAATATAGCTTCGAACAAAATTTCTTCCGTTTCTAGTTCTGCACCTCCTCCTGCTCGTCGTACTATCATCACATCATATCTTTTTCAGCCATATAAACCTTTGAATTATAATATTGATTTTTACGGCTATCACGCTCCTACTTTTCGAACAGCTTCTAATGAGAACCAAATTTCTTCTGTCTTGAGCTGCTCTTATTATGTTTCTTTTCTGTTAGGTTGATTTTCTTACAGCCAATTCTGTTCCTTTTCCTAACGTTGATATAGTCACAGCGCATGACGGTTCTTTTTCGACCGTTAACCTTCTTACAACCAATACTACAAACAAATGACTTTCTTCTATAACGCGAGTTATGTATCCCCCAATTAAATTATATACAAAGAAATAGAATAAATTAGGAAATCATTAGAAATATTAAGAAATGCGCTAAGTGAAGTGCAAAATTGTAAATGAAGGACAATTCATACAGTTTATTAACGTTCATGGGAACGGAAACGCTACTTTGTAGCACAGACGATAGTGACACTGCAGATGTCAGGTCACACGCGGTCTCCGATGGTCACGTACCAAGATTACTTAGAATTAAGATCGCAACAATGTATTAATGAATAGAGTTAAGTGTAAGCAGTCATGAGATCTGCAAGTTCCCACAGCCATGTGAGGGGGTAGGAATATTATAAAACGCCCGGGAGCTCCAGTCGACCACAGTTAATCCATCGTTCAGCTTCAACATTGTAATTCGTTAGATTACTCATTTAGTACAATTAATTAATGTATTTTGGACTTAGAATAATATTAAACTAATTTGTCAAAATTTAAAGTCAACTCTGTATAAATAAATAAAAATTGTTAGAAGTTGGAAATGGTTTTTTAAAAAAGGCCGCTCCCAGCCACGAACCTTAACTCGCGTTCTGAGTTTCCGAAACCACAACGACCGCTAGTACCTCCACACTCGCCACCACCGCGTGTTACAACTACTACATCCCCGGTAAATCCTGTTTGACGGAATAATGTCCGCCCTATATTGCCTTCTGTTCCAGTCACTCAACCCGCGAAACCGGTTAACGAAAGAAATAATAGGCAGAAATTATTCTATGCTGATTCAGAATCTGAAGATGTATGTCGGCGAAAACCTACTGTTCTTGACTTCACTTCGTTTTCCTGCAGGTAGCGCAAACGTCTTAAATTCAATAGCTAGTCAGATCCTTATGCCGATTTTGTTAACCCCTTAGGATTTGACTTTTGGACTTTACGATTCATTTATTTACTTTCCTGTTAAACTAAGTTTTCTTTTTTTCTTTCACTCACCCCGTGTGGGTTCTGGATTGGAATAGCCCCACGGCACGACCTGACTGTCGTAAGAGGCGACTAAAGCGGTCCAACACATACACACACACTTCATACACACACACATATACACACACATAAACACACATACACACACACTTCATAAACACACACATTTCTGCTTGGTTCTCATTTCTTTCGTTCTCTTTTTGTACCCCAACCTCGTGTGGGTCCGGGATTGGAATAACCTCACGGTATGTATGACATACCTGTCATAAGAGGCGACTAAAGCGGTCCAACACATGCACACACACTTCATACACACACACATTTCTGTTCGGTTCTCCTTTCTTTCGTTCTCTCCTTGTGCCCCAACCCCGTGTGGGTCTGGGATTAGAATAACCCCACGGTTTGACAAGACTGTCCTAAGAGGCGACTAAAGCGGTCCAACACATGCGCAAACACTTCATACACACACACACATTTCTGTTTGGTTCTCCAACCCCGTGTGGGTCCGGGATTAGAATGTTCCCAGAGTACGATCTGCCTGTCGTAAGAGGCGACGAAAGCGGCCCAACACATGCGCAAACACTTCATACACACACACACACACACACACACACATTTCTGTTTGGTTCTCCAACCCCGTGTGGGTCCGGGATTAGAATATTCCCAGAGTACGATCTGCCTGTCGTAAGAGGCAATTAAAGCGGTCCAACACATACACACACACATTTCATACACACACACACACGCACATTTCTGTTTGGTTTTCCTTTCTTCCATTCTCTTCTTGTACACCAAACCCCGTGTGGGTCCGAGATTAGAATTTTCCCATGGTACGACCTGCCTGTCGTAAGAGGCGACTAAAGCGGTCCAACACATACACACATACTTCATACTCACACACATTTCTGCTTCGTTCTATTTTCTTTCGTTCTTTCTTTGTGCTTCACCCCGTGCGAGTTCGGGATTAGAATATTCCCACGTTATGACCTGTCTGTCCTATGAGGCGACCGAAGCGGTCCGACACATACACACGCACACACACACACGCACACACACACACACACACTTCCTACATACATACACTTTTCGGTTTGGTTCTCCTTTCTTTCGTTCTCTTCTCGTATCCCAAACCCAGCGTGAGTCTGGGATTAAAATATTCTCACGGTACGACTTGCCTGGCGTAAGACGCGACTAAAGCGATCCAACACACACACACACACACACACGCACACGCATATACATACACATACATCCACGCACACACATACACACTTTCTCACATAATCATACATAACTACACTGGGATTTTGTTTTATTTTTTTGTAATATTCTTAGGGTTTTTGGTTCTTGTACTTGTTGCTTGGTGTTGTTCTTTTTGGGTTTCTCTTTTTTAATCGTTCCTTTCGCTCCACATTTCTCTCTTTTTTCCTGTTGCTAGTCTTACTTTCTGTCGGTCTTCGTGCTGACTTGGGTGGATTTTCGATCAGCTTCTAAACCTTTTTTTCTTTTCTTCGGAAACCATGACTTAGTCGACTTTAGGCCTAGTTAACAATTCTTCTTTTGGTTCTTCGTTTGATGCAATTCTTTGGTTCCACAGCTTGAAGTACTTTAAACTTTTTCTATCCAGCATTCTTGTTGTTCCCCGGCTTACTTTGAGACTTGACAGTTATTGTCTCGTTTTGGCTATTACTGTTGGTTTTCTTCCTCGCTTCTTTTCTTTACTTTTGGTTTTTCTGCAGGAAACCAATCGTCTTTTGTGGTAGAAGACTGTACTGTTTCTTTTTGGAAGAAGCATCCGTCCTATGACGACTTTGGCAGTGTTGACACCGTTCTATATTTGCCCTCGCTTATTGCTATTACCTACCTATCTTTCCCTGTGGTTTTCTTTAAATTTGAGCTTTGTCTGGTACCTTGGTTCTTCGAGCCGGGTGAAAATGCTTTTGCTAATTTTTGAGCGTTTCTTGTAGCTTTCTTCAGCGAATTTTCTTTTGGATCATCCTATTAGTGTATATTGGTCTTTCGAGCCGTACATAAGTTTTCCTTTTTTATTACTAATGAAATGTTAATTTAAGTAATATATAAATACGATAATAAAGGCATTTATTATTATTATTATTATTATTATTATTATTATTATTATTATTATTTACATGTTAAACGAAATGCGCACTTCGTACGTCAACTCTTGAAATTTGTTCTTTGTAATATAACTATTTATTTTCTTTTTGTTGATGTAAACCGAATTTTTTTTTAATTAATTTTTATTGTAAATAGAAAATCGATGACAACGTAATTTTTTGTTTTGCTGGGTATCCGTCTCCGCATTGGTGGTTAGCCTGGAATTTCTATGTTTCTTGTGCTCTGTTTTGTAATCCTGATTCGTGCGGGCCTTCACTTTAAGTATCCTTTCTGTTTCTGTCTGACCCGTGCGCTTCATCACGTAGCAAACTGTCATGTCGCACTGTTTATATATCGAACTATCCAACATGCGTATTATAGCAGTAGTCGGAGGAACATTTGTTACGGGTAAAAATGGTGTTACGTTACGAATTTCAATTGCACAGAAAGAGCGGGAATCTAGTAATAATTTTAAGGGTATAATGGCTAACTTTAGTAGTGCGGGAGTGATTTCCTATTTAAAAATGATAAACATAATAAAATAAACATGATAATTGTTCAAAATACGAAATTTTACAAGCACAATGTAGCTTAAAAGGCTTTACTGGTTATAAAAAGTAAGGGGTCCTAAACTGTCTTGTACCAGTAATCTCTGTGATATTTTCGCTACTCGGAAAACGGTTATTCCGGATAGGTCTTGTTGCTTTCGGTGTTCTAAAATTTATTACCTTGTCCATTACCTTTTTCTATCATATTTTAAAAACGCTTACCACCTTTTGTCAAATTAAAGAAATTTCTACAATAAAGGGTTTCACCCAAATACAACTTCATCACTAGAGCAGTACTTATACTATAAATAGGTTCAAATAAAAATTTCACCTAAGTTTAAACTTTATTAACAGTAAGTTTCGGAAACATATATACAGGTACATTGACCTTAAAAAACAAACCTAATACATCATCCCACTTGTCAGATATTATTAACAAAAAAATCCTTAAAATCACATAAATTTATAGATAATGCCACCATAGCACTGTTGTAGTTTCCAAGATTGATCTAAACGATATGTTAAATCCCATTTGTGGAAATACCCTTACTAAGAATATATACAAAACAGCGCCATGCCAACTTTTTTTAATGTCAATTTCACTCTTTGATAACAATAATTTCACAATTAAGCTTACATTGGCATACTAATTACTCTTCGTTTCTCGATAATATTATGCTTAAATTTAAACAAAACTAGTTCCGTCGGTAAATCGTAGTCCAACAGAATTATTAATTACCGGAGTATTAATTCCTATCAAATAACTACGAACCATTTACAGTTTATAATAACAATTATAAAGCGTAAATAAAAAAGAAAGGACAAACGGTACTCAAATGTGAATTCCACTTCTTGTTTTTTTTAAACTAATGAAGCACATTCAAGAATGCCAATGGATCACTTTTTTATTGACTATCGAAACGTAGGTCACATTATTCTATCTATTTCAATTTCAACCTGAGTTGAAGAGTGAAATCCGTTCATCATCCTTTTATTGACTAGTACCATTTACCGAAAGAAGAGCCGAAACCGTTAGACCAGGGAAATGACTCCTCTTGCCTACCTCACATAAGATGTTATGACAGCTCGGAATGCGTTCAGAATCTTGCGAGCGGTTACAATGTTACTTAAAATACCATCGAATAATAGTTGTACAGAATTATGTGTTAATAAATTTCGACCAATGAAAGCACGACTTAGGAAAACACCGGATCACTACAAAGTTTATGGTGTTTAAACGAGATATATTATAAATTAATGAGAGAGATAAACCGAAACGTAACAGTTTATAAGTATAAAATATTATGTCTTTCATTACCTTGATCCAATTCAAGTCCAATTATTTACAGATAATCGTTACTCTACTGAAACGCGGTTAACGGAGTTTATTACTCACATTCTACTAGCAATATTAGCTGCACTAAAGTCTTGCTTAAAGCGACCAGTAACTATATTTATAATTAATCTAACTGGGTACGCTCATGTACTATTAATTTATTTACACAAGCACTAGCTGATTAATTGTTGTAACCGTATTTTAATAATCCGATAAAACAATCTATTTCAGTTACGTTTTGGGCCTTGGGAGTCTTATTCCACAACTTCTTGTAATAATTATTTATTTATTCAGAAATTACATGTGAAATTTTGAAAAAAATTTGAAATTAGTCTAAGTCGAAATTACTAATAATTGAAGTTAAATTAAGGCGAGTAGCCTGAACAACCAACAATGTAAAAGCTGAGAGGCTCAAGACTGACTGACTGATTTGGGGCTCCCGGGTATTTATGTTCTCCCTGCCCCTCACATTTCTGTGGAAACTGCAGAGCCTATATCTGCTTATTTCTTTATTCAATTATATAATACAAAGTAGATATCTTAATTCTAATAATTGCGGTTTTTATAACCGTCTGTGACCTGCACCTGCAGTATCACTTACGTCTGGAATACAATGTATTCACATCCGTTCTCATAACTTGCTTGTAAACTTTAATTAATCTTTTCCTTATTTATCCTTGAATTAGGATGTTGCATTTAAGTTAGGTTTCTTAATAGTTTTTATTAATTATACATATATTTATTTGGGGGATATGTAACTCCTCCCGACGTAGATGAAAAATTAAAGGTTTTTTTACTTCATTTTTAAAATTTCATTGTTCCTAAGGGAACATTTATTGTTTCTTTATTTAACTTTGTTTCTTATGACTAAAATTTCTTCTTTATTCTTATATCTAAGATACATTTTGTACAATACATACATAGTTAGTAAAATGATTAAAACGATTAATAAAATTGTCCAAACGCTTATGTTATCATAATGTAATTTTGGCACTCTTAACTCACCTAAGTGTTCTTTGTAATTGTCCATTAGTTTCATGGCGTGGTTGAGTTCGTCTAAGTCTAGGTGTTCTAGTTGCATGGGTTTCTTGATTATTTCATTGTCTTCGGGTGGTCTAATCTTGAATTGTAGTTCTGGTAAACTTACGAATTTCTTAATTACTATTGGGTCTTGATATGCTCTAATAATTTCGTTCTTCAATTTTAGATAACAGTCTTTCTTAAGGGTGATTACTATACTTCCAGTTAATGCTAGATTGTTTTCGTCTTGATTGCAGTGGGCGGTTGCTATTACTTCCTGCGAAAATACAGCAATCCAATGTTTTCAGTAACTTTTTGAATTTTCATATTGGTAATTTGTACTGTTGTCGTTTTGATTAGAGAATCTTAATAATTGTACTTCGCAAGGGCTGTCTGCTTGGATAGCTGGGATAGCTGTTGTTGTTAATAATTGGTGTATTGGCTTGGTATTACTTCGTTACATTTTTTGTTCGTGTAACCATATCTGAGTTCATTTAAGGAAAGGAATTTGGTTTTGGGGATAATAACTTGATACTTGCTAGTAATTTTCAAGGGGAAAGCAAATAAATGACAATAATTATAAGTGTTACTTTCTACTATGAAAATTTTTATCAAAAATGTGATTTCGTTGTTTTTTACATAGCCTTTTACTATAGCTATTTTTTTCAAATATGAGTATGTTTGATTCTACTACTTCGAACGGTTATTTACTGTTAGTTATAAATGATCTAATTCTTAATAATTCTTTTAATAAGTCAGTTGGTTCTATAATACTAGAGTGTAATGTGTTTAATTTTGCAAATGTTACAGCGTTTTCTAATGTGGCTAAAATTTGTTGGATTACAGTAAGGGTTTATATTATTTGAGTGAATATCGTATTGAATCTGATTAAGTCTCGTATTTCTAAAATTGTGGTTTGCATGTTAGGTTCAAGGGTTTGTATTCTATTGGCTATATTGTCTTGATTTCTTACTAGCTTTCTTAACGTATCGTTGAATTTTATTATAGTTGACTGGATTAGAGATATTTGATTTCTAACAATGGTTTTATGTCGTTTTGGTTTTTAATTAACTATTGTATGACGTTGTCATATCGTTCTGCATCTTGGTTATCTAAATTGCCTGTGGTAGCTTTTATTATATTACCTAGTCCGTTAATAAGTCCTCTTTTTCGTCTTGTAATTTGTTCCGTTGGTATTAATCTATTAAATTTATCTTCTATGTTTCTTAAAATGTTTTCTATTATACTGTTGTAATTCATCATGTCTATTGCGTATTCTTTTCCGAATTTGGCTGTGTCCATTGATTGTTTGAGTCTGTAATAATTGTCTCTGATTATTTGAAGTTCTTGTTTTAATTTCGTTAAATCGAATTTATGTGCGAATGTCCAATAGTCTATTATATTTTGCATACTTCCCAATTCTACTGGTAGTATACCGGGGTTGTTTTTAATGTCTTCAACTAGTATGTCGTTGTCCGTTCTACCTGGTTAGAGGTTGACGGTAAGGGTTATGACTGTCCATCTGAAATTACATGGTGTCTTAGGTTTTTCAAATGTATATATTTTACTATTTTTCCGTTGTCCACTACGGCTATATTTTTGTCTGATATTTTTTTGATTTTAAACGGGCCTAAATTTCTGGGGGCCGTTGTATGTCTTTTACTTTGAAAGTTCTTCTCGTACATAGTTTGTCCTATTGAAAATTTATTTGTCTGTATTCTTGTTGAGGGTTGTTGTAATACGTTCTTTGTCGTTATCTAATTTATCTTTTACCTTATCATAAGTTATTTTTTGTTTCTCCTTATGGTCTTTAACATACTGTTGGTATACTTCTTTGTTGTGATGCATGTCGTAAGGGTTGCGGGAATCTGAATGTCCTAATGTTAATTCTAGGCGTGTAAAATTAGTTGATGAGTAAATCGTGTTATTTGTAAGCGATTAGTGCGTATGACATTAAATTGATGATGTGCTCTTTTTTGTAAGTTAATCTTAATAATCTGATCTGCTCTAATAAGGTTAGGTGTAATCTTTCAATTAATTCGTTTAATTCAGGGTGGTTTTCGGTTATAAAATGAATCTTTATTTTATGGAATTCTAGGGTGTTTGTATCGTTTCATTTCCAAATTCGCTGCCATTATTTAAAGTTATGGTTTCGGGTGTACCGTAAAATGTAAAATATTGTAAGAATCCTTGGGTTATGTCGATACTATTTTTAGTAGTGATGGGAATCGCTGGACCTATTTTGGTGAATGCGTCTACAATTGTTAAAAAGTGTTGTGCTTCTACTACTACAGTGTCTGCATGTAATTTTTGAAAAGGTTTGTCGGGTGTTTTGGTTAACGTTAAAGGTATTTTTGGGGGTGTTCTGTGGTATTTTGTTTTATCACATAATTGACATTGGTTGATAAAATCTGTGGTTAGTTCTTTCATATCTTTAAAGTAGTATCTTTTCATGAGTTGCTTTAGTGTTTCACTGATTCCACGATGGTTGGTTTTACCTTCGTGTTGATTTCTAATCACGTCGTTTATTTCGTCAGGATCGCCTAAGGTTATTAATTTTCTTGTACATCTAATAATTTCAAGGCCAGAGTTATTAAATAATTTAATTCTAAAAATCGTTTGTATAAATATTCGGTGGTGAAATAAAAGTAAAATCGTTTTCTTTCAGGGGTATATTCCTTTAGAATTTTAATTATTTGTTCCTCGTTATCGTCCTTAGTTATTTGGATTTGGTATATTTCCTTATTGTCTATTTTTGTGTATTTTATGAGATTGGGGTTGGTTAAAACTTCGGTACCTATAAATTGATTTGGTTTTATATCTATCGCTTCGTTTAAAATTTTAACTGCGGTTTTTGGCTCTTCGTGCTGTGTCGAGTGTATGGTGTCTATTTTTTCTGGGTCTTTTCTTATCTCTATTTCGTCTACGTTGCCTGTAATTGACTCCGTTTCTGTAGCGTTGACTTGAATTCTGCTTAGGATATCTGCGTTATTGTTATAAATTCCTTTTTTGTATACAATTTCGTTATCATACCCTTTTAGTCTAATTCTGTATCTCTGTAATTTTGAATTCGGTTCCTTGAGTTTGCATAACCATACTAATGGTCTATGGTCGGTGTATATATAAAATTTTCTTCCATAAAGGTATGGTCTAAAATATTTAGTTGCCCAAATTATTGCTAATAGTTCTTTCTCGATTGTGCCGTATTTTTGTTCAGTCTCGTTTAGGGTTCTAGCTGCGTAGCTGATTAGTTCATCGCTACCTACTTTTCCTTGGCTCAATACTGCGTCTAGTGCTACGTTTGATGCGTCGGTTGTCAACATAAATGGTTTCGAAAAGTCTGGGTATTCTAATTTTTTTTACGGCTTTAATAAATTCTGAGGTGTGTTGAATTTTATTTCCTTTTTTAAACAGTTTGTTAGGGGTTAGGTTAGTTTTGGATAAAGGGTAATTTAGTACTGCGTTTGTCTTGTCCGAGTTTGACATAACTCCTTGAGGGATTATTATGTGTTCTAAAATGATACTTCCTTTGTAAGAATTCACTTTTGTCTAGTTGAACTTTAAAATGTGCTTTTCTTAGTCTTTCAAAACTTCGCTTAATCTTTCAATGTGTTTTACCAGTGATGCTAAATATACTATTATGTCGTCTAGGTACACATGACATTTTTTTGTTGTGTATTCCTCGCAAAATGATATCCATGACTCGTTGAAAAGTGGCGGGTGCGTTCTTCAATCCAAATGGCATACGTTTATATTCGTAGTGCCCTCTAGGTGTGTTAAATGCGGTTTTCGCTGTGTCCTTCTCGTCCATCTCTACTTGGTGATATCCTGAGACGAGGTCTAATGTTGAAAAATATTGACACTTTCCTAATTTGTCTACAATCTCGGTGATATTGGGTAGTGTGTATTTGTCGTCTACCGTTGTTTTTTCGTTTAGCTTTCTATAGTCTATAACCATTCGATATTTTCGTTTGCCTGAGGCGTCTAATTTCTTTGGTACTATTAATACAGAGCTGCTCCACGGTGAGTTCGAGTATTGGATTATATCCTGCTCTAATAAATCTGTTACCTGTCTATCTGCTTCTTCTTGGCTTGCCTGAGGTAGTCTGTATGCTTTGGTAAAAATTGGCTTATTTTCCGTTAATTCTATACTGTGTTTGACTGTGTTAGTGAAGGTTAAAGGTATATCTTCGCAATGGAATATATCGCGGTATTCAAAACATAAGTCTTTAATTGCTCTCTCCTCTTCGTTATTAATGTCGTTGTTGAAACGAATGCTACTTAAATTTTCTCTTACCATCCTGTCGTTTTCTATAGGGTTGTAATCGTTTTTAAATTTTCGTCTGTTTCCATTTCGTTAAAGTTCAATTCTTCGACGTTAATTAAGTTTGTTAGCGATAGTTCTATGGGGTAGTCAATTGAGTTTAGAATTGTTGTAAAACATAATTGTCTTTTATTTGTACTAATACTGTGGGTGTTTCTACTCTGGGTTGGAATGACATGTGGTTTATAATACATACGTGGTTTTTTGAATTTACTAAAATTTTTATTTGTTTATTCTGTCCGGGGTTCTATGGTGTATTTTTACTCGGTTTGCGTATTACTATTTTGGAATTTAACGGGGATTTGCCCGTGCTTTGTTCTTAATAAGCGGTTTTTAAGTCGATGTTTGCTCTTAAGTTTCTATTAGTCCGTCGTATTTGTCGTTAAATTAAAAAATGCATAATTTATGTTTTATTCTTACGTTGAAAGTTTTTGGCAAATGCATGTTCGCTCTGAATTGATTAGTGTCGTTTGATGGGCTGTTTTAATTTTAAAAGGTTCTCTTTCTACAAAATCTAAATAATGTTTTTTTAATGTTCGGGGGCTGATTGATATTATTTAAATTAATTATGTTTGGTCGTATTTGAATCGGTCTAACTGAAAATTTGAGCACGCATTTTCCTCGTCGTCCTCTTCGTAATTTTCACGTGGGTCGTCACGTTCGTAATTTTCTAAGTGATTTGGTTCATCGTCTCTACTGGAGTTTGTGTGATTATTCCTGTCATTAATAAATTCTTTTACTTCTTGGTGGAATAGTTCTTCGGAAGTGAAGTTTCGTTTTTGATTATAATTGGATTTGATTTGTGATATTTTTGTATTTTGTCTGGTGTTACCAGATGAAGTGCCCATAGGAGTTGGTTTGTAATAACTGTTAGGGTTGTTACTGTTATTTATTGTCGGTGTATTTCTGATGAGGTTCGCGTCAAATGCTTGTTTTGGCTGGTTTACGTGTTGGTTGAATCTTGGTGTAAATGTGGGTTTTGTAAAATTTGAATTGAATGTTGGTCTCGGAAATTGTCTAAATTGATTGTTAAAGTTTGTGTTATTAAAATTTGGGTTGTTGATTCGTGGTCGATTCGTTTATGCATTAAATGGTGTAAATTTTGGTTGTGTAGATAATTGTCTCGCGGCTTGTATGGTTTTTATACGTGCGTAACTTTTATTTGCGTTAGGGTTATATAATCTATTTCGGTAATACATAACGTTTTCTTCTTCTATGATCATTTTCAGTGCCTCCTCTAAATTTTGGGGATGTTGGAAACTTATTTTGTCTGATAACCATTCAAGTAGTGCGTTTATGTAGGTGTGTAATGCCATTTTGTCGTACATTTTTGTCTTCAATAGTCGGATATTTTGGTAGGGTTCTTCAATTTTTAATTTTGTCAGAATTAAACTGCGTACATCTTAACATTTCCTTACGAATTGATATGGTGATTAGTTACTTTCCATTCTAAGGTTTATTAGATCGCGGATAAGACATTTGATGTTGCGTTGATAACCAAAATATGCAATTAGGACACGTTTGAAGTCTTCCTATTGTCCAAGGTCATCTCAGCTGGCAACTAGCGTCAATGCCCTTCCGGTCAGTTTACTTATTATTAGGCGTAAAAGTAGAACATTGCGTTTGTTGTCTCTTGGTTTATAAAAGGATTTTACAAATATTTCACAGAGGGTAATAAAGTTTCCTAGGAGAGCTTGCTCACCGTTATATTGTGGGATACATGGTTGTTCTAATAATTTAATGGCTGCTTTCAGTTCTAATTAATATTAAGTTTTTGTATAAATTTGGATTTACTTTGCAATTTGTTTTGTTAATTTTCAGTTTGGATTGTATTAGTTATTTAAAGAGTTGCTTCACTTATATTTTATCTGTAGTTATCAATTGCTATAATTACATTTGTGCTTGTTAATGTCGCAACAATTGCTGTAGCCTTGAATTCGTATATTTTTATACTTCGCAGATGTCACAGTTGTTGCGAATTGAGTTTTAATTTTTTAAATGGTTTTATGTGTGTAACAATTTTTTGCAATAATTACGTTATAATTGTACGTTTTTATTTCAGTCCTGCTAAATAGTTGAGTGTTTATAATAATCAGTTGCTATATTCGTCTAAGTAGGTGTTGCATTCATGAGTACATAAAATGCTTTCTTTATAATTGTACAGTCTCTTTATCTTAAATGTCTAATTATAAAGTTTTAGGTTTCTTGAATGACGTTATTTCAGTCTCGGTGATAAGTACATCGTTTTGTTACATTAAATTGCATAAATGCTTCTCTATAATTAGATACTTTCGTACTGAAACTATTTAATTATAACTTTATAGAGTTGGATTTTCTGAATGGTTTTTATTCCAGTGATGGTTTCTGGCGATAATTGTATGAGAATCGCGTTATAAATTTGCACGCTTTCTTTTAAACTTGTGCTGAGTAAATTTAATAATAAATTACAAAATGCTTCTATAATTATACACTGAAGTGTTTAATTTATAGAATTTGATAAAGGTTAAGTTTTGAATAAATCGTTTCCGCAATTATATGCTATAATAAGAATTGCGTTTTATTTATACATTAACTTCAATTTTGCTGAATTAAATCGTTTTGTTTTATATTAATAATTCGTAATAATTTGCGCATATAAACGCATCGTTTCAGTTCTCTTGTTAAAAATAACTTCTCTTAGTAGATTCTTTTTATAAATCCTATAAATTGCAATAACAATAATTAGAAAAAATCTGTACATAAAAATTTTATTACTAGCTAGCATCAATAATTTGTAAAGAATAAATTGGTTAGGATAAATGAACTTACATATTTTTCATTGTCGGTTTCATCTGTTTTCTTTCTTTGGGCTCGGTTGATTTTTGTACCGTATCCAAGTTTGTTTCTTTGGTTTTTCCAGATTGGGAATTGAAATTCTTGGCCACCAGTTCTCCGTTTTTTGGATTCTTAGTGACTTTCTGGATCTGTACGACTGCGCAAGTTACGTTTTAGGCCTTATGAGCTGCCGTTTTCAAGTTTTCTTCCAAAACTTTTTGTAACAATTACTTATTTATTCAATAATTACATGTAAAATTTTGACAAACTTTTTAAATTAGTCTAAGTCGAAATTACTAATAATTCAAGTTAAATTAGGGCGAGTAGCCTGATCAACCAACAATGTAAAAGCTGAGATGCTCAAGACTGACTGACTGATTTGGGGCTCCCGGGGTATTTATGTTGTCCTTGCCCCTCATATTTCTGTGGGAACTGCAGAGCTCATGTCTGCTTATTTCATTATTCAATTGTATAATACAAAGTAACTATCTTAATTCTAATAATTGCGGTTTTTATAACCGTCTGTGACCTGCACCTGCAGTATCACTTACGTCTGGAATACAATGTATTCACATCCGTTCTCACAACTTGCTTGTGAACTTTTATTAACCTTTTCTTTATTTATCCTTGAATTACAATGTTGCATCTAACTTAAGTTTTTTAGTAGTTTCTATTAATTATACATATATTGATTTGGGGGATATGTAACTCGCGTTCAACCCTTGTAGATGTCAATTCAAACCACTGTTGGCTTAATGGCTTTGGGGGGGACAGGAATGTTACACTATCTTAGAATCACTAAAAAGACAAATTTCTTAAGGCATATACAAGCTTTACACATTTGGCAATTATTTATTTATGCTTTCAGCGTTTTTAGGCATCAGAACTACACGTTACAAGCTAGCAACAGCAAGAAAAACAGACGAAAGAGTTCAACTTATACAAGAAATACTATCAGCTGCTAGAGTTATAAAAATGTATACTTGGGAGTTATTTTTTTGTAACTCCATCAATGAGGTGAGAAGGTAAAGTTTCTACTTAATAAAATACAAAAATTTAAATTGTTCGTTGTAGAAAAGAAATTCGAGCTCTTCAAATGCTTTTGAATCTCAAAACGCTCTGCATAGCACTTGGCTTGTTAAATGGAAAACTGGCATTGTATGCCACCGTTATTACATTTGTAGCTTTAGGAAATCACATATCAGCGGAGAAAGCCTTTATTGTAACTGGAAGCTATTCCGTATTGCGCACTGTCATCGGGTCTCAAATTCCAATCAGTTTTGTAAAAACTGGTGAATTTAGAGCAACCTTAAAGAGACTGAACGATTTTTTACTACTTGAGGAAGCTACACAAAATTCGTACGTCCTACAGTTGAATGAAAACCAACCACGCGTTGTCTTTAAAAATGTTTCGGTAACCTACCAGGGCCAAAGCCTTCTTAAAGATATTAATGTATCGTTAAAACCGGGTATAACGCTGGTAATGGGCGCTATTGGCTCCGGAAAATCAATTCTTTTAAGAACAGTACTCGGAGATGTTCAAGCTAGAGGAAGAGTTGAAGTTTCGGGTACCGTTTCTTACGCTTCCCAGGAGCCCTGGCTATTTCCAGGTAGTATTAGACAGAATATAATCTTTAACGAACTTTTTGATAGAGTACGCTACGAAAAAGTAGTTCAAATGTGTGGTCTTGAAACAGATTTTGGCTTGCTATTTTTTGGAGATGATACACATGTTACTGATAAAGGACTAAATTTGAGCAAAGGACAAAAAGCTCGAATTAATTTAGCACGTGCTGTATATAAACCAGCAGACGTTTATCTGCTGGACGACTGTCTGTCGGCCATTGATTTACAAGTTGGCAAACGTATCTTCTACGAATGTATGAAAAAATTTCTTAAGGACAAGGTTTGTTTGCTGGTTTCGCATCAACACAGGTTTTTGCAAAAGGTGGATACAGTGCTGATTTTAACCAAAGGCTGCATAAAATTCCATGGTACCAACGCAGAGTTTAAACGCTCTCAGCTAGAAACTGGGTTAGAAGAATATAATGTTATTGACGATGAGCATCAAAGAATCGAAGCTACCGATTTTGATGAAGTTGAAGATGCTAAAGAAAATAGCAAATTGCTCGCGGATCACACTAATAGTTCTACAAAAAATATTTATCAGGAAACGAATAAAGAAGGTGCTGTAGAAGGAAAAGTCTATAAGACCTATTTTCGAGCAGGAGGGATTAAGCTGTTTCTGTTTGTACTAGTACTATCCGTAGCAAGGCAAGCTGCCGAAAGCTGTTCAGACTACTTTGTACGATTCTGGTAATTCTTGCATTGTCACTAACGGTTATTTCAAAAAGGACGTAACCCGTTTTTTATAGACGTAACCCGTTTTATATGTTATATAAAATATTAATGTTACTTAAAAATGTATGCAAAAATATGTAAATGACAGTACAAATAACTTTATAGTAGATTTTCAAAATGATTTTCTGTTGACTGAATAGAGGCTCCTACACATTTCAATACTTGTAGTCATTTTTTGTAAAGTGTAAGGATTTTCAGCGGTCCATATTTGGTCGATGCGTTAGACATGTAAATGTAACTTTTTAGTAGCTCTGAAAGCAGTAGATAGCGAAAATCCAGTTTGTGAAATTAACTTTGAACAATTTTTAGGTTGAGTGGGTCAATTGCTCTTTCATATCCTCTAGAACTTCTACATTCAAGAGTAATTGTTGATTTTGCTTTTCTACCTTGCGTACTCCTAGCATTACGAAATGTATTAGTTAAACACGGTGTTATTGATTTATTAGAAACTGTAGGATTGCAAAGTTTTAACTGAAACTCATTTTTCACTCGTTTGTAGATTTGTACACGCGGCAATAAACGCACGTTCATGCGTGGAAAACGACATAGTTGATTAGGAATTTATAGGATACAGAAACAGCTCTATGGTATGGCATGGACGTTTCAACCGTTTCGGGTTAACCTTAAGTACGGTGTTGCTAACAGACGCTTGGACGAAATAAAAATTACTTATACTTACTTAACTTCTATCTTCCTAACTATAGTGACGACGATGTATGTGATTAAATTAGGAAGCGTGAAAAGAATACTTTCTTCGACTCTTATTTTGGAGATTGTTTTGCGGAAGTTTTTTCAACCGTGATGCACACTCATGTTATCACTTCTAACATTTGCGCGAGATTTTTCTTTCTGCCTTGTTCTGGATTATTTTCTGTTCCCCTTTGTGCTACCACGTCGTATTGAGTGCAACAACCACAAGCATTTGTGGTTGCGTTTAATGATACAGCTCTATCCGTTCAAACTAGATTATACCACATATGTTTATCAGTAATAAAACACTAAAGAATTGCGTCCTTTTTGAAACATCCGTTGATAGCTTATTCTACAAATATTATTTAAATTCTAGGGTGGAATCTGAACAACAGCTGTCGGCTATTAAACTACAAAACACTGCAAATTCAACAGAGTATAATGAAGCTAAGGAATCTCATACTATTTTAATGTGTCAGTATTCAGTGGTCATTTTGTGTGGAGTTGTATTGATACTTTCAAACTCCTTTGCATTTTATATTTTTAGTAGCAGAGCATCAATTGGTATCCATCGTTTGTTGATAGAAAAAGTTCTTAATGCGGTTATGGCCTTTTTTGACAAAAATTTAGCAGGGAATATAGTTAATCGATTTTCAAGAGATTTTGGAATTGTTGATGAACATCTTCCATTGTCAATTTTTGATTGTTGTAGGGTAAGTAACTTAGCATTAGCTTGAATTTTTACAAAACCTATATAATCGCACGACGGCTTATTACAGCTTTTAGCGCTTAGAGACGTTTTGAAAATTGCGCTTAACGTGTGACCACCATAGTTTTCGGCACTCTATGTTTTTCATAATATTGAAACGAACTTTATTCATCGAATGTAAGCTTGATTACTTACAAATTGAAACATCTCCTTTTAATTCAAATTAAAAGTAAATACAATAAGGACATGTGGCCCGACCACATGGCACCGCATGGCAATGTGGTGCTTATGATTTATAGTCACCGTCAATAAATATGCTGAGGCATCGCCAGATTGGAATAGCCCGCCATCTTTTTATCAAAACATAGGGGTTTTACCGCTTAATTAAATAACTAATCATAATTCTATTCAGGAAGTTTTGTAAATCACGATTTTTAGAGTAATTTGATAAAAAGTTCGTGTGAGAGGGAGTTAAATTACGTTAGTTAATAGTAATAAATATTTTCATAAATTTATTGCCAGCATGTTTAAGTAGGTCAAATTTAAACATAGTTTGTAAATAAGAAAATAATAGTAAGATATTATGTAGGAAATTGGACTTTAACATATCAACAAGGGTGATTTCAGAAGGAAATTGATAGGTTAAGAGTACGCCGAAGTTCTTTATGGACACTTTAAAGCTCCAGAAAGCATAACAAAGAACCGAATATTGATAAATACCAACGTGTATTCAGTTTATGATTATTATTTTTGAGTCTCAGATAGAGTAGTGAGAAACCATTCGCTAATCGTTGATTATTAGAATATTAGATAAAAGAAGCTTTTATCTCGAGGGGATGCTCGAGTGAATACAAAGGGTGATTAATATTTTGTTACCCTCATCGAGAGCGGTTCAGTTCAATTTTTAAGTGATTAATCATCCCAAGTGTTACTGATTAAATAAATTGTAGGCGCGATTAACGGTCCAGATAAACTGATTTCACTAAATTAGATTGGGAGAGCGAGCAGGATTGTAAAACATTAGGTACCCCGTCCTTTTCACTTTCAATGTACTGAAAGTGAAGATATTTGTAAAATTATCTAAATACCGTTAGCCCGACAAAGCAACCCTGCGATGCGAACTTTAGCAGGTAGTTGTTGGTATAGCCACTATACACATTATTAGAATACAAAATGAAAGTGTTTCGTGCGAGGGCAATAAACTACCCAAATACCTCGAGTATATTACAAACAACGGTGCCACACGTCAACCAGGACACTGACACAGGCTCTGGAATTTGCACCTGATTGTATACGCAACGCTGGTAGTGAAAAGCGGCGCATGTAATGTAAGTAATTTTAATGTTAAATTGACCCTTAATGCGATTTATGACATACTTGTCTGTAGTATACCAAAATAACTAGGTTAAGAGTATTTAGTTAGGGAATTAGGTATTCATAGAAATAGATTCGTGGTGTATTTTGTTTTTATATCCAAGTAAAGAAGTTGCTTGTAAAATGTTATTTTTTATTTATATAAGTTTGAATACATTTAGGTAAAAGCTTGTAAGTGGCTCACGAACAAGTACTGGAAGTCAGGGTAAAGCTTTTTAAAAATTGAAATTCTGGAAAAATTTAAGGTGTTAGGAGCTTTCCCTACCGTGTTTAATATGGGATAAGGATTATCTTTTAGAAATATTCTGTTGCAGGATTATCATAAAAGAAAGAAAAATGGGCTCAGCAGCTTATGTTTATATTGAAACTGTAGGTACCCGTTTTAGGTGGTTATTTGTCACCGATACTAATAAAAGAAACCAATATTAAACAAAGTGAGACGTTACAAAATACAGAGAAACTTTAATATACTGATGATAATTTATAACAATGTTTACTAAGGCTAAATTCTTTTTAACACAATGATTATCTATTTTATTACTAAGTTCGACTATATAGTTTATCTAAACAAGCACTTTTTATACACACACTAAACTTATTAATTTTAACGCTTTATGCAATAATTTACACCATTGCCGCAAATTCATACTTTGATTGAACCGTTTTGCCGTGTCCTGGCGTTCTATATAAGCTGCAAAATAGAATTGAAAAGTTACCAGAAGTTTCCAAGTTCCTCCAGATTTTTCGTTTTTGTGTGCTTTATATTAGTTATTTAAGTACACTTTTGTAACTGTCAATCCAATCTAGTGTTGGTTTAATGATTTTGATCCTTCCGATTTTAGACACTTCAGCGCTTTTCTAATTACATTTTCACTGTTGTCAAATTGCATTGCCTTACAATAACAATCTGAAAATAAATTAATTTTTGAAACATTGGTGAGTAGTAAGCGTAGAAAGTGCAATTGACAACTTTCTCGTTGCTCCTGCTACGACACTTATCTAGGCTATATTCGAAACATCTTATATACGATTTTCACTTCGGAATCGCGTTTGGGTTCATTTTAGAGATTGTTCTCTGATGATGCAAGTTTTGACAAACATTTAACCCCTCCGGAAGATTTTATCCAACTGATGGCGGTCTATTTATTATTTCCCCAATGTGCAGGGGTGTCTTCCTGCAAATACATTGAAGTGGCTTGATGTTTCGTTAGGGATAACACTACTCAATTCTGACGAGACCCAATGAAGGTCGAAACCTGGCCAATGGTTTGTTTTGTAATGGCTATGCAATTAGCAGTTCGATTTGTATAGATACATACACCACTAATTGATTTAAGTTAAATGCAGATGACAAATATGTATATATATTGTCGTGGTTACTTTCGGGCTCTCAGTAGTTTCGAAAATTAATTTATACAAATTCAAAAATTTCACCAAAAATAAAAAAAATTTTTAAAAAATAATTTCTTACCCAGATTTTTCTCTTCCTCGGTTGAATTGGTTTCTTCAACTGCTTCGGGCTAGCTCAGTTAGACCTCCTCTGGGATACCTAGAGTCACTATTATGCTTTGCATCGTTCACGCACACTCTCAATAAAACCACAAAATACAACAATCATACAATCTTTTATTTATCCCTATTTATAAATAAAATTCAATATTATCCACATTTTAGTGATCAAGTTACACCTTAATAAATCTTATTTTGTAATGTTCTGTATTTTAATTTAAATTATCCAACACATAGAATGTACCCGGAGTAAATGGGCCCTGAATATTATCTTATTTCTCATTTTTTCTTTATAATTTATTTTAAATCTACGTAAACTCTGGAGCATGGTGAGCTCATGATAACCCAGTTAATTATGAATAATGTATGCCTTTATACTTCGCATACTCTTACAACAAACAAAAAAAACAAACCCATTTACTCTTTACAAAATTTAACTTCCTGATGGAACGTTAATAAGCTTTATACACCTTCAGATTTCTATTTAAATACCATAATAAAGTTAGTTATACGTATTATTTTCAATACGCAAAATAATGCACAATACCTTCAAAATTCACTCTCACACGTCACCCAATATACATAGTTTCATAGTTTATAACAACAATCTTAAAGCGTTACCTGGAATTTCTAGAAAATTTCTGCTCCGTTGACGATGCCGTATAGTTGTTTCGCTTTGCTCTGCTGGCCGCCTCTAGCTATTTGTAGTTGAACCCCTCTAAGCTGTGCTGCAAGGCTGTTCATACACGATACCTCCAACTCCAAATCCAATTATTACTCTTCTTTGATAATTGCTTAATTTAATCCACGTTACATAACGTCACTACACGAGCTTGTTAAAAAAATATAAATTGCACCTCAATAAATTCTTAGACTCGGCACTATCCGCGTACAAATTATGAGGCTAACTGTACTATTTAATTTAAAATATACTATATATATACTATATACTATATACTATATACTATATACTATATACTATATACTATATACTATATACTATATACTATATACTATATACTATATACTATATACTATATACTATATACTATATACTATATACTATATACTATATACTATATACTATATACTATATACTATATACTATATACTATATACTATATATATATATATACTATATACTATATACTATATACTATATACTATATATATATACTATATACTATATACTATATACTATATACTATATACTATATACTATATACTATATATATATATACTATATACTATATACTATATATATATACTATATACTATATACTATATACTATTATATACTATATACTATATATATATATATATACTATATAATATACTATATACTATATACTATATACTATATACTATATACTATATACTATATACTATACTTACAAGCTCGTGGTAACTTTGGTACGTAGTCTGAAGCGATCAAAATACTAAGGGCTTTTATTATATTTTCAAAAAGTATTTATACAATTTCCGATGCCACCTCTTGGCCGCATTTTACCCGAAGTCCTTCATTTACAACAACACGTTCTTAAAATTTTGGTTAAACCGTTTTTGAAATCCTCGAAATTTAGCGCGTTGTTAGGATATTTTTTGAAAAATTAACATTCAATATTCCCTTGTTTGTTTAATGTACAACTAACGATATCGACCAATAGTCTATGCATTGACGTCTAAAAGATCCCGTCTATATTAACGCTGCCCCTTTCATACGCATATCCTACGCCTCCTTCCAACCTTGTGTGAGTGGTAGAAATCGATATTCCCGTTCATCTGCTATCTAAACCCACGTGGACCAAATTACGTGCTTTAAATAACCCCTTATTAGTATTTCATGGGAAACCATCCGCCCGTTTGTACAATATCCTTAGAATGTTGAGCTTTATCTACACAAAATAAGTGGAAGTTGACATTTACAAAACCTGCAGGTGTTCAATTTTAACGAACGTTTTAAATAACATTTCTAGAATTTCGCTCTTCGAAGTATTTCATATCGTAAAGCGTTTCGCCTTGGATATATCGATTTTTACACGCTGTTATGCATATTATACGTAAATAACCCTTCAATTAAATTCAATTATATTAATAAATTAATTGCATTGGCTTCTGCAATTTATTTTCTTTGCAAACCTAACTAAATTTTATTCATTATTTGTGAAATTTTGTTAATACTTGTTACTTAAAAATGAACTAACTGGAATCAATTTCGCACGTAAATTCTGGTTGTTTCCTTTATACAGGGTGTTTTGAAATTACTTTGCTTATACGTAGATTTAGCTCTTTAAAACCACTACAATATATATATATATATATATATATACACAACACATATACACACATACACACACAAACTCACACGCACTCACTCACACAGACACACACACACACACACACACACACACACACACACATATATATATATATATATTGCTGTGAAACCTCCTAAATTAACTGGTCCGTCGACTTTCTTCTGTTACTCGCCTCTTTACTCTTTTCCGCCTCGGCTGCTCACCTAGTTAAAACTTTCATCCTCATTCATAAAAAAAAACAAATACATTCCTACCACAAACATCAACGTTAACTCTATTTACATCAATATTCACAATACATTAAAATTTCAAAATTAAAATTCAGCATAAATTTCAGTATCAAAAATTTTCAAGATTAAATTTATTATCATTTTAATGTGCCTCCAGAATTAAAGTCCTTGTAGATGCCTACTAATTAATATAACAATATATGCAGACCTGAGTCTGAGTACAAAGGGAGCATCTACCACCCCTTTACGTTAATTAACCAGGTTCGTCTAATTGAGCTCAAAGACATACCCAAATTTTCATCATAATCCAGAACATAAATACTAAATACCCCTTTCTACTTAAACAAGCAAATTTCACCTTAAAATTAAAATTCTGTTGTTAGTACAATTTCACTACTGTCCATTTTAAGTAAATCAATTATAAAGTTATTCAACACACACCAAAATATCAAAATCCAACAACAAAGCATAAGTTACCTGAAGGTTACTGCACTCGTGGCGTCAATGTACATCGTCCTCTGTTAATTTCTCCATTCCAACTGGGTTATGTTTACGTCCTCGGATTACTGGTCGCCTTTAAAATTTTCTACACCACATTCCTCTAAAGTTGTTTCAGTGCTTTTCCGGAACTCATCTGTGTATATCAGAAGCTTGTTTTGTGGATCCAGACACGTTTACGAATCATTTAATTATTAACACCCCCAAAAAATAGCAAAGAAATTCATACTTCTTTCACCAATATACGCCAAAACTGCCTACTTTTGTGTATTCATTTGTCGTTGCAAATTTTACTAATTGGTACAGTGATACTAAACTTTATTACCTTGTATCTTCTTTTCTAAGTGCACTAAATTACATTCATTGTAGCACGTAAAGAACAAACTGTTTTAAATCACCAAAATATACGAGCAAACTGTTTAAATTATTCTATCAAACTCGGAAAACTAAAAAGCACTGTTTAACGCATTGAATCAAGTCGAAAATCTAAGAGAGCTTGTTCATATTAACCTGGGTATATATAGAGGTTAGCCTGTCTGTCGGTCTAGTCCCCGAAACGGACAATTCTAAAGAATTTCGCATGCTAGGTTCCCATTCCGCAGCCCGGCATGCGATTTTTACGAAATTTGCACTCGCCCCAGTTAAATCTCAGAAATTTCGACACGGCTCGCAACGTCTGGAAATAACTAATTGAATTTTATACAGAAATGTTATTTTACCTCTCAATTTTGCCTTTTATTTTCAACCAATCGCAACCCAATGACGTTGCTCCACTCACGCCTTTTACTATATGTGTCTCGGTCTCGCGCATATTATCTGTCTCTATCTAACCTGTTCTTAGTGGTGCAAATTGATATTCCTTACTATCGATTATTTCAGTCCACATGGACTGTTATCTGGGTTAAATAACCCCGTATCTAACCTTCCCGTTAATATAAGCGACGGTTTCTCCAACATTCTCTGAAACCATTTGTTATCTGCAAAATTTTCGCCGTACGTGACTTTTAAACTACGCAGGTGTTCAATCGTACTATTAATTCTCAGAGCTTTATTTTATGGTATTTTAATCTTGGATTTTCACAGGCTTTTATGCTTATTATTAATAATGGTTTAATTAACTCCAACTAAAATTGACTTCTACCCTTTCATTTTTAGCGAATACAAATTAAATATTAATTATTATGTGTACACTTTGTTTAATACCGGTTACTTAAAATAGAGTTAATTAATATAAATTTTGCACGTAATTTCTATTTGTTTCTTTACTAGGAATAATTAAATTACACGTAGAGCTTTTAATACTGCTTCTTTTGATATAAAGCGTCTTGTACATGATTTAAATCTCTTATTTTCCATGAAACGAATGAAATTTTATGCTCCAGGGTTTTTTAATAAAGCGTACCTTTTCCCAAAGCTTCTACACGGTGATTAAAATTATTTGATGTGATTATTTAATTTTCTACCCTGGTCTAAATATGAGTATTTTCCCCCTATTTGAATACAAATAATCCCACTTATTTGAATGCAAATATAAAGCATTTAGACTGCCAAACAAACTTCCAAAAAAAATTGCCTATCTCTCTCTACCCCTATCTATCTAACTTACCTAACTTATATCCAATCAAAAAAAAAATATTTACACCTATCCTATATCCCTATCCTATTCCTAACTCTCACCTAATTTTATAAACTGAAATTATCCCTAACTTCATCCTACTTATCCATCTAATCCTATATACATCCTATATACCTATCCTATTCCTAACTTTTAACTAATCTTCCCTATACTTCACTTCCCCCTACCTAATCCTATATACCTATCCTATTCTTATTCTATTCCTAACTCCCCACTAATCTTATAAGAAATATCTACACTTAACCTATCTTATTTTCTTCCTACATTTACTCTTTATTCTCATCCTAAACCTATTTCTAATTATCTCCCATAGTTATCCTATACCTAGCTTTATTTTCTATAACTATACTAAAATTCACCTATCTCTATTCTTTGTTCATCAAGTTATTTAAATCTAACTCTCTTCTTGACCCTCCAAGTCTTTCTTCTCACCAACCTAACACTCTTCATCCCTAATTTTCCTCCTTTATATCTATACTTATCCTCCCTATTATCTCACATACAATAAACCTATCATCCCTATTATCCTGACTCTTAAATACTGCTTCTTCTTCAGTCCCTACACTTGTCTGTTTCTTACCTTAAATTTTACGAATAATTATTTTTTTTTACCTGGATAATTAAATTACTAATTTTAAATGTTTTTTATATAAATTTGCTTAATTTTCAAAAAATTTCGGTTTTAAACTTTCCAATGTAAATTTTTTATTTCCGAATTTCCCTTAAAACCTTTAAAAATTACAAAATCAAAAAATCCCATCATCAAAAAAAAATTCCCCCTCATCATTTAAAATCCATCTCACCCCTCATTTAATCTTCCCCACCCTTTTCACCCATAAATACTTTTTCTTTTTCAACTTATCCTCCTTTTTAAAATCTTTTATTTAAATTCCCATTTCACATCCATTTCCTTTTCCCTAAACCCTCTAATTTCCTTTTTTTTTTTCAACAACTAAATTTTGAAACGCTATTAGACAATCTAAATTAAAAATCTAAAATCGGGAGATGTTGCTTATTTCTTATATTTCCCTTTTCCCATTTTTAATACCTGTTTTCTCCTTAACCCCTACCTTGCCCTACTCTCTTCAAACAACAAAAATCGATAACTTAACCCACATTAATTTTTTTGAAGTTGATAACTCCATTTATCCTAACCAATTTAAATCTAATGAAATTTTCTTGTCCATTTAAAATGTTTAATTAAAACCGTTTCTGCGCCCGTTCTCTCCCCGATCTGGTCGGGCCCTCAATTAGTCCATGTATCCCTTCCTAACATTTCCTCGCTCGTAAATTCTTTTCAAATATTGCGGGTTTTTTCTCAAATCTAATTCTACGTGCTTAAATAAACGCCAATCTCTTTAAACTTTTTTAACCTTTTAAAAATTGTTCCTCAAATTGCACCAAAGGCCCCTAATTTTATCCCACCTTTTTATTAAAATGCTAACCTCACATTTTTTACCTTTTCCCTTGATTAATAATTTTTTTATTTCCTATTTGTGCCTATTTTTCCTTTTATTTTGTTTCTTTTCTCCTCCTCCTTCTTTAATTTATCATTCCTCTACTTTTAAAACAATTGAACCTTCGAAAACAAATTTTTGACTTTGGCAAATTCTTACCCTGGCAACCAATAGCTTTTCTTTTTCCGCTAAATTCTAAAAAAATCCAAATATTATATAAATTAAATAAATTAATTAAATTTATAATTTTTTACCATAACTCTAAACAAGCCCACTCCTAAGTTCATAACTTTAAATTTCTTTAAGTATATTTTTTGTTTATGTTTGTTTTTTAAGTTATACAAAATTCCCTTTCATTTTAGCGAATACAAATTAAATATTAATTATTATGTGTACACTTTGTTTAATACCGGTTACTTAAAATAGAGTTAATTAATATAAATTTTGCACGTAATTTCTATTTGTTTCTTTACTAGGAATAATTAAATTACACGTAGAGCTTTTAATACTGCTTCTTTTGATATAAAGCGTCTTGTACATGATTTAAATCTCTTATTTTAATGAAACGAATGAAATTTTATGCTCCGGGTTTTTAATAAAGCGTACCTTTTCCCAAAGCTTCTACACGGTGATTAAAATTATTTGATGTGATTATTTAATTTTCTACCCTGGTCTAAATATGAGTATTTTCCCCCTATTTGAATACAAATAATCCCACTTATTTGAATGCAAATATAAAGCATTTAGACTGCCAAACAAACTTCCAAAAAATTGCCTATCTCTCTCCCTATCTATCTAACTTACCTAACTTATATCCAATCAAAAAAAATATTTACACCTATCCTATATCCCTATCCTATTCCTAACTCTCACCTAATTTTATAAACTGAAATTATCCCTAACTTCATCCTACTTATCCATCTAATCCTATATACATCCTATATACCTATCCTATTCCTAACTTTTAACTAATCTTCCCTATACTTCACTTCCCCCTACCTAATCCTATATACCTATCCTATTCTTATTCTATTCCTAACTCCCCACTAATCTTATAAGAAATATCTACACTTAACCTATCTTATTTTCTTCCTACATTTACTCTTTATTCTCATCCTAAACCTATTTCTAATTATCTCCCATAGTTATCCTATACCTAGCTTTATTTTCTATAACTATACTAAAATTCACCTATCTCTATTCTTTGTTCATCAAGTTATTTAAATCTAACTCTTTCTTGACCCTCCAAGTCTTTCTTCTCACCAACCTAACACTCTTCATCCCTAATTTTCCTCCTTTTATATCTATACTTATCCTCCCTATTATCTCACATACAATAAACCTATCATCCCTATTATCCTGACTCTTAAATACTGCTTCTTCTTCAGTCCCTACACTTGTCTGTTTCTTATTCATTATCATTTCTTTTTCTGCCGACAAACCAAACGATACTACCTTAAAATTATCGATTTTTCTCTACGGAAAATCCGGTGTACCTTCTAGAATTCTTGTGTAATGGAATCAGCCAGAATGAATTCCTTAAATCTAATTTACTAAAAATAAACTTGCCACTTAATCTCGTCAAAAGTGTGTCCATGGATGGTGGACAATGGAATTGCGGTTTGGTCCGTTGATTAATTTTCCGTGTATCTTTAATTAATTCTGCTTTCACCTGCTCCCGATATGCTGCTGTTGCTTTTACCCCACTAATTCTGCATGTTTTTGTACTAAAGCTTGAACCTCTACTCCTATTCTCTGGACATCGTATTGTGTTGATCTGTTTACCTTCATCATCCTCTACCTACTACATTAATACTCAACCCCGTGTCATCCTCTGTGACTTCATAACTGCCCTTTTATGGCACTACCCTATCCTTAATCCTTACTACCTTCCTTTCCATATCTATCAAAACTCCTAACTGCATCATACAGTCAACACCTAAAATGCTCTGAAACTTCAGTCCAGGTACAATTACAAACTCCTGTTCACAGCTTAAACCTCCTATATCTATCCTAAGCACCACAACACTATTTACTACAGCAAACTTCTTTTTATTTGGAGCTACTAAATGGCTACGCTTTATAGGCATAATTCTATCACAAACCTTATCCCTAATTTTGCTGACGAATTCCTCCGATATTAAACTCGCCTCTGCCGCTGTATCAAGTAATACTTCTACATTATTCTCAAAAATTCCTATATTAATAATTGGCAAACATAATTTTTCCTCAGTTTCTGGCTCACTTCCTCCTCAATTTTGAAAAATTCACGTGGATGTTCATATACATTTACACTGAAATCTAGTGTTCTGTCGCGTTCTAAAAATCCTGTCCAGGTCTGTTTTCCCTACTTGGTCCTGGTCTAGCCGTCACCTCAGCGTATGTCCTAGGCGTTTCCACTCGTTCCGTGTCTGTATTAGCAGTCCCCCTCATGTCCGGTGAACTATTCCTTCTGGTAGGTTCCGGTCTCGGTGCAGGTCCCCTTCCTAAACTATTACTTCTAACGTATGGTCGTCTCTGTTCCCAATTCTGTCGCTGGTATTCGTAACTATTCCCCCTTCTAGCATAGTTGTCCCGTCTATTGTCAAACCTAACTGTGTTGATCTGTCTTTCCCTATTATCCCGAGGTCGTCCACTACTTACGTCGTCGTACCTCTGCAGGTATTCTAAAATATTTCTCTGTCCACTATGTTCTGTAGTGCTACGTGTTGTCTTACTTCTACCTCGAAGTGTCGTGATAAATACTTGATAATTTGTCGGTCCGTCAGTGGTGGGTTCAGTTGCTTTTATGCTATACTTGCGTATAGCACATTGCTCCTACTTCCTGAAAATTCTCCCTTAAATTTCCTGTGATTAAGTCGTCTCGTACCTGGTCTTGTCTGTGGTCACTCCAGTAGTGCTTTAAAAATCTGTCTTCAAAATCCGTGTAGGTGTCTATGTCCTGTCCTACTAAATTGTACCATGCTTCCGCGTTGTCTTTCAATAAAGCCTTTATCGTATTCAGTTTAGTCTGTTCGTCACATAAATATCCCACTAGATTTCTTACACTATTAATAAAAATTTGTGGATTTACCCTGTTATCGCCATAAAACTTCATGTGTTGGTCCAATGATACTCCACCTGTAGAAAATCTGGGACCATCCCCCGTTAAACTTGACATGTTGTATTTGATACTACTAACTTCGCGCTCTACCCTGCCTAACTGATCCCTACATGAGTCTGTCACTTCAGTCATTTTATATTAATCTCTTCTTCACAAAAATGCGTACTTCGGACCTTAAATGTCCCATTCCTGTCGAAGACCTGTAATATCACGCTCATTTTTTCAACCCTATTTTCTACTTCCCCAGTTTCACGGTAAGACTCTCTTTAAATTCTGTAAATTCTTTAGTATTTTGTTCAATTTTCCCGCTTATCTGCTCTAATTTTGGTTGGACCTCCTCGCTCTATTCAATTCTTCTCTAGCTCTATTAGATTCTTCCCTAGCTCTATTAGCTTCATCGCTTAGCAGTTCTAATTTTCTGTTGGATTCTTCGTTCATCCTCTCTAGCATTCTCATTATCATCTCGTTTCCTTGATCCCTGATTCCGTCCTTGACTGATCTCTACTGCCTCCAGCTTCTTCCATTTTAGAAATTTTCTCACACAATGCACTATCGTCACTTCCAATTTCCACTCCTTGACTCCTTAACCACTCTTTTCTCTGCATACGTTCTAATCACTCACACACTCTAAAATACTCCTAAATTTATACACACACGGAAACTCTCTCTCAGATCGCCAGTTTCCTGGAATAAAATCACAAAAATTTTATTTGGAACTCGAGCCTCACTTTTGGGTCGCCAAAGAATGCTGTGTTTCCCTGTATTTGAATCGAGCCCCACGTTGGGCGCCATGTGTGCTGTGAAACCTCCTAAATTAACTGGTCCGTCGACTTTCTTCTGTTACTCGCCTCTTTACTCTTTTCCGCCTCGGCTGCTCACCTAGTTAAAACTTTCATCCTCATTCATAAAAAAAAACAAATACATTCCTACCACAAACATCAACGTTAACTCTATTTACATCAATATTCACAATACATTAAAATTTCAAAATTAAAATTTAGCATAAATTTCAGTATCAAAAATTTTCAAGATTAAATTTATTATCATTTTAATGTGCCTCCAGAATTAAAGTCCTTGTAGATGCCTACTATTAATATAACAATATATGCAGACCTGAGTCTGAGTACAAAGGGAGCATCTACCACCCCGTATCTAACCTTCCCGTTAATATAAGCGACGGTTTCTCCAACATTCTCTGAAACCATTTGTTATCTGCAAAATTTTCGCCGTACGTGACTTTTAAACTACGCAGGTGTTCAATCGTACTATTAATTCTCAGAGCTTTATTTTATGGTATTTTAATCTTGGATTTTCACAGGCTTTTATGCTTATTATTAATAATGGTTTAATTAACTCCAACTAAAATTGACTTCTACCCTTTCATTTTAGCGAATACAAATTAAATATTAATTATTATGTGTACACTTTGTTTAATACCGGTTACTTAAAATAGAGTTAATTAATATAAATTTTGCACGTAATTTCTATTTGTTTCTTTACTAGGAATAATTAAATTACACGTAGAGCTTTTTAATACTGCTTCTTTTGATATAAAGCGTCTTGTACATGATTTAAATCTCTTATTTTTAATGAAACGAATGAAATTTTATGTCTGGTTTTTAATAAAGCGTACCTTTTCCCAAAGCTTCTACACGGTGATTAAAATTATTTGATGTGATTATTTAATTTTCTACCCTGGTCTAAATATGAGTATTTTCCCCCTATTTGAATACAAATAATCCCACTTATTTGAATGCAAATATAAAGCATTTAGACTGCCAAACAAACTTCCAAAAAATTGCCTATCTCTCTCTACCCTATCTATCTAACTTACCTAACTTATATCCAATCAAAAAAATATTTACACCTATCCTATATCCCTATCCTATTCCTAACTCTCACCTAATTTTATAAACTGAAATTATCCCTAACTTCATCCTACTTATCCATCTAATCCTATATACATCCTATATACCTATCCTATTCCTAACTTTTAACTAATCTTCCCTATACTTCACTTCCCCCTACCTAATCCTATATACCTATCCTATTCTTATTCTATTCCTAACTCCCCACTAATCTTATAAGAAATATCTACACTTAACCTATCTTATTTTCTTCCTACATTTACTCTTTATTCTCATCCTAAACCTATTTCTAATTATCTCCCATAGTTATCCTATACCTAGCTTTATTTTCTATAACTATACTAAAATTCACCTATCTCTATTCTTTGTTCATCAAGTTATTTAAATCTAACTCTCTTCTTGACCCTCCAAGTCTTTCTTCTCACCAACCTAACACTCTTCATCCCTAATTTTCCTCCTTTTATATCTATACTTATCCTCCCTATTATCTCACATACAATAAACCTATCATCCCTATTATCCTGACTCTTAAATACTGCTTCTTCTTCAGTCCCTACACTTGTCTGTTTCTTATTCATTATCATTTCTTTTCTGCCGACAAACCAAACGATACTACCTTAAAATTATCGATTTTTCTCTCTACGGAAAATCCGGTGTACCTTCTAGAATTCTTGTGTAATGGAATCAGCCAGAATGAATTCCTTAAATCTAATTTACTAAAAATAAACTTGCCACTTAATCTCGTCAAAAGTGTGTCCATGGATGGTGGACAATGGAATTGCGGTTTGGTCCGTTGATTAATTTTCCGTGTATCTTTAATTAATTCTGCTTTCACCTGCTCCCGATATGCTGCTGTTGCTTTTACCCCACTAATTCTGCATGTTTTTGTACTAAAGCTTGAACCTCTACTCTCCTATTCTCTGGACATCGTATTGTGTTGATCTGTTTACCTTCATCATCCTCTACCTCTACTACATTAATACTCAACCCCGTGTCATCCTCTGTGACTTCATAACTGCCCTTTTATGGCACTACCCTATCCTTAATCCTTACTACCTTCCTTTCCATATCTATCAAAACTCCTAACTGCATCATACAGTCAACACCTAAAATGCTCTGAAACTTCAGTCCAGGTACAATTACAAACTCCTGTTCACAGCTTAAACCTCCTATATCTATCCTAAGCACCACAACACTATTTACTACAGCAAACTTCTTTTTATTTGGAGCTACTAAATGGCTACGCTTTATAGGCATAATTCTATCACAAACCTTATCCCTAATTTTGCTGACGAATTCCTCCGATATTAAACTCGCCTCTGCCGCTGTATCAAGTAATACTTCTACATTATTCTCAAAAATTCCTATATTAATAATTGGCAAACATAATTTTTCCTCAGTTTCTGGCTCACTTCCTCCTCAATTTTGAAAAATTCACGTGGATGTTCATATACATTTACACTGAAATCTAGTGTTCTGTCGCGTTCTAAAAATCCTGTCCAGGTCTGTTTTCCCTACTTGGTCCTGGTCTAGCCGTCACCTCAGCGTATGTCCTAGGCGTTTCCACTCGTTCCGTGTCTGTATTAGCAGTCCCCCCTCATGTCCGGTGAACTATTCCTTCTGGTAGGTTCCGGTCTCGGTGCAGGTCCCCTTCCTAAACTATTACTTCTAACGTATGGTCGTCTCTGTTCCCAATTCTGTCGCTGGTATTCGTAACTATTCCCCCTTCTAGCATAGTTGTCCCGTCTATTGTCAAACCTAACTGTGTTGATCTGTCTTTCCCTATTATCCCGAGGTCGTCCACTACTTACGTCGTCGTACCTCTGCAGGTATTCTAAAAATATTTCTCTGTCCACTATGTTCTGTAGTGCTACGTGTTGTCTTACTTCTACCTCGAAGTGTCGTGATAAATACTTGATAATTTGTCGGTCCGTCAGTGGTGGGTTCAGTTGCTTTGCTATGCTATACTTGCGTATAGCACATTGCTCCCTACTTCCTGAAAATTCTCCCTTAAATTTCCCTGTGATTAAGTCGTCTCGTACCTGGTCTTGTCTGTGGTCACTCCAGTAGTGCTTTAAAAATCTGTCTTCAAAATCCGTGTAGGTGTCTATGTCCTGTCCTACTAAATTGTACCATGCTTCCGCGTTGTCTTTCAATAAAGCCTTTATCGTATTCAGTTTAGTCTGTTCGTCACATAAATATCCCACTAGATTTCTTACACTATTAATAAAAATTTGTGGATTTACCCTGTTATCGCCATAAAACTTCATGTGTTGGTCCAATGATACTCCACCTGTAGAAAATCTGGGACCATCCCCCGTTAAACTTGACATGTTGTATTTGATACTACTAACTTCGCGCTCTACCCTGCCTAACTGATCCCTACATGAGTCTGTCACTTCAGTCATTTTATATTAATCTCTTCTTCACAAAAATGCGTACTTCGGACCTTAAATGTCCCATTCCTGTCGAAGACCTGTAATATCACGCTCATTTTTTCAACCCTATTTTCTACTTCCCCAGTTTCACGGTAAGACTCTCTTTAAATTCTGTAAATTCTTTAGTATTTTGTTCAATTTTCCCGCTTATCTGCTCTAATTTTGGTTGGACTCCTCCTCGCTCTATTCAATTCTTCTCTAGCTCTATTAGATTCTTCCCTAGCTCTATTAGCTTCATCGCTTAGCAGTTCTAATTTTCTGTTGGATTCTTCGTTCATCCTCTCTAGCATTCTCATTATCATCTCGTTTCCTTGATCCCTGATTCCGTCCTTGACTGATCTCTACTGCCTCCAGCTTCTTCCATTTTAGAAATTTTCTCACACAATGCACTATCGTCACTTCCAATTTCCACTCCTTGACTCCTTAACCACTCTTTTCTCTGCATACGTTCTAATCACTCTCACACACTCTAAAATACTCCTAAATTTATACACACACGGAAACTCTCTCTCAGATCGCCAGTTTCCTGGAATAAAATCACAAAATTTTATTTGGAACTCGAGCCTCACTTTTGGGTCGCCAAAGAATGCTGTGTTTCCCTGTATTTGAATCGAGCCCCACGTTGGGCGCCATGTGTGCTGTGAAACCTCCTAAATTAACTGGTCCGTCGACTTTCTTCTGTTACTCGCCTCTTTACTCTTTTCCGCCTCGGCTGCTCACCTAGTTAAAACTTTCATCCTCATTCATAAAAAAAAACAAATACATTCCTACCACAAACATCAACGTTAACTCTATTTACATCAATATTCACAATACATTAAAATTTCAAAATTAAAATTTAGCATAAATTTCAGTATCAAAAATTTTCAAGATTAAATTTATTATCATTTTAATGTGCCTCCAGAATTAAAGTCCTTGTAGATGCCTACTATTAATATAACAATATATGCAGACCTGAGTCTGAGTACAAAGGGAGCATCTACCACCCCGTATCTAACCTTCCCGTTAATATAAGCGACGGTTTCTCCAACATTCTCTGAAACCATTTGTTATCTGCAAAATTTTCGCCGTACGTGACTTTTAAACTACGCAGGTGTTCAATCGTACTATTAATTCTCAGAGCTTTATTTTATGGTATTTTAATCTTGGATTTTCACAGGCTTTTATGCTTATTATTAATAATGGTTTAATTAACTCCAACTAAAATTGACTTCTACCCTTTCATTTTTAGCGAATACAAATTAAATATTAATTATTATGTGTACACTTTGTTTAATACCGGTTACTTAAAATAGAGTTAATTAATATAAATTTTGCACGTAATTTCTATTTGTTTCTTTACTAGGAATAATTAAATTACACGTAGAGCTTTTAATACTGCTTCTTTTGATATAAAGCGTCTTGTACATGATTTAAATCTCTTATTTTAATGAAACGAATGAAATTTTATGCTCCGCGGTTTTTTAATAAAGCGTACCTTTTCCCAAAGCTTCTACACGGTGATTAAAATTATTTGATGTGATTATTTAATTTTCTACCCTGGTCTAAATATGAGTATTTTGCCCCTATTTGAATACAAATAATCCCACTTATTTGAATGCAAATATAAAGCATTTAGACTGCCAAACAAACTTCCAAAAAATTGCCTATCTCTCTACCCTATCTATCTAACTTACCTAACTTATATCCAATCAAAAAAAAAATATTTACACCTATCCTATATTCCTATCCTATTCCTAACTTTCACCTAATTTTATAAACTGAAATTATCCCTAACTTCATCCTACTTATCCATCTAATCCTATATACATCCTATATACCTATCCTATTCCTAACTTTTAACTAATCTTCCCTATACTTCACTTCCCCCTACCTAATCCTATATACCTATCCTATTCTTATTCTATTCCTAACTCCCCACTAATCTTATAAGAAATATCTACACTTAACCTATCTTATTTTCTTCCTACATTTACTCTTTATTCTCATCCTAAACCTATTTCTAATTATCTCCCATAGTTATCCTATACCTAGCTTTATTTTCTATAACTATACTAAAATTCACCTATCTCTATTCTTTGTTCATCAAGTTATTTAAATCTAACTCTTCTTGACCCTCCAAGTCTTTCTTCTCACCAACCTAACACTCTTCATCCCTAATTTTCCTCCTTTTATATCTATACTTATCCTCCCTATTATCTCACATACAATAAACCTATCATCCCTATTATCCTGACTCTTAAATACTGCTTCTTCTTCAGTCCCTACACTTGTCTGTTTCTTATTCATTATCATTTCTTTTTCTGCCGACAAACCAAACGATACTACCTTAAAATTATCGATTTTTCTCTCTACGGAAAATCCGGTGTACCTTCTAGAATTCTTGTGTAATGGAATCAGCCAGAATGAATTCCTTAAATCTAATTTACTAAAAATAAACTTGCCACTTAATCTCGTCAAAAGTGTGTCCATGGATGGTGGACAATGGAATTGCGGTTTGGTCCGTTGATTAATTTTCCGTGTATCTTTAATTAATTCTGCTTTCACCTGCTCCCGATATGCTGCTGTTGCTTTTACCCCCACTAATTCTGCATGTTTTTGTACTAAAGCTTGAACCTCTACTCTCCTATTCTCTGGACATCGTATTGTGTTGATCTGTTTACCTTCATCATCCTCTACCTATACTACATTAATACTCAACCCCGTGTCATCCTCTGTGACTTCATAACTGCCCTTTTATGGCACTACCCTATCCTTAATCCTTACTACCTTCCTTTCCATATCTATCAAAACTCCTAACTGCATCATACAGTCAACACCTAAAATGCTCTGAAACTTCAGTCCAGGTACAATTACAAACTCCTGTTCACAGCTTAAACCTCCTATATCTATCCTAAGCACCACAACACTATTTACTACAGCAAACTTCTTTTTATTTGGAGCTACTAAATGGCTACGCTTTATAGGCATAATTCTATCACAAACCTTATCCCTAATTTTGCTGACGAATTCCTCCGATATTAAACTCGCCTCTGCCGCTGTATCAAGTAATACTTCTACATTATTCTCAAAATTCCTATATTAATAATTGGCAAACATAATTTTCCTCAGTTTCTGGCTCACTTCCTCCTCAATTTTGAAAAATTCACGTGGATGTTCATATACATTTACACTGAAATCTAGTGTTCTGTCGCGTTCTAAAAATCCTGTCCAGGTCTGTTTTCCTACTTGGTCCTGGTCTAGCCGTCACCTCAGCGTATGTCCTAGGCGTTTCCACTCGTTCCGTGTCTGTATTAGCAGTCCCCTCATGTCCGGTGAACTATTCCTTCTGGTAGGTTCCGGTCTCGGTGCAGGTCCCTTCCTAAACTATTACTTCTAACGTATGGTCGTCTCTGTTCCCAATTCTGTCGCTGGTATTCGTAACTATTCCCCTTCTAGCATAGTTGTCCCGTCTATTGTCAAACCTAACTGTGTTGATCTGTCTTTCCCTATTATCCGAGGTCGTCCACTACTTACGTCGTCGTACCTCTGCAGGTATTCTAAAATATTTCTCTGTCCACTATGTTCTGTAGTGCTACGTGTTGTCTTACTTCTACCTCGAAGTGTCGTGATAAATACTTGATAATTTGTCGGTCCGTCAGTGGTGGGTTCAGTTGCTTTGCTATGCTATACTTGCGTATAGCACATTGCTCCTACTTCCTGAAAATTCTCCCTTAAATTTCCTGTGATTAAGTCGTCTCGTACCTGGTCTTGTCTGTGGTCACTCCAGTAGTGCTTTAAAAATCTGTCTTCAAAATCCGTGTAGGTGTCTATGTCCTGTCCTACTAAATTGTACCATGCTTCCGCGTTGTCTTTCAATAAAGCCTTTATCGTATTCAGTTTAGTCTGTTCGTCACATAAATATCCCACTAGATTTCTTACACTATTAATAAAAATTTGTGGATTTACCCTGTTATCGCCATAAAACTTCATGTGTTGGTCCAATGATACTCCACCTGTAGAAAATCTGGGACCATCCCCCGTTAAACTTGACATGTTGTATTTGATACTACTAACTTCGCGCTCTACCCTGCCTAACTGATCCCTACATGAGTCTGTCACTTCAGTCATTTTTATATTAATCTCTTCTTCACAAAAAATGCGTACTTCGGACCTTAAATGTCCCATTCCCTGTCGAAGACCTGTAATATCACGCTCATTTTTTTCAACCCTATTTTCTACTTCCCCCAGTTTCACGGTAAGACTCTCTTTAAATTCTGTAAATTCTTTAGTATTTTGTTCAATTTTCCCGCTTATCTGCTCTAATTTTTGGTTGGACTCCTCCCTCGCTCTATTCAATTCTTCTCTAGCTCTATTAGATTCTTCCCTAGCTCTATTAGCTTCATCGCTTAGCAGTTCTAATTTTCTGTTGGATTCTTCGTTCATCCTCTCTAGCATTCTCATTATCATCTCGTTTCCTTGATCCCCTGATTCCGTCCTTGACTGATCTCTACTGCCTCCAGCTTCTTCCATTTTAGAAATTTTCTCACACAATGCACTATCGTCACTTCCAATTTCCACTCCTTGACTCCTTAACCACTCTTTTCTCTGCATACGTTCTAATCACTCTCACACACTCTAAAATACTCCTAAATTTATACACACACGGAAACTCTCTCTCTCAGATCGCCAGTTTCCTGGAATAAAATCACAAAAATTTTATTTGGAACTCGAGCCTCACTTTTGGGTCGCCAAAGAATGCTGTGTTTCCCTGTATTTGAATCGAGCCCCACGTTGGGCGCCATGTGTGCTGTGAAACCTCCTAAATTAACTGGTCCGTCGACTTTCTTCTGTTACTCGCCTCTTTACTCTTTTCCGCCTCGGCTGCTCACCTAGTTAAAACTTTCATCCTCATTCATAAAAAAAAACAAATACATTCCTACCACAAACATCAACGTTAACTCTATTTACATCAATATTCACAATACATTAAAATTTCAAAATTAATATTTAGCATAAATTTCAGTATCAAAAATTTTCAAGATTAAATTTATTATCATTTTAATGTGCCTCCAGAATTAAAGTCCTTGTAGATGCCTACTATTAATATAACAATATATGCAGACCTGAGTCTGAGTACAAAGGGAGCATCTACCACCCCGTATCTAACCTTCCCGTTAATATAAGCGACGGTTTCTCCAACATTCTCTGAAACCATTTGTTATCTGCAAAATTTTCGCCGTACGTGACTTTTAAACTACGCAGGTGTTCAATCGTACTATTAATTCTCAGAGCTTTATTTTATGGTATTTTAATCTTGGATTTTCACAGGCTTTTATGCTTATTATTAATAATGGTTTAATTAACTCCAACTAAAATTGACTTCTACCCTTTCATTTTTAGCGAATACAAATTAAATATTAATTATTATGTGTACACTTTGTTTAATACCGGTTACTTAAAATAGAGTTAATTAATATAAATTTTGCACGTAATTTCTATTTGTTTCTTTACTAGGAATAATTAAATTACACGTAGAGCTTTTTAATACTGCTTCTTTTGATATAAAGCGTCTTGTACATGATTTAAATCTCTTATTTTTAATGAAACGAATGAAATTTTATGCTCCGCGGTTTTTTAATAAAGCGTACCTTTTCCCAAAGCTTCTACACGGTGATTAAAATTATTTGATGTGATTATTTAATTTTCTACCCTGGTCTAAATATGAGTAATATATATATATATATATATATATATATATATATATATTGCTATGATAGTGGACTCCCTGGTCTATGTACACAACCTAAATTTATTTCGCCAAGACCCTGTTAAAACCTCTTACCAATTATACGTTTCTGGATTCACAAATGTCCTGATGGATATGCCTCGACTAGCTCAGCTTGTAGAAACTTATTAACAGCAATCACAAAATGACCCACCTATAAATCTGATGTTACTTCTCAGATTTATTGCATAAATTTAGAATACCTTTCTTTAAAGTGCAGAAAAATAAAACGTTAGGTAAAACATAAATTTATCTTCTTTTTAGTTTCTTTCAAAATAATTACAAAATATTTACAGTAAATAAGGACGTTATGGTCTCCATAGAATTATGAATCACGGTATTTAATGCACTAAGCTAGAATTAATGATTTAGAAAATTATGTGTCAAAATATTTTATGAATTAATTTACATAAAATGATTCCTTTTCTTTCGTTTTCAGTACTGTCAGCAAATTTACAATAGAAATTAATACAAATGATTTGAAAATGTCTTCACTTTAAGTTTCATTCAAACTGCTCCCATCTTTCAAATTATATCTTAGGTACATAGTACAAATTGAACACACAGACTTTTGTTATCACACTATTTGTCAAAACAACAAGATATTTTGTACTTTAACATAAATATTATTCTTATATATAATTTACAGTATAAGAAATTTAAACTGATATTAAACTGATATTAAATTTAAACTGATATTATTAAAGATTCTATTTAACAATGGAGATACGTGGACTTTCTGTAAAATACAATTTATCACGCACGAAACTTTTAAACTTCTATCAAACATCAAGTTACAGAAGAACAAAGGAAAAATGTGGAATATTCTTACCAAATAGTACAAGTTTAACCAATCATAATCAGTGATGCACCTAGAAATCCTTCTCAAAAATCAGATTTAAAACAGCATTCAAGTTGAATTTTAACCTCACACTAGTTGCATGCCACTTCTAAATGCCATATTCTTTTAAAATTTTCAGACATTTTAAGAGTGCACTACAATAATTGAATTAATAAAGTTTTTCTTTTAAATTTACCTGAACCGACTGCTTATTCAAGTTTTCTCCACGTCACCATCAAAATGCGCCGCCAGTCGCCTACCAAGCCATTAGTATCTCCGTTATTAACTACACTTTCCAAGTTCCATGCCAACGATTATTTTCTACAGAAAACGACTTTTTTCTTCTCCAAGACCAGGCCCATCTGGCCATGGTTATCAATAGATAAACCAACTCAACGACCTTCACCCTAACAAATTTAAAACGAAAAGGAAGTTTCTTAACTACTTCATCTAAAAGACTATCCATTACAATTTATGCAAATATTGGACTTAAATTGGATCCCATAGGGCAATCAAAAGTTTGAATATAATATTCATTTTTGAAGCTGAAGTAACTACTATCAAATATGAATTCTATTATATCTAAAAATAATTGTTTTGGAATATTACATATGTTTTTTATATTATTCCAAATGTTTTTGATGTTGTCTAGTACTAATTGTTTTGGAATATTAGTAAATAGTGAAACTACATCCAAGCTTATTAAAACATAATTGTTTGGGAGATGAAAATTATTTATGAATTTGGTAAAATCAAAAGAAACTGAAACATTAAAAAAATCAACAACTAATAATAATTATAATGTTTCAGATTCTTTTGATTTTTTTTTAGATACGTTAGTTATTAGAAATACAAATAATGTTATTTTATTAGATTGGTATCAAAAACCGATCAACTCTGGAAGGTACTTAAATTACTTGTCATATCACTCTTACAAAATAAAAATAAATTTTATTTTAACACTAAAAAACAGAATTAAAACAATAAGTCACCATACATACATTTTATCAAAAAAATTTAAACAAACTTTTTAATATTTTAATAAAAAACAACTACCCTCCAAAATTAATAAAACGTCTTTTATATAACCACATTGCAGAAATTATAGATAATAATACACATAACAAAACAAATAATAATAATAATAATAAACAAATAGACAGTACGGTTACATTTAAATCTTTTCCATACATTGAACACCTTACACCAAAACTAACTAACGTATTTAATAAATTTAACATAAAAATAACTTCTAAAAATACTTTAACCCTCAATTACCTTTTTTCTAAAATTAAAGATAAAACTCCTATTTTAAATAAAAGGAACATCATATATAAGAGTAATTGTCTAGATTGTAATGAGTGTTACGTCGGACAAAGCAAACAAACCCTTAAACAACGAATAACCTAACATAAGAGCGATATACGTATAAAACCAAATGATTGTGCTCTATGCATACACGTAAAACTAAAAACCATAAAATAGATTTTAACAATCCAATTATATTACAGATGGAAGACAAAAAATCAAAAAGAGAGTTTCTAGAAATGTGCCACATCTACCAACAAAATAAATACTATGAACAAAAGAACTGATGTTAATGACTTAAATTGTATCTACACGTATCTTCTAAATATCCAAAATAAAAATAACCATACAACAACAAATTTGTCAATGGATGTATAAGATGAATTTCTCTTAATAATATTAAAATGAATACATTAAAAAAAAACACACATACACACCACACACACACACACACACACACACAAACACACACCCACATACACACACATACATACATACATACACTCACAGTGTTACACGCAGATACATACACAGAATAGTTATAATAAACATTTTTTAAAGTTGTCTTTTAATAACAATTTCTATCAAACTTTTGACTTTTATTTATTATCAATATTTTATTTACATAATACTTTTACCTTTTGTTGTATTTTGAAATTGCTTTATATATTTTAGAAGATTTATAACAAAAAAAACTTTTTATGTTAATCGCCAATTTATTATAATCTCGCCTTAGTGAGTATACAATATGATTTAATGTTTATTTATCAATTCTGTAATTGTAGTACCTTTGAAAAAGGATTAAAATAAATCCGAAAGCCCAAGTTTATAAAAAAGAGTTTTCTTAAATAATCCAGCCGACCTAAAACCCACAACATTTTTAGAAAATGTATATATATATATATATATATATATATATATATATATTAACAGTTTTTTTGACCACTGCAGAACATCAACGAATTTTTAGTTTTACAAACTTTTGTATAGTCATTAATATCATGCAAACCATTTTTAAATAAATAAATACCAGTATTGGTATTATGCGTGTTAACCGCCATACAGAAATGCTAGTTTGGTTGCTAACATCAGGCGCCGAATGTTAGTATTAATATTATCAAGGCCAAGCAGTTTTCCAGTTTCGCGCATATCACATCTGCACTCACATTAGCTAGAACTCTCGTCGAGAACTATCATGGAAATAATAAGGGTTCTGGCATGTAAATTTCGTCTGGCCTTGTGCGGTAGTAGAGCCCTAGTGCGCTGAACACTAGACTTTGTGGTTTTAACGATGGTAAGAATTAAAAAAATAAGTTATTAGACAAACTGAATAATTTTGTTGTAGCGCTCTTCTTCTTTTTTATATAACGTCTTTTTAACGACGTCTTTAAATGACTTTTAATAAATAACTTCGTTTGGATAATTCTTTTGATAAATTCATTTAATAATTCTTTGGACATTTGTTTAAATAGCACTTAAAATATTCTTTTAATAATTTCGTAAAAGTTACGATAAAACATGTTTTTCAACGCTTCGTTAGAAAATCTTCAATTAGATTTTTATTTTATAATTCTCAACTTTTAAGAAGTCGTTTTGTGTATCAATTGTAAGGCTCCGCCGTATATTCATTTATTAGAGTGAACACGCGTTATCTGGTTTTATAAAAATAAGGCAGTCTGTATGCTGTATTTAAAGAGGATATGGATATGGTCCGGTCCAAGGATCAAGCAGCTGTTCGTGTTCTGTAGAACATGTGGATTTTACGTCACTTGTTTTTCTGAAAAACGTATGTATTAACACCTGCCCTAACATGCTGTAACGCCAACATGTAAACAATACCTGCTGAGCCAAGGTAAGAGATTAGAATTATTTTTACATCACGTCTACATTTGGTGATCTTTGATACGAGGCTGTTTCGAAAAATATCTTTGTAACCACCTATTATCATTTATCCTTTTAACAAATTAAGAAGTACCTTAGTAAATTTATATTGTCAATACTAGTACAGTGTAATCACAGTTACTAATTTTTATGAAATTAGGCAAACGTAAAGAGTTTTTATTGATGTTTCATATATGCATAATTTCACTTACAATTTCTGAATGATGAATTAATAGACAATGTAGTTAAAATTTTATAAATATGTAAACAGAAACAACAGATCTGATATTTCTGGTATAAATTCAAGTTAAACTTTTGTAACGTAAGCAACATTTAAAGTTTTTAATATTTCTTTTGAATATATAATCCTACCTTATGAGTAGATGAAACTTGTATTATCTAATCTTAAACATGAATTTTATATTTACAATTTTTATGAAGGAACAATTTTAATTAAAGAAGCAACATTTAATTTTCTTAATTAATTGTTTGATTCTGAACAAGTACGTTCAGAAATAGAGTAACAAGGTATAAGATCAAATAAGCGTAAAGTAGTAAACCCAATTTAACTTTGAGCCTTTTCAGAATTTGAAGCATAAAATCTGTGTTCATATTATTGTTGCCTGATTAATCTTTGTTGTTTTTTTATGAGGTAACAAGAGAATACCTCTTGTGTCCTCATTTTTGTAAATTTAATTAAATTTTCTTTACACAGCTTCTGCGTTAGCAGTTAATACGGTATTCCTCCCTAAGGACGCCCAAGTCACTCTTAGGGAAACCCTGTGTTTAAAGTTAATGACTTGGTGGCGCCCCATTAAAACCCCTGTTTTGTTAAGAATCTAGCCCTAGTAAGAAAATAATGCTTTGTAAAAAGAACCACGACCAATCCTCATAAGCTCTGCCCAAGGAATATACCCCTAGCATAGTCGGAAGATATTTGCGTTTCACCATTTAAGGAAATCCTTCCTTAAAGGTCACTGGTTACATTAGGGGATAAAAAGAACCCGTAACATTATACCGATCAGTATATAAATATAATTATATATATATATATATATATATATATATATATATATAGTATATATGTATATTTATATGTATTTTTATATGGTTAAAAAGATATACAGTGCTTCCCAAAAGTAACGGATATATTCGATTAAATGATTATTAACAATTTCTGAGTAAAACGCTCTGACACGTCGATTTTTATTTTTAGATTGCAATTTAATTATGTAATTTTTAACCCACCACCCTTCAACTCCTAAGCGCTAGCATCCCCTATTTAAAAATTTTAAATAGCAATGTACCCCTTGTGATACCTCAATTAATAGCATTTTTCATGCAGAAATAGAATTTTACAAAAAATTCTAAATCCGTTGATAAACAACTGTTTTATTCAATAAAAACTTATTCACTTAAAGTGCCAATTATCGGGTATGCTTTGACAAACAAAATGTTTGTAACGTGTCAAATAAGTTTAGTGAACCTACGTTAGTTAAGTGCGTGTTGCTTGTTTAATAATAAGTCAGCAAAAATGAGACTTAACGAAGCCGAAAGGATTGAAATTTTAATGATGATTGGCTTTGGAGATAGAATTCGAACGCACAAAGAAGTTCGAATTTTATTCAATGCAATTCATCCCGACCACCTCCCCCCAATCTCGCAATCAACGATAAGCCGAATTGAAAATAAATTTCGGAATATTAGACACGTACGACATAAACCTAAAGATGGATGTCCATCAGCTTTAGATGAAGATTCAGAATTGGATGTTTTGCTATTTGTGCAGGAAAATCCACATTCAAGCGTTGCGCGAGTGGCTTCACAGTTAAATGCATCAAAAAGTGCAGTTCATAGATTTTTCCGTAAGCAAAAATTTCACCTTTACAAAGTGCAATTAGTGCAAGAGTTATCAGATGATGATTTTGATAGGCGAGCGCAATTTTGTGAGACAATGATGGAACTTTGCAATGAAAATCCTGGATTGGAAGGAAATATTATGTTTTCTGATGAGGCAACATTTTATTTAAATGGTACCATTAATAAGCAGAATTGCCGTTATTGGGCTGATGAAAATTCGCATTGGATGATGGAAGCAAATCCACAACTTCCACAAAAGATTAATGTTTGGTCAGGGATAGTGGGTAATAAAGTTATTAGACCGTACTTTTTTGACAGAACACTCAATGGGGAACAATATCTAAATTTTCTCCAATTTGAATGAATTCCGGCTTTAGCGGTACTACATCCGAATTCAGAAGATCCTGATTCACCTCATCCCAGTATTTGGATACAGCAAGATGGTGCGCCTCCCCATTATGCACGTCCAGTACGGGAATATTTCGACCAAGTATTTCCTATGAGGTGGATTGGTTGACGAGGACAAATTGAATGGCCCGCAAGGTCTCCCGACTTAACCTTTTTAGATTATCTCCTCTGGGGTTATTTAAAATCTAAAGTGTAGTAAACAAAGTTCAACAAGAGTTTGTCTCTAGATTAGGACACTGCCAAGCTGCAAACGGACAGCAGTTTGAACATTTAATTGAAATTGGGTTTGTTTCTTGCTTTTTATTTAAGTATTGTTTATTGAATAAAACAGTTATTTATCGACCGATTTAGAATTTTTTGTAAAATTTTATTTCTGCATGAAAAATGCTATTAATTGAGGTATCACAAGGGGTACATTGCTATTTAAAATTTTTAAGTAGGGAATGCTAGCGCTTAGGGGTTGAAGGGTGGGGGGTTAAAAATTACATAATTAAATGAAAATTTAAAAATAAAAATCGACGTTCAGAGCTTTTTACTCAGAAATTGTCAATAATCATTTAATCGAATATATCCGTTACTGTATAATAACTTAGGAATTTAAGGTAGGAAAATGCATGGCTAGCGACAAGATTTCAACATTTTAACTTTATAATTAATATTTGGATGTTCATACTAATTGAGTCACCGACATGTCATGTAAAATAAAGGAATGTGATAGCCTTTAGGAAAAATCAGTCGTGTATCATTTTTTTGCGGAAGATTAAAAACAATCGTGAAAATAGGGTTTTCGGAAATTTCTCATTAATTGCTAAGAAAAATATCATTCATTTTCAAAAGAAAACTAACAATTTTGTTTTATATTTGAAATTAATTAAGTCGTGAATTTAACAGCGTGAAAATGAGCATCGCAGATTAACTAATAATTTCAAATAGTCATCAATGAATCAAGTGAACGTTGTATAAACATACTCTACACAACAAACCTATAAAATTGGTTATATTTAAATTTAAATCTTGGCTTATGACGCTTGAGCTTTAGATTTGCAGTAATTGAAATTTCAATCTATCATGAGCCATATCAGTGCAATGTTTTAATTCTTCTCTTTTATTTTTAGGTAGTCTTAACAGTTTCTGCTGCATTAATAGTCGTTACATCAGTTAATGCCTGGTTCCTAATTCCTTCGGCAATTTTTACATTAATATTATATTTTGGTTGCCTTGTGTATTTATCCTCTGGTCGAAATATTAGAAGAATTGAAGGAGCAGGTAAGGTACTTAGCAATTTTGTAACTCAAATACAGATGTTCTATTTTCGTAACGACTCTGGCTGCTCAGATGTGGATGTGAGAAACTTATAGAAAAGGATAAATGTGTATGTGTGTGTGTGTGTGTGTGTGTGTGTGTGTGTGTGTGTGTGTGTGTGTGTGCGTGCGTGCGTGCGTGCGTGCGTGCGTGCGTGCGTGCGTGCGTGCGTGCGTGCGTGCGTGCGTGCGTGCGTGCGTGCGTGCGTGCGTGCGTGCGTGCGTGCGTGCGTGCGTGCGTGTGTGTGTTTTTTTTCATAGTTGTAATATTTTAATTTTAACATAAATAATATACATTACTAATAAATACATGCACTGCATTCTCAATACCAAATTCTTCTCGTAGAAACGCAATTAAGTATAACTTCACGAGAAGTGGTTGTTGCTCATAGGCCCTTCTTTGACAACGGAATAAATAATTTTTTTTTCATATCATTTTGTCTTCTGTTGTTCCATTATTTGGATCCGTCTCTCTCATATAATTTTCCCTTTTCCTACCTCAATCTCTTCTTAGACGTTGTAAAGTTTAGCAATGTTGTAGTGGTTGTAGTATGTATAATTTGTTACGTTCAATTCTACTCTAATAAATATTTTCATTTAATTTAGGGTTCTTTTTAAATATTCCCACGTTTCGGTTTTGATATCTTGTGTAACTCCATGTCATGAGAAACGTCCCTGATTACGCTTTATAATTAAAAAAATCGATAAATTCCGGTAAAGCTCATGCTAATATCATTGAACTAAATACTTTTCTAATACTAGGTAGAATGGTATTAGCGCATTTAGTTTAGTTCAAATTACCTCAATTTATCTCTATGATTTCATTTAAAGCTTCAAATATAATTTGCTTACTACAAATTTTATTTTCTAAAGAATAGCGTAATGTTCTACAAATATATTTGTATTTGCCGGTTTCTGTTATCTGTTTATGCATAACAATGTCTTTAGAAGTGTTCTTCTGATATGTGTTACTCAGGCATTTGAATCGCTCATCATTTCGTTTCCTAATTTCATTTGATTTTGATCCTGCCTTTCACCGTGATAACATGTACTTTCTGCATGATTAACTTTGTTACTTCAAGAGCGATGTACATTTTATTTTCACAAAAAGTAGATATTTCTGGGTGCATTGGTAAGTTATTCCGCGCCTATCAATACTAGTATATTCTCCTTTTAGTTCTTCGACGTAGGTCCAATGGTTCTCCTACGTTAAACCAAATCTCTTTTTCTTATGTACGCCCAATTGTTGTTCTACGTAAGCTCAACTTCTTTCTTTTGTATGTAGTCCGCTGTTGCAATTACGGTAGCAGTGTGGATGTTACTTGCAAGTATAACCGGCTTTTTTCCATGTAGAGTTTTCTAATTCCGCCAATAACGGGAGTCAGACGAAGACGTGGGGAATGTCGCAATGTTAAATTTTCTGTTCAAAGGCATGCGCACCAAACCGCGGAGATTATGGTATGGTGTGCTATAACATATGGAAGTAGGTCTCATTTGGTGTTCATCCGAGGCACATAAACACTGAACGCTACGTTAACGAAGTTGTGGAACCCCAATATCATTTCTTACCTCCAACAGTTTGAATACCCACTTTTCCAGCAGGTTTATGCGCGTCCTTATGTAGCGAGGACTACTCGCAACCGATTTGAAGACGCTCGTGTCAATATTTTACCATGGCCATCCAGATCTCCTAATATTTCGGTGCAGGTTGCTTGGGACGCAATGCCCCCAACAGGATATCGACTACCTTCTGGATTCGATGTCACGAAGATCGAGTGAATGTGTAACAAATAGGGGGGTGGGAGGCGGCAACACATTATTAATAATAATTGTGTTAATCTGTTGCTTTCTTTCTTTGAAATTTTAATCAATGATTGCTTTTGAATAGTTGAACGCATTTGCCAAGTTTGGTCAAAAAATTCCAAATCCTTCTTGGTGTTGCAATTTCTGTGTCACTGAGTACAAGTGCAAATAAAATTCAACCTAAACTTAACCTCTATTGACATTAAATAATTACAATATAAATACAAATATACTTTTCTAAAAAAACTAATTTCCTAACATTCATCTGTCCAGGTATTAATTAAAGGAACATCTAAAAAAACGTTAAATCAAATCCATCAATAATATTCTCAATTAAATCTTTTTCGTCTCATCTTAAATTACAAAACATTCTAAATTTCATTTCTGGAAATATACCAAATAACAAACATAGAAAAGAATTAAATATGAAGTTTTTCTTTTATTATTTTATTATCCATTCAGAATATTAAAATTCCATGCTTAACGGACACTAAATTTTACTAACAAAACTTACATTCAAAATTCACATGTACATAATTATGAAGTATAGACATAAAAGCTCATATATACTCACTATTTAAATTCAGAATATCCAGAGATTTCCAGAATTCTCATTTCTGACATTCCATCTAATACAATATCCCTAACTTAACAAAACTCACTCATTTGTGCTATCCTCGTAGGTAGCCCGTTATTACGGCACACACATGAGTTTTCATGATTTTGCGCACAAATAAACATTTCTTGCTAAATCTGCAAGCGAAGTTAAACTAAAACTCGTGCAGCGTTAAAATTTCCCTTTGGAGTAATCTGCGTTACATCTTGAAGCTGGTTTCGTACAACTATCCACTTTCCCCTTTTTACTACTTGTTCTTATCTTTACGTTTCAAATTAATTTTCTGAACTTAACCTTCCGAACTCAACTTTCAACTGCCGTGCTTAGTTGTATATCAATTTTCTCCTTCTATAAAATCCGTTAATAAAATGCAACAAGTTTAATCCATACTTACGCACTTTGTTTTGTTGTTGCAAGTTTACTAGAACGTCTAAGCATATCTCGGATATGATTCTGTGTTTCTCAAGTATTCATTTATTTTATCAATGTCTACTTTGTGGTTCTTGTTTATTGCATGGCGCCCGGCATTCCACACATATTTAACATTCTAATATAACAATATAACGACGTATGTATAACGAGTAGTACATTTTATGATTTATGAAAATTTTTGTTTCAGTTGGTTCTATTATCGCAACGTTTATCCTAGTTAATGACTAATGCTTTATCTTGTTCTTATATTAAATTGTAAAAATTTATTTTAAGAAAATTCATTTATTTATTGCTTTAATTATATTAACTGCCCCTAATTTACTTATATTATATAAAAACAAAAGAATTAAAATTTCATGAATAATTAATATTAATTATTCGTGAAATTTACTATCCACATTTAGAATGTCTAACCATTTTCACTAATTTTTCCTTTCCCAACTAATTTATCTCTGGCGTAATGTAAGGTGTTACAAGTATATGTAAGAAATATGGAATTTGAACAGATCTACTTAAAGTATCAAAATAAACAACACAGCCGTTCTTTTAAAAAGGTGTTGCAACAACGAAAGAAGTTCAACATTAAATACAAAAAGTAAAAGCAAGAGTCAAAGAAGAAAAGACAGCAAGATATACAAAATATGACAAACACAAAGTGGTTTACAAATCGGTTTGATGGTACCTTAAGAACTCATAATAATGCACTATCAAGCTGAAATAGCAAATATTCACAGTGATCCATTTAATAATAGTTTTAGCAACTTGTGAGGCTATTTAGAACAATTAGAGCGTGTAGGAAAGTATTTCCGCGTGGTTAATGTAGCAATAACACTTGGTATTTTCACCTTCAATTTTGAAATTATAGCGTACCGAAGCCCCTGAGAGTAACTGCAACTGCAACATTTTTAGGTTGGCCTGTTTGAGATTTGGTTAAATTTATGTAACTGCGCAGGGTCGTTAAGATTTTGAAAAACCATAAGTACTTTTGAATCTTTTTAGCAAGGAGTCCGGTGATTGGACATATGCAAGTTACTATTAATGGAATCACTACAATAAGAGCAAGTCAGGCTCTCCAATTAGTTAGGGATGAATTTGACACTCATCATGATGTTTACAATTCGGCACAGTATATGCATTTGGCTGTTTTGTATGGATTTAATTTCTATATGCAAATCTTTAGTGACTTGTACGTAGCTATTATAGTATTCTTGCTACTTTTATTTCAAATTGGTAAGTATTATTGATTATTTTTTTCATACAAATGGTACCTATTTTAAGTAATTCCTTTACATTAATATTATACATAGTAGGGTAGCTAAGCCGGTTTGGCAACAGAGATCCACAGCAAGATATGTATACGCCGATTCGAGAACAATATGAACAGCTAAGCCGCTTTGGGAAACAAAACGTGCAGCAAGATATGTATACGCCGCTTTGAGAACAAAATTGTCTTTGTGTGTAAATTTGTTGCGTCGGGGGTCGTTAGGTCTTTGGGGTGTGCGTTCGGCGGGGTCGTTAGATTTTTGTCGTGGGGTGGTGCGCGTGCGCTGGGGTGGAGATATTTTCTTAAGAAATTTTTTAGCAGCGTTCCCGACGTTAAATATTAAATATTAAATTTAAAAAATGTTGTGTGTGTAGAAAATGGAGTTCACGTGTTGGTTCGTATTTTCTGGGGTAGGTTAAGCTAAAATTAAAACGCCGCGGTGAAGAATTTTTAATATTAGGCAAACGCGTGCAAGTGGTAAAGAGTGTTTTAGCTCTCCTCATAAGCTGCGTTTTGTACGAAGTAGCAAATAAAATTAAGAAAATATACGAAATGTTATATGATGGAGGTCAAATTTTAAACGTTTGCAGGTAAAATCTTGTAAAAGAAGTCGTTCACTTCTCGCAATTTCAATGTCACGATAAAATACTAAGAATTTGCATGCAGTCGAATATAACCTCGTGTTTTTATCTGGTAATATATATGCAAATTATTCAACTTTTAATATAATGTATTTAATTAACATAAGGTGTGTTGCAAAACCATTCAAGACAGGTATGTCGTATATTTCCTTTGGTTACATCATCCCAAAATAATTTATACAAGTACACTGAACTTGCAGTCGGATCTAACATATAATCTTTTAATTATACCCGTATGAATTTAAAATATATGCAAATTATACCACCTTTCATCACGATTTATTTGACTCTCAAATTATTTGATTTGATCTTATATCAAGGCTTATGTATTAACTTTTACAACTCAAGGTGTAGCATCAAGGTTTTACGTCACTCTCAAACTATAGAACTTAATAAAATAGCTTTCCTTAGCACCAATATCATTTAGAAAATATGTGTTTCATTAACATATACTTATTTATTAAATATTTCCTACCAAAATTTATTCAAAAATTTAAAAGTTCTTTATTTTCATTTTCATATAGGTAAAATCACCACGTTGCTATGCTCTCGGCTACCTAGTTCCGGCTACTTTTCCAAGGTCGTTGTGACGTCATAGCCTTTTATAAATATAGAGCAATGTAATACTATTCTAAAATTCTAAAAAGTCTTTCTTACTAACCACAAATACATACAGCTTGTAGAACGCGGATGTATCCAAGTCAGTCCATCGGCACATAAAATAATCTTTTAATCCTTTCCTCTTTCTCTAATAAGATGTTCTTTGTCTAACACATCTTTGTATTGTTCGCGTATTGTCGCAGTGTCTTCCATTTAGTCCAACTTTCGCCTTTTTGCATGCATTTCCTCTAATTCCAGCTGTCTTTTTCTTCCACTTACAGAGTATGGCGTGCATAATTGGGCAATTTCCTGCAGCGTCAACGGAGAGAGTTTACTGCCAATATTTACGCGTTGTCGTACAACCTCTGGGCGAATGTTAGGCGTACTTATCAACCCCTATACCGAAATGGTTATTTCTTTTGGAATTGTAGAATATGGTGTTACAGATTGTGTAAAATATGTACTACCTGCTTTAATGTAGCACTTGTGTAAGATTTTTATTTTATCTTGGCTGTTTTCCTACTCTACTATCTCCAAATAATTTACAGGTAAATAGTTAAAACTAAAAGCTGAAAGCACATACTTTATCAATTTTTCCCTTTTCTCTGGTTTTTCTGACAACTTAATTTGCAAGCCCGTCAATTTCTTTGTATTGCCGTTCCCCCAATACATGTACTGTAGCAGGTTATTATACACTAAACAGCAGCTATTTTGAAGCTTGTCCGATAACTTACTCCACATTTTAGCGATACCGAGTACATTGGCGCCTTTAGGAAGTATAACTTACTATCTTCCAATAAGGTTAAACAGTCTTTTAAGGGATTAGCGAATGTTGGTCTTAAATGTGCATCTGGACAACGTAAAAAGTCTAGTATATAATTTCCAAGTTGTTTATTAACATCAGGATTTGTTATCTGACACACAAATTTGTTGTATATCTTAATTCTTGCATTGGTTGTTAGCCATGTTAAACAATCGAATTTATATTAAAATTAAGTTTAAATGGCTCCATGCTTGGCATTAAATATTTTTAAATTTTGTTATGTATAATGCCAGAATAAAAATTTTAGAATAGTATTACATTGTTCTTTATTTATAAAAGGCTATGACGTCACAACGACCTTGGAAAAGTAGCCGAAACTAGGTAGCCGAGAGCATAGCGAAGTGGTGATTTTACCTATATGAAGAATTTTGTTATGTTAAGTAAAAACGTGCAAGTGGTAAAGAATTTTTTAGCTTTCCTCAAAAGCTGTATTTTGTATGAAGTAGCGAATAACATTTAGAAAATATACGAAATGTGATATAATGGATCAAATTATAAAGTCTGCATGTAAAATCTTGTAAAAACATGTTGTTCACGATTTCATTACCAAGATAAAATAACAAGAATTCGCAGTCGAATATAACCTCGTGTTTTTTTATTGAAATTATAGCTCTCTGGTAATATATATGCAAATTATTCAATTTTTAATATAATGGATTTAATTAACATAAGGTGTGTTTGCAAAAACATGTTAAGACTATTTCCTTCTTGGTATGCAAATTATACCACCTTTCATCACGATTTATTTGACTCTCAAATAAAAAAATTAATTTGATCTTATATCAAGGTGTTCTTGCTTACATTTAGCAATTTCAATATATATTTAATATATGTGTGTGTATGTAAAAAACATGTTAAGACAGGTCACTCGATATTTTATTCATGATTGCATCACCAAAATAATTTATACAACCACACTAAACTCGTACCCGGATCTAAAATTTAACCTTTAAATGTATGCAAATAATGTCGTTATTTAAAAGGTGGTGAAGAATTTGGATGGGGATGTACTCATTCTCAAATGCGGAATGGTACTCCATAAGGCGTTCTGAACGGAGGCTTTGCACGCATTAGGTGATTGAATACTTCGGAGATTTTAGGTTAAGCAAAACATGCACGTGTTGACGAATCTCCCGAGAATTTCAACAAATTATTTTTGTATTAAATATATAATATTAAAAAGAAACACACAATATTTTAATGTTTTATTTACAAAAACTTACATTCTTTAATTGTCCCTATCTTTTTGTAGGTGGCGGTAGCAGATTCTTATTTGAATAAAATATAGATAAGACTTCCACATTAAGAAAAATGTATCTTAGTTAAACGTACGGGGATTTTATTAATTATAGTTTAGTAAAGTGCATGGTAGTTAATGACCTCAAGGTTGTGATATTTATAACAACATACCGATATATGTAAATTATATATGGAAACTGCATAACTTCAAATCATTTTAGCATAATTGTTAATTACCAAAATTCATAATTTCTACTTCCGTTAAAAACACATTAAGTAAGTAAGTTTATACATACCGATAATACAATGGTAAAAATTCTTCTACAACACATTAAACAGCTTATTTATATTTGCTACCTTAAACAACTATGCGGAGTGCATATAAATGTCAGAGGAAGATTTCTTATCGTTCCCTTCCAATCTTAAAATTTATATCGTCAATAAAATAATAAACAGATTACTAATAATAGGTCGTCAATGGAACTAAAACAACATATACAAAATGTGTACAAATGAAAAGACCACTTATTAATTAATCATGACTGTAAATTCCTTTAAAGATTTGATATTCATAGGTAGTAACAATGTTGGTGCTATATATATAAACGACTTTTATGAGCATAGTTTAAATTAAAATAACACCGAAATTTATGTAAATTTAATAGTTCTGGTTTATAGTTGGTTGATCTTTGGAGAATAAATTTTATGAAACTTAGGTTTAAGAAATTAATCATTTTACAGATGGGATTAAATAAAATGTACTACTTTGATGATAAAACCTATGCAATGCATTTTATGTTTACACAACTATAACATACTTTAAAATTTAATACCTCGGTAGTAGAATATAATTTTTAATTGTATTATTGTAACATAAAGTTTGCATAAAAATGCAAAATACATATCCGTTAAGAGGAATTTTTCAATATGATACTTACAGATTCGTTAGTAAGTTTTACAATTAAACTTATTTCAAGACATTTTTGAAACACATCTTACTAGTCTCAAGGAATATGTATGTATGTAGGTATAAAATATACAAATAAAACACTACTTAATGTAAACATTATTCTTTATTAAAATGAATAATTGGTTATATGTACAAACCAGTTTTTGAGTACAATTACATCTGTGGTTGCGCAATTGAATGACGAATGTCGTGTGGTATGCTAGAAACACTTGTGTGAATTGGTGTAATACTTTAATTTATGTAGAGGAGTACACCCTAAATCTTCTAGGTTAATAACATTTAGGTGTGGAAATTCATTGTAAATTGCCATCATCTCAAGATATACCGTGAAAGTTGCTTAACCATATCTTTTGGTATTTGAAGCGAGCTGATAGACAGTTCCAAGAATATGGTGGTTTCAGCACATATGTTATTGCAACTCCATTCGATAGGGATAGTTGTAAAACAGCCATTTCTTTAAACACAAAGTTATTATGTGCAATTTTAAACTTTTGAACGTCGACAACTAATGGACTATTAATTTTAGACTTCACTCACAATATTGGTTGCAGGATTGTAGCGGACCAAACGATCGTGTAGAATGAGGCAGTACGCTGTAGTGTGAGCTTTAAGCGCTTTTTCATTTGAAATTCTAATCGTACGTCAACCGCTCCCACTTTCACTATTTCGTTTTGATGGGAACAATCGATGACTACAAGTGGAGCGTGCGTTTGAAATTCATTGGGTGTTAATATCGGCTCGCTGATACCCCGTAGTACGATTGTTGAAACTGTGCATACATCTCATATAGTATAGAATAGCGATTGGTATCGAAATCAATGTTAAGATTATCGTAAGGATACATAGATGAACCCAGATGTAATTTCATATTGGTCAACTTACAGTGGTCGAACTGACTGCGCCCCTTTTGCGCGATGTATCGGTTTGAAAGCAGACAATAACAAAACGTGGTTTCTCCACTTGAGAAGCCGTCTTCACGGCCCACGTATGCGTGTGTGTTGTATGTAATTCTGGATATTCGTGTAGTTCCCAACTGCAAAGCTTATGTCCATGGTGGCATTGCGTTGAATATGTTTGAGTAGTTTTAAGCGCTCTGCATCTGCAACGGTTATATGTGGAATCCGCCATGATATATGTGTAATAGTAATTTTGATTGACTCTTTGGTATCAGAATTCGATATAGCTGCATCGTCAGCACTATTTCTAATAAGAATAAGCTCTTGTTTGATATTCAAAAGAATTTTTCGGTAGTCCTCCGCAAATCCTAAAACCATGCGCAAGGGAATGCATACGTTGAAATGACCATTAGCATCAACGAGATCAAGCTTATCGATGGGGACCAACCGGCGTTTCTAAAGCGACGACTTTCGCTATAATCGTAGGATAGGAAATTTTAATAGTCCTAGTTATACCTGGATTACGAACGCGGTCAATAGTCTTTCCACCAAGTTCATAACGAATTTCATCAAATAAAAATAAAACTCCGTTGTTGACAAAATCGGCGGTAAGCGAAACGCCACCATCTGACTTATTCATTGTACCCTCAATATAAATTACGCTGTCCCATGGTAGTGTATAGACATCTTCGTTTTCTATTGGAATCCGTATAACATCGTTCTTCTCATACGTGGTATTGGAGTACGGAGTATGCATATGTTTGTCGGCATTGATGATGGTTGTATCAAATATAGCACGTTGCGTAACATTTAAAATATTACTATCCATTTTAGCTATGTAGCACTTTGAGTCCTAATGTTTGCAGAAATTTAACGTTTTCCGGTGTTAATCGGTGCACTGGTGTCTTGTAACTGGTAAAGGTGCTGATAATGCGTCTATTAATAGGTTTTGGTGGTTTATGCTCATAGCGCAAAACCATTGTTTAAAGACGCTTTAGATAAAGTCTAATCGTGATGGTTTCCCGACGAAAAGTGATGAGATTACCGTTTTGATCAACTATTTTAACAATGATGCGATCGATGATTCGTGTATTAAGTGGCATATAGGTGACGTTCACGGGTTTTCAATAATCTTGTATCCTGCAGCAACTGCAGGAAAGAATTGATGCAAATGTGTACAGGTTTGCTATTCCGATACGATCCGACCACAAGATTACATTCAATACATATTGAATTGATTGGAAAGACTTGTGCCGGATGGTCCGAAATAGCAGTAGTGAGAGCTGGTAGTTTACGTTTCTCAAAACCCAGCAACGAAGCAAGTGAATTTGGTTGTGTAAAGTCCACTATACCTGATGCTTTGATTTCTGTATGTAAACTGTTATTATTGGCTCGAATATCAATAAGATAACGTTTGGATGAAGTGCGTTCACGGGGATCGTTCAGATTACGTCGTACGAACTTATTAATATCTGCCACTTCATAAGTTCCTTCTGGTAAAGTAAGCACGATGTCATCAATGTAAAATTTATTGTTCGCTTCCGTTACATTGGGAATTGAAAATATGTATCAAAGTTTGTAAGACCAATAACGTATTCATGGTCATCATCGAGAACAATTGGTGGGTTGATGATTGCGGTGAGCGTAGATTCAGTTCCAGTTAAAGTAAATGTGTACATGTTCGGTGGTTGACGATAAACTAACAACTAGTCGTATTCGTAGTTGGGATGGGGTAATAAAAGCAAATTCCTGAAACACTTGCAATATATGGTTTTTAATTAAACATTTTTATACAAAACAGTTAAAAATACACTAAAATCAAATAATATATAACGTTGTTAGAAACTTAGCGGAGGACTATTTTGCAGTAAAATTTCAATACGAAGTGTCCACAGGTAACAGTGTTAAGCGGTTGAAATTGTTCATAATTATAATAGAGAGTGCATGGTCCTGATGAGGTTAAGTATTTGACAAGTTCCCTCGGAGGTCGTAGATTACCAATGCTATCATAATAGACTGCCCTTGAACCATCTTTTTGTACGCGGTCCAATGAGTTCCCACACCACGTGTAGTATCATGATTAAGAATACCACATTCTCGCCAACGAATTGTGTTTGGAAGTGAATTGCGCATGAATATTCCACGAAAGTGGGATATTGGTAAACGTTTTATGTATTTGTTCAAGTCAACATTGGTCAACGCTCGCATAGGTAGATTTAACGAATGCGTTGAGTTTTTTTTTTGTCTTTGTTTACGCAAACCTTGCCCGTGTGTAAGAAAAGGCTTTAGGTACAGTCCATGTCCACGGCGATAAGGTTTCAAATAGAGACCCTTTCCAAGTGTCACTGCCTCTTGTGCCATATTATGTCGTTTCGCTTCATCTAATTGTTGTTGTCCAAGTTTAGCATCGTTGACAGCTTTTGCAATCCCAGCTGCTCCACCCGACAACGCTCCAATTGCGGAAAGGGCTGCAAAATAGGTATCAAAGGTAGGAAACCACCAGTTTTGGGTACAGGGATTACACGTGGGATGCCACGAATTTCATCTGTTATTTCTTTAATCGGTGCCACTGCAAGTTTAGCAGTTTTAATAAGATCAGTCGGACGAACGTTTTAATGCGTTCCCAAATGGTGCGAATTAAACGCTTGAATGGTATACCACTTCCTGTACGTAGACGCTGACCACATCGTTTTCCTTTACACCTTATCGTTTTTGCGACAACCCATACCAAATTTAACTTTGGCATTCATTGCAGAACCAACAGCAAACGCAGCAAGTTTTTCACCTAACGAAGCGTCGGGTGCAGTACGACGTTTTGTGCTGTTTCGGCAAGACGTCGATCAGCTTGGTGTTGGGTTGTTAAGTCTGTAGAAAGATCGTAGGCGATGTCGTGTAGTTTGCAGGCTTCGTCTAAGGGATTACGACCTATATCACCACGCTCGAGGCGTTTCTGAAGCTTAGTACCCGGTCCACAGAAGCGATAGCCTGGTAAATGTAATTCTACCGGTAAACGATTGATAGCACTATTGAGTAACCCGTAGCCACGATAGGATTTCATTAATCTTGTCAGTCGAAAGGTTTAAAGGAGACTGGTCATGCGTGTAGAATTACTCGCTTAAATGCTTACCATACTGCAATTACGTTTTAGTATATGGATAGAATGCGTCTGGTAAAGCAACAATTGGCGTTGCCAATTACGGACCACAACTGCAGCAACAACACTAACGTGCAAAAGCATGGACTACTATTACCATCAACAATACGGTGTATCATTACAGGTCCATCCAATTGTGGTAAAACTAATGTAGTCATCGGTCTCTTGAAACATCCGAATGGTGTACGCTTTGAAAACGTTTATCTCTACTCAAAATCCTTGTATCAACCAAAGTATCAGTACCTAGAGAGGTTATTACAACCAATAAAAGAAATAGGATATTTTGCGTTTAACAAATGGGATGCAATTGTTACTCCAGCGGATGCAAAACCTAATTCGATATTTATTTTCGATGACGTGTCGTGCGATAAACAAAATGTAATGCGAGAATATTTTTCTTTAGGTCGACATAAGGCCATTGATTGTTTTTATCTATGTCAGACCTATTCCAAAATACCTAAACAATTGATTAGAGACAATGCTAATGTCCTAGTGCTATTCAAACAAGACGAACTCAATTTAAAACACGTATACGCTGACCATGTAAACACGGATATGTCGTTTAACCGGTTTAAAGAATTGTGCGGCGTATGCTGGCGAGATCGGTATGGGTTCCTGGTGATCAATAAAGATGGCGATTTGCAGAACGGTCGTTACCGAAAAGGTTTTGACACCTATATATACTTATAAAGCACATAAATAGCATATCACTTCCTACCCGTTTCTAGACGATGGCAGACGACGTGAAAACCAAACAAGAACTCATAAAAGTACGAAAGGCAGTCAAGAGGAAATTACAAGCGCTAAAAGCAGGTGTGGTTGAAAAGGAGCTTGCATTAAGTAAAGTCTATGCACCTATTACAAAACGTTTACAAACACTTCAGACCGGTCTGCTGAAAGATATTAAACAGGAGTCCAAGATCGAAAGCCAGCACTGGTTACCACAACAACATGACGTACAATCTACTCCTAAAAGACGCCCTAAATTTCTCGATCAGGTGCGCAGTTCAACACCAATCTCCGCACCACCAATAGAGGAGGCATGGGAACACAATCCTCATAGCCCAGTCCAGTCTGTGGAGTCCACCTTCGAAGAATCGGAGAGTAGCGGCAACACTCCAGAGACCCATGCAGAGTACGAACGGTACCTAAACAGCGAAGAACATCAGGCCTACTTACAACGATTCTTACCATCGGTAAGATACTATGTCGATAATCTGTTTTCCAACTTTACTGGTATTTATAACAATGACACGGAGCACTTGCGCAGGGATAAAGTACGTTTTAATCCGGAGACAGGAAAATTAATGATTGGTGATTCGGACATTATCTTCGGGATTGGTGAAAAGGTGTGTAGAACGATTTTGCTACAACGGTAGCAAAGGGTTGTACGAGCAGCTGTTCCTTCTCAATCCTTTGGGTAAATTCTCACTTAAAGAAATTAACGATTATGCGGACATTAAAAAAAGAAGTAATGCAATGTATAGCTTACGACAGCAAACTATAAACCCGAGTGGTCGGGGTCTACTCATGGATTATAACGAGAAGCCACTAGAGTATGTATACTTTGATGATCCCAACGAACTGTGCGAACGGCTCAAGCTTCTGGTCGCCTCGCAAGATGCAGGTAACACCGGTCACACAAACGAAATTACATCGATTATGGAAGAATTACGCGAATTGCGTATAATAGCGTAGATTGTGCGACTTGTTATTCATTATCACGATGGTTATCGACAAGTTTGGACATGCGTCTGACTGTGCTTCATATATTTCTTATGATGATTACTACGATTTTGACAACATGAGATTAGCGCGCGTCGCTACACCACAAGAAGATGATGATGCAGTCACGAAAGCGTACTTAGAATCGCGGTTAGCAACGCTACACCAGCAAGAGGGCGAACCAACGCTTGGAAGTGGTTCCACTATTCAGCAGTATATAGACACGCTTGTGAAGGAGACAACAAACAGTATGATAACACAATTCTCGAGCGAGTATGTTACAAGATCAGACTTTAACCATTTTGAAGAGATGATGCGTAACCTTGTTCCAGCCACTGTGAACGCTAATGTTGCACAAATCGTAACCAAACGGATAGATGATTCTATGAATAGCATATATAAGACATTAGACGCTGCTATTCAACAAGTGAAAGCACAATTTAGAATAGACATTGCACGAATTCAAGCAGATATTCAACAGTTGCAAGAGAAACTTAAAACGCACGCATATAGCCGTCAACCATACACACACACATATATTAGCAATATGTCTGTAAAGGAGCAAATCGTCCACGAGTTACATAAGCCTGCTCGCATTAACTTTCCTAGAAGACATGTAATCACAAAAGGATTAAACGAGCTGTTTCAAGCCGATTTGGTGGAAATGATCCCATATGCAAAGATAAATAAAGGATTTAGATACATTCTAGTTGTTATCGATGTATTTTCTAAATACTTATGGGCCGTACCGGTTAAGCGCAAGACGGGTAAGGCTGTTTCAAACGCTTTTCAATCAATTTTCAACAAAGACCATCGTATTCCACGGTACATTCAAACGGATTTGGGAAAAGAATTTTATAATTCAACATTTAAGGCTTTAATGGAAAATATGAGATTACACATTATAGTGTGTACAGCAATAAAAAGCTTGCGTAGTAGAACGCGTTAATCGTACCTTAAAGTCAAAAATGTGGAAACAATTTAGTTTGAATGGTTCGTATCGATGGCTGAATATACTATCCTCACTCGTGACTGCATATAACAACACCAAACATCGAACAATCGGCATGCGACCTGTAGATGTGTCAAAACGCAATGAACGCAAACTCTTCAATACAGTGTACAGTACGATCAAAACAGTTAACTTAAAGAGTAAAAAATTTTCTGTTGGAGATCATGTTCGCATTAGTAAACATAGAAGTCAATTTACCAAGGGATACACACCAAATTGGTCTAACGAAATTTTTACGGTGTACAAAGTGCATTTGACTAATCCTTTAACGTACCTCTTGCGCGATAGTCGAGGACAACCAATATTAGGCGGCTTCTATGCAGAAGAACTTCAACGAACACACTATCCGGATGTATATTTAGTGGAAAAAGTATTGAAGAGAGTTAAAAATCAAGTATATGTGAAATGGTTAAATTTAGATTCTAGCCATAATAGTTGGATATCCAAAATCATATTTTGTAGATTTGCTGTTACGTGTTTGTTTACCATCATATGTCATTCATCAATAAAATTTTTTACTGTTATATGCTTTATTATAGCGACACACACACACACACAAATTACATCTATGTACTACTAATTACTACACTAGTTCTACGTCAAGAAAGTTGTTTATAATTCCTCATGCCCGAAGCGCAAAACGTTGATGTAGGTTGATTTTCGCTGTTTTGGTTGAACTTGAGTATTTCGATGTCCGTGAATATGTAAATAACAAGCAGGTAAAACACATTACCTTCTCAGCTAACAATTTCTCCCGTACTTGACCAACACTCGAGGTATTTATTGTAAAGGTATGCGACACGTACAATAGCATCCTCCATTATATCTAATAAGTGCTATCTATAGCGCATCAGGTAGGATTACCAAGATGACATAATTTACATACAAAAATAGTATTAAACTAAAACAATAACTTTAATAGCATATACACTTTTTTATAATCATCTATACTATTTGATGGCCATTTTCCCGAATCCGGACCACACGTCCATCCTGGTTGCTGTTTTGAGCCCTCCATTGCCAAATTCTTGAGGAGCCAGTTATATGTTGTTCTATGAGGGCCAACTACATTAGGTTGGTACTTATAATTTACCTTATACTTTAAAATTAACTTCAATACTTTTTAATACCATAGGTTGTGCGAAATATACAACATCTACAATCATATCGTCAATCGCTGTGACCAGTGATTTATAGTTGCATTTTATATTCATGATAGGAAATGCCTTCGTACTCAATACAGCTCGGTTGGTTAGTAATTCTTCAAGGAAATATACATCGCTCAAACTATAATTACTCTCTATTGCGTCTAGTACACCGCGCACCTGATGACATTTTAACTCTGTTTTGCCGTTGCAAGCATCAATGAAGTTTGATACAAATTGATCGCACCTACTCTGTTGTTTAAACAGCATGTCCATTACATCAATGGATGTATCATTGGTCAGCGTTAGCCATTTGAAGGCTTTAAAGGAACATGAACACCTACTCTGAACAGTATACGTTTGATTTTGTCTACATCATTCAATACTATGGCATGTTTCAGATGTTGGTGTAAAATGCGTTGTTCACTCTCGAACAAATCGTACAGTACATTGTCCATGTTAACTTGAAAACTTCGCACCACTATCGTTGTTGTTCCACTCACTGCGAGATCTATCCAAGTACCTAGCTTTTATGGCACATTCATCAAAATAGGTAATGCTAAAGTGTTGTGATACTGAGCATCACCTAGTTATTCGTCTGATAAACCCCCCACTAGTTTTTGTAACAGCATTAATAAATCAACAACCTCGAGATGATCTCTGGCAAGGCGACTCTGTTGAATTTGAGCAATATATTTAAGGAAAATCCAATTAGAGGTGTTTTGGTGGTGATAGATTGTTATTCAAATTATCTATGGGAATATCCTTTACTTTTAACGAAGGATGCATGCCCGGTAAATTGCAAATTAATCAAAAGAGTATAACGTTAATCATTACTCTACATAGAGCACAAAAAGCTGTCATAGCCATGCGAGAAATATGTTGCCTGATAAATACTCCTGTATGATTGTTGTGGTTTTGACAATTTTGACAACGATCCTAGGTCATGGATCGAAACGTAAAGAAAGATGATTTTAAAACTATGAGTGGTTTAATTCCCAACGAAGATTAAGAAAAAGGTTGTCTGATGTCGCTAAATCTATATATATATATATATATATATATATATATATATATATATATATATATACCAATGTTTAATACCTTGAAAGTAATAGGAAAATAAAATTTAAAGTTGTCAACCATGTTCGGGTGGTAATGTTGATTCGGTCATTGATACCTACTGCAAGTTAAAACAAGTCGTATACAATGATGAAAAGTTTTTGAAACTAACTAAATGTGATCTTGAATACATGCTTTGTAAAAGCGATATAGTTCAGATTCTGCTACGATTCTTCAACAGACGGTGATAACAATAAAAACTCTGTTTAAATTAATTTTAATAACGACTTAACATTGCGTAATTCTATTAAAATGATTTGAAATATAACGGTATTATTTTTATTGTTTAGCATCAATTTAATAACATTTGTTGATATAAGATGAAAATTGTGAATTTTGGTAATTGACAATTATGCTAAAATGTTTTGAAGTTACCTTGTTGCCATATGTTCCATTTAACAGAATTAAAACTCAGATATATTATAGACATTCTTCCAATTATTTACCATATGTGTATATATTTCTCTTGACAATAATTATTAATTTAAGAATAACTTATTGAATTAAAGTAAGTTATTTATAAGCACTAAATTCTACAATAATTAAAACGAGTTTGAAAATAAAATGTATTGACAATGTAGCTATACTTGTAATTTATTCTGCCAGGATCAACAAAATATAATGCAAAATAGTTGTTTTAGGTATAAACCAGAACCATATAATTTACATATGGAGATATGTTGTTATATTTATACTATAAATAGCCCAATCGCCGAGGTCATTAACTACCATGCACTTTACTGAACGCGGTTGTTAAAGGGCGTTATATGAACGTTTTTGCAAAGAAATAAGTAATATTTATCTCAGTTTGCGAGATGTTGAAACGTTTAGATCCGTAAGTTATGCATATCTTTTAGAAAACATATTTGCTTTTATGGACAAATTTTGCTTTACATTCCTTAACTTTAATAATTTCACTAATCATGTTTACAGAGTCTTTTAAATAATAATATCCTTTGAACATACTATCATCTGGAATACAAATTTTGTTATACCTATATCTAGTACTAATAATAATTAGTGTCTCTAGCACTGTAAAATTTAACTAGAATAAATAATTCACAATCTTTTATAGTGTTTAATTAAATCGGTCTTTTAACAACAAAAGAGGTATTTTGCACATTGCAAATTATTATTACCATGCTTGTAGCAATAAATATTACATAATAAATTGCTGGTTATTCACCTAACAATAAAATTTTACACTAAGAATATATAATTGGTGTATGCTGGGTTGCCTGCCATAGATATGCATATATTTTTAGAATTTATGGAGTACCATTCCGCATTTGAGAATGATTACATCACTATCCAAATTCTTCACCACGTTTTAAATAACGACATTATTTGCATACATTTAAAGGTTAAATTTTAGATCCGGGTACGAGTTCAGTGTGGTTGTATAAATTATTTTGGTGGTGCAATCATGAATAAAATAACGAGTGACCTGTCTTAACATGTTTTTTGCACACACACCAATATTTTAAATTAAAACCATTATAAAATACGAGTCGAATAATTTCTCCTATTCTTTTGATATTTAATACAAAAATAATGGGGCAGTGCCCCGTTTAGGGCACGTTTAGAAGCTCCTTCCCCACCATTCATCATTTTGAGAGTGATTATGTCATCCACCACATTTCCTATTTTTGCTTAACCTAAAATCTCTCTTTAATTAACTAAAGCAACGAGAATAAAAACAATGACGAAGCTCTAAAGATCACCGCTAAATTCTTCACTACATGCACGTTTTTGCATAACCTATAAATTTTTTATCACGTTTGTGCAATTAAACGAGTTATATATATATATACAATGTCTAATACGTCATCTACATACAATCACCAAACCGCTAAAAGTAAAACAATTTTTATTGCCACATAAATTAAATGTATAATTACATTTAAATATTTAAATATATTCAAATTGCTAAAATGTAAGCAAGAGATCCTTGATATAAGATTAAATTAATTTTTTATTTGAGAGTCAAATAAATCGTGATGAAAGGTGGTATATTTTGCATACCAAGAAGGAAATAGTCTTAACATGTTTTTGCAAACACACCTTATGTTAATTAAATCCATTATATTAAAAGTTGAATAATTTGCATATATATTACCAGAGAGCTATAATTCCAAACTCGAGGTTATATTCGACTGCGAATTCTTGTTATTTTATCGTGACATTGAAATCGCGAGAAGTGAACGACTTCTTTGTAAGCAAGACATCCTTGATATAAGATTAAATTAATTTTTATTTAAAAGCCAAATAAATCGTGATGCAAGGTGGTATAATTTGCATACCAATAAGGAAATATACGGCATACCTGTCTTGAAATGTTTTTGCAACACACCTTATGTTAATTAAATACATTATATTAAAAGTCGAATGTCGACGTGATTTACATATATATTACCAGATAAAAAACACGAGGTTATATTCGACTGCATGCAAATTCTTAGTATTATATCGTGACATTGAAATTGCGAGATGTGAACGACTTCTTTTTTACAAGATTTTACCTGCAAACGTTTAAAATTTGACCTCCATCATATAACATTTCGTATATTTTCTTAATTTTATTTGCTACTTCGTACAAAACGCAGCTTATGAGGAGAGCTAAAACACTCTTTACCACTTGCACGCGTTTGCCTAATATTAAAAAATTCTTCACCGCGGCGTTTTAATTTTTAGCTTAACCTACCCCAGAAAAATACGAACCAACACGTGAACTCCATTTTCTACACACACAACATTTTTTTAAAATTTAATATTTATTATTTAACGTCGGGAACGCTGCTAAAAAATTTCTTAAGAAAATATCTCCACCCCAGCGCACGCGCACCACCCCACGACAAAAATCTAACGACCCCGCCGAACGCACACCCCAAAGACCTAACGACCCCCGACGCAACAAATTTACACACAAAGACAATTTTGTTCTCAAAGCGGCGTATACATATCTTGCTGCATGTTTTGTTTCCCAAAGCGGCTTAGCTGTTCATATTGTTCTCGAATCGGCGTATACATATCTTGCTGTGGATCTCTGTTGCCAAACCGGCTTAGCTACCCTACTATACATACTAAATTTTACTACAAGGAAAATACAGTTAAATAACTTATTTTACGTTAAAACCTTTGGATGTTTTTTTTGGGAACTCTGTCTTGTCAGATACAAGAACAAAGTTATCAGTTTTAGAGAACAGGAGGCTGTTAAATTATGCTACAAGTATGTTACGTACATTGACGTAGCCCTTAAAAAAACCAAAGCAAAAGAAAAAGTATGACCGGGCTCAATCGGTGAGTGGGCGGGGTTTTATATCTATAGACAAATTAAAGAGAAACCTGAAATAAATAAAGAGACATTTATATACACTCACTCTTTCACACCCATTCACACTCAGAACAAAACATACAAAGGAAAAAAAGAGAACTTATAATTAACCAAAATATTTACAGAACACAGCATTCCCATACCCAACAAAAAATCCATGTACCCAATTTACATATATATTATGAGAAACCCCCAAACAGCCAAAAAAAAATTACCCATGAAAATGGCGAGCTGTAGTTTTTAGGTAATTACCCCCTGACATCATTTAGTAAAACAGAACCAAACGCAACCTAAAAACCACAGCTCTAGATCATCGTAAATATACACTTAACCTATAGTTACAAATATAATGGCAACAACGTTTTCACACATGCCAGCAAGTCTCTAAACCATTTTTATGTTAACAAGTAGTGTATTTTTAGTTATTTAAAAACAAATAGTACTGCATTAACATAATGCCAATAAATACCAAAATAGGTCAATAATTTTCGTGTAGATCAATTAAATTTGAAAATGCATGATACTTGAACAGTAAAAGCCAAGGCGAGAGAAAACAAAAAACTCACCCTTAAGTTGCTGACGTCGGGGTTGAGTCAGTAGCTGGTCTACGTCAGCGAGTAGGTGGGTCTACACACAGGAAGAACGCGTTTGGCCTGCCATTACAACAAGAAGCGGCAACTCAAGGGATTAGCGTGTCCCCCGCAAAAAGCATGCCGCATTGCGTGCACAAAATTTGCATAACGAAAAAGGGAACGAAGCAAAACAGGACGAATGTTTTCGTGCTGCTATTTGAACAGAAGGTGAATATTAAATTTGTTTAGCTAAAGCACAGAGCTCAAAGTAATCTTGTTGTTAAGAAAATAAAAACAGAAAAACCGGAGTTTATTGAAATAATACGCAGTTTTTATTCGACGAATTCTCTCAAAGGGAAAACACATAAGCATTAATTATCGGATATTTGGAAAGACGTTCTCGCCTATCTAATTATGGCGTAAATTCCACGTTAAGGAATTCTTAGAAAGGATATTTATTTTTAATAAGCAGAAAGATTTGTCAAGTAAAATATATAGGATATTTATTATTAATTACAATGCAATTTTAAGCACGTGAAGGGGTTATTTTAATTTACAGAATTAATTTTTGTGTTTAAAGTCAAAGGATTTGAGTTAAAAATTATTGTACATAAACTAACCAATTATTTCCGAAAACGAACGTAACAAATCCCCCCCCCCTTCCGGCAAAATTAAAAGATCGGGGTTCGGGAAGAAAAATAATGGGAGTGGGTAGGACCAACAAAAATAATTCCCTTGGAAACTAAAAAAAACTTGTTACGAAAAAAACTAAAGAAAACACTCTAAAAAAAACCCCAAAAAAACTAAAAAGAATTTTCATCCGGCTCGACGTACCAAGGAACCGGACAAAACCAAAAGTGAAAAGGACATAGGAAAAGGAAAAGGAAAAGGAAACAATCATCGAGGACAAAGATGGAATGGCATTGACACTGCAAAGTCGTCAGGGACGGATGCATCTCAGAAAGAGAAACAGGGAAGTCTTCGACCTCAACGAAGAAATTGGTTTCTCGCGAAAAAACCAAAGTAAAAGAAAGGAATGAGAAAGAAAGCCAACAGTTCAGCCAGAAGAGAACCCAAAGGTCAAGCCTCAAGTAAACAAAAGGGACAAGAAGGGAGAACAAGAGGAAGAGAGAAGGAGCGCTGGTAACAGGAACAATGTACTCTCAACTGTGGTAGCGAAGAAACGCATCAATCAAAAACTGACGAAAAGGAATGCTGACTAGTCCTGCAGTCGACTAAGTCGCGGCTTCCGAAAAAAGAAAAACGGACTAGAAAGCACCTACCACAGAGGCGGATGGAAAACACACAAACGAACTAAGAACCGACAGGAAAGAAAACCAGCAAAAGGATAGGGAAAGAAAAGTGGAACGAAAGGAACGGAAGAAAATAAAGGAAAGAGAAAACCAAAAAGAATAATGCCAACACCAAGTACAAAACCCAAAAAAACTAAATTTTGTTCCAAACAGAATTCCAGTGTAGTTAGGTATGAGTAGGTGTGTGCGTATGCGTGTGTGTATGTGTGTGTGTAGGTGTATTGTGTGTGTATGGGTATGTAAGAAGTGTGTGGGTTGGTGTTGTGCGTGTTTAAAGTGTGCGTGTGTGTATGTGTTTGACCGCTGTAGTCGCCTCTTACGACAGGCAGGTCGTACCATGGGACTATTCTATTCCCGGACCCACACGGATGAAGGAAAAAAACCCAAGAAAAGAACAAAAGAAGAAGAACCAAACAGAAATGAGTGGATGCATGAAGTGTGTGCGTTTATGGAGTATGTGTATGTGTGTATGAAGTCTGTATCTGTATGTGTTACTGTAGTCGCCTTTTACAACAGGCAGGTCGTAACGGGAGACTATTCTATTCCCGGACCCACACGTGTGAAGAAGAAACAAGAAAACTAAAGAAAACCTAGCAAAACAAGGAAGTAAACGAAATCGTAAGTCCAAAAATGAAATCCGAGGAAAAGCAAAGTCGGTATAAGAATCTGAGACGTGAGGACTAGGTATTGGGCTTAAGGCGCTTAAGTCGCCAAAAGGAGAACGAAACAAGATCAAGGAGGTTAGGATTTCGCCGACGTATGTCTTCAGGTTCGGAAGGAGCATAGAATAATGTCTGCCTCGGTTGGACAGTTTTCTGCCAAATAGGAATAGAAGGGGGTGTAGTAGTTGTAGCACCAGGTTTAGGAGGTGGCGAGGGCAGTTTAGGAAAGTCGAAACGAGTTAGGAAGAAAATTGTTTGTTGTTAGGATTGGTGGTAAGAAAGTCAATGGCAAACAAGGAAATATCATGGGAGGTCAGAATATCAAGGGTAGAAAAAGAAAAAGTATTGGCTGTACGAGAACCAACCTGACGAAAAGAAACACAAACGAAACACACTTCAGTTACGTTGGAGAAAGGGACAGAAGCACATCAAATTTCATTGAAGTTATATGCAGGACTAGAAGTATCATAGTTAGGAAAGAAAACAACATTAGTTATGGAAGTATCCACCTTAGGAAAAGAAGCAGAATCAGGTAGAAGTTCGTCAGCATTAGCTAACAGAACATCAGCTAGGATGTCACCAACCTTAGTTAAAAGAACAGAAGTAAGTAGTATTTTGTCAGCATGAAAGAATGCGTAAGAGTAGGTAACGAAACAGGATCAGGTATAGCTTTAACGATAACAGCAACAGGCATTACAGCTACGGGTTCCCTAACTTCAACAGAACCGTCTCTATCCGTATTAGAAATTATCTTTACTTCAGCTACGGCTGTGATGGCCGGCACAACGGGAATTTCTTGAGTCGAAGAATTTAAGAAAGCAGGCACGGGTAAAGTTTTGACAAAAACGGGAAGAGGCATTAAAGATACAGGTTCGTGGACTTCAGCAGGATTTTTGCAGACTGAATTAGAAGTTATGGCCGTTTCAGCGACTTTCTGCTTGTAAACACGACAGAAAATTTTTTGGGAGAAACTTTTAAGAAAGCGGGAACAAACTCTTGAGAAGCTAGTTACAAGTCACCAATTCGAAGCATGGGTTGTAAGGGTAGTGGAGGCACAGTTTGGGATGAGAGTGAATAAGTAGGGCGAGCAGAAGAAGGAGTAGAATAGGATGTAGAACCAGAGACGGAAGAAATTTTGTTTGAAGTTATATTGGCTGAAGAAGGGTATGTTTTGATAGTGATAGCGGGAGGACCTGGATGAAGTATCGAAGAGAACGTAGAATGAGAAGTAGAAGAAGTTAGGCAACTAGAGATGAGGGCAGAATTTGAAGGATTATCCGAAGACCTACTAGTAGTAGGATGACAGTTGTGGCGAGTAACGCTCTTATATCCGCAACCATAACAATGGAGTACTTGAGGACAAGTACAACGTGTCGAAACATGACCAGGTTTTTCGCAATTGAAGCATACGACCTGACGACTAGAAGTAGAACAAGAAGGAAGAACAGTAGATTGTACGAATCTACTCGTAGGCGTCGGAAAAATCTTAACAGCTCGGTCATGTAAAGTAAAAGTATTTTTCTCAATAGTAGTAGCCTTATAAACAAACTCCATGTGTTCAAAATGATAAATCAGTAAATTAGACAACCACTTCCAGTCAGAAAACCACAATATTAAAGGAAAACTTTAGCCTTGAATAATTCTGTTGCAGACCCAAATAACTGTAATTCGGATGCATGGTGAGCTTGTCGGAGTTTTTCGACTCGTTCCAAAAAATCATGTATGGTAAGAGTGTTTGGATTACCAGAAAATTTCAAATTCCACTCCCACACTGGGATACCTTGACGGAAAGCCGAAAAAAAAGTCATCTTGAATATGAACAAGAAAGAAATTGGTAGAAAGTAACTAAATAAAGGCTAACCGTAACTCGATAGAAGCCAAAAAAAATATATTGTGAATACAGGACAATCTAAAACATATCCGACGGATGAACTTCAGGAACGACAATGGAAGCGAATCAACAAAATAGAAATTAAAATAGGACTGTAGAATAAAAGAATAAAGGAAAAATCGGAGGAAGAAAAAAAACTCTAGACTTGATGGAGAGGACAAAATATACAGAGAGGGAAGGAAGAAAAAAGAAAAATCTTAGGCGCCAGCGTTTTCAATGGACGTTGATTATTGGCGAAAACACAAGTCCAATAATCTGAAGTTAACCCGCCAATAATATTGAACGTGAGGGACGAAACATAAGTAATATCAGGCCGAGTAAGTGCGGGTCATGTAGGAACTTAGGCACTAACAATAATAAACAAAAAATCGAAGCAAAAATTAACTACATCAAACTGGGAGCAGAAATTAATAAAAAAAAATATCAGAGTAACCGTTAAATAAAACCAGATCGCAGCATAAGAAAAATAACTAAACCCAAATCGCAGAAGAAATTAACTAAATAAAATTGCAGCAGAAATTAATTACCAAAAAAAATCGCAGCCGCACGCCAGGCAGTCAAAAATTTATGTTACGTACTTTGACGTAGCCTACAAAAAAACCAAAGCAAAAGAAAAAGTATAACCGGGCTCAATCAGTGAGTGGGTGGGGTTTTATACCTATAGACAAATTAAAGAGAAACCTGAAATAAATAAAGAGACATTTATATACACTCACTCATTCACACCCATTCACACTCAGAACAAAACATACGAAAGAAAAAAAAGAGAACTTATAATTAAACAAAATATTTACAGAACACAATATTCCCAAACCCAACACAAAAATCAATGTCCCCAATTTACATATACATCCTGAGAAACCCCCAAACAGTAAAAAAAAATTACCCATGAAAATGGAGAGCTGTAGTTTTTAGGTAATTACCCCCTGACATTATTTAGTAAAAAAGAACCAAACGCAACCCTAAAAACCACAGCTCTAGATCATCGTAAATATAAACTTAACCTATAGTTACAAATATAATGGCAAAAACGTTTTCACACATGCCAGCAAGTCTTTAAACCATTTTTATGTTAACAAGTAGTGTATTTTTAGTTATTTATAAAAACAAATAGTACTGCATTAATATAATGCCAATAAATACCAAAATAGGACAATAATTTTCGTGTAGATTAATTAAATTTGAAAATGCATGATACTTGAACAGTAAAAGCCAAGGCAATCTGGTTCCAAAGTAAGTAGCGAGAGAAAACAAAAAAAACTCACCCTTGAGTTGCTGGCATCGGGGTTGAGTAAGTAGCTAGTCCACATCAGCGAATAGGTGGGTCTACACACAGAAAGAACGCGTTTGGCCTTCCATTACAACAAGAAGCGGCAACTCAAGGGATTAGCGTGTTACCCGCAAGAAGCACGCCACATTACGTGCATAAAATTCGCATAACGAAAAACGGAACGAAACAAAACAGGACGAATGTTTTCGTGTTGCTATTCGAACAGAAGGTGAATATTAAATTTGTTTAGCTAAAGCACAGAGCTCAAGGTAATCTTGTTGTTTAGAAAATAAAACTGGAAAACCGGAGTTTATTGAAATAATATGCAGCTTTTATTCGACAAATTCTTTCAAAGGGAAAACACATAGGCATAGGAATTAATTTTCGTATTTAACGCCAAAGAGATTTGAGTTACAAATTATTGTACATAAACTAACCAATTATTTCCGAAAATGAACGTAACAAGTAGCTTGTAAACTAAATATACGATTTCTAACAATGATACTAAACGGTTTAGAATTGTACTACAAACTTGTATTAAAGAAGCGATACAAAGCGAACAAAAAAGTTATTTTTCATAGAATCTATAAAGTTCCTTTAACTGCTGGAATAATGTGGAAGTTATCACAGCTCGATAAGTAAACCGTACGGCTCGGCAGGGAATTAAGTTAAGTCTGCATATTTATCCACAAGTAATATGAATTAAATTACTATTGAGTGGTTAAAATACGTTAAAATACGTTTAATGTCTATTTAAATTAAAATAGTTCAGGTAAATAAACTAATGACGTGTAAATAAATTAGTAATAAATACAATATTATCGACGTATTAAGAAAGAATGTAATGCAGCAATTATAATCAATGATCTCTATAGTGGCATTTCAGTACATCAAGGATTCTTTGTAAGTAATTCTGAATAACTAAACTCGTATATTGGTCTGAATAAAAAACTGTAAATTGAAGTTCGTAAAAATATTGTTAAAAAAATTAATTAAAATATTGGTCCAATAGGAAAATCATATTGAGACCAGTATAGTATGCCGATACCGAATGTCTTGAATGTAGCATTTTATTGCATCGATAGCGTGTGTTATCTAATAATTGCTAATTAGTGTACGTCATTGAACTAGTCTAATAACAAACTAATTCCAAAAACATTGACCTATAATTTCGTTTAGAACTATGAATTTATACACCTCTTATGCACAGTTTCTGTCAAAGAAAATCAGATGTGTATTTCATAAAGAAACCCAGTAATGCATCACACTCAACATGCAGTATTCGGAGATTTACTTTACCTCTATTGCAAACAACAAGTTGAATGTCACCGATTAATTTGAAGGTTTTTTAAATACACCTTCGTAATTACCTATCAATCTATTATTCGTTTAATGTTTTGCCCTTTTAATTCTGAACTCTTTAGCATCATTGTTGCAATATCTTACACTTCCTTGTAGTTAATGGTTTAGGATGGCATCGCCGTAAAGGTGGTACTTAAAAGCATATGGTACTCACAAACACATTACTAGCAGAATTATTATATTGTAAATAAATAAGCAGCTACAATATGTGACTTTTTTGTTTCAGATACCAGTGCTGGTAAAGTTGGGCTGGCAATAACTCAGTTGCTATCTCTAACTACCTTTATGCAATTCGTCCTTCGTCAGTGGTCGGAGTTTGAAATACACATTACGTCAGCAGAACGAATTTTAGAATATACAAATGTTGAATCGGAGAATAAATCTGGAACGTTTGTTGATAATTGGCCAAAGAGAGGTAAACTTACATTCAAGGACGTAAGCTTAAGATACTCGAAAGCTAGTGCGATAGTATTGAACAATATAGGATTCACAATCGAACCAAAGGAGAAAATAGGGATTGTTGGAAGAACTGGTGCTGGAAAAAGTTCAATTATTTCGTGCTTATTTCGCTTGTATCCGTTTAAAGGAAGCATCACAATAGATGACATAGATATTAATATCGTAAAAGTTGAAACACTTCGGTCAAGAATATCGATTATTCCTCAAGATCCAATTTTATTCACAGGTACTGTTCGAACAAATCTAGATCCTCAAAATCAGCATGCAGATGAAGATATATGGAATGCTTTAGAAGAAGTTAAAATAAGGAATTATATAGATAGTCTGGATCGTACTATAACTGATAATGGAACTAATTTTAGCATAGGCCAGAAACAGTTACTTTGCTTAGCACGTGCTGTTCTGCAGAACAACTCAATTCTTGTTTTAGATGAGGCTACCGCTAATGTTGATGCTGAAATGGATACTTTAATTCAACAAACAATTAGAAGAATATTTGCTGAGAGGACTATTATAATTATTGCTCATAGGTTAAATTCCATAATGGACTGCAATAAAATTCTAGTTATGGATTCAGGAATAGCTGTGGAGTTTGATAACCCAATAGCTTTGATAAATAGTAGAAAAGGAGTATTTTATAATATGGTCATGGAAGCTGGTTTATTAACGTAACTAGCGCGCGCGTCCGTGCGTGTACGTATGCGCTTGTGTGTTGTGTACATGAGCGTGCGTTTGCGAACAGACATGAGAGTACGTTTGTGACGTGCGCTTGGGTGCACGAGGGTACGTTTACGTGCATGTTTATGTTCGGACACGTGTGCGTGTGTGTGCTTGTGCATGCGCGTATTCGTATACGTACTGAATCACAAACATTTCTATTAAACCATTACATTTGAATATTTACACAATGATAATATTTAATAAAATCTAACAATTAACATCGACGCAGATGCCAACAACGCCAAAAGTGCCCAGAATATCTTTGATTCTCTTTTAATATTTTATTTATTTGAAATTAAATATTTACATCCTATAAAGTAATTCATCAAATAGACATGCTGATGACTCAGACGTTTGTATTATTGAAGATGACCACGTGAAATTTGATATCTACTTAAATTATAGTAAACAACTCAAAGTAGGACAATTGATGTGTATTATAGAAGTATTTATTTGACCTGTATCCAACTAAATATAAAACACACAGACACAGACACACCCACACACACACACACATACGTACTCTCGCACACAAGCACACACAAACACGCATGGTCGTATGCACGCGTGTACGCAAGCACGCTCGCATGAACGCACACATACGCACATCCTGTAATTAAGTTTAAAGTAGTATAAGAAAAGTAGAAAATTTGTAGATTTAGATGTAAAATTTTGAAGTTTATATTAAACTGAAAAATGTTAATCGAAATTTGCAACAAATTTACCATTTTATTTTTATACGACTCTTAAATCCATTCTAGTAAATAAATTATCTTATATACAAGTACATTTTGCTTCGACAACAGTTTAATTTGCTCAATCCAGGTGATTACAAGAAGTCTTTCTAGAACAGAACCTTCATTATTGAAGAAAAAATTATAGTGAACAAATATTGACTGTACAAGTACGAACTTCATCAAACACATTTCCATACACATTGGAAAGCCAAATAAAAAAATATATAATTAAGCATTTATCGTTGCAGGCTAAATTTATTCCAACTTCTTTGTCCAAGGCCAAGTTAATTTTAACCTCTTTGTCAGCGTACAAAAAGAATACTGTAGTTAGTGGGGGAGTTCCACACACAGGTAACATAGTAAGTGTTGCAGGTAGCTGAATCAGCATATAGACATTCAGGATTAGATTCTACTATTCTGCAATGGACCAAAGAACTCATGGGTCCAGTGGGAGTTATAAGCAACTGCGAAAGATTTTCATACTCTTGAGAATGAACCCTACAAACACTGATCTCAATAAACTGCCATAAAGGTAAAGAAAAATAAATAAACATCAGTAACAAAGAAATGTAATATTCAGAATTGATTTCCTAAAATGAGCAAGTTGTCGCACACAATGAACTTAAAAAGGTCTGCAGTTACAGTAAAATACAATAGTAATTACCACACATATATAACCTCAAATTTACTCGGCGGTTAAATTCCTTGAGGCGACAAAATACGTCGCTAAGTTATTAGGGCTATCACTTGCTCGCGGTATTTTGCTCCTGTTAAAGAAATTTCCTTGGTTTGCAGGAAGGTTTTGTGGTGGTTTCCTGTTTTTCCGGTGTTTGCCTTGCTGTAGCCTTTGTTGAACGATAAGGATAGGTAAGGAAGCGGGGAATTACTTGTGGATAAGTCGAAGCACTGCTCACCCATCAGCACTAGTAGGAAGTCAGTAGTCGAGTCGACTGTTTCGATACATTAACTTTCAATGAAAATGTCTTTCGCCTCCAGGAGTGGTTAAAATTTTTTGACGCACGTTTGTGGTTAGAACGCTATTCAAGTCGATGAAAATGCAATCTTAGCATACTCTTAAACCACAAAGATAAGCAAAAGTCCGGACTTTCCGTACCAACCACAACGTTGTAACATTTCGCATATAGGTAATTATTAAACTGCTATATGTTCGATGGATTGACGCGATCCAAGCGTGAATATGTAGTCGACTTGTTTATCGATCCGCGCCGTCATGCGCGTGGGCTTTAAGGCATCTACCCGATGTACTTGATCCATTATGCTATCAGATGTAGTCAGCTAAAGACGAATATTAAAGAAACGTGGTAGGAAGTTCCCTACCAAGATGGGTAGATTGAAATTGGATTCGTGGAGAGACACGTCGTTTGGTGCAAGAAAAAGGCATAAATTATTATTATTGAAATAATCAGCAACATAAACAAGGTCGATAAAACGGTTCGTAAGCATGACAATATGGCGTCTTTATAAAGAATAATTTATTTGAATTTTTAGCAAGCAGTTTCATCTATAAGTTTCACCTTTAATTATAAGTAAATAATGGATTTCTGAATTGATTAGCATAATTTTGGTTTGGATAGAAGTCGATAAGCGTTGGAGATGATGATCCATTCGTTCGTAATGTAGCTATGTTGGCACGTGGTTATAATCTGCAGGTGTTGTAAGTGTATGAACACTTCAGTTTGGTGAGTACGCTGTAATTTGTTGTATCAAACACCGACCCAAACAAGAATTAAGCTTATTGTGCAACATGTCGACTTAGAGGATATATAATTTTCTAAATGATTTTTTTTTAAAAAAACTTCAATAAATTTCTGATAATTAAATATATTAAAGTTTTCTGTTAAACAATTATAAAATTGTAGCATATTTTCATATACTTAGGTATAAAAGCTTTTTATTAAAATGAATTATGTGTCACTGAATACATATAAGATAATTTGCTTAACGATTTAAGAATAGTTTTAGTGTTTCTGAACACAGAATTAGAAAGTATTCCGGTAAAAATAAAATCACTTTATTTAGAATATGTTAGATAATCTGACTAAAATTTTTTGTATTAATTGTTAGATTTAAATGGTCGATTAGGGCACATCTGGGTTTAACATCTGCCAGATAAACATCGGACTTGCTTGTTTACTCAAACAAGTTAAATGTATGTTGTACAGATGAATTGTATGATAAGCTAATCTTTGACTTATCCTTGCGAGCCGAGAACAAAAATCTTTGCTCGAAGCATTTGTTTAATGTAATGAAATAATTTTCTTTGATGGGCTTCACCCATTAACAAACGCTAGGTTTAAAGTGTTTGCTCAAAGTAATGAGATATTATTTTTATGATGGGCTTCACCCTCTAGCTACTGCTAATTTGTCAATTCAACATCGATAAGACCTTTCCACATGTTCTTACAATTTTGATTGTCTTTAATTTATTTTTTTTGTATATACAAGAACTTCAAGTAACTTTATTACATATCTGCAAACTAAGGTAATAGTTTTATTTCTGAAAATTCTAGCTATAAGGTATAAGCGTAAAAGAAACACAGATATGTTGTTGAGTATCTATCTTCAGGTATAAGTCGATTCTCTTAAGGTTTATCTACGTCTTTCCTTAAGAAGATTATTTTTTTGTTTATGTGATTGACGTAGTGGCGCCCTAAAATTTTACAAAGACAGGTTAATTAATAAAAAAGACCCCCCATCTCATGCCTCCGCAGGGATAGAGTCCGATACTAGTCCGCGAGTTTATATAATTCTTTTTGGAAACACTGCTTGGCTCTATGTCATCTTAATTGAAGCCACCCTCTGCATTATACTATCCAAAAAGTTAAAATTGTGTAACAACGTTGTGCGGTTTTTGGGTACGTCTGCAATAAAACGTTAATAAGCTGGGAATTTTCCAGTGCAGGGTTTTAAAAACATTCCTAAACCTAATTAATACAATAAATGTTAAAGCTTTATAGAAAAGCGTAACAATCACCTTAATTCTTAAAAAAAAAACAAAAAAAGAAAAAGTATGTTTGTAGAAGAGCTTACACATTCACGGAAAGATTAAATTACATTTGTCTATAGACGCCACCTGGTTTCTTAAACCGTAGTAAAAATTGCCAGGAAATGGAAGTGAGCAGCCAACCGATTGTAAGGATTACTCAAACTCAGCACGCACAGGTCTTGTTTTGCCGCAACACCGGCGGCACAAATTTCGTCGGAAATACGACACTTACATATTACTACACTTAACTTCACTATAAAATAATACCTTAAGACATTTCATTACAGAAAGATATAGGCAATTTATTTAGTAAACGGTTAGGGGGAGGTAAAGATAACATCCCTTAGATAATTGCAGAAAGAAAGATAAACTCCTAACTATCCTTGGGTTAGAACATTAATTAATGTACGATAAGATTTTTAATGTATTTTCAGAATAAAACATAATTAACCAAATATGGTCACATTTAATTAGGTAAAATAAAATCTTGAAGACAATTGTAAAGAAAAAACATAAGCACCAGACATTTACGATTTAACCTAAAAATTAAAATAAGATAATATATTCCGACAAAATTTTGTAAAAAAGAATGTAAAACTTAATATTGATTTGAAGGCCTTATTCTCAAGGCACACCGCCCCACCTATAAATGTAATAACAAAAAAATGGAGACTTCCGAGGGTGTAGAGTGATTCCGTAGGAATGTAAAATAGAGTATTTGACACATGCCTTCCAAGAGGAGAAGTTCCGTAAAGCGGCACACGTTCACGTGAACGGCATGAGGGACAAGTTCGAAAGGGGAATGCGTCGATTAAGTAGATCGGCACAGTAAAATTGATAACAACGTTCACAGTAAACGTGCTTCAGCGGAAGACAAAGGCGATACACAGCTAGATGGAAGCTCTCCACGCCTACGGCCCAATGTCGTGAAGTAACAACACTCTAACTGTGCAGCGACTTCGAAAATGAACGAAGAAGAGAAATAAAGAAAAGATAAAGAATGAGGTGAGAGGCTAGGAGTTATATAGCAACCTAGGTAGAAGAGGTAAATAGCAAGGGCTCGCATTGAGCAATCGTGATAGAAAATAAGGTGAATATTGAAGTACAACTCGACGAGCCAAAGTGTAGTCAGTAACCCGGAGTGGGTTGGGGGAATACAACTCTTATTTGAGGAATGGTTGTTTTGGAACTTAAGACAGGTCCGTCAGAGGAAAAATTAAGGCTTAAGACGGAGATAGCGGGATAAGAAAAAGGTTGAGTTGTACGATTAGTATTCTGGAGAAAAAGTAGTCAGTAAATGCCCCTGTTAAGAGAGATTGAACTAAAGGACCATCTGTGATATTTACGATAAGATAAAACGTATATCACCACGTAGATACTTAAAAACAACTAGGTTCCAAATAAGACCCAGAAAAATCTTCTTCCAACCGAGCACAACCACTGCGATAAGAAAATCAAACGAGGGTAACGTAAACAATTTAAATATCCCCACACGATAATTTTATAGACACGATTGCCGTGGATACAACAGTAATTGTACGATAGGCGGTTAATTAAAAACAAAAATAAGAAATTTCTATACTGTAACACATTAGAAATAATATATGAAACGACAAGGCGACTGCCACTCACCAACACGTTTTTTTTATGAAAGTTATACAGAAAATTCCATTAGAGTTTAAAAATTGATTGATTTTTAATAAACCAATTGGCGTTTTAACAGAGTCTTATGTTTCTTTGTGGTTGGAGCAGCATTTGTCAAAATTAAGCTGAGCTAGCAGGGAAGTGGTGTTCTAGGTGTGTTCTGTTTCTATATATTTCAGAATTCATCAGGAGCACTGTGTGTTATAAGGTTTCAACCGAAAAGGAAAAATGTATATATATAATATATACTATATATATATATATATATATATATATATATATATATTGCAATGTACTATCGTCTTTGAATCGGGTCCCCACGAAACGGGTGCCTAAAATGCTGTGTAGCTTTGAAATCGTGCCCCTCGCTTAGGATGCTAAAAATGTTGTGATGCTTAAGCTCTGAAATCCGCTGCCCCACAACTTAGGGTGCTAAAATGCTACCTACCTCTTACCTTTGGAAACTTCCCAAAATTTTTAAAATAATTTCAAAATTTTCCACCTACCTAAAATTGAAACCCTGTCATCTAGACTTACCACTTATACCATCTATTAACAATATCCTCTGAAGATGCTTTTCATTCGGACGCCAAAACCTCCAGCTTCCTCAGAGATATCCGCCACGGCTGCTCACTCGTTCCCTGAAAATTCCAACCTACTAAAAATAACGCCGACCACCAAAAGTACATCAATATTTATTAACATTTCCTATTTGTTACGTATAAATTCAATTTATATCCCTCATGTATTTCAAGCTCTAAACATTTTATTACTTGAAGTAAATAATATCTCAGTTTAAAGAAAATAAATTTTAAATCATACGCCATAAATCCTGAAACTAAGTAACTGAGCTTATTTCTAACCTTTACTTTATACCCCAGATCAAATACGAGTTCATAGTAAACCTCCTTTTATCTACGTGCTAACAACGGCACTGCAATTTCCTAAAACCCTTTTACCTTTTACAGAAATTAAAGTTTCCACCTTCAAGTGATATCATCAAATTACTACATAAAATTTTCATTTAGTCGTTCTCACATTGACTCATCAATTAAATGTCCTTATAACATAATAAATACACAAAATCACTACATTGTCACCCAGAAAATCACCAACAAACAAAAGTTTTATAAATAGAGTTACCTGGATTTTTATCTCAAGTGCTCTGTACATGGACACCATCTCCAACATGATTCTCCCTCTCGACTGCACGTTCAAATACTGTCTCCAGATCCTTTAGATGGACACCATCTCCAACGTAATCCTCCTTCTCGACTGCACGTCCAACTACTGTCTCCAGGTTGCCTCTCACTATCAGGAACAAGCTGTTTCTAATTAAATTTTTCCACACAATTGCACGTATTACCAGGTTCTCGTACACTTGCGGATGCATCCATACATTTGCTTGGTACTCAGAGTACATACGCCACCTTCAAACACCCAGGAATACTTTATAATTTTGATTATTTACAGCATAGCCAAAGATATCAGAGCACCCACTTGTGCTAATTTAACCAAAACTTTACTTTGCTAAGTAGTTAGGTAGGCGATCGTAGCTAAAGACAAGAGATAAGTAAGTAAGTAAATAAGTTTATATCAGTTCCAAAAGCCACCCCCCTACATCAATTTCCAACACCCCTGTCGCATTTTTCCTAGTATAACAGCACAAACAAGCAACAGGTTGAACACTTTCACAAACTATCCAATTAACCTTAAAAAATTCTACGTAAACTTTCTTACCCGTCGTCAAAATCTAAGAAATTCTCGCTCCAAACAAGCTCGATACTCCGAAATCTTCATTAAAAATTTTACCTAGCGCTGTCTTCCGCAAAACCCTGATAACTGTCGTTCTACTTTTAGCCTCTCCAATATGCCCTCTGTATACGCGTATGTCTCTCTTTTCATTCCCACTTATAAACAAAATCTTCCGTCTTATTTTATCTTTAGATATTATTCTCCCGCTTATTCACAAACGCTGTTTTACCTACCCCCGCTATCGTCGTCTATCCAACCCTTGTTTATTTAATCTAGCAGTTGTGGTCTGTTAGTAAAATATCCCCAGATTTCTATTCCCTTACTGCTCGATCTATTCTGAAAACATAGCGTGTCTTCTTTCCTCTCACTAGCTCCTAACTTATCTGTCTATCAAGCTTTTCAAAGTCAAACATTTCACTAAACATCTGTTATGCTCCTTCCTTTATTAAAGCATGCAAACTATAATTTTTCTCTGTAAATCGATAGTGTTTTTGTACGTTGTGTCTGCACCTGTGTTTTGCCTTCATTATATTTTTCCAGCTATTATTTGTTGATGAGATTTTATGTTCGTTATCTGTTTACAACTTTAACATTCTTAGCATTTATAACACGTGCAACTCGAATAACAACCGGCGCTTTAAATATGCTATAAACCTGAAAGCTTATATTACTTATAATATTAAAACAAATCTTCATTGTGCTTACCGTAATTTACGTTCTACCTGCATTTACGCAATTATGCGTCTCAAATTATGTTTCTTAACTTATTAATAATTAGTATTTAGAATCGAAGTTTATACTATATTCAACTAACCCTAATTTTTACTGGTAATTTATCAAATACGAACCGATTTTGTTAAAACGTGACTCAAACTTCGCGTGACCCATTTATACACTCTAATTTGACATAAATATAAATTTGAGCTTGCTAATGCCCTTTGTCACGCGAAGTATATATATATATATATATATATATATATATATTGCTGTGGATCGTGAGGACAGTCTCTGGATCTCCCTAAAAACCATTCAAGCCCCAACGTTGGGCCGTCATAAGATTGTTGTGATCGTGGACTTATGGGTTTGACATCGCCAGTGTCAACAAATGATTTTCAAAAAAATAACAAATTTCACAAAAAATTTCTTAGCCGTTACTTTTCTGCTTAAAAACCTTCAGCAGCTTCCATGGCTAGCTCAGCTGTGCCTTTTCTTGGATACTTAAATTTACTATCATTCTTCCTTCCCACTCGCACACCATTCAATAAAATTACTAAATAATACAACAATCATACAATCTTTTATTTACTGCTATATACATCCAATTTATTCACGGTTATAAACAGTTTGGTACACTAATTACAACTTAATAAGTGGTATATTTTAAAGTCCTTGTTTTAAATTATTATTTGTAAACACATTTAATGCAATATGAGTAGATGGGCCCCAAATTATACCCTAAATTTATTGCACACTGGAGTATGGTGAGCTCATAATAACCCAGTTTATTAATGTATGCCTTTTACTTTGCATAAAATTAATACAAATTTAATAGACCCGTGCACCCTTAACAATCCAATTTATATTCATATTGAAATTTAGTAAGTTTTACATACACCCTTTTTCAATATTTTAAATAACCCCAATAATTGTCCATCCACTTATCCTTTCCGATACGTTATATAACCACAAATAACCCCAATAAACACTCACACATCACTAAATAATACAAAAGTTTATCAGATAATAGAAATTTCAAATAAGTTACCTGGAGAACGCTTCAGGCCTTCATCCCTTCGACGATGCTCACCACAACTTCTTGGCTTTGTGACTATGCGCTCTGATACTCCACATATTCATAGATGATAACCCCAATATTCGCCAAGCGCCTTGCTTTCATTTACCATTCCATAACAGCATACAAGCTCACGTATATTCTACTTCTGTTTATTGATTTACTAACTTGGTATGTTATTAGTTGGACCTCGGTTAATTTAATTCACTCGACACTACTCACGATAATAACTATGAGGCCTCAACTACCAAGTTACAAGTGCTAGTACCACATTTACTGTATTATGAATATTTTTAATACTCACAAGAACTCTATCATAACGTTGGTCTATCGTTGTAACTAGTATAAAGCGACGAGAATATCAAGAGAGCCCTCCTAATTCTCCCAGAGTATTTATATTTTTCAACCTGCCACCTCTAGGACACACTTCACGCCAAAAGCTTATTTTCAAATAACAATTCTCCAAATTTTGATATAACCAATTTAAAAATGTTCTTAATTATAGACCGTTTAAAACAACAATTCTTGGAGTTTATATTTCACCGTATTAGATAAAATTGTCGTCTGTTTGTTACCAAGAAACCTTTTGCCTTGGGGTTATTGATTTTCTTTACCCTGGTGTGTTTTCCAGGGTTTTACATGTTGAATTAAAATTAATTAAATTAATTATGCGTTTCTATTTGCTTTTAACACTGGTTTTCTTTATGTACCTGTAATCTTTCAATCATTAATTATAAAAATACCTTAATACTTGTCCGTTTAAATTAAATAAATTAAATAAATTTTGCGCGTAAATAATATGTTCATTTCTCTATACAGGGTGGTTGAAATTGCATTGCTTACCCCAAATTTAACCTTTTAAATCCATAACAATATATATATATATATATATATATATATATATATATATGCATTCACGAGAGAATTTTGACTCGTCAGTTCAAATAATTTTTCTTAAAAAATGTGGATAGCAATAAACATTCACAGAACTTAATTCTTTGTAGACAATCCTCAGGTTTAAGTGCTTGTACTTTAATAAACTTGTAGTCGTGCATATTATTTTTAGCCGATATTCCCTGTATACAAGCGTACTTTATATTCAATTCGTGTGATGTCAATCTTGTTGGAGATTGTGGAAAGGCATGAAAATATGCTAAAACATTAATTTCATTTTCTTCGTTAGAAATTATCCGTCTGTGAGCCTGTCTAAAAGTCTTTAAAGATGAACCAAAATTTACAAAATTATTCTTATTTTCATTGCCTGTAAATCTGAATAGATGTCATTGCATTTTCGACAAGTGCGGCTTATAATTTTACCATACTCACCACGTAACATAAATAAATTCATAAGAACAGTATTTGAATAAACATTTTATGCCATTTTGTGCGAGGTTTAACTTACTTTATAGGTATGCAACACTAAGAAACACAAAGTAACAACGATGCAAAATAAGCAGCAACAGAATGTCAAATATCTATAGATTGCTTGGTAAAAAAATCCAATTTGATAAAATTATTTAAATATTTGCTTATAAGGCCAAAACTAGTAGAGTTAGGTATATGAACAGTATACCTCAAAAAAAAATAAATTTCAGCAGCTATCTGAATTGCAAATAATATACAGGTTGTTATATTTAAAAATCCGAACATTTAATAATTTTTATAATTAAGTAAAGTACAATTACGTCTGGATCACCTTGTATGCTTACTGGAGGATTTGGTTACAGGATGTGATGCCTTTGGGCCTTAACTAACCCCAACCTAAGCTAGAGTTTCATAGAGTTTAGAAGCATAGGAGTATAAACATTCAAATGAAGTCACGTTTCCCTAATAAAAAAACGGAAAATAATGAAAATCTCGAAAACTGTGACAAACAAGTATACGACAGTATTAAAAAAAAATTAATCAAAAATAAATAAGAAATCGAAAACTGGTATTAGATATAGGGTATTTCATTTAAAATAACAACGTTACTACTACGTTTTATTAGAATTGGCAACACTGCGTAGTTGAAAATATTTTAAATCGAGAGAGCATGTTTGCTTATATAAGTGACCAAAAATTCAAAGCGCTATGTTAAGTAGTTCTCCGTGAACGTCTAATAGGCCATCCACCGCGAATCACCCTGTATATATTATATATATATATATATATATATATATATATAAAATTAGTAATATTGACTGTTCTTATAATGTATATGTAAGATAAATATTAGGGATACAGTCAGATTGCGTATTTATTTAGAATAAACTTCTTTTAACCATTTCAAGCTTTCGAAAATCGTTTATTTTCTTCATCAGAATACTAAAAATCTATTATTTTACATTTATATAAAAAATTATGTGAGTTACTTACGATTATAAAGTTTACAATTATACAAACATAATATGACATCTATATGACATGAACAGGTTTTTGTTCATACGTGCACATTTAAAAGTTTCTTATAAACATTTCTTATAAACTTTAACTTTAATTTTGCAAATGTTTATAAGAAACTTTTAAATGTGCACGTATGAACAAAAATCTGTCCATGTCATATAGATGTCATATTATGTTTGTATAATTGTAAACTTTATAATCGTAAGTAACTCACATAATTTTTTATATAAATGTTAAATAATAGATTTTTAGTATCCTGATGAAGAAAATAAACGATTTTCGAAAGCTTGAAATGGTTAAAAGAAGTTTATTCTAAATAAATACGCAATCTGACTGTATCCCCAATATTTATCTTACATATATATTGCTGTGAAACCTCACCATTAATCTTAAACTAAGGTTTTCAAATCGAGCCCCACAGATTGGGCGTCATAAAATGCTGTGAAATGTACAAAAAGCCTCGACAGTTTCCTGGAATAAAATCACAAAAATTTTCTTTGGAACTCGAGCCTCGCTTTTGGGCGCTATGATTTGCTGTGATTCTCTTCTGATAATCGCCTCTTTACTCTTTCCGCCTCGGCTGCTCACCTAGTTAAAACTTTCATCCTCATTCATAAAAAAAAACAAACACATTCCTACCACAAACATCAACGTTAACTCTATTTACATCAATATTCATAATACATTAAAATTTCAAAATTAAATTTCAGTATCATAAAATTTCAAGTTTAAATTTGTCATCATTTTTAATTTGCATCCAGAATTAAAGTCCTTGTAGGATGTCTACTAATTAATTTAACAATATTTGCAGACCTGAGTCCGAGTACAAAGGGAGCATCTCCCACCCCTTTACGTTAATCAAACAGGTTAGTCTAATTGAGCTCAAAGACAGACCCAAATTTTCATCATAATCAAGATCTTAAACTGCTAAATACTCCTTTTTACTTAAACAAGAAAATTTCACCTTAAAATTAAAATTTGTTGTTTGTACAAATTCACTACTGTCCATTTTTTAGCAAATAAATTATAAAAATATCCAACACACACCAAAACATCAAAATTAGAACAAAATTGTATAATTTACCTGAAGGTTAATGCACTCGTGGTTCCAATGTACATCGTCCTTGTTAATTTCACCATTCCAACTGGGTTATGTTCCGTCCTCAGATTCCTGGTCGCCTTTTAAAATTCTCTACACCACCATTCATCTAAAGTTGTTTCAGGGCCTCTCAGGAACTCATCTAAGTATATCAAAATCTTGTTTTGTGGATCCAATCACGATTACGAATAACATTTGATTATTAACACCCCCGAAAAATAGCAAAGAAATTCATACTTCTTTCAGGCTATACCCAAAACTGCCTACTTTTGTTTATTCATTTATCGTTACAACTTTGGATACTTGGTACAGTAATACTCGCAAATATAACTAAACTTTATTACCTTGTATCTTCTTTTCTAAGTGCACTAATGCATAACAACTTGTATCGTAGCACGTAAAGAGCAAACTATTTTAAAGTATTAAATCAAAATCGATAATCTAAGAGCACTGTTTAAAGCATCGAATAATCAAAAATCTAAGAGAGCGAAACTGTTTAAAGTCCGGGTTTATATAATGGCTAGCCTGTCTGTCGGTTTTGTCCCCATAACGGCCAGTTTCTAGAATTTCGCATTCTGCGTTCCCTTTTCGACAGTCGGGCACGCTATTTTACAAAATTTGCACATGCGGCAGTTGAAAATCTAAGAAATTTTTCACACGGCACGCAAACACGTCCGAGAATAACTAATTAATTTTGTATAGAAATGTTATTTTTACACCTCTCATGTTTGCCTCTTATTTTCAACCAATCGTGACCCTCGTGACGCTACACAAATCACGCCTTTAATTATTAGTGTCTTTGCTTGATGCATTTTCTCTTTCCTTTTCTACCTTGGTCTGAGTGGTACAAATCGATATTCTTTACTATCCACGTGGACTCGTAAGTAAAATAACCCCGTATCTAGCCTTCCCGTTAAAACATCCGACCGTTTCCAATATACCTAGAAGCTGCCTGTTTATCAGTTCGAATTTATTAGAATTTTGATATTTAAAAATACGCAGGTGTTCAATCGTAATACTTTAAATAACACTTCTACGATTTAAATATTATTGGGTTTTTAAAAGCTATTGTGCATATTATACCTTAATAATCGTTCAATTAACTCCAATAAAAATAATAATGAATGGCATTGACTTCTACCCTTTAATTTTTAGCGAATACAAATTAAATATTAATTTATTATTTGTACACTTTGTTTAATACCCATTAAATTACTTAATATAAATTTTGCACGTAATTTCTATTTGTTTCTTTACTTGGAACAATTAAATTAAATACACGTTGAGCATTTTAATTCTGCTTCTTTTTATAGAAAGCGTTTAGTAAATAATTTAAATCCCTTATTTTTAATGAAACGAATAAATTTGTATGCTCCACGGTTTTTAATAACGCGTACCTTTTCCCAAAGCTTCCTTATACACGGTGATTAAAATTATTTGATGTAATTAATTAATTTTCTACCCTGGTCTAAATATGAGTAATATATATATATATATATATATATATATATATATATATATATAACTTGTATCTTCTAATCTTTTTTTATGTGTATGTGTATGTATATGTATATGTTTTGGTACATGTATATGCGTGTATGTATATATTATGTGTGTCTGTGTGTATGTTTGCACATCTATATAGAAAATTAGTTTACATACATGAATATATATTATATATATTATATATATATTCATGTGTAAGAGTATACATATATGTATATTAATTCATATACATTTACATGATATTCAGATATACATGTGAATATATAACACCGCTTATTTACACAAGTACGTTTCTTTTTTTATTCTAATTCTTTAGCAAAATCAACTTTTCCAACTATTCATTAACATTCTGTCAAAAATTTTATTTATGTCAAGCCAATATTTTAGTTATACTTAAAAAATTTTTTATTCAATTCAATTTTATAAAATTATATAAGGAACTTAGTTTAAATTTATTTATGGAAACAATTTTTATTAATCTCAATGTAAGTAACGCTTATTACTACCAGTGTCTTTATTATAGTTGTATTACTTTTTAGTTATTGCCTTTGACAAAGCATTAAATATATGCGAAAATTTAGGCCATAAAAAAGAGTTTTCTTTTACACCAGCAGACCTAATACCCACAAACATAATTAAAATCAATTATATATATATATATATTATGCTGTGATAAGGGGTTGTTTAAGGGTGTACTTGATAGTAAAGGTCGTTTAGAAATGAAAAATTACCATAGGAAGCAGAAAACTGCATTTATTTAGTAAAGAATTGAGAACTGGAGATAGTTTGTAAATGGTAAGCAGTCAACACCCTGTATATAAAGTATAAGTAGTTTTAAGCGACGCAAATACACACAGGAAGACGCATAGTTAGCGTAGAAAGCAGGAACACATGCATTAGGTAAATAGTAAATATTTAATACCCTGTAGATAGAGTTTTAGTTAATTTAGGCAATGCAAATAATGATATTTTTCAGTGGAAGCACGCGTATTTATAAGTAAACATAATAAAGTGTAATTAAATACGCATTCAAAAGAGTTCCAAACAATTAGGTTAACACGGAGATAGAAATAGAGCTTCAGGAAGCAGATTGTGAATGCGTACAAGTAGTTAAGAACTTTGATAAAGAGCGGTGATTAAAAATTGCGTAAATAACATGCAGATATGAAAATTAAAAGTCGAATTGCATCAGTTGTTTATGGAAAAGCGATTAGATTCGTCAAAACACCGCATGTTTGATAACAAAGACAGCTGCGACCAGGCCACAATTGTTGGAAAGCATAGAAAATTACATCAGAAACTACTTTAAATGCAAATATTTGATTGGTTAAAATGAGCGACGAGTTTGTAGACCATACCCACTGACGGAGTAGGGGATAAAAGATATATTAACAGGTACAGTGATAACGAAGTCAGTTTACAACTCAACAAAGGCCGAAGTGCGCCACTATGAAATTAAGTGATACGTAATAATAATTTAAAGTGAAAAATTGTATAAGTGCAAAAATAAAAATTACGATTGCCAATTAAACGGCTTCTGAGTCCGTAGAGAATAAATGTAATTCTGAGTCCTAGGGGAGAATAATACAATTTCTAGGTCAAGGGAAAATAAATGATGATAATCCAATTCTAAGTTTGGGGAAATTGATAAGAAGGAATAAGTCTGAATGAAATGACAATAAATTGGGGTGCATAAGTATAAGTTAATAATGGTAGTCCAGAGGATGATGGCAATAATTTAAATGCAATGGTTCAAGCGTGTGGATAGACAATATTACGAATGGGCATGTAATAATCCTGAATTGGGGGAAGATAATTATTATTCAAATGGATGGCTTAATGCATGGGAAATATTAGCTGATTATGAATGCGTCAGTGAGAAGAATATATACCAGGTTACATTTTTAGTTATACAACATTTTCTTTTCTATTTTTTTTATTTGCATATTAAATTTACTTAATATAAATAAATGTGAAAGTCAGCAAAACAGAGGACTTCAATACGCATAAAGTGCGTAATAGGATAAGAGGTTTCGAACGTTCCACACTTCTTCTTTTATAAAAATAATAGGTTTTTTGGTGACTTTGGGTTTTGAGTAAAAAAGCATATGATTTTTGATAAATGAGATTTATAACATTAATTAATTGAAAAGTGTATTTTAAATAATTTACAAAAACTGTACATAATATTTGTTTCATTATATAGAATTGAATTAACTGAATTTATAATTCCAAATAAATGCTAGTCGAGGTCATAAGATAAAGTTAATGGGAGTGATTTGATAATTTTAAATAGTTCAAGGAGGAGCTATAAGTTGAATACGAAATTGATAACGAGTAAGGCGGTAACGTTTCAAATTTTGTTATTGGTAGACAAGGTTGGTTCAAGATAAAATCCAGTTAAGTTTCTGGAGGGAATTTATAGCAATATTAATAAGACAGCCCAACGTCGGAGATAATAACAATTCTTGTTTATACATAGCAATATTAATATGGTCGCCCAAACGATGGGGCTCGAATAATTTAGGGAGCATAGCATAAATAATATAACAGCCCAACGTAGGGGCTCGATAATTCCAGTAGTACATAGCAATATATATATATATATATATATATATATATATATAATAACCAATTACATATTTACCTATACAAATTTGCGTAACCATATTTTATGTGCTTTAAAGGCAAGAATTGGACACCGCCATGGAAAATAATGTTACCTATTGCATAAAATGTGCATCTACATTACTAAAACACTAAAGGCAAAACATATATTTATTGCCATCTACAAAACATAGCATAGTTTTAAAACAGCTTCTGTGCAATTTCAGCCTTTGTGTTGGTTTTAGTCAACTAATGGTGCTTTATTTTTCTTTCCTCAACGTACAGAGGATTCTTCTTGCTTTGTTAGGGTTAAAACTAGTACATTCTGACGAGACCCAACGACGTCGAAACCATGTTTTATTTAAAATTGAACTTATGTTATATAGAGTCAATTTTGGTAATTATTCTGGTTCCGGACAGGACTCAAACCTGTATCTTGTCAAAAACTTGACACTGTCAGATATGATTGACAAAAATGCCAAACGTAATTGAAAGTTAGGTTAATGTATGGGTGTGTACATGATTTAGATTTGTAAATATATTCCTTCTGTGCTTATATATACTAAGTACTGCAAGATACAGGTAGTATCCTGGTATCGCTAGCAAGAATGGCCCATTCGCTTGCGGAAAGATTCTACTACTTACACTACAGAAGCTTAATTGATTTGTAACACTGATGCTATTTGCTATTTTATGTGTCGGTAATGTATATTCATTTCTTTTCCGTCAATTTTTTTTGTGGAACCATACGAGAATGCGTGTGTAAGCTATAGCCTTATTTATCTATACGCAAATCTGGAAGTTGTCATACATCGAAGTATACGGCTTTGTTTGAAAACGTATCATTAAAATTGATCAGTGTTGCAGTTTAATTATTAGCAAATTTCTTGGAAGTCATAAAAGCGCCAAGAAGCAAAATGTATGTTTATATTACCATATAGTTTACTGGTAGATAGCATCAAGGAAAATAACATAGAAGTGGTTTAATAAATTTGGTGCTTAGTCGTTTAGTTTGAATTCGAGGTTACCACATCAATGTGCTGTGCTCATTAAGCAAATTACTTTTGATTCTATATAAATCAGTCTTAATGGACGTGCATAATTAATCTACATACATGCAGCAGCTTTATATATTCTTATGGAACAACTGAATACCCAATATTGTAAAAGTCTTGCAACATGTTTGGTGTAGCTGAAGATATGTATTTTAATCTACGCAAGACACTATTTTTTGGTACCGCATTACTATTTTTTATTTGGTATACAAGAAACTATTGGAAACATCGAAGGCTTTACGAAATGGCGGCAACGAGACCAGGGCCGCGTGCATATCCCTTTATTGGAAATTCACTATACTTTATTGGATCTCCTAAAGGTAAGTCGGTGCGTCCATTACAGGGTGTTGTTAAAGTCCTATAGGCGTAATACAGGGTGATTTATGAACAGAATAACAAATTAACATTTTGTATAGGAAGTCATTTTCAGTAAAAAATACTAGAAGAACATCTTGAACCTTCTTCAAAATACAGACGTTTTCATTCATACCATAATTGTAGTCATTCTCGCACATATAGTATTTAATTTATAGCATACATTGGATTACATTTAACAATAAGTACAGTATGTGGGTCATATATTCTATACGGTTTTTATAATGTATTCTTCAAGTGCTAAACTTAGCACTTGGCGATTTGTTATCTATTGTTTAAAATTCACGAAGTCGATTGTTTCCCGACCCTCTCGAGTACATACAATGAGTTACAAGTTAGCTAGGTGTGGAAGAGTTTTATAATGTTAAAAGCAAACGATGATTTTAGGTATCAACCTGCAATTTTAGTTACTACCTTTTCGATCTTTTCAATAGTGGTTAATATTATCAAATTTGTATACATTCCGATTAAACGATTCTTTACAGCGTAACCTTCAGGTATTTAGATTTTAGGCGTACATTATAGAATATCAAAAATTCACAGCGTAACTATGTTATATTAATGTTACTAGCTTAGATTGAAAGAAGCATCAACATTTGCAACGTAACTATTCATGTTGGAACAGACAGCATTACTTTTATAATTTGAGAGCAATGGATTCGCAATGTAGTTTAAACACCGCTGGAGAATTGCTTTTTTGTGTACGTCGTCTGTTAGTTAAACTTTGACATCCGAGAAGTTTTTGAAATACATGAATAGTAATTGAAACTGTATCTTAAGCTTTCCGGGCCTATGCCTTTTCCAATTACGCCACCGGGACAAGTGACGATAATTGAAAAATTGACAAATCTAAATCATGTACACGACCATACATCAACCTAACTTTTATCTATTTATATATATATATATATATATATATATATATATAGTAAGATGTATCTGTAAACAACTCTTATGAAAATAATAAAAGCCATTGACAAATACAAATCGGGCTGGTAGTTATATAGCCATTAACAAAACATTAGCTTTATTACTTCATGGGAGAAACATCCACTGACCATGGTTTCGCTTAGCCTCGTCAGAGTGGAATAGTTCCCAAGAACCCTATGAGTAATCAAGCTATTATAATGATATAATTTCGAAACAATCACTGTACTATGGCAAAAGTAAATAAAACCGCCATCAGGTGATAAAACACCAACACTACTAAAGTGTGGAAGTACAGAATTGAACCGAAACTACATAATAAATTTTATAAATGACTATAAAAGTACGTCATGCCTTTGAGATTTGCGGAATGTTACTGCAAAATTTATTGCATACGTAACAAACCTTCTCGTGGCGACACCCGGGTTCATGCCCCAAGGGCAATTCAAATAAACAAAGACAAGTTATTTGCAGTCCGCAATAAAAAAATTGTATATATAGTAAGATGTATCTGTAAACAAACTCTTATTAAAATAATAAGAGCCATTGACAAATACAAATCGGGCTGGTAGTTATATAGCCATTAACAAAACATTAGCCCGATTTGTATTTGTCAATGGCTCTTATTTTAATAAGAGTTTGTTTACAGATACATCTTACTATATACAATTTTTTATTGCGGACTGCAAATAACTTGTCTTTGTTTATTTGAATTGCCCTTGGGCATGAACCCGGTGTCGCCACGAGAAGGTTTGTTACGTATGCAAATAAATTTTGCAGTAACATTCCGCAAATCTCAAAGGCATGACGTACTTTATAGTCATTTATAAAATTTATTATGTAGTTTCGGTTCAATTCTGTACTTCCACATTTTAGTAGTGTTGGTGTTTTATCACCTGATGGCGGTTTTATTTACTTTGCCATAGTACAGTGATTGTTTCGAATATATCATATAATAGCTTCATTACTTCATGTTCTTGGGAACTATTCCACTGACGAGCTAGCAATACTTGTCGTGATTGTTTTCATATATATATATATATATATATATATTATAATTGCTATGATATACTCCTTTGAATGCGGGAACTGGCTCCTTTCAACAAAAATTCTAGTCCCACCGATTGGGCGTCATAAACTGCTGTGATCCTGTTTTCGCCTCGGCTGCTCACCTAATTTTATAAACCTCCTCATTCATAAAATTAAACAACACATTCCTACCACAAACATCAACGTTAACTCTATTTACATCAATATTCAGAATACATTAAATTTTCAAATTAAATTTCAGCATAAAATTCAGTTTTAAAAAGAATTACAAGATTAATTTTATTATCATTTTAATGTGCATCCAGAATTAAAGTCCTTGTAGGATGCCTACTAATTAATATAACAATATATGCAGACCGGAGTCTGAGTACAAAGGGAGCATCTACCACCCCTTTACGTTAATTAACCAGGTTCGTCTAATTGAGCTCAAAGACATACCCATATTTTCATCATAATTCAGAACATCAATACTAAATACCCCTTTCTACTTAAACAAGCAAATTTCATCTTAAAATTAAAATTTTATGGTTAGTACAATTTCACTAATGTCCATTTAAAGTAAATCAATTATAAAGTTATTCAACACACACCAAATGTCAAACAAAATATAGCTTCAATGTACATCGTCCCTTTAGTTAATCACACCATTCCAACAGGATTATATTTACGGCTTCTAATTCTCAACGCTTTTAAAATTTTCTCCATCACCATTTATTTAAAGTTGTTTCTGGGCTTTTCCGGAACTCATCTGTGTATATCTGACCCTTGTTTCGTGGATCGAGACACGTATTTGAACCATTTACTTATTAACACCCCCGAAAAATAGCAAAGAAATTCATGCGTCTTTCACCAATATACGCCAAAACTGCCTACTTTTGTGTATACATTTGTCGTTGTAAATTTTGCTAATTGGTACAGTGATACTAAATTTTATTACCTTGTATCTAAGTGCACTGAAGTACATTCATGTTAGCACGTAAATAACAAACTATTTTGAATCACTAAAATATACGAGCAAAATTTTAAATTATTTTATCAAACTAAAATGCACTGTTTAACATCTTGAATCAAGTCGCGGATGTAAGAGCTTTTAACGCGTCGAATAGTCAAAAGTCTAAGAGACCTCAATTCATATTACCACCTCTATATATAGCGAATAGCCGGCACGTCGCTTTTGTCCTCAAAACAGACAATTCTTAAGAATTTCTCATTCTATGTTCCCAGTCCGTCGCTCGCGCGTCGGTTTTACGAATTTTCACTCGCCCCATTTAAATTCAGAAATTCTCACGGCACGCAAACATGTCCGAGAAAAACTAATTAATTTTGTACAGAAATTGTTGTTTCTACCTCTGATATTTGCATCCTATTTTCAACCAATTGTGACCCTCGTGACGTTGCTTAAATCACGCCTTTTACTATATGTGTCTTTGCTTGACGCATTTTCTCTTTGCTTTTCTAACCTGTTCGTATTGGTGCAAATTGATATTCTTTATTATCGATTATATTTTAGTCCATGTGGACTATCTGGGTTAAATAACCCCGTATCGCACATTCTCGTGAATATTAAGCCCCGGTTTCTCCAAGATTCTTTGAAACCATTTGTTATCTACACAATTTTCGCCGTACGTGATATTTAAACTACGCAGGTGTTCAAAATAATATTAATTCTCAGAGCTTTTAAATAAACCCTGTTTTGTATTTCGTGCTAAAGCATCTGACCGTTTCCAATATCCTTAGAATCGACATGTTTATCTAAACAAATTAAACTGAAATTGCCTTTTAAAATACGCAGGTGTGTTCAAACATCCTACTTCTAACTAACACTTCTAGGATTTGCTTTTATTGGGTTTTACAAGTTTCTATAGATATTATCTGTTACTAACGATTCAATTAACTTCAATTAAAATTGACTTCTATCCTTTCATTTTTAGCGAATACAAGTTAAATATTAATTATTATGTGTACACTTTGTTTTACTACCGGTTACTTAAAATAGGGTTAATTAATATAAATTTTGCACGTAATTTCCATTTGTTTCTTTATTAGGAATAATTAAATTACACGCAGAGCTTTTTAATACTGTTTCTTTTGATATAAAGCGTCTTGTACATAATTTAAAGTTCTTATTTTTACTGAAACGACCGAATTTTTATTCTCCACGGTGTTTTAATAAAGCGTATTATCTAATAAAATTCCTTATACACGGTGATTAAAATTATTTTATGTAATTCATTAATTTTCTACCCTGGTCTAAATATGAGTAATATATATATATTTGATATATATTTAATATGATAACGCTGCACGTCGATATAATTATACTCTCCTTCTGATCACCATTGCTCTGTGTATTTTAATATCCTAAAATTTAAATATGCCTCGGCTAGCTCAGTTTAATTCACACAGAGTGCACAACGTTAAGATAATCAAATAATTTTACACCTTTTTCTTTAAAACTTTTCCTGCTTTGAATGATAAAACGAAGTCGATTAATATTTGTATAATGAGAAAGAAAAATCATATACATTTCACTGCTTAATCTGTTTTACTGTATAACAAAATGAGCCCCTGAATCAAACAACAATAAATTTTAAATTGTTTATCTCAAAAAAATAAAAGCTCCCTTTCCTTATTTTAAAGCCAGCAAAATGACGTTGTGCTCTACTGCAAATTTCTCTAAACGTTCAAGATTTTTCCCCTTTTTACGAAATTTTTCACGTATAAAATAAATTTTTGATGAATCTTTACATAAAATATTCAGGTATAAAATATGATCAATGTTCAAAATTAATAAAGAGAAAATAATGTTTTATGCTAGATAGTTCTAACCTGTTATTTCTTTGTGAGTCTTTCTGCTGCGAGCTGTGGATCAGTACCCCAATATCACATTCAGTTGATTTGCTCCATTCAATTTATTTAGTCTCCAAGTTTTACCCCGTTTAATCAATAATCTGGCATTTTCTTAATCTCCCTTAGCTTTTCTTAATGTCATTTAGATTTACGTGGTCTCTTTTATATTCTCGTAACTTAGAACTTCGTGATCTCACTTAGAGTCTTAAATTATAAATTTTTAACCTAAATTAATTAATAAACTTCTACTCACGCTTTCCAGCAAACGGCAAAACTTTTCACTATTTTCACTACAATTTATTTTAAAAATTTTATAACACCAATTTTCACAAAAATTTGATTATTTAATTTGAATATTTACTCGACGCGTAAGTTCTTGAGCATGAGTGATGCAGCTTGTGCTTGGTTCAAACTAAGACTGTATGCTTTTCAAATTCTTGTGTTATATAGTCTACGCTCCGTCTAAAAATTCATTGGTTATCGAACTGTTGTTCAAAGTTTACGACCAACCATCGAATGTTTTGTATATTTTGAGCTTTTACTGCATTTAACGCGTATCGATTTACAGTTTATGAATGCTTTTGGTTTATGACAAGTTTGATTGCGTGTAGTTATTTCTTTTGCTGAATATGTGTTTATTGTTAAATGATGTGCTTCCCGGCATTAATTAAAGTCAACTGCGATTCTTATACAGGGTGTTAAATGCTTGCTCTTTACATAATATACAAATTACGTATTTTTCATGCTAAATAAATATGGTTTTCTAGCTCCTATATTATTTACATGTATTGTGTAACCATTATGACTCAATAAATAACCCCCCTTATCATAGCAATATATATATATATATATATATATATTGCTGTGACAATGCCTCGCTTTAAAGCGTTACTAAAAGTGTGATATGAAAAAGGCCGCACTTTGAGGTGTCGCTAAAAGGTACTATGACAAGGCGCGCCTTTGGAACCACTAAAAGAGTGCTATGATACGGCTCCGCTTTAAGCGTCGCTGAAAAGGTGCTGTGACAAGTCCGCGTTGAGAGTGTCGCTGAAAGAGTGATGTGATACAGATCTGCAATTCGTGAAATTTAAAATTGTTCACTTACCTTCCGTTTTAATTTTGCCTGGCTAGCTCAACGGAATTAACGGCGTTTTCAAAATTAAATAATACACAGCAATATCATAAAGCATTTGTACAGTATGAAATATTTTCTCTCATACAAAAGCATTTACAATAATGTTTCTTTCAAACATAAAATAATTTCTAAGAAGTAATTGTTATATAAATGAAACAATTGTTCCATGCCATATTTTAAATTTACAGAATTAAATTTATTCTTTTGAGGATGGTATACTTGGTTATAATTATTTCTACGATTTCTAAGATTTGGTTTTGCCAAAAATCCTTGACGGACAATTTATTAACAGGTCAGAGTATTTCAAACTCTGAACACAAAGTCTTGGTAAAAAAAATCCTTTACACAAAAAAAAAATATTAGAACTATTTTAAACTATATACAAATACTCTAATATCAGTTAAAAATAAATCTAAAATTAATACTTGCAGAATCCACAAAAAACGCTCTTTGTAATTAAAATCTTCTTATTTTTAAATTGATGTTCAAATCAGCTTACAAAATTAAAATCTTTGTTTCAAACAGCAGTTACCAAAGTAAATTTTGATTAAATCTTCCTTTCGATTATTTAATAAAATTTTTTTAAATAGCTTTATATTGAAGAATTTTGCCACTTCATCTTAATTCATAATTCCATTTCATATGTAATTTGCGTCCAAAAGCATCAATTCTATATTCATTACAACCTCGCAACTATTAATTTTTAGTATGTTTACTACATACTTCAATTACTATCTTCGCCTAACAACAGCTTGCGCTCTTTAATTAAAATAACATTTCGCGATCTAATGAATGAAATCGAATCAGTCCCGAATCTAATGAACGCTACTTTATATACAAATCTATCTGTTCCTAGAAGCTTACTAGAATAATGTGGAATTATAATGCATGGTTCTCGGAAAAGCCAATTAGCGTCTAAAATTGCGGCGTTTATTGCCTAATTATCTGATTCCAGTTACTTGTGACGCGCGCTTTTGTCTTTGTCTTACATATACTATTATTGTGGCGTATCTCTTCTCTTCAACAGTGAATGCGAAGGTTATAAATATTTCTTATCAGTTATTTCAGGGATTTTACGGATTTTTTTAATGATCGAGCCGCTTCTTGGAATAAAATTTTTATTATTAACGAGTTAGTTACGTAGTTGTAAAATACCGATGCCTCATCCTTTAAGATTTTAGAAAATTCTTTATTTTTGAAATTGCTATAACCCACGGGGTAATTAGTTTAAACTTTAATTGTTGTAGTTCTGTCACGAATCTGTCACCATACTGTCAAAATGACGTCGATGAATGTACTTCGTCTGATGTCGAAATGGAAACAAATGCGGTTATTGCAATATTGGTACCAGAAATATCACGTCATAAATACGAGTTGGAGTATGGAAAATTTGAAGGTTGGTGCAAGGAGAAAAGTGTGAATTGTATATCGGAGAAAATTTTACTTGCATACTTCTTGGGGAAAGCCGAAAAGGAAAAGCCATCTACATGGTGGACCCATTATTCTATATTACGCAGTACTATTTCAATGAAGAGGAATTGGACATAAGTAAATATACACAATTGGTAGCTTTTTAAAAAAAAAAGTGTCGGATACGAGTCTAAAAAATTTAGTGTTTTTTAAAAGATGAGATACAAAAATTTCTTCAAGAGGCAAACGATGACCGCTATTTGATGATAAAGATAGTACCGTTATAATAGTCTATACTAAGATTTATTTGAAATTGAATTTTTTTGAGCCTGTCGCAGAGAAGAGCTAACAAATTTGAAACTAAGCGATATAGAAGGTAGAGAAACGTTTATTAAAATAACAATACGTAATACTAAAACCAAAATTGATAGAGAATTTTCTGTCACTAAAGGAAATATTGCGGTCTATAATGGTTTGGAAAATTTTCGAAAATATTTGCGTATTCGTCTAACATCTGCATTACACGATCGATTTTTTATTTTTTACAGAAATGAGAAATGTACATCACAGTCTTTGGCTGTATTCCAAAAGAGATTGCCACATATCTGGGCTTATCAAATCCGGAGCGCTATACAGGTCACTGTTTTCGAAGATCTTCCGCTTCTTTGCTAGCCGATGCAGGTGCTGATATTCATACATTAAAGAGACACGTAGGATGGAAATCCACTAGTTTTGCGGAAGGCTATATGGAGACATCTGTTGAAAATAAGAAAATTATAGCTACTTGAATTATGGGCGAGAATGAAAATACTTCAAGTATCTCCAATTCATCAGAAAATACTAACTGTGTTGCTTCTACATCAGCAGGAGCTAATATATCGAATTGCAAAAAATTTGTACTCAATGTTTACAATAAATAAGTTCATTAGTTTCATTTTATAGTCATTAGTTTACCTTACCTACAGTATACTTGACCTTACCGTTCTAGTGCGGTAAAATGACACTTTACCGCACCAGTGCAGTAAAGTATATCATTATGACATTCAAATGAATGTCATAAACAATGACATTAAGTACTAATAGTAGATAAAAGCTATTTGTAATCGAAAAATGAATTACGAATGCTTTTCATTGTTGATAAATAAGTATTTTTAGTAAACAGAACAGCATTAAATACGTACTAATGTAACCTAACATCTGGTTTGATAAATATCTTTAAGTTAATTGGGCAAGCAAAATTTTCAGTGACTTTTACTATTGTAAGGACGTTGTTATGTTAACTATTTTTAGTCTAACTTAATTAATTAATTAATTGAATACAAATCAAAGCAGTTAACGGTCTCATTTGCATAAACTTAAATTCAACTATATTTTGTTATTTTTCAGATACGTTAGTAAATCTCATCAAAATAGCACACCAATATGAATCTCCCTCAGTATTGTGGCTTGGAAAAAGGGTACAGTTTTACATTTCACTGCCTAGGGATATGGCAATAATATTAAACAGTCCGCATGCATTAGAAAAAGGAAACAACTACAAACACATAATGCCTTACCTAGGTACAGGATTATTAACAGCACCGGGTAAGTGCTAGAGTTTGAATTATTTCGGTGTTAGTTTTATATTAACTTATTTTTTAGTATCACAATGGAAACGGAATAGAAAAATAATAAATCCAACATTTAGCCAAAAGGCTTTGGATACATTTGTTCAACTGTTTTTAGAAAAGTCGGAGATTTTATTGAAACAACTTACGTCAAAAGTTGGAAACGGAATATTTGATGCTAATAATTATCTTAATCGTTGCACTTTCGACATCATTTGTGGTAACTATTTCAGAAAGTCATTGCTAAGTTAGCGTATGATATTTCAGAAACAACAATGGGTATAACTGTTGACGCACAAACTACTAATTCAGATTTTCTAAAATGGTTTAAAGAGTAAGTCTTTCGACAAACTTGTGACGCGGGTACGCTAACTTGATGATTTATTTTAAATCGTACATATCACTATAGAAATATAAAAATAAAACCAAATTATTGACAGACCTTGAACGACATACTAAAAGTAAAGCAACTACAGACTAATGGGCAGGTTTTGCAGAAATTGAATTGTTACGGGCAAAATGAGCGTAACGTTATAAATTTAGATTTATCCTGAAGAGCCTGGAACCTCGTAATAATTTTAAGTGTGCACTGGCTAATTACAGTGGTGTAAAAATGGATTCCTATAGAAAAAATAATAAAAAAAATAAAGCGTTGGAAATAGCTGAAATAACCACTTACTTTGAAAGGCTTTCTCTATTTTCATAATTAAGGGGGTGACAAACCGTCTTGTTTCAACAATCCCTTCGATATTATCCCTACGCGGAAGGACTTTTTTACTTTCTCCACAATATCTTAAAAACATTCTTTAAATTTTTTCTTTTAAAGAAATTTTTAAGATAATGTGCCTGTTCCAAATACGGATGGGGTGGCTGGATATTCTTTCACAAATTTATCTAATTTTAACTAGTTCATAAATAAGTCTAAATAAACTTCAACTTAATTATAACTAGGGCTGGGTCGGCGTATCGATATATCGATACGATCCCCGTATAGACCCCCCGATACAGTGAAAAATAAATATCGATAATCGATATGTATCGATACGTATCGATACGCATCGATATGCATCGATACGTACCAATAGGCATCGAAACGCATCGATACGTATCGATATTCGATACGCAAAATCCCGTATCGTTCACCCCTATATATATATATATATATATATATATATATATATATAATTTTCAATAAATACATTATTTTAAAATAAAGAAAGAGTAGATAAATTATCAATGCGTATCGATTCGTACCGCTGCGTACCGATACGTATCGCTACGTCTCAATACGTACATTTAATCTAAACGTTCCGATACCAATCGCTATATATATCTATACGTACCGCTACGTATCGATACGTATCGATACATACCGATACGCATCGATACGTATCGATATGTATCGATACGTATCGATATTCGATATATCGATACATATCGATATAGAATGTGTATCGATATTCGATACGCAAAATCCGGTATCGCCCACCCCGAATTATAACTTCTATTGACATTACATAATTGCAATATGAATACAAGTGTTTTCCTAAAAAACCTAATTTTTTAATATCAAACAGGTCAGGTATTACTAGGAAATCCTAAAGAAAAAAATTAAATCCGTCAAAAATACTCCCACTACATTTGATTTTCCAATGCGCCACTCGAAGGTATTACTTTGGCCAGGAAGGAATTTTTTACCTGCAAAATTTTGAATTTTGCCGAACTCTTGCTGTTCCAAACAAGATAAGGATCTTAAACGTGCTGACAACACTCACATACGGGACCTACATTATGCCTCTCTTCCTAACGAAGGCGTAATTTTGTAAAAAATGCTCTGGTAACATTCTTCAAGCGGACCGTGTCGGGATTAGAACCCGGAACCTTAGGCATAGTAGTCACACGCATACCAATGCGCCACAGATCCGCCCAATAATACTACTACACCATTGTTCCTAATATTCTAATATTCATATACATGACACTCATCCATGCTATAATGTTCGAAGTAAACAGACCTGCTTTTTCAAAGGTTTTGCTATTATAGTCCTAATGTATCTTTCATAAAATTCAAAATTATTATTTTGTAGCCAAGTGTAATTTAGTGTAAACAAGCCTTAAAGTAAATTTAGTGCAAGGTCGAAACACAATATTTTACAAAGAATCTTGTAAATATCAGTAGATCTTGTTTAAAGTGTATTCTATGATTGTTATGTGTTAACCGTAGATGTAGAAAGTCAACCGCTGTGTATAATTTTAGTTTTGTAGTGCTACAAACGATTTTGAAGGTTTAACTAAATTTTCGGGGCCGGGTATATTAACGTAAACAAATTATTAGGAGGGCGGTCAGTAGAAGGAAGACAATATCATAATATAATATTTTTGTTAGTAACGTACCAATACTTAAAGTATAAGTATTTCCACATATGCAACTGTTTTTATTTTTACATTCCAATAAATATTATATCGACAAAATAAAGAATTCAAGAACTAAACCATCGACATTCCTCATGTAACACAAGGTCGATGCAGTATATTCTCTCTTATATCACACTTGAACTTGAGTTCGTTGGAATCTAAATCAGAATTTACTTAGGATTTTTATATGCAAAATAATCAAAGATTGTGAACGGTATCCTTCTAAGGAAGAGGGACTCCTTAACTTAGTGTATAACGGAACTTGCGAAGTTCACGGATGTCATATCAAAATGAGATCTTTATTGGAGTTATGGTGGTGTGCGTGAAGTTAGCCCCCAACTTTTGAAAAAAATAACTTTCTATAACGCATTCGTTTGTACTTGTGTGCACTTCAGGTATTTTTGTTTGCACACTTTTCGTTTAAAAATTATTCAAGAAACAATTGGGGGGGGGGGAATTTCACACTGGCCCCCCGACTTTCAGGAAATATATTTCATTAGTTTTGTTTCCACACCTTTCGTTTATAAGTTATTAAAGAAACCATTGTGGGGGGCCAACTTCACACAAGCCCCCTGGCTTTCAGAAAATTCATTTTAAACCGGCGAAATTGATAGATCTTCGTTTGCACATGTATGCACATCTATTATTTTCGGTTGCACACTTCCAGTTTAAAAGTTATTTAACATTCAGATTCATAGTTATAGCTACATGATAGCTACTGTAGAAAATGTGAAAAAATTGTTACAATGAGCCCAATCGATACCTTTTCGTTTGCACATTACGAAACACATCAACGTTTTGCTTGCACACCACTGTAAGTAAAAAAAATTTTTTAATTTAATCAGGGGAACTAACTTCACACATGTTAAATATCGCATTTTTGTGCAATTCTAACATGTGATTTTTTTTTTAAAGAACAACAAAAATATTTATAAATTTAGGTAGTCTACAGTTAATAATGTTGCTATTTCAATATAATATTAAATGTACATTCACCACTGGCTTGCATTAGAACCATTCATAGTTCTTAATAGCCTTTTCCAAATAATTAAATCTTGCTCGTTTTGTAGCTTTATTCACGTGCTCCAATCCCAACCAAGGTTTTGCATTAGCATTGGTGGTAGAATTACCTCTAAAATCTTTCAAATTCATAAGAAAATCATCTTCGTCTATAAAAAGAGGTTTTTCCAATGAAACAATAGTAAATTTAAACTTTTCCCACTCTTTTTCTGGTACACACAGTTTCTTTTGTATACGTTTTTTCACTTTTTTAAATTGTTCACCATGTTTAATTTTGATAAAATGGTATTCCAAATGTGGAAAATATTTCCTTTTGAAAATGAGCGCATGAAACTAACATCTCGTCATCTTCGAGTCTTAATTCATCATTAGGTATTTCCTCTATCCTGTATGTTTTGGCTCCTGCAAAAGATAACGACTCCAGTGGAGCATCTTCCTTTGGCCCATAAGCTACCTTAGAACAATTTACTTCAACTAACCTTAATTTTCCACTACCGCCTTCACTAAATTCTATTTGTTTTTTAGCTTCTTCTAAAAGATCTCCTACAGTGCCTCCTTTGTTGGGATATAATGTTAATTCCTTATCTCCTTTTAACTTCAATCCAACCCATATACATTTAAATTGTCGTTTATTTTCTAATTCATTAACTCGAATGTTAAGCTGTTGATAAAAAATTTTCTTTGGTGTTTTATAAAACTTCGAACATAGTAGAAGATCTTTTAATGTACCTTCATATGTACATCTTAATGAATGACCAGGACTATCTTCATAACTTTGACATTTGAAGAATTGTAATAAATACAGATTTGTACCAACCCTCTCTGCTACAGCTCGAGTTAATTGATCATAAGTCATTCGCTGTGACAATTCCATAGTAAAACCAACATCATTAGGAATACATCTATCCACAAAGTTAACTTCTACTCGGTAATACAAATCTTTATAATAGTCTATACAGTTTGGAAGATCAGACTGTTCTTCCATTTCATCTTTTTCAAAAATAATTATATCACCATTCATTAATTCGTCTAAGACCTTTTCAAGTGTTTCGTTAACATTTGTAATTCTTTCAATACAATTAGGTTTAACTTCTTTATATAGTAAAAGTTCTGTATCTTGTGGAAAACCTGCTCTTTTATTCATTAATGATATAAGATCCGAAAGACGGCCGTTAATGGAACAATACTGATGTCCACAATAGTGTATTCTTTTTTGTTTAGAATCATACAATTTAAAAAATAAAAGGACATCAGCATTACTATCAAAAATAGGTAATGCCATTAATCCCACATCAGGTGGCAATAGTTCTAAAAAAACAATCCAAGGATTCTGATTTTCTGAAGCATCTAATATATTTTTTTGTGAGTCTGCCTCCGAATCAAGTAAACATGGACGGAGAGTGTTATTTGAACTGCTACCAAACGGCCACATTTTCATTTGTTCTGGTGGATATTTAAAACCATCCGTAAGCATTTCCATCAGTTCACCACATGTTGTAGTCTTTTTTATCCTAAAAATTCTATATGATGCTTTTTCAGGATCATGCAAGCCATTGCCTTGATGACCATCAAAGCTGTCTTCCAATAAAATATTTACAGTCATATATAAATGAGCTTCGTTGCGTTCTTTTTGGCGTAGTTGTTCAATTAGTTTTTCTTCTGCTAATCTAAATGCTAACTCACTTGGTATGTCAGCATCTGTAACCTCTTGAAGGACATGATGTAGTTCAGAGTCTCGAATATAAACTAACATGTATGCACTTGTACAATGTTTAATAGTCATATTCATGTCATCTTCATGACCACCATAATTATGTTCAATTGCTTCTAGTTTAGAACATCGAGAAACAACATCATCATCAAACTTGCACCACTTACCATCACCTTTAGGATTAATAAAAACAACATAATGGCCACCATGATTATTTCCTGAATGCACTAGAACTGCATGCAGAGTGTAATTTGCAGGATTTGTAGGATCTGGTTTTTGTAGATAACTATCTAGAGATATTTTCTCATAAAACTCAACGCGGTCATTAAATTTTACTGAACAATCTGTAACAGGATCATACTGGAATCTCATCAAATGTAAATGTAATATTGGTGGATATACTGCAAAAACAACACCTTTTTCAGCATCTTGTAAACCATGGTCGCCTGCATCATATTTATTATCACCATTTAATGTTTCCTTAGCAATGTAGTCCTTAAACGATTCTTCAATGTATTTCTTTCCCTTCACATTTAATTGAATGTCGTAAAATGTTTCAGTACGTGTACTAGTATAATCCACATTTTTACATCGAATGTACGACATCATTTTACCTTCAAATAGTTTTGGAACAGTACCTTCGACACGTGTACCTTTCATTTTACTTTCTAATTTATCCAGTAATATCCGTAAAAATTCTTGTACATCATGTTGCATAAATGAATCTAACGTTTCCCATCCAAAACTTTTTGTTAGTTTTTTTGTTCCAACTGGTTTATCACTGAATTGTAATTCGTGAAAAACCCTTTGTAATGCTAAAGTAACCGATTTAGTGGAGTCATTAGATTCAGTCGGCATTTTGTAAAAAGCTCTTCTTAAATGATGTGTAAAATATAAAGTATCCAACAGCGAATTCATATAGCAAGTTGCACCTTGATTTTTAAGTCCTACAAATCCGGTATGCTTTTTGCTATCCCATGATACACCATGAGGCGCGTCAGCTACTACATATACTTCAAAAGTAACAGTATCATTTTTAGCAAAACCCTTTTTTATGTCTAAAACTTCTTGCCATGACATAAAATAGTAAAAACCCCAATAATTTTCTTTTGAGTAAAACAAGTATTGTATTTTTCTTGAAAAAGTTTTGATGTCCGATCTAAATGGAATCAATCGTAATTCTGCAACGGCATAGCATGACCAAGAACTCGATTTACTTTCACCATTGCATTGTAAAAGGAAACTTAATGAACGTTGGGCAGAACGATCTTAATTATGTGTTGTTTTTGGCATTATCATAATTTTCCATGGCAAATTTCGAACAAAGCATGGAGGTGAAAGAAAAGAATCCTTTATTTTGCTAAATTGTGTTATTGTAAACCTAAAAGTAGCTTCCGATCGTGCTTCATCATCGTCCATTTTATTGCCATTCATCCCTAAGGCTGTATCCAATTGAGGTACATATACGACATCTCCAGTTTGGGACTGATTCATTTCACCATCAGTATCTCCCATATATTCCATAAATGGTACTGTCATATGTTTATTTTTATCGTGCGGTTCAGTTGAATCGTCTGTATTGTTAATGTTTGATTCATTTTCTATATTTACTTTTGCTTGTTTCGTGATATATGTGATGTTATTAAATTCTTCGGTAGTTGATTTGTTTGATTGTTTGATAATTTGTCTTGTATTTTTTGAACGTGTAATTGATAACCTCGGATAGTAATGTAATTCGTCCAGTTTACAATCATTTGGAAGTGTGCCGAAAAAGCAGACAGCATTTCCTCGTTGAATTGCTATACTAATTCGTTGTATTAGAAATGAGGTAGCTCTGTTGTCGTTTGTTTCCTTTGAAATTTTTTTCCCCACAGAATGTATAAAATTTGATGCGCTTGGTCCAAAATTTCCGAATGTTTCAATAGCTACTGGTAAAAAAATATAGTTATTTTGAAGATTTTTGTATTTTAATTTTTTTAAGCGTTCGCCTGTCAAGGCAGCAGCTCCATCAGTTTTTGAAGTGGCTGCTATATGGGAAGAAGCAAGTGTGTCTACACAAGTAAAATCCCATACTATGGCTTTACCGCATTCCCATGGAATGAGAGTCATTCCATCCGGTCTTTTGCCATCGTCTCGATCAATGCCTAGGGGTTCCAAAATTGCTGGTATTTTTGCAAGGCCTAGTGCACGTTTCAATATATCGTTAACTGAATGATGACGTGATTGACGGCCTGCGGAAAGTTTACAGCTCAAACCATGAATGGCATTTTTAGAAACGAGAGATCCGCATCTACATTTGTGTTCAACACATATATTTGTTCCAAGACGAAAACCAATCGAAATCCTAAATGAATTGTTGTCTAAAAGAAAACCCAGAGATGCAGCTGGAATAGCGTTTAACCAGGCGCCAGATTCTTTTGTTCTTGTTGCATGAAGACGAGCCTTGTCAATAGGAGTTTTAGCTGTCTTAAGTCGCAACAAATATCTAGTAGTGGTTGATCCCAAGCTTTCTGAAGTCTCTTTGACTCTTCTGGTAAAGTCATCTTAGTTTTAGAGAACCAAACTTTTTCCCCTTCTTCAAAATAATTATCAGTTGTTCTATCTTGTAAAATCATATTTATTAAGTGTGATGTGCTACGGAAAGAGGATAGAAGGGCGGGTAGTGCTAAACATGAAACTGAGCGGATGCCCAAACCAAACTCTATTTACCGGGAGAGTAGCTGTTAACAATGTCTTATCATCTAGTTGGTTATTCGTTATTCGTTCTAGAGCAGTTTTTAAACATTGATCAATTTCCTTAAGGATTTCGTTACAATGCGATGACGGGCTGCATCTTAAAGTATATAATAATTTAGGTATCGCTAAACAGTTTTTCAGAAGAAAAAAGGCGATGTGTGATGGAAGATTATTCAATCTAGAACACATTAATTTTAGTGAATTCAATTTCTCTTTTAAGCAAGTAGATAAGGCGGGAATCGAAAGCGGAGCATCAAGAAGAAACCAGTTTGATGTAGCTGATATTTTTATGCCAGGAGCAAATTCCAATATTTTTCTCATGAACGTTGGATTTGATTGATTTAATAGAATTTCGCATTTTTTGAAATTTAATTCAAGGCCTACATTGCGAGAATTAAATATTATATTTTTAAATGATTTTAAGATATCTTCTTCATTACCACCTATTGATCCGTCATCTAGATACCAGCAGTTGAATTCAGTGTGAATATTTTTCACTATACATTCTATAGCTAAACAAAAAAGTGCAGGGCCAAGGGGATCTCCTTGTTGGACACCGCGTTGATGTAAATCAGAAGATCTTCGTTTGGGCATTGCCAGTTCGAGGGGAGTGCGATTACATTTGATTCCATCAAGGTGTTTAATTATTATGCGTCCAGTTGTCTCTCATTTGTGAGTGTGTATGTAAAAAACTTTAATAATAGATTTAACAATGTAATTACGTTTCACTGACATTGAATTGGACTGATATACTTAAGCATACAAACAATAAAAATTTGTGTAATTTTACACAATAAAAGCATATTTAATGAAGAATAAAACGAAAATTTATTAACAATATATGAAATTATAATAAAAGTATATATGAAACATCCATTTCGAATGGACCTGCATCTTGCCAATGTTTTGGATTACTAGAACAGTTAAAATGGCTGGAGTGTTCTAATGAGCTAAAGAGCCAAACTACAGGTCTAACCAAAGTAGTAGCGTCGTTAGTGAGGAACCAGACTAAGACAGGTCCCCGAAAGAGGACAGCGGCTCTTTTGGTACTTAGATTGGCAGAGACTATATATAATAAACATAATGGCATTCTCTGGGGTAAAAAATTCCGGAGTTAAAATAGTCCCCTATTCGGATCTCTGCGAGGGGACTACTTCGAAGGATGCGATCGGAAAGTGCAGAATAAGAGTCAGGAACATTTTGCGAATCGGACCGTGGAATGATAGAATTATGAAGCAAGTAGGTAAGCTAGGGAACCTAAAAATTGAAATGAATAGGTTAGCACTAGACATAATAGGGATCAGCAAAGTTCGGTGGCTAGAGTATGGAGTGAAGACTTCAGGGTAATTCATACAGGAGCAGAGGAAGGGAATTTGGGAATGGGGATAGCTATACGAAAAAAGATAGGATGTGTAGAAAATTACTTACAAAGGAACGAGTAAGTTCTCATGGTTAGATTAGAATCTAAACCGGTAAACACGGTAATAATACAAGTATGCATGCCCACTTCTAGCTACAGTGACGAAGATGTAGAAGCGATCTACTAGTATATCGAAGACATATTAAGACATATTAATATACGTATTTAATAATTACGGGGGATTTTAATTCAGTGGTAGGTGAGGGTAGGGAAGGAGCGATAGTAGGTTTATTTGGTTTAGGCACGGGAAACGACAGGGGAAATAGGCTGGTAGAATTCTGCGACAAGAACAATTAAATCATCACAAACACATCATTTCAACATTATGATAGAAGACGATATACTTGGAAGATGCCAGGAGATATAGGAAGATATCTAATTGATTACATTCTTGTTAGACAACGGTTTAGGAATCAAATAAAAGACTGTAGAAGCTACCCAGAAGCAGATATAGACACTGACCAAAACATCTTTATTATGAAGACCGCACTTAAATTTGAAAATTTGAAGAAAAGAAACGGAGAAAGGTACTTTGACTTTGAGAAACTAAAAGATAAAGATATTCAAGAAAGATTCGAAAAAAGTCAAATAAATTGCTGAAAGATATCCGGAAAATATCTGATAGTAAGAAAGTAGAAACAGAATGGAATAACATTAAATTCAGCTTAAACATGGCGGCCAGAGATATTCTGGGGTATACACAAAAAGAAAATAAGAAACCAAGGATAACAAAGGATATGCTGAATTTATTAGAGAAAAGACGAAAATACAAAATTAGATCAGACGAGACAGGAAAACAGAGATACAAAATTATAAAATGGGAAATAATTTGCAAATGAAGGAAGGCCAAAGAACAATGGATAGATGAAAAGTGCAAAGAGGTACAAACTAAGATGGAAGTAGAAAAGACAGACGAAGCATATAAACTAATTAGAATGAATTTTAAGGATATAAAACCATATAGCAAAATATAAGGGATGCAGGAGGAAACGTCATTATAGAAAATGTAGAGAAAGTGGGTAGATAGCATATAGCGGGTACTACGAAAGTAAATATTTAATAAGTTTTGAACTAAAGGTGTGCAAACGAAAAACGGCTTGATTCATGATGTGCAAACGAAGATACTTTGATTTCCGTCATCACATGTTAGAATTGCACAAAAATGCGATATCTGACATGTGTAAAGTTAGCCCCCCTGATTAAATTAAAATTTTTTTTTGACTTACAGTGGTGTGCAAACAAAAAGTTGATGTGTTTCATAATGTGCCAACGAAAAGGTATCGATTGTGCTCATTGTAACAATTTATTCACATTTTCAACAGTAGCTATCGTATAAGGAGGAGTATAAAGCTGAAGGTTAAATAACTTTTAAACTGGAAGTGTGCAAACAAAAATAATAGATGTGCATACATGTGCAACCGAAGATCTATCAATTTCGCCAGTTTAGAAGGAATTTTCTGAAAGTCAGGGAGCTAGTGTGAAGTTAGCCCCCTACAATGGTTTCTTTAATAATTTTTAAATGAAAAGTGTACAAAAAAGATATCGGATGTGCATACATGTGCAAACAATGTGCAAACGAATGAGCTACAGAAAGTTAATTTTTTCAAAAGGCGGGGGCTAACTTCACGCGTGTGCTATGGTCCAGATGACCGATGGCAATGCAAGACGTTGGCTAGACTCAACCGAGGGAGGAAGTGGGTTGCCAGCTTCCAGAAAGAGAAAACTATAATTCACAGAAGTACAAAATTCACCAGGGTTAGAGGCGCTACAAAAGCCTAGAATCTAAGGGTTTCAAGCAAACACAAGGCAAAACACTAGTTTCCCAAATCTTCAATGACTCTAGAGCATTTAACTAAAATTATAAATTCTACAAAGACAAGCTCGGATCAATCGTATACATAATTTATTACAACAGCAAAAATGAATACATAAACTAGATACAATCCCAAAATAATTATACCCAAAACCTGTAAGATAATGTAACGTTGCAACTTATAGCAAGTAAATAAGATAAGAAATGGCAAACACATTCACTAAAAAAAATTAGTTAGCATAAATCAAGTTAGCAACGCAAGTAATTAATACTATAGCCTAGGGCGGGCTCCGATCAGCTAGATCCTGGCCTAGTTTTATGTGATGATTGTTATCTTGAACGAGGCGCAAAAATAACGCCGTAAAATACATATCAATACCTTACACAAATTGAAGTAGGTCGGAGAACATCTGAACCTTGTGATCTTCTGTAAACACGCTTTAATGACAATCAACAGGAGCACTCGTCACAAGTTATATACAAAATTGATGTTTGGTGTCTCCGAACGCCAACCATCAGTTGACGGTAGTTCCATTCTTGATAAGATCGAAGAAGACAAAAGTATACAGACATACCATAAACGTCATACACTAAACATAAATCATAAACTAACCTAAATGCCGTAAAACAAAAAAGAACAGAAACAACTGCACCATTATACAAATTGCACTACAACAAAACTTGGATTATCTACTTACGTTCTTCGGCATGGAAAAAGTGTTGTAAATAATAACTGATACAGGTGTAAATCAGAAACACTTTTCAAACTATAAGTATAAATACTTCAACACTAAATGTATAAAAATCCGCTAATAAGGGCGGTGCTAAAAATTAGAAAACAACAAAATGCACAGCTGCACTTTAGCGTATACAAATCGTAAAAGCCTATATTGAAGTCCATCAACGCATATAGACTGGAGTAGGTCCTTTGTGGGGAGTCTGGAGCAGGCGGACCCACCCGATCCACCTGATCCAACAGATACAGCACTCGGAGCGTTTTCTTTTAGGGTATGATACATAAGTTTGATCTAGAATTTTCTAGGGAATTCGAATCTGTTTGAATTTTTAAATTGGACCACCCCTTACAAAGTTACACTTCTATAAAACCCCGAACCTTTCAATTTTTTGTTTGTTTATTTAATTTATATATCTTGTTTGGTATCAACTAATATTAGATTTTTCTAGGGAGCCCAAATCTGTAAATAGATTTTAAATAGGATCACCCCTTACCATTTTCACACATACCCTCTAGCGAACATATAAAAGATTATTTATGTTTCTTTTAAGGTAAATATATCTTGTTTGGTATCAACTAATATTAGATTTTTTTAGGGAGTGCAAATCTGTAAATAGATTTTAAATAGAACTACCCCTTGCCGAGTTGCACCCTTTTAAAGGTCCGAAACTTCTAATTTTTGCTCATCTATTTTTAATTCCATCTTTAAAACCTTTTTCGCCACCCAAGACATATGCTTTAACCGACCATTTCCCAAGAAATCTAAAACCGCTAGAATTTTAGAAATGAACCCTTTATAAGACATAAGTGTTTGATATTTAAAACCATTTTCAAATAGTAATGTTCTGTTTTTAGAATAATGAAAAACATTCCAATGTAATGTGTTTCTAATATATAAATAGGAAGGTTAAGTTTAGCAACAAGAATCACACTCTTTAATTAGAATATTTAAAAACATGACTTTTAAAATTTTAAACAGGGTAAACATTTACACAAATTTTTGCAGATAATAAAGACAACAAAATATTAGCCGTCCAGCGAGCACCACGGGGAGGTAGCACGTACACTCTGTCCACCAGGATAGCAGCAGGAAGGATTTGAAAGAAGGGAAGGTAGGAGGTCTTAAAAATTATAAAATCTTAAAACTAATATATACAATAGATTTACAAAATCTATACAAATATATAACAACTATCTTACACCTATATTTTTATGTCCCCATGCATAGGTTAATACACATCCAGGGATGATGTAACGCTTGTTATCTTCGCTTGACAAACTAATTTTATTAATAAGCTGCCTGTACAAATTGTGTTTTTACTCCGGATACATATGCCAGCAAGTACTCGATACCACCCAAATAAGAATTAGATGCTTGGTGACTGTTAACTTCCGCTTCCCTCGTGTACGCCCAGACACATCCCTACCTATGCGTAACTCTTACCCATGAACACCCCTGTCCATGCGCACCCCTCTCTTTGTGACTGCTATTTCGTGGTAACGTCGTAGCCTTTTATAAAATAAAGAGCAATGTAATACTATTCTAAAACTTTTATTCTGACATTATACATAACGAAATTTAAAAATTTTTAATGCTAAGCATGGAAGCATTTAAACTTAATTTTAATACAAAATTATACACAGAAAACAGTTCTTTCTTGATGTTTATTTGGAGTGGTTTTAATTTTATCTAATTTTATTCGCAGCAGTTTGATACATAGAGACCGTCTAGGTTTTCCAATTGCAAAATGTACCGAAGTTTGTTTCTATATATAAAATCTTTGATTCCACCGACAACCAGATCCATTCTTTAGTGTAATTCTTGCAGCTTGTGACAATCTTTTAATTGCGGCTTTACCACTATATCTTGAATACGTATCTTGTTAGCTTGATCGACTTCTTACTGTCGGTATTGGAGGAAATCCTTATTCTCCCACACACTGTTGCGTAGTTGCATGTCCACCATTTTTGGGAATATATGGTTGTTATAGGTTATAAGACCCTCGGTTTTAAATGATCCGAAAGGTTCTTTACTAGGTAAATATACAATGTTTAGCGGAACCCCTTTGCGTGTGGTGTACGCCAAGGTTACGAAACCCGCATTCCTTAATTTGTCTTAGTTATCTGCCATTTTGATAAATACGTTTTTAGAATAACCTTTTAAAAAGTATACGGATTTAGTACCATTCTTTTCCGCAAGGACGCCTACATAATTAAAAAAGTCTTTCTTACTAACTACAAATGCATACTGCTTGTAAAACCTGGATGTATCTAAGTCTGTCCATCGGCACATAAAATAATCTTTTAATTCTTCTTCATGTTCTCTAATAAGATGTTCTTTGTCTAACACATCTTTGTATTGTTCGCGTATTGTCGCAGTGTTTTCCATGTAGTCCAACTTTCGCCTTTTTGCATCCATTTCATCTAATTCCACAACAATTTTGCAATTGGAAAACCTAGACAGTCTCTATGTATCAAACTATTGGCTAGAAAAGGTGATAGAGAACTTGGGTGTCGATTTAAATTTTAAGCTGCGAATAAAATTAGACAAAATTAAAACCACTCCAAACAAACATAAAGAAAAGACTCTTTTCTGTACATAACTTTGTATTAAGATTAAGTTTAAATGCTTCCATGCTTGGCATTAAAAATTTTTAAATTTCGTTATGTATAATGTCAGAATAAAAATTTTAAAATAGTATTACATTGATCTTTATTTCATAAAAGGCTATGACGTCACCACGAAATAGCAGTCACACAGAGAGGGGTGCGGGTGGACAGGGGAATTCATGGGTAGGGGGCGCATGGGTAGGAATGTGTTTGGAAGTACACGAGGGAAGTCTAAGTTAAGTCACCAAGCATCTAATTCTTATTTGGGTGGTATCGAGTACTTGCTGGCGTATGTATTCGGAGTAAAAAACACGATTTGTACACGCAGCTTATTAATAAAATTAGTTTATCAAGCAAAGATGACAATCGTTACATCATCCCTGGATGTGTATTGACCTATGCATTGGGACATAAAGATATAGGTGTAAGATAGTTGTTATATAATTGTATAGATTTTGTAAATCTATTGTATATATTAGTTTTAAGATTCTATAATTTTTAAGTTCTTCTCCCACCTTTCTTTCTACCAAATCCTTTCTGCTTCTATCCTGGTGGACAGAGTGTACGTGTTACTTCTCCGTGGGGCTCGCTGGACGGCTAATATTTTGTTGTCTCTATTATCTGCAAAATTTTGTGTAAAGGTTTATCCTGTTTAAAGTTTTAAAAGTCGTGTTTTTGAATATTCTAATTAAAGAGTGTGGTTCTCGTTGCTAAACTTAACCTTCCCATTTATATATTAAAAACACATTACATTGGAATGTTTTGCATTATTCTAAAAACAGAACATTACTGTTTGAAAATGGTTTTAAATATCAAACACTTATGTTTTATAAAGAGTTCATTTCTAAAATTCCAGCAGTTTTAGATTTCTTGGGAAATAGACGGTTAAAGCATATGTCTTGGGTAGCGAAAAAGGTGTTAAAGATGGAGTTTAATATAGATGAGCAAAAAGTAGAGGTTTTATATAGGTGAAACAAGGACAGACAGCGCACATCACGGATAACTGAAACCAGATATAAGAAATAAACGCCGCGATTTTAGACACTAATGAGTTTTTTGAAAACTTTGCATAATAATGTTCCATACTATTCTAGTAACATTTTAGAAAATAGATAATTTGTATATAAGGAGGCGTTTATGAAAAACGGGATTCATTCATTAGATTAGATTCGATTCAGTCGATTCTTAAATTTGATCGCAAAATGTTTTTTTGATTTAATCGCGAGCTGTTGTGTCGCGAAGATGATATTTGAAGAATGCAGTAGACTTACCTTAATTTAATAATTATTATAATACAATGTATAAAGAAATGATGTTTTTAAATGCAAATCACATACAAAAATGGAATTATTAATTACAATGAATAAGAAAAATTCTTCAAGATAACGCTATTTTAATGATCGAAAGAAAGATTTAAACAAAAAAGTACTTTTGTAATCGTTGTTTGAAACGAGAATTTTAAATATGGAAAGCACTCTTTTAGTAACGCCTCAACGTGCGGCCTTATCAAAGCGAGGCGTCGCCATAACACTCTTTTAACTGGCGCCCAACGTGAAGCCCCCGTCACATCAATATATATATATATATATATATATATATATATATATATATATATATCGCTGTGGACTGATGAGGCCTCAGGTTGGGTGCCAATAAATGTGCTGTGGACAGAAGTGGTTTTGACGTTGGAAGTCAATAAACAATGAATATTTTAAATTTGGTCATTGTTCAATTATTTTTAGCTAGCTCTCTTTAAAATAAAATCACTAGAATCAGATAACAAATTTATAATGCTACAAAATATTCTTTTACAGACAATACTAAATACTACATCCACAACGGCTTTACTTTAACAAACAATATCTTACATACATCATCTAGAAACAACAACTTTTTCTTAACACAAACTCTAAATATCAGAGATAGGGTCCCAAACTGCCACAACCGCTTTATCCTACGAACAAAATCTTAAACCTAACATTAAAAATGTAACTTCTGAATATTAACCCCTTTATACCAAAAATAAAGTCCGAAAAATATCTCTTTTATAATTAAGATGAGCACTCATAAATTCTACTTCTTAAATTTTTATTCGCAACTAACTCCTTAATTAAATCTAATTATCTATAAAATTTATTTAGAGAAGCCGGATAATTCAACATCCACCCCATTAAAAACGTATTTAAACATGTCTGATTAGTTAGGATTAATTATTTCTTTTTATACTAACAAAGACCTCACCGCAAGCTGCCAACCCCTTCAAATCAAATTAACGATTAGTACATACAACTCCCACACAAAGGCTTGACCACAAAGCAATAATTAATAGATATGTCTCTTTTTTTAAAAATTTTAAACAAAATAATTTTATTTTACCGTAAAAATCAGCATGTTGTTTTCTTTCATACTGTAATTCTCGATTGCAGCTCCAAATTTGTTTTACAAAGTACACCTTTTCGTGCAAATTGCTTAATATAACTTGTAACAAACCATTCCTATTCCACATACTTTATCTCAATTAATTTTTAATTCTTTATCTCCATTTCTAAAAGTATTGTAATTATCTACTCTCTTCTGAGTTACAATGAATTTTCAACGTCATCAATAAAATTGTCTGCCTACTATATTAACTTCTACTACCAAATACTACGTATTACCAGAATAGCATGGCGACGTTTGGATAGCAACTCACTAGTCTTCTCAACTTCCATTGGCTTTTATAATAGCGAGTCCTTGTGACGTAAGCATTTAGAATTTTCTTGCCAAGTTCTTGTTGATAAGTGGCTGGTTTTAAAAGGTATGATGCAACATTTGTAGGTTTATCATGCTAACATACTCGAGCTACACCAATTAGTTGATATTGTTTCTTATCTTATCAATATTCAAGTTCTTTATTGCTTTAGTTAATCGTTTTCAGGAACACATTAATGGATTTATTGTCACCTCCAGCTATTTCATCATTCACCCCATTCCACTTTAGTACCCGATTATTCCAGAATACGGCCTTTTCAATTGGAATACATTCCTAACATTTAATTAGAATATCGATTAATATTTTAAATGAATACGCTTTTATCTAAATACCGATGTATGTTTGGTGTTAAAAGGAAGATTAAATTAAATATTATACACAATTGTGTACTTTTATTACAAAGCGTGATTGAAAAATCTATTGCCTACTCAATTAAATTTCTTTTCATGCACTTGTTTACACATTATGAATACCATTGACTGCAAACACGTTTAAAATTATCTAATTATCTAATTATCTAATTATCTAATTATCTAATTATCTAATCTAATCTAAATTAGGTATAAAACTCTTTAAAAAGTTCCCTATTACACACAGAAAATCGTGAAATACCATTTTCTTATCTTAAAACATTATTTCTTCGTCCCTACGTATATCTAATGAGAAAGAAAACCCTTCTAATCACGGCCCCTATGCATTTATACTACATATAGTAAATGTTTTTACACGTTTTTCTCTATTCAAATTAATTATTACATAATTGACTTTGCGTGTGCGTGTGCGTGTGTGTGTGCTCGAAATGTTCACGTGGTATTTCTTGAAAAATGAACATTCTGTTCAAAAATATTTCTAGGGTTACTTTCGCACAAGCATCCAAAATACGTTGACGAAGCTTATGCAGGGTCTCTGGAGACGTTTGGTGAAAATTAGATTTTAGGTTAAATCAACAGAAAGTAATATAATGATACAATATTTGGTGATTACGCCGGCCACTCTGTATGTCCACGGCGACTAATTCGCCTAATTCAATTCGCCTATCAGGATAATCTTCAATCAATTCAATAAGTAATTTCATTTGATACGGATGAAATTTGTTCCATTGTAAAATTACCGATATGTATTCGACACTTTCTTAGTAGATTGATGGTTATAAACAACCATTTCAGTTACGACCTGTAGTTTTACGTCTTTTCCAATGCTGCATCCTCCAGATATCGGTGTTTCTTTCACTGTTCCTAATGCTCGAACTGTTGACAACAGTTTTAGAAAAATTTTCTACATGCTGTTCGTTGCAGAACACGTTCATTAAATATTCGAGCGGTGATTGATACAGGTTCACAAAATACGTACATTTTGGAGAAGACCGCAAGGTCTGTTGATTTGCGCCCTATTGGTAAAGAACACCTGAGTCATATTGTGTTTGGCGCTGTTGCCTCGAAACCGAAAGTTCATAATCGTTATACAGTTACCGTTTCTTCACTTAACGAATCTTTTCGATATTCATTTGAGGCCCTAGATCAACCGTTAATATGTGGTGCGGTTCCACGGTTACGGAACGAAACACTTTTGAATGAGCTTCGTATAGGCATAATATCATCGCTGTTGAAACGAAGCTAGGTTGGACCCTTATGGGCAAAGTGCCTGATGTTAACTCACTTGAAAATGCAGGTTTAATGGTTGTTTCACTGTATGTTAACAGTGCAACCATCACAGATTTGTGGGATTTGGAGACTATAGGCATTCGTAATCCTGTAGATAAGAAAACAAAAGTTGAAGTGCAGGAAGTATATTAGTCCATTTTAACGAGACTGTATCTAGAGATTTAGAGGGACGTTACGAGGTACGTATGCCATGGGTAGAAGATCACTTGGTTTTACCTAGCAATAGGGCTATAGCAGAAAAACGGTTAATTACTATGTCCAAGAGACTTAAAGATACGGACATGTTTCAAGCTTATAATCAAATATTTGATGAATGGGAAGCTGAAGAAATTATTGAAAAGGTTCCCGCTGGAGAAATTGTGAGTTCTCTGCACTATTTGCCACATAGAACGGTGATTAAAACTAGTAGTGAGACTACTAAGATTAGGCCAGTATTCGATGCCTCATCCCACGAGAAGGGTGCACCTTCTCTTAATGACTGTCTTGAGCAAGGACTTAATCTGATAGAGCTTATACCAGAATTGTTACTTAGGTTTAGGTTGTACCGGTTTGGTGTTACAGCAGACATTAGAAAAGCTTTTCTACAGATTAGCCTGGCACGTGAAGATCGTGATTTTGTTAGATTCCTGTGGTGGGAAATTTCTCAAATGGACAAAATGGTGGAGTACCGACACAAGCGTGTGGTATTTGGTGTGACATGCAGCCCTTTTCTACTTGGAGCGTGTATTGGTCACCATTTGAATTCAGTTTCTGGCGAGTTCGCTAAAACCGCTTCTCTGTTGAAATCTACATTTTATGTGGACAATTGTGTGACTAGTTTTGGAACGGCAAGCGAGTTGAATACGTTTATTTGTGAAGCCTCCCAAATTATGATGAATGCTAAATTTGAGTTACGGGGGTGGGAGCATACACATGTCTCAACTAATACTACTGTCAACGTTACAGACGTTCCTCTGTTAATTTGCTAGGTTTGAAATAGGACAAAATTGAAGATTCGCTATGTTGTAATGTAAATGAAGACATCCAAGATATAACTTCCGTCACTAAGCGTGCCATGTTGTCGATCAGTCATAAATTGTACGACCCTATAGGATTCACTTGTCCACTTACACTGATACCAAAATTGTTATTGAAAGATACTTGGAGTTTGGAAGTCGATTGGGATGAAAAACTTCCAGTTAACATCTGTGAAAAATTCTTGATGTGGTTAAAAGAATTGCCTATTTTGGCCGATATAAAAATACCTACATGGTTAGCTACTAATGATTCATGTGAAGGTACATGGAGTTGGCATGTGTTGGCCGATGCAAGTCAGAAAGCGTATGTGGCTAGTATCTTTTTACGCGTTGAAAATGAGACCGGTACGTCTGTTCAGCTTGTACAAGCGAAATCTCGCGTTTCTCCCATGAAAAAGGCAACTATACCCCGTTTGGAGTTGCTTGCATGTTGTATAGCTACACGATTAATGGAGAGTGTGAAGAAAACTTTAAATTTAGAAGCGATTCGTGTCATATATTGGTCGGACTCTATGGATGCCTTGTACTGGATTAATACAGATGATCGATGGGGTGCTTTCATATCAAATCGAGTGAAAGAAATTCGAACGGTAAGTAGTCCAGATCAGTGGTATCATGTTCCGGGTGATATGAACCCTGCCGATTTACCATCCAGAGGGTGTACGCTTCGTCAGTTATTGGTATCGCGATGGTGGGAGGGTTCTAATTGGCTTTATCTACGCGAGGAACAGTGGCCTGTCACCCGCATACAAATTAATGAAGATACGATAAACCGTGGAAAAAAAAGAGTGTCGTCTTGTTCTCAGTTAGCGCTGAACCACAGTTTTCTGATACTTTATGTCGACGTGTCTCACGATTCTCTTGTCTGGTGGGAATGGTTGCCGAATTTACCGGTTTGCTGGGCTAATCGGTAAACCAACTGTGATTTTGGGCAATTCCTTGAGTGTAGACGAATTTGATTATGGTGAGAAAGCTTTGGTTGCTCGTACAAAAGAAATCGTTTGTTAATGAAAATCATGAAACGTTGAAGAGGTTTAGCTTATTTAACGATTATGAAGGTTTCATTCGTTTAAAAACTAAACTACTGCATAGTGACGATGCGTTCTATTTTAGATGTCCAATCGTCCTTCCTTCCAAACATCTTGTGGTAAAAATGATGATTTTAGAAAGGCACCGCCATTTATGTCACGCTGGAGTCAATGTGCTCATGGCCAATCTGAGGGAAAAATATTGGATTTTAAGAAGTCGCAGAACAATACATCATGTACTGGATGAATGCGTTAAATGTCGAAGATTTCAATCACGGCTATTTCCAGTGGAGTGTGCTTCACTCCCACCGGATAGGGTAAATAATGCAGGCGTGTTTGAGATTGTCGGAGTTGATTTGGCCGGGCCTCTCTATTTGAAAGGTGGCAAAAAATGTTTGATCACGTTGTACACGTGTGCTGTGTACCGAGCTGTACATTTGGAGTTAGTGTCAACAATGTCAACAGCTACTTTTTAGAATCTTTTATAAGGTACATCAGTAGGCGGGGACGTCCAAATATAGTTTATTCGGATAAAGGGCGAAATTTTGTAGGTGCCGCCGAAGCACTTAAACGTATTGACTGGAAAGCAGTAGTGGAAGCCTGTACGCTGAAAAGGATTCAGTGGAAATTCAATCCGCCGTATGCTGCATGGTGGGGCGGCTGGTGGGAGCGATTGATACGCATAGTCAAAGATCTGTTAAAGCGAGTTTTAGGAAAGGCAGTATTGTATTATGAGGAGCTTTATACTATATTATGCGACTGCGAGGCTATCATCAATTCCCGGCCATTAACGTATGTAGCAGAAGACTGTAATGATTTAATTCCCTTGACTCCATCTATGTTTTTAAAAGATTTACCTAGCTCCTCTCGGAGGAGGACGAACTTGATACGAACAATTTGGATAAGCGTTTTAGGTATATGCAGCATTTACGAAACAGCCTGCGTGAGCGCTTCCGAAACGAGTATCTAGGTTTTTTGGTTACGTTACGCAACAACTCGAGAGACGATCTTATTAAGGAAAATAGTGTGGTTCTAGTAGGGAGCGACAAGGTTAAACGCATACACTGGCGTTTTTGTTGCTAGGGATGGAAAAACTCGCGTTGCTCGATTGCGGACAAAAGGTGGTGAATGTATACGTGCTGTGCAACGATTGTATCCCCTGGAATTGCAACGGGGAACTGAAATTCTAGATGAAAGGGGAAATTTAAAGGAAGAAATGAAACATGCCGTGAACACTACTCCTGAACAGAGTGTACCTGTGAGTATACTACCAGAAGCGGTAGGGAAGTGCGCGCACCTATTAGACTAAGTTTATTTGTTCATTTGGAATGATTCCAATTATGGTTTATAGTTTTTGTTGTTGATTTACCCACCTGATTTGTATGTTGGTAATTTAAGGTGGGAGTGATGTTAGAATTGTCATGTTTATCTGTTCTGTTTTAAAAATAGTAGGCGTCAGTTAGTCGGTCTGTAAAATGTCAGTTTATTAAACATATATAAATTAGCTATCAGAAAATTATTTGAGTTATTTTGGGAAAGCGCTGTGTTCCGAGCCTGTGTCTTAAGAAGCTCAGAACGGGTAGTTTTGAAGACTTCTTACACGAAGTATCCAGACACATGCAGGTATACAACTTGTTTCCTTTTGTGTATATCAATGGCATATTCCGTATCAACGTTTAGTATAGTTACGTGATAAGAAACATGACACTGTAGAACAATTGTTTGTTGCTGGGAATCGATATTATCGTTCTACAGGTGTGAGTTACGAATGTTTGGCAGACGCACGCTTATTCTTTCCTACTGATTAGTTTATTTTACAAAAGGTATTAGGTGCAATTTTAAAAGCGCTTGACAAAAGCTCTCACATGTTTATTTACTACTAAGTAAAATACGAGATGCGCACTTCGTATTTGAAGTACCAAACTGTTCATATCATCTAATTGTTTGCTTTGAAATAGTAACGCTTAATTTGCTGCTTTTGCTTGTTTGTACAGAATCCTTTATTTATTTTTATTTCTTAATAGATAATCGTGGGTAAGGTGCTTAATTTTTTGGTATTTAGGTGAATCTCCCCATTCTCGGCGTTTGATAGTTGGCCTGGTATTTACTTTCCTTCCAGCTACAGTACGTAGCAACTGTTAGGTTTTCTATTCGTCAAATTTAAAGGGTGGCAACGACGTTCGCGGTAATAGGAATTCCTCTGGCCGACATGTAAGTCAGGGGGTTGTTAATTCTCTTGGTGAAATGGATTTTTTACACACTGTAGCCGTTCGTGTTAACAAATAAAACTACTCTCCCCTTACCTGACTTAAATCTATTTTACAAAAATTTTATGTAAACATTTCGGTGAACAAATAGTATAAAGACAAAGTATAAAATGTATTTGCAGTAATAGTTGGGTTGGTAGATTATAATTATCCCTATAACAAAATATACAGTAAAGAAAACTTGGTAAAATTCAATACAAGTCCATCCTTAATACAGTTAACCTTATATTCAATTACAGTTCCAGTTATACACGGTTATTTTGCTAACAATACTACCTTGCCGGTTATAACTTCCACTTAATCAAGAAATCCTTTGGGCCTTTGAATTCCAAAATACTCTGCCGGAAAACAAAATATCTCAATCTCAATTTGTTTGTTGGTTATGTCGAAAATCCGTATACCATCACGTGGATTCTTGTGTATTCATTTCATAACTAGTAGGGTATTTACGACACATACAAACCTTTACTTTTTTTCTGATTCCGCATCTGTTCGTATTGATGACATGGAAGGAATTGAATTCTTTTGTTCAGGTATGTCTCGCGATGTCATTAACCGCACTTCTCTGTCTTAGAGGGATAAGTCGTTAAGGTATATACCTAACATGTGTAAGATGGCCTGTTGTCATGATTTTTCTATGTTAGCCTTGCTTAATTGTGATATAAATGAATACCAAGATGAATACAATATCTGATGAGTAATTTAAACTCTGTGCGTTTTGTCTATTCAGTTTTCTTTTATGGATTACTTTGTAAAATTCTGTTCTAAATGGCTTTAGTGAAATATATTTTGGTTGGATATGTAACAACTTCGCTATTTGAGGATATCGTTGTTCTTCAGTAGGGGATTTTACGTCTTCTTCAAATGTACATGCTTGTTGTTGTTGTGGTGGCGTTGTTTGGATTCTATTGTAGTTTAGAAATCTCAAAAACCGCTTTTTTGGTCTAGGAGTGGTGAAGCTGAAGCAACGTTGGAAGAATTCCATTTTCTGATTAGCAGTATTTTATGAACAGGAGAACAAACCAGTGTTATATTCCACCCCGATAGATATGCAATTAGATTAAAGTAATACGAGTATTGCTACAATATTTAAAGCTATAACTACTGCATTTTTAGTTTTTTTCTTTACTACACAGATTAAGCATATTTTATTTGTAAGCTTCTATGGGTGTTAACTAGTAATAGTATATTAATTACCACTACCACTAGCTGCGAAAAAAATTTACGTGAATAATACGATAATCAGAAAGGTACTTATATTAACTTAATGATTTTGGGAAGTGAAACGGTTAATATATTCAACAAAATTAACTTTGAAAAACTTGTGTAACATTGATATGAACATAATATTGAGGATCATCCTACTTAAATAAATAAATATACAAATCTACCTTACAAATAATTTTATTTTAATAACATTTAGTTGTGCACAAGTGTGTCTACGCCACATTGTCTAAAGGACATCGGCTTGCCTCACACCTATGTTGAAGTATTACAGCAAAGTTTAGTATTGTCGTGATTTAATAAACTTAATAAAAAGAACACTTTTGTTTATAATGGAATAAAAAATAATTTTTCTACAAATAAGAATATGTATATATAAGTAGATAAGATATAGGTGTTCTAGTGCAAAAAGCGCTATCAAACGCATTTTATCCCATTGGAAAATCTGGATTTATTCTGCTCATTTTAATACCCTTCAAGGTTATCCATTCGAGTATTACGTGATATCATCATAACTAGCCTTACACTTTGACTTTTTAGTATAAAAATTTAAACTTACACCTCTCCTACACTGTTCTCATCTCAACCAACAAAATAACTGATATAATAAAGTTACGTTTCCAAGATTAGACCGCAAGTATAAAAATTAAATTAAAATATGGATCATAATTTTTTTAAAGATTCACATCTAGATATACAGGTGTTCCAAGGACCCCTCCCCCCAACTCAGAAACAAAAATTTTTCAAAATTTAGAACAACACGTCATGCATTGTTTTCTTTTCAAGAGGACAAATGTTGACATATAATTTATGCCTTGAAGGTCAACACCAAGGAAGGGGGAGAGCAACCCCTTATTATTTTAGATAACAATCGGGTCAAATAAAACCTTATTTTATAGATATTTTTGTTATCTTTAGAACTCTGCAAAGCTTTTCGTAATTTATGAATTGTTATTTTATGTTGAACTATATATCGGGAATTTATTAGTAATAACATACAAATTTAAATTACTTAGTATTAACGAATGTATTGCTCAAAATGACCTCCTTCAACCTCCATATAATGATACAGTCTACTTTCAAATGCTTTTGTAACATTTTGAAACACTTCACGTGTCAGAAACCGCTATTCTGGAACAATTGTCTGCCGCAGCTTGGCAAGATTTGCATGTGAAGCGGCAAAAACTTTTAGTTTTAAGTATCCACGCAAAAAGAAATTCAATGGGGAGAGATTAGTTAATTTGACTGACCACTCTACTAAACACCTTCTGTCAATCCAATGTCTTGGAAAACGTTCGTTTAAAAATTGTCGCATGTGAACATTAAAATGTTGGGGTGCACCGTACCTACTGAAAGGTTAGTTCGTTCTTTAAAAGATTACTATCATGTTCCGAAATGACCGTATTTGTTGAGTCAATGTAGTCTTCTACCAAATTTAAGTAAGCTGTTTCATTAAGATTTTAGTCAATAAAGAATGGTCCAACAACATGGTTACCTAAAATGCTAACTCAAACATTTAATTTTTGGGGGATTTTGTGTATGTTTCCATGAATAAATGTGGATTAGCTTCGCATCAATAACGACCATTATGTCTATTTACTTCACCATTTAACATGAAGGCGCAAGCGTCAGAAAAACACGTATTGTAAAGTATGTCAGCTGCGTCATTGAGATTTCCGTCAATAAGAAATTGTCCGACAATATGGTTACCTAAAATGCCAACTCAAACATTTTTAATTTTTGGGGAGTTTCTGTATGTGTTTCCATAAATAAATGTGAATTAGTTTTGCTCCAATAATGACGATTATGTCTATTTACTTTACGGTTTACATAAAGGTACACTCGACAGAAAAACGTGCATTGTAGAGTTGGTTTGAGGTGTTATTCGATAGTTCACTTAACCTTTCGCAAAAGTGCTACCGACAATCTGGATTATCTTTGTTTAACTCTTGAACTTGTAGTGCCGCTATATTATAATTAAATATACTGTTATTCAAATTTAGTACGGGCGCATGTGTGGTCGTTGAGTTATAAATAGATGCCACAAGAAGAGCACTGGCGCGAAAGAACCAGTCACTGCTGAAAAGCGGAAGCAAAACGTGCTAGCAAATATATTGTTTCTGTCGAGATTAAAATATTATAAGTTTAGTTTTTGTATGTGCATTTTTATGGTGATACAAGTCAGTGTGCCAGTTTCGAGCCTGCGACGTCTTGAGAATTACGTTTATTACATAAAACTAACGATAAGTAGCAGAGATATTTGTTTTATTTTAGAGCACATGCCCGAGTCTCCGAATACGGGGAAATAGAGAAGCTGAGCACCACATTAAATGGCACCCAACGTAGCCTGCTACAGAGGCTATTAGTTTCAATCAATTCCAATGCTCAAATATTCTGCCAATTCCGAAGAAAGTGCAGTTGGTAAAATAGAACAAAAGTCTGTTTACATGCTAAAAGCGGTCCAGCCGTTGAGTCAACGCTACAAGAGGTTTTCTACAATAATATTCCTCGTTGTAATTCAAAAAGTGACTGAACTACCAGATAGCATCCTCAAAGTGGAATACTTTATTCTGTAACAAGAAAATAATACGAAGGACATGCTGTAGCTGTTTAATGCGAGCTGAAAATCCAATTAATTCGCAAGTAGTTTTAAAACGGGTTTTATTATTGATGGTTAAAAGACAAGTACATCATATGCAGTTTTAACAAAATTGAGGGAAGTTAGGTAAACAGTGAACGTTAGAAGTAGTTTTTAAATTAATTTAAAAAAATAATAATAATTACTTTGTGTTGTAGGTTAGAATAGTTTGTGAGTTAATAAGTTAAGTAAGAGGTATTATTTGTATTGTTAAATTTGGAATGAAAGGAGAAAAAAATGATTAGAGAATCTGAAGAAATTACTAGCATGTCCGAAGTGCACAAAATGATGTTACATTTGACCACAAACATGCTTCAAACGCAAAATAGTATTTCGCAATTAGCAGAATCAGTCCGTGAGAATTCTGAAACTAAGATTACTGTGAGTGTTCAGCTGGTACCCTCAAATGTTATGTCCTCTGAAAATAAAAACTACATGAGTTTGTTCCGGGAATTGGATGGGTCTGAATTGCAGTATCGCCCCAATGAAAATCTACATCCGATGCAATTTCTGCGTAAGATTAAAAGGTTGTTTGTTGAAGTGGGAGTACCGCAATCTGAACAATTTAACCTTGCATTAGAATGTTTAATGTTAACTGCAATGCAATGGGCATCAACACGCGGGGGTTTATGCGTAAATTTTGAAAATTTTGAAAAACAGGTTATATTTTTCCAATTAAAATATGGGGAATTCAAATTTAGTAGTAGGACAGATTATGTTCTGAAATTAGCAATGGAGGCAGATTTTCTGTCTGAAAAGGTTAATAAAAAATTTTAGTAGAATGGTTAGCCAAACATTTTAGTTCAGAGATTCAGAGGGGTATTCTATTACAAGGAGTGGAAAGCATTGAAATTTTAGAATCCTTTTTGAAAAACCCGGTGAATTATTGAGCGAAGAAAAGGACGTTTTTGCTCTGCCGGACAGTTCGCCTATTTCAATGGAATATTCAGAGTGAGAGAATAGATATTTTAGTAGATACGTGTAGCCAAATTTCGGTGGTATCAAAAGTGAAATAAAGTTACCAATTTTCCCAGTCGCTGTCGATTTCTGGAGACGTAGAAAAAAAATTAAATAAAGTATCAGAGCAGGTATTGTTTACCTATTAATTTCGGTAAGCAAAATTTTGAGGTTTTGTGCATTATTGTCCCTATGTCTAACCGGAAATTAATTTTAGGTAGCGATTGTTTAGCCCTGTATAAAGCGGAAATCGATTTCCAAAACGAATGGATTAAGTTCCCACATTTAAATTTGAAGTTAAATATTTGCAAAACGCAGTTAGTTGAAAATTTGGTATCGATAAATTTAATAAATCATCACCAATGTTATGGTTAGCATTAATATTTTGAAGCCGACTTACAAGCAGTATCTCAGGTCGCTGAAACTTTTAATGATGAGGAAAAGTAGCAACTGCAAAACTTGTTGTGCTCCCATAGTACGGTATTTTCTGATTCACCAGGTTGGATGGTAGTTTACGAACATACAGTAGTGTTGAAAAATGAGATTCCGTTTTTTAAGAAATCATACCCAATACCCTTTGCATATAGAAACAAAATGAAGAATCAAGGTTGGAGTGTGGGATTATTTTCCAATGCCAAACTGAGAATGTTTCACCTCTCGTTACAGTGGTAAAAAAGAATAAGACAATTCGCGTCTGTTTAGACGCTTGCTTCTTAAATTCAAAAATAAAAAAAGACAACGTACTACCTTCTTATCCAGAGGAGGTACTAACAAAATTTAAGCATGCACAGGTGTTGAGCACTTAGGACATGACAGTCAGCTACTGGCAAATTCCGATCAAGCAAGAACCTCGTAAATATACTGGTTTTCTTTACGGAAACAGTACATATTGTTTCAACGTTCTTCCCTTCCGTTTAGAGACTTCAGCTGCTAGCATCATTTGGTGCCTCAATAAAGTGTTGTGCCCAGAATTTGAAAACTTTCTATTAACCTATGTCGATGACATTTTGGTGTTTTCTCAATCGCCCGAAGAACATTTAAGTTATCTGAAAAAAAAGTGACTTAAAGGTTTGCTATAAAATTAAGAGAATCTCATTTTGACAGAAAGGAAGTTGTATTTTTGGGACATATTGTTTCGCATGTTGGGGTACGAGTGAATCCGACTCGTGTCGAATGCGTGTAAAATTTGGTCGTCCTTAGGCATATAAGGGAGCTGAGTAGTTGCTTGGGTTTTATTAATTATGAGAAACGGTTCTGCGAAAATTTTTCTGAGTTAACATATCCGATACTCAAGTCATTAAAGAAACGGGTCAAATGGGTGTGGGATGCAGAATGTGATAATGCATTCAAAAACATAAAGCTATCCTTTTTGGGTTTGACGACTCTTGTCCACTCTGACTTTTGTAAAAAATTTGATGTACCGTCTGATAGTTAAAACCGCGCAACTGTGCCAGTATTGCTCCAATTAGATATAGATAAAATAAACAAATAATTGCTTTTGCCAGTCGAATTTTACGGGGTCCAGAACTCCGGTATAAAACAACGGAAAAGAAAGCTTTGGTATTTGTCTTCACCTTAAAGCAATGATGGACGTTAATTTTAGGTTACCCCATAACTATTCTAACCGATCACTAAGCCTTAACTTTCTTGCTCGGTATGAAATTGACTACAGCGAAACTTGTCAGGTGGGCACTGAATATTTAGCAGTTTGATGTTAAAATTGTATATTGTTGATGTAAGGACGATGTTCTTGCTGATATATTATCACGTTAGGGGTAAATCCAAGGTCCAAGTTCCCAGCTGTAATGGGTAATCATTATCAATATATTGTGTTAGGTTGACACAAGAGTTTAAAGATAGATTGCATTCGTGAGAAGGTGAAAGTATTGGAAACAGAGACGTATGCCAAAGCAGTGAAAAGCAAAACGCGGTATCAAGTATATAGGAGGCTTTTATTCAGAAGGGGTAGTTCCGACTCCCCAGGTTGAAAGTTATGTGTGCCTAGTGCTCAAGTTAAAGGATTGATTTGGCAGCAGAACGTGGCGCTGAGGCATTTTGGGTATAAAAAAGATTTATGCTTAAATGAAGAATCTATTTTGGTGGCCAAGAATATATACACATAAACTAGCTGTCTTGGTAACCTCCTAGCCGTTGCAACACTTTTCAAAACCTAAAACCTCATCCGAAACAAAATTCTAAAAATCCCAAGTTAGCCTTCAATAATTCTTCGTAATTTTGTAAACAAATATCAACGGTTTTGAAAATCCCTGAATCTTGACACTCGAATACAAAAAATCACTGCAAAATAACTTTCAACCGTCTAACGGCTATGTTGCTTCCCCGAAACTAGCCTCAACTGACATCAATTCTTATTAGATTCACGCTCCGCATGTGAGACGAACGTTGTCATTCACATGTCAGCTGTTTTAAAGTTTTAACAACTTCTACATGTTTGGGGTTCTTTTGATTATTAGGCATTAGATTTTAAGTAAGTACTGTGATATTTTAAAATGATTTTTTACCATATTGACATTTAAAATTTTTTTTGTAGTTTCTTTGATAAAGGCAACAATCTTTGCCGAAACGTTAGAATATTAATAAATTGATGCAAAAATAATATCGTATCATTCTTTGGACGAAAATATTCCAATTTACAAACTACAGAAATTGATAATAAAATTTAAAAATACCAGACTAGTCCAATTGACTAAAAAAGGAGCTTTATTATATATATATATATATATATATATATATATATATATATATATATATATATACCAATTACATGAGATGTATCTGTAAATACACATTGTATTTACCTATACAAATCGAACTGGTATTTGCATAGCCATTACAAAACAATTACTTGATCATTTTGTAGGGGAAAAAACATCCATTGACCAGGTTTCGACCTCTTGGGTCTCGTCAGAATGGACTAGTCTTAACCCTAACAAAATATCAAGAAACCTCAAAGTATAGGCACGAAGAAACCTCTGTACGTTGGCGAAAGGAAGATAGAGCGCCATCAGTTGGCTACAACTAGCACTAAGGCTGAAACTGTACAGAAGTTGATTCGAAACTATACTGTGTTCTATAAATGGCTATCACAAATACGTTCTGCCTTTGGGATATTAACAATGTACATGCATATATTTAATGCAATAGTAACATTATTTCCCGTGGCGGCGTCCAATTCTTGCCTTTAAGGCACACAAAATATATAAAAAAGCAAAACTTTCTCTGCAATCTGCAGTTACAATTAAACCAATTACATGAGATGTATCTGTAAATACACATTGTATTTACCTATACAAATCGAACTGGTATTTGCATAGCCATTACAAAACAATTACTTGATCATTTTGTAGGGAAAAACATCCATTGACCAGGTTTCGACCTCTTGGGTCTCGTCAGAATGGACTAGTCTTAACCCTAACAAAATATCAAGAAACCTCAAAGTATAGGCACGAAGAAACCTCTGTACGTTGGCGAAAGGAAGATAGAGCGCCATCAGTTGGCTACAACTAGCACTAAGGCTGAAACTGTACAGAAGTTGATTCGAAACTATACTGTGTTCTATAAATGGCTATCACAAATACGTTCTGCCTTTGGGATATTAACAATGTACATGCATATATTTAATGCAATAGTAACATTATTTCCCGTGGCGGCGTCCAATTCTTGACCTTTAAGGCACACAAAATATATAAAAAGCAAAACTTTCTCTGCAAATCTGCAGTTACAATTAAACCAATTACATGAGATGTATCTGTAAATACACATTGTATTTACCTATACAAATCGAACTGGTATTTGCATAGCCATTACAAAACAATTACTTGATCATTTTGTAGGGAAAAACATCCATTGACCAGGTTTCGACCTCTTGGGTCTCGTCAGAATGGACTAGTCTTAACCCTAACAAAATATCAAGAAACCTCAAAGTATAGGCACGAAGAAACCTCTGTACGTTGGCGAAAGGAAGATAGAGCGCCATCAGTTGGCTACAACTAGCACTAAGGCTGAAACCTGTACAGAAGTTGCATTCGAAACTATACTAGTGTTCTATAAATGGCTATCACAAATACGTTCTGCCTTTGGGAATATTAACAATGTACAATGCATATATTTAATGCATGATAACATCTCAATAGTTAAATCAGTGAAGTCGTACATTGTCAAATCTAAAGTTACATTCGCTTAGCTTTTAAATGCAGCACAATTGCATATTTTATCAAATACAATAAGTTAAAGATTCTGACATCTGCATTAAATTAAACACAATTACCATAGAGAATGTACTGTAAATGTCACATTGTATTTACCTATACAAATCGAACTGGTATTTGCAAACTCATTACAAAACAATTACTAATGATCATTTTGTAGGAAATAAACACTCCATTGACCAGTTTCAGACCTAAACTTCGGGTCTTCCGTCAGAATGGATCTAGTCATTAACTCATTGTACAAAATATCAATTGAAACCTCAAAGTATAGGCACGAAGAAACACTCAATGTACGTTGGCGAAAGCATGCTATAAGCATAGTTGCTACAACTACACTAAGCCTGAAACTGTACAGAAGTTGATTCGATAACCATACTTGTCATAACTTGTCATCACAATCACGTCTGCCTATTGAAATTCAACAAGTACAGAATTTAACATAAACTATGTTCTGGGCGTAACCAATTTGCCTTAGCACAAAAGTTCAAAACTTTTCTGAATTAGTTACTAAACCAATCGAATCGTAAATACACATATTTCTATACGAAATCACTGTATGCACATTTAAAATCACTTGATCATTTGATGGAAACATATCCAGTTCACTCTTGGTACTCGTCAAATGACTAGTCAATTTAACCCAACAAAATACTCAAAAAACTACGTATAAACCTCGTACGTTGTGCGAAAGGAGAAAGCCCCATAGTGGTCAACAGCACTAGGCTGATAACTCACAGAATTGATTCAAACTAATGTTCTATAAGTAGCATCACAATACAGTTTGCCTTGATATTAAAGTACGCATAATTTAAATAGAACATTTTTCCCTGGTACAATTTTGCTGTAAACAATATATAAAGCAAATTCATGCAATGATTCAATGTACAAACTACAATTGTATTACCATATTACAAATCGAACGTATTTGCAGACCATTACAAAACAATTACTTGATCATTTTGTGAAAAACATCCATTGACCGGTTTCGACCTCTTGGGTCTCGTCAGAATGGACTAGTCTTAACCAACAAATATCAAGAAACCTCAATAGCACAAGAAACCTCTGACGTTGGCGAAAGGAGATACGCCATCAGTTGGCTAAACTACACTAAGGCTGAAACTGTACAGAATTGATTCGAAACATACTAGTTCTATAAATGCTATCACAATACGTTCTGCCTTTGGGATATTAACAATACATGCAATATTTAATGCAATAGTAACATTATTTCCCATGGCGGCGTCCAATTCTTGCCTTTAAGCACAAAATATATAAAAAGCAAAACTTTCTCTAGCAATCTGCAGTTACAATTAAACCAATTACATGATATGTTTAAATACACATTGTATACCTATACAAATCGAACTGGTATTGCTACGCACATTACAAAAATTACTTATCATTTTTTGGTAAAAAACATCCATTGACCAGGTTTCGACCTCTTGGGAAATCTCGTCATGAATAGGAATCTAGTCTTAACTAACAAAAAAATTATCAAAGAAACTCAAGTATAGCAAAGTAACAACTCGACAGTTGCGATAGGAAATGAGCGCCATCAGTTGGCTACAATGCACTAAGGCTGAAACGTACATTGAAGTTGATTCGAAACTATAGTGTTCTAGTAAATGGTCTATACACAAATACGTTGCTTGCATCTTTTGGGATATTAACAATGACATGCATATATTTAAATGCAATAGTAACATTAATTTCCGTGGCGGCGTCAATTCTTGCCTTTAAAGGCACACAAAATTATCACAAGCAAAACTTTCTCTGCAATCTGCAGTTACAATTAAACCAATTACATGAGATGTATCTGTAAATAACATTGTATTTACCTATACAAATCGAACTGGTATTTGCATAGCCATTACAAAACAATTACTTGATCATTTTGTAGGAAAAACATCCATTGACCAGTTTCGACCTCTTGGGTCTCGTCAGAATGGATAGTCTTAACTAACAAAATATCAAGAATACCTATATGGCAGAATGTTAATAATCTGTACGTTGCGAAAGTTAAGATTTTACATAGTTGGTCCTAAAGGCGAAATGACAGAAGTTGATTCGGAAACTAATGACTGTGTTCTAATATATGCTATCTAAATACGTTCTGCCTTTGAATAACAATGTACATGCATATATTTAATGCATAGTAACATTATTTCGATGGCGCGTCCAATTCTTCCTTTAAGTGCACACAAATATTAAAAGCAACTTTCTTCTGCAATCTGCAGTTACAATTCAAACAATTACATGAGATGTTAAATCCATGTAATATGATGTATTTATAAACCATAAGTTTCGATCATTTAACACCTTGAGTTTGCCAGTGCGATTCCTTCCCAACAAGTTTCTGCCTAATTTTGAGTTCTTGTATTTTGTAGGTAAGATAGCCATTCTGACAACCCAAGAGGTCGAAACCTGCAATGGAGTTTCCAAAATATAAATTGTTTTAATGGCTATCAAATACCGTTCGTTTGATAGTAAACAGATTACAATAATTTAATGAATGTTTAATTTATCGTGGCGGAAATTTTGCTTTAAATTACTAAAGCAGAATTGAGTCATAAAATTATATTCTTAAATCATTGTATTTATCAAAGCGAACGTATTTGATGCCATTTAAAACATGATTTGTTGAAACTCCATTAGTTTCACCTCTTGGGTCTGTCAAATGGCTATCTTACCTAACAAAATTCAAGAACTCAAAAGAAACTGAAGAACGTGAAGAATAATTAATTAAAAATCTTGGTAATTAAATTTCGGTAATCTGCTTTACACAAAAATTAGTAAAATGCAACTTTTTGCAATCTGCGTACAATTAAACCAATTCTGAGATGTTACATGTAAATACATTGTTTTAGCTATCAAATCAACGGATTTGATCAGTAAAAATTACTTGATCATTTTGGGGAAAAAACATCCATTGACCAGGTTTCGAACTCGTATGGAGTTGTCAGAAGAATTACTAATTATAGAAACTCATGGATGCTCCGTTGGCAAAGGAAGAATGACCACATTGGTCATACATAGCTTGTCAGCATTGATTCGAAACTATGCTGTATTGTTTAAATATCACAAAACGCTGATACAACGCATAGTTTGGGATCCATTCTTAAGACACAAATAAAATTTCTTGCAATCTGCAGTTCATAACCATTACATGAGTATTGTAAACATGTATGGCCATTCATTCGCAACTGAGTTCTGCCATTATAAAAATTCTTGATCATTTTGTTAGGTTAAGACTAGTCCATTCTGACGAGACCCAAGAGGTCGAAACCTGGTCAATGGATGTTTTTCCCTACAAAATGATCAAGTAATTGTTTTGTAATGGCTATGCAAATACCAGTTCGATTTGTATAGGTAAATACAATGTATTTACAGATACATCTCATGTAATTGGTTTAATTGTAACTGCAGATTGCAGAGAAAGTTTTGCTTTTTATATATTTGTGTGCCTTAAAGGCAAGAATTGGACGCCGCCACGGGAAATAATGTTACTATTGCATTAAATATATGCATGTACATTGTTAATATCCCAAAGGCAGAACGTATTTGTGATAGCTATTTATAGAACAGTATAGTTTCGAATCAACTTCTGTACAGTTTCAGCCTTAGCTAGTTGTAGCCAACTGATGGCGCTCATCTTCCTTTCGCCAACGTACAGAGGTTTCTTCGTGCCTATATTTTGAGGTTTCTTGATATTTTGTTAGGTTAAGACTAGTCCATTCTGACGAGACCCAAGAGGTCGAAACCTGGTCAATGGATGTTTTTCCCACAAAATGATGCAAGTGAATTGTTTTGTAATGGCTATGCAAATACCAGTTCGATTTGTATAGGTAAATACAATGTGTATTTACAGATACATCTCATGTAATTGGTTTAATTGTAACTGCAGATTGCAGAGAAAGTTTTGCTTTTATATATATTTGTGTGCCTTAAAGGCAAAATTGACGCCGCCACGGGAAATAATGTTACTATTGCATTAAATATATGCATGTACATTGTTATATCCCAAAGGCAGAACGTATTTGTGATAGCTATTTATAGAACAAGTATAGTTTCGAATCAACTTCTGTACAGTTTCAGCCTTAGTGTAGTCTGTAGCCAACTGATGGCGCTCTATCTTCCTTTCGCCAACGTACAGAGGTTTCTTCGTGCCTATTTTTGAGGTTTCTTGATATTTTGTTAGGTTAAGACTAGTCCATTCTGACGAACCCAAGAGGTCGAAACCTGGTCAATGGATGTTTTTTCCCCAATGATCAAGTATTGTTTTGTAATGGCTATGCAAATCCAGTTCGATTTGTATAGGTAAATACAATGTGTATTTACAGATACATCTCATGTAATTGGTTTAATTGTAACTGCAGATTGCAGAGAAAGTTTTGCTTTTTATATATTTTGTGTGCCTTAAAGGCAAGAATTGACGCCGCCACGGGAAATAATGTTACTATTGCATTAAATATATGCATGTAATTTATCCCAAAGGCAGAACGTATTTGTGATAGCTATTTATAGAACACAGTATAGTTTCGAATCAACTTCTGTACAGTTTCAGCCTTAGTGCTAGTTGTAGCCAACTGATGGCGCTCTATCTTCCTTTCGCCAACGTACAGAGGTTTCTTCGTGCCTATATTTGAGGTTCTTGATATTTTGTTAGGTTAAGACTAGTCCATTCTGACGAGACCCAAGAGGTCGAAACCTGGTCAATGGATGTTTTTTCCCACAAAATGATCAAGTAATTGTTTTGTAATGGCTATGTCATGAAGTACCAGTTCGATTTGTATGGTATAATACAATGTGTATTTACAGATACATCTCATGTAATATGGTTTAATTGTAACTGCAGATTGCAGAGAAAGTTTTGCTTTTTATATATATATATATATTGCTGTGATATACTCCTTTGAATGCGGAACTGGGTCCTTTCAACAAAAAATTCTAGTCCCACAGATTGGGCGTCATAAACGGCTGTGATCCTCTTTTCGCCTCGGCTGCTCACCTAATGTTATAAACCTCCTCATTCATAAAAAAACAACACATTCCTACCAAAACATCAACGTTAACTCTATTTACATCAATATTTAGAATACATTAAAATTTCAAAATTAAAACTCAGCATAAATTTCAGTTTTAAAAAGAATTTCAAGATTAATTTTATTATCATTTTAATGTGCATCCAAAATTAAAGTCCTTGTTGGATGCCTACTAATTAATATAACAATATAAGCAGACCGGAGTCTGAGTATAAAGGGAGCATCTACCACCCCTTTACGTTAATTAACCAGGTTCGTCTAATTGAGCTCAAAGACATACCCAAATTTTCCTCATATTACCGAACATCAAAACTAAATAACCCTTTCTACTTCAACAAGCAAATTTCATCTTAAAATTAAAATTTTATGGTTAGTACAATTTCACTAATGTCCATTTAAAGTAAATCAATTATAAAGTCATTCAACACACACAAAAATGTCAAACAAAATAGTATAATTTACCTGAAGGTTACTGTCCTCGTAGCTTCAAAGTACATCGTCCCTTTAGTTAATCACACCATTCCAACAGGATTATATTTACGGCTTCTAATTCTCAACGCTTTTAAAATTTTCTCCATCACCATTTATTTAAAGTTGTTTCTGGGCTTTTCCGGAACTCATCTATGTATATCTGACCCTTGTTTCGTGGATCCAGACACGTATTTGAATCATTTAATTATTAACACTTCCGAAAAATAGCAAATAACTTCATACTTCTTTCACCAATATACGCCAAAACTGCCTACTTTTGGGTATACATTTGTCGTTGTAAATTTTGCTAATTGGTACAGTGAAACTAAATTTTATTACCTTGTATCTAAGTGCACTGAAGTACATTTATGTTAGCACGTAAATAACCAACTATTTTGAATCACTAAAATATACGAGCAAAATTTTAAATTATTTTATCAAACTAAAATGCACTGTTTAACATCTTCAATCAAGTCGCGGATGTAAGAGCTTTTAACGCATCGAATAGTCAAAAGTCTAAGAGGGCTTGTTTATATTCATCTCGGTATATATAGCAAAAGCCGGCACATCGCTTTTGTCCTCAAAACGGGTAATTCTAAAGAATTCCTCATTCTATGTTCCCAGTCTGTCGCTCGCGCGTCGATTTTACGAATTTTCACTCGTCCCATTTAAATCTCAGAAATTTCAACACACGGCACGCAAGCATGTCCGAGAAAAACTAATTAATTTTGTACAGAAATTGTTGTTTCTACCTCTGATATTTGCATCCTATTTTCAACCAATTGTGACCCTCGTGACGTTGCTTAAATCCCGCCTTTTACTATATGTGTCTTTGCTTGACGCATTTTCTTTCCTTTTCTAACCTGTTCGTATTGGTGCAAATTGATATTCTTTATTATCGATTATTTTAGTCCACATGGAGTGTGAAATACCCCACCTTTAGCATTTCTCGTAACTATTATGCGACGTTTTCCCCAAGATTCTCTGAAACTATTCGTTATCTGCAAACTTTTCGCCGTATTTGACATTTAAACTACGCAGGTGTTCAACATAATATTAATTCTCAGAGCTTTATTTTCTGGTATTATAATCTTGGGTTTTTACAAGTTTCTATAGATATTATCTGTTACTAACGGTTCAATTAACTTCAATTAAAATTAATACTTTTAATTTTTAGTGAATCCTAATTAAATATTCAATTATTATTAGTACATTTCGTTTAATACTCGTTGCCCAAACTTGAATCAATTCATATAAATCTTGCACGTAATTTCCATTTGATTCTTTACTTTGGAATAATTAAATTACACGTTGAGCATTTTAAAACTGCTTATTTTTATATAAAGCGTCTTGTAAATAATTTTAATCTCTTATTTTTAATAAAACGAATGAATTTTTATTCTCCACGGGTTTTTAATAAAGCGTATTATCTAATAAACTTCCTTATACACGGTGATTAAAATTATTTGATGTAATCCATTAATTTTCTACCCTGGTCTAAATATGAGTATTTTCCCCCTATTTGAATACAAATAATCCCACTTATTTGAATTCAAATATAAAACATTTAGACAAAAAAAATTACAAAAAAAACTGCCTATCTCTCTCTACCCTTAACTATCTAACTTACCTACTTTGTCTCCAATCGAAAAAAAAATATTTACACCTATCCTATATCCCTATCCTATTCCTAACTTTCACCTAATTCTATAAACTGAAATTATCCCTAACTTCATCCTACTCATCCATCTAATCCTATATACATCCTATATACCTATCCTATTCCTAACTTTTAACTAATCTTCACTATACTTTACTTCATCCTACCTAATCCTATATACCTATCCTATTTCTAACTTTAATCCTAACTCTCCACTAATCTTATATGAAATATCTGTACTTAACCTATCTTATTTTCTTCCTACCTTTACTCTTTATTCTCATCCTAAACCTATTCCTAATTATCTCCCATATTTATCCTATACCTAGCTTTATTTTCTATACACATCTACTTCTACTCTTCTATATACACCTATTCTATCCCTTGTTCTATATCTATACTAAAGTTCACCTATCTCTATCCTTTGTTCATTAAGTTATTTAAATGTAACTCTCTTCTTGACCCTCCAAGTCTTCCTTCTTACCATCCTAATACTTTTCATCCCTATCTCTCCCCCTTCTATATCTATACTTAACATCTCTATTATCTCACATACAATAAACTTATCATCCCTCTTATCCTGACTCTTAAATATTACTTCTTCTTCAGTCCCTACACTTGTCTGTTTCTCATTTATTCTTGTTTCCCTTTCTGCCGACAAACCAAACGATACTACTTTACAATTATCGATTTTTGCCTCTATGGAAAACCCTACGTACCTTCTAGAATTTTTGTGTAATGGAATCCGCCAGAATGAATCCCTTAAATCTACTTTATTAAAACAAACTTGCCATCTTTACTTAATTTCGCCTTCACCTGCTCCTGATATGCTGCTTCTACCCCACTACTTCTGCATGTTTTTGTATTAAAGCTTGAACCTCTACTTTCCTATCCTCTGGACATCTTATTGTGTTGATCTGTTTTACTTCATCATCCTCTACCTCTACTACATTAATACTAAACCCCGTGTCATCCTCTGTGACTTCATAACTGCCCTTCCATGGCACTACCCTATCATTAATCCTTACTACCTTCCTCTCCATATCTATCAAAACCCTAACTTCATCATACAGTCAACACCTAAAATGCTCTGAAACTTCAGTCCATGTACAATTACAAACTCCTGTTCACAGCTAAAACCTCCTATATCTATCCTAAGCACCACAACACTATTTACTACAGCAAACTTCTTTTATTTGAGCTACTAAATGGCTACGTTTTATAGGCATAATTCTATCACAAACCTTATCCCTAATTTTGCTGACGAATTCCTCCGATATTAAACTCGCCTCTGCCCCTGTATCAAGTAATACTTCTACATTATTCTCAAAATTTCTAAATTAATAATTGGCAAACATAATTTTTCTACAGTTTCTGGCTCTACTTCCTCCTCAATTTTGAAAAATTCACGTGGATGTTCATATACATTTACACAGAAATCTAGTGGTCTGTCGCGTTCTAAAAATCCTGTCCCATCCTGTTTTCCGTGCTTGGTCCTGGTTGTCCTTCTACAACCTGTGCGTACGTCCTCCTCGTGTTAATATCCGTGTCCCTGTCTCTATTCGGCGTGCTGGTCACAGTCCTGTTTACCTCCGGTAAACTGTTCTGTCGCGTGTAACTAGGTCTTGGCGTCGGTCCCCTAGTCGCACTATTGCTCCTGTATTCCTGTCCTCGTCGTTCCCAATTCGGTCGAAAATTTCTGTTGTAGTCAGGCCGTCTCGGATAATTCGGTGTCCTGTTGTCAAACCTAACTGTGTTAACGTTTCGTTCTCGTATCTCTCTTGTCCGTCCAACACATACATCGTCATATCTCTGTAAATACTCTAAAAATGTCTCCCGTTCTGTGATGTTTTGTAAGGCCACGTGTTGTCTAATTTCCAGTTCAAAATGTCGTGATAGGTACTTGATTATCTGTCTGTCCGTCAATGGTGGATTCAGTTGTTTGGCCACACTGTATTTGCGGATGGCATATTGCTCCCTAGAACCTGCAAACTCTCCCTTAAAATTTCCTGTAATCAAGTCGTCCCTAATCTGATCCTGTTTGTGATCACTCCAGTAATGTTGTAAAAATTTGTTTTCAAAGTCCTGATACGTGTCTATGTCCTGTCCTACTAAATTGTACCATGCTTCTGCATTGTCCTTTAATAAAGCCTTTATCGTATTTAGTTTAGTCTGTTCATCAAATAAATTTCCCACTAGATTTCTTACACTATTAATAAAAATTTGTGGATTTACCCTGTTATCGCCATAAAACTTCATGTGTTGGTCCAATGATACTCCACCTGTAGAAAATCTGGGACCATCCCCCGTTAAATTTGACATGTTGTATTTGATACTACTAACTTCGCGTTCTACCCTGCCTAACTGATCCCTACATGAGTCCGTCACCTCAGTCATTTTTATATTAATCTCTTCTTCACAAAAAATGCGTACTTCGGACCTTAAATGTCCCATTTCCTGTCGAAGACCTGTAATATCACGCTCATTTTTATCAACCCGATTTTCTGCTTCCCCCAGTTTCACGGTAAGACTATTTTTAAACTCTGTAAATTCTCTCGTCGATTTTTCTATTTTATCCCCTAATTCCTGATTTAATTGGTCAAATTTCTTATTCGATTCTTCACTCATCTGCTCAAATTTTCGATTTGAGTCCTCTCTAACCCCACTTAACGTCTCATTCATTCTTTCAAGCATCCTCATTATCATCTCGTTTCCTTGATCCCCTGATTCCGTCCTCGACTGATCTCTACTGCCTCCAGCTTCTTCCATTTTCGAATTTTTTTCACCCAATGCACTATCGTTACTTCCAATTTCCACTCCTTGACTCCTTAACCACTCTTTTCTTTGCATACGTTCTAATCACTCACACACACTCTAAAAATACTCTTAAATTTATACACACACAGAAACTCTCTCTCTCAGAACGCCAGTTTCCTGGAATAAAATCACAAAATTTTTATTTGGAACTCGAGCCCTCACGTTGGGCGCCATAATTTGCTGTGATATACTCCTTTGAATGCGGGAACTGGGTCCTTTCAACAAAAAAATTCTAGTCCCACAGATTGGGCGTCATAAACGGCTGTGATCCTCTTTTCGCCTCGGCTGCTCACCTAATGCTATAAACCTCCTCATTCATAAAAACAACACATTCCTACCAAAACATCAACGTTAACTCTATTTACATCAATATTTAGAATACATTAAAATTTCAAAATTAAAACTCAGCATAAATTTCAGTTTTAAAAAGAATTTCAAGATTAATTTTATTATCATTTTAATGTGCATCCAAAATTAAAGTCCTTGTTGGATGCCTACTAATTAATATAACAATATAAGCAGACCGAGTCTGAGTATAAAGGAGCATCTACCACCCTTTACGTTAATTAACCAGGTTCGTCTAATTGAGCTCAAAGACATACCCAAATTTTCCTCATATTACCGAACATCAAAACTAAATACCCTTTCTACTTCAACAAGCAAATTTCATCTTAAAATTAAAATTTTATGGTTAGTACAATTTCACTAATGTCCATTTAAAGTAAATCAATTATAAAGTTATTCAACACACACAAAATGTCAAACAAAATAGTATAATTTACCTGAAGGTTACTGTCCTCGTAGCTTCAAAGTACATCGTCCCTTTAGTTAATCACACCATTCCAACAGGATTATATTTACGGCTTCTAATTCTCAACGCTTTTAAAATTTTCTCCATCACCATTTATTTAAAGTTGTTTCTGGGCTTTTCCGGAACTCATCTATGTATATCTGACCCTTGTTTCGTGGATCCAGACACGTATTTGAACCATTTAATTATTAACACCCCGAAAAAAGCAAATAACTTCAGACTTCTTTCACCAATATACGCCAAAACTGCCTACTTTTGTGTATACATTTGTCGTTGTAAATTTTGCTAATTGGTACAGTGAAACTAAATTTTATTACCTTGTATCTAAGTGCACTGAAGTACATTCATGTTAGCACGTAAATAACCAACTATTTTGAATCACTAAAATATACGAGCAAAATTTTAAATTATTTTATCAAACTAAAATGCACTGTTTAACATCTTCAATCAAGTCGCGGATGTAAGAGCTTTTAACGCATCGAATAGTCAAAAGTCTAAGAGGGCTTGTTTATATTCATCTCGGTATATATAGCAAAAAGCCGGCACATCGCTTTTGTCCTCAAAACGGGTAATTCTAAAGAATTCCTCATTCTATGTTCCCAGTCTGTCGCTCGCGCGTCGATTTTACGAATTTTCACTCGTCCCATTTAAATCTCAGAAATTTCAACACACGGCACGCAAGCATGTCCGAGAAAAACTAATTAATTTTGTACAGAAATTGTTGTTTCTACCTCTGATATTTGCATCCTATTTTCAACCAATTGTGACCCTCGTGACGTTGCTTAAATCCCGCCTTTACTATATGTGTCTTTGCTTGACGCATTTTCTTTCCTTTCTAACCTGTTCGTATTGGTGCAAATTGATATTCTTTATTATCGATTATTTTAGTCCACATGGAGTGTGAAATACCCCACCTTTAGCATTTCTCGTAACTATTATGCGACGTTTTCCCAAGATTCTCTGAAACTATTCGTTATCTGCAAACTTTTCGCCGTATTTGACATTTAAACTACGCAGGTGTTCAACATAATATTAATTCTCAGAGCTTTATTTTCTGGTATTATAATCTTGGGTTTTTACAAATTTCTATAGATATTATCTGTTACTAACGGTTCAATTAACTTCAATTAAAATTAATACTCTTTAATTTTTAGTGAATCCTAATTAAATATTTAATTATTATTAGTACATTTCGTTTAATACTCGTTGCCCAAACTTAAATCAATTCATATAAATCTTGCACGTAATTTCCATTTGATTCTTTACTTTGGAATAATTAAATTACACGTTGAGCATTTTAAAACTGCTTATTTTTATATAAAGCGTCTTGTAAATAATTTTAATCTCTTATTTTTAATAAAACGAATGAATTTTTATTCTCCACGGGTTTTTAATAAAGCGTATTATCTAATAAACTTCCTTATACACGGTGATTAAAATTATTTGATGTAATCCATTAATTTTCTACCCTGGTCTAAATATGAGTAATATATATATATATATATATATATATATATATATATATATATATATATATTTACACATACACATAATTCTAAACTCTGACTGACTAATTGAAATAAAAAAAGTTTCTCACTTTCTAATCTCGATCTTCAACTTGTATCCATGAACAGGTTTTAATAGCGTGTCAAGCTTTATCTCGATATCTTCAATATTCTTATAATCAGTTGCCAGTCGATACTTCCTTACTACCATTGCAACTAATGTCTTCATGGACATCATTCCGTATTTTAGACCTGCATAAAATGAAATAAAATAGAACAAAATATTTTTAACATAGTTCATTTGAGGCAACGAGCTTATATTGTATATTGCAACAAAGGCGCTATTAAACCAACAACTGATTGACATCTACAAGAGTTCACTTAAGGAACTAATATAAATCATACAAGAACGAATAATCTGGAGGGTTTCAGAATAGAGTTATATATATATATATAAAATAAATATATAAAAATTTTATATATTCATTGAGGAAGGTTAAATTGATAATTCTTGAAAAGCGCTATTAAACCAAAACATTGAAAAGATCATTTGTATTAAATCTACGGTTCTGGTGATAATTTATCACTATAATATCGATCTAACATGAAAAAGTATATAATAGTAATTATATAACAGGTAATATATGTTTAACTTATTATTACTTGATAAAATTATTTTATGTATTCACCATAATAAAGTAACAGAAGGAAGCTTGTCATATTACTGATTAAGAATTAAAATTAATTTTGAATGAAATGTCAGTTCACTTATTTGACAAAAATGTAGGATCAAGGATGACATCCTACATTTTTGTCAAATAAGTGAACTGACATTTCATTCAAAATTAATTTTAATTCTTAATCAGTAATATGACAAGCTTCCTTCTGTTACTTTTATTATGGGTGAATACATAAAATAATTTTATCAAGTAATAAGTAAGTTAAACATATATTACCTGTTATATGAATTACCTATTTATATACTTTTTCATGTAGATCGATGATTAAGGTGTAAATTATCACCGAAACGTACGATTTAATACAAATGATACACATTTAATGTTTTGTGTTTAATTTATGAGCGACTTTATCCCAAGAACCAAAAAACAAAATCTTTTCTATATATATATATATATATATACAGTTTGGAGATAATGACCTTGCACAAATACGATATATTATTAATGGGTTTGAGGTCAGCTGGAGAAAAGTATACTCTTTTTTAAGGCCTAAATTTTCGAATCTATTTCAAATTCTTGATCACAGGCTTTCTAAAATACAATTAACTAGGCTAACATATACATCAATTGCTATTAACTTACAAGGTGAGGATATATATTAAATTAACATAGATATTAAATCGAAAAGTATTTTAAAATAATGTTTGCTTCAAGTTGTTGTATAAAAATTGTATAACTTGTATAAATATAAAATGTCAGATTTTGAAACCTTTCAGTTTCATTTTTTGTTAATTAAAGCGTTAAATATAGGATGCCTATGTGTGCGTGTGTGTGTGTGTGTGTGTGTGTGTGTGTGTGTGTGTGTGTATGTATGAACATGAGTGTGCGTACATGTTATACTTATATGAGTGTCCATACATATTTATGATTATATATTTTAAATCTGTTTGTTTGTTAGTACGTGTGTGTATGTGTACATGTGTATGTATGTATGAATGTGATGTGCATGTATGATGTGAAGTATTAATCACTACAATATCAATTATTGCATTAGGTACAGGTTACTTCTGAAGACTAAGAAAGTATGTATAAATCGAACTTAAACCACCAATATCTGTTTTTTTATTTATACAATTTTTTTTGCTAAAAATATGATACATTTCAAGGAATAATCTTTTTTGTATCTTTTCTAATTCTAAAATTTTAGGATGTTCAAAATCAATTTTGTGATCTAAATTGAGCGAGTGACTTGATAAAGCACAAGAATTTGGTTTGATTCTAATGTCACTTTTGTGTTGGGTTATGCGTTGTTTTAAAAATTGTGACGTTTGTCCAATATAGGGTTACCACAATCTATACAATTAATTTGATATACAATGTTTTTTGAAACAAATCCAGAGTTTTATCTTTAAATTTTGAAAAAATAGTTCCTAATGTTAAAATATTCTTTTAGCGTATTTGAAATTGTAATTTTAAATACTTGAGTTAATTTATTAGTTAGGTGATCATCTATGTTTGGTAGTGTTTTGTATAGTTGTAAAGTTTTGTTATTTTCGTTAGTTGTGTTATTGCTATCTATATTACCATCGTTATTGTTTGTATTAATGTATTTTTTGAGTTATATAATAATTTTGTGATAAGGTCTATAGGATAGTTGTTGTTTTGTAGAATATTTGAAAGTTTTTTGATGTTCTTATTATGAAAAGAGGGATGGGATATTTTTAAAATTCGTTCTTTTAATCCTAAAATAAAATTTAGCTTTGTTTTAAATGGATGAAAAGAATAATAGTTTAAGTATCTGTTTGAATGTGTAGGTTTTGATACCAATCTAAAATGATTTCATTTTCATTATTTCTAATTAATAGAGTGTCTAGGAACGGTACTGAGTTATTTGATTTTGTTTCGACTGTAAATTGAATATGGCTATTGTATTTATTAAAAATGTTAAGAGTTTCATCTATTTTATCTTCTGGAATAGCTGTCACTAGATCATCTACAAATTTTTAATAAATGGAAGATTAAATGGAAGTTGTGGAATAACAGAATTTAAGAGTTCATCCATAACTATTTGTGCAATAATGGGACTTAGATTTGATCCCATCGCACATCCAAAATTTGTAGATAAAATTTATTATCAAACGAAAATAACAGTTGTCAAATAGAAATTCAACTATTTGTAAAATGATGTTTTGATAAATTACAATTTTGTTCAATGTCGGTCCAAATTTTAATAATGTTATTCATAGCTAAATTTTTAGGTATATTTGTGAAGAGGAAACGACGTCTAAACTGATTAATACATAATTTTCTGGTAAAAGAAAATTATTTATTTGTTCAGAAAATTCAAAGGAATCTTTTATATTAAATGCGGTTTTACGGACGGATTTTGTTAGAATTTCAGAAATGAATTTGGAAAGTTTTTCAGTGGCAGCGTTATTTGTGGAAACAATGGGACGGTATGAAAAATCGGCTTTATGTATTTTAGGTAGACCATAAAGTTTAGGAATTGTGCTGTTATAATTATTAAATGATTTTGCGTCTAATTCGCTAATCATTTTTTATTTTTAACTGTTTTATAAGGTCTAATGTTTGTTTCTGAAGTTTTGCTGTTGGATCTGTTTTAATTTCTTTGTATATTGTATTATCTTTCAGTAAATCTGACATTTTTCTAAATAACTAGTTTTAGATATAGCAACGGTGATGTTGCCTTTATCAGCATTAACTATCAATAAATCTTCATGTTCTTTTAGAAATTTTTTGCATTGATAATAATCGTATAAGAATTTTGATTTTCTTTTTGAATTTTGATGATAAAAATTTGTTAAAGTATTAGTTATGTAAGTTCGTTTTAAGTCTCTATCTTCTTCGTTAGCGTCTAAAATTATGTTTTCTAAATCAGCTATTAATTTTATGAGAATAGTGCTATTAATTGAAGGTTGTATACTAAATATAACCCAACACAAAAGTGACATTAGAATCAAACCAAATTCTTGTGCTTTATCAAGTCACTCGCTCAATTTAGATCACAAAATTGATTTTGAACATGCTAAAATTTTAGAATTAGAAAAAGATACAAAAAAAAGATTATTCCTTGAAATGTATCATATTTTTCGCAAAAAAAATTGTATAAATAAAAAAACAGATATTGGTGGTTTAAGTTCGATTTATACATACTTTCTTAGTCTTCAGAAGTAACCTGTACCTAATGCAATAATTGATATTGTAGTGATTAATACTTCACATCATACATGCACATCACATTCATACATACATACACATGTACACATACACACACGTACTAACAAACAAACAGATTTAAAATATATAATCAGAAATATGCATGGACACTCATATAAGTATAACATGTACGCACACTCATGTTCATACATACACACACACACACACACACACACACACACACACACACACACACGCACACATAGGCATCCTATATTTAACGCTTTAAATAACAAAAAATGAAACTGAAAGGTTTCAAAATCTGACATTTTATATTTATACAAGTTATACAATTTTTATACAACAACTTGAAGCAAACATTATTTTAAAAATACTTTTCGATTTAATATCTATGTTAATTTAATATATATCCTCACCTTATAAGTTAATAGCAATTGATGTATATGTTAGCCTAGTTAATTGTATTTTAGAAAGCCTGTGATCAAGAATTTGAAATAGATTCAAAAATTTAGGCCTTAAAAAGAGTATACTTTTCTCCAGCTGACCTCAAACCCATTAATAATATATCGATATATATATATATATATATATATATATATATATACATATATATATATATATATATATATAAATTAGGTAGTTAATTACACAAGATAAGTTAATAAATACTATCGTATTACAGTGAATAAGATGAAATAATAACTTAGACTTTTATGCAAGACCCAAATGATCATTTCAAATCGAGCTAGTAATTGAAACAAGGAAAATATAAGGTCTTGGACAGGACTTGAACCTGTATGTTGGTTTTGCCGGAACCATGCGTTTACCAATTACACCACCGAGACCGATGACGACCAATGGGAAATTTTTTATTCTTCTTTCAAACTTTATGTCAAAAAAATCTTATAATAGTTTTAAAAGAAGTATTAATCAAATTTAAATGTAAGTTATACATTTATTTAATGTTATCTTATTACCTTACTTTTTAGACTTATGATTAAGGTCTGAATATAGACCGAAACCTCCAGTAATTTAAATAAATGATTAATTGACATTTACATCTATTCTTAACCAAAACTGTCCCAAAAAAGAGTTAAAACTTACTATCGAACATTAATTTCTGCTAAAAAAAGTGGAGCTATATTACATGTATATTGCAGTGGTTAATCAGGATTACCTTCGAGCCCCACGCTTGGGAGCCATAAAAGTTGCAGTGGTTTTGCTCTAGACTCGTGCTCCAGCGTTTGGCCGACATAAAATTTGGAGTGGATCTCCCTAAAGTTAATCGAGCCCCAGCGTTGGGCCGTCATAAAATTGCAGTGAATAAGTTCTTAAATACCAATTGAGTCCCTGCAAACGTTACCTATATATTTTTCTGAAAATAAAAAAATATTCCAATATCACTGCAACGCCTCCTTTTATTTCTGCACACCACGGCTAACTCTAAAATCTGCTTCTTCATAAATACTTACCATCCTAAGTTCGCATTTTCTCACATATACTGCCAAATAAAATTACCACTCAAATAATGCAACGAAACATACAACCTTTTATTCATACAAATTAAAATTTTCCGTTACCAGTTAAATATTACACATTCGGATATACTGTTAATTAGACTTGTGAACAGTGAGTAATAAAGACCTTTGTTATTACTTGTTTTAAATTAGTGATACGCGGTAGTAGTAGCCCGCTGCAATACTTTTTTTATAAGCATATATACACCAAAGAAGAGGTGTTAAGATTTGATCTTACGTAAAAAAGTTACAAATCGTATGTATTAGTTAAGCATATAGTCTTGATGGTATGTTTGTAACGCTTGCACGTTACATAATGGAACTTGCGTTGTAGAAATAGATTTATGTAACTTAGTTAGGTCAATGGGCTTTAATAATAAATTTATAGAAGTTTGAATATTTCATATCATAAAGGGGCTACTTCAATATGATATCAAGTTAGGACAAATAAATAAACCAAAAAGAACCTAATGCATATTAAACACAACCAGCAGTAACAATCGCAAATAACCGTGTAGTCGTAAACATGCCATAAAATCATAAAAAATCATCAAATAATGCGTTCCCACGGACTGAAAGGCACTGAACTTGACTATAAGACAACATAAACGCACAAAGTATGAGAACGGAATTTTTACAGAGAAGGGAGAAATGAGATATAGCAATTAAGTTCGGAATTAGCAAGGAAGTTACGAAAGTTATAATGGTTGAGTAGCAACAGAAAGCAGATCTTTCAACGAGCTGACCGATGTTGAATTGTATTGAACTTTTTTTTGATAAGCAGGCTTGGAAGTTTGCATTCGCAGTATCGTGAAATTGGTACTCGCGTCGGTCAAGCATTAGCAAAAGGGCATTATCCATATAAGTGTGAAGAACGGATTTCACTTTTTCACAAGCGCTGAAATTTAAATAGATGAAATGGGATGAGCTTCATGTCGGTAGTTAGTAAAGCGATGAATCATCGGTGTCCTTAGATATGCTTTATTAATTTAAACAACCAAAGAATGAGAGTTTACTGTGAGTTCTGTTTGATTTTTTGTTTGTTTGCGCTTGATAAACATGTACATATGAAATTGTAAAAATAGATTGTGATTGGTTTGTGCAGCGACAGAAATAGTTTTGTTTACCTCTGCACCTAATATTACTGTAAATGGAGTCTGAAATCTTTGAAACGTTTAGAAAAATGTGCGTACTAACTTAAACTTGAGGTTTATTTGTAGAATGTATTACCAGTTCATCTTTTGTGAAAATTTAGTATTTTTGATAGACATTGCAATTGCGAAAGCAGAAGTTGGTATTGCGTTGTTTTTCTATGCATTGTTGTTAAAGGCATTTTTAAATAAATAGGATTTAAAATGTCGTACAAAACTATCTACGAAATTAGAACAATGGAACGGTTGTATTACTTACAGATAAATAATTTTTTAAGTACGTCTGTTAATAATACGTGGCCAGCAGGAGGTTTGGTTTTTTCTTAGGTTAATATATGTATATATCCAAAATTACTCTTAATATGGCTAACGTTTAAATTGGTTCTTCATTCGGAATTATTTATAGGATAGGTAAATGTGATCCTGTAAAAGGATGTCCAAGTACCCAAGTGATGAATCATATTTTGCGAGAAGCTCGTATTTTGCAAATTCTTTTAATTTAATATAAAACTGATAAGTATTTTTAAGGTATGTTAGATAAAGGTAGAGTATGAGGTGACGAGATTTAAGATAATCGAAATCACGACCCATCCGAAATAACCGTCTTCAGGGTAGCGCCATTATATCGCAGTACGAAGGAATTGCTGGGACTAGACGATTTGACAACCTTACTTAGTTTTTATTATGTTTATATTTTGCCCATAGGAATTCACTCGTATTCCACTCTATTTAGTTGGTGCATCTTTAATATTGTTACAAGGTTCCTTCTTCTGGGCAAATCTAAGTTCATATCGTATCTTCATTTTTGCCCATAGGATGTTGTGAATTAGGTTAGAAACATGTTACGTAGATGTCTTCTTACGTATACCTCTCCTAATATGCATGTTGAAGGCGACAGTTTTAAGATTCTGCACATTATTTAACTTTCTGATTTTTAATAAATCCGCTACTACTGATTTGTTGATAGGATGAAACCTTTTTAAAAGCTTACAAGTCTTTTTTGACTAGTGTCGGGAAATGTAGCACTTGTAAACTACAATAATATTGTATGGAAGTAGTAGTTTCAATTAGTGTGATCAGAATTGCTAAAAGCAGTGCAATTTTTTCCTCAACTAAATCACTTGACCAAATAGTTGTGTTTGGAAATATTTAGCAATATGAAGCGTAATTTTTTCGTAATATTTGACAATGTTGTAACACAGGATGGATGGCCTATTAGACGTTTACGGAGAACTACCTAACATAGCGCTTTGAATTTTTGGTCACTTATGTAAGCAAACATGTTCTCTCGATTTAAAATATTTTCAACTATGCAGTATTGCTAATTCTAATAAAACGTACTAGTAACTTTGTTATTTTAAATAAAATACTCTATACCTATGCCAGTTTTCGATTCCGTGTTTATTTGTGATTAATTTTTTTTAATATTGTCGTATACTTATTTGTCATAATTTTCGAAAGTTTCATTATTTTCCGTTTTTTTATTAAGGAAACTTTTTGCGCTCGCACAAAGGTGGTATTTCTACTCACAACATGTGCAGACGCACTGATACTCACGGCTGCCAGCATCGTTTGTGCTTCATCATGAATCTCTTCATGAGAAAATTTGATCCCCTCTTCAGAAAGCTGTAAAAGAAGTTCTATAAATGGCTTCTGCTTATGTTGTTCAGCTAAAAATTACTTACTTATAAGTTTAAGTGTTTAGATTTTGTAATTTTACCTGTATCAGCGAATTCATCTTTTGCAATTTGAACTTCATCGCTCTTCTTTTTAAGGTTTATTACAGATTTCCTAATAATCTTTAGTGCATAAAAGTGATTAGTATAATGTATTTATAATCTTTTAACACTTACATCGCCTATGAAGTCTTTGAAGTACTTTATAAGTGCTTTCTGTTCTCTTCCTAATGAAGTGAATTTAAAAATAAAGTCAAAGTGGTACCATATTACAAACGCCTTTTTGCAAATTATCTCTGTGGATCTGTGGAATACAAAGCGAATAAATGATTCAAATCGAGAGCAGTTTATTTTCATGCATACATACACACATACATACCCATCACGTAATTCTCTTAATGTAGTTCCTAAATTTTGCGAAACTGTTTTTTAAATAGTAATTTTTAATTTACTTTGCAGAACCACCAGACATTGTTAATGATATTCCTCTATAACTTGCACTCCTAACATACTTCACTTGACTCAACATCTACGAGGCTGTTTATTAAATTTGGTAAATGGTCTAATAAAAACACAAAAACAGATGCACACAAAAACACCTTTATTGGCCTTTGAAGTAGTCACCACTAGACACAATACACTTTTGACAACATTCGTATATCTTCTGAAGACTGTCGAAAAAGTCTTTTTTGGAACCTTTTTTAGAATAGTTGTCACACGGTCCTAAATCTCCTTGAAGTCCGCAAACCGTGATCCCTTCGAGGTCTCTTTAAGATGAGGTAACAAAATAAAAGTCAGTGACAGCAAGATCTGGAGAGTAGCGTGGTTGTTCCAAAACAGCCACGCCACGCTGAACTAAAAGTTACCCGACACGGGTCCGCCAAAAAAATGTTAGGCAAGCATTCTTCACAGAAATATGCCCTTGTTCGGATGGGAGATAAAATGTAGATATCGTTTATGAGTGTTGCTACGTACGTTAAAAATCTCTACCTTGTTTGAAAAAGCAAGGGTTCAACAAAATTCAAAATTTTCAAGTAAAAAAATTCGCTACCTGGCCAATGTAGTACTTTCGGGTAGAGCATTGGAAAATCAAATGTAGTTAGCCAAAAATTAGTGTTTGCGATAGCACATTGTCGTACAGTAACATTCAATTTCCAGTCTAGATCATATATGACCTATCGCGCCGGATGCGCTACAACAATGTTTGAGAACTTCTAGGTGAAATGCGAAATTCACCGCTTGACCTGTAGAGAAAACTTTTTATTAATTATGCAATCTTTGCCGAAAATTATGATTGGCATGGTTTTTGCTTTGGATTTTTGCACGGGGCTTTTTGTTTGTTGCAGGGAAAAGCCGACCTTCTATTTGATTTTCTAAATTCCCACCCAAAGGTACTACATGGGACTGAAAGCGAGTTTTTAAGCTGGAAATTTTGAATTCTGCCGAAACCTTGCTGTTCCAATCAAGGTAAGGATCTTTAACGTACGTGACTCCACTCACACACGTGACCTACATTTTACCTCTCATCCGAACGAGGGAGTATTTTTGTGAAAAATGCTTGCCTAACCGGTCGTGTTGGGAATCGAACCCGGGTTTAGTAGTCACACGCGAACCAACTAAACTTTACATGTGATTTTTCAATGCTCCACCCGAAGGTACTACATCGGAAGGAAGCGAGTCTTTTTAGCTGAAAAATTTTCAATTTTGAAGAACTCTTGCTGTTCCAAGCAAGGTAGAGATCTTTAACGTGCGTGACAACACTCACACACGGGACCTTCGTTTTACCTCCCATCCAAACGAAGGCGTATTTTTGTGAAAAATGCTCGTCTAATATTTTTCAAGCGGACCGTGTAGGGATTCGAACCCGGGAACTTGGGCGTAGTAGTCACACGCATACCAACTACGCCACGGAGCCGCCTTAATCAACTAAACCACGGAGCCGCTTTGAGAAGAATTCTAACCGCCAGTCCATTAATTGTCTTTTTGTTTCCGAGACGTACTTGAAACACCAAGACTGGTACTCTGTAACAATGGAACCCAGAAAGGACAGATGACAGTCGATAGAATTGTCAGTGTTTTGAAAACGTCTTGCTTTTTGCTTGTCTGTTGGGATGATGGCTCACTGTGTATTTGCTGATATCCGTTACTTCTGCTATCAATCGCAGAGTCAATCACCGATATTTTATTACCAACACTCGCACACGTTCATTGTTTTCCGGTTTCATGTTTGTGGATGGCCGGCCCGAACGCGGTTAATTCTCCAGCGGATCTTTGCCACCACGGAAGCGTGTAAATCAGTCGTACATACACTTTTTACTTATACCATCTTGTTCGTATACTCGCACCAACATTTCAGGGTTAGCGGTGCCATTTTACCCAATTTGAAGCAGAACTTCAAAATATTATGCCGTTGCGTCAGGCTTTTCAACGCATACTGCTCGGAAGGCTCTGTTGAAATGAATGCAATAGTATTGCTTTAGCAGCCTCGTGCACTTCCCGACAGAGAACAAGTCCAGGCATGTCTATGCACGCCTACGCATACGAGTTATGATGTTTTAAGCGTTGAATACCGATATATTAGACCATTCACTGAATTTAGTAGATAAACCTCGTATATATCGCTTCTAACTAGTCGTGTTATTCTTGAAGAACTTCTAATCTTTTCAGGCCTTTATCTAATAAATACAGCCAAGTCTTTCATGGGCTTCTTCTTCTTCGAACTATTCATTCATAATTTATACACTTTCTTTAGCAAACGTTAGTTACTCTTTTTTCCTATCTCTGCTTCTAATATCCTCCCCACTATTCCCTTATGCCTTAGTATGTGACCTATCTTCTATCTCTCCTACTTTTTACTGTTTTTCACATATTTGTTTCTTCCCCTACCATTTCTAGTACCTCTTTGTTCTTAACTTTGTCTGTCCATGAAATCTTCATCATACGTCTGTAGCACCACATTTCAAAGGTTTTTACCTTTGTCTTGTCCGCTTCTCCTCCAGTCCAGGCTTTTCAACCGTACAGTGCTGTGCATCACACATACGTTTTAAGCAGTATTTTCCTTGTTTCTATGTTTGTTGTTTTTGAACACAGTAAGCACGACCTAGTGTTACTCTTTGCTTTATATCTTTTGCGCTTTTTTCATCTTGCGTTATTTGGCTTCCTAGGAAGCATAAATCTTTAACCTCTTGTAAGTTCTCGTTATCTATTTGTATTCCTGTTTTTGATTTATTTTCCCTTTCTTTGCATACTACTACTTTAGTTTTATTTTTGTTAATTTCCATTCTCTGTTAGAACTGTTTTCATTTCAGTAAAAACAGCTTTTAGCTCTTTCTTGCTAGATGCTAATACCGCTATATCATCTGCAAATGTAAGCATATTAATTTTTTTCCCCTGCATAGTAATTCTAAATGTCTTCCTGCATTTGACAGTATTCATTGTCTCTTCAATGTACAAGTTAAAAATTAATGGGAATAAGGCACATCCCTGTCTCACCCCTTTCTTAGTATTTACTTCCTGCTCTAATTCTATTACTGCTGTTTACTTTTTGTATAAAGTATGTACTATCCGTCTATCCCTAAAACTCATTCCAATCGTTTTGAGTATTTTGAACAGTTTTTCCATTATGCATTGTCGAATGCTTTTTCATATCTACAAACCCTATATACACGCTTCCCTCTTTTTCTATTGTTTTCTCCATTATCACTCTCAGAGCTATAATAGCCTCCCGTATTTTCTTGTTTCGCCTAAACCCAAATTGATCTTCTCATAGTATTTCTTCAGCTCGTTTTATCATTCGTCTTTGTACAATTCTAGTTAATATTTTTGACACGTGTGCTGTCAGTCTTATTGTTCCTAAATTTTCACATCTATCCGCACCTCTCTTCTTTGGTATAGTTACGATGATGTTACGTTTGAAATATTTGGGTATCTCTCCTGTCTCATACATATAGCTAATAAGTTGGAAGAGACATTCTGTTACTGCTTGTCCAGCGGCTTTTAGAGCTTGTAACTTAACTGTACCGGGCGCCTTACCATTTTTCGAACCCTTTAATACTAATTCAAACTCATCTCTAAGTATAGTATAACAAGTCGTCATTTTCAATGTCTGATTTTTGTTCTAATGCTGTTAGTTTCTCTCCTGCATATAAATTTCCTATATAATCTTGCCATCTAACCACTTTCTCTACATTTTCTATAATAACGTTTCCCTCCGCGTCTCTTATATTTTTGCTATATGGTTTTATATCCCTAAAATTCATTCTAATTAGTTTGTATGCTTCGCCTGTCTTTCCTATTTTCATCTTAGTTTGTACTTCTTTGCACTTTTCATCAATCCATTGTTCTTTAGCTTTCCTGCATTTGAGAATAATTTCCCATTCTATGGCTTTGTATCTTGGTTTTCCAGTTTCGTCTGATCTATTTTTGTATTTTCGTCTTTCTTCTATTAAATTCAGGATATCCCTTGTTATCCATTGTTTCTTTTTTTTTTAGTGTATACCTCAGAATATCTCTGGCCACAATATCTAAGCTGGATTTAATGTTATTCCATTCTGTTTCCATTTCCTTAGTATCAGAAATTTTTCCGATTTCTTTCAGCAATTCATTTAACTTTTTTCAAATTGTTCGTGGATATCTTTATCTTTTAGTTTCTCAAAGTCAAAGTGCCTTTTTCTGTTTCTTTTTTTCAAATTTAAGATGTTGTGGTCAGTGTCTATATTTGCTTCTGGGTAGCCTCTACAGTCTTTCACTTGATTCCTAAACCGTTGTCTAACAGTAATGTAATCCATTTGATATCTTCCTATATCTCCTGGCATCTTACACGTGTATGGTCTTCTAGCATGATGTTGAAATAACTTATTTGTGATGATTAAGTTGTTCTTATCGCAAAATTCCACCAGCCTATTTTCCCTGTCATTTCTCGTGCCTGAACCAAAAAAGCCTACTACGGCTCTTCCCTACCCTCACCTGCATTAAAATCCCCACTTTATTATTAAATTTTCATGTCCTTTTACGTATCTTAGTAAGTCTTCGATATCTTTGTAGATCGCATTACTAGCGTGTAAAAGCAACAATTACTAAAATATTTATACGAGGGTGAGCCGAAAAGTGATATGCACACATGCTTGTAGAACACGAAGAAAAACAAATAGCAAGTTTGTGCAAAACTTAAATCAAAGTACAGTTCTTAAGGTTAAAAATCATATATTTATTTTTTAATACAGTCACCGTTAAGCTTAATACATTTTTCTCAACGTGAAACAAGTTTTTCATCCCACCACTTAGAATTCTTTCGACTTCTCTGAAATCCAGAACGCGATAGCTGCCTTCACCTCATTGTCCGAAGTGTAATGATGACACTTGAGGTTTCTCTTGAATAGAGGGAAAAATAAGAGTTGCAAGACGCGAGATCGGGGTAATAAGGAGAGTGTGAAATCGGTTGGAACTTCAGGTTTAAAAATGCGTCTTCGTAGTACTCAGTGTGCACAGATTTTACGATATCCCGATTGTTCAATAATGAAGCCGACACGTTCCTTGGATATTCCAATATGGTTCGACAGTCAATTTGAATCAAATCGTCAACGAGTTGGCGATTTTTTTCGTCTGTGGCAGTGATCGAGCGTCCGTTGCGTGTTTCATTAACAATTATGGATTTTCCAGGCTCGCAACTACGAAATTTTAATACCCATCGATTTACAGTAGATGTATCAACAGTATCCTCGCCATAAACAGCCTTTAAACGGCGATGAATCTCAGTAGGAGTCGCATTTTCAATAGTTAAAAATTGGATTACAGCGTGCTGTTTAACTCGGGTTGATATAGCATTAGAACGCGTTTTCATACTTTCGTTACTCAAAACAAACCGATGAACGCCACGCTTTCAAAAAGGAAATGCGTATAGAGGGAGATTGTGATTTTCAAATGCCATCATGGACACTTCTGTAGATTATGTTGTTCGTGTACTACAAGCATGTGTGCATCACTTTTCAGCGTATTCTCGTATAATTTTGGCTATTATTAATGTCCAACCTATAATAAAATTGTTGCTTTGGGAGAACTTTATTTGAAATGATATTTTAGATGAACTAATTTGGAAGATTATGTATTTAATAAAATGACCAATTTAAGGTTTGGTTTTACAAGCTTTCAGTTGGTAATGATTGTATATATTTTCATTTCCATTCTTGTACATATAAATTAAATTTTGAAGCTTTTAACAAGATAGAGAATTTGTTGTTTGGACTTGTACGTAATATTCTTCATTTTAGAAGGAATAAAATTAATTTAAATGTGGTCATGGCTTTCAATTAAGGATTAACAAATGTTGTTGAATTGGTTATTATCAGGATTCAATTACTCTGTGAAAACTTATACTTTTATGCTAAGGCCAGAAGTGTTCTCAAATTATGTGATGTTATGCTGCGATGTTATACTTTTAGATATAGTCCAATAAAGCTGTTTTAGAAGAGACGTTCCATGGTTCCAAAGTAACTAAAATATGGTAAGTTAATTTTGTTTATTGTCGATCTCGTTCACATTATTATATGCTATGGGTTTCGCGTCTTCCCTTGGGATAATTTCCTATGTTCAGTTATTTAATAGATGTGGTGGCGCTATTCCCTTCTGATTCACGCCTCTCGCATGCTCCCACGGAGTTTAAACTCTTAGCTGGCTATCATATCTCGACGGTTTCCTTCTTTCAAGGGCCTTATGTCATCATCCTTTTACTCTGAAATCGTTTATTTACACAGGAAATCTTCACTAAATATTTAAGAGTAAAATAGCTAAGTATCCCGTCAACCATTCGTTAAACTTTGCTTATTTTTCACGCAAGCCTAAAGCTTTAGTACTGGATAAAATAATCGCATTACAACGAGGATAGAAAACTTTATACCTTATTTTGATCATAAAAATGCTTTAGACTTTTTGAACAAAAATATGGAGAAAGAGCGCTAATTATAAGTAAGAGGACTCGAATGCTCTAAGCGAATATACCCTCAGGTGAGGATTTTAACGCGCACTGACTAGAGATATGATTGCCAATGTATGCTCATGTAAAAGGTTAAGATATTAAAATACCCCACTTACCTGTTCAGCTTTTTAAAGGTCACGCACTCAGTAGTTTGTGTACTAAGTTTTATTCCCATTGCAGTCTCTAAAATTACTTAAGTACTTAGCATTTAAAGTGATTAGTTAATTACCACAAACTATATCACAAACACAGGAACTAAGATAGTCATAAACTTCAAATGTGCCTTTTCCAGCGCTGCGTTCCAATTGCTGCAATAGTACAACCGACTGTTCTGAAAATACATGTACAAATCCATTCAAAACTGTTTGGTTGAATTTAGGCATTATTGCTTTCCTGTGAGCTTTCCATATTGGAACTAGTGCATACGTTGGAAACAATTTGTCTTATAAATAAGCTACACTTACCGGGAGCGGTTACTAATCCCGTTCCTAAGAAAGGTTTTACATGTCTGTACAGTACTTCCGATTTTCCTAAGGCATGGGGACTGTTCAAAATTATTTCCAATTCTTCTGGTTGGGAAATTAAGAAGAATAGTTTATCGCCAAGCCAAAATGTTGAGGGTGATTCATAGTCATTTATTAACTTTACCATCTTTTCAAAAATATCTGAAATAAATGAGCAATAATACGAGTGTTAAAATATCTTAAAATGGATAATTTATAAAGTAAATATCTGTAATTATAATTTACATTAAATATAAAACGTACGTTTGGTAATCTGTGGAAATAGATTTTATATCTTCAATGTAATAATCTCACTATTGATGATAGCACGGTCATACTATCTAAGCTAATACAAAAAAAGAAAGTGTTCGTTGGCGGCTTTTTCTAATCTTAAATGCAGAATTAATAACTACTTTCAAACTGCAGGTGCTATAAGTCAAACGAGTAGCTGGTAAATGAGTAACATATTTCAAAAAGTATGTTCAAGTGTGGAAGGTAGTTCACGGGATCTATGAACTAATTTGTTAAGTTCATTTCCTTATTATTTTATATATTTCCCACTATTTGTATATTGCAGTAGTATTTGTAACGAGTTGCGTTACGCCAACTATAAATTAGATGCGGAAGAAAAATTTAATGAATTTAAATAGACAAATTAAAAATGAAGGCATTTTTTATGATAGATTTTATAAATCATTAATCTTAATCAAGCTCGATCTTTCAAATTTGTTTAATAAAGGCCATTCAGCTAACAAACTTTAACTTTAAAAAGTATAAAATTGTTCTTTAACTACATTGTAAGTGTAGTAATCGAGGATGGTGACTTATACTAAAACCGCAAATAAAACATATTAATATGACAAGAAATGGCATACGTATTTCAAAGATACTTTAGAATACGAATACAATACGAATTGCATACGTAGATAACGTGACGATAATCTTTATTCAACGTAAGTTAAAATTAAGACGTTGTAGTACCGGATGCAGATCGCAATTTAAAGAATTTTTATAGTAGGAGATATAAAAGTAGACAAACTCGGACGAAACAAAATTAATTTATTATCCGTGGGCAGTTAATTAGAAAACGTAAAAATGTAATAATACGAGCGAGTAGTACGAAAGGCGAGAAATTGAAACTGAACAAAACACAGCTTCAAAGAAAAAGTGACTGGATTTCCCGCAGGTAAGAGTAAGCAACGAGCAACAAAAAGTTGAAGTGGGCAGCGTAAATATCACGTCGCAACAATCGATATTAAAAGAGGTTAGGACCTGGAGAGTTCACCCTTTCAATAATTTGGATTTATGTGTTATAGTGTGTTAAGAAAGCTGTGTTAGATAAGAACGAACTCCCGATTTCTCTACATTTAACCGTTTGTGGCGGAATGATTTAAAACAGTGTGCAATATGTAGACTTTTGTTTTTATGCTTTTTAACAATGTTCATGCAAAATGCAAAAACTTGTATATGGTACGTATTTATGTAATAAGAAATTAAACCAAGTGAAAGTGATTATTTTATTTATCTAGATTTGCGACGGAATCAGTGTATATTAATTTTGAAAATAAACTTTATCAGTAAAATTAATGTTGGTAAAAGGATGACAATTTATTTTTAATGAATGATGGAACGCCTAATAAAAAATTGGAATTTAGCTGTTTTCCATGTTTGTTATTAGAGGCATCTCTAGAAACTGGGATTTAGAGTGTCATGTAATTTAATATGGGATACGGGAAAATTAGAGTGATATATTGATGGATTTAATTTAATGTTCTATTTTTAGGATTTCTTTTAGTAATACCTGACAAGAGTAATATTATAAAATTAAGTTTTTTAGAAAAGTATATTTTTATTGAAATTATTTAATGTCAACTGAGCTTAAGTATAAGTAAAATTTTATTTGCATTTATTTAAAATTAGATAGTAATTAGATCATTTTGAAAGGATATCCAGTCACCCAGTAATGATTTTGTATTTCAAAAAAGCATTTTATTTTATAATTTTATGTAATTATTACAAACTCAATGAGTGTTTTTAAAGGATTGTAGAAAAAGGTAATTTATACTATGGCAAACTTTAAGAAACCGAAACAAAGAAGACATATGCGAAATAACCGTTTTCCATGTATGGATAATATTGAAGAGATTGCTGTGATGGACGGTTTAACGTCCCTTAAAAAAGTTTCCGAGTAATTAATTAGTGTAACGTAGATTGTTTGTATTTTAGCCAAACTATCTTATCACTTTTTTATTTTATATTTCAAATTTATCTTATTTTTATAGTTCCCTTGATAGGAGCCTACTCCTGCACTTCTGTAGTTAATTGAAGCTCCATTAAATTATTACGTCACTTCAGGGTAAAAAGAATATATATAAAGTAAAGCTCAGTGACCCATAACATATTCTTCAATAAATAGATATCATATTACCATTATTTTATATTTTTGTGTACTAATAATTTTATTTTCAGCTGGGCGAATTGTTTCTTTTTTGTATTCCTCTTCTCCCCGCCCAATCTACAACTGCAGCTGGCCATTGCATTTCTTTTTCTCTCATTCTGTGTACCGGTAGTTTGCGCAGTCGTTAAGTATTTGATTCAGCAAGGATTACTGTGACACAAATTTTAACGCACAACGTGGTCCCAATGATTTACAATGTAGTATCTTCGGATGGAGCATTGGAGACATGGTCGCAAACATAGCGACCCTTATTCGCATTATAAGGTCCCAATGCTTCACGTCATTTTAACGCCAAGCTTGTTCCATAATTTCTTGGTCTCTACTCAATTCGGAATTCGGAAAGTTATTTTTCCGTGGACATACGAACTCAGCGATTCTTTAGGCACTGCTCTGGGTATTTGAGATGTCAAAGATCTTAAACCCGCTGATACTGACTATCTTAATGTCGCTGATACCTTGTTATTTTTTTATTGGTGATACATATGTACGAAAAAAATTTTATGTCACGGTAGTCATAGCACAACTGAAAACTTGACGATTGCGCAAATTACTGGTACACAGAGAAAAGAGAATAAACATGCAATGGCTAACAGCAGCCGTAGAATAGTGTGAAAAGAATAGGAATACCCAAAAACAACAATTCGCCCTGCCAAAAGAAAATTCTTAGTTCACAAAAATCTAAAATCATAGTTATATAATATTTATTTATTTAAGAACAGCACCGGAATAAGCAAATTCAGGGAAATATTTAAAAACAAGAAAATCCCTCCCATCACTGCAAAATTAAAAGGTCTAGGTAGAAAGCAAAAGCAGGAAGCCCAACCAACTTAAAAACGATTCGAAAAGAAATTCCTTACTAGAGGAACAAAAAAAGAGGCGATTAAAGCGGCTAAGCTTTTTGTGTTATTTATAATGCGATGGAGAGTATTTCTCCAAAAATCTTTTATCTATGAAATTCTTTTCCTCTGGGTATTTATTGTTTTGTTTGATTTCCAAAGTTGGAATGTGGCACCGGCATTTAGATGCGCTTTCGACGATTCGCGATTTTTTATTTTATCACTGGGATGAATTCAATCACGAATACTTCTTACCCACGTATAATTGAAAGAATAGAACCACGATCTGAAAATAACCAGCAGGGTTTACAATAAACAAAGTCTTTAGATGAACAATAACAAAGCTAGACTGAGATATTTGTAAACCTGCTTACAATGCTTTGTAATAATATAGCTCTGAAAAAATATACCCTTCTGTTTTTCAACGCGCGTAAAAGACTTTAGAGCGACAGGGTCCAGTTGAAATAAAAGTTCGTTTCATTTCGGAACTGGTAATATGCAAACTAAAATTTGCACGATCTGATGTCGATATTTCCTGCATCTGAATAAACCGTTCTCACTCGTTACCTTTGCACTATAAGATGTTGCCTGCGAAATAGTTCCAATGACATGCGCGTGGTATTGTGTCTTGCATCTAATAATTTCACATTTCTTTTTGCAGTACTACTTGTGTCGTTTGTATCCTCATCATAATAATTAGATTCCCATTACTCAGTTATACAGAAATCCATTTCTGTTATTGGTTCAACAACTACTTCTGAAAAAATCCGAGTTGTTGATTTTACGAAAGGTTGTATACCTAAACTGTTTTTATCTTTTTCGTTATCTACTTTTATCACATTCTCGACAGCACTTTTCCTGAAACTACCGTCGAGCTTGAGACCTTTTTCATTACAGTTTCTTGGTTTGCACGGGTTTTCTCTTTTCAGTGCCGTTTTTACATTTTTTGGTTGGCGGAAGCGAAGGAATATTTATATAGTTATGTTCTTCTTGTTAGGTTAAATTTCTAAATCGGGTGAGTTCTGCATTAATTTCCAATTACCTTCATTAAATGCTTCCTACAAATTCTAATCCCAACGATGATCCTCTTATTATGCTATTCCAATTAAAATCAATACTTAAAACCTTAAATATAAATTTCCGTAACTGTAAAAATACATGGAATATATTTTATACAGCGTTTACAAATTCTCTGAAATAATTGCTTCAGTGTTAAACACAACCTCGCTATATAAATTTATGGAAATGAGGCAAGCAGCTGCTTCTAATTTCCAATAGCTTATTCTTCAAACCACATTCGAAACGGCTGCATAATACAAATATAATTGCTTTGCATGATTAGTACTGAGTTCGAGTTCGGCCAAGTTTATGGGCAATAATCGTCCTCCAATTAATTCATTCCCCGTATCGTGGATAGATAATAATACAAATCTCTATTCATTTCTATACGTTGGGTAATTTGTTATACGTTTCTTTCCATAATGATGTAAGGAAGGTTGCAGAACCTACCTGACCCTTTAAACAGACATCGATTTCCCGTGAGAACAACAAAATTCAGTGGAACTGATTAACTTATTATTGAGGCCTTTTGCTTTTTTTGTTGCGTGCATTCTCGCAATATTTTGCAGTTGTCGTCTCGAATATATTTTTACTTGGGTCCGCAAAATATTTAACATTCTATCGCTGGAGCTGGTTTTATGATACCTTCCCCCGAGCTTCTGAAAGACTCGCCTCTCTTCGCTTCTCTTTGTTATTTGATTCTAATTCTATACAATTTGCTTAGGGCGTATAGAAATTTTCTGAATAGCAATTTTAAAATGCGTTATTGTACATAATGTTCTAGTATAGTTATGTTGGTTGATCCAGCACCCCGCTCGTAGACGAGTGCAGCCTGAACATTTGAATTCTTGAAAATGGTACCAGAGAGGCAGACTGTTTAAGGTACAGTTTTTCTGTTTTCGTTACTTGTGCTGCTGTTTTGGAAGATAGAACTTTTTGTGATGATTCTGCAATTTAGTACTCATGATTGTACAATAAATTGCAGACTGTACATTACGAAATTCACGTTCACAATGCACGAGCGATTCTGTAATTATTCTCAAAGTCATAACTAATTAAACCAAAGCTTGCGTTAGAGCACTTTTACTGTTTTCTTTTTTCTTTGTACATTAATGTTAACGTCAACAACTTGTTTACCAAATTAGTTAATATTTGGTTTGTTTAAGTTAGGGTTACGTTAGTTAGATTTAATGTTACGTTCTGATTCTTACGAGGTGCACTTCCCAAAACAGGTACCAATGAATTATTTCTTGTATATATTTAGGGTCGGAGACACTTTGTAAGTATTCTTGCATGAATGTACCTGGTATTTAGATTATAAGATTTTATCTCGATATTTTAAAATGTTTCGGTTTACACTGTTTTATATGCAAATTGACGCTATGTTTACATCACGTTATAACAGGGCGATTACGAATGTGTGTTTTGACTTTTGTAAATATTCCTTTTGGGACTGTATGTTTGTAGTATAGCTTTTTACGGAGAGGTCCAATGTGTTCTTTCGGTATCACCCACCCCACTCTACGACATTTTTGAGCTAGTCCCGAATTCATTTCTTTTGTATTTGTATTCTACTCCTTTTCCCTGTTTTGTTGCGTTATTCGTTGTAGGCGATTTTCTTTACTTTACTGCTTTCTTTCTTGTCTACACGGAATACCGTAACACTCTTTAATTCTTGAAATATTTGCGGTTGCGGTGTATTTTCAGTTTGCATCAAAACCTTTTTCAGTGGTACGAAAAGGGCAGTCGCACGAGAGAGTGTAAATTACACTTTGGCATAACTAACATTAACCCTCACAGGTCGTGTTGAGAAAAAAGAGACTAGAACATCATCAGGGAGGTAATGCTTCCACTTTCAAACACAGCTAGAAGAATTAAGAACGCACAAATATGTAATACAGCACACATGCAGTACTGCAAAAATTGTAACAAATCAAAAAATTATCGGTTGTAAGATTTCAGTGTTAACAAGAAAAACTTTAAATCGAAGCTAATAAAAGTTTTGATATTCTTGTATATATAAAATTTTGCTGAAGACTTAAAAAGAAGTTATTTAAACACCTTGACTTTAAGAGATAGCAGCGTCCGTTTTATAATGCTAACACAGATATAGGTTATGACCTTTAACCTCAAAATTCCATGAAACTTAAAGGTTTTACATTTCTTTTCTTTAAATCAAATAACATACAAAACTATATATTATAATTTTGTCCAACACCATAAATATTTCAAATAAGCAGAGTGCTTTAGTAATTTAAAGCAGTATTTTAGATTAAAAAAATTTATAATGTAATTTATAAAATTTCTTACTTCATTTTTGTCATAGGTATTTCATGCATAAAGCAAATAACACAAAAAAAAAACAAAACTAAATATACTTGGACTTATAGTAACAAAAAAAATATAACAGCCGTTACCCTGTCGATGATCTTCTCAAGGCGTTATAACTTTAATAGAGTCAAATTGGAACCATAATAAAAACAATAAAGTGCTGAACATGTGGCATTTCAGGTAAGAATGAAAATTTAGGAATGCCCATTCATAAAACCCTGATATAAAATACGTTTCAATTTTTTATGACCGCACGAGTCCATCGAAAACCAACATATATATATATATACACATTGAAGTGATAAAGAGGTCACGAGAGGTCATGGAAACCCAAATTCTATAAATACAACCCACCCAACTAGTCAAAAACCGAAAAAATCAAAATTTTCCAAAAATTTACTGTTCTACCTTGTATATAAATAAGAGCGTATTGTAAATACAAAGCCATTAAAATACAAAGCAAAACACACTTCCCATGTATTTAAAAGTCCAAATTTTAAATCAATAATACAGCCGCGTGTACAAATTTAAGCCATATATGTAAAAATAATTACTGTTAAGATAACTTAAAACGCATTACATGCGAATTTTATTAAAATGCAATTTAAATCATTCTCAAGCGTATTATAAATACAAAACCATTTATTTTATTACCGTAGAAATATATTCGTTTTATTCGCGTGCATGGAATAGGTTAAGTTTTATGCATTTTACTAAAAATTCAATTCAATCTTGATAACACTTTAATCTTTATAAAATATGCATTAAAACACGTTTTAGTTACCGTACAAGCAAATATTTTTTTTACAATCGTGGAGAATACAATTTTTTTGCATTTACAAAAGATAACTAAAGTAAATGAAGCTTTAATTAATTAGTTATATTGACTCCCATGTGTATAACATAAATTAAGTTTTAAATAAAGTGGTTTTCTTGAATTTCGGGATTAAGAAAAAAAATACGTCAATCATTAAGAAACGTCACTAAAACTTAACGTCGATTAAAAAAACTTGCGTTATCATTAAGGACGTAACACAAATCTATAAGAACTAATTATCTTTCCGTGTCACTATAAGAAAGAGGGAATCGGCAAAATTACGTGAATCAAACAAGGATCGGCAATGCCATACTATGAACATAAATCAATGAGCCGCGGCGGTTTGACACTAATTAGACGATTAAAACTGTGGAATTCCCAGAAATATTACATTACGTATGGGACTAAGATGCAAATTAAATCGGGAAAACTCTGGAGAACCATGACTTAATTAGATAATTTGTATCTAATAGTATTACGTAATACTACTACAGTTAAATATTAGAAAGTATAAAATTCGTAATTACTTTATATTTATTTATATATATTTAAAATTAGTTCTTTATTGCACTCTTTAATGAGAGGAACAACTTTGTATTTCCGAAAGTTTGACTGATGGTGATTTGTAACTGTATGTTGCAACCATTTTTTTTATAAAAAAAGGAACAAATGAAAAAATTTGCTAAAACTACTTATTTGTAAATCTTAAATAAATTTTCATATTTATGATAAAATTTTAGTTCCAAATGGAAAACAATAAACAACCCATTATTTTCATTTAATTCTATTGCAAGGTTAAATTGCATACTTTGTTGATGTAACAAATTATATACTTCAGTTGTTTGAAAACTTGTAGCGAAGTCATTAGAAATTCAAGGTAATCGTTTAAAATACTTTATCATAAGGAATTGTAAGTAAATACATTATTGTTTTCAAGTATATCAAGGTGTTTTAAGCTGTTTTATAAACACCGCTCGTGGTCCGTCCTAGTTTCGTTAAGCATTTGTCATTGGCATAAATTCAATGTAGATAGGGTTTTCCAGAAACAGTTCTCATGAACCGTTAAGGTGATATTATCACTTCCATTCCGTCCTTTGAGAAGTTTGTAATGGGGTCGTTGATCGTACAACTTAGTTTAAGAAATAAGACAGTACTTTAATCTGTTTTTAGCACAAAACCTATGACTATAAAAACGCTTTTCATGTCAGAGATGTCGGTCTAAAGTAGTTTGCTCTGTTAAACAAAAATAGACCGCTGATGAATTTACATGTTCCGAATTTAGTTAAATCCTGCACCACAGCAAAGTAGTTTCGTCGAGACGAATACCTACATCTTGCCATTAAAGGTGAGTAACTTATTCTGTTGCAGAATTCGTCAATGAATTTATGAAAAACAGGTTGTATTTAAGCAACCTCTCCTTAAGCTTGAGACCTCAATACGCTCACTAACCGAACTAAAAATAAAACTACGATCATTTCAGTCCATAGAATTCTTTTCGTAAACAGAGTTTATATTTAAAGTTTCAATTTTTTTAGTTTCAGATTTTTTATTAAAAGGAAATAACTTAACCTAATTCTTATTTACAATTTGTAATAATTAAATCTTTTTCATTTGTGAGAGGCTGGTTTAATAATTATGTTAAAAGATTCCTTTGTGTAATGATTTGCAACAAAACTTGTCTCGTATAAAAGCAGAAAAACCACTTAGGATTCGTCTTTTATAAATTAAAATTTATCTAATCTGAACATGTAAATGGAATACCAGATCTGACAAACCATGGTTAAAATACCAAAATGTAAACGTATGAACTATTTACAAATCCTGCTTGAAGAATTAAAGTTAGAAGCGTGTAATATTATTTGATAATGGTATTCAATATCAAATTTACAGTGTTGTTATGATAAAAATATTTATTTCTCGAAAATAAACGTGTCATTAAGTTTGAAATTTTCTAGAAGCTGGTAAATTACGAGTACCATACGTTAAAATTTTTTTTTTTTGTTGAGAAAGATATCAGATTGGCTGAGACAAGATCTACCCTACATTTTGTCACACTATATTATCCAACAATTAAGATAAATAGTAAGAATTAACACACACGATAGGGTGTTCTGTATCTGCCTTCCAAGATTAATTAATATTTGTTAAACACAGTGGCGCCGAACTTAAAATTACATTGTCTTTTATTCAACTAAATAATGTCAGCCAGAACCCACATCCAACGCTTCCTTGGGTCTAAGTTAGCCTAAGACATACGGTTTTTAGCCTTTTCATCTTCTAAGTATAAAATTTTAATTTTTTTAAAGTGTAAAATGGTGTAGCAAGTATAAAAATAGAACTGTAGCAATTTAATACCAACAAATTAAAAACCCATTACGGTATTTTGTTCCTAGACTTGTTTGAATACCACTGACAAAAGCATACCAGCTAATAATAAAACATTATAGTTAAGCTGGTCTATATTATAATAAACGGATTTGTTTGTCTGTGATCGGTGCTGGTGCATATTTACTACAGAACAATTTTGCTGGGACAAATGGCATCATTCTTGGCCATTCATTATTATGGTTTACGTTTCTCATTTAGGGTGTTGTACTTTAAAAATATTTTGGTTTAATACAAAGTAAAATGAGTTGAGTTTAATTAATACGTGATTAGCTGCCGAGTGCCGCCTCCAGCGGTTAATCAATAAATTGAATATTACCAACGATATAACAACATATAACGAGAGCAAGAAAAATAGAACTAGCATTCCATTTGACAAAACATATATACAATAAGAAGTCCACATCCATCGATGCAAAGATAAGGCACTATAATACAGTTATCAAACCAGAGGGTCTCTATGCCTCAAAATGCCTTATACTAAGCACAGTCAAATAGCTAGACGTGGGAGAAAAAAGAGAAAGAAAAATTTTACGGAAAATCCTAGGACCAAAATGTAAAGACAGAAATTGGAAACTGAGAAGCAATAAGGAGATTTATTCAAAGCAGAGAAAATAACAGACACAATGAGAAAGAGAAGAGTGATATTTTACAGTCACATTAAAAGAATGAATGACGAAAGATTAACAAAGAGACTGTTCAATTACTTCGACAGAAACCTTAAGACACAGATGACATGGATCAAAGAAATCAGAAAAGACATGGAAGAAATGAAAATAGATAGAAAAGAGGTAGAACAAAGAGAAAAACTCAGAGTAAAAGTAAGAGGGTTCAAAGGTTTCCAAGAAAAAGAAAAAATGAAGACTGGAGTGAAATGGTCAGAAGAAAGAAATAAACAATAGGGAGAAAAAATGAAAGAATACTGGAACAGAAGAAAGATGTGAGAAAGATAATCATTATAAGTTATTTCACGTGGTCCATATTTGGCCGAAATCGAAAGAAGAAGAAGAAGACGACGATATAACTAAAAAAGTCCCGAATCTGATTTGTAATAGACGACTACCGTGAATAACGAAATTCGACCTCAATCGGCTAAAAATTGTAGCATAACATGTAACCGTGAATAATCAAATCCGCACAAGATTAGAGAGGTCCCTTTCGTGTCCTGGACCATGGCGAGGTGCACTGGCTGCAACTATATAACTTCCACCACTGCCAAAGCGTTTAAGATATCTTTTCAGACCACGTATGTCTAACTTCATACCGAAAAGTTATTTCTCAATTTAATCAAAATTTAGTTACAGTGTTCTAAAACAGGAATAGCAACTTACATTTAGTTGATCCAAGAAGGTAAAGAGAATTTCCAATGAAAGGTAATGTTGGCGGTCCTGGTCTCTGTGCCGCTATTTTATATAGTCTTCGTTTATTCCAATAATTTTGTACACAGTAAGCAAGAAATATGCTAACTACACCCACAAATAATGTCGGCCAAATATAAAATTGTTTACCGTCTTCCTGTTCAGACATTCTCAGTCAACCGGATTTAAATTTGGACTAAGTGGTTTTAATACAGTTAACAACTTAACAATATATGACGAAAAAGATTTGTCCAATTATACCCTTATCAAATTCATGATAACTATATTTTAATTATCATTACGCAACCATAAGTTTTTATATTAATAATATATAAATGGTTTGAGTCACGAGTATTGATAAAAACAAATTCCTTATCGTAGAAACAAGATCCTCAAGTCGGTCTCACGCAAGCGGATTCTAAGCGCGGGTTCTATCGTGACGAAAATAATTTAAACATTACTTTAAGGGTGCGTTGTACCAGCTCGGATTAACTTCAGAGTTAGTTAACTCGTGATTAAAGTTAACTCAGGTTTAACAACTGTCTGCGTTGTACGAATAGAAAATTATTACTGTTAGTTAGACCAAGGATTTTCGTATATTGGTAGCAATGACCTGTCAATATAATGATTTACGGTTACCTATTCGCTTACGTATTGTTTGTTTATATTTTGTTATTTATCGATTTAAATATTAATATACAGTTACAAGGTTTTATAAAAAACAGATAACAAGTTAAATATTGAAACTAATATTGAAACTATAAAAAGAATATTTCTTACATGGTAATTTTTGACTCAGGTAAAGTCACTAGCATGCTAGCTGCATTTCCACGTTGTATTGCTAGTGTATCCTTTGGAATAAATAGTACTTCGCTTTGGGGTCTGCTTAACCAATATCGAGCCTAATTCATCTAAAAAAAAACTTTGATTCTTCGTACCACGGTTCTAAGGTCTCGAAAGCTAGTCTTTTGAAAATAAAATTGGATGTTTTCAGGTTTATATATTTGTCGTGTTTATGCTGGCATACTGTCTCGGCTACAGATCCAGGTGTCACTGATGTCTGTGGTGTGTCATTGCAAGGGTGTCGCCACAGGTAATATCTCATACTAAACGGTACTTGAGTCACTCCATTCGGTCTTTTGCCGTCATCTCTAAAAAGTCCTGTTGGTTCTAATGTGGAATGAATATGAGCCGTAGACAAAGCACATTGGACCATTTGGTTAACTTCATTATGTTGTGTCCAGCGTTCTTTACTTTTTCTGCATGATAAGCCATGTATTCCTTCTTCATCAACCAAAGTGCCACAGTTGCACATGTGACTCTGGAAAAGTTTTCAACCCAACCTTAGACCAACGCAAATTTGGAAAATCTGGTCATCTACTAGTGTTCCCACATTTGCGGAAGGGCAAGTTTGTAGCCAAGCTCCTCATTCTCTTACTCCTAAAGCAATGAATTCAGCAATGTCCGTTGATGATGTAAAATTTAATTTTTTTCTGATTGTTCTGGTAATTATGATATTGTCTCAGTTCTTCTAAACATGGGGAATAGGGGTAACGATATCATCTTGTTTTTCTTTTCACATCAGTAAAGCTTCTTTCAAGAAACGCATATTGACCGTTGCGTCCATATTTTTGAGACAACGTGAGACGAGGTCATTGCATTCATAGACAGGAGCCAAAAAGGCAGAAAGAGCGATATCTGAAGATTTTCTTATTCCAATTTCTCCATATTTCACGGGTAATGTCGCCTGTATCCATTGTTTATCTGTCAGTGGAAGATTGAGAATTTTCTCCAAACATTCATGTAGAAGGTCATCCATCTTTTTCATTTCATTAGAGAATTTGAAAAATGGAGATATACGTAAAAGTATGTCATCTTTGGAATAAATAGACAATTTTTAAGTTGGAAGTATGCAGTGTGAGTTTTTAAATTTTTTAGTCGCTGCGTCAGCAAGCAAGCTTCTTGATCTTCTTTTCAAATAAAGTTTTAAATGCATTTTCAAAAACAGAAGATCCAAGAATTTTAAGTGAACCTTTTCTTTGAATTCGAATGCCTGGTGACAAAGTGTTAAAGCGGCTTTTTATTTCAGGGTCCACTTCATCAGAACAGAAAAATAGTTCACATTTGTTCGAGTTAATCTTCAAACCGATGTCAACCGTTAGATCGATTATCTTTTTAAAATTTTCATAAACTTCTTCTGGATCTCCACTTAGAGTGGCGTCGCTTAAGTACCAAAGGTTGAGCTCTGTTAAAAGACTTTCAACAATTGGATAAATAGACAGGCAGAAGGCTAAGGGTCCACAAGGATCTCCTTGTTGGCATCCGGTTACAAAGAAAATTAAGCTGTCCCCGTAAAATAAATGTGATGGCTTTGCATAGCATTGTTGCATAAAGTAGAAAATGTATGGGGTTTTAGCCTTTGTCTGGTGTAACATTTGTTTTCTGTCGATCGTGTTGAAGGCATTTACGAAATCGATTTTGAGGAAGATTTTGTTATAATTTGTGGGATGAGTGACGTAGCTTCGTACTGCATGAATGCAATTTTCACAGCCCAACTTCGTTGCCACTCCAAACTGATTCGGCTACAGATAATCGGTAGGTCTCCTTTGAACATTTCTGCAAGTTCATTTTGCAGTTAATCTGCGTATTGTATTTCCTACTGCAATTGAGCAAAGTCTGCCATCTTTCTTAGTAAGCGCACAGACCGAGGCTCCGTAAATAATTGGACATAATCTTCTGATTCAGTTTGTCTTCCAGGAGAAAAGTGCACAATGATGTAATATTAGCAAGTGCCCGTTGGCCAGCTTCTCCAGCAGAAGTAGAAATTACTTCCTTAAAGAACTGAGGTCGAAGACCGTCGATACCTGAGGCCGAACTGGAAGGGAAGGAGTCGAAGGCTTTCTTTATGGAAGCTTTGATAAGAGTCAAAGGAAGACATTCCTCGTTGTCACCCTCAAATGTTATTACTTTTATTGACGTCTGACGCCTGACTTTCAATTGTTGAAACGTATTTTTTTTATATAGAGCAAGATAATCTTCTGAGGTAAGGATTTTTATGGAACCTTTGACATAACAGTAGTCCATTTTAGCTTGCATTTTATCTTCAAAGGATGCTCTGTAAGTTGTCTTTATTGTGGTGATTGATGGTATCAGGAATGAAATAACATTTTCTTTTACTTTAGCAGTAAGATTTCCTTTCGATGTCTTGTCTACATGTAACATTTTGTAAGAGAAACGGAGGAAATTAGCCCAGGTTGCGTCGTTAACTACGTGTGTGAATTTATCTGCAACGGAATATCGTGCTCCTTTAGGTATATGCCGAAGTATGGTGGTTCTTGATTTTGATTGGGTTAGTTCCGTAAATAATTCTTCAATGGGGTTTTTGTTGGGTTGAGGCAATTCATCTGGGTGAGCCTTATTTAGATGATTTTCAAGTGTTTTTGAGTTAGCATAGGTCTTTTGACAGCCTGGACAAGGAATCCGAGTTGTTCCATCTTGAGATTGTCGTTGCTGGAGACATTGGGAACAATGCCAATTATTATGTGACATCTCCAGTATAAAGATTAAAGCGAAAGTTGATATAGTACGAATGGTTTAAATCTATCGGATTTATAAGAGCAGTTTTTAAATCCAATTAAATTAAACTTTCCAAATTTAACAGTCAGATTTTACTATAATTTTGAATGCCTGCTGACATTTGTTGGTAAATAAAATTCTTTCTAAGTAAATTGTTATTATTGTGTATAGACTATATAGGGTCAGAAGAGTCGCACACTACATGTAAATAGTACTAAAAGCTAGAAAACTAAACAATTTTATCATGAAAAGTACGTAATTCGCAAATTATGCAAAAAGCAAACATCTAACATACTGTATAAAAATCACAGTTAACTTTAATTAATGCAGGGAAGCTCATCCTTCAATAATACAACTACATTCATAAGAGAAATAACTCTTTATGCAAGCAAATTTACTTTAAACCAGAAAAACATTCATAAATTCTAAACAAATACGCATTAAAAACATTAGAAACTAGAAAATCATGATACGAATTCTGTTAAAATAAACACGCAGTAGTGCAAGGAAATAACAGAGCTTTCTCGCAATAAAAACACCTTTCAAAACAGACACGTTTCAGAAACGAGGGATGTAAATAAACGCATTTCAATTTACGTCATTATAGAAATTTCGCATACGTGATTTTTAACATGAAGTAAATTTAAAACCCAAAAGATTATCTTGACAAAAATAAAGGGAAATATAACTGTGGGGATAAACAAATTCATATCATTATACTTTGATTCAGGGATTTATTTTGTCGAATAGTGCATTATATTATCAAGCTGTAAAAGTGTATATAATATTTTTTATCATTATACAAATCTTGGTCAATTTCGTTTTTCTCATTCGAGCAGGAAAGTGTTGGATAAAAAGGGAGGTAAATTCATTGTTGTAGTAACGGCATACACTCTATGTGGACTAAACTGAGCTAGTCGGGGCATATTTAAATTTTAGGTTATTTAGAGACATAGAGCGGAGGCGGGCAGCAGGAAACTGAACGTTTATTACATCGGCGTGCGGCGTTATCATAACAATATATATATATATATATATATATATATATATTAATTAATAAGATGAAATAATAACTTAGACTTTTTAAGTAAAGCCCAAATGATCATTGCAAATCGAGCTAGTAATTGAAAGAAGGAAAATATAAGGCCTTGGACAGGATTTGAACCTGCAGCTCAGTTTTGCCGGAACTGTGCGTTTACCAATTACGCTACCTAGGCAGATGGCTATAATTGGGAAATTTACAAATCCAAATCGTGTACAGTACCATATATAAACCTAACTTTCAATTACGTTTAGCATTTTTGTCAATCATATCTGAAATTGTCAAGTTTTTGACTTATGTCAGATATAGACAGGAAGCACGGCTATAAGCCAAGTATAAATATATAAATATATAAATATATAAATATTATATATGGTACTGTACACGATTTGGATTTGTAAATTTCCCAATTATAGCCATCGGCCTCGGTAGCGTAATTGGTAAATGCACAGTTCCGGCAAAACTGAGATGCAGGTTCAAATCCTGTCCAAGGCCTTATATTTTCCGTCTTTCAATTACTAGCTCGATTTGAAATGATCATTTGGGTTTTACTTAAAAAGTCTAAGTTATTATTTCATATTATTAATTACAATACGTTAGTATTTATCAACTTACCTTGTGTAAAAAACTACTTATAATATTTATATATTTATACTTGTCTTATTTGAGCGTTGCTTCCTGTCTATATCTGACATAAGTCAAAAACTTGACAATTTCAGATATGTTTGACAAAAATGCTAAACGTAATTGAAAGTTAGGTTTATATATGGTACTATACACGATTTGGATTTGTAAATTCCCCAATTATAGCCATCGGCCTCGGTAGCGTAATTGGTAAACGCACAGTTCCGGCAAAACTGAGATGCAGGTTCAAATCCTGTCCAAGGCCTTATATTTTCCTTCTTTCAATTAGTAGCTCGATTTGAAATGATCATTTTGGCTTTACTTAAAAAGTCTAAGTTATTATTTCATCTTATTAATTACAATACGTTAGTATTTATCAACTTATCTTGTGTAAAAAACTACTTATTATATATATATATATATATATATATATATATATATTGCTGTGATAAAGGGTTGTTTAAGGGTGTACTTTAGAGGAAAGGTCATTTAGAAATGAGAAATTACCATAGGCAGCAGAAAACGGCATTTATTTAGTGAAAAATTGAGAAATAGACATAGTTTGTAGATAGTAAGCAGTCAACACCCTGTATATAAAGTAGAAATACTTTTAAGCGACGCAGATAAACATAGGAAAACGCATAGTTAGCGTAGAAACCAGGAAGACATTCATTAGGTAAATAGAAAATATTAAATACCCTGTAGATAAAGGTTTAGTTAATTTAGGTAAAGCAAGTAATGATATTTTTCAGTGGAAGCACGCGTATATTTATAAATAAACGATAAGGTGTAATTAGACACGCATTCAAAAAGGAGTTCCAGACGATTAGATTAATACGGAGATAGAAATAGAGCTTCAGGTAGCATAGGAAAATGCGTGCAAATAGCTAACCATTTTTGATAAGAAAAATGATTAAAAATTGCGTGAACAGCATGTAAATAAGAAAATTAAAAGTCGAATTGCATCAGTTGTTTATGGAAAAGCAATTAGATCTATCAAAACACAGCATGTTGATAACGAAAGACAGCTGCAAGCAGGTTACAATTATTCGGAATCGTGGAGCATTACATCAGAAACTGATTTAAATGTAATTATTTGATTGGTCAGAAATAAGCGACGAGTTCTAGACCATACCCACTGACGGAGGGGAAATAGGATAATATATTAGCAAGCACCGTGATAACGAAGTTAGTTTTGAACTCTACAAAGGCCGGAGTGCGCCGTTATGAAATAAAGTAACACGTCAATTTTAAAAGTGAAAGACAAAATAAGTGCCAAGATGAAAACTATAATTGCCGATTAAACGTAAGTAGGAAAATCCAGTGATACAATCCTATGTATGAGGGAGAAAAATACAATTCTGAAGTCCGGGGGGAAAATACAGTAATACAATTCTATGTACGGGGAAAACAAACTACAATTTCTAAGTCTGGGGGAAGGATAATACAATTCGAAGTTAGAGAAAAATGATTGATAAGAAGTAATAAATCCGAAATGGAACGACAATAAATTGGGGTGTATAAATTAATAATGGTAGTCCATAGGGTAATGGCAATAATTTAAATGTAATCCTGAATTGGAGAAGATAATTTTTGTTTCAAATGGAAGCGTCGATAAGAAGAAAATAAACCAGGTCAGATTTTTTAGTTATAAGACATTTTGTTTTTCTACATATTTTTTTATTTTGAATATTGAATTTGCTTAATATAATATGCTTGTGACAAAGTCAACAAAAGAAGTTGCATACGTATAAAGGGAGTAATATGATAACAGGTTTAGAATATTCTACACTTCGTTGATAAAGATAATAAGTTTTTTTGGTGACTTTGGGTTTTGAGTAAATAGGATATGATGTTTAATAAATGAAATTTACAACATTAACTAATTGAAAAGTGTATTTCAAATACTTTGCAAAAGCTGTACATGATATATTGGTTTCATTATATAAAATCGAAATTAACTGAATTTTATAATTCCAAATAAATGCTAGCCGAGGTCATATGTAAATAGTTCAAGGAGGAGCTGCGAGTTGAATAGGAAATTGATAACAAAGAAGGCGGTAACGTATCGAATTTTGCTATTGGCAGACAAGGTTGCTTCAAGATAAAATCCAGTTAAGTTGATAGCAATATTAATAAGACAGCCGGAGGAGGAGATAATTACAATCTTGTTTATTCATAGTAAATATTAAAATGGTCGTCCAAATGATGGAACACGAATAATTTAGAGTACATAGCAAAATTAATAAGGCGCATCAACATAGGGTTTGATAATTTAGAGATGATAGCAAATTAATAAGGCACAAAGTCCTGAGGAGGATATAATTACAATATATTATATATATATAGTAAATATATAAAATGTCGTAAATTGATGGACGATATTTAGGTCATCAGAAAATCTAATTATGGCAAATTAGGGGTTTGTAAATTTTGATACAGGCATATTTACATAGGCGCCAGATTATAGTGGACATAGATTATAATACAAATTGAGTTAATTAAATAGCATATCAAACATATATAAATAATCTTGGAAACTCGAAAACTAATAAAATCTAAAGTTCTTTAAAATTTAAACATTAAACTTTATACATCAATTTGATGTCATAAATTTTGAAGTATAAATTTTTGTTTCATAGGATATAAGATAACTGATTTGTTTGATGACAGAGCATCGAGTGCATAAAGATGTGTTTCATGATATTAATGTTGTGATGTATTGTGTGTGTGTGTGTGTGTGTGTGTAGCATGTGTGTGTGGTGTGTGTGCATGTTTAGTTTAATTTTGTCATAATTTGTCAAAATTTATAATATGGAACTTAGTTCTAATATCTGTTTTCTGTTTATTATTTAGTTTTATAATGATACATTTCAACTTTTTTTGATTTCAGATTGAATTTTCAAAATCCATACGTGATTTTGTCATACGTACACTGCTTGGTGAAGTTTGCTATGTTAGTTACCTTTGTTTTAAGTGAGTTCAACATGAGTGAACGCAAATATTTATATAATTCCTCTGGTTCATTTTAGATATTTTGTCTTTAGTTTTAGTAAAATATTTTGTAATGTTAGTACGTTACGTTTAGCAAACTTTATTTTTCATTTTAAAACTTTATTAATTTTGGTTTAAATGTTGAATATATGATATTGTTTTGTAAGTGAATAATTGATTGGTACTGTTTTGATTACTGTCATTTAATTTGTTTGTGTTAGGATTAAATTGTTCGGATAGTAATTTTTATTAAATGGATGGATAACTGTTAGTTCTTAGTATATCAGTAAGAATTTTATGTTTTTGGATACAAATTCTTACTGATATATTAAGAACCAACAGTTATCCAATCCATTTAATAAAAATTACTATCCGAACAATTTAATCCAAACACAAACAAATTAAATAACAGTAATCAAAACAGTACCAATCAATTATTCACTTACAAAACAATATCATATATTCAACATTTAACACCAAAATTAATAAAAGTTTTTAAAATGAAAAATTAAGTTTGCTAAACGTAACGTACTAACATTACAAAATATTTTTACTAAAACTAAAGACAAAATATCTAAATGAACCAGAGAAATTTAATATATAAAATTAATTGTTTAATATGTTCACTGTATGTTGGGCAAACCTCTCAACTATTAAAACAAAGGATAACTCAACATAAGAGTGACATAACTATCAAACTAAAAGCATGTGCATTAACCACACATGTAATAGACAAAAATCACAGTATGGATTTTGAAAATCCAGATATCTTAGAAATAGAGAGCAACAAATCAAAAAGAATTTTTTTGGAAATGTATCATATTTATAAAACTAAAAATACAATAAACAAGAAAACAGATATTAGTAACTTAAGTTCCATATAAACATATTTATTAAATTTTGAACAAAATTCATGACAAAAATTAAACTAAACATGCACACACACACACACACATGCTCACACACACACACACACACACACACACACACACTCACAACATATAATATACATGAACACACACATACATTTATGCACTCGATACTCTGTCATCAAACAAATCAGTTATCTTATATCATATGAAACAAAAATTTTTACTTCAAAATTTATGACATCAAATTGATATATATATATATATATATATATATATATATATATACAAGTTTAATGTTTACAATTTATTTTTAAAGAACTTTTAATTTTGTTAGTTTTACGAGTTTTTCCAAGATTTTTATTATGTTTGTTATGCTAGTTTTCAATTAACCTCAAGTTTGTAAGTTATAATCTATGTACCACATTTATAATCTAGCGTATAAAATTTTTTTAGATATGCCTGTGATCAAGAATTTAAAATAAATTCGAAAATTTAGGCCATAGAAAAGAGTTTTCACCTTAATCCAGAGACCTCAAACCCACAAATAAATTTTGAATTACAAATATTTAGGTCGTAATTATTATCACTTTTTATATATATATATATATATATATATATATATATATATATATATATATATATATATATAAAGTAAAATGTATCTGTAAACAAACTTTTATGAAAATAATAAGAGCCATTGACAAATAAAAATCGGGCTGGTAGTTATATAGCCATTAACAAAACATAAGCTTTATTATTTCATAGGGGAGGAAACATCCACTGACCAATGGTTTCGGCTTGTTAGCCTCATCAGAGTGGAATAGTTCCCAAGAACCCTATGAAGTAATCGAAGCTATTATAATGATATTATTTCGAGACAATCACTGTACTATGGCAAAAGTAAATAAAACCGCCATCAGGTGATAAAAACCAACACTACTAAAGTGTGGAAGTACAGAATTGAACCGAAACTACATAATAAATTTTATAAATGACTATAAAAGTACGTCTGGCCTTTGAGATTTGCGGAATGTTACAGCAAAATTTATTTGCAAAAGTAACAACCTTCTCGTGGCGACACCCGGGTTCATGCCCCAAAGGTAATTCAAATGAACAAAGACAAGTTATTTGCAGTCCGCAATAAGAAAATTGTATATAAAGTAAGATGTATCTGTAAACAAACTCTTATGAAAATAATAAGAGCCATTGACAAATACAAATCGGGCTGGTAGTTATATAGCCATTAACAAAACATAAGCTTTATTATTTTATAGGGGAGGAAACATCCACTGACTAATGGTTTCGGCTTGTTAGCCTCATCAGAGTGAAATAGTTCCCAAGAACCCTATGAAGTAATCGAAGCTATTATAATGATATAATTTCGAAACAATCACTGTACTATGGCAAAAGTAAATATTACCGCCATCAGGTGATAAAAACCAACACTACTAAAGTGTGGAAGTACAGAAACGAACTGAAACTGCATAATAAATTTTATAAATGACTATAAAAGTACGTCTGGCCTTTGAGATTTGCGGAATGTTACAGCAAAATTTATTTGCAAAAGTAACAACCTTCTCGTGGCGACATCCGGGTTCATGCCCCAAAGGCAATTCAAATGAACAAAGACAAGTTATTTGCAGTCTGCAATAAGAAAATTGTATATAAAGTAAGATGTATCTGTAAACAAACTCTTATGAAAATAATAAGAGCCATTGACAAATACAAATCGGGCTGGTAGTTATATAGCCATTAACAAAACATAAGCTTTATTATTTCATAGGGGAGGAAACATCCACTGACCAATGGGTTCGGCTTGTTAGCCTCATCAGAGTGGAATAGTAATTGTTTACAGATACATCTTACTTTATATACAATTTTCTTATTGCGGACTGCAAATAACTTGTCTTTGTTCATTTGAATTGCCTTTGGGGCATGAACCCGGGTGTCGCCACGAGAAGGTTGTTACTTTTGCAAATAAATTTTGCTGTAACATTCCGCAAATCTCAAAGGCCAGACATACTTTTATAGTCATTTATAAAATTTATTATGTAGTTTCGGTTCAATTCTGTACTTCCACACTTTAGTAGTGTTGGTTTTTATCACCTGATGGCGGTTTTATTTACTTTTGCCATAGTACAGTGATTGTCTCGAAATTATATCATTATAATAGCTTCGATTACTTCATAGGGTTCTTGGGAACTATTCCACTCTGATGAGGCTAACAAGCCGAAACCATTGGTCAGTGGATGTTTCCTCCCCTATGAAATAATAAAGCTTATGTTTTGTTAATGGCTATATAACTACCAGCCCGATTTGTATTTGTCAATGGCTCTTATTATTTTCATAAGAGTTTGTTTACAGATACATCTTACTTTATATACAATTTTCTTATTGCGGACTGCAAATAACTTGTCTTTATATATATATATATATATATATATATATATATAATACTTCTTCTTTGTAGGTTTTTAGGTCTGCTGGATTTAAATAAATACTCTTTTTTATAGCCTAAATTTTCGCATATATTTATTTATGCTTGATCACAGGCTACAACTGTATTAACGCTTTGTAAAGGATGAACAAAGATAAGAAAAACTTACATTGAGGATGGTTGAAATTGACATCAGTGTTTGGAATAAAATAATGTTTTTTATAGAATAAATATTAATGTAAATAGTGAAAGTAAAATGACAGTGTCATTTTTGATAAAAGTTTATTATTTGTTTTTAACGACAGTGTTGGTTTGTGAGTGTATGTGCATGTAGGTGTGTGAGTGTGCATGTGAGGGTGACTGTGTTTGTGTAATTTTGTATGTTTGTGTGTGTGTTTGTGTGTGTGTGTGTGTGTGTGTGTGTGTGTTGTAATAGTGATTTAATTGGAATATGTGTTATCAACAATTGAGTATATATAAATGTAAAATAAACAAAAAACAAAAAAGAAAGAAATAAAAAGTGGTTGAGGGTGAAGCTGTACCTGAAGACCAAATACATGAAACTTTAGAAATATTCAACAAATACAATCCAAACATACAATTCACAATTAAAATTGAAAATAACAACACGATTCCATTTTTAGATATGTTATTAATAAGAAAAAACAATTTAATAATTACGGATTGGTATCAAAAACCAATGAGTTCCAAACGTTACCTAAATTATAAATCAAATCATCCCTTTAGCATGAAAACAAACTTTATATTAGAATTTAAAAACAGGGTCAAAAGGCTATCACACACTTCTCTACATACAAAAAACTTATTACTTTTGGAAAACATATTATTAGATAACAATTATCCAAAACCATTGATCAAGAAACTTCTATATAATCACAGAACAACACCAACAAAAAATAATCACAATACACCAAAATCCAGTACACCCCAAATTTATACACCCATACCATTTATTCAAAATTTAACTACTAAATTAAGCAAAGTATTCAAAAACTTAAATGTCAAAATTGCCAAAAAGAATTTACTAACAATAAGAAATCTACACTCCAAGCTTAAAGATGCAACACCAGTCAAACTTCAAAGAAATGCCATCTACAAAATTAACTGTTTAGATTGTGATCAGTGTTACATAGGCCAAACGTCACAAAATATTGGTCAAAGAATTACCCAACACAAAAGTGACATTCGAGTAAAACCAAAAGCTTGTGCATTAACAACTCACACCCTTAACCAAAATCACAAAATGGACTTTTCAAATCCAAAACTATTAAAAGTGGAACAAAATCTTTTTAAAAGGACTTTCTTGGAGATGTGCTACATCTATAAAAGCCCAAACAACTTCAACAAAAAACGGACATTGACAACCTAAGCGTCATATATTCATATTTATTAAAATTTAAACATTAAATGCCTTCAATAATAATCAAACCCTTCACCCTCAACCACTTTTTATTTCTTTCTTTTTTGTTTTTTGTTTATTTTACATTTATATATACTCAATTGTTAATAACACATATTCCAATTAAATCACTATTACAACACACACACACACACACACACACACACACACACACACACACACAACACACACACAAACACACACACAAACATACAAAATTACACAAACACATTCACCCTCACATGCACACACACACCTACATGCACATACACTCACAAACCGACATTGTCGTTAAAAACAAATAATAAACTTTTATCAAAAATGACACTGTCATTTTACTTTCACTATTTACATTAATATTTATTCTATAAAAAACATTATTGTATTCCAAACACTGATGTCAATTTCAACCATCCTCAATGTAAGTTTTTCTTATCTTTGTTCATCCTTTATAAAGCGTTAATACAGTTGTAGCCTGTGATCAAGCATAAAAAAATATATGCGAAAATTTAGGCCATAAAAAAGAGAAAAAGAGTATTTATTTAAATCCAGCAGACCTAAAAACCTACAAAGAAGAAGTATTATTCCTGCACGGTCACCCAGAATTATATTATATATATATATATATATATATATATATATATATATAATGCTGGTGCTAATGTTACAAGTGACGTATGAATACCAATAAAGAAATAGTATAAGTTAGTAAATATTTTATGTACATCTTTTGAGTTAAAAATTTTTATGGAATATATACATAGTATTGAATCTGTTTATACTAACATTCACTATGATGCCCTGATTCAATTGAATCGGGGATCTCCAATCTTCTAAATAATTGTGCGAGTGATTGTCTCACACAAGGTGACGGCGATGGAACCTGGAGCTTCAGGCATGCCCCAATCCTCAGCGGGTGATATGAATCCACTACTGATGAAACCTAGAATTTTATATCAACCCCCTAAATACGTCATAGACCTTCAACAAACTCTTTGAATAATAATAAAAATTAATTTATATCTAAATGATTTAAAAAAGATTTTAAATAGTTGTAAGGAGATTCCTTTTTACTGTTATTAGTATAATCTTGTTTACAATTATTATGGTCACATTTAGCGACAACCTCCCGTAATAGACTCGTCCAAAGCTAAAAGTTTAAGCACACATATAGGTGTGAAAAATAGAACGAAAAAATTAATAGAGCTAAGTTTACTGGAGTTTGATTATAACTTAACCAGTTTGATTCTTATTTCATTAAAAAATTTAAATCTATCCAACCAAAATATAAAAGTTACTGCAAATGACCCATACTTTCTGTTTGAAGAATTAAGCGTATTTCTTTAAATTTTGGCTATGACGTCACCGCTTAGATGGCTAGAAAATATATGTCTAAGATTGGTACGTCTTTCCACAATGCAATCACATTAGCGTTATCTCTGAGTCTATGTTTTAAGGCGCTAGCATAAGTTTGGTATAAGAAGAAGCAGTCTATTGCTTTAGATCTTCCAAAAAAGAAAAACTGTGATTCTGCTTTACTTGTTAGCAGTTATATCGGCAAAAACCGTAACGGAATCTTCCTTAGTATCTCCTGAGGCAATAATTTCATTAATAATTTAAAAGAATTTTTTATAGATTAGATAATTACGTTATACTTATGAACTATTTACACATTATAATCTTAATTTTTGTTATCAACACAATAAATAATATTAACAATCAATTCAAGTGCATAAATTGATTGTTAATATTTGGTTTCGCAATTTTTGTAGCATGTTTATAAGTGTATAGAACATTATCGATTATTTCATTTACTGTATAATTTAGCGTTATAATCACTCCTTTTGTTTATTTTTTTTTGCAGCAACACGCAAGACCTTGTACGAATTGATTTGTATTGTGTGTGAATTTTATAGAACTATTTCGCAATTGCATGTATCCTTGTTTCTAGTAAATCCATTCTAAACAACTTTGTAATGCAGTTAGTATGGGCTCTCTACTTTTAATTAGACATAATTAAACGTAATTTGTTTATTAAAACAGTTATCGTTAAAGTCAGTTATATTGTTTAACCGTTTTATTCATACTTCCTCGCAGCCAATGACAAACATTAAACCATTCTTTAACATTAGTTCTTTGGATAGTTATTAGTGTTATTAATTTCTCCTTCACATTATCGTTGAAGACTCAAATTATTTTTAACATTTTAAGGTCAAAATTCTTAAGCGACAGTATAAGTATTCTCATCCTAGCGGCAAAAAAACAACATTCAAACGAGCCCAAGGTGTTATCCAATTTAAAATGAAGATCATTGCATAATCTTAAACGATTAGTTAAAGATAAATATTAGGTGCGGCATTTGTCAAAGACTCTGGAGGATGGTAAGAAAAAAAATTTTGCGGGCCGTACCATAAGCTTAGGTTATATGTATTCAAAATGTATTGTGCCATTCCTACTAAGCATATAGAAAGTTAATAGAAAAATATTTTAATATTAGTAAATATAATAGCAAAACTATTTCTACAAATTAAAAGTCAATCAACCATTAAATAAACATTAACCTAAACAAACCAATAAATATTTATCCTAATAAGGAACACAATTTATAAATGTTTTACAAGCCGAGTTTTGACTTCAGAAAACTTTTGTCCACATTATTATTTATATTTAATGCATCAGGTATTTCTGACTCGATAGATATCGTTGTCAGGTCAATTAAACGTTTTTGAAGCATATAGTCTTACGGTGGTGCTAAGTTTAGACAACAATCTCTCACTTGGAGCAACTAAAACAGATAGGGTCAAAATTATTCTTAGTGCAATTAGTGTATTAGGAAATTAACCTTGTAGATCATTTTGTAACAAATAATTTAAACTTCAAATGGGTTACACTTATTTTCTGAACTACAACTAAAAAAGACATTTATTTCTTCGAACAATTCTATTTCATCAATATCTTTCTCATTCTTGTTAGATAATATTATTTCTAAGTCTGGGCAGAACGCTAATTAAGCAGTGCAATTCCTTCTAGCAGTAAGTTAATGTTCGTATCTAAAATAGCGAAATACATATTCCCCAAATCAATATATATATATATATATATATATATATATATATATATATATATGTATATTTAAATAAAACTACTAAGTTTTAAGAAATATTGTTACATTGTATAATTGAAGGACATATAATAAAAGGTTAATGAAAGTTCATAAACCAGACATGAGAACGGAAACAGTTACTTTATATTCCAGACGTAACATGCTACTGCAGGTGCACATCACAGTAGACTATAAGGTAGCGATTGTTAGAATTAAGATTATTAAAATGTAATACTTTGTATTGTATAAAAAAATAGCAGACATGAGATCTGCATTTCCCACAAGTGCTGTACGAGCAGGGATAGCATCAATACCCTCAGAAGCCCAAGATGGCCAGTCAGTCTCGAACTTCACACCTTTAACATTGTTGGTTGTTCAAGCTACTCACCCTTGTTTTAGTTAAATTAATTAGTGAACAGAAACTTTAATTATTTTTAATTTTTAAACGCTAATGATCATAACGTACCTATTTGTTAAAATCATTTGTAATTTCCGTATAAATAAATTTGATAGAAGGGTTTTTTGGAAGAAAAGTCTTTTTAAAAAGAAGCTCCAAGAGGCCCAAAACCTATCTAGCAAAATAAAATTTTCTTTTAAAATTTTTTTTTGGTCATTTTCCACTCAACTTCATGTTTATAATCAAAATGGATACTTTTTTCGACGTCTAACAGTTTCCGGTAAACAAAATGCGACATCTGTTTCAAGATGATCGGCAATTTTTATAGCTTCCTAAGCAAATTCTTCGAAGCTGTCATATGTTTGTTTTTGCCTAAAATACGTTATTATTTTATTCAATAGTGCCAAGCACTACGTAATATTATTAGATATTTCTGGAGATAGCTGTCTTACTATTTTAATCTGCAGCAGTATATCATACCATACTACTATAGAACGTATAAATCTAAACGTTTCAATTTTTTTGCACAAACAGGCTGTCTGGTGACGAATTTTAATGTCATTGCCGTTGTCGTCTGAAATAGTTTCAAAATATTAGCTGCATCATTTACGACCAAATTTAAACTGTAAGATGCGCATGAAAAAAAAACGCTCTAGGGTTAGAATCTAAAATCTCTTTTTAGAGCCTATTGTGCTTTCCTTTCATGTTTGACCCATTGTCATATCCCTGCCCACGAATATTTCTTGGATCTAAATTTTCAAATTCTAAATGTTTATGAAGCTCTTGAAATATATTTTCGAATGTTGAGCTAAGTGTTTGGCAAAACTCCAGCAAATACTCACGAATATCTAGTCTTTGTTTGAACATTCAAATCAACAAAACGTATTATAGCTGTTAATTGGTCCTAGAGACCTTTGTCTCGTTCGAAGTCTAAAATTATTGAATAATATTTCGCACCTGTTAGTAACTTTAGTATGTGCTTTTTAATTCCATTAGCTAACAAAGCTATAATCTCATTTTGAATTTTGTTATCTAAATATGAAGGCATGTATTTGTTCGTTTTTTAGATGTTGAATCCTACGAATGTGTTCTTATAACGTTGCATCAAAATTTGATATCGTTTCTATTGCTTTTTAAAAGTTTCCGTTGTCTTGTTCAAACAATTGATTTGATCCTCCACGAAAAACTATATTTCGTCTAGCTAGAAATTGTATACAATATACAATTTGCATTACATCACACCAGTGCTTTCTTTACGATCAAAAGATTATTATCCCTCATTATTAATTTTGGTCTTGCTCTTTAAGGCAAGTTCCAAATTTGCAAATGTTTTAAAACTAGTATATTTTCATGTCGCAATAACAGGAGAGATAAATGGTGTCCGTTATTTGTATCAGTTTCCGCTAAAGTATTGTTTCCTAAAGTAAACAACTTGCGATGAAAGAAAACACACAATCTTTAGATAGAAATATGTGGAAAGCATTAAAAAAATAGAAGAGATAGGATGATAGAATACGTTCAAAAGCATTAGAGAATAGTGCGGGATATATTAAAAGCAGTGAAAAGAAGGAGAAGCAGAGGTTATGCCAAGATTACCTTATTGCACACATATGGTGAAAGGTACAGGCTGTGATAACTTCAGAGAAATATGTACGTTAATTCAAAATAGAAAACAATGGAGGTACGAGTCCAACTAGTTATAGAACTGGAGATCTAATGTAACTACAAGTTATTTCCCTAACAGTAGATGGGAATTCAAAACCGAATTCTTATGGGCCATAACCTACCTATAACTGCTAAATTATGATGAGAAATATACTTCCAATGTAGAATTGGAAATCATCTATGCTTAATTATTATAATAAGGTATGTGACGCCAAAAATGCGTAACAAAATTAAATTATGAAAGTGAAGCATGTACCGCGGTAAGAGGTTATTTGCCTTTCCTTGGATTTCCACCCGCGTGCACTGCAATCTTTGCACACCCGCTTACAAGGGCCCCCCTTCTTAGAGAGGTTTTATTAGAAGCGACAATTGTACATTCCTGCATGTTTTTACTCAAATAATAATGAAGAAAAGCTTGAACAATTTTTATATTACATGGTGAATTAATTATTTGTTCCCATATAATCGAAATCGAAAATTATAGCAAAGCCGCTGTGTAACATCTTGGGGAGTTTTGTATCCCCCAAATCTTTATATGTATTATAAAATAGAAGTTATTAGGTATTATAAGAAATTGTTAAAGAAATTATTAAGTCAAGTGCAACAATGTAATTCAAGGATAATTAAATAAAGGTTATTAACATTTGTGAGAACGGATGCAATACATTGTATTCCAAATGATAGTGATACTGCAGGTGGCAGATCACAGACGGTTAAGAACCGTGATTACCTAGAAAGTAAGATTGTTACATTGTATAATGAATAGTATTAAGAAATAAGCAGACATGAGCTCTGCAAGTTTCCACAGACATGTGAGTTTGCTTAGGCTACTCACTTATATTAGTTCAATTAGTAATTATTTTTCGACTTAGAATATTAAATCAAGATTGTCAAAACTCCATATTTAATATCTGTTTGAAAAATAAATAAATTGTTACGAAGGTTTTGGAAGTAGTTTTTATAAACACCGCTCCCAATACCCGAAACGTAACTGGCGCAGCCGTACGGATCCAAAAAGGCACTACGAATCCAAAAATCGGAAGAATGGTGACCAAGAATTTCAATTCACAATTTTGGAAGAACCCAAACAATGTTGGAAGTGGTACAAGCATCGACCGAAACCAACCAAACAAATTTAAACGAGGTTCAAGCATCGACCGAATCCAAAGAAACACAACGTAGACGAAGTACAAAATCGACCAAGCCCACAGCCAAAAAACAAAAGAAACAGACGATGAGACTAATGTAAATTCATTTTTCTTAAAACCAATTGATTTTTGACAAATTATTCGATATTAGGTAGTAATAGAAAAAAAATTTATTATTATTTTATGTACGTACAGATTTTTTTTAATTTTTAATTATGGCAATTTATGCCATTTAATGAAAATAATTTGCTTATCTATTAAGGGAAATTATTTTCAAATACGAAAATTTATTCTTAAAGCAAGAGAATTTTAAATAAGACTGAAAAGTATAATTATTACGAATTATTAATTAATACAAAACTGGCGCACGAAAACGATTTTAAAATACCAAAAATAGAAGGCAACTAATTTTACCAATTTAGTACTGAAAGCAAATGTATAAAACGCAACTAATTGCAGAAACAATTTATTCAAAGTTTTACCTTCATCGCATTTCTATAAATTAAACACCTTAGTGTCTAAATTATAAAAACGCACTTTGCAATTATTATTAAATTACACCATTAACTTGAAACAAAGCGTGCAAATTTATAGCGCGATTTTCACATAAATTACGACCGGAACCTCTTATCATTGAATAAAAAGTTATTTCAGTACGAATATATCTAATTATAGCGAAACAATTACTGAATAAAAATTCATTCCGAAAACGCGCATCGCAACTTTATAAAAAGTAACATTTAAACGTGACATTTTATGATTAAATACTTCAGCAATTAGCAAGGTATACAATTCTAGAAAAGACGCAATTCATTTATCACGAGACTGAATAAAACCATTCAAACAAAATCAAACTTTATAAAGTATAATTTAATATTTTTCGGCACGAGGATATCTAATTATACAAAAGCACCACGCAATTTAGTGCAACAAGACCTAAAACCGAGACTGAAATTACATCTTCAGCAGACTTAAAACTCTGTAATTTATAACAATTTATTGTATAAGGTATAAAGGACATTTTGATGCAACTATTGTAAGAAAACGGTAGACTGAAAACTTGCAACTTTATATTTAACACTCAAGGTAACGCGACAATACAGTTACAGAGAAACATTTTACGCACTTTCAATTAACACCTACGGAGAAGAAATAAGCAAAGCTATCGAAATCTCGCCACATTTTTTACACTTAAATTATAATGTTGATGTAAAGGTTTAGAAAATACTCCCTCAGGGTGTTACACAGCGTCCAACCATTCATCTAGAAATTTTCTACCCAGACTTTCAATTATATTATGAAGTGTGCAACAGGTAACTACAAGTTTTGGAAGAAATATATAACGTATTATAATGTGTCCCATGGGGTTACCACACTCCCTTATGTACTAATTTTTATAATGTTGAGCGTCTATTCCTTTATATAGAATGTGAACTATTGTAGTCTCACGTGTGTGGTGATACTCACTTGAATATGGTTATGGAAATTCTTATTTAATATAAATGCCCGTATGTATAACGGAATTAACTCAGTCATTTAACCTTATATCTGTTTTCCCAAAGGGGGTTCACGAGTTTAATCAAACATATATCGCTACCACTTTTAGTAAATTAATCAACTCTATAAAGCATTTATCACTAGTTTACCTATGCACGTAACAAACTTCATAGGCGTGATAGAAACGCAAAAGTGAACGCCCCTTATTAATAGACTTGTCAATCAACACATTTTAAAATAGAATAGACTCTCTCGGGAATTCCGATTATTACAATACAAACATTAATTATAATGATCAAGGAGGTGAGCTTTTGTTTGTTGTTGGATATATATTGACAGGCAATGGCCAGAAGCAAGCAATAGCTTCTGATCTTCTGATTTTAACCTTTTATCACGGTGTACCAAAGCCTGGAGGTTAAACCAGAAGGTTGTGTGTTATGCACTAACGTGGATACTCCACGCCCTGCCGGCAAGTTGCACCAAATTCTACTATCAGGGTCTGGACTTCCACCAAAGGAAATTACTTCGTAAAACATTTTGGTATCAGCATCTACTGCTGAACGTGGTTCACCGAGACCTGATGTTCGAGTCGTCCGTGACGTCCCCGTTTTCAGCGCCCACCATCACTGAAGCGGACTTAGCTGTCTAGACGTGTGAACACCACACCCCGTACCAGTTTTGACGCTTTTTACGAAGAATCCGCCATCAGTATGCCGTTCTATGCCTTGTACGACCGATAATGGAATCCGCACAGTATATGGCACCGGCGTTGAACGACCTGCCACTTAGAGCACCGTATACCGACGTCGATCCAACAAAACTGTTACCTGCAGATCCCAGGCGACAACGTATCTATAAGTACTTACTCCTATGTTAATACCTTTTAACACAGGTTTCTTTTGAGCCGTGTTTCTTTACAGCAACACGCATCAAAGTTTAAAATGAAGTCAGTGCGCGAATTTCCTTTATTTTTGTGTACAAACATTACATGCATAGATCCGCACAATAAATTTTCTAGCGCTAAAGGACATTTGCATTTCTAGCGCTAACACAAATTGTTCACATAAAAACTCTATTCTCATGCATTAATTAAAGGACATTTGTATGTAGGATCTTATGTAACTGTTATGTAACTGTTATTTTAATTTCCTATTCTTGTATATATTTTTTGCAGCTAATGTAAATAAATTATACACATTTGTTGTCTCTATGCATTAACCAAACAAAAGGTGATCCCACAAAAATATAAAATCGTGAACTGAGGATCCACACTTAAATTGAGCATTACTATGTTTACAAAATACGTATAATCAAAATTTGTATTAGTTATAAATGAATTTCAAAGATTTATATTTATAGCCCTATGGTTTATGGTAGTTAAATTATCTACTCAGGTGCATTACCTTCCCTGCAAAACTAATCAACACTCCTTGGTGTGAACTAGTGTCCTAACTCCTTTACTCTTTTTCAGTATATCAATTTTACCAATTATTTGTTGTTATCATTTTACTACTTTGATGTTCTGAATACTCCACTAATATGGTGTTTTTTTTTCTCTAAAAAATGAAAAGGATTAATTTGCTTGAAATATATTACAAAGCTTTAGTTTAAATAATCTGATGGACGCTTAATTTTGACAAGCCCAAAATTTAAGTATCAAATGAGGTTATCTAAATGTTGTAAACTGATGTAGGGATGAATATAGGCTTCCGTTGGTTTGAAATTTTCACGGAATCTAAATATACTATTACCAAAATTAACCTTAATTATATCAAAATGATGATGTTTATTGACTACGTAAATTAGATTAAAATGATGATACTTTCCTTGAGGTTTCTCTTTTGTATGTATTAGATGTGATCGGTTTCTAATATAATCTTCTTTCTCTTGGCTCTGTTTAATTCTATAGACAGGAATGGTTCTCTCTTCCATTTATATATGGTGAATTACGAGGAAAAATAAAACGTTTTCTTTTGACAAAAAAAATTGAATAAATCTTCAGTAGTTGTCGCAACGTTTTTCTTTATCTTTTTTAAAACAGTTTCTAAGTACAAATAGTAACATCTTATAGTTTTTCTTTTCCAAGTAATCTCGTTGTTGGAATTATTCAATATTAATTATTATCGCTCCTGCGATATTTTCTTTAAACCATGTGTCTAGATCAGTGATTCCCAACCGGTGGTTCGCAAACTTCTGGGGGTTCGCAGTGTATGCAGAGGGGGTTGGTAAAAATAATATTGTTATGGCAGATTTTTTAAAACGCCATTAAAATCAAAAGCAAAAGAAACAAAACAAAAACACAAAAATTAAAGAACACACCTACTGTAAAACAGATTATTCGCTGCCTGTTTGTTAAGAAATCTATAATAAATTTCAATATTTTTATTTGTTTTTCATTATTTGTTTTTCAAAATTACTTCATCAATATCAAATTATATCAACAATTTTATACATTATAATTTATTCCTCTTATTCAAGTAATCAAATTCTATTTTCTTTTTATTACAAACATTTATTTATATTTAAAACATTTCATCAATGTGAATAGTATCATGTTCTGCTTTATATTTAAAATCATTGCAACAGTTTTCCTTCTATGTAATATTTTTTTTACAATACAATTGGAAATAAATATCAAGTTAAGGCAGTTTGCTACAGATTTTAGAATTAGATACTTGTTCACAACCGGGAACTGGAAGAGTAGTGTTGTATTAACCAACGTTCATACATAGGCTTAGCACTTGTAAAGCTTGAGTGATAGTGATACTGTGACTGTCAAGTTCTCGTGTAAATGATTTAATAATTATTAGTTTAATTATTATTATAGCTTATTTTTATTATGGATCGATGATTAAAAACGGGTCGTTTAGAAACGTGACATGATAATCAAGATGATAGTACTGAAAGCTGTAGTGAGGTTCCGTTTCACCAGACGAAAAACAAAGGAAATGATGATAGAAAAGGGAAAAAGCGAAAATATGACGGCGACTATCTACAATTGGGTTTTTATTTTACTGGGGATGAGTCGGAACCTAAACCGCTTTGTGTTATATGTAACGAAGTTCTTGCCAACAGCAGTTTAAAATCATCACTTCTTCGTAGACATATTGAAACAAACGACACACAAAGATAAACCTCTTGAATATTGCAAAAGAAAATTAGCAGATATCAAAAAGTGTAGCCTTTCTTCTTTCTTGACTTCAATCGAAGCATCATTTCGAGTAAGTTATAGAATTGCAAGATCTGGACAAGCGCATACAGTAGCAGAAAATTAATTGGACCATGTGCGAAAGATATCGCCAAATGTATGCTTGGGGAAAAGGCAGCGAAGAAAATTGAGCTAGTTCCCTTATCAAACAACACGGTGTCGCGTAGAATTAATGACTTGGCTAATTATGTGGAGAACAAACTTCTAAAAAAAATAAAATTAAATTGTTTTCAATTCACCTTGACGTATCGACGGATGTAACAAATGCCGCAGTCTTGCTTGCCGGGGGCTGGGAAAATCTAGAATAATTATAAACTCAGACTTTGAACCAGTCATCACTTCTGAAAGAACTTTAAGAATGTTTATCAAACAAGCTAAGACAATAATCAACTTGGACATGAACCTGTACTTTGAACCCATGCATTTTTTTATATACTTGCACGGAAACGTCTAGAATAACTACTTCAAATTCAATAGTTACTAACACCGCCACTGCCACCGCCACCGCCACCGCCACCGCCACCGCCACCGCCACCGCCACCGCCGCCGCCAACGCCACCGCCGCCGCCATCGCCACCGCCACCGCCACCGCCACCACCGCCACCGCCACCGCCAAAACCACCGCCACCGCCACCGCCACCGCCACAACAGGAAAAATATGTTAATAATGATGCAACATAAATTATATACAACTTTATTAAAACAATACATATATTTAATACAGACATTTAATCTATTAACAAAATTCATTTCGAATAAATACAACATTCTGTCGAGCGCATGTTAAATTGTTATCTTCGTGTAGTAGGCAATGACTTGAATGAGCGTTCTTCATTCGCAACTGTTTTAGACTTGGAACTCCAAACATTTCCACATTTATGACATTATTGCACGGCATACACTTGGATATAATACGTTGCTTTTCCGGTCCTTTCACATAAATTGTAACATGTGGAGGTACGATAGTTTTCAAGTATAACATGAGAACGTCTGGTGATAGCAGATTTGTTGATAGGTTTTTCCAGCTTAGCCCGTGCAAATACCTCTGAAGCCATGCGCAATGTTTCTTGAAATCTTCACTCAAATGGGTAGAGCTCGGGGGCTATCCTAATAATTCGTACGATAGTTTTCAAGTATAACATGAGAACGTCTGGTGATAGCAGATTTGCTGATAGGTTTTTCCAGCTTAGCCCGTGCAAATATCTCTTTAGCCATGCGCATGTTTCTTGAAATCTTCACTCAAATGGGTAGAGCCCAGGGGCATTCCTAATATTTCGTGCCATACTTCGTCGTTTTCCACGTCAAAAACTGCCACTTCTTTAAGAAAACATTCGCTTGTTTTATATTGAAAGCCTTGTATATCCAAGATATAAGCCATGGTGCTGCGTTCTAGTAACCGATTTGTTTATATTTTCGTCTTGATCTCGAGTCAACATGTCCGCATAATAAAGATATACAGGCCTGCCGTCAACTGGAAACTTAATTTTTTTTAAAAAGTTCGTCTCTGTCTTCCACTTTAATCCCCTTTATAGGTTTCGGCATCTTTTCCTCTATTCCTAGTAACTGAGAGGTGGTGATGTGCAAAGGCTCAAGCAGTTGTTTATGAGCTTCTTTGAATTCTTGTTGAGATGTAGTATATCCTTTTTATGTTTCACAAACTTCTTTCGTACGGCATCTTGCATAAGATGGAGCTTACGTTTATTTGTAGTAAAATTTTTAACGTCCGTCATCATAAAATTCTTGATCGGAACTAGCCATTAACATCTTTTCCTATATTTATAGACTCGTCGAAATTTTTCCTATATCGCCCTCTATTGACATCAAAATCTTTTACAATAGTAATAGAATTATGTTTCGAGTCATCACCGTTCCAGCATTGTAGACAAATTTGTTTAAATTTTCGATATGTCATGTCATCGCTTATATGATTTAAAAATATGTGTCTGAGGTTGGTTTCATACAGCTTCCAGATTACGATAACATTTGGGCTATCTCTAAGCCCATATTTTACAGCGCTGGCATACGTTGGACATAAGTAAAAGGAATCGATGCTCTTATACCAAAGCAGAAAACTGCGCGATCTTGCTTTGTTCATTTACAGGTATGTCATCAAACACCATAACTGAATCTTCTTTAGCATCACCCGGATCAATCATATCAACGTAATTTCCAAACTCGTGGTATCCAATTTCTTCTTTTAAAGGAGCAAATATATTCCTTAACAGCTCATACTTGGGTTGGTAAAGGCTTTTCGAAAACACATAGACGTTTTTGGAATCTAAGTCCATTCTCGTGTAATATTAAACATATTGGTCTTTCCACAGATCGATGGTCCGGCAAATATTGCCCTTATATTAGATGGGAATAAAGGTTCATGTTTTCCGATCTCGCTGGCACTGGAAGTAACACATTCATCAAAATTGTGTATTGGTATTGTAACTTTTTGTTTCACAGCATCTTTCACATCAACTTCTGTAGGACCATTTCTTCTCGTTCTGTATTCTTTTGGCAATATCGTGTAACGTTGATCTTGGTATATTGTAGTTTTACTAGCAGCATAGAAACTCGTTTCACCACGTAAAATTTCATTGACAATTTTTTCTAGAGAGTCCTTAGTGCATGGTTTACTGTTTGCATAAACATCTATCTAAGAAGACTGTAGTACAACTAAGTTCAATGTGTACAAACTACTTCTTTATATATTAGCACATTAGACTCGCCGGTTTATAAATTATAATCGTTTAGGTGTACAACACGCCGACCGCTGTGGCGGACGCCATTATCATTTTACCGGTCATATCGAGGTGAAGATTGTATAAAGTGGTTTTCAAAAGAGCTTCAACAATTTTCAGAAAACTTGAAACTGCATTTATCTGTCTCTATGATATAGCTCCATTAACATTAGAACAACAATCTGATTTTAAAGCAGCAACTCACTGCCATATTTGTGAACGACCGTTTGGTTTAGAAGATAAAAAAGTTCGCGTTCATGATCATTAAGTACCCACCAACAACTGCAGAGGACCTGCGCATGAAACTTGTAATATTAAGTACTAAGATTCGCATACAATACTTGTGGTTCTTTATAATTTAACTGGTTATGATAGTCATTTCCTAATCAAAAGCATCGCTGTAGATCTGAATGGTCATGTTGAAGTACTGCCGGCAACTAAGGAGAAATATATCTTTCATAAAATACATACCTGAGAACTTGGTCAACTATAGATTTATCGACAGTTTCCGCTTTATGAGCTCATCTTTAGAAACACTGGGGTAATATCTATACACATATCCACTACTAAAAAGTGAATTTACATATTTAAGTGACGAGCAGTTTAAATTATCGACACAAAAAGGTGTCTATACATACGATTTCGTTGATTTTTTTAAAAAACTTGATTACGCTAAATTACTTAGTCAACAAGAGTTTTACAATAAGCTGGAAGATAAAGGAATTACGAAAAAACTGTACCCGCATGTTCAAAAAGTGTGGGAAGCATTTAATATTCAACTCTTGGATCAATATTCTGACATATCTCAAGACTGATGTGATGATATTAGTTGAAGTTTTTGAGCAATTCCGAACAAGCTGTCATACGACATATGAACTTGACCCTGCCCAGTACTATACACTGCCTGTGTATACTTGGGACGCAATGATGAAGCATACAGACCAGGAACTGGAACTGCTAACTGATATTGATCAACTCTTGTTTATTGAGAAGGGTATACGAGGAGGTCTTTAGTCAAGTGTATTTGAAACGATGGCCATCGGCGAACAATAAGTATTTACCTACATATTATCCATCCAAGTCCGACGTATACCTTTTGTATTACGATGCCAATAATCAGTATGGATGGGCTATGAGTCAGCTCCTACCATATGAGGGATTTGAATGGACCGATAATAACATCGATGTCACATCAGTTCCTGATGATGCTCCTGAAGGCTATATCTTGGAGGTGGATTTGGAGTACCCCGAACAAATACATGATCTACATAAGGAAATCCCATTCTGTCCCGAGCACATTCATCCAAAGACTGGACAACCACCTATACCAAAAGCCCAAGGTACTAAATTAATGGCGACGTTGAATTCAAAAATAAGATGTGTGATCCACTACAAAAATCTAAATCAAGCCTTGATGAATGGTCTTAAATTAGCAAGAATCCAGCGTGTGCTAAAATTTAAACAAAGGTGTTGGATAAAATCTTACATTGACCTCAAAACTGAATTTCGGAAACGAGCAAGGAATGAATTTGTTCGAGCTGATGACTAATGCTGTCTTCGGGAAGACGATGAAGAATATACGCAAACATTGTAATGTGAAACTTGTACGAAACTGGGAAGGAAGATATGGTGCTGAAACTAAAATAGCTAATCCTCTATTCAAAAATGTTACAAACTTCGACGAAAACTTTGTTGCAGTTGAACTTCTGAAATCGCAAATTTATTTTAATAAACCTATATATGTTGGAATGTGTGTCCTCGATGTAAACAAGTTAGCTATCCATGATTTTTACTATTGATATTTGAACGCCGTTTTTGGAGATGGGTGCCGAGTTTTTTACACAAATACGGATAGCCTAATCTACAAGGTTATAAATCATGATCCTTATGAAATCATGAAGCGAGATTGCATTGGGCTCTTTGACACAACGGACTATCCTTCTAACAACATTTATGGAATTCAGCAAATTAACAAAAAATTATTGGGGATGATGAAAGACGAAAGTAATGGTTCCATTACGACAGATTTTAGTGGGTTACGATCAATGATGTATGTGACAAAGATTTTTAAAACACCTGAGAAAAAGGAGGCTGAATTCTTACGATTGATAGAAGAGGACGAATCATATTCACGATCACATGCTGTCCAACACTTTGGCGTTAAAAAGAAAATTAGAGGAGTTAAAAAATCTGTAGTAAAGAATAGATTTACGTTTGAAGATTATGTAAAATGTATAGAAGGTAACAAGGAAGTATTTGTTACTCAGAATCTAATTCAGTCGCCAAAACACCAAGTTCATACCATTGCTCAGGAGAAGATTGCGCTAAGCCCACAGGACGATAAACGCCACTTACTGTTGAACATTATTTAATTATGCAGTAAGAAGAAATATAATACTTATTACAAATGTAGAATATTGATTGTAAATATATTATCCTCAATAAAATTTTATATAGCTTAGTGTAATTCTATTCTTAAAAACTGATGTAATAGACTCTCCCATCGGAGTATTAGGTTGTGAAGTGGCCTGAATTGATTCACAGATCCTCCTTATGGGGATTTCAATGTTGGGTACAGAAAAGTGCAAAACACACCTTAAATTTTTCCATAAGAAAATACATGTAAAAATTGCACTTTTTGTGCCAGAACTAACATAGCTTATCTACTATGTGGTTTAGCTAATAACCGAAATCTATTATACTGGGTCCACAACTTAAAAACCATTATATAAACAAATTTTATATATACCTCATTAGTCTGCGTTTACATCTTTGGTATCTATCATAATCATTTGACCAATTAAATAAGAATGGTAGACCACAAAAACGGTTATAGTTATAATGAAATAACAACATACTTGGTGCAAATGAAACCCCATAATTGTCTTTTTTATTTAAATACTAAGGCGCACTTGATAAAAATTGATAGGTTAAATATTGAAGAATTGTTTTAGATTTTGATATAGCCGCAATGCACGAGAGAGTTAAAATATTTTCTTTCTTTTTACATTGAAAATCTATCCTCCAAACAAATAGGGATATAAACGACACGTGATTAAACTTCAATCCATTTTATGCAATCCGAAAAGCTTCTGCGCTGTAAACTAGATAATTATGCAGTGTTATTTTTATCTAAAAAAGTCGGACACTTCGTATACAAAGACTTGATATGTCAATGCATTTCTAAAATAATGCATACAAAGATCCTGCAGTTATGAAAAATTAAATTTTTTGTAACATCTGATCACTTCATGCATTATTAAAAGTCCATCATGCTATTTATTTGGCATACATTTTACTAACTAATAAATAACTGGTTATTGCTCCCTCCATAGGTTTGCAAAAGATTAAGCGTCGAGTAAAATTTGAATTGCTCTTTCTGCTTAGTTCATATGAACACTAGCGTAAAAGAAAAACAAGTTTTGAGCATTCAGAAGAAAAAATTATAAATATATAGCAATGTAAATAACTTGGCGAATTTGATTGTAGTTCCTCTATATATAATGCGGTGCCATAACACTCAGTTGAGATTCGTTTTAACCTTGTAGCAGCGTAGTTGGTAAATCCCAATATACAAGAAATATAATAATTCCAGAAGTGAATAATAAACAATTTTTATAGATGGCTAAACAAGTATGTTCTGTCTTTGAGATTTGCAGAATGTTACAACAAAATTTATTTGTAAAAATAACAAACCTTCTTGTGGCGTCGTCCGTCTTTTGTGTCAGGGGCAATTCATAATAATAAAAAAACAAGTTATTTGCAGTCCACAATTAGGAATCTGTGTACAATAGAAGTGAAACTAAAATGTAGCTGTAAATAAACTTTTATAAAAATAATAATAACAACTATTAGCTCGATTTGTATAGCTGAATAAACTTTTATTATCTTCATAAGAGTTTATTTACAAATACATCTTATTTTCACTACTGTTGTATACAGATTCCTAATTGCGGACTGCAAATAACTTGTCTTTTCATTATTATAAATTGCCTCTTAGGCAAATGACAGGAGACGCCTCGAGAACGTTTATTACTTTTACAAATTAATTTTGCCTTAACATTCCGCAAATTACAAAGACAGAACATACTTGTATAGTTATCTATAAAACTACGATGTAGTTTCGAATCAACTTCGGTACTTCCACGCTTAGTAGTGTTGGTGTTTTACCACCTGATAACGCTATTAGTTACTTTTGCCATAGTACAGAGGTTCCATCAAACTTATATCATTATAATAACTTTGATTACTTCATAAAGTTGTTGAAAAGTAATTCGCTCTGACGAGGCTTAAGAAAGCCTAAACCGGTCAGTGGATGTTTGTTTCCCTTGTGAAATAATAAGTTATTGTTTTGTTAATGGCTATATAACTATTAGCTCGATTTGTATAGGTGGATAAGCTTTTATTATTTTCATAAGAGTATATTTACAGATACATCTTAGTTTTACTTTTATATATATATATATATATATATATATATATATATATATATGTTGATGTGGTAAGGGGTCATTGAGGTCATTAAACCACAATTATGACATGTAATTAAAGGAATAACATGAACGAACACTGCAATTAGCGAGCCGGTAAGCGTTTTTACGACCTATAAATTAGATAAAATAACCCGAGATGACAAGCTCACCTATAAGTATTTTACATTAATTCTTAAACTACACCAGTTAAGAAACTGCTTTACGACTTATAAATCAAAACGGACGGCAACATAATGCATCAATTACCAACATTTTCAACGAAATTGCAACAGCTTGAATGAATCATCTCCATCACAAGTGTATAGATTTTTTAGACGTTATTGACGTAAAAACCGTGTTATTATATAACGCGGTAAATAATTAGGGCCGAGTTATTGCTCAATTGTAATTAAATTAAAATAGGTTTAAGTTCACGTTAGATGTTTTCAACGTTTATCACGAATAATGTGTTTTAAAGTTATCAATGTCCAACAGATTTTGATTAAAATTTTAACTCAGACTAGAAATAAACAACGTAGTTAGTTTAATGAAGTTTATGCCTATGCGATACATTTAATACAATAAGACATAAAAAAGCATGGTTTGGTTTTCAAACGCCACTTTATTGATAAATCACTTATAAAAGGATGAAATTGTGTGTATATAAAAATTTAATTAACAGTTTGGACAAGGAAGAATTTATAAGTCCAATAATAATTTACTGGTAAACGCAAGCATAGTATTGTTTAAATCTTTTGAAGGGCGTTTCCCTACTAATAATTTTAAGTAGGTTAAATTGCATCAGAGTTTGGCAAATAGATGCTTTCTTGTAAATGAATAATTTCATATTTTTTTATGTTGAATTGCGATCTAATTTGACCACTACAAAAAGTTTTATTTTAATTGTACCTGATGAGATACAATGATTAACAGATTTTAAACAAAAGTATTAAAATTATCCATACCTATTTCTAAAAGATTTTTTTTGTTTGTGCATAGTGTGATTTTCATAAAAAAAGTTTTTGGAATATTAATTACAAACAGAGCCTGTATGAACTCTATACTAATATTTAGTAGTTATGAAATGTTTTTTAAACTTAGAATGTAAATTGCATATGTAGATTTTAATGTTGTGTGTAAGTAATATTTTTGGATAATGTGTGTTGAAGAAAGATACGATTATTATTACTTGAAGGATTGTTCATTAATGAATATTTGATGTAATTATAAATTTGAGGCTAAATCTTGGTTACTTCATTTAATCTGAGCTAGCAAAGGAATACGGGCATCTTTAGGTAATAGTTCACGCCAGTTTCATTAATACCCAAAATAAAGGGGTATATTGCAATTCATTTTCATATCTACATTCATCCCGTAACATTTCTTTGCCTAGCTAGCTCAACGAAAATTATACTAGAAAATTTACCAAGTGAAATGAAACACAGCAAAAAACATCCAAACGTTCAAAAACAATGTGTCTCATACAAAAGAATATAGAACAGTTTATCGCTTAAATTTGTACATAAAGTTATTCCTAAATTATTACTAATGTAATTCTTACCTAACCTTTGTTAAAATTTATAGAACTCAAATCTCTCCACTAGTGGATAATTTACATACCTTTGACAAATAATCTATTAAAGGTCAAAATGTTTCAAACTCTAATCTCGAAATTTTTGGGTAAATATCCGCTTTACAAATCAAAATTATTATAGGATTCACAACTTATTCTGTCTTAATACAAATGACAAAATACTCAAATATAGATTACAAACAAAGAAATTTAAAGTTAATATTTACGAAATCCAATTTGTAATCAACGATAGTAAATACTTTCTACTTGTATTTTTAAATTGACGTTAAGAGTTCAGCTTACAAGATTGTTCATATTAATTAAAATCTCCCTTTAGAATCTCAATTTTTAAATTACATCTTGTATTTTTCAATTAATTAGCTTTAAAGACGCTTTTGTATCGAAGAATGTTTAAATCTTCATTGCCTTTACAAAACAAATAATGCTTCATCAAAAAGCATGCAACTCTGCATGTTATGTGGGTTTAAAATTAATCAAACTAGAATTAATTGTTCAACGTTATGTTTTGCTCGCTTTACAACGGAATCACTCATAGTGTCGATTACTTATATCTATATATAAAATGGTCTCAATTCGAGAATTACCTGTTCCGTTTGGAACATAATCACCGTAATGATGTCATAATTTCGAGAATGACGCTTTTTATCACTAATTAGTTTCCGGCTACGTGATTTACGAGCATTACAAAATGTGCTGTTTGTCCTTGTCCAACGCAAGGAGTTAATGGTTCGCGGTTTCCTTTACTAATACGTAAGGCAATTATTGTCTGTTTAACGATTACGCGAGTTCCATGAACCGGTGTTTTATGCATAATTGGTTTATACAATATTCCTTAGGATTTGACGTGTTTGTCTAGAATAGTGAAGAATATTCCAGATTAATATTTATTTAAAACTCGTGAAGCTTCTAAAGTATGATTGCACACGATTCTGTTCCACCAATTATAACTTCTAATCTTGTTGGGTCTTTTTGTAGACTGCAATGTGGTATAGCTAATAACCGAAATCTATTTTGCTGGGGGTCCACAACCTAAAAATCATTATAATAAACTAATTTTGTATATACCTCATTTGTCTGCGTTTACATCTTTGGTATCTATCAAAAACATTTGACCAAGTAAATAAGAATGGTAGGCACAAAAACGACTATGGTTATAATGAAATAACAACATACTTGGCGCAAATGAAACCCCATAATTGTCTTTTTCATTTAAATACTAGTACTTGATAAAAATTTATAGATTAAATATTGAACAATTTTTTTTTAGATTTTGACGTAGCCGCAATGAACGAGAGAGTTAAAAATATTTTCTTTCTTCTTTTATTGAAAATCTATCTTCCAAACAAATAGCGATGTAAACGACAAGTGATTAAACTTCAATCCAATTTTATGTAATCCGAAAAGCTTCTGCTCTATAAACTAGGTAAACGTGGAGTTTTATTTTTATCTAAAAAAGTCGGGCACTTCGTATGCAAAGAATTGATATGTCAATCATTGACGTGCAGTTAATGGAAGAGATGGAAGCACCGCTTCCCTAGTTGTTATAGGTAGAAATATGAAATTCCGGGCATTAACAGTGTATTCAATATTCAATAGCATTCTGCTTGCTCCTGGCATTTTTTAGTATTCAGAACTAACTTCCTCAAGCCAAGCGCAAAACACCAACAACAGGAAAGCGAAAGAGAAATTTCTAAATTCATTAATCATAACGCCTTCACAATCTGTATACGACCGTTCCTAGACAATCGCCCGTCCTCGTCTGCCTGCACACAAATAAATAAACTTGCGGCATTTTCTAACGCTCCCAAAGTTCAAACGATCTCAGTTACGGTTCATCACAGACGCATGTGCTCATCACTATCGTGTATTGTCAAATGCTGATGATATTAGCCGAGCTGGAAGCGTTGTTCACTGAAGCTTCTTGGAATGTTGTATACGTACTTGTATTGTGTTAAAAGTAAAAGTCCGTCGTTATGTGATGGTAAAGCGTATACATTTTTGGAATTCGCATTATTTTAATAATAGCACGGCTTCATAAGTAAAGTATTAGTCAATCTTATGGGTAGTAATAATTATTTTGAAAATCACTACACTTCATTTATATTTTAGATCATTTTTAATTGGAATTACGAAATAATTGATAGTATTCCATAATTAGGTAGTGTTTGTATTTGTTACCAGTGCCATTTAAGAATAACTTGTGTTACAATGAAGCAAACCAATAAACCGTCTTATTGCTCAGTGCCGGGAAATAGACAATTAAAAGCTCTACCGGTTTTTACAACCTAAAGTACAGCGTCCTACGGGACCCCTTACTGCTGATGAATTATTTAATTCCCTTATGATCATTCTTTGACGTGTTCAAGCTACAGTTTTGTCAAGGAAATTTCTTGGATCAAAACTGAAACAAAGTTACCAAAACATTTACGTCTACTAACACCCTTTCTTGACACTCATGTCATTTTATGTGTTGGTGGTCGTTTGGTACATTTTAAGTTACCTTACACAGCAAAATATCCGGCATTATTGCCTCGTCGTCACCGATTGACAAGCTCGCAATTTTGTCCATTCATCATAAATATTGTCATTCTGGCATTTCAACCACAGCTTACCTAATTCAGCAAATTTTTGGATCATTTCGATCAAACAATCAATTCGATTTTATCTTTCGTCGTGTATTAAATGTTTCCGCACCAAGCCGGTTCCGGTGACACCCTTTATGGGTAACTTGTCCCCAGCTCGTGTGAACCAAGTTAAGCTATTCATTTTAACTAAGGTTTCTAACTTGAGAAAGGCAAAAATTCTTAAGTCGTATATATGCATATTGGTGTATTTTACCACCAAGGCTACATACATTGAGCTTGTTTTCGATTTGTCTTCTGCCGCATTCCTTACTGCCTTGCGACGCTTTGTGGCTCGTCGAGGGCGTTTCTCTAATATCTTCAGCGATTGCGGTACAAATTTCGTAGGAGCTAACAATCAACTGTTTGCTTATACGCAAGATGGTTCTAAACAAGAAGGTATCACTTGGTCTTTTAACCCCCTTAGTGCCCCCCACTTTGGCGGTCTCTGGGAAAGCGGCGTTAAAAATATCAAAACTCATCTTTTTCGTGTAATCGGGGAACAGGTCCTCACGTTTGAGGAACTTTACACCGTCTTTACCCAAATAGAGGCATTATTAAACTCTAGACCCCTCTGTGCCTTAAGTGCCGACCTAAATGACTTGCAGTGTCTTTCACCCGTCCATTTTCTTACAATGGAACCTTTAACGGCTCCTCTAGATGAAGTTCTATCTCAAATTAAAATACCTCCACGTGTTCGCTGGAGATTATTACAAAAAATGCATAAGGCTTTCTGGTTGCGCTGGAGCCTAGAATACTTAAATACTCTCCGTCAGAGGTCAAAATGGCATAATGAGGGTGATCCACTTACCTTAGTTTTAATCAAGGATGAACGGTTACCCTCATTACAATGGAAGCTCGGGCGTATCACCCGTTTATATTATGGCCGCGATGGTATTGTCCGTGTTGCAAATATTCGAATCAATAATGGCACTTTTTAACGACCCATGGTCAAACTGTGCCCTTTACCTATATGTTAATAATGTCTGTATTGTTTTCTCTATTCTTTTATTTTTTCCTCTCTTCTTCCTATCTGCATTACCTCCTTAATTCCTTATTTCCCTAAATTCCTTGAAATTGGTGGGCGGAATGTTCCGTCATGCAAGACTATATATTATGTTTTCCTGTAAATACATTGTGCAAAAGACTTTATTTGTAACTTTAAGTGATTGTGCGCGATGCGGCAACGGTGCAGTGCGAATCTAAAGTCATCGCTATCTATATCTATATTCTATTATTTGATAAAGCTTGGATCGAATTTTCTAATCTCTTTTTTGGTATGTTGATAACGAGAGGATTGAAGCTCAAATTTTTATTTAAAACAATTTTCAATTTAATTCTGCAGTTCGTCCTCATTTGTATTTTTCTAAACTACTCGTTCTATTACTCCAAGAGCGATGCACGTTTTTTCTTTATGGGAAGTGTAGATTTTGGGTGTATCGGTAAGTGCTCTTGAGTTATTAATACTAGTAAGACTCTTTTTCTAGCTCTTAGCTGGAGGCTAAATTGTTGTACGTAGGCCGATTATTCTTATGTAAAACCAACTGCGTTGGTATGTGTCACGCTGTTGCAGGGAGAGCCGCAGCGCTCAACATCGGTCAACCGTGGTGACGCTACATCTGGACCCCAGCACCCAGACGCTTTGCTGACTCACCTCTGTGCATGCAATGGGCACACAATAATAGTTGGCACTTGGAGGTATGTTGTATTAGTGGTCCCATATATCGGGAGCACCTCTTTTCTTCCTACTTTTGTTGGTCGTGCGTCGCTGGCGCTCCATAGTACTTCACTGCATGATTATTAGAATTTGTTCGACCGTAAATAATATTTTCTTTTTACTTTGAATTCTGGTATTATGAGTAAGCAAGAGCAGTAATTTTTCTTTTCTTTCTTTTATTAATGAATACTAAATGTCAAATAAAATACGCATTTCGTACGTAAATTTCTAAAAATTTTTCTTTATAATACAATAATTTATTTTTTTTTGTTGTTGCAAACCGAATTTTTTTATGAATGCTGTTACATTCCAATTTGGAAATGTACATTTTTAAATATGTGAGAAATTCCCGCCAATATTATAAAATAAACTTGTTAATTTCCGCCATACCGGACAGTTTCGTTTGCACAAAAGAATGCGCAGACGCGGAATGAATGGCGCAAGTGCGCGGTGTGACACGATATCATTAGCCACGAGACGTCAAGCCTGTAACAGCTACCTGTGTTGCGTGTCTGTCTTTCTCTTTTTCAGGATGTAGGTTTTCCTATCTCTACCTTATATCGTTCCTTACTTTGTTGCTCCTATCGTTCCGCTACGAAGGGAAAAGAAGATGACGAATAGAATCTGATTCAACAATGGCGTAGCCGACCCACACCAAAAAAACGAGGAGATGCCCTGAGATTTAACTGCAAGGCGCGTTTTAAGCGAGTACTTTGCCTTATTTAAATTATAAATTAAGAATTGTATTGTAAACGTGTTTGGTATTTGATACAATTTGCTGCGTAATTATGTAATAATATACAATTGCGCTATATTGTTAAACGTGGACCGTATCAGTGGTGTCAAACGTAACAGTTTTGGCTGTTTTAAATTTAGTAATAGCGTCGACTTTAGCAGGATTTGCCCGTAGACCAGATCCATCGATAATAAAACCAAGAAATGTAGGAGAAGAACAGCAAAATTGACATTTTCCCAATTTATTTTAAAACCTGCTGTATTTAGGCGTTCAGCAACTTCATTCAGTGTAACGATATGTTCTTCAAAAGAACTTAAGATAACTAGTATGTCTAATATATCTATATCTTGGCAACCATGCCATTCAAATAAGTATGGCATATTTTTCACTTTTTTTTATCTTTTGTTGTATATTTTAAAGAGTAAAATTTCATTCGAACAGTTTACACCTAAAAATGTCAAAACGTCGCAAAATATTGACAGAATCCTAGCTGCAAAAACTTGCTGAAGAAATTGACTTAGAAGCTTATAGCGCCGATGCTATGATTCAGATGACTCTTTCCTAGAACCAGGATAGGAGCCTGATGATTCCCTACCAGTCTCACAAAAATTATCTGACAATGAAATCGATGATAATGATAAGATATTTATCGAAAATGATCTTCAGAAATTAGCCATGGAAGAAATTGCAGAAGAGGCTTTTCAGGAACAAATTGAGGAAGCAACAGCGAATTCTGTTTGAAGTGAATATGTTGGAAGGCATAAAGTGTTTCAGTTCACTGGTTCCCAAGGACTGCAAAGAGATCTACCAGAGAACATCTCTCCCCTAGAAGCTTTTTCCTAATCGTGGATGACGAGGTTATAGATCTCATTGTCACTGAAAGAATAGATTTGCGCAGCAGACTATAGCATCACAAAGGAAAAGAAAATATGCTCGCATCAGTTAGTGGGTACCAACTAATGCAGCAGAAATAAAGAAATTTTTACGATCGACACTATGGATAGCTTTAGTTAAGCTAAATTCTTTAAAAGATTATTGGACTAAACAAGGTATTTACCGGCTAGACATTTCATGTGAAACTATGTCAAGCAATAGATATCAGTTATTACTAAGCATGTTACATTTTAATAATAACGAAACAATTCAGAGAGGCCAACGTCCTGGTAAAATTCAGCCATTAGTTGATATCCTGCAAAGAAAATTTCAAGAATTATCAAATTGTGCTCCGTGGATGGGTACACATGGGCGTTAAACATTTATTTTGGGAAATCTGCAACGGGACAAGTTGAAGTTGGATTGGCAAAGAATGTTTGTTTAGATCTGTGTAGAGACCTTTTGAACGAAGACAAAACTTTATATGTAGATAATTTCTACACTAGCTTCGAACTATTCAATGCCATGCTTGACAATCAAACACACCTTGTAGGAACACTCAGAGCAATTAAGAAACATATGCCCAAAGAAGTTAATATGTCAAAAATTAAAAGAGGTGAAACTGTATCACGAGAGGATAAAAATGATATCGTAATAATAAAGGGGAAAGACGCTCGAGCTGTAAGGCTACTATCAACAAAACATGCGCCTATAATGGTACCAGGTCAGTCCAAACACATTCAACAAAAACGTGGGATAAATCAGGTACAGAATCCTAACATCCAAAACACCGAAAGTTCCTCATCTTCACATCCTTCAAACAATCAAACTGAGCCAGCACTTACAGCTAGAAAACGTAAATCTCGACGCACCACAGAAAAACCTATGGCTGTTGTAGCGTATAACAAAGGGAAGGCAGGCATAGATTTATTGGATAAAATGGCTTCGTATGCCACAACTCTCCGAAAGGGAGTAAAATGGTATGGGAAACTTGGCATTGAACTACTTTTTCGCACTGCAGTTATTAACTCTTGGATCCTCTACAAACAAGCTTCAAAAAATTGAATTCAAATACGTGTATTTCCAGAAAATTTGGCGACAGACTTGTTGAATATGCCAGGAGGAGTACAGCAGGACACATCACGATTTTCTAAAAGTCCCTATTACCACCTGTCTGCTGGAGTTAACGGTGACGGTAAGAAGATTCGAACAAAATGTAGTATGTGTTACGCAACACTTCAACAAGATAAAGGGCGTAAAAGAGCCAGAAACCGAGCGAAAATGGTTTTCACTTATTGCAGTGTGTCCCGAGCAGCCACAACTATGTTTAAAATGTTTTAATATGAAGCATAAATAAGTTTTGTTTGATTTTCTAGGTTATAAGAACACAATATTTTTGTTAAAAATAAATAAATATTACGAGGCTTGTTCAATTGAAACCCATCTTTGGCCATGTTAGCTTTGGAAACAATTTTAATCACTTAACTAACGTTTTCAACGTTAGTGTTTGTAAACTTCCCATTGGTCAATTTCTCTCGTATATATATGACATTATAATTTGAATTAGGGCCGCTATACTTGCGGCCACGTCCCCAATGCTCCACCCGGAGGTACTACATTGGGTTTAAACGCGAAAAATAAACTTGCTTCTTATTAATTCTACCTTCATAATTAATCCACCCTAAATAAAAATCTAACTAAAAATCTAACAAACTAAAATAGAAACTAAAAACAGGGTTTAAATAATGGTATCCCTTGTGTTGACTTTGGAGTGTGCCCGATCAACAAGACACAAGCAAAAATGAGAGGAGGAGGGATCCGTAATACCGGATAGCAGACGCCGGCTCTGCTTACCAGTGCGACCTGAAGGGTCGACTTAAAACTATCCAAATCTAGCTAGCTAATTTAAAATGGATTCAAATTTTCTAAGCAGTTGCCAAAAGTATTAATAGTGAATCCAGCTATTTGCCTGCTCTATAAATTTACAAATTCGTCCTTCCTGATCTAAGTGTTTTATCCTAAATTTGTCCCTAACGTTCCTTATCATTCCCTAACAGACATAATATATATACAATCTTCTTTTCTATATATACTGCGGCTAAAAATTGGCGACAGAACGTCAAACGAATCAAGCCACAAAACAATACAATGCAGGCAAAAATATAAGTGTAAAAATAAATATAAATATAATATAAATATATAAATAAACATATAATAAATATATAAATAAATTTCTGAATAAGCAAAAGCATGTAACAGTGCATATATCAGCAAAAGCAAATACATTATCAGGTGCACTCGCTTGAGCATTATATCGACTAGCGCCATTACACAAAAAACGCGCTTGTTAGATTATTTCAAAATCTGTTTAAAATCACAAATCAATGTTCATGCGAGTACAGCCGCCACAATTTTATTCTTATCTTCAATATAATTTTCTCCAGCAGCCGAAGATCTGGTCGTCTACCTATATCTATTGGTTTTCTACCTTTATGGGGGAGTTGGATATGCACTGTTAAAGTCCTGGTGGATATGTACTAAATGATCTGGGGGGGATCACAATCACTATCACTTCACTTTTAAGTCCTGGGGAGATGCGCCGTTTCACTCTATTTTATTTTCTTTATTTATTACACTTATTTAAATTAATGAGGTTTCCTGATTTAGTTTGTTGTTATTTATTTATTTCGTTTATTCCCGATTTTCTGCGCGTAGAAGGTGGGACAGTGATTGTTTTAATGTGTGTTCGTCGTGCATATTAGAGTTTATTTATTTAATTATTATTATTATTGGTTTTCTTTCTTTTTTTTTCTTTTTCCTTTTTTTTTGTTTTTTTTTGTTTTTTTGTTGCAGGTTTTGGTTATAATGCTCTTATCATGTCAAAATCACGCCAGTTCGAAATCTATAATTTTTCAATCCTCCCACCATCACCTCCCGACTTACACACGATTATCACCGTCTAATCTCGCAACCCTTCCTGCGAACTCTCTAAAGGCTGTCCAGAACGCCTTCTGGTTAGCCACTTCTCCGACTTTCTCTAGGCTCTTTGGCCATGCTAGACCTACGATAGCTAATTTCGTATCAGCCAACCCTCGATTTGCCTCTTCAAGCGGGCAGTCGAAGAGCACGTGCTCTGCGCCCTCACCGCATTCACAGCGGTCGTTGTTGGTTAACCCGAACCTATGTAAATACGCTTTCAGGGCGCCGTGCCCTGTTATCAACTGAACCATTTTATGATCGAGTTTTACCTCGATCTTGCCTCTAGCTTCTAAGCTCGGTATGAATTTGTGGGTCGACCTGCCCGTGGCAGCGTTGTTCCACCTCTCTTCCCATTGTCGGATTGACTTTTCACGCAGCTTTCTTTTAATCAAAGACTTCGGTATCGACGAATGTGATATTCGAAAGTCTCCCGTCGCGGCCTCTTTAGCTAATTCATCAGCCCTATCGTTTCCTACGTTACCATTGTTCGACCTGACCCAACAGAACTTTAAACGTATAAACTCGAGCGCCGTACGCGCTATCCTCCAGACGTCCGCTAGGAGGTCTGTCGAGGTGTTCATGTTTGTTAAAGCCGTCAGCGCCGATTTACTATCACTGATTATATAATACTCGTCTCTGCCCGTATGGTTTATTACGTAATCGATAGCCTCTCGTATGGCTACCAATTTGCAATGGAAAATTGTGCTCCAGTTCGCGAGTTTGGTTTGAAACCGAAACACTTCCCTTTTCTGCTTATACACGACAAACGCCGCGCCTGCTTGCCCATCGTCCATACGTGAACCGTCCGTATAAATTCTTATACCCATTGCGTCCTCATCACCTTCGACAAACTCGATTCTTCTAATATCAGCCGGGTGGCCCAACTCAGATACAACGATCTTTCTTGCAATTTCCCTATTACCAAGATTAAGATCTTCGATAATTTCGCGCCCTTTTCCTATATTTATTAATCGCCTATCTCTAATCTCCCTTACGACATATTCGATAGGGAAAGTCCTACTGATCACCAAGACCGCCTCCGTGGAGGTGGTCCTGTACGCCCTCGCCGCTTTTACTGTGGTTATGCGTTGTACGCTCGTCAATTGACGCACCTCCCTGACTTTACAACCTTCTGCCCATACAGAAGCTGCGTACAGCATTGCCGACTCAATTGCTCCGGCATAAACCGTCCTCAGCGATTCGCCCTTGAAACCCCACTTTATTTTAGTCGCCGACATAATTTTATTTGACGTATATATTTGACAGCGATTTTAAGTATTGTGACTTTAAAATGACGTTTGTTGTTAACAATCCCACCAAATGTGATCAGCGTGCGGCCATTCAATTTGTGTGCTGAAGGTTTGCAATCATTGGAAATTCATACACGAATGCAAGCAGTGTTTTGCGTATCCAACTGTCAAGAAATGGTGTTGAAAATTTAAGAATGGACGCGAAGAGACGAATAAAAAGCCGCGACCTGGTGTAATGTGTACTGCGTCAGCAGAAAGGAATATGGCATGTGTGGAAGACCTGACTAGGCAATAAATTCTTCCTGAACCAAAGATGGGTTTCAATTGAACAAGCTTCGTATTTTTGTATTTCATATCATCAAATTTATATTTTTACGATTTTGGCCAAACCAAGTATAGCTGAATGTTCTCCAGGGGCCACGTTTTCAGATCAGTGTACAAGTGTACAAGTGTACAAGTGTCATTCATTTCTAAACGACGTAGACTTAAATCGTTCGAGGTCTTTCATACATATATGAATGACGTAGACTCTTTGGATAAAGCATTGTCATACATAAATGAATGACGTGACGCTATGTGTTAATAAAATGCGTATCCGATATTGATAGATAAATTAATTTATTGTGGACTATACCTAGGCCAGAGCCCATACTAGCCCTACATTATAGTATTTATATATATTTAAGACCTTAGAATCAATAATTCCATTACAACTGGGGTTCTTAAAGGTTTGGTGAGAGGGATTTGTGCCCCTACCTTTGTCGTCGACTGTGCACGTAAAGTGGGGCTGATTGTGTGCATAGTGCAAATGTAAATGTGATGTGGTCTGTTTGGTTAAAAGGATTTCATTTAGGAAATGGTTTAATTCTTGAGGGTAGTTAGTGACTAGGAAGTTTATGTTAGGGAGTGGGGAGAACGGATCAAAGTTTGTAGATTGCTTGAGCTTGATTTGTAGTAGAAAGGTTAAGGGACAGGCGTACATCAGGTGTTGTGGGGTTTCTAGAGATTGATTGTTGCAAGGGCAGTGAGGGGAAGGAGTTACATGGAATTGATGAAGTTCATTACGGAAGTTTTCATGGCCGGACAGAAATTGTATTGTAGGGGGATTAGAGAAAGGAATATGTGGAAGGATGTTTATGACATCAGGGAAGATATCAAATATATATCCGCCGGTGGTGGAGCGGGACCAAAGATCTTGCCAGGAATGGAGTAGGGAGTAATGTATTCGGGATTTTATGTCAGTTTTAGGGAGAGTACGGTATTCGTCATAGTGAAGTGTTCTGTCGTGTAGGATGGTTGGTAGGTTATGTTTGAGGTTTCGGATTTGGGTGAGGAGTTTAGTTGGATTTCCAGCGGTGGGATTTGAAGCAGGGTATACAAGGACGCTGTGGAGGTGGTTCTGTACGCTCTTGAGGTGTAGAGTAGGAAAGGTCTTATGATGGTGTTGAGCGTACGTCTGGAGGAGGGGGGTGTAATCGGGAGCCAAGAATCTACTGCGTATCCGATGATCGGGATTATGATGTGGTTAATGATTAGTCTTCGTGTTGGATTGGTGAGGTGGACTGACTTTGGGAGTGAGTGAAGTAGGTTATGGAGTATGATTTGTGTTTTGGTTCGAAGTTTGGAGAGATGAGAGTTCATTTTTAGGCGTGTGTCAATGTGGATCCAAGGTAGGGAGCTGTTGTTGAAAGGGGAATTGGTGTGTTAAGGATGTGAATCTTAAGATTTCGGTTTGGGCTGAGGTAGCCTTTGAGTAGGAACATTTTTGTTGTAGATGGGGAGAGTGGTAGTCTGTTTAAAGAGGACCAGGATTCAATTGAATTAATTAGAACGGCAGCAGTGAATTCTATAGAGGCACGAATATTGCCATGGATAAGGAAAGCTACGTCATCGGCGTAAGCGAAGGTGGAGGTGTTTGGGATATTGAGATCTAAGAGATGATTGATTGCGAGGTTCCATAGGGTAAGTGATAAACGAGAACCTTGTGGACAGCCTTGGGTGAGAGGTTTAGTAACCAAGTGGAAATTGGAGATTAGGATGGCTGTTCGTGATGAGAGGAAGGATTTTATTAGGAGGTAAAGGTTGGAAGGGAAATTGGCTTGTTTAAGTTGATTAAGAAGGTTGGGCCATTAAAGGAGATCGAAGGCTGAGTGGAAGTCGAGGAATAAAGAGACTACGTATGTATAAGGGGATGTTTGGACCGTTTGAATTAGGGAGCGGATTGTACGTTCGGCGCTATGCCCAGAGCGAAAGCCGTGTTGGTTAGGTGAGAGTAAGGAATGACGTTCTATGTGTGAGTTTAGTTTGTATAGGATGTTCTGTTCTAGCAGTTTGCCAAGTGTTGGAAAGAGTGCAATAGGTCTGTAGGATTTGGGGTCTTCGGGAGGCTTATTGGGTTTGAGTATAAGGGAGATGGAAGCATATTTAAATGGGTCAGAGAAAATCCCAGAGGAGAGGCATTTTTGGAATAGTAGGTGTGTGGATTCTCTAATGAGGGGCCAGGATTTTTGTAGGATCAGGTTGGTGATGAGGTCTGGGCCGGGGGATTTATGTGGGTTTAGCTTGTTAACGAAAAAATCTAAAAGGGAGAGTTCAAAGTCTGTGTCCGGGTCCGTGACTGGTTGGGTTACAGTGTTGTCAATTATGCGTTGTTGCGGTTAGGTTGGTACGTCAAGAGGAGCCGAAAGTATTGCTGTATCTAGGAGGGTAAACATTGTTTGCTTAAATGTGGAAGGGATTGTAGTTGAAATGGCTGTAAGGATGTGTGTAGAAGGAGGTTTGATTAGTTTACGATACGTACTCCAGGGATTTGTGTGTTGATCGTGAATTATGTCAAGGTAGTGCTGTTTTCTCGTGGTGTTATTGAGGATTTTGTATTGCCGTCTGTCAGTGGTATATTTGTTAGATAATGTATTAATAGCAATAGGGTCTGCATGAATACGTTTCGCTAGAGTCTGTGTCTAGTAGTTGCAAGTGAGCGTCTGGCATGAGTAAGTTGTTGTGTCAACCACGGCGTGGCTGGTGGGGTGTAATGTTTTCGTGGGATAGTTTTAGAGGCAGCTGTGAGGATATTGTTGGTTATTTCGTTAGCGAGGGAATGAGGTGGAAGTTTGCATAAGAGACTGATGTGAAAGCGGGGATGATTGAAGCTAGGGATTCTAGAAATTAGGGCCAGTCTGCTGTTAAAGGATTGAATCTTCTGGTGTGTTCTGGGGGGAAGATTGGGTAGGATATCAAATGTAATTAGATTATGATCACTGGATTGATGGATGTGAGAAACTGTCTAGGAATTAATTAGGTTTGAGGCTGGGGAGTTGGTGAGAGTAATGTCGATGTTGGATTTGCCGTATTAGGATTCCCAAGTAGGGATAAGGGATGGGGAGTTGTGGATTCTAGGATGGTGTTGAAGTGTAAAGTACTTTAAAGTAGTGCCCTTTTCGTCAGTGAAATCGTTAAACCATAGGGTGGATTTGGAATTGGCGTCAATAGATATGATGATTGGTTTGTCTCCAATCGTTGTAAATATGTGGTCTAGTTGGTGTAAATAGGTATTAATGTCTGTTCTGTATTGGAAGTAAGAAGAAATGAGAAAAATCGTATCCGATATTGTACTGGATAGCATTAAACTAAAAGTAAAGGATGCATCATTTGTATCAATTGTCTTAGACGAAACAACCGACATAACTAAGTTTAGCTAGCTAGCTGTGGTAATACGTTACGTAAAATGGAACGAAGATGTTCAAGAACGGTTTTTAAAATTTTTGGATTTAACCGCCGACAGAACAGCAGATGCCATGTTTATAAAAGTATGTGAAATTATTAAAGAACTACAGTGTGGTACAACAGAGCTGCTGTAATGGCAGGACACTTGAGCGGTCTTCAAGCAAAAATAAGACAAAAGTTTCAAAATGCCTTTTTTGTTCATTGTTTGGCACATAGATTAAGTTTAGTATTATCACAAAGTGTTGGACTTATAAAAGATTGTAAAGTGTTTTTTTGACGTCAAATGGAATGGCTGCATTTTTTCAAAATCCACTAAAAGAACTCGCGCTTTAGATACACAGGTTAAAAAAAGATTTCAGTAGAGTATTTAGTGACGAACCAGGCCCTCATTTGCTCCAGAATCCCTCATTTGCTCCCTCATCTGGACCAATTTACATGTAAATTCCATAAGGAGCAAATGAGGAGATGAATCCTCCTGACTCCTCCTTGCTCTCCTCCTTGCTCGGACACCCCACAACCATTTTGATTACATCACACCGCATTCTTTCCACCCGCAGATAAATCTTTCTCCACATTTCCACCCACGAGATAAACCTATCTTGTTTGGTATCAATTAATATTAGAATTTTCTTAGCTACCCGAATCTCTAGGAATTTTTAGATTGCATCATCCCCAGGAGCTACCCCATTTAAGATTTCTTACCTGTAGCAACTTTTAAGCGTTCTTATAAATTTTTTAGTCATGCGATACATCTTGTTAGTCTAAAATTTTAGTAGAATCCAAATCTGTAAACAGATTTGAAATCGGACCACGCCCTGCAAAGTTATACCCCTTTAAAGTCCTGATCTTCTAATTTTGCTATTTGCTCTATAAGCAAACCTAACAAATAGTTTTCTTCGTATAACCAATGCATCTTTCGAGATAAACCTATCTTGTTTGGTATCAATTAATATTAAATTTTCTCAGCTACCCGAATCTCTAAATTTTTAGATTGCATCATCCCCAGAGCTACCCTGATTTTAAGATTTCTTACCAGTTGCGATTTCCGACCGTCCTTAAACATTTTTATACATGCGATACATTAAATTAGCTTAGAATTTTATGTAGAATCCGAATTCTAAACAGATTTAAATCGGACCACGCCCTGCAAAGTTACACATATACCCTCTGCGAGATAAATCTTTCTCCACATTTCCACCCACGAGATAAATGTACCTTGTTTGGTATCAATTAATATTAGAATTTTTTAGCTACCCTTTTTAAATTTTAATAGCACCATCCCCAAGAGCTACCCCATTTTAAGATTTTTGCAGGCAGCGATTTTTGAGCGTTCTTATAAATTTTCTTTATACATGCGATGCATCTTGTTAGTCTAGAATTTTATGTAAAATCCGAATCTGTAAATAGATTTAAAATCGAACGACCCTTACCATTTACACACCCTTTAAATTATAAAAAAAAAAAAAAAAAAAAAAAAAAAAAAAAAAAAAAAAAAAAAAAAAAAAAAAAAAAAAAAAAAAAAAAAAAAAAAAAAAAAAAAAAAAAAAAAAAAAAAAAAAAAAAAAAAAAAAAAAAAAAACCCCCCCCCCCCCCCCCCCCCCCCCCCCCCCCCCCCCCCCCCCCCCCCCCCCCCCCCCCCCCCCCCCCCCCCCCCCCCCCCCCCCCCCCCCCCCCCTGAACGTTTAAGGCTTAATGACATAGGCATGGTTTCGCTTAAGACCTCGTACTATTTTCCAGATTACTAGAAGACGTTATAACAACATTTTTTGTGTTAAAGGTTTCAATCGGTAGTCTCTTCCCCATTTTGTGTAAACGCCGTAGAGTTCGCAGTAGACTTTTACTGCTGTATGTTGTATTCTTTTTCATTTATTAATCGAATAAATCGCTCTTTCTGCTTCCAAAGAAACTCGGGCACTCCATCGTCGACACTGGCGTTCTTTATGCGATAGCTAGCCATACGGTTGTTAAACGCAGTGCTAACCATTTCTACACCATCGTCGCTAGTAGCGGTAACTGATGCATTTTATGTCTGTTGCTTCTTAAATGTGCGGCATACAGTTTTTCCATTTCGAAATCGCATACTTTACACATAATTCGTGGTTGTTTCGTACAAGTCCTTTAACAGCTGGCGGAGCTGAACGTTTAAGGCTTAATGACATACCGTGCTGTTTTCCTTGTGTCGCGTAAGTTGTCCATTCTCGTAAAAGCGAAACCGCAAGTCCCACAGTTTAAGTACTTTGCTGCGGGCGGATGTATAAGCAACCGGACGATGTTGCACCACGACATTTGTTCTGGTGCCGTTGAAACATTTTCCAGGTATAGGAAGCACCGCAAGGTTGCATTTAAAACGTTTGCAGATACCATTTTAGTACAAAACAAAATCCGCACTATAAGACTTGACTTGTAAGCGAACTAACATAACTAAAGAGTTTACTCTTGCGTACCTGCTTTATGTACCCTATAGAATGCAAACCCCTTCGCCGCCTACTGCTATTCTTGTAATTGCTAGAAAAAGTCACTCTCCTTTTTACTGTTAGGACCGATGCAAAGCACCATTTTTTATACTTTCTATAGCACATCGCGCCTTTTTCGTTGATAATTAAATTTTGCTTCTGTGGCTTTTACACTTTCGCATAGCGGTTAATCGCACGTAATGATTTCTAGAACCGGTAAGTACTCGATATCGTCCAAATAGAAATTAGATGCTCGATGTCTGTCAACTTCCAATTCCCTCGTAAAGGTAGAAAAACTCAGTCAATCATCCATCTAACAAACTTCACCCGCTCCTGTTCTGATAATTTACAAACATTTTCAAACGACAATGGGCCGAGAATTTTAAACCTCCGAGGATCTTTAAGTCGTGATCAATTACACATCCGAGCTACGCGTAAACTAACATATTTTGAGCAACTGTATAATACATGCATACCCTTCTCTGCGCTCACAAAACCCCCGGGAAATTTCCCCAAACCCCACTTTTCCCCCCCCCCAAAAACCCCAAAATTTCAAAAATTTTTGGAACCCTTACCCAAAAAACCCCATTAAACCCGAAAGGAAAAAAAACCCAAGAACCCACCCAAAAAAAACCCAACCCCCCCACCAGACCCACACCAATATTGGCCCGGCACCAGGCACACCATTATCCAAAACAGTTTAATAGCCATTTAACAAGCCTTGCCGCGCGTGACCAACCATAATTTTTCCTTTATCTAACCTAGGTCCACACTTGTTTTTAATGGAAAAACTCATTAAAAGCAATTAGTTAATAGGGTTTTAATGAGAAAACTATTAAAACAAGTCTAAATCAATTTTCATGTGGTCATGTGTCATATGGTCATGTGGTCATGTGGTCATTGTCAGGTTATGGCAAGTCAAATTTCCCATTTTTTATACATCCACATATATCCGGATATATGTCGATGCATCCCGTCGGCTTAGGTTTGGATAACAACATATTCGACTATCTTCGGCAATATACGCCTCACTCTGTAGAATATAAGAGAACAATTTTTTCGTATTTAATTTAGTATTCGATAGTAGCTAGAACGGTAAACATGAGCGTCTCCAAGGTGATTAACGTTTCTCAACTTCTGGGAATAAAGTGAAACCGACAAATGAGCGATTTGGATTATGGCTTTTAGAAAATATGTGCAACAATAATCTGGTAACAGATATTGGTAATATTTGTTATGTCGAAGCACAGATGCTGACTGGTGGACTACACACACCAATTACAGAACCATTTTGTGACAATATAATGTTGGTTAAAATTTGCGACTTTCTGACGCCGAACAACTCTGCAACAAAAGGATGTTTATCCTCAAAAAGAAATTTGTGTGCATTTAACAGCTATCTACGAAGAAAGTAAATTAACCGATTTGTTGCTAGCATAGTGTTAAAGCTAAGCTCCGTTTTCTCTGGAAAGCACTAACAAGATGGGCCAGAGAGTAAAAGAAATTATCGGAAAAGAAGACCTCGAATGCATTAATAAAAATTCCAAAATCCTATATGTGTTCCATACAAAGTGGAACTAGCAGATGTTAATTGGAAACTTTTATTGGAGGAACTACCAGATATATTAGACGAATCGAAAAAGATTATTTCTATCTTTTGACATGGATGTAACCCAAGATTTTGCGGGTATATTTAGCAAGATGGAGATGTGTAATTATTTAACTACAAACCATAACTTTTGCTATAATGAATACGAAGAAAAGTGTAATATTATAGGCCGATAAAACTGTAGGAATTGATTGTTTAACATGGCTAACAACCAATGCAAGAATTAAGATATACAACAAATTTGTGTGTCAGATAACAAGTCTGGTGTTAATAAACAACTTGGCAATCATATACTAGATTTTTACGTTGTCCAGATGTACGTTTAAGGAAACATTTGTCTACTTTGGCAAAGAACATGGTATTACGCGATTGAAGCGACAATAACAATTGTGCAATTGGAACAATGTCAGTGGAACGGTGTATAATCCCTTAAAAGACTGTTTAACTTATTGAGATAGTTATACTTCCTAAAGGCGCCAATGTACTCGGTACCACTTGCCAAAATGTGGAGTAAGCTATCGGACAAGCTACAAAATAGCTGCTTTAGTGTTTAATAACCTGCTACAGTACTGTATTGGGGAATGGTAATACAAAGAAATTGACGGGCTTGCAATTGTTGTCCGAAACCAAAAGAAAGGGAAAATTGATAAAGTATGGCTGGCTTTAGTTTTAACTATTTACCTGTAAATTATTTGGAGATAGTAGAGGAGGAAAATCAGAAAATAAAAATTTAAACAAGTGCTACATTAAAGCAGGAGTACATATTTTACACAATCTGCAACACTATTTCTACAATTCCAAAAAAATAATCATTTCGAATTGGGTTGATAGATACGCTAACATTCGTCCAGAGGTTGTACGACAACGCGTAAATATTGGTAGTAAACTCTATCGTTTACGTAAAGGAAATTGCCCATTATGATGCCATACGCTGTAAGTGGAAGGAAAAGACAACTGGAATTAGAGGAAATGGATGCAAAAGCGAAAATTGATATGGAAAACACTGCGACAATAAACAATACAAAGATGTGTTAACAAAGAACATCTTATTAGAGAAAATGAGGAAGAATTAAAAGATTATTTTTGTGATGGATGACTTAATACATCCGGGTTCTACAAGCTGTTGCATTTGCGGTTAGTAAGAAAGACTTTTAGTTATGTAGGCGTTCTTGAAAAAGGATGGTCTAAATCCGTATACTTTTTAAAAGGTTATTCTAAAACGTATTTATCAAAATGGCAGATAACAAAGAGAACTAAGGAATGCGGTTTCGTAATCTTGTACACCAAAGGGGTTCCTAAACATTGTATATTTCCAGTAAAGAACCTTTCGATCATTTAAAACCGAGGGTCTTACAACCATAACAACCATATATTCCCAAAAGTGGTGGACATGAATACGCAACTGTGGTGGAGAAAAGGATTTCATCCGACAGAAAGTCGATCAAGCTAACAAGATACGTATGCAGGATATGTGGAAAGCTGCGATTAAAAGATTGTCACAAGCTGCAAGAATTACACGAAGGAATGGATCTTGTTGCGGGAATCAAAGACTTTAAATATAGAGGCAAACTTCGGTACATTTTACAATTTGAAAACCTAGACGGTCTTTGTATCAAACTATTGGTTAGAAAAGGAGTAGAAGACTGGTTCGATTTAAATTTTACTGCGAAATAAAATTAGATAAAATTAAAACCACTGCAAACAAACATAAAGAAAGGACTGTTCTGTGTATAACTTTGTATTAAAATTAAGTTTAAATGATCCATGTTTGCATTAATATTTTAAATGTTAGATTGTAGATAACTTTTATAATATATATAACATTGTTCTTTATTTATAAAAGGCTGTGACGTTACCACGAAATAGCAGTCGCCAGAGAGTCATCTGGCACATAAAGTTGTATTCCCAGTTCAAGATGTTTTTCGCAACCATCTTTGTTGGTGGTATTGGCGCAGAGTGACATGTAATTTTCGTCTTTGCATCCAATTTCTCTTAATTTGATTGGTATTCGAGTACTTGTCAGCGTATGTATCCGGAGTAAAAGAATGGGATTTCTACGCAGCGTTAATAATAAAATTAGTTTATCGAGAATTGACAAGGTACAACATTCCTAATAGTAAATATCTACGCATCGATGTAAAGAAATGAATATTTTTTAATTTGTATGGAATTATTGTAAATCCATTGGTATAATTATTTTAATTCCATAATCTTTTAAGTTTTTTTCACCTTGCCATCCTTCCGGCTTCTATCCTAATTGACAGAGTATACGTGTTAATCCACGTGGTATTCGCCGGACAAGGCCTTTATAATTTTCGGGAGATGGTTGGCTAAGGCTATTTCGGTAAATTAAAGGCTTCAAATTTTGTTAAATTAACATGGGCAAAAATTAGTCTTTAAAACGCATAAATTATGAAGCGCTATTTAAAATCTATTTACAGATTTAGGGTCCCTAGAAAATTTTAATGGTAGTTGATACATAGCAAAATATATTTAAGTTAAAAGAGTGACTTCCAATAATAAACACAATATAAGGGTTGTCAACAAAAAGTTGTAGGAAAATTAAAGACTTCCAATGGGGTCCAGTATTAGAATTTGTTGGTAGTAATGTTAAGTCCTACTGTATTGTAGGCGAGAAAGATACTTAAAAGATTAAAGGGTCTCACGAATTGTAGTTAGAAAACCGAGGGTCTTACAACCTATAACGAGCATATACCTCAAAAGGATGGCATGCAACTACGCAGCAGTGCGGAGAATAAGAATTCCAATAAGAAATTAAAGTTTCCATGTTGCACAGTGTTGGGATGTAAAAAATGTAACCTATAAAGACGATTATTAATTATGGTTTAGAAAATAGTAGTTTTCGGGACTAAATAAAAAGTTATGGTTTGTAGTTAAATAATTAATCTCCATCTCGCTAAATATACCCACAAAATCTTGGGTTACCATCAATGGCAAAAGATAGAAATAATCTTTTCAAATTCGGATAATATATCAGGTAGTTCCTCCAATAAAGTTTCCAATTAACATCTGCTAGTTCCAAATAGTATGGAACACATATAGGATTCTTGGAATTTTTATTAATGCATTCGAGGTATCTATTCCGATAATTTCTTTTAATCTCTGGCCCATCTTGTTAAGGCTTTCCAAAAAAAGTAAGCTTAGCTTTAACACCATGTCTAGCGGAAACAAATCGGTCAAACTTTCTTCGAAGATAGCTGTTAAATGCACCACAAATTTCTTTAGGATAAACATCCTTTTCAAGCAGAAGTTTCGGCGTCAGAAAAGGTCGCAAATTTTAACCAACATTAAATTGTCACAAAATGGTTCTGTAATTGGTGTGTGTAATTCACCAGACAGCATCTGATCGCCTTCGATAACAAATTTACCAATATCTGTTACAGATTATTGTTGCACATATTATTCTAGACAAGAGCCGAATAAATCGCTCATTTGTCGGTTTCACTTTATTCCCGAAGTTGGAAACGTTAATCACATCGGAGACGCTCATGTTTCGTTCGAGCTACTATCGAATACCAGATTAATACGAAAAATTGTTCTCTTAATATACAGAGTGGGGCGTAAATTGCCGAAGATAGTCGAATATGTTATTATCCGAAAAAGCGCGATGTGTATAGAAAGTATAAATGGTGCTTGCATCGGTCCTAACAGTAAAAAGGAGTGACTTTTCTAGCAATTACAAGAATAGCAGTAGCGCGGCGAAGGGTATGCATGTATTATACAGCGCATTGTTGCTATAAAATATGTTAGTTTACGAGAAGCTCGAACGTGCACAAATTAAATTTTAATCTATAATTAACCATGGTCGTAAAATGGAAATTAATGGGTAATTTGAATACCGCTACATATACTTGCTTGGTGATTCATTTGAAAATATTCAAGTACTAAAGTATGACGTAGAAGTTATTTAAAATTAAATTGTTTATTAGTAAGTATTCTGTAGACACAAGTTTGGTATTCCTTAGCAAAGGTTTAAAGTGTTTTTGGTTATAGTAGCAGCTGCGATCTTCTACAGACATCGTACTTGGGCACACAATTTGTGTGCGTGTGCATGGACCAAAGCCCGTGTGTGCGGTGGATTTTAATGATGCACGCGATCCGTATAACATGGAAGACTTTCATGTTTCTACTAACGGTATTCGGGACGAAAGCGAACCGGGCATGCATTGGCGCTAAATGTATTGGACGAGCAGCAGGATTATGACGTCATTTAGTTCTCGCTGAATCCTAACTTCGTTCGGGTCTTCGGAAACCTTCGGTTTGCATTCTATAGGGTACATAAAGCAGGTCGCAGAGTAAACTCTTTAGTTATAAGTTAGTTCGCTTACAAGTCAAGTCTTATAGTGCGGATTTTGTTTTGTACTAAAATGGTATCTGCAAACGTTTTGGAACTTTGCGGTGCTTCCTATACCTGGAAAATGCTCTCAAACGGCACCAGAACAAATGTCGTGGTGCAACATCGTCCGTTTTTTAACATCCCGCAGCAAAGTACTTAAACTGTGGGACTTGCGGTTTCGCTTTTACGAGAATGGACAACTTACGCGACACAAGGAAAACAGCACGGTATGTCATTAAGCCTAAACGTTCAGCTCCGCCAGCTGTTAAAGGACTTGTACGAAACAACCACGAATTATGTGTAAAGTATGCGATTTCGAAATGGAAAACTACTATGCCGCACATTTAAGAGCAACAGACATAAAATGCATCAGTTACCGCTACTAGCGACGATGGTGTAGAAATGGTTAGCACTGCGTTTAACAACCGTATGGCTAGCTATCGCATAAAGAACGCCAGTGTCGACGATGGAGTGCCGAGTTTCTTTGGAAGCAGAAAGAGCGATTTATTCGATTAATAAATGAAAAAGAATACAACATACAGCATAAAAGTCTACTGCGAACTCTACGGCGTTTACATCAAAATGGGGAAGAGACTACCGATGTGAAATCTTTAACACAAAAATGTTGGTTATAACGTCTTCTAGTAATCTGGAAAAAGTACGAGGTCTTAAGCGAAACCATGGAACAAAATCAGAGGAATTTGAAACATGCGGGTCCGGTTGGTCTTTGGAAAAGGTGCTCTATTTAGAAATAAATATTAATAAGTATGACCCGATATGACAAGTTCTAGGTTGAAAATAAAAATTGTGAATATGTATTTAGAAATGTGGTTTAAAAATTTAAACTGTATTAGTAAAATTGTTTGTAATAAAAAGTTTTAAGAATGGTTTTTAGATTTTCTTTTTGTATAAGCTGCAGGAAATTTATAATTTAAAGGGTGTGTAAAATGGTAAGGGTCGTTCGATTTTAAATCTATTTACAGATTCGGATTTTACATAAAATTTAGACTAACAAGATGCATCGCATGTATAAAAAATTTATAAGAACGCTCAAAAATCGCTCCGAAAAAAATCTTAAAATGGGGTAGCTCTCGGGGATGGTGCTATTGAAAAATTTAAAGAGATTTGGGTAGCTAAAAATTTAATATTAATTGATACCAAACAAGGTAATTTATCTCGTGGGTGGAAATGTGGAGAAAGATTTATCTCGCAGAGGGTATATGTTAACTTTGCAGGGCGTGGTCCGATTTAAATCTGTTTAGAGATTCGGATTCTCTAAAATTCTAACTAATTTAATTTGCATGTATAAAAAAATTTTAAGAACGGTCAAAATCGCACAGGTAAGAAATCTTAAAATAGGGTAGCTCCTTGGGGATGATGCAATCTAAAAATTTAGAGATTGGGTAGCTGAGAAAATTCTAATATTAATTGATACCAAACAAGATAGGTTTATCTCGAAAGATGCATGGTTAACGAAGAAAACTATTTGTTAGGTTTGCTTATAGAGCAAATAGCAAAATTAGAAGATCAGGACTTTAAAGGGGTATAACTTTGCAGGGCGTGGTCCGATTTCAAATCTGTTTACAGATTTGGATTCTCATAAAATTTTAGACTAACAAGATGTATCGCATGACTAAAAAATTTATAAGAACGCTTAAAAGTTGCTACAGGTAAGAAATCTTAAAATGGGGTAGCTCCTGGGGATGATGCAATCTAAAAATTCCTAGAGATTGGGTTAGAAAATTCTAATATTAATTGATACCAAACAAGATAGGTTTATCTCGGGGTGGAAATGTGGAGAAAGATTTATCTCGGGTGGAAAGAATGGGGTGTGATGTAATCAAAATGGTTGTGGGGTGTCCGAGCAAGGAGGAGAGCAAGGAGGAGTCAGAGGAGATTATCTCCTCATTTGCTTTATGGGAATTTACATGTAAATTGGTCCAGATGAGGGAGCAAATGAGGGATTCTGGAGAAATGAGGGCCTGGTTCGTCACTAAATACTCTACTGATTTCCTAGAGTTTACATGGAATTACAGCACACGACTGGTACAGACGGTGTCGCAATATCGTGAAGCTCTAATAGAAATGTTTAAAAATATTTTAGTGCATAAAGAAATGTGGAATCCTGAAACGGTAACTGCTTCTAGAGGCTACTTACAGCTGATGGAAACGAATTTTAATTTTAATTTTGTGCTCAATTTAGTTTTTAGAAATTTTTCCTTACACGGACCTTTTGTTTGATATTTTGCAAACTAAATCGAATGATATTAGTTTCTGCGTTTAAAACATCAATAATTTTGAAAAACAATTAAATCAAAAAAGAGAAAACTTTCAAGAAATTTGAGACAAAACACTAAATTTGAGTTTAGAATCACAAAGTAAACGTATTAGAATTGACAATATAGGTGATATGGTAACCTCATATCGTAGATTTTATTTAGAAATTTTTGATTATGTTTCTCAACAACTCAGAAGCAGATTTCAGAACTTCAGTGACTTAAAATTCATCGAAATATGTAATTGTAACAACTATAATAAAGCCCGTTTTCCTGAAGAAGCCTTTAATAGTTTAAGGATTAATTATGCAATTTTTTTGACATTTTGGTATTAAATTCACAGCTAAGTGTTTTATACAACACTCTAGAAGTCAATATTCAAAAAACACCGTTAAATATGCTAAGTTTTCTTAATGAAATTGATTTGGCAGAGTCCTATAGTGAAGTCTTTAAATTGTGTCAACTTGTTTTAACAATTCCAGCAACAAGTGCTTCGGTTGAACGCAGTTTTTCTACATTAAAGCACATTAAAACCTTTATCAGAAATTCAACTGGTTTCCCATTTAGCTGAGTTGTCTATAGAAAAAGAATGTATTAGTAACTTGCTACAGAATCCAAGATTTTATGATGATGTAATAGACAGATTTCCACATGTTAATAAAAGAATAGAATTGCATTATAAATAAAATATTGAATAAGAGCCAAAGAAAAAGGTGCGTCGTCAACACTGTATATAATGTTTAAGTGTGTGTATATTCGTGTTTCTTATTGTTTATGGTTATTAACACTTAGTTTTTTTTTAGTGCTTAACTACATAAATTGTTTATATATCCAATTGTGCAGAAATATCAGGTAGTTAAACCTTTTTATAAGTATTGTGCATTGTGCATCAAGTATGACTAATGATATAAGTAATATTTTTACTAGCTGATAAGTAAATTAAAAAATACAGTCACATTAATTTGAATTTTTACGTCCAAAAATGCCTTTTTTTTAATATTATTGGTTGGCCTTGCTGTTTGGGCTTTTAGCCAGCTACGATTTTTATTAATTTCTTCTTGAGAGAGTGTGCTCTTCTGAACACGTCTGAGATGGTCCCATTCCTCTGTTTTTCCTGCACTATTGTTTATAATTTTTTTCAATCTTGACATCTCAGGGGGACCTTTCACTTGTCAAAAAACCCGTACCTATCTATACACAAACATATTTATATTTATACATATATACACATATATACATGCCCCTTCACTCTCAGGGGCAGTAGCTGAGAGACTGCACACTTGAGGGCTGCCTCGGATTTTCTGGAAGATTATTAGGAAAGACGTTAGTTGACTAGCTACCTTGGTTATTTTTAGTTGTGTTAGTACGTTTGTTTTAAGCAAGGCCTATAAGTTTATCTGGTTTATTAAAATGGTTATTGTGGTAGGTGTGAGGTGTTTTATTAGGGTTATTGCATCTATGGGGGTGGGAATTCCTTTCTTAGCGAACATTGTGTATATGTTTGTATTTGGTATTTCTGTGATTGGACAATTAAACAGTATGTGTGTTAAATCTCCTATTTGCCCACACTCACAGTAAGGATCTTCCTTTATCCCAATTCTATGCACGTGTTGAAGTGTCAAAAAATGTCCGGATCTCAATCGACAAACAGTTGAAGTCTCTTGTCTACTTTTTTATGACAATTTCTTAAAGATGGGAACTCTCGGTGGCAATGGTTGTATGGCTCTATACCATTTTCCTTTATGCGGGTCTATTATTGTCCGCTGTTCTAGAAGTTCTACATTTCATTTCTTTTTAACTTGGGCTAGGATGTCTTGGGTTTCTAGCTTTATTTCCAGTTTTGGTGTGTTGATTTTGCATCCATTCCTTGCTAGAATGTCTGCAATTTAATTTCCTTTTATTCCCACATGTCATGGGATCCAACACAGTGTTATTTTTCTATTTTTACTAATGTTTATTATAGTTTCTTTAGTCCTGAGAGTGATCAATTCGTTTTTTTCATTTATTGTATTTCGTTTTAGTTTATCAAGGGCACTTTTTGAGTCTAAGAGAATGACCACCGGTCTAGGGTTCTATTTCTACTAATGTTTATTATAGTTTCTTTAGTCCTGAGAGTGATCAATTTGTTTTTGCATTTATTGTATTTCGTTTTAGTTTATCAAGGGCACTTTTTGAGTCTGAGAGAATGACCACCGGTCTAGGGTCCTCTTGATTGAGTAGTGAACAGGCTTTTCCAATTGCTAACATTTCTACGGTGCATATGGTTGCATTTTTAGGTCCAGAAATTGTTTCTGCCTTTTTTAGTGCTGGGATATATATTCCTATACCTGTGTTGTCGGTATCTACTTCTTTTGATCCATCTGTAAATATATGAATATGGTCTGGTAAGGTTTCTTTTATGTCCTGTTCTGTCATTGTTCTATTATTTGTGTTTATAGTTTTAAAACGAAGTTTTGTCATTTGAATCTCATAAGTGATCTCAAAACAAGGCAATTTTTCTTTCTGTTTTAGGTTTACGACCTCTTGTTCTCCGAATTTGCATCCTTGTACTAAATATGGTGGGTCTTTGTTCTTCCAGTATCCTATCTCGTCGTAGCATTCTGTCTTCAATGTTTCTATGTGTTCGATCAGGTTATTTTTGTTTAGTCGTTTAAGCATGATATAGAATTTTGTTCCTAACCACCTTCTTCTCATTTCTAGTGTGTTTTCCCCACATTCGGCTATTAGTACTTTTACTGGAGTCATTTCATACAGTCCGTTACTAATCTAAGTGCTTGAAATGGAACTTTATCCAGCGTTTTGAGTTTCTGCTTGTTGTTTGGTTTGATGATAGTCATTCCATAATCTAGGTGTGCTCATATTGCCCCTTTATATACTGTCAGCAAGGTGAGAGAATCTGCGCCCCACCAGGTCATTTGCATAGCCCTCATAGCGTTGACTCCGTTCAGCGCTTTTTTAACTGCTTCATCTATATGTTTGTTAAAGTTCAAAGTTTGGTCCAGTGTGACTCCTAGATATTTGTGTGTTAATTGCCATGGTATTTTGTGTCCCTTGAACTCAATTGTTGTTAGGTTATCCAGGTTCTTTCTTGATTTAGCGAAAATCATGGCTGTCGTTTTATGTAATAATAATTGGCAATTATGTTTGTCTAGCCATTTTTCCACTGTAGCTAGTTGTCTCTCAATGCTTATGGTTGTCTTGTTTAGGATTTTCCCGGTGCAAATAGAACAATATCATCTGCATATTGCAGGATCTCTACTGGCGTTTGTATTAACTTGTGTAGGTCTTGAGTATAAATGTTAAATAAAAGTGGGCTCAATGGTGATCCTTGGGTTAGTCCTATGTCGGACTTGACTGGCCCTATAACTGTACCCATTTTAGTTTTGATGAATAATTTTCCGTTAATCAGTAGATTGTGCATATTATTTATAACTGTTTGTTGAATTTTCAACGCTTCCATTTTTTGTATGAGTGTATGTATGCTGTTTTAATGTCTAAAAAGATGGCGATGGTTATTTCCTGTCTAGTGAACCCTAGTAGTGTTTTTGTAGTCAGATATGCCACACTTTCCGTTATGTTTCGCCCTTTCCTGAATCCATATTGATGGATGGATAGCTTTCCTTCATTTTCTAACTGCCATTCTATTCTCGACTTTAGTATACTTTCATATACTTTTCCTACACATATGTTAGAACTCTACACCTAAAATTTTCAGGATCACTAGGATCCTTGTTTTTCTTTAGTATTGGTAATACTAGTGTCGTCCTCCATTGTTTCGGAATTTGCGTGGATGTTAGGATTCTATTGAAGATTTCTATAACTAGATTTATTGCCTTGGATGGTAATTTTTTTAACATAGAGTAGTATATTGTGTCTAGTCCCCATGTTGAGTCCTTTTTATTATGTATGGTCTCATAGAATTCTGTAATCGATATGCGCTCTTCAATCTGTTTACTTTTATTTAGTATAACTTCTGGGCATATTTGGATTTGTTTCCTTGTGTCTGCTATTTTCTTGGCCACTTTCTCATTTGGTAGTTCTATATTGGTTTCTTGTGTGTACTTGGAGAATATTCTCATGATTCTCCATATGTCTCTGATATCCGTGTTTCTGTTGATTTTTTCACAGGATGTTCTAAAACTAAGTTTCTTTTTTCCCCGTGTCAATCTTTTCATTCTGGCTATTTGGGTTTTGGCCTCTAAATAATTGTTTAATGTGCCTTCTCTTTTGAATTTATGTATGGCCTCTTTTCTTTTTTGCCGTGCTTCAGAGCATTCCCCATCCCACCATGGGACCGTTGGTTTTTTTTGTATTCCAGATTTTTTGAAAGGAATATGGTCTTCTGCAGCTAAAATAATGTTTCTTTCCAATTCTGTATATTCTGTTTCGTCATTGATTATATTTATTAGCGCTTCAATTTTATCTGAGTATTTAAGCCAATCTGCTTTTTTAAGATTTCTTGTTGGTGTTGTTTCAAAATGGATGATAGGTAAATTTTTCAGAATTTCGATTAGGATGGGGAAATGGTCGCTATTGCCGCATCCAATACTTTCCACCTCAAATTAGTAGTTATGTCTGGTGTTGTTAGTGTTCGGTCTAGTGCACTTTTGTTGATGTTTGTCGGCTGAAATCTAGTTTCCGTGCCATCATTTAGTAAGATCAGTTCATATGTGTCCAGTGCAAGTTCTGTTGTTATGCCGTTAGAATTTCTGTTAGAGCTACCCCACCTTGGGCTATGTCCATTCAAATCTCTTACAATTATAGCTGGAGGCCCGGCTAGTTCTATCAATCTATTCCAATCTCTGGGTTTTAATCTCGTATCTGGGAGACAGTATACATTCAAGATTGATAGACTTGATTTTTATTAGTTGCCATTCAATCTTGTCATCGATATTTAAGATAGGTTTGTGTTCGTCATATATTAAACCCTTTTTGATCAACATTGCAAGACCGCCAAAGCCATCTTGTCTGTCTTTTCGAATGGTGTTGTATCCTTGTAAATTGAATTTGTAGTTTGGTTTTAGCCACGTTTCATTAATTGTTACTATTTCCGGATTATATTGATTGATCAGTGCGACTAGGTTGTCTTTATTGCTATTAACACTTCTGATATTCCACTATATGATATTAGAATATAGTGGTGTATGGTCCCTATATTGAGTCATTATGGTTATTTAAGGTAAATAGTAGGTTGCTTGATCGATTTCCCGTTTTGTATGAGTTTTGGTCTATCATTTGCCTATCTTGTATAATTTGTTTAATAGAATTAAATATGTTGGTTAGGTCTCCTTGACTTAGTTCTTGTAAATCCCTTAATATGCCCGATGTTGAGTGCCTATATACCAGTTGTATTGATGAAAGACGCAGAATTTGATCTTTTTTCTGTTCTGGCATTAGAGAAGTTTAAACACGCATTGTGTTCTTGCCCGTTGTAACCTTTTATGGGCGAAGTTGGGATTTTGCGCTTTTTACTCTCTGTGATTATACATTATAGGGTACACTATTTTGTTTTTTGGGGTCCATTATAGCTTGTCTTCTTTGGTTCACTTGCATTAGATTTTCCTCCCTATGAGAGCTTAGTTCTGGGAAGTCCCCTGGCATATAGTTATAACTGCTGTTTTTTGGGCACTTTTCGTTGGCTTCGTAGTATGTGAGGTTGTCAACCGACATCAAATATTTGATCTGTTTTTGTCTTTCAAATTCTTTGCATGCTTTATCCAATGGTTAATGGTCATTTGTTTTACAATTTATACAGTAGATTCTTTCTTTGCATTCACCCTCATGGATAGGTTGCGAGCATTTTTGGCATTTCGTTTTTCCTCTACATTGGGTTTTGGTATGCCCAAATAGCAGGCAATTGTAACATTGTGTCACTGGTAGTATGTACGGAATGACTTTCATTGGTAGCATACATATTTATACTATTGTGGGTATCAATTTGCCTTCAAACGATACCGCAATTGTTTCTGTTGGTTGATATTGTACATGTCCTTCTTCTGTTACTATGCGTCTATTTAATCGTCTTACGTTTATTACTTTTTGTCGTGCTTCTATAACTTCTAATAGTTACTTTTCCGAGAATGTCCGATCCACCTCTTTTATGATTCTCTTGTACGAGACCATATTTGCGGGTATAAAGCTTGTGCATCCTTTGTTGTACAAGAGCTTATTTTTAACAAAATCATTAGCTGCTAGATAATTTGTGAATTCTATGCCGATTCTATTTCGACCCTTTTGTTCTATTTTGTGGATGTCTTTCAATTTTAGATTGTACAATTCTCTTGCTAGTGCCAACGGGTGATAGTTACCAATATTTTCGTCTGTCCCTTGTACCATTACTCTATACGGTCCTATATCAGTTTGTTTATAGTATACATTTCTGGGTGATTGAATACTTATGTTATCGCATGTATTTTTGTCTGTGTTAGTGTTGTGCGTTTTTTTCCCTTACTATTACCTGCATAATTTCTTCTTGGAAAATTCCATTTGTTTTTCTTCGAGGGCTCAGTCCCCCTGGAAGAGCTATTCATTTTCAATTTAAATTTTATTGATGGTTTGCTTACTATTTATATGTTAATATTACTTACAATGACAGAAATTAATTAATGGTAAGTAGGGATGGACACGAACCGAACAGGTTCGAGGTTCGGTTCGAAGTTCGGTTCGATTTTTTGAACCGAACCGAACCGAACCGTACATTTTATTTTCGAACCGAATCTCGAACCGGACCGGCAAATTTTTCGAACCGAACTGAACCTAACTCAAGGTTCGGTTCGGTTCGGTTCGAAAAGTTCGAATTTTTAAATAAAAATTTAGTTTAAAAATTTAATTTTTACTAAGAACATGTCAATCTTAAGTTTTCCCAAATGCACATTTTAAAAATCTCTAGTCGCAAGCGTATAAGAACTAGAACGATTTTCTAATGTACATGGTTATCGAGTTTTAAGCCAATAGATAAAAAATTTAATGGGTATTAGTGTTACACATTTAAAATTTTGTATCGAGGCACGCTTGTAGATCAAAAAATTCTCGATACTTTGATTTATTTAATGCTCCTTGTTTCAAATTCTTGCTTGTTTATAACTAGTATTAGATATTAAAGAAACTCGAAATGATTTTGAAAATTTGGTTTTAAAACCAAGCTTATTTTATTTAATGAACAGAAGTCGTGTCGCAAAACCATCGTAAACATATACAAGCCAACAACACGGTCTAGAAACTACAGAAATTTTCAGAATAAATGAAACAATTTAATTCTTAGTTAAGTATATATTACTAAACCATTGTTTTGAATATTTGACTTTCGTATGAAAACGAGCTCTCTATTAATATTTAAAAATGTGACCTTGTACCAAAAACTAATCTCCTTTTCTTTTGTACATAATCGCTCGACAAATTGTGTTACAAAACGCATGGTATCATAATATTTACTGCTTATTTAGTGTGGTCATTACAACCAACGTCTTTAGAAGTAGCCGATAGTCCAGAAGAATGCCCCCAAACTTTCTCTCAATCAATGCCGACATAAAAAGACACAGTATAATGCAAATAATAAGGAGACATAATGCCCGTGCCATAAATACTATTATATTTTATTATAAAAAACGTAAACGTTGTTTGATGTAAATTTACGATTCTTTCCAAGAACCATCTGATACTGTCTTTTAAAAAAAATAAAACTGAAATAGATTTACAACATTTTATATTGGTATTTCTAATAGCTATGTAAGGTATTAATTTAATTTTTATTGCGGTTGTATTTGTCCGTTTTGACCAACCAATCGTGAGCCCTATCAGTTGGTGTTAGTTTCTTTATTAAAAACGATTGAAAAGCTTTATTAGTCATTGCCCGGACTTGAATTTTGAAGGAAATGACTATTTAGACTTAAGGTAAAAATTTAAACAATGGCAGATTATGACGATAGTGCAGTGGACCCAGATTATATATCTGATACAAAAAATGTAGAAAAGTCAGAAACGTGTCTAGTTAGAAAAAATGTATCAGCACCAGAAACTGTTATAATTCAAAAGGGCAAAAGCAAATTTCAGGAATATTATGAATTTAAGTCTACACATCAACCTAACTCTAAAGTTGCTGTTTGTCTCCTATGTAAAAATAAAAAAGTTCACGTAGAGCTTTAAGTTAAAAGTGGCACTACCACAATGTTAAAGCGAAACCTTGAACGAAAACACAACCAGGAATTTAGCGGTACTTTTACACACACTTTCCAAAACTTTAGCCACCCTGTAACCATTAGAAATATAACTCAAAGAACACTACCTGAATTGTGGCAAACTAAGGTAAGTACAAAAATTATAAAAATTCCACAAATGCTTTTCTTTGCTATACAAAATAGTTGAAAACGAACATGCATTTATATTACACAATAAACCTTTTTGTTCAAACCGTTTCATTATCTCCAATTCTGATACCTAGGACGACTCATTATTACGATTATGTTCAACTGAAAATACAAATTTACATTATATCTAACTGTTAGAAATATTCCTTAATTTTTTAAAATCGCAATCGGATTTAAAGTCTTGCAGAAATATGAATTGCAATTTCGTAATGAAACTTTATAATCTAAACTTATTTATCCGATTCTAGCAGAAAGTTTACATGTTTTCTACTTTATTTAAATTAATGCAGAATTTAAATTTTAAAAATTCAAATTTATTAAATCTTTACGTATTGTTAAATTTGAATAGTAGAGCTGAGTCATCAAATTTGGTAGTAATTAAAAAAAATCAAAAACCTATATTAAAAATTTAAAATTTATTAAAAATGTTATACGTTGTTTCAAAATTATCGGAAAAAAGGTTTTACTAGACACGAATTGAATTATTTTCTATACTTAAAAATAAATCAGCATTTTCTTGCAAGCAAATAATCTTTGTCAGGCTATGTTTTAAATTCGAAATTCGCCTCTTCGTATAAATATGAAAACAGTTCCTTTAAATAATTTTTTTATATATTGAAATTTCGTTTTTTAAGTATTATTGAATTCAGCTACTATTCTTGAATTTTTATTAAAACTGCAATTCTTTATTAAATAAAGTATAGCTTAAAATGAAACTTAATTTAATATAAATTTCTAATTTTTAACTTACAGCAATCTAAACGTAACTTTAAAATTGTAGACTTTGGATTTTGTTTTTAATAGTATGTTTTAATTCTATTTTTCAGTCCTGAAAATTTGGTAAAGTTAAGATACCATTGCATTAATTAAACGCAGTTTCCATTTATCGTTTTTGTAAATTACAATCATTTAGCAGATTATATTGTAACGCCTGAAATCCATATACTCTACAGTGTAGTTTTTTTGTTTCAGGAATTATTTTATCAAAAACAGTGGAAATCGATAAAAGCATTATCGTGGACTGGGTAGCCAAAAAATATCTTCCTTTTACGTTTTTTGATGATGATGCTTTAAGATGCTTTTTTCATCAGCTCTGTGCAGGATTTATTTTGCCAGGACGATAGCAGTTAAAACGAATGGTTTTAGAACGATATGACGAACTGAAAAGCGTTGTTATGAACATACTGCAAAACAACAGTTCAAAAATATTTTTACGTTAGACGGATGGACTGCCATTAATAGGAAGTCGTATTACGGCATTACAGCACATTTTATTGACAATAACTGGAACTCCAATCAATAGTAATAGATTTCCTTCCGTCTTAAGGTGGACACACAGAAAAAGACATAGCTAAGTTTTTTTTAGAACAGTAACAAACTACGGCATTGAACAAAGGATACAAGGCATAACTGTTGACAATGCTTCAGCCAACACTCGTGAAAGAATTGAATATACTGCTACAGACATTTGACAGCGTAAACCAGCACTTTAGATGCATGGCACATATTTTAAATCTGGCCGTGCAAGATTTATTTCGGTCATTGAACCTGTCTTGAACGAACTGATGAAGAAGAAATTGAAGATGAAAATGAATGTAGCAGTGATAGTGATGAAGATGAATTTAACAGTAAAGCCAAACTCAATTGCATCGAGAGAATTCAAATAGTCTTTAAGAAAATTAGAAGTTCCGAGCTATTGAGACAGCGATTTAAAAGCGCTTGTCAGACTGTCAGTGTGTGTACAGAGGTTCCACCGATTCTAGATACTCCTACGCGGTGGAATTCCACTTATTATATGTTAGATATAGTTTTTAAGTTAAAGCAAGGACTAATATGCTTGTGAAAAAGTGATCCTACTCTAAAAAATTTAAAACGTAATGAAAGTAAGTGGTTAATCATAGGGAACATGTGTAATTTTTTAAAAATGTTTAAAAGAGTAACTGATAAGTTAGGAGGAGACAGGTACGTTACCTTTCTCTTCGTGGTAGTTTGTATTAATAGTTTATTGGATAAAATAGAAGAAGAGATAAGACAATTAGATGAAAAAGCAAATAGATCTGCACTCAATGAGCAGTTGTTGATAGCATACCAGGGTTCAAAAAATTAAATATTGAAACATTATCGTCTTACCAATTGGCTATATTGTGCTGTACTAGTGATCGACCCTAAACACAAAATAGAGCTCTTTGACCACACTAGTTGGGGAAAGCACTTAAAAGAGGAATCGCTGACCTTCTTCAAAAACCTCTATCAAGAATATAAAAACAAGGACCAAACCTGCACTCTCCTTTGCCCGAATCTTCTGAAGATTCAGAAGACCATTTTAGTGTCTCTAAACTGTACAAATCCAAAAGAAGAAGGGAAGACAAGGCCGACAAATTAGCAATATATTTAGCAGTACCGCGTTGCAATGGTGATGAAAATATTTTAAAGTGGTGGCAAATTAACAAGGAAAGGTTTCCGATACTGAGTAGCATGGCAAAGGATTTATATAGTGTGACAGCAACCTCAATTTCTTCTGAAAGACTGTTCTCAAAAGCAGGTTTGGTTTTAACGAAGCAGAGGAATAGACTTAATCACGAATCAGCTAAAAGTTTACTCTGCCTTAATTCTTGGGTAGGAAAATCATTTCCCAACTTAAACACTATAACTATAAATAAGTAACTGCCATTATATTAGAATTAATTTTTGTAAGAATTTATTTAAATACGAATTGTTATATAAGCACAGTTTCTTTATTCCTGTATTGTACGAAGTGTATAAAATTACTTTATGGTTTAATTTTTAATTATAAAGATAAACTGACAAACAGATTTTTGTTTGTACTGTATCAGAAATCAGTAACACCTTATTGTCTTGATATTCTTTATATACTAACTAAAACTAAAATAAAAGTGATCGCAAAGATCGTGTGATATCGTTTTTGCATGGTAAAATGACATTAGTAAAAATCATCAATTATTAACACATTCTAAATTTTAGAGGTGGTTTTCACTACTAACCTAATTGTAGTTACGCTTCGTTAAAGATAGTACGTATTGAAAAATCAAACCTAGACAAATAGTATTAATATGATTTATGCTACTAAAATCTAATGCAAATTAATGTTGGGTTTATTTGAAAGTAGCAACTACTAAATATAAAAACTACATTAAACATTTATATTGTTGTAGTTGAACGCACTAGTTGTTTGAAATATCAAAATGTCGAACTGGTTCGGCTCGGTTCGTTTTTTTCGAACCGAACCGAACCGAACCGCAATGTATTTTTTCGAACCGAACCTCGAACCGAACTGGACTAAAGAGTTTTCGAACCGAACCGAACCTAGTGCAAAGTTTAGTTCGGTTCGGTTCGGTTCGAATCCATTACTAATGATAAGAAGGTCTCCCTGAGGATTGTGAGATTGATTGGTAATTGTATGTTGTCACACTTCGATCACTACACTCTAATTAGTCTACTTCGTGAAAAATTAATACACTTCAACTTTAATTTAATAAATTATACCAAAAATGCCTTTTTAATATTTCTAAAATAAGATGATATAGTTTTACTTCAAATAATAAATAGGTTTTAAAGATTTTTCTTTGTTAATGCGAGTGCAATTCTAAAATTATAAAAATAAAAAAGCAATGTGGTCTTCCTTACATTTCAACAGCTGGCTTTTAATGCAAAATTCTCAGGATAATTTATTGGTTATATTTCAGCATATTTTTTAAAAAGTTGATTCAATTCTAAATGGAAGTTTATTAGCATCAAAGGTTTTAAATAACTTTTTAGGTAATTTGAAAATTCAAAATAATACAAACATTAACAAATAACAATATATAAATCAGCTAAACTAGTTATTTCACATCCAAAGAAATAAAGCAATATGCTGCAAACGCCTCCAAAACAACACATACTTTCTTATATCTACTTTTTTGCTTCTAAACACAAAGCTCAAGCTTCTTAAGTTACACATAGTCACACACGCACCACGCACGCACGCTTGTCACACACACGCGCGCTACACACACACGCGCACACGCACACACGCCCACACTGGGTATCTGTCAAAATGCGGAAAATGGAATTTAGTTATGTTAAAAAAAGGGGAGTTTTAAAAATCTAAGATTCAAAAAGAGAGAATTAAGTAGTTTAAGTGCCAACTTGAAGCGCTTCCTCACTGAAAAATCTCACGGGATGTCAATACATTTCTAAAAAAAAATGCATACAAAGATCCTACAGTTATGAAAAATTCAATTCTTTATAACTCCTGATCACTTCATGCATTATTAAAAGTCGATCATGCTATTTATTTGGCATACATTTTACTAACTAATAAATAACTGGTTATCGCTCCCTCCATAGGTTTGCAAAAGATGGAGCATAGAGTTAAAATTTGAATTGCTCTTTCTGCTTAGTTCATATGAACACTAGCGTAGAAGAAAAACAAGTTTTGAGCATCCAGAAGAAAAAATTATAAATATATAGCAATGTAAATAACTTGGCGAATTCGATTGTAGTTCCTCTATATATAATGCGGTACCATAACACTCAGTTGACATTCGTTTTAACCTTGTAGCAGTGTAGTTGGTAAATCCCAATATACAAGAAATAATTTCAGAAGTGAATAATAACAATTAGGTAAATATTTATTATAATATATCATTTTCAAGGTAGTAATTTTAATTGCAAGGACTTAATGCGCTTCCGCTTATCTTCGTACAAGTACGAATGACGTGTATAATGGTTAAGCCATTAATTTAAATAAGTAAATTGCATTTATAATTTTAACTGAAAGAAAGCGAAAATACTTAAATACAATACAGCTGATTTAGAATGAAAGTCAGTCAGACTGTATGATAGAATTATTCTATGAAGTTCAATACAGAATACGAAGCTATTCATAAAGGGTTTCATACAAGGTCTTTTGTGTTTGAATAATAATAATAAATTATTCAGTGAATTAATGATTGACTGAATATGTATAGAGTATAAAATATGTTGATGATAAAATGGAGGTTGTGCTGTAGCATCTTTGGATTTTAAAATTAACGGGCAAGTTAAACCTTCGTAAATTGTTTAATTGCATAATACATTTGTGCTGTTCGGGGTCATATTTACCCATACTACAATTTTAAATAGGTAAGTAGAGTTTATAAACAAAATATAATGAACCATTGCACAGTGCTTATTGGTCGGAACAATAAAAAGTAAATCATGGCAATAACAGTAATTTAATGTATGAGTGCACTGGTACAAATTTATTATGAAAGTTTACTAACGAGAACAAATTTTACAAATAAAATTAGAGTGTATATTACAAATGTACTTTTTGCATATATGACATGTTCGGCTGTACCAAGACAAAACACAGTATGTATTAAATGAAAAGTTTCGAGTTATTAGCTTTAAACTTTTTTATTCAGCCTTACAGAAGTCGTTTAAAAGTTTTACTTCTATATCGTGTTCTAAATGTAAAAATGGTTGGTTTTGTGCATTTCAAAAGAACCAGGATAAATCCCTTGTATGCTAGACATTGTTTTGCTTGCGGGCTTTAATACAAAGTTATCTAACCAATACCACGCAAAACAGAGTAAGTTCAAATTAATAAGTAATTTTACCATTAAAAACACAGTGTCTTCACAATAAACTAATATTACCGCTCACACCACAATAACTTTAATTATTAGGTATATACAACAAAAACACTGCTTTAAAATAAAAATGAACACAACACAAAAATTCAAATTTAGAGTTTATCCGTTATGAAACCAAATCTCTAACAAAGTCTTTCTCCGGCAAATTTAACCAAAATTGCTGGCGATTAGTTGGCATCAATGGTACGAGTTTAGTCACAATTGTATCTTTTTTTCGCCTTGGAATACAATACCTCTAGGTATGCCAATAATTTCTGCCATTTCGAAATATCAAATTTCTTCAGAAGAAAATCTATTTACATATATATTGAACTTGGTCAAAGTTGCTTTTATATTTTAGTTTTCTAGAACTACGTTCGAAGCAAACTTCTACAACATCACTAAGAAGAAAACTGAATAAGGGATCATCTTTTTTTTATTTTGGCATTTCCTTTCTTCCCATTTTCTAAATACCTGCACACCAACTACTTCCAGACATTTTCGGCATTTTCTAATACTATTTTTCAGATCCTCATAATCGTAAACATTTCCAATTTTTGACAAGTATTTTTCTATGTTCCCATGAACAGAATCTGCAGTCATGTGGGTATGTCTCTTAGTTAAGCATTGATAGTTATACTATTCAGACCTCCATAAGTATCATTAACAATAGTAATGGCAGCAGTAAATGAAAACCAATTTTTATTTTGGGCTGCACAGTTGTCTACCCAAAAAATAAGGTCAGTCGCATCTCTTTCATGTTTAATGACGTTTAAAATGGAGTCGACAATGCTTTGTGCACTCCGGTTGGAGGTTGCTTCATGTCACATGCTACAGTAAGTTGTATAGACCGATTTCTTTTAAACCAGCAAATGTTTCATTAAAACACACTAACCGACTTGTAAAATAGCAATCTTTAATACCGGGCATTGCAGGTAATAAAATGACTTTCTGAAGATCCATTGAATACACTCGTAACCCGGGAGACTCTGGAAGATCTCTATTTTTAGCATATTATTTTGATGCTTTTTTATCACGTTTGTTACGTTATAAATTTTCGCAACGACATTCCTAATAATTTCGACTTCATTACCTACCTTGACGCCTCTGATTTGTTGGATGCGTTATTATAGCCTTTTATTTAAAATTAATTCGTAAAATTTATATAGTTAAGGAAAAACCGTAGTTGTAGTATCCTTCTACAACGCTAGCAAGTGGAATTCTGGTTCTGTTATCTTCAGTGTAATAATTGAATGTTGGTCTCAAGTAAAGCGACCTGATTTTAATACTACGCGTGTCAAAAGATCCAGTTAACTTGTATAGACGTATTATTGTCTGCTCTAAATTGAGTTTGTTGATTATTTACGTCCACCTCTGTATTTTTAAATTTCTTAGTGTGGAATTTCCATGTTTTACTTCAAGTACGCGCCAACAAGTGCCGCGAGTGATAGACTTTGTTCCGCAAGTGCAAGAACGTTGTAGTAATTGGGAAAACACACGAAACAAGTAAGAGTATCGATTTGTCGTTCTTGAGAGCCGCATCTCTGCTTACATGTTCTACGTAGAATAAATTAATTAGAAGCACGGCTTTCCTTCAGAACCACCGCTATCGACATAAATGTGCTTCGCTACACCCGCCAAAGAAAGAGTAGTTTTTTGTGTCCCGAATGACAGACAGATTCTACCGTTTTGTTTATATCGTTTTTCCGTTGGCACGGCTGAGTAAACAACAGGTGAGTGTTTTGAAGTAAATGTTTGATTTGGTTAAAACCAGTAATTATATGTTATTTGTTAATTATCAACTATTTTTGTATACAAGTCAACTTCGCTCTACCACAGAGCTATTCGATATTTACCGCAATTTTACATTGGTTAACTTCTCGCCGGATTTGAATAAACAACAAATTTCAGTTGATATTTAAATTCACAATCATACCGCTTATCAAAGCATTGACAGTTTTAATTAGCATTATTTGTATCGTTTGAGTTGTTCACGAGCCTTTCTTGTTATCTGCTTTGCTATTAGAACTTTTTGTAATAGACTTACGTATTTGTTATCGCCACGAGGCTATTTTAAATCATCCAGATTTTGCTTTATTTCGTCCGCTCTTTTATTCATTTAATTTTAACCATGGCAGAAAAGTTGAAACATAACTGTTTTCGACGTAATACTGCAATTAATTCGCTAGAGAAAAATGTTTGAAATCTCTGAAAAATGTACGGTTGAAACGGCCTTTTTTTGATTTATTTCGTGCAAAGTACGAATCTCTCGAAACCGTTAGAGAAAGTTTCTTTATACACCATAAATGGATAGTAGGTGCAATTTCTTCCGCCGGTGACGCTGATGAACAATTTCAAATGGAAGACGCTATTCGTAAACGCTTCGATAACCATTACTTTCAAATAAGAGCGCTCTATTTCAAGCTGTTTACCAGCCTCGGGCTAATGTGTCCGTGCCGCTAAATACTTCAAAGTCAAAATTTCGCTGCCCCCGTTGACGTTTCCTACATTGTATGGGGAAAGTTGTTTGTTTGAAAGTTTTATTGACCGCCTTGATAGTTTAGTTAGTCTTAATAACGATTTGTCGGACGTGGATAAATTTTCGTATCTTCAATCAGCACTAAAAGATTCCGCACTCTTAACCATTAAAAACTTTGACCTTACAGAAGCCAATTACCCTCTTGCATACACAAAACTTTGCGAAAAATATCGTAATGTTCGTCACATTACCTCAGCTCTATGGAACAATATAGATAAATTTCCCAAATTGAATTCCGATAACCCCGCCGGTTTGCAAAAATTAGTTGATACTTTTGTCGATAATTCACAAGCGCTTCAAAAATTTGATTTACCCATAAAGCAATGAGATTTTATTGTTGTACAAATGATCTTAAATCGCCTTGATGTACACACCTCGTAGTTTTGAAATGCATCAAGATCTAACCGCTATCCAATTTTATAAAAAGTTAATTGTTTATCTGGAAAATACGTGTAAATCCTTTTCGAATTTGTCGGTAAACCATAAAACTGATTTAAACAAAGTTATACATTCCAGTAACCCGTCTAAGCCTCGATCCGCCGTTTCTGTTAGTTCAAACGAAGTCTAGAGTCAATAAATGTCCGCTTTGCAAACAAGATCACAATCTTTATCGCTGTATTGATTTTATTAAACTTTCGTCGCAAGATCGCTACAACTTTGCAAAAAACCAACATCTTTGTATTAATTGCCTTAGCAATTCTCACATTTTAAATAAATGCCAGTCTACTTTTTCATGCCGCCAATGCAATCAACGTCATGATTCGTTATTGCACTTTGATCGCGTTTCGTCTAAACCCGCTTTCGCTGCTGGTAACCAGACTCGCTTGAGCCCGGACACCGTTGCCTCTAAGGTATCACCTCGCACTACTACCGCTATTCAAGACCGCTACAAGCATTCCGCTCCTCGTGCCTCTGAGGATTCATCGACTTCGTTTAGCTGTAGTGGTCCGTCAACTTCGAGTTTCGTTTTATTTAATTCTTTAGCTAAAACTTCAGTTGTTCTACTTTCACTGTTCAAGTGGAAATTGTTGATTGCTCTGGTTCTTTCCAAAAATTTTGCGGTTTACTCGATTTGGGCAGCATGACTTCTTTTATTTCGCAAACTAGTGTGAAACGTTTAGGTTTTCTTACTACTCCACATTCTCTTACCCTTAGTGGTTTGGGCTCCATGCGCTCTGCTGCTCAGCATGGCACTGTCGCCGTTTCGCTCAAACCAATAGGTGTTTCTTCACCGATTATTAATTTTCAAGTTGTAGGACTTCCCAAGATTTGTGAGAATTTACCTACTTCTAATATTTCTTTGGAACATTTCAATCATCTGGCTAACTACAAGCTAGCTGATTCGCTCTTTACTCAATCTGGACCCATTGCTTTCTTACTTGGCGCGGATATTTTCCCCTAAGTATTATTAGACGGTCGCATCCAAGGTGATAGTGATCAACCTGTTGCTATTAATACCATCTTTGGATATGTTTTAATGGGAAACATACCTTCCTCGCCTGTTTCTGAAATAACTAGCTTGTTTTGTATGACAGATTCTACTTCCCCATTGGAAGATATTGTCGCTAAATTCTGGGAAGTCGAAGCTGTCCCCGCCGCTCAACCTTTCGCGCCTGTAGAAACACTTGTTGAAATACATTTTGTCTATATGTTTCGCCGCAATGAACAAGGTCGCTATGTCGTCTCACTGCCGTTTAGAGATCAGGAACCATTTTTTCCAGGTAGTTGTGATCTTGCCTTACAACGATTTGTTTTTTTAGAAAATCGTCTACTTACGCAACCTCGTGTTTAGGAACAATACGTTTCGTTTATGCGTGAATATCTATATTCTCAACATATGCAATCTGTTGTTATTGGGTCTCATGCGGACTTTTCTTATTACATCCCGCATTATTGCGTTGTGAAACCCGAAAGCGTAAGTACGAAATTACGAGTTGTTTTCAACGCTTCCGCTAAAACTCTGTCTCAATCGTCCTTAAACGATCACTTGTTTGTTGGGCCGAAGTTGCAACCCGATATCACCGCAATTTTGTTACAATTTCGTTTACATCCTTACGTTGTCACTGCCGATATTCGTCAGATGTACAGACAAATTCTTGTATGTCCCGCTCAGTGTGACTATCAACTATCTTCCTGAGGAAACCACTCAGGATTTTAAATTAAATACCGTTACGTATGGAATCAATTGTGCTTCCTTTCTTGCCATACGCACGCTTCAGCAGTTGGCCATGGACGAAGAGAATTCTTATCCGTTAGCCGCTTTCGCACTTCGCCACCATATTTATATTGATGACATCGCTACTAGTGGAGATTCTATTGAATCAACCCTCGCTCTACGTAATCAACTAATTTCTCTTTAAAACTTGGTGGTTTCTAACTTCATAAATGGTCAAGTAACCATCCCAAATAGTTAAAAGATCTTTCCGCTACGCAGCAATTTGCGCAACCCAGCTCCTTTGAGGATCCTGATACTCAACCCTTTAAAGTTTTAAGTCTTCAATGGAATCCCACTTCAGATAATTTTTGTTTTCTAGTTAAGCCACTAAGTACCTGCCGTACCAAGCGCAAACTACGTTCTAACTTAGCCCGTATTTTCGACCCTATGGGACTTTTATCCTCCCCTTACTTTTCTGGTAAAACACTTAATTCAACGTTTATGGTCGTTAAAATTAGAATGGGATGCCCTCCCTCCCCCCGACTTCCTCCGTTTGTGGGAGAGATACTTGCACGAGTTACCGCTTCTTTTGGATTTCGCTTTACCCCGATTGCTTATCCCGCCACAGTTTACTACGTGCGAAGTTCACTGCTTTGCTGACGCTTCCGAACGTGGCTACTGTGCTGTTGTTTATTTTTGCTTTGTTACCCCTTTCGCCGTTTAGGTTCGCTTAGTGTGCGCTAGGTCTAAGGTCGCACCCTTTAGTACATTCTCTTTGCCCTGTCTCAAATTGTTAGGCGCCACATTGGCATCCAAATTATTAATCTTTGTCCTCAACACCTTTGATTCGAACCTTCTTTTCATAAAATTTACTGTTGATCTGACTCCATGGTAGCACTTGAAAGTAGTAGTTGGAAGACTTTCGTCGCCAATCGTGTTGCTTACATTCAGTAAAACACGTCTCGCGCCTCTTGGCATCACATCCCCTCCATCGAGAATCCTGCCGATGTCGGGTCACGTGGTTTACTCCCTACCGACTTGTGCCAATGTTATATGATGGGCGGCTTCACCAACCTTGTATGGATCTTTCGAAAACTACAGTCCACATATTCCGCCTTCAGATACTCCTGAAGTTCTCACTGAACAACGCTCTATTGTTTTATCCGCTGTCGTAACATCCTCTTGGATTCAATCAATTCTAGAAGATTACTCTTCCTTTCCATTTATTACGCGCATTATAGCTTAGATTCTCCGTTTTCGTTATAATCTACGTCACCCACTTGAAAGGTACTTCGGACCTTTGTCATCTTCTGAGTTGCACAATGCTTTGCTCTCTTTGCTCGCGTATACTCAACAATCTTATTTTGCTATCGAGCTTGAAGCCATTCATTCTGGATTCCCTTTAAAAAAGAGTTTTCGCAAATTGCCCCTTTTATTCGTGATGGAATCTTGCGCGTCGGAGGTCGCCTGGCTCACGCGCCTTTGTCCTCTGACCGTAAATTTCCCGCTTTGTTACCTAGCAAAAGTCGATTAACTGTTCTGTATGTACTTACGTTCATTTAAATGTGTAACTCGTTTGTGCATAACCTATCATAACAAATTTTTTCGTTTTTGAATCAAATTTATATCTAAATTGTTTAACAATATGTTTATAAGCATTCCACCTAAAAATTCTTAAATTTGAAATGTCTGGTTTTTATCGTACGATATTTCCACAGGCGTCTTCCCATTATTTAAACTTGAATTAGGTACACGATCTATCAGATATGCAGTCGCACAAATTGCCTCGCCCCCAAAATGTTTTGGAATGCTGCTATCATCTATTGTAACACGTGCTTTTTCAACTAAACTACTATTCATACTATTCATACTGCCTTTCCGTTTTGCTGCGCACCATAAGGAACCGTATAATCTAAAATTACTCATTTGCTTTTACAATAATCGGCAAAAGCCCGGGAGGAATATTCACCGCCTCCATCACAACTGAATTTCGTAATTCTACCATCAAACATATTCTCAACCATACTAAAGAACTCTCTTGCCTTTTCAAAAACCTCACTCTTATTTTTTAGTAAATATACACTTGTAAAATGCGCAAAATCGTCAATAAAGGTTACGAAGTAATTGTTTCCATCATATGCAACTGGTGTTATTGACTCACATACATCAGAGTGAATTGTTTTTAATGCCCTCGTACTTTTTGTCCTATTACCAAATGGTAACCTAGACATTTTCCCATTAACACAGGGTTGGCAAAATTCTACTCTTTCAATTTTTGTCCAATCCATCAACTAAGTTATTTATAATTAAACTTTCCAGATTTGAAAAACCAATATGCCCATATCCTCTATGCCATTTAATAAAATTTTCATCAACATTTTCAACGTTCAAACCTTCCGATGCTGATAAATAAAATGATATTTCATATAATGAATTCATTTTTCCTTGTATTATTAAACCCTTATCTTTTGAAATTAATTTTACAGATCCATCTTCGAAAACTACTAAAATATTGGCTAAATCTAGCTTTTTAACCGATAACAAATTTTTTCTTAAATTAGGCACAAACAACACATTTTTCAAAATATGATTATTCTTTTTATAGCCTACTATTGAATATGCTTTAATATAGTTGGAACCAAACAAACTTGCGTGTGATTCATCGCAATACCTAGATAGAAAATACAATTATAGTATAATGTATGTTACTCGTGTCTACTAATTTCACCTTCATAGAACAGGATAGCTATAGAAAGGTGTTTTTTCATAATTCTGTAATAAAGAAGTAGCAAACGTATGTCTTATTTTGGTTCATAACGTTTGTAAATTCATTTGTGTATTTGAGCTTTTGAAGGTTAAGTTAGCTTTTCTATTTATTTAGTGTGTTGTATTTTTGTCTTAATTGTATTGTAGAACAGTTTTTTTCAAAACTATTGCCGTTTCATATTGCACCTAAAAATGCTGCATAATAAACATTTAAAATTACAAACACAGTTGGTGATTATGAATGTTCTAAATTACTTTGAAAAGGAACGTGACAGTCGAGGTTTGTTTGTTCCATTTGAATCTGCAATGCAGGTAAGAACAAATGTAGATCAACTTTAGTAGAAAAGATGGTTTAATTAAATTGTTTTAGCGGACTGTTGAAGCCTATTGTGTAGGACTCCAAACCCTTACTAGTATTAAGAAGAAGGTATCCGAAACACATAAAGAAAATCAACCACTGCAATCTCCTGGTATGAATCGAAAATGCACAAAATTAAAATCTTGTGATGTAGACGATTTTGTTAAAGATTGTGTCAAGAGAAAAATATACGACGTGCATTCTAAACGTAATAAAGATAATATTAATTTGGGATATATTGTATAACCTATGTGTAGTTTTTAGGGCTCCATGTTACAGTAAAAGCCTTACAACAAGAACTTACTTTGTCTGGAGTATTTAGTTTTAGAATAAGTAGTTTGAAAAGACTTTTACCTACTATTGGTTTTACTTTTAAAAATGATGATTGCAGCCGGGGATTATTTGAATTAGAACATGTTGCCGCAGCACAAGTTAAATTCTTAAGAGAATACGAATTAAACACGCAAAAGGAATTATACGATCCTGTTTTCTTAGACGAATCGTGAATTTTCAGTCGGGGCTCAGCGAAAAAAGTTGGATTGATAACACAAAACAAAGTATTAAAAAAAAACCATTTGGTGAAGGAAAACTGTTAGTTTCTGATTACTTGTTTTAAATAGTCTTCTTTATTGTGGTAGTATTTTAGATTTATTGTGCTGCATGCGGGAAACAAAGCTGGTTTTGTTCCAAACGCATCTCTTTTGTTTTCTACCAAATCACCAAGTGAAGACTATCTTGGCGATATGAATGCTGAACTGTTTACGAAGTGGTTTCAAGAAACTTTAATTCCAAACCTGAACCAACCCAGCCTTATTATATTAGACAATGCATCTTGTCATTCAAAATTAATGGAAAAAATGCCAAATACAGCCTCTAATAAATAGGAATCAATAGACTACCTGCTGAAACTTAAAGTGTCTTTTGAAACTAGTATGTTAAAGAGAGAATTATTAAAGTTAGTCAGAGAGAATCCAAAACCTAAAAATTACGAAATAGACGAAATTGCAGCTAAGCATGGTCATAGAGTTTTACGATTACTTCCATATCATTGTCAATTTAATCCAATTGAGTTAATATGGGCTAAATCCAAAGATTACTATAATAAAAATGTGGGACGATTTAACGAACAATACAGCGACCATAATATAAGAATGATATATATGGTTTGAATCACTTCAGCAGATAGACGCTGCATATTGGCAAAAATGTATAGAACATGCTCACAAATTCATGAAAGAGTGGTGGGATATTGAAAAACAATTTAACGTTGTTCAACCGTTAGTTATAAATGATAACAATGACAATAGTGGTACTGACAGTGACACTGATTGTAATTATGGTTGAAAAATAAATGTATTCTATCTAAAAATTATAAAACTTTATTCTGGCAATTATTTATGTAAATAATGGTTATATTGCATTCTAGAACCTAAGTAATAAATATTTCAAAATGTTGATTTAATGTCTAATGTTTTTATGTATGGTCCCACTACAGTATTATAATACTGCAGGTTTCAGTAGTTGAATTATATGCAAATTCAAGATATTTTAACCTATTGTTGAAACATCAAATGTATATAGTGATGATAAACACTAAATAGTATAATTAAAGAAACACAGTTGATTATATAATTAATGTCCTTTTGAATACAATAAAGGAATAACAATCGCTGAGTTCTTATCACAGATATGCTTGTGTAACATTTGCTTAATATATTTCCAGCTCTGGAAAATAAGCATTCGCATGACAGAAAAGTAATAGACGACATTTTCTCTTAGAATCTCACTTAAAAAGAGGTAATTAAATTAATTAATTTTCCAGCACTGCACAGCATCGTCACTTCTTTTTGCAATAATGTGTTCAAGATATATTTAAAGTTCTATGATGGCCCCACTTAAGGGAATGAGCTGATCTTGATTTATTGTATTCCATATGGGGGCACTCACTTCTTGATGTTATTCTTCATTACTGGTTTTAGCTTCTGGTAACTTTATACTGGAGTTTTCTTTTCGCAGTTTATTCACTAATTCAATTGGTAACATTTTCATTAATAATAATAACAATGTCTTTATTTACAATCGAAGAAAATAAAATAATTTTAAATTATACAACACATTGCAAGGGATCTAAAAGTATACACAAAGCTAACATATTGCCAGTTTCACATGTACATCTCTTTTTTAATACTTGTACTAATATGATTAATTATTGCGAACTTGACATAACTTTCGAACATTACTCCAATCGTCTGCACTTAGCTGAGTCAGTTCTACATTCAAAATTGTTATTGCCTTTTTAATGGCACTTTCTAGCTCCAAAAATTATTTCAGAATGTAGTAGGTTGAAGTGGAAACATCCTGCAAATTCTTTATAATTATTACCCATGTTTTTGATAGTCAATCAGTTTAGAAATAGCTTGCAAGCTACGTGTACGAGTGAAAATTACTTTTATTTTATCAATATTTGCCACTAAAAGTTTTAATGCATCTTGCACAAGATTAATGGTTAAAGCGAAGTGGTGCTGCGTATAATGACGTAGCCGGACGAAACGTAAGTACCAGACTAGCTATCAAACGCGGAGAGTGGGAGGGGATTCACCTAAATATCAAAAGAAAAAATAAAAATAAAGCACAAAAAAAATTAAGCACATCGTCTACGAAAAATAAATAAAAACAAAAATAAAAATTTCTTGATTTGCATGGACAAATAAAAGTATTAAATTTTAGTGATATTGTAAAGAACAAATTTGATAGTGGATCCACGAAGTGCGCATTTCGCGTCTAACATATAATAAAATTCATTGAAACAAAAAAAAGATAAATGTTTCGATTTTCTCAATAGCAATAGCAATAGCAAGTTTTAAATGTAGATTTTCTCAATAGTACAGGTGTTAAATTTAAGCATTAAATGTAAATTTACTCCATAGCAAATATGTTAAAATTAAAAAAAGCGAATGTTGATTTTCTCAATAGTACAGGTGTTAAATTTAAACCTTAAATACAGGCTACGTTGTAGTAAGAACTAACGAAGTATAACCAGAAGCATCTGCGCAGCTAGCTGTTTAACAAGTATGGTGAACTGGTTTCACACCATCAACCGTTGATAAATAAAAATCCTTGACATGTATAAAAGAAAACAAGGCACATACCTCTATGCGTCAGGATACTTATGTTGCCAACCGCGGGGATTGAGTCAACACCGCGACGTAAAGGCCATTGTAACTACAGTAGTGATCCACCAAAAAAAAACAGCTGCTCCACGGCAACGAACGGTCGGGCATACACAAACAATACCCCTTTGGCCTCCAGCTAAAAAAAACTAAAAAGAAATTCGGATTAAAATCAGTTAGCGCGGGAAAACTCACCAACACACGCAAGCCATCTCTATCTTGTCGACCAAAAAAAAGCGTGCATTGCTTTCAAAGTACGGTGACGAATTATGCAACAAACATCTCGACGCACAAGCTGCAGAGTCAAGTTCAAAAATGAGTTTAAATAACACGAATTTGAAATTCAAACATTCGCGTTATCGAACGATTGAAACTGGAAAATACGGTTTTATTGGAATAGTTCTATACACTATTTAGACGAAGGTTTAGAACGAAACAACAGAGAAAGTAATTATATGTTATCAGAATGTTTAACAAATTATCTGATACCTCCAACAAGGTCTCGACTAATTAATTATAGCATAAAGTTTCATTTTTAAAGCGCAATGGGTTTGAGTTGCAGAATTATTAAGAAGCGTATTCATTGTAAAGAATAAAATATACTAGATATAAACCATTTAACCATCGAACAAATTTTCGTTTTTAGCATGAATAGATTTGACTAGATATGTTATGATTGCACATACTATTGTAACGAGGTAAAAATACAGTATGGGGTTTTGAATAGAAACAGAAGCTAGGTGAATGAGAAACGAATTACCACAAAAAGGAAACATCTGAATCTATCGTCGAAAATAAACGTAACGGCAGTCAAAACGTTTTATACCCAGCTTTGTACATAAAACCTTAACATTTTTGGTATTGTCCGATACCACAAATATGATTTTATTACGAATGTTTGTCATTGACAATTTTTACAAATTGAAAGTCATATGACTTTGTGGAAACAAATCACAACTTAGCTATGAAGTCGGCCTCCATATAATTCGAGGCTGTTTATTAATGGGTTTAGGAGAATTATTATTGTATTCTAAAGTGATTTAAAAACATTTTGTGGGTACCTATTAAAAATTATTACGTGCTAATAGAACATTTCAAACACTTCAAATTATTTATAATGCAGTTCAAAGTCTTTGAATTATGTAAATTCTTGAATGTAAAGAAAATATTTGTTCATAAGTCGAAGCGCGGGATAAAGCTAACCTAACTTTCGGCTGTCAATGTTGATGACTTAATAGAACGTTATATTCCAAGACCACATTAAAGTCTGGAGCTTGCTCGACATACGTTTTTATGGTATTGAAGCATACAATTACGAACAATGAGTCATAACCAACTTTATTTGGTTTCAACTATATCACCTATTCCTACTGCTAATAAATAAAGTTTATCGTTAGCGCTATTGCAATATTTTGAGGTGTAGTCAACATTATTAACTTTGAAAAATACGACTTATCGTTAACCATATGGTCTGTACACCCGAATGAATAAAAAAAGTTAATTTAATATTACTTAAACTATCTTGTAAAGCAAAGGCTTCTCCCATAAAACAAATGTTGTATCATTGCTTACGGTTTCATTATTTACTACATTCAAATTATTGTTGCTGTTGCTACTTTGATTCTCAACTTGCTGCACATAATGACTTCTTCGCAAATTTGATTAATATCCATGCTGTGTATCTCTCAGCTGTTGGTAATCACCTCTGTAACTTGAACATGGGAAACTACCACGACCCATGAACTGCCCTCTGTAAGACGACCCTGAAAAAGTGCCATTGCTTTGACCTCTGCCCCGATTTACCACAAAATGCATTTGGACATTATTACTTCCTGATTGTTTCATTCTAACGTTTTGCACACAACCAGATTGATTAGAATGTGTTTCATTACCATAACCCCTTTGAAATATTTTATTACAAAACTTTTAGATATGTACATATTTTCCACATGGGTAACACATTTTTTTTTGGGTTAGAAATGCTGTTTGATTTCGTGTACTCGGATTTTGTCGCGATACTACTTTTCGTTTCTCATATTCCCCTAATAGCTTCGTTTCCACTTCAACATACGACATTCCCGGTGTATTCTGCACAATCATTACTATAGTTTCAGAAGACTTGGATAAGCTCAATAATAGACTACACGTTTTATTATCATCGCTTATATCAGCACCCGTCGCTTTAATTTGCCTAACAATTTCCTCATATTGTAAAATGTGCTTTTTAGACATCCATCTTCCGTTAGCTTAATTGACAACATTTTTCGTTTTAGATACAACTGGCCTGGTAGCCCTTTCTTTTGTATTTTGATGCTAAAGCAGTCCACATTTCAAATACTGTAACTTTTTCACGAAACCATTCTAATTGTGAATCGTCCACACATTGAACTATTAATGATTTCGCCTTATTATTATTTTTCTCAAATATATTTCTGCTGGTGTCGTCTAGTGAGGTGTAATCTACTTCTTTCCTTATCTGTTCCGAAACATCATTTCCCGCTAAAATCACTTCCATCCGAAATTTCCAATTATAGTAATTGTTACCGTTTAGTAACTCAATACAATAGTTCTTCAATTAAGCCATTAGTTTTCTCTTTTAATACTCCAAAATAAAATATTTAAGAACCACGTTAAAGCTTACCGTCAATTTTAAATTTTCAGTCTTATTATTATTCTGGGCCCATAACCTGTTGAAGTTAGGTGGGTGAGGAATGATTCATTCTGTATCATCAATCCACTCTTATATGTTTTAAATAAAATATTTCTACACAAAATGGTACTTTATTTTATAAGCAAAGTACAAAACCACGTCATGTTTTCTTTGCACACTACTAATCATCATATTACCAACAGAACAGTGCTACCAAAAACTAATACATTCAGATAACAGAATATTTGATTCACAGAATAAACATAATGTACAACTAACTAATTACATTTATAAAACGGATTTTAGAGTAATACTCAATAATTCTAAGGATCCCTTGATTAATTATATAAATTTTTTATACGATCCTTAGTAGGGCCTTTGCGAGGATCTGGGCCAGGCGGAATCACCCGATCCACTTGATCCACTAATGGGTTTTTAATGAGAAAACCCATTAAAAACCCATTAGCACTAATCGCTTTTTAATGGGCTTGCTCATTAAAACCCCATTAACACTAATCGCTTTTTTAATGGGGTTTCCCATTAACAACCCATTAGCACCAATCGCTTTTTAATGGGAAACTCATTAACGATGTTATCATTTTTCCTTACGACAGAACCACCTTATGACATACACCACTCGGAGCGTTTTTTCTTAGGGCATGATACATAAATTTGATCTAGAATTATCTGGGGAATTCGAATCTGTTTGAATTTTTTAAACAGGACCACCCCTTACAAAGTTACACCCCTATAAAAAACCGAACCTTTCAATTTTTTGGTTGTTTATTTAATTTATATATCTTGTTTGGTATCAACTAATATCTTATTTTTCTAGGGAGCTAAATCTGTAAATAGATTTTAAATAGGATCGCCCCTTACCGTTTTACACATATACCCTCTAGCAAACATATAAAAGTTTTTTTGTTTCTTTTAAGATAAATATATCTTGTTTTGTATCAACTAATATTAGATTTTCTAAAGAGTGCAAATCTGTAAATATATTTTAAATAGGACCTCCCCTTGCCGAGTTACACCTTTTAAAGATCCCAAACCTCTAATTTTTGCTCATCTATATTTAACTCCATCTTTAAAACCTTTTTCGCTACCTAATGCTTTAACCGACCATTTTCCGAGAAATCTAAAACCGCTGGAATTTTAAAAATTAACCCTTTATAAGACATAAGTGTTTGATATTTAAAACCATTTTCAAACAGTAACGTTCTGTTTCTAAAATAATGTAAAACATTCCATTGTAATGTGTTTTTAATATATAAGTGTGAATGTCGGGATTAGCAACAAGAACCACACTCTTTAATTAGAATACTCAAAAACACGACTTTTAAAATTTTAAACAGGGTAAACCTTTACACAAAATTTACACAAAATATTAGCCGTCCATGGAGCATCATGGTGAGGTACCACGTGCACTCTGTCCACCAGAATAGAAGCAGGAAGGATTTGGAAGAAGGGAATGTGGGAGAAGAACTTAAAAATTATAGAATTTTAAAACTAATATATACAATAGATTTACAAAATCTATACAAATATATAACAACTATCTTACACCTATATCTTTATGTTCCATGCATAGGTTAATACACAATCAGGGATGATATAACGCTTGTCATCTTCGCTCGATAAACTAATTTTATTAATGAGCTGCTTGTACAAATCGTGTTTTTACTCCGGATACATACGCCTGTAAGTACTCGATACCACCCAAATAAGAATTAGATGGTTAGTGACTGTTAACTTCCGCTTCCCTCGTGTACGCCCAGACACATCCCTACCCATGTGCACCCCTACCCATCCATGAGCACCCCTCTCTGTGTGACTGCTATTTCGTGGTGACGTCATAGCCTTTTATAAAATAAAGAGCAATGTAATACTATTCTAAAATTTTTATTCTGCCATTATACATAACAAAATTTAAAAATATTTAATGCCAAGTATGGAGGCATTTAAACTTAATTTTAATACAAAGTTATACATAGAAAACAGTCCTTTCTTTCCTTATGTTTGTTTGGAGTGGTTTTAATTTTATCTTATTTTATTCGCAGCATAAAATTTAAGTCGACACCCAAGTCCTCTACCTTCTTTTCTACCCAATAGCTTGATACATAGAGACAGACCGTCTAGGTTTTCGAATTACAAAATGTACCGAAGTTTGTCTCAATGTATAAAATCTTTGATTTGACCGACAACCAGATCCATTCCTTCGTGTAATTCTTGCAGCTTGTGACAATCTTTTAATCGCGGCTTTCTCATTATATCTTGCATTCGTATCTTGTTAGCTTATTCGACTTCTTCTTGTCGGTATTGGAGGGAATCCTTATTCTCCCACTCACTGTTGCGTAGTTGAATGTCCACCACTTTTGGGAATATATGCTCGTTATAGGTTGTAGGACCCTCTGTTTTAAATGATTCGAAAAATTTTTTTACTAGGCAAATATACAATGTTTAGCGTGTGATGTACGCCAAGGTTACGAAACCCGCATTCCTTGGTTTGTCTATGTTGTCTACCATTTCGATAAATAAGTTTTTACAATAACTTTTTAAAAAATATACGGATTTAGTACCATCCTGTAATTAGAGGAAATGGATGCAAAAAGGCGAAAGTTGGACTACATTGAAAACACTGCGACAATACGCGAACAATACAAAGATGTGTTAGACAAAGAATATCTTATTAGAGAAAATGAGGAAGAATTAAAGATTTTATATGTGCCGATGGGCTGACTTAGATACATCCGGGTTCTACAAGCTGTATGCATTTGTGGTTAGTAAGAAAACTCTTTTAGTTATGTAGGCGTCCTTGCGGAAATGGATGGTACTAAATTCGTATACTTTTTAAAAGGATATTCTAAAAACGTATTTATCGAAATGGTAGATAACATAGACGAACTAAGGAATGGAGGTTTCGTAACCTTGGCGTACACCACACGCAAAGGGGTTCCGTTAAACATTGTATATTTGCTTAGTAAAGATCGGATCATTTAAAACCGAGGGTCCTACAACCTATAACGAGCATATATTCCCAAAAGTGGTGGACATTCAACTACGCAACAGTGAGTGGGAGAATAAGAATTCCCTCCAATACCGACAAGAAGAAGTCGATCAAGCTAACAAGATACAAATGCAAGATATAGTGGGAAAGCCGCGATTAAAAGATTGTCACAAGCTGCAAGAATTACACAAAGGAATGGATCTGGTTGTCGGTCAAATCAAAGATTTTATACATTGAGACAAACTTCGGTACACTTTGTAATTCAAAAACCTAGACGGTCTGTCTCTATGTATCAAGCTATTGGGTAGAAAAGGAAGTAGAGGACTTGAGTGTCGATTTAAATTTTAAGCTGCGAATAAAATTAGATAAAATTAAAACCACTCCAAACAAACATAAAGAAAGGACTGTTTTCTATGTATAACTTTGTATTAAAATTAAGTTTAAATGGCTCCATGCTTGGCATTAAATATTTTTAAATTTTGTTATGTATAATGTCAGAATAAAAATTTTAGAATAGTATTACATTGCTCTTTATTTTATAAAAGGCTATGACGTAACCATAAAATAGAAGTCACGCAGAGAGGGGTGTTCATGGACAAGGGTGTTTATGGGTAGGGGTGCGCATGGGTAGGGATGTGTCTGGGCGTACACGAGGAAAGCAGAAGTTAACTGTCACCAACCATCTAATTCTTATTTGGGTGTATCGGGTACTTGCAAGCTTATGTATCCGGAGTAAGAAACACGATTTGTACACGCGGCTTATTAATAAAATTAGTTTTTGAGCGAAGATGACTAGCGTTACATCATCCCTAATTGTGTATTAACCTATGCATGGGAACATAAAGATATAGGTGTAAGATAGTTGTTATATATTTGTATAGATTTTGTAAATCTATTGTATATATTAGTTTTAAGATTCTATAATTTTTAAGTTCTTCTCCCACCTTCCCTTCTTCCAAATCCTTCCTGCTTCTATCCTGGTGGACAGAGTGTACGTGATACCTACCCGTGTTGCTCGCTGGACGGCTAATATTTTGTTGTCGTTATTATCTGCAAAATTTTGTATAAAGGTTTACCATGTTTCAAATTTTAAAAGTCGTGTTTTTGTATATTCTAATTAAAGAGTCTGGTTCTTGTTGCTAAACTCGACCTTCCCATTTATATATTAAAAACACATTACATTGGAATGTTTTAAAATATTCTAAAAACAGAACATTACTGTTTAAAAATGGTTTTAAATATCAAACACTTATGTTTTATAAAAGGTTCATTTCTAAAATTCCAGCGGTTTTAGATTTCTCGAGAAATGGTCGGTTAAAGCATATGTCTTTGGTAGCGAAAAAGGTTTTAAAGATGGAGTTAAATATAGATGAGTATAAGTTAAAAGTTTGGGACCTTTAAAAGGCGTAAATCGGCAAGGGGTGGTCATATTTAAAATCTATTAACAGATTTGCACTTCCTAGAAGGATCTAATATTAGTTGATACCAAACAAATTATATTTATCTTAAAAGAAACAAAATTAATCCTTTATATGTTCGCTAGAGGGTATGTGTGTAAAACGATAAAGAGTGATCCTATTTAAAATCTATTTATAGATTTGGGCTCCGTAAGGAAAATCAGATATTAGTTAATACTAAACAAGATGTATAAATTAAATAAACAACAAAAAATTCGGTTTTTTATAGGGGTGTAACTTTGTAAGGTGTGGTCCTATTTGAAAAATTTAAACAGATTCGAATTCCCTAGAAAATTCTAAATCAAGCTTGTGTATCATACCCTAAGAAAAAACGCTCCGAGTAGTGTATTCCATAAGGTGGATCTGACGTAAGGAAAAATGATAACATCGTTAATGAGTTTTCCCATTAAAAATCGATTGGTGCTAATGGGTGGTTAATGAAAAAACCCATTAAAAAGCGATTAGTGTTATTGGGCTTTTAATGAGAAAACCCATTAAAAAGCGATTAGTGCTAATGGGTATTTGATGAAGAAACTTATTAAAAAGCTATTTCTGCTAATGGGTTTTTAACGGGTTTCACTCATAAAAAACCCATTAGTGGATCAGCTGGATCGGGTGGATCCGCCTGGTCTAGATTCCCCACAAAGGTCCTACTATCCTTAACAACTAACTTTAGGAAACCAAAGCAAGGAAGTTTTATGCGGAATAACAGTCTACCACACAGAAATAACATCAAAAGTTTGCGGTAACAGACTGTATGGCGCCACTCAAGTATGACAAAGACAAGATCTTTCAGGGTAAGTGTTAATGCAGGGTAGAATTTTTGATTTGAAACAGTGTTATTTATCATTTTTGTAATTCTTTATTGTTCTTGACAGTCTTTTCTCATTTATTCAAAGAAACCCACTCCCGCACCACTGCAGTTAGCCTCTGTACCCTTTTATTGTTACGTGGTCTCCGCTTCTTCAGGGCAACTCAAAAATTAAATTGTTTTAACGCCTATTTCAGTCATTACAATCATATTTCGTATGTAACATCTTCTTTAACTATATCTACACAACAAAAAAATAATTTTCTTTTAGCGAGTGTAAAATTGAATTTTTTGCCACAGTGAGCAAAATTTTGACAGTAGGCTTAAGCATAAGTAACAGCAGAAGTATTATCATGGTAGTGACAGTGCCGACAACTGTCGAAAAGTCTCTTTTCCGTCACTGTCCTCTATAAAAGCAATATACGTACATAATTGCTTGCAAAAGTATGCAAATTTGGCCATACTTATTGTAGTAAAGCCTGCGCTTGCGTTGTAATATTTCAAAGCGGAATCGTGAGATAAATCAACAATGTAAAACTGTTCAGCAATTATTATATTTAGAGTAAGATTGAGGTTAATTAATATTTCCTATGTCACTTCCATACGTCAATATTGTAAAGGATAAACGTTGATTGAATAATCGTTTAGTATATGATTCATATGCGGACTTTCTCTATACAACAGTTTGTAGTACGTGAGACATTAATTATTATTAACGTAGTTATTTACGTAAGGTATTAATTGTTAAAAGTAAGGCATGAGTTCAATGTGTTCAACCATTGCTAACCTTTTCCGATTCTTTAGTTATTTAAATCTATGCAAAAATATAGTTGTCACGTAAGTTCTTGTTTACATTTTAAGAATAAAAATTCTTTAGTAACTTGAGACGTGTAATTATTGTGTTAATTTATGTTGGAGAATTTTAATATAGCCAAATACAATAAACAGAATATGATATAATACGCATTTACTTCCGAACTTGTGAATATAAATAAACAGAATATAATAGTGGCAATGAAACTCAAGTATGATACCCTTGGAAACTGTATGGATGATTTAGCTTAAAACCTCTTTGTAATATGCACTACATGTGATTTTTCCAATGCTTCACCCGAAGGTACTACATTGGCCAGGAAGCGAGTTTTTTTCACCTGAAAAATTTAGAATTTTGCCAAACCTTTGCTGTTTCAAGCAAGGTAGGGATCTTTAACGTGCATGACAACACTCACACACGGGATCGGTGTATTTTTGTGAAAAATGCTCGCCTAATATTTTGCAAGCGGACCGTGTCGGGATTCGAACCTGGGACCTTCGGCGTAGTAGTCACACACATACCAACTACGCTACGGAGTCGCCCACCAAATATGCAGTAGTAACACCAAAATTATACAAAATGTCAGCGCGAAAACTTAGGATGTGTTTTTTTCGGTAGTTTGCAACCATGGTGGCTCTGTGGCGTAGTTGGTATGCGTGTGACTACTACGCCCAAGGTCCCGGGTTCGAATCCCGACTCGGTCCGCTTGAAAAATGTAAGGCGAGCATTTTTCATAAAAATACACTCCCGCGTGTGTGTGTTGTCACGTATGTTAAAAATCCATACTTAGCTTGGAACAGCAACGGTTCGGCAAAATTAAAAATTTTTCAGATAAAAGGAACTCGCTTCTTGATCAATGTAGTACCTTGGGGTGGAGCATTGGAAAATCACATCTAGCGTACTTTGCAACCTTACAAATTTGAAATTTTGATATAACAAATAGTTCATAGAAGAAAATATATTTTAGTTTACCGTACTTGCCAATATAGGGCTCTGACCGCTTCCAGCCACTGCCACTGTTACGTCATCATCGAACAATTTGGTATTGGTGACAATAAATACCATTAGCGCGGGTACCCTACAGTTTAGTGAAACATTTATGCCGGCAGTGGGAGTGCGTGAAGTGACACAGTCGTACTCGAACCGTTACAGAAGAGAGTTGTATGAGAGCTTTTGGAAGCGACACCACACCCAACGTGCGTGTTCTTGGTTGTCCGCTAACCTTTTGTGTGTGACTTTTATTGCCCCGAGCGGCACAGGCTTTAAGGTATTTATACCCTTTATTAAGTAGTTTGTTGTAATTGCTTTATTTATTACATAACCGCTACACTGCCATCGGTATTGCTACAAAAAGCAATTGGTCCTTCCCTATAATTAACATATCTAAATCACCTTATCACCCAACATTTATTGGTCCTTCGAGCCGGATTTCACTAGTCCTATGTTATACGCATGTCCTAAATTGAATATTATTTTGCATTTCAGCGAGCGTGGTTTTAATTATTTACCTTAGCTTTAAATTTGTCTTAAAGCCCATATTTAGCGGGTTGAAATATGTACAATATTAGCTTTACTCTCTTTACATTAAATTAAGCGATTTTGCCTTAATTTAACCAAGCGTTTAATTACAAATAGATCCTTTAACATAAAATTTGTTAGTTTTCAGTCTTAAATTGATTTTAGCGGCATATAAAACACACGGCAACGTAAAAATTATAATTAGCTTTATACTTCTCAAGTAAAAAAGGTAAAGGGATTTGCTTTGTATTTAAAAGCCATTGCACGTTTTGTATTACACACAAATCTGCTCGGTTTGTAAACCTAAAATATTGAATACATAATAATAAATTGTACAAGCTGCATCTTTCTTGCAAATATGATAACCACATGTTAGAAGTTGGTGGACCCTCTGAGCTTTGATGTAAAGGCCGCCAGTAAACTGTAAATTTTATCGTAACGCTTTGTTTGGCAAACCCTTAGTTTGCCACGTGTTGCTTGAGACCCATTGCAGGCTAATAGTCATAAACGTGATTTATTGATTTATGCGCTATTTTACATTTTTCGTGCCTTGAACAATAACCCATAATATTTTAATATTTCTCAGCGCACAGCTGAGCGGTTACCGTTTACAGCATTTTATTGTAGGTCTTTCAGAATAATCATTATGGCTCCAAAAAAACACATTTGGCAAAACTTGAGTTATTTAAGGTACGCATTATCGAGATGTTGGAACTTGGCAACGCTATACAAAGTGATTCAAGTTTAAAAACAAGGGGAGTAAATGACATTTACTCCAATTGTAATAGGACTTTAATTGATGTATAAACTTCATGTAACGATGTAGAATTATTGAATTACAACGCTTTACGGAAAGAAGTAGATTCCGCTTATTATTGCATACTGCTGCATCTTGAAACGATGCAAGAAATGCGGGCACAAATTACGGAAAATGCTCCAAGCAGCACGGGATCAAAATTGTTACCGTTAAAACTCCCACATTTTAATAATGAGGTAACTAAATTCGCATCTTTTATCGATTTATTTGACAGTCTGGTTTATAATAATGCGTCGCTGACCAATATCGAGAAATTAAATTACCTTATCAATTGCTGTAGCGGAGAGTCTTTGAAAATTATTAAATCGGTACCTGTTTCGGGGGATAATTTTATTATCTCATATAATGCCTTGCGTGAGCGATTTAGCAATCCACGTTTATTAGCAACTTTGCATTGGAAAGCTATGAAAGACTTTCCACCTTTAAAATCAGAAGACCCTAAGAAACTTAGGGCACTTATTGATTGTTTTTCAGAGAACCTTGCTGTTCTAACTAATTTAAAATTTCCTACTGAACATTGGAACTTCATTCTAGTCGATTTTCTTTTAGAAAAACTCGATCCGTTTACTAGAAAACGCTTGCCTATTCCGGCAAATGTTTTGTCTTCACAGACGAATTTAAATCCTGGGGTTACTGTCTTACTCTCCACTGCTGTTGTGGAAGTTCAAGATCGTTCTGGTAGATACAAACCGATCAGGGTACTCTTAGACCCTGGCTCCCAAACTAGCTTTATTCGAGACGATTGCGTGAACAAACTTTGGCTTCCACGCATACGTTCTCAAGTTCCGATTTATGGACTTGGGCAGACAACTTCAGCGGTCAATAGGGGTGCCGTCAGCTGCACCATTCGCTCTATGTTAGACTCTGAAAAATCTCTAGAGTCACAACTTTTGTGCTTTCGTCAATATCTGGCAAATTACCTAGCGTTGAAGTTCCTAATAATTGGGAACACTTATGCGGCCTGCACTTTGCAGACCCGACCTGGAACTCTCCAGGAACTATTGACATGCTCCTTGGAGCAGATGTTTATCCGTTCATCATCAATGGGGGTGTTATACATGGCAAATTTCTTCAGCCTCCCGCCATAAATACAATTTTTGTTTGGACTGTTATTGGTCCCACAAAAAGCTTGCAGTCTGATACTGTCCAAGCATTTTTTACTTCTGTAGAAGATCCTATCGACCAGACCCTAAGGTATTTTTGGGAGATAGAGGAGCTGCCATCCAAGCCTTATACTTCTCCAGAAGAAGAAAAGGCAGATTTGATTTTTGAAACACGTTTTCTCGTGACCCTAGCGGTCGTTTTATTGTTGCGTTACCGTTCAACGATACTTTGCCCATTTTTGATAATTGCTTTGACATGGCTAAAAAAATACTATTTTCGTTAGAGCGCAAATTGCATGCTCAACCGGAGCTACGCGCACAGTACAACAATTTCATGCAGGACTATCTTGATGCGGGTCATATGGCATTACTCGATTCTCCGCCCGTTGGGAACGATAATTATTTTTTACCCCATCACCCTGTGTTTAAAGAGGAAGGTCATACTTCAAAAATTCGTGTGGTTTTTGACGCCTCTGCAAAGGCTAAAAATAACGTGTCACTTAATGACACTCAATTGGCTGGACCTAGTCTCCAAAACGACATTTCGGCAATCTTACTGAAATTTCGTACTCATCGTTTCGTTTTTACTTGTGATGTTCGCCAAATGTATCGACAAATTTTGGTTACCGAAGAACATCGAAGGTTTCAATTAATTGTGTGGCGGTTCTCCGCAGAAGAACCCATTCAGACTTATCAGCTTAATACAGTGTCCTATGGTATTAAGTCATCGCCTTATCTAGCATTAAAAACCCTTCAGCAATTAGCCATTGACGAAGGCAAAAGGTTTCCGTTAGCCGCTGAGGCTATACGGTCAAATCTATATATTGACGATTTCGTCGCCGGTGGAGATTCTATACAATCGGCCCGAGAAATCAAAGATCAACTTATCCGACTTTTACATTCGGCTGGGTTTGAACTTCGAAAATGGAGTTCTAATTCAGCTTCTATTTTGGAAGGCATTCCGTCAGATTTTTGCCAATATACTTCACTCGATTTCGATTCTGACGAATCAATAAAAATATTAGGTCTTCAATGGTCACCTACAGAAGATATTTTCTCATTTCAGGTTAAACCATTAAACCCAATATGTACAAAGCGCAACATACTTTCGCAAGTTGCCAGAATATATGATCTATTAGGGTTTTTAACCCCACTAACGCTTTTTGCAAAACGCCTAATTCAGCATCTGTAGATGTTAGGTTTAAATTGGGATGACATCCCACCAGCAGACATTTCGTCTCCTTGGCAGCAGTATCAAGAAGAGTTGCCGTTATTATCGTCATTAAAGTTACCACGTTGTTTTCCCCCTTCGGATCATTTTACTTGTCATTTGCATGGGTTTTGCGATGCTAGCGAGGTAGGGTATGCAGCGGTAGTATATTTCCAGTTCATAAATCAAACTACTGGAGAAATAACTGTACAATTTGTAACCGCAAAAACAAAAGTAGCTCCAATTAAGGGCATTTCAATTCCACGTTTGGAATTATGTGCCGCCGTTTTATTAACCGATTTACTTTCTTTTACCATTCGGTCTTATCAAGGCTTGATTGAAATCTGCGATGTTTCAGCGTGGAGTGATTCTACGGTCGCTCTCACTTGGATACGTTCTCCACCTTTTCGTTGGAAAACTTTTGTGGCAAACCGTGTTAGCCACATTCAAGAAATCATTGCACCTAGTCGATGGTTTTATATTAAATCTTCGCATAATCCGGCTGATCCTGCATCTCGGGGATTAATGCCAAGCGCGGTTATTTCATGTTCGCTATGGTGGGCGGGGCCTGAATGGCTTCACTACCCTAGTGACTCGTGGCCGCCTCAACCAACATTGTCAACCTCAATTGCTGAGGTAACTACGGAAAAGAAGATCCTAACATTTGTCGCTCAAACAGATCCAAACGTCATTGACATTTTGCTAAGTCGCTTTTCATCATTATATAAAATCCAAGACATCGTGGCTTACGTTTATAGATTTTCTAAACCCATGGCTCAACGTCATATGGGTCCCTTAACAGACATTGAATTACACAATGCTCTCATGATTATCGTTCGGCATGTACAAAATGTTACATTTTCAAAGGAAATAGCTTCGATCAAGGCAAACCGTAAATTACCTAAAAGCTTGCAAAACTTTTCCATTTGTTGATCCACAAAATATCTTAAGAGTAGGTGGGCGCTTTACACATTCTCCGCTTTCCTATTTCGAAAAGTTTCCTGCGTTATTGCCTCAGCGGCACCGATTAACCGAACTTATCATTCGGTCAACTCATGAAAGGCATTGCCATCCCGGTGTTAATACCACAGCGTATCTTATCCAACAGAATTTCTGGATCCTTTCTATTAAAAATTCAATCCGAAATTATTTATCATCATGTCATAGATGTTTTCGTACCAAACCGGTCCTGATAACTCCTCCTATGGGAGACCTACCGGCAGCACGTATTACCCAAATCAAACCGTTCAGTATTGTTGGCGTTGATTTTGCTGGCCCTCTTTTTATAAAGGCTAGCCGCCTACGAGGCTTTAAAACTCTTAAGGCCTATATTTGCATTTTTGTTTGTTTTGCCACTAAGGCAGCACATATTGAACTTGTTTCGGATTTGTCGGCAGACGCGTTTCTTGCCGCTTTGCGACGATTTATAGCACGTCGAGGACGCTGTTCTCAAGTATTTAGTGATTGCGGTACTAATTTTGTAGGTGCCTATCGTCAGTTAACGAGTTATCTGCATAGTGCAGTAACCTCAGAAAAGATAAAGTGGTCGTTTAATCCACCTAGCGCCCCTCACTTCGGTGGCTTGTGGGAAAGCGGTGTTAAGTCGGTAAAGACACACCTAGCTCGCGTAATCGGCGAACAAAAACTTACCTTTGAGGAACTTTACACAGTTCTTACTCAAATTGAATCTGTTCTAAATTCAAGGCCACTCTGCGCTTTGAGTTCGGATCCAAATGACTTGCGTTGCTTAACACCAGGTCATTTCCTAACTATGGAGCCTCTTTCTGCACCACCAGGTGAGAACCATTCAACCAACGTTTTATCATTAAAGAGCAGGTGGAAACTCCTGCAAAAACTCCACCAGGATTTTTGGGCTCGCTGGAGCCATGAGTACTTACATACTCTGAATCAGAAAGTTAAATGGCACTCTAAGGTAGGTGTCCGACAAGTTGAAAAGGACACCATTGTTCTCATCAAGGACGACCAGCTTTCTCCACTTCAATGGAAGTTTGGTCGTATTATTAATACCTTTCCCGATGCGGACGGTATTATACGTGTCGCTGAGATCAAAACTGCACATGGCACATTAAAACGACCTTTGGTCAAACTAGCGCCGCTACCGGTATTATAATTTTATTTTATGTTTAGATGTATATACACATTTCTTACATGTATGGTAGTATATTATTTTTAAATATTTGTTTATTTTCATATATATATATATATTTTTTATATTTTGCATAGTTGGTAATATCGCTCGCTGTAGTGTACCACCCTATCTTTCGTTACCTGTTTTCCTAGCAAGGTCAAATCCCATGTGATTTCCTTCACACAACCTACTTCCCTCCTTTTCAAAATTCTATGAATTTGGTGGGCGGTATGTTACGTCATCATCGAACAATTTGGTATTGGTGACAATAAATACCATTAGTGCGGGTACCCTACAGTTTAGTGAAACATTTATGCCGGCAGTGGGAGTGCGTGAAATGACACAGTCGTACTCGAACCGTTACAGAAGAGAGTTGTATGAGAGCTTTTGGAAGCGACACCACACCCAACGTGCGTGTTCTTGGTTGTCCGCTAACCTTTTGTGTGTAACTTTTATTGCCCCGAACGACACAGGCTTTAAGGTATTTATACCCTTTATTAAGTAGTTTGTTGTAGTTGCTTTATTTATTACATAACCGCTACACTGCCATCGGTATTGCTACAAAAGCAATTGGTCCTTCCCTATAATTAACATATCTAGATCACCTTATCACCCTACACCCACTTTACAATTTTATATTACACTCTTTTTTTTTTTAAACAGGTTATGACATAGTTCATTTTTCTACGTTCACTTTAAGTGAAAAAAGTAATAGGGTAAATTAAAAAGTTTTTAAAATATTTCACTTTAAAGTTAAATAAAATAAAGGTTTATTTAAAATAAATTAACCCTTTTAAAAAAACTATAAAAGTAAAAAATCAAAGAATTTAATATTAATTAAACATGGTTTGAATGCTCTCTATTCACATTTAGGCAATGATATAGCTTATTTTTAGATTCTGTTTGTACGCTGTTACGGGTGAAATGAGTGTTACGTTATAAATTTAGATTTGCCCTGAAGGGGCGGGGACCGCATATCAATTTAAGGGTGCTTTGAATACCTACAGTGGTGCAGAAATGGATTCCTATGGAAGAAATAATAAAAATAAAAAAAAAGAATAAGAAATGGCTGAAATACAAGCAAACTGCGTTACTATAATCGCTTACCCTAAAAAGTTTATCGTATGCCATAATTATGGGACGCCAAACTGTTTTGAAATCTCTGTAATCCCTTTCGATATTTTTCCTATACGAAAGTCAGTTATTCTAAATAGGTCTTCTTTGTTTCTGGTTTCCTAAATTTATTACCATATACTTTACCTATCTCAAAAAATCTTAAAGCACTTGTCATATCAAAAAAAGCTTGTCTAATAAAATGCCTTCCAAATACAACCCTTTCACTGGGTGACCTGATATCGTTTACAATGAGCTAATTGTTATCTAGTTCAGAAATGAATGCGAAGAATATTTAACCTACACTTAACCTTTACTGACATTAAATAATTGCAATAAAAATACAAATAAATACAAATATACTTTCATTAAAAACCTAATTTCTTAACCTCAAACTGGCTAGATATTACTAAAACAAATCCTAAAACAAAAATATTGAATCAAATCCATCAATAACTTCATTACTCCAATTGTCCCGTTTTCCATATTGAATTTTAAATTCTTTTTTTGGAAATCCACTTAATTACAAACTTAGAAAGCAGATAAGTACCAACTTTACCTTTTATCATTTCATTGTCCTTTCAAAATAATTTAAAATCAATTCGTACATATACTGACCTTCATATAAAATGCAACATACAGAAACGGTTGATTGATTTCAATAAAGTTATCAAAACATGGCTATTTTGATAAAACAGAGTAACGATTAAAACTTTAATCAAATTTAGACATTATTTCCTCAGTTTTTTTTTTTTTTCGTTATGCTTTAGTAAACAACCTATTGGTGTTTAATGATTGTTAAGTTTTCGATTAGTTTGTCAACTATTGCTTTGTAAATATTTAAGAATGGTAGGAGTTCGCCAAAATGCAAATTATCGGCGAGTAAATAATTTTGAACGTGGAGGTATTATTGGTATGAGAGAGATCGAACTTTTGGTTAGAGATATCGCTAACCGTGTAAATCGTTACTTTACAATGGTGGCAAGATTTTGGTGCTGATAGTCCAATAAAAGGGTTCAACAATGCCGTCCTGGATCTGGACATCCCCGAATGACTACAGATGGTAAAAAACGTCATTTAATACTTTTAGCCACGAGAGACAGATTTTTAACAACTTGGTTAATTGCAATAGAATGAATTGAAGGTGTAGGACGCAGAATGTCATTACCATTTCTTTATCTCCGGAAAAAATCTTATGGACTGCATTCGTACCGCCCATTCTTCTTCTTACTCCACTTTACTGTACGGGCAGACTAGAATAAGCAACAAAAGAGCAAATTGGTTTTAAGAACAGCATCAAATTGTATTTAGTGACGAGTCCTATTTTGTTTGTGGATCATCGACCGTCATAGAATAGTTAGGCATAGGCGTGGAGAACGCAATAATTCAACATTTTTTGTAGAATGCCGTACAGTCCATACAAAAGAAGTGCTAATATAAGGTACACTATGTTATGGTAACAAATCACCCTTGCTGTTCATCGATGGCAACTTATTAAACGCAGCTAATTACATTGTTAATGTGCTGGAGCCTGATGCACTTCCTTTTCTTCGGGAATTAGAAAATCGCATTTTCCAACAAGATAAAGCACGCCCTAATACTGCAAGTGTGGAAATACAATGTTTACAAGAAGCTAATATTGTTGTTTTCCCTTGGCGTTCTCGGTTGCCAGATTTCTCACCTATTGTAACTGTTTGGAATATGATCGGTAGAAGGGTCAAGTGAATTACCGCATCTAACCAACGATTAAAGCATTAACGGCGTCGGATTCAGGAAGTTTGGAATGATATACCGCAGGAAAAAATTGACCACTTGATTGACAGTATACCGCGCCGTTTATACGAGTGCATAGCACATCGTGGTGATGCAACTCACCATTAAAAAAACTTTTTTATTTCTGTTCTTTTGTTTTCAAAGTTCGATCATTGTTTGTTTCATCACAATAAGCATTTTGTGCTATTGTTATTAAAACTTAGTATATTTATTACCATTTTAAAATGTTCCAAACTTCCTCGCACGATAACATTATGTTCAAATTTAACCAACACTCGTTTCGTCTTTAAGTTGCCATTCGACAAACTAATTACTTTCATACTCAAATAGTTTCCTATTTCATAAATACCAAATATTTATCTTAGAATCTACGTGTACATAATTAATAAGATTAAACATAAAAGCGCATAGTTATGCACGGTTTAATTCATCTGTTAAATGGTTAAGGATATCTAGAGAACACCAGTTTTCAATTTTTCGTTCTTCAAACAACAGTTTTCTTAACGCAAAACAAATTCCACACTAGTTGTAAGGTAAACTCACAAATTTCTTAACCCATTTACCTCGGCCGTTACGACATTAAATCCACGCTTCGCCATGTAAAATCTATCCTGCAATTGCAAGCGCTGTTCAACATTATGTCTCGCGCCGCGTATTTTTCCTGCGGGAATGTATATTTACATTTTGAAGCTGTATTTCGTCTACTACTTTTCAATCTGTCCTCATACCAATTTCAACAATGCGGCCCTCCTGCCTTATTTACTTTTTCATACGACTACATTTCTACGGTTCTAACTAACTTTCTGAACTTAACTTTCAACTGGTGTTTAATTGCTCTACCACACTGCTCTCTTTTTAAAAATTTGCAGTCAACAACCGTTAATACAATGTAAAAAAATTTAATCTATGCTTAATAAAACAGCTATTGTCTTGTTAATTACATAACACTTACATACTTTTGCAACTGTACTTGAACGTGTAACGATGTTTCAAATATAGTCTACCCTGTTAACGATTTCCACATTTCTCATGTATTAGTTTATTTCATTATTGTATACGTGACGTTTTTCTTTATTGCATGATGCCAGTTAGCTTTTGGGCCTTTTTGTGCGACTTTTTAAAAAGTATCTTTACAAAAACTCTTCTGTCGATTTTTATTTAAACAGATTTACAAGTTGAATGTTTAATTACAAGTACATTATGTTCATTAACGTATTGAGATCTAAATTACTTAAAGTTGATATTCACCGAATTAAATGAACTAAAATTAGAATGAGTAGCTGAACAACCAACAAGATTAAAGTTGTGAAGCTCAAGACTGACTGGCCATCTTGGGCTCTCGAGGGTATTTAGGTTGACCCTGCCCCTCAAATTGCTTGTAGGAACTGCGGAGTTCATGTCTGCCTATTTCTTTATTCATTTATACAATACAAAGTAACAATCTTAACTCTAATAATTGGAATCTTATTGTCTGATGTGACTTGCACCTGCAGTGTCATATTACGTCTGGAATACAATGTATTCACATCCGTTCTCATGTCTGGTTTATGAACTTTCATTAACCTTTTATTACTTGTCCTTCAATTAATTATACAATGTAACAATTTAACTTTAAATTTAATAATTCTTTTTGTTTACCTATATCCTAATTTCGGGGATATGTAACTCGCCCTGCGTTCTATACCTATTAAACATTCTTGTATTACATATTTATTACATTGTATGGTTTTTGGAACCTTTTAATCAACTATTGTACTGTGACGACGTTGATCCTATTTAATGACTTTTGCAGAAATTGTAACAATTTTTTTAAAGGAAAAAATTGCTGATTGAAACAAACTTAAATTAAAAAGTAGAAAATAGGTTTGCTTTAAAGTTTTTCTAGTTTTTAATTTAATAGTTAAAACCCATTGTAAGTATGGACTACAAATGCGATTTTTTTAAATTAGAAATCTGCCGGAAGAAGCAAAAGGAGAAAAATTAAAAAATTCGTCCAGGCTACTTATTTACAGCATTAGGTCGATCCTCAATTTTTAGTAAGTCCTTGGTTGCATATGGAAAACAACAAGCTCGTTATTTTCTAATTCGATTCAATCACAATATCAAGTTCAACATTTCGTATCCACAATCTTGCAGAATACAATCCAGCTGTTATAAAGCCTGGTTTGTAAAGTCAGAAGTAACAATTCAATTTTTCAAAAGCCCGTGCAAACACCTTTTGGATCAAGAAATACCTCCGAGTTTCCAATTTGTTTTATACACACGGCGCGTGGGCATTGAAAGTTTTGTTCTGATAAGACTTCCTTCGCTTGAGCTGTCCTGGGAAGTTTTTCTTAATCTGCTCGATTCCACTACATCTTCAAGGCAAGCGGGCTGGAAGGTCGTTGATGCGCAACACCCCCTGTAGGGGTAACCATCGCTATAGTGAGACAACCAGATCGCAAGTTAAGAACGTTGAAGAAGATCCATAGCATACCGCGTTAACTTGAGGCCTACGTCTTGTGACCATATAACTGGGAATAGTGCCAGACCAACTTGAAGGCCGCAGCCAACCACTAGTGGTAAAGGATGGGTGACTTTTTGCTGGACCCTAAAAGGGTCTATATCTTGTTTTGGCAACCCCCTTTTCCACTAGGGCTAAGTCCTAAGCCACCATATTAGTAGTCCGTTAGACTCGGCACCCCATCGTAAAAAGTCGCAACCTAGTACTAACAAGTAAATTTTTTATTCAAAGTATGTTATTCTTTAGAAGTGATAATTGATAGAATTTTTATAATTAAGAATTTACAGCTATAATTATTGAAACAAGATTTAAATTAAAGTATGTACGTAATTGTCAGATCTGATACTTATCCAAGTCTTAAGAGACACAAATGTTGTATAAATAATAATTTTGTTTCATATCACTCAAGTTTGTGAATTGATTTAATCTTTTTGTATAAAAGTTTTATGTTATACAATAGATATATTCTGATTCTAACAGGTTTAATTTTCTAAGTAAAGTAAATTAAAAGTTTTAAAAAATTCATTCCAATGGGGTTTTGGTATCTACCCCAAAACACCATTTTTAATACCTACTAGATTCAGTGGGGTCCAACTTCACTTTATTTAATTTTTGTTTTTGCGAAGAATATTTTAACCCTGTCCGTTTTCATGATCTCCCAGGGATAAAAACCAAACTAGCGGCAGCAGTGGCAAGTTTTTATAGTTTCAACTTCTCATTATTTAAATCCCCTACATTGACGCTTACAACGAGGAGCCCGAGTTGGAGTAAAAGAAAAATTAATCTGCTACTAAATATTAAATGCTTGCACAGTATATGAGTCAGTGAGTCGACAGTTTTGTTCTGCTCCGATAGTATAGCACTAGAACATGTTACAGACAAATGAGGTTCGGGTTGTTTAGTGCTCTTAGCAATCTCATCACCCGTAGTGGTGAGGTTTTCTTATCAGAAATGTATCCACTATCGACTGAATATAATTTAAATTAATTATTTTTATGTTTTGTAAGAAGGTCAGGATCGTTTAGTTAAGAGTTTTTATACGATTTTCAAGGTTCCGTTGCTAAAGGGTGTAAAACGGGAGTCTCGTTAAAACTAAGTATAAAAAGTGATTCGTTTTCGTTCGTTCCTTAAAGGGTTTTCAAAGCAATAAATGCAAAGTATTTTCTTTTTCATACAGTTTAAACTACAATATCTATATCGAAAGCAGTGTCCAAAATTAAGCGTGTACGCAAAATTTGCCAAAACGGTTGTCGGATAAAGAATCTGCCTCCAACTGAATACCAATTAATTTACGAAATAACTTCTTGAAATATAGGTTTACATAATGTAAATCACATTGTGGTGCTGCAGTACAAAATAATCAATTACAATGAAGAAAGTAAATCCACTAAACATGCCTCTACTTTCCATAATATGGGAATAAGATTAGATATTTAAGATTTTGGTCGGAATAACATTAAAACACGTAAGATGATTATACTCAAGCACAGTTCACACGGACCGTCATGTCCGTCACAAACACAAATATACAAATGAAATAGGTAGAAGCATTTCATTTTAAGAAGTACCCACTCCATTTGATAGATTGCGCAGAAATGTAATTTCAGTGACGTAGTTGAGGTATCGCGCTGATGGATATGAAGGTGCGTTTTGTAAATCTTCTTACATAGAAGAGGCGTTTTACTAGTTCCAAATCAAACTAAAGTAATTGATACAATTTAATGACGATATGGAGCTACTGTGTGCTATAGTATAAATAAATAAAAGATAATCGCATTATATTAAAAGAAAGTAAACATAACCAATTACATTCCGTTCTGAATGGACTTGCACCTTGATGAATGCTAGAACGGGTAGAATGGCTGCGTATTCCAGTGAGCTATTGAAGCCAACCAAAGGTTTAACCAAATTAGTGGGGTCTTTAGGCAGGAACCAAACTAAGACAAGTCCCCGAAAGAAGGCAGCAGCTCTATCGGCACTTAAAGTGGTAGAGACTATAGGGGTCGGTATAGCGTTCTAAGACACTACTGCCATGCGGAAGACAATGGGAAATTATCACATTAACTCCAAGTACACAGCGTACTAAAATCGTTTAAAAAATGATGGCATTCTCTGGGAGAAAAGATTCCGGAATTAAAATAGTCCCCTATTCGGATCTTTGGGAGGAGACTACTTTGGAAGATGTAGTCTACAAGTTAAGTAAGACGAAAAGAAGAACCAAGAACACCTTGCGAGTCGGGACGTAGAGTATTAGAATGTTACAAGCATGAAGCAAGTAGGCAAGCTAGGGAATTTGAAAATTGAAATGCATAGGTTAGCATTAGATATAGTATGGATTAGCATAGTTCGGTGTCCAGAGGCGTGAGATTTTTGGATCTGAAATTGGAGGGGCGTAAATTCCTGCAATGGATAGCGGTGCTGTATAAAAGAAAACAGAGAGTGGTAACAAAAAATATTGGGAAAAAAATAAAAATGGTAACTTAAAATTAATTGGTCAGGAAAAAATATATATGTGAGTGTGATAAGGCGGTAGTCGATGAATAATTAAGTTTATAAAACGTCAACAATAAAAGAAACCCACCAGATTATGCTGCAGGATTATCTCGGCACGCACTGGTCGCGAATTAAACACAAGCGGTAACAAGCAAGGTCGCAAACTTCACGTATATACGTTTAGTTGTCGCAAATGCTTGCTTTAATAATGGTATAGAATGTATCATGCATATGTTAGTTACACTAGATAACTAAGCGCCCAAATTGTTGTTAACCTTGTTGTGATCATCGCGCACTATCACTTTAAAGTTTTTGATCAACACTAACAATTTGGCGCGAACTATAAATTTAATAAAGGACGCCGGTCCATACTCTCCACCTTGAAAGTGGAAAACTTTCAAAGGAATGAAAAAAAGGATACGCCATACAAAAAGAGAAAAGAAAAGTAATAGCGTGCTTAAAATAAATTGTAAGAGAGAGTATGTTAAGCGGTACATTATTACATGTGATTTTCCAATGCTCCACCCGAAGGTACTACATTGGCCAGGAAGCGAGTTTTTGTTACCTGGAAAATTTTGAATTTTGCCGAACCCTTGCTGTTCCAAGCAAGGTAGGGATCTTTAACGTGCGTGACAACACTCACACACGGGACCTCCATTTTACTTCTCATCCGAACGAGGGTGTATTTTTGTGAAAAATGCTCGCCTAACATTTTTCAAGCGGACCGTGTCGGGATTCGAACCCGGGACCTTGGGCGTAGTAGTCACACACATACCACTACGCCACGGAGCCGCCTGTTAAGCGGTACAGCATAGTGCATTTAAACTAAAACTAAAAATTGTATATGCGGTTGAAAAGAAAATGCGGTTGAGTATTTTTATTGGGTGTGTAACGGACAAAGTTTTACAACGGCACGTTTTTACGTTGGCAATTCGTACGACGCCGTCTTTGCGGTGATAAACTTCTTGAATTATGCCTAATGGCCACCGAAGACGAAGAGCATCGTCTTGACTAACAAGAACTAAGGTCCCCACCTTAACGGGATTCTTAGAAGTGCATCACTTTTTGTCGCGTCTGAAGCGTATGCAAGTAGTCTCTCTTCCATTTTTTTAATGACTTGACTAACATATCTAATAATCTTTTGCGGTTAACCAAATTAATTTTTTCATTTGATAAATCAAAGGCGGGTAAATATTGTAAAGGCGGAGACATTAAAAAATGAGCTAGGATAAGAACTTCAGGGTGAGGGTCTGAGGACAATAAACAAAGCGGTCTAGAATTTAACAAACTTTCTATTTGAATAAGCACGGTTTGAAATTCTTCATATGAAAATAATTGATTTTTAATTACACAAAACAAATGTGTTTTACAACTTTTTATATTTGATTCCCACATAGCTCCAAATGAGGAGCTCGTGGAGGGATCATCTTCCATTCTATGTGGTGATTGGAAAGTTCAATACCTAAAGCTTTTTGATAATTAGAGACAACAACAAAAACTTATACAAATCGTCTAATTGTGCTTTGGCACCAACAAAATTTGTCCCATTATCTGAATATAAGCAAGGAACGGGTTCACGGCGAGAAATAAATCGTTTAAAGGCGGCTACAAAACAATCAGTTGACAAGTCAGATACTAGTTCTATATGCACAGCCTTAGTTGTCAAACACACAAAAAGACAAATGCACGCTTTCTGTGAACGAACACCTCCACGACGTGTTAAAGTAATTTTAATAGGACCCGCATAGTCAACGCCAGTGTGCACAAATGCCTTGGCTTCTTGCACTCGGAATGAGGGCAGATCGGCCATTTTTGGTTGTGGGTGAGAAGGTGTTAAACGAAAACACGAGTTACATTTGTGTACTCGTTTTCTTATAATATTTCTGGCGGATGGTATCCAAAAACGTTGTCTAAGTATAGACATCAAGAGATTTGGGCCGGTATGACAATTTACATTATTTAATGTATCTATAATATATATCTATAACTATGTAATGATCTATAATAAGATTAACAATGTGTTCATTCTTTGGCAGTAACGCGGGATGCTGAATTTCAAAAGGAAGATCCAAGTTAGATAATCTCCGTTACCCCACACCGCTGATGTGTATGCAAACGTTGGTCTGGCTATCGCCTTGTAGAGCCTACGCTTGTTTAAAGCGTTTAGCCTACTTCCCCGATTGTTCTAGGAATATAGCAGAGCCATAACTCCATTGGTCTTGTTTGCCGCATACTCGATGTGAGCTTTCCAACTGAGGTTCGAATCAAGGATCACCCATATTACTTGACCCTGAACGCCAAGGTATTAGTTCGTCGAATGCTCTGACGTCGTCTTCAGGTCGGTGACGTTGTTTCGAGAAGAAAACTGCCGTGCTCTTTTCTGGGTTGACTTTGATTCGTCAGTCTTAGTCACTCTTTGTCCATCGCTGTTTGCAGTCTCTGAATGATGAGGTGCGGAGCACGTGACCTGGCTAGAATGACTGTGTCGTCGACGTATAGTACCATCCTGGTGTCTGACATCTTTGGTAGGTCACTCACGAAGATGCGGAGGAGTGCCGGCGAGAGGTGAGAGCCTTGGGAACCTCAGTCCCGATTCTCCGCCTTGTCGACTGCACTCCATCCAGCCTGACGCAAAACCATCTATCGTGAAGATAGGATTTTGTCAGTTGGACGAGAGCGCATGGTAACCCCCTTTCCAGCATCTCGTAAAGTAGCCCATAATACCAAACCTTGTTGAAAACTTTAGACGTCCAGGAACACTGCGCGCGTTGACTGTCGCCAGTTGAAGCCTTCCGCGATGTACCCCACCACTCGCAGTATCTGGTGAACGCAGGAATGTTGTTTACAAAATCCAAACTGCTTGTCCTGGATCACGTGGTGTACCTGAATCGCTGCCTGAAGTCTCTTTAGGAAAACGGCTTTTGCTATCTTCCCAACCACTGACATCAACCTAATTGGCCGGGAGTTCTGTGGGAATGTCACAGATTTGTCTGCTTTCCGGAGCACTATGACGTCCGCCGTCTTCCACGCTGAGTCTCAACATGGCACTGTTGATTCTGGTTAACACCCGGTGGGTGTTTCCGGTAGCGCTTTTAGAGCCCGGTTGGAGATTCCGTCCGGTCCTGGAGCCTTTTTGACCCTTCAGGCCTCGATAAGGTCTTTGACTTCTTCAACTGTGGTGGGGGTCGATTTCCTGAGGGTCGTGGCCTCTTAGTCTCTGTCGGACGTTGCGGTGAACCTGTTCGATATACCGAAGGTCTGCGTGAGCATAGCTCGGCTTGAACTGATGCTCCATGCTGTCTGCAAAGACTTCTGCCTTTTCAGAGACTGAGTAGACTAAGCCTGTTTCGCCATGGATAGGAGGCATTGGGAACTTTCGATATCCTTCACAGAGAGTTGTCTTCGGCTCGGAGTTCCTCCAGTGTGGCTTCCCAGGCTTCGTTTCGGTGGCGTCGCACTGCTAATCGCATTTCGTCAACCAATCGATTGTACTGGAGTCGTTCCGCAGGATCCCATGTTCTTTACTACTGACGCCTGGCGCGGTTCTTCTCTAGGTTGAGGTCACAGATGTGCAGAGGAAAGATGTCCCTCTTATCCGCTACCGCTCTCATGGAAGTGATTCTACTGAACGAAGTCTGTATGCACTTTACGAGCCGTTCACATACGCCTCTAGCGTCGATATATACACAAGCGTTGGCGGGGTGGTGCTCTACGTTTTCAGGTGTAAGCAAGTAAAGTAAAGTCACAATGTAATTACTTTCCGTGTAAAAGAATAAAATGATTTTGTGCTACCAGGATACACATTACTGACTATGTATTGTAGTAATAGCGTGCTGCCGAAATAAAAATCACGGACAGTGTAGTGACCGAACTGGGATAACCATCATCAGCAATGTGATGAGAGATGAGAGAGTAATGTGTTAACCAGAATAACAATTACCGGTTGTGTGTATTATAATTTAATTAGCGCAAGCTTGTACGTGGCGTAATACAAGGTATCAGGAAAGGGTAGAGGGTATTTGTAAATTCAATAACAAGTACAAATCAGAAAAATATTCTTTTTTTATTAATCTTTAAATAAAGTTTTGGAAAATTACTTGCCAGAGATTATGTTTTCAAAATGTTGAACTTTGCTACTGGCACACTCCTACCGAACACGGAAATTAGCCGCCATGCGTCTATACATTTCTCTGGAAACGACGGCAATTTCAATGTGAATATTGTACTTCAATTGCAGTAGAGTTTGTAGTTTGTTTGCATATAGTTTCTGTTTAAGATTTCCTCATAAGGGATAATAAAGAATTTTAAGATCGGGGCTTTTCGGTGACCAGTTGATCGTGCCTCGACGAAAGATCACCTTTTTCGGGAAAAGTTGATTAACAACCTCAAGTGATTGGTTTGAGGTTCAAACTCTCGCAGCTGTGGAATTAAACAGTTTCTTAACATGTCCCAATACCATTCACTGTTTATGGTATGTGCTTTATCTCGCCGGTCTGCAAAAAAAATAAAGTCTAATGATGTCTTCACCAGGCATGACAGCCCCCCACACAAGAACTTTTAGACTATGCAGTGGTCGTTCATGTTTCTGTTTTGGATTTTCGTTGGCGCAGTAGCGGCAGCTGTGTTTGTTTACGAGACCCTTAATTAAAAGTTTGTCTCCTCACAAATCAGAATATTTTCAAATGATAGGAAACGTTGAAGCATTTTATTTGCAAAATTCAGCCGGAGAGACTGCCGGTAACGTACTCCAGAAAATTGTACAACGATGATTTTTATAATGTTAAATTCTTGACCGTGTTTTCGAACTGATTGAGACAGATTTTCACGCACCAAAACTCTCACTTCTTATATCGTTTATTGGCTTCTAACAGAGCAAGGCCGATCTCCGTTGTTAATTATTATAGTCGAACCGGTAATTTTCAAACCTTTGATTCCATTTTCTGATGGAATCTTTTTTCGGCACATTTCGTACGTTAAATTCTGCACGATATAAACGTTGAACTGTGACTATCGAACCACAATTGCGATAATAGACGCGTACGCAAAAAGTACGATGGTCTCCCTGATACACTTTCATGGCTACTAAATCTCCAAAGAGCAGTGCAGCATCCTATTCGTACCGCATGGGTGGCGCAGATACAAATTCTCCCTACCCTTTCTGGACACCTTGTACTAGATTGCTTGGATAACAATCACAACCGTGCTAGTAGGTACTGCTCCTTGGATAAAAATTGACAAGGACTGACTTTCTTGTCCATTTAGCTACATGTAAATGCTTTCTCTTTCTTTAGCAAGCGTGGCTACGTTGATCGAGGAAAACTGAGTAAAGTTTGAGTCACTTTTACAGGGGCAGGAAAAAGAACAATAAGAAATAAGTTTTGATTGATGGTCACAAGCTAAATAAATTTAAGTTTGTTGGAGTTTCTTTGTCAAGTAATATTATCTATCCTGTTAAGCTTGACAATGTCAAGAACTTAAAAGAGGTCCTAGCGTATTCCTCCTTGAATGCTTATGAATCCATTGCAATTCTTAAACACTTTTAATATCCAACAGATTAAATCAAAATATTTTGGAAGTTTTTAATAGAGAAATTATATTAACAGATGTGGAAATTTTGAAAATGCTAGAGTTAAATTTTAATACAGAGACACGTACGCAGTTTTGACGATTAACGACAACGTTGTGGTTTAATATTGACAATGCCTCTTTACTATAATTAAGCAAATCTAACCTAGTCAAACTCACAAAATAGTTTATAACATTTATTTTTTGCAGATGAATTAACAGTTTTTGGTGTTTGATGAAAAATGGACTGCAGCGTAAAGCGAAAAAGAGAATTAAATCCGGGTAAAAATGCCATGTTACTTTCCAAAATAACGTTTTTGTAAGTATAATAAAAAAAAACATGTGAATAAGGAAACCTAACTTTACCAATAGCTTCGTATTTTCCATATTTCGACGCTCTGTAAGGAAAGACTTTAATGACGACGACGTTTATGAAATAATTAGTGATTTCCATTCAAAACAGTTGGGGGATAGATTGGACGCGCAATGGCAAGTCCAAAGAAAAAAGCAAAATCCAAGTTATTTTAAAGCAATTTGTAAAGCTTTTGGAGTGGAATATTTATACTGGGGCCTGTTAACTTTGGTAGTGGACGTTAGTATGATGTATGATTCTTCTTATACAACGGGTATTCAATTTCTAATGCATTATTTTTCAGGATAGTAAAACCACTCCTTATTGGAAAGGTTGTAGCGTTTTTTGCTCCTAAACAAATAAGAATTAGTATGGAAAGCGTTATGACCTATGCAATTTTATTAATAGCATGCATCTTCGCCAACATTCTTTTCTCCCATTCGTATTCTTTTATTATTAAACAACTATCCTTAAAAATAAACATTGCAACTTCAACATTGGTATACAGAAAAATTTTAAAACTGAATATGTTTTCCACGACAAAAAATTCTGGAGGACAAGCTGTAACGCTCATCACTAAAGATATTGCTGCATTTGAACAAGTAATGCTAAGGTGTCACGAATTAGTTACTGGAGCACTGCAAATTATGGTCATGACTTGCATGCTGTATGTGCAAATTGGGGTTTCAGCATTTGTTGGTTCTGCAGTCATTGTGCTGTTTATTGTTATTCAAGGTAAGTTTGTATGAAAGTTTGAACATTTAATTTATCTACACAATCTGCCGACATTTGATGATTATTTTCGGTTTAACCGCTTGAAATTTAATCGGAAAGATATGCAAATAAGGAATAGAAATTTAATACCAAATTATATACATCTGATCAACGTATTGGAACTTAGTAGGCTAAATGGAAGCCAAGGTTAACCGGTAATGGGAAATATTCGTTTATGTTTACGTGACTTCAAAGTTATTTTAAAAACTTTCAAATGACTATATTCCTGTGCTTATACCTGGCAGTCCTTTTGAAAATTTAGAAAAGGTGTTCAGAACGTACAATACAGTAGAGGAGCATTTACAACGCGCGTGCGCACACGCATATTAAAAGTGTATGGGATTACTCAAGCGTGAATTTAGAGACAGTTAATGTAAAATATTGAAACTAGGAATTCACTTAAAATTCGAAAGGTCAAAGGTAAGGTTTTGAAAATTAGGAATTGGTAGTTGACAGACAGAACCACGTTTGAAATTTTCAGAAATAAGGATTGGATGATTTTTTTGAGAAAGCCAGTTATCGATAACGACTGGTATATATAAGGAGTACCCGGAAAATCTGTGTGCAGAAAGAGGAAAGATATCCTCTGGGTCAAGTTGGACCGCTTTGGACCAACTCTCCTACTATACAAGTTGGTTTATTTATCCAGTAGAAGGCTTCAAAATTCGTAAAAAGTTCTTGATATTTAAAATAACTCGAAAGCACTTTGATAGATTTTGACCATTTTTGGGATGTAACTGGTGTTGAACACATGGTTGTAAAAGAATACAAGTGTCCCAAATGATATGCTGTGTAAATATCTAACCCTAATTATTTTACAACTTATTCAATAACCAATTTTTTACGGTGGTTGAACTTCTATGGAAACACCTTGCTTTTTGTAAAATTTTGATTACATTAACGGTTCACCAAATATGTCTGCTTACTTTTATAATCGTTTCTAAACTAAGTACAAAACGGTACAAATTTTATTTACTGTGCCACAATGTATTTTGTAAATACTCCCTGTATGTTTGTTGTGGTTTGTTTAGCATTCTTCTTAATCTTCTTTGGGAATTAAACCACTCATACTTTTTAAAATCATCTTTATTTACGTTTCGTAACAGTATTGTTCGTTAGGTTTTAAAGGAAATTACTTCCGTACCACGTTCAACAGGTCCAACACCTTTTACCTATCCTAGGTCATGGATCGAAACGTAAATAAAGATGATTTTAAAAACTATGAGTGATTTAATTACCAAAGAAGATTAAGAAGAATGTATTTTGTATTAGTTTAATAAAATTTTGCATCTATCACCTTTCTTTATGGTTATTTCCGCAAACAAAACATCTATTTTCGAGTTCATAAGAATAGAGAAGTGCGAACTGTCAGGAGAAAGATGATAATTTGACATTTGTGTAATTGTATACAATCAAATCAAATTGTTTTTATCCTGTTGATTGCTTTGTACTAGAATTAGCGAACATGCATAGAATTTTGCAAGTCGCTATCCTATGCATATTCCTCTTCCTGAGATGTCAAGAATATGGAAATACGACTGGCGAAAAGGGAGAAAAAAATGAGTGCTAAAGATTCTCACGGAAATACTCATTTCCTATGAGCTCAAGAATAGAGGTCGAGGTAGATATACTTTTGGTTCTCGAATTTTGTCAAGGCAATCGTCGTAAAGGTGTCAGATTCTACACGAATAGATTTCCTATTCGTCGAGTACCAAAATACCAACCGTTCGCAAATATAATAGCTTTCATTCAAGAAATCAGGAATGAGCACGTCAATTTTGGATAGAGTTGAAGAAGACCTAAAAATAATCACCATACCCATAGATCTTCTAAAAGTATTGTCCGTGAAGTTTTAAAGGAAATTACGCCCATACCACGTTCAACAGGCCAAGGTCTTTTGGCTATCGATCTTGAAAGTAGTCTGGTCTTCTCTTAGTTTATTACGATCAGAAAATTCAGAATGCGGATTTTAGCCGCAAATTTTATTTACAACGAGGTTTGTTTTATACAAGATATGATATCACTAACGTTAAGAACTTGTTTATGCTGTGCAGAATCCTCGTGCAACTAAAGTGACACATTATCAACACGAATTTAAGATAATGCCCGGGCTTTTTACAACGGACATTGCCGAATTTATTGTAAGTTCTGCGATTTTACACAGCAAGATATGTGGTTCATGCACTGTAATGATTCTCCCTACTTACTCAAGCTGTTTGACGACATTTACCTGAAAAATATCCGGATTGATGGATCGGAATGGAAATGAGGCTCATAAAATTAGCCAGCGCGATTGCCGAGTCTGTTCCCCTGTGACTTGGTTTATTCGTCCTCGCTTAATAACTAAGAGGAACTGCATAGACTAATTTTGAAGGTAGAAATAATTTGTACATCGGTCCCCATTACCAATTTAGCTCTGACCAAACTAATTACAGTATTGCCCGAAATAAACAGTACTGAAATTGTAATTGTTTTGTATATTTAAAAAATACATATTATTGACACTTTATTATATGTTCTAAATGTGCACCTCCTCGTTCGAGACAGACTTCATAACGATGTTCTAAGTTTCTGGTCATGTTATTGAATAAGGGTTGTCTCAGGGCTGCGAAGAAGACTCTAACGGCATCCTTTAATTCCTCGATGGTTTGTGGTGCCCGTTTGAAAACGGCATTTTTAGCCATGCCCCAAATGTATGCGTCTGGAGGTGTGAGGTCTGGAGAATGTGAAGGATAAGGGAAGTCAGTAAATCGTGATATGAATTTGCTTGGAAAATGTTCTTGAAGAAATTGACGAATTGCGGCAGCAGTATGGCAAGTTGCCCGTCCTGCTGAAAAATTGGTTTCGAAATGCCAAGTTACGTGCACGACAGAATTGACGTAGATCAGGGATAAATCGTGTTAAAATTTGTCTGTACCTCTGTTGATTAAGTGTAACTTGCCTACCATTCTCTTCGATAAAGTACGGACCAATGATTCCGTGTCCGGAAACAGCACACCAGACACTCACTTTTCACTATGTAAAGGAACCTCTTGAACCTCATCGGGTCTGGCAAAGCCCAGAAATCGATTTGTGCGACGATTCACATAGCCTGACAAGTGAAAATGTGCTTCGTCTGAAAACCAAACATTTTTCAAAAATTCAGGATTTTCATACTGTAACGCGAGAATTCTGGCGCAATATTCCACTCTACTGCGATAATCCCGAGGATGTAGTTGTTGATGTACCTGAATCACATACGAAAATGTACCCAGCTCCTTCAGGATTCTTTGAAAGGAAGTTCTTTTTAAATCAAGTTGTAACGCTGTCCTGGCCTGGCTGACTTTCGGATTTTCTAAGATTTGCTTAAAACACGTTAATGGTTATTGTTGTTGTTAACTGTCCTGGGACGCCCCGAGTTTCCTTTTCGTTGGCACAATACACTACCTGTATTTCTAAACTTTTCAATAACCTTCAAAATTACAGCATTACTTGGAGAACGTTTATTAAACCTTTGTGTGAATTGATCAGACACGTATAGCAAACTTGCACCATTATGTCGGCCGATTCCGTATGAACGAAAATAATGCTCTACCAGAAACACTTTCTCCTCTGTACTTAACACCATTTTTAACAATTAGGCCCTACTAATTACTTGTTTGAGGTTTACTTGACAGGTCTATACTAGCTAACTTGAGTGTGACAGCGCACGCATAAAAACACCGCCAACTTAGTTTCAGTACTGTTTATTTCGGGCAATACTGTATTTAAATAAGTTGTAACATTGATCCCATTATATGGTGAATCTAAGAAATCTTGAAATGAAATTTGCAAAAACATTAAATATCTATTTGACAGATAATTGTGAATAAGAAACTGAAATACTGCAACGGCATTTGTTGACAGAAATAATCATACTCCTATTGAAATTCTACCATTTATGTTATTTAGCGCACTTTGACAAGAAAACATTAGTTGTGGCATATTGCCGTAAAGACAATTTCAGTAGAATATTTTTTGGTAATAAAATATATACAGGGTGTTCTATTTAAAAACCAAAGTGACATAGTATTGCTCAAATATAGTAGGCCATGAAAAATTCTTAATGCCTTATATTTGTAGAAAAATATATTTAAAAACTTCTTTCCATGAAATTTTTCCTTATCTTCCATGTTTCAGAAAATATACGCTGGTTAATGAAAACCGTACCACCTTGTATATATATAAGAAAAAGTAACAATAATGATTCTTAAATCAATCAAAAATAAATCAATATAATGGCAAGTCACTCACTCTATGTCACATGGGCATCCTACCAATGTGTTTCGCTCTGATGGGGGTTTATCAGGACAGGAGTAGCAAAGTTGCAATATTTATACAGCCGCACCTAGCACACAGTTTGTGCCTTCGTGTTATTTCACTACAATTATAAGAAAAAGTAACATAACTGAGTCTTAAATCAATCAAAAATAAATGAATTTAATGGCAAGTCACTCGCTCTAAGCCACAAGGGCATCCTGCCAACGCGTTTCGCCCTAATTTGGGCTCATCAGGACAGGACTAACAAAGTTGTAATATTTATACAGCTGCACCTAGCATACAGTTTGTACCTTCGTGCTATTTCATCTGACACTGCAGGTTTTTCTCTTGGTAACAGTTGGAACGGAACAGGTCCGACTCATCTGCATTTAGCTAAAAACTATTATTATAAGAAAAAGTAACAATACTCAGTTTTAAATCAATTAAAAATAAATGAATATAATGGCAATATTACGGCAGGATGCCCTTGTGGCTTAGAGTGAGTCACTTGCCATTTATTTTTTATTGATTTAAGAGTCACTATTGTTACTTTTTCTTATAGTTATAGTTTTTGGGTAAAGGTGGTTGAGTCGGAACTCTTCCGTGCCAATTGTTACCAAGAGATAAAACCTGCAGTGTCAGGTGAAATAGCACGAAGGCACAAACTGTGTGCTAGGTGCAGCTGTATAAATATTACAATTTTGCAACCCCTGTCCTGATGAGCCCCAATTAGGGCGAAACGCGTCGGCAGGAAGCCCTTGCGATTTAGAGTGAGTCACTTGCCATTATATTTATTTATTTTTAATTGATTTAAGACTCATTATTGTTACTTCTTCTTATAATTATAGTTTTTGGCTAAAGGCATTTGAGTTGGACTCCTTCCGTGCCAACAGTTACCAAGAAAAAAACCTGCAGTGTTAGGTAAAATAGCACAAAGGCACAAATTATGTGCTAGGTGCACCTGTATAAATATTACAGCTTTAGGATGCCCTTATGGCTTAGAGTGAATCATTGCCATTATATTCATTTATATATGTTATATATATATATATATATATATATATATATATATATATTTCTAATAAGATCCCCCAACACTTAGACATTTGCGGAATTAATAGTTTTCCAATAAATCCTTTCGCACAATCAACATTAGTTGATAATATTGCAAAACCAACACCTGTAGTTGTTTATAATAGTCATCAAGTTTAAGTATAATTATTTTTTTGCCAGTATGTTAACCGTCTTGGAACTGGTGGGGCGTGTACCTCCCTTAATTTCTATTCTGAACTAGTCTACACATTTCCCTGAAAGCCCACAACCTACATTTTTTACTATCTGTGTGCAAAGTCTAACCTAGGTCTACCTCTACCTCTCCATTTTCCTATCTCCGATTCTAATGTATTCCGCACCATTCCCTCATGCCTTAGTATGCGACTCATCATCCTATTTTTTATTGTTTTTCACATATTTCCTTCTTCCCTACTATTTCTAGAACTCCTTTGCTCTTAACTTTGTGTGTCCATGTTATCTTCATCATACGTCTGTAGCACCACATTTCAAAAGCTTCTATATTTTTCATGTACGTTTCACAGCCATACAGTGCTGTGCTCCACATATGTTTTCAACAATTCTTTTCTTGTTTCTATGTTTGTTGTCTTCGAACACAGCTGCTGCTTTTCCTTGTTAAATGCAGCACAACCTTGTGCTAATACTTTTTTATATCTTTTGCGCTATTCCCTTTTAATTCTTTTCTGAAAATAAACACTATTTCACCGAAATACAATGGTAAGCGGAAGGGTGTGAGCAATCTAACTGTTACCAAAATACCCAACCACTTATACATTTGCCGAATCAATGGTTTTTCGATTACGCCTTTCGCACAAACGACATTTGTTTTGAATATTGCAAAACTAACACCTGTAGTTAATTACGATAATCATCAAGTTTAAATACAATTACTTTTTCATCTTTAAGTTTTCCGTCCTAAAACTGGTTGGACGCGTACCTCAATTGATTTCTATTCTAAGCTAACCTACGCATTTCCCTGAAATTCTCTACATCTTTTACTATCTGTTTGCAATAGTCTAATCTAGGTATACCTCTACCTCTCTTTTTCCTTTCTCTGCTTCTAATATATTCTGCCCTATTCCCTCATGCTTTAATGCGTGTCCTAACATCCTGTTTCTCCTATCTCTTAAATTTTTTACTGTTTTCCACGTATTTATATCCTCCCCTACCGTTTCTAGTACCACTTTGTTCTTAACTTTGTCCGCCATATCTTTATCATATGCCTGTAGCACCACATTTCAAAGGCTTCTATATTTTTTCCGTTCGCTTCTCCCACGGTCGTTCAGTGTTTTATTTCGCACACATTCTTTCAGCAATATATTCCTTGTTTCTATGTTTGTTGTTTTTGAACGTACCAGTTGCTTTTTTTTGTTAAATGCAACACGAAATTCTTCAAATCTTTTTTTATATATCATTTGCACCTTAACCATATTGCGTTGTTTATCTTCCTAGGTAGCATAAATCTTTGATTTTTTGAAAGCAGTCGTTCCGTATTTTATTCTGGTTTTTGACTTATTTTCATACCATATCTTGATGCTAGTACTGCTTCCATTTCATTAAGCGCTGCTTATAGCTTTTCCTTGCTGGATGCTAATTTCGCTATATCAGCTGCATATCTAAGCATATCAACCTTTTGCCGCTGCATTATAATGCCTAATATCTTTCTGCATTTAACAATAATCATTGTCTCTTCTATATACAAGTTAAAAATTAACGGGAATATTGCACATCTCTGTTTCACCCCTTTCCTAATATTTATTTTTTTACATTCCTGCTCTATTTTATAACAACTCTTTGCTCTTTGTATAAGCTATGTACTATCTGTCTATCTTTATAGCTCATTCCAATCTTTCTGAGTATTTCAAACATTTTTTCCCATTTTACATTTTCTCCTTATCTCCTAATATTTCTTCAGGCAGTTCTTCCATCATATTTATTGTTCGAAAATTTTCACATCTATCTGCACTTTTTTTGGAAATAGCGACTATGGTGTTGCACTTGACATCTTTGGATAAGTCTGCTGGAGCACTCTTTATATTTTTGTTATACGGTTTTATATCCCTAAAATTCATTCTAATTAGTATGTATGCTTTCTCTGTCTTTCCTATTTCGGCTTTAGTTTGTACTACTTTGCACTTTTCGTAAATCGATTGTTAGTTACCTTTTTTACATTTGAGAATCATTTCCCATTTTATGGCTTTATTCTGTTTTCCCGCTTCGTCTGGTCCCTTTTTGTATTTTCACCTTTCTTCTATTAACTTTAGAATATCCTATATTAACCAACGTTTCTATTTTACTCTTGTTTGTACTCCAAAATATCCCTGGCCGTCATATCTAAGTTGAATTTAATGTTATTCCATTCTACTTCTACTTCCTTAGCATCGAAAATTTTCCCGATGCTTTTTAACAATTTGTTTCACTTTTCTCAAATTTTTTGTAGGTATCTTCATCTTTTAGTTCATTAAAGTCAAAGTGCCCGTTTCCTTGTCTTCTTTTTTCAATTTTTTAATTTAAACGGGGCTTTCATAATTACTATGTTGTGGTCAGTATCTATATCTGCCTCTGGGTAGCTTCTACAGTCTTGCACATGATTGCTAATCCGTTGTCTAACAAGAATGTAATGTATTCAATACTCCTTATGTCTCTTGGCGTCTTCTAATTGTATTACCTTCTAGCATGATGAAAAAATGTGTGTGATTGTTACATTGTTTTTGGCGCAAAATTCTACCAGCCTATTTTCCCTACACAGTGTCCTATTTTTTCCGCATAACTTGTTAACGTAGAACGTACGGATCAGGCAGAAACAGAAAAAAAAGTAAAGTAAGGACCCGCACGAATCACGATAATAAAAGGATAAGGCAAAACCCTAGAAATGCCATACTAACTATAAAGGCGGTCGGGGGAGGGGGGAAGGAGGAACCAAAGACAAAGACAGACAAAATTTTTTATATATAATAAACAAAAAAAACTTCCCTTTAAAAAATTATATTTTACTGACAATTTTGAATAATTTATATACGAAACGTGCATCTCGTTTTGCAACATGTAAAACTGATCAGTAGTAAAAAAAGGTAATGCTTTTACTTCCTTATAAACAAGCGTTTTAGTTAAAAATATTAAATTTGTTGCAATTTCTAGTAAGAATTTAAGAAAAAATAAAAAACACTAGCCAAGCTAATTCCGAAACGAATTTTGTATACTCGCTCCTCTCCGTCCATCGGAGTTTGTTTGTAGTTTGTTTCTTATGCACAAACATAAAATGTTGATAAGCAATATTCTCTTGTTATACAAAAAAAAAATTGCAACATACCTCCATGTGTCGAAATGCTTATCTTTTACCTAACTAAGTTATCTTAGACCTTAGTAGTCAATTTTAAGAGCGAATATCATTGTTTGTGTATAATTCAACTCCAATTTTTAAAAATTGATTTTTAGCTTGATATTTTTTCTACGAGCGTTTAATTTAAAAATTGTCAACTAACACAATATTTTGACAGCGAATTTCAATAAAAATTCGACCTGCTTCCCCAACATTAACAACTTGCTGGAGTGATTTCAGGGAAAGCCCAACTGGAAATTCCGTGAAACATATTATAGAACCGATCAGTCTGCCTCTAACAGGAATAATTACATTAGAATGTATAGAAAGCGTTTGTACACAAAATATGATTGATGAGGCCCTTTGGCACTACATTTTACAGATGGACTTGATTGACTGGTGCAAAGGTTTTGCATTTAAGAGTTACTTAGATCAAACTGGAAAATCTCCCGAACGTTATTTGCATAAATTCTGGTATTTTCTCGAACGATTGTAATGTATATAAACTGCCGTCATAAATATTGGAAATCAGTTCTAATTGAAGCTTTGATATTTCTGACCGAAGCTTTAATTACAATATATTCTAGTTTAAAGATTTGCAAGATGTGATATAAATTACTGTTGATATAAATTATTGTAGTTACAATATAAATCAATAATTAGTGCTTATATAGTTAATTATAGTGCTTCGATAATAAGTAATTAAAAGATAACATCGTAGTTTTAGAAGTTAATATTTGTACTGTTAAAAGTCAACCGTAAATAAATTGTTATGAGAGGTTTTAGCAAATTCCAATGTAATTGCTGAAAAGGCTTGTATAATCAGTTTGAAAATAAAGAACTGTTGTTTGTGCAAATAGTTTTTCTTGCAATATTATCATTCATTTATATACATGCTGCTGCTTTTGCGTTTTGCACTTGATTGCCCTGAAGATATTTTAGGGTGTTATATCTTTTTATCACATAACAGCAATAACCTGTTATCTGAATTGGACAGAAATTGTCAATCCACTAAGAATTCATAGTTGTTTGATTTTCCATTGTCCTAACAACAGATTTTTTTTGTTTGTACTTATGCGGCGTATTTCAATTTTTTCAAAAAAATAGAAGCTTATTTACTAGTTGAAATAAAACTTTTATAATTTAAATTGTAGCATTTACTGGCAGCAAGGTAATGGGATATAGACTAGCAACCGCGCAGAAAACGGACGAAAGAATCCAACTGACTCAGGAAGTTCTATCAGCAATAAGGGTTATAAAAATGTATACTTGGGAAACATTTTTTTATAAGTTTGTTGATAAATTGAGAAGGTACAATTTTGTAATAATTTAAAATGTGTTAAAATATTGTTCTCTCTTTTACAGAAAAGAAATCCGCAATTTTCAAATTCTAACTTATCTGAAATCGTTTTGTTTGGCATTGGGTATGCTGAGCGCAAAATTAGCGCTGTACAGCTGTGTAATCACCTTTGTGGCATTAGGAAACCATATAACAGCCGAAAAAGCATTTGTTGTAACGGGATGTTTTATTACACTACGTGTTGTTTTACATATCTTTATTCCATTAAGTTTTGTGAAAATAGCAGAGTTTAAAGCAAGCCTGTCAAGGATAAACACCTATTTATTGCAAGAAGAAGTTTCTGAAAACAGAAACCTTAGTCAAATAACCGGAAAACAAATTCAAATTGTCCTGGAGAATGTCACAGTCATCTACGGAAACCAAACCATCATAAAAAATATTAGTTTGTCATTCAAACCCGGTGTAACACTAGTTATAGGCGCTATTGGATCAGGAAAATCAATTTTACTAAAAGCTATTTTGGGCGATGCAACAACAAGTGGAAAGGTGGACATTTCTGGAAAGGTATCATACGCTTCTCAAGATCCATGGCTTTTTCCAGGAACAATCAGACAGAATATAATTTTTAACGAGCCTTTTAATAAGGGACGTTATCACGACGTGGTAACAGTTTGTGCCTTAGAAAAAGATTTTCAATTATTTAACGGTGGAGATGAAACGCTTTTAAGCGATAAAGGCCTAAATCTTAGTAAAGGACAAAAAATACGAATTAACTTGGCCCGTGCAATTTACAAAACAGCTGATATTTACCTATTGGATGATTGCTTATCGGCAGTTGACTTGCAGGTTGGCAAGCATATTTTTTGGGAATGCATTAAAGGTTTTCTAAGTAACAAAATATGTGTACTGGTTACCCATTCTCACCGTTTTATTAGCGATGTTGATGACATTTTACTGCTGAGCAAGGGAAGCGTAGCATTCTTTGGTAGCTATCTTCAGTTGCAAGAGGTTGAGCAAAAAAAGATTATAGAGAACTTGGGAATATCCAGTTACGAACATGAACCTGTAGTAAACGAATATCGTACGATTGAAGATACAGATGCTTCTGGCCAAACAAATAGTGACAGCATGGCTAAACTTGACAAAAACATTTACAAAGAAAACAAAGAGAAAGGTTCTGTTAAAAAAGATGTGTATTACCAATACTTTCTCGCAGGCGGAGTCAAGATCTTCATAGTTGTTATAATAATATCGATAGCAAGACAGTCCATGGAAACGTGGTCTGATTATTTTATACGGTTCTGGTAATGACTCATTTGACCATTTTAAGCAATTCTGTTTAATAGTTGTTTTTAGGGTAGAATCAGAACAAAAACTCCTAACCATAGAGGAACGATTCACTACAAATTCTTCTGAATATATTGAGGCACAATCTTCACATAATAGTATAATAAGTAAATATTCCCTGGTAATATTTGCTGCTGTAGTACTTGTAATGCTGCATGCATTTGTATTTTATATTTTTGCTGGCAGAGCATCAGTTAACCTCCACCGGCAGCTTCTAAACAAGATTCTGAATGCTAAAATGACGTTTTTTGACAAAAATCTTGCAGGAAATATAATTAACCGATTTTCTCGTGATTTTAGTGTTGTAGATGAACAGCTTCCATTTCCAATTTCGGAATGCATCAGGGTAAGTACATTTACAATGATTTTTTTAAAAGCCTTCTTGTGACGCACAAATCTAACCTAGTACTTAATAAATTCATTAAAAAAATAATACTGTATATTCGCAGTTTGAAAACCTTTCAGAATTGCTAACGTATACCCAACACCAAGGGTAACAAACTACCAATTTTAGTAACCGAATAATGTGCACTCTTCCAAGGACGGAAAACAGGAAAACTTGATAATGTATGTAAATTATCAGGCTAGAGTTTCGATAGGTATTAGGTCTTTGCATATGGAATGTTCGATTTATATAACTTCAAAAGCATTAGTGGTTTTGCCCAACTTTGCCTTGATTTATTTGTACTGTTAATAAAAAACGCGTATTATCTGTCAAAACTAAAAAGTTTTGACAGATAATACGCGTTTTTTTACAACAATTCTATATAAAGGTTCCAAAAATGATACGAATATTCAAGTACTTTATTTTTTCAATCTAAAAAAAGATGTAATGCCCCGGCTGCGACTGATAAAATGAACCAGTCATTTAAAGAAGACAGTTGCAACGAACGTGCTGTGCACTGTTAGTTCGTAAATGTTTACCACGGAAATTATGCCTTGGAACTTGAATCACGTAAGCGGTCAACTTTAAACAGTTAAGAGTTACTGGAAGAAGTTGAACGAAAATTGTAGAATTCACTAGAAAACTTTGCAGGGATATTCGACCTATCAATAAGTACCCCTACATTTGATTTTCAAATGCTCCACTCAAAAAGTACTACATTGATCAGGAAGCGAGTTTTTTTTAACCTGCAACTTTTGAATTTCATCTTACACTTGCTATTTAAAGCAATCTAGGGATCTTTAGCGTACGTTACAGTACTTCCACACGGGAACTACTTTTAATACGAACCAGGGCGTATAATGCTCGTCTAACATTGTTCAAGCGATTTATGTCAGGAATCGAACTCGGGACCTTAGAATTAATAATTATACACCAACCTATATAGTACACGGAACCACCCATCTACATTTAATTTTCCAATGCTCTACCTAAAGGTACTACATTGACAGAAAGCGATTTTTTTTATCTGGAAATTTTGAATTTTGCCAAACACTTGCTATTCTATGCAAGGTAGGGATCTTTAACGTACCTAACAACATTCACACACGGGCCTTCATTTTACCTGTCATCATAACGAGGGCGTATTTTTGTGAAAAATGTTTGTCCCACACTATTCAAGCGGTCCTTGTCGGGATTCAAACCCAGAACAGTGGGCTTGATAGTCACACGTGAACGAACTAAGCTACGTAGCCGCCCTGATCAATATAAACCCCCATATTTGATTTTTCAATGCTCAACCTGAGGACTCAACCTTGGTCAGGCAGCGAGTTTTTACCTGCAATTTTTCTATTATGCCAAACCCATTCCATTCTAAGCAGGATATTGATCATTAATGTGCGCGACGTCACTCACACACGGGACCCACATTGTACCTCTCATTTGAACGAGGCTGTATTTTTGTGAAAAATGCTCGCCTAACATTTTTCAAGCGCTCTCTGACGAGATTCGAACGCGGGGCCTTGTCCTTGGTAGTCACAGGCAAACCAACTAAGCCAGGAAGTCGACCCTATCAATAAGTGCTCCTACATTTGATTTCTCAATGCTCAATCCGAGGATACTACATTGACCAGGAACTGAATTCTTTACCTGACAATTTTTTATTTTGCCAAACCCTTTCTATTTCAAGTAAGGTAGGGATCTTTAACATGTGTGACATTACTCACACAAGGGACCTACATTTTGCCTCTCATCCAAACGAGGCCGTACTTTCGTGAAAAATGCTCGTCTAACATTTTTCATGTGGTCAGTGTAGGGAATTGAGTCCGGGACCTTGGTGGAAACAACTAAGGCACTGAGTCGCCTAACCTTTAGTTACCCCGTAGATTTGATTTTATAGTGCTCCACTCAAGGTACTACATTAACCAGGAAGTGCATTTCCTTTTTACCAGGAAATATTGAATTTCTCCGAACCCTTGCTGTTCCAAGCAAGGTAGGAAGATTTTAATGTGCGTGACAACATACACACACCGTGCATTTACATTTCCAATGCTCCACCCGAAAGTACTACATTGGCCAGAAGGCGAGTTTTTTGTTGCCTGGAAATTTGGAATTTTGCTGAACCCTTGCCGTTCAAGGCAAGGTAGGGATCTTTAACGTGCGTGACAATACTCACACACGGGATCTCCATTTAACCTCCCATCCGAGCGAGGGCGTAATTTTTGTGAAAAATGCTCACCTTCCATTTTACAAGCAGTCGGCCGTGTCGGGATTCGAACCCAGCACCTTGGGATCCGTAGTCTTACACTTACTACATTGATCCACGGCGACGCCAACATACACACACCGCACACACCACACACACACACATACACACACAACGCACACACACACACACATACACACACACAATACCTACATTTTACTTCTAATCCAAACGAGAGGTCGTATTTTTGTGAAAAATGCTCGCCTGTTCGTGTCGGAAATTGAATCTGGAACACTGGGATTAGTAGTCATACACCAACCAATTATTATTTCGCTCTCCACCGCCACCCCCGATTCCCAAAAGTCCAAGCAAGCTAGAGGTGATGAAGATGTGGTTTTGATCATCAACATTGAAAATATGTTTGGGATTCAGAAAGATCTTACAAAATGTGGTCAGGGACGGGAATAAGATCAATCGAAAATTTGCCAATACATACTGCAACGGATTGACAATATTGCACTTATCGCCGCAGCTGCTTCTCAAGATAGTGAGTTCTATTAAGCTAAAGTATGCCAGGCCGAAAAAACTTTTACTACATTCATGCCTCAAAAGGTAACGCAAACAGTTCCATCACAACCTCAACCACCACAACCACATACGCTCACATTTTCGCTTCAACAACCACGCTCTACCAACTAAACCTCCCCCAAAAACCATCCCATTAAGACCTAAATCCACTGACACCACCCAATCCCAGCTACTTAATATCGTAAAGCAAAACCTACGTCCCTCTCTTCCTGATCTATCAATCCGCAGTATCCGCTCATTAAAAACAGCCATCAGCGTTCAAACTAACAAACAATCTGACCTTGGTATAATTTTCAATTTGAACCAAAACATCTGCTCTATCCATGTTCATAAACCCCGCCAATCTCAACTTATCATCTTCAAAAATGGTAACGACATTCCTACCCTGGATATATTCTAGTAACTATATCGACAAAACTCTTCTCAGCACCTCATCCCAGAAGACTCATCGCATTGAAATATCAGTAACCATACGACGACCCAAAAAGACACAGATAACCTCGTCCTAAATGTCTCTCCCTGCCTGTGCACGCTTTTAACCGTAAGATGAATGGATACATATCACGTCGCATAAGAGACCTAGTAGCTGTAACGCAGTGCTATAACTTTCACAGATATCATCATTCTGCCCAGATCTGTCGTTCAACCATCACCTGCGGACATTGCAGCAAAGAGCATACAATAAAATCGTGTCCCAACCTACAATCCCGCCGAGCCACTTGTTTCAACTGTCTCTGAATCGACCCTCTTTACAACCACCTAGTTACCAGTCTCGACTGTCTTATATATATGCAATCCTTGAGAATATCAAAACTTAGAACCGACTATAGCCATCCTAACACAAATGTCTCAGTGCCCAACAAATATTCTCCATCCACCCTACATACCATCCAGATAAATGTCCAACACTCCCGTTCAGCAACCTTAGAACTTTTCCATGTCCTAAAAGTATAAAATAGATTCTTAGCTATCCTGCAACCTACTACCCCTTCCTGGGAATCTATTTAACATAAATGTAATATAGACTAACTTTAGCAACCCCCTCTGCCAAAAACCTAATAAACAACAAGATCATTACGCACATTATCCGATCCAGCGACCATAATCTCATATGGTTGAACATTTTACTTAATTCACGACTCCAACAAATTCAAAAGGGCCCTTCCTTCAACACTAATAAAGCTAGTTGGCCTCTATTTCTAAAGAACCTAAACTAATTTTTACACAAACTTCAAAATCTCTCAACAACAAATCAGAATTCAGAAATCTACACACACGCCCTAATCCGATCCATTCAACGTGCCGCTATCACGACAACTCCCAAGAGACAACACGTTACACGCACTTCGACCAGGTAGAATCCATTATTACAAGTGGCTAGAGCTTAAATCAACAACCTGCGGAATAAGATGCAAAGACTATGAAGAAGCAACACCGTTCATGCATAGCGGCAAAGAACAATAACAACCTAGTTTAAACGAGATATAACACGATTTAAAAGGGAAGTCTTCAAAAGATCATCGATAAACCCCATGCCGACTCATTAAAGACATACCGCAGGTTAGTTAAATCCCTTCCATCAAATATGCTAGTAATACCCACTTCTCTACAGAACTCCACCGTTCAAAACACCCTATTCTTACTCTTAAATACAGCAATTCCTCCGTCCAATAGAAAATAAGTGGTGGCTGCATAGCCCATCCAAACACTTCTGTTGACGATTTCCTGGACACTAACTTTCTTGACTACATAGTCTTCAAACTAAAGCCTCGGAAATTATCTGGTCCCGATCAAATATCCAATATCATTATCCAAAAAACATGGTCTGTTATCCGACTTGCTGTCCATACCCTACTCCGTAAGTGCCTAACCTCTTTTCTAACATCCTAAAATAAATAAGTATCACTTTAATCCTAAAACCTAACAGACTCCCTGAAGATGTATCCTCCTATAGACCAATAGCCCTTCCCCAATAATTGGAAAACTCTTTGAACAGCATATCCACCAAAAGATCAATAATCTCATTGAATTCCAATTTATCATTTCCAGCAACCGTCCACAACACAGCGCAGGGTAAACTATTTATTCCATTATCACCAAAGTCAAATCTTCCAGTTACAAATACATCTTAGCCATTTTCCTTGAATTTCGACCTCCTTTGGGAACCTAATATTCCCAATCAACTTAAAACCTTAGAATTCCCTTCTAATATCTTTCAAATCGTTAAATCCTACCTACCATCATGCACTGCCACATTTAACGCCAACTATTTTTCCGCTACCACCTCCATACTTCAGGGAATGTCCAAGTGTCCGTTTATCCCCAACCCTATGGAACTTGTCCATCAATCCTTTCCTATAAATATAAATATATATATATATATAATATTAAATACAACATTAATATTTATATAAAATATATTATATATATAATATATATATATATATAATATAAATATATTATTATATTATATAATATATATATATATTATATATATATATATATATATATATATATATATATATATATATATATATATATATATATATATATATATATATATATATATATATATATATATATATATATATATATATATATATATATATATATATATATATATATATATATATATATATATATATATATATATATATATATATATATATATATATATATATATATATATATATATATATATATATATATATATATATATATATATATATATATATATATATATATATATATATATATATATATATATATATATATATATATATATATATATATATATATATATATATATATATATATATATATATATATATATATATATATATATATATATATATATATATATATATATATATATATATATATATATATATATATATATATATATATATATATATATATATATATATATATATATATATATATATATATATATATATATATATATATATATATATATATATATATATATATATATATATATATATATATATATATATATATATATATATATATATATATATATATATATATATATATATATATATATATATATATATATATATATATATATATATATATATATATATATATATATATATATATATATATATATATATATATATATATATATATATATATATATATATATATATATATATATATATATATATATATATATATATATATATATATATATATATATATATATATATATATATATATATATATATATATATATATATATATATATATATATATATATATATATATATATATATATATATATATATATATATATATATATATATATATATATATATATATATATATATATATATATATATATATATATATATATATATATATATATATATATATATATATATATATATATATATATATATATATATATATATATATATATATATATATATATATATATATATATATATATATATATATATATATATATATATATATATATATATATATATATATATATATATATATATATATATATATATATATATATATATATATATATATATATATATATATATATATATATATATATATATATATATATATATATATATATATATATATATATATATATATATATATATATATATATATATATATATATATATATATATATATATATATATATATATATATATATATATATATATATATATATATATATATATATATATATATATATATATATATATATATATATATATATATATATATATATATATATATATATATATATATATATATATATATATATATATATATATATATATATATATATATATATATATATATATATATATATATATATATATATATATATATATATATATATATATATATATATATATATATATATATATATATATATATATATATATATATATATATATATATATATATATATATATATATATATATATATATATATATATATATATATATATATATATATATATATATATATATATATATATATATATATATATATATATATATATATATATATATATATATATATATATATATATATATATATATATATATATATATATATATATATATATATATATATATATATATATATATATATATATATATATATATATATATATATATATATATATATATATATATATATATATATATATATATATATATATATATATATATATATATATATATATATATATATATATATATATATATATATATATATATATATATATATATATATATATATATATATATATAATATAATAATAACATACACACACACACACAACACACACACACACACACACACACACACACACACACACACACACACACACACACACACACACACATCACTTTATCAGAATCTATTTCCTATCTGGAAATTTTCTTTGAATTCCACTTAAAACGCATATCCATCTGCAAAAAATCCGCTCCAAAACTAAAACAATCCTATATAACGTACAGTATTCCCACCCTAAATCGATCCAACTAACTTAACCTACCACAAAATTGATCCTAAATGACTTCATCATCCCTATCGTCCGTTACGGCATACACCCATGGTTCTCATTCAGCACTCCCCCTCTCGTAGGATTCCCGGCCCTATAATGCACCTGTACCTACAATATATTTCCCGAGCTGTCCGTATCACCTCCACTGAAGCTCTGTACATATTCCTTTCGAAATCCATCTCCATACCGGTTAGCAAATCCGCAATTACAAATTCCAAAGATCAATCCAACTTCACGATGAGTACTCTTCCGAGTTACATACCGGAATATCCCTGCCACAGAAATCAAATCCCGTATTCACAAATCCCTACTCCATTTTTGGCAATCGTTCTGGACCCAATCAAATACCGACAGCCACACCTTCCACATCTTTTCTATAATCACAGAAATCTCCACTCATATACCCAACTCTACAATTCCTAACAGAGCATGGTAAATTCCGCCATAAACTACACTCTATCCACGTAGTCTCCTCGACGCTATGTCTTTGTAACCAAAACATCCCAGAAACACTTGACCATCTTCTTTACCACTGTCCAAAACTCTCCCACCTTAGGAACAACTTTAAGACAAACATAGACCTAGATCCCTACTCCCTTCTTCCAAACCTAAACTTTTTGGCCACACATTACCCCCTTCTGTTGAAGCAATTCCTTAAGACACCCTTGAAAGCTAACCGTCTATTCCTCCCCTAACACCTAACCTGCGGTATACAACGATCAAAATAACCAAGGACCCAACAATATGACTGGAAACTGATGAAGCCCAAACCAATATCCGCTTCCTTAGAGCCCAATCAATTCCAAAAACAGAAGTCAAACAAGTCTTAGAATTCTTCTACTTTTTTATTTAAAATGTTTGTTTAACATTTTCCAAGCTGGGATCTTGGGCTTAGTAGTAAAATGCGAACCAACTAAGTCACGCAGGCGCCTAATCAATACGTATCTCTTACATATTATGTTCCAATGCTCCACCAGATGCTACTACATTAGCAAGGAAACAAGTATTCTTCTTACCTCAAAATTTTGAATTTTGCCAAACCCTTGTCATTTCAAGCAAGGTAAGGATCTTTAACGTGCGCGACAACACACACGCACACGCACAGGCACACGCGCGCGCACACATGGACCTATATTTTACTTATAATTCAAACGATGGCGTATATCTGTACTCGGGTAACATTTTTCAAGCGGTTCGTGACGGGAATCGAACCCAGAACCTTGGTGTTGATAGTCATCGTCCACGTATCTAGTCCACGTAGCCGCCTATCAATAGGTATTCGTACATTTAATTTTCCAGTATTCCACCCGAATGTACTACATTGGCTATGTAGCGAGTTATTTTTACTTGAAAATTTTGAATTTTGCATTTAACCGAACCCTTGTTATTTCAAGCAAGGTATGGATCTTTAACGTGCGTGAGAACACGCACAGACGGGACGAGACCTACGTTTTATCTCTCATCAGGACGAGGGTGTATTTTTGTGAAAAATGTTCGTCTATCATTTTTCAAGCGGTCCGTGTCGGAATTCGAATCCGGGTCGTTGGGTTTAGTAGTCACACGCAAACTAACTAAGCCACGGAGTCGCCTAATCAATAAATACTTCCTAAATTTGATTTTCTATTGTTCCACCCGAAGGCACTGCATTAACCAGAAGCAACTTTTTTTTTATATCGAAATTTTGAATTTTGCCAGACCCTTGCTGTTCCAAGCAAAGTAGGAATCTTTAACGTGCGTGACAGCACTCATACACGGGACCTTCATTTTACCTCTCATCATACCAAGGACGTATTTTTATGAAAAATGCTAGTCAAACACTTTTCAAGCGGTCCGTGTCGGGATTCGAACCCGGGAGCTAGAGATAAACAGCCAAACGCAAAGCTGTCGCATCCACGGAGCCGCTCTAACAAGAGGTAACGCAATTCGTCATCTTAATCAGTTAGGGAAAGTAAAAAGAATACATGAGTAAACGTACATGAAAATATTGCGACGATTACAAGTATCAAATCCATTGCTTAATTTGGAAAAAGAAACTGCCATTTCTCCAAACTATAGTAAGCTACGGCGTAAAATGGATGATCTGCGGTAACCGCAAACGTTCTCTGCTATAGTTGAATCGTGTTAAAGTTCCAAGGCATCAGGTGAGATCAGGACTCTATTAATGAAAGGTTATAGTGAGAGTATGACGGAATTATGAAGACGTAGTTCAATTTTATTTCGTGCCAACCAGTGAAATTATAACAACAGTATGATATTGTAGGGAATTGCAGATTATGCTTGAACAACCACAGGTTAAGCGAGCAGTACCCTTGCATGATAGCGGTAGACCAGACATATCACAATTGACCGTGAGAAAGCTGTCGGGGTTATGATACGAAATTCTTGATCATTCACAATATTCCCCTAACCTATCACCTGCCGAAGTCTCGGAGACTATTAATAGGTTCGTCGGTTCATTAGGTGAGACCCGGCAATTGAAGCATTTAAAGAATTTTTGTTTATAAAAATGCAAATTTTGCTGTAAAGGTTTTAACGTATTGCCAGTTAGTTATCAGGCAATGCGTGATAATTTTAATGAAAAAATTCTTTTAAATCAGTATATACAGGGTATTCCAAAATTGCTAGGAAATAAAGCTACCACGTATTGTAGACGTCAAAACAAGTCGATTGGACCCAATTTACCTATATACCGAAATGTACCGTTTGTCCGTGAGAAGAGTTCAAACACAAATTCAGTTGGCCATGGACACAAAGGCAACACTTTTTTTACAACAAAAGTTCAATGTGATCTCCACCATCATTAATGCAGAGGTCAATTTGACGTATGAAATTGACATGCATCCATCTTAAAACATCATCGTTTTATCGTAATGCGTTCACAGCATTTGAAATTCTATTCCACAATTGTTCGGGATTATTAATTTGAACCTTGTATACTTGCGCTTTTAAAGCTCCCCAGATAAAGAAGTCGCGAGGATTTAAGTCAGGAGAACGCGGAGGCTACTGAATGGGTGCTTCATGGCCTTTACCAATCCATCTACGAGCAAATTGTTTATTAAGATACTCTTTACGGCACGTGCAAAATGAAGAACATGTTTCGACGAACATTAAGAGACAAGTCTTCTAGTAATTTTGGCAAACTTTCTTGAACTAATCGAAGGTAACTAGCGCCATCCAAACGATCAGGCAATCGGAATGGCCCAACCATAAAATTGCCAATAACTCCGACCCAGACATTAATTTTAAATTCTCGTTGGTAATGTTTACTTTTAATAGCATGCGGATTTTCATTTGCATACATATGCTCATTGTGCAGGTTCGTGCAAAACAAGACTCATCGGTAAATAAGATATTAGTGTGGAATCCATTGTCAACTACCTTGTGTTCCCGAACAATTTGTGAAAAATGTAAACGTGATGCGTGGTCAAGTAACAGTAATTCTTGCACTGGCTGAATGTGGAATGAACGAAGTAATTGATCTTACGGTGCTTTTTGTATTCCCAGTCTCTCGTTGCAATGTTCTGGTACTGGTCTCAGGATTATAATAAATTGTTTGAAGAACAGTATGTTCTGTAATTGGTATTCGGGCTTGTCGAGGTCTTCCAGCGTTGGTTCTGACTGGCTTCAACGTTCCTGTTTCTTGAAGACGTTTTTCGATTCGGGTAAAGGTTTTGTGATTTGGAATTCTCTGGTTTGGATACTTCTCTTGATACACGCGACACTTTTGAGGCAGTTACTCTGAGAGAATCTAAGAACTAACAGCATATCCACCTGCTCATAAAAGGAAATTCATAATTTGCCAGCTGCCAAAATTACACAACAGTAATAGCAATTAAAGCAATAACGGTGATTGTGTTAAAGAAAACAGTACGAAAGCACACTGAATTGAACAAATTATTATAACATTTACTGTCAAAAGTGCCAAAAACTACAGTGATGCGATTGTGTTTTGACATTTATATTTATGAATATCGTTTAGCAGTGTTTGAGAAAACATTTTCTCCATTGAAACTAAGTGAAATACGGAGTCTATACAAGAGTCAAAAAATAAAGACGATGGGTAAGTGTTTTTGCTAAAAAAGTCTTAGAACTGTATTACCACCCCAAAAAAAATATATAACAAAAATTGCGAGGGGTGAAGGTGGTTTTAATCCTTCTACAATTTCCTTTGGATTTCTTTGATTACTGAAAGTAAGGTAATTCTCTAAAATGCACCTTTGCCAAATTTCAATAAATTTGTTTCACACATTTCTGAACAGCGTACAAAATGCGATTTCTTAAGTAAACTTTGAACTCTCCTCACGGACACACCGTACATTTTGGTATTTAGGTAAATTGGGTCCAATCGACTTATTTTGACATCTACAATACGTGGTAGCTTCATTTTCCAGCAATTTTGGGACACCTCGTATTTATCTAAAAAATCGGACATTCCATATGCAAAGATCTGATATATTATTACGACATGAAAATTCGAAAAGTTGTATTTGCAAAATTTATGTAGCTCTTAGGCCACTTAGGATGCTCTGCATAGAAAAAAAAATTTAAGCGAAAAAAAAAAATTCAAAATCTGGCGTAGCTTTTATACGGGTCAAAAAATATTTTATTGGAGAAAACCCACAAACAAATATTGGAATCCTTACAACCTGTTAATAAGTACTTAGATTATGCAGAAATCGGGTTTTAGCCCGTGACAAGCCGCCCATAAACCCGCAAATAAATCTTGGTATCCTAAACATCTGTTAAAGAAGTACTTACATTATTTAGGTATTGCTGCAGTGACTTTCACCGCAAGGCAGGCGTCAAAAGTTTCCAAACTAGTTCAAGCGGTCAGCTACGATCGCTTAATGATAAAACCAAACCTGTCCAATATATGTTTCGTCTGTATCTTACCATATATTAATGTTGATAAAAAATAACGTATTAAATCATGTTTGAACAAACCGTTCAAAAAGTTTGTTTTTTACAGAAATGGAAATATTTAATTCTAGGGGCAACTAAATATAATTTATTGTTAAGTGGTTTGACCTTTCAACAACCGCATTAACTATTAAACACTTTATTTAATATTCCCCATGTGGAAAATCCTCAGAAAATACATATTTACTAGTCCTTCAAAAATACCAAGAATACACTTGGAAATTTCTCCAAGATTAATAGGAATTTTTGTTTTTTAATAATACACTTAAGAATTTAGTATTTGCAGTGGACTTCATTATAAATTCGTGCCTTCGGGTCTACGAAAGAAGTCAGTCAGTCACGTAATTAACCCCGGATTCTAGAATCAACACAAGTATATAACGATATTGTGATTCTTAATAAGCAAACTAAAACCAAGGTATCAATGACACGTGTTCGCGTAACACACATCCGTGACGAAGTTTGATTATATCAGCTTGAAAGTGAAAACTTCATTGTATTTCTGAACTTGATCGAGGAGTAGCTGTGTATTCAGAACGCATAACCCCTCTTTTGTCAGTTTCTTGTTTAGTAGTTTATATCTGTCAGTAACGTTCAACCGCGTCTTCGTTTGCGTTGTTGTCGGTTAAATCCTGATAGATTGAATATGAGTAAAAATAGGCCCAGTTGTACAATCTTAATTCATCATTCCAAAGAATGTTCATTGTATAATCTTCTATTGAAGATTGACCGGAATTTAAATTTGAACTGCCAATATTTGCGGTGCATCGTAATAGACCAGGCGCTAGCGGTACTTAGTATGCATAATCCGAAAGACGCGATTTGAAGGTTGCGCAATAGATAACTGGCATTGTGAGAGATTCTGTAATCGATGTTGCCACTGATGCGGTGCCATCACAAGTTACACCTCTACACCGCCGGCAAAGCAGTTGCAATGTTTTCAACCAGTTCACCATCGGATGCGAGCGTATTCACTTTGTTGTAATAATTGACTATATTGCATTTATTACTCGAACAATTTATTTCTAGATTTATCATTTACACATTTACATACTGATTTGCAAGTTACTTTAACTCGTTTACAGCTACAGGAATTTGTTTTACAACTGTTGTTGCATTTGCACTGCGGTATTAAATCATGTGAATGTTTTCTTTAGAAACTAACGTGGGCAATAACACATTAGAACTGTCATAATAGCCGAAGTTATAAAAATCTAAAGGAGTAAAAACCGAATTGAGAGATTGTGTCCACATGTACGTCTGGGCTGATGCCCTTAAACAATATAAGTAAAACGCATTAGACGTCAAGGTATTTTTCACAAATTAATATGGTTAAAACTTAACATTTTAGAAATAGATTCGTAGCGGATTTCGTCGGCCGTAACTTCTTTGTTTGCAATTAGGATTGTGAACAGTTTTTCTAAAGAATCGAATTATTCGGCAGTTAACACAAATCCTTTACCAAGATGTCCAAGAGCTGTTTGAGTCGATGCAGAAAGTCGATGCCTTTAACCCGGACTTTTTCGTGGAAATTTTACTAGTAGTGTCGCAGCCTGTAAAAACATGTAGGGCTGGCAAATGATACGACATTTCTGGACCTAGCAAATTTGCTGCGATGTGAATACCAAGAATACGTCTTTTTCCCAGCATCAATTTGCACCCACATAGCTTGACAATCTTCTTGCTCGAATTTTCTCCAGAAGTGGATGTCCAGGACAAATACATCTGTATCCGGACTATGAATGGTAATAAATAACCTTAGTTTTAACTTCAAACTATAAAATATATGCGAGAACATCTTAGTGTCAGCTTCTAAATGATTTGATCGCAGTTCTTGAATTTCCGACATGGTATTTCCTTTCAATAGGAAACATTGGTCTGGCTCTGCAAACCCTCAAGAAATATAAGCCCTTGTGCATCAGTTAAGCAAAAGCGTTCGCGTGCATATTTACAAAGAAATTTTACTAATTCCCTTTTGTTTTCAGTACTACACAAAATAGTTTTACTGTCCTTGGGAATTTTAGTATGTAATGTAATTTCTTTACACCGTAAATACGACTCAAATGATTTGATAGAAGAATCATCATATCTATCAAATACTAAATGAATGGCAAGAACATTCGACTTTGAAAATGCGATGTTATTTTGCGATACAAAGTTGCTGAATATTCACCAAACGTATCGAAATGTTTCATTTGCACGTAGTGCACAAGTGCCATTCTATCAAATATATGCGCCTGTTTTAATGCACCTGCGCCATCAAACGTGTTGATGTCTTTTGTGCAGTTTGTAATATTCTCGATTTCCTTCATTAACAAGTGTTTAGGTGCCTTTTTAAGGAAACCATTTCTATACGATATATATTTGGGGTACGATAGTAGTTCGTAACTTGATAGTTTCCGAATTCCAAAATCGCGCTGTTCCGCAAGCAAAAATATTTTCTGGACCTCGACGATTTCTTTGGTATCATCCAATTGTTTCGATGTGCTGCTTGGTTCTCTCTTTGATGAAGAAGCAAATTTTTTAAAATTGCATAATATAACTTTATCAAATTGAAACGGTTGATTTTGTAATTTCTGCATTTGCCATTATTCATGTAATTTAATATTATTTCCGTGCTCAGATCTTCATGGTCTGTAATACCTTTTGTGTTGGCTAAATTGATGACTTCAATTTGGAGGTGGTTGATAAGAAGCTGTCGGGGAAGCCATTGTTCTTCTTTCAACGAACGCTGCTATTGACAAGCAGTCTTTTGGTGCATCCATCTTCATCTCGCCTTATAGCGGTTTTGGATGTATTAAATAATGTATTTGTGGAGTAGATTTTGGTATTACATTGGTTTATACGTTTATTTTTCTACTCACAATACCGCCTTGCGGATATTTCCTGCTTTTACTTATATTAGGTGAGCCACGTTTTTCCTGTTTTGTGTTTTCTGATATTAATTATTTATCTTTCAGAATTTTGTATTGTACGAATATCAAAGTTGCTCTTTGTTAAGCTACTAATTCATTGAAACCTACTTTCAGGGTCATTAATTTTGGTTATAATCTTGGTATTAATTTTGTTTCCTGTAAACAGATCCTTATATCAGCCCTTGGATGCTCCTTGTGAGTCCACTTCAATTTTGTACTAATCATCCGTTTGGATTCCCGTTTAAATTCAATATTAAATATTACTTCATTCAGTGGCTTGGGTACTGAAAAATCGTTGGAAGCGGAAAGCATTGATTAGTAATCCCGACTCCAGGTTGTATAATTAGAAGTTAATGATACCTATTGCTGTATTTATTGTGTGTTACGTTACGCAATTATTGGCGTAATTATTGTTTATTGTTGATGGAATCCGTGTAATTAGCCGTATGCTGGTTATATTATTGCATTGTTATTGGTAAACTATATCAAACTCTTGGTATCCTACCACCAGCTGTTTGTGTGTTTACTCATGTTACAGGTCAGCACTAGCGCACGGTGATTCACTAGCTAGTGATTGCATCGTCCAGGTATGTTCAATTTATGCCGCTTTCAGGTGAGTAATTATTTACTCTAATTAATATTTATTGCTAACCTGTAGGGGAAAAGCCATTTGTGTATATTTTTGTAAGGCCTTTCTCCTCTGTGTTTTTGAAATTTACTTACTAGCGAGAAACATTTTGCGGCAAGTTTAATGTCAGTTTGTACTCGCCAACAGGCGAAAGATACCTTAAATTCGTTGCTTTTAGTGGGATACCGGTTTATATATATTACCCTTTATGTGTGTTATTAAAATACGTTTATATTTGCATTGCCACTGTGGTGTGTATTTAATTCCAGATAAATCGCTTGTGCTTGTAATTCAGTTATTTTGAAATATAGTTATATGATTGTTGTGGCTACCGTTGTTATACTTATTTTGCTCTTTAGGTGTGATATTATCCGAAACCATTGGGACTTGTGGTTTCGTAGTTCTTTCGGCATTTTATACAAGTCTCTTGCACCTTTGATACTGTATTTACTTGTAGGTCTGTTCGGGTTCTTAACGACCTACTCGCAGGAATCAAGATCCACCCCTGCAGAAAAGTCTTTATTAGCCGAGGTGCAAAAAGTCACCGTATCTACCCTAAAGAACCCACCTTTGTAAGCTTTAATCAAATTAACGTGACAAAATACTAGTTTTTTTAGCAGCAAGCATTCAGTTTCAAACGATTGGAGCAAAGCCTCGCTATAATCCTTGATATTAAGTAAGCAGGAGGCCACGCTTTGGTCAGCTACGGCACCAGTAGTTATGTTGCGCAGCCTTGAGTCTTCGTGTAAGTCGCTAAAAGGGTTATACTGATGTAGTTCTGATATGATATTATGTATAGCCTCCTCGTCATTTTTTATTCTTGACTGACTCCACTCACTATGTATGGTAAACCCTGTATCACCAGTTGCATCCGCCTGATGTCCACAATAGGTTAGAAAATAATCATGTAAACTGTTTTTGAAAGGATATAGCATAATCCATTTCTGCATGACAATCTCATTTTGTGTAATTCCAATCAATCCACCTGTTACTGCAGATGATCGTATCTGTGATTGTTCCAAAGCAAGTTCACAAGCTACAGTATTAAAGTTCCCTGCTACTCGTTTCACAGATAGCATACCTTTTTTAAATCTTCTGTAACATGTGATTATATTCGAATCATATCTTGTAGGTAAAGTGTAACACCTCGCATATAATTAGTATGATTGATTGCAAAAAAATAGGTTAACATTTGTCTTGTCGTTCGCAAATGTAAGTCCAAATTAGCTTCTCTATCGGCCTTACTGGAATTTCAAAGTATTTCAACCATCTCACAATATTGATTATAATATTTGAAAGTATCATTTTTTCGGGATCTTTGGACTAAGAAGAACTGAAAATTTGTAGTAAATTTTTGTAATAATTTTTAAGTTTCATTGAATTTTTTTCCGAAATGATGTATCATCTCGATCGGCAATGTCTTCTCTTAAATAATTGATGTTATCATACAAATCTTTCATTTCACTCTTACAACTATCATTATGTTCAAGATAGTCTACAATCTGTAAATTTCTAAATGATTCGTATAGCAGTTTATGTGCTCTTATTCCTCTGTTATATTGCTTCCCTTCCAAAATTGCAATAAATGTATTTTCTCCATAGATGTCGCAATCCACTATAATCCTTTCAACACCACGTCCTTCCAAATATTGTCCCAAGCATCTTAAAAAGTTTTTCTGTAAATGAAGTTCCAATTCTAAGCAATAAATTCGTATACAGTACACAATCCATTTGAATAGTTTTAGCTATTAGATAAATTGACATATCACAAGAGAGGACTCCGCCTTTTTACCACACCTTAAACATAAGTTCGTGAAATTGTTAAGTGCTGTATATACAACATCGCGACTAGTTGGAGGATGAGGGATACGTAGACAAAATCCTATATTAGAAATTGGAAGTTGGCCTTCAAATATCATTTGTTAAAAAGGAGTCCATCCGGGAATAACATTATCTTTAGCTCGCGAAAAACAGTTATCGTGAAAATTATAGTACATTCTGCATAAAATCCATGTTAAATGTGACCTTTTGATGGAGTCGTTTGCATCAATATTTTTAAGATAAGCGGTATCCAAAAAAGTCTGCAACTCTGTCTTTGCATTAGAAGGTACAAAATGTTGAATCATTTGACAATTTAAAGCTTGCAAGTCTGTCTTAGACACTCCCTCTAGAACAGATCTCAGATAGAGATGGCAATTCGTATCGGCTACGCTTTTCTCTTGGTACACGACCATAGCCGTTACGTGCGTTGTATTTTTATCGCTTAAAGTTTCTTCAACAAAATCATTGTTATCTATTGTTTCATGTAGAAATAGCGAGCTATTTTTGTCAATATTTGCAGGTACAGGGATACCAAGAGTACGACTATTATAAATTATACTCTTAAGTATATCTTCATCTATAGACTTAAGCGAGGTATAACTGATGCAATGGCCAAGCTTATTTCAAATTGTTATAATGTGTTTTGAACGTGTCAAATGATGAATGGATTTTGGGCAAGTGCTATGTGTTCAACAGAAACTTTGATAGACCTAGACTTCAAATAACGCAGAATAATTTTCTAATGTAATGAGACTTAAAAGAAATTAGCTTTATGTTCATATGGCCAATAACAAACAAATGCTATATGGCACCTACATTTAAATACTATTTAAAAAAAGAAAATTTAAGAAATGTAAAAACTAGACGTATTAATTTCACGGAAATTTTAATACGGTACAACAGCTATATATTTCACAGCTCTAAAACAATTAATTTGCTTATAACTTTTAGAACAAAAGTTTATAATTTGCATATTTAAAATAAAAATAGCATATTGAATTAAATAAAGGTGTATATTACACCACAGATCTTACAATTTATAAATAAAAATACGCGTATTTTAGATTGTTGATTGGCTTGGTAAATTAATATCGTATTAATTCATACGATTACCATTGATCACGCGATTGCATTCTTTCGTAGTATCTACTATTTAATTACGTTGTTCTAAAACAATCGGATAGTATTACAAATAGAAAACGAAAAATGTCATGTAATATTCTATTAGAGGTTCCTTGTGATTTACATAAACATTAACCTCATTAATGACTATGGGTTGAATAAATAGTTGGTTAAATGGCAGTACCGTTAATTGTACCTGTACCTACTGTTTAATAAAGACAGTCAAAGTTGAATGTTCAACAATGAGAAAGCGTTACCAATAGATTCGACTATAATGTTTAACACTTTAGGATACAACGCAAGTTATGAATTTTAATTGCAAATACAGTTTTTTATACACCTGTATCTCAATCAGGAACATATACGATCTTAGAACCTACAGTATTTAATGGTTTCTATCGGACAGAATATTTATTTCCATATTTTGCATACGGATTTTTATGCTTTAACTAAATTTGACAAATGCAATCATTGTCAGACTTCGTAAAATATGCGAAATTCGATTTTGTGTCTTGTCTCGCATGAAATGATTTATTTTGCATCACACAAAACAACCACCTAGCTTTGCGCGAAAAATTTTGCATATTGAGAATTTTTATTTACGATGAAATAATAGTAAGATTATTGATATCATGATCACTAGGTCTTCAGTCCTGAAACTGGTTAGACGCGTACCCTCATTGTTTCCTATTCTGAACTAACTTACACATTTCCCTGAAAATTGCACAGTCTGCATCTATCACTATCTGATGTAGTTCTACATCTACCTCCTTTTCCCTATCTCTGCTTGTAATATATCCCATACTATTCCCCAAAAATGTCTTAGAATGTATTCTGCCCTTCTATTTCTCCTATTTCTTCTTCCACAGATATCTTTATTCCCCTACTATTTCTATAACCTATTTGTTATTATCTTTGTCTGTCCATGCTATCATCCTCATACATCTGAAGCACAATGTTTTTCTGTTTGGTTTTCCTACTGCCCGTATTTCACAGGCATACTGTGCTGTGCTCCACACATTTGCTTTCAACAATTTTCTTCTTGTTTCTATGTTTATTGTCTTTGATCATAGGCGCTGTTCTATCTTGTTAGGTGCAGTTCGGTCCCCTTCTATTGTTTTACAAGTATATACCCTATTTCTCCGACATTCAGTAGTTGTGAAGGGGGGGTAAAAGCAGCTTGTGGCTGCCAAGTTCCTCCAGCACTTAAACTATTGCCGATTTAGTATTTTTTCCAAAATACCTTTTCGTACAGTCAACAGTAGTTGCAGATATTTAACACCGTAGTTGTTTATATTAATCATCAGTTTTATCTGCGGTTATTTTTTCGTCATTAGGCTTCCCGTCTCAAAACTAGTTGGACACGTACCTCCACTTATTTATATTCTGAGCTAGTTTACCCACTTTCCACACAGCCTATATACAACTCGGTTCCCCTTCTATTGTTTTCTAATTATATGCCCTATTTCATATAAATTTCATATAAATTCCCTATATATTCTTGTCATCTACCGACTTTCTCTACACTTTCTATAATGACGTTTCCTCTCGCGTCCTTTATATTTTTGCTATACGGTTTTATATTTCTAAAATTCATTTTAATTAGTTTGTATGCTTCGACTGTCTTAGTTTGTACCTTTTTGCACTTTTCATCAATCCATTGTTCTTTAGCATTTGCGAATAATTTCCCATTTTATGGCTTTGAATCTCTATTTTCCTGTTTTGCCTAATTTATTTTTGTATTTTCGTCTTTCTTCTATTAAATTCAGGATATCCTTTGTTATCCATGGTTTCTTATTTTCTTTTTGTGTATACCCCAGAATATCTCTGGCCGCCATGTCTAGGTTGAGTTTAATGTTATTCCATTCTGTTACTACTTCCTTAGTATCAGATATTTTCTCGATATCTTTCGGCAATTCATTTGAGTTTTCTTCGGATCTTTTTTCAATGTTTTTATCTTTTAGTTTCTCAAAGTCAGAGTGCATTTTTCCGTTTCTTTTTTCAAATTTTTTAATTTAAGCGAGGCCTTCATAATTACGATGTTGTGGTCAGTGTTTATCTGTGCTTCTGGGTAGCTTCTACAGTCTTTCACTTGAGTCCTAAACCGTTGTCTAACAAGAATGTAATCTATTTGATTGGCATCTTCCTCGTATATTTGTTTTCTAGCATGATGTTGAAATAATGTTTTCGTGATGATTAAATTGTTCTTGTCGTTTCTCGTGCCTAAACCAAATAAACCTACTACCGCTCCATTCCTACCTACAGCACGTCGGCAGTTTTTTAAACGTGTGTATTGCACAAGTGAGTGCTACTTATTTGACGGTGCTATTACTACACTCAACAAACAAATGGAAGGACGGTACTAGGGTGATTAGCTTCGTCTTGACAATTATCGAGGTAGAAACACTGAAGGCGGCAGCAGAGATTTGGATTACGAGTGAAAATAGGTTGGATTTATATATGACGGCGAAGTGTATGGACAACATCTTCAGAGGCGATGATAGAAGAAAAAGCTTACTCCAGGTAACGAAATTAATTTATCTTGATTTTGCTTGAACATTTGTACTGTTATTTTGTGCTTGGGTGATTTGACTTATTGGGGGTGTATTTTATTACCATTAAAACTCATTTAAAGGGGTATATGTAAAGAACTAATGGTTTTAATTATTTATAAGTGTTATTAAATGACATAAAATTTTTGATGTAAGGAGTAAACGGGTCTTTAAATTTGTTTTAAACAAAAATGCGACGTTTTTAGGCATTTAAAGTAACTGGGTTTATACTGAGCTCACCATAGACCTGAATAAAAGTCAATTTAGGGTTTCACAACGGGCCCATCTACTCGTATAAAATAAAACTGTTGAAAGAAATACAAATCATGAAATTTCAAAAGGTTTAAGGAATGAGAGTGTAAAAATTTATGAAACTGTATATACAAATGTGTAAATATTTTCTTGATAATGGAAACTTTTGAATATGTATAAATAAAAAGGTTGTATGTCTTGTTGCATTATTTGAGTGGTAATTATATTTGACTGTATATATGAGAAAGAGTGAACTTAGGATGGTAAATATCCAGGAAGAAGCAGATTTTAGAGCTAGCCGGAGTGTGCAGAAATAAGGAGGCGTTACAGATGTATTGAAAGATATTTTTTTATTTTTGATATTTTTTTTGAAAATTTTTATGTTGGCCCAACTTTAGAGCTCGATTTTACGGTGCCCAATTTGTGGGGCGAGAATCAAGTATAGAGGTAAATCACTGCAATATATAGGTAAAGTTATACATAAAATAAAATATATAAATAAATAAAAAAGAATGCAAGGTTTTAGGTACTATCAAATTCTAATTAAATAAGCGAAAATAATTGTGAAAGAATTGTACTTAAGAATCAAGTCACGACCTGATCTAGCCGTGTTGGTGTGTCCATGCTCCATGGGCATGCCTGTTGTAGACGGTACACGTTGGTTTGACTGTATGACTTGTTAGTTATTTCAAACTAATGTGCATCAATCAAATAATTATTCTTTAACTTACAGATATCAAAGATTTTTACTCCAAAATTATTTTAGGCTACTCTAACTATGGCAGCTGTCATAGTGGTGGTTTCGTCTGTCAATCCATGGTTTTTAATACCATCAGTTTGCTTTGCATTGGTGTTATACATTGGTCGTCGCCTATATGTACCTTCAGGGCGCAATATCAGAAGAATTGAAGGATCAAGTATTAACATCTAATACAAGGAGCTTGCAGTCTTATTTATATTAGCTTTTCATTTCAGCTAGAAGTCCTATGATAGGTCATATGCAAGCAACTTTTGATGGACTTACTACTATAAGAGCTAGTGGAGCTCAGAGGATAGTAACAGATGAATTTGAAATTCACCAAGATGTTTACAATTCAACGCTGTACATGCATTTAGCTACAGTGGAGGCTTTCAGCTTTTATCTGGATGTATTTACTGGACTATATATAGCAATTATAGTATTTACGCTACCGTTTATCGGAAATAGTAAGTATGCGTTTTTATAACATTTATCTTTAACAGATAATGCAAAAACTTAAAACATTTGAACTATAAATCAATACTTGAAATATACACAAACTTGATGAAGAGGAAACAAAGACAAAATAGTGATCTTGGTTATAGAGGTAAAAAATATCTATTTTGTTTTTCATATCGCTTCCAAAAATATTGATCTATTAACTTTCGACCTGCTATGCCCGCGTTTCTCTTATTATAGAATATCTTTTTTCTTTAATCTAATAGGTTCAGGTGCATGCACTTTATAGGAACTTCTAGCTACTTTTTATTGCAGATATTTCCTTTCTTGAACTTTAGGTTCCGTAAAAGGGGTTTTTCGGAAAAAAAATTTTTTGTAATGCAATACATCGTTAAATAGTGAGGCTTTGTATATCAAAATAATATTTTGGACGAAACGATTTTTAAACGACCCTGAGAAATGTGTTAATTATTAATTTAATAGAGCGCCAAAAATACACACAGACCTGCGTATATTAAAAATCGAATTATCAAATATATACATAGATAGTTTTCAATCCGTACGGGACTGAATTTCCCCGCCGCGCTTAACTGTATCACGATCAGTAATATCGCTCGAATCTCTAGCGACATTAAACGATTTTGCGCGCGCAGAAATGTTTTGCGTCCAGTTGCGTTTCAATCCAACTACCGCTTCCCGCTCCTTGACGCCGTTTCTTGACTGTGCCAAAGTGTGCGGCACTGTAATCTTCTGCGCACGCGGGGTCGTTTCATAATCATTTGTATCCTTACTTATTGCGCGCTTCGTATTCCTTAATGCCGCTTCGCGGATACACCAAAGTGTGCAGTACTACACCTTTTTACGCACACCGACCTATTTTAGCGGATACACTATGTTTAGCTATTTTCTTCTTCCGTGCGGCGAAAGAAAATATTTAAAGTTAGCGTACCTTGGTGGAACCCGAGAGCTATCCACCAAGCGTGCAAAAATACGCAACCTACAGCGCTGATATCAACGCTCCACGGGTGAAATTAGAGAACAAAAGAACATCTAGTGTAATCAAAGTAACCAAGAATATAAAACGCTAATTGAAGGAACGTAGGCGAATAAATTTAAAGAAATCTGCACGTGCAATTATGAAAACGAACCTTGGGGGACAGCGTATCGCGTAATAAAAGGTTAACAACAGAAGATCGCGATCGACAACGTCAAAAAATATATTTGGGCATATATAGAGGTATTTAAAACGACAGTGGAAGGAGGACGAGGAGTTGCACGACATGATACGTCGGGAAGCCCATGGAGACGCAAAGAATTTGCGCCGATAAGGCAATTTTGGATCATGAGGTCGTAAGGGCTCTTAGGAAGATGATTTCTAAGAAAGCACGGGGGCATGAAGGAATCACCTCAGACGTTACTCTGGAGGCGTGCCTGCTGGCCCCAAATGTCTTTACCGAGTTGTTTATTCTATGTTTCGAGAGGGCATATTTCCACATGCTGTAAGCTCCAGGACGTAACGGTTATTCCCAAACTAAATAAGGCAGATGTGTCAGACCCGGAAAGCTGTCACCCAATTAGTCTGTTACCGATACTGGATAAAGCTCTGGATCAAGTTATGATCACCCGAATTGAGCACGCTTTGCGAGACAGCAGCGATTTTAATAGCAGACAATTTGAATTCGTGGAGGGTAAGTCGACTATTAGCGCATTAGAGTTCGTAGTCGAAGAAATCAAGCAGGCGAGGGAGACAAAAGAGAATTGTGTCCTCGTGGCGTTGGACATCTCCGCAGCATTTGATGCTGTCTAGTGGCCGTCTATCGTTTGGGAGTTGGAACGCAGGGATTGTCCGCAAAACCTGATGTCATTGGTCGGGAGTTATTTCACAGGATCATTGGAACAGGTCGAAATTCCGGGCAAAGCTGTGTCGCGAACGGTGGAAAAGGGATGCCCGCTCTAGTCCCACGTTCTGAAAGTTGTTGTATGAGAGCTTCTGTAGGGTCAAATTGTCCAAAGTATACACTATTTTGGGTTCGCGGATGACACGCTGTTGATTATCAGGTCGAGATTGCTAATGGCGATGAGAACGTATCCGAATGAGGCTTTAAGAAGGTTGTACAAATAGTCGCAGGAGGTCAAGTTAAAATTCGACACGACAAAGTCGGAAGCGCTTTATTTTGGCACAACACAGAGACAGTGTCCTCCTAGACTAGAGCTAGGAGGAGAAAAGATCCCATTCAAAGGAACCATCACATACCTTGGCGTTAAAATAGACAGCTAACTAAATTGGATACGCACGTACAAAATGTTAAAACTAAGGACTGCAAAATCTCTAACAGAATGGTTGCGGCAGGAAAGATAAGCTGGGATTCAGTAGCGAATCATTGAGGACAGTCTACGCCGGAGCAATAGAGCCGGCGATTTTGTATGCGGCATCTGTTCGAGCGGAGGGTTGTAAGGTTAGGAAAGTAAGGCAATTTGGCGAGCGTTCAACACATAACCGCAGGCAAGGCGGCAAGGGCGTATAGGACCACTTCCACGGAGGCGGTCATGGTGACTAGTAGGATGCTCCCAATCGAATTCGTTGTCGAGGAGATTAGAGATCGGAGGCTCGTAGATATAGGGAAAGGGCGGAAAATTGTCGAATCTATTCAGTAGGAAAATTGAGAGAAAAATCGTTATTTCCGAAATAGGGCATCCGGCTGATTTCAAGGTGCTCAAATTTGTCAAAGGCAATGAAAAGGCGACGGGAATTAGGATTTACACAGATGGTTTGCGAATGGACGATGGGCAGGCGGAAGCGGTGTTCGTTGTGTATAAGGCAGAGCGGTAGGTGTTACAATTCCAAAGTAAACTTGCGAACTGTAGCAGAATCTTTCAGTGCGAGTTGATATCTATAAGAGAAACTATAGAGTACGTCATCTACCACTCGGGCAAGATAGCTAACAGAGGGTTGACGGACAGGAAACTAGCTTTCGAGGGGCTAGAATTGCCCAAAAACTTGGAAGAAGTTCAGGGTAACCTTGAAGGAACTTGCGGAATGGGCCGCGAGATTGTATGCTAAGGAACAGGGTGTAAACCGGGAAGGTTGCTTGAAATTTGGAGTCGAGGTAGCTTAGACTTGGCATAAAATTTACTTTGTGGTCCGATATAACTTAATTTACAAAAAATAATAAAAAAGAATCAACAAAGAGACAATACACCCAAATATCTAAATATGCACGACGAATTTCACACTAAATCAGTCACTGTCTTTCCTAAAACGCACGGAAAAATTCGGGTGTTAAATCAAAAGCTTTAAACCGAGCTAATAAATAACAAAACTAAATCAGATTTCTTAATTAACTTCAACCAACGAAATAAATCAATTAAACTAAGACATTAAATTAGAATGAAACCGCGCATCCCTTCCACAACTTAAAAATGATGGTGATTTTGATCCCCCAAGACATTTAGTGATACCCACCAGGACTTTGACAGTGCACACCCATCTGCCCTTAGCAGTAAAAACAATTAAGTGTAGGTAGACGACAAGGTCTTCGGAACCTACAGAAATTTATATTCGAGGTATTTATAAATATTGTGACGCCAATACTCCCATAAGCATCGAGTTGCATTAATAAGCAAATTTTGCACTTAATTGTGAACGATCATGTTTTGGTGTGATACTATGAAAATTAATATGGTGTCAAGGGTTTATATAGATAAGAATAATGGTATGCGCATGCGCAATTTTATATTTTGTTACAATAAAACGTTTTAGAAGGTATTAAGTTATAGGGTTATTTTAAAATAGGACAAAGGTTGAAACGATTCAATAAATTCACATAGGCATAGATCTTAAATTCGTAATGATTTTAATAATATATAAATGATTTTTATGAGATATAGGTCAATTGATGATAAGAAAATCTTATGTATGCCTAAATTTTCGCATTAAGTTTTTGCTTCAGTAAAAACCAAAATCAAGTTAGTTAAAAAACTTGTCAAACATGTAGTTACACTAAAATTTTTGAAACTAGTTTTTGAAATAGCATTAAAAAAGATAGAGGTTTTAAAAATGTATAAATGTAATATGGGCTTGACAGATTTTCAGTTTAATTTTGTTCTTTCATAAATTATAAGAAAAAAAATTACTATAAGCAAACAATTATATGTAGAAATATGAATTAAAAACAAATCAGTCAGGCCAATATTTTATTTATACATTTTTAGTAACTTTATCTTTGGGAACGCTATATTTAATGAGTACTTTGAAAATGTATTAATTTTAATTATATTTAATTTAATTTAATTTAATTATATTTTGGAAATGTTTTTTTGCTACGTTCACGTTAATATTTCTATCAAGAATGTGACGAGGTGCGTATTCGTGTAAATATAATACAATATACAAAGCGCTTTCGATTTTTATTAAATCATCTTCAGTGTGTATATAACTACAAATTATTTATTAAATATATAATTAAATTTTTAAAAAATTACCTTATGTAATTGAAAGTAGTAAAATATTTTTGACAATGTCGAAGTCATGGATATCAAAGATTTCCTGAATGCATTATAAGTATGAGATGTCAAATGCGTTTGAATAAAGGATGATAGTTTTTTGAGTTTTGGTTTTGGGTGTTGCATAGTTTTATATTGTTTAATTAATTGTTACTTATTTCTATTTCTTCTAATAGGTCTAGTCTTGTAAGGTTGTTTGAGGGAATATGGTATAAAATTTTAGCGACTTTGTTTTTATTGAATTTGTGGTTTTGCTCGAGTAAGGGGTGGCCAAATGCTGATTGGGTAGGTCTGTTAACGTCCTCTTTAATTCTGGTGTCAAGGTTAGTTGTTCTGCCCATATATGACGTGTTACATTCAGAGCAGCATAATATGTAGATACCGCTTTTTAATAAGTCTGGTATTGTGTCTTTGGTGTTGTTTAGATAGTAATTGAGGTTTGTGTGTGAGCGGTAGGTTAGTTTTATGTCGGGGATGAATTTTTTAAAGATTTTTGTATGTTTTTGTTAAGATTGTTGTTTATGAATGGTATGCAGATACATTTTTGTTGGTTTCTTTATTAATATTAGGGTAAGCTTTTTTTTAAGTTTTTTAATGTAGTCTTTTTAATAATAGAATGAATGATTTTGGGGTTATATCCGTTCTTTAGGGCTATTAATACTAGAAGTTTTTCTTTTCAAAGTAGTTTCTATTGTCTATTGGTATGTTAATTAATCTGTTGACATAGCTATTAAATGCTGCCATTTTGTGTTTGATATGGTGGCATAAGGATTCGTGTAGTGTATGGTCTGTTTGTGTGGGTTTTCTGTATATGTTGAAATTGAAGTTGCTGAGAGTTTTAGTAATTTCTAGGTCTCGGTAATTGATAGAATTGTTTTGTTCGTATTTTATTGTGAATTGGATTTTAGGGTTTATATTGTTTAGTTCTGTTAAAAGTGCGTCTGCAGTGTTCTGGTTACCGTCGAGTAAGATTAGACAGTCGTCTACGTATCTAAACCAATTTTAAATATTTTAGTGCCTTATAGTACCTTATAGGGCGAAATTGCCTGATAGAGTGAAATTGCATTATAGAGTAAAACTGCCTCATAAGGTGAAAGTGTCTCCGACATAAGATCATTGATTCCTTTTACTTATATCGAACTTACGCTAGTACCTTAAACATAGACTCAGAGATAATGCCAATGTAAAACATCTCTATTTATACTTTTTACAGCTGTATACAGATTTTACAAAATTTGTACGTAACAATAATTCAAAAGCAGTCAGTTCCTTATAGAGGAAAGGGAATGATAACCACCGTCTCCCTCTGCGCCATTGTTTTCATTTAATGGGTTCTGGTTCTAAAGCGATTCGATAAATGCTTTTACATTTTATTTAAAATATTTTATATAACCGTGCTGGAATTATCTTAAATTTTCCATTGCTTAAACATTTTCAAACGCGATCGCGCTTGCAGCATGTCCTTAACGAATCTATCAGGGCTACACATGATTATTTCTAAAGCACTTAAATAATTCTGGTTATTTCCATCGCTGAATACATAATTACATACACGAATATCGCTTTCCAGCAAAATTTTTGTTCGTTCCTCTTCTTGTGGTAACTTTACTTTATCATTGAAATTAGAGTCGGCAATAAATCACACTAATCCATTGTAAAATGGTTGAAATTCCCGATTATTTATTTGGTTTAATTTTTAAGTCAGTAACTCTCGTATGGGAAATAATTTCTGTAACTCGTGTTCACTCAAAGAGCTAACACCAATGCTCTTTGTAAGTTGTAATATAAACACATCCTCTTCTTCTTTTTGAAATCCACTTCCGATCATTGCAGTCTTTGCACACCATATATGTGCTTCCAATCTCAAATCAAACTCGTTACCAAGTTGAAAATGCATGTCCTCAATTTCTACATCCAAATCATTTAATCGCATTCGTTTAACATCTTGAGAAAATCGGTTCGCCATAAGCTCTACTCTGAGATCGCAAAAGTTATTCCAATCTTCGACTCCCAATTTGATAGAATAACTGTTGCAGCTTTTATTGCAACGCACAATTTGAAGTACTGGTCGCAAATCTCCATACAAGTCAAAACCAATTTCCACATTATGGTGATGAGAAAAAGCATGCAATACGAATTCGCTTAAATTGTACGTAATTTTCTCCACTAATCTGTTAACGTCTACTTGCGGCACTCTCACATCTGACGTAACATCGAAACCAGAGAATTCCATTATTTTAAAAACACATCTGATCAGTTCAAAAATTTCTTATAAACTGAAGCCTTCTTAAACCAAAATTAAATAACAGTACTTAACACATGCGCAGATTTTACAAATCTCTTTGCAAGTCCTGGCAGGATAAAAATTATTACGCCTAGGCTATTAATCATTCCTTTTCGAATTACAATAATTAATCAAAGTATTGGAAAATTTTAGAATATTTTACTAGCTCTCTTATCGTGAAAACATTTGCCCCCCAAGGTATACTAATCTAATTACATGGTTCAAGACCACATTTAATAACGCGCGTCACATTTTTGAGATTCCGTGTTAGTGAACAGTATGGACTTTTTATTTTTATTTAAAGTACATGCGGACTCCACTCAAATTAACTGAACTCGTCCAAAGGTATTTAAATCAGTACATTATGCGTAATTAATAATTTTCTTTTTGCTTTAGTACAAGCAAGTCGAGTTTTAAAACCCGTACGCGTTTTATACGAGTGTGTAACACAGTTTTTCGAATTACATAAAATGGAATGTAAAAAAGGTTTTAATTGTGATGCATGCAGCTCTACCTTCACCATACGATGCAACCTACTTCGTCATCGGCGTGCTGTGCATGGTTTGGCAGCTCCACCGGCAGTTGGCGTGCGTGCACCCGAGCAGTCCCCGAGTGAGATGTTCATGTGCGATACATGTCGCAAGTTTTCTAGAAGCGATGCTCTTCAACGACGTCAACGCAACGTGCATGGGGCAAACATCAAGCGGAACCAAACGTATGGCACCACTTCAAGAAGAAACGGTTTCAACTTCTAAAGGAATTACACGCCTACCTGTATGTGAAAATGATACTTCGACATCTAAACAACACCGTATCATTTATGTCAAGTGTGACGTGTGCGATATTGAATTTTCGAAGACTTCGTATACCGCACATTTACGCAGTAACGCGCATAAAACCATTGATGATGATGGCACAGTTGAGATCATTGATTCGGCTTTCAAGTCACGAATTGCTACTTACAGAGTTAAAAATGTCGAGCAAGTAGATGGAACAGGAACATTTTTATCATCTCATAAAGAAAGGTTTGTTGAATTAGTTGACAAAAAAGTAAAAGAACACACAGCATTGAAGATCAACGTTGAAGTGTTTGGTGTCTATACAAAAATGGGTGTTGACGAGATCACTGATGTAAAATCATATAACACTAAAAATGTTGTTGATCTTTCGACCGATTTACCTAATGTGTATGATTCATTTGCAGAGGTAATGTGTACCAAGTCGGAAGAGTTTCAAGATCGAGATTCTGGTTGGACTTTAAAAATAATTTTGTACCAGGACATTAATATTAATAAATATACACCGTTTCGAGGTTCTTCCTACATCGAATTACCCAAGTGGGTTAAAGACAAAAAGGCAGTCATCAACGTGGAAAATAAGGATCAAGCTTGCTTTCAGTGGTGTATAATGGCGGCATTATATGCTGTTGATCGAAAGCCTCAAAGGGTCTCCAAATACCCACATTATTCAGAAATTTTGAACTTGGAAGGAATTGAACTGTAAAGATTAGTGACATTAAAAAATTTGAGTGTCAGAACGCTATCAGCGTCAACGTCCTTGAAATAGAGGAAAAGTAAATCATTGACGCTCTCCACTTTACCGAAAATAAAAAACCCCGTCATGTAAACTTACTCTACATCAAAGACAGAGATATAACACATTATTGCTGAATAAAGGATCTTGGGAGGTTGGTTGGCAATCAGTTGTCTAAACATAAGACCCATAAATGGATTTGTGATGGGTGTTTGATTTTTTCAGTAGCAAAGAACGGTTACGGAGGCATGCTGAACACGATTGCACTCATCTCGTCACAACCATGCCAAACATGTTCAACAATATATTAGAATTTACAAACATTCACAAGCAGTTGCGAGTTCCTTTCGTTATATACGTCGACTTTGAATCCGCTTTGAAACCAATTATCACGTCAACCCTCGATGATTCTCGACCATTTACCAATTGTGTTCAACAACACGTACCATTTAGCTTTTCTTACTATATAAAATGTTCTTGTGACGACTCGCTAAGCAAATTTGAAATATACCGATGAGAAAATGCAGCCAAAGTATTTATCCAAAAACTTAAACAGGAAGCACAACGTTTGGGTAAAATTCTTAAAGCAAACATTCCAATGAAACCACTCGAACCTTTGGACAAGTTGTTTTATGCAGCGGTTGATTGTGGAATATGTAAAAAACCATTATGTGATGACCGTGTACGAGAGCACAATCACCAACCAGGTTCCTTTCGGTTTGCGGCCCATTCGCAGTGTAATATTAAATATAAAACACCTAATTTTATCCCGGTTGTATTACATAATCTAAGTGGTTACGATTCACATTTTATAATTAAAGAACTATCGTGTGACAATGAAAGAATTACAGTAATTTTGAACAACAAAGAGAAATATATTTCTTTTTCGAAATATGTGAGAATATCCAGAGATGAATATAACATCGATAATTTGGACGAAGATTATGAAAATGATGATGAAGAAAACATAGATCAACCTCCATTCAATTGCGTTTCATAGATTCTTTGAAATTTATGCGTTTATCTTTAGATAAGCTTTCGAGGAACGTGTGTGTTGACCGGTTTGTTGAAACAAAGAAATTTTACCCCGATGATCGAGAATTTCATTTGGTGATTAAAAAGAGCATTTTTCCCTACTCATACGTTATGGATGTGGAAGTATTGATCGAAACCAGTTTACCACCGAAAGAGTCATTTTATAACTTTTTGTATAAAGCAGACATAAGTCACGCTGAATACGAACACGTTCAAAAAGTGTGGAATACTTTTAAAATTCAGAACTTAGGACAGTATAGTGATCTGTACTTAAAGACCGACGTGTTGCTGTTAGCAGATGTGTTCGAGAACTTTCGAAACGTTTGTATTGAAACCTATGATTTGGATCCATGTCAATACGTGACAGCCTCATCGCTCTCTTTTGATGCCATGTTGAAACATACGGGTGTTAAACTGCATCTGTTAACAGATGTGGAAATGCACCACTTTGTAAAAAAAAGGAATTCGGGGCGGTTTGGTGCAGTGTAGCAGAAGACAGGCTAAGGCTAAAAATAACTACTTTTCGGAGTTTGATTTAACTAAACCATCCACCTATCTCTCATATCTTGATGCAAATAATTTATACGGTTGGGCAATGTCTCAACACCTGCCTATAGGAGGATTTAAATGGTTAGGTAAACTTAAAATAGACAGAATTTAAACATATATTGAATATTCCTACAACGAGTGATAAAGGATATTTTTTGGAAGTGGATTTGCAATATCCTGAAGAACTACACGATTCACATAATGATCTGCCTTTTTGTCCAGGAAATATGTCCTCGCCCTACACCACGTCTAAGACCAGTAAGCTCATCGCAAACCTTCAAGATAAGTGCGAGTATATAATACATTACCAAAATTTACAACAATGTATCCGTAATGGACTCAGATTAATAAAAATTCACAGAGTTCTAGAATTCGAACAGTCGCCGTGGCTAAAGACATATATAGGAAAGCATTGTAATGTGAAACTTGTGCAAAAGTGTGACGGTAGGTATGGAGCCGAAACCAGGATATCCAGCCCGTTATTCAAAAATGTTACAATCTTCGATGAAAACCTTGTGGCGGTGGAACTTCTTATATCTGAAATATATTTTAATAAACCTATATATGTTGGTATGTGTATCCTCGACATAGCCAAGTTGAGAATCTACGATTTCCACTATGGATATATGAACGAAATTTTTAGAGATGGGTGCCGAGTTCTTTACACAGATACGGATAGTCTAATTTATAAAATAGTAAATCAGGATCCTTATGAAACTATGAAACGGGATTGTCGGCAATGTTTCGATACTTCCGACTATCCTTCCAACAACTTTTATGGAATTTCGCTAATTAACAAAAAAGTATTGAGTATGATGAAGGATGAAAATAATAGACGACTTATGACAGATTTTATTGGGTTACGATCAAAGATGTATGCGACGAGGATTTTTAAGACAGCCGAGGAAGAAGAAGCTGAACTCTTACGAGGAGAGGAAGAATCACCTGGCATCCGAGACTTTGGTGTTACAAAGAAAATTAAAGGGATTACTTTTGAGGATTATATTGATTGTATAGAAGATTACAAGGAAGTATTTGTAGCGCAGAATCTAATTCAATCATTCAAGCATCAAGTTCACACTATCGCTCAGGAGAAGATTGCCCTAAGCCCGCACGATGATAAACGCCACTTGCTTCCTCGTTCATATGCAACACTACCTGTTGGACATTATTCAATGAAGGAGCAAGAAGAAATATAATACTTATTACAAATGTAGAATATTGATTGTAAATATATTATCTTCAGTAAAATTTTATATAGTTTATATTAGTGTTATTCTATTCTTAAAAACTGAATGTAATATACTCCTCCGTCGTGGGTGTTGGGCTGAAAAGTGGCCTGAATTGATCCTCAATTTCTTCTTATGGGGATTTCAATGATTGGTACAAAAATGACCAGAACGAACCTTAGATTTTTCTATAAGAAAATACATGGAAAAATTGCACTTTTTGTGCTAGAACGAAAGTACCTTACCTACTTACAATATTAAATTTTTAATAATGTTGCTCTTTAATGCTTGGTCGCTTCTCTAAGTTGGATTCAAAGCCTTACTGTAATATCAAGGCATTGAAGATTATTCTTTCGCTTCCAAAATTTTACTAGAGTCGGGCATTCTATTTTATATTTAAATTTGCCTCCTTCAGTATTGATCGGTTCTGTTACATTTTCCTCTCTTATATTAATATTAACCAGAGGATGGAAAAAAGACAGACTTGCTACTTATGAATTTATGGTTAAGTAAGTAATTATATACGTTGAAATTAACGTATTACTACAGTTGTTAGTATTTCGCCCACTCGACAATTCTTCAATAGTTAAACCGATAACTTGGTCAACTCTCAAAGTCACACTGGCGTGTAAATTTCAGAGCCTTAAACCTTCTATTTAATTAGCTCTTACGTAGTGATTTTGAAGTGCAATGCTTAATAAACTACTTCACCAAGACCTGCCAATTTTGTAACTTGCTTTTTTAACACGTTCATTCTCGGTTTGTGTATATTTGTTGAAGAAAACAAGGATTTTTGCAATGCTATTAAACACAAAGCAGCTTCTTTTAATATAGGCAAATTTTAGAGTATCTAAACTTCAATAACGTACATTTCGCAAACAGCATATTTTTCGAAAAGTTGCTAAAACCAAATGTTTTTTAATTTAGCATTCCAAAAGTTAACTTGTTTATTTTTCCATATCTGATTACTAATTATGCAAGTAAACACTTTACTCTTTTAGGTTTAGGTGCTGGTAAAGTAGGACTGGCAATTACTCAGGCATTTGCATTGACTGGTGTTCTTCAGTGGTGTGTTCTTCAGTGGTCGGAGCTAGAGATTCAAATGACATCTGCAGAACGTGTCTTAGAATACATAAAAGCTGAACCAGAAAATAAAACTGGAGGTCCTGTAGACCACTGGCCAAATAAAGGAAAAGTTATATACAAGAATGTAAGTTTGAGATACCTACAGAATTCCGAATTCGTTTTAAAAAAAGTAAACTTTGCTGTTGAAGCTGGAGAAAAGATAGGAATTATTGGTAGAACTGGTGCTGGTAAAAGTTCGATTGTTTCAGCACTGTTTCGCCTGTACGAATTTGAAGGAACGATCACAGTTGATGATGTGGATATCAATACCATAGAAGTAGAAACATTGCGCTCCAAAATATCAATTATACCACAAGACCCCATATTGTTTTCTGGAACCATCCGAACTAACTTAGACCCAAAATCACTGTACACCGATAAACAGCTATGGACCGCATTGGAAGAGGTTGAAATGAAGAGTGTCATTGACAATTTGGATCTAACAATAAAAGAAAGCTCTGATAACTTTAGTCTGGGGCAAAAGCAATTAATTTGTCTTGCACGAATAATTCTACAAAACAATCCAATCCTTGTATTAGACGAAGCAACAGCCAATGTTGATGCCGCAACGGACTGCTTAATTCAGAGCACTATTAGAAAAATATTTATTGATAGTACTATTATTATAATTGCACATCGGTTACATACTGTGATAGATTGCGATAAAATTTTAGTTATGGACGCCGGAAGTGTGCTTGAGTATGGAAGTCCAAATAATTTATTAACAAACAAGCAGGGTATTTTTTACAATATGATTAAGGAATCAGGATTATCGACTAGTATTATTGAAAAATAGGTATAGGTTTTGTTATATATTTTTTAGAATAAAAAAAAACGTTGTCTTATATTAAAAATGTTTTTATTAAATTGCTGTACATGAAATTATTGGATCCATCACTGCACCATGGATTTTTTGGCAGTTTGTGATGTTTCCTTAGAAATAATTATAACCACATTTCATTTTAATAGTTTCTGTATTAGTAAAGTCCACCAATAGGATTAGGTTATTCCTTTTAAGAAAAATAAGTTTTAAGTTTCTATAAAGTTTAATATAATAAAAAATTATTTTGCATCATATTTGATCCATAGTCAAAAGTTGTCAAATTCATATTTCAGTTTTTAAAGGTTAGAAGTGATGTCAGCATGGTAATTAGTACAGCTGTGATTTTGTTTTGTCTATAAAGAAATAATATGGCGCCAGATGATGTCATCGTCTGAAAACAAAGAAAGGTCATATACAGTTTTATGCTGACTCAAATAAATGTAAAATACCGATTTCTGATTTTAGGTGACAATACGTAAATTTAAATATATTGCCGTGACAACGCCGCGTTTAATGCGCAGTTAAAAGTGTGTTATGATAAGGCCGCGTTGTGAGTGCCGCTGAAAGAGTGCTGTGACAACGCCGCGTTGAGAGCGTCACTAAATGAGTGTTGTAAAACAGATTCAGCAATTTGTAAAACTTTAAATTGTTCACTTACCTTCCTTTCTAACTTTGCCTGGCTACTCAACGGAATTAACGGAGTTTTCAAAATAAAATCCAACACAGTAATATCACAAAGCATTTATACAGTATGAAATACTTGTTATTATACAAATGCATATAAAACATTTACAACAACGTTTCTTTCAAACACAAAATAATTTCTAAAAAAAATTTTCCTTACCTTACTTTAAATTTACAGAATTAAATTTCTTCTTTTATGGATGGTTTACTTGGTTATGATTATTTCCACGCTTGTAAGATTTGTTTTGGCTAAAAAAAATCCTTGAATGATAATCTATTAAAAAAGTCGGAGTATTTCGAATTCTGAACACAAACCTTCATTGCAAAAAATCCTCCAAAAAAATATTATATGATGAACACTTATCATTCTACCTTAAATTAAATACTCCAATATCAGTTAAAAATAAATCTAAAAGTAACATTTGCAGAATCCACAAAAACGCTCCTTATAACTAAATATCTTCTTATTTTAAATTGACGTCAAATCAGCTTACAAGATTTTCCATATTTAGAATCCTCATTTCAAACAGCAGTTACCAAAGTACATTCTTTTGGTTAAATCTTCCTTTCGATTATTTAATAAAATTTTTAAAATAGCGTTATATTCAAGAATTTGCTTTTTTTATTGTAATTAATAAATTACATTTTTTATGTAATTTGCATTTAAAACATCACTTCTATATTCATTGTACCATCGTAATTATTAAATTACACTATGCTTACTGCATACTTTAAATATCATCTTCGCAAAGCAACAGCTTGGGATTTAAATCAAAATAACATTTAGCGATCGAATTTAAGAATTGATTGAAACCCCTAATTAATAAACGCTTTCTTTTATACAAATCATCTATTTTCTAGAACTTAGTAGAAAGTGTATGGAACATTATGATGCAAGGTTTCCAGAAAAACTCATTAGCCTCTAAAATCGTGGCGCTTATTACCTCGTAATCTCATTCCACTTATTCGTGGCACGCGATGTTTGTCTTTATTTAACACATATACGAATATTGTGGCGTATCACTTCTCTTCAACAGCGAATGCGAAGATCAAAAATATTTTTAATCAATTTCTATTATATTTTCTGGGTTTTATTTGAAATAAATTTCTGTAATTCACAGGGTAATTAATTTAAACTTTAATTGCTTTTTAATGCAAAAGGGGTTGCATTTTATAGAAAATATTTGCTTTAAACATCAAAACGTGTTTTTAATACATCTATTTAAACCGGTGCATACACAGAACTGTATAATTATATAGATCGGTTCATTTTTAATCAATCATAACCTTTATGATTCTACTTTAATAATTTTAAGCACGTTATCTACCTTTCAAATAAACTTGCAATGTTTAAGTTTTGTACATCTAAGAAAATTAACACTATACTTTAACAAATGGTGGACGTCTCATAAATTTATTAACATTTAATTGAACAAGCATTATACCCAAAAGCCACCACACATAAATAAAAGAATTTTTTAATTAGCTACTAAACTTGCAGTTGAGTTTATGTGTGGATAAAGAATTCCATTGAGCAAGGATTGAGTTAGTGTTTTGTCGGGGTCATCATGTTCAATCTCTGCTGGTTTGTAACCAGTCCGTCTCGATTCTATCCGTATTGTTAGATTTTGCCGAAAATAGGAGGATATTACAACGTTTAACTCCCGTTCACTAATTGATAGCCAAAGGAATTTATTTGACTGCCATCTGACGGTTACCCTCACATGTGTTCTCATCTCCGGCTCACGAATAATTAATTAATTGTTTTCCGCCTAATGTCTGGTTTCTATTACTTTAATCACTGTGTGTGTGTCTTTGTATACGATTCTAGTTTTGAGCTTATATGGGATCACGCGAAAAATTTGTAAATAGTGCTATCTTGTAAATTCAAGAATCCTGCAAACGGATACATTTAAAACATTTTACATTATATTTATTTTATATTTTTGTTGAGATTATATGTAACCTATTATTTGAGAGTTTAGGTATTAAGCGTCTATGTTTCGGTAATTACATTGTACGAATATTATTATTATATTCTCTAAAGGTTACTTTATATTACAACTGAAAGTATGTTGCTGTAATGTTAATTTTGCTTAATTTTACTGAACTTTGTAAATTTATCTCTTAATTTTGGGATAATTATGATATGGAACGTAATAATTTTACTGTTATTTACTTCTCTAATTATTCTAAAAGCTTTCTTAAAGTGACATGGCCATTTTATAAAAATTTACGGGTATAATAATTCGTGTTACACAATTAACGCGGTAAATTACTCATGCTTACATCTTTGTGATCGACTTTTTTCATTTAACATAATTCATTAGAATGGTTTCAAGTAAATTCAATTTCCATGGGCTAGGCATCAACGAATCATTGGTACAGTCATGCATCGGGGCAGACTTATTTTTAAAATAAATAGCTTTGTTGTGTTCAAATAAATTCCTTCTGTAATTTGCTTATATTGCATTGGAGTTCCGTTATTAATGATAGTTTTATAAATATTTTGTTGAAGCTGTATATAATCATTTATCAAAATCATTTGATATGAAAGAAACAGCAAGTATTACCGTATTAGAAGTAATAAAAGTGGTACACGAATATGCTCGAGTATTTTGCAAATACGACCTGTACAGTCCAGGCCTTCAACCGCTTCCCCAATAACCCTCAAATTCATTTGATTTAATAGTATACGATACAACAATAGAAATCTATTTTTCTTTTGCAGATTTTGAAGATAACTTATAAGTCTGAGTTAAATTCAACTATATTTTATCATAAATAACTTTCTGATTTAGTAGTTTGAGTTAATTGCCTTCTATAAAACTAAAATTATGTATGCCCTGCTAAATTAACACTATTATTCATGAAACTATAATATGCAGAGTACATATGTATTATTTCGTCCGGTTTGGATAGATTTTTTTTTATCCATCTGATTTCCATTTAACGTAATCGAAGCGCGTTAGAGATTTTGGAATACTAGCTCTAGCTTAATTCTTTATTGAGCATTTATTGGACAACATGAGTAGACGCCTATCAGGTATTTACCACTGCAACCGTCTACGTCGTGACCACTGTCACTTTAACATGCCCACTATGTTGCTTCTGTCGTAGCTGTTACCTTGACAACCGCCATTTTTCTTACTTTTGCTTACGTCACAACTGTAACTTTAATACTTTTGTTATTTTGAATTAGATCAGGATTTTTTATCGATTCACCCTGTGTCTAACTTTGTAATACTTTATACACCTAATTCTACAGGATCGTTTAATAATAGATTTTTTCAACTCTATAGAAACTTTATAGAAATATTTTAATTCATGCTTAAGAATGGCCCATAAATTTGTAGGTACGCAAAAAATATTTTTTAAAAACTAAAATTGAACCTGATGCTTTTAAAGTTCGTATAAAATTGGGGAGGTTGCACACTACATGCTGTAATTAAAACTCTTTGTTGCGCAACCTTCGGTATAGCGTTTATGCTGTGTGACAAATCTATCTTAAAGTTTATGATATGGTTTTAGGTTTAAAGTTTACAAACCCAAAAATTGATGTTTTATTATTGGCGGTGCCAATGACACTGACTAACGCTTCAGATAATGTTTATTTGCTACGCATTAGTAAACTTCATTACTAAGTTTCAATACAAACAATGGATGTTGTACTTTGCAGGTAGCGGGCTTACAAAACACTACTTTACAAGCTAGTAGCACTTGATTGGCAGTTGCAGTCGCAATTCATTTTTGGTGTCAGGGTTGAAAATACCCAATAATAGCAGTCATAAATTTAAAAAGGCGGTCAGCATTTGTTGCTATAAGCTTTAAATTCTTACAAAACATCAAAGATTTTGCTCCTGAAAGTATTGTACTACAAGCTCGTTACCTATATCTATTATTTGTATTAAAACTAAAAAATGCACTTTAGGAATGAGTAACAAATAAACATTGTTGACAAGGCTAATAATATAACACCGATACAGCATAAACATTATACCGGAGGAAACCCACCAAGGTATTTCAATTACAGCATGTTATGGGTAGCTTTCTTAGTTTTATACGTACCTTAAAAACATTGGGTTCAATTTTATTCTTAAAATATAGTTCTTTTACATATATATCAATCTATTGACAATTCTTAAGCATCAGTTAAAATACATCTATGAAGTTGTGAATGACCCTGTATATTCCACTAACGCCATATTTAATTGCGTTGTTCCATTCACAGAAGGAAATAGTTAGCAAAAGCGAGTTTAGAACCCGAAAACCTTAATCACTAGACCACTTAGTTGATATTGAGTGCTGTAAATAAATTTATTGCTGTATTAGATTTACTTAAAGACTGTTACGGAAGCGACAACTGATATCAGCAAAATATACAATGTCGTGTGGTGACAATATTTTGGAAATATACCCCAAGCTAATACCTACTTTGACAATAGCGTCCCCCTGCTCCACCAATACGCACACCAGTATGACTACTGAGGATAGAATATAGTTTCTTTATTAATCAAAATAGAGGGTAATATATGGACTGTGGAGGAGGTAGAAGATATAAATACCCTTTCACTTTAAAGGAACTCGAGCAGGTCACCAGCAGAATCAGAATTGGGAGAGCGCCAAGACCCGATGGAATAAGGTCGAAGACTATCAAGGCATTCAAAGCAGCCAACGAGACTTTTTTCTAAATCTTTTTAATTATTATATCAAAGCTAACATCTTTCCCAATGAGTGGAAAAAAACTGAGCTACTTTTTATTGAAAACCTAGAAAACTAGATGCACATAAAACGCCAGTAGCGTCCGATATGTTTGCTGAATGCTACTGCATAGGTTTATGACAGCCTGATAAATAAGCGTATAGAGTACTATATAAAGGCTTGTGGAATTTAGTATTGTCTCTGAAAAAAGCGTCCACCATACTTGCGATAGACTAGATCCTATAGAAAGTGGAAGCAGAAAACCGGATATTTGTCATTTAGCTTTTAGAGCTCTCTTCTTCGAAGAACGTTGCACCAGATGCATGGAAGCTTTGGTTATTACGTTTTCTTAATTTTGGTAAGATGTGAAAATCATTCAGCGCTAAGTCGAAGCTATACGCCGGTTGATTATATACATCCCATTTAAACTGTCCTAGAATCTTTTGGGTTACCTGCACTATCAGTGAGGCAAAGCTATGAATGAGAATAACTCCAAAAGTTAGCTTTCTTTTATTTTCTATGGGTTTTTGCAGTCTTAGTAAAGTCTGATAATAAATAACTACATTGATCGTAGTCCCCGATTCCATAAATTCAACAGCAACACACGTTTTTGGTTCAAAATACCATAGTCATACGCTTCCTTCCTGTTATTGAAAGTTTGTTTGAATTTTTCAGTCTGCTTGCTGAATTTGAGTCACACATAGTTTAGATTAGTTTTGGGTTCTGGAATGACATACAGATTCCAGTTGTAATTACCAATAACAATTGAGTTCAAGAAACTGGTACCTTCAGCCTTATAACATCTTAGGAACGTCAGCCCTGATGCCATTCGACAAGCTTTATTTACGCCAAATAAGTGGAATTTCTCCAACAGCCTGTTGTAGGCGATGATCTCGCTACTTCAGGAAATTCGAAACACAATTCACTCATTGTAAGCCCCCGTTTTTCGCATACTGCTTGGTTGTCTTGTTGAATATGGGTTTCTGTTGCGACAGATTTGCGTCGTAACTCTTTGATTGTGAACATGGGTTTGTAAGTTTTTAAATTTTATACATCATTCGCGCACAAAACATCGCTTATAAAGTTTACACCATGTACTCAACTCATTCTTCGGAAAATTACGCAAAAATTCTTCTGCTTGAAAAACCTAATAACACCATGCAATACCTGCCTTACATGACAACAGCTCAGCTCAAACTGGCCAACTGGCGTCGAAGGTGGCAGAACTTATGGTTAGAGTGGTGAACAGTTGTTTACTAAGCATCTTCGTTAACTTCCGTTTGTCCAGCTGCTTTGTAGTTTGATCAGAATTTGAAAAAGGAACGGTTATAACACACGATTCAAACTTAGAATGCATATTATTATTAATGATAACTTCAGCTATAACAACTTCGACACTGTTTATACATAGATTTTGCTAATTATCGTCACTCCCTGTTTAGATATTTTAATGACACAGTTCAAACGGCATGTTAAGATTTAGTTAGTTATATATAAAAGAGTTTAACAATTTAATTATTATTGCTATCAAACGTTTTAACAGGAGTTGCAGTTAAGTTATATAAAGAAAAGAGGACCTCACTCAGTTGAACATGTGTTTAGAACTATTCCCATGTGATTTCTCTATTGTTCTGCTTGACGTAACTAAGCCTTTTGCGAGTCCTAAAATCTGATTTGATTAATGCAAAAATAAGACTGCTATGGTTATATCATAAATGTTTATAGAATTTGTATGTTATCTGTTTAATTAGTTCTGAATGTTTATAAATTGAGACACAAACGATGACTTCATAAAGATCTCGTTTTATATAGTGTCTTTCTCTGACACATTATTATTTTTTTAGACATATAATTTGCGTCCGAAAGAGTTTTAATGTCACTTTAAATTTTTGTGGTCCTGTTCCTAACCATTTAGGAGTTTTAATTTTTTCTCAAAATGTTTAACTTATTAGCGTTCAGATCCTATGCCACCTATTTACTTTACATAATAAAACCCAACCCATGACCTTACTCATGCTCTTCGTTTAGAGAGTTCGAGACTCGTTCTGCGTTATATCTATTTTTAAAGTCCATCTACCAAGGACTTATTCAAATTGATAGGAACCTGCAAACGTTTTGTAACTAGGTAGTCTCTAAAAGGGGCATCCATCCATGTATTAAAAAATACAACAAAAACCGTTATTTGCAACAACCCCAACGATAAGAATTCAATGACAAATACATACCCGACGCATAACTCTTCATTCTTCCAACACTCTTTTACATACACGTAGCCCATGCTATGAATTTCTTATTTAACTTTATTCCTACAAGTAAAACGTATTGTTACAAGCGCTTTAAATATTGTCTTAAAGCGTTGCTACTCTCAGGCCTAGGATTCTAGAGTATACTGCTCAGGATAGCAAGCATTACTATTTATTATTATTATTTATTCAATTATGATTCAACATTTAAAGACAATTTGGTCATTGTCCAACGCAGATAATACACAATTGTATAAATATAGATGTTATACAATTATTCACATATATGGCAGACTTTTATCTGCTTATTATTAAGGTTTATGTGTAGAAACAGCAACCGGGTTTACTGGGTACTAATCCTCGCCTTATGATTTTTTTAAACCTACACTAGTACCTAATACCCTTGTATTTTCTTTTTGTTTTTGTTTTGTATATTGTTACAGAAATAAAGATTACTACTACTGCTATCCGTGTACAATAATTTAATCGGGGTTTACCTCTACCACCCGTTTTTCAATTCTGTGCTTTTAATGAATCACGCACTATTCCCTCGTGCCCTAGAACATGTTCTATCATCCTATCATTACTATTTTTTTACTGTTTTCCACAGGCCTCACAGGTTGCCAATCTTTTGACGGGATGGGATCTTAGTGTGATAAACACTAATGATTCACCTACGTTGGAGGGGCATAGAGCCAGCAATTTTATAGATATTACTGCAGCCTCACACGAGATGTTAGAGTTGATTTGTAATTGGGAATTAAGGTCGGACGAGATAACGCTCTCTGATCATAAATTAATTACGTGGCATATTGAAACCAAAGCAAGCGCAAACGAGCAGCTAACTATATTTCCGCGGTTTTGTAATAAAAGAGCTAATTGAGAGCGGTTTAAAGAAATATTTGGCAAAAGTATCCCTGCGCTCGAGAACGAGCTATTAAACTGCCGAGAGGCCGGTCAAATAAAAACACTCGCGAAAAAATTAAACGACGCGGTAGTAGATGCGTCTTCGTACTCCATGCCGCGAAAGAAAACATTTAAAGACAGCGTACCCTGGTGGACCCGGGAGCTAACCACCAAGCGGGCAGAAACGCGTAACCTAAGGCGCCGCTATCAACGCGCCTCGGGAGAAATAAGAGAACAACAAAGAATTTAATATAATCAAAGCAACCGCGAAGATAAAATATTAATAGACAAACGCGAACGAATAAATTTAAAGAATTTTGCACGCGAAACTCTGAGAAGGAACCCTGGGGAACCGCATACCGCTAATAAGGGGTAAACAAAAAAAATCACACTCGGTAATATAAGGAAAACAAATGCTACAGAAATTCTTTCCATCGGATAATTCCGAGGAGGATGAGGGGTCGCACGATTTACTACGTCGGGAAGCTACAGAGGCGGAAGGGACAGGTGCTGATAAGGCAATTCTAGTTCACGAGGTCGCAAGGGCTCTTAGGATGATAAACTTTAAGAAGGCACCTGGGCTTAACGGAATCACTTTAGATACAGCTCTGTAGGCGTGCCTGTTAGCCCCGTGTGTCTTTACCAGATTATTTAATCTTTGTTTAGGAAGGGGCGTATTTCCTCGTTGCTGAAAAGTCCAGAACGTGAAATTTATACCTAAATCCAAAAAAGCGGATGCGTCAGACCCGGGCAGCTATCGTCCAATTAGCTTGCTACCGATGCTGGGGAAAGCTTTGGATCGCACTATGACTACGCGAGTTGAGCAATTAGTACGAGACAGTCGCGGTTTTAATAACCGACAGTTCGGTTTTATGGAGGGAAAGTTGACTATTGACGCATTAGTGTTCGTTGTCGGGGAAATTAAGCAGGCGAGAGATGCTAAAGAGTACTGTGTTGTTGTTGCTTTGGACATTTCAGGAGCATTTGATGCTGTCTGGTGGCTATTGATTGTTTGCGAGCTAGATCGTAGGGGTTGTCCGCGAAACTGGATGTCTTTGGTCAAGAGTTATTTCTCGGGGCGGTTGGCGCTGGTTGAAATTCCGGGTGAAGTTTTGTCGCGCGAGATGGAAAGAGAATGTCCGCAGGGGTCATGCTCTGGTCCCACATATTGGAAGTTGTTGTATGAGAGCATCTTTAGGGTGAAGTTGCCCGCAGGATGCTCAATCGTTGGGTTTGCGGATGGTACTTTTTTAAATGTCAGATCGCGATTACTAATGGATATGCGCACAAAACCGAACGAAGCGCTTAATAAGTTACACGAATGGTCGCAGCAGGCAAAGTTAGAATTTAACACGTTGAAATCAGAGACGCTTTATTTCTGGACGAAACCTGGACAGCGGTCCCTTAGGCTAAAGCTAGGAGGAAGGAAAATCCCGTTTAAAGATGCTATCACATACCTCGGTGTCAAGATCGACAATAAATTAAATTGGAAAGTGCACGTACCGTACGTAAAAAGTAGGGGCAGCGAAATATCAAATAAAATTATGGCGTTGACGAAAATAAATTGGGGTCTCAGGGGCGAATCGTTTAGGCAGTTTACGCAGGAAAAATAGAGCCGACGATGCTGTACGCAGCATCCGTTTGGGCAGAGGGTTGTAAAGTAAGGAAAACTCGACAGCTGACGAGCGTGCAACGCATAACCGCGGTCAAGGCGGCGAGGGCGTACAGGATCACCTCCACGGAGGCGGTCCTGGTGATCAGTAGGACTCTCCCTATCGAATGCGTTGTTAGGGAGATCAGAGATAGGAGATTAGTTAATACAGGGAAAGGACGGGAAATTATAAAGAGTATGAATCTTGCGAATAGGGAAGCTGAGAGGAAAATCGTTGTACCAGAGTTGGGCACCCGGCCGATGTTAGAGGTTTCGAATTTGTCGAAAGTGATGGGGACGCGGTAGGGATCAGGATTTACACGGACGGTTTGCGTATGGATGATGGGCAAGCAGGCGCGGCGTTTGCCGTATATAATGAGCAAAGGGAAGTGTTTCGGTTTCAGACCAAACTCGCGAACTGGAGTATTATCTTCCAGTGCGAATTGGTTGCTATACGGGAAGCTATCGATTATGTTATAAATTACACGGATAGAAACGTGTATTACATCATCAGTGATAGTAAATCAGCGCTGACGGCCCTAACAAATATAAACACCTCGACAGACCTTCTAGCGGACGTCTGGTGGGTAGCACATACGACGCTTCGGTTTCGACATTTAAAGTTCTGTTGGGTTAGATCCCACGATGGTAACGTAGGAAATGGTAGGGCTGATGAATTAGCTAAAGAGGCCGCCACGGAGGACTTTCGGATATCGCACTCTCTGATTAAAAGAAAGCTGCGAGAAAGATCAATACGACAATGGGAAGAGAGGTGGAACAACGCTGCCACCGGCAGATTGACACAAATTCATACCGAGTTTAGTAGCTAGAAATAAGATCGAGATGGAGCTCGACCTTAAAATTGTGCAGCTAATAACAGGGCATAGAGCCTTTAAGGCGTATTTGCAAAGATTCAGTTTAACCGACAACGACCGCTGCGAATGCGGTGAGTGCGCAGAAAGCGCAAAGCACGTGTTCTTCAACTGCCAGCTCGAGGTGGCAAATCGAGGGTTGGCTGATGGGAAGTTAGTCATAGTAGAGCTCTAGCATGGCCATAGAGTCTAGAAGAAGTCGGAAGTGGCTAACCAGAAGGCGTTCTGGACAGCCTTTACAGAATTTGCGGGAAGGGTCGCGAGATTGGACGGTGATAACCGTGCGTAAATCGGCGGGGGGTGGGGAAGGATTGGAAAAGTAGGATTTGACTTGGCACGATATACGAGCACGATTTAAAACCCGTTAAATAAAAATGAAATAAAAAAATTAAAATAAAAAAAAATTATAGAATAAAATTAAAAGCAAAAACAAAAGCAAAAATTTAATAACCAAAAATCTATTATACACGATGAACCCCCCACGCCACTAAAACAATCACTGACGAACCTTAAACGCGCGGAAAATCCGGAATAAATTAAACGTAAATAAATAATAACAAACCAAATCAGAAAACTCTCAATAATTTAAATCAGTAAAATAAAATAGAGTGGAAACCCCTCTCCCCGACTTTTAAAGTGATAGTGATTGAGCCCCCCCCCCTCGAACGTTTAGTGCATACTCACCAGGACCTAAACAGTGCATATTCAACTCCCCTTAGAAGTAATATATCAATAAACGTAAGAAGACGACCATTTATATTTATTTTAATATTTATATTTTTGCCTGCATTGTATTGTTTTGTAGCTTGATATAGTTCGTTTGACGTTCTGCCGCCTATTTTTTGGGCGCAGTATTTATAGGAAAGAAGAATGTAATTATAATATGTCAAGTTAGGGAACGATATGGAACGTTAGGTACGAATATAGGATTTAGTTAGAATTAAATACTAAGACCGGGGAGCACGAATTTGTAAATTTATAGAGTAGGCAAAATAGCTGGATTCACTATTGAAATATTTGGCGAATACTTAGAAAATTTGAATCCATTTTTAAAATTAGCTAGTTAGGTTTGGATAGTTTTAAGACGACCCTTCAGGTCGCACTGGTAAGCAGAGCTGGCGACTGGTATGTGGTATTACTGAGCCCTCCGATTTTACCTTCGCTTGTGTCTTGTTGATCGGACACACTCCAAAATCAACGCTAGGGATGCCATTTCTCAACCTCTATTTCTACTTTTTGTTTTAGTTTGTTAGATTTTTATTTAGGATTGATTAATTTTGAAGGTAGATTACATTTGAAGCACGTTTATATTTTCGCGATTAAATCCAATGTAGTACCTTCGGGTGAAGCATTGGGGACGTGGCCGCAGGCATAGTGGCCCTTATTCAAATTATAATGTATATAGGCTGTGTTGGAATTTCGGGGAACTGTGTAGGCTAGCTCAGAATATAAATAAGTGGAGGTACGTGTCCAACCAGTTTTGAAGCGGAAAACCTAATGCCGAAGAAATGAGCGCAGATATATCTGATGATTATTATAAACAACTACAGGTGTTGATTGTGAAATATCTGCAACTAATGTTGACTGTGCGAAAAGATATATTGGAAAAAATATTAAATCGACGAATGTTCAAGTGCTGGGGGAACTTGGCAGCCATCTGCTGCTTACCCCCTTCACAATCACTGAATGTCGGAATAATAGAGTATATAATTGTAAAGCAATAGAAGGGGACCGAACTGCATCTGACAAGAAAGAATAGCGTCTATGATCAAAGACAACAAAATTTAACAAAAACTAAGTGCAAAATAGCTATGTGAAACGCATACCCAACGCTGTTGTTACGGGAAGAATGGACGTTACGCTTCTGAATTAATTTTACTCTACAAGGGCAGAATGACATTACAGTAAAATAGTGCACGGATTAGCTTTCAGTGGTGCTAAATAGGTTCTATAAATGCAAATGCAAAAATCTTAGCGTTGTACAAATAATTACAATTCTACTAGATACCTACACCTGTAACTTGAAAAATCGTTGAACTCTTGAATAAAACCCTTGAGCGTCAACCCATTAGGGAAACCCCAAATTCAAATTGCCCCACTCAAGAGGTAGATATTTTGGATATTTATGTAAGCGGTTTTTACTGCTACTGGACGTTGATAGGACCTCGATTATAACTTTCTTACCTGCTACTAATTTTAAAATAAACGAGAAGATAACTCGACTTTGTGTATATCTAACCTATAATACAATACATTATTTTTAAGACAGTAAATAGCTACAATAAAATCAAAGAGGAATTATAAGCTACTCTAATTCGTCCAAATCCGCATTTAGCTACGAAACTTAAGAGTTTTAATAACACAACTTTTGTCGAAATTTAGTCAATGTAATTTTTACATTACTAACGAGCTTCTATGTATATAAATTCGATGCGATACGCTCTAAATGTACGGGAAGCGTGCGCCAATATTAATAGTTCCTTGTAAGAATAAGCTCCACGCAGGTATAAATATCAATAAACATTTTCAATTCGTAGACACAATAAACAGCACGTTTTGGTTATAATTTAATTAACTTACAGTTGTTTTGGTTTCATTATAGCAAAACTAGGTCCAATTTTCGGGCAGAACTCCTTACAGATAAAATTTCAAGCTGTTGATAAAAGCTTCCCAACACTTGTTGCTTTCCCTACGGGACCTGTATCTGATGTCCGCGTTAATCGCGTTCAAGGACCTGTTTAATCACTGACAGTTTTGATATTTGGATTACCGTCCCGTACCTTGCTGTATATGTCATTCGCGTCCCGATGGAGTTTTGAGACGTTGCTGGAGGTTGTTTTATAATCTGATCCAAACTGATCTCCTCTTATTATTATCCGATGGTTTTATAAACTGCAACACCCCAGGGTTATTGCATTATCTCTTGTATTCACGAGATAGTGCGTGCTTAATTTTTGAGGTCAATATCAATCTATCTGCGTAAACAGTTATTTTATTCCAACACTTTTACATTTGATGCCGATTACATCATTTTTTTACGTTCTCAACACTTTTTATGGCTATTTATGAGTATATGGTTATTGGGGTGTATCTTCCATGGTTGAGGTTTCTTGGATCCATGTAAATTTGTACAAATAATTTTAATATGCTCAGTTATACCTATCTGTAATTTTTCTAAATCTAATAAGACGTGTCAACTCGCAATCTTTATTACTGTTAGTACACAATGTAATAAGTGCTTTACTTTTTATTTTTATCCTAATTTAGTATATTACTTTGATGTACACTGATGTACACTACTAACGTTTGTAAATTTTACAGGCTGCCTTCGTGCTAAAAGCTCATTTAACAAACCAAAATTTTTTAAACTCACTTTTTCTACCTAATGTTTCATTCAAGTGCCCACTAGCGTTACAAGGTTTTACTTAGTAAATATAAAATTTTCAGATGTAGTTTAAGGGTGGCTTTCATTATAATTATTTATGGTTCCGGGTTGGGACCGTATCATTAAGGTCGACGTTTCGCCCACTTTTGTAAGGGGCTTCATCAGGGCAATAAATATAATAAAAGTTAAGAATGATAATATTAAATAGACAAGTCACAGTGTAAAGAGAAGAGTTACTCCTGAACTAGCAGACTCACTAGCCCATTCATAGCCAAAAGGTGTCTTGTGGCGAAGTAACTGGTGAAATTAGCGAAAGTGGTGGTTTATATAGGGCGAGAACTTGATGCATGAGTGATCATGCATAGAGAGGAGTGTCGTAGTGGATCAGTGAACGTCACGGTTCCGCTGTTGTGAACATAAGCTTGTTTTCCAAATAGGGGAAAGGTAGTAGCCATCGTCTTTGTTTAGATTATTAGAATTTTTATTGATTTCTATGGATTCTCTAATTTTTCTATTGTAGAAAAATGGAATTCTGGCAATCAGTTTCGTCTTGTCGAAGTTGATGGTATGGCCTGTTTCATGTTGGTGTTCGGCCACCGCTGAGCGATTGTACTGGCTTGTTCTTAAGCATCGCCTATGCTCGTTTAGTCTAGTCTGTACTGTCCGTCCTGTGTCTCCTATGTATACTAGACCGCAACTGCAGGGTATACTATATACGCCTGGGGCTTTAAGACTATTTTCGGAATCTTTTGGGGTTGGTAATATTTGTGAAATTTTATTAGTGGGTTTATAGATTGTTTTGATGTTGTATTTACGTAGAATTTTGCCAATTCGGTCTGTTACTCTGTGTATATATGGAAGGATTGCTAAAGATCGTGTATCGAGATTACAGCGTGGTTTAGGGGTTCGTGTAGGATGCACATGTCGGTTTATTACTCTGTCGATATCCGAGTTGCGATAGCCGTTTTTTATAAGACTAGTTTTAAGATGGGCCAGTTCATTAGATAAGTTTTCCGGTTGTGAAATCTTCAATGCACGGTGGACTAGAGAGTTGATTACCGATAATTTTTGTGAGGGTTGATGATGTGACGACGTATGTAGGTATCTGTCTGTGTGTGTGGGTTTTCGATATACGGAATGACCTAGTCGTCCGTTAGGTTTGCGCTCTACCAGAACGTCAAGAAATGGCAGAGTTCCGTTCTTTTCAATTTCTATAGTGAACTTAATATCTTTATGTTGATTGTTTATGTGATCTAGAAAATTATTAAGCGTTTGATGTCCATGGGGCCAGATTACAAAAGTGTCGTCTACATAACGGAGCCAAGTTTTTGGTTTAAGGTCTGTGGATTCTAGGGCCATGGATTCCAGAGACTCCATAAATATATTGGCCACAATAGGGGACAGAGGTGAGCCCATTGGTGTGCCCGAAGTTTGTTTGTAAAATTGTCCGTCGAAAACAAAATAGGTAGAGGTTAAACATTTTTCTATGAGCATGGCCAGGTGCTCAAATTCGTTTTCTTGAGGTAGGAGTTGTTTAATAATGGAGACAGTGTCTATTATAGGTACGTTTGTAAATAGGGATGTTACATCAAAACTGACTAGTATATCATTAGGGCCTAGCTCAATATTTGCAATCAGTTCTATGAAATGAGTGGAGTTTAAAACATTAGTAGGGGTGTTGCCGGAATAAGGTTTTAAGAAATTTGCTAGGTATTTTGAAAGATGATATGTTGGTGAGTCAATTGTGCTAACTATCGGACGGAGAGGGACATCAGGTTTATGGATTTTAGGAAGGCCGTACAGGCGAGGTGGTTTAGATTCGCGAGGTATTATGCGTTTTTGGATAGTTTTGGAAATATTGGAGGATTTGATGAGTGCTGAAATTTCCCGTTCAAGTTTTAAAGTGGGGTCTTTTGTTATAGGAGTGTAGGAACCGTCTTGTAATAATTGTTGAATCTTTTCTTTGTATTCTGTGCGGTTTAGAATTACAGTCGCATTACCTTTGTCTGCAGGGAGTATAACAATTTTCTCGTTTGTTCGTAGGTGTTTTAAGGCCGTCATTTCTTGCTTTGTCACATTTTTGTTAGGAGTTTTGGCCTTTCGGAGACATTTAAACGTTTCAAAGCGAATTAAGTTGGCATCGTCTTGGGGTAGAGATTGGATCGCTGATTCTACAGAGCTAATGATTTCCTCTGCAGGAATTTTTCTGGGTGCAATTGAGAAGTTTAGTCCTTTGGACAGGATATTTAGTTCGTTTTCGGATAGGGTATGTTCTGATCGGTTTATGACGGTATTTGAAGACAGAGTTTTCGGGTAAGATGCTTTTTTGGGGTTTGAAAAGTTCTTGGAAAGTTGCAGGTATTTATGTAAGTGAGTTTTTGTGGTGAGTTCGGTGGTTTTGGGCTTGCAAGTATGTAATTCGGTCAAACAGAGTTCATTCATTGTAGTTAAGCGTGGCGGATAATGTTAGATGAAGCTGTAGGAGTTGTTTAGAAATGTTGTCTATTTCTTTTCGAGTGTTGGAAATTCGTTCACGAAGAAGTGAGAGTTCTGCTCTGTGAAAAAATTTTCGGCTGAAATATGTTTTAATGTGGTATTTTATTTTAAGGAAGTTTGGAACTATGTCCGAATCACGACACCGTACCAAAAAGGTGAGTGTACAGAGTAATTTTGCTAGTGAGTGTCTAAAGTTACTGAAAGTTTTTGTTTTGTTTACAATATCCTCCCCGTAAAGGTTTTTGTGATATTGTCGGAGGCTTTCACGGCCGGAGTCATTATAATTATTTATGGTTCTGGGTTGGGACCGTGTTATTTTATAAATTAAGGTGGGTTTCATGTTATTTTAATAGTGGAGCCTTTTAATACAAAATAATTAGTCAAAGTTGTATAAGCTAAAAATGATAATTATATTAATAGACGACCAGTGTTGGAATTTGTTTTATTATAAAATGCATGAATTTCATAAATATATTAATATTCACCTCTATCTATAACAGTTGTGAAATACAATAAAATATAATAAACTAAGATGACAAAGACGAAAATAGTAAACCCTTTGTCCATGTAGTCTATCAAAGTTAAGTAAACAGCTATAATAAACTATTATGAACCGCATATCAAAAATTACTGCTAAGTTATTTATTCAAACCACCAAAACAATTTCTATTGCAACGCTTTTGACACACATTGTTAGCTTAAATTTAGCTTGCTTTTCCTAAATAGAAGATTAGAGCAATATGAACTATTGTTCTACAAAAGTCTGTTTAAATAATAATAACTAATCCATGGAAAAACATGTACGAGGTATTAGAAAATTCGGGAAACGGTCAAATATCTCGAAAAAGCGCTTCTAAGAAAAATGTATTCAAGTAGAGTTGTAGAGTTTTAAATTTTCTATGCAATGGTCTCGCTTAAACTTGAGTGAAGGCGTTAGAATGAGGATAAGGCCAATACGGTTTTTTAAATCTTATAACACAACATTAAAGATGACTGAAAGTTGTTTGCAAAACACCATTTAATGTCTATTATTCTAGAGAATTGTATAAGTTATGTGGTTTGAAATTTACGGTGCTATTTTTGATATTGCGTCAAAAAAAATTGGCTGCTCCATTTGAAAAAATTACTATTGAACAGGATTTTTAAACCATACAACGTTGCTTCGAAATATTTTCGCATAAACGTTTTGTTTTCGACATATTCGACCGTTTCCAGACTTTTCATGCATTCTGTACATTATAGTTGTAAACTATGTAGGTAGTCCGCAGCTCTTGACCATATTGTAGAAAGCACTGTTCTCGTTTTTCAACAAGCTTGTGGGATGATCATATTCGATTACAGTTCCAGCATCCAAAACTAAAATTTTGTCACAATTCATTACTGTACGTAAACGATGTGCGATTATAATCATAGTATTTTCAGTAAATGTCTCTTCAATTACACGTTGGATTAGGCAGCAAGTCTTCTCATCAACATTTGCTGTTGCTTCATCAAATACAACCACCACATTATTTTGTAAAATAGTTCGAGCTAAACAAATTAACTGCTTCTGTCCGATACTAAAATTTGTTGAATCATTTCCTATTGCTAAATCCAAACTGCAGATTTTATTTTTCATTTCTACTTTTTCTAAAGCACTCCATAACTGTTTATCTGTGTAGAGTGACTTAGGATCTAAATTAGAACGTATTGTTCCAGTGAACAATACTGGATATTGGGGCACTATTGATATTCTGGAACGTAGTGTTTCTAAAGCAATGGTACTTATGTCTATGCTATCCAAAGTAATTGCTCCCTCAATTTTATACAAACGAAATAATACTGAAACGATTGAGCTTTTTCCAGCACCTGTTCTACCAACAATTCCTATTTTCGTGCCTGCTTCAATTGTAAAGTTGATGTTTTTTAAAACATCAACTTCTGAATATCGTAATCGTACGTCTTTATAAATAATTTTGCCTTTGCTTAGACAGTCTTCCAACATATTTCCAGATTTATTTTCTGGTTTAAATTTTAAGTACTCCAAAACACGTTCAACAGATGTCATTTGTAATTCCAATTCAGCCCATTGCTGTACAGCAAATTGTATGAAACCAGTTAATACTAAAGTTTGGGTAAGTACTAACCCCACTTGGCCAGCACCAATATCTGAAACAAACACCATGTTATTTATTATACACGAATGCAAATTTTCCTCACAATTCAACTAAATTACTTATATGAGATATTATTATTATAGCCAAACATAGTTAGAATACATAAATTTTGATTAGTTTAAATAATTTAGTTGTTTTGTTTGGTTTAGTAATTATTTCAAACAAACTTAGACTAATTTAAATATAAAGTACCTATATACTACAGCATATGTATAAGGTTTGTGAACTATATAAATTTATAAGACTGTATAATATGCATATATGGTTAAATATATGTAGATTAAATGAAATGTAAATGTGTTTACTGAAGCAAATGTATATGCCAATTAAATTATTCTGGAGCATTTCTGTATAACTATTCTAAAAAGTCACCCTAGACACACTGTAGTTGCTTTTCTAACATGAAATAGGTCCATCTCACTAGAGGCGACCCTGAAAAATGCAAAGGCGACCAAAATAAACAACTATTTATGAAGATTTACATGCTAAACTGGCATAATTTGGTTTCAGACAAAGTTAACTTATCTACTCATGAAAGGTATGTATGCTGTATAAAAAAATTTTAATTAAACTGTTAGATTGTAAAGCACGTTGTATGTATGTATAGCTAACACCTCCTATAGTCACTTGTTTATGTACTTATCAATATTAATAAATTTTTTGTATTCAAAACAAACTAAAGAACTTTTTTTTAAATATAGAAAGACGTAATTAAGCAACCAACAAATTGTCAGCAACATTTTTATACTTACAAAGATTGCTACACAATTATTATTGTCAAGAATTTTGTCAGACTACAAAATCTAACCCTACTTTGATTTGGTTTTATTGTATAAAGAAGTAAGGATAAACGCAAATAGTAGATGAATAGCAACGATTTCAACGCAAAGTGGTTCAAATGTAACAAATGTACAACCTTTTCACATTCAAAATAGGTAAGGTTTTGCACGATGGTACAAATAGATGTCGGGCGAATATAAAGTACAGTCGTTTTTGACCCAAAGTTAGCTTTGGGAACGTTTGAAAGAATAGCTTAGTTGCAAAAACTAAGACCATTGTCAAGTCAAAGTAGACCGAACACATTAAAAAATTTAAATTGTGAGGGACATTGGATGACAGACAAATTGCATTGACCTATCGATACACATGAGGTTAACTGGTGGTGCTAATTTTCCAGATCACGCGAATGCAATATAGGTAGGCTAATGATAATAAGAACCTAGTTAATCAGAACTAAACTCCATAGATATACTTACAAAAAAAAATGTACTAGACATTCTGGGATTCAAACATAAAACATGAATTTGTACGCAAAGAAGTTACGGTATTGCACTTTCTGGAAAGCACTATATGACATGAAATTTTTAGACCATAATTTGGTTTTGTGATTATGCTAAATCTATATTGTTAATGGGATGTGTGACACTTTTAGCCTTGGAGGGTGCTCCGAAGATTATATCAATGTGTTACGTTCCGTGTTTGTTTTCGAACCGATTCTGCACTCCTTAGATTGAACTGCAAATTCCCCTAACTTATTTATGGTCATTTATTTATTCTGAAACCATTCCGACCTCTTCTAAAAATTTAAATAATCCTGTTAGTTATTTTGCCCCACCTCGTACAATTCTACTCAGCTATTTATTATAGATGACAGCTTCTTTTAATTCATGCAGGTATAATACGTAGATATGGTTTTCTGTTCATCTGGTTAGTATTTTAAATTTGTAAGTTATGTCTAGATTGAGAACCGATGTCTACATAAATTACTATCGTAATTGTTGATAGTCCGTATGTTGTACTAGACGATTTTCTTTTCGTTACTCTACTACATACTTTCGATTTGCGTTATCAAGTCCGATGTGGATAACCGATGGGAAATTTTGGTTTGCAAAATAAATTTCTAAATCACTCTTAATTTGTTGTTCCACTCATATATGTAATGATTTTGTGTTTTGTCCTGCAAATTTTTCACAAAGTAATACACGGTTTTGCTTCCTAATTTACATTCTGAGTGTATTGGTACGTATCCGTGTGTGTCCAGTGACTAATAGGAACTTTATTTTTAGCTCTTTTTTTCTTGGCTAGGTGTCTGTCCGCATGCCATGGGGTTATTTTATACCTATCTGTTTTGGTGAATTTTATGTCTACTGCCCACCCCAATCTTTGGCTGAATTAGCATGCCCTTGGTTTTTCCCATTACGTTAGGGTAACTCGTGCGGGTTTTTCTTATTTGGTCTTTCTTTTCTTGTTGGTACTCCCTTCCGGATCCGTGTTTTACTGTAACAAATAGATATACTTAAAATACCTCTTTGCAACTACTGTTCATTGTATTTAAACCTGATGAGTATTATAAGCAACTACAAGTGTGGGCTTTGCAATATTTTCAAGTAATCATTTTAGTAGTTTTATGTGAAGAGAGCTAGCTAAAAATAATTAAACCTCGGGTACCACATTCAATCATACAATTTACAGCACTTTTATTGACGCCCAAACGTCGGATCCCTTTAGTCTACAGAAATTTATGTATATATATATATATATATATATATATATATATATAATGAAGTGTTAGAAAGGCCTAAAAGGTTCTAAAGGTTATTTTGTTGAAGGTAGTGTATGCCAAATAAAGAAAGTTGTAACAACCCGATTTTCAATCGCCTTGTTAAGCTTAAATTTTGTTACGCTACTGCGTACCAATACTTATAGTATTAATAGTTGACACAATTTAATTATTACTTGTATATTTCACGAACCGTGGTGGAATAATCTCATACAAGCGAATGCTTCTATATTTTAAAAAGCTTTCGTTTTACATCTACGGTACCTGGGATCGCATAATATCTACAATACAATGTATTGAGAGGGTTAGTTTCTGGTATTTAAACATATGGTGCGGCCGCAGGGCCGGACGAATTCATTGGGGGTTTGCAGGAATGTGGGCAGATGTAAAGAAACGGCAAGGATTCCGGGCTTTTTTTGATGTGTGTCTTTGGGTGAAGACGTGTTTGAGTGTTGCTTAGAACACGTAAGTATTTATTTTGTTCGAAAGGACATTTATTTTTAATAATGCAAGTAACCCTTTGCTATAAATTTCATTTTGATACTACATCGATTTATGTAGACCATTATTGAATAGTAAGGAAAGACTGATTTTATTTTGTGATGGCTGTTTCACCATTCGGTTACAGCACATGTTACATTTATATGAATTGAACAAAGCAACCCTCGTTAATTAATTTTACGTAGACGCTAACGACGGGGTGCGGGAGCTGTTGTTGCGATCTATAGGCCGGTCTGCTTTTGTGGTGAGTTATATTGACAGTAAATTACGTCGCGTGTTCCGGATATAATCAGTGAAGAGAGCATGCGGTATTAACCCCTGGAATCTTTGATTTAATTTGTACATACGGATACCGTGTTGAAAGGACGGTATTGCATAGTTGTGTTTCAAAGTGCTTTTGTTAAATTAATTAAAGGTATTAAGTTAATCATAGTTAGGCTAAGGTTAGGTATATGTGACGACGTGCACGTCCCTAGATAACAATTAGGTTAGATAGAGTTACGTTATTTTATGTCGGAATAGTGGGCCCTGTAGGCCTTATTGCATTTCGAGTTCCAGACTGTTTATTTATTTGTTTATATATGCTTTTCCTGACAGTCGATGGTATAATAAAATGTTATTGCTTTTTCTAAACTACGAAGTTTATTTCATGATTACTTTTATTAGGTATCAGTGCCTTTCCGCTGATTGGCGCCCATGTTTATTATAAATTGTTAATATATGTATTGATGATTTTTATTCATATCGCATATTTGGTAAGTACAAGCAAGGTTTTAGTTATGAGTTTGAACCACGACCTACGCCGCTGAGTTTAGTCTGCCTGGCCTTAATTAACCGTCTTGACTGGTCTTTACAGACCCTCGACGGACGGTTGATTAGGTAAATATTTCAAAGTCAAATATCAGATCCCGTAACTGAGAAATTTATGTTTGCCGTACTTTACAAATGTTAAAGTATTTGAAATATTAGTCAAAGGATAAGTGCCAAGACGAAAAAAACAATGACTTGATGACGTGATAAAGCACAGTATTCAAGGATTTACACTGAGTTGTATGTTTAATAAGCCATAGAACGTACATTTGCTAATCGAGAAACCGGATGCGTCTGTAGAAGTACACTATTAACCACACAGATCCAGGTTTATACGTGTAACATTTCGGCATTTATTTTAGTAGAATCAACCTTTGAACAAACATGTAATATCAAAATTATAAGTAAAAGTATTGTCAAATATGATTGAAGGGTTGTGCGATATTAAGGACCAATGATTGAACATTTATATATGAAAAAAGAAAGTGTAAAAGAAAGATTATAAGGTATTAGTGACACGAACTTGTTGGGACGATTTTATTGGATGGAATTTGTATAAAATGTATTAAAGAGTAGGCATATTTTAATTGCAATAATCACCTAGGATAAAGTAAACAAGAAGTCGATTTTTAAATATTTTGGGTAGTAAGACGTATTTTTGTAAACTGCGCTATATTTTGAATATAAAGAGTTAATAAATGTTTTTGAAAAGTTTACGAGTTTAATTGATATACAGAAGAGTACTGATAAGCGAGAGAAATAATTAAATAATAGTAACGACGAAGTAATAAAGTGATAAGAGTGGATTAGTGAGATTGAAAAAGGCGGAATAAATAGTTGGATATTGGAACGAGATTGATAAAGACAGAAAGGCATTGAATGGGATTTATGAAACTGAAGGCGATATTAATGGAATAGATTTGGATATGGTATTATGGATAGAATGGTATTGAATGGTAATTAGAGGATAGCAGTGAATTGGAAAGAGTGGACTTAAGAGGAAAGCATTGAATTTGGAACGAGCGGAATTTGGAAAAGGAAAGCATTGGAGTAGCAGGAGGATTAATACGAGTAAAGAAGATTCAACATCAGGAAAATTAGCGCAGGGGAAGTAACATTAAAAGATAGTCAAAATTCTAAATTTGGTCATATTTATTTTAGATTTGAGGATATCAAAATTCATTAAAAAAAACCTGGAGTCTGGACAGCAGATCTTTCATAGTGATAGTGCCACGCATTGTAAAGACGCATACGGCGAGTGAGATTTTGAGCCAGTTTTCATAGAGGCCGACGGCGAAGTGTAAAATAGGTGAGTACTGTGTGTTTTGAACGTCAAAGTCATAAATTGGTAATATTAATTAATTTGGCACAAGGCTACGTGGATCTTATATAAAAATTTGGCATATACAAGTGTAAAAGATTATAGGTACAAAAATAAAGGTAGTGCTGTTTGGTTGGTGCATTGCACATCTACTTACCACTGAACCCACGGTAAGTAGGTGGATACCCTGGGAAGACGAGTTTTCAAATAGTCGAGGCATATTAACACAGTTTTGTTTTATAAACCAACCAAACGTAGATAAAGCACGGAATATAAAGTAAATATTTGCATATTATATAAAATTAAATAATTAAATAAATAAAAAGGCGGGGAGAGCATAAAAATATATATATATATATTGTTGTAACAACGTCGCACGTTGAAACGTCACTAAAAAAGTGCTGTGACAACGCCTCGCTTTGGAGCGTCACTAAAAGAGTGCTGTGACAATGCCGCACGTTGAAGCATCATTTAAAGTGTGCTGTGACAACGCCGCACTTTGATGCGCCTCTAAAAGAGTGCTGTGATACAGATACAGCAAATTGTAAAATTTTAAATTGTTGATTTACCTTCTTTTCTAACTTTACTTTGCCTCGTTAGCTCAGTTGAAAATGTTGAAATTTATAAAATGAAATCAAACACACCAATAGCATAGCACATTTATACATAAAATATTTTCTCTCATACGAAGACATATAGAACATTTACAACATCGTTTCTTTCAAACATCAGATTATTTCTAACATTTACTTAAATATAAAAATCTTCCTAACCTTATCTTGATTTAAATTTACAGCACTCAGTCTCTTCTTTTATGGATAGTTTACCTGGTCTTTATTCCCAAGCTTGTAAGGTTTGTTTTGGCCAATAAAATCCTTGACAGATAATCTACAAAAAAGTAGGAAGGTTTCGAACTCTGAACACAAACTTTCCTGGTAACGATCCTTACAAAAATAAAATGATTAGGACTTATTCTATCATAAACTAAATGACAAAATTCAACTATCAGTTACAAACAATTAATATTTGCATAAATTTACAAAGCGCTTTTTTATCCAATTTGCAATTGAATATCTTCTTATTTAATATTGACGTCCTAATCAGCTTACAAGATTTTTATATTATTTACAACTCTATTTAGAAAACAATGTGCTTCCTCGGTTTGATTATTAATAAAATTTTAAATAGCTTTTTATATCGAAGCATTTCTCATTTATTGTATATTACAAAATCAAATAATTGCATTTATCAATTTTCATATTTCAGTGCAGGTTACGTTTTACTTTACTTCTTTATTTACTATTTTATGGTAAATATTAATTACAGTATGCATACTGCATACTTTAAAACAATAGCTTCGAAATTCTTTTCTCAATGTGACATCTTTTGCGATTGAATTTATGAATGAATCTTTTTAACAAACGCTTCCATTTATATCCAAAATTATCTATTTTCAGAAATATACTCAGGAATTTACGCGATTCCATTCCAAATAATACACACTTATCTGACGTAATTTCTGGGAATTTTTCAATAGCGTTTAAGTTGTCGCGTTTTATTACTTCGATATCGCGTTCCACTTAGTACTGAAGTGTGTTGCTCGTCTATGTTTAACACCCAAGGTTATTGTGGCGTCGCATACTAATCCAGTAATTGCGAAAAGTATTAAATTATTTTTATCAATTTTTGTTACATTTTATGGGGTTTTTTATTATTCCGGCCGCTTCGTAAACGTTTATTTATTAATGAGTTCAATGAAGTTGATGTATTTCTTTTCAATTCCCGTCGAACTTTCAAGAACATGTTTTATTTAAATTGAATTTATGTAATACACAAGGTGATTAATTTAAACTTTAATTGCTTTTTAATGCAAATGGGTTGCATTTTTATAGGAAATATTTGGTTTTGTTGCAAAACGCGTTTTAATACCCAAAATTAAGATTAGAATTGGGGTTTTTAATACACGAAATTATTTATTTTTATGCACGGAAAGGGCATTTTTATTACAAACGAATAACTTTTGTATTTATCTTAAAATGATCGATTTGCGTTCGCATTTAATGCGTTTTAAGGTACCTTAAAATAATTATTTTTACATATACAGCTTGCATTATTTGCTATGTATTTACAATATGCTTATATAATATACAGGGTGGTTATTTATACACGCGAAATTTGAGGTTCTGCTCGGCATTTTAATGAATAAAAGTACGCAAGTATTATACAAAACGTAGCCATGAATTTACAGACATTTCTATTTTTTTCCGGATTCTTTTATATTTTAGTAAACTTTATTTGTAGAATTTGGGTTTCAATTACCTCTAGTGACCCCTTATCACGTCAATGTATATATTCTTTATATGTATATATAAATTATAGTGGTTTTAAAAGATCAAAAATAAATATAAAAGAAACAATTTCAAAACACCTTGTATAAAGGAACAGCCAGAAATTACGTGCGAAAGTTATATTAGTTAATTCATTTTTAAGTAACGGGTATTAATCAAATTGTACAAATAATGATAAATATTTAGTAGGCTTGCAAAGAATTAAATGGTAGAAGCCAATGCCATTAATTTATTAATTTAATTGAACGATTATTGATGTATAATATGTATAAATACGTGTAAAAACCCAATAATACCAAGGTGACACGCGTTGCTAACAAACAAATATATCGGTGGGGTAGAAATACGCCGAACTCCAAATCGTAGAAGTGTTGTGTTAAACCGTCAGTTAATTAAACACCTGCAGAATTTTAAATGTCAAGTTCCAATAAATTTGTATAGATAAACATGAAGATTCGACGTATATTGTAAACGGTCGCAGGTGTAGATAGCAAATAAACAGAAATATCGATTTTGTACCACTCAGACCAGGTTAGAAAGAGAAAAGAGAAAACGCATAAGCAAGAGACAATAATAGTATAGGAGGGACTTGTAGGACGTCAATGAATATACGATTGGTCGATATGGTTAGTTTGACTTGAAACAAATACGAGGATAGTGTATATTAGTTTTCTAAAAATATTATAACGACGTGTTGAATTTCGCGGGATTAAATATTGGTTGAGTGCAAAATTGTAAGAATGTGTTGTTGTTAACAGGGGATTTCGGATAAATGTAGCCAGGAGGTGTCCGTCTAAAGGTATAAATATTTTAGGGAAAAATAATTAAAGCCTTTAAAATTTCGATCGCTCCAAACGAGGTATCAAAGTATCACGAGTTGTAAGTATTATAAAATCATTTAAATTATATTGCATGGTGGTAGTCTCTTAATTAGTACGCGGTTAGTGTGTGAGATTACATTTTTAATTGAGGTATCACCTAATATTTTAATCAACTTGTGTCGGGACATTAAGTAACGTGGTTGGAAGCAACTAATTGAGAAAGACGTGTGTTTAAATGGGATTTGGAATTTGGTTACACCGTAGAGACGGCGTTGGCGGATCGGCTTAGATGGAGTTCGTCTAGTAACAGCTAGAAACGGCCTGCAGAACAGATAGAAGAAATACATGGCATCATCCACAGAGCAGAGATCTAGAAATTTCCAGGTAACGATTTGAAATTATGATTCTTATAAACTGTGAATATTGGGTGACTTATGAGAGTGTTTTTCAGGGTAGTGTGGATTATTTACGTATTGAATCTAATTCGACAGTTTAGCTCCGTATCGTCATGGTGAGGAATTAAATAATCCTCTTTCGACGTGCTAAAATGGATGGCCTTAATTAAATTGGCATTCAGTTGTAAATCTAATAAATATTCATAAATCGTTCTGTTGTTATGTAGTGGCATGTATTTATAAAATTGTTTAGATGGACATTAAGCGTGTAAAACGTCCACGTGTATTGTAGGTTATACTGTTTACTTTATTAGATTTGCAACGCCTGGACATTAGAAGTAAAGCTATCAAATTGGATGATCTGGTAAAATTGTTATAGGTAACTAAACAATTGTGTGATTAATCGAAAGTGACTATTTTGTGCAATTTCAGATGCTGTATGCGTTCCGGTTTACAGAAAGCTTGCTATGCTACTTGTGGTGAACTGGATTTAGGTAAACTTTAAATTTTGTATGTACATTTTTTCAGGTATATTGTTATGCGACTTGTGTTGACATTTATTTAGGTAACTTAAAAATTTTTGGATGTAACTGTTTATATGTGCACGGTGCTGTATTAAAAATAGATTTAGTTGATACAGGGAGACTGTGTTTCTCTTGATTAAATTTATCGGTTAATTGTAAGAAGAACCCCATTACACCAGGTGGTCGACGTAATTAAAATCTCCAAGAATTGCTCGTCGTCCAGTGAATTATCACTAGACGAATTGGCGTCCATAAATTGGACAGTGTTCAAAGTTTTTCATTTTAATTAATCTTATTATGTCGAAGTCCACTTTATCAGTTTTTGAAAGTACATCACTTTTATTTTAATAAATTAAAATATTAAAGTGATCTTGCACCAAGTTCAATTGTAGTTTATAGTGGAGTAATAAATACGTCGTCGGAACGCTCCATAAATAATAATAAAAATCTCAATATGTCATCCTTCTCGAATGTTTCGATTACATTCTAGGAGGTATGACTTGTCTCATTTTGTAAGAATTAACTGTAATTTGTGTACGCTTATACTAAATTGCCTCTCGGTTTAAGATTTATTGAAATCATATAAGTTTTACTATTTCTCACTAATGCTTGGCGTTTGCCTCCCCTATTATGTGTTATCTTATCTGGTTGATGGTTTTACCGGTGTTATCGCGTTCCACAAACTTATTTTATTAATAATTCGTCGATTTTGACAAATTTATTTATAGCTTTTCGAAGAGTCTGGGAATATTTGAGTTTCTTTTAAATAATGTAAATAAATGCAGTGTATTGCGTTTTGGATTAAATAGCGTTTATTAAGTAATATTTTTAAAAAGGATGAATGTATTATTGAATTAGAATTTACATTTTAACAAAATACGGGTTTTTAATCAAGGAATGTTTTTATATTTTCACCGGCTAGAACTTGTTTTAAATGATATTTTTAAAGACGATAAATATTTACACATTAGTTAGGACATGGAGTTGACTTACGTACCAGTAAATACTAAGACACAGGTTCTAATTCTGTCCGGGACCTTATATTTTCCATCTTTCAATTACTAGCTCGAATTGAAATGATCATTTGAGCTTTGTACAAAAGTTTAAGTCGTCATTTCAGCTTATCGTTTTAATCCTAAATATTTCATGATCAGTTTGGTGTTCTTTTTGAATATTTTCCTATATTATTTTATGCATATGTTGTTTTTAATAATTTTAATCGAAAGTTAAATTCTGTGATTCATTAATGTTGATTTAAGGTTTATCTTTTATTAGATTTACTAAACGTTGCAGGTTTTATACGTGTGGTGTTATCAAGCACTATTTCAATTTATCGTGAAATTTTTAGTTAATTGTAAGAACCATTGCAGCCAAATAGCTACAACGTAATGGCTTTTAGAGTTCTAACTACACGCTTAACAATTGATGTCTTCTTATAAAAAACAGTTACAATGATTAACTCCGTACCTTTTCATTAAAAATTGAAAATATTTGTTTAATGTTTTTAATTTGCTCAAAATTGTTTTCGTAGCAGGGGCACAAAATTTTATACATATTTGAAGAGGCAGTTAAATACTATTAAAATTTAACTGTTTGTTTGCAAAATTGTAACATTTCAATCAAATCGAAAAGGATTGTTTAAACCTCATTTGTAACCGCCTGATACTTTGGTCGTCCAAATTTAATTTTAATTTTTTATTAGGTCTAACCTAGTGTAGCACAATAACGGCCTACCATTTTTGCAGCTAATTTATTTCTTCAAGTTCGCACAACAACTGACATAGTTTAGATTAAAACAGCTGAGTATTTTTTAGGACTGATCACATTGGGTTGATGTGGCATTACACCAGTACTACATATTATTTAAGACTTCTTGTAGTAAGAAAGTCGTAGTATGTATATTTGCACGATAATTCTCAAAATTAATAACATCAAACGTAATTGTTAGTCAATGACAGAAAAGAGAACGATATCTGCTATTTTAAAGTGTGACAACAATGCAGTGGTACAGTGATACGTAATATTTAAATCAACGACATCATTATCCTTCTACTTGAGAATAAAAGTCATAGTTGAGAATTAGAAAATAATCAGAAGCCGACTCATGGCAGCTTTATTCACCGTATTGAAATATACTTTATCAGTAAACGTACTTACCATTTTCAATGAAAGGAAGTGTATATACTATAATTCCTGTATATAAAACCGTCAACATATCCAAATAGAAACTAAAACATTTTGCAGTGGCAATGTGCATATATAGAGTTGAAGTGTAAACATCGACATAATTTTCAAACTCACGTAAAACATCTGTCTGTGCTTCACGGGCTTTTATAGTTGCCAATCCATCAAAGGTGGCCTGAACATATCCTATTATTGGGCTTCGTGCTGCAATATGTAAATACTATAAAATGACATAGACATTACTAATTACTTGCTCCTTCAACTCTCCTTATCTTTCGACCGGCAGATACATATGCTCGGCGACCCATATACAAAATTACAGCAAAACATAGTGATGGAATTGCAAACCATAGATTGACAGACGAAGCTATGAACAGAATTGCCGCTATTGATAGTGTTACCTAAAATTTAAAATAAGTTATTTAAAGTGCCAATTTTTAGATATTATTTATACATTTAGACATTTATATAATTATAAAAAAAATTTGTTCTTTTTGATTTTAAACGATTGGTAAAATATTTTAGATTCTAGGTTTCTATGTGTTGTAAATGTGTTGTATATAAGCAAAGTCCATGTTGATAAGTAAGAATTAAATCCATTTGTTGCCGTAATTCGAACGTTATTATGGTTGCCATAAATATAGGAAGAATTATCTTGAAGATCATTAAAAGGCATTTTTCAAAGGAATAAGTTATTTCTACACGGATGAAAATAAACAATTTTATTTTCACGTATATATAAAATTTGGGTTTCGCTTTTATGCTTTATTTAAAATGAAAACTAGCTTTATGATATCTCTCAGGAGTAACTATTTACATATGAAATAAATTGATATAATCAGTGAATTTAAAATTGGGCTTCATGAGCTTTTAAAGAGTATATTTTACCTAGGAATATTATTTTATATGCTCACGGAATACGCTAATGCGTTTATACAGGATGAAATTTTAATATTGGAAAATTTTAATTTCTTCCGTTTTTGGATGGGGTATTCTTTTTCACATAATTTGGCGTTCATCTTTCGTGATCTCATTATCATATCAATCTACCCAAATTAAAATATAAAATTCAAAATCAATCCCGCTGAGTTTACTTTGAACGCCATATTTTCTGCATTGATGAGTAATTTTATTATTTTTATTGCTAACTACATAGCATATACATTTATTTCTATAAGACATATAATATACACGCATAATCTCATTCATACAGAGGCCTTTTCTTCAATCACCTGCTTCTCTCACAATATTTCTCTTAACATCTCCAACTCTCTTCTTTCATCACCTTACTTCTCTCATTGTCCTCCTTCACTTCTTATTCAGTTCTATTTACGCACGGTTTTATCAAATAAAAAAAATTCCTCCCTCATACAAAATACATCAAATACTATGAAAAACTATCCTACAGATGACGTATAGATGTTGCCTAAAATTTTTTGATATTGGCCTAGAATCTTCCTATCTACGCTACTTACGTTATATTCGATAGAAAGGGATACCTTTCATTCAATCCTCATTGTATGGATAGATTAAATTTATATGGAATTTCCCCTTATCCGATTGGAATCCACCTCTCTCAGCACATAGGTAGTATCTCCTATCACTCTTTCAATTACATAAGAACTCATATATGGCAACTGTAAAGATAGAAAAAATTTAGGTGGGGGCATCATAGAGAAATCAAACACACTTAGTAGATCCTTTAGTTGTTGAAAAGCAAAGCAAAGGTAGTATTAGATTATGTTTGAATGCAAGCAAAATATATCAGCGCACGAAGCCACAATATAGTTTCCCACCCTCAATAGACAGAATTTTGGTAAAATTGGGTAATAAGAAAGTCTTTTCGAAAATCGATCTAAAAATTTTGTTCTGGTTAATTCCACTTTCAAAAGAATCAAGGGAAATACATGGGATTTTCGGTATACGATGCATTTATCAATTCAAAGTAGGTCCCATTTGGTTTGTCTACGAGTACCGCGGCCATAAGACTATGCAGTGCATTTTGGAACCATACGAGGAATTCTGTATCCACGACGTGGATGATATCTTGATATCTGGTGAAAATACACCACAGCACTTTGTGCATTTAGAGAGAATCTTATTCGAACTGAATCTAGCAGAGTTAAAATAAAATTTAGAGAAATGCGAGCTCTGCCAGCACAAAATGAGCTTTCTAGGATATAAAATTAGTAAAGAAGGCATATTTATCAACAAAGATCGTCTGTCTGAAATTCTAGAATATCCCAGACCTAGAAATATTAAAACATTGAGAGCTTTTTTTGGAAGTGATGAATTTTTACAAAACGTTAATGCCGTCCTTCTCTCAAAAAGCAGTTCTATTATTTGGATTAATAAAAAAATTAGTAAGATGGTCTTGGGACGAGATCCATGTGCAGGCACTTTAGTTTGATCGAGCATCTTCATAATCGGGTTATATTGAGACACCCGGATTTCTCTAAGGAATTTATTTTACGTACAGAGGCCTTTGATTGTGCCTTGGCAGTAGAATTATGCCAAGTTCGGGAGGGAACGGTGGTGCCCGTCTCGTTCAAATCGACGACGTTAAAGACACATGAATTAAACTACACCACTAGTGGAAAGTAATGGCTGCGGTGGTATTTGCTGTGATTAAGTTAAAATATTATCTCATGGACAGGCACTTCGTTATAAAGACAGATCATTCGGCATTGTGTTCATTACTCAATACGACATTCACAAACAACATGGTATATAGGTGTGGTCTTTTATTGCAAGATTATGATTTTGAGAACCTATATGTAAAAGAAAAAAATAATGTAGTTACGGACGCCTTAAATAGTAACAAGGAAAATAAGAATATAAAAGCAGAAGACATTTTTATTGCAATGTACACTCAAATGCATGATGATGCGGTGTATTCACATGAGAGGATCTTCGAGGTGCAAGAGAACAGTGAAAGTATTCTAGCACTAAGAGAAAGGGCGAGGGAGAGTCCAAATTATAAGGGTTTAGAGATGATTGAGAGTTTTTCTCATAGAACATCTAAATGGTAGAGTTGTATGTGTTGGATGGGACACATACTAGATTAATTGTTTCAGATTTGTATGTTTATTATGAGCACATTGGAGTTAGAAAATTATGGTTGCTCTTTCGGAAAAATGTTTACGCGAACCGAGATTTGAGGATCATCAAGGAGGTGGTCAGTGTATGCCATTTATGTATACTAGAAAAGTAGAAAAACTACACTGGTGAGAACATAATAAAAAGTATACAGGTGGATGATCCTTTAAACTTAATAGCTATAGATTATCTGAGCAATTTGGTACCTAGTAAGAACGATACGGGCATATACTAGTTGACATCTTTTTAAAATATACGAAGTTGTTTCCTACAAAAGATTGTAACTCTGCAGCGACCATAGAGAAATTAAAGCAATTTATCCAGAAAGTGGGAGAATTCAAAAAGATTTTGACCGGCAATGTCACATACTTTAACAATGCAAGATTCATCTCTCACTGAGAACATCAAAAGATGAATCGTCTTCTGCAGCATCCGCAAGGTAATCCAGCGGAGAGATTCGTACAAGAGATGTGCAAATTTCTAAGAATGACGTCATTTCATGGTCACAAAAGTTGGGAAAATAATAAGGCTAAAGCGGAAATATACTCAATCATGCACCCCATACGGTTACTAAGGAATCTCCTATTGCATTAATGAAAAATCTTTATCCGGATAGACCATGGGATGTTTTGCCTTAAGATGAGAAGTTTGAAGTCAAGTTAAATAAGATCCGAAGGAGGTTGCAAAAAAGGGTGCCAAGGAATGTGAGAAAAATGAATGAAAGTGTGAAAAAGAGGACATGTACAAAATTGGAGACAAAGTTGTCATTAAAAATTTGAGAGTGGGAAAAAGACATCTGTACACGTGTGCAAAGTTACAGTTGCCATATGTAGGTTCTTAAGTAATTGAGAGAGCGATAGTGGATACTACCTATGTGTTGAGAGAGGTGGATTCCAATCAGATAAGAGGAAATTCCACATAAATTTAATCTATCCATACAATGTGGATTGATTGAAAGATATCTCCTTCTATTGAAAATAACGTAAGTAGTGTAGATACAGAGATTCTAGGTCAATTTCAAAAAATTTTAAGCCACATTTATATGTCATCTATGAGATAGCTATTCATAGTATTTTATGTATTTTTGTATGAGGGAGGTATTTTTATTTATTTGATGAAACCGTGTGTAAATAGAACTGAAGGAGAACAATGAGAGAAGTGAGGTGATAAAAGCAGATAGTTGGGGATGTTAAATAAAATATTGTGAGAGAAGGAGGTGATTGAAGAAAAAAGCCTCTTTAAGAATAGGATTAGAAGTGTTGATTGTTAGTCTTATACAAATAGTTGTATATATTATGTAATTAGACATAAAAATATTAAAATTACTCATCAATGCAAAAATATGACGCTCAACATAAACTCAGCGGGATTGATTTCGATTTTTATATTTTAATTTGGATAGAATGATGTGATAATGAGGTCACGAGTTATCATTGAACGTCAAATTATGTAAAAAGGATACCCCATCCAAAAACGAAAGAAATTAAAATTACCCAATATTTAAATTTCGCCCTGTATAAACGCGTAAGAGTATTCCATTAGTACATAAAATAATATTCCTATGTAAAATAAACTCTTTAAAGACATATCATTTAAGAACGAAGCCCGATTTTAAATTCACTGATTATGTTAATTTATTTCATCCGTATGTAAATAGTTACTCCTGAAAGATGTCCTGAAGCAAGTTTTCATTTTAAATGAAGCTTGCTTCAATGCATTAATTGAAGGATATAATATTAAATATAATATGAGAACGTAAGCAACTACTTTGTATTCCAGACGCAACCTGATACTGCAGGTGCAGATACAATGAACTGCAATAAAGCAGTCTTAATTAAAACATTACTTAGAATAAGACATTGTATGTTTATCAAGAAGTAGCAGACGTGCGATCTGCACTTTCCCACAAGATAATGTGAGAGCAGGGATTACATAAATACCCTGAGGAGCCCCTGATGACCAGTCAGTCTCGAACTTCATAACTTTAACATTGTTGGTAGTTCAAGCTACTTATTGGTAATTATTAAAATATTGACTTTGATTAATTTGTTAAATTAAAAGTCACGTTAATGAACATAACGTACAAGTTGTTAAACCATTTTTGTAAATACTGTTTAAAAATAAATTTGATAAAAGTGTTTTTCAGAAATAAATGTTTTTAAAAAGTGTATCAAATTCACATAACGGAAGATGATAACGAGGAGCAAATAATTAAAATATACCTCAGAGAAAAACATTTTTACCTTTATTTTACAACGGAATATTTATACAAAAGATTTTCCAAATTATATATCCGATTGTTTAATAACTCAGGACCCGAGATTACCAGATGCACACGAAAACTAATAACCTTAGACGACCCACATGAAATAAACGACGCAATTTGCAACCAACACGAAGGTAGAACAAGTCATCATGGAATAAAACCTTAAAACAACTTCTAAGAAAATATTATTTTAAGGACATGAAGGAACTAGCCACGGATTTTATTAATCAATGTGAGCTATGTGACAGCAAAATACGCCAAATCATCACCAAAAGTACCCTTTATGCTAACTAAAACACCCCACAAACCTTTTCAAAAATTACATGCGGACACTTTGGTAATAGAAGCTCTCGTAGACGCATTCACAAAAGTAAGACAAGCGATACCCATTACTACAAAAAACAGTATTGATGTAACTCAAGGATTTTTACAGTACTTTACATTTTACGGTACACCTGAATCAATAACTTTAGGTAATGGAACTGAATTCAGAAACGAAACTATACAAAATACCCTAGAACTTCATAAAATAAATATTCATTTTATAACAGAAAATCATCCGGAATCGAATGGATTACTTGAAGGATTACACTTAACGTTATTAGAACAAATCAGATTTTAAAAATTAGCATATAAGAAAGAACACATCATTAATTTAATGTCATACGCCCTAATTGTTTATAATTATACAATTCATTTCTCAACTAACCTTACACCCCTCGAATTAACATTAGTAGTAGAGGGGTAAGGCCGGTCCTAATTCAAAACGTGTTCAGACGTATTTTCCATATGTAAAATACACGTGCACCGTTTTGAATTAGGATCGGCCTTATATAATTTCAATGTAAAATAGTTGTGAAAACATTTCAATGTAAAATAGTTGTGAAAACATGAATTCTTATACACTTTCAATGTAAAATACTTGTGGGCACGTTTTGGATTAGGATCGGCTTTATATTACTTTCAATGAAACATACTTCAAAACACACGTATGTTGAAAAATGTAAGTGCAGAGAAAAATGTGTGTAGCTGTTTTGAATTCGGTTTTCTAGCGAGAAGTTACACGTGCACCGCTTTGAATTAGGATCGGCGTTATATACTTTTAATGTAAAATGTGAAAACATGAATTCTTATATACTTTCAAATGTAAAATACTTGTGGGCACGTTTTGAATTAGGATCGGCTTTATATTACTTTCAATGGAACATACATACTTCAAAACACACGTATGTTGAAAAATGTAAGTGCAGAGAAAATGTGTGTAGATGTTTTGAATTTGGTTTTCTAGCGAGAAGTTATAAAGTATGCCAGATGCAAAATATTGCATTCAAGTCAATTGTGTTTAATTAAAGTGGATTCTGATTTGTTTTTTATTTATGTTTAGAGGCTGCAAATACACATGGGCCGGTTTCAATTCAAAATGTGTTCACTCTTGTGATAGGTTGAAAAGTGGGTTGGCAAAGTACGCAGATGGTGGTAATCTGCTATATAAAGAGATTGCTCCTAATATTAATTTAATTAGTCGAAGATAATCAATATGAATTTTAATAAGAAGTAAGATGGCTGACTGACTAAAGCTACGTACTCAACCTCCTAATATAAATTCATATAACTCAGTAATTAAGAGTTAGTTAATTATTAATTCCTACTACAGTGAGTGAACAAAGTATTGTGATTGATTTACTTCAGTGTGTTTTCTAAATGCTTACTGGTTCGTATACTTACTATAAATTAAATTAAACCAAATATTGTAATATACCAGACATTCATTTAAATAGCGTAATCTGTTGTATAGCAGCTGCCGCTTATCAGTATCGGCATTGAACATTAATATCGTGCTAGTGTATTAATTTTATAAGTTGTAGGCTAGGATGGATTCGCGCGTATATTTCGAAACATTTGAACGTACATTTCTTAATAAAATGAGCGATTTCGAAAATAAACTGCTTATTGTATCTTCTAATAATTCCAAAGACAACAGAGAAGACGGTACATCAATTAGCTTAGAAAGTTTGTGCAAGGAATTTTATAGTTTCAAAAATGATATTATTGATTGCATGTCAACAATGAAAAGTTGCCTCGATGGACTGATTGTTGACGTTGGTGAACAAATTGATGCTCTTGAAGCTTACTCACGAAATAATTGTTTGCTGTTTCACGGTATTAAGGAAGACAACTCCAAAATCGACGTCAATAATATAATAGTTAATTTCGTAAACACTACATTAAAGATCAACGATTTTTCGTTGAATAGTATTGATCGGTGTCATCGCCTAGGCACACGAAGTAATGATAGTAAAAAACCACGCCCTATTATAGTGAAATTTATGTCTTATCAAATTAGACGTTGTGTATGGGAGAGGAAAAAGTGCCTTAAAGGTATGCCGTATCTCATAACCGAGTCCCTCACTAGACGACGATTAGCACTCTATAACTCCTGTAAGGAAACTTTTGGTCCTAGGAATACCTGGACTCAAGACGGAAAAATACATGTTTTTCAAGCAGGAAAAAAATTTCTCATCACCACTATGGAACATCTTAAGGCGGCAGCTCGGGATTCCCGTAAGACTTCGGACAACACGACTAAACATTACAACACCCGTAGCCAACAACACGGATTACAAAAATCTACATAACTAGGTCTTATTACGATTACATCTATATCGTTATGGTTGGGTAATATTATCTGATTAAATAATTTTAATTTTCCTTTTTCTTTTTTTTGCATTTTGGATAATAATGATTCATTTATCCTCTATACAGCGTATTTGTTCGGAGCCTAAATACTATCGGACTCTTGCTTCAATTATGTACCCATTAGGTTTAAGTTTAGTTGTGTATTTAGTTGTTTTCTATGCTTTTGTATGATTCCTTGTGTGAGTTGCGGGCGCTTAATCTGTAAACCCTGTTTTATTCTCTCTTTAACTTTTCCTTTTGCAATGGCTGAATACTTTTCAGACCTTTGTAGAATCGATGTAGATACCCCAGACGAGGAACCTGATATTCTGTCTCTTCTGCCTAGCGTCCCATCTGCTTCGACTCGTCTACAACAGGCATTACGGCGACATTCAAGGGCTTTTCATTGCTGTCATGTGAACTCGAGTCGTTATTAAGTAAATTCGACGATTTTTCTAATGTCTTTGAATTTAGTGGTGCACATTGCATTGCTATATCCGAAACTTGGCTCAAACCTTCACTCTCAGATAATCTAGTAAATCTGCACGGATATCGTATATTAAGAAATGATAGAACCAAACAACGTGGCGGCGGAGTAGCTTTATATGTAAGGGAGGACCTATCTGCTAAGTTGATCGCTAGCTCGCAATCTGCATATCGTGCTAGACCCGAATACATGTTTGTTGAGATTTCGTTCATGCATCAGAAGATCCTGATTGGCACTATATATCGTCCACCAAATACTGGCTATTTGTCCGACATTGAGGATATTCTATTTCAGTTCATACCAGTATATAGTGATATCATTGTACTAGGTGATTTCAATATAAATATCACTAAGGACACTTATGACGTTCGGTGTTTACAAAATATTATAAATTCGTGCAACTTAAGTTTACTGCCTCTTATGCCAACTCACCATCTAATCACTGCCACTCATGAGGTGCATTCAAGTATAGATCATATAATGCTGCTAAAGAAAGAAAAAGCAATTCAATTTGGCCAGTTCCCCATTCTTGAACTGTCTAAACATGATCTCATATATGTATGTTATTCAGCAAAACTACCGAAATTTATTCCAAAATATAAAACATTCAGAGATTTTAAACATATGGATATTAAACAAATTACAAAGGATGCTCATGAAATACCGTGGAATCAAATTGACTTTTGCCTAATGTCAACTGCAAACTGCAATCATTTATCTCCTTTGTTACTGACCTCTACAACCTTCATGCTCCAATTAAAATGGTTCGGATTACAAAGCCTAAAGCACCGTGGCTAAACGATCAAATACAGGAAATGAGACGTTTCAGAGACGCTGCTGCAGTTCAGTTTCAACGACTACCTACGTTGGAAAATCATTCACGTTATAAGTTATTTCGTAATAAAACTAAACAATTAATCCGTAATTCTAAGTTACGGCATTTGTACTGCTGTCGTCAAATTTAAGTTCTGCCAAAACCTGGAAAGAGTTACAAACGTTGGGAGTTGGTAAACATTCCATTCGTTCACCAAATGTGTTAAATTTAAATGAATTAAACGATCACTTTGTAACTATAATTTGTGCAGACTCAATTCTTATTGAAAGAAATATTAAAAATATCACTTCGTTAAATTCTCCTGTATATCCTAAATTTTATTTTCAAACTGTAAATAAAGATACTGTCCATAAAGCGTTTAAGCGCATCAAATCGAGCGCAATAGGGTCGATGGAATATCTAAATCAATGATTCTATATATACTTCCTAGTCTGATGGAGGCCCTTCTGTCTATTGTAAACTGTTCGTTCTTAACAAGTACTTTTCCTGAATGCTGGAAACAAGCGCTGGTTCGTCCGTTACCTAAGAAGAAAAGTCCTTTATCTCCTCTGACTTTCGCCCAATTTGTATCCTTCCAACTCTCTCTAAATTAATCGAATATATAGCTCTTGATCAACTACTTGACTACTTTCACCTAAATAACCTTTTTGATAAATACCAGTCTGGTTTTCGCAAGTTCCATAGTACCTCTACGGCCTTAATTTGTATAATTGATGATATTAAGCAAGCCATGGATAAAAACAGCTTACAGTTCTTGTGCAATTAGATTTTAGCTCAGCTTTTAATAATGTTAATTTTGCAATATTACTTGCAAAGCTTAAAATGCTATATAACTTTTCCGATAGCGCTCTTGAATGGTTTAAATCATACCTTAACGGCCGTGAACAACGTGTTGTCAATGATGAAGGAAATCAATTTTCTAATTGGGCGAATCTACAGGCAGGGGTTCCACAGGGAAGTGTGCTTGGTCCTTTTCTGTTTTCTTTGTATATTCAAGATATTAATAAGGTTCTCAAATTTAGTAAGTACCATTGTTATGCCGACGACATTCAAATATATTGTCACTGTCATCCTAATGATTTACTAAATACATTTATCAATATTAATTCTGATCTTGCTAGAATAAAATCATGGGAGACGAAAACCAACTAACAATAAATCCTTGTAAATGTGAAGCAATTGTATTCGGATCTTCCAAATTGTTAGGTAAAACTGACCAATCGATACTCCCGCCTCTTCAAATGGGTGGGTCGCTAATCAAACTTTGCCCGGTCGTTAAAAGTCTTGGAGTTGTTATTGACGCGACCCTATCTTGGAAGAACCACACACTATACACATGTCAAAAAGTTTTTGCTTCGCTGCATGGTCTCAATAGAATTAGACGATTTTACCAATTTGCTTAAAAATCAAATTGGTCCAAGCCCTAATCCAGCCCATTTTCGATTATGGAGATGTTGTGTATAATAATTTGCCCCAGATTAGTGGTGATCGTTTGCAAAAAGTTCATAATAGCTGCATTCGCTTTATATTTGATATTAAGCGCCATGATCACATCTCACCATTTTTAAGAAATTATCCTGGTTGAAGCTGCATAACCAGAGGAAATTACATCAAGCGATAATGTTGTTTAAGTTTTACGCGGGATTGGTCCAAACTACCTTACTACAAAATTTTCGCCTTTATCTAACGGCCACTACAACATCAGAGATGATAACCGGTTGAAAATTCCACATCATCGAACTGAAATGTATCATTTCTCTTTGTGGTTTCCAGTTCTTCACTGTGGAACACGATTCCTGCTATTATAAGAAGTTCTATCACAATCTCTAAGTTCCGACAAACGTATCGGGAGTATCTACTATCGCAACAGTAGTTACATTTAGGATGCATGGGTTTTGAGATTAAGTGCCTGTTGTTTGATTGAGTGTTTTTGTTATGTGTATGCATGAGTATGGGTGCGAGTGCATACGCGCGTATGTGAATGTGTATGTCAAAGGTATACTATTTATTTAATTATTTATACTTATATTTATTTATTTAAATTTATTTACTAAGTGCCTGTTGTGTGACAGTGTTTTTGTTATCTCTATGTATGAGCATGGGTGCGAGTGCGCATACGCGCGAGTATGTATATGTATGCCTAAGGAATATTTATTTATTTGTTTAAACACTGTAAAAAATGCTTATTTTATTTTATTTTATTTTTATTTTCATATTTTTATTTAGTTATCTGTCAATTTTGAAGTAATCTCTAGTTAGGTGTAAGAGTGGACTTCATAGTCCAAATCTCGCTAGAATTACTTCTTGAGTTAATAGTTATTTGTATCAATGCTATTTAAATAATAAAGATATACAATACAATACAATACAATACAATACTCTTAATAAAACCACATATCGCAAACCTTATGTAAATTCAAAAGATCTTGTAGTGAATAAGAGGTTTGAAGTTTTAAAAGTGGAAACAATCAAGACAAAATATGGAGAAAGAGTATTAGTGGAAACAGAAGAGTTCAAGAGTATATTGCCATTGAGATATTTTGAATACCTTCAAGCACATGGAGTGAAACAATTAAATAAAAGTATTGGCTCGAACAAACACGTATACATAACTAGTAAGGGATCGATCGGTCTAACTGTCAACAGAATTTTCAGAATAGTATGTCACTAATCTAAGAAATTAGTTTATTATTATAATAATATACATCTTGTTCTTTACTGTTTAAATTATTATAACACATCTAAGTCGATTGTATAAAGAATGATGTATTTAATTAAAGTAGGTTCTGATTTATGTGCGTTCTACTTTGAGTTTACTACCTTGTTTAGAGAAAGTCTTGTTTCAAAAGAGAAACTTTTATAAAATACTTTTTTATTTTACAAATTGTTGAATATTTTGATCTAACTATTTATAAATGAAAAAGTGTTTATTAACTCCCGTTCTTGAAGTATCTGCTGCTCCCTCGCAGCCAGTTCCTCTCTTTTTTGCTTTACTATTTCTAGCTCCAAATCTATACGACGCAGTAGCTTCTCTCCACGCTTTTTAAATGCGTTAAGCAACTCTACTGTGCCATCTTCGTAGGATTTGTCATCTTCACAGCAAACAGCAATATGAGATTCTGTACATAACCTTTTCATAGCCAACATGTTTTGCCTGATCTGTGAGCATAACATAAAAGATTATTGTAGGTTCACCTTTCTTTTGTATACTACCTGATGTTTCTGAGAGGATCAGAGTGTGTCAACGATCCGACGATAGCCTCAGAATTTCCAGAATGGTTTTTTGATCTAATGTAACTTATAAATTAGTAGTGTTTTAAAACACATGTATAAATGTGAAAAAGCACTTACCGTGGTATATCTATTACGTCACTATCAAAAATAGCAGCAGTGTCGAGTTGAGGTGAAGAAGAACCAAAAACTTCTTTAATCAAGTCTTCGTCAGAATGTAATATAAATTGCTCTAGAACTTTTACGTTGGTACTATTACAATTTTTGATTGATGATAAGTTACTCATTTTTAAAAGTTGCTAGTAATAGTAACTAATAATTATACAAGAGATCTGATTGAATACTGTTGGTAAAATCTACGTGAAGTATTTATATTAAATAATAAACTGACCTGTTAGAAAAATTAAAATTTGCATCGTTTTCTGAAAAATTCAGCTTTGTAATCTATTCTAATGAATAAAACAGTATGTAAGCGAATATAATTATACCTCAGCAGAAATAATGAATTAGATTTATTGTCTGAAAAAGAAATTGCAATGAAGGCACATAATAAAAAACCTAAATTAGATTAATTTCGTTTTAGATTACTGCTAGCATAATTTATTTTCCATAAAAATTAACAAAAATTGACTTTATATGCATATATATAGGTATATAGTAATTTGTGTGTGTGTGTTTCCGCGAATCATGCTAAATAAGAAATTCTTTAATTCTATCAAGGTACTGCAAAAACGTTTTTTTAATACTGGGTTTTTAAAAAAACCATGAGTGCGTGTAAATTATTATATTTTTCTTTAGATTAATTTCGTTTAAAATAATGCAATGCAAATGGTCCTTAAATAGTAATATATATACAATAAGTTTTAGATTACCGCTGACACAATTTATATGCATATATAGCTAATTGTGTGTTTACACGATTTATGTTGCATAAGAAATTCTTTAAAGGTACTGCTATATGATAAAACTGCAGAATGTTTTTTAATACTAGGTTTTTAAAAAAACCATGAGTGCATGTAAATTATTAAACAACATTGACGGTTTAATCTGAGGCATTTTTCAAATTTGCTTTGTTTTTTATTAAAAGATTTCATATGTAACCATAAAAAATAGCGCTGTAATGATAGTGTATTTTCTGTACACACAGCATAAATCAAAGGTCGTATAAAACATTTTTATTACTATACTGCAAACAAGAAATTTTTTGTAAACGCAGCTGAATGAAAAATGATGTTGAATGCTAATTGTTTTACAGTTGTTTTGCTTACGTCAGATGATATTTTTGTATAAATAGTAAATACAGCTATACATATATTAAGTAGTGTATTGATTTGTATAGAATCATGAATTTTGAAACCGTGGCCGAGATAAGTAGCGCTATTTTGAGATTAACTGTAAAATGCGTGAATCTAATCAAATCAGTCGATGAAATAACAAAACACATTATAATTATCAAAGCAAATATTAGTATATTGAAGCTTGCTATTAGAAATAAGGTATACAAAGACAATCGTCAAGAAAATCCTAGTAGGCTGGAATCTAATTTGGCACATCTTAAAAGCTACCTTGTACGATTGAGGCAGTTGAAACGCTCTTTGGAATATAAAGGTAAAGGTATTGATGCAACGCTTTCTAGAGGTCATATTCGAAAAAATCTGATTTGGCATTATGTACAATCATGTTTTGGAAGGCGAATAATTACGGGACTTATTACCAATTTAAGTTATAGAGATCCTCTAGTGTTCTTAAACAAGGCGTTCGCTAGTTTTAAACGCAAGATTGTGGCTTGCTTAAAAAAGTCAATGTTGAAAGTTAATGTAATATTTGCCGCTAACTTTGTTAAGCCTACAACTGGCGAAATAGATTTGAAAACGTTTCCTACTGCAAATCGTCACATCGATATAAATACCAATCTCAAACGGTGGTATAAGGAGAACGTATTGGACAAGATTTCGAAGCGATTAAAAGAATTTAGCGAAAAGGATTCTGATTGGGCAATCCAAGAAGTTTTACACTTGAAGGTAAATATAAACAATCATGATCCACTTAAAGGAGGGTGTTCAACGTTTGTACCGGTTCCGGACTTTATAAAAAAAAAAAAGCTGTGGTAAATGTAATAAATAACGACCAACATTGCATTCTTTGGAGCTTGGTTTCTGCTTTATATCCTGCTAAACAAAATAGTCAGAGAATATCTAGCTATCCACATTTTGATACAGTATTACGCTACAATTCAATTCGTTTCCAATCGCATTAAAAGACATAAAAAAAATTGAGAAGCTTAACAATTTCGCAATTAACCTATATTGTATAGAAAATACTAAAATACTGCCATTTTGTTTAAATGAAAATTTTAAAAAAATTGAACCAATTAATCTGTTAGTTTTAAATAATGATTCCTTACGATATTCTTGTCCGACAAATGCTAATGAGAATCACTTTCATTTTACTTGGATTAAGGATATGTCAAAATTATTTGCAAAACAGTTGTTTTCACATCACCATAGAAAATTTTTTTGTTATAGATGTTTAAATAATTTTAGAACAGCAGCATTACTTAAGCGTCATTCGAATAATTGCGAAAAACAGAATACTTGCTCAATAAGATTACCAGAAGAATCCGAAAAGTATCTAACATTTAAACATTTCCACTATCAAGAAAAAGTATCATTTGTAGTTTATGCAGATCTCGAATATATATAAGAACCATGCAATGAGTCTGAGGTAATATTAAACACAGTCCGTTACCAAAGGCATATACCCTTTAGTGTAGCGTACTATTTGAAATGCTCGTATGATAATAAATATTCCAAATTTCAATTGTATCGCGGAAAGGATTGTATAGAATAGTTTATTGCTCAATTGAAACTGATTTCAGAAACGACTAAAAATTTTCTGTAACCCAAAACTTATTAATCCTTTAACAGAAGAACAAAAGTCAGCATTTAAATTTGCCCCTCACTGTCACATTTGTATTAAACCTTTTAGTATAGATGATATTAGAGTTCGCGATCACTGCCACTTTACAGGTGAATTTCGAGGAGCGGCTCATCAAGATTGCAACATCAATTATCATAATTCTTATATGATACCGGTAGTTTTTCATAACTTATCAGGCTACAATTCACATTTCATTATTAAAAAAATCTCGTTAGAGTTTTCAGGTTCGTTAAGCATTCTACCAATAAATAAGGAAAAATACATATCTTTTACAATATATGTAAAGGGTATGAAAGTTGGTTTTAGATTTATCGATTCATTCAGGTATATGGCATCTAGCATCGAAAAATTAGCTTACTACTTAGATGATAATAAAAAATCCATCACCAGGGAAAATTGTAACACTGATAATAAGTTTCAGTTACTTACGCGTAAAGGCATATTTCTCTATGATTACATTAACTCTTGGGATAGGCTCAATGAAACCGATTTACCCTGTAAAACAGCATTCTTTAATCGTTTGCGCAATGAAGAAGTCTCAGATGAAGACTACAATCATGCTAAACACGTTTGGCAAACATTTAATATAAAAACACTAGGGGACTATTCAGACCTATATTTAAAAACAGATGTACTGCTCTTGACTGATATATTTGAAAACTTTAGAAAAACTTACATGTTCACGTATAAGTTAGATCCACTTCACTACTATACGGCTCCTGGTTTAACTCTAGTTGCAATGTTAAAAACGACGAACGTTAAACTCGAGTTGCATACTGATATTGAAAAAATAATGTTTTTAGAGCGGGGAATTCGTGGCGGTGTTTCTCAATGTTCGAATAGATATGCTAAAGCAAATAACAAATATATGAATGCAGATTATGATCCGAATTTCGATTCTAAATATTTAATGTATTTTGATGTTAATAATTTATATGGGGCTGCAATGTCTGAATATCTTCTATATGGAGAATTTGAATTTTTAGATGGTATCAGTACAGATATAGTACGTTTAGACATACTTAATATTCCCGATGATTCTGATGTAGGATATATTTTTGAATGCGATTTACACTACCCAGTATCTTTACATGAAATTCACAGTGACTTACCTTTGGCGCCTGAACATATGATACCACCATTACCTTCTAATAAATCAAACTTAAAGAAATTACTTACAACTTTATATCCAAAACTCAACTATATTATTCACTACAAGAATTTTAAAATGTATTTAAGCTACGGTTTAGAATTGAAAAAAATTCATAAGGTTCTTCGGTTTAAACAAGCCCCTTGGTTAAAAGAATACATTGATTTGAATACGAAATTAAGACAACAGTCAAAAAACAGTTTCGATATATGCTTTTATAAAAATATGATAAATTCGGTTTATGGAAAAATGATGGAAAACGTACGGAAAAGGAAAGATGTGAAATTAGTGACCGAATAGGAAGGACGGTTTGGAGCTCGTAGTTACATAGCAAAGCCTAATTTTCACAGTTGCACTGTGTTAGACAAAGATCTGGTCTTAATAGAAATGAATAAATTAGAGGTTTATTTAAACAAACCCATTTATGTAGGTTTCTCTATTCTAGATATTTCAAAAACCTATTTATATGAATTTCACTATAGTTATATAAAATCGCAATTTGCTAACAAAGCAAAGCTGCTGTACACAGATACGAATAGTTTGATATACGAGTTTAGCGTTGAAGATATTTACTCTTATATCAAACAAGATATTCATAGATTTGATACTTCCGATTACGACCCTCATAACAAATATCATATCCCATTATCAAATAAAAAGGTTCCTGGTATTATGAAAGATGAAAACAATGGTGATATCATGCTAGAGTTTGTAGGGCTTAGATCTAAAATGTACACTTACAGAATTCAAGATAGGATAATAAAAAAGTCAAAGGGATCTTCCTTAGCAAGTATTAAGCAAATTTCTTTTGATGATTATAAGAATGCTTTGTTTTATAAACAGACTGTACAGAAACAGCAATGTTTAATTAGATCAGTCAAACATGATGTCTTTACTATTAAACAAAACAAAATTGTTCTTAATCCAAGTGATGATAAAAGAATTCTTAGTACCTCAACCACTGATACTAAACCTTGGGGGTATAACTATACACTCAGAAATGACTTGTAAAGCTTCAACCACTGGCTCAAATAAAGAATGCAATTTATTTTATCTCGATTAACATATAATATTTTTTAGTTATAAAACTTCAGTGTTATGTTTATACCTGCACAAGTACGCCGTTTTTCGTTTTTGGATGTATCTAATCTGCCCGAGTTAAACTATATTGTAGAGAAAAATAGTAGTAGTAACCGTTCTGTTTAAAAAAAATCCAGTTTGTTAATAACATACCAGTTAGCTTATTTGCGAAATGTATAACAAAACTTTTATTTAAAATTGTCAATGTTTATGACTGTTTACTAAATCACTTAATAATTCAAACATGTAAAAGATATTGTAAAAACATGTAAAATATTAATAAATAGACTGTGATTGCTAAATGATTTATTGTTTTTTCATAATTTGTAAAGGTACAGTAATAATAATAATAAAATAATTATAATATTCTTATGCTGTTTGAGAGTGGATTGTATTTGACTATCTTATCATGAAGTATAAGGCAATGACAAGATGTATTTGGCAAAACGTTTCTGCTAGTTTCAAATTCTAATCTAATATCGACAGTACCAGATTTTAACGCTTCGTTTTGTCTAGAACAATCTATGACTACTAATGGTGCAATACTTCGTAAATCTTCAGGATTAAAAAGTGGTTCATTTTCCTTTTCGTAGTATGATTGCTGAAACTGGGCATACATCTCATATAACAACGCAGTCTGTTTATTCTCGAACTTCAAATTTAAGTTATCGTACGGGAAAATTTCTGAATTTAAATATAGTTTCATGTTGGTTAAATAGCAATGATCAAAACGACTGTAGTTGCTCATGTATCTATTTTTCGGTTGGTTTGAAACCAACAATCACAAATCTTGGTTTTTCTAATTGTGTTGTTGTTTTAATGTTCCATGTATGACCTTGCGTTTCTTGTAGAAGTTGATATTCATGCAACTCCCATCCTCTAAACGGAATATGCAAATTCTGATTTTGTGCATCGCATTCTATTAAATTAATTCGTTGAGTATCATCAACGGCTACATGCGGCATTTTCCATAAAACTTTGTTTAAAACAACTTTTATTTCTTCATCGGGTGTAGGATTAATTATAGCATTAGTATCAAAACTAGAACGTAGTAAAACTAACTCATGACGGAGGTTTAAAATAATTTTTTTAAAATCTTCGCATAATCCGAGAACCATTGAAAGGTTTATTGCAACATTAAAATTCCCATTGACATCAACTATTTGTGAATCATCCATAGGAAACCACCTAGCGTTTTGTAAATGTTTACTTTGATTGCTATTATATGAAACATATCCCTTCATTATAGACGTTAATCCAGGATTCCGAACACGATCTACAATGACATCACCAATCTCATATCTAATTTCATCAAAAAGCAGCAAAATCTCATTATTTACAAACTTTGCTGTCTGAGACGGCGTTCCATCTGTTCTAATTAATTTGCCTTCTATGTAAAGCATGCTCTTCGATGGTAAGGTGTATACATCTTGTTGTTGTATAGGGATTCGAATTTCATCATTATTGTTTAAAGATGTGTTAGCATAAGGTTGATGAGTATGTTTTTCAATATTAACAATTGCATTGTCGAAGTAAACTTTTTCACACACGTTCAGTATTTCACTATTCATTCTACTTTTTAATTAAATAAATGCAGTCCTAACGATTGTAGAAACTGTCGGTTTTGTGTTGTTAGCGGTCTTGAAACAATCAATCGAGTGTCGATTGCTTTGAAATTTCCATCATTTATATCAATTCTTGACATGTTGCGTGCATTATACTTAATACCCATGGCTATTGCAGATTTTTTTTAAATGCAACCTTACAGTTAGCAGTTCTCTGAAATTAACTAAATTTCCATCTTGATCTAATACTTTAACTATTATTTCATTTATTATACGTGACCTGATTGGTAGATATATAATCGTAGGTGGGCACTCGACAATTTAAAACCTGCAGGTACTTGAGGAAAAAATTCGTGTATTACATGGGCTGGTTTACTGTTTAAATAGGATCCACTTGCAATAAATCAATCAATTAAAACTGCATTCAGTTTACAAATGTTGATCGCGTAGTCTGCTTGATGCGTGACATATGCTAGCAATTTTCGCGGATTGAAACCAAGTAGAGAACCAATTGAATCCTTTTTGGTAAAATCCACATCTAGACTACATTTAATACTACATTTGAGTGTATTATTGTCAGCTGTAATTTCTATATACACTGGCGTCTTTCTAGCGCTTCGTGATTGTTCCATACGACCACGCCATCTTTTATCACCTAAAGCTTTTTGAAGATATTTATAAATTTCTCTATTCTCATAAACACCTTCAAGTATTTCTATGAATTCTCCGTTAGATCCATAATAAAATTTATTATTTATTCCTTTTTCTATGTTTGGAATTGTGTTATAAGACTCAAAATTTGTTAATCCTAATACGTACTCCGAATCATTATCCAAGTTTATAGGCGGATTAAAGTTGCTTGTTAAAACTGAAGTGTTTCCCGTTAGAGTAAAAGTGTTCGACATGACAACTTCGTACGCAGTTCTATGTACTACTTAGAAATTGTAAGCATAAATGTCCGCAAAACACAGTACCGTACGATTGTTCTTGGTTAATGTTATAAAGAATTTTACATTTACCCACGCTATTTATATAACTTATCAACTCTGTTGGCGGTCGCAGGTTTCCGTAGCTGTCATAGTAAATAGCACTACTACCGTACTTTTTATAAGAGGTCCGATGCGTGCCTAAACCTTCTATTCCATCTAAATTAATTATACCACATTCTTTTAAATTAACTTACTTGGGAAGATTGTTTCTCATGAACACTCCACGGAAATATGGTACTTCTAATTGCTTAACAAACTCTATTAATTCTACATTGCTTAGTGCTCGATTAGATAAAATCAAGTTGCGTTCCTTTGAGGTTTTGCAGGGGCTAAATAAAGACCAAAACCTTTTTTATAAGGTTTGATGTACATGCCGTTTCCGACTGCAATGTCCTCCATTGCCTTGTTATGACGTTGTTTTTCCGCTAGTTGTTCCTTAGCTATTTTAGTATCTAAAACTGCTTTTGCAACAGCAGCTGCACCTCCAGTAAGAGTACCAAGGGTGCTTAGGCCTGCAAAAATTGGTATTAGTGGTAGAAAACCTCCTGTTTTAGGAATTGATATAATACGAGCTGATTTAATATGCTTCTTTTGTTTTGCTGTATTGGCTGCCTTAATTGCTATGTTGATTGCATCCATAATATTAGATCCTTTAGCCTTTTTTAAAGCTGTACGTGTTTGTTTGATAATACTTTTAATACCTAGCGTACTTCTTATTTTACGTTTCTTTATCAGTTTTCTTATTTTATTGATATTTTTTGTTCTCAGTGATGCACAGGCACCCATACCAAGTTTTACTTTAGCTTTCATTGCGGTAGCTACTCCAAATGCTGCTGCTTTTTCACCTAAAGACGAGTCACCAGAATTTAGTCTTTCTGTAGCTAACTGAGCTAACTTCGAATCTGCTTGATGGTGTTTAGATAGATCCTTTTCTTTGGAGTATGCAATATCGTGCTCCTTAGAAGCCTCGTCTAACTTGTTTATTCCCTTGTCTCCCCGAGCTAACCGTTCGATTAGTTTTGTACCCGGACCGCAAAATTTGTAACCCGGAATATGCGCTTCAAATGGTAAATTGTTAACTACAGTATTTAATGGTCCGTTCCCAGTAGTTTTAGAATTATTATATGTAATCATTAGCAGACAACTATCCTCTCAAGCTGTGCAGTAAATAAATAAAATATTGTGAATTAATGATTCTTTATATACTCGCCGTTCCTTATATATATATATATATATATATATATATATATATATATATAATTCCACTTTTTTACAATCGAATTTAGTACTTGCAAACATGCGTGTTGTGAAACAATCAACACCTTTAACCATAAACAATAATGACATTGGCGTGCAATCCTTAGCTAAAAAGAAAAAACATAGCGTTCTTCTGCCTTCATCTATTCGCTGTCTAGTTTTTGGTCCATCAAATTGCGGTAAAACCAACGTTATGATTGGGCTGATAGAACATCCTAATGGTTTAAAGTTTGAAAACGTATATGTTTATTCTAAATCACTTTATCAACCAAAGTATCAATACCTTGAAAGTCTACTGCGACCAATAAAAGGAATCAAATATTATACATATTCCAGTTCTGATAATATTATATCACCATCTGATGCTCGAAATAATTCTATATTTGTTTTTGATGATGTAGCTTGCGATAAACAAGGTATCATTAGGGAATACTTTAGTATGGGGCGTCATAAACAAGTAGACAGTTTTTACCTTTGTCAAAGTTATACTCGTATACCTAAGCACTTACAACGTGATAATGTTAATCTTTTAGTTTTATTTAAACAAGATGATTTAAACTTAAAACACATATATGACGATCACGTCAATACTGACATGAAGTATAATAAATTCCGTGAAATATGTGCTGCTTGTTGGCAAGACAAATACGGTTTCTTAGTTGTAGACAAAGATAGTGATCCAGGTCAAGGAAGGTACCGAATAGGTTTTGATCACTTTATACATATTTAAACCTTGAGAGACGCAAGTATCGTTAGTATCGAAGAATTTTTTTATTACAATAAACTTTTTACGCAATGAACAAGGAGGCGATAAAACTTAAAAAAATTTTAATTAAGAAAAGAAACACTGTAAAAAACAAATTGCGCCAGTTAAAAGATAATGAAGTCGTCCAAGTGGAATCAATCTTACCCATAACATCGCGATTAGAAACTATTGTTAATAAACTGGATGGGGAAAGTGTGGTAAAGAAAGAAAAATTTAAAGAAGAAGAAGAACTGGCTCATAGCAGTGTAAAAAAAATTAAACCTAAATTGCTAGAAAGGAACGTTGACTATATTGATTCGCCGGTTATTGATCAGCATATACCGAATATAAAAAATGATGCCATAGAGGAAGATGATGATGATGATGTTGAGAATGAATACGAAGCAGAAGTTAATCGAAATGCACAAGAAGCCCAGGAATATATACAAAGCTTTGCCGATTCACCTGGTACGACACATTATCTCGAACAGCTACATCCGCTACCTCGAGAATATATTTACAATATGTTTAAAGATGTTAAGAACAAATTTGATCATAAATATGGTATTAGGTTTAACACTGATTCAAATGGTCTTATGATAGACAATTCGAATTTCGCGTTGGATGATGAAAATGTTCTAATAAATGATTTGAAATATAAAGGTACTCCTGGATTATACGAACTACTGTTTAAAAAATATCCTGTCGGGTACAGTCCGCAAGATCTAAAGTCGTACCTTGATATTGTGAAAAGAACAAATGCTAATAGAAGATATTATTCTGAAACAGAACAAATTCAGGGTAATACTTCATATAAGTACAAAAATATAATATCTACATTAAACATACTTCCCCAAACACCCCGTAGACCTAGAACATTACCCTATAGAAAGCGTCTTGGAGACGGTATGACAATGGAAGTATCAAATAACGCTATAGATTATTTATATTGAAATGATCCCAATGAACTTGTTGATAGATTACGGCTTTTAGTTTCATCTCAGACTGCTGGACACACAGGTCACGGCAACGAAATAAATTCGATCATTGAAGAATTGCGTGAGGCGAAAGTGATTAGATGATATGACAATTGACAAATTTGGAAGGCACTTACATAACCGTAAAATAGATATAAGTGAACAGGAATATGAAAACAAAAATGAAGGTTTTGAAACCTTGATTGAGTACAAGTTACATATGCTACATTACACGGTAGTAGCAACGTTTTACTCTAGTACATTCCTCGACGGTGACAAGACATTCCTTATTTTCAACATTAAACATAATTATGAATTTTCTTATGAGGAAGCAGTCATTGAGAATATTAAAGGATACCCGCAAGACATTGAAATTCTTATAAACGAAAAAAGTTAAGTAATTGCACAGTTACAAGGATTTTTGCTTAAACGTATGGATGTAATCAGCTTTCGTGACAGCGGTGCTATCATAAACAATACCACAATGTTTCTTGATTTTATATTAAAAGTTCCTTTCAAAGCAAGTGGAGCCCACGACATTCAAACATAGAAGTATTTCATTAATTGTATTTAATAAATCCTGATTATAAAAAAGTATTATGATAGTTGCTCAATCAAAAGTGAAAGAGCATATAGTAAATGAACTTCATAAACCAGCAAGAATAAATTTCAAGAGACGCAAAGTGATAGTAAAAGGCTTAAATGACCTTCTTCAGACCGATTTGATTGAAATGCTACCATATTCGCAAACAAACAAAGGATTTAAATACATTTTGTAGTTATTGATTGTTTCTCCTAATACGTATGGGCTGTACCACTTAAAAGTAAAACGGGTATTGATGTTACTGCTGCAATGAAAACAATTTTAAATAAATTTAAAAATTCACCAAGAAATTTGCAGTCCGATTTTGGTAAAGAATATTATAACAAACACTTTCAATCCTTAATGCAGACATATGGCATAAACCATTATAGTGTTTTTTCTACAAAGAAAGCATGCATTGTGGAACGTGTAATTAGAACTTTAAAGGGAAAAATGTGGCGCTTGTTTAACCTGAACGGTTCTTACAATTGGATAAAAAATTTAAGCGATATTGTGAAACAATACAACAATACAATTCACAATACTATCGGAGTCAAACCTGTAAAAGTTGATAAATCAAATGAAAAAATTATTCTTAAATCATCATGTACCCACATCAAACTTGCAACCAAAATACCAAAATATTCAATTAAAGACAGTGTGAGGATTAGTAAACACAGGGAAGCATTTACGAAAGGTTACACGCCAAACTGGTCAAATGAAATTTTTAAGATTAAAAAGGTAATCGTAACCAATCCGACAACATATATATTAGAAGATCAAGACGAGAAAGAAATCAAAGGTGTATTTTATAAAATGGAGTTGCACAAGGTTAAACATCCAGGAATTTACCTGGTAGAAAAAGTCCTAAGAAAGAGTGGAAATAAAGTCTTTGTAAAATGGTTAGGCTTCTCTAACGTACACAATAGCTGGATCGATAAAAATAATGTTTGCTAGAAGTTGTTATAATAATAATAGTTAATATATGCAGTAAACTTCGACTAATTAAATTAATATTAGGAGCAATTTCCTTATATAGCAGATTACCACCATCTGCGTACTTTGCCAACCCACTTTTCAACCTATCACAAAAGTGAACACATTTTGAATTGAAACCGGCCCATGTGTATTTGCAGCCTTTAAACATAAATAAAAAACATAAATCAGAATCCACTTTAATTAAACACAATTGACTTGAATGCGATATTTTGCATCTGGCATACTTTATAACTTCTCGCTAGAAAACCAAATTCAAAACATCTACACACATTTTCTCTGCACTTACATTTTTCAACATACGTGTGTTTTGAAGTATGTATGTTCCATTGAAAGTAATATAAAGTCGATCCTAATTCAAAACGTGCCCACAAGTATTTTACATTTGAAAGTATATAAGAATTCATGTTTTCACATTTTACATTAAAAGTATATAACGCCGATCCTAATTCAAAACGGTGCACGTGTAACTTCTCGCTAGAAAACCGAATTCAAAACAGCTACACACATTTTTCTCTGCACTTACATTTTTCAACATACGTGTGTTTTGAAGTATGTTTCATTGAAAGTAATATAAAGCCGATCCTAATCCAAAACGTGCCCACAAGTATTTTACATTGAAAGTGTATAAGAATTCATGTTTTCACAACTATTTTACATTGAAATGTTTTCACAACTATTTTACATTGAAATTATATAAGGCCGATCCTAATTCAAAACGGTGCACGTGTATTTTACATATGGAAAATACGTCTGAACACGTTTTGAATTAGGACCGGCCTTACCCCTCTACTATTAGTAGACTCAGATTCTCGTTACCCTTACGATATACACTACATTAAAGAAGTACATAAACAGTACGCCAAAAATCACAAGGAAAAATTAAAAATTACTTATAATAACGTCTAAAATAAATTAGACAGCGATAAGGAACGTATTATAAAAACCTGCAACGAAAACGTTAATATAAATAGATTCTCAGTGGGGACAGACCGTGTATGAAAGAAATTTTAAAACTAAACTACGCAAAACGTCCCCCAGAAATTTAGGTCCGTTTAAAATCAAAAGGATTTCAAAAAAATGTAGCAGTGGTACACAACGGAAAAACCATAAGATTTATCCATTTAAAGAATTTAAGACACTCTGTAATTTCAGATGGACCGCCATCACCCTTGCCGTCAACCTCCACCCAGGTAGAATAGACGACATTATAATGTAATTAAGGGCCGCTATGCTTGCGGCCACGTTCCCAATGCTGTACCCGAAGGTACTACATTGGGTTTAAACGCAAAAAGTAAACGTGCTGCAAATTTAATCTAACTTCAGGTAAATCAATCTAACAAACTGAAACTAAAAATAGGGTTTAAAGAATGGTATCCCTAGCATTGATTCTGTAGTTAGCCCGATCCACAAGGCACAAGCAAAAATGAATGGGGAGGGGTCCGTAATACCGGATGGCAGCTGCCAGCTCTGATTACAGACCTGTAATCTCTTAATCTCTTAAAACTATCCAAATCTAGCTAGCTAATATTAAAAATGGATTGAAATTTTCTAAGCATTCGCCAAATGTTTAATAGTGTTCTATATATTTGCAAATTCGTCTTCCCTGGTCTAAGTATTTATTCAAATTTCATCCTAAATTGGTCCCTAGCGTTCCCTATCATTCCCTAACTGACATATTATAAGCACAATCTTCTTTCCTATATATACTGCCACCAAAAATTGGCAGCAAAACGTCTAGCAAATAAAATCAAGCCACAGAACAAAAATAAAGGCAAAAATATAAATATAAAATAAGTATAAATATAATGTAAGTATATAAATAAACATAAAATAAATATTTATAATAAATTAATAAATATCTAAATAAGCAAAAACATACAACAGTGCATAAATTAATAAAAGCATCGCCCAAATTATCAATTGCACTCCCATAAGCATTATGATGGCTAGCGCCATTACACACAAAACATGCTCGTTAGATTATTTCAAAATTTCCTTATTAATACAAGTGAATGCTTAAGCGAGTACAGCCGCCACAATTTTAATCCTACCTTGTATATAAATTTCCCAAGCATCCGAAGATCTGGTCGCTTTCTTACGTCTATTAGTATCTTACTGCACAAGGGAGATGATGCACTGTTAAAGTTCTGGTAGGTATGCACTAAACGTTCTAGGGGGATCACAATCACTATCACTTTTAAGTCCTTGGGGGATGCGCGGTTTCACTTTTTTATTTTCTTTATTTATTTGCTGATTTAAGTTAATTAGGGTTTACTGATTTATTTTGTTGTTATTTATTTGTTTTAGTTTATTCCCGATTCCGATTTTTCCGCGCGTATAAGGTGGGACAGTGATTGTTTTAGTGGCGTGGGGTTTGTCGTGCATATTAGATTTTGGTTATTAATTTTTGCTTTTGTTTTTGCTTTTCATTTTTTTTTATTTAATTTTTCTTTATATTTTTTCTTTTTTTTATTTATTTTTTTTTTAATTTTTTTATACAGGTTTTGGTTATATCATGCTCATGTCCGTTTCTCATGCCAAGTCAAAAATTTCAAATCCTTCCCTACCCCCTCCGATTTACGCGTAGTTATCACCGTCTAATCTCGAGACCTTTCCCGAAAATTCTTTGAAGAGAATAGACGACAACGAAATATTAATAAAAGATATAAAAAATAACCCCGGCATACTACCAGTAAAATTGGGAAGTATGCAGAACACAGTAGAATATTGAACTTTCGCACATAAATTTGATTTAACTGATTTAAGAAAAGAATTTTATATAATCAAAGACAATTATAAAAGACTGAAAGAATCAATGGACACAGCCAAATTCGGAAAAGATTATGCGATAGAAATGCTTAATTACAAAAGTATAATGTAAAATATCCTAAAGAACATAGACGACAAATTCAATCGATTAATACCAACAAACCAAAACACAAGACAGAAAAGAGGAAGTATTATCGGATTAGGTAATATTATAAAAACTATCACAGGTAACCTAGACAATCAATATGCTGAACGATACGACAATGCAATACAAGAATTGATTGACAACTAGAATGACATAAAAACTGTTGTTAGAAACCAAATTTCCTTAACTCAATCAACCATAGTCAAATTTAACAATACGAAAATTAGTAAAGAATCAAGACAGTATAATAAATAGAATACTAACTCTTGAAAGTAACATGCAAACCACAATGTTAGGAATGCGAAATTTTATAATATTTAACACGATATTTAATCAAATGATATCAACTCTTACGGTAATTCAACAAATTTTAACTACATTAGAAAATGCTGAAACATTTACTAAATTAAATACTTTACATGCTAGTATTATCAAACCAATTGATTTATTAAACGAATTATTATGAATTAGATCACTTATAACTCATAGTAAACTACCTTTTAAAATGACAGAATCTAACATACTTGTATTTGAAAAAATAGCCATACTAAAAGGTTATGTAAAGAATCATGGAATTACGTTTCTAATAAAAATTCCCATTGTAGAGGTTGACAATTACAATTATTATCATTTATTTGCTTTCTCTATAAAAGTTAATAGTCAAAATCAAGTTATTATCCCTAAGACCAAATTCCCTTCCCTAAATGAACTTTTGTATGGATTCACAAATGAAAAATGGAAAGAAGTGGTACCCGGCCAATACTTATGTCAATCGATAACGACAACAGCTATTCAAACAGATAGCCCATGTGAAAAACAATTATTACGATTTTCTAACCACTATGAGAATTGTGTACAAATTACGAACATGAATATTCATAAGGTTACGGACAACAAATGGATTGCTGTATTTTTTCAAGAAGTGATAGCAACCGCCAATTGCAATCAGGACAAACACAGTTTAGCCCTAATTGGAAGCAAAGGTATCACCATAAAAGAAGATTGCTACTTAAAATTAAAAAGAGAAATTATTCGAGTATATCAAAACCCAGCCGTAACGAAGAAATTTGCAAATATACCTCAACTACAGTTCAAGATTCTTCAAACGGAAGACAACGAAGTTATCTAAAACCGATGCAACTAAAAAATCTAAACCTCGACGATCTGAAATGGACAATTACAAAGAACATTTGAATGAGTTAAAAGTGCCAAAGTTACATTATGACAATATTAGTGTTTGGACAATTTTATTGATCATTTCACTATTTTTATTAACTGTATATTTATTGTATAAAATGTATATTAGATGTTAGAACAAAGAAACAGAAATGAACGAAGAAACCACAAATAAAACTTTAGAGACAATAAGTTTTAAAAAGTAAGTACAAACCTTAAATTTTATCTAGGTCGGGAGGAGTTACATATCTCCCATATTAACATGTATATAAAATTACACGCATTTATTATCTCTTAGTAATAGTATGTTACAATGTATTAATTGAAGGTTATAATATAATAGGTTAACGAAAGTTCATATCAGACATGAGAACGGAAGCAACTACTTTGTATTCCAGACGCAACTTGATACTGCAGGTGCAGATACAATGAACTGCAATAAAGCAGTCTTAATTAAAACATTACTTAGAATAAGACATTGTATGTTTATCAAGAAGTAGCAGACGTAAGATCTGCACTTTCCCACAAGATGATGTGAGAGCAGGGATTACATAAATACCCTGAGGAGCCCCTGATGACCAGTCAGTCTCGAACTTCATAACTTTAACATTGTTGGTGTTCAAGCTACTCATTGGTAATTATTAAAATATTGGCTTTGATTAATTTGTTAAATTAAAAGTCACGTTAATGAACATAACGTACAAGTTCTTAAACCATTTTGTAAATACTGTTTAAAAATAAATTTGATAGAAGTGTTTTTGGTTTTAAAAAGAAGCTTCCAACGGGCCAAAACCTATCTCGCGTTTGAAAAGAATATCAATTTTACGAATTTATAAAGCAAAGCATATTTTCTGTGTGTAGATATTCTTTAAAACACGTTTTAATGCATTTATGGAAAGACCAATAGTGCAGAAGTTTTGCGTATTGACGTTATGTAAAAAAAGAATACGTTATTTTTTCGAGAAATGTTCTAAACGCTATTAAATAAGCATATGGTAAACTTACCCTGATACATTCTGCAACTGTAAATGGCAAGTTTTCGTCTATAATGCTGAGATCACGTGAAAATCTATTAATTATATTTCCGGTTAAGTGTTTGTCATAAAAGTCCATTCCAGCATTAAGAACTCTATTCAGCAACTGCCGGTGAATTCTAATCGACGCAATTGCAGCAAACGTATAAAATGTAAAATATGTTAGAAACAAAAATGCTGTAGCCGCTAATGTCACAAGGCTATAGTTATAAATTTGATCTTTCTGGGATTGTTCCTCTAGTACGTATCCAGTAAAATTAGGCTCATATCTTATTTTGAACGTAGAACGGTTTTGTTCTGATTCTACCCTAAAACAGTACTAATTGCCCATAATAAATCGTGAAAGGGTGTTCTTACCAGTAACGTATAAAGTAATCTGACGAAGTGTCTGCTACTTGTCGTAATATTGCTATTATTATTATCACCAAAAACATTATAATTCCACCCGATGAAATATACTTGTAATAAACGTTTATTTTGACAGATCCGTTTTCTGCGTTTTCTTGGTAGACATTTCTGTATGTTTTAATTGACCTACCTCTCCCTAAGCTAGAATATTTGTCTATCTGTTCGCCCATATCTGACTCTTTAGTTTCTATTTTATCGGTTTCTTTTTCATGCTGTAGATCATAAAATTTATTTGGCATTTCAGCTCCCAGTGACATTAATTGTGAATAACTTCCAGAAAACTGCACGCCTTTGCTACTGATAACTATAATTTGATCAGCATTCTTAACAAAAGTGTGCAAATGGCAAACCAAAACACAAACTTTATTATTAAGGAAGTCTTTAATGCACTTGAAAAAAATATGTCTGCCAACGTTTACATCAACGGCAGATAGACAATCATCTAATAAATAGATATCGGCTTCTTTATAAACAGCCCGTGCTAAATTTATTCGTATTCTTTGTCCTTGGCTAAGATTTTGTCCTTTATCAGTCAAGAGTGTTTGATCACCAGAGCTAAACATGCTAACATCTTTCTGCAGCGCACAAATTTCTATAACCTTTTTATAACGGGTCTCGTCTAAAGGTTCGTTAAAAATTATATTTTGTCGAATGGTACCTGGAAATAACCACGGCTCTTCGCATGCGTACGATACCTTTCCAAAGGTATGAATTGTTCCTTTCGATGTGACGTCTCCAAAGATCGCTTTTAGGAGCGACGATTTTCCACACCCAACGTCTCCTAAAATTAACGTAATTCCTGATCGCAGACATACATTAATATTTTCAGCAATTGTCTGAGATCTATAAGTTAAGGCAGCATTCTTCATTACAACTCCTATTTCTGTTTTTTCCAAATGTTTGACAAAATTGCTCTGAACACATTCTTCCTGTTGTAAAAAATTGTTTATTCGCGTTAAAGCTGCTCTCAGTTCTGCCACTTTAACAAAGCTCAAGGGTATATATGATTGCAAAACCATATTTAGATGATTAAAGCATCCAATTATAACAAATGCTTTCTCAGCTCTTAATTGTTTTTCCAATGCTACGTATGTAGCGAAACAACCGTACAACGCTATTCTTGTACTAAGCATTCCAAGAGTGATACATAACGTCCTTAGATAAATTACGATTTGAAGACTGCAGATCTCCTTTCTGAAAATATAGTAAACTGCACTTTCTAAACCAGGAAACCTTATTATACCTTCTCAACTTATTAACAGATTTCGCAAACAGTAATTCTAAGGTATACATTTTTATTATCTTTATTGCCGATAATATTTCTTGAGTTAAATGAATCCTTTCATCAGTTTTTTGAGCAGTTGCAATCCTATACCTTGTAATTTTACTACCAAAGAACCCTGTAAAATAAGTGTAATCTTTAATTGAAATATATTTTACGAATAAGTTATTAAACATTTTTCTGATTTTCTGTTCATCACATTAGAGTAGATAGGCTAGCTTCGTTCTGGACAAAAAAAAAACGGTTTGCTTGTGAGATTTAACATGGGGAAATCTAAGATTTATCTTGTAAACTTTTGACCAACTACAAGAACCTCCATAAGGAGGAGTCAGGTTTATTCTAATAATATCTTGTGTCCGTGAGAAAATGTGTTCACATTTTCTAACACCAATGACTAAGCATAGCAATAGATCAAAACAGAGCAACAAGTAAATAAATATAAAAATTTATTGAAACTATACATATAACCTAGCAATTTGGACGAATTAATTTGGGCATATGGCGAAACAATTTTGGACATGTCTAGTTTGCTTGGTTATATGTATAGTTTTAATAAATTTTTATTTTTATTTATTTATTGTTTTATTTTAATCTATTGCTATGCCTCATCATTGTTTTAGGAAATGTGAACAGGTTTTATCACGTACACAAAATATGACTAGAATGAACCTGACTCCTCCTTATGATGATTTCTATAGTTGATTAAAAATTTGCAAAATAAATCTTAGATTTTCCACATGTTAAATCCCATAAGAATAGAGGTCGTTTGGCCCAAAACGAAGGTAACCTATCTTAGATCAGTAACGTGCAACTACCTTTTTTGCGTGCTAAAGTAGTAAAATGTCATTATTTAAACGTTTTCTTGGTTTTAATAGACAATAATTTAAATCTGTTTATAAAACGTTGAAACCTATAGACCATGATGGTTAAATTATTTGTCTAACACTGCACTACCAACGCGGGGTTATGAAACACGATTACTCGCGTGTGGTGCCGAACTGCTCCTAATTGTTTATAATATTTGTATCGCGTATTTTTTTAAATAAAAATGACTAACCAACAAAATAATTGTAAGACATTTTATTGTCACTCTTTATATTATATAAACTGAACGAAAAATTAATAACAAAGGAAAATTAATTACTGTATTTCTGAGAAGCATTCTCTTCTTTTATGGTGACAACGCAAGCAGTAGAGATGACTTGTTGGCAAGTTTAACACATCATATTGTTACATTTATAACAGATTCTTGGTGTTTTTTTGCCAACCTTTTGTAGACATATTTAGTACCGACCTTTACCAGTTGTTGCCACTTTCGTTGTGGTTCGTTGATTATTCAAGTTGTAGTCTTAAACCTTGTTTGAATTTTCCTAAGTATATTTTTTGTATAAACCCGTTCCAAAATTAGTAGTTGATTTTTAAAAATCGTTTCTAACAGTCTTTTCATAATTCACATTGACTACGTATAAGTTCATAGCGTTGATGACGGCTGTTCATGACGTCGAAAAATACAGTAATCGGTCATTGTCAGCTAGTTCTGAAACATCATATAGAGTACACATCTTGTCGACTACGCCAACTTTGGTACGATTATATTCCGTTATTATTTCTGACTTAGTTGCATCTGTTTCATCAATGATGAATTGCAAATATTATTCACACGTTCTTATTCTTTTTTGGAACGTACGACACAATAGTGTGGTTTGTTTGATATTTAACTGGTTTCTATTGGTCGACTTCTCTTATTAACAAATTATGGAACTCCTTTCTTTTGGATTTTATTGTTCAAACCATAATTGTTGCTTTTCATTTAGTAATATCATAACCACTGAAATATTTATAAACCATTTGTGCATTGTTATATTTCTATTTATTTTTTCTACTACTTGTACAAGTCTTTTAACAACATCGGGTAGATAATTGCTTTGTTTGTACGGTCCATTAGGTTACGTTCTAGGGTGATTTACGCCAACCCTGAATAATTATTCATTTATTTTAAAATCTATTTGTGCTTCTCTTCCTAGATCTGACATTAAGATTAAGTTACGTTAACATAATTATGGCACTAGTAAGAGATTTAGCACAAACTAGTTCAATAGTGGTCACTATTGGAGATTTGAAATGTTTGGCGGAAGATGTACAAGGAATTTGATAAAACAACGAGCGGTGATCGAACACTTGGAATTAATAAGGAGAAGCTTATTCTTTTCTTTGCGGTTTTCATGCAAAGAACAAGGATTGGACGCGTACGAATATTAGTACTAAATACCGTGTTACGTTCAAAACTCTGCAAGCGATTTTTCTGCATAAATATTAATTCATACTACTTTTATTTAAAACGGCCTAAAATTTCTAAACAAATCAACAAGCTCGATTTCCTTCCATTTGAAATTAGTGCTATTTTATAAAATTTTCATCAAGTTTTCACTCTATAATATTTTGCCTTATAGAATACACCGCTGCTTAGCAAGTTTACGTTTTAGCACCTACGGTGAATACGTTCCAACCACAACTGCACAGACATTCATGGCTTTCTTTAAAAAATAAGGCCGTTTAACTATCTGCCTAGTAAATAAATGAACACTTGAAATGGGTTTGTTATCTATATCAAGTTTTTACGTATAAGTGGTGTGCTTTATCTTACATCTATGCAGGTGTCCCAAGCAATAATATTGTCCCCTTTTGTTAACAATTCTTGGTAGCCGTTATCTCCTTGTTTGCAAACTGTGGCAGCTGGAATATACGTTTGCAGGTGCTGTTTGAAAATTCTTTACATTTGATCATATTTTTGAAAGCCAAACACCTTACCACCAACATAGTTTTTTTCGTTATATACAGATTGTCCTTTGAAAGTGGGTCATTGAATACATCATCTTTTAGCGAAAATACATGTTGTAAATCGCGATTTTAAGATGCTGTTTGTAAGTAGTGATTTAATATAGTTAAATTGGCTGATCCCGTATCCAGTCCATAGACGAGTGCAGTCTGCACTACCGAATTCCTGTAAGATGGTATCAGAGAGGCAGACAACTTGGTCTAAGGAACAGTTTTTTCCTGCTTGCTTTACTTGTGTCACTGTTTTGAAAGATAGGCACTTTTCTTTGTTGATTCCGCAATAAATTGCATACTATGTTACCGAATGCACACTCCCAACACGAACGACTATGTGCATTATTCTTAAAGCTTGCGTTAGAGCAATTTTTGTTTATTATTTACTTTTCTGTGTAAAGTAATGTTAACGTTAACAACTTGATAATTAATACTTGATTATGCTATTTAAAATTTTAATGTTACGTTCTTAAATCTTACGAAGTGCACTTTCCAACGCAGATGTTACTGTATTATTTCTGGCAGATGTTACTGTAAATTTTATGTATCATTTCTTTTCGTACATATTTAGGGCTGTAAACATTATACTGGTGTTGTAGTAATAGTGAGTAGTAAGGTCCGCTGCCATAAGAGGCACTCGTACATAGAAGAGTAGGGAGCGTGAGTCCAATACCGGCGGCTGGCAGTTCTTAATAGTTAGTCATGAAGTGTAGACGTAAGCTAATCTCATGTACTAAATTATAAGTTATGACAATAAATGATACAAAATATAACATGGCGCTGCGACAAAACCAACAACAGCAAGCATAATTACAGTAATTAACACGCGTTCAACAATTTACTAAGAAAAATGGCGAGTAACGTACTACCCAGGTTAGAATTGAACAATGGTCAAGCTGCAGAACAATGGGCGCAATGGAAAAATAGCTTTACATATATTTAATAGCGACGGAAGCCAATAAAAAAGAAGAAAAAATTCAAATCGCTCAGTTGCTACATTTTGCAGGTCCTGAAATCCAGAAAATTTACGCGACGTTTAAATTCGAAGAGGATGAAAAGGACAAATTAGAGCCAGTAATTGAAAAATTCGATAACCACTTCTCGCCTAGAAAGAATCTAACATTTTTGCGATACAAGTTTTTTACATCCAAGCAATCAAGTGAAATAACAATGGAACAATTCATCATTGATCTTAGACGACAAGCGGCAAGTTGTAAATTTGACAAATTAAATGATGATCTTATAAAACTTATGCTAATTTGTGGAACAAATAGTCAAGAAATAAGGCACCGATTACTGCAAGAAGATGAAGCGGATTTGGAAAAAGCAATCCAATTGTGTTCTATAATTGAGCAGTCTAAATCGCAGGCGGCAAGAATGGAAAAATTCGTCGAAAATAATCAGGTAAATTCACAAATTGACAGGATTTCACCCAAACAAAGCTCCATGGGGGGCTGGCAGTCTGGTCCAGGTAGACAGCAGTCAAGCCAACAACGTCGATTTGGCGAGGACAACAAAGGAAGCTCGACATCACCTTTCCGTGGACGAGCCAGATCACAATCGCAAGGTAGGAGGTCACAAATTAATAATTGTAAGCGGTGTGGGCTCAATCACGCAATTAATAGATGTCCGGCATATAAAAAGGTTTGCGGTAAGTGTAAAAAATACAATCACTTTGCAACAGTATGTAGAAGCGAGAAACAAATTAGTAGTTTAACTCAGGAAAATTATAATCAAGAAAATGTAGTTTTTATAGGCACCCTGAATGAAGGGACAGGTAATACAAATTGTAAAAGGGTTCTTGTAAACGATGAGGCTTGGTGGGTAGACTTAACAATAGGTGCAGTTAAGATGTCGTTTAAAATTGACACAGGTGCAATGGTAAATATTTTACCTGTAAAATACTTTATTCGTTTAAATATGCCTTTTGAACAATTAGTCAAAGACCCTCTTAAAATCGTACACAGGTGACATTTTGCCACTTATAGGGGAATGTAGAATTGATTGCAAGTATAATAGTAGAGAGCTTGAAATTGCATTTTTTGTAGTTAATGACGACACTGAACCGATATTAGGGTTAGCAAGCTCAATAAGTCTGAAATTAATTAATCGTATAGAACCAGAAGCTCATTCTATTAAGAGTATTGATCACATTAATAATACTTTCAATTTAAATTATGAACAAATTATACAAATGTTTGGTGAGGTATTTTCAGGTATAGGCTGTATCAACCCACCGTATAAAATGAAAATTGATCCTAGCGCAGTTCCTTGTATCACGCCAATAAGAAAAGTTCCATTTGCACTGATGGACAAATTAAAAGACAATTTGGTAGAATTAGAAAAATTAAATATTATCGAAAAAGTAAACGGCGCTAGCGAGTGGGTACATCCACTAGTATTAATAAGAAAAGAAAATGGTACATTAAGAATTTGTTTAGACCCCTTGCAATTAAATAAAGTACTCAAACGAGAACATTGCAAATTATTAACGTTAGAGGAAATAACGGCGAAATTACATGGGGCACGCGTATTTTCTAAGTTAGACGCAAGTCAAGCATTCTATCAGATACCGTTAGACGACGAAAGTAGTAAACTTTGTACAGTAGCTACACCCTATGGTCGCTATCGTTTTCTTCGATTACCGTATGGAATTAAAAGCGGTCCGGAAGTGTTCAATGAAAGGTTCAGGGAAATATTTGAGATGAGTAATGTAGCAGTGTATATAGATGATGTAATTATATGGGGAAAGACAAAAGAAGAACACGATAAAGCACTAATAGAAGTATTAAAAAGGGCAAAAGAACGTAATATTAAATTCAATTCAAAAAAATGTATCTTAGGTGTTTCGAAAGTTAAATTTATGGGGCATTATTTAAGCAGTGAAGGTATAGGATTAGATCCTGACAGGTTAAAAGCCATACAAGAATTCCAGGAACCCAAGGACAAGAAAGACGTTCAGAGGCTGTTAGGTATTATAAACTATATGAGTAAGTATGTTGAAAATTTCTCAGAAGAAACAAAAGCTTTACGTGAACTCTTGAGGAAGGATGTTTATTTTGGATGGTCAGATCAACATAAAGCTGCATTTGAAAAACTTAAACAAATTTTAACAAATAGTCCGGTACTCAGGTATTTCGACCCTTCCAAAGAAATAACTATATCTGTAGATGCAAGTCAGAATGGTTTAGGGGCATGCATGTTACAGGAAAATATACCTGTTTCATACGCATCAAAAGCTCTAACGGAATCCCAGGTACAACAACCCCAAATCACGAAAGAGCTATTAGCGATTTATTTTGGTTTAACTAAATATCATGACTACGTATTTGCAAGGTCAGTGATCGTTGAAACTGATCACAAGCCTTTTTTAACATTAATTAATAAGCCGTTAAATAAAGTACCAGCTCGCTTACAGCGCATAATATTATTTTTACAGAGGTACAACTTTAATCTTAAATACAAGAGAGGCAAAGATCTCGTTATAGCGGATGCATTATCGCGAGCTTGTTCTAAAGACGCCGCGAGTAATGATTTAGATTTAAAAGATCAAATTTGTGTAGTTGTTGAGGCTAATATTAGTGAAGAATATTTAAATAAAATTAAATCGGCAACTAATGCTGATCCAGAATTACAGCAATTACGAATGGTAATCGATAAGGGCTGGCCAAAAAAATAATAAATTATTAAAAAATTGTGTTAGGCCATATCTTAAATATAAAAGCGAATTAATAATTGAAAATGAGATCATTTATAAAAATAACAGTTGTGTAATTCCACTAAGTCTGAGGAAAACAATACTAGAGAAATTTCATTACAGTCACTTAGGGTATACTAAATGTGTAAAGTTAGCACTAGAATCAGTATTTTGGCCAACAATTCGCAACGAAATTAAATCAATGATTGAAAATTGTGCACTTTGCCAAAAATATGCAAATTCACAACCAGCAGAACCGTTACAACCGCACGAAATACACTCAATCCCGTGGTATAAAATTGGTTGCGATATATACGAACTTAGAGGAAAATATTATGTAATAGTGGTAGATTATTATTCTAAATTTGTCGCAATTGAAAAATTACATAATATAACTAGTAAGATTATAATTAACACATTCAAAACCATTTTTGCAAGATTTGGAGTTCACAAATACTTGATTAGTGACGGAGGAACTCAGTTTACCTCCAAAGAATTTCAAGATTTTTCAGATGAATGGCAATTTCAACATACTGTAAGTTCACCGACCCATAGTCAGTCTAATGGAATGAGTGAAAGGCACATACAGACAATTAAAAAAATGATGAAAAAGGTTATTGAAGATGGTAGAGATTTAAATCTTGCACTTCTACAATACCGAAATACGCCTATTTTTGAAAATAACTCACCAAATGAAATATTAATGTCGAGAGCTACTCGTAACCCTTTGCTTCCCACAGCAACCAAAAAATTAAAATCACATTTAGTTAACACGGCTCAGTATAACAGTCACATTAAAAATAGTCAAAACAAACAAATAGAAAATTATAATGAAAAAATGGGGGCGAAAGAATTGTCAATATTAAAACCAAATACAAACGTGTGGGTACAATTAAAACCTCAATCAATCTGGCAATCAGGTAAAATTTTAAAGAAGCTTGGTAAACGTAGATATAAGGTTTCTGTAAATAATGGAATTTATATAAGAAATAGGAAATTTTTAAGACCATCTACAATAAAAGACGACCAACACCTCAATATTCCGAAAACGGTGTCATGGTCAAAAGATCAAACTGTAAAAGAGAAAGAAGGTAGAGCAGATGCAAAAGCTTATTATAATAGTATAGATTTTCCTAAGTTAATTAATTATAGTGATAAGTTAGAACAAGATGCCATTGTAAATAATCAGCAGAGTAATGTAATGAGTGACACACCATCATGCTCTAAATTAGCACGTAATGACGCAAGTGAAGTGGCGGCAGGTGAAAAGTGTAGTGCAACAGAGACTAACGCAAAGCGAGATCGCACCACGATTACTTCGCGTTACGGTCGAGTAATAGTTACTCCTTCAAGATGGCAACACTAAAATAAGGGTAGGATTAAGATTTATAAAAATTGTAAAATATTGCCTTCCGTTAAAAAAGGGAAGATGTTGTAGTAATAGTGAGTAGTAAGGTCCGCTGCCATAAGAGGCACTCGTACATAGAAGAGTAGGGAGCGCGAGTCCAATACCGGCGGCTGGCAGTTCTTAATAGTTAGTCATGAAGTGTAGACGTAAGCTAATCTCATGTACTAAATTATAAGTTATGACAATAAATGATACAAAATATAACACTGGTATGTACATATGTAAGTGTTATTTAGATTATAAGGTTTAGGTTTATACTGTATTATATGTAAATTGACAGTTTGTTTACATCACGTTATAACATGATTACGTAAATATGTGTTTTTTTACTAAAGCGCGAAAACATTAAGCTATCTTAATGAGCGCTATAGTTCGTGGGAGTCAAGCGTCGAAAGGAACGGTCTTTTACTACCAGCCTTCCTTGAATTCGGACGTGTTAGAGTTTGGTTGCGAGTGTTGGCGAAGTAATTCACCCTCCTGTGTTACCTTTTTCTCTATCGATATAAAAATACCGGCGCTTCGTCGATAAAACAGCTAGTGACAATCAAACAACGAACATTTGGACAGTTAGAAGCTTGTTGTTGGTGCTTATTATTTCTGTATCCAGAAACAAAATTCTGTTGTTAAGCTCTATTTCTAATGTAAATTGAATACATTTGCTATATTTACTGAAGCTTTTTAATCAACCTTATTTGCACTCAAGACAAGTATTTGCAAAACAAAATTGATAACTTTAAGAATATATTAAGTAGAACAATTTAAAATTTAAAATTAAAACAACTTTTGCAAAAATTAAAGAAATTAATGATTTCATTAAACAATTCTTTAAATGTTTATTATCCGAAGAGCTCTTTACGGACTTTACTAATAAGACTATTAAAGCTTTTAAGAAAATGTTTATTCTTGTAAAGAATAATGGCATAAAAAGTTTAAGAATTTAAAATCGAATACTGTCGAATGCAAAATATTTATTAAGAACGCCAAATGGTTACACAATTACCAACAGAGGCCATTCCCAAGTATGTTCCGGACTTGCTTTTCTTAAGGTCTAAATTTGGTATATCTCCCACACTACGTTTGTTTCTTTTTCTAATGTTCCACCCGTAGGTACTACATTGGTCAGGACGCTTGTTTTTTCTACTTGGAAATTTTGAATTTTACCGAAACCTTGCTAATTGCAATGTAGGGATCTTTAACGTGCATGACAATACTCATACACGGAACCTACATTTTACATCTCATCCGAACGAGGGCATATTTTTGTGAAAAATACTCATTTTTTCATTTTTCAAGCGGGCCATGTAGGGATTTGAACCCGAGACCTTGGACATAGTATTCACACGCATACCAACTGCGCCACGCAGCCGCCTATATCTCCCACGCCAAAAATCATAAACATTAATAAAGTTTTAGTCGATTTTTAAGTCATATTAGCACTTTTACCTAGTGATATCGAGAAAGAAGAGCGAGATAGCGTTACCAGTCTAGTAACTAATTATCTCAAAAGTGCTGCTGGCGATCAAACAATTAATAAACATATTTTCAACACAGTTTAGGTTTTCTTAAAGATAACCTTAATATCATTGTGACTAAACCCGACAAAAGTTCGACTACATTAATTATGTATCAAGAAGATTATGTGACTAAAGGAGAAGAATTATTGAATGACAAAACTGTGTATAAATTGCTGAAACGTGATCCTACCTTTACAACTCAAAAAAAGAAAAATTACTTAATTAATGGACTTTATAAACTAAACTGTAATGACAAAAATGTCAAAAAACGACTGTGCATAACTAATTCGGTAGCACCAAAACTTTATAGATTACTAAAAATTTACGAAAATGGAATATTCTTAAAACCCATTGTTGTATCAAATAATCCTCCCACATACAATTTATCGAAAGGAAATAAGGGATTATTTTGAATATTTGACATTTGAAATAAAGAATTTTTTGTTCCTTTCTCGAGAATTCTCGAGAATTAAAAATATTACATATTTGTGCAAAAATGTTGAATCATAGGTACAAAATGTATATAAATGCAGTTGGAAAACATTTAAGACAAAGAAATAATAAAAACAACGCATTGAGAGTACATGGAGTACACGGAAAGTACAGTGGAAAAATTCCGGTCGTTTTGCGTTGATGTAGGTTTTATTGTTGACAGTGCATCCCTAAGAAGTTCTAAATTTTTGTCCTAGAACCAGTTATTTAAAAGATATTGCATTCTTGTCTAATTGTTTTACTTGTACTTTTGTCAATATTATCCGCAGGATTAATTTCTTTAATATTGTCTTTAATTGATAAATTTAATTGTTCTTGGAGGATAATTGTACTTTGCTATTGGATTCCAATTCAGCTTCAGAATTAGCAATATCATCATCGTGCTCATCACTATCCGTTTCCAAGCAATTGGAGTACAATCTATTTAGCATTTCTTCCGCAGTTTTATAAATTTCATTCTTTGGGGCAGATTTAAAAAAAGAGGAAGCGGAAGCATCTTTGTCGTCAGAAGTGGGATTTCGTACAAATTTATGCAGAGATACATTATTATTATCTCTTCTGATTTTGATTTCTTCTTTAATTTTTAGTAGAAATTCTTGACTTATTTTAGAATTAAGTTCTTGTAACTTCCCAAATAAAAATTTTAAAGCTCCTTCCGCAGATAATAGTGTGGAATCATCTTGCCTTAAACTCTCAACAGTTAATGTAACAGGCTCTGAAACAATTAATAATGGTTCAGGGATATTGGCATAGTGATCTTTCCGCAGATGATTCAAGTTTAGTTCCGATAAAGATTTTTTAACGGCGCGCTTTATTCGTAAAATTCGTTTTACCATAATTTCCATTGTATTCCATCTTGTTTTGCAATCCAAAAGTAAAGCTATTTCAGTAGGTTGTTTCTTAGTTACATATTTCAGTAATGCACCATTTTTTATGGGAGATTTTTTTAAATTTATTTACTATTTTCCATATACCTTCAATTGTATCTTTAACGGAATTATTCAATTGCAGCTCTTCCTGTTCCTGTACTTCATTTTCCAAATCGGATTGATATTCTGAAAACTCGTCTTTATCTTTGACAACTTCATCTACTGAATCATCATCAATATCATCGTCATCGTTTTTATCCTTGGTTTTCTTTTTTTTCGGTATAAAATGTTTTTATAACTGCTTGATGTAAAGCATGGTTGTAGCATAATTGCGAATGAGCAGGAGACAATCTGCCCAATTTTGCATAACAGACGCCCCATCACTCATAACAGCTCCAATATCTTTGTCTAAGGGATGATCAAAGATTTTTAATTTTTCTGTTAATATTTTTAGCGTCTTCTCTACTGTACAACTAGCTTCAATATATATTAAACCAAGATTGAACGAGTCTTTTGAATTTCTATATAAATGAACATCCATAAATCACTTAATTTTAAGACTGGTTCATTCATCAATAGACACGCTGAATTTTTCTGTTCCTCTTTTAATTTCTTAATGATTTTACTAGCTCCTCTTTCTTAATATAATAAAAATCCATCATTAATTGTCGTACGTCACGAGGATCTGTGGTAGCTTGAATCCTCTTGCAGCCATACTATGTCCTATAAATTCACTTTTAACTATCTGGTTAAAAGAGAATCTATCTACAGCTGCCATTTTAGATATTAATTCCTCCAGAGTTGCTCGTTTTACGAATGTTAAAACTGTTTGATTATTAGTACTACTCAATCGTCGTTTTACTTGTTGACGAGATGTCGATGGGGATGATGTGGAACAGGTACTTTCGATTTCGGCTTCTTTCTTTTGTAATTAGTGGACACCTTTTAGATGCAGGTGTAGGCCAGTAGTTGACGAATTTTTGCATAATAGTTGTTTCCTGCAAATGTTGCATATAGCATAATCTGGATCACGTTCCTTCTTTTTACAATAATCCCACACATCTTTATATATTTTGCTCATTAAATATATATTAATTAAATATCTAAATTATAAGAAAAAGTCGACGGAAAAGTCAGATTTTCAAAGTTTATTGTACCAACTATTTGTAGAAATTATTTAATTTATTAATGTTTATAAGCAGAATTGCAGAACAGAAATAAAATGAAACAGTTATTAATACTTAATACAGTATGACACGAAATAAACAGTTCTGAACTTATAATTCCTTTATTTATTTAAGGAATACATATTATTTACCCTTTATTAGATGTTCTAAATGTGCACCTCCTCGTTCAACAGAGGCCTCATAACGAAGTTCCAAGTTGGTCTGCATGTTATCAAATAAGGGTTGTGTCATTTGTTAAAAAAATGCTTGAATGAACTTCTTTAATTCGTCGATAGTTTGTGGTGACCTCTTGAAGACGTAATTTTTAGCCATGCCCCAAATTTATGCGTCTGGAGAGGTTAGGTCTGGCGAATGTGATGCATAAAGAAAGTCGGTAAATCTTGAAGATGTTTTTGCAGAAATTATCGAACTGCGACAGCAGCGTGACAAGTTGCCCCGTCCTGTTGAAAAACTTGGTCTCAAAACACCATATTACGTGCACGACAAAATCTATCACGCGAATTAAGGTTCGTGGCTGGGAGCGGTCCTTTTTAAAAAAACATTTCCAACTTCTTAACACATTTATTTATTTATACAGAAATTAATTGGAATTTTGACAATCTTGAAATATTATTCTAAGTCCGAAATACTAAATTAATTGTACAAAAATGAGTAATCTAACGAACGCCAATGTAGAAGCTGAACGATGGATTAACTGTCGTCGACTGGGGCTCCCGGGCCTTTTATAATATCCCTACCCCCTCAAATGGCTGTGGGAACTTGCAAACCTAATGTCTGCTTACTCTTAATTCTATTCATTAATACAATGTTGCGAGCTTACTTTCTAGGTAATCTCGGTACGTGACTGTCTGTGACCGCCTGTGACCTGACATCTGCAGTGTCACTTATCGTCTAAAGTAGCGCATCCGTTCCCATGAACGTTAATAAACTGAATAAAATTGTCTTTGGTTTACAATGTTGCACTTCACTTAGCGCATTCCTAATATTTCTAATAATTTCCTAATTATTAGTTTCTTTACATATATTTCAATTGGGGGATTACATAACTCGCGTAATTGTAAAATGTGTATGTACCGCTGTTGATTAAGTGTGACTTATTTACCATTGCCTTCGATAAAGTACGGACCAATGATTCCGTGTCCCGAAACTGCGCACCAGACACTCACTTTTGCACTATATAAAGGAACCTCTTGAACCTGATCTGGTCTACTTAATCCCAGAAATCGATTTGTACGCCGATTCACATGTCCCGATAAATGAAAATGTGCTTCATCTGAAAACCATACATTTTTCAAAAAATCAAGATTTTTACACTGTAGCGCCAACATTCTGACGCAATATTCTACTCTACTCCGATAATCTCGAGGATGTAACTGTTGGTGTACTTGAATCATATACGAAAATACACCCAGCTCTTTCAAGATTCTTTGCAAGGAACTTTTTTTTAAATCAAGTTCCAACGCTGTCTTTTGTTCGGGTTTTGTAAGATCTACTCAAAAACGCGTTTATGCTTATTGTTGATATTAACTGTCCGACGAAGAACGGATTTTCCTTTTCGTTGGCATACTACACTGCCAGTATTTCTGAACTTTTCAATAACCTTCAAAATTACGGAATTACTCAGAGATATTTTATAAAACTGTTGGATGAATTGATCACACATGTATCGCAAACTTGCACCATTGCGCCTGCCGATTCCGTATGAGTGAAAATAATGCTCTATGCCAAAAACACTTTTTCCTCTCTATTTAACACCATTTCTAACAATTAGGCGCACGCGTAGAGACACCGCCAACTTAGTTACACTACTGTTTATTTAGGGCCATACTGTATTAATACTTATTAAATTACACAAAATACTTACATTGTTACGCTAATCTGTACACCTAACTTTTTCGCAGATACCTATATGTGCATAAAATATAGTAAATAAGTACCTTTTTAATATTTACAATTTTCTTCAGTGAATTCAATGGATATTTATGTGCACACCAACACCACAGAGAAAACGGTATAATTTCAATTAGAGAGATTACACATGATGTTGGCGTGCCTATAAGAACAGCGAAATTTTTAGTTCCAAATCCCGAGAGCCTCCGCATGTTGTCTGTCCGCCTGTAAATACTCACATATGCTTCTTAGTCTTCTTTGGGAATGAAACCACTCATAGTTTTTAAAATCTATTTTATTTACGTTTCGATCCATGACCTAGGATCGTTTTCAAAATAATAAAAACTTCAAGTTTGACGTTTATGACATAAATTGAAGGTTACTTTGATTTATTGATGTTTGAAATATTTGGTTTGAGTACACTAAGCAAAAATTTTTAAAGTTTAAAAGAATGATTGCCTTCAATTTGTGTTGCGACCTGGGATCGACTTTCCTATGGTAGCCAATACGCTTAACGTGAAATCAGCTGATTAATTTTTATTGGTGAATTTTATATAAATTCAATAATTTGGGAAATATTTTTTAACATGTTTCTATTTATACAATTGAGAGATTTCTGATTTTATGTCTTATTTTACCGAGATTCAGTGAAGGGGGTTAAGCAACCTGTGGCTACCAAGATCCCCCAACATTTACAATTTGCCGAAATAATGGTTTTCTAGTTAATATGCTTATTGTTATGTAATTAATTATTGTATGTATTTCATGTTAATATCGCAAGGAAAACCCAGGAAAAACTTGCAATGCTACCTAGATATTGTGGGCATTTGATCTTCATTTGTTATTTCTTTTGTTATTTCTTTTAGTAATGGAATCCATTGTTTACTGAAAGTCACGGATTCGTTTGCAACGCAGTTATTTTTATGTAGGGTTATATAGGCAGCTTCTTTGATTTTGCGTTTTTGGTGGTTTTCTTCTTTGTCGATAATTTTTGCATCTTCCCATTTTATTTTATGACTGGAGTCCCATGCATGTTGGCAAATCATGGATTTTCAAATTTTCTATTTTTATATATGATTTATGTTCTCTTAATCGAACTTCAAATGGTCTGGAAGTTTCTCCTATATAAAACTTATTACATTCGCACGGTATTTTGTAGATACAGTTTTTGAATTTTGTATTGCATTTTTGGGTTTTGTTTTTGTTAATTGTGCTCTTAGTGTATTGTTGGTTCTAAATACTGTTTTAATTCTAAATTTGTTTCCTATTCTTTGAATTTTTTCGGAGAATCCTTTTATGTATGGTATTGAGAGCATTTTGTGGTGTGTATCGTTGTTTTTGTTTTCTTTTTCTTTATTTTTAGGGTTTTTATTCATTTCTTTCTCTATTATTCTTTTAGGATATTTGTTTTCTATTAGAAAGAATATTCGAGAACAAACACTAAATTTATTTTATACCTGATGATTTTGTTTTAATATCTCTGGATTTAATTTTTCTATTTACCAACATCTTCCTCAGCTTGGTAATAGAAATAATTAACCTAGAATAGGATAGAACTACTAACAGAAACCTTAATTCTGAAATTTCATAGCTCTGATTTTTCATTCAACAGATTTTATTTACAAATTTTTGATACCTCTATGGATTCCCCTTTATGTTCTTTCAATACTGCCTTAGTAATGGATATCCTATTTATCAATGTCATTCCTAATTTATCAACTTCCCAGCTTTTATTAAAATATTTATTGACGGTGTAATTTGTGCAGCTCGTAAAAATGAAGTATTACACAGCCTCAATAAATATAACAAATGTATTCAATTTACACTAGAAATAGAGCATAACAACAGTATTCCGCTTCTAGATACTAAAATAATAAGAAACTCCAACAATAAGCTCCTGCTTGACTAGTTCCAGAAACCTACCAGATCGAGAGATACATTACCTATTATTACGAATTACAAAATACACACACTGTTAGATTTAAAATACAGAAATACAAGAATTTCACATCCTTCATTTCATAGGAAAAATGTAACACTTCTACCAAACATCACGATAAACCATGATTCTCTGAAAGCTCTCGTAAGTAAATCAATATTTAGCTCTAGCAGTACTTAAAAATGTCAAAACAATAATCAATCGACAAATAGTGTTGGGTATAAAAAGTTTCCGATAATAGTTTTTAAAGACAATTTTATGGTTATTATAAAATATAATTCATGCACGGTTGGCCAACTTTTTTCAAGCATAAAAGATAAAACTTTTATACTGAATCATTACAATGTTGTGCATTCCATTCCTTGCCAAGAATGTGACATAATTTATATAGGGCAGTCATCACAATGGCTGTGCTCGAGAATTGTTCAACATAGAATAAAAAAAAAATATTCGTGTGCATTAGTTTGTGAAACAAACGATACTAACCATTATCCGGATTTTAATATTGTAAAAGTTTTAAATAAAGATAATTCATACAAAATCAGACTTTTTCTTGAAATTGTTCACATAGTGAACGATGAAAATGCTTTAAACTTCAAAACACATACAAGCAATTTGAACACCTTGTATATGCATTTACTCTAGTACAGAAAATTAAACACCATAAGGTAATTTCAAATAATCAACTATGCAGTGTTGCAACATGCTTAATTAGTTTGAATAATTATCATGCATTGGTTCTCATTCGAATTTATATTTAGACGCCAAACTTTATTTTAATCTGTAACGTGTAATATGTGTGACGTGATTGGTTGTTTCTTGTAGTTTTATACAAATGTTTTATTTAATTTATTTATTTTAATTTTTAATGACATTTGTTAAAACCATGATAGTATTTTAACTCCAGTTTTTGTAGGTAACATATTATAGTTCTTATTTTAGTGGCAATCGCAATTACTTTGAAGCACCGTGAATAGTATTTCAAATAAATAAAAGCTTGGTAAAAACCAAATAAGCGTTTTATTACTAAGAAGACCAAATAACCAGTTATTATTAATTGAATACATTACTGGTCATTACTTTTAACAATTCTTATATACAGGATGTTACAAAAGTAATGTCCGTCCACTTATGAATATATTGAGGAAGCTAAAATAAACTGATATTATAGAGTGACAGAATTTCAGATTATTCTTCCTTACAGAGTAATTAACCCACAAAGTATTAAAAATGTTTTATAAGATTGAGATTTATTAATAATAAATACATTACATGTTCCATTAGATGTTCAAATAAGCCACTTTCCACTTCAATGCATTTTCTAGCATGGTTTAACAGTGAAGCACCTACCCTCTTTAACATTTCGTCGTTTATTAAAGCTACAGCTACTCATATACGGTCAATCACATTTGCTTGTTCAACAACTGGTTGTAGATCAACTTTTCCTAGATATCCCCATAAAAAATCTAACGAACTAAGGTCGGGTGTTCTGACTGGCTAAGTTTTTGATGCACCTCTTCCAATACATCGATCAGGTAAGTTTGTATTTAACCAATACCTGACTTGTAAACCATAATGTGCTGATGAAGTACCATCGTGTTAATACCAACAACGTTTCAATTAATAATAAGAATATCATTTAAGAATTCATAGTATTTTGCTGATGTTAGACAATTTAGCAAAATATGCGGGTCAATAACTGTGTTGTTTAGCAATCCTGTCCAAATACTAACTGATCATCGTCTTAAAGAGGATCTTTGTCAGGTTGAATGAAGATTTTCATAAACATTACACAAACGGCGAATACTATGCAAATTTATTATACCCTCGTGGGTCAACGTAAACTCATCACTCGGAAGAAAAAATTTGGATCATGATCTATTCTGTTTACAAACCATCTACAAAACTTAAGTCGAACCGGCATGTCTCCATCATGCACACTTTTACTTTTTGTGCTCTATATTAATGCAATCTATTTCGTTTTAGTAATCTGCTAGATGATTAACATGAGTATGTGTTAAAGATGAAATCTTGTGTGTGCTTGTGCTAGGTTCTGCTTCAACAATTTCCAAAATTTCTTCTTCCTCAACTACTGTAAGTTTTTCTCTGAAGGATTTGTTCTTGGATTTAGTCCACCAGTTTCAATAAGTCGTTGTTCAACACGTCTTATACTTTTGCACTGGATGACGCCATAATGGAAACTTCACCGCGTATGCAGTAAGTAGCTGCTGCAGTAGCGTTGTCATTGTAAGCACCCAACATTTTAGACATTTGAACATACTCACGATTTAAATAAAATCTCTCCATTAAGACAAAGGAACAAAATTCACAATTACTATTTTTACTGTCATAAACTAAGTATTATCCTTAGAATCTAAATAAAAAACAAGTTTAAAGCACAGTTGATTTTGTAAAACATACATTTTGCATTGAAGCGGTAGGTGGCTTATTGAACATCTTTTCATGTATTTATTATCGATAAAACTTGATTTTGTGAAACATGCATTTTGAATACTTGTGCGTGCGTGTTTTGCGTACATGCGTGCGTGCGTGGGTCCGTGTTTACGTGCGTGTGTGTTTTAAGTACGTGCGTGTATGTGTGGGTACGTGCTTAAGTGCGTGCGTGAATTCATGCGTGCGTGCCTTCGTGCGTGCGTACGTGCATACGCGTGTGTGTATATTGTGTGTGTTTGTGTGCATGTGGCAATTAATCTTGAAGGTAAAAAAGTTGTTTTAAAACTAGATCGCCACAATTTTTTTAACATCTACGCCAATACGTCCTGCCATTTGGAATTTGAATATGATACAAGCACATTTCAATGCAATACGTAACATATATCCCGTGCGAAATTCGTTTTCTTACATCAAATGTAATGGTTATTAACAAAAAATAAAAATTCCCTGCAGTATTATTATAAAAAAATGCCGTAAAAGTTAAAAATTAAAAATTAAACTTGAAGTTGTTACGATATAGATTTGATACATGTTCCTCACTTTCACGTCCTATTACTTATGACAGTTGTCAGATGGCTTTTGATACGTTTTGTCATTGTATAAAAGTTCTTTCTTATTTATATTGATGAATTACATTGATTGTGTCATAAGGATTAAAAACTGTGCCACTTTTATGAAGCCTAAAACGCCGAAACCGATCAATGGATGTTTGTTCCCTTTATGAAATTTTCCATATGTTTTATTAATGGCAATGCCAATATTTAAATTTGTATAGGTGGTTTCGCTTTTATGACATTCACGAAAGTTAGATTTAAAGTTACATCTCTTTGCTTCATATTTATAATAATACTGCTTTCGGCAAATAAGTTTTATTTTTTATATATAGTATGTATACATATTCGATATATTGTTCTTCTGGGTGTTACTGTGCTAGCTGTGCGCGGGTTTTTAAAAGAATGCCTGTTCATTTCTCTAGTAGTTATCTATCTAGAGGCAGTTGTTCCTTAATACTAGATACCCGATGAAGACTTGTTACATGCCAAAATGGTCACGTATTGTTTTAGGGTAAGAGATACTTTGTAGGTTAATTGCCGCATATTTTTGAAATGATACCTAACTTCCGCCGTTGGTGACGTTTGAGTCCGTGCAGAAGGAATGCGGAAGTGCGCGAGTCGAGAAAGCAGCATTAAGTGACTGGACATGAACGAATCAACAAGGTGGTAGTGCGGTGTAGTTTTTAAAAAAGAAGGTATGTAGTTTCCTCTATCTTTTCTTAACTTGTACCTATTTCCTTCCAAATCACCTACAAGAAGCAATCAGAAGATCACCAACGATAACAATTTGATGTTCAACCCGGCGAACTACGAAAACCATAACAAGTGGTGGATCCTAAGATGAGATTCTGAGATATGCATATCACGTAAGTACTTTGAACTTTACCTAAAATGTGCATGTAAATTGACTAGACATTGCGATTGCATCATCCGGTAAAAACGTGGTCTGTATAGGTTATATAACGGCGTTAGAGCCACGCCTTAATTTGTTATAACTCCGCGTAAATTGTAACAGACTTAAGGCGATTCGTCTAATAAAACAAACAAATTACCTTGAAGTACAACAAATAATAACAGCAGACCTAATCCTGCAAACGCCGAAACACCTATTTGTATATAGATCATGACGACTAGTATAATGATCTGCAGCATCCCATTACATAATTGGTGCAACATCACCAAGACCTGATCGAATGCAGCTATATCTTTAGTTATAAGAGTAACAGCTCTACCACTCGTTACGTTTATACTTTGGCATGTGACCAGCTTTAAAATCTTTTTGTAGATTAACGTGGAAGTTGCTGTTTTAATCTTCAGTGCTAGTAGTTGAACCATAAATGAATATGTATGTACAAAAAGAAGATTCATAAAAAGAACCACCATCAAAATAATTGCGTATATGAAAACATTTTCTTTAGCTCCCTTTGTTTGATTGGGATTAAAATAAGCAACAATTTTGCCAATTAAAATTGGTTTAGCAATCCTAAAACAATATGACGTTATAGATTCTTTTGCTGCAGAACTGAACGTACATCATTAAAGTGCCTTCTAATGTTATTGAAAGTCCCAACAATATATATTTTAATCCATAGATATTGTATATAGCTCGTAAAATATTTGGACTTTTCTTCTTCCTCTCTATTTCCCATTCAATTTCTAATTGATCACCCAAACGTTTTGAACCAAATTCTCTAATTACTTCATATACATGTTCTTCTTTAAAATCCTGTTTTCTACAATGCCGCAATATTGGAAACACAAAACTGTAAAAAAGCGTTTAACTGTAAATGTAAAAAGTGAGAAAACTTACTAAAATGTTATCTTTGAAAGGACCGTTGCGTTTTGTCCAGGATTTACCTCCCTTTTTTGTTTTGCACTTCCATCCATTTTTGCGATTTATACACCATGCGCTGTACAAAAAAAAAATAATATTTCTTAATTTTTTAATATAACTGTCTTCGGGGTGCTGCTTGTTTAAATAGTGAACCTATCGGCATATCGTGATAGTGGCGGTGTGTGCGAAAAAACATTGTTGCAGGGGTTTTCAAATGAAATGTTGTTTGTATGTGTTCCGTATGTAAAGATTATTTTCTTAGGAGATATAAATGACTGCGTGGGTAGTCGTTCGCGTCGAATGCATGGTTTAGGCATAACCTTACGTACTTTTATACTTGTCAAAGGGGTGAATCCAGAAAGTCATTAATTTTGTAATATATGATGAAAGACTGAAATACTTAATGAGGAATTCAAGAGTAATGTGATGAAGAATGTGGAGCCGACAACTTGGTTGTTGTGTCCAAGATGGGTTTAGAATTAAGTTTGTAAAGAAAGATCCCGCGTGGTATGAAACCACTAAGTGCAACAGTGAACTACTCAAAAATGAACGTGTACAAAAAATTTAAAATCAGTTTAAAACAAAGGTTGAGCCTGCAAAAAAAGTAGAAAACCTATACAAATAATGGAATAAACTGAAGGTGACAGTAATTAAATCCCCGAAAGGAACATATGATATATCAGTGATAGAAAAATTGTAAAACGTAGACAAATGAAAAATAGAACAAGCAGCATCAGAAAATAAATACGCGCATAGGAGGATGATTGTTGAAAAAGATTTTTATAGGCAGAAAAATATGTATAAAAAAAAATGTTGTTAAAGAAGGCAGCGAAAAATAAAACAAGGATCCGAAAGAATACCGAGTGACCATGGTAGGAAAAAATATTTTGAAAGTAAAGTAGGTAAAACCTGCAAAATATGAAGTACATAATAAAGCGCGTGGGATACTTACTCCTAACAAAATCAACTAATTTGGCAGGGGAGAGATATGACGAAACAATGGAAAGGATACCTCCAGCATTTAAATGATGAAACTGTAAAGAGAACAAACCAGGTTGTAAATGAAATAGTAGGTGAGATTGAAATGACAAAGAAGTAGATGTACAAGGCGGTTTCTGCAACAAACCAGTTTTGTGTGTGTTTTGTTGATGTTAGGAGGTTGTGGAGGCGTAACGCCGGGGCTTTGGTGGCGGGTGTCTTTGTTGGACGGTTGTTTGCTTAATGATGAATGTGGAATGGGGCTCCTTAGGGCTTCGCCTTAGGTTTTACTCTCGTCACCGTGGTGTGTGTGTGTGTGTGGACGATAATGATGTTAGAAGATTGTGGGGGCGCAGTGCAGGGGCATCGGTGGCGGATGTCTTTGTTGGTGGGGTGTTTAATGATGAATGTGGAATGGGGCACCGATAGCTTCGCCCTCGGTTCTACTCTCGCCGGTGTGGATGGTCGAACGGGGCTGTGCTCCATTAGATAATTGTATATTTGAGAACGAAGATTTAGTTTACGCAAAATTTCAAACAAACGTGCATGTGGTGAAGAATTTAGATGAGTTATAACGTAATCATTCGCAAATGATAAATAGAGAATGATGCTCCCTAGGACTTCGTCCCGCGAATTTAAAAACTAAAACGTGGTAAAAAATTTAAATAGATCATGACGTAATCATTCTCAAATGATGAATGCGGAATAGGGCCCCTTAGCGGGGGCTGAACGAGGCTGTGCCCTATTAGGTAATTGAATACTTGAGAATGGAGATTTAGATGAAGCAAAATTTCAAATAAACGTGCACGTGGTGAAGAATTTACCTCGGGTGGGCACCCCTGCAGTGCTAGGCCTTCGCACCAGATAGCCTTCGTTTCAAGAATTATTTTTGTATTAAATATATAATAGCATACAATGTTTAAAAGTTTAAAGAGAACACACACATTTTAGGCGACGGGTGCTGAATGGGGTTGGGTCCCATTAAGTAAATGAATACTTGGGAATGGAAATTTAAGTTAGCGTAAAAGAATTAAAAAATTATGCAAAATTTCAAATAAACGTGCACGTTGTGAAGCAGAATTATACGAGTCGTGACCTAATGGTTTGAATTTAATATAAAATATTGATATGTATATAAGCAAATCAATGTAAAACACATACATGTTTTGTGGTATGTCGTTATTTTGTTCATGGGGAAAAACCGAGGTTATATTTTACATTCAGTTGCGTAACAAACATAATTTATACAACTACACGGAATCCGCAGCAGGATTCAGCATCCGACCTCGTCTTTTTTATCCTAATTATAGTCTGAATTTAAAATATGTGCAAATCATGTCGTTATTCATAGTTAACAAAAACAACTTGTTGCATGATATAACCATCATCATCTATTGAAACGGCCCTCCACTTCGTGCCCCAATGTTGGGTCGACATAATACTGTGTAGTTATCTTTGGATCCTCTTCACTTAATTCTTAAATACACAAAAATCTTTTCAAACCCACACAGGCGCTTACCTGTTAACGTTGGATCTAAAACTCCCGCTCACTGCTTCTATGCTGAAACCTAATAGAAATTTACACCCTACAATCACACACTCAAAATGACGCAATTCACAAAATACATCACACTCTACTTACATGAACTACATATTACAATTTCAAAACTTTTTTCCTTATGTACATTCGTATTATTGGTAATGTTCACAATTTCATTTTCAAAAGTATTTTAATTCGATAACCTTATTGAATCAAATATTTTATTAAAGTAAGAGGGCGTTCCCCATACCTTACGTTAATCCCTTTGTCTTATCATTAGCTCATAGTAAAACTCGTTAAATGTGAGTGCAAATTTACCGCACTACAAAAATTAAAATAAGCTCCTATAATTCTTTACAACATAGTTTGGTTATCTGTAAATTAATTATTCTTGACTATCTGCCTAAATAAATTTCATTTTCATCTCAAGTCCCATAAATTTTCAGTTCATTAAATATATCAAATACGAAACACTCAAAAGCACAAAAAAAATATAAAGAACCATAGAAAATATTCACCATACAATGTTTTTAAACAATGGCATACCTGGTAACTATTTTCCAAATGTTAACCGCCAACCAACCCTTAAAGATGATACCGTCCAGTATCGCACTAGTCCATAAAACAGCTCCCCGGTTGAATCACCATCCTTCTAGGCCTGCTGCTACCCCAAACTCTCTTCATTTACAATAAAACCATGAGCCTCGACTTTCCAAAATTTACTCTTCGTATTCCCAAATAAATTAACCAAAAATCGCCGCCTTCGCCGTCAAATACTTACAAATTTTACTAAGTTTCGTGCATTCCAAAACCACAATAATAATTGTACTTACATACAAAATTTACTCGTCGCTTAACTTGCTTTATTAGCTCTTTATTTGACTTGTCATCATACTGCACTAACTTACATAATTTCACTAAAAGTAACTCGATGAGGCGCAAATGATTGAAGAAAAATTAAGAAACCGGCACCTTCTTTGAAAGTGGTTTATATAGCCACTGCTACACCTCTCCTATTTTCCAATTCGCATGTAGAAATGTTAACGTACAAGAATTGTTCCGTGTAAAAGCAGCAACCGTGCTTCATTTCTAAAAATTGTTTGCCTAACCGACTCTATATTCTCGCGAAAAGCTCTCACGACTTTTCGTTTAGCTTGCATTATGATAACAAACACGCCAAAATACTTGGTAATACATTTACAACCGCCGACTATCACTTCAATTTTGCGAAACTAGCCTTAGCTGTTAATCGATTCCGAATATATCCTCGCCTTCAAACTCAAACAAACATCTTTTGTTTCGCTTGTCCATATAACCCCGTTTCACACATATGTTTCCACCAGCTGAATATTTGTCCTACCTAATACAAACTTGTCGCACGTATACCTGTATCGTCCAATCATCTCGCTCAATTGCTTGCCCTTCCTTTCAATCGATGCGCATCTGCTTCTAATATTCCTAGAAATTATTGATTTTGTTTCCCCCTCTAAAATAAGTTTGTTCGTCGTTTCTCTACTATACTATATCCATAATTAAATCTCGGAATCAATCAGAAAGAGTTTCTCAAATCAAGCTTGCTGAAAATTAGTTTACCACTTAACCTAGTTAAAAGTGTGTCCATGGATGGTGGACAATGAAATTGCGGTTTAGTCCGTTGGTTAATTTTTCTCGCATTTAAACACAATCAAATGCTATTATCTTTCTTCTTAACAACTACCAACGGGTTTAGAAAATGTGTATTCAAATATTCAATTATACCATCCTTCAACATTTTAGCTAACTCATAGTTTACTTGCTTCCTATATGCTGCAGGTATAGGATATACCTTAGAATTAAAAAGTTCTGAATTATCAACCTCTAAAACATGTTTATAACCTAGCGCTGTACTCGCCTCCACAACTACCAATTCTGAATGTTTGCTTAAAAGTGCCTGAACTTCATCTAATTTATCTTCCGGACATTTAATTGTATCTAACTTATTTACTCCCCCTTTATCTATTTCCATTAAATTAACACTTAAACCCACGTAATCTTCTGTGACGTCATAACAATCTTTCCAGGGCAATACAACATCCCTAACCTTTATTAATCTTTTCTCAATTACTATGACCAAACCTAACTTCACCATACAATCCATTCCTAAGATACTTTCAAATTTGAGTCCTGGAACAATCACAAATTCCTGTTCACAGCTTAACGGAACTATCTCTACTTTTACCAGAACAACGCTATATACTACAGCAAATCTTTTCCTGTTCGAAGCCACTAAATGACTCCTCTTAATTGGCATAATTCGATCACTGATTTGATCCCTAACTTCCTTCACAAATTCTTCTGATACTAAACTTGTTTCAGCTCCTGAATCGAACAACGGTCCTACCTTATAATCTAATATTTTGATTTCATCTATATGTAAACAAACTGTCTCAACTACTTCCGATTCTACATCCTCCTCGATTGTTATAAGTTTCTGCGGATGTTCATATTTACAGATTACTAATTCTAGTGGTTTGTCCTTTATTGAAAATCTTGCCTCACACGAGTCTCATTATTCTGTCCCCCTTGTCTCTTCAATATTCAAGTTAACCTAAGATACATATTTACACAAGGAGTCGGCTGCCTGGAACTGCTGCATGTATGAACAACTCTAACTCGGATTGCTTCATCCAATTTTTGCTGTATCCAGATTTACCACGAGGTCCTCTATCGTCAACCAAGCTACTGTGGTGTCTCAAATCCCTTCTTCTATAACCAAAGTTTTCGGTAATAAACCAAAGTGGTTAGGCGCAGACATTTACTCCATACTAAATGCATTACTTTTACAATGATCGAAAAATAAAATCAAATTGCTTTTAATTAAAAGCGTTTATCGTAGTTCAAAGGATTATGCAATCGTATCAGCATATCGGAGCCACAAAGATGTAGTATACTAATAGAAAAAAGCGTAAGAACGTTGAGAATTAAGAGAGCTTCCCATCAAAACCTTGCGGCTCATATCCAAGTTCCCCACCTCCAAAGACTGCTACAATTTCTGAAATCACCGAAGCCAAATTTTTGTTTTCCACAAACCTCCTCACACTCACAAGTCACGTTCACAACAATTCTATGTGTCCTATCCAACCGTCACTCTTAGTCATTTTAAAAACACTTTTCTGAAATCACTTGCAACAAACAACAACCCGCACGTGAACTAAAGTTTTCGTAGTATTTTTAAAAATCGATACTCAAAACAGTCATGCCATTTACCCCAAGTCAACAACGACTAGCATAGCTACGCCTCTAGCGAACACGTGCTATCTCCATCTCACTTCTCCCTACGCATTCAAATCACCAGTCTCTGTTACCTAGTTTGCAATATTTGCATAACGAACGATTGCTATCCCCATCCATTCTGCGTTTATTCAAGTTTTACGTCCTTTTTAGAAGTCATAAATTTGTTTATCGCGCCACTGACGTCGGTAACTAAAATACCTGGAATTGCTGTTGTTTTGTTCAAGCCTTATCTCCCTTAATAATACAAGGACATTCAAGCGGTTTGAAATCGAGCTAAAAGCTTTTCTACCAATTTCTCTGTAATTTAATCCAAAGGTTAAATTTGTGTTTAAAAATCTGAAACTTAAATGCCGTATTATACACAGGATGTTTGTTGTATATCATGAGCTATATTTTCTGAAAAATTATATGAAAAATTATGAAAATTAAATTTTACTGAAAGATTATTACATTCTAAACAATTTACTTTAAAAAAATTATTTTATGTATTTTCACATGCTGAATGCCAAATTAGTTTCAAAATGAAAAATAACAGCCTTTCAGTCCCCAAATATCACAGTAAAACAAACTCTTATGAAAATAATAAAAGCTTATTGACGTATACAAATCGGGCTAATAGTTGTATAGCCATTATCAAAACAATAGCTTTATTACTTCACAGGGGAAGGAAACATCCACTGACCGGCCGGTTTCAGCTTCCTTAAGCATCTTGAGAGCGAATTATTTTCCAATAACCCTATGAAGTAATCAAAGCTATTATACTAATATAATTTCGAAGAAATCCTTGTACTATGGCAAAAGTAAATAATATCGCCATCAGGTGGTAAAACACCAACACTACAAAGCGTGGAAGTAGAAAGATTGATTCGAAACTACATCGTCGGTCTATAGATGGCTGTACAAGTATGTCTGACCTTTCAGATTTGCGGAATGTTACAGAAAAATTTAGTTGCAAACATAACAAACCTTCTCGTGGCGACACCCGTTTCTTACCCCAAAGGCAATTCATAATAATAAAAGACAAGTTGTTTGCAGTCCGCAATAAGAAATACTTCTTATTTCATATATTGTTCTACACAATTTCTATTTGCAAAGTGCAAATAACTTGTCTATATATATATATATATATATATATATATATATATATATATATATATTTCTGTGTAACTTGTATGATAATTTTAATTAGATAAGCCTTTGAATAAGTTATTAGCATGGGCAAATATTCTCAAAGAACTTTGATAATGTTTAAATGATAGGGTGCATAATCCTTTAATCATAAATACCAGTTGTAAATAACAGGTGTTATAAGTGTAAATATTCCTAGTGTAATATTTTATCATAGTTTTAGTGAACAGATTAAGCATTTGTACAACTTGTAAAAGCTTAATTATAGCAAAAGAGAAAACATGCTTAACGGTTACGGGTTCTAGTAAATTCGAATAAGAGAGGTGTAGACGTATTTGAAAGCTGTTTGTCAAGGATTTCTGAGTAGCGTTGTGTTAATTGGTAGGGAAGTTCAACCGTCGTTCTAGCATATAACGTGTACGAAATAACATTTTGATTCTACGAAAAGTATTTGACGTTTAAACAGGCAAGGAACGACATAGAATAAGGAAAGATTGTTTATAGCACGTATTAAAATGGGATAAAGATATCATGGATTAAGTGTTCGTTTTACTTGGAAAGAAAACTGTGAGATAAAGAAATATTAATAGATTGTGTATTTATAGGAGGAGGATGAACATGTTTTGTATACTATTTAAAGTGGTTGATTTCATCAAGGACAGTTGAAACTTACATATGAGTAACAGAGAAGGATTATTGGATTTCATATATAAAAGGGAGACAGACGATAGTTTTAAGATTGTTTAGAGAGGGTAAATGTTATTTTGGGTAAAACCGAATGTGCAAATATGGTGTAAAAAAGATAGAGAATGTAGAACACATGGTAGACTGAGATAGAGATAACTCGTGGTAGGAATATTAAATAAGGAGTGGGTACGTTGTAAGAAAGGGAAACTTTTCGTATGTAGGTTGGAGTGGGACGATTTTATTACGCGTATTATAAGGGGCGTGTGATAAACAAGGAACTTATTTTAGTAGGGGCTAGGATTCGGCGAAACTAAGATCCGTTGCAAAGCTAAAGTTTATTTTCGTGGTAAATTATTGTTTGTAGTGTTCAAAATTCTGATATTTCGATGGCAGTTGATATTAAGGTAGAAATTTTACGGAGAATTATTGAAGGTTAGCTCGTGTATTGTTAGAATTTAGCGGCAGTTGAAAATTTTGTTTGTGAAAGGGTCTTAACCGTTTCGAAAATTGCCAAGAAGGCTAGTTAGTTTGTATGGATGTATTTACGAAAAATTTCAAGTTAAGGGGGGTAGATTTGGCTATGTAACCATGAGGATGTGGTGATAGAGCTCTCTTTTGCTGGTCATCGATGCGTCCACTAATATTGGTGAAAAAATTACTGTTGATAATTTTTTTAGTGAATTTTATTTTTTGAAGTAAAATTGATAATATCTTACACAAGTTGGTGTAATGTTTTACTAGCAGTCCAGAAATGTGATTAAGTACATTTTGACAAATGCGAAGCATGTTTAAGTACTGTAAGTAGAGACAGCTTTATATTTTGGTGGTTGGTGCAAGTTGTGCACAATAATGGAGTAGAGAGTATTGATGGATCGATTTGGTGTTTTACCTATTGTAAATGGACCAGAAGCGGAACTGGGAGAGTTGGATGTAGCGTCACTTGGTAGTCGAGAGATTTGAGCAGCTGATTGCCATCACGGATGGTATTATACAATTTGGTGAGATTTGAGAACGTGCAGTCATTGATGAGGATATCAGGCATCGATGGTATGATTGCAGTTCCATGGGCGATGGTGCATTCCAGGAAACAGATTTTTGTGAAACATTGTGCATTTTGTGGTTATTTGGTGTGTTATGACAATTTTGTGCCTTATGGGTATATTTTATAAACTCTATGGACTAAAGAGTTAATTATTGAACATTTATGATTTATTATTTAACTATTTTATGTAGGAATTTTTATTCATAAAATGATTGTTGTAATGTTTGATCGTGTGCAAAGTAAGAGGTACTTATGGTAATTTGCAGTGCAAAATTTAGAACGAGTACTTAAAAGTCTTACTATGAGCTCATTTTAAAACCAGGGGTAACGTAACATGTATGGTTAAGCTCTGTTACTTTAAATTGTTTATTAAAGGATAAAATATTATTTCGAAAATAATTTGAAAGAAAAGGTAGTATTTCAAAATGGGGTTTTAAGTAATTTTACTGATGTATGAAATAATGATTGATAAAGAATCTTGGTGTAAAATTTTTCTGTTTAAATAAATCGAGGTTAGTTGCCGTAGTCGAGTTTTCTTTGGTAGAATAGTAGGGTAGTATTTTCCAGATAGCAGCAGAGCAGCCTTGGTGAACTTCTCTGATGAATTTAGAGTTTTTAGGTATAAGCAGCAAAAAGCTCGAGTTGGTCTAGTAAACAGACTTCAGCGACACAGGAAAATACTGTTTAAAGAGGTTCTCCAATTAAACCCCGCAGCAATTATAACGGCCAACGATGGTGCTCGAGTTAACAATTAAACCCCGCAGCAATATATATATATATATATATATATAATGCTGTGATAAGAGGTTGTTTAAGGGTGTATTGTATAGCAACGGTCGTGCAGTAATTATAAATTGCGATAGAAAGCAGGAAACTGCATTTATTTAGTAGAAAATTTAATAATTCTTATATTATGTAAATAGTAGGCATTTAACACCCTGTATATAGAGCATAATTAGTTTTAAGCGACGCAAATAAACACATCTTACAATACGCGGACGCATATTTAGCATAGAAATAGGTAGTTCATACATTAGGTAAATAACAAGTATTTAACACTCGGTATATAGAGCTTTATTAATTTTAAGTAATGCAAGTAACAATATCTTTCAGTAAAGGTACGCGTATTTAGAGGAATGATAATAAATGTACTTAAACACGCATTAAAAAGGGTTCTAATTAGTTATAATATAATACGAAGATAAGAGATAAAACTTGACAAAGCCCTGTGTAATTGCGTAGAAACAATCAACATTTTTGATAAGAAAATACAGTTCAAAGATGCGTAAAATAAATAAACATACACGAAAATCAAAATTCAAATTATATCATGTAATTTTGTATAATATGGAAAACGCGATATCTAAACAAAACAACGTATAGTTTAAATAACGAGGCATCTGTAACAAACAACTATTACGTGGGAAACGAATATATTACATCAGAAAACCACTTCAAATGCAGCAAATACGAAGACCTTATTGGTTAAGATAGCGACAGACTTGGTGGAAACCCAACCCACATACAAGTGAGATGAGCCTATATTAACAGCAAACCATGATAACAGAGCTCAGTTTTAACTCAATAGGGCAAAGCTGCGAGGCTCTGAATCTAAAAGTCACGCGTAATTTAATATTTAATAATAAAATAGTGAAAATAGATAGTGACGAATGAGTGCTACAAATAAGAAGATTCCTTTTGCCATTTATCGTGAGTAGAATTTGGGGTAATTTATTTAAACTAATAATATAATAATAATAGGGTTTCGAATGTGATGATAATAATTTCGAATGTGATGTTAATAATTCAAATGTGTAGATGATAATAGTTCCGAATTGGTTCATAATAAATCCTAATGGTTGGTATAATAAGTTAAATGCATGGAAAATTCTAATTGATGGTATAATATTTCAAATGTATGGATAATTCGAATAAGGGGATATTTTAAATGGATTAATGTAATACTTCAAAGCAGCGTCGACGATTTTGGTATAATTTTGAGTTGCGAGAATCAATAAAGAAGCAAGAAATAATTTATGGAAAACAAGGGCTTCAACTAAGCAGAGCAGGTCAGATCTTATTAGTTTTAAGACATTTTTTTCTATTTTTAAATTTCATTACTGAATTTATTCAATTTATATAAACTTGTGTAACAAAGTCAACAACAAACTTTGCATACGTTTCTTTAGTAAAAAGAGTAGTTTTTGGTGACTAGATTGATTACAAAGCATATAAATTTTGAGATAAATAAGACTTATGATATTGATTGATTGAAGGGTGTATTTTAATAAATTCAAAACTTGTACATAATATTTCTTTTCATTAAATGGAATTAATTAACTTCGTTTAATAATTCAAACAGATAGGTAATCAGAAAGGGGTGGAGAAGAAAAAAATTGATCATGGTAACGTTGTGCACTCTGTGTAGAATAATAAAAGCTAGCCGTGGCATAATAATAAAATTAGTGAGATTTAAATTTAAGTAGGAAAACACAGAGAGGTGGAGTTATAAAGAAAACGTTCATTGACACCGAGTACGGCGTTATCATATCAATATATATATATATATATATATATATATATATATATATATATATATATATTCTTATACTGCACCCCCGCTTTTTTTTATTATTTAATTTTAATTTATATGATATGAAATATTTACTTTATGTTACGTGCTTGATCTACGTTTGGTTGGTTTATAAAACAAAACTGTATTAATATGCCTCGACTATTTGAAAACTCGTCTTCCCAGGGTATCCACCTACTTACCGTGGGTTCAGTGGTAAGTAGATGTGTAATGCACCAACCAAACGGCACTACCTTTATTTTTGTACCTGTGATCTTTTACACTTGTATATGCCAAATTTTTATATACGATCCACGTAGCCTTGTGCCAAATTAATTAATATTACCAATTTATGACTTTGACGTTCAAAACACACAGTACTCACCTATTTTACACTTCGCCGTCGACCTCTATGAAAACTAGCTCAAAAATCTCACTCGCCGTATGCGTCTTTACAATGCGTGGCACTATCACTATGAAAGATCTGCTGTCCAGACTCCAGGTTTCTTTTAATGAATTTTGATATCCCCAAATCTAAAATAAATATGACCAAATTTAGAATTTTGACTATCTTTTAATGTTACTTCCCTGCGCTAATTTTCCTGATGTTGAATCTTCTTTACTCGTATTAATCCTCCTGCTACTACAATGCTTTCCTTTTCCAAATTCCGCTCGTTCCAAATTCAATGCTTTCCTCTTAAGTTCACTCTTTCCAATTCACTGCTATCCTCTAATTACCATTCAATACCATTCTATCCATAATACCATATCCAAATCTATTCCATTAACATCGCCTTCAGTTTCATAAATCCCATTCAATGCCTTTCTGCCTTTATCAATCTCGTTCCAATATCCAACTATTTATTCCGCCTTTTTCAATCTCACTAATCCACTCTTATCACTTTATTACTTCGTCGTTACTATTATTTAATTATTTCTCTCGCTTATCAGTACTCTTCTGTATATCAATTAAACTCGTAAACTTTTCAAAAACATTTATTAACTCTTTATATTCAAAATATAGCGCAGTTTACAAAAATACGTCTTACTACCCAAAATATTTATAAATCGACTTCTTGTTTATCTTTTCCTAGGTGATTATTACAATTAAAATATGCCTACTCTTTAATACATTTTATACAAATTCCATCCAATAAAATCGTCCCAACAAGTTCGTGTCACTAATACCTTATAATCTTTCTTTTACACTTTCCTTTTTCATATATAAATGTTCAATCATTGGTCCCTAATATCGCACAACCCTTCAATCATATTTGACAATACTTTTACTTATAATTTTGATATTACATGTTTGTCCAAAGGTTGATTCTACTAAAATAAATGCCGAAATGTTACACGTATAAACCTGGATCTGTGTGGTTAATAGTGTACTTCTACAGACGCATCCGGTTTCTCGATTAGCAAATGTACATTCTATGGCTCATTAATATACAACTCAGTGTAAATCCTTGAATACTGTGCTTTATCACGTCATCAAGTCATTGTTTTTTACGTCTTGGCACTTATACTTTGACTAATATTTCAAATACTTTAACATTTGTAAAGTACGGCAAACATAAATTTCTCAGTTACGGGATCTGATATTTGGCTTTCTTTATTTGGCATACACTACCTTCAACAAAATAACCTTTAGAACCTTTTAGGCCTTCCTAACACTTCAATATATATATATATATATATATATATATTGCCGTGTAACTTCGCTCTAATTTAATTTTTCTCAAAAAACATTCGAGGATTTTATTAATTTTCCAAAATCGTCATAAATTTAACACAATAAAAAATTTTAACAAAATTAATTTCTTACCCAGATTCCTTTCTTCATCGCCTTAATTCTTCAACTGCTTCCCTGGCTAGCTCAGTGGGTCACCTCTTGGATACCTAGATTCACTATCATACTCTGTATCGTTCACGCACACTCTCAATAAAACCACAAAATAATACAACAATCATACAATATTTATTTAACACTATTTACAAATAAAATTCAAGATTATCCACATTTCAGTGATCAAGTTACACCTCAATAAATCTATTTTTGTACTGTCCTGGATTTTCATTTAAAATATCAAACACATTGAATGTACCCGGAGTAAATGGGCCCTGAATAATACCTTATTTTCTTTCTTTATTTATAATTTATTTTAAATTAGTATACTCTGGAGTATGGTGAGCTCATGATAACCCAGTTAATTATGAATAATGTATGCTTTTATACTTCGCATACTCTTACAACCAACAAAAAAACAAACCCATGTACTCTAACAATAAACATTTTAATTCCTGAGGAACGTTAATAAGCTTTACATACACCTTTAGATTTCTATTTAAATACTATAATAAAGTTAGTTATACGTATTATTTTCAATTCACAAAATAATGCACAATACCTTCAAAATTCACTCTCACACGTCACACAATTTTTATAGTTTCATAGTTTATAACAACAATTTTAAAGCGTTACCTGAAATTTCTTAAAGATCTCTACTCTGTTGACGATGCCGTAAAGTTGTTTCACTCTGCTCTGCTGGCCGCTTCTAGCTATTTGTAGATGAACATCATTTAAGTTGTGCTGCTTGCGCTGCCTTCACGGTGCATCCAGTTCCAAATCCAAATTGATTACACTTCTTTCATAATCGCGTACTTTCGTTTAATTTAATTCAATTTATGTTTCATCACTTCACTTCACGAGCTTGTTTAAAATAAATGTTGCACCTCAATTAAAATTTAGACTCGACGCATATTCGCGTATCAAATTATGAGGCCAACACTGTACTATTTAATTTCAAGTATGTATACTTACAAACTCGTATTCTGAAGCGGTGTAAATACTAATAGAACGAAGTTAAAAGAGAGAGAGAGAAACGCTAACTCTCTTCGAGTATTTATATGATTCGACTGCTACTTCTTGGCCACTCCTACCGTGAAAAATCTAATTTAAAATAACACTTGCTCAAATTTTGTTTCAACCGTTTTCGAAATCCCTGAAATCTAGCGCGTCGTTACGATATTTTCCAATAAACCCGACTTCAAATATCCCTGTGTTTGTCTGTTCTAACGATATCGACCAAAAATATATCCGTCTTAAAAACCCCGCCTATATTAACGCTGTCTCTTATGCAGACTTTCTAGTTGCCGCTTGAAGCGAGCGGACGTGTTTCTGCCGAGCTCCCGCTTCAGCAATAACAGTAAGTGTTTATCTAGGGTTTTATTATTTATTGTTGAATTATTTTATTTGAAGCTTTGCTTTTTATTGTGTTTTATTTTTATAATTGTGTGCCATCAAAATTTAAATACAGGGCAGTAAAATAAAAATTTTAAAACAGAATTTAAACTAAATAAATCGCGTTTTTCTTTGTAATTTAATCCAAATCCGCGTTTTAAAAATAAACTAAATAAATTTCGGGTTAATAAAACAAAGGTCTAATAAACTAATATTCAAAAATAATTTCGAAATAACTTAAAAAGACATTTTTAATAATAAATTTAAAATAAAAACCGCGTAAATCGTGTAAAAAACCGGGTAAAACAACCAAAAAGTGTGTGAATTTTTTATAGTGCGCGTATAATCAAATAATAACCAAAGAACAAAAATCTAAGCCTTTTTAAATCAAATAAATATCTCAAAAACTAGAAATTTTAAAACAATTTTAATATAAATTTTCCGTAATTTAAGAACACGCGTACTTATAAGTTCTTTTAAAATCGATTTTGGTGTAATTAAGCGGTGTAACAGTTACGGGTTGTGCTAGTTACCAAGCGATAAAGTGAAAGGTCATTTCCGGTTACCACATTCCGATTGCGCTCGACCTTATTTTGTTAATTACACATTTAAAAATAAAGTGTTGTTATTTATAAAATTAGATATTTTAATATTTTGAAGTAATTAGTTTATTTAAATTTGATTTGGCGGTTTTAAAAATTTAAAATAAATAAATAGTGTTCTTCGCGGTACATTTTGAATCGAATTGCGTTAGGGAATTTATTTGATTCTAGTTGTTATTTTGACGCTTAGTGCTTGTTGTATTTTGTTAAAATTTAATATTTAATTGGGCGGTTCGAAGTTTAAATAAATACAAGATTGCTTACGGGTCACCTTTAAACAAAACATTTTATTGGACCAACGTTTTGCGTTCTTCTAGCGTCGTTCTTTTAGCGTCGTAACGGTCAAGTGGTTTTTGAGCTGCGTTTTAGGTGTCATTTTTGTCGTTTGTTTTGTCAGCATGGTGGTCCACCGCGACGAGGACCCGTTGCCCAGGAAGAAGAGGAGATAGGTCGGAGTCTAATAGGTCGGAGGCTGAGGGCGCTGTTGGGGAAACAGCTAAAGGTAATTTTAAAGACGTTATGTTAGGGATTCAGGAGGAGGTAGAGGAGCCTGTGTCTGCGGCGGTTGTGTCGGGGAGTCAGGGCCCCTGGGGTGGCTGCGGCGCCTGAATCGCCCTCAACTTCGGGAGCCCAGCGAAGATGTCGACTAGCAGCGACGTTAGCGTTGCAGCTAGCGACCTCGATGAGCTGGACCTCCTGAGATTGAGGGTGAGGAAGGCGCACTGGGTCATCTCCGGAGGGTGCCGACGACCTGCGCCACTATCGTCGTGGAGGACAGAAAGAGGATTCGCTACGCCCTGGATGATTTCCTCGACGCGGCGAATCAACTTATAGGTATGGTTAGGGCGCTGCGGCTTGTGGCTAGTGATTCTGGGAGAGCTAATGTTGTCGGGGAAGTCCAGCGGTGGTTGCTTGTGTTTCAGGGCAGCAGTGTTCCAGGAGCCAGGAGGTGCCGATGCCGCGGAAGGCGTCGTATGCTGCAGCTGCTGCAGGTGCGACGCCCACCTTTGCAGTTAGGGTCGACGCCAGGCCAGGGAGAAGGATGACGTCATGTCGACCCTAAAGAAGAAGGTCGATCCCGCTCGTGATGGTTTTGTTGTAGTCGGAGCTCGTAGAACTCGCAAGGGCGGTGTAGTTGTCGAGTGTGCAAACCGAGAAGATGCGAAGAAACTGCAGTCGAAGGTTGTCGGTGACTGCAAAGAGCTCGTGGCGAAGACCATCGAGAAGAAGCGCCCACGGGTCGTTCTTCCGGGGTCGAAGCGGGGATGAAGGCGGAAGAGCTGGTGCGGTTGATCGCGTGCCAGAATCCCGCTTCGGCGATTTGAAGATTGAAGACCACCTGAGGGAGAAATTTAGGTTTGGCGGAAAGGGCTCTAGGGATCCCTTCGTCAACGTAGTCTTCGAAGTGACCCCCACACTTCGGAGACGTATATTAGCTGACGCTATAAACCTCAGGTGGCGAAGAGTCTGGGCCGGGACCACTTCTCGATGACCCAGTGCTACAGGTGCTACGAGTACGGCCATAGATCGATGGAGTGCAGGAGAAGGTACAGTGGTGCGGTAACTGTGCCGAAGTCGGTCACGAGTTCAAGAATTGCCGGAGGGCAGTCCCCTGCTGTGTGGTTTGCGCTAGGGCAAACGACAGAACTGGCGGTGGCGCGAAGGTCGATACGCGCCACGACGCCAAGTCGAGTAGATGCCCCACGATGCTGAGATTGAAGAACGCAATCACACGCAACATCGATTATGGACCGTGAAGAAAAAGAACGATTTAAAAGAAGCAAGAAGATTAAATTCGCGCAATTAAATCTCGGGAAAGGAAAAGGGGCTACAAATAACTTCGTAAAGTTATTTAGCGAAAATAATATCGACATCGGGCTTGTACAGGAACCGCACCTGTACAGCCACAAAATAATAGGTTTTGGGAAGGGGGTCACCGTTTTAAACGCAAACAGCGAACGACCGCGTAGCGGTATAATAATAAATAATGGGACGTGCGCCGGAATAATACTAAATAATTTATCCAACGAATTTTTAACAACGGTCGAAATTAAATCAGGGCTAAATACATTTTACGTGATCAGCGCGTATCTTCCGCCGGTTGATTCCGGCGGAAAATCCTCAAACCGAGGACTTAGTAAACCAAGTTGAAAACATTTTGCGCAAAATCGGTAGGAATAAAAATTTAATCATCGGGGGAGATTTTAATGCTAAGTCGCCATTATGGGGCAGCCCTATCGAAGACGATAGAGGCTCGCAGATTGCTGATCTTTTTACGGGATGGGACCTTAGTGTGATAAACACTAATGATTCACCTACGTTTGAGACGCATAGAGGCAGCAGTTTTATAGATATTACTGCAGTCTCGCACGAAATGTTAGAAACGATTTGTAATTGGAAACTAAGGTCGGACGAGGAAACGCTCTCTGACCATAAATTAATAACATGGGACGTTGAAACCAAAACAAGCGCAAACGAGCAGCTAACTATATTTCCGCGGTTCTGTAATAAAAAAGCAAATTGGGAGCGGTTTAAAGAAAAATTTGGCGAAAGTATCCCTGCGCTCGAAAATGAGCTATTTAACTGCCGAGAGGCAGACGAAGTAGAAACACTCGCGAAAAAATTGAACGACGCGGTGGTAAACGCGTCGTCGTATTCCATGCCGCAAAAGAAAACATTTAAAGACAGCGTACCCTGGTGGACCCGGGAACTAACCACCAAGCGGGCAGAAACGCGTAACCTAAGGCGCCGCTATCAACGCGCCTCGGGAGATATAAGAGAACAACGGAGAATAGAATATAATCAAAGTTACCGCGAATATAAAATATTAATAGAAGAAACGCGAACGAATAAATTTAAAGAATTCTGCACGCAAAACTCAGAGAAAGAACCTGGGGAACCGCATACCGCGTAATTAGAGGAAAACAACAAAAATCGCGCTCAGTAATATAAAGAAAACAAATGGCGAATACACGGAAGGTTTTAAAACCACAGCGGAATATTTACTAGAGAAATTTTTCCCATCGGATAATCCCGAGGGGGATGAAGGGTCGCACGATTTAATACGTCGGGAAGCTGCAAAGGCGCAAGGAACAGGTGCCGATAAGGCAATCCTAGTTCACGAGGTCGTCAGGGCTCTTAGGAGGATGAACCTAAGAAGGCACCGGGGCATGATGGAATCACTTCAGACGCAGCTCTGCAGGCGTGCCTGTTAGCTCCGTGTGTCTTTGTTGGGTTGTTTAATCTTTGTTTAGAAAGGGGCGTTTTTCCGCGTTGCTGGAAAATCCAGAATGTGAGATTTATACCCAAACCTAAAAAGGCGGATGCGTCAGATCCGGGCAGCTATCGTCCAATTAGCTTGCTACCGGTGCTGGGGAAAGTTTTAGATCGCGTTATGACTACGCGTGTTGAACACCTAGTGCGAGACAGCGGCGGTTTTAATAACCGACAGTTTGGTTTCGTGGAGGGCAAGTCGACTATCGACGCGTTAGAGTTCGTTGTCGGGGAAATTAAGCAGGCAAGAGATGCCAAAGAGTACTGTGTCGTTGTTGCTTTGGACATTTCAGGAGCATTTGATGCTGCCTGGTGGCCATTAATCGTTTGCGAGTTAGATCGTAGGGGTTGTCCGCGAAACTTGATGTCTTTGGTCAAGAGCTATTTCTCGGGGCGATTAGCACAGGTTGAAATTCCGGTTGAAGTTCTGTCGCGTGAGGTGGAAAGGGGATGCCCGCAAGGGTCATGTTCTGGTCCCACATTTTGGAAGTTGTTGTATGAGAGCATCTTTAGGGTCAAGTTGCCCGCAGGATGCTCAAGCGTTGAGTTTGCAGATGACACACTTTTAATTGTAAGATCGAGATTGTTAATGGATATGCGCACAAAACCGAACGAGGCGCTTAATAAATTACACGAATGGTCGCAGGCGGTAAAATTAAAATTTAACACGGCGAAGTCAGAGGCGCTTTATTTCGGCACGAAACCAGGACAGATACCTCCTAGGTTAGAGCTAGGAGGGGAGAAAATCCCGTTTAAAGATTGTATTACCTACCTCGGCGTCAAGATCGACAATAAATTAAATTGGAAAGCGCACGTACAATACGTAAAAAGTAAGGGCGGCGAAATATCAAATAAAATGATGGCGGCGGCTAAAATAAAGTGGGGTTTCAGAGGCGAATCGCTGAGGACGGTTTATGCCGGAGCAATTGAGCCGGCAATACTGTACGCAGCTTCTGTATGGGCAGGAGGTTGTAAAGTCCGGGAGATGCGTCAATTGACGAGCGTACAACGCATAACCGCGGTAAAAGCGGCGAGGGCGTACAGGACCACCTCCACGGAGGCTGTCCTGGTGATCAGTAGGACTCTCCCTATCGAATATGTCGTTAGGGAGATTAGAGATAGACGATTAATAAATATAGGAAAAGGGCGCGAAATTATCGAAGACCTTAATCTTGGTAATAGGGAAATTGCAAGAAAGATTGTTGTATCTGAGTTAGGGCACCGGCTGATATTAGAGGATCGAGTTTGTCGAAGGTGATGAGGACGCGATGGGTATCAGAATTTATACGGACGGTTCACGTATGGACGATGGGCAAGCAGGCGCGGCGTTTGTCGTGTATAAGCAGGAAAGGGAGGTGTTTCGGTTTCAAACCAAACTCGCGAACTGGTGCACTATCTTCCAGTGCGAATTGGTAGCCATACGAGAGGCTATCGATTACGTAATAAACCATACGGGCAGAGACGAGTATTATATAATCAGTGATAGTAAATCGGCGCTAACGGCTTTAACAAACATGAACACCTCGTCAGATCTCCAAGCGGACGTCTGGAGGATAGCGCGTACGGCGCTAGAGTTTCGACGTTTAAAGTTCTGTTGGGTCAGGTCGCACAATGGTAACGTAGGAAACGATAGGGCTGACGAATTAGCTAAAGAGGCCGCGACGGGCGACTTTCGAATATCACATTCGTCGATACCGAGGTCTTTAATCAAAAGAAAGCTGCGCGAAAAATCAATTCGACAATGGGAAGAGAGGTGGAACAACGCTGCCACGGGCAGGTTGACCCACAAATTCATACCGAGCATAGAAGCCAGAGGTAAGATCGAGGTTAAGCTCGATCACAAAATGGTGCAGTTGATAACAGGGCACGGCGCCCTGAAGGCGTATTTACAAAGGTTCGGTCTAACCAACAGCGACCGCTGCGAATGCGGTGAGGGTGCGCACGTGCTCTTCGACTGCCCGCTTGAGGCGGGAAATCGAGGGTTGGCTGATAGCAAACTTGCTATCCTAGGTCTGGCATGGCCAAAGAGCCTAGAGGAAGTCGGGGAAGTGGTTAACCAGGAGGCGTTCTGGACAGCCTTAAGAGAATTCGCGGGAAGGGTCGCGAGATTAGACAATCAATGACGACCGCGTGTAAAAATTCGGTGGGGTTGGTGGGAGGATTGAAAATTTTAGATTGACTTGGCGTGAGTAAGGATACGAGCATAACCAAAACCTGATATTAAATTTAAAAAAAAAAAAAGATAATTATACCAAAATGTCCAATATGCACGAGAAACCCCCACTCCATTAATACAATCACTGCCTATCTTCATAATTATTTGCGGAAAATCGGGAATAAATAATACCAAATAAACAATAACAAATAAATCATAAACCCTCATTAAATTAAATCAATAAAGTAAACAAGGATAATAAAACAGAGCGCAACCGCGCATCCCCCCAGGACTTGAAAGTGAAGTGATAGTGATTGTGATCCCCAAGAACATTTAGTGCATACCCACCAGGACTTTAGCAGTGCACCCCGTCCCACCTTTAGAAGTAAGTTACAGACGACCAGATCTTCGGATGCTGGAGAATTTTATTATCGAGGTAAGACTTAAATTGTGGCGGCTGTACTCGCACAAGCATTGATTTACATTAATTAGTAGTTTTTGAAATAATTTAAGAAGCACGTTTGGTGTGTAAAGGCGCTAGCCGACATAATGCTTGTGCGAGTGCACCTGATAAATGGGGTGATGCTTTTGCTATTTTGTGCACTGCTATATGCTTAACGCTTATTAAACATTTATTTATATATTTACATAATTATATTTATTTATATTTTATATTTACACTTTATATTTATTTATATATAGCATGTATTATGTGGCTTATTTGTTTTGTTTGACGTTCTGTCGCCATTTTGGTTGCAGTATATATTTGGGAAGGACGAGCAAAATTGCGAAGATTGTAATCATAATGTAAATCAGTTAGGGAACGATAGGGAAAGCTAGGGATGGATTTAAATTAGTTAGCTAGATTTGGATAGTTTTAAGACGACCCTTCAGGTCGCACTGGTAAGCAGAACCGGCGTCTGCTATCCGGTATTACGGATCCCTCCCCCTCTCATTTTTGCTTGTTGATCGGGTACACTCGAAAGTCAGCGCTAGGGATACCATTATTTACAACCCTGTTTTTAGTTTTTGTTTTGTTTTTGTTCCAGTTTTTGTCAGATTTTTAGGTTTGTTAGATTGTTAGAGTTTGTTAGGTTTGTTAGATTTTTAGGTTTGTTAGATTTTTATTTAGTTCTTATTTAGGGTGAACCAACTATGAAGTAAGAATAAATTAGGAGCACGACTATTTTTCGCGTTTAAACCCAATGTAGTACCTCCGGGTGGAGCATTGGGGACGTGGCCGCAAGTATAGCGGCCCTAATTCAAATTATAATGTCTCTTATGCATATTATATGTTTCCTTCTAACCTTGTTTAAGTGGTAGAAATCGATATTCCTGTTCGCGTTCTAACTTTACTCCATGTGGACTTGTATACGTGCTTTTTGAAATGCACTGTTATTCTGCCTGTCTCAGTCCGAAGCATTTCATTGACCGTCTATCCTTTCTGCACTTTAAGGAAATTTTTAGTTAACATTTACGCGAACCCTCAAACCGTTTATCCGATATACTTAGAATACTGTCTTTTATCTACACAAATAAGGGAAACCTGACATTTCGAAAACATGCGGGTGTTCAAGTAACCAACGTTTTAACACAACATTTCTACGAGTTGGCTTTCAAGGTATTTTATATTCAACGGCTGTTTATGTGTTAGCAAAGCGTTTCACCTTGGTATTATCGATTTTTCATGCTTTTATGCGTGTTACCCGTTCAATTAAACTCAATTAAATTAATAAATTAATTGCATTGGCTTCTACAATTTATTTTCATTGCGAACCTACTAAATTTTAATCATTATTTGTAAAATTTTGTTAATACTTGTTACTTTAAAATTAACTAACTGGAATCAATTTCGCACGTAAATTCTGGTTGTTTCCTCTATACAGGGTGTTTAAAATTGCCTTGTTTATACGTAGATTTAGCCCTTTAAAACCACTACAATATAAATATATATATATATATATATATATTACTCATATTTAGACCAGGGTAGAAAATTAATGGATTACATCAAATAATTTTAATCACCGTGTATAAGGAATTTCATTAAATAATACGCTTTATTAAAACCTTGAAGCATAAATAAACTCGGTCGTTTCAGTAAAAATAAGAAATTTAAATTATCTATAAGACGCTTTACATCAAAAGAAGCAGTATTGAAAAGCGCAGTGGATAATTTAATTATTCCTAAACAAATGGAAATTACGTGCAAAGTTTATATTAATTAACCCTATTTTAAGTAACCGGTAGTAAAACAAAGTGTACATATAATAATTAATATTTAAGTTGTATTCGCTAAAATGAAAGGATAGAAATCAATTTAATTGGAGTTAATTAAACCGTTAATAACATAATACCTATAGAAGCTTGTGAAAACCCAATAATAGTCAAATCGTAGGAAGGTTATTTAAAATGTTACGTTTGAACACCCCTGCGTGTTTTAAAAGGCAATTTCAAGTTAATTTGTTTGGATAAACATGTTGATTCTAAGGATATTGGAAACGATCAGATGCTTTAGCAGGAAATACAGAACACCTGCGTATTTTTAAAAAGCTCATTCTGCGTAAATTTGGCAAATAATTAATGTTTCAAAGAATCTTGGAGAAACCGGGACTTAGTATTCACGAGAATGTGCGATACGGGTTTATTAAACCCAGATAACAGTCCGCGTGGACTAAAATATAATCGATAATAAAGAATATAAATTTGCACCAATACGAACAGGTTAGAAAAGGAAAGAGAAAATGCGTCAAGCAAAGACACATATTGTAAAAGGGCGGGATTTAAGCAACGTCAAGGGGTTGCGATTGGTTAAAAATAGGATGCATATATCAGAGGTAGAACAACAATTTCTGTATAAAAGTAATTAGTTTTCTCGGACAACTTTGCGGGCCGTGTTGAAATTTTCTGAGATCTCAATGGGGTGAGTACTAAATTCATAAAATCGACGTGCAGGCTACAGACTGGGAACGTAGAATGAGGAATTCGTTGGAATTACCCGTTTTAGGGAACAAAGCGACGTGTCGGCTATTCGCTATATATACAGGCGGGAATATGTGTTTCTCTCTCTAGACTCTTAGACTTTCGACGATTCGATGCGTTAAAAGCTCGTGCATCCGCGACTTGATATTAAACAGTGCATTTTAGTTTGATTAAATAATTTAAGGTGTGCTAGTATATTTTAGTGACTCAAAATAGTTGGTTATTTTACGTGCTAACATGAATGTACTTCAGTGCACTTAGATACAAGGTAATAAAAGTTTATTATCACGGTACCAATTAGTAAAATTTACAACGACAAATGTATACCCAAAAGTAGGCAGTTTTGGCGTATATTGGTAATATTGGTAAAAGGAAGTATGAATTTCTTTGCTATTTTGCGGGGTGTTAATGACTAAATGGTTCGTAAATGTGTCTGCATCCACTGAACCAGAGGCAGATATACACAGATGAGTTCCGGAAAAGCCTAGAAACAACTTTAAATTAATGGTGATGGAGAACATTTTAAAGCGTTGACAACTTGAAGCTGTAAATAGAATCCGGTTGGAATGGTGTGATTTACAAAAGGGACGATTACACTGAAGCTACGAGGACAATAACCTTCAGGTAAATTGTACTATTTTGTTTGACATTTTTGTGTGTATTGAATGACTTTATAATTGATTTACTTTAAATGGACATTAGTGGAATTTTTCTAACCATAAAAATTTAATTTTAAGATGAAATTTGCTTGTTTAAGTAAAAGGGTATTTTGTTTTGATGTTCGGGAATAGGATGAAACTTTGGGTAGGTCTTTGAGCTCAATTAGACAAACCTGGTTAATTAACGTAAAGGGTGGTAGATGCTCCTTTATACTCAGACTCCGGTCTGCTTATCTTGTTATATTAATTAGTAGGCATCCAACAAGGACTTTAATTTTGGATGCACAGTAAAATGATAATAAAATTAATCCGGAAATTCTTTTAAAACTGAATTTTATGTTCAAATTTAATTTGAAAATTTAATGTATTCTGAATATTGATGTAAATAGAGTTAACGTTGATGTTTGTGGTAGGAATGTGTTGTTTAATTTTATGATTGAGAATGGAAGTTATCTAGAAGAGCAGCCGAGGCGATTAACAGAAGGAATCAACGGACCAGGTGATTTAAAAGGAATCACAGCATTCTTGACGCCCAAACTGTGGGGCTCGAATGTTTTTGAAAGGGCCAGTACCTGCAGATATGAGAAGATTCACAGCATTCTTGGCGACCCAAAAGTGAGGCTCGAGTTCCAAATAAAATTTTTGTTATTTTATTCCAGGAAACTGGCGATCTGAGAGAGAGTTTCTGTTTGTGGATAAATTTAAAAGTATTTTAGAGTGTGTGAGAGTGATTAGAACGTATGCAGAGAAAGGAGTGGTTAAGGAGTCAAGGAGTGGAAATTGGAAGTGACGATAGTGCATTGTGTGGGAAAAATTCGAAAATGGAAGAAGCAGGAGGCAGTAGAGATCAGTCGAGGACGGAATCGGGGATCAAGGAAACGAGATGATATTGAGAATGTTAGAGAGAATGAACGAAGAATCTAATAGAGCGAGGAGGAGTCCAACCAAAAATTAGAGCAGATAAGTGGGAAAATTGAACAAAATACTAAAGAATTTACAGAATTTAAAGATAGTCTTACCGTGAAACTGGGGAAGTAGAAAATAGGGTTGAAAAAATGAGCGTGATATTACAGGTCTTCGACAGGAAATGGGACATTTAAGGTCCGAAGTACGCATTTTTGTGAAGAAGAGATTAATATAAAATGACTGAAGTGACGGACTCATGTAGGGATCAGTTAGGCAGGGTAGAACGCGAAGTTAGTAGTATCAAATACAACATGTCAAATTTAACGGGGATGGTCCCAGATTTTCTACAGGTGGAGTATCATTGGACCAACACATGAAGTTTTATGGTGATAACAGGGTAAATCCACAAATTTTATTAATAGTGTAAGAAATCTAGTGGGAAATTTATTTGACGAACAGACTAAACTGAATACGATAAAGGCTTTATTAAAGGACAACGCGGAAGCATGGTACAATTTAGTAGGACAGGACATAGACACGTATCAGGACTTTGAAAACAAATTTTAAAACACTACTGGAGTGACCACAGACAAGACCAGGTACGAGACGACTTAATTACAGTAAAATTTAAGGGAGAGTTTGCAGGATCTAGGAGCAATATGCCATCCGCAAGTACAGTGTGGCCAAACAACTGAATCCACCATTGACGGACAGACAGATAATCAAGTACCTATCACGACATTTTGAACTGGAAATTAGACAACACGTGGCCTTACAAAACATCACAGAACGGGAGACATTTTAGAGTATTTACAGAGATATGACGATGTATGTGTTGGACGGACAAGAGAGATACGAGAACGAAACGTTAACACAGTTAGGTTTGACAACAGGACACCGAATTATCCGAGACGGCCTGACTACAACAGAAATTTTCGACCGAATTGGGAACGACGAAGACAGGAATACAGGAGCAATAGTGCGACTAGGGGACCGACGCCAAGACCTAGTTACACGAGACAGAACAGTTTACCGGAAGTAAACAGGACTGTGACCAGCACGCCGAATAGAGATAGGGACACGGATATTAACACGAGGAGGACGTACGCACAGGTTGTAGAAGGACAACCAGGACCAAGCACGGAAAACAGGATGAGACAGGATTTTTAGAACGCGACAGACCACTAGATTTCTGTGTAAATGTATACGAACATCCACGTGAATTTTTCAAAATTGAGGAGGAAGTAGAGCCAGAAACTGAGGAAAAATTATGTTTGCCAATTATTAATTTAGAAATTTTGAGAATAATGTAGAAGTATTACTTGATACAGGGGCAGAGGCGAGTTTAATATCGGAGGAATTCGTCAGCAAAATTAGGGATAAGGTTTGTGATAGAATTATGCCTATAAAACGTAGCCATTTAGTAGCTCCAAATAAAAGAAGTTTGCTGTAGTAAATAGTGTTGTGGTGCTTAGGATAGATATAGGAGGTTTAAGCTGTGAACAGGAGTTTGTAATTGTACCTGGACTGAAGTTTCAGAGCATTTTAGGTGTTGACTGTATGATGAAGTTAGGGGTTTTGATAGATATGGAAAGGAAGGTAGTAAGGATTAAAGATAGGGTAGTGCCATGGAAGGGCAGTTATGAAGTCACAGAGGATGACACGGGGTTTAGTATTAATGTAGTAGAGGTAGAGGATGATGAGGTTAAACAGATCAACACAATAAGATGTCCAGAGGATAGGAGAGTAGAGGTTCAAGCTTTAGTACAAGAAAATGCAGAATTAGTGGGGGTAGAAGCAGCATATCGGGAGCAGGTGAAGGCAGAATTATTTTTGACGAGGTTAAGTGGCAAGTTTGTTTTTAATAAAGTAGATTTAAGGAATTCATTCTGGCGGATTCCATTACACAAAAATTCTAGAAGGTACATAGGATTTTCCATAGAGGGAAAAATCGATAATTGTAAAGTAGTATCGTTTGGTTTGTCGGCAGAAAAGGAAATAAGAATAAATAAGAAACAGACAAGTGTAGGGACTGAAGAAGAAGTGATATTTAAGAGTCAGGATAATAGGGATGATAAGTTTATGGTATGTGAGATAACAGGGATGTTAAGTGTAGATATAGAAGGGAGAGAGATAGGGATGAAGAGTATTAGGATGGTGAGAAGAAAGACTTGGAGGGTCAAGAAGAGAGTTAGATTTAAATAGGATAAGAATAGAGATAGGTGTAGATAAAAGAGTAGAAGTAAGTGTTTATAGAAAATAAAGCTAGGTATAGGATAAATATGGGAGATAATTAGAAATAGGTTTAGGATGAGGATAAAGAGTAAATGTAGGAAGAAAATAAGATAGGTTAAGTATAGATATTTCATAGAAGATTAGTGGAGAGTTAGGAATAGAGTAAGAGTAGGATAGGCATATAGGATTAGGTAGGGGGAAGTAAAGTATAGTGAAGAGTAGTTAAAAGTTAGGAATAGGATAGGTATATAGGATGTATATAGGATTAGATGGATAAGTAGGATGAAGTTAGGGATAATTTCAGTTTATAGAAGTAGGTGAGAGTTAGGAATAGGATAGGGATATAGGATAGGTGTAAATATTTTTTTGGATTGGAGACAAAGTAGGTAAGTTAGATAGATAAGGATAGAGAGAGATAGGCAAAATTTTGTAAAGATTTTTTGGCAGTCTAAATATTTGATATTTGCATTCAAATAAGTGGGATTATTTGTATTCAAATAGGGGGAAAATACTCATATTTAGACCAGGGTAGAAAATTAATGGATTACATCAAATAATTTTAATCACCGTGTATAAGGAATTTCATTAAATAATACGCTTTATTAAAACCTTGAAGCATAAATAAACTCGGTCGTTTCAGTAAAAATAAGAAATTTAAATTATCTATAAGACGCTTTACATCAAAAGAAGCAGTATTGAAAAGCGCAGTGGATAATTTAATTATTCCTAAACAAATGGAAATTACGTGCAAAGTTTATATTAATTAACCCTATTTTAAGTAACCGGTAGTAAAACAAAGTGTACATATAATAATTAATATTTAAGTTGTATTCGCTAAAAATGAAAGGATAGAAATCAATTTAATTGGAGTTAATTAAACCGTTAATAACATAATACCTATAGAAGCTTGTGAAAACCCAATAATAGTCAAATCGTAGGAAGGTTATTTAAAATGTTACGTTTGAACACCCCTGCGTGTTTTAAAAGGCAATTTCAAGTTAATTTGTTTGGATAAACATGTTGATTCTAAGGATATTGGAAACGATCAGATGCTTTAGCAGGAAATACAGAACACCTGCGTATTTTAAAAAGCTCATTCTGCGTAAATTTGGCAAATAATTAATGTTTCAAAGAATCTTGGAGAAACCGGGACTTAGTATTCACGAGAATGTGCGATACGGGTTTATTAAACCCAGATAACAGTCCGCGTGGACTAAAATATAATCGATAATAAAGAATATAAATTTGCACCAATACGAACAGGTTAGAAAAGGAAGAGAAAATGCGTCAAGCAAAGACACATATTGTAAAGGGCGGGATTTAAGCAACTTCAAGGGGTTGCGATTGGTTAAAAATAGGATGCATATATCAGAGGTAGAACAACAATTTCTGTATAAAAGTAATTAGTTTTCTCGGACAACTTTGCGGGCCGTGTTGAAATTTTCTGAGATCTCAATGGGGTGAGTACTAAATTCATAAAATCGACGTGCAGGCTACAGACTGGGAACGTAGAATGAGGAATTCGTTGGAATTACCCGTTTTAGGGAACAAAGCGACGTGTCGGCTATTCGCTATATATACAGGCGGGAATATGTGTTTCTCTCTTAGACTCTTAGACTTTCGACGATTCGATGCGTTAAAAGCTCGTGCATCCGCGACTTGATATTAAACAGTGCATTTTAGTTTGATTAAATAATTTAAAGTGTGCTAGTATATTTTAGTGACTCAAAATAGTTGGTTATTTTACGTGCTAACATGAATGTACTTCAGTGCACTTAGATACAAGGTAATAAAAGTTTATTATCACGGTACCAATTAGTAAAATTTACAACGACAAATGTATACCCAAAAGTAGGCAGTTTTGGCGTATATTGGTAATATTGGTAAAAGGAAGTATGAATTTCTTTGCTATTTTGCGGGGTGTTAATGACTAAATGGTTCGTAAATGTGTCTGCATCCACTGAACCAGAGGCAGATATACACAGATGAGTTCCGGAAAAGCCTAGAAACAACTTTAAATTAATGGTGATGGATAACATTTTTAAAGCGTTGACAACTTGAAGCTGTAAATAGAATCCGGTTGGAATCGTGTGATTTACAAAAGGGACGATTACACTGAAGCTACGAGGACAATAACCTTCAGGTAAATTGTACTATTTTGTTTGACATTTTTGTGTGTATTGAATGACTTTATAATTGATTTACTTTAAATGGACATTAGTGGAATTTTCTAACCATAAAATTTAATTTTAAGATGAAATTTGCTTGTTTAAGTAAAAGGGGTATTTTGTTTTGATGTTCGGGAATAGGATGAAACTTTGGGTAGGTCTTTGAGCTCAATTAGACAAACCTGGTTAATTAACGTAAAGGGGTGGTAGATGCTCCTTTATACTCAGACTCCGGTCTGCTTATCTTGTTATATTAATTAGTAGGCATCCAACAAGGACTTTAATTTTGGATGCACAGTAAAATGATAATAAAATTAATCCGGAAATTCTTTTTGAAACTGAATTTTATGTTCAAATTTAATTTGAAAATTTAATGTATTCTGAATATTGATGTAAATAGAGTTAACGTTGATGTTTGTGGTAGGAATGTGTTGTTTAATTTTTATGATTGAGAATGGAAGTTATCTAGAAGAGCAGCCGAGGCGATTAACAGAAGGAATCAACGGACCAGGTGATTTAAAAGGAATCACAGCATTCTTGACGCCCAAACTGTGGGGCTCGAATGTTTTTTTGAAAGGGCCAGTACCTGCAGATATGAGAAGATTCACAGCAATATATATATATATATATATATATATATATATATATATAATGATTGGACAAATTGTTTATGCTGAATTTTTGGTACTAACCTCAGAACTTTCCTTGTATTTTTCTGGCGTCTCCTCTATTTATTTATATAATATTGATTTGACACTTATCACTTACAATTTCGTACTTGACTGTTGAATCTTACAGATTTATGTGTTTGCAGTAAAGTGACAATAAACTAATTATCTTAATGCGACAATTCATTGCATTTTTTTATTATAAACAATTATTATAAATAAAATTGCTTTCATTATTCATCTTATCAACTTTTTTAACTGTAAACAATTAAAATAGGTCTATACGTTACTAATCACGTAACAGAATAGACTGTTTTACGAGCGAACCATGAAAGTTGGTACATCTAAATATCTGTTCTACTTTACATACGAATTTATATAATTTATTATATTTTGTTGTTAGACAATATTAAAGTTAGTGTTTACACATAAATGTTTCTATGCTATCTTCACACAACAGACAGTCGGGGTTAAGCGATATACATATTTACTGTAATAACATTATAACAGGCTTCGTAGAACTAACCTCCAACACAAGTTTTTATTTTATGTTGCTGAAGTCCTAATAAGAAAATAAGAAAAATTAATTCAATTTCAGGAGTGGGTAGTTCTTAGGTTGAGGTAACTAGGGATAACTGGGACACCACGCTAATTAGGGTCTCGTGCTACCACCGCTAACAAGTTTTAAAAATAATAGAAAAATTTTCTTTTAAGTTTTTATTTCTGGTTAAGTTTTACTTTGTCTTATTTACCTTCAATATAAGTAGTTCACAAGCTATTGATTCTGGCAACTTTAAGGTTTATATTTCAATATAAATTTACAGTTATATAAATAATTTCGAAATGATAGTAATTTAAGCAACTGTTCATATATTAATTCTTTAGAATCACATGATCAAAACCCCATCAAATGGATTTAGATGATACTCCCAATCCAAAACCAATGACAGATGCATTTAGAGAATAGGTTGGTTGTTAGTAGAATAGTCATTTATTACACTACAACAATTTATAGGGAAGTCTGCTCTTAAAGAAAGCCATTTTATTAATGAAGTTCGATTCACGTAAGCATGGCACGGAACAGCAACATAATGGAAGTTGCTCCATCAGTATTTTCACCTTTGATGACTTAAAAAGAGCACAAATAATAGAGTTTGATTATTTTGCACAATATTTATTTAGTATAGGTTAAGTTTTGTTGGTAATATCACAGTAATCCAGATGCCTTAACCATACTGTAGAAAACTCCATTTTTATTGTTTAACAAATTTTTTGGGTTATCATATTCACATACAACACCGGCATCCATAACTAGAATTTTGTCACAATTCATAACAGTGTGCAAACGATGTGCAATTACTATAATTGTACTTTTAATAAACGTTTCCTGAATTATGCTATGAATAAGGGAGTCTGTTTTATTGTCAACATTAGCAGTGGCTTCATCGAATACAAGAATCATATTGTTTTCTAAAATAATTCGAGCCAAACAGATCAACTGTTTCTGTCCTATACTAAAATTTGTGTCCTTGATTGCTAAATCCAAACTGCTGATTTCGTTTTTCATTTCCACTTTTTCTAACGCACTCCATAGCATTTTATCGGTGTGCAAAAGTTTCGGGTCTAAATTAGAACGAATTGTACCTGTAAACAGTATAGGATTTTGTGGCATAATTGATATTTTAGAGCGCAGTGCTTCTGGTGTTATAGTGCTGACATCTACATCATCAACAGTAATTGTTCCATCGATGTTGTACAAACGAAATAATGCTGAAACGATTGAACTTTTTCCAGCACCTGTTCTGCCAACTATTCCTATTTTCTCGCCATCCTCTATAGCAAAATTGATATTTTTTAGAACTGGGGTTTTTGAGTATTGTAAACTGACATCTTTGTATACAACTTTACCCTTGCTTGGCCATTGGTCTATGACTTTTCCGGATTTATCTTCCGGTGTAATTTTTAGGTATTCTAAAACTCGTTCTGCAGATGTCATCTGAATTTCGAGTTCAGACCATTGAAGAACACCATATCGTAGAAGTCCAGTTAATGCCAAAGATTGCGTAATTACCAATCCCACTTGACCGGCACCAATATCTGTAAAAATGTACATTATAAAATGTTAAAGTAAACAATACCCTACAACTAGTAACTAATAACGCTTAACTTTAGTGAACATATTTTACACTCAAAATACTACTATTAAAAATCTACAGAAATGTAGCTCATATGAGTTTTATTAGCAACAAAACTAAACTAATTAATGCCAAACAACGTTTATAATGGTAATTTCAGTTTATATAAAGCCAAATAAAACGAAACAACAATAAAATCCACGCACACGCACGCACACGCACACGTACACACGCACGCACCCACGCACACACGCACGCATGCGCCCACATACACACACACACACACACACACACACACACATATATATATATATATATATATATATTTATTACATTATTATTATTATTATTACTTCACAAGGGGAAGAAACCTACACTAAGCGGTTATTGTTAATTTTATTATTATGAATCGCCTTTGGGACAAGAGACGGACGACTCCACGAGAAGGTTTTGTTATTTATGCAAATAAATTTTCCTATAAAATTCTGCAAATCTCAAAGGCAGAACATACTTCTATAGCCATCTATAAAACTACGATGTTATTTCGAATCAACTTTATACTTCCAGGCTTAGTAGTGTTGGTGTTACACCACCTGATGGCGATATTATTTTTACTCTTGCCATAGTACAAAAGTTACTTCGAACTTATATCAGTATAATAGCTTTGATTACTTCATAGGGTTGTTGAAAACTAATTTGCTCTGACGAGGCATAAGAAATCCGAAACCGGTCAGTAAATGTTTCTTCCCCCTTATAAAATAATAAAGTATGATTATGGGTATACAACTATTAGCTCGATTTGTTTAGGTGAAAAAACCTTTATTATACACATCTTATTTTTACATATATATATATATATATATATATATTTCAAATCGAGCTAGTAATTGAAAGATAGAAAATATAAGGTATTGGACAGGACTCTGTATCTTAGTCTTTCTAGGACCATGCGTTTTCCAATTACGAAACCGAGACCGATTACGACAATCGGAAAATTTACAAATCTAAATCGTGTACAACAACCATACATTAACCTTTCAATTACGTTTAGAATTTTTGTGAGTCATATCTGACATTGTCAAGTTTTTGACTTATGTCAGTTATAGACGGGAAGTAACGCTCAAAATTGCGGCTATAACCCAAGTATTATATACATAAATATTTTAGGTAGTTAATTATATATATATATATATATATATATATATTGCTGTGATAAGGGGTTGTTTAGGGGTGTATTGAGCAACAAGGATCGTGTAGTAACCATAAATTGCAATAGGAATCAGAAAACTGCATTTATTTAGCAGAAAAATAGGTAATTCGCACATTATGTAAATAGCCAGCATTTAACACCCTGTATATAGACAGGTATTTACTTTAAACGATGCAAGTAATAATATCTTACGACAATAGAACGCATATTTAGCCGAAAAATAGGTAATTCATACATTATGTAAATAGCAAGTATTTAACACTCTGTATATAGACCGTCATTAATTTTAAGTAATGCCAGTGAGTATACCTTTCAATAATAGAACGCGTATTCAGAAGAAATGATAGTACATGTAATTAAACACGCGTTGAGAAGTGTTTTAATTAGTTATAAAACAAATACGAAGATAAGAGATAAAACCTAACAAAGCTTTATGCAATTACGATGAAACAATAAACATTTTTGATAAGAAAACGCAGTTTTCAAAGACGCATAAACGAAAACAGAATTAAAGTTACATCATTTATTTTGTTCAATTATTGAAAAGGCGATATCTACACAAAACAACGTATGGTCAAGATAACGAATAATAAAATATCAAATAAACACCATTACATGGAAAACCAAAGAAATTACATCAAAAACAACTTTGAAATGAGGGAATATTAAAGACCTGGTTGGTTGAGATATCTGAAAGACTGCTTGAAAACCCAGCCCACATGTAAGTGGGATGATGCTATATAACACAGAGCAATAATAAGACGAGTTAGTTTAAAACTCATGCACGCCGAAGCTGCGTCACTGTTGACCAGAAAGTCACGCGTAATTTAAATAGAATATCGAGTTTAAGTTACAGTGAATAAATAAAGCAGAATATCAAGTGATAATAGTGCTACAATTACGAAGAGTTTCTTTTGCCGTTTAACGTGAGTAGAATTTGGGGTAATTTACTTAAACTAAATATTTATAATAATAGGGCTTCGAATCTGTGGTACATTTCAGAATATTTCGAATGTGTTGATGACAATAATTCAAATTTTGATCGATATAATACTTCGAATCTGTGATATAACATTTCGATTCTACGGTACATTTCTGAATATTTCGAATGGGTTGATGATAATAATTAAAATTTGGGTCGAGATAATAATTCAAATTGGTGGTGTATTTCTGAACATTTCAAGTTGCAATAATTCAAATCTTGGTCGACAATTATATTTTTGGTACAATTCTGATACAATTTTGAGTTGCGAGATTCAAAGCATATAAAATAAAGAAGCAGAAAGTAATTTTTGGAAAACGAGGGGTAACCTTAGTTCAGCTAAGCAAAGCATTGGTATACGAACGAAGAGTGTGTGTTGATCGACAACCCGAACAAACATATAGCAGGCCAGATCTATTTAATTTTAAGATATTTTTCTATTTAAATTTCAATACTGAATTTATTCAATTTATATAAAATTTGTAATGAAGTCAACAACAAACATTGCATACGTTAAACTTACGTAATATATTATAAAGGGGTCTAGAACGTTCCAGGGTTCTATGATATAAAGGTAGTTTTTAGTGGCTTTAGGTTGAATTCGAAGTATTAAATTTTGGGATATGTGAACATATGATATTGATTGATTGAAGGGTGTATTTAAATATTTTTCAAAAACTGTAAATAATATTTCTTTTCATTATATGAAATTAGTTGACTTCGTTTTATCAATTCAAACAAATAGGTAATCATAAAGGGGTGGAGAAGAGAAAAATTGATCATCGTAACGTTGTGCACTCTGTGTAGATTAAAAAGGGCTAGCCGTGGCATAATAATAAAATTAGTAAAATTTGGTTTGAGAACACAGAGCGGTGGAGTTAAGTAAAAATGTCATTACACCGAGTACGGCGTAATCATATCAATATATATATATATATATATATATATATATATATATATATACTGTGCATAAGTTACTACAAGCGTAAAAAGTAACTACAATTAGTTTTTTCAAATCAAGAAAATCTTAATTTCAACACCCAAAAGCGAAGTTTTAATTATTTAGTACAATCTGGGTACATTTATAACAAGTGTCATATATTGTAACATTCTGTATATGCAAAATTTTAATAGCAACTAATACTTCATCACGAATTTTAAGGGCATAAAAGGCTTTTCATTTTAACTTCAATTAACATTTCCTAATAATGATATTCTAAAAATTCGTGTTAAACCGCTAGTTAAAATTTTATTTCAACCCAGAATATCATAAAAGACGTTCGATATATCCTTCAACAGTTTTAAGTTTCCAGAAATTCATTTGTGAGAAGCACATATTTAAAGCGACAAGTTATGGCTAGGCGCTATAAAAGTTTTATGTTTATCAGAAAATTTGATACGACTTTATCGTTATCAAAAAATGTTACAGAGGTAGATATGTGCTTGTACATATTAACATTGATGAAGGGAGTACAAGGTTAGTCTGGTATGGGTTACAGAAAGTAAACTTGATTAAAATGCTTTATAAGGCCAAAGTAAGAGAAGGATATGACTCAAAATACACGGTTATAAACACACAAGAAAACGGTTGACGATTTTAAAGCTTATGTTACGATTAAATAAACTTGTACTAACAATAATATTGGAATATCGATTTTCTATACGAATGAAGAGTATTTAGTTTTAGTTTTGTTTTTAAATTACAACGATTGTCTTTCCGTGAATTTAGGTTAAAAATAGTTCGTTGAAGTCTAAAAATACACGAAACGTGGAGTAAGATCGCATTCAAATACAACGATAATTATATCGCGTACTACTCGATTTAAACAGACAAATATACAAGTGTGGAACTACATTGAAATTTATCCAACTATTGATTATAAAATGTGCAAATAAAAATTAAGTTAAAATATTGTGTAACATTTATTGTCATACAGAATTTCTCAATTACGTAACAAATCTGATTTACTGTTAGATGTTAAACATCAAATTTTAATTAGAACTTTTGGTGTAGAATGTGATTTTGATATGATTCGAAAAAAAAATAATCCTGGCGTAGACTGGTATAAAAGACTTCTGCTGTTGAATAGAAAATATTTCGCGTGAGGGTCGTAATAAACTCCTCATAAATAGCCTATTACTACTAAAATTAAATTAAATTTCCTTAAAGTTTGAACGTTGGATATAGCAGACAAGTAAATTTGGTGGTGTCATGTGTATCAGAAGCTGTTCGAGAGACCAGGTAAGATTGGAGGCGAATTTTGAATTAGGTACCAATTAAACTGTTTGTTTATTATTGTATATGAGTTAAAGCGAATGAGATAAGATTATTGACAGTGGTAAATGTTTGAAGCTAGTAATAGATAACGAGAGTCTTTGTTAAAAAAATATGATTTTCTTTTAGCTTTATTTTTGTGGTGTAAATTAATATTATAAAATACTAGTAAGAGAATTATAAATAAGGAGATGAAGTTATTGTGAACGTCAACACATTTCAGACTTGGATCATGCTAAATAATTTTACTAGGATTTTACTACACTAATCAGTTGGTATGATAATGAGCTTATTAATGAAAGATTTAATAAAAATACGTGCGGTGACCTATTAAATAAAGAAAAAATATTTAATTTGTACATATTTTGAGCAAATAGATTTATAAACCAAGTGAGGAATAGATTTTTCTTATTAGTAATAGAAAAAAATTTTGTTTATAGCTTTCAGTTTGAATTTGTAAGTTTATCGATTATCTGCAAAATAATTGGCACATTGTAACTGAATCTCGTGTTTCCTTGTTGTAAAATTCTTTTGTGATTTTAGGCCACACAGGTTGAAGTAGCATCTACCCAACTTGGGCTCAGCTAACGGGAAGTGGTGTTCTATGTTAGTTTTGTTTTAATTTATTTCTGGATTAGTCGCAAGCTATTCCTGCTGAGGTTTCAGCCAAAACAGCAAAAATTCTATAATAATATATATATATATATATATATATATATATATATATATATATATATTATTATAAAATAAGAATAGGAAATTATGCAATTATTATCTTACCTTTCTTTTCTTTTCTTTGCCTGACTAAGTCAACGGAAGTTATCGAATTTACAAAATGAAATAACACACAGCAATCTCAAGAAACATCTATACATTAAAAACATTTTTTTCATGCAAAGCCGTTTATAAAACAATTTACAGTTCCAGTTCATACAGAATATAATTAAAATTCTTACCTAATCTTTGTTAACTGGTACACAACTGGTACACGATCTTTTTTAATAAATAGGTGGATAATTTGCTGATCGTTTATACCAGGTTCGTGAATGTGATTGGCCAATAACCGTCTCGGATAATTTATTAAAGGTCAAGATGCTGCGCACTCTTACCACAAAATTTGATTTAAATTATCCCCACTATAAATAATAAAATGAGATCTTATTCTAAATTTAAATTACAAAATATTCAATTATTTTCATAATTAACAACAAAGAACCAAAGCTTTATACTTGCGAAAAATAGCGTTTATCAAAGTTTCATCTCCAAATTAATGATACCTCCTGATTCTACTTTACATTGAGGTTAAAATCTCAGTGTATAAGATAATCCATATTCTTTATATCTCCATTTAGAATATTAATTTTCAAAGTGCATCTTTCATTTTTAATTTACCGACCTTAGAGAAGCTATTAATCGAAGAATGTTCAATCTTATAGTATTTTTACAAAACAAATGATGCTTCATCAAGTAATCACATTCGATAACTTCTGTGCTTGAAACTACTCAAATATATAAGTTTCATATTTATGAAAAGTTCTATGGTGTTTATTGCATTTCGTAATATTATAAATTGCCCAAACGTATGTGTTCAAATCTTTATTCAAAGTTACATACTGCTTGGTTTAGCACGGAATGAATGGTTCTAAACAAGTTCCGGCTTTTATATTAAATTATCTCTATACGTCACATTTTGGAGATTCTTTCGTATACACCTAGAAGCACTAATCATCTGATGATGTAATTTTTCCACGAATTCCAAGATTTTAATGATCCACTTAGTGTCAAATTTATGAATTATGTTTTATCGTAAAACGCGCTGTTTATCCTTGCCTAATGCACGAAGTTATCTGCTACTATCTTCCGCTTTCGTATTGTAATACATAGAGTAGTTGAATTCGCGTTATCTTATCTAGATTCCATTTTACGGCTCTTTAATAGTCGCGGGTTTCTTTTTATCGGCATTTAGTCATTAATTAGCAATTAAATAATTTTAATAGTTTTTTGGTAAATGCGACGCATTCGTTTCTTAATAAAGAAGGTTCTGGTTTAATATTTAAAAACTGATAAAATGTTATTTTGAGCAAAATAAATGTAATATTGTTTTAAATAAAATTGCGTTAAACTAACACCATTTTATGTAATACTCGGAAAATTTAATTGCAATTGCTTACTTTACGGTATTGAGATGAACGGCTTTATATCTTAATCATTGAAACTCGCTTTCACTAAGTAATCATCAACAATTGAAATAAATTAATTTAAAATTTAGGCTTTCTTAAGTCTATATTCGTTTTATGGCCTTTCACGGTCTGTCATAAATGTAATACACGAAAATTTAATCACATGATTAATGAGTGCTTTGTCTTTTAGTGGCAAAGAAGTACGCTTATTTTATACGGGGTGGAACCATTAAAGATAAGGAAATTTCATTTTCTTTCTGTTTATATATATATATATATATATATATATATATATGTGTGTGTGTGTGTGTGTGTGTGTGTATTTGTATATATATTTATATATATATATATATATATATATAAATATGCTTCGTCAATTTTTCAGGTATTATTCCGCATAGCTGGCTGGTTCTGAAGTGAACCGCTGTCAATATGTGGACGCTTCGGCTAATTCACATCTGCCATCTTCATGCTCTGTAGGTTGAGCAGTTTTTAAAGAAGTGTTCCTTTGTCCTGCTGTATATACTAGTTAGAATACATGCTCCGTTGCCCTTACTTAATTTCTTGTGTGGCTTCGTGTCATTGTTTCCGGTGCATGTTGTTTAGTTGTTTTGCACGGTTGATTTAACAAAATGCTCCTTTCTGATTGTTTAGCGATGCGTAGACTAATAATTGCTGGTTTTCATGCGTGCGGCAGTCTTTGAGAATCATCTCTGGTGTCGAGTCTATATGGACGTTTATCTATTTCAATGGCTTCTTGGATTAAAAGACGTGTTTATTGATCCCATATTCTATAACGATCAAATGTCGAAACAAAACATATGTAAACGACCTGAATAGCCAAGAGCGACAATAAACTGTAGAGAATTGATGGACTTAAAATTCTTGAAAGCGATACGATACTAAGATAGATAAACGTTCATCCAATTATTATATCACCCGGAGCGGTAATAAAAGATAATGAAATTATAAATTTGCGAAAGGTGACAACAGATGTAAATAATACACCCCTTCAAGAAGAAACGGGAAAAGTAGTAGAATAACACATCCACTATCGCAAACAAATAGGAACGTGAAAACAACACACTAGATGAACTTCAAAAATTCTCGAAGCTTACGTAAGAAGTGTCTCGTGTTGTAAAAGTCAATGGATGTTGAAGGAAAAGTGGTCTTGATTGAAGCTTTGACGTTAACATACTATAGATGATATTAGATAATACGTTACGTGAAATGTACCGTATTTAGTAATCTAAGTTATTGAAATACATCATGGAAAATAGACAATTTAAAAATCTATTCTAAGAGAAAATTTACCTAAAGATTTCCGCATATTAAAATTTAATGAAATATCAGTGTTACTCGAGTAGCTGACGTTAAAGTGTTTATTGATACTCAAACGTGAGTAGATTATTTTACGTACTTACAATGATCTCAAAAGAGAAAATAGATAATCAAAAATAATAAAAACTACCGCAAGATAAAGTTTTATTAATTGCAAAAAGGCAATATGATTCAAATGATTTGTTATTTACTATATCGAATAACTTGCATGAAAAGTCTTACTTTTTAAAACTATTTAAGCGATAGAGCATGGATTGGTAACTATTTAGGAAAAATCCAATAACAACCTACGATACAGGTTTTCTTGTTATACAAGGTGATAATTGATCGTAGCTAAATTCAAATAGGTTTAAAAACAGTTTAAAGGATACAATAATAAATTACATGACTTCAAGGTAAATTATGTCCATAAAGATTTAATTGTGTAGATGTTTATGAATGATAATAACGAGACTAAGGTTTGTGTAGAATAAGTGAGTAAGTGATCATCCTAGTTTTAAAAAATTCTGGACTCTGTATGTGGTATATAAGATCTGTGTTGATAGGAAGTTGTTTTCATCAAGTTTGTAATTGAGGTGTTTAAGAGATAGTTGTTGTAGATGTATTAATTTGTATTCGAAAAATTGTTTGTAAGAGGATTATTTTGTGTTATATATTGCTATACTACTTATAAATCATAACCATAACAGTATACCATTGTTGAATTCAATAACAACTTACCATTTTCAAAAAACGGAATTGCAGATATTATAACGGCTGTATATATAGCAGTTAAAATATCCAAATAGAAACTAAACCATTTAACTGTAGCAATATGCATGTACTGGGTTGAATTATAAACATCTTGATGAATTTCAAATTCGTGCTCGATTTTCTTTTTGGCGTCGCTTGCCTTGATTGTTGCAATTCCGTCAAAAGTGGCTTGCATGTGCCCTATGACTGGACTTCGAGCTACAATAATCAATCGTTATTGAATATTATCTTGTACGGTATATAGTACTTGATCCTTCGATTCTTCTTATGTTTCGACCTGCGGGAACGTATATACGACGCCCAACGTATAATACTAAAGCAAAGCATACTGACGGAATTATAAACCATAAATTAAAGGATGACGCTACAAATAGTATGGCCACCATTGATAAGGTTACCTACAATTTTAAAAAATGAATTGATTAAGTTCACGCATACATTTGATATATTTAATAAAATAATACGTAAAGAACTATGGTAATACTTTGTTTTTATAGAAGGTTATAAGATAGTTATGCATCTAAAAATCAACCAGAACGATGATATACGCTAATAATAATTTCAACTACTTCTATGGGTTCTAAGTATGTATCAAATTGCTTATGTTATTAAAAATCTTAGTAATAGTGGCAATGAGCGGTGTTTAAACACAAGTACAAACGAGGAAACGTGTCCAAGATTACACAAGAAAAAGAATATAGCAAATACAAACTTTTGTTTAGAGTAGTATTGTTATCTCATGACGGGTGACGTCACATGCGCAATAGGTTCAATTTAAACTTAAACCTCAATAAAACGATAAAAAACCCTTACCACAAAAATATTTAAAATACCAGATACGTATCTGGTATTTTAAATATTTTTGTGGTAAGGGTTTTTTTTCCATTTTATTCAAATTGTGCCACAGTGTTCCTATAGATTATTAAACCTCAAGATTCACGACCCACAAACATCTTGCTAGCAATGTGGCTTTAATACGTCGTCACGAATATCCCATTTATTACGTTAAGTAAAATATTGTTTGTAAGGACCCCGTTCATGCTGGCGGTCCAGACCTCCATATAATATCGGAGCTTTTACTTGTTTTTACTTATAAACAATTCTAGGTTCGTAGTTTCTTTATCCGTAAATATTTGCTGTGGCAACAGTGCACATACTCAGCGGATCCCAATACTGTATATACCGAATATGAACCGTAACTTTCATTGTCATTCTCGCTTTTATCAAGATCTTATTGTTTTCAGTTTTCCGTTTTAATATTTGTATCAAGTAATAGTCATCAAAACAGTTTTTTTCAAAACCAACTGATAGTTAATTTCTTCAGCAATGTAAGTATTTAAAAAGAATGTTCGTTCAATGATTAATTATGATATTTTTTAGAGTAATATTATGAATAAGAAGGAGGTGATTCATAGTCAAGGACGACAGATTGTTTTTAATGTGTTTCAATATTTGAAACGCATAAAAGATTCGGACGCCTCCAACCTGAACAATTTGCAAGAGTGCGTGGCTGAAGCAAAACGTGTGTCATTGCGGACGGTGCAAAGAATTGTAAAGGAAGGTACAAACAAACCACCCTGCAGCAAGTTCAGTTCACCAAGGAAAACCGTAAATAAATCAAGCCCTAAGTCAACAGTGAATGGATTTGACGAAGAGATTCTAAGAACCGTTATGTATCGGTTTGCAGCAATACATAAACGTAGACCAACTTTGAAGTTAGTGTTTGACGAATTTAAAAATGATTGCCCTTATTACACGGGAAAATTAGGTTCGTTCAGAAAAATTGTTGTAAGAGCAGGGTTTCGTTGGAAGAGAACTGTAGATAACAGAAAAATTCTTGTTGAACAAAGCAATATAAGGGCAAAGCGCACCATATTTTTGAAAAATCTTAGTAAGTATAAAGAAGAGGGCAGAAGCATTGTGTATAACGATGAAACATATCTGCACAGTTCTCACAGTGTAACAAAGTGTTGGGATGACGGCACCACCAAGGGTTTGAAATCGCCAGTTTCAAAAGGGAAGCGTTTGATAATTGTTCATGCAGGTGGAAAAATGGGTTCGTTCCAAATGCAGAATTGATATTTAAGTCTGGTTTGAAAACTGGGGATTATCACGATGACATGAATCATCGCAATTGTAAAAAGTGGCTGCAAGAAAAGTTATTACCAAATTTGGAACCAAATTCAGTGTTTGTGATGGACAATGCGTCATATCATAATGTTCTTGTGCATCCTAATCCTACTTCAAGTTGGAAGAAAACAGATATGCAGAAATGGTTGAAGGAACGAAATATCCTCTTTGAATGTAAGGAAACCAAGCCTGAATTATATTCCAAAATTAAGGCACATAAACCTGTTCATTTGCTGTTTGTAATTGACCAGCTACTGTCATGTAGTATTGCGTTCACCTCCATATCACCCAGAACTAAATCCTATCGAGATGATTTGGGCGTTACTTAAAAACCGTGTCGCTGCATGTAATGTAACCTTCAAAATAGATGATGTATGGAAGTTGGCAGAAGAACATATAAAAATATTGGAATCAACAAGTGGACTAAAGTATGTCTGCACGTAGAGAAAATTGAAAAGGATTATATGGAACGAGAAACTTTAATAGAAGAGGTTCAAGACCTAATTATACGGGTTGATGATAATAGCGATAATTCAGATGGATACTTATCTTCAGGCGATGAGTCTGATGATGGGGATGAAAGTTTAGGATGTGAACCCATTTAAAATATAATTTATGTAAAATAGTTGAATGATGGTCTTTATTTAGCGTTGTAGAAAATATGTGTCATAAATACATTTGTTTGTACATTATTGTTTATTACTGAGGTGTTGAAATAAAACTTGCTTAAAGAGGGAAGCAGTCTTTATATCAAATTATGTTCAGTAGTGCTGTGACAATCGATCACTTTTAAAGCTGAAACAATCAATGATTGGCTTTCAAAGTGATTGAATCATTTTACATTTTAATCCAATCATAATCAATTCTATTAAGCATGTCCATTCTTTGTCTCCAAAAGGGATTCTTATTGACTGTATTTATCTCGGCGCTTCTATCCGATCGTGTTAAGGTTAAGATTATTAATTATTCAAGGAATTATTTTATAGCTAGATTATCGATGAAGTGCGTAAAAAATATATTAATTTAGCAAATATTTCTAAACTATAAATGAGGTTATGTAAAAAATATATAACCTGACAAGATGCAAACCTTAATTACCTTTCTTTTCATACTATAACTGTTCCACTTCCTTCAATTCTACAGCACTGAATTGTTGATTCTATGATCCATTAAAATAAAGCACGAGATATATGCAATTTATAATAACACATATTAATATAATAAATGATATAAAAACCTTTTGGTATTAATTAAAAATTGTTTTTGTTTTGTTTTTGTTAGTTACAACACCATGAGTGTCATTGTGTAAACATATTCTTAAAACGTTTTTGTAATAAATCTTAGTAATATTTTCGAGGTGGGCATTTGACATTTTTATAGTGTTTATAGTTTAAAGTTTTGTGTTTAAAACAAAAACGTCTATTGATATGAAAAAAACGAATATGTAGTACTACCAAATTGTTTTTGTTCTACTAGTGACTATAAGTGATATAATATCTTGTGTACACTGATCCAATCAATCAATAATCTGGGGTATCACATCTAACAATAAGCTCAGATCATTTTTATAGAAGAACAAAAATCAACATAAAACTATTTAAAACACATTCCTTGGTTGCTCGACAATTTTTGCTCTGGCAACACTGGATGTGCAAGCAGTCGATGTTTTTCTAGTCTCACTTTTTTATTTGATTATTAATATAGCTCCTCCTCGCGCAGGTTTTTTCAAGGTCACCCGCCATGAGATAATAATACTACTATACTATATCTATATTTCTATCGTTAGTAATTTCTCTTAATTTGTTTGTTACAGTTAATCATTAACTGAGCCTTTTACTTATGAAAGTCGCGCAATTTACATCGTATGCGGTATAGAAATTTGTATAAAATAATGTCATAAGATTCAAAACTAAATGTATAAATATGGTTATATGTAAAGCAAATAAAAATTATAAAACTAAGTAAACAAATGTTGTTTGGGGCTCATGGGTTAATTTTAAAACTTTTATAAACAATTTATTAATTAAACTTGAAGTTCGCCTCAATGAGAGATGTTCAAAAATTCTTATTGACAGACATTTGTGATAAAGAACTCCTGATAGAAGTTGTCGAGAGCATGTAATTGATTCTAGATTGGTAATCGACTCTGTCGACGTTTCATATGTAACATAGAAATTTGAACATAAGTTTTGAAGCATAATTATTTTAAAGAGTAGAACAACACTCTCGCTGCTTCAATATAAATAATATTAATACAAGGTCAAGCACTAATTTTAATCTATTAAAAATAAATGTACTTTGCATTCTGATACTACTACGTTTGAAAGTGGAAATTTGAAATGAAACCAGGAATTTTTCAATGCGGTTAATTCCAATAGAAAGGATATTTTTATAAGCGAAAACAGGTAATCGCAAAGAAGAATTTAACGATCCAAACCGCAGGTACAAATTTGTTTCGAAACTAGGAACTCAATTGGTATACTGTTAAGTAGACTAAGCTAGAATAAGTTTTGCGTATTTGTCAGTGGATATTTCACTCCAGCAATTTTGAGGTCAGAGCTCGAATCGCCTTGACCCTTGCAAAATTTTCTGCCCGGCGTCGTTGATCAACTACACTGACAGACGAGGTATTACAAGGAAATGTATATTATCCAGAGAATTTTAAAGAGAATTTTGTGACTTACACATAAAATAATTTAGAGTGCTCCTATTATTAACGAGGATTAAGTGAAGATTGTATTGATACTTAAGTAGTAAGAAGATATATTTTTTATTAAACTGTAAATTGCATTTATAAGCGTTTTTTTTTATATTACTGTATGTAAGTGATTATTTAGATATTGTGTGTAAAAGAAAGATGTTGTTGATATAGTTATTTAGGTTCTTACTTGGCCTCACAAGTAAATCCCGAAGCCTTCCGAAGAATTCCGAAGACTGCTGAACCCACTTAGACTGTATATATATATATATATATATATATGTTCAATTTATAGTTCTTATATTCATATCATAATTATTTACATTCTTACTTTGTCCCACAAGTAAACCACGAAGCTTTCTGAAGAGTACCTAAGACCGCTCAAGGCGTCCTAACCTCTTAAAACTGTATATATGTTCCATCTATCCTTATTCAGGTTCTAACTTGACCTCACAAGTAATTCACGAAGCCATCCGAAGAGTTCCGAAGACTTCTAAACCTCTTTAAACTACCTAAAAAATTTATATATATATATATATATATATATATATATATATATATGTATATATTGCTATGAACTGTATTTCTCAAGCCCCTTCCTTGGGCGACCATTTTTAATATTTACTATGAATAAACAAGATTGTAATTATCTCCTCCTCCGGCTGTCTTATTAATATTGCTATCAATTCCCTCCAGAAACTTAACTGGATTTTATCTTGAAACAACCTTGTCTGCCAATAGCAAAATTCGATATGTTACCGCCTTACTTGTTATCAATTTCCTCTTCAACTCGTAGCTCCTCCTATTTAAATCTTATGACCTCGGCTAGCATTTATTTGTAATTATAAAATTCAGTTAATTTCGATTTTATATAATGAACCCAATATATCATTTACAGCTTTTGTAAATTATTTGAAATACACTTTTCAATTAGTTACTGTTATAAATCTCATTTATTAACAATCATCTACTATTTACTCAAAACCCAAAGTCACCAAAAAAAACCAATTATCCTTATCAACGAAGTGTAGAATATTCTAAACCTGTTATCATATTACTCACTTTATGCGTATGCAACTTCTTTTGTTGACTTTTTCACAAGCATATTATATTAAGCAAATTCAATATTCAAAATAAAAGATATATAGAAAAACAAATGTCTTATAACTAAAAAAATCTGACCTGGTCTATTTCTTCACATCGACGCTTCCATTTGAAATAAAAATTATCTTCCCCAATTCAGGATTACCTTTAAATTATTGCCATTACACTATGGACTACTATTATTCATTTATACACCCCAATTTATTGTCGTTCCATTTCGGACTTATTACTTCTTATCAATCAATTTTCTCTAACTTCGAATTGTATTATTCTTCCCCCAAACTTCAAAATTGCATTACTGTATTTTCCCCCTGTACTTCAGAATTGTATTACTCTTCTTTTCCCCGAACATCAAATTGTAGTTTAATCCCTCATACATAGGATTTGTATTACTGATTCCCCGGACTTCAGAGCCCTATTATTTTTATGTTTTAGTTTAAAATAAATTCATTAAAAATGTACTTACGTTTTTAATCGGCAATTATAGTTTTCATCTTGGCACTTATTTTTATCTTTCACTTTTAAAATTTACGTATTATTTTATTTCATCACGGCGCACTTCGGCCTTTGTTGAGTTCAAAACTAACTTCGTTATCACGGTGCTTGCTAATATATTATCTCGTTCCCCCTCTGACAGTGGGTATGGTCTAGAACTCGTCGCTTATTTCTGACCAATCAAATAATTACATTTAAAGCAGTTTCTGATGTAATGCTCCACGATTCCCAATAATCATAACCTGCTTGCAGCTGTGTTTCGTTATCAACATGCTGTGTTTTGATAGATCTAATTGCCTTTCCATAAACAACTGATGCAACTCGACTTTAAATTTTCCTATTTACATATTGTTCACGCAATTTTTAATCTGCTCTCTTATCAAAAATGGTTAAATATTTGTACGCATTTATATTAGCTACCTGAAGCTCTATTTCTATTTCCGTATTAATCTAATCGTCTGGAACTCTTTTTGAATGCGTGTCTAATTACACTTTATCATTTATTTATAAATATACGCGTGCTTCCACTGAAAAATATCATTACTTGCTTTACCTAAATTAACTAAAACTCTATCTACAGGGTATTTAATATTTTCTATTTACCTAATGAATGTATTTCTCATTCCTACGCCAACTATGCGTCCTCCTATGTGTATCTGCGTCGCTTAAAACTATTTATACCTTATATACAGGGTGTTGACTGCTTACTATCTACAAACTATCTCCATTTCTCAATTCTTCACTAAATAAGTGCAGTTTTCTGCTGCCTATGGTAATTTCTCATTTCTAAATGACCTTTATTATAAAGTGCACCCTTAAACAACCCCTTATCACAGCAATATATATATATTTATATGTATATATATATATATATATATATAATATATTTATATGAATATAAATACCTATATTGCTCCGGGGTTTAATAGTATTAAACCACCACATTGGGCGCCATTTTGCTCTGAAAGCTAAATCCCACAATTGGGTCGACATTTTGCTCTGCAAATTAACTAGTAGTAAAGCTTATATTTAAAACGCCCCACAACTTGGGTGCCATTTTGCTGCGATGTTTAATTGGTTAACTCGAGTTTTTTTTGCTGATTATACCTAAAAATTCAAAATTCATCAGAGAAGTTCACCATGGCTGCTCTGCTGCTATCTGAAAAATACTACCCTACTATTCTACCAAAGAAAACTTGACTACGGCAACACACCTCGATTTATTCAAACAGAAAAATTCTACTCCAAGAATCGTTATCAATTGTTATTTTACCTACAATCTCATTTTGAAATATTACCTTTTTTTTTAAATTATTTTCGAAATCATATTTTATCCTTTAATAAACAATTTAAAGTAACAGCGCTTAACCATACATGTTACGTTACCCCTGGTTTTAATATGAGCTCATAGTAAGACGTTTAAATACTCGTGTTAAATTTTGCACTGCAAATTACAATAAGACTCTCTTACTTTGTACACAATCAAATATTACAACAATCATTTTATGAATATAAATCCCTACATAAAATAGTTAAATAATAAATCATAAACGTTCAATAAGTAACTCTTTAATCCATAGAGTTTATAAAAACACCAATAAGGAACAAAATTGTCATAATACACCAAATAACCACAAAAATAAACACTGTTTCTCAAAAATTTGTTACCTGGAATGCACCATCGCACATGGAATTGCAATCATACCATTGATGCCTGAAGTCCTCATCAATGAATGCACGTTCTCAAACCTCACCAAATTGTATAACCCCATCCGGAAAGGCAATCAGCTAGTCATATCTCTCGACTACCAAGTGACGGTACATCCAACTCCACCAATTCCGCTACTGGTCCATTTACCATAGGTAAAACACCAAATCGATCCATCAATACTCTCTACTCCATTAGTGTGCACAACTTGCACCAACCACCAAAATATAAAGCTGTCTCTACTTACAGTACTTAAACATGCTTCGCATTTGTCAAAATGTACTTCATCACATTTCTGGAATGCTAATAAAACATTACACCAACTTGTGTATGACGTCATCAACTTTAATTCAAATATTAAAATTCACTAAAAAAACAACAGTAACTTCTTCACCAATATTAGTGAACGCGTCGATGACCAACAAAGGATATCACCATATCCTCGTTGTTATATAGCCAAATATACCCCCCATAACTTGAAATTTCTCGTAAATACATCCATACAAACAATCTAGCCTTCTTGGTAATTTTCGAAACGGTTAAGGCTCTTCCACAAACAAAATTTTCAACTGCCGGTAAATTCCTACAACACACGAACTAACCTTCAGTAATTCTTTGTAAATTTCTACCCTAATATCAATTGCCACTGAAATCTCAGAATTTTGAATACAAACAACAATTTAACACGAAAATACACTTTAGCTTTGCAACAAATATTTATTTCGCCGAATCCTAGCCCCTACTAAAATAAGTTCCTTGGTTATCACACGTCCATCATAATACACGTATTAAAGTCGTCTCGTTCTAACCTATATACGAAAATTTTCTCTTTCTTACTTCGTACCCACTCCATATTTCATACTCCTACCACGAGTTATCTTTATCCCAATCTACCATGTGTTCTACATCCTTTATCCTTTTTCACCATGTTTGCAAGTTTGGTTATACCAAAAATAACATTTACCTTCTCTAAGCAATCTTAAAACTCTCGTTCGTCTCCCTTCTATATGTGAACTCCAATAATCCTTCTCCGTTCCTCATATACAAGTTTTATCTGTCCTTGATGGAATCGACCACTCTAAATGATATACAAAATACGTTCCTCTTACTCTTATAAATACACAATCTATTAATCTTTCCTTGCCTCACAGTTTTCTTTCAAAGTCAAACTAACACTTAACACATGTTATTTTTATCCCATTCTAATACACGCTATAAACAAATCTTTCCTTATTCTATGTCGTTCCTTGCCTGATTAACTGTCAAATACTTTTCGTAGAATCGAAATGTTATTTTGTGCACGTTTTCTGCTTGGATGCGTAGAAACCTAGCGACTTTTATAATTTTTGACAACAATATTAACGACGCTACTCATAAATCCTTGCCAAACAACTTTCAAACTCGTAAACAAATACTAGAAACGTGTTATTTGTCCACATCTCTTTCATTCGAATTTACTAGAACCCGTAACCGTTAAGTTTGTTTCTCTTTTGCTATAATTAAGCTTTTAAAAGTTATATGAATGGTAAATCTTTTCACTAAAACTATAATAAAATATACACTAGGAATATTTACACTTATAACACCTGTTATCTACAACTGGTATGATTAAAGGATTATGCTCCCTATCATTTAAACATTGTGAAAGTTCCTTGAGAATATTTACACACGCTAAAAATGACGCAAATTAACTCTTTCCCTTAATGAAATTTTTCATTTGAATCTTAAATTACTCCAATAGCGATTAGGAAAGCGTGATAAAGTTTAATTAATTTGTATTTCTATGCAGAAACTTGCAATTCCTTTATAAAGTCTTTTTTAAAGATGGCTACAAAAGCAAACTAGAAAAAGTTGTAACTCTCTTTCAAATTTCAACGTTTTTTGGATCAACTTTTATCCAAAGCTCAAAGATGAGAACTGCTATTAATTATTCCAAGCTACAAGAATATGGCCAACTGTGCCATCCACATTCACCGACAGCAATTTCCCCCAGCAGACACAACCAACATCGGGCTTGGTATGCCATCAGGTGAATAGGTGATCATATCTGGAGCTGAACAATTGTAATTACCTTCACCTAAAACACTAGTTAAAGAAACCAAACCTCAGATTGAATCACTGAGCTAGAGAGGCTTGAGCCAACTCTAATAATGACATGCCGGCTAAGAATGTCCAGATAAAAGAGACTAGTTGTGCCACTCGCGAGTGTTCTTGGATGATCCTGAAAACAAGACTTCTTCATTTTATTTTTCATCTAAAATTCTAAGATCTGTTCCAAAAGTTAAAAAAAGTGCGAAAAGGACGAATCGGACAAGGTAAAAGATGTATTAACAGATTCTCCATACATAAAAGAATTAGAAGCAGTTATTAAGGAAAAAAGGGAAAAGGCTTTGCCAAAAGAAGAAAGAGCAAAAATAAAACTAATTTAAGAAAGAGAATAAAATTAACAATGGTAAATAAAGGGATTTGCCTGAAAATGAATGGAAAAAAAAGAAGCTGGATAGAACTAACGAGGGTGAATCTGAGGATTGTTCTGACTGTAAATGTTTATATTGCGGTGAATTTTACTCTAAGTCAGTTGAAAATGGAGTCGCTTATTTCATGTGTAAAAAATGGCACACAATTCTTGTGCGTGAATAGACAGTGCAGATGATAAGGCTGTCGGAGTGTGCGAATTTTGTGAATAGGCTTAAGGAAAGGCCCCATTCAATGAAAACTGTAGTTAAACCAGTATAGTCCCTTAAAACTAAATAAATATAAAGCAAACGTATTTTTTGCATACAAGTTTTAAATGTTTTTTAATTACGTGTTCTTACCACCTCGTTCTGGCTCAGACCCTGGGCTGAACGGTGCAGATACCTTAAGTTTCTGCATTTGAAAACAAAAATTTTGTTTTTGGTTTCTTTGTTTTCATTGTATTTTTGCAATTATTAAATTATGTGTTCAAAAAAAATTAGCAGCTCTTTTAATTAGCCCTTTTATTTATTTAAAACATATTTCAATTTGTAGCCCTTTCTACCCCGGATCTTGTACTAAATATAGATTAACCAAAATTTTAAAATTTTGAAATTCCCATTAACGAAAACCGCCTTATTTTGATTATTGGCAAAAGCAGTCACTAAGAAATTTTGCTAAAAGGTTAAAATTCTCTCATTCTAAGTAATTACTACCGAGTTACAAAAAAAAAGATTTTATTCGTCTAAAAAGGGAATTCTTAATGAAAATAAGTGTAGAGATAGTATTAAACTTAACTTATTATAGAAAGCATTGTGTATCCTGATAATTTACATTTCAAAGATACAAACATGTTTAATTTAAGCTTTCGTAAGTTTAAGACTTTGATATGTTTAAATTTATTTAATTAAATGTTAATGCTCCGGGTATCAGCGTTATTTGAGTAATATAATGTGTTAATTATTTAAATGATCAAGTAAATTTTCATATTTGTTATTCTTTTTTTCAAATTGTTTTTTTTATTTTTATATACTGATTTATTATTAAACGGTTTGTTCTACCGTATATTTAAATACATAGATAAATAAATAATTTAATTAAAAACCTGATAACCTTTGGGTTTATTGTTAATCTTTTGTTTTGAAGCAGTTTTGCAATGCATGTAAGTACTTGAAAACAGCCTGATAGTTATTATTATTAATTTATATAGTATATAGAAGTTAATTATAATAACGCAAACAGGTCCATGGCTGGAAGAAGAAAGAGGTGTACAGTGCACAGCACCCGGGCGGCAACCTTTTAAGGGCGACAAAATAAAAAATAGCGAAATTGGGCTATGTACATAAGGAGTAGAAAATGGTATTACTAACACTATGGTTATGTCTTTGTCTATTCTCTATTATTTTAATTAAATATACATACCACCACATACATAAGTCTGCTTCAAATACTTTAAGCAAAGGCTCAAAGCATTTACTGCACTATTATTCATATCACTCAATGGATCTGACTTAGTTCATATGTAGGGAACTTAATGTACAAAGTATTGCATTTTTTTCAAACGGGCAAGCATTCAATAACTTACTATGTACTTATATTTAGGGCTGGGTCGGCGTATCGATATATCGATACGTATCGATACGACCTCCGTATCGACCCCCCCGATACAGCGAAAAATAAATATCGATACTAGATATGTATCGATACGTATGGATATGAATCGATACGCATCGATACATATCGATACGCATCGGTACGTATCGATACGTTTCGATACGAATAAAATCGTCCCAACAAGTCTGTGTCACTAATACCTTATAATCCTTCTTTTACACTTTCCTATTTTATATCTAAATGTTCAATCATTGGTCCCTAATACTGAGTCACCCTTCAATCATATTTGACAATACTTTTCACTTATAATTTTGATATTACAAGTTTGTCCAAAGGTCGATTCTACTAAAATAAGTGCCGACATGTTTCACATATAAACCTGGATCTGTTTGGTGAATAGTGGAATTTCTACAGACGCATCCGGTTTTTCGATTAGCAAATGTACATTCTATGGCTCATTAACATACAACTCAGTGTAAATCCTTGAATACTGTGCTTTCTCACGTCATCAAGTCATTGTTTTTACGTCTTGGCACTTATACTTTAACTATTATACTCCAAATACTTTAACATTTGTAAAGTATGGCAAACATAAAATTTTCAGTTACGGGATCTGATATTTGGCTTTATTTTGCATACACTACCTTCATACAAATAACCTTTATACCCTTTTAGCTCTTACTGACACTTTATTGGCCCCACTGGTTTTGAATAAAAGTGGAAATTTCGTCTGTCTTCATAACTTTTTTTTTGTGCATAATTTCTAGTTTTATTTAAAACCACTCCACGCATTTCTACATATTAATTATTACTCAACCCCTGATTTCATTTCTCTTTCACGTCTGTCTACCTATGCTATATACTAACTTCCACTATAGAATAAAACAAATTTAAACCTTCCGTCGCATAAGCTCTCATCTATTTTATTTGGTTTAGGTACAATAACTATCGGGTTCACATATGGAGTCTACGCTGGTTCGATGATTCCTTCTTTTAACATTTTACTAATCTCAGCTTTAACCCTATTTCTAATTGCAAACGGAATTGGATACACCTTGGTACAAAATCCGCTGTCTTCCGTGACCTCTAACTTGTGCGTATATCGATTCGCAAATCTCGGCTCTTCATTAAATAACCCTATAAATCTATTAAATAATTCCCCCAGCTTCTCTTTAATATCAACACTCACTTTTCCTATCTGTCTATCATTAATTATTCTCGCAAACATATTACATAATCTCACTTCAACCTGTCTATAATTACTTGCCCTTTTCACTCCCAATCCTGAGTTATCCATATCATTACCATCCCTATATTCCGAACTAAACGTAGGCACCACCCATAACTTATCTTTATCTAATATACGAATCGACCTATCATTTCCATCTATTTTCAATCCAAAATCCTCTATAAAATCCATTCCTAATATAAAATCTAACTGTAACCCCTTTGTTATCAAGAACTCAGCCTCTCCTGCCTTTTTATTCCCTACAAATATCGGTACACGGACTACCTTATAAATCGTCGTTAACTTCTTATTCATAGCCGACCATAAATTAACCCCATCAATTGTTTCCATTCGTCCCTTTAAAAATTCTGCATGTTTTATCACAATATTTTCATTAACCAGCGACAACTGTGAACCACTATCAACTAAAGCAACATATAAACAATCTCTTAATCTAATATTAATAAACAACAAATTCTTTTTATTAACGGTATAATTATTCAACAACAAATCACTTAAACTATAACATAAATCTATATCTAAACCTAACAACTCTGTCTTCCGAAAATTGAAGTTTTTTTTTGACTCGTTGGTGCCTCGTGCACTTGTACCACCTCGATCTTGTCCGTGTCCTTTATCGCAGCGCTGGTCGTTATATGTTGGACGTTTATGTCCCTGTCAGTCCGGCTGTATCCGTCTCGCGTTCTGCCTCCCGTCGTACGGCCGTCATCCGCGTTGTTGCCGTGCTGGTACCTATTTTGTTCTTTGTACTCGTTTCCCCGGTATTCTCTATTGAAATGCTGTCGTCTATTTCCGTCGTGTCCCCAATAATTACGATGTCCGTTGTTGAAACCTTCCTGTCTGTAGTTTGGTCTGTGCTCGTTGTGGTATACATGTCGTCGGTTTTCGTCCTTATAACCCCGATTCTGCTCCCAGTAAGCTCCACGCGTCTTTGCCTCCAGTGCCGTCGCTAAGTCAAAATTCCTCATTACTCCTAAAAATTCTCGCAGGGTTTTTATGTTCTGCACCACAACCACCATTGTCACCTCCGGTTCCATATGTCCCGCAAGTAGTAATACTATGTCGTCCTCGCCCAATTTCGGTGTCAGATGTTGTGCCTGGTTATATTTGTCTATAGCGTATTCTTCGCGTGACCCGTTTATCTTACTATAATGTCCCGTGATTAAGTTCGTCCTTATGTTCGTCTGTCCCTGAAATTGTACCGGCGTATTTTCAATCTCGTCGTCTACGCGATCTACCTTTTCTTGTAACTCAGTCTTGGGTTCGTCCTTTACCTTTTGTATCGAAGTGAGTAAATATTCCTGGGTGTCGTCTAATTTTTCCGTCAGTTCGGCGTGCTCCGTTCTAAACTCATTTCTCAGATCCGTGGGTGATTCTGCAATTGTGTTAGTTAAATCCGTTTTTAGTTCCGTGTGTGATTCTGCAATTGTGTTAGTTAAATCCGTTTTTAGTTCCGTGCATGATGTCTTAAAATCTGTCCGCCACTCTGCAATTTTGTTTGTTAATTCTATTTTTAGTTCCGTATATGAAGTCTTTACCTCGTCTTTCCAACTCATCAGGAATCGCATAATATCCTGGTTTTCGACGGTTTCAGCTACCTTGACCTCCTGTACCGTCGCCTTGTCCGTTTCTATGTTTATTACCTCCGGATCTACCTGCCTCACCTTTGTTTCCTGGACATCTCCCCCTGCATCTAGCTCCTCGTCTTGTGCTATAAATTCTGCGTCAATTCCGTACATCCTTCCTGACCTCGTTATCCGTCTGGTGTCCGCGTCCGTCATCTCTGCTGCCTTTTTCAAACTCTTCTTTCCTGAAAATTTTTAACTACGGGCCCCACCTAACCTCGGTGTCCCTTATTATACTACTACTTCTGTCTAGCCCCACGTTGGGTTTGCTACCTTCTTATGCTCCACCCCCGCTTTTTTTTATTATTAATTTTGTATATGATATGCAAATATTTACTTTATATTTCGTGCTTTATCTACGTTTGGTCGGTCTATCAAAACAAAACTGTATTAATATGCCTCGACTATTTGAAACTCGCCTTCCCAGGGTATCCACCTACTTACCGTGGGTTTAGTGGTAAGTAGATGTGCAATGCACCAACCAAACTGCACTACCTTTATTTTTGTACCTGTAATCTTTTACTTGTATGCCAAAATTTTATAACAAATCCACGTAGCCTTGTGCCAAATAAATTAATATTACCAATTTTGACTTTGACGTTCAAAACACACAGTACTCACCTGTTCTACACGTCGCTGTCGGCCTCTCTGAAAACTGGCTTAAAAATCTCAATCGCCGTATGCGTCTTTACAATGCGTGGCACTATCACTACGAATAATCTGCTGTCCAGACTCCAGGTTTCTTTAAATTAATTTTGATCTCCCCCAAATCTAAAATAAATATGACCAAATTTAGAATTTTGACTAATTTCAATTTTACTTCCCCTGCGCTAATTTTCCTGATGTTATATCTTCGTTACTCGTACTAATCCTCCTGCTACTCCAATGCTTTCTTTTTTTAAATCTGCTCGTTCTAATTCAATACTTCCTTTTTCCTTTATCTGCTCTTTCCAAATCACTGCTGTCTTTTAATTTCCACTCAATACCATTCTATCCATAATACCATATCCAAATCAATTCCAATAATATCGCCTTCAATCTCATAAATCCTATCCAATACCTTTCTGCCTTTATACAACTCGTTCCAATATCCAACTATTTATTCCGCCTGTTCACTGTCGCTCTAATCCACTCTTACACTTTTCACTCGTCGTTACTATTTATTTATTTTTATTCCTCTCACTTGTCTGTACTCTTCTTTATATAAATCAAACTCGTAAACTTTTCAAAATCATTTATTAACTTTTTGTAATATTCAAAATTTAGCGCAGTTTACAAAACACGTCTTACTACCAAAAAATTTATAAATCGACTCTCATTTATCTTTTCCTAGGTGATTATAATAATTAAAATATGCCTACTCTTCTATACATTTTTACCAATTCTACATCCAATAAAATCGTCCCAACAAGTCTGTGTCACTAATACCTTATAATCCTTTTTTTACACTTTCCTATTTTATATCTAAATGTTCAATCATTGGTCCCTAATACTGCGTCACCCTTCAATCATATTTGACAATACTTTTCACTTATAATTTTGATATTACAAGTCTAGGTATGAGACATATTTTAGGTCGTATTAAACCTAACGAGTTCTTGTGCATTTGGTCTAAATCTAATTATAACAATGATATAATGACTTATAGGCAGAACATCACACGTGACTGAAATATGAGTTTGAAAGGTAGTTATAAACAAAAATAAGTTGTACTGCTATACCTATAATACGGTCTGCAAGGAACTATGACTTTAAATACACAAAATACTACTACTATGTTATTATGTTAACGCAAATTAGGTATAGGATATTGATAACCTTAATATAGACACGTTCAATATATCCATTTCCGGTTCGTCGCTATGAAAATGCCGTATCACAGTACCATAAAGTATAAAAGAAACAGGTATTTTTACTGATAGTTGAATATCTTCATAAAGTCCTTTATACAAAAAAGTCACAAATCTTAAAACTAATCTATCTTTTGATCTCTGGTACCTCGAAATAATTCCTGCTATACCAACCTCCCCAGCACAAATCCAAAAAATCTCATTTATAACGAATTGAATAGAATAGAATAGAATTTTATTGAAGGAGCCTAAGTTTGAACAGAATTTGAAGCCCTAAAATAGGTTTTACTACTTAGCTAATTTAAAATATTCAGGTCTACTTACAATTTCACCGAATCTGTGAAAATCAACTAACTGAAAAGCACTTTATATCAATTACAATATTTTTCTGGCATAAATTTTTATTAACCACAATTATTTTTAAATTCCTGTTCGCAAAGTAACAGGAATAAAATGCTTTTAAAGTTATTTTTGGTATATATATATATATATATATATATATATATATATATATATATATATTGTTACGATATCACCGCCTAATTTTTACGTTCAGTTACCTGCTGATTGCCTTGTCTCTGTGCTTCTGAAATATCTCAAATAATTTTAAAAACAACACAATAAAATATATCCCTCGACTAGTTCAGTTATGCCCTGCACAGGACAGGGTTAACAACGATATGATAACAAGGAATATTTACCCCCTTCCCTCTAGCACTTCATGTACCTGAATAAGATAAACAAAATTCGTCAAAATTTGTATAATAACCTAAGAAATATGTACAATTTCTAACTATACGAACTGTTCTTCTGCAGCTTAACGTGTGACTTCGAATGAACGTGTTGATTAGAGCTTTACTCGTAATCTCAACGTCTTAATTTAGAGTTTTCCCATTTATTGTATTTAGTACTTAGAGGTATTGAAGTATTATTATTGAAGTATTGTTTTGAGTTTTACTTACGTACTTGATTGCAGCATTGAAGTATTGTTTTAAGTTTTACTTCCGTATCTACTTGAAGTATTGATCTATTGTTTTGAGTTTCACTTCCATGCTTAATTGGAGCCCTAAATAATCAATTGTAGAGATTTCGTTTATTACTAATTAATTTTAGACTTACGTTTTAAAGCAATGCAAGATTTTTGTAGACTCGTATGTTTAAACACGCACTTATACCGTTTTCTTCACTTGAAATTTTAATTAATGTGACTTTCACTTATAATTCTTAATTTAACTTCGCTAAGTTAAAATCTGCGTAATACTTTTGTTACGACTGGTACAGTTCATGTTTCGGTTACAGAATGAATGTTTGTTATCAGTTTTGATGCATTATATACACAAGTACCCACGTGCTGTTATTGGTTGACCGCACATTATCTTGTTATTTGGCCATGGCAGAGGCGTTGCACTGCTTTATCATGCAGCCGGTTAAGGTTTTACTTCGAGTTGCTTACTTTATGCATTGCTCACACGCTCCAAAAAGCACGTAGACAATAAGTTATATATTATAAATTTCGTTAGCCAATGGTACTTTGTATCCTTTAACGTCACGCATTTGTAATTTTGTACAAAGACTTTTAAATATTAACCTTTAATTCTGCACGTACATCCAAAATTATAATTTCCATACTTTGTTTACTTATGTTGGGTTTCCTTTTAATGTGGCGCTTTACATTACAAACATCACGTAGGCTTTCGCCTCAATATTTATACTTTATTGCGTTATGAAATATGCTTGTTTTTCAGAAGCTTGTTTTATGAGTATTATTGCCTTCCAATCCTTGCGCAATGCGCCGAGTTTTAAAGAGATTAGTTTCACTTTTAAATATGCCTAATTTGTATTATATTAGAAGTTTAGGAATGCTTTAAATGTTTCTAAAATGAATTGGGTTGTGCTCAGAATTATTTATTCTACAGAATGATCTTCCTTTTATATTATATACGGTGATTTGTATTAGCTTTGGCGCTTGAGAATGTTTTTAAATATTTAGAAACGTATTGAATAACTTCCAAAGTTATTTATTTTGATTAATGTTTTTAAGTTATTGCAGAATGAGCTTCCTTTTATCGATTGTGGCTGGTAGTTGATTTCATACAAGGTGATTGGAATTTACGTTTTGCATAATGACCAAATTAAGTACTTTTATGATTTAAATGTTTGGTTTTCTTTATTTTTATAATGTGCACATAAAGTGTACCTCTCCTGTGACCTTATATACCCCTAAATAACCTTATTATTATCATAGCAATATATATATATATATATATATATATATATATATAAAATAAGATGTATTTGTAAAAAAACTCTATAAAAATAATAGAGCCTGTTGACGAATACAAATCGGTCTAGTAGTTATATTGCCATTAACAAAACATTAGCTTTATTACTTCACTCCCCTGTGAAGTAATAAAGCTAATGTTTTGTTAATGGCTATATAACTACTAGTCCGATTTGTATTCATCAACAGGCTCTATTATTTCCATAGTGTTTGTTTACAGAAACATCTTATTTTATATATTCTTCTACACAATTTCTTATTGCGGACTGTAAATAACTTGTCTTTTATATATATATATATATATATATATATATATATATATAACCTTTCATTCAGATTATAAACAGCAATATCTTCAGATTATCCAAGTATGAGATTCCTTACAAATCACGTAGTGAAAACCAATAATAAACATTTCAGTTCATACCAAAGTAGATTAGTCGAACGCTTTCAACGGTACGAAATCGATTTCAATTGCTATATGTAAATCCGTCCAAATGTTTCCTTCATAAATAGAATGTGTACTTATGATATGTCGGCTTGTCATGCAAATGTTAGATTTTATTCAATCGAATAACAAACAATTACGTGCTTTGAGCTTGACTATCTATTACTGAAAAACTGCAGCGATATTGTTAAGCATGTCATGACTTTTGCAACTTGTTACGTGCATGTGACGTAGCCTACAAAAGACCAAAAAAAGGAAGTATGACCGGGCTCAATCGGCGAGAAGGCGGGGTATTATACCAAAAAAGAAAGTTAAGTGGGTCTGAAATAAAAATGGAAACAAATATACACTCACGCATTCATACTTAAAACAAAACCTACCAAAAAAAGAAACCTATAATTAAACAAAATATGTACACAGTAACCCTAGCAAAAGAATAAAAAACAAAAGATCATTTTTACATGGTGAGCTGCCGATTTTAGGTTACTCCCTAGGTTAAGGTTCAACCAAAAATAAGAAACTAAGAGAAAGTTCCCCTCTAAAACCAACAGCTCTAAATCTGTACAGTAACTTTAAAACTAAATCTATACATAAGAATGGCCGCAACATTTTCAACGGCGTCAGCAAGTCGTTAACCCATTTTCACTTCCTCAATTAGTATATTTTTTTAGTTATGTGAAACCGAACAGTAATGCCTCACTATAACGGCAATAAATACCTAAAATAGTTCTCAGTATAACGGCAATAAATCCCAAATTACTTCACTAATTTTTATATAGACGAATTACATTTGGAAATGCATGTACTTGCATAGCCAACTCCCAATCAATATGGCCCCAACATAATTAGGGAAGACAAAAAATACAACACTCATCCTAGAGGGGGCCTACACCCATAAAGAACGCCTTTGGCCTCCCATTACAACCAGGGACGACCCTTCATCGTGACTTTAAGGCCACCGGAAGAAAGCTAGAGCAATTACAAGTCCCGATTAATTTATTGTTGTCGAAACGTACCATTTTATAAAAACCCTAAATACACACCACGCTGTAGGGCGTGCTCGAAGTGTTTATAACGAACGAAACGAAGAAAATCAGAATAGAATGTTGTCGAATTGTAAGTTGAAAAACAAGTGAATATTCATTTCGTTTAACCAAGAACCAGAGCTCATAGTAATATCGTTATTAAGGCTTCAAAACTGGAAAACCCGAGTTTATTGAAATAATACGCAGTTCTATTTCGACGAATTCTTTCAATGGGAAACACATAAAAATTGATTATCGGATACTTGGAACAACGTTATCGCCTATCTAATTATGGCGTAAATTTTACGTTAAGGAATTCTGAGAGAAAGAGTATTTATTATTAAGTAATCGAATTTATACAACAGATAAATGAATTAACCACGGACAAGGTTATTTTAAATTTACGGAATTAATTTTCGTTGTAGAAGAAAAAGGGGTTTGAGTTGAAAATGATTAGAATTAATTTACGCTGAAAAAAGGAACGTAACAAACTACCGCTTCTGCGTCATCTGCTAGTCGTGTCACCATCTGTACTCTATAAACCTAAATATTAAAGTTTGTATCTACATTGTTCTATATATGCATGAGATATAAGATTCAACTTGGATACACAATTGCAGGACTTTGAGTTTGTATAGTGTGTTACAAAATCTCCAGTCTATTGTCGAGAAATCTATATTTAGAACTTCGTAAAAATGCTTACCTTAATACATTCCCAGATTGGAAATGGCAGTTGCTCATCCAGAATGCTGAGATCACGAGAAAATCTATTAATAATATTTCCAGCCAAATTTTTATCGAAAAACACCATACCGGCGTTGACCACTTTAAAGATAAGTTGACGGTGAATAGTAATTGATGCCCTTCCAGCAAAGATGTAAAACATAAATGCGGTTAAAAATAGAAGCACCGCAGCCGCTAAAACCACCAAAGTATATTCATAAATTATATTGCTCTGTGATTCTTGGGCTTGTAAGTATTCAGTGGAGTTTGTGCTAAACTTCATTTCAGCTGTTAAGAGCTTTTGTTCTGCCTCTACCCTAAAACACACATATTACTTATGGTATTTTGTTATGCAATGTATTCTTACCAAAACCGTATGAAATAATCTGACCAAGTTTCTGCCACTTGTTTCAATATTGATAAAATTATTACAACTAGAAACATTATAAAGCCGCCTGCCGAAACATACTTGTAGTAAATTTCTCTTTTGACCGATCCCTGTTCTTTATCTTCTGCGTAGATATTCGTATCTGCTTTGCCAAAGTTCTTCGTTGCAAGATCAGAATCAGGAAATTTGTCCAACCTTTCAACTTTTTTAGATTCTGTAGTTACTGTTTCTTCATCTTCTTTAACGTAATCTGGGGCGACATATCTTTCAGTTAGGTGTTCGGTACCCAACTCTTTTAAATGCGAATAAGTACCTTGAAACCTTATGCCTTCTTTGTCAAACACTAAAATTTGATCAACATCTTTGGAAAAACTGTGCAAATGGGAAACTAGTACACAAACTTTTCCCTTCAGAAAACCCTTGAGACATTCGAAAAATATATGACGACCAACTTTTAAATCTACTGCGGATAAACAGTCATCTAGTAAGTAAATCTCAGCTTGTCTGTAGACCGTTCGGGCTAGATTAATTCTAATTTTTTGACCTTGGCTGAGGTTTTGTCCTTGATCAGTTAAAAACGTTTGATCTGCACCTGTTAGTATATGAAAATCTTTCTGTAGTGCACACACTTTTATCACTTCTTGATAACGTGCTTCGTTAAACGGCTCGTTGAAGATTATATTTTGTTTAATGGTACCAGGAAATAGCCATGGTTGTTGAGATGCGTAGGAAACCCTTCCAGATATTTTAATTGTTCCACTGGGTATATTATCGCCTAAGATTGCTTTTAGAAAAGCTGATTTTCCGCATCCTATGTCACCCAAAATTAACGTAATTCCTGGTTGCAAGGCTACGTTAATGTTTTTCATAATTGTATGGGGCCCAAAAGTGATCGAAACATTTTTCAGTACAACACCTGTATCGGCTTTATCGATGTGTTTAATTGCTTCGTTTGTGGTAATCTCCTCTTGTAATAAATACTTGTTTATTCTTGTTAATGTTGCTTTAAGCTCAGCTATTTTTACAAAACTCAATGGTATATATGAATGCAAAACAATGCCTAATTGGTTAAAACATCCAATTACAACAAATGCTTTCTCGGCAGTAATGTGATTTTCTAGGGCCACAAAGGTAACAAAACAACTGTATACCGCCAGTTTTACACTAAGCATCCCAAGAGCCATACAAAACGTTCTCAAGTATGTTAAAATTTGAAGATTTCGTATTTCTTTCCTATAAATATTCAGAATTATATTTTAGTGATGCAAAGAAATACAAATACAGGATGGGCCATTAATTAGATTGCACTTTTGCCAAATTTCAAAAAATTTGTTTCACACATATCTGAACAGCGCACAAAAATAAGATTTCTTAAGTAAACTTTGAATTTTTCTCACGGACACACGGTACATTTTGGTATATAGGTAAATTACGTTCAATCGACTTATTTTGACGTCTACAATACGTTGGAGCTTTATTTCCCAACAATTTTGAGAAAACAATAAATATTTAAAAAATAATACAACACACACACACAACTTTCATTCAGACGTTTATGCTCACTTACTGTCTGATAGTATATGTTCAGGTACTGTGTTACATGCCAAAATTGGCATTGTACATTTTTGAATATGTGACTAAATTCCCGCCATTATTTCAAATAAACTTGTTAAATTTCCGTCATTTCGGACAGTTGCGTTGGCGCAAAAGAATGCGCAGACGCGGAGTGATGGCACAAGTGCGCGGTGTGTGACACGATATGATTAGCCAACGAGACGTCGAACGGTGACGTTTACCTGTGTCGTTCCTTTGTCTTTTCTCTTTCAGAAAATATAGGTATTTTCCTTATCGTTCCTTACCTGGTTTTTCCTTCATCCTACCTACGAACAAAGAAGAGGGAAGACGTTAACTCTGGTTTCAACGATGGCATAACGTAACCCACGCCCAAACGAAATACATGGAAATCAACATGGCCCCTGCGCAAGGATGACCGCAAAATCGTGAAGAGTTCCACATTTTTGGATGAGTGCTTTTTGTCTTTTTATGGTGGACCTTGTATCACTGTAAACATATTTGGCATGTGATACAATTTGACACGTAGTTATGTCGTAATATCTTTGTTGTGCAATAATGTGAACGTTGATAGTATCCGTGTTGCCAACTGTGTAAGTGGCTCTGAACGCGAGACGCCGGGAGTATAACAGTGGCGCCCTAAACTTTTGTTGAAAATTTGTCTTCACCTCTGATCTATCTTATAAGGGTTAGTTTTGAATATCTTTGTAGAAATTGTTTTTTTTTTCACTTAAATATAATAAATAATAATTTTTTTAATTTTTAATGGCTTTTGAATAGAAGAAATACAATCTGGCGACATTGCATTTGGTAACTTTTAGCGATGCAAAGAAATATAAATACAGGATGGGCCATTAATTAGATTACTTTTATCTTAATCACCTGAAGAAGCGAGGGATGACCGCAGTTTGTTGCTTGGAAATTTAATCGCAGTGAATCGTTTCATGGAGTCACAGCGTGCGTTCTGCATGAAACTTTTTTTACATACGCAATAGTTCGCTCATTACCATTTGGCGCCCCTTTCATGCGGAGTATCAATTACGCGCCTTAAACCAATACCCGAGTGATAATTTAATAGAAAAGAAATGGCTTAAAAAGTTTAAAGAAACTGGATCGATACTAAAGTTAAAAACGGGAGGTTTGTGAACTTGAAGAAATTCGGCGAATATAGAACAAGTTGGAGCTTCTGTTTAGTGTGATTTATCCACTCACAAACGGTCGGACGCACAAGCTTACGGGACGTTTTAAAATTGAATTTGAAATTACATTAGGTCCAATTGGTACATAAACTACAGCCCGATGTAAATTTATGGAACGTTTTTGCAGAAACAATGCTGAACCGGTTTGACAACATTTTCTTTTAATCGATTCCCTCTTACACTTCAACAGACACGTAAATAGACATAACTGCAGGTATTGGAGCATGCAAAATCCATGATTTAAACATCAACGCCCTTCTTTATTCTCATAGAGTAACAGTATGGGAGGTAATTTAGTCTTGAGGTATCGTTGGCCTCCTATTTCTATGAAGGCCACCTTGTTGCCATTAGCTCGACCAAAAATGTAAGTGTTGAGGGAATTTCTGACACCACAGCTTCGGGAATTTGTAACTTGTATTCGGGATAGCTGGATGCAGTATAATGTAAGTATCGACCGCTACACATACGGCGACGTCCCCAATACTCCACCGGAAGATACTACATTGGGATAGCTGGATGCACTACATTTGATTTTCCAGTGCTCCAGCCGATAGTATTACATTGGCAAGGAAGAGAGTTTTTTTTTACCTGGAAATTTTGAATTTTGTCAAACTCTTGCTGTTCCAAGCAAGGTAGAGATTTTTAGCGTGCAACAATTTAAAAACCAATGCATTTAGAACTAGGTAAAGTTAATTTTTACCAGATATAACTTCAAATTTATACAGGGTTAAATTTCTCGTGTGACAAATGCTTTTAAAGTATTATTTTAACACTTACCCGAGGCAATTTACTCCTGATGCAGCACTTTCGAATTTTCTAGGATTACGTGGGTAGAATCTCGAGTTCCCGATGTTTGCCTGACTATAGCTCTCTTCGTAAAGCGCCGATACGTGGTGAACGATTGAGGATAGGAACGGTGGGGAAGGGATCAATTCGTTTATATGTCGTAGCACTACAACATGTCTACACTCAAGGAGGTCAGTAGTCAAGTCCTTTGTTTCGACACATTCGCTTTCACGAAATCGTTTCTACCGTTCAAAAGAGTATTAAGTTTTCTGACGTACATTGGTGGGTATAACTGCGCGTAAAGCATGAGAAATGCCATCTTTGCACAATAATAGGTGAATGACTGGACATTCGTGAGAACCAAATCTTTGTGTGGTTTTCACCTGGACCTTACACTAAAACATTACAATACTGTAAATTTCCCGTGCGGGGATTTAAAAATCTCCTGAACCTAAATAATACAATAAACGTTAAAACTTTTCAAAAAAGCATAACAATCGCCTTAAAGCTTCAAAAAGAAATATATAGCTAATTTATTTACTTGGCGGTAAGAGCAAAATAAAGATAGCATCTCGGAGATAATTGCAGAGAGAAAGATAAATACCTAACCGTCTATGGGTTGGAATATTATTTAGGATATTTATTAAGATATTTAAGATATTTTCAAAAAAAAGATAGTTAACACGTTATGGTCACATATTCATTACTTGAGATAAAATGATTAAGATAACGTTAAAGAAAAAGATAAACACTAACCGTTTATGTTATAACCTAAAGATTAAGGTAAGATAATATATTACGAAAAACAATTTTTTTTAAAAAACGTAAAACCTGGTTTAGGTTCGAAAGCCTTATTACTTAAGGCATACCTCGCCTGTAAGTAAATGTAGTAACAAAAAGAGGACTCCCGAGGGAGTAGAGTGATTTCGTAGACACTTAAAATGGGGTTTTTGACATGTCCTCCAAAAGGAGAAATTCCGTGAAGCAGCACTCGTTCATATAAACGGCACAAGGGATCAGCTATCCCTGCATTCCGATGTCGATTAAGAGGATCGGCGTAGGTCAAATCAATTACTACTTCACTGCCAACGTATATCAGCAGAAGACAGTGGCGATGCACAGATAGATATAGGTTCCCCCACGCCCACGGCCCAATGTCGTGAAGTAACAACTATTTAACTATACGGCAACTTCGAAAATAAATGGAAAAAAAAGAAAGTAAAAATAAAGGCGGTATGTAAAATTTTTGGAGCTATATAGCAACCTAGATATAAGAGTGAAAAGGAGGGGCTTACATTGAGCAATAGCGATAGAAAAAAGGTGTTTAGCGAAGCACTACTCGACCAGCCAAAGTGTAGTCAGTAGCCCGGAGTGGGGAACACCATGTGAATACAAGAAAACACATCGAATAGAAATTTCTTGTATTTGCATCTGTGGAATCTGACTTTTTTTACTACGGAGGCATAGCTTGTGTTTGCAATGTACATCCAAAGAGTAAAGCTTTAATCCGATATCAGCTAGTACAAGTCCTGAAGATTTCCTAGGTTGTTCAGACGAAACCTATGTCAACCACGATAAGTGACGATATTGGATTGTGGAATAGTAACAAGATAGAAGATGAAAATTTAAAAGAAATTGGGTTTTTTGCGTGTAATGAGCATGTGAAAAATTTATTAGTGGGAGTATGGCAGAAAAGGTTTGGAAAACTTGTAGATTAAAGGGCTAATAGTCATTTAGATATACTATAGAATCCGTTGAGGGTTAAAAACTAAATTTACATAGAAATAAACGATAGGAGAGCTCGATAATTAGATAATGCTTGGGTACGGAAGACAAAGCTAAAAAATTAGTCGAGATGAGAATGATAAGAAAATAGAAATATGCTTATATGAAGCTATGCATACAAACGTAAGCATATACTATTTGTTAGGGGCAGACAAAAATGGTTTTAGGTCTTTAATATGCCAACGTCCTTATAGTTAGCCGTATAATCCTGTAGTTCATATGTCATGGAGAAATTACACGGGATGTAGTCATAAGATGAATTTAGGAGCTAGTTTAGCAAAAAACTTTCTAGTGGCATCAGATATAACATGCTTTTTCGTCCATATTTGTTCGCCCAGGGCAAATGAAATGTCTCTTTTACGAAAGTTGTCATAATGTTTGCTTTTTTCTTAGAATTAGCAATAATCACAAAGGTATTCTGAGGTATTACTTTAAAATCAATGTTTTGTTTTCTTAATTGTTGTAAGCCAGTAGAATTAATTAGAGAGGTATTAGAACCAGTGTATAACAATGCATCGACAGAAAGAGAAGCAATAAAGATAGGTAAGTGCCGGCGGTTATCAAAATGTTAAGTTTTAAGTTCTGCAGACGTAGAATTAGGATGATGAAAAGCATAAACGGTTTTCAACCTGCTCGACCATTCAAGTGGGGTTGTACGACAGATTTCAGTTAAAGGAATAGAAGTTGTTGTTGGAGATACGTTAATAAACACATAATCGGTACTTTTTGAGTGAAGTTAACGGTACAGTAGGTTTTGAATTTAGTTCGTGTGATGAGTGTAATTTCGTGTTACTGGTGGATAATTTAGGAACGAAGAAACGCGTACAACCTGGACAAAGGCATCCCTTCGGTAGTTTTCCGAAACATTACAGCGTCTACAATTACTTTTGTATACGTTGGGATTTCCACAACCATGGCAAAAAAACATTACGAAATTCGGTATAATTACTGTAATTATGATCACCGTTTCGACAATTCCAACAAGAAAAAGAATTAATTTCTTCGGAATTCGATATGGACGACAAGAAATTATTGGAATTGTGAGAAGAATTGTTGCGGTAAGATACATTTTGAATTATATCCTAAAAAGTAAGGTTCCATTTATAAACGGGTACAGATTTAAAAACGTCTATATTTTCTATAGGGACCGATAGATTATTTAAATTAGAGGTGACTACTTAGTGTTCGGAAATAATATCTAACTATTCTAACACACCCTTCAACCAGGAATAATTTGGACATAATTTCGCTCTTAAGTTTTTCAATTTCGTCAAGGCTGGAGGTAGAAAATAAATCAAGACATTGTTTTACATAAATTAACCAAAAGCAGGTTCGTACTAACTCTGATTTCGTGGGCATAAAATCAGTTAAATAAACAATAGATTTTATATCATCCATAAAATTGGTCATTTCTTCTAAATTCTTGGATGCTATATTTGTGCGATAAAAACAAATTTAAATTGAAGACGACGTTGATCTTGTGTCGTACTATTCCTTTAGTGGTTAATTCCCAAGACAGTTTTTTACTCTTCAGGTGGAGATAATTGATGTTTTTAATTTAAAAGAAAAAATAGATACGTTAACTACAATATTGTATTTCTTTACCAAATAAGTAAGTACTAGGGATAGTTTGATATAATTATTTAACGATATGAACGGAATTATATATCTTATTTTAAGTTTTTAAACGACATTTTTAATATAGATAATTATGAAAAATTATATTAAACTCTAACTTGATATCACAAATACACCAAAAGAAAAATATTATTTATTTAGGGTTATACACACAAACTAGGTAGATTGATATTTGCAATTAATGTACTAGGCTAGATAGGCGAAATTGAGGTCAGTGACTTTCAATTTTTAAAAGATTTATTTTTTAATTATAATAACTGGAACGCAGAAGGTATTTTAAATAGAAAGATTAAAACCAAAAAATGGTGAAATAGTTACTTAACATCATTTTAAAAGACAAAATTTTATTATTTACAAAAACTCAGATTTACATAAATTTAGGTTATGTTGCTTTCTTTTATTAAGAGTTTCTTTTTTTCAAGAAATATAGAAATTTATAACATTCGGCATTTTTAACCGTAATAAACAATAATCAATAACAAATACGCTTACCTTAGATGTTATCCATTTAATTCAAGATAAAATTTCCAGGTGATTTGACAGTTTTCATATCGCAGAGAAGATTTTTTTTTAAATTATTTGTTTAAAACATTAAGACAAACACTTTTCAGCTCTAAACTATTGTCAGATTCACACAAGGAAATAACATATTAACGATATTTAATATTTAGTGTTCACAGTTTACCAACCCGAAAATCATATGCTACTAAGGATATTACTAGGGGCGATATTTTAAAATCGATAATTGAAGATTTTTTATCGAATTTTAGAATGTTTTTAAATTTGAACATATAACTTTTTAATGTTTTTCAGACAGATATTAGATACATGCGAACATAAAAATATATATAGATAATATTATTATCTTTAATCTCTTTAAGGTGTATTCTATCTTTATATTTCTTTCGCTCAATTGTTTCAGTTTCCATAGATGTCATAAAGTGGAGTAGTTTATATAAAGATATTGATTAGGGTGTTACTAGATAAATATAAAACCACCTTAATTTCTCTCAGAAGTTAACCATAGATGTAGTCTTTCCGTATTAGAAATAAGTACTTCTGAAGACTTCCGAACAAACTCTAAACTCTATCTTCAGCGGGATGAGAACAGGGGGAGGGGGGTCTTTATAATTACGAAAATGTTAGGCACCACTACACTCAAAGATTTAAAATACGTAAGACATCGTTACTAAAGAAAGTGTAGGAACTTTAGTAACGATTATACGCACTTAAAGCACATACGCTAAGATTATTAAATTATGTAATATTATTTCAGAATGAAAAAGTAGATAAATGTTAAATCTCAAATGGATCATATGTTGCGAGCGTCCAAAACTGCGCGTGTGGCTTGGTTATACAAGAAATAACCAGTTATATATATATATATATATATATATATATATATATTGTTGTGATACTGTAGCAATACCACTATGCGCCCTTTTTGTGAATTAAAAAGGTAAAAATTTTTAATCGGTCAATTTTTAATTTTTGATGTATAATTTTAATTGCGTCGGCTAAAAACAAATTTTAGTTACTTTAGTTACTTACGTTTTTTTATTTAAGGATAAAACGAGAAACACATCAATTTTCCATTTTCAGTGGTATTATTTTACACTTCACAATTAATCACTTTACGTAGATATATTTGTTTTCAAAAGACGTAATCTGCTCATATTTAAGTGCACCGTCTATCTATTGACAAGCGCAAAGATCGTTGTTTGTGTATAAACTTTCATACCAGGTTTTCGGATATCCCATGGTATTATTATTGTATATTAACATCAACGCGTTACTCTTGCCACGTACTATTTCGAGTTAATAATATTGATTCGCTTGGATTTTCATACTTCTAGATAAGTAAACCATCGTTTGTTCAAATAAATTTGGTGAACTTTGATTTTAATTACCATGCCTTGTTTGTTTCCAATAAATCAGGTGTCGATTTTAATTTTCTAGTCACGTAGACTAACACAATATATGCATTAAATTATATGCGTTTGCTATCTTACGCATTTTTAAACCTGATTGTTTTAATTAGGATTCTTGACGTAATAATGTTGCGTTATCCATACGTGTCGCGTTTCAGCTTGCAATTATGTTGTTTAACGACTTGCGGATTTGTTTTATTCAAATAAATCTTCAAAATATTTTTCATTAACTAATTTAATTACGATTATTATTTATATACAGGGCGTTGTAATTTACTTTCCAGTCTAATCATCGTATTTCTTGTTTTCTTCAGAAAACTGTATCGTTTTCTGAGCCTTTATGTATTTTATATTGAGTGTGCCTTTCTATTGGTCCTAACTACCCCTAAATGACCCTATTAACACAGCAACATATATATATATATATATATTGCTGTGATACCTTTAAAATCCGTGAACTACGCTTTTCGCCTCGGCTGCTCACCTAATGTTATAAACCTCCTCATTCATAAAAAAAAACAACACATTCCTACCAAAAACATCAACGTTAACTCTATTTACATCAATATTTAGAATACATTAAAATTTCCAAAATTAAAACTCAGCATAAATTTCAGTTTTAAAAAGAATTTCAAGATTAATTTTATTATCATTTTACTGTGCATCCAAAATTAAAGTCATTGTTGGATGCCTACTAATTAATATAACAATATAAGCAGACCGGAGTCTGAGTATAAAGGAGCATCTACCACCCTTTACGTTAATTAACCAGGTTCGTCTAATTGAGCTCAAAGACATACCCAAATTTTCATCATATTCCCGAACATCAAAACAAAATACCCTATTAACTTAAACAAGCAAATTTCATCTTAAAATTAAACTTTTATGGTTAGAACAATTTCACTAATGTCCATTTAAAGTAAATCAATTATAAAGTCATTCAATACACACAAAATGTCAAACAAAATAGTATAATTTACCTGAAGGTTACTGTCCTCGTAGCTTCGAAGTATCGTTTCTTTAGTTAATCACACCATTCAACAGGATTATATTTACGGCTTCTGATTCTCTACGCTTTTAAAATTTTCTCCATCACCATCCATTCAAAGTCGTTTCTGGGCCTTTCCGGAACTCATCTGTGTTTATCTGACCCTTGTTTCATGGATCCAGACACGTATTTGAACCATTTAATTATTAACACCCCGAAAAATAGCAAAGAAATTCATGCTTCTGTCACCAATATACGCCAAAACTGCCTACTTTTGTGTATACCTTCGTCGTTGTAAATTTTGCTAATTGGTACAGTGAAACTAAATTTTATTACCTTGTATCTAAGTGCACTGAAGTACATTCATGTTAGCAGGTAAATAACAAGCTATTTTGAATCACTAAAATATACTAGCAAACTTTAAATTATTTAATCAAACTAAAATGCACGGTTTAACATCTTCAATCAAGTCGCGTATGTACGAGCTTTTAACGCATCGAATCGTCAAAAGTCTAAGAGTCTAAGAGAGCTTGTTTATATTCATCTCGGTATATATAGCAAAAAGCCTGTCTGTCGGTGTGTTCCCCAAAACGGGTAATTCTAAAGAATTTCTCATGCCATGTTCCCAGTCTGTCGCTCGCACATCGATTTTTACGAATTTTCACTCGCCCTATTTAAATCTCAGAAAATTTCCACACGGCACTCAAGCATGTCCGAGAAAAACTAATTAATTTTGTACAGAAATTGTTGTTCTACCTCTGATATTTGCATCCTATTTTCAACCAATTGTGACCCTCGTGACGTTGTTTAAATCCCGCCTTTACAATATGTGTCTTTGCTTGACGCATTTTCTTTCCTTCTCTAACCTGTTCGTATTGGTGCAAATTGATACTCTTCATTATCGATTATATCAGTCCACGCGGACTGTTATCTGGGTTTAATAACCCCGTATCGCACATTCTCGTGAATACTAAGCCCCGGTTTCTCCAAGATTCTTTGTAAACATTAATTATCTGCAAACTTTTCGCCGAATGTGATATTTAAACTACGCAGGTGTTCAAAATAATATTAATTCTCAGAGTTTTTTTAAATAAACCCTGTTTTGTATTTCGCGCTAAAGCATCTGATCGTTTCCAATATCCTTAGAATCGACATGTTTATCCAAACAAATTAAACTGAAATTGCCTTTTAAAAACACGCAGGGGTGTTCAAACGTAACATTTTAAATAACCTTCCTACGATTTGACTATTATTGGGTTTTTACAAGTTTCTATAGGTATTATATGTTATTAACGGTTTAATTAACTCCAATTAAAATTGATTTCTATCCTTTTCATTTTTAGCGAATACAACTTAAATATTAATTATTATATGTACACTTTGTTTTACTACCGGTTACTTAAAATAGGGTTAATTAATATAAACTTTGCACGTAATTTCCATTTGTTTCTTTTGATATAAAGCGTCTTGTACATAATTTAAATTTCTTATTTTTACTGAAACGACCGAGTTTATTTATGCTTCAAGGTTTTAATAAAGCGTATTATTTAATAAAATTCCTTATACACGGTAATTAAAATTATTTGATGTGATTATTTAATTTTCTACCCTGGTCTAAATATGAGTATTTTCCCCTATTTGAATACAAATAATCCCACTTATTTGAATGCAAATATAAAGCATTTAGACAAAAGAATTACAAAAAATTGCCTATTCTCTCTACCCTTATCTATCTAACTTACCTAACTTATTCCAACCCAAAAATATTTACATCATCCTATATCCCTATCCTATTCCTAACTCTCACCTAATCTATAAACTGAAATTATCTAACTTCATCCTACTTGATCCATGCTAGATCCTATATACATCCTATGATACCTATCCTAATCCTAACTTTAAACCAACGCTTGCACTATACTGGTACTTCCTACCTAATCCTATATGCCTATCCTATTCTATTCTATTCCTAACTCTCCACTAATCTATATAATGAAATATCTATACTTAACCTATCAATATTTTCTACACTACATGTCTAGCTCTTTATTCCATCCTAAACTATTCCTAATTATCTCCCATATTTATCCAACCTAGCTAATTTACTATAAGGACACCATGTTCTACTGGGCGCCTATTGAACCACTACCATTTAGAAATACCGCATTTGAAAGCTTTCTTTAAATGCCTAATATTATCCCTATCCCCTTCTATATATACTTAAATTTTATTCACTAATAAATTTCATCCGGCTATACTGCTCTTAAATATTGCTTCTACTTATCCCAACACTTGTCTGTTTCTCAATTTGTATCTTTCTACAAACCAAAGATACACAGTTTCAAATTCCTCTACAAAACCTAGATCAGATGTGTAAGAACCTGAGGTCAAATCGTATTTGCAAACTGACTGTAACCTCATCAAAAATAATTCTGCCTTGAAGCCCTAATGTGTGGCTGCTACCATAATTTGATGTGTTTGAAAGAAGTGAACCTAATTCTATCCTTGGTATTGTGTTGATGCGTTCTTCAACACGCTCTACACTCGATAATCTAACCAAGATCCTTTGTTCATAACTGTACACACCCTATCGCTATAATGTTAATACTTCCTGCCATATATCAAAACCTAACTTATCATACTCAACACCGCCTGAATAGTCCAGGTACATTACAAATGCAATCTTTAAATTATTCTCAAGACACAAATGATATAAGCAAATCAATGACAAGATACTTTAGGCATGAGATTCTACACAAACCTTATCGCCAATTTTGCATGACGAATTCGCTCCGAATTAAACTCCCGTTGCCCCGTTCAAGTAATACCTACATTTTCTCAAAAATTTCTAAATTAATAACAAAATAATTTTTCCTCATTTGGTCTATTTCACTCGAATTGAAAAATACATGATGATCATCACACTGTAATACATATCTTCGTAAAGAGGGCGTATCTTTATAAACGTGCTGCCTAAGTTTTATTGGGCCGTGTCGGGATTCGAACGCGTGACCTTGGGCACAGTAGGTTAGCTGGATGCTGCAATATGGAGCTACCTACCATACCCCGAACGCATCTCTGGCAGTGATAAAATCAATGTTGCCAAATAAATTGATTTCTCGAAGAGAAGACGTTGCATGGCCTCCACAAAGTCCAAGTTTTACTTCCGCAGACTTTCTTTTGTGGGATTGTTTTAAGAAATGGGTGTACGCCAATAGACCAGGACACTGGCTCAATTAAAGACAAATATTCGAAAAGCGATGTCTGGAATCTCGCGAACCTGTGTCCAAGAGTATTCGTTAATTTGCGCACACGTATAGAAGAATGCCAACGCCGGCTGTTAACTATATCACCACACGTAGAGCACTGAACAGACTGAGGATTTGCAGTTGACTATATCAGAGTACAACTAAATTATTACGTCACCATTTTTGGCCATCTAAACCAATTCAAATACTCCCATAATTATCGTAACCTGTAATTACAATAAACACAAATTACTCGGGTTAAATACCTTGGTGCCATTCTTTAAATTAATCTACTTCCCCAAGTCTTCTTCTGACATCCAATTCATTCATCCCTATTCCTTATATCTAATTAACATCCCTTCTCACAACATAAAGTCCCCAATTGCGTCACAAATGGACTTTAAGATAGGCAGACACTTTTGGTTTCTGCATTAAACTCTTCCCGAGGGAACGGAATCAAATTTTGAAATTCCAGAGTAACTATACTTTAAATTTTGATTAATGAAGGAATGAGAATAATCTTAATTTTCAAAAAACTGCCATAACAATCAGAAATAAGTTATTCAAACGTTTGAGTGTTTGACCCTGAATTTCCCGTCTGCGTGTTTAAAATACCATGAATCATTCCAAAATCCTTAAACATCTCAAGGGCGTAAACTCATATCACACTCACTACATTAATATTAACCCAGTCATTCGAACAGGCTATATTAAAACATCGGCACTACATTTAATGCCTACACCTTAACCTAACTTGCAAAAGCCGTAACACTGTCAACATAAAATCTCCGAAACTGCATCCGTGCAATAAAACAACTGTTCCTAAACTGATTTGATGCGAAGACGTCGCACTCACAAGCAAATCTTTTATTTGCTATATATGGTACGTTTTAAGGAATAAGTTAGCCAAACCGACCAACTTGGCATAATTCACGATATTAAAACGGTCTGCCCGACAACTTTCACATATTCTCAAAATTTCAAATAAAATGGAAACACAAGTTTCTAAGTTTGCCACGTGCCCAATTTGAAAAATAATGATGCTATACATTTACAGAGATAAAAGTAAAAACCAAGAAGACAAATCACTAATTTCGTGCTTTCCAAATTGTACTTTACAGGTACTAATCTCTAGTCTTAATCACACACTACACTATTCTTGGTTAAAGTAATGTTAACTTCCGGTAAACTGTTCTGTCGCGTGTAACTAGGTCTTGGCGTCGGTCCCCTAGTCGCACTATTGCTCCTGTATTCCTGTCCTCGTCGTTCCCAATTCGGTCGAAAATTTCTGTTGTAGTCAGGCCGTCTCGGATAATTCGGTGTCCTGTTGTCAAACCTAACTGTGTTAACGTTTCGTTCTCGTATCTCTCTTGTCCGTCCTACACATACATCGTCATATCTCTGCAAATACTCTAAAATGTCTCCCGTTCTGTGATGTTTTGTAAGGCCACGTGTTGTCTAATTTCCAGTTCAAAATGTCGTGATAGGTACTTGATAATCTGTCTGTCCGTCAATGGTGGATTCAGTTGTTTGGCCACACTGTACTTGCGGATGGCATATTGCTCCCTAGAACCTGCAAACTCTCCCTTAAATTTTCCTGTAATCAAGTCGTCCCTAATCTGATCCTGTTTGTGATCACTCCAGTATTGGTGTAAAAATTTGTTTTCAAAGTCCTGATACGTGTCTATGTCCTGTCCTACTAAATTGTACCATGCCTCCGCATTGTCCTTTAATAAAGCCTTTATCGTATTCAGTTTAGTCTGTTCGTCAAATAAATTTCCCACTAGATTTCTTACACTATTAATAAAAATTTGTGGATTTACCCTGTTATCGCCATAAAACTTCATGTGTTGGTCCAATGATACTCCACCTGTAGAAAATCTGTGACCATCCCCCGTTAAATTTGACATGTTGTATTTAATACTACTAACTTCGCGTTCTACCCTGCCTAACTGATCCCTACATGAGTCCGTTACTTCAGTCATTTTTACATTAATCTCTTCTTCACAGAACATGCGTACTTCGGACCTTAAATGTCCCATTTCCTGTCGAAGACCTGTAATATCACGTTCATTTTTTCAACCCTATTTTCAACTTCCCCCATCTTTACGGTAAGACTATTTTTAAATTCTGAAACTTCTTGATTCGTCTTATCTATTTTCTGACTAATTTGCTCAAACTTACGATTCGATTCCTCACTCATTTCTCTAATCTCTTCTAACTTCCTGTTCGATTCTTCCCTAGCTCTATTAGATTCATCGCTTAGCTGTTCTAATTTTCTATTGGATTCTTCACTCATCCTCTCTAACATTATCAATATCATCTCGTTTCCTTGATCCCTGATTCCGTCCTCGACTGATCTCTACTGCCTCCAGCTTCTTCCATTTTCGAAATTTTCTCACACAATGCACTATCGTCACTTCCAATTTCCACTCCTTGACTCCTTAACCACTCCTTTCTCTGCATACGTTCAAATCACTCACACACTCTAAAAATACTCTTAAATTTAAACACAAACAGAAACTCTCTTCTCAGATCGCCAGTTTCCTGGAATAAAATAACAAAATTTTATTTGGAACTCGAGCCCTCACGTTGTGGTCGCCAAAGAATGCAGTGTTTCCTCTCATATCTGCAGGTACTGGCCCTTTCAAAAACATTCGAGCCCCACGTTGGGCGCCAAAGAATGCTGTGATACCTTTAAAATCCGTGAACTACGCTTTTCGCCTCGGCTGCTCACCTAATGTTATAAACCTCCTCATTCATAAAAAAAAACAACACATTCCTACCAAAAACATCAACGTTAACTCTATTTACATCAATATTAGAATACATTAAAATTTCAAAATTAAAACTCAGCATAAATTTCAGTTTTAAAAGAATTTCAAGATTAATTTTATTATCATTTTACTGTGCATCCAAAATTAAAGTCCTTGTTGGATGCCTACTAATTAATATAACAATATAAGCAGACCGGAGTCTGAGTATAAAGGAGCATCTACCACCCCTTTACGTTAATTAACCAGGTTCGTCTAATTGAGCTCAAAGACAGACCCAAATTTTCATCATATTCCCGAACATCAAAACAAAATACCCTTTTAACTTAAACAAGCAAATTTCATCTTAAAATTAAACTTTTATGGTTAGAACAATTTCACTAATGTCCATTTAAAGTAAATCAATTATAAAGTCATTCAATACACACAAAATGTCAAACAAAATAGTATAATTTACCTGAAGGTTACTGTCCTCGTAGCTTCAGTATCGTTTCTTTCAAAACCGATTACAGAACCCGCAACACAGCTTTTCTAGAAAGTCACCAACTACTTTCGTTGTTGAACTTAGCTACATAAGGTTTAGAAAAATTTACATTGTATTTAAATTTGAATCATGCTTTGTGAACACAAAAATAGACCAATCTGAGGAGCTGTAAAAACAGCAAAATTGGTTTTTGGTTATTTTCTCTTCACAAATTTCCAATAAATATACCACTGATTTAATATTGTAATACCTACCTCCTCAATGTATTAATGGCCTTTGAAAAAATTGATTCCAGGGTGTACATTTTTATAATTCTAATTGTTGAAAGTATTTCTTGTGTTAAATGAATTCTTTCGTCGGTTTTTTTAGCAGTTGCAAGCCTGTACGTCTTAGTTTTATAGCCGAAGAAACCTGCAATAGACATATATTATTTAAACGCTCTTAAGAAGTTTGTTGTATGACACCTTACTAACGTCTTAATTATTTTCCTTTATATCAAATACCTTTTATTAAAGAGAATTATAAGAATTTTTTGGGTTTAAAACAGCAGCATGACTGATTAAAATAAAATAAAGACACGGATTATTGGTAAAGACACTAAATTTAATGTCGACAAGAATTTGTATCAAAACTTGTGATATCTTAACTATTACCAAAATGTCAGAACAAAATGCGCGGAAGTTCCCCAATACAGACTTTGTACGTTGTGCACCTGATTTAGATTTGTCACCCAATGTTAAATTCCAGGAAGGCTTGTAACAATTTTATTTTTGGTTGATAAATTCCTTCTTTAAAAGTCCGAAAATAATAAAACACTTTTATTAAATAATGTCGTAATACATTTAACAAGTAAAATAATACATTAAAACAGCATCTTGATTTGTTAGTCTATTTGTGGTTGGATGTCGGTGTATTCCACAGCCAGTCGCAGGCGCGTTTAGGTGTGACAACCTCCCCCCTTGGATTCTCCGATCGTCCGAGCGAGCATGATGATCACTCGGCCATACGTAGTAGAAGTAACAAGATGTATGAAAGGACGATGGCCAGTAGTCTGCGTATCAATTTTAATGAGTGAGCACATTTTCTGAATAGCGGTTGGTAAAGTATAAACGTTATTATCTTATTTAATTTGGGAAAATTTGTTTAGCGCGACGAGAGATTAGGCGACGAGAGATTAGGCGACGAGAAACATCACTACAATCTACGATGCACTTAGAATTTTGAACACTTTAATCAACTTTAAGAAAACCACTTCACTTTATGACGTGTACGGTGTACTTGGAAGATGGAAAACAAGTACCTAATCAAGGCTAGGAATGCAGTTTTGTTTGGTTCGTAGTAGTTCTAGGAAATTCTTTTGTGTTTCACTTTAGAAACACGCTATTTTGTTCCGATGTGTAGAAGTACGAATATGATATTTGCTTCAACTATTGCTAAGCTGGATTTCCCAGTGTCAAACTTAAAATTCACTCATTTGATTTTGTAAGAAACAACACGTTGCTTCAGTATAAACTGTTAGTTACAACAACAGGTGTTACTGACGTCACTTGTTTGTCTGGAATATGCTGCTGACACACGTATCCTTGAAAGCAAATGCTTAGCACTGCGTTACTACCACTTTTGAAAACAAGGATATTTTTGTGATCATTTTCATTATAAACTAAAACTAGTACTTTTAACTTAAAGAGGAAAATTTGTATAGTAACTTTTGTATTGTAATCGACCTGAACAGATCTGACGGGTTAGAATATCTTTGTGTAATAAGTTACACCTTGCTGTAATATATTTGATCATGAATAAGGTTGATAAACCTTACTTTAAATTTACAAAGTAATTCAAGTAATTATTCAATTTTGTTGCATTGCATTTTATTTTAAAAAAAGAGAATCTTTTTAGTAAATTATTAGTCCAAGCTTAAAGTTTTTTATTTTGATCAAATGTGATCAAACCTAACCACAGGAAATTAATATCTTTAAGAGTTGAATTTTGATGCCAACCTTATATAGAAAATATCTTTTTAATATTTCTTTAGGTATGTTTGCGGGACACAAACAGTGTTCCAATTTTCTATTAATCTAATTATTATACTTTCTTACAGGAACAGCGTCTTATTCTGTTAAGACAGGTTTTTGTCAGCTAAGGCGATCTTTTTTTCTTTGGGTCTCCACGTCCGCCCTTAGAAATATGCCATGCCATTAACGTGAATCAGTCCGGACTTGGTGGCGCCTATTTGTTTTAGTTTGAGTATGACCCACCAACAGATTTCGACTTACCCCCCATTTCTCATAGCTCTACCCAAGGAATAGACCCCTAGTTACGTCGGAAGACTTCGTTACACTTGCTCATAACGTGAGGCCCGCTATATATAAGAAAAATTAGTTTCACTGGCTTCCAATAAACGTAGGGCAGGTGCCTCAAAAAACAATATTTGTTTCACTGGTGCCGGCAACGTCTAGGCACTTTGAAAAAATACGTTACACTGAGCCCAGTTAGAAAAACACGTTGCAGGCTCTTGGTTAAAGACAAAATTAGCTAAAGAGGATCATCAACCATAGTCTGGAGCTCAAAAACACACTTCCGGCGGTGTTTGAACAGCCTGCAAGTTCACAACGACGGCAACGCTTGTGGCACTGTTGGTCAAGCCAACAACTTCACGCAACCAACGACGACATCCATCAACGCTACCAAAGTGTAAGATACCTGCATGCTCCACCCTCGGGATCCAAAACGCTACCAAATTCGTGTCGCGCAGCGGGCTTACAGCATCGAAAACGTTACTTACCGACATCGAGCTATTCGATCTCCCGAAGTGCGTCTGCAAAATTTACTATTGCGTCCACCAAGTGCCTGACGAGTGAACCCCGCCGTGTTGTAACGCATACTTTAGATAGAAGGCATATTGAAAGAAAGAAATTAATTTTAAATGGGCATAATAAATATGGGCGTATCTTGTTTATTATGATTTTACTAATAATAGTGTTAATTAAGCATGGAATTTCAATTTTTTAATTCTATAAAGTACTTGCAGACAATAAACTTAAACCACAAAACAATATAGTTGAACTTAACTAAGGTCAATAACTTATTCTAAAACCGCAAAGAGAAAATCAGTTTTCAATATTAGCTGTTACAAAAACAAATACAATGATGAAAAGCATGGGTAAATACCGTAGTTAGTGCAAACTGGCTGTTTTAATCTAGACAGCCATGAATGAATAATTTTGTCGGCATTGAGAAAGTAATTCGGGCATAGTGGACAAAAATTAATGTAAATTGTTAGTTATTTTGCAAAGAGAAAAGCCAATAACCGGTTTCGCTGTTGTTGCAGCTCGTCAGACTGACGCATTTCTCCCTGCGAAACAACAAACCAAGTTCATGAACTATACACAAACCATCGTGTAATAATAAGTAATAAATATTTCTCATGCGCCCTCTATACTCAAAAGTAAACAACTAACTATCACTGACTTTTTCAAGTCTCCGACATGATAGCATCGATGGTACTTACAGGCAAAATTTTAATAACTTGTCAAAAGAAAAGATGAAAATAAAAACAAACAAATGACCGATTACCTACTTAACACTGATGGACTTTCTAAGAAATTACTACGCCCAATGTGAAATGAGGAAGTTGGTCATCAAAAACTAACACGTTTCTCGTTAAATAATAATGAATAATTTTGGCTGGCATTGGAAAAGTAATTCAAATGTAGTAAACGAAAATTAATGTAGGTAATCGGTTATTTGTTTATTTTCACTCTTAGATAGCCAGGAATTAAAAATAATATATAAATATTGCAATGTATATAACAAATAATACAGCAGGAAATAGTAGAACTTCCTCAAATTAGTTGGTGTGCACCAGTTCAGTTTGATACGAATCTCCCCGGGGAGGCGACCGTACGCTTCGAATGTCTGTGGTAAGCTCTCATCCTTATTACACTTATATCTCTTAGATATAACAATGCACGTTCATCACCGAACTTGATAAGGCGCGAACACAACCGCCCACTAAAAATGCAACATTTTAAGAGAAGGAGACAGAGAAGTTTGGCATTTCCTTCAAATCAAGACTACAGGTTACCCGCAGGTGTTTGGGTATGAGAGAAGCATGTGAAAGAGGACAGACGTAATTTCATTTAAATGAATTAAAATTAGTAAAATTAATAGAAAGTGTATATAAGAGTATATTTAATCGGGAGGTTCAAAGCGCTATGAAGCTCGAAACAGGACGCAGGTCCAGTGTATTTTACCAACGGATTTTGTAGATGGACAAAGCGTAGAGTTCAAGCGACAATGCGAATGATAAATTGAAAAGATGAATGACTTTCCAAAATCGTTTCAATCCAAGAAGGGGATGCGACAGCGGTCAAAATAATAGAACGTACGTCGATGAAAACTTCCAAAGAATTAATAGGTGGAATGAATGGAATGTAAGTGTCGAAGGGGCGATGCAAGGTATGCGATGCCACCCACCATAAATAACAATGACACAAGTCGGAAGGTAGTAAACAACGTGATCCAACATCAGCAGGATTCTCAGTGGAAGGAATATGATGCCAAGAAGTGCGAGAAGTGTTTTCCTGAAGATAGGAAATTCGAATGGCGACGATTGTTTTCCATCGCTACTGTGGGGAGCAAATCTAAATTTCTCCAAAGGTAATATAGGGATCAAACGTTTTGAGGATAAAGGTTAATAGTTTCGAGACCAAAGCGACGGCTAATAGTTCGAGTGTAAGTAAAAAAAGGGTACGAAGTGGAGCAACTTTGGACAAACTAAGCAAACCTCAACGGAGGAAGAGGTAAGAAAATGAAAATAAGCGACAACATAATAACCGCGTTTGGAAGTGTCCACAAAACAATAAACTTCACACGTAGAAATTTGTGGCGAAGGTAGTAAGCGTGATAAAGCAAAATCGGAAAGAAATGGTAATTCATGCAGATATATCTTCCACAAACGTAGTGAGTCAGGGAGAGCGGTATCATTCTAGTCTAATTTCAAAGACCACAAACACTGAATTAAATGTTTACCAAATAAGTTAGATGAGATACAATTCCTATATAGTCAAAAATACGAACTAAGTTGGAACTTAAGTTGCGGTTGGTGCAGACAGTATACTGTCGCTGAACTAAAAAAACAGAAAGTATCTGAGGTGGGATTTCATTGAAGACCTAGAACTTTCAGAGGTTGAGTATCAAGATCCGCAAAGTAACGAGGTAGTGCAAATTATTGCGAAGCGAGAAGATCCTTTAGTAATTCAAAATAATTACTAGACTACTTATGTAGTTCAAAACCACCAAGTTTTAAAAGAGCGCTTAGTTGATTCCGTAAAGCCAAAGTCGACTGAATAGAGTCTCCACCTGAAGCGATATCATCGATGTAGGTATGGTTGCGAAGGGCAAAGGTGGCCAAATTAAAGGAATTTTCTTCTTTTTCGGCCAACTGCAAGAAATTGCGTATTGTAAGAAAAGGGGCGTAATTTACCCCATTGATAACGATATTCAACTTGAAGTCCAGAATATACTCATCAGGAAAAGAACGCCAACGTTAATAATCACGTTGATCAGGATTAACAAAGATTTGTGAGTACATCTGACAAATATCTGCAGTAATAGCACAGGAATGAAGACAAAATTGTAACAAAATCGCGTTGAATCTTGGACCCAACAAACACATGATCATTTCAAGACGATCGAGATAAAGTTTTGGCGGAGGCGTTAAAAACTACACGGAGTTTGGTACTTACATGGTGTCCACCGGACGGACGGTCAGAATTCAACTTGGTAAATTTGGCAATATTTTCCCAAACAGCGAATGTAATACGGCTAATATTACGATATTTTTTGCGGTGCTTATTGTACGCAAGGGAATAACTGGCGTTCGTAAGATCAAAGTTCTTTATGATAAACAATACGGGACTCTTCAGCACTGATTGAAGGTATTCAAATTTATCTACGGCCGACAGTCCGCCATTTAGATGGACTTAACTATCAAAGCGTTCAATAAAGCTTTCAAATACGCAACCACACCCTTCAAGAGTAGGGAGGATAAGCGGCGGTAGAAACACCTTTGACTTACAAGTATCTGGAGGAACGAAATAAACTAGCTCGGAACTAGACGGGTTTACTCGGATAAAGTTTTAAATAGAACGATTTTATTAGAAAAAAGTTAGTATCGAACCGTTTACGAATCAAGTCCACCCTTCCAAAGTGGTCATCAGTGTCAGTGGTCGATGCGCATGTACCTTCAAGTACTTACTAGCAATAACTTCAAAGTTTAAGCGGCGGGGGCTGTACGGGAAACTGTCGACTTTTGGCGGAACTCAAGCGTTAATATGCTTATAGCACCATAGCTACGATCACACCATCCTATTTACAATAACTGTCGCGGCACATCACAACACAAAGCACTTGAAAATTAATCACGATAAAAACCCTAAATTATACTATACACAACGTGGGGAATTGACCTGTAAGCTACATCTTATGCGATAATTAAATTTAATTTTTACAAATAAACACTAACCAAATAATTATTTTCACTTAATAACTTCATGCTACCAAAACACATACAATTAAAACATTTTAATATTTATAATACCATCAGTATTTTTCCTCCCATCATTTAGTAAAGATCCCAACACAGTAGCTCCCTGACTCAAAACACGCCACAAAGTTGAAATTGAATGAAGAGATGACTTAACAGGTCTTGCCCCTTTGTTTCAATACAGTTTTCAGACATATCCGCAGTCACGCGTCCATGAACCTACCCTACCACTTATAGAGGTATTGTATTTTGTTACATGTCGATCACCGCCTATTTCCTGCGGAAATCCTATCGAGTTCTTCTTGGAGCCTCGATTCAGATTATTTCACATATAAAACTAACATATCACCTATAATTTCGCAGTCTATCCGCGCTTGTTTATTCACGCGTCCCTCTACATGTTGATGTTCATTTATTACCGGTGCCTAGGAAAACTAATTCACATCTCTATACTCCCACCTGTTCTCCTGTTGTATTCGCACGTATCTCTACATTTTTAATGTTTTCACGTAACCGAGTTCTATATAACTTAACTTTAATTTCAATTGAATTTAATTATTGCCTATTAATTCCTTTTCCAATTTGTATGTTGTTGGTGTTTTTTACTTGATCTTCGTTGGGAATTAAACCACTCATAGTTGTTAAAATCGTCTTTATTTACTTTTCGATCCATGGCCTAGAATCGTTGTCAAAATAATAAAAAAGTTCAGTTTGACATTTATGACATAAATTGAAGGTCACTTTGATTTATTAATGTTCGATGTATTTGGTTTGAATACATTAGATAGAAATTTTAAAGTTTAGAAGAATGAGTGCCTTCAATATGTGTTGCGCTCTGGAGCGACTTTGAGGTATCCAATATGCTAAACGTAAAATCAGCTGATTAATATTTCTATAGTTAAATTTCAAATAAATTCAATAACTTGAGGATTATAAAACATTTTTAACATGTTTCTATTTATACGGTGAGAGGATGGTTACTAAAGAAGTGCGAGTACGTTACCGTAAAGCTTAAGCAGATGTTTTTTTATATTTATCTTGAGGAGGAAAACTCATTATGATTTAGGCTACCTCTTAGGTAGATTTTAATACGATTCTTTTAAAATTTTTAACTAATGTATTCAAACCAAATATATCAAGCATTAATAAATCAAAGTCATCTTCAATTTGTGTCATAAATGTCAAACTTGAAATTTTCATTATTCTGAAAACGAGCTTAGATCATGGATCGTAACGTAAGTGATTGATTGGGGATTAAGGAGGTTGATATAAATGTGTGTATAAATATAAATATGCAAATTACAATGAAGGACCAATTGCTTTTATAGCAATAACGATGATGGTGGAGCGGTTATGTAATAACAAAAAAAGACAACTACCAACTAATTAAGGAAGGGTATAAATACCTTAAGTCTTGCGCCGCTGGGGGCAATAGACACTTTCACGCACAAAGCTTTGTCCTGCGCCGCTGGGGCAATAGACACTTTCACGCACAAAAGCTTTTACGGAGAACCAGTAACACGCTCGACCGGGTGTCGGTCTCGCTTTGAAAGCTCTAATACGACCGTCCCTTTCAAGGGTTCGAAGGCGACTTGCTTCTCTAAAGGCTCGAGTACGACTGTCACTTTATGCACTGTTATTGCCGGTATATAAAATGTTTCACTCAAACTGTAGGATGCACGCACAAAGTATTTATTGTCACAAAATACCGAATTGTTCGATGACGACGTAACATACCGCCCACCAAATTCATAGAATTTTGAAAAGGAGGAAGTAGGTTGGGTGAAGGAAATCACATGGGATTTGACCTTGCTAGGAAAGGAGGTAACGAAAGATAGGGTGGTGCACTACAGCGAGCGATATTACCAACTATGCAAAAAATAAAATATATATATGTAAATAAGCAAATATGTAAAATAACATACTACTATACATGTAAAAAATGTGTATATACATCTAAACATAAAATAAAGTTAAAATACCGGTAGCGGCGCTAGTTTGACCAAAGGTCGTTTTAATGTGCCATGTGCAGTTTTGATCTGGGTAATACGTGCTGCCGGTAGGTCTCCCATAGGAGGAGTTACCAGGACCGGTTTGGTACGAAAACATCCATGACATGATGATAAACAATTTCCGATTGAATTTTTAATAGAAAGGATCCAGAAATTCTGTTGGATAAGATACGCTGTGGTATTAACACCAGGATGGCAATACCTTTCATGAGTTGACAGAATGATAAGTTCGGTTAATGGTGCCGCTGAGGCAATAACGCAAGAAACTTTTCGGAATAGGAACGCGAAGAATGTGTCAAGCGCCCACCTACTCTTAAGATGTTTTGTGGATCAACAAATGGAGAAAGTTTTCGCAAGCTTTTAGGTAATTTACGGTTTGCCTTGATCGAAGCTATTTCCTTTGAAAATGTAACATTTTGTACATGCCGAACGATAATCATGAGAGCATTGTGTAATTCAATGTCTGTTAAGGGACCCGTATGACGTTGAGCCATGGGTTTAGAAAATCTATAAATGTAAGCCACGATGCCTTGGATTTTATATAACGATGAAAAGCGGCTTAGTAAAATGTCAATGACGTTTTGGATCTGTTTGAGCGACAAATGTTAGGATCTTCTTTTCCGTAGTTACCTCAGCAATTGAGGTTGACAATGTTGGTTGAGGCGGCCACGAGTCACTAGGGTAGTGAAGCCATTCAGGCCCCGCCCACCATAGCGAACATGAAATAACCGCGCTTGGCATTAATCCCCGAGATGCAGGATCAGCCGGATTATGCGAAGATTTAATATAAAACCATCGGCTAGGTGCAATGATTTCTTGAATGTGGCTAACACGGTTTGCCACAAAAGTTTTCCAACGAAAAGGTGGAGAACGTATCCAAGTGAGAGCGACCGTAGAATCACTCCACGCTGAAACATCGGAGATGTCAATCAAGCCTTGATAAGACCGAATGGTAAAAGAAAGTAAATCGGTTAATAAAACGGCGGCACATAATTCCAAACGTGGAATTGAAATGCGCTTAATTGAGCTACTTTTGTTTTAGCGGTTACAAATTGTACAGTTATTTCTCCAGTAGTTTGATTTATGAACTGAAAATACACTACCGCTGCATACCCTACCTCGCTAGCATCGCAAAACCCATGCAAATGACAAGTAAAAGGATCCGAAGGGGGTAAACAACGTGGTAACTTTAATGACGATAATAACGGCAACTCTTCTTGGTATTGCTGCCATTGAGACGAAATGTCTGCTGGTGGGATGTCATCCCAATTTAAACCTAACATCCACAGATGCTGGATTAGGCGTTTTGCAAAAGTGTTAGTGGGGCTAAAATCCTAATGGATCATATATTCTGGCAACTTGTGAAAGTATGTTGCGCTTTGTACATATTTGGTTTAATGGTTTAACCCGAAACGAGAAAATATCTTCTGTAGGTGACCATTGAAGACCTAATATTTTTATTGATTCGTCCGAATCGAAATCGAGAGAAGTATATTGGCAAAATCTGACGGAATGCCTTCCAAAATAGAAACTGAATTAGAACTCCATTTTCGAAGTTCAAAACCAGCCAAATGTAAAAGTCGAATAAGTTGATCTTTAATTTCGCGGGCCGATTGTATAGAATCTCCACCGGCGACGAAATCATCAATATATAGATTTGACCGTATAGCGTCAGCGGCTAACGGAAACCTTTTGCCTTCGTCAATGGCTAATTGCTGAAGAGTTTTTAATGCTAGATAAGGCGATGACTTAATACCGTAGGTCACTGTATTAAGCTGATATGTCTGATGGGTTCTTCTGCGGAGAACCGCCAAACAATTAATTGAAACTTTCGATGTTCTTCGGTAACCAAAATTTGTCGATACATTTGGCGAACATCACAAGTAAAAACGAAACGATGAGTACGAAATTTCAGTAAGATTGACGAAATGTCGTTTTGGAGACTAGGTCCAGCCAATTGAGTGTCATTATGACACGTTGTTTTTAGCCTTTGCAGAGGCGTCAAAACCACACGAATTTTAGAAGTATGACCTTCTTCTTTAAACACAGGGTGATGGGGTAAAAGTAATTATCGTTCCCAACGGGCGGAGAATCGAGTAATGCCATATGACCCGCATCAAGATAGTCCTGCATGAAATTGTTGTATTGGGCGCGTAGCTCCGGTTGAGCATGTAATTTGCGCTCCAACGAAAATAGTCTTTTTTTAGCCATCTCAAAGCAATTATCAAAAACGGGCAAAGTATCGTTGAACGGTAACGCAACAATAAAACGACCGCTAGGGTCACGAGAAAACGTGTTTTCAAAAATCAAATCTGCCTTTTCTTCTTCTGGAGAAGTATAAGGCTTGATGGCAACTCTTCTATCTCCCAAAACCGCCTTAGGGTCTGGTCGATAGGATCTTCTACAGACGTAAAAATGCTTGGACAGTATCAGACTGCAAGCTTTTGTGGGACCAATAATAGTCCAACCAAAAATTGTATTTATGGCGGCAGGCTGAAGAAATTGCCATGTATAACACCGCCATTGATGATGAACGGATAAACATCTGCTCCTAGGAGCATGTCAATGGTTCCTGGAGAGTTCCAGGTCGGGTCTGCAAAGTGCAGGCCGCATAAGTGTTCCCAATTATTAGGAACTTCAACGCTAGGTAATTTGCCAGATATTGACGAAAGCACAAAAGTTGTGACTTCTAGAGATTTTTCAGAGTCTAACATAGAGCGAATGGTGCAGCTGACGGCACCCTATTGACTGCTGAAGTTGTCTGCCCAAGTCCATAAATCGGAACTTGAGAACGTATGCGTGGAAGCCAAAGTTTGCTCACGCAATCGTCTCGAATAAAGCTAGCTTGGGAACCAGGATCTAAGAGTACCCTGATCGGTTTGTATCTACCAGAACGATCTTGAACTTCCACAACAGCAGTGGAGAGTAAGACAGTAACCCCAAGATTTGAATTCGTCTGTGAAGACAAAACATTTGCCGGAATAGGAGAGGCTGACTGCGTCCTATTGGCATTTTTATGCATGTGTGTAGCGGTCGGTTCAGCTGAACGGCTAGAAGCAGGTTGCGATTCAAAATGTAGCAAGGTATGATGCGGCTTGGCGCAAGTTCGACAGGAATTATAAGATTTGCATTGCATGGACGCATGGTCTGTTCGTAAGCAATTTAAACAAAGGCGTAAGCGTTTGACAATGTCGAAACGTTCTGTCGGAGTTTTCTTTAGAAACGATTGACATCTGTAAATTAAGTGATTGCCCTTGCAGGAAGGACAATGGTGCGAAAATGAATTATTTGAGTCACTGGAGCTACTTGTGTGTCCAGTGAAACTACGTTAGAAGAAACCTTTGGTTTAAATTGAAACGCTGAGGATTTCTTAGGCACCGATGTGTGCGATGTATGGACAGTCGTCGAATAAGAAACAGGTGCGGTTGAAGAAAAGGTTTCAACGCTGCACATTGTTGGGTTAAAAATATCTCAAATCCTCGAAATTAGGTATTTGCTTCGGATCCGATTGAGTTCGAAGCGTTTTCTAGTGAACGGATCAAGTTTTTCTAAAAGCAAATCGACCAGAATAAAGTTCCAATGTTCAGTGGGAAACTTTAAGTTAGTTAGAACAGCAAGGTTCTCCGAAAACAATCAATAAGTACCCTAAGTTTCTTAGGGTCTTCTGATTTTAAAGGTAGAAAGTCTTTCATTGCTTTCCAATGCAAAGTTGCCAATAAACGCGGATTGCTAAATCTCTCACGCAAGGCGTTATAGGAAATAATAAAATTATCCCCGAAATGGGTACAGATTTAACGATTCTTAAAGACTCCCGGTACAACAACTGATAAGATAATTTAATTTTTCGATATTGGACAGCGACGCGTTATTATAGACCAGGCTGTCAAATAAATCGATGAAAGATGAAAATTCAGTTACCTCATTATTAAAAATTTGGTGCTTTAACGGTAACAATTTTGATACCGTGCTGCTTGGAGCATTTTCTGTAATTTGTGGTGCTTTCATTTCTTGCATCGTATCGAGATGCAGCAGTATGAAAAATAAGCGGAATCTACTTCCTTCCGTACAGCGTTGTAAGTTAATGAGTCTACCTCGTCACATGAGGCCAAGACAGCGACTAAAATTGTATTGAAATTTGCATAAAGGTCATGTATTCCCTTGTTTGAATAAGGAACAATGCCTTTTAAACTTGGGTCACTTTGTATAGAATTACAAAGCTCAAATATTTCTAAAATCCGTGTTTTCAGTAATTGGAGTTCTACCACATGTGCTTTCTTTGGAGCCATTCTCAAAGATTCTGAAAGGACTACAATAAACTGTTGTAAAACGGTAAAGCTAAATGTGCACTGAGAAATATTAAAATATTATGAGTTGTTCAAAGCACGAAAATGTAAAATAGGGTATAACCAATAAATCACGTTTTATGACTAACGGTTCGTCAAACAAAAGCGTGAATATAAGATGTACCGCTTAACAACCCGAGCGGCTTACCATCAAAAGCTCACAGAAACGTTTAAAACATGTGGCTTAACATATTTGCCGAAAGATGCAACTTTACAACCTTATTCCTCTGCAGATATTTTCAATATTGTAATACAAAACGTGCAATAGCTTTTAAATACAAAGCAAATCCCTTTACCTTTCTTGTTTAAGAAGTATAAAGCGATTTATAGTTTTCAGGTTGCTTTCTGTTTTATGCCGCTAAAATGAATTTAAAACTGAAAACTGACAAATTTTATATTATGAATTTCTTTGTAATTAAAACGCTTGCTGGTTTCAATTACGGCGAAATCGCTTAATTTAATCTAAAGACAGTATAAATAATGTTTACACATTTTAACCCGCTAAATATGGGCTTTAAGCACAAATTTAAAACTGAAATATTAATTAATTAAAACTCGCTGAAATGCACAATAATATTTAATTTAGGACATGTAACCACAGGACTAATGAATCCGGATCGAAGGACCATATGATTGATTGGGGATTAAGGAGGTTGATATAAATGTGTGTATAAATATAAATATGCAAATTACAATGAAGGACCAATTGCTTTTATAGCAATAACGATGATGGTGGAGCGGTTATGTAATAACAAAAAAGACAACTACCAACTAATTAAGGAAGGGTATAAATACCTTAAGTCTTGCGCCGCTGGGGCAATAGACACTTTCACGCACAAAGCTTTGTCCTGCGCCGCTGGGGCAATAGACACTTTCACGCACAAAAGCTTTTACGGAGAACCAGTAACACGCTCGACCGGGTGTCGGTCTCGCTTTGAAAGCTCTAATACGACCGTCCCTTTCAAGGGTTCGAAGGCGACTTGCTTCTCTAAAGGCTCGAGTACGACTGTCACTTTATGCACTGTTATTGCCGGTATATAAAATGTTTCACTCAAACTGTAGGATGCACGCACAAAGTATTTATTGTCGCAAAATACCGAATTGTTCGATGACGACGTAACAGTAAGTAAAGACGATTTTAACAACTGAGTGGTTTAATTCCCAAAGAAGATCAAGAAAAATACAAAACAAACCACAACAAACATACAGGGAGTATGTTGTTGGTGGTTTTTTATATTATTTCACAATCTTTATTGAGTCTATAACAAAATGATACGCGGGAAGTACCTGCTACCGTGTAATTTACGTAAGTGTTTATTCTATTTCTTTATGTAAAATCGTATATTTGCACACAGCGTAGTTTATTGTATAAAAAGATTACATCACCCTTGAAATCCTATACCTCTGTGTTCTGATTGCATAGCGTCTGGTCGTTATATTGTAGTAAAGTGTATCTGTGATTTACTTTTGTGATAAATGCAGCAATGTTTATCAAAACTATGTCATATTGCATGGAATTTATTAAACCAACAACCGCCTAAAGCTCATATTTGGGGATGTATTAACGAATTTTCTATCATTTCTTAACAATTCTGAAAGCTTTTTTAAAAAACGACATATTTTCAGTATAAAATTTGATGGTTATATGTTCGCAAGTATTGCACAAATCCATCAAAACCTGTCCAAATTAGGCAATTTCTTAAAGTTATATCTGAATATTGAAACTCTTGTGTAATCTCCATAGTTGGATCAAAAACAAAAGAAAGAGCGTGGGAAGCTCATCTTATACAGCTGGCACAAATTACGCAAGGACACATCACCTATACGCAAGTATAAGTACAGCTGAATTATATGCAATATGGGAAGAATTAAGCACCCAAAATAACTTATTGTACAATTCTAATCTGCAGCGATTCGATGGTATCTATCAACAATATTTTTAATATCTTCAGTGAACACCACTGATAAAATATATATTATGTACAATATACATTAGTTTATTTCATTTTTAATCTTGTCTTTTGACTCGCTATTTAAATTTTGTCTGGCATTGCCATCTATACTATCACGTCGGAGACTGGAAACAGTCTTCAATAGTCACCTGCATATACTCGAGTATAGAGGGCGCATGAGAACCATTTGTACAATAAATACACTTTAAATTGTGTATTATTTTAGAACTTGGTTGTTTTGCAAAAAGAGGTGCGTCCGTCTGATGATCTGCAAGAACAGTGAAACTGGTCACGGGCTTTTCTTTTTTGCAAAATAACCAACAGTTTATATTGATTTTCCTTCCTTATGCTCGTATTACTTTCCTCCTGCCAGCCAAAATTATTCATTAATATTTATATGGAAACGCATTTGTTTCCGTCGACCAACTTCCTCGTTTAGCACTGGGTGCAGAATCTTCTTAGAAGGTCCTCCAGTGTTAAGTAGGTAACAGGTCATTTGTTTATTTTATTTTTCATCTTGTCTTTTAACTCGCTGTTAAAATTTTGTCTGGAAATGCCATCTATACTATCACGTTGGAGACTGGAAACAGTCTTCGATAGTTAGTTGCTTATACTCGAGTATAGAGAGCACATGAGAACCATTTGTACTATTAATACATTTTGATTTGTGTATTATTTTAGAACTTAGTTGGTTGTTTTGCAAAAAGAGATGCGTCCGTCTGATGATCTGCAAGAACAGTGAAACCGGTCATGGGGTTTCTTTTTGCAAAGTAACCATTAATTCATATATTGTTTTTCGTTTTCTATGCTCGAATTACTTTTCCCATGCCAGGCAAAATTATTCATTAATATCAACATGTTGAGCATAGAAAACACAAAAGCGTACATTAAGGCCAAAATAGTTCAAGTGTAGAGAGGGCAGTGGGATGAAAGAGGTAGATTTCTATTTGAAATTCAAACCCTAGAACCAGTTAAATCTAATATTACAGGACGTGAGGACGTTTCCCTAACACAAATCAAAATTGGAAACATAAACTTTTTCTGTTTAGAGGAAATAGAAAACCTGTCTGTGAAAATCGCAACACCTTACTTACCATAAAGCACGCTATATTTGATAACATTAAGTACGCAAATGAGCGAGAAGGAATAAAGATACCCACCATCTTCGAGCAATGTTTAGCAAGCGAAAATAATAAACAAAGTTGCTATCAGTTTTAAAAGAAATGCGATTATACAAATCAAAATAGAATGTGAACCAGCAGTAAACGTTCCTAGCTAATAACCTCAGCAGTCGAAGCCATTTAAAAATAAAAATAAAAAAAATAGATAAGAAACATGAAAACTGCTTATGAATTTAACATGAAGTATTACCTTGAAGTACAATGAATAGTAGTATCAGAAATACACCCACAAAAGCAGATACGCCAATTTGCATGTAGATCATTACCAACATCACTATAAGCGTAATCACTCCAGTGACCAATTGATGCACCATTAGCATAACTTGCTCGTATATCGCTACATCTTTTGTAATGAGTGTAACTGCTTGACCACTTGTAGCGTTAGTGACTTGATAACTACTTAGCTTTAGAATTTTTCTGTATATTAACATCGAGGACGCTATTTTAATCTTCATCGCTAGTAGCTGCATCATAAACGAATACGTATGTATAAAAATATTACTAGCAAAAATGCAGCCTATTAAAACAACAGCATTTATCGTAACAGTTTGTTTGGTTATGTTTGTTTGGTTTGGATTAAAATAGGCAACAATTTTTCCTGTTAGCGTTGGTTTAGCTATCCTAAAAAGTTCAATATCAATTAGTGCTTACAAATGTTCTACTAATCATACATCATTGCAATGCTTACTAATAATATAAAAACTCCCCATAAAATATATTCCACTCTATAGACCCTGTAGATAGCTCGCAAAATGTTTGGTGTCTTCTTCTTTTTTTCTATATCCCATTCGATCTCTAACTTATCACCAACAGTCTTTGAACTAAACTCATTTATTATTTCATAAACGTCTTCATCCTTAAACTCCTGTTTTCTAGAACGACGAAATATTGGAAATACGAAACTGAAACACAAGAATGTAATATAGCTATAAAATGAAATTAAACTTACAAAAATGTTATTTTTGAAAGAAGTTTTGCATTCTGACCAGGATTTAACTCCCTTTTAGGTTTCACGCTTCCATCCATGGTTTAGGTATTAAAAAATAGTGATGTGGTTAACTAAAAAAAAAAAAAACTCTTAGGTTTTGTTGTAATAAGTTGGGTGTTTTAACAAGAAGGCTGGTATTTTGGGTAGGCAAGTTCATTTGTTTCAGAGAGGAGTTGGGTTTCTTTATGCGTGCTTGGGTCTTTTTTTCATACATTCTATATAAGCCTTATCTTAACCAGTACTAAAATGTGTATAATTGGGAATCCGACGGAGTGAAGCATTAATATTCAGTTGCGACAATAGTGACGACCGTTTGTGCAAAACATTTTTTGAACTCAAAAGTGTGCGCTCAATTACTCCACCCAGTGCAGTATAACGCGCTTTCAAATAATCGGTCCGCAGCCTTTGTACAGGGTGTCCATTTTTGGACACTTGCAAGGTATTTTGGTTATTTTTAAATATAGTAGAGGGTTGCGGCTTTCGCTACACTGTACTCTTTTTTTTGTGAAACTAAACATACCGCCAACAAAATTTTCATAACCCTCCTTGTTTTTGAAATACAGGGTACAATTCAAAATTTTTACTTTTGGGACATTCCCCGTATCTCGGTTGTTTTTTAACTTATTTCAGAGGTGATAAGGTATTCTAATATAACTTTTTCTGTAGAATCGAATGGCGTGGATTGTTTCTTTCCTGCGCCATCCGTCATTTAATTATGAAGCAAACATATGTTTTTTTTAAATAGGAAACCTTATATATTTTTAACTAATTAAATTAAACATTTTTTGGGCTTTTCAAAAATATATAATAGTTTATATTTATTTTGAAAAATAACTGAAACTGTCTCTTCCAACTTGTGAGCTATATGTATGAGACAGGCAAGATACCCAAAGATTACAAACGTAACATCATAGTAACTATACCAAAAAAGAAAGGCGCGGATAGATGTGAAAATTTTCGAACAATAAGTTTGACAGCACACGTGTCAAAAATATTAACTAGAATTGTACAAACGGGCTGAAGAAATACTAGGAGAAAACCAATTTGGGTTTATGCGAAACAGGGGAACACGTGAGGCTATTTTAGCCCTGAGAGTGATAATAGAGAAAACAATAGAAAAGGGGGAAAGCGTGTATCCAGGGTTTGTAGATCTGGAAAAGGCATTCGACAGTTTAAAATGGAAAAAAGTGTTCGAAATACTCAAAAAGATTGGAATGAGTTTTATGGTTAAGCGAATAGTACATAGCTTACACAAAGAGCAAACAGCAGTAATAGAATTAGAGCAGGAACGTAGAGAAGTAAACATTAGGAAAGGGGTAAGACAAGGATGTGCCCTATCTCCGTTAATTTTTAACTTGTACATTGAAGAAGCAATGAATACTGTCAAATGCAGGAAGATATTTGGAATCAATATTCAGGAACAAAAAATTGATATGCTTAGATTTGCAGATGATATAGCGGTATTAGCGTCTAACAAGAGAAGCTGCTCTTAATGAAATGGAAACGGTTCTAACAGAGTGATACGGTATGAAAATTAACAAAACTAAAACTAAAGTACTAGTATGCAAAGGAGGGGAAAATAAATCAAAAACAAGAATACAAATATGTAACATGAACTTACAAGAGGTTAAGGATTTCTGCTATCTAGGAAGCCAAATAACGCTGGATAGGAAAAGCACAAAAGATATAAAACAAAGATTACCACAAGGCCGTGGTACATTTAACAAGAAAAAGCAACTACTGTGTTCAAAGACAACAAACATAGAAACAAGGAAAAGATTGCTTAAAACATATGTATAGAGCACAGCACTGTACGGCTGTGAAGCCTGGACAGTAGGAGAAGCGGACAAGAAAAAAGTAAAAGTCTTTGAAATGTGGTTCTACAGACGTATGATGAAGATTTCAAGGACAGACAAAGTTAAGAACGAAGAGGTACTAAAAATGGTAGGGGAAGAAAAAATATATGGAAAACCGTAAAAAAATAGGAGAGATACGGCATGGGGGATTAGTGCAGAATATATTAGCGGCGGAAATAGGAAAAAAGAGAAGAAAAGATAGACCTAGGTTAGACTACTGCACACAGATAGTGAAAGATGTAGGCTGTAGTAATTTCAGAGAGATGTGTAGGCTAACTCAGAATAGAAATCAATGGAGGTACGCATCCAACCAGTTCCAAGAAGGGTAAATTAATGACGAAAAAAGTAACTGTAATTAAACATGATGATTATTTTAAGCAACTACAAGAATTGATTGGGCAATATTCTCAAATAATGTTAATTGTATGAAAGAATTTACTGGAAAACTATTATTTCTTAGACATTTCAAACTCCAACGTCGCCAAAATGTCTAAATATTGGGTGATATTGGCAGCCACAGGCTGCTTAACCCACCTTCACTGAATCTCGATGAAATAGGGCATAAAATTGGAAAACAATAGAAGGGGAACTGAGCTGTATACATGCTGTGTGAGAATTTCAGGAAACTGTGTAGGCTCCGAATATAAATAAGTGCAGGATCGTGCCCAACCAGTTTTGAGACGGAAAACCTAAGGACGAAAAAATAAGCGCAGGAAAATCTGATGATTATTATAAACAACTACAGGTGTTGGTTGTGAAATATCTGCAACTAATGTTAACTGTGCGAAAAGATATATTGAAAAAAATATTAAATCGGTAAATGTTTAAGTGCTGGAGGAACGTAGCTGCTTAACCCCCTCCACAACCACTGAATGTCAGAGAAGGGTATATAATTGTAAAAGAATAGAAGGGGACCGAACTGCATCTACCAAGAAAGAACAGCGCCTATGATGAAAGATAACAAACATAGAACAAGAAGAAAATTGTTGAAAGCATATGTGTGGAGCACAGCACAGTATGCCTGTGAAATACGGGCAGTCTGAAAAGCAGACAGAAAAATGGTGGCAACCTTTTGAAATGCTGTGCTTCAGATGTATCAGGATGACAGCATAGACAGACAAAGTTAATAACAAATAGGTTATGGAAATAGTAGGGGAACAAGGATATCTAGGAAAAAAATAGAAAAATAGAAGGACAGGATACGTTCTAAGGCATTTTTGCGGAATAGTATGGGATATATTACAAGCAGAGATAGGAAAAAAGAGGTAGATGTAGACCTAGATCAGATAGTGATAGATGCAGACTGTGCAAATTTCAAAGAAATGTGTAGGTTAGTTAGGAATAGGAAACAATGAGGGTACGCGTCTAACCAGTTCCAGGACTGAAAACCTAATGATGATGGCGCAGGAAAGAAGCAAACTACGCCACTGGATTCTACAGAAAAAGTTATATAAGAATACCTTATCACCTCTGCAATAAATTAAAAAACAACCGAGACACGGGGAATGTCCAAAAAGCAAAAATTTTAAATTTTACCCTGTATCTCAAAATCAAAGAAGGCTATGAAAATTTTGTTGTCGGCATGTTTAGTTTCACAAAAAAAGAGTAGTGTCCTGAAAACCGCAACCCTCTATCGTTAAAACTAAGCGAGATATCTTGTAAAAGTGTCCAAAAATGGACACCCTGTACATTGCAGTGGCATAAACAGTGTGCTTAATAGCGTGGAACGTTATCACCGTGATGAACCGATATATGACTTCAAACACCACAGAAGTCCACAAAACCCTGTGCCTTTAAGTGCCTTTATCTTTTTTATATGTCGTCGCCTTGGACGTCAATGGTTATAACCCACAAAACTATGTTTAAGAGAAAGTAAATACATTACGAATGTAATTACCCGCTTTAATCTTAATCTTCTAAAACAACTATCTTACGTATATACCTTTAATGTTCTATAATAGGTATTTATTATGGTAATAGTTATGTAATAAAATATAATCAATAATATATCTAATGTAAGTAGGTTTTTGTGTGTTAACTCCTTTTACTACCAGTTATAACTGAGGCAAATTTAGTTTTTAAAAACCAAAAGAACTAACCCACAATGACTTACAATCTACTATCGAAACACATTTAAACATCTTACAACTTTCAAGCAGCAGAAACAAAAAACAATTACTTAAATGCGATCACTTTAAAAACAACTTATTTTGTTATAATTATGAAGGCAACATTTTCTTAATCTGAAATGCAAGATGATTCACTTTTTCTTCACACTGAAGATTTTCGTTATAAAATCTATGATATTGCTCCAGAGGTTCAAATGTTTCGTAAATCATCAAGTTTCTTTGTTTGGATTTTAAGAGGTTGTCTATAAAGAACTGGAACTTCTGAACTGATATTTTTCGTGTGACGATCCTTTTTAGCAAATTCCAAATCAGCAAGTTGGTCTTTGAAGATAATTTGAGTGGGGTCGACTTTTCGGTGCTGTAGCCAGTTAACACAAAGCCAGTTCAAATCAGGTCCATTATCATCAGCTTTGTTTTATTTTTAATAATTTGAGTACTCAAAGATTTGAAATCCTTAAATTCTGAATATTTCCATTCTCTCACAGTGTACAAAGGCTCTTTAATTTCAGCAGTACGAACAATGGAGAACTTTTTGCTGTGATTCTCAATACAAGAATGTACACTTTCACGTTCCATCACAGAGTGTCCACTTTCCATGAATTTCTAATTGACGATATTCACAAAATGACAATGACTACTCGTAGAAACACGGCGGCATTAATTGAATTTCGGTTTTGTCCTGCAGCTGTATCTGCGTAGAATGTAATCTTTTTTGCTTTTTCGTCCAATTTGACGAGAATTTCCCAAAGACATGTTGCAGTTTCGGATGCTCCTTTGTTACCATCTCCTTCATGCCGCGTGTAATTCACAGCCTCATGTGACCTTAAGTTTTACATTGTGAAGTTATTTAATTTTCGTGTTTCGTGTGTTTTCCCACTTCTATAGAAAGAGTTATCACAACTTTCTTCATATCCATCGCAAAATAGCAGAACGCATTATCTACTTCAGCTCGCTGTCTATCAGTAGTTTTATGAAAACGCGCTTGTGATGAAAGTTGTAGTCTTGTTCAACAGATTGTTGTTCTTCTTGTGACATATTGCTAAACTTAGTGCAATAGTCACATTGGTCTTTTTTTGGACGATGAAAGCCAATGTTGAATTCAGTGACAAAGATCTGCATATAAAACGATTGCTTAATCGGTACTACGGCATGCTCATTGAGTAACATATATAGTCATTGTAGAGCCTCTTTAAAGATAAACTTGCTGGAAGATATTTTCTCTGGCTGGTGTATCTGCTGTAATGAGAAGATACATAGGGCAAAGATTTAATATGTGTAAAGATTACATCTTAAACCTCGTCCGTAGTCTTTTGTGGCGGAATTTTCTTTCCTCGCATATCATGTTCAATAGAGCCCATTGGAGTTAGCTTTTTTAATGCAGTTTGGACACTCAAGTTGGACGACCCTAAGAAACTATGGGTACTTATAGATAATATTTCCGAGAATTTACCGATTTTACAAAATTTAGAAATATTCAATTCATCAGTGGAATTTCATTTTAATCGACTTACTTGTAGAAAAGCTCGATCCTTATACACGAAAACGTTCCGAATTACAAACGGACTCCAAGCAAGTTTCCTATTTCAAGGGATTTAAGAAATTTATAGTTCGCCAATGTGCGGTTTTGGAGATAAATTCTTCGATTGCATCTGCATCTTATTTGTCAACAGTTCGAATTTCTACAGTCAAATAAATAATAAGGATGTGGTTGACTGTTTCAATATTGTGAACCAACTACAGCTTTGCTTAAAAATTGCCTACGTGTTGATTACCCTTTCATGGAATGCAAATCAAAACACACCTGTCGAAAATGTGGTAAACCACATTACACCTTTTGCGTTTTGAAACGCAAGCTACCTCAAGTCGTTCACTCGAATGCACAGATACACATTCAAATAAAAATAAAAATGCATACAGGATGCAACAAGCATCTTCTGTCCCCACAAACACCATATTCTCGCAAACGAATTCTGATTCAGGGGTAACTGTCTTGCTGTCTACTGCTGTAACGGAAGTGCAACATAGTCATGGTATTTTTAAGCCAGTCTGGTGTTTATTAGATCCTGGATCTCAAGAGAACTTCATTCGCGACGATTGCTTGAGCAAATTAGGGCTGTCAGGTAAACGCTGGCAAGTTCCAATTTTTGGCATGGGTCAGGATACCTCTATCATAGATCGCGATGCCACTAGTTACACAATCCGGTCTATTTATGGAAACTTCCTAGAGATTACAATATTTATTCTTTTTTTTCTATTTCAAGTCATCTTCCTAACGTTGAAGTTCGTATCAAATAAAAATCCATGGACGGTTTGCATTTCGAACATTCTGCCTGGTACAAGCCAGCGGCAATCAATTTTCTTATTGGGACCGGCGTTTATCCTTTTATCGTTAATGGTGGTATTATTCAGCACGCCGCCACCAGTACTATTTTTGATTGGACAGTCAAAAGTCCTATTCAAAGCTTGCAATCGGATTCGGTTCACTACTTTTTTATTCCGGTTGACCAAACTTTTCGTCGGTTTTGGAAAATAGACGATCCTCCTACAAAGTATCAGGTTCTACCTGATGAGCATAAAGCAGATTAAATTTTTTGAAAACACATTTTGTCGCGATTTTACTGGCCGTTTTACGGTGTCACTACCTTTCAATTGAGTTTTACCTGTTTTTGTTAGTTCGTTTGACATTGCTCAAAGACAACTTTTTTTTATAAAGCGTATACTATACGCTCAATCTAAGCTGCGCACTCAATACAACAACTTTATGCGTGATTATTTAGATTCTGGTCGCATGACGTTGTAATAGATGCTTGTTGAAAATGATCATTACTTTGTCCTCACCATACAGTTTTTAAGGATAAAAATTATACAAAAAACTTCGTGATGTTTTTCACGCCTCAGCAAAGGCCAAAAATGATATTGTACTCAACGACACTCAACTTCCTGAACCCAGTCTCCCGAACGGCATTTCTACAATTTTAAAGAAATTTAGAATTCATCCTTTTGTTTTCACTTGCGACATACGTCAAACTTTAATTACCAAGGAGCATTAGCAGGTTCTATTATGGCGTTTCTCACCTGAGGAATCCACATAAACATTTCAGTTAAACGCGGTTACGTGTGGTGTTAAATTACCACCCTATTTAGCAATAAATCTCCTTTAACAACTAGCTACTGGCGAAGGTGACAGGCTTCCGTTAGCAGCTAATGTTATACGGTCAAATGATTTTGCGCGTAGAGCTAAATCAATATCAACTGCCCTCGCTATTTGTATCGAAGCTCTCAAGCTTCGGAAATCTTCCGAATTTGAGTTTCGCAAGTGGGTTCAAATTCTGCTTCCCTCTTGGAAAGCATTCCTGTCGATTTTTGCCTCTAGAATTCTTTTGGTTTAGTACTGATTAGTTTATCCAAATATTAGGCCTTCAGTGGTCTCCTCTAGAAGACGTATTTTCATTTAGGGTCAAAGCGTTACACCCAATTTGTGAAAAGCGCAACCTACTTTCTCAATTTGCCAGAATTTATTACCCTTTAGGATTCCTAGCTGCTTTGACTATCCTTTCAAAGCGCCTAGTCCAATATTTGTGTATGGTAGGATTGGATTGGGAGGAAAATATGCCATCTGATGTTTCATCTCAATAACAATAATTTCAAGAAGAACTACATCTTTTATCGTCTTCAAAAATTTGTTGTTTAACCCCTTTCAGTCGTTACGTTTGCCAACTTCATCGTTTCTGCGATGTTAGCGAGGTGGGTATGCAGCAGTTTTTTATTTTCACTTTCACTTTCCATCCACAACAGAAAAGGTGACTGTTCAGTTTATAGCAGCCAAACCTAAAGTTGCTCCAATTAAACGCACGTCAACTCCACCTTTAGAATTATGTGCAGACGTTTTATTATCTAATTTAATTTAATTTGTTATGGAGTCTTATCACAATTTGATTGATATCCCTAAAGTTTTTTCAAGAAGTAACTCCAATGTCGCTCTTGCCTGAATACGTTCTCCTTCCTTTTTCTGGAAAGCGTTTGTGGCAAAACGCGCTAATCACAATCTAGAAATTATTGTACCTAACCGATGGTTTTATGTGAATTCCTCTCACAAGGGGATAATAATCGAGCGCGGTTTTTTCGTGTTCGTTTGATATGCAGGGCCTGATTGTCTCCAGCATCTCAGTGAATCATAGCCTCCTCAACCAACCGTTTTTGCCTCAGCAAAATAGGTAACCTCAGAAAAAAAACATTAGTCTTTGTTGCCTAAATAGAACCAAACAATCAATTTTTTAATTACTCGTTTTTCGTCTTTTCACAAAATTTAACGAATTTTAAGTTCTGTTTTGCTTATCCTATTTCCATCAAGATAGCCGCCTCAGCAAGGCCCAAATTCGTAAAGCCTATATTTACATTCTTGTCTGTTTTGCCACCAAGGCAAGCCACATTGAGCTTGCTCCTGATCTTTCAATGAATGCGTTTCTTGTTGACTTGCGACGTTTTATAGCGCGTCGAGGACGTTGTTCACAAATTTTTAGCGATTGCGGTACTAATTTTGTTGGTGACAGCCGACAACTTTCCAGTTACATACATATCACGGTGGTGTGTGAAAATATAATTAGGTCATTTAATACTAACAGCACATTCTACTTATGGAAAAATGGGGTTAAATTCATCAAATACATTTGCCCCGAGTTTTCGGCAACCAAATCCTTACCTTTCAGGAACGCTATACAGTTTTAGCTCAACTTGAGTCTCTGTTATATTCTCGACAACTTTGTGCTCCGAGTACCGACACTAACGGTTTTCAATATTTAACTCTTGGTCACTTTTTAACCACAAAGGCTCTAAGAATAGCTCTTGATGAAGATGTATCTCAAGTTATATTACCTCTAAGAAATATGTGGAAATATTTTCAAAACCTCCAGCAAGATTTTGGATTCGCTAAAATAACAAATATTTACATACCCTTTAACAACGAACAAATGACATCGAACCAGTTAAATCAATCGGACGCCATAGTCCTTATTAAATATGAATTGCGTTCTCCCATGCAGTGGAAGTTAGGTCGCATTAGCAAGACCTTTCCAGATTCGGACGGAAACGTACCAGTTGAAAAAGTTTAGTCTACCAAAGGTACAATCCATGTTCAAGATGGCACCGTTACCACTGGCGTTACGTGTATTTAGTTTTGTCTATTTTAGTCTCAATTTTGTTTATATACATGTGTACAGTTACGTTTCATTTTCGTTTAATATATAATTTTATTTTTCTAAAGCTTGACTTCCATGAACTTTCCTTTACCGCGCCCTTTCCTTTTTGTATTTCACGAATTTGGTGAGCGGTATGTTCAGTTACACAATATTGACGGCCGTTAATGCGAAACATTTTTTGAATTCAAAAGTGCACGCGCAAATACCCTACCCATTGAAGTATAACGCGCTTTTGAGAAGTCAGTCCTTAGCCTATGTCCAGTGAAGTTGCATAACCAAAGATTGTTTAACCACATGGAACTTTACCACCGAAAGGCCCTTAGAAGTGACTTCATACACCACATAAATCATCGAAACCGAGGTCAGTACTGTGCCTTTAAGCGCCTTATTATTTTTTGTGTATTCAATAACTTTTCGTATACGCACGCCATTTGGGCGCCTATTTCTAGCTCTTTTGCTAGTGGTCCTGTCAAAAAGATTAAACTTTGAACTTAGCTTGTACATATCAAACAATCCTTTATTTCGCAATTAGTATCATGACCATAACTTCAAACTTCCTCGTTTAGTTCATTTTAGTGATATATTTGGCAAAATAAACATACGCATTTCTTTGTCTACTTGCCATAATTTATGGTACATAGAAAATACAACAAGAATTATACGATGGTGATTGACTCCGTTCCCCCATAAGCTGTAATTTTATATCTATTGCAATTCAAGAAAAGTAAACTGCTAAATTTCAACTCACGTGTAAGGCGTAACTAGTAAAAGAAGTTATTTGCAATATAGGACTAGTAAACGCTGCGCTATACGAACATCTACGAATATCAGAGCTTAGTTCATGCTACACCCCAGGTTTTCTCTCTATTTAGTAGACCTAAGTAGACTCTCATTTTCTTTTGCAAATCTATCAAATTTAAATTCAACAGGTTTTCCTAACTCTACTTTCTACGGTAACCTCTTTTGTTAGCATAATATCACAGATATAGTTATATAAGTTAGAAACCACAATAAGTAAACATAACACGACGGTTGCTTTCTGTGTCTACCTTGTACGTGTTAAGTAAATTAACCCGAAACGTGTCGTTTTGAAATAATGGAAAACCAGTTTCCATTTCTAAAATTTAATAAATCTATTATTTTTTGTATAAAAATAAATTAATTCCCTTTATTTCCTGAATTTGATCCTGTCCATATTAACCATTAGTTACATTTTAGTAATAGTATGATTTTAATACGTCTAAATACGTTAAGATACCCTCGGTTTCTTATTGCTCTCGCGGAATGTACTATGGACACATATTATTGAAGTGTCGAAGTACTCTACTCCAATTGGTTGTAGAACATCAGCCGATTTAAATAAGCCAATCCTGCAAAATGACGAATAAGGTTAAAACGTGAAGGTAATTTACATTAACCTAATTGAATACTTCAGTACCGGAATCGACGAAAACCAACTGTGTTTTCGGAGGTACCGTTACCCCGTATTGTAATGTAGTGTTTGTATACCTCTCCAACCTCCATTACTTTTACCTTTGGAGGACTATCGTTATCACAAGTAAGCACTACGACATAAATCTGCTAAGATCCAGACCACAAGAACCTGAGAAATCAATTCAAGAAACAATTGAGTTATCCACAAACTTTTTATTTATTATAGAAACAACCAGTTCTCCAATATGCGATACTGTCTTCGAATGAAGCTATCCAATGATTAATATACTAATTTATTAAACAACTTCTAAACCACTCTGTATACAATTCTATAACATTAAATGCTTAATTTTGTACACGAGTTTATTTAATATTTCAACTAAATGAGGTATTAAACATGGACTAACCTTTTTGATTATAGACACGAAATTAGCAGCCACAAAAAAAATTGCTGAATTTATTGATCGTAATATACGATAAGCGGTGAAACTACTTTACCAAACAGTAATAATGAAAGGTTAATTCAAATCCTGCGTGATGGATAATGTTTACCATCAATATCTTCAGGTTTTCATTTAATAACCAAACATATGCTTGATATGCCATATTCATTTAGAACGCCGTTACAACTAACAACTGTTCCAACATTGACATACTGTAAATAAAGAGTATTATAAATAATTAAAGACAAATATCTTACAAAGTTTCGAGAAGAAAATCACATAGGGAACTATCCAATGCCCACAATACACAATTATAAAGCAATTCTTAGATTGTACCCTCTCCGAAGTCTTATCAGGATCTTAAAGCGACACACGATGCCTGCTTGGTATTGGTTCCGGAAAGCGTTCGTTATTCTCACCGGCGCGAAAGGACACCGATACGACTGTGTTTAAAACGACACACAGTTGTTTATATGAAGGCATCTTGGCGCCTAAATATATCACAACCCGCAATTCGTGTTAATATAGCCTAAAAGCTTTTAAATTTATCCAAATCTAATAATATGATTTTAGAGGATATAAAATAATTGATTATGAGGATTTAGACCAAAAATACTAGAAATTAAGGAGCGGGACATTTATACGTGCAACAAGTAGTCGCTCACTTAGCAACATCACCTATAACCTTACATATGATTTTCCAATGCTCCACTCGAAAGTACTACATTGGTCAGAAAGCGAGTTTTTTACCTGGAAAATTTGGAATTTTGCCGAACCCTTGCTGTTCCAAGCAAGGTAGGGATCTTTAACGTGCGTGACAACACTCACACACAGGACCTTCATTTTACCTCTCATCCGAACGAGGGCGTATTTTTGTGAAAAATGCTCGCTTGACATTTTTCACGAGGACCGTGTCGGGATTCGAACCCGGGACCTTAGGCGTAGTAGTCACACACATACCAACTACGCCACGGAGCCGCCAACATAACCTATAACCGCAGTGTACCCCGCCATAGTCGTTTGCTTCTGCTTTATTCATCTATACGTGAGTAACCTGTCCTTAAAATAATTTTATTTATATGAGAGCTTCATGTTCATTCATATAGTGCACCACCACACATTGACCTCTAACAACGGCAGCTTCTGCATTTTTCTGTCGTATTCATATATAATTATTAAATTATTGAATGTTAAAAAAATCTCTTTAAACGTTAATTATTTTTAACTAAATAAGATACATATTCCTTATAAATGGGAATCATGTAAACATGTTGGAGTTCTTTAACAACCATCAGGTTGCTAATATGTATGTAGAGCCAGGTTGATAAGAAGAAGATAGAAGGGTATAGGAAGACTTAGACCAAGCTATATGAGTCAAATTATTAGAAATTTAGGTTGTGAAGGGTATGTAGAAATTTTTAGATTAGCACAGAATAGAAAATAAGTTGAACTGCGTCAAACCGACCTTAAGTAAGGTTGAAAACAAAATGATGATGATGAAGATACATATGACGATTACTGAGAAGTTATCATTAGTAGTAAAAATTTTTAAAAAATTCTAATTATTAAAGAACTCTTCAAAGGACTTTCGCCATACAACGTAGGCTAAAATAAACATTTCAAATAGACTAATGTTCTTTTGATCGCTTTAGGTTTTTCTCCTATTCACGCATACTGGCGATCTTTTTATCACATGACAAACCACAGAGCCCTTATTTATTCCTAATTTAATTAAATAATTAGTATATCAGTTATATTGGGTGCTATTTATCTAAGCAGACTATATATTTTATGAAGATGTAGCTGATTTCGATCTGTAATGGTTGAAATGGAAGGTTCGTTATTGCTTCGATATTCAACAATAGGCAAAAATACATCGCAAAAAAACACAACAAATAACATACTTACAAGCAATTGTTTTTAATCCAACAGCAGAATCAATTATAAGTACAAGGAGGAACGTTACTTGACATCGCAAATTTTGTAAATTACATTTTATTTTAGAAATTTATACTACTTGCGCAATTTAGAATAAAAACAAGGATTTTCACATTACACGATAGTTGAAGTGAGACAAGTTTGAATGCATTACGATTAGCTAAGAAAAATATGAACTTGCCTAGCTAAGTACATAATGTCTACTAATAGACAGTAAATATTTACTTAGAAAACAAGGTTATTAGGATTAACTGTTTAGCCAATTAATTATAATACTATACCAATATGTAAACTACTTGTTTGCACAATATTTATTACAAAAGAAAATCTGTTGCTTTCTATCTAATAATCAAACATCAAAGTGCACAATTTCAAAAGATAAAATGATTGGATTAAATCAGATTTTAATATATATTTAAGAAAGAAATTATCGTTTAATACAATAAATTATTAAAATAGAAACAACTCTTTTCATATACGCTTGTGGGTATAATACCTAAGGACAAACAAGAGCCAGATCCCTGCCAGGATCTTACCGACCGCTATGCCTTCTTAATATATTGGAGAGGTTATTATACATTAAAATGCAGGATGATCTAGAAACACAAAACATGAACAAATGCCAGTATAAGTTTAGCGAGGGAAGGTTCACTGAAGACGCTATCAATTTCGTGGTACAAAATCGAAAAATAAATTCGTCGTGGCAGTAATGTTTGACATAGAAGAGGCCTTTAATAACACCTGGTGACCAGCCCTATTTCAAAGGCTTGAGGAGCTAAATTACCCCAAGCAACTGTACCACACTTTCAGAAATAACTGCCATGACAGACACATAACAATGCAAGGACCGAAAACTATTGCAAAAAGGTTAATCACAGGTTGCCCACAGAGGTCCGTCTGTGGCTCCCTATTTTGGAATATACTCGCGGGCGAACTCTTGAGTAGCCTTCAAACCATGGCCAAAACGATCTCCGTCGTAGCGTACGCGGATGACATCGTGGTCATGGCGGAAGGAAACTCGAGAGCTGAAATAGAACGAAAAGCAACAACCTTATTAAGTAAAACAAGTGAATGGTGCAAGACCAATAACAACATCAAGCACAACCTACATGATGATGAACGTGAATCTCTAAAAAGGCCCCATCATCAAACTGCACAATCCAAGCATTAAAAGATCACCCAACATAAAATATCTTGGCGTAATCCTATATTAAAACCAGAATTACGACAAACACATAATTACAACCTGCCTAAACACAATGAACTTAATGCAAAGTATCGCCAACTTAGCTTAGACAGGTTATAAAATTCCGCTAAACTGCGTCAAATTTAACATCAACAACGTGATGGCGACCATAATCATATACAAAGCAAGCGTGTGGTCACATCGAATAGAACTAGTAAAACCCAAGCAGTGCATCAACTCCGCACAAAGGGGACTCATGATACGGCTAACAAATGTGTACTGAACAATGTCACACGAAACATTAACCGTAGCACTAAAATAATTCCAGTCGACCTTGTGGTAAAAGAACGAAAGTCAAAGAATTCACCAATTCATACCAAATGCTGCCGCACGGCTTAAGACAAACCATTCATACCGCGTCAGTGGTTAATAAATCTCTTAACAGGGCACGGGCCCTACCCCACATACAGAGACAGATTCAAGATATCGGATACGAACAAGCGTACACGCAGAGCAATTGGTACAGCTCGATACATAGTGTTGAATTGTCGGGACCTACCAGACCCTACATTTAATTTCCCAATGCTCCATCCAAGGGTGCTACATTGGCTAGAACGCGAATTCTTTTTACCTGGAGATTTTAAATTTTGCTGAACTCTTCCTGTTCTAAAGAAGGTAGAGATCTTTAACGTACATAACAACATTCACACATTGGACCTACATTTTACCTCTCATCCGAACATGGGCGTGTTTTATGAAATATGATCGATAGTATAATGTTGGAAAGGGTCGCTGCACTAGCAACCACATCTCCAATGCTCCACCCAACGACACTACATTGGGATCTGTGAAAAATGCTCACCTAACATTTTTACATCGGTCCGTATCGAGATTCGAATTCGGGACCCAGGACTTAGTAGTCAAACGCAAATCAGCTAAGCCACGGAGCCGCCAACCTACTACACCAATTGTTTAATTTTTTCCAATGCTACACCGGAAGGTACTGCATTGGTCAGGAAGAGCATTTTTTTACCTAGAAATTTTGCTGTTCCAAGCACGGTATGGATCTTTAACGTGCGTGACAAAACTCACACACGGGGCCTACATTTTACCTCTTATCTAAACGTTTTTCAAGCGGACCGTGTTGGTATTCGAACCCGAGATCTTAATCAACCTACTAGACTCACTGGACCCATACAACACACAACAAGAACGTGACAGAATCAACAACGACCTCCAGAATCCCCCATTTCCTCACTCATCTGGACCAATTTACATTGTAAATTCCCATAAGGAGGAAATGAGGGAGATGAATCTCCTCCTGCTCTCTCCCTGTGGAACTCCTTGTGGAATTTTTTACCCCAACCATTTTGATTACGTCACACCCGCATTCTATCCACCCGCGAGATAAATCTTTCTCCACATTTCCACCCACGAGATAAACCTATCTTGTTTGGTATCAATTAATATTAGATTTTTCTCAGCTACCCGAATTTCTAGGAATTTTTCAGATTGCACCATCCCCGAGGGAGCTACCCCAATTTTAAGATTTCTTACCTGTAGCGACTTTTGAGCGTTCTTATAAATTTTTTATACACGCGATACATCTTGTTAGTCTAGAATTTTACACAGAATTCGAATCTGTAAATAGATTTAATATCCGACCACGCCCTGCAAAGTTATACCCCTTTAAAGTCCGGAACCTCTAAATTTTTGCTCGTCTATATATTTAACTCCATTTTTAAAACCTTTTTCGCTACCCAAGACATATGCTTTAACCAACACAAAAATTAAGCACACAAAAGTTTAATAATTTATTTTATCCAATTTACAGTTTAATAAACTAATCATTCCAATGTAATGTGTTTTAAATATGTAAATGGGAAGGTCGACTTTTGGCGTAATCATCGCGTGGTTAATAATTAAGAAAACGCATTTTGCTGGTATGACAAACAAATGCGGTTATTACAATAGGAAAGTACGCTAAATGCAAGTCAATTAATAGCAATTTAATACTGCTTACTGACCTACCTTATTTAGGTTGCTGTTCTATTAGGAATGATGTACTTTTTTTGTTGTCCTCGCCCGATAAACTGATTTTATTAATAAGCTGTGTATAAAGTTGGTGTTTACATGGTTTCGTTTAAGACCTTGTACATATTTTCCGGATTACTAGAAGACGTTATGATTTAAAATAGGACCAAGCCCTGTATATAATTTCTTTTCTTGGACTTTCTATTAATTATGTTTGTGTATTAGAAATTGATGAATAATTGCAGGATACAAATTTTAAATAAACACTTTACTAGGGGAACACCGAACTTGTTGTATACAGAATACTTACTAATAAAGCAATTTAATTTTAAATAACGTCTACACCATATTTTTCGAAAATGGCATGCTTGAATATTTTCTTTGGAAACAATCGAAGATTGCAGAAGACACTCGAAGAGTGCACAAACGCGGTCACTAAACCACAATTAATAATCGCCTTTATAGGTTTAACATTTCTACCATTACCCAATGACTTTAATTTCTTATTGGAGAGAATCCTTATTCACCCACACACTGCTGCGTAGTTGCATGTCCATTCCTTTTGGGGATATATGCTCGTTATAGGTTGTAGCACCCGCGGTTTTACTTAACTACACTTTGTGAGATCCCTTTAATCTTTTTAATCGTGTCCTTCTCGCGTGCAATACAGTAGGACTTAGCCTTACTACCAACAAATTATAATACTAGACCCACATTAAAGTTGTCTTTGAATTTCTCTACAATTTTTTCTTAACATGCGGTAAATTGTGTTTATTATTTGCGGGGTACACCACTTTAAACCTAAAAATAAAAACAGGATAGTTTAATACGTCTATTAATAATTTATGGTAATGTTGGCGATACAAATATGTAAAAACAAACTTTATCAAAAAAATATAATGTTTTAATAGAATACATACATGTATCGATAACATCTATAAACCGCTGCGTTAACCAGAGTCTGGCGAATCTGGGATAGCCAAATCTCTAAACATTTGCGCAAGCGATTGCCTTGCAGTTGCATCTTTTAAGTACTGAATGGGGAAACATTTAATAAGTTCCAACACTGTCAAGTAATTTAAATTGCTGCAATCATTAGTCAGAGAAATACTGGCACTGCTCTCCCTCTCTAATAACGTTTGAACCCTTTCTTCCTCCGTCGTATTTCCACATACTTTTTTTATATCACCAACAAATTTTTCGTAAAATTCTGGAAAGTTTCTACACCTTAACTCAGCCATTTTAAAACAGATCAATTCTCGCAATATTAATAGCTTGATGCACTCGTACGCAGGTAGCACAATAACATTCCCATCTTTCGTAATCTCCATATTATATAAATTCTCTTTTTCAAAATTGTTCAACAGCCATATACTTTTATTAAAGGCTGTGCTCAGCTGCAATTTGAAATCTTGATCCAATTGTATGTCAACAACTTCGTTTCCAGTAGTCAAACCACTTAATCTGACTTGTTTTGAGTCTTGAGCAAATTGGCGAATTTGAAATTCCACTTGAAAAGTACACAATTTCTTCCAATCGAAGTAAGACAATGTTATCGTAGAATCAGCACACATACCACTACAGCAAATAACTTGGATGGCAGGTTGAAGACCACCATATAAATCAAAACCAACTTCTAATATATGGTGGTGATAATTTGGAGGAAATTCGTCTAACCTATAGGTTGACTTACCAACTAGTTGGTTGATATTTAATTGTGGTACTCGCACATCACTTGTAACGTCAACACAAGAAAAATCCATCTTTAATTTATAATTTTAATCAAACTCGACGATACTTTGACGACTAATGCACTGGAACATGGCTCTAGCCTTTTATGCCGGTGGGCGAGCGTGCACAGCTCCTTATTATATTAGTTGGCGTTATATGCAAGTCTTGACTGGAAAAGTGACGCGTATAATTGTTTTATAGTAGGTTTTACCTGTTTTTAAATAACTTCTACGTCATATTTTAGGAAATGGTAGGCTTGAATATTTTCCAAATGAATCACCAAGCGAAAGTATATGCTTAGCGGTATTAAAATTAACCATTAATTTCCCATTTTTACGACCGTGGTTAATTATAGGTTAAAATTTAATTTGTTCACGTTCGAGCTTCCCGTAAACTAACATATTTTATAGTAACAATGCGCTGTATAATACATGCATACCCTTCGCCGCGCTACTGCTATTCTTGTAATTGCTAGAAAAGTCACTCTCCTTTTTACTGTTAGGACCGATGCAAAGCACCATTTTTATACTTTCTATAGCACATCGCACACTTTTTCGTCTGATAATTAAATTTTGCTTCTGTAGGCTTTTACACTTTCGCATAGCGGTCGGCCGCACGTAATGATTTCTAGAACCGGTAAGTACTCGATATCGCCCAAATAGAGAATTATATGCTCGATGTCTGTCAACTTCCGATTCCCTCGTAAAGGTAACGTATCTTTCCTACTATTTGTTAAACAAAACTATCGGTATCGCCATTGTGGACGTAAACAGATGTTTGTGGATGTGTACGAGAGTATGTAACCATATACATTAACCAGTCTAAGCTATTTTATTTAGTCCACGAAAACTATTATTTTTCTAAACCATAATTAATAATCGCCTTTATAGGTTCCACATTTTGATCATTTCCCAATGGCTGGTGCTACGTACATGGAAACTTTAATTTCTTATTAGAGAGAATTCTTATTCTTCCACGCACTGCTGCGTAGTTGCATGTCCGTTCCTTTTGGAGGTATATGCTCGTTATAGGTTGTAAGACCCTCGGTTTTACTTAACTACAATTCGTGAGACCCCTTTAATCTTTTTAATCGTATCTTTCTCGCCTACAATACAGTAGGACTTAACATTACTACCAACAAATTCTAATACTGGACCCCATTAAATACGTCTTTAATTTTCCTACAACTTTTTTGTTGACAAGTGTTATATTGTATTTATTATACGCAGGGTAGTCACTCTTTTAAGATAAATATATTTTGCTAGGTATCAACTAATATTAAATTTTTCTAGGGACCCCAAATCTGTAAATAGATTTTAAATAGAACCACCCCATACAAAGTTATGCGTTTTAAAAACCCAAATCACTAATTTTTTGCTCATCTTTATTTAACACCATTTTTAAAACCTTTTTCGCTACCTAAGACATATGCCTTAGCCAACCATCTCCCGAGAAATCTAAAACCGCCGTGTCCCGCGAATACCACGTGGAGATAACACGTATACTCTGTCAACCAGGATAGAAGCCGGAAGGATTTGGAAGGTGGGAGAAGAACTTAAAAATTATGGAATCTTAAAACTAATATATACAAATATAAACAACTAATATCTTTACGCCCCCATGCGTAGATTGTTGTACTATTAGGAATGATGTACCTTTTGTCATCTTCCCTCGATAAACTAATTTTATTAATAAGCTGCGTATGCAAATCGTATTCTTTTACTCCGGATACATACGCAGGCAAGTACTCGATACCATCCAAATAAAGAATTGGATGCTTGGTGACTGTTAACATCCGCTTCCCTCGTGTACGCCCAGACACATCCCAGCCCATGAGCACCCCTGCGCATGCGCACCCCTGCCCATGCGCACCCCTCTCTGTGCGACTGCTTTTTCGGGGTAACGTCACAGCCTTTTATAAATAAAGAACGATGTTATATACTATTATAAAATGTTTATTCTGACATTATACATATCAAATTTAAAAATATTTAATGCCAAGCATGGAGTCATTTAAACTTAATTTTAATACAAAGTTATACACAGAAGACAGTCCTTTCTTTATGTTTGTTTGCAGTGGTTTTAATTTTATCTAATTTTATTCGCAGCTTAAAATTTAAATCGACACCCAAGTCTTCTATCTACTTTTCTAACCAATAGTTTGATACATAAAGACCGTCTAGGTTTTCGAATTGCAAAATGTACCGAAGTTTGCCTCTATATTTAAAGTCTTTGATTCCACCGACAACCAGATCCATTCCTTCGTGTAATTCTTGCAGCTTGTGACAATCTTTTAATCGCAGCTTTCCCACTATATCCTGCATACGTATCTTGTTAGCTTGATCGACTTCTTCTTGTCGGTATTGGAGGAAATCCTTTTTCTCCCACACACTGTTGCGTAGTTGCATGTCCACCACTTTTGGGAATATATGGTTGTTATAGGTTGTAAGATCTTCGGTTTTAAATTATCCGAAAGGTTCTTTACTAGGTAAATATACAATGTTTAGCGGAACCCCTTTGCGTGTGGTGTACGCCAAGGTTACGAAACCCGCATTCCTTAGTTCGTCTTTGTTATCTGCCATTTTGATAAATACGTTTTTAGAATAACCTTTTAAAAAGTATACGGATTTAGTACCATCCTTTTCTGCAAGAACGCCTACATAACTAAAAGAGTCTGTGTATTCCATGAAACCCCATTCGATAACACAAATCTCGCAAACTGTCCATTATATTTAAAAACATTATACGATCATATAACTAAATCCAAAATTTCTTCGCCCCAAATCAAGATCCAGACAACATTACCCCAAATCTAATGCAATCCATACACCATGCTGCTACGAAGATACCAAAAAGACATTATGAACGCGCACTACACCCTGGTGGGGAACCCTGCTGAAATAAACAAGAAATAAGCTACATAACCTAAGACATCGACTGCAACGCGTACTATAAGATACCTTGACGCAGAAGACCATCAGGTAAGATTCTTAACATCAGAATTCAAATTAGCCAGGTCAAAATAAAAAACGGAGATATACGAAGCTGAGAAGCGCCATTTCCATGAAATAATCTACGAGCTAAACATTGATCCATAGATGACACACCCCAGTTAGTGAAATCCCTTACTGCAAATATCCAAGTATCCCCTACTTTTCTTCACAATCACTCAATGATAAATACATTATCCCTTCTCCTGAACACTGTAATACTCCTATATCATATGATGTTCCCACCTACCCACAACACCAAATAGAAGACAATTGTATAACACCACCATACACTCCAGCAGACGACTCCTTGATATCAACTACCTTGACACAATCGCATCCAACCTCAACCCTCGAAAAGCACCCGACCCACATCATATATCCAACACAATTATCTAAAATTCATGGCTTGTAATCAGACCCATTATCCGCACCCTGTTTCGCAAATGCCTTACACAAACCCTCAAACCATAAATATGTCATAACCATTTTCTTTGACTTCTGCTCCGCATTTGATTTCTTTTGGTGACCGAATATCCTAAACCAACTTAAGACATTACGATTCCCATCCAACATTTTCAATATAAAAAAATTCTATTTATCATCCCGCAGAGCAACCCTTAGCACTAACTACTATTCAGTAACCAAAACCTCCAAGGCTGTCCACAACGCTCCATCCTATCACCGGCCTATCTATCAATCCACTCCTAGACCTTAATATACCAAACTCTTGCTTACGCTGATGACCTCAACTTCCTAGTCCACGGCAACTCCAGACTTGAATTAGAAAATACAACCAACACCCTAGTAAAGCATATTGAATCCTGGTCTCTCTTCAACAAACAACCAATTTCGACAATAAAACCCAAAATGCTACTCCGCAAAGGTTTTCTCCATCTTTGCCGTAGTCCAAAAATCCATATCCTAGGAACACCCCTTACATTCTCGGACTCAGTATCAAATTTTAGAATCCACATTGAAACCCGACTAAAAATACACGTACACCCAAAAAAAACTCGCTCCAAAACCAAGCTCATCCTGTACAATATACAACACTCACTACCAAAATCCATTTTCTTATCCCAACCTACAATAAAACTAATCCGCAACTACATTGCTCTCCCCATTGTCCGCTACGGTATACATTCTTGGTTACTTCTCACAACTTCCCACTCACGTAGTAAACTAAAATCAATAATGCGTCCTTTCCTCTGTTAGGTATCACGACCTCTCCAAACCTCCTCTACCACGTACCTCTACATACTCCTACACATCCCACTACTCTAAATCCCACTGCTAGCAGGTTTAGAAATCCGTAACTTGAAATTCCAACGTCCAATCCAATTACATAATGAAATGCTCTTCCCCGCTCAATACCACACCATTTCCACCACGAAAAACAAAGCCCCAATTCATAAATCCCTACTCACTCCTGGCAATCGCTTTGGTCCCACTGTAACTCCGGAAGATACCTTTCAACCTTTACAGGTGGAAAGTTAGCAGTAAAATTCTAGCAGTAATTTTTACGAGGAAGAAGATGTACAACTAGCAGTAAAATCCCAGCAGAAAATTTTTTGTGCAGACCTTATTAAATAGACAAAATACGCTTCAGAATTGGAGTTACACTTACACCTTCCGCCTTGGCACAACTATTAAAATGACCACCCTTAAAGCCCCAGTAGAACCAAATTAACTTTCGACCCGTGTGGGTTTCAAAAACCCCCTTTAAATAATAAAGTAAAACAAATCCAATGGCAAAAGGTCGTGGAGTTACACCTTCCGCTTTGGCACATATATTATTAAGACCTTATACACGTGCAAAAACCAAATTTACTTGTGACCCGTATGGGTATCAAAATCGACCCGTATAAGCTTCAAACACCATCTTTTAATGATATAACTAGCAAAAAAAGTCAGAAGTGGCAGAAGGCCATCGAGTTACACCTTCCGCTATAGCACATATATTGCTAAGACCTTCCTTAATGCACCTGCAAAAATCAAATTAACTTACAACCCATATGGGTATCAAAATCGACCCGTGCAAGCTTCAAAAATCATCTTTTAATGAAATAAATAGGAAAACAATCAGAAGTGGCAGAAGGCCATAGAGATACACCTTCCGCTTTGGCACATATATTGTAAAGACCTTCCTTAATGCACCTGCAAAAACCTAATTAACTTGCGATCCGTTTGGGTAACAAAATCGACCCGTGTAATCTTCAAAAACCATCCTTTAATGATATAAATCGGAAAACAATCGGAAACCGCAGAAGGCCATGGAGTTACACTTTCCGCTTTGCCACATATATTCTTAAAACCTTCCTTAATGCATTTTCAAAAACCAAATTTACTTGCGACCCGTATGGATATCAAAATCGATCCGTGTAAGCTTCAAAACTATTTTTTAATAAAATAAATAGAAAAAAAAACAGAGGTGGCAGACGGCCATCGAGTTACACTTTTCGCTTTGGCACATATATTGCTAAAACCTTCCTTAATGCACCTACAAAAACCAAATTTAGTTACGACCCGTATGGGTATCACAATCCACCCGTGTATGCTTTAAAAACCATCTTTAAATGATATAAATAGGAAAAAAATCAGAAACGGCAGAAGGCCATCGAATTATACCTTCCACTTTACATATATTGTTAAACCCTTCCTAAATGCACCTGTAACGGGCATTTTTATTAAGTTTAACATTTTACGCTTTTTCTCAACTAGTAAATACCTTTCTGCAATTACTATTTCTATATTTTATATTTATTAACGCCTTAGGCGAATGCGTCGTATTAGAATTATAGATTGCATCGTTCTTGTCTGGCCGTCGTATAAATTTAGTTCCCGATGTGGATATACGAGTCGAGATAAGAGTCGATAAGCGGTTGGAGTAACAACGATGGTATTATTAAGAGATGAGTAGTTTGAGTTTGCTCTTCGATCCTACAGATTAATTACGTTAAAAATAGTGTGTGCTGTTTGCTTTGAAAAGTGTCGGATTGTGATACGCGTAGCTTTACTAATTGTTCTTTTTGTTGCTTTTCTGTTGGAAAAAAAAGTGACAGAACTTGTTGACTCGACCGCGCATGCTTGTTTTACGGAACATTATTTTAGTGATACGCGTTGCCTTACTAATTGTTTTTAGTTGTTTTTCTTGTGAGATAAATGTTTTAAGGAACATTTGACGGACTTGCTTTAGTGATACACGTGCTTTACCCGTTATGGTTCTTTTTAGTTGTTTTGTCTTTTGATATTTAAAAACTGTGTGTGCAATCTAGTTTCGCGGTCCTGTTCTTCTCAGAGTAGCGCATACTTTGGATTATTTAAATACAGTGATACTGTAGTTTCTGAATTTTCTAACAACAAAGAATCTAAAATAGATCTGAAGCCTACCTCAAGGAATGGATGTAGAAAGCGACTATAATGGTCAAAAAGTGAACAAATGGTAGAACTAGCCAGAAGAAAAAGTCACGGGATGGGCTAGCTACAAAAATATGAATAGGAATACGAAATGGGCGCCAGTGTTTTCGGACACAAGCTTATCAGCGAAAACACAAGACCAATAAGCCAAAAAAAATTACAAGTCATAACAAAAAAAATTTAAATAAAAAAAAAATCAAGAGCAAACCAAAAAAAATCGAGCCCCACGTTGGTACGTAAGGTCGAGCCCATTTTCTTTTCGGGCCCCACGTTGGGCGCCACGTTGGACAAAGAAAATCAAAGAAATGACCGGGCTCAATCGGAGAGTAGGGGGGGGGTTGTAGAATGCAGACCAACATATAATGTACGCGGCCGTAAGGAGTTAGTAACAATACCTGCAATAAAAAAAAATTAGAATAGTAAACCTGCAATAAAAGAAAATTAGTTAAGCAAACCTGAAAAAAAAAGAATAAGCATAGCAGCAATGAAACGTCTAAGTTATTCAGTACTTTGTAAATGTAAATAAAGCTGTTTAGATAAACTATATAACATAACAACGGTAAAAGCAATACAAAATTTTTTAGTACAAAGTGAGGTAATATTGGGGAGTAGCAGAAACGTTTCCTCACACACCAATTAAACATAAATCAGATAAAATGTCGACAAAAGATAAATAGATAAGACACAATTGGTATGAGTAATTCAGTAGTATTGATTTTTCTTTCTTTCTTTTTTTTTTCTCTATGTTTTAAAATAGCATGCAAGTCTATTGTAAAAGGTATCAGAACGACAAAGATATGGTAAAGCAACGGATAGATATTTAAAGTAATAACCAGTAGCAAATAGTTCAACTTACAAAAGTTCTTCAGCAACGCTTCCTTGCAGCTGAAGTGTGGGAATCAACGATGTCCTGCACTAACGAAGCACTTCACCCTTGACTGTGAGGGTGTTGATGGAACTTATCACACGTTACACTAATCACACCTACGTATTTCACTGGTGTTGGCAACAGGCATTATCACGCGTCGGAACTATGTAGCCTTGATAAATTCTATTTCCTAAGACAATAATTTTGAAATATTCTGTAGCACTAGTTTAATTTCAACTGGGACCAGATGTATATTATTTTCATAAACATCCCAAAAAGCAGTGAGAAACTTCAACCAATACCTTGTAAACCGGTAATCTGTTATATTTCGCAAATAACGAAATTTGCGCAAGTAATGATCTATTTTAGATTCTTTGTTGTTAGAAAATTCAGAAACTACAGTATCACTGTATTTAAATAATCCAAAGTATGCGCTACTCTAAGAAGAACAGGACCGCGAAACTAGATTGCACACACAGTTTTTAAATATTAAAAGACAAAACAACTAAAAAGAACCATAACGGGAAAAGCACGTGTATCACTAAAGCAAGTCCGTTAAATGTTCCTTAAAACATTTATCTCACAAGAAAAACAACTAAAAACGATTAGTAAGGCAACGCGTATCACTAAAATAATGTTCCGTAAAACAAGCACGCGCGGTCGAGTCAACAAGTTCTATCACTTTTTTTTCCAACAGAAAAGCAACAAAAAGAACAATTAGTAAAGCTACGCGTATCACAATCCGACCCTTTTCAAAGCAAACAGCACACACTATTTTTAACGTAATTAATCTGTAGGATCGAAGAGCAAACTCAAACTACTCATCTCTTAATAATACCATCGTTGTTACTCCAACCGCTTATCGACTCTTATCTCGACTCGTATATCCACATCGGGAACTAAATTTATACGACGGCCAGACAAGAACGATGCAATCTATAATTCTAATACGACGCATTCGCCTAAGGAGTTAATAAATATAAAATATAGAAATAGTAATTGCAGAAAGGTATTTACTATTTGAGAAAAAGCGTAAAATGTTAAACTTAATAAAAATGCCCGTTACAAATTCCCCCCTAGCAAAATAAAGACGTCGGGGTGAAAAAAAACGACAGACAAGGAACTAAACAAAAAAAAAAAATTATCCGGTCCGAAGGACCAACACCAGTATAAGAAAAGGAACATTTTTTTCAAAAGAAGACAAAGTCATCTATCGTAACCAACAACGACAGAACAGGTAAAGAAGGCATCAAGTAAACACCCAATGAGGATTAAAGGTCTTAGCTACTTTCAAAATCGTCAAAAGACGGATGTCTCCAAAAGGGACATTTCTGTTTTCGACCTCAAAGGAAAGTTTTGGCTTCCCGCGGAGAAACCAACAGAAAGGAAAAAAAACGAGGAAGAAAACTCGTAGCAAACCAACTAGGCGACAAAACTGTCAACCTCAAGTGTGCAGTAAAGAAAGAACCAATACAAAGTAAAGGACAATGGCAAGCTAGTACACCATCTAGAATACTTCCAACTGAGGTAACACAGATTCGTATGAAACGATTACTCAAGCAAAGTATGGCTAACAGACCTACAGAAGCGACCAAGTCGAAATCCCTAAAGGAAAAGAAAATAGATCTGAAGCCTACCTCAAGTGTGCAGTAAAGAAAGAACCAAGACAAAGTAAAGAGCAAAGGCAAGCTAGTACACCATCTAGAATACTTCCAACTGAGGTAACACAGATTCGTATGAAACGATTACTCAAGCAAAGTATGGCTAACAGACCTACAGAAGCGACCCAGTCGAAATCCCTAAAGGAAAAGAAAATAGATCTGAAGCCTACCTCAAGGAATGGATGTAGAAAGCGACTATAATAGTCAAAAAGTGAACAAATGGTAGAACTAGCCAGAAGAAAAAGTCACGGGATGGGCTAGCTACAAAAATATGAATAGGAATACGAAATGGGCGCCAGTGTTTTCGGACACAAACTTATCAGCGAAAACACAAGACCAATAAGCCAAAAAAAATTAAAAGTCATAACAAAAAAAAATTTAAATAAAAAAAAAATCAAGAGCAAACCAAAGAAAATCGAGCTCCACGTTGGGCGCCAAAATTTCTGTTACGTTTTTTTTTCGTGGCAGCCACGTTGGGCGCCAAATTTATGCTTCGTAACACAAAGAAAGTCAAAGAAATGACCGGGCTCAATCGGAGAGTAGGGGGGGTTGTAGAAAGCAGACCAACATATAATGTACGCGGCCGTAAGGAGTTAGTAACAATACCTGCAATAAAAAAAAATTAGAATAGTAAACCTGCAATAAAAGAAAATTAGTTAAGCAAACCTGAAAAAAAAAGAATAAGCATAGCAGCAATGAAACGTCTAAGTTATTCAGTACTTTGTAGAATGTAAATAAAACTGTTTAGATAAACTATATAATATAACAACGGTAAAAGCAATACAAAAATTTTTAGTACAAAGTGAGGTAATATTGGGGAGTAGCAGAAACGTTTCCTCACACACCAATTAAACATAAATCAGATAAAATGTTGACAAAAGATAAATAGATAAGACACAATTGGTATGAGTAATTCAGTAGTATTGATTTTTCTTTCTTTCTTTTTTTTTCTCTATGTTTTAAAATAGCATGCAAGTCTATTGTAAAAGATATCAGAACGACAAAGATATGGTAAAGCAACGGGTAGATATTTAAAGTAATAACCAGTAGGAAATAGTTCAACTTACAAAAGTCCTTCAGCAACGCTTCCTTGCAGCTGAAGTGTGGGAATCAACGATGTCCTGCACTAACGAAGCACTTCACCCTTGACTGTGAGGGTGTTGATGAAACTTATCACACGTTACACTAATCACACCTACGTATTTCACTGGTGTTGGCAACAGGCATTATCACGCGTCGGAACTATGTAGCCTTGATAAATTCTATTTCCTAAGACAATAATTTTGAAATATTCTGTAGCACTAGTTTAATTTCAACTGGGACCAGATGTATATTATTTTCATAAACATCCCAAAAGCAGTGAGAAACTTCAACCAATACCTTTGTAAACCGGTAATCTGTTATATTTCGCAAATAACGAAATTTGCGCAAGTAATGATCTATTTTAGATTCTTTGTTGTTAGAAAATTCAGAAACTACAGTATCACTGTATTTAAATAATCCAAAGTATGCGCTACTCTGAGAAGAACAGGACCGCGAAACTAGATTGCACACACAGTTTTTAAATATTAAAAGACAAAACAACTAAAAAGAACCATAACGGGTAAAGCACGTGTATCACTAAAGCAAGTCCGTCAAATGTTCCTTAAAACATTTATCTCACAAGAAAAACAACTAAAAACAATTAGTAAGGCAACGCGTATCACTAAAATAATGTTCCTTAAAACAAGCACGCGCGGTCGAGTCAACAAGTTCTATCACTTTTTTTTCCAACAGAAAAGCAACAAAAAGAACAATTAGTAAAGCTACGCGTATCACAATCCGACCCTTTTCAAAGCAAACAGCACACACTATTTTTAACGTAATAATCTGTAGGATCGAAGAGCAAACTCAAACTACTCATCTCTTAATAATACCATCGTTGTTACTCCAACCGCTTATCGACTCTTATCTCGATTCGTATATCCACATCAGGAACTAAATTTATACGACGGCCAGACAAGAACGATGCAATCTATAATTCTAATACGACGCATTCGCCTAAGGAGTTAATAAATATAAAATATAGAAATAGTAATTGCAGAAAGGTATTTACTATTTGAGAAAAAGCGTAAAATGTTAAACTTAATAAAAATGCCCGTTACACACCTGCAAAAACCAAATTTACCTGCGACCCGTATGGGTATCAAAATCGACCCATGTAAACTTCAAAAACTTTTAATGACATACTTAAGGAAAAAAATCAGAAGTGGCAGAAGGCCATCGAGTTACTCCTTCCGCTTTGGCACATTTATTGTTAAGACCTTCCTTAATGCACCTACGAAAACCAAACTTACTTGCAACCCGTATGGATTTCAAAATCGACCCGTGTAAACTTCAATAACCATCTCTTAATGATATAAATAGGAAAACAATCAGAAACGGCAGAAGCCATCGAGTTACACCTTCCGCTTTGGCACATATATTTTTAAAACCTTGCTTATTGCACCTGCAAAAACCAAATTTACTTGCGACCAGTATGGGTATCAATAACAACACCTGTAAACTTCTAAAGCCATCTTTTAATGATATAAATAGGAAAACAATCAGAAGTGGCAGAAGGCCATCAAGTTACACTTTCCCCTTTGACACATATATTGTTAAGACCTTCTTTAATGCACCTGCAAAAACCAAATTTACTTGCGACCCGTATGGGTATCAAAATCGACCCGCGTAAGCTTAAAAACCATCCCTTAAAGCAGAAGGTGTAACTCGATTGCCTCTGCCGTTTCTGATTGTTTTCCTATTTATCTCATTAAAGAATGGTTTTTAAAACTTACACGGGTCAATTTTGATACCCATACGGGTCGCATATAAATTTGGTTTTTGCAGGTGCATTAAGGAAGGTTTTTGCAATATATGTACCAAAAGGGAAGGTGTAACTCGATGCCCTTCGGCCACTTCTGATTGTTTTCCTATTTATATCATTAAAGGATGGTGTTTGAAACTTGTACGGGTCGATTTTGATACCTATACGGGTCGCAAATTAACTCGGTTTTGCATGTGCATTAAGGAAGGCTTTAATAATATATGTGCCAAAGCGGAAGGTGTAACTCGATGATCTTCTGCCACTTCTGATTTTTTTCCTATTTATATGATTAAAAAATGATTTTTGAAGCTTACACGGATCGATTTTGATACCCATGCGGGTCACAAGTAAATTCGGTTTTTGCAGGTGCATTAAGAAAGCTTTTATCAATATATGTGCCAAAGCGTAAGGTGTAACTCGATGGCCTTCTTCCGTTTCTGATTGTTTTCTTATTGATATCATTAAAGGATGGTTTTTGAAGCATACATGGTTTGATTTTGATACCAAAACAGGTCGTAAGTAAATTTGGTTTTTGCAGGTGCATTAAGGAAGGTCTTAACAGTATATGTGCCAAAGCGGTTGGTGTAACTCGATGGCCTTCTGCCACTTCTGATTTTTTTCCTATATATATATATATATATATATATATATATATATATATCATTAAAAGTTGGTTTTTGTAGCTTACACGGGTCGATTTTGATACCCATACGGGTCGCAAGTAAATTTGGTTTTTGCAGGTGCATTAAGGAAGGCTTTAACAATATATGTGCCAAGGCGAAAAGTGTAACTCCATGGCCTTCTGTCGTTTCTGATTGTTTTCTTATTTATAGCATTAAAGGATGGTTTTTGAACCTTACACGGGTCGATTTTGATACCCATACGGGTCGCAAGTAAATTTGGTTTTTGCAGGTTCATTAAGGAAGGTCTTAACAATATATGTGTTATAGCGGACGGTGTAACTCCATAGCCTTATGCCATTTCTGATTGTTTTCCTATTTATATCATTAAAAGATGATTTTTAAGCTTACACAGGTCGATTTTGATATCAATACGGGTCGCAAGTAAATTTGGTTTTCGCGGGTCCATTAAAGAAGGTCTTAACAATATATGTGCCAAAGCGGAAGGCAGCCTTCTGCCATTTGCTTTGTTTTACTTTATTATTTAAGGGAGGTTTTTTTAACTCATACGGATCGAAAGTTAATTTGAATCTACTGGGGCTTTAAGGGTGGTCATTTCAATAGTTGTGCCAAGGCGGAAGGTGTAAGTGTAAGTCCAATTCTGAAATCGCATTTTGTCTATTTAATAAAGTCTGCATGAAAAATTTACTGCTGGGATTTTACTGCCAGTTGTACATCTTCTTCCTCATAAAAATTACTGCTAGAATTTTACTGCTAACTTCACACCTGTTTAACTTTTTCCTACCATAACAAATATCGCCGCCCACATCCAACAATCCACCCGAACTACTTAACAATTCCTTACAGGCCATGGTCAATTCTGTCTATAACTTCATTCCTTCCATTTTATAAGTTCTCCTCTCTGACCCTGCTAAGCCAATGTTCCTAAAACACACAACCACCTAATCTACCAATGTTCACCTCTATCCCACCTTTGAAATAACTTTAAAAACAGCATACACCTAGATGCATTCTCTTCTCTTCCGGACCTAAACACATCATCCTCTACCATTAAAGCACTTCCTTCAAAAGATCCTCGATAACAAACCACCCATCCCCAACTAAACCCCTAACCTGCGATAATCCGCAATCAAATCAGCAATCAACATCAATATTCAAGAACCAAGTACCAATAGAAATAATCAAGAAATAAAACACAATAAGAACTAAAAAAATTTTCCCTCCCAGAGCCAATCATCTAAACAGACTTTCATTATTTAAATTCTATTTATTTATTTTTCTTTTCATGTTTGTGGCTCGGATATAGCTAGAAATAAAGTTTATTACAAACAAACAAACAAAATTGCTGTTCTTATGCTTTCCTGCCTTGCATATAAATTCCCTAGATATTCCTTTCATTTATTCACTTTCTCAACAATTTCTATAATGAAGTCTTCTGCCGTGCTCCTTATATTTTGTTATAGGGCTTTATATACCTAAAATACAGGGAGTTTATAAAAGAACTCTTTGATTTAAAAAAATTAAATTAAAAAACGAAACCAGTAGTAAATTTTCAGGTTTTGAACTTGAGTTCAGTATATTGTCAAGATTGTTTTACTAATATTCGATAGCAGTGCGTGGCCTTTGAGCGAGTGTGGGGGGGGGATGAAATCTTCCTAGAAAATGTGATGTGTTCAGATGAGGCGACTTTCACGTAAGTGGGTCTGTCAACCGACACAAGTGTAGAATTTGGGGGTCTGAGTCACCGCATGAATTCATAGAACATCAGCGAAACTCTACCAAAGTCAAAGTTTGGTGTGGATTGATGCATGATCGTATCGTAGGACCTTTCATCTTCGCAGAGAAGACAATTAATGGGGATATTTATTGTGAAATGCTTGAATTATACGTTTTTCCATGATATCAAACTAAAAAAGGAACCGATTGTCTTCCAACAAGATGGCGTGCCACCTCACTATAGCAACCGTGTCCGTGATGCGTTGAACTTGCGTTTCCCTGACAAGTAGATTGGTAGACGTGGGCCGATTGCATGGCCACGAAGGAGCCCAAATCTGACTCCACTAGATTTCTTTTTGTAGTGACATGCAAAAAACATTGTTTATTCCGAGAAGATCCGTGATATTGCTTGTTTGAGGGAGAGGATTGTTGCAGCTGTAGCATCCGTCACGCCTGATATGCTGCTGAATACCTGGAAAGAAACTGATTATCGTTTAGACGTGGCCAGGGCAACAAATGGTGCGCATATAGAACTTTATTAGGTATCCAAAAAAACTTGAGAAGATTCTCTTTAATACTGTATAGGTTCAATAACTATTATTTTAACTTTACTGTGTACAAATAAAACTTTAGATCAAGGAGTTTTTTTATAAACTCCTTGTATACTATTACGAGTTTGCGAATATATCAGTAAAAGGCGTCCAGTCCTACACAATATCGCATGGCTGAAAAGTGTTTCGTTTTACATTACATGTGATTTTCCAATGCTCCACCCGAAGGTACTACATTGGCCAGGAAGCGAGTTTTTTTTACCTGGAAAATTTTGAATTTTGCCGAATCCTTGCTGTTCCAAGCAAGGTAGGGATCTTTTAACGTGCGTGACAACACTCACACACGGGACCTCCATTTTACCTCTCATCCGAACGAGGGTGTATTTTTGCGAAAAATGCTCGCCTAACATTTTTCAAGCGGACCGTGTCGGGATTCGAACCCGGGACCTTGGGCGTAGTAGTCACACACATACCACTACGCCACGGAGCCGCCTTGTTTCGTTTTACAACGGACTATAAGAGAAAATGAACAAACTGAGCTTTAATGAGTTTTAAACGTTTTACTAAAAGATCTTCATTTATACGGCCATCAGGGCATTAAATATTTACTTGTAAATTTAACCAATTTGAATCGAATATTTCTCACTAATTCAACGCAATAGGTATTATTCTTTTATAAGCTGCATAATAGATTGCACTTGCCAATATTATTTTCTCTGGTAACACCTTCGCATTTAAATATCAAAAACTCGCGTTGTTTTCTTCAGAGCAGTACTATTTATTAAACATTTAAAACATAACAGTTTTCTATTTATGAGGTTGAACCTCTAGAGCCATAAATAAATTCTTGTTTACATTTAATTACGTGAGTTAAAGTTCGGGCCTTTGGAGCTGGTTTTTTAAAAAGCTTTGACACTTTAACAATATTTTTATTACTAAAATTTGTACATAATAACTTTATAAAAATTAATTTGTACTGGGTGAGTAGCTCAAACAACGAAGTATGGAGTTTGAAGACTGACTCGGTTGAGTAGCTTGAACAACGAAGTATGGAGTTCGAAGACTGACTGCCGGGCATTGAGCTCCCGGGCCTTTTATAATAACCTGCCCTCCACACGGCTGTGGGAACTTGCAGATCTCATGTCTGCGTTTCTCTTAATCGTACACTTTATTACAATGTAACAACTTAATTCTAAGTAATTGCGGTCTGTTGACCGCCTGTGACCTGCCACCTGCAGTATCACTGCCCTCACGGATGCAAAGTTGCATTCCGTTCTCATGAACTGTCGATAACCTCTCTGGGTTATCCTTGTGTTACAATGTTGCATTGAACTTATACTTTTACTTAATAATTTCTAATAATTCATATTAGATTCAATACATCAATATATATAGGTAATTGGGGGATACATAACTCCTCCCACCGTAAATGAAAAATTAAGGTTTTCTTAATTTTAAATACATAAAATACATTATTCAATTTCATTTAAAATTCATTGTTTCTAAGGGTATACTTATTGTTTCCTTTTTCTCTTTGTTTCCTTAAATCTAGAACTGTTTCCTTCATTCTTATATCTAAGGTACATTTTGTATAATACATACATGATTACAAAATTATTAAAATGATTAATACAATTGTCCAAACACTTATATTATTATAATGTAACTTTGGCGTTTTGATTTCACTTAATTGTTCTTTATAACTTTCCACTAATTTCACGGCGTGGTTGAGATCGTCTAAGTCTAGATGCTCTAGCTTCATAGGTTTCTTGTTTATTTCTTCGTCTTCTTGTTGTATCTTGAACTGTAGTTCCGGTAGGTTTGCAAGTTTCTTTGTTGCTATGGGATCTTGATAAACTCTGATAACTTCATCTTTCAATTTCACATAACAATCTTCTTTGAGGGTAATTAGTTTGCTTCCGATTAATGCTTAGTTATTTTCATCTTGGTTGCAGTGGATGGTTGCTATTACTTCTGTTGGGAAAATGGCTATCCATTTGTTAAATGTAACTTTTTGAATTTTCATATTAGTTATTTGCACTTGTTTGGTTTCACAGTTTTCGTAATGATTTGAGAATTTTAATAGTTGTACTACACAAGGGCTGTCTTCTTGAATGGTTGTTGTCGTCATCGATTGACATAAATATTGGTTTGGTGTTACTTCAGTACATTTTTCGTTTGTATAACCATATCTCAGTTCATTTAGGGATAGGAATTTGGTTTTGGGTATGATTACTTGGTATGTGCTAGTAACCTTTGTTGGAAAAGCAATTAAATGATACTAATGATAATTGTTACTTTCTACTATTGGAATTTTTTATTAAAAATATCTTAATGTTGCTAAAATTTGTTACATTAAAGTAAGGGTTGATATTATTTGAGTAAATATTGTAATTTTGTATACTGCCTAGTTTATTGGTAGTATATTGGGGTTGTTATATTTATCTTATGTTATTATTTGGTTGTCCGTTCTACCTGGGTGGAGGTTGACGGTAAGGGTGATGATTGTCCATCTGAAATTACAGGGTGTCTTAGGTTTTTTAAATGAATGTATTTTGTTATTTTACCGTTGTCTACTACTGCTATGTTTTTATCTGATATTTTCTTAATTTTAAATGGTCCTAAATTTCTGGGTGCTGTTTTACGTCGCTTGCTCTGAAAGTTTTTCTCATATACGGTTTGTCCTATTGAAAATTTATTTGAGTCGGTATTTTTATTTCGGGTTGTGGTGATGCGTTCTTTATCGTTCTCTAGTTTATCTTTTACCTTATCGTAAGTTATTTTTAATTTTTGTTTGTGGTCTTTCGCATATTGTTGATATACTTCTTTATTGTGGTGTATGTCATAGGGATTTCGTGAATCTGAATGTCATAAGGTTAATTCTAAGGGTGTAAAATTTGTTGATGAGTGAATTGTGTTATTATAGGCGATTAGTGCGTATGACATTAAATTGGTTATATGTTCCTTTTTATAATTTATTCTTAATAATCGAATTTGTTCTAACAGGGTTAAATGTAATCGTTCAATTAGTCCGTTGGATTCAGGGTGGTTTTCCGTTATGAAATGAATTTTTATTTTGTGGAGTTCTAAAGTGTTTTGTATTGTCTCGTTTTTAAATTCGCTACCATTGTCTAAAGTTATTGATTCGGGTGTTCCGTAAAATGTGAAATATTGTAAAAATCCTTGGGTCACGTCAATGCTATTTTTGGATGTGATTGGTATTGCTTGGCCTATTTTTGTGAATGCGTCTATAATTGTTAAATAGTTTTGCGCTTCTACTACTAGAGTATCGGCATGTAGTTTTTGAAATGGTTTGTCGGGTGTTTTGGTTAACATTAAGGGTATCTTTGGGGGTTTCCTATCGTATTTCGCTCTGTCACATAGTTCGCATTGGTTAATGAAATCTGTGGTTAAGTCCTTCATGTCTTTAAAATAATAACGTCTTACAAATTGTTTAATAGTTTCGTTAATTCCACGATGGTTGGTTTTTCCTTCGTGTTGATTTCTAATTACATCGTTTATTTCGTCAGGGTCGTCTAGTGTTATTAGTTTTCTAGTACATCTGATGAGTTCAGGTCCAGAGTTATTGAATAGTTTAATGTATAATTCTGAAAATCTTTGGTATAAATGTTCGGTATTGAAATAAAATAAAATCGTTTTTCTCGGGGTGTATTCTTTTAAAATTTTAATTATTTGTTCCTTCATTGTCATCTTTAGTTATTTGAATTTGGTATATCTTTTGTTATCTACTTTTGTATATTTTACTGGATTGGGGTTATTTAAAACTTCGGTTATTATAAATTGGTTGGGTTTCATATCGATTGCTTCGTTCAAAATTTTAATCGCGTTTTTTGGTTCTTCGTTTTGTGTCGAATGTATCGTGTCGATCTCGTCTGGATCTTCCCTTATTTCTGTATCGTCTACGTTTCCTATAATGGATTCCGTTTCTAATGCATTGAGTTGGATTCGGCTTAAAGCGTCTGCGTTGTTGTTATAAATTCCTTTTTATATATAATTTCGTAATCGTACTCTTCGAGTCTGATTCTCCATCTTTGTAATTTTGAATTCGGTTCTTTCAATTTGCATAACCATACTAGTGGTCTATGGTCAGTGTATATGTAAAATTTTCTTCCGTATAAGTAAGGTCTAAAATATTTTGTTGCCCAAATTATGGCTAATAACTCTTTTCTATAGTGCTATATTTTGTTCGGTTTCATTTAGGGTTCTGGATGCGTAGCTGATAGGTTTATCGCTACCTACTTTTCCTTGGCTCAATACTGCGCCTAATGCTACATTTGATGCGTCTGTCGTCAGTATAAATGGTTTTGTAAAGTCTGGGTATTCTAATACAGGGTGATTTGTTAATATGTTTTAATTTTGTCTACAGCTTTAATAAATTCCGGGGTGTGTTCAATTTTGTTTCCTTTTTAAACAATTTGTCAGGGTTTGGTTATCTGAGCGTAACCTTTAATGAATTTGCGGTAGTAACCACTAAGTCCTAGAAATCCTTTAATTTCTTTGTTTGTTTTGGCAATGGGTAATTTAGAACTGCATTTGTTTTGTCTGGATTTGGCATTACTCCTTGGGGTGTTATTACATGTCCTAAAAATGATACTTCTTTTGTAAAATTCACTTTTGTCTAATTGTACTTTAAAATGTGCTTGTCTAAGTCTTTCGAATACTTCTTTCAATCTTTCTATGTGTTCTACCAATGATGTGGAATAAACTATGATGTCGTCAAGGTATACAAGGCATTTCTCATTGTGTATTCCTCGAAGTATATTGTCCATGACTCTCTGGAAAGTAGCGGGTGCGTTCTTTAGTCCAAATGGCATTCGTTTGTATTCGTAATGTCCTCTAGGTGTGCTGAAGGCTGTTTTGATATGTCTTTTCTTCCATCTCTACCTGATGGTATCCTGATGCTAGGTCTAATGTTGTAAAATATTGGCATTTGCCTAATTTGTCTAAAATTTCGGTAATATTTGGTAGTGGATATTTGTCATCTACCGTTTTTCATTTAACTTTCTATAATCTATTACCATTCTGTACTTTCTCTTTCCGGTTGCGTCTAATTTCTTATGTACTATTAACACGGGGCTGCTCCATGGTGAATTGGAGTGCTGGATTATGTCTTGGTCTAATAAGTCTGCTACTTGTCTGTCAGCTTCTTCTTGGCTTGCATGAGGTAGTCTATATGCTTTTGTAAAGATTGGTTTATTGTCTGTTAGCTCGATGTTATGTTTTACTGTGTTGGTGAATGTCAATGGTATTCCTTCACATTGAAAATGTCTCGGTATTCAAAACATAAGTTTTTAATTGCTCTTTCTTCTTCTTGATTGATATCGGTATTGAAGCGGATGTTAGTTAAATTTTCTCTTAACATTTCGTCATGTTCTATTGGGTTGTAGTTATTTTCTAAATTCTCGTCTATTTCCATTTCGTTAAAATTTAGTTCTTCTATGTTAATTGGGTCTGTCAATGATAATTCTACGGGATAGTCGTTTGAATTTAATATTGTTGTGGTTGCAAAGTTATCTTTTATTTGTACTAAGGCGGTTGGGGTTTCTACTCCTTGCTGAAATGTCATATGATTTATTATTCCTAAATTTTTGTTAGATTTTACTGGGATTTTTATTTTTCTTTCCGTTCGGTGTTCTATTGTGTATTTTTGTTCAATTTGTGTGTTTTGAAATTTAATTGGGATTTTTCCGTATTTTGTCCTTAATAAGCGATTTTAATGTCAATGTTGGCTCCTAATTTTCTTAGAAGGTCCATTCCGATTAATCCGTCATATTTGTCGTTAAATTCGAATACACAAAATTTATGTTTCATTTTAACATTAAATGTTCTCGGTAAGGGTATATTGGCTACGAATTGGTGTAGTGTCGTTTGATGAGCTGTTTTGATTTTGAATGGTTCTCTTTCTACATAATCTAAATAGTGTTTTGTACGGTTCTGGGGCTAATTAATGTTTTAGATGATCCGGTGTCGATTAATAGTTTGAATTTGGCGTGGGGTATTTCTATGTATGGTAATACTAAGTGATTTATATTATTTAGGTTTATTAAGTTTGGTCGGTTATGAATGGGTCCATTTGAAAATTTGAGTTCGAGTTTTCTTCATCATACTCCTCGTAAGTTTCGTATTGTTCGTCACGTTCGTAAGTTTCTGCATGGTTTGTTTCATTGTTCGTAGGTGTCTCAATGTCATTATTCTGGTCAGTGTCAAATTTTTCTATTTCTTGATGAAATAATTCTTCCGATGTAAAATTACGTTTCTGATGAGGGTTTGGTCGGATATGTGTTATTTTTGTGTTTTGTCTGGTGTTACCAGATGAGGTGTCCATTGGTGTTGGTTTGTAATAATTGTTAGGGTTGTTATGAGTATTAGTCATTGGTGTATTTCTATTAGGGTTTGCATTGAATGCTGGTCTTTGTTGGTTTAGGTTTTGATTGAATCTCGGTTGGAATGCGGGTTTCGTAAAAGTTGGATTGAATGTTGGTCTTGAAAAATGTTTATATTGATTATTAAAATTGGTATTGTTAAAACTTGGGTTGTTACTTCGTGGTTGATTTGTTTGTGGGTTAAAGGTGTGAATTTTGTTGAGGGATTGTTTGTCTTGTAGCTTGTATAGTTTTTGTTGGTGAATAACTTTTATTTGCGTTGGGGTTGTATAGTCTGTTGCGGTAATACATTACATTTTCTTCTTCTATTACTAGGCTCATAGCTTCTTCTAGATTTTGGGGTCGTTGGAATCTGATTTTATCCGATAGTCGTTCTGGTAAAGCGTTTATGTATGTGTCTAGTGCCATTTCGTCATACATTTTGTTTTAAATGTCTAACGTTTTGATCGGGTTCTTCGATTTTTAGTTTGGTTAAAATTAAACTTCTCACGTCTTGGCATTTCATTCCGAATTGGTAGGGGGATTGATTGTGGTCCATTCTAAGGTTTATTAGGTCTCGTACCAGGCATTTTATATTACGTTGGTCTCCAAAATATGCAATTAGTAGCTGTTTAAACTGGTCCCATTCCGATAAGTCGTCCCTACTGGCGATTAATGTTAGTGCCCTTCCGGCTAGTCTACTTATTACTAAGCGTATAAGCAATGAATTTCTTGCGTCATCTCCGGGTTTGTAAAAGGTTTTTAGGAACATTTCACATGCTCCAATGAAATTCGAGAGATGGGCCTGCGTGCCATCAAACGTCTGTATTGTCTCTAAATAGAGACGTAAGTCTGTGTTACTCATGTTGGTTAAGGGTTGTTTTCGATTTTTAGAAAATTTAAAATTTTTTTTTTTTTTTTTTTTAAATTAAGCTTTATTTCGTTATTTGTATTGTTACTTTTGCTTCGGATTTATTAATTTTCCGTTTGGGTTGTGAAATTTCAATTTTTGTAAAAATTGGGGTTGATTTTCTATTTGTAACGTTAATTATGCTTTGGATGTATTAGTTTTTCTTTTGGATAAAATAATTTCGAATTTTGTAAAAATTGGGGTTGGTTTTGCTTTTTGTGACGTTAATTTTGGTTTTGGTTTGTTAATTTTTCCTTTAGGTTGGGTAATTTTGAATTCTGTAAAGATTGAGGTTTATTTTACTACTTTCGGCGTTATTTTTAGTTTGGAATGGTTAATTTTCAGTTTGGATTGGGTGGATAAAAATTTGGTAGGAATTTGAGATTAATTTCGTACTTGTAGTATTAGATTTATTAATTTTAAGTTTATATTGCGTCGAGTTATTTTTAAAATCGTAGTCGTTGTTTATTTATTTTTAATTACACAATGCGGTGATGTATTCACGAGATTTGTATTCAATAATGTTGAATTTATTACCGTAGTCTTGGATTAATTGTTTTTATGCAACTTTTAATTTATCTTGAGTTCCTGTTTCTTAAGGAATCTTAAATGGATGGATTTATTCTCGTTTGGCTTTGTTTTGGTTAAATTCTGTTAATTAATACTCTTTCCGTGGGTTTTACTGAGTTGCGTAAACGTACAGTTGGTCTGTCTTGTGTTCTACTTATAACTTAAGGTTGATTACTCTTGTACTTCATGGTTGAAATTGAATACTAAAGGATGTAATCTCCGTTACTTTGTCACGTACGTTGAGTTAATTGCACTTACAGGTGTTAATAGAAATTATAGGAGTTAGATAATTTACTTGCTAATGCTTTCGCATAAAGTGTTACGTCTAGTTCTATTCTTAGATCTCTCGGTACTGCTTGACTTGTAATTGAATCTCTCCGTAATGTTAGTTTCAGGTGTAATTATGAGCGTTTTATAACGTTTAGCGTTATTCTGTGTTCGTATTGGAATAATGCACTTTATAAATGCTGATTACTTAGTTGAAAAACGTTTAGATTTTATTGCAGTTGTACACGCTTTTATGGATTGTAGGTATTAATGTAGAAACTGCGTCGATTTTATTATCCCGTGTATGATGCAAATTGCTTTAGTACTGAAAGTTCCTGAAAGCTATTTCTTTAGTACTGTGCAAGGATTCTGAAAGCGATTTTCTCTGAGTTTTAATTGTATAATAAGGAATGCTGTCTTCGCGTATTTATCTTAGGTGGTTTTAAGTTACCGTATTTTTTAGTTAATGCAGAATGTTCTTGTGATTTATTCAGTATTATAGAGGTCAATAGTTTAGTTAATCGTTCTGTACAGTTTGTTCGAATTAGCTTTAGCTTTGAAATTAATTTCGCGTTAGTTTACCGGTTTATAAACGTGCGTTGGATCGCGGTGATTGATGTTTCTTATTTTTGGTGTTTAGTGAATGTGCGCCCGTTATTTTTTGGATTATTGAGTTCGTTCTATTAATTATGGTAAGGGTTTCTTTTTTAAATTCAATTCTTATTTATTTTAAAAGAAAATTTCTTTTAAACTTCAAGTTTCATTTGCTTTTTAAAGAAAAAATTTTATCTCTTTTAACATTCGTCTCATAAAATGTTTTACAGTCTCGTTTTGAAAATAATTCACTTTGAACTATTTTCAAAAAAAAATATTCATAATAATAAAATACATATAGTAATCAATAGTTATAATACTAGCATATATCAATGATAGTTTTTGGTTTGAAATAAAATTATGGAAATGAACTTACATTAATTTCATCTGTTTCTTTGGTGGGTTCGATCGATTCTGTATCTTGTCCACCTTGGTTTGTTTGTTGGCCTTAGACGATTTTTGTTCCTTGTCCAACTTGGTTTGTTGCTGGATTCAGACTATGCTTGTTCTTCCTCCAACTTGGTTTGGGTTCTGCCAAAATTTCGAATAAAAATTCTTGGTCACCAATCTTCAGATTTTTGGATTTTCAGTGCCCTTTTGACATCCGTTACGACTGCGCCAGTTAAAGTTCGGGCCTTTGGAGCTGGTTTTTTAAAAAGCTTTGACACTTTAACAATATTTTATTACTAAAATTTGTACATAATAACTTTATAAAATTAATTTGTACTGGGTGAGTAGCTCAAACAACGAAGTATGGAGTTTGAAGACTGACTCGGTTGAGTAGCTTGAACAACGAAGTATGGAGTTCGAAGACTGACTGCCGGGCATTGAGCTCCCGGGCCTTTTATAATAACCTGCCCTCCACACGGCTGTGGGAACTTGCAGATCTCATGTCTGCGTTTCTCTTAATCGTACACTTTATTACAATGTAACAACTTAATTCTAAGTAATTGCGGTCTGTTGACCGCCTGTGACCTGGCACCTGCAGTATCACTGCCCTCACGGATGCAAAGTTGCATTCCGTTCTCATGAACTGTCGATAACCTCTCTGGGTTATCCTTGTGTTACAATGTTGCATTGAACTTATACTTTTACTTAATAATTTCTAATAATTCATATTAGATTCAATACATCAATATATATAGGTAATTGGGGGATACATAACTCGTGTTGAACAAATAAGATGAATCTCTTATTTCGAAGTTATATTAAAAACCCGGACCTAATTTGTTTGGGTGGAATGACAGTAAAAATCTGAAAATCGAAATCGTTTAATAAAAATTTGTTAATTAATTTATTCCTAAATTCAGACACTTTAATACAGAAACAATAGATAAGCACTACGTTAGTGCAAAAATTAGGTAATAAATTGTGGAGATGATATTTAGGTCTTCATGCAGATTTTAATATTAATTTATTATCAAGAATGAAAATGCATCTTAGCTGCAATTATAACATAACGCATAAAGTAAGTTCCGCGAAGGTCTATCTTATTTACATAATTGCCAGTAGTAAAAACATCTAACATGTAATACAATAAAAATTATACAAGAAAAATACTTTTGTGCAAATAAGTATTGCTTTTTGCAAATAAATCGGTAAAATTGGATATCTAAACGTCAAGAATAATTCCGTAAACAATAACATTCTTGCAATAATAAATTACGAAGAAGCCTTAAAGGAACTATTACAATTGAATTATACTGAAAACCTTATAAAGTATTTCGTCTGGGTTTTTTGTTAAAAAGATGAATTGGCCACTTTACAAAATGCACCATAAACGCAAATGTTACGTTTGAAGTCTTATGACTGACTCAGGTGCCATTGAAGATTCTGGTAGAGTAGGATGGAGCAGAAGTGCGCGCTTAGTATATTATATTTACCGTAATTTATATAGGGTTGTTATTATTTAAGCACATATCTATAATCTGTTCCACGAAAACATAAAATAGAGGGCAGGTCGTACTGAGAGCAGGGACATAGCCAAGGGTGGAGCAGGACCCACCTACAAATTGGCTGGCCCACACTTGACACAAATCCAAAATTTTTTTATATCAAATACTAATATATCAGTATTATTTGTAAAATATTGAGTTTCCAAATTCAAGTCTTGTCTTGGTCTCGCATAATCCTTGTCTGTCCCTGCATTTTATTCACTGCTTAATTTACATTGACTGACGATCAACCCACAAAACGTTTAGGATTTCTTGCCACAATATAGTGAACCATAACATCTTAAAACTTATCCACGAACACGGATATAGCTCCATTGTTTGTTCTGCGCTATCGCTTATTCACGTAAAGGAAAAGTGACAAATAATTCTTGGAAGGTTCTTATTGAGAACAAAAACAGGTAAACTTTTACAGGACTACAATAGGTCATTTCAGTTTTACTACTTTTGTAAAAAGTTGTTTGGCATAACAAAAATGAGGGAATGGATTAGTAAGTTTCACACGAACAGCTCACTTTCATTTTCTTCAAAAAAATCTTAGAGCAGACAATCAACCTTATGCCTATAACAAATCATGTACTAATGCAATAGTTAATAGTTCTAGTTAATTCCTAGAAGAAATAAGGAAATGGATAGTTGGTATCGTTTAGGAATAAAAGGTGTTATTTAGTTGACTGTTGTATCTGTATGTATTTGAGTTTTGGGTGTATAACATTGAGCCGGGCCCGACCCTGTAAAATTAGGTAGTTATATAAAATTAAAGAGGATCTTCCTCGTAATCTTATATTGACACTTAGTATGGTTTAGTGCTGGAACAGCGTCATCACTAAAAGAAAAGTCATCTTCAGAAAATAATGAAAATGTTAATGTTAGTTCTGATTCTGACGAAGAAATATTGTCCGATGATGAAAATATTACACTTGTAGAAGATGATGATGTCAACACAAAGTTAAAATTTGAGGAATGGCAAAAACGCACAGATCTTAGAAAACATGACCAGTCAGTGTCTGTAGAAAATGTTTAAAAAAAACCCGGATCGGCAGATCTTTCTTTAAGTCCTAGTGAAGTACCTAAACAGTCTAAATTAAAATTTTATCCAAAAACTAAATTTGGAAACCGATTAAGATCATTCCATACCGGTTGGTTTAGTTTTCATAAATTAGAATATAGTGCATTGACGGATTCCGCATTTTGTTTTGTGTGCAGACTTTTTTTTGTAGACGAAACTAAAACTTTCGTGATTGTAAATATGGGTTTTAAAATTGGAAACGAGCGATAGAAACTGATTCTGGTTTTAAGAAGCATGAACTAAGTGTAGATCATAGAAATTGTGAACTCAAAAACACAAATTTTAAAAACACAGCTGTGTTGGTTAGATGTTCAGTGACCGCTCAAGTTAATCAAGCGCATCTCAATTTTGTTAAAGAAAATTGAGCGTACATTGGTATTCTTGCGGACATATTACTGTATACCGCAACACAAAATATAGCCCAGCGAGGAAATATTGAAACAGAATTTATTAATAATAAGGCTAATTTCCTAGAGCTTGTCAAACTATTTGCTACATATAATGATGTCATTCGGAAAAAAATTGGCGACGGTGTACAAATACTTCCAATAAATGCTAAATACACCAGTCCTCAAATACAAAATGAAATTTTATTTATATTTTCTAAAATCATTTGCGAAGAAATAGATTTAGAAATAAAACTCAGTGACTGTTTTTCCTTAATGTGCGATGAAACAAAGGACATTCGCAAGACTAAGCAAATTTCAGTTGTGCTCCGGTATTATCTAAACGGAACTGTTTATGAACGCTTTATTGGATTTAGAGCCGCTAAAGAACTAAAGGCAAAATCATTAGTATTATATATAAAAGAATTTTGCGAAATATGAAGTAGACATTAATAAATGCGTTTCACAAACATACGATGGGGCAAGTGTGATGAGCGAATGCATAAACGGCATGCAAAAGCAATTTTGAGATGAGGTTCCGCAAGCAATTTATGTGCATTGCTACAATCATAGACTGAATTTGATCATAGTGGATGTGCGCAAAATCTAAAACAAGGAAAGCTATTTTTTGATATTATAGAGACATTGTACGTTTTTATTTCTGGCTCTTCCATGCATGCTATATTCATAGACATTCAAAGAAAAATCAACCCAGCCACTCCTTCCTTGAAATTAAAGAAAATTTCATATACACGTTTGAATGTTCAAGTTCATGCTTGTATGGCAGTAAAAAAACTTTAGAGTGAAATTTTGACGTTTTAGAATGAACTAATAAACACACAAAATAATCGTGCCCCGGAAGCTAATGGTATACTACACCAAATAAGTTTTACTTTTATTTTAAATTGGTGCATATACACTCAAATATTAATTCTTTTCAAAGGTGTTAGTGATTTTCTACAAAAGGTAACTTCTAATATACCGCAAGCCACCTCATTAATTCTTTCAACTATAGAATTGTTTCAAACACTCAGAAATGATAACGGATTTTCTGATATTTATAATGAAGCCATTAAAATGTGCGAAAAAACCGTGTGCCTATACAGACAGTAGCTGATTTGTGATCCCAATTAATATCAAAGCGAAAGAAAAAAATTCCCAAAAAGTATTCAAATTATTTTTTGTATAGAAAAACTTAATTTGGAAGATTCTGGACTAACATAAAAGATAAGTTTAAAACTGAACATTTTTTACCAACAATTGATTTAATACTAAGCGAATTAAACGATCGTTTTAGCAACTGTTCCAATATCATATATGCGATGAGTGGGTTATATCCAGGGAGCAGCTCGTTTCTGAATTCTGACATAATAAGACCATTAGCAGAACATTATAATTGTGATCTAGCAACACCTCATTTTGAATTGAAAATTCTGCCAAAAACCATAAAACAATATGAGTTAGAAAACAAAATTACAATTAATAACTTAATGCAGTTAGTTTATGGATTTGTTAAATATATATAAGATAGTATTTCAGGAAACTTACAAACTTGCAGTCATTTGTGTTACAATGCCAGTATCAAGTGCTGTGCGTGAACATACTTTTTCGTGCTTAAGACGCCTAAAAACTTATTTACGAAATACTGAAAACTTAATTTAAATTTGTTTTTAATTTTATTTTTACCCTCGTGACTATCAGCTAATAAATTGCACCTTTATATTTCCTAAACCCTTACCTGATATCACAAGGTCGAGAATTTCTTATTAACAATGAAAGCCCAAGGTAAAGTTGGATGGAAAACGGCTTGAGGAAAAGAAAAACTCTTTAGACATAAACGGCTAGTAGAGTGTTAGCTCTGGGTAGATCATGAGATTGGGTCATGGGTTGTCAAATGACCAAAAAATATGAATAATGAGCGCCACCGTATTTTTCAATACAACAACCTACAAAAATTAACTGTGCTTGTATTAGGGGAATGCGGAAACCTTATATCAACACCACTAACATAGCCATAAAACTTGAATTTCACTCTTTTAAAACACTTACCAAAATCTCAAACACCAGATGTCATACAGATGTCTCGACTTGACCTGTGAACAAACAAATGCACAACATGGACACCGTTTGTGTCCTCACAAATATTTACCAAAAATAAAATAATAGAATTTAGGTTTCAAAAGTATACATCCAGGGTATTTGTAATCATTACCCACAATTTCTGATCAGGAATGATTTGTAAACTTTACTTGTATTTCAAACGATAAAAAAAGTAAAAAAAAATAGATTCTATTTGCTTAAATTTCTTGATTCATTTTACTATAATATTTTCAATTTGTTTTACTATAATATTTTCAACTAATAATTTTTTTATAGAACAGAAATATACTAATAAAGATTTGTATTCAATAGCATAAAGATCTCTGAATGAATCTTTCTTAATAAATTTAACATAAAGATCTCTGAATGAATCTTTCTTAATAATTTTTTATGTAAGGATTTGAGTTCTCTTAATTATTCATATTACATATTCTTCAAGTCATAGTAGCACTACTTCGACTTTAACAATGAAATTTTAATTACCTAAGTGCAGATAAACTAGCATGTGTCAACCTAAAATTACTTTTATTTAATAGTTAATAAAAGAATTCCTCATGTTGACTAAAAATCAAAGTACATGACCTCAAAATATTTAAACATTTTTTAAATTAAAGTAACATGACATGTGAGTTCTAAATAGGACAGTTGAATATATGTTTTTTATATCTGACATAATATGTCACTCATAACTTTTTAGCTTAGTTAACTTTATCTGTATGTGCAATCATTCTGACAAGCAATAAATTTGTTACTTAATTCTTTCTTTCCTTAAACGAATTTTACGTAACTAAAGTTCAATCTAATATTTTCTTATTGCAATTTAACTGATATTGAAAGTGATTAAATGCTAAAAACACTCACGTGTGCAGATACTGCTGTGAACAAAAGAAATCGGACTATAAACCCAGCTGTCGGAAATTCCATGAACATCTGTTTTCTGCGACGCACAAATAGAAGCCACGTGAATACTTACGAAATTATTACTGGAATTGCGAGAACTCTTCTGAATAAAACCAGAATTTAACGAAACTAACATCTGCTTGATTTTACATCATATAAAATTTAGTACTCCAAAACCAAACTAAATTTTCTTGAAATTAATACTTTTATATTACTGATGTAATAAACTTATAGGAAATTGTATATAATATTCTCATATCATATGGTTACGTGATATTGCATTATTTGATATTGCATGTATTAATGATGGTGAGCTTCCATCTCCTTAGGCCTGCAGGGATCAACTGAACTGCTCTAAGCAGAACATATAAAAGAATAACCTTACGCTAAAGCCGCTAGGAAACAACCTCCAGACACCAAGATTCAATCAATTCCATTTCTTTTTCGGACTGTGTTACCATATTGACTTTACTACGCCGTTTATCGCAGCTTGTCCCTTCAAACGTAGATAGCAAAGTGCTCGAATTGACAACTCGACGAAGCTTAATAACGAATCTTAGACCTCAAAGGTAAAGGAGTCTATATGCTATTATAGATTTTAAGCTTTTATTTTAATTGTACGGAATTTTACAAATTATATTTATGTATTATTTTTATTGTACGGAATTTTACAAATTATATTTTTATTTTATTGCTGCTTTATTTTATATTAATAGACAAAGTGTAACTACGAAAAAAAATACGTTACAATACTATGAGTGATGAAAGGTTAAATAACTTAGCAATTATTAATATTGAACGTGTTACAGCAAAGGCGGTCGACATTTCAAAAGTTGTTTCAGAATTTGATGCTCTACATAGAAATCGTCGAATTCTGTTGCATTAACTTTTCAGGTATGGGCATAAGTAATTGCTATTTAGTGTTAAGTTTTAAAAACGTATTTGAGAAAAACAAGTCTTATTACGATATCGTTTAAATTGTAATAAAAGATGAGGTATTATGGATGTGTGCGCTGTATGTGTAATAAAAATATGAAGAAATCACTATTAAAAGTATGTTGAATTCTTTGTAGTCATTGTAGTTGATAAAAATTTTGTATCTTTGATTTTTAAAAATTGCCTCCTCTCCTTCGCCCGTGCCAACCTATGCCTGTGCCCACCTAATTGTTTGGATCTGGCTACGTCACTGAGCATCTACACCACTAGAAAATAATGAGTGGAAAATTCGAAATAGTTACTTAAACTTATTTATTTGACATTCAACATAACCAAACACAAGATAACTAATTATAGAAACAATTTTAATAGTAGTTATACATTTTTTTAAATACAAGACTTCGTCATTTGCAGACATTTTCACCACATCTATAGTTAATAATTAAATGGCATAAGGCTATGTTTTTGTAAAAAATCATGAAGACTGTGATTAAACTTTATAGGAAAAATTCAGATAAAGAAGTAGGTGTTACTGTATAAATATTTGTAACGGACCCATATCATAGCACTTGTATCACTACGTGTATCCGAATGCATCATCACTATTTCTACAGCCAACCCTTCTACAAAGCTAAATGCCAAATGGGCGTTTCTTCCTCTCCAAGAACATGATTGACACAACTTTTCCACATAGCAGAAATTACTCTTGCAATGCCATCTTGAAACGGAATTTTTACAGCTTTTAATTTGAATACAGTGTTATGTGCAGCAACATAATTTTTTACGTTAGCCCATACGAATTCTATAGGATTGAAACTGCATAGGTAGGGATGTAGTCGCAGCACTATTCGTCCATTATTTTTCACCAAAACATAAATAACATATTTTGTGGAATACGAAATACGGTACTACTTAACCAATTATACTAACTAAAGCTGTAGATAACAACCTGTACTGAGTACTACAATAAAAAAGAGAATCCAAAAAATATGGTGCTAGCTAAAAAGTCCAAGAGTGAGGTGGGGTCACACAAAAAAGGAAACGTCAAGAAAAAAAGTTTATTTAAACATCTATGATTAAAAACCTGTTATAAAAAGGAAAACCAACCCGCGAAGAAAACAATATTTACTAAACATATCCTGGAGGTTTTAGGCAGTATGAAAATGGACGCAAAAGTAATTAATACATTTCTGACTAACCTCACACTAATTTTTACGCTCAAACCTAATATTTACACAAAACAAAACAAAAATGGTGGATTATTTTCCGTCACTTGTTTAACCCAATTTGTAAATACCTTATATTCATATAAAACAGCAATAAAAAATATATTGCTATGACAACCTCTGTTTTAGGGGGTCGCAAAAATTATTACTGTCACTTAGGTACAGCGAACTGCACTTAAAAGGATGCACCTAGTAAATATGAAATTATTATCTTACATTCGTTTTCTTTTCTTTGGCTGGCTAGCTCAGAAATTATACTGTGGAATTTACAGAATGAAATAAAACACAGCAATCTCAAGAAACATCTGTACATTCAAAAACTTTTTTTTCATACAAAAGATTACAGAACAGTTTACAGCTTAGGTTCATACATAAAATTATTACCAAAATATTCCTTCCCTGGTCTTTGTTAACAGTTACAAAATCCTCTTTAATTTATATGTGGATAATCTTCCTATCTTTTACTACCCCGCTCGTGAGTATAACTGGATAACGATGCTCCACGGGTAACTTATCAAAGATCAAAATGTTTCGAACTTCGACCTCAAAATTTAATGGTAATTATCCGCTTTCCAAATAACAAAAGTTAAGAACTTATTCTAATTTAAATTACAAAATATTCAAATATTCTTATCAATTAACAAACAAGGAACCAAAATTTTATACTTGCCATGTCAAATTAAAGGTATAAAATAGTTCCTGGTTCTATCTTAAATCTTCATTTAAAATACTAGTTTTCAAAGTGCTGTAATTTAACTTTCTTATTGACGAATTTATTTTACTGAGGGTGGCTTTTAACTAGAATGTAATTGAGCCAAACTGTGTTGCAAAAGAAGTCTAAAAAGCTCACGGATTAGGCTCGGGGTCTGTTCCTGCGGAGGCATCAGAGGGTTGGGGTATTTTCTAAGATTGAACCTATCTTTGTACAAATTAGGGCGCCACTGCGTCAATAAAATTAACAAAACAAAATAATCTTTTTAAGGATAGACGCAGATAAGCCTTAAGGGAATTTACCTTTTTTGAAGCGGATAACCAGGTTATATTTCATTTCCTTATAAATGGTAATCATTTAAATATGTTAGAGTTCTTTAACAACCATCAGGTTGCTAATATCTATGTAGAGCCAGCTGGATAGGAAAAGATATAAGGATATAGGAAGACCTAGACCAAATTATATTAGTCAAATTATTAGAAATTTAGGTTGTGAAGGGTATGTAGAGCTTTTTAGATTAGCACAGAATAGAAAAGAAGTTAGAGCTGCGTCAAACCGACCTTAAGTAAGGTCGAAAACAAAATGATGATGAATGTAGATGTTCAGTAACATAATTTCTTTTCTTTTTACTTAATTATCCCAACTAGAATTGGATAAATCACTTGTTTCTCTTATTAGACTGTCAGAAATGAAACCATTACGATATTTGACTGATATGTAATGAAATTAGTTACTCTTCTTTTATATACAAAAAATTTAAGAAAATATCATACAGTATAAATACAAAAACATGAAGTCGAATACTGATAGAAATATTAAGTCGACAAAAAAATTAACAGGTTCTAATGGGCTAAGCCCGTCATAAAAAAAATATTCAATTTCTCACTACATTAAGTAAATGCTTTAACCAAAGATCTTTGTTTCGGCTCACAAAAATTATTTATAGATCAAACTTTAATCTTTCTAATGTTTTAGTGGGTTTCCTTCAAATTCAAGAAGTATGTCATTATACAACTTATTTAAGAACATAAGTGTACCTTGTTTAAATAAACATGTACCACTAGATATTTATCTGACAGCTGTTAAGTCAAAATGTTGTCCTTAACGACTATTTAATACTAGTAAAATAGCTACAACAAAATTTAGCCAGATCATCTTATCTATACTAAATAAAACATAATTTAAATCAACAAGAAAACTTTCATATTCGATATTCAAAAATTTACTGAATTTTACGTCGTTCAACCAATTATTTTCCTTCTGATAAGATACATTTTCTAACAAAATTTGCCTCTCGCATGGATTGGTACTTGTTGTTACAAAAAGGAATTGTACTCACCCTAGCTTGAAGATACTTAGTGTTACAAAAAAATTACAAAACACTTGTCTGGTTGCAGCCACGTGGATTTGTCGTTTCTTTAATACGAACAAACAAGATTTCCTCACCAAAGATTAACTCACTTTCATTTACTAGACTGTAATTCGAATTGATTTCTTATACTCATGATTTCTTAAACTGTACCATCTGAAACTTGCTTGCGAAAAATTCAAACATAAGTTAGTAGCGATAAAAACGCCATGTCGTAGAGTATACGAACCGCTTTATAAATCTTGAGTTCACTTCAATGCTGATTTACTAGTGTAACTGTGTTTCTATACTTTAACCCAAGCAGTACGCCTCTACCAGGGTGATATTTATCACCTATGACGGCTGGAAAAATCTTTCTCGCCACCTTTTTAAAAGATAACGTCTTTACTACATGTCACGACGAGAATACTTGTTTCTATATCGGACAGGCGCATCGAGCATCTCGCGCATGGCCGCGCGGATTCATAATTACGGAGGCAAACACTATTTCGCCTAAACTCTGGCAACTCACGTAACATATAACAAATTCCGGATTTGCCTAAAACTAAAACGTTGCAATGAATTCACCTTCCATCGATTAAACTTAGCAATAGTCCTCGCATCTGGATTACTTATGTCGGAGATCGTTCAAAAACAATTATGCTTCATAATTATGTAAAGTTACATATTGTATTTTATACAATGAATTATGAATTGCTTGAACTTATACGTCCAAATATTTACTCAAACTTACATGGTCGTTCTTGTAAAAATGAATGAATGTTACATATAGTCTGGTTTAAGAAATAATCATCGAATGAATGAATTACTTCCGTTTATATACAAAAATTATCTGTATATGTCATTTTCCATAGTTTTACCGATTCATTTGGAAGGATTTGTCACCGCTGATGTACGAATTTACACCGATTTCGCGTTTTAATAATTTAATTAGAGTCAATTTACCGCGGTCGATATGATTTATGTACATCCTAAAAGCGTCGTTTATTCTCTTCTAACGTACTACGTTAATGGTTCGCGATCTCCTTCTTTGTAATACGTAAGGCTATTACAAAGCTTCTTATCTTATCCTTCATTGAATTTTAATAGCCGCGCGAGTTCCTTGAATCGGGGCATTTACTCAATAATTAACTTATACATTTCTTTATTTGAAATTCTTAAATGCATTTAAATGCTATCTACACACGGGAAATTTATTATATAAATAATTAAACTCGCAATTGCTTTGTATCCTAATAAAATACGGAAAACGCATTTTAAGGTATATTTAACAAGAATGAATATTTTTAATTTTGTTTTAAATAGTATTTATCTACACACGGAAGTCAATTACATAATTAATTAAAGCCCGCAACTACATTCTTAATGACTGTAGCATGCATATCTTATAGTTAAACTCGTTTTTACTAAGTATAGAAGAATTATTTACACGTAATGCCTAAAGTTTAAATTCGCTTTACGGTTTTTTACATTCTGCGCGGAATTTAATTACATAATTAAATAAATAAATTACATAATTAAATTAAATTACGTCGTTAAAGAAAATAATTTATTTTATTTATAATAGAAAACTTTAATTTGCATTAATGTTAAGGTCATTTAAAAATAGATAGCATTAACAGTTGTTTTATTTAAAGTAAATATATAACATAACACATGCTTTGATAAGAAAACAAGTTCAGTTTAATTTTGAATTTGATGGAGTAACTACAAAGATTAATATGCTGTGTATTTTGTTAGTTTATATGAAATAAAAATTGTACTTTACACCCAGTTCCTTTTCCATTTCCATCCTAATAACTGGGTATGTCAATAGTTAAGTAACTACATGAATTGGTGAGTAAAGTTTATTCCTAAAGATTGAGAGTCCGCTTTGATATTATCATTGATTAGAAATATTCATGTAAATTTGTATAATCCAGCATTTATAAAACAAAATATCCAGGCTTCTTTTATGTTTCGTAATGAAATGAATGGCTTTGTATTTTAATGGCAACGAAATACGCAGGGTAGAACAGTTAAATATTTAGATATTTAAATTTTTCCCGTTTACTTTACTTTGGGGGTAATTTTTCATAGAATTTGACGTTAAATGACCTCTCGTGACCTCTTTATTACATCAATATCTATATACCCACTTAGTGTCCATAAGCACTCCTTATAAGTAAAAAATAACAGAAATACAGAAAAATCATCTTCTGACCGAAATGCATTTCGCAGCAGCGGTGTGGAATTGAGTAATAACATCGTACTTAAAAAATAACTCTAAATTTTATATAGAAAATCTTATGGACAGTCAATGCTAATCTTATTTTATAAAAGGCTGCTGTCAGTAGCATATCCATAACCATAAACCTAAGAAATTAAAATTGGCCCGCTGTTTCTACACAAATTTATTTATCTCAATGTGACTTAAAGACAATCACATAAACACATTTTACCTAAACTATACTTTATAATTAAAACTTGATGAGCAAAATTTCTCACACGATAAAACCAGATGTAAATAACAGATTTTTACCTAATTTGATTGCATGGTTCTAAATTAATTTTCTATTCCGAAAAAATTTAATATTTGTGTCCTCTATATTCTAAACGTAAAATAAATCAATACATAAAGCCAACTACGTGACCTAAATCACAAAAACCCAAATATCAATACGCTGGAAAGAAATATACACATACACTAGTGGGACGATGCTTTCAAAAGGTGCACTTCTCGACATTCGTCCCTTGAAGATTCTACGATACTGGCACCATCATCAAAGGAATCCAGCAAAACAAACAATGCCTCCACCATATGGTCGCCCAGACTACTCCCATATGTTTCGACCCGTGATAGCCGATGTGCAAGCAATAATGAACTTAACAGTGTTATTGAATAAATGCGTTAGCGAAAACGCAGTTAATGTAAGTCAGTTGAAAAGTCACAACACTGTATCGCTTAACAGTCTTCGTAACAACGCGCATTTTTTAACGGAAAAGGAATTCTATTTACGTTTAAGCAAAGAATGAAGGTACAACTTTTTTGTAGTCGACTTCTGCTGGATCATGTTTTATACTATATTTTAGAAATCGAAAAATTCGTGAAAACGTGTCACTCTAAATGGAGCAAAAATCATTTTAGTACCGCTTGACTGAATATGAAAATATCATCACATGAACTTATTTGCACTCCAACAAAATGTGTTAAGTGTTAACTTATAGATATTAAAATTGCCATCTGTTAAGGTGCGGCAGGTAAATGAACCCACGATTTTAACGATCTTACGCCACTGTTCCACTAAAAATATTCCACAAATTGTATTCTACCTTATTAAAGAAGATGACATATTTCTAATTTTACATAAACGAAACTGTTTCTTAAAAGGAACCATCCAAAGTATATGCCGTATACCCAGCTTATGGTTTTATTCTCACCAACGAAACTTCAATTGATAATGAGAAAACCCTATTAACGTCTGCTCAGTATAAAGCGGTCGCAGCGTTTTTAAAACAACAAGAATATACTTCAAATTCAAGGACTTATGAACGACGCGTATTGAAAGTTACCTAACTTGCGCTTAGAATTATAAAAATTTAACATGCCAATTAATAATGCCGTGTAAAGATAAGGGAAGCGAAATTTTTAATTGATCGAAATTGGTGTTCGTAAACAACCTTGCAGAAAACACGTTCATACCTCATGTAATATTACCGAAATCAAGTGTTACTGATAATCGAATACCACATTTAAACATTATGTCAAAATAAAATAGAATAAACCATTTTTAAATTACAACTAAATATTTTAATAAAATCCTACAGGGTGATGAATAAGCAATTGTTTAAATTGAAAAATTAGTGGAAATCGTTAATAAAAATTCAAATGCAGAAACTGCACGTCACAGTTTTTAAATGACTTATTTCAAAACTTTTTAGGTACCAAACGTTAATATCCTCAAATTGGAGATAAGTAATACCCCATTAGTATCAGAAATTATACGTACAATAAAAAAGCGATTTCAACGATGTTAAATGTCGTAGCTAAAAAGTTTCCTTAAATTATTAAACTTGATGTCCAAATTGGAAATAGACCTTGGCAAGGTTTAGATTTTTCATCAGTATTCTGTTATTTACTCAAAATTGTTTGGAAAATTTTTCGTAACCTCAAAATAATTTATTAATTAAGCAGATTTTATTATCAACGGTATTGCATTGAGTGGCATTTGTATTAACTAATCGCTATCATACAATCTGTAGACTAAACTAAAATTAACTTACGGATTAATATAATCGGGGTCTTGAATGTTTCTTAAACTTGTCACGGCTAACGAATTCTAGGATGAAATATATTTTAATGGTAAAAATATTGGAGCATGATTAGAAATCGCATTTGACATTAGATATTATCATTTAAATTAACAAATTTTGATAACAGTGTTTAAAGGTTATCATCAATTATATAAAAAAACATCATCAACATTGTAGAGTTGTTTATTTGCACGTTTAGTTTTCAACGATTTTAGAAAATTTATTCCGGCCCGGAAGTGCTAGGGATGCGAGACACACAGATGGCAAGTCAAGGGAGTGGCGATAACCGCTCTGTTAAAAAAATAAAAATCTTCAGTCAGAATTCGAAGTCAAAATTAATTTATTAGTAAAATCATCAATATCAAAATATTATGTTTATACTAAGTACCCACTTAAACATAAAAATTTCTAACTGGAATTAAACAAATCCACATTGGCTTTAAAAACGTAACTTCACGTCGCAAACAGTAGGGAAATATACTCGTACTTCTTCAATAGTAGTAGTAATGGTAGTTGTTGCAAACGCGCCTCATATGTATTTAAACTTGAGCAGTAGGCGATTGATTATTATGTGTTGTGACATATATGTCAAGAGTGATTTTTAGCTCTCGTCCAAAAAAGTTATTTATTATGCCAGTAAATTGCACAGTTTAATACAAGTTGAGTATTACTTTTGAGAAACATAAAGTGTTCCTGCGCAAGGGTGTTTGAAGCGGGTAGCTTCTTATATACTTGCACCCGTCACTATAAAGGGCAGCGCCGTAAAGCGGCGTTTGCTGATCTCAGTGGCGGTTCTACATTTATTGGCGACCGTGACAGGACTCAACTTGGTATTGTTCGATTTAGCGTGGCGTTGGTGTTTGGTTTATCAGTATCGCGTTTGAGTTACTAATTGAAAGACTGTGACGATGGAGAGACTTAAGAAATCTGGAGCTGCAGCACGCAGGGCTTTCACTTTAACTGCAAATCAGCTGACACAACTTTTGGATGCCGAACAACAAGATGTTGACCAGATAAATACAAGGTGTGAAATGTTAACCCAAAAAATAGCCGGATTAGAACAAATGGATCGTGAAGTCTATGACCTTTGTTGGATACAGATGGAATCAGCGAGGAACAACTCGAAATAGAACTTCAGAGCACAGACGAGTATCAATTTACTTATCGCAGGTTGAATTTGCGTTGCCAACGCATTATTGGGTCACCTCTATTGGCAGTATTAGTAACGTTGGTAGTGGCGCAGGAGGATCTCTTTCTCGTAGAATCAAATTGCCAATCATTGAGTTTAAAAAATTCGGAGGTGAGCTGCGCGATTGGCTTCCGTTCTGGAGCACTTTTAATAAAGTTCATAATGATTGTGAGTTAACCAATGAAGATAAATTTCATTATTTGTTGCAAGTTATTGTCCCGGGTTCCCGAGCCGAAGAACTTATAGTTAGTTTTCCCCCAACTGGGAATAATTATGAAAAAGCTGTAGAAAGTTTAAAAGCCAGGTTTGGGAGGCATAACTTGTTAGTCGAGTTTTATGTGCGTGAGTTGCTAAAAATTATTTTAATTAAAGCACTCAATCCAAAGACGCTAAATTTAGCCAGTCTGTATGATAAGATTGCGACGCAGTTGAGAGCTCTTGACACGCTTGGTGTGACGACGGACACTTGTTCCGCAATGTTGTTTCCATTGGTAGAATCTTGTCTTCCAGAAGAGCTGTTGCGCGCATGGCAGAGATCGCTGGGCGATGTATCGACGGTTTGATGGCATTCATAAGCTTAAAAGTTGACGGAGAACAACGCATTGCACTAGCAAAAGAAGGGTTTTCTGCAGCCACCATTTCTAACGAAACTGAGCGAAAAGGCAAAAAGTTAATGAAAAACATGAGCACGTACCGACTGCTGCTGGTTTGTTTACCAAACAAGTAAAATGCGTTTTCTGTGAAGCTGGTCATAGTAGTGAGTCGTGTCACAAAATGCAAAAGGTTGCATTAGATGAAAAACGTCAAATTTTGAAACAGAAAAGGGCTTGCTTTAGTTGTTTAAAGGTAGGTCACGTCGGCCGAAAATGTCGTCAAAAAAATAACTTGCATGATATGTAACAAAAGACACGTACCATTAATGTGTCCTGAGTTGTCAGCAAACAAGGGTGCTGAAGACGTTACTACACCGGTAACTCTGGATAAGGTACTACAGGCAACCAGTTGCGATAAGAATGTTGCCAATTTGTATAATCCTGTTGTGTTCCTGCAAACGTTACGAGTAAAACTTGCTGGAAAAAATGGGGAACGTACAGTGCGGGCTATTATAGACACAGGGTCACAAAGATCATATGTTTTGAAGAATACTGCTCAGATATTGGGTTTTCCGGTGCAAGGTCACACGCGGATTACTCATACTTTGTTTGGCGGAGCTTCTACAGCGGAACAAGCTCACATTGTCTATAAGATAAAGCTTATTAATTTGACTGGTGAATATTCTTGCCACTTCGATGTTTTAGACCAACCCGTTATTTGCGATGATGTAGCTCCAGTTCCCAATGGTCTGTGGATAAACGAACTAGCTAAAAAAGGTATAAAAATAGCTGACGTGGGTGATTATTCGCCAATAGAAATTTTGATAGGAGCCGATGTTTGTGGAAAAGAGACATGTTTTGAATTGTGGTCTTGTAGCTATTGAGACTGATCTCGGTTGGACGCTTATGGGAAAAGCTCCCAAAGAGCTTTGTAGCAAGTCCACTACTATGCAAGTCATCTCATTACTTTACAGTGAGTTGAAGGTAAATCAGCTATGGGAGTTGGACGTGTTAGGCATTATGGATCCGGTGGAAAAAAGATCTAAAGATGAAATAAATTCCGATGTACAAAAATATTTCATGGAAACTGTAGAAGAAAATGCTAATGGAAGATACGTTGTACGTCTACCATGGAAGCAAGGTCATCCACCTTTGGCTAATAATTACGAAATTGCCCGTAAGCGATTGAACCATGTTATAAAAAAGCTGCAACTTGAACAGTTGTATGAAGCTTATGTACAAGTTTTAAATGAGTGGAAAGACTTAGGCATAGTTGAAGTAGTATCTGAAGAAGAGATGCGCTGTCCCAGAAATGCTGTTACTCACTATTTACCTCATAGGGCTGTAGTGAAATCTAATAGTCTAACCACAAAGATAAGGCCAGTTTTCGATGCTTCTTCGCACGAAAAGGGTAGTCCTTCGTTGAATGATTGTTTAGAAAGCGGTCCGAATCTGATTGAGTTGATACCTGCCTTGCTATTACGTTTTCGATTCAATCCGATAGGTGTGATTGCAGACATCACCAAAGCGTTTTTGCAAGTGGGGTTACATTCTGCTGAACAAGACGTATTAAGATTTATTTGGTTGGATTTACAGGGTAGTTAAATCATATATCGACATAAGAGAGTCGTTTTTGGAGTGTGCGCTAGTCCGTATTTACTAGGCATGACTATAAAGTACCATTTGACTCGTATGCTCGATGAAACTGTGAGCAGAGAAGTTAAACAGGTCATTATGACATTGATGAATGGCTTTTACGTTGACAATTGCATACACAGCGTCGCTACTGTGAGCGAGCTAAACCGGTTTATAAAAAATGCTCGTACAGTAATGGCCAAAGGACATTTCGACCTCAGAGGGTGGGAGCATACGCAATTGGGCAAAACGCCTTTTGACAAACCTGTGACGCAAGTGCTAGGTCTTAATTGGAACAAAACGGAAGATAGTTTAGCGCTGAATTTTGAGCACCGTGAACATGAAGCCAAAGGACCTATAACGAAGCGTGTTATATTATCGCTGACTCATAGAATATTTGATCCAATGGGATTTGTATGTCCAACTACTATTCGCCCAAAAGCATTGCTACGGCACCTCTGGAGAGAAAATTAATTGGGACGAAGAAGTAGACGGCGAAGTTAAGAGAGAATTTATGAAATGGTATGTGGAATCAGAATGCTTATTAGGAATTAAAGTGCCTCGATGGATAGACTATTTAAATGATGGTTCGCAAAAGATCAGCTTGCATACATTCTGTGATGCCAGTACGGCAGCCTACTCATCGGTAGTTTATGTAAGAGTAGAAAAGGTCGATGGTGTAAAAGTAAGTTTACTTCAAGCAAAGGCGAGAATTGCACCTTTAAAAGAAATGACTATTCCCGGCTCGAATTGTTGGCTGCTACGATTGCAGCACGCTTGTACGTCTCTGTAAAAGACGTGTTGAAATCGTTGATTGATAACGAATTTGAAAGTTATTTTTGGAGCGATTCGAGTACTGTTATTTCTTGGATAAAACAAGAAGATCAATGGTCTGCATTTATTTGGAATCGGATTGCAGAAATTCGTAAGTTGACCGATAAAAACATGTGGCACCATGTTCCAGGAAATTTGAATCCAGCGGACCTCCCATCTCGCGGTTGTTCCCCCAAACAATTGCTAGAATCCAAATGGTTAGAGGGACCGTCCTGGTTATACCAACCACACTGTGCATGGCCTAAGGCGGATCTTGAGGTCAATGAAGATGAGGTTGGAAGAGAACGTCGCAAAAGACTTGTAGCATCTATGCTAAACAGTGAAGACTTATGGTATAATAAACGTTTTTCTCATTACAATGAAATCATTTGCTTGCTTGCGTGGATTTTACGTTTCATTCACAATTGTCGTTTTCCTGATGGCCGAATTCTGGATAAATGTTTATCTGTAGAAGAAACAGAAGCTGCTGAGCTGTGTCTTGTTAAAGTTATACAACAAGAATCGTTTCAAGACCAGAAGGTAAAAGAGTTGTCTTCATTGCAACCAATTATTGATAAAATGGTATTATTCGTCTGAATACCAAAGTTTCATATCGCGAAGACGATGTCGACTTTAGATATCCTCTGTTATTGCCTGGGAAGCACCCAGTGGTTAAAAAGCTTATATTGGATAAGCACGTTGAGTCCTGTCACACTGGTGTGCAGACACTTATAACTCTATTAAGAGAACGCTATTGGATTCTAGTAGGTCGTCGTAGCATAAAACTGTTATTGGAAATTGTGTTGTGTGTAAACGACAAAACGCTTCTAGAATGGAAGAAATTACGCCGCCGTTACCTAGTGATAGAGTACGTGACGCGGCAGTCTTCGAAATCATTGGTGTTGATATGGCCGGGGCTATGTTTCTAAGAAATGGACAAAAAGCATGGGTGTGTATTTTCACGTGTGCGATATATCGTGCTGTACACTTTGAACTTGTTACATCCTTGTCAACTGGAACATTTGTTGACTCTTTCCGTAGATTCATTGCTAGAAGGGGCCGACCATGTATCGTATATTCAGACAATGGAACTAATTTTGTCGGTACAGATAACGCGATGCGCAAAGTGAATTGGGACGCTGTAAAAAAATATTCAGCGGTGCAACGTATTGTATGGAAGTTTAACCCTCCAACCGCAGCATGGTGGGGTGGATTTTGGGAGAGATTGATTTCCATGTTAAAACAATTATTACGTAAAGTTTTAAGAAGGGCTTCGCTGGATTTTGACGGACTACATACTATATTATGTGATTGTGAATCCATTATAAACGCTAGACCTTTGACTTACATCTCGAGTGATGTGAACGATTTGGAGCCGTTAACACCAAATATGCTTCTGCAGGAACGGCATGAAATTGGAGTACCAGAATTAGATGTATTTGATTCTGCATCATTGAACAAGCGACTGTTACGTCACAAAAAGATTCGTGATGTATTACGCAGAAGATTTCGTACCGAATACTTGGGTCAATTACGTATGGTGTCCAAACATTGCAAAATACGTTCACTAAATGTCGGTGAGATCGTTATGATTGGAAATGATCAGACAAAACGGATAGACTGGCCTCTGGGTAGCATAACAGAGTTGATACCTGGTAAAGATGGACGAGTACGAGTTGTCCGACTAAAAACTGCTAAAGGTCAGTTGGTGCGCCCAATTCAGCGTATTTATCCGTTGGAGTGTTCAGAAGGTGAAATGGTTCATCTTGATTCTGTGAATAGCTACGGTCAGGTGGGAGCAGCTACTGAAAATGCAGTGCATGACGGCGATTCCTCAGAAGAGCAGTTAAGAAGGAACATTGTACCTGTGAGTAAAACACGTGTGTACACTAAAAGTGGCCGGCAAGTAAAGTTGCCGGAAAGACTTGCGTACTAGGCTGGACAGTGGCGCGTAAATTTTGTTGTGTTCTTCGGTTGCTCACAACACAAGGTGGGAGTATGTTGCAAACGCGCCTCATATGTATTTAAACTTGAGCAGTAGGCGATTGATTATTATGTGTTGTGACATATATGTCAAGAGTGATTTTTAGCTCTCGTCCAAAAAAGTTATTTATTATGCCAGTAAATTGCACAGTTTAATACAAGTTGAGTATTACTTTTGAGAAACATAAAGTGTTCCTGCGCAAGGGTGTTTGAAGCGGGTAGCTTCTTATATACTTGCACCCGTCACTATAAAGGGCAGCGCCGTAAAGCGGCGTTTGCTGATCTCAGTGGCGGTTCTACAGTAGTAATCTTTATTTATAACCATACTTTGGCTACTGGCTTAACCGGGCTGTATATATTCATTGTATCTGAACTATTTATCAAAATAAACACTACATAGAAAACAATAAAGAAACAATAGTATACACAATAATTCAAATAGTAAGATTTAAAAACAACAGCAGAATCATAGAAAAAGCAAAATAAACATTCTCCGCGAGTTACATATCCCCCAAATCAATATATGTATAATTAAATAGAAATTATTAAGAAACTTAGGTTAGATGCAGCAATGTAATTCAAGGATAAATAAAGAGAAGGTTAATGAAAGTGCACAAGCAAGTTGTGAGAACGGATGTGAATACATTGTATTCCAGACGTAAGTGATACTGCAGGTGCAGGTCACAGTCGGTTAGAAACCGCAATTATTAGAATTAAGATTGTTACTTTGTATTATATAAATTAATAAAGAAATAAGCAGACATGAGCTCTGCAGTTCCCACAGGAATATGAGGGGCAGGGACAACATAAATACCCCGGGAGCCCCAAGATAGACAGTCAATCTTAAGCCTCACAACTTTTGCATTGTTGGTTGTTCAGGCTACTCGTCCTAATTTAAATCCATTTAACAGTAATTTCAACTTAGAGTAATTTTATATAATTTTGTAAAATTCCACTTGTAATTTCTGATTAAATAAAAATTGTTACAAGAGTTTTTAGAATATGACTTTTTAAAAATGCAGCTCCAAAGGCCCAAAACGTAACTGGCGTAGCCAGTAGGATCCAGAAAGGCACTAAGAAATCTATTTTCGGGAAAATGGTGGTCTGGAATATCAATTCCCAATCTGGAAGAACAAAACAAAATTTGGACAAGGTACAAAATCGACCAAGCCCAAAGAAACAAAACTTGGACAAGGTACAAAACTACCCTTCGAAGTAGTAGAATCAAACATACTCATATTTGAAAAAATAGCCATAGTGAAAGGCTATGTAAAGAATACCGAAATCACATTTTTAATAGAAATCCCCACTTATAATTATTATCATTGATTTGCTTTCCCCATGAAAATTACTAGCAGGTATCAAGTTATTATCCCTAAAACCAAGTTCCTTTCCTTAAATGAAGTTAGGTATGGCTACACGAACAAAAAATGTAAAGAAGTAACACCAAGTCAATATTTATGTCAATCATTAACAACAACAGCTATTCAAGCAGATTGTGAAGAACAATTATTAAGAGTTTCAAATCATTACGATAACTGTAGGTAACCAAGAAATTCGCAAATTTACCGGAACTACAGTTCAAGATTACACAACCCGAAGACGGCGAAATAATCAAGAAACCCATGCAACTAGAGCACCTAGACCTAGACGATCTCAACCAAGGCATGAAGCTAATGGACAATTACAAAGAACACTTAAATTAGTTAAAAGTACCAAAATTACATTATGATAACATAAATGTTTGGACAATTTTATTAATCATTTTACTAACTATGTATGTATTGTACAAAATGTATCTTAGATGTAACAATAAAGAAAAAAATTTTAGTCATAAGGAAACAAAGGTAAATAAAGAAACAATAAATGTACCCTTAGGGACAATGAATTTTAAAAATTAAGCAAAACCTTTAATTTTTCATCTACGTCGGGAGGAGTTACATATCCCCCAAATGTACCCTTAGGGACAATGAATTTTAAAAATTAAGCAAAACCTTTAATTTTTCATCTACGTCGGGAGGAGTTACATATCCCCCAAATCAATATATGTATAATTAAATAGAAATTCTTAAGAAACTTAAGTTAGATGCAACAATGTAATTCAAGGATAAATAAAGAGAAAATTAATAAAAGTTCACAAGCAAGTTGTGAGAACGGACGTGAATACATTGTATTCCAGACGTAAGTGATACTGCAGGTGCAGGTCACAGTCGGTTATAAAACCGCAATTATTAGAATTAAGATTGTTACTTTGCATTATATAAATTAATCGAGCCTTGCAGTTCCCACAGAAATGTGAGGGACAGGGACAACATAAATGCCCCGGGTGCCCCAAGATAGTCAGTCAGTCTAGAGCCTCATCACTTTTGCATTGTTGATTGTTCAGGCTACTCGCCCTAATTTAAATCCATTTAACAGTAATTTCGACTTAGAGTAATTTTAAATAGTTTTGTAAAATTCCACTTGTAATTTCTGATTAAATAAAAATTGTTACAAGAGTTTTTGGAAAAAGATTTTTTAAAAAAGCAGCTCTCAAGGCCCAAAACGTAACTCGCGTAGCACATAGACATTGCACATTTACTTGAGAAGAGTTTAGCTCTGCGGGTAAAACTTCAGTGTAATTTTTGTGCCGCACGTTTGTGATCGTAAGCTCACGATGTGGTTGCGTGGTGTCTGAATATCGTTTGGGTAATGATAGTGGTTGTTCAGTGAAGTGAGTGCTTATTCTCGTTGTTACCGCCGCTGGTTAGTTGGGATAGGGACTTTTGTTCTAGAGATTTCATTTAAATAACATGATGCTAGGAAATGAAGAGTAAGGATCAAGGTTTAAACTAGTTATGAAGATGTTGAAAAGCGGCAGGCGTAACCGAGAGTTTCGGGGGTATCATAAGTGCGCAAGGGCATAATGGAGAAATGATAATGTTAAAGGAGTGTAAGCTCGATCGAAATTTGCCGTGTCCGGTTAGGAAGTGGTTAGTGGATAGTGAAGCGGTCTGCGTTGGGATTTGAGGCAGTACGTCAGTGACGTATGGGAAAATGATGTGGATGTGTCTGCCGGTAATAGAAAGGCTGCAAAAATTTTCCCCGTTGTAGATCAAAGACTGGTTGATTGAGGATTTTACTTCAGTTATGGGGAGGGTCCTGTGTTTGTCATATTGTAAGATTCTGTCATAAAGTTGAATTGGGAATTTGGATTTCATATTGTGTATCTGGATGTGTGCATGAAGTTGAATGTCTATGGGAGGGATTTACAATAGAGTGTATAGAGCGGCTGTTGAGGTGGTACGATAGACTTTGAAGTTATATAATAGAAACGGTCAGATTATTTTGTTTAGAGTTTTCCAAGGTGTTGGTGAAGTTAAGGGAAACTAGGAGTCTACTGCATATCGGATTATTGGGATCACTATTTGGTTAAGAATTAATTTAACGGGTGGTATGAGTGAGTTAGACGAAAGTAGGTAGTGATTGGTGTAGGTTGAACAGAATGTTCTTGGTTTTGGAATGTAGTTTAGTTATATGTGTATGAGTTTTCAGGCGGACATCGAGGTGTACTGCTAGGTATAGGACAAATTAGAATAGGGTTATAAACGTGCCATGGATGCGGATTGTTGGACTTTGACGGATGTCTAGAAATCCTTTCAAGGGCAAAATTTTTGTTCAATTTTTGTTTTTTTGAAAAGAAATAGGTTATTTGTTGAGTGTGGGCCAGGATTCAATTTTTTCTATAAAAGATGTGGCTGTGATTTCTAGGGAGTATCGGCGGTATCCATGAATAAAGAACGCTAGGTTATTTGCAGATGCGAATATATTTGTGTAAATGTTCAGGTTTAAGAGGAGATTTATAGCTAGGTTCCATAGGGTTGGAAATAGTCGGAATCCTTGTGCACATCCTTATGTTACGGGTTTGGTACCGGAGTGGTAGGTTGTCAAGAGGGTCGCGGTTCTGAATATTAGGAAGTAATGAATGATTTTGTAAATATTGGATAAAAAATTTAATTGTTTGGTTTGGTTTAGGATATTAGGCCACCAGAGAAGGTCGGATTTAAAGTCTATGAAGAGAGCAAGGACACATTTGCATCGAAAGGATTTTGCTTTAGAAATAAGAAATTTTATTGTATTTTTGGCACTGTTGGATTGGAGATAGGAGGGAGCGTTTTCTGAATGGGAGTTGATCTCTTGGAGTATGATCTGTGTGAGGAAGGGAGGAAAGTAGTGCAATATGTCTATAAGAGGTTGGATCGACGGCGGGTTTATTAGGCTTGAGGATAACTGTAATAGTTGTTACTTTAAGAGAATCAGAAGACGTACCTTATAAGGCTAAAACGCACAGGTCATACAGAAACAGAGAGGACAGTTAAGTGGAGGCCCGCACGAATCACGATTACGTATAAAAAGATAGGGGAATTCAGAAATACCGGTCTAACTACAAATGCGGAGAGTGGAATGGTTCACATAGACAACGAAATGACATCGCCATCGAGTTTTTATTTACAGTAAAAATAAAAATTTCTATATTAAACAAAAAATAAATAAAAAGTTATATTTTACGGACAATTTTAATATTTGAAATACAAAGTGCGTATGTCGTAGTGTAACGTGCAAAGAAGCTAATCGGCCTTGAACACAAAAGTAAAGTTTAGGCTTTCTTTTAGACAAATATTTTACGATACATATAGTAAATTTAGGATACTCTCTAATTAAGCACTTTAAAATAATAATGAAAACCAGCAAAGCTAGTTTTTCAAACTGATTCGGTACACGTGTTTCACATATCGGCGCAATGCGACTTTGGTTTATCCTTTGGTATGAAAAAAAAAGGAAACAAGGTCACATACCTTATCGTGCGGGGATACTTATCTTGAATCTATATTCGTGGTGACGAAACAGTTAAGCAGTTTGAACTCGCTCACTGATGAAGCGTCACAACAACAGCCAGATCATTAGTGTTGAGATCATAACTGCAACAGCAGCATACGCCGGAGAGCATTTAGGTCTACATAAAAGAACAATTAGGTCTATGTGAAACAACAATTGGGCCTACGCAGAAGAACGATGCACCCAAGATATCAACTTCTCGTGAAAGACGTGCACCGTTTGTAATAGAATTAGACACGCAGAAAGCACATGCTAGGACGACGAAAGGCGAAATCAAAGTGTGAGCCGGTTTAGGAAACGCTGTGATAATCGATTCAAATATTAGAGTATTGCATTTCAAAAGAACACTTCTAAAGTCGTTGTAATGCATAAACAGATTACGAAAACCGGCAAATTCGACTGCAATTGCCTTTGTTAATCGCATTTGTAAAAGTTATATAAAAGTTATATAAATCTTAAAATTATGTTTAATTAAAATTTTGAACTTACGTTTTAAAATTAACCGCGAACTTCTATTGTATATTTGCACTTGAATTTTCAATCACCAACATTCATTTGAATATTATTATATAATTTGCTATTTTCAACTTCGCGTGTTATTTTGGTTCAGAGCAGTATGAAGCGTGAATTCGTTGTTGCAAAACTGACCCTTTATCAGCTCGAGCCGTATTTAAAAACTCGCCTATCACCTGTTAGCATTGGTTTATCCAGCTTGTCTCTGTTATTGTATAGGCGTTAATCTAGGTTATTATCCATATCTTGGACTTTTATGGTATTACCTATACTATAACTTGTCGGAATGCTCCCGCCGGTCACGTCTACATCTAGTTTCTGTATGTGGATTTTGTTTGACCATAGCACATTGAACCTTATCAAGTCACGTACTTTTATTTGTATAGGAATTTATTCAAATTTTCCGCTTAATTCTGCACATAGTCAAGCATATGTTTCCTTATTTTGTTTTGGAATTTGGGTTAAATTTATATAGCAGATCACGTAGGCAATTTTATAATGACGTATATTGAATGCGTTTTGTTTACTTCTTTTTACGTTCTATAATTTCCTTGTTTTGCACGACACGTTTGTTATGGGCACGCATGACTATTAATGCGTCGAGTTTAAAAAAAATCGTTTCATGTTTGTTTGACTTTCAATGTTCCTGAAGCATGTTTATTTAAAGTGTATTAATACATTGCTATAAAAATGAATTGGATTGCTTACAAAATAATTTATTTTACTAAATGTAATTGAATTCTTGAAGAATGTGCTTACTTTCATTGATTAAAGTTGGTTGTGAATATTATACAGTAAGTTTGATATTTGCTTTTTCCATAATAGGCGAATTGCTTACTTTTATGATAAAATGTTTAATTTTCTAGACTTTGGTGTCGTTTACTTGGAGTGTACGCAGCAATTTCAAAACACCCTGTATAAAGGAACAAACAGAAATTACGTGCGAAATTTATATTAATTAATTCAATTTTTAAGTAACGGGTATTAATCAAATTGTACAAATAATAATTAATATTTAATAGCTTTGCTAAAAATTAAATGGTAGAAGTCAATGCCATTCATTATTAATTTAATTAGAGTTAATTGAACAATTAGTGATAAATAATAAGCATAACAGCCTGTGAAAACCCAAGGTGAAACGCGTTGGTAACAAACGGCTAAAAGGAGGGTTGGAATACCATGAAACGAAGCTCGGAGAATTGTGTTTAAAACGTTCATTAAGAGCGAACACCTGCAAACTTTTAAATGTCACGTTCTTATAATTTGTGTAGATAACAAGCCAAGATTCTACGTATATTGGAAACGGGTAAATGTTTTAGCACGAAATACAAAACAGCGTTTGTTTAAAAGTCACGTCGCTAGTCCACGTGGGGTCTAGATAGTAGATAGTGAAGAATATCGATTTGTACCACTCAGACCAGATTAAAAAGGGAGGGATAAAACGCATAAGTAAAAGACACTAATAATATACGGAGGGATGAAAGGCGGCCAGGAGGTGGCAGCCTAAGTGTATAAATGATTTTCGTGAACGTAGTAAAAGCCCTTAAGTTTTCGACCGCTCAAAAGAACATATCGCAGTATCACGAGTTGTAAGTATTACAAAATCAATTTAATTATTACAAGGTGATAGTCTCGTAATTAAATACGCGGTTAAGTGTGCCGAAATTATTTTTAATAGAGATATCATCTATAATTATAAACAACTCGTGTCGCGCTTTAAATAACGTGGTTCGAAGCTTCTAATTAAAGAAGAAATAATTTTAAATGGAATTTGGAATTGGTTACACCAGGGAGGCCGCGTTTGCAGTTCAATTGAGATGGAGTTTTTCTAGTAACCGCTAGAAACGACCTGCAGAACGGACAGAAGAAATAGACGGCATCATCCTCAAAGCAGAGATCTACTATAAACTTTCCAGGTAACGATTTGAATTGTGACTTTTTTTTAACTGTGAATATTGGGAGAATGCTAGAGTGAAATTTCAAGGTAGTGTGTATTAGTATTATGTATTGAACGTAATACGTGTAAAACTTTATTATGGTAGTTAACTGAAAAGTTGAAGGTTTCTATAAAACTTTTAAACGTTCCATCAGAACATAAAATTTTTGTAAAGAGTACATGGCTTTGTTTTTTTATTTGTTTTAAAAGTAGGCAAATGCATAATTACTGGGTATTCTGAGCTCATCCTACCCCAGAGTTTATTTAGAGTAAAATGAATAAAGAAATTATAAAGAAGGAATTTTAGCGAAGGTATTATTCAAGGCCCATTTAATCCGTGTACAATTTCTGTGTTTAATGATTTAAAATAAAATACTGGACATTATGAAATAGGGTTTTTCTGAAGTGTAACGTGATTAATGGAATGGACATTATTGCATTTCATGTGTAAATAGTTATAAATAACAGCTTGTATGTTGATTGTATTTGAGGTTTTATTGCTAGAGTGTGTGTATGATTGAGAATATGCAAGTGAATTCAGATACCCAAGATTCGAATGAGCTAGCCGGAAGCAGTTGAAGAAGGCCGTTCAACCGAGGAGGAAAGTAAAACTGGTAAGGATAGTTTTTTTTTATTAGGTAATTTTGGAAAATTTTGTTTATTGTCGAATATGAAAATTTTATAAAATTTTCGAATATATTTCTGTAACGCAATTGCTTACCCGAGATCCACGGCATAAATTTGACGCCCAATTCGAAGAAGCTCGATTCAATTAAGGATACACAGTAATATATATTCACGCTATATATATATATATATATATATATATATATATATATATATATATGTGTATATAACCTTTTTGTATTCGTGAGGTATAGTTTTTTGATAACGCAAACGTTTAATTAAAGATGTCAAAACTACAATTCCCCATTTTTGGGAATGCGATATATAAAATGTTCTCAGCAATCTGAAAATCTGATATGCAAGAATTACATAGCACTACTACGTAATCGACACCAAGTTATGAACATTTTACTCTCTAATTGTACTAATTTTACCTGCATGCAATAAACTTTACGTTAATTACATAACCTTGCAGAACTAGCAATAATAAAATTAAAAAATTGTTTTAGTAAAATCCTTTTATATACAGAGTCCAACATATTACAAAAACTTTCTTATGTTAAATAATGTCTTGATTATAAATTGGCATGTCCTCAAAATAAATAGCAATAAAAATAATTTATAAAATTCATCCACTACAGAACCTACCAATTCAAGTTACTTTTGAAATCAGTTCAATATTTCAATACCGTATGCATTTAAAGAATTACCATAATTTTCTACAAAATTAATCTAAAAATATGGTTTGAAACTTATTTTTAATTTTAGATGCTTTCTACGCTGCGCATTAACGCATACAGAAACACGCACATTAAACAAGAAATTATGCCTACTGATTCAAGATAAACTGCCACTTTATATTGAAATGCACACATTTACATAAAATTAATAATTCTCTTAGCAATTCGAAGTAATAGCTATTACGATGGAAATTTACTATAATATTTATTCATCATGTGCGTTTTAAGAATAACACCAACACATATATTAATCATATAGATTTTACAAAAACTGCTTTAAACAACGTATCATTAATAAAACATACATAATAAAATTATAGCGTGTTAACAATCAGTTCCTTATAAAAACAAAGCAAAAACAAAATTTGCAATTATATACATTCAATATTAAAATTTCCTATTGCACAGTTCAAGAATGATTCATTTCTCAGACTTTGGTGCAACCTATAATTTTAATATTATCCAAAATAAAAACTTCTATTCGCATCAGTTTTATACAAATTATAAAGCTATGCTTCGTAAGGATTTAATTTAAACTTCTAGGTCTAAATAGAAGTCTTAATGTTATTATTTCACAAATTTTAATCGTAAACATCGAGTGTTGAAGATTGGACGGAAAAATCTTCGTACTAATCTATACATGCGGTTAGAATAGGAAATCTCAAGGTATTTGTTATATTCATTTTTTCAAAATCGATGTGAGCGCCATTTATGTAGGCTTTGGAAAAACATTTTAATTTTGTAATTCAACACGAAAGCTTTCTCCAAAAATACTCTGTATATAGATGGATTTGCACATAGAAGATCGTTATTATTATTATTTGTTTTCAATTCAAATCGGTATATCATAAAGAATAAATTATTAAACAATGGAATTTTTCAGACTCTCTGAAGATATTTCCGTATATTTCCGAATTCAAACGGATGCATGGTTTTGGTCACGTAAAATTTTCAAAAGATCGTTATTTTCTTTAATATAATAAGTATTTGCTTTAGTAATGTTCCAGGCCGTGCTTATAGATATAATAATAATTGAATCAATTCCCTTTATTTGTTTTATATTTCATAATTATCTACGCCTATGGCATTAAAAGATAAGTGTATGTAGGTAGCATAAAATATAAGATCAGCATTTGTTTATGTTGTGATTCGTTGAGAATGTTATAGCAGGAGGTGAACGAGCTTAGGGTGCGTGATGGATTTGAGTTACGTGAGGGGATAGACGGTGTTCGGCAGTTGGACGTATAGATTAGCAGCTGTGACGTGAAACCTTGACGCGATGTAAAATAGTGTTAAGTGCCGGCCATTGCATGGCTGTTTGAAGGTAGAATCTATTATAACTATACTTGCAAACTTGATGTTATTGATTTGATGATTAACCAGAACATTCAACACATTATTAATTAGTATAACCTAATATCACTACGATTAGTAATCGTGAAGGGTGCCGTAGAATCAACTGCGGGTATCATACCATAAATTGTATACTAGGTCGTCGAAATAGCAAGTGTGGTGCTTTATCCTCATTAGAAACATTGGGTTTTACCGTGTAGTCAGATTTGTGAACGCGGTAGAAGGAATCCGTACATTAACGTGTTTTGGTTTACTTGATTAAATAAACTAACGGTTACGTCACCTGCGGTCGGTAATATTATTTAGGTTAGCCACGTAGTTTTAGAAAGACGTTTCTCTGTTTACGTAGTATGTTTAAAAATCTAAATTACTTTAGTATTTTTCACTATATATAAAAGTGGTATTGATATAGAATAAGTTTAATTAGAGCATTGGTTATATTTTGCCGGGCGTTTCCTGAAGTTGTTCTGCTGCATTGTGTGTCATTGATATTAAATTCATTTATTAAAGTTGGTCAATTTCTCAAGGCCTTTATACTGTAGCTTAAATTTCAGATACCACTCCTACCCGGAACCCCCCAAGAGAGCATGTTTTATTGGCAGTGGTTACTGGCGCCCAAAATACGTGGGGCGGAAATATTTGAAACTTTGAGTTGCAATAGAATTGGTATTATATTGTTACGAAAGATTTATGTGATAGTAGAGTAGAACATATGATTGAATTAGACAATAAAATTATATAAAAATGTCGGGGCGTAAGACGAAAATGAATAAAAGAAATGAAAGGGATTCTGAGGAGGCCCGCAATGATTCATTGGTAATTTTGACGAAATTAATGAAAGAAATTAGCGGTAGTTTACAAAAAAATAGCAGGGTGTTGAGTGAGAATTTTGCCGCTTTATCTCAAAATGGAGTGCAATTAATTCAAAATATTAATGAAGTTAAAGGGTGTTCAGTGAGTAGGGAGAATACAATTTTTCTTCAAAACCGGAAAAAGTATACGAAAATGAATACAAACACGATAACCCAGTGGTATGGAGTAATGTGGGAAACCCTCATTATTGAGCTATGTGGAAGGAACTAGGGGGGGGGTCGATGCAATTTAGACCGGATGAAGGAATGAACCCCGTGATGTTTATAACTAAATTAATGTCAATATTCCAAGAGGCGGATGTTTCCGAAGGGAAACAATTAACGTTAACTGTAAGTGCTTTAAGGGGTTCAGCGGCTGATTGGCTTGAAATTAAGCAGGGATACTGCAGCAATTTTTCAGCTTTTAAGAGCATGTTTTTAAAAAGGTACTGGGACAGACAGAAACAGAAGGACGCGTTAAGAAAATTAGAATATGGGGTATTTGATTACGGCTCTAGATTATTTTTTAGGCAGGTATATGAGGTAAATTATTTGGATTATTCCTTAAGTGCACATGAGATTATTGAAATGTTGGTTGGTCATTTTGATGGTACCGTTAGACGAGGGATTGGTAGCTTGGATTTGAAAACGATAGATGATATCGAGATATATTTAAGAAAAATGGATAATGCTGAAGTTAGTGAACGGGATTGTAGGAGAAATCTGGGGCTGTACAACGGTTAACACTGCCAGAAACGACGATAGGGACACTAATTTTAATGAGAATCGAGGAACATCAAATAGCTCAAATCATACAAGTGGTAACCGCGGTTGGGAAGTGAGAAATGACGAAAATGTGCAGTAACCTGGGGACGGTGGAAATGGTTTAGAAGATCGTCGAGACCGGGATCAGCAGCATCGAATCGTAGCTACAATATCGCAACAATGTACGTTATTTAATGATAGTTATTCAGATCTGTTAGTAAAAACTCAACTGTTAATAAGGGTGGATGTCGTACCAATTGTTACAGCTGTGGTAGAAAACGTAAAAGTGGTAGTTTTAGTAGATAGTGGAGCCATGATAAGCTGTATAAGTCCAGAACTGTTGAAGAAAATGGAGTAACTGTGGTAGGTGCGTGTGAGAAGAAAGGTCAGCCAATTAAGGAACAGGTTAACCTAAATTTTGCAGTTGATGGAATAAGTTGTGAGATGAGTCGTGTGGTTGTGCCAAAATTGATAAGAGAAGTGCTTTTGGATTTTGGATTGCGATTTCTTAACTAAATTTTCAATAACACTAGATTTTGATCAGGGTAAAATGATAGGAAAGTTTGAGAAAACTGAAAAGATTTTTAAATTTCAAAGCTATGACAGGGATGCATCCGCTAAGGAAGTATATGAACTAAGGATACGATCGAAACAGTTGGAAAAAGTTAAAATTGCTGCAATCGAAGGTCACTATTCAGAAGTAAGAAAGCAAAAGGTCTATATTAAGAAAATTGTCGCCGATTCTGATAAGTTAGACGAAGGGGAGAAGATGGGTTTAAACCAATTAGTGTTAAGTCATTCCGATATTTTTTCGGAGAGGCCAGGTTTAACGGGGTTATATCAGCATGAGATATTTTTAAAGGACGAAATCCCGTTTTTCCAAAAGAGCTACCCTGTAGCGCAATTACATAAAGCGGAAGCCAAAACGCAAATACAAGAAATGGAGCCATGGGGAGTTATAAATAGAGCACCAACGGAATATGTTAGTTCATTAGTAGTCGTTACAAAAACGAATGGTAGTATACAGATTTGTGTGGATGCTCGGTTGTTGAATAGGAGGGTGGTGAAGGACCACGTAGTTCCACCGGTTCCTAACGAACTTCAATTTTTATTTTCTCCAGAAGAATGTTTAACGACCTTGGATCTTACTGCTAGCTATTAGCAGTTCCCCATTAGGCCGAATACAGGAAGTATGCCGAATTTTCGTTAGAAGGGGAAACTTATGTTTTCAATATCCTGCCATTTGGTTTGTGAGTCGGTAGGGAGCTTTATCAGAGGACTTAAAATAATTTTGGGAAGGAGTGTTGAAGATTTTGTAATTGCATGTGTTGATGATTTGCTGATATATTCGGCTACTGTTAAGGAGCACTTACGTCACCTACAGATTATTTTCGAAAAGTTTTGAAAAGCGGGTTTAACGGTGAAATTACGCAAATGTCAATTTGTACAAGAAAAAAGTGGAGTTTCTAGGTCATCTCATGACGCGAACCGAAATAAAAATGGATCCAAAGCGGGTGATAGCGATTCAAGAGTTTTGGGTGCCCCGGAATATACAGAGTTAAGGTCATTTTTAGGTATGGTCAATTACGACCCCCCGATTTTGTAAGGATTTTGCCCAACGCACAATACCATTATTAGGTCTACTTAGGAATGAAATAGGGGGGAATATTGAACAAGAGGCTTTTCAGAAAATTAAGGCTGCGTTTTTACAGGTTACGGTTCAAAATCATCCTGACCCTACCCTACGTTTTTATATAAGGACGGCTAGTTCACATTGCAGGTTAGGTGCGTATCTTTATCAGATTAATAAGGATAGTAAGGAAGTTCAAGTTATCGCATACTTTAGCCGAACGCTAAAGGGGGCGGAGTTGAGGTATAACGTAACTGAAAAGGAGATGTTAGCTGCAGTTGTGGCATTGAGACAATGAAGAACCTTGGTGTTGGAGAGGAAGTTAACATTAGTTATGGACCGCAAAGCCCTCTCTTTTATGATGAATTGTAAATTATTGAGTTCTCGGTTGACCAGGTGGATTTTATTCGTTCAGGAATATTCTTTTGAGATTGAACACTGCCGAGGAACAGATAATATAATCGTGGATACTCTTTCACGTTTTTCAGTTGGTGAGGGAAGTGAAAAGGATAATGTTGAAGTTTTAGAAAGTCGCGAGTGCCCATTTTTGTAGTTAAGAAAGGGGAATGGGCAAAAGTTAAGAAAACAGTTTTAAAATATTTTTCAAGAACAGAAGAATGACGAGTGGTTGTCAAAAAATTAAGGACGGGTTGGAAAAGGAGACTAATGGAAAAGATAGGTTTTCCGATTGATTTGTAATATATGAGGGATTATTATTTCGGAAGGGTTTGGTGGCAAACCCAGAATATAAACTGTGTATGCTGAAAGACATGGTGGTGGCATTGGTATTGGAAGAACACGAGGAGCATGGTCATTTTGGTGCGGAAAAGTATTTCCAGTACCTATCCAAATATTTTTATGTTTCAAAAATGCGGAAATTTGTGAAAAAATTTATTGGTGGGTGCAATTTATGTCAAAAATCGAAAGGGAGTGTCAGGTGTTACGGAGAAGTGCACAGCGTTATACCTAACGAGCCTAATGAAATCGCATTTATCGATTTGATTGGTCCACTTCCTAGAACTAAAGGAGGAGCGACACAAATTCTAGTGATAACGGATGGTTTTAGTAAACATGTCAGTTAAGATGCGTTTAAAGGGAGAACAACTCAAACATTTTGCGGTGGTTAAAAAACAAATATTTTGTGGATGTAGATAAGCTAAGAAAAATCTTGACTGATAACGGTACGTGTTTCTAGAGTCAGCTCTGGAAATCTGCATTGGGTAAGGAGTGTGTGGAAATCGTACATACGTCGGTGTATTTCCCTCAAGGAAATTTAACAGAGAGGCGAATAAAGAGGTAGTTCGATTGTTGAAAGCTTTGGTATTTGATAAGCACACTACGTGGGGCAATGTCCTACGGGAAGTTGAAGGTTGGCTTAATGTAGTAATACACGAGAATACCGGTTTTACACCCAATGACGTTCATTTTGGTTGTTCCCGAAAGAATAAATTTTTGTCGGATATTACTTATCCGAGCGAAATTACGGTCCAAAATTTTATATTTTTAGCCAAGGACAAATTACGTTGTAAAGCAGAGAAGCAAGCTCTACGTTATAAACAGGAAAAGCGCCAGTTTACAAAATTTAGCGTTGGGGATAAGGTGCTAATCAGAACGCGTCCAATTTCTAGTGGGGAAGGGAGAGAAATTAAGAAGTTTTTCTGTTATACCGTGGACCTGCCACTATAACCGAAGTAGTCAATCCTAATTCTTATAGAGTAACCGAGGATGCTACTGGGTTGTCCTTAAGAATTGAAAACGTGTTCAATTTAAAACCTTATTTAATGCCAAGTCATGATATATAAGCGACTTTTGCAGTTAAATTCGTATTCTTGTATTCAAATTTAACAGGGGGTTTGATGTACCAAGCCCTGCTTATAGATAAAATAACCGTTCATTAAGTGCAATATGCCTTGCTATGATATGTTTTAGTAATGTTATAAGATTCAGCGAGCTTATGGTTGAGGATGATAAGTGATTTGTAGTTAGCATAACTGAGATCAGACGAAGTTCGGGATTTGTGATATGTTGCGGTATCAAATTAGAACTACGTGTCAATAGCAGTGTTAAGTGCCTCATTGCATGAAGTTTTAAGGTAGTGATGATTTGATTATACGTTGAAGGGACTTGATGTTATTGGTTTGTGATATATAGAACTTAAACTTATTAATTGTTAACCTAATCCATGACCGATGGTAATACGTTAAGTTGCCGTAGAATCGTTTTAAAGGTAATCGTATACCATTAATTTTATACTGTGTCAAATAGCTTGTGGTATTTTTCACTATATAGAACATTGAGGTTTACCATTAGTCAATTTGTAACCTAAAGGCATTCGTTATTTGGTTCGCTGAAATTGACTCTGTTAGTATCCTGCTCGTCGGTAATATTACATTACCATTAAGTTTTAAACTAACGTCGTCTGTATAGCAAGATGTTAAGGTACTTTTATTCTCCCACTTTATAAAAAGAGGTTTTAATTAGTCAGTTTGTTAAAGCTGGTAAAGGGGTTCGAGTTTTGGTATTCTGTGTAAATGAATTAACATTGTATTATTGGTTAATCCTAAAAGCGTTTGTTATTGTAGCTTAGACTAAGGTTACCACGTAAACCCTCACCTCCCTAAAAAGACCTGTTTTATTGGCAGTGTATACACTGGTGATGGTGTAGGTATTCTGAAACTCTTGAAATGCAATAGAATTGGTATTATATTGATGCGAAAGGTTTATGTTATAGTAGAGCAGGACATATGATTGAATTAAACAGTAAAATTGTACAAAGATGTCGGGGCGTAAGACGAAAATGAATAAAAGAAATGAAAGGGGATTCTGAGGAGGACCGAGATTATTCATTGGTGATTTTGACGAAATCGATAAAAGAAATTAGCGGTAGTTTACAAGAAAATAGCAGGGTGTTGAGTGAGAATTTTGCCGCTTTATCTCAAAATGGAATGCAATTAATTCAAATTTATGAGAGAAGTTAAAGGGTGTTTAGTGAGTAGGGAGGATGCAAATTTTTCTTCAAAACCGGAAAAAGTATATGATAAATGAATACAAGCACGATAACCCAGTGGTGTGGAGTAATATGGGGAACCCTCATTATTTAGCTATGTGGAAGGAACTGGTGGGTGGTTCGATGCAATTTAGACCGGATTAAGGAATGAACCCCGTGATGTTTATAAATAAATTAATGTCAATATTCCAAGAGGCAGATGTTCCCGAAGGGAACAATTAACGTTAACTATACGTGCTTTAAGGAGTTCGGCGGCTAATTGCGGTGAAATTAAGCAGGGATACTGCAGCAATTTTTCAGCTTTTAAGAGCATGTTTTTAAAAAGATACTGGGATTAACAGAAACAGAGGGAAGCGTGAAGAAAATTAAAATATGGGGTATTTGATTACGGCTCTAGGGCAGATTCTTTTCTTAGGCAGGTATGAGAAGTTAATTATTTGAATTATTCCTTAAGTGAGTATGAGATTATTGAAATGTTAGTAGGTCATTTTGATAGTAGCGTTAGGCAAGGGATTGGTAGCTTGGGTTTGAAAACGATAGATGAGGTCGAGGTATATTTAAGAAAAATGGATAATGCTGAAGTTAGTGAACGGGATTGTAGGAGAAGTCGGGAGGCTGTTCAACGGGTTAACACTGATAGGGTTGGCAGAAACGACGATAAGGACACTAATTTTAATAAGAATCGAGGAAGATCAAGTAGCTCACAATATACATGTGATAACCGCGGTTGGGAAGTGAGAAATGACGAAAATGTTCGGTAACCTGGGGACGGTGGAAATGATTTAGAGGATCGTCGCGACCGGGGTCAGGAGCGTCGAATCGTAGCTACAATAGCGCAACAATGTATGTTATTTAATGATAGTTATTCAGATCTGTTAGTAAAAACTCAACTGTTAACAAGGGTGGATGTTGTACCAATTGTTACAGCTGTGGTAGAAAACGTAAAAGTGGAGGTTTTAGTAAATAGAGGAGCCATGATAAGCTGTATAAGTCCAAAACTGTTAAAGAAAATTGTGGAACGGGGTGAAAAAATACCAATACTGCCGGTAAATGGAGTAACTGTGGTAGCTGCGTGTGAGAAGAAAGGTCAGCCAATTAAGAAACAGGTTTACCTAAATTTTGCAGTTGATAGAGTAAGTTGGGAGATGAGTCGTATGGTTGTGCCAAAATTGATGAGAGGTGATTTTGGGTTACGATTTCTTAACTAAATTTTCAATAACACTAGATTTTGATCAGGGTAAAATGATAGGAAAATTTGATAAAACTGAAAAGATTTTTAAATTTCAAAGCTATGACAAGGAAGCATCCGCTAAGGAAGTATATGAACTGGGGATACGATCGGAACAGTTGGAAAAAGTTAAAATTGCTGCAATCGAAGGTCACTATTCAGAAGTAAGGGAGCAAAATGTCTATATTAAGAAAATTGTCGCCGATTCTTCTAGGTTAGACGAAGGAGAGAATATGGGTTGAAACCAATTAGTGTTAAGTTATTCCGATATTTTTCAGAAAGGCCAGGTTTAACGGGGTTATATCAGCACGAGATATTTTTAAAGGACGAGATCCCGTTTTTTCAAAAGAGCTACCCTGTAACGCAAGTACATCAAGCGGAAGCCGAAAGGCAAATACAGAAACGGAGTCATGGGGAGTTATAAATAGAGCACAAACGGAATATGTTAGTCCATTAGTGATCGTTACAAAAAAGAATGGTAGCATACAGGTTTGTTTGGATGCTCGGTTTTGAATAGGAGGATGGTGAAGGACCGCGTAGTTCCACCGGTTCCTAACGAATTTCAATTTCTATTTTCTCCAAAAGAATGTTTAACGACCTTGGCTCTTACTGCTAGCTATTGACAGTTTCCCATTAGGCCCGAATACAGGAAGTATACCAGATTTTCGTTTGAAGGGGAAACTTATGTTTTCAAATTCCTACCATTTGGTTTGTGTACGTCAAGAGGGAGTTTTATAATTTTTAAAATAATTTTGGGAGGGAGTATTGAAGATTTTGTAGTTGCATATGTTGATGATTTGCTGATATATTCGGCTACTGTTAAGGAACACTTACGTCACCTACAGATTATTTTCGAAAAGTTTCGTATAGCAGGTTTAACGGTGAAATTACGCAAATGTCGATTTGTGCAAGAAAAAAGTGGAGTTTTAAGTCATCTTGACGTCAACCGAAATAAAAATGGATCCAAAGCAGGTGATAGCAATTCAGGAGTTTCGGGTGCCCTGGAATATACAAGAGTTGAGGTCATTTTTAGGTATGGTCAATTACGACCGCCGATTTTGTAAGGATTTACCCAACGCACAATACCATTATTAGGTCTACTTAGGAAGGATATGGTTTGTTATGGATATGATTTGCTTAACCATAAAAATAGGGGAGCATATAGTTGATTGCCCATTTTTTATAATTCCGGGTTTAGTAGGAAATGTAATTCTGGGATACGACTGAATGCTAGATTATGCAGTAATCATTGATTTTTCATGTAGTTCAATTGGAGGTAAATTTGGTATCGAGGTACAAGAGTTGAAGTTTTTGAGTGAACCCAATTCTGGAGTACACATCCTAATAAGTGAGATAAAAGAGGATCGCATAAGTCGTTGTAATAGGAAAAGACTTGTATTCTACGCAGGAAATTGCAGAAGTTGCCGATAGGTTTGAGTCGTTGCTGTCGGAGAAAAAGGAGTTTTAAAAATTTGTTGTGTGAATATACTGATATATTTTCTAATCAACCAGGATTAATAAAGGGTTACGTGCATTTAAATGATTATACTACCTTTGCTTGTAAGCAATATTCTTTTTTCTACCTTTTCTACGCTTTTCGGGAAGAAGCTATCAGACAAATTAAGGAGATGGAAGTCTGGGAGGAGGAGGAGGGTAGTGGAAATGCGTCGAACCGAGTATGTCAGCTCTCTAATGATTGTTAAAAAAGAGATTGGATTACTCGAATTTTTCTTGATGCTAGTTGTTTAAATAATAGCATCGAAAAGGATAGCACCACTCCTCCCGATCCTAGTGAGTTGTATCGCTTTGCGTTACGCTAGAAACATATTGGTTGGTAAAGGGAGAATTAGTAAATTTGGTTTGAAAGACTAAATATGAACGCACCTTGTATAATAGGCTTCAAGAAAATATTAAGATTAATTAAGTATTGATAATAGATAGTTGTCACTCAATAACCTGATGTGTAAGCATAGATTAAAATTATTATGTTGTATTAACGGATGCTGGTTGCAATTAATGGGATTTTATGAGATATGTGATATAACAACTAAGCATGACAATTGAAAGTTAAGCTCCGACAAAAACGTTTAAATAGTTTTTTGAAAAAATCATAATGCAGCAATAGGAGCAAGTAGTAGGAGGGGATGAAAATTAAAAAGGAATAGCTTCAAAATGTGAGTATAGGTCCCCACAGGAAAACGCGGCGTGCGACATATTTTTTTAATTACGCTTACAAGGGCAGCGTAGATTTCGATTCACATCTTCGTGGAATGAACGTGGGAACGACCTGTTAACGGGGTTAGGACCTATAGAGTTCACCCCTCCAATAACTTGAATGTTGTGTTGTGTTGGTTGTGTTAAGGGAGCTGCTAGCTCGGAACCAAAAATGGAAGTACTGATCCTCGATTTTACAGATATATTAAACAGTGAGTAACATATGAGCTTTTATATTTATAGCTTTTACTTATGTACATGTGGACTAGAAGTATAAATTGTTTGTAATCATGTAGTAGGAAATCGATTGTAAAAGGATAGATTTTGTTGCACGATAAAATAGCGACAGAACTCGTTTTGGTTAAATTTAAGCATGATCGTGCAAGAAAATTGGAACATTTTAAAATACTAAGATACATGTGGGTTTTGATTGTTGTCTAGAGGCTAACACTACAAATGAAACAATTACACGAATTACTATAAGTTTACTGAACATTAAACAAACTATTATATACACTTATTCGACTGCTTAACAATGAAATACTATATGCCAAATCGCACTGGCAACAAGTCTAATTGCCCTTAATCGCACTATTGATGCGTTCTTAATTATTACAGATCGCGGCTCAATCTGCTGTTTGGGAACGTCTTTGTTCTGAAGGCGTCTCCTTACAGAACTCGTCTTACTCAAAAGTGAGGCGTCTTAAAAACTGGCACGCTCACGCTTAGCGACCGTCTTACTCCGGCTTCAGGCGGCTTCTGTTCTCTGCCGTTTTCCAGTGCCTTTACGTGCATTTCTCCCGTTTCCCCTCGGACTTTACACCCTTTGTGCTTGACAGATAGAACCGCTCAAATTGCTTGCATTCCTGTGCATCATTGGCGTATCATAAAAAGTATTAACTTAATGTTTTAAAATACTACATACGTACTAACCTAATTATTAAATAAGATCCTACAACTCGGCCATTCGACTACGATTCCGACTCGGAATCAGTATTGTTTTGCACCCAAGGCTTCATGAATTCGGCGCACGAAGAAGTATGCAGAGGGCCTTCGTGATTTCCTACCTTGATTATGTCGTACCGTTCGTTGCCTTTAGATTTGATCACTTCGTAGGGTCCAAGGAATTTTCTATGTACTTTTATTCCTGCTCCAAATTGTGTTCGTTTAACTGCAACTAAATCGCCTTCCTTATAGACTGTAGCTTTTTTTCTTCGTAAGTTATAGGTTTTTCGATTTTCTTCTTGGACTTTCAATATGTGCTCTTTACTCTTTTTTCTTGCATCCTCTCTGCTGTCTAAAAACTGCTTTTTTGCTTCTTTCTCTATTAAATTGATTATTAGAGTATCTTCTTTTTTCTTCATTTTTACTCCTATCATTATTTCAAAAGGTGAGGTATCAATACTGCGTTGGTAAGTGCTATTTAGTGCTCTCATTACACGATCGATGTACTTATACCACTTAGTTGGATCATCGAGACTAAGTTGTGTAAGTACAGGGATAATCGTTCGGTTAATTCTTTCGACTTGACCATTACCACGAGCAACACCAGTCGTAATAGTTATATGAGTAATTCCTTCATCTTTACAGTAGTCATTGAATTCTTTTGCGGTAAAGCTGGTGCCTTTATCCGTAACAATCCTACTTGGGTTTCCAAAAATCTTTTGCTGTATGATAAGGCAGTTTATAGCTTCCTTAGCGGTTGTTGATTTTGTTGGATAAAGCCACGTAAATTTCGAAAAATCGTCTATAACTGCAAAAATGTATTGGTATTGTTTGCTTGTTGATGGGATTGGTCCCAAGTGATCTGCGTGATATGTATGGAGAGGCCCCTCTTGTTTAGGTATCGGGTGTAAAAGACCTTCTCGTTTTCCTTCTTTTTTGTTTCCCAAAATGCACGCGATACAGTTTGCAATTACGTTTTGAACTTTCTTCTTTAACTTCGGAATGAAAAACTCCTGTGTTATCAATTCTTCAGTTTTCTTTAGTCCAAAATGTCCTTCGTCGTGGGCCCTTCTAATAATTTCGATTTGCATTGATTTGGGAATAACTAATAATTCGAGTCCATTACTATATTTGTATACGATTTCGTGTTTTGTAAAATAATCATCATACTCTTTTCCGGAATCTATGATCTTTTTAATTACCATTATGCTTTCATCGTTTGATTGTGCTACTTTTATCCTTTGAATAATTCCTTGTTCTTGCGTAACTGTCATTAACGTGTGACAACGGCTCAACGCATCCACATGCGGTAGTCTGCTACCGGATCTATGTTCAATTTCGTAGTCGTAGTCTTCAAGTGATAGCGCCCACCTTGCTACTCTGGTGTTTAGATCTTTCTTATCCATGGTTTTCTGAAATGCCGAACAGTCTGTGACAATTTTAAATTTTGAACCTAATAAATATATTCGGAATTTTTTTAGGGCTACGACTATAGCTAATACCTCCAACTCGTAAGAAGTATACTTCTTCTCGGCTGGAGTAGTTTTCTTACTTAGGAAGTAGATAGGGTGTAGTTTCAAATCTTCATTGGCTTTTTGTAATAAACATGCTCCGTAACCGTATTTGCTAGCATCAGTATGTAACTCTGTTGGAAGACCTTGGTGAAAGATGTGTAACACTGGATAACTTGATAACAACTCTTTAGACTTTGAAATGCTTCCAATTGTTTCGGTCCAAATTCAAATGTCGTATTTTTTTAATAAATCACTTAATGGCTTAGCAATTATAGAGTATCCAGGTATAAATTTTCTGAAGTATCCTGTCAGTCCTAGGAATGATTGTACTCGTTTGTGCGTCGTCGGTTCTTTAAAGTTCTTAATGGCGGCAGACTTCTCGGCTGAAGGTTGCACTGTACCATTTCCTATTATGAATCCTAGAAATTGCACTCTTTCTTTTAATAGCTGACACTTCGATTTTTTTATTTCCAAGCCATAATCTTTTGCTACGTTCAGCACTATTTCCAATCGTTTTATGCCCTCTTCTATAGTGCTGCTTGGGATTACTAGATCGTCCATGTAGTAGATTACTATGTTTTGTCTTGTGAGCGGTCGAAAAATGAAACTAATAAATCTTGAAAATACTGCAGGACTATTACATAAGCCAAAAGGGCATTTTAAAAACTCATACTGTCCTGAAGGGGTTACGAATGCCGTGTACTTAATGCTGCTTTGCTCTATGTCAACGTGAAAGAATCCGTTCTTCAGATCTATCGTCGAAAACACTTTGGCTTCTTCCAAACAATCTAGCACGTCCTCTATTAGTGGTAATGGAAATCGATCTTTAATAATGTTTCTATTTAATTGACGGTAATCGCAACAAAGTCTAGTTGACCCATCCTTCTTTTTTACCAACACTATAGGACTAGCAAAGTCGGATGTGCTATCCCTGATAATTCCGTCTTTTAACCATTCACCAATCAGTTTTTCCACTTGCATTTTTTCTGGTGGTGACAATCTGCGAGGTCTTTGGTAAACAGGGTCTTCTGTTTTCATTAAAATTCTCATCTGTATATCTGTGGTTTTAGTTTTTTCTGGTTTATATCCTTCAATTAAATCTTTCACTTTTTCTCTATATTCTGGGTTTCGATATGGCTGACATCTAAAGTATCGTTGGTACTTTGTTCATCTATTGTAATTTTCATCAAAAAGTGTTCTTTTTCTCTTTTAGACACCATGATCCCATCTTCTCCTATCTGTACATTAGCTTGTTCTATCAAATCGTTCCCAAGTATCATCTGAAAGCTAGTGTGTTCCTTTGGTATTACGTGAAATACTATGTTAAACGTTTCGCCATTGATTTCAGCATTTTCGCTAAAAGATCCTAATGTTTGCACTTTACTTGCGCCTAATCCTCGCAAAGTAATTCTTTCTGTTGACAATACATCGTTTGCAAAATAAAGTTTATGAATATCCTGCCTTATTATACTAATTTCGTTACCTGTGTCAAATAATGCAGTAATCTTTACATTGTTAAACTTTACCGTGACCGAGTTTTTCGGTATGACTTCAATTGTTTCCACATTTCTAGATGTACTCGGTTTTGACGAGCTTGCCTCTTTTTTCGCGCATTGGAAACCTAAGTGTCCGAAGTAGTTACACCTGAAACATTTTGTACCTTTGTCCTTATCGGGACATTGTTTGGATGTATGTCCACGAGTACCACAGTTGAAACAATTTTTTGATCTACCCTTTTTGTGTGTCAAAGTGCGTTCTGTTTCTTTGTCTAGATCATTTTTCGGCTCCTCTTTGATACCGTCCTTTTTCGGCTTATACTGGTTAAATCTTGTAGAAAAACACTTTTTTGAAACATTTTCGTAAATTTTGACTTTATCTTTAAATTCCAAAAGTTTTCGCTCCATAAAGAATGATCTTGTTTGATGAATCATCTTGTATTCCATCAATTATGTACTGCAGCACCACCTCAGTTTCTATATTGGCTCTGCTCCCTATTTCCCTCATTATAAGGACATATTCTTGTACGCTTTCATCGTGTTTCTTTTTTCTTGACATTAGCAACTTGTGTATTTGTGCACTACTTACTTTTGCCGCAAATTCTTGGATTAATTTATTTTTTAAAGCTGACTATGTTTTTATTCCCTTCTGAGATTGGATGTATAATTTTGCCAGATCTTTTAGTGACTTTTTAGCAAAAATAAGCTTCTGTAGTTCATTCCATCCTGTTATTTCTGCTATCTCTTCAAAATCTTCGATCCATCTTTTGATTGGGTAGTCATCTTTTCCAGTGAACGGTCTTATATTATCCTCTACATCTCTAAACGTTAATGAAAAGCAATCGTCCCGTCTTCGTCTACTTGCAGAATCAGACAACGTGTGAACTTCTGATCCATTGTCACCTGTATCTCGATCATCAATTGGTTGATTTTTGTCATCATCCTCATCGTAGTCGATCTCGTCATCGTTAGTCTCGTCGTCAGATTTAAAATCGATCAAAAATGTGCAAATTCGTCTTGCTACCTCTTCAAAAGAACCTTCATATTCCAATTGAAGTATGTTACACATTGCTATTAAATCAGACAGCTTTAATTGTTTGTCTACGTCCTGTATTTTTTCTGCATATTGGTCTGAATTTACTTCAAAATTAAAGCCTGGAAATTCCCGTAACGCCTTACGCGACTTTCGAGGTTCTCCTTCATTCCCAAAACAGAAAATATGCAACGCTTTTATGGCAGATACCTTCGCATGTGAAATGTAGTTTTCAATCACTGTTATATCCCCTAACGTCTTCATGTCTATGAGTAAGCAAGTTTTCGCGCTCAAACTATGGTTTTCAAAACAAATTTAATATTATTAGTTCAATGTATATTAAAAATAAAAATTGCCTGCATAAGGAATTCCAACAATATCAGCACCACCTTACAAGCACAATTGCTGCTTCAAAATTAACTTAATTCAGATATATTAAGTACTTTTACTGAATAATGGAAATGCGTATAAAGGCACGTAAAACGCGAGTCAAATAAGGAAAGAGAAAGAAAATTATTGAATAGTAGTAATTCTCTATCTTAAAGTTCAATTTTAAATGACGTTTTTAAGTATGTATTAATTTGCAGGTTGATACGCGTCTGCTTACTGTTAATTATGTAAACACAGTATGAAATTATGCCTAACCTATATATATTATATCATATTTACATACATAAAGCGGTAACTAAAATTTAAAAAAATACACTAACTATTATGTTACAAGTAAATAATCTCCTTTAACCAAGTTATTCTAAAAATAACTAAATGCGTCGTTAATTGTCCACTTTACTTTAAAGTTCAACGATCAGCAAACAAAGACAGTAAATGAAGCATGCATCCTACCTTAACTTTGATGTTCCAGAACTCGATGATTCATTTTCACCCAGTCCCAAACTGCTTTAGTGGTATATACCTGACCTGTACCTCGCTGGTCCCTTCTTTCTTTGTTCTATTGTTCCTTGAACCCAATACTTCAGGGTTTGAGGCAGGTTGTCGAACTGTTGAACAATACACCGTTTCTTGAAACTTGAAAACTTTCCACCACTTTACGTGTTTATCGTATTTATAAAATAGCGCATTTGATGAAAAAAAAACGCGGGATTCTTGATTTAATCAATTTTTATTCGATCGCGAGCGGATGAGTCCCCAAAAATGTGGGTTTTGATTGTTGTCTAGAGGCTAACACTACAAATGAAACAATTACACGGATTACTATAAGTTTACTGAACATTAAACAAACTATTATATACACTTATTCGACTGCTTAACAATGAAATACTATATGCCAAATCGCACTGGCAACAAGTCTAATTGCCCTTAATCGCACTATTGATGCGTTCTTAATTATTACAGATCGCGGCTCAATCTGCTGTTTGGGAACGTCTTCGTTCTGAAGGCGTCTCCTTACAGAACTCGTCTTACTCAAAAGTGAGGCGTCTTAAAAACTGGCACGCTCACGCTTAGCGACCGTCTTACTCCGGCTTCAGGCGGCTTCTGTTCTCTGCCGTTTTCCAGTGCCTTTACGTGCATTTCTCCCGTTTCCCCTCGGACGTTACACCCTTTGTGCTTGACAGATAGAACCGCTCAAATTGCTTGCATTCCTGTGCATCATTGGCGTATCATAAAAAGTATTAACTTAATGTTTTAAAATACTACATACGTACTAACCTAATTATTAAATAAGATCCTACATACATGTACGTATTAATTTTAAATGTGAGTTTCGTTGGTGGATTTTATTGTTATTTAACGTATGAAACTTTAGTATCTAAATGGATATTGGAATAATAAAAAGAATAGTTGGCATTTAACTGTTTTCTATGTTTGTTAAGAGCATCTTCAGAAATGGAATTTAGAATGTCATGTAATTCAATATGGGAAACTGGAAAATGGGAGTGATGGTATTATAGATGAATTTAATTTAATGATTCCTTTTTATAATTTCTTGTAATAATAATTGGCTATTTTGATGTAAGAAATTGTGTTTTTTTAAGGGAAGTATATTTGTATTCATATTGCCATTATGTAATTTTAATAGAAGTAAAATGTATGTTGAATTTTATTTGAACTTATTTAGGAATGAGGCAAGCAGACTAATTTGTGAAAGGATATCCAGTCACTACAGCAATGGGGTCGTATTTGGAAAAGTTTTTAATTTATAATTTATTTAATTTAATCAAAATTAAAAAGTTTTTTAAGGGATTGTAGAAAAAGGGTAATGTATAACGTGATGAATTTAGGAAACAAAAAGCTTCATGTAGGCATAATATTGGAAAGGATTACTGAGACAAGACGGTTTGGTATGTATCTCTATATAATGAAAAAGCCTTTCAGAGTAAGTGAATATTGGAACGTAGTTTGTTTGTTTCTCAGCCATATTTATTATTATTATTTCTTTATTTTTAATTTTTATTATTTCTTCCATAGGAACCCACTCACGCATCACTGTAGTTAGCCGAAGTACCCTTAAATTGTTACGGGGTTCCCGCACCTTGTGGAAAATCTAAATTTATAAAGTACCGCTTATTTTACTTGTAACGAGGTGTTCATAGCAATTTAGTTAATTATCTGTTAAATAATGTGATAAGGGGAATATTCTCAAAAGGGTTACTAAACAACCTCTTTATTTATTTCTAAGTGGTTTTAACCACTTTCGTGATTAAAACACTTGTTTATTTTTTTAAATAATTGTTGGTAAAAAGTTTTTACTACATTCAATTATTTACTACTATGTTTCTTAAATCAACGCATTCATTTAATTGTGCCAGTACAAATTGGCTAATCACGAATTTGTGCTGACACAATTAGATAATTAAATCAGAACAACTTACATAGCTAAACTAATTGATTGTATATTTCCAAATCCATTCGAACATATCGAAATGAAACTTAATGATACGTAAAACAAGAAATTATATTGTGATTGTAAAACCTGAAACTACGAACCGCACTGAAAGAACAGGAATGTTGTACAATAAGCAAATAAACAGAACTGAATAATAAATACGCACGTATACTATTTCGCATCATATGCTAACCTTCGAATAAGAGAAGTGGTTCTGTAGATTGCATTTACTGTACTCCCCAGAATAATTTCAACGCTATGAAAATATTAGCACTTGTACTTTACTTGTGCGTTTTGTTCCTTGCAAATGTTACAAAAGTTTTAAATTACAAATTAATGTAAATAATACAACAAAAGTTTAATTTAAAATGTTAAAACTACAAGTGTAAGTTTGATGCCTCGATTCAAAAGATTATGCATCTGAAAAAAATTGCTTCGATTTATACATGCATAAATAATAAACATTGGAATTAACCTTGGAAATTACTTTTGTTTATGTATAAGAAATGGTTACTAATGCCATTATCACACACATATTAACAATAAGAATTACTAATCATTTATCTTGACGCAACAATAATTAATATCAGGTTTTACAGCAGCAAATCGAGCCTAAAAATACAGTATAGTTTAGACTAATGATTCACAAAGTGGTATATATCGACGCATAGTGATCGACTCTAAACTGCAAAAAGTCCATGTCAGAGAAAACAAAAATTGAGAATCCATGAGATGTAAATGGAGCCCATATGCGCAGGACGTGACCGAAATTTTGGCTTTCGATAAATAATTTACATAACACCTGTACTCAGGTGACACGAAAAAGTCACAAAGTGTTATTTTTAAACAAAAGAGATAGTCAAAATTAGTGAGTTTTTGGGGCATAAATCTAGTTAGAAAGCAATTTTTTACCAAATCGAATATAAATACGAAAATATTTTACCGTTCATGTGCGTATTTAATATTTTTTGTAATACATGGCATTTATTAAGGAAAAAGTACGTGGCTTGTATGGGATGAATGAGGTGATATAGATATGCTAATTATAGGGAAGGACCAATTGCTTTTTGTAGCAATACCGATGGCAGTGGAGCGGTTATGTAATAACTAAAACAACTACAACAAACTACGTAATAAAGGGTATAAATACCTTAAAGCCTGTGCCGCTCGGGGCAATAAAAGTTCACACACAAAAGCTTGCGGACAACCAAGAACACGCACGTTTGGGTGATGGTGTCGCTTCCAAAAGTTCTCATACCACTCGCTTCTGCAACGGTTCAAGTACGACTGTGTTCACGCACTTCCACTGTCGGTATATAATGTTTCACTGAAAACTGTAGGATACCCGCACTACTGGTGTTTATTGTCAACCACTACCAAATTGTTCAATGACGACGTAACATACCGCCCACCAAATTCATAGAATTTTGAAAAGGAGGGAAGTAGGTTGGGTGAAGGAAATCACATGGGATTTGACCTTGCTATAAAACAGGTAACGAAAGATAGGGTAGTACACTACAGCGAGCGATATTACCAACTATGCAAAATATAAAAAATATATATATATGAAAATAATCAAATATGTAAAAATAATATACTACTATACATGTAAGAAATGTGTATATACATCTAAACATAAAATAAAATTAAAATACCGGTAGCGGCGCTAGTTTGACCAAAGGTCGTTTTAATGTGCCATGTGCAGTTTTGACTTCAGCGACACGTATAATACCGTCCGCACCGGGAAAAGTATTAATAATACGACCAAACTTCCATTGAAGTGGAGAGAGCTGGTCGTCCTTGATGAGGACAATAGTGTCCTTTTCAACTTGTCGGACACCTACCTTAGAGTGCCATTTAACCTTTTGATTCAGAGTATGTAGTACTCATGGCTCCAGCGAGCCCAAAATCTTGATGGAGTTTTTGCAGGAGTTTCCACCTGCTCTTTAATGATGAAACGTTGGTTGAATGGTCCTCATCTGGTGGTGCAGAAAGAGGCTCCATAGTTAGGAAATGACCTGGTGTTAAGCAACGCAAGTCATTTGGATCCGAACTCAAAGCGCAGAGTGGCCTTGAATTTAGAACAGATTCAATTTGAGTAAGAACTGTGTAAAGTTCCTCAAAGGTAAGTTTTTGTTCGCCGATTACGCGAGCTAGGTGTGTCTTTACCGACTTAACACCGCTTTCCCACAAGCCACCGAAGTGAGGGGCGCTAGGTGGATTAAATGACCACTTTATCTTTTCTGAGGTTACTGCACTATGCAGATAACTCATAAGCTGACGATAGGCACCTACAAAATTAGTACCGCAATCACTAAATATTTGAGAACAGCGTCCTCGACGTGCTATAAATCGTCGCAAAGCGGCAAGAAACGCGTCTGCCGACAAATTCGAAACAAGTTCAATATGTGCGGCCTTAGTGGCAAAACAAACAAAAATACAAATATAGGCCTTAAGAGTTTTAGAACCTCGTAGGCGGTTAGCCTTTATTAAAAGAGGGCCAGCAAAATCAACACCAACAATACTGAACGGTTTGATTTGGGTAATACGTGCTGCCGGTAGGTCTCCCATAGGAGGAGTTACCAGGACCGGTTTGGTACGAAAACATATATGACATGATGATAAATAATTTCTGATTGAATTTTTAATAGAAAGGATCCAGAAATTCTGTTGGATAAGATACGCTGTGGTATTAACACCGGGATGGCAATACCTTTCATGAGTTGACCGAATGATGAGTTCGGTTAATCGGTGCCGCTGAGGCAATAACGCAGGAAACTTTTCAAAATAGGAAAGCGAAGAATGTGTCAAGCGCCCACCTACTCTTAAGATGTTTTGTGGATCAACAAATGGAGAAAGTTTTCGCAAGCTTTTAGGTAATTTACGGTTTGCTTTGATCGAAGCTATTTCCTTTGAAAATGTAACATTTTGTACATGCCGAACGATAATCATGAGAGCATTGTGTAATTCAACGTCTGTTAAGGGACCCGCATGACGTTGAGCCATGGGTTTAGAAAATCTATAAATGTAAGCCACGATGCCTTGGATTTTATATAACGATGAAAAGCGACTTAGTAAAATGTCAATGACGTTTGGATCTGTTTGAGCGACAAATGTTAGGATCTTCTTTTCCGTAGTTACCTCAGCAATTGAGGTCGACAATGTTGGTTGAGGCGGCCACGAATCACTAGGGTAGTGAAGCCATTCAGGCCAAGCCCACCATAGCGAACATGAAATAACCGCGCTTGGCATTAATCCCCGAGATGCAGGATTAGCCGGATTATGCGAAGATTTAATATAAAACCATCGGCTAAGTGCAATGATTTCTTGAATGTGGCTAACACGGTTTGCCACAAAAGTTTTCCAACGAAAAGGTGGAGAACGTATCCAAGTGAGAGCGACCGTAGAATCACTCCACGCTGAAACATCGGAGATTTCAATCAAGCCTTGATAAGACCGAATGGTAAAAGGAAGTAAATCGGTTAATAAAACGGCGGCACATAATTCCAAACGTGGAATTGAAATGCGCTTAATTGGAGCTACTTTTGTTTTAGCGGTTACAAATTGTACAGTTATTTCTCCAGTAGTTTGATTTATGAACTGAAAATACACTACCGCTGCATACCCTACCTCGCTAGCATCGCAAAACCCATGCAAATGACAAGTAAAAGGATCCGAAGGGGTTAAACAACGTGGTAACTTTAATGACGATAATAACGGCAACTCTTCTTGATACTGCTGCCATTGAGACGAAATGTCTGCTGGTGGGATGTCATCCCAAATTAAACCTAACATCCACAGATGCTGGATTAGGCGTTTTGCGAAAAGCGTTAGTGGGGCTAAAAACCCTAATGGATCATATATTCTGGCAACTTGTGAAAGTATGTTGCGCTTTGTACATATTGGGTGTAATGGTTTAACCCGAAATGAGAAAATATCTTCTGTAGGTGACCATTGAAGACCTAATATTTTTATTGATTCGTCAGAATCGAAATCGAGTAAAGTATATTGGCAAAAAACTGACGGAATGCCTTACAAAATAGAAACTGAATTAGAACTCCATTTTCGAAGTTCAAAACCAGCCAAATGTAAAAGTCGGATAAGTTGATCTTTAATTTCTCGGGCCGATTGTATAGAATCTCCACCAGCGACGAAATCGTCAATATATAGATTTGACCGTATAGCCTCAGCGGCTAACGGAAACCTTTTGCCTTCGTCAATGGCTAATTGCTGAAGAGTTTTTAATGCTAGATAAGGCGATGACTTAATACCATAGGTCACTGTATTAAGCTGATAAGTCTGAATGGGTTCTTCTGCGGAGAACCACCAAACAATTAATTGAAACTTTCGATGTTTTTCGGTAACCAAAATTTGTCGATACATTTGGCGAACATCACAAGTAAAAACGAAACGATGAGAGCGAAATTTAAGTAAGATTGACGAAATGTCATTTTGGAGACTAGGTCCAGCCAATTGAGTGTCATTAAGTGACACGTTGTTTTTAGCCTTTGCAGAGGCGTCAAAAACCACACGAATTTTAGAAGTATGACCTTCCTCTTTAAACACAGGGTGATGGGGTAAAAAATAATTATCGTTCCCAACGGGCGGAGAATCGAATAATGCCATATGACCCGCATCAAGATAGTCCTGCATGAAATTGTTGTATTGGGCGCGTAGCTCCGGTTGAGCATGCAATTTGCGCTCCAACGAAAATAGTCTTTTTTTAGCCATGTCAAAGGAATTATCAAAAACGGGCAAAGTATCGTTGAACGGTAACGCAACAATAAAACGACCGCTAGGGTCACGAGAAAACGTGTTTTCAAAAATCAAATCTGCCTTTTCTTCTTCTGGAGAAGTATAAGGCTTGGATGGCAACTCTTCTATCTCCCAAAACCGCCTTAGGGTCTGGTCGATAGGATCTTCTACAGAAGTAAAAAATGCTTGGACAGTATCAGACTGCAAGCTTTTTGTGGGACCAATAATAGTCCAACCAAAATTGTATTTATGGCGGCAGGCTGAAGAAATTTGCCATGTATAACACCGCCATTGATGATGAACGGATAAACATCTGCTCCGAGGAGCATGTCAATGGTTCCTGGAGAGTTCCAGGTCGGGTCTGCAAAGTGCAGGCCGCATAAGTGTTCCCAATTATTAGGAACTTCAACGCTAGGTAATTTGCCAGATATTGACGAAAGCACAAAAGTTGTGACTTCTAGAGATTTTTCAGAGTCTAAAATAGAGCGAATGGTGCAGCTGACGGCACCCCTATTGACTGCTGAAGTTGTCTGCCCAAGTCCATAAATCGGAACTTGAGAACGTATGCGTGGAAGCCAAAGTTTGCTCACGCAATCGTCTTGAATAAAGCTAGCTTGAGAGCCAGGGTCTAAGAGTACCCTGATCGGTTTGTATCTACCAGACCGGTCTTGAACTTCCACAACAGCAGTGGAGAGTAAGACAGTAACCCCAGGATTTAAATTCGTCTGTGAAGACAAAACATTTGCCGGAATAGGAGAGGCTGACTGCGTCCTATTGGCATTTTTATGCATAGGTGTAGCGATCGGTTCAGCTGAACGGCTAGAAGCAGGTTGCGGTTCAAAATGTAGCAAGGTATGATGCGGCTTGGCGCAAGTTCGACAAGAGTTATAGGATTTGCATTGCATGAACGCATGGTCTGTTCGTAAGCAATTTAAACAAAGGCGTAAGCGTTTGACAATGTCGAAACGTTCCGTCGGAGTTTTCTTTAGAAACGATTGACATCTATAAATTAAGTGATTGCCTTTGCAAGAAGGACAATGGTGCGAAAATGAATTATTTGAGTCACTGGAGCTACTTGGTGTATCCAGTGAAACTACGTTAGAAGAAACTTTTGGTTTAAATTGAAACGCTGAGGATTTCTTAGACACTGATGTGTGAGATGTATGGACAGTCGTCGAATAAGAAACAGGTGCGGTTGAAGAAAAGGTTTCCAACGCTGCACATTGTTGAGTTAAAAAATATCTCAAATCATCGAAATTGGGTATTTGCTTCGGATCCGATTGGAGTTCGAGGCGTTTTCTAGTGAACGGATCGAGTTTTTCTAAAAGAAAATCGACTAGAATAAAGTTCCAATGTTCAGTGGGAAACTTTAAGTTAGTTAGAACAGCAAGGTTCTCTGAAAAACAATCAATAAATGCCCTAAGTTTCTTAGGGTCTTCTGATATTAAAGGTGGAAAGTCTTTCATAGCTTTCCAATGCAAAGTTGCCAATAAACGCGGATTGCTAAATCGCTCACGCAAGGCGTTATATGAAATGATAAAATTATCTCCCGAAATGGGTACCGATTTAATGATTTTCAAAGACTCCCCGCTACAGCAACTGATAAGGTAATTGAATTTTTCGATATTGGACAGCGACGCGTTATTATAGACCAGACTGTCAAATAAATAGATGAAAGATGCAAATTCAGTTACCTCATTATTAAAATGTGGGAGCTTTAACGGTAACAATTTTGATCCCGTGCTGCTTGGAGCATTTTCCGTAATTTTCGGTGCCCGCATTTCTTGCATCGTTTCAAGATGCAGCAGTATGCAATAATAAGCGGAATCTACTTCCTTCCGTAAAGCGTGGTAATTCAATGATTCTACCTCGTCACAGGATGCTAAGACATCAACTAAAATTTTATTAAAACCGGAGTAAAGGTCATTTACTCCCCTTGTTTGAATATGGAACAACGTTTTTAAAGTTGGGTCACTTTGTATAGCGTTACCAAGTTCCCACATCTCCATAATGCGTATTTTAAGCAATCCGAGCTCAGCTACATGTGTTTTCTTCGGAGCCATTCTGAAAGGCCTACAATAAATGCTGTAAAACTGTAACCGCTCAGATGTGCGCTGAGAAATATTAAAATATTATGAGTTGTTCAAGGCACGAAAAATGTAAAATAGCGTATAAACCAATAAATCACGTTTTATGACTATTAGCCTGCAATGGGGTCTTAAGCAAGACGTCGAAAACCTAACGGTTTGTCAAACAAAACGTTTAGATAAGATTTACAGTTTAAAACCCGGGCGGCTTTTACCACCAAAAGATCACAGGAACATGTGGCTTAACGTGTTTGCAAGAAGGTTTCAGCTTTACAACTTTATTACCCTGCAAATGTGTCCAATATTTTACTGCAAACCGACTGAAAGGTTGTATGTGATACTAAAAACGCGCAATGGCTTTTAATGCAAATTAGCAAATTTTATATTAAGGATTTGTTTGTAATTAAACGCTTGCTGGTTTAATTATGGCGAAATCGCTTAATTTAGTCTAACGAAAGTATGTAGCTAATATTGTACATATTTTAACCCGCTAAATATGGGGTTTGAACACAAATTTAAAGCTAAATCATTAATTAATTAAAAAGCTCGCTGGAATGCAAAATAATATTTAATTTAGGACATGCGTATAAACCATAGAACTAGTGAATTCGGATCGTTTGGACCAATGGCTTGTATGGGATGAATGAGGTGATATAGATATGCTAATTATAGGAAGGACCAATTGCTTTTTGTAGCAATACCGATGGCAGTGGAGCGGTTATGTAATAACTAAAACAACTACAACAAACTACGTAATAAGGGGTATAAATACCTTAAAGCCTGTGCCGCTCGGGGCAATAAAAGTTCACACACAAAAGCTTGCGGACAACCAAGAACACGCACGTTTGGGTGATGGTGTCGCTTCCAAAAGCTCTCATACCACTCGCTTCTGCAACGGTTCAAGTACGACTGTGTTCACGCACTTCCACTGTCGGTATATAATGTTTCACTGAAAACTGTAGGATACCCGCACTACTGGTGTTTATTGTCAACCACTACCAAATTGTTCAATGACGACGTAACAGTACGTAATGAGTTTTACCAGCCGTAAAAGAACAGATATGTAGTAAAAAAAATGAAAATTAGTTGTATGAAACTACAGAAACTACGGTACCAAAACCTGCTCATTTAAACCAATGTAGATAAAAAGGAAATAAGTTCCGCGAATAAGAAATACATGGAGATTGTCTCTATATGGAATATATGTAGGATGTCCATACGTCCCAGTTCTCCGAGATTTGTCCCGGTTTTAACATTGTTGGCCCGGTGTCCCGACAGATACTGTCGGGAGAGTCATTTGTCCCGGTTTTGTAATCCATACGACACACAAATCAAGTCTTAGTGCCGTCAAACTGGATATAAATACAGTAAATGTATAATAACTTGTGTATTTAATATGCGAGAAATAAAATGTTTTGTTTTTTTTGAAGGAAATAAAAAATAATAATAAGCAAAGCGTTCTGCAAAATACTCATAGTACAATACTGAATAAATGGGTGCCTCATTTTAATGTTTAAATGATTTTCATCGTTTCATGTGGAAATTTGTACTAGTGAGCATATTTTAATTGAATGTTTTTAATATGTTATATATTCTTAATTAAATAGCCATACGCATATTATACCGGGCACGGAATAATAGCCACGAATAATCAAGACTTCCAGAGGTTATGTTTATTAAACTAAAGTAAGAAGACGAACAGTTTCAAATGAAGGCGGCAACATTGCAAAATTTGTAAACCGAGACGGAAACCTTCTTCTGGAGTTAGAATAAGACAAGAGTATCATTTGTAGTTGATATGGCGTGAAGTCATTTGTGACGAACGTCGGTTTAAAATTGCGAGAACTATTAGAAGCGATCTACAAAGATATCGAAGACATATTAAGATACGTAAAAGGACATGAAATTTAAAAATTACGGGGGATTTTAATGCAGTGGTAGGTGAAGGTAGGTAAGGAGCAGTAGTAGGTTTATTTGGTTTAGGCACGAGAAACGACTGGGGAAATAGGCTGGTAGAATTTTGTGACAAGAACAATTTAATCATCACATACACATTATTTCAATGTCATGCTAAAAAACAATATACGTTGAAAATGCCAAGAGATATAGGAAGATATAAAATAGATTACATTCTTGTTAGTCAACGGGTTAGGAATAAAGTAAAAGACTGTATAAGATACCCAGAGGCTGATATAGACACTGACCACAACATCGTAATTATGAAGGCCGCACTTAAATTTAAAAATTTGAAAAAGAAACGGAAAAAGACACTTTGACTTAGAGAAACTAAAAGATAAAGATATTCAAGAAAGATTCGAAAACAAGTTAAATGAATTGCTGAAAGATATCGAGAAAATATCTGATAGTAAGGAAGTAGCAACAGAATGGAATAACATTAAATCCGGCCTAGACATGGCGGCCAGAGATATTCTGGGGTATACAGAAAGCAAATAAGAAACCATGGATAACAAAGAATATCTTGAATTGAATAGAAGAAAAACGAAGATACAAAAATAAATCAGACTAAACAGGTAAACATAGATACAAAGCCATAAAATGGGAAATTATTCGCAAATGCAGGAAAGCTAAAGAACAATGGGTTGATGAAAACTGCAAAGAGGTACAAACTGCATTGAAACAGAAATCAGACATTGAAAATGATAACTTGGGATATCCTATACTTAGAGATCAGTTTGAATTAGCATTAAAAGGTCTGAAAAATTGTAAGGCGCCGGGTACAGATAAGGTGCAAGCGGAAACTCTAGAAGCCGCTAAACAAGCAGTAACAGAACGTCTTTTCCAACTTGTAAGCTATATGAACAGGGCCGGATTTAGAGTCTTTGTGGCCCCCGGCGGAATATTGAAGTTTGGCCCCTCCATATTTAATTATATTCCCAGGATAAAGAACGTTTATATTTTAATACGTAAATTAGAAATGTTCTCTTTTTGGTAAATGAATTTTGCCTTTATTGATGCAGATACTCATAATTAAAGCTTTGTATAAATTCAATTTTACAGTGTAATGTGTAAAGTAAAATACATTTTATTAGTTAAAAGCCACATTCAATTTAATTATTAAATTCTCTCTGTGTACATGCTGCCTTTTTAAAAATTGAACGTACTTTTTTCGCTAAAGGAGCCTCAAAGTGAGGCCCCCTACGACCGAGGCCACCGGCGACCGCCGTGTCCGTCGTTAGGTAAATACGGCACTGTATATGTATGAGACAGGCGAGATACCTAAAGATTTCAAACGTAACATCATAGTAACTATACCAAAAAAGAAAGGCGCGGATAGATGTGAAAATTTTCGTACATTAAGTTTGACTGCACATGTATCAAATATATTAACTAGAATTGTACAAAGACGAATGGAAAAACGAGCTGAGGAAATACTAGGAAAAGATGAATTTAGGTTTAGGCGAAACAGGGGAACACGGGAGGTTATTTTAGCTCTGAGAGTGATAATGGAGAAAACAATAGAAAAAGGGGCAAGCGTGTATATAAGGTTTGTAGATCTGGAAACAGCATTCTACAATGTAAAATGGAAAAGAACGTTCGAAATTCTCAAAAAGATTGGAATGAGTTATAAGGATAGACGAATAGTACATAGCTTATACAAAGAGCAAACAGCAGTAATAGAATTAGAGTAGGAACGTAGAGAAGTAAACATTAGGAAAGGGGTGAGATAGGAATGTGCCTTATCCCCATTAATTTTTAACTTACATTGAAGAGGCAATGAATACTGTCAAATGCAGGAAGACCTTTGGAATTACTATACAGGGACAAAAAATTGATATGCTTAGATTTGCAGATGATATAGCGGTATTAGCATCTAGCAAGGAAGAGTTAGAAGCTGCTCTTAATGAAATAGAAACGATTCTAACAGTGAGATACGGTATGAAAATTAACAAAAATAAAACTAAAGTATTAGTATGCAAAGGAGGCGAAAATAAATCAAAAACAAGCATACAAATATGTAACACGAACTTACAAGAGGTTGAGGATTTCTGCTACCTAGGAAGCCGAATAACGCAACATGGGAAAAGCGGAAAAGATATAAAACAAAGACTAGCACAAGGTCGTGCTACATTCAACAAGAAAAAGCAACTACTGTGTTCAAGGACAACAAACATAGAAACAAGGAAAAGATCGCTTAAAACATATGTGTGGAGCACAGCGCTGTACGGCTGTGAAGTCTGGACAGTAGGAAAAACGAACAAGAAAAAGGTAGAAGCATTTGAAATGTGGTGCTACAAACGTATGATGAAGATATCATGGACAGACAAAATTAAGAACGAAGATTTACTAAAAATGGTAGGGTAGGAAAGAAATATGTGGAAAACGATAAAAAATAGGAGAGATAGGATGATAGGCCACATACTACGGCATGAGGGAATACTGCGGAATATATTAGAAGCAGAGATGGGAAAAAAGAGAAGAAGGTGAAGTGTTCAGAAGTCTCAAAACATTTCTCATTAAACGTACAAATAATTGAAACGTGGACAGCACGAGAAGGAGGTTAAGGAGAAAGATGGAAGCCTTTGAAATGTGAGGCTATAGACGTATGATGAAGATATTATGGTCAGGCAAAGTTAAGAACAAAGAAGTACTACAAATGTTAGAGAAAGAAAAAAATATGTCGAAAACAGTAAAAAATAGAAGTGATAGGATGATAGGACACCTACTAAAGCAAAAGGGAATAGTGCGAATTATATACGAAACACGGAAAGAAAACAAGGAAAGGTAGACCTAGGTGTGAGAAACAGAGCGCAGTATGCCTATGAAATACAGGCAGTAGGACAAGCACACAGAAAAACGGTAGCAGCCTTTTGGAATGTTGTGTTTCAGATGTATGAAGATGATAGCATGGACAGACAAAGTTATAACAAATAGATTATAGAAATAGTAGGGGAACAAGGATATCTGTAGAAAAAAATAGGAGAAATAGAAGAGCAGAATACGTTCCATAGCAATTTTGGGGAATAGTATGGGATATATTACAAGCAGAGTTAAAAAAAAGGAGGTAGATGCCAACCTAGATCAGATTATGGTAGATGCAGACTGCAAATTTCAGGGAAATGTGTAGGTTAGTTTAAAATAGGAAACCTGGGGGGTACACGTCTAACCAGTTCCAGGACTGAAGACCAAATGATGATGATGATAAGTTAGATTGCTCTACTATATTCTGTATGCTTTCGACGCTAGGGAAATTCTTAAAAACATCTAACGGAACGTTTGTCATGTGCTATACATGTTGGGCAATAATTATTTACAAATGGACAGCTTGCATAAACAGAAGGATTTGTTGCAGTTTTTTAAAAGTTGTAAGTATATATTTTAGAAATACCACATTCATTATTATCATTTGCGGCATCAACATTATTGTCATGATCACTATCGACATCCTCATCAATGTTTACAAAATAAGTGTCCGTCAGAATATCCAAAGTAAGCATATTCGTAGGGAAATCAGGATCTGCAATTGAGTTATCTGAATCTTCTTCAAACTCCTCTGAAGGTTGTACTAGCCCTACAATTTTTCTCTAAGCACAAACACGCGTAGGCCGAGTAACTGGTACATTAGCGGTTGCTGATGTTGAGGAAGTATTGAATCTGATACTTAGATAATTCAACTGCAGAATTACTACGTGTTGTACTAATAGAATGTGATATATTTTCAGTACATAACTGATTCTCAGCATCGCTATCACCACCCGCATCTGAATTATAAGCCTGGCTTTCTGATATGCCTTCAATAAAATCAAATAGATAATCTGGATTCGTGTTTTCGAGTACAGAATATTTGTACGAATGAGCCATGATCCAAAAATATTAGGTTACCTTTGGAAGAACACAGCAATCTTCTTAGCGCCACAAAACACAGGCTCGCCGATAAGTTTATAAATACCTTATACTGTGTTTAGTCACTATCAAAAAGTTTTCTGTAAAACACTTAGCTATTTTAATGATAAATTAATAATAAACAAATAAACACCTGCACACCTCTATTCTGTGGCAATGGTTTGTGGCTACTGGCATAGCCACATTAGTATTGGATAACTAACCATGCGCATCCATCTACAAATGTGGCAATGATACTGCTAGCAATCTATTTCGGAAACCATTTATTAACATAAAGATTATTATTGATAAAAATAAAATAGTAATTTGATCATTATTGGTTGTGGCCACAATCCGTTAAAAAGTTAAGAGATAGTTAGAAATTTGGGCACTGATGACACAAAAGTATAGTTGTGCTGAAATGTAACAGTATGCACTAAAAGTGCGATATCACATATAATATTTCTGGTTATTAAGTAAATATCGCGATCAAATCTGGGACTTTTCTTCGTTGCATTTTGATAAGATGGAGATTGTTGATTTTAATTTGGGTGCTGCAATTTCTCCATTGAAGAAACAACCTCTGCATAATCCTCTGTAACCTTCGTGTTGATGTGTGTGAAGTTAGCACCCCATTTTTTAAAAATCATGATTTTGAAAGTTGTTCCAGATTGTTCTAACCTTGTATCGCACTGTTCCAATTCAACATTATTTTATTCCAAATGATTCCTCGAAACTTTGGAAAAAAAAACATTTTGTTAATGGCACCCCATTTAGCGAAAATTGCAGTTTTGACCATTGCTTAACATTGTTCTAGTTGTTCCCAACATTGTTCCAAAAGGACAATTCCGTATCTAAACGATTCTTCAAAAAAACGGCAAAAACATTTTTTTGCTGGCACGCCATTTTTCAAAAATCAAAATTTTGGCCCTCGATTAAGATTGTTCTAGTTGTTCCAAACATTGTTCCAAAAGAAAAATTCAGTATCTAAACGATTCTTCAAAAAAACGGCAAAAACATTTTTTTTGCTGGCACCCCATTTTTCAAAAATAAAAATTTTGGCCCTCGATTAAGATTGTTCTAGTTGTTCCAAACATTGTTCCAAAAGGACAATTCCGTATCTAAACGATTCTTCAAAAAAACAGCAAAAAACATTTTTTTGCTGACACCTCATTTTTCAAAAATCGAAATTTTGGCCCTCTATTAAGATTGTTCTATTTGTTCCAAACATTGTTCCAAAAGGACAATTCCGTATCTAAACGATTCTTCAAATAAACGGAAAAAACGTTTTTGGACAAACAAGACTGCCGGGCCAGGAGTAAATATACCTTTATCTTCTTGCTCCAATGGATAACCTTTTGTTCTGAGTTGTTCTAAGCGTAGAAAACATAGTTCTGCAGTTCTGCAGTAGGATAAGGACTCAATACTAACCATCTAACCATCTAAAATAAAAAATACAACTAACTAAAATAAACAAGAGAAAATACTAACCAAATGTGTAATTGCTTTAAGAAATCTAACCCTAGCTTCAGTAACGTAATGTTTATATTTCCAATGTTGTAGCGTAACTAAAAATTACTACAGGGGAAATATTCTGACAACATAATTACAACACATCAGCACGACAAAATACACACAAGCACGCACACGCACAAGCACACACACACACACACAAAACAGAGACTGTACGTGGCCTCCCTGGTTTCCGGCTGCCGATAGCCAGGACACGTACAGGAACGCGTACTTTTCGGTTTCTGATTTCCGGCTACCGGCGGTTGGAAACCGAGAGAGGAAACAGTCCCAAGGACCTCACCACAGACATAAGCACACGCACACACAAACATGAAAACAATAAACACACACACCATTATAGCACACCGGTACGACAAAACACACACATACACACACCAAAACACACACAAACACGCACGTACACGTACCTGCACGCACACGCATACGACACAGATATATAGGCACACGTGCACACATACACACCAGGGACTGTACGTGGTTCCCCTGGTTTCCGGCTGCCGACGGCCAGGACACGTACAGGAATGCCAACTTCTCGGTTTCTGATTTCCGGCTGCCGGCGGTCGGAAGCTGGGAAGGACAGCAGTCTCAAGGACAACATCACAGACAGAAACACACATACGCACCCTCACGCGCGCACAGACCCAAACACACACACACACACGCACACATACACATACACACCAGGGACTGTACGTAGTCCCCCTGGTTTCCGGCTGCCGACGACCAGAACACGTACAAGAATGCGAACTTCTCGGTTTCTGATTTCCGGCTGCCGACGGTCGGAAGCTGGGAAGGAAAGCAGTCCCAAGGACATTACCACAGACAGAAACACACACACACTCACGCACCCACACGCGCGCACAGACACAAACACACACACACGAGTATTTCCAAACGCAAATAATATAAAACTAACTAATATAATTTAAGGTAGCAAATAATTCCGTTAGATTTTTTAGGAGTAACAGGTTTGCTGTAATTTTTAGGTAGCAGACTAATTGTAATGTTAGAATAAATAAAAAAAATTTAAAAAAGTATGAATCTCCTATCACCAGCGGTTCTCCCAAAAATCGATGTTTATACTGTATCGACAAGAGTAAACATGGCCTTCCTCCTTTATCCCAATGGCTAACTTTTTATTCTGAGCTGTTCTAAGCTTAGAAAACAATTCTGCAGTATGAATCTCCTATCACTAGCGGTTCTTCAAAAAATCGATGTTTTTACTATATCGACAGGAGTAAACATAGCCTTCCTCTTCTATTCCAATGGCTAACTTTTGTTCTGAGCTGTTTTAAGTTTAAAAACATAGTTCTGCATTATGAATCTCCCATCGCCACCGATTCTCCCAAAATCGATGTTTTTACTGTATGGACAAGAGTAAATATAGTTTTTCTTTTGTTCCATATAGCTAACTTTTTGTTCTGACCATATAGTAGTGATCGTTTTCATTACAAAAATAAGAAGGAAATTATTAATGGATGTGTTTGACAAGGATCTTATGTCATGGAACGATAGGTCAATCAACGAATATACCTATAAAATCTACGTAGCTTTTTCCTAACGAAAACGAGAACAAACATATAAGTTATATTTAGGAGTACATGTATATCATAAAATATTAATAGCATTTAATAATAATAATAATAATAAAATAAGTCATTATATTTGCCAAGATTTTGGTGTGTAAAGTTTTACTTCACACATCAATATTTATACGTGAACTACTATTTCACACACCAGTGCGTGAAATGCAATGTAATCCTTATGGGATTTTCTTCACGTATACTTGCCATAAGAGCCCATTATAATTTCCTTCTTATTTTTGCAATTAAAACTATGACTACTATATGGTTAGAACAAAAAGGTAGCTATATAGAATAAAAGAGAAAAACTATATTTACTCTTGTCCATACAGTAAAAACCTCGATTTTGGGAGAACCGCTAGTGGTGGGAGGCTCATAATGCAGAACTATGTTTTTTAAACTTAGAACAGCTCAGAACAAAAAGTTAGCCATTGAAACAGAAGAAGAAGGCTATGTTTACTCCGGCCGATTAGGTAAAAACATCGATTTTTAGGAGAACCGCTGGTGAGAGGAGATTTATACTGCAAAACTATGTTTTCTAGGCTTAGAACAGCTCAGAACAAAAAGTTAGCCATTGGAACAAAACAGGAAGGCTATGTTTACTCTTGTCGATACAGTATAAACATCGATTTTTGGGAGAACCGCTGGTGATAGGAGAATTCATACTGCAGAACTATGTTTTCTAGGCTTAGAACAGCTTAGAACAAAAAGTTATACATTGGAGCAAGAAGGGAAAAGTATGTTTACTCTTGACTCGGTCGTCTTGTTTATCTAATAATGTTTTTTTCCGTTTTTTTTAAGAATCGTTTAGATATGGAATTGTTCTTTTGGAACAATGTTTGGAACAACTAGAACAATCTTAATCAAGTACAAAAATTTCGATTTTTGAAAAATGGGGTGCCAGCAAAAAAATATTTTTGCCGTTTTTTTGAAGAATCGTTTAGATACAGAATTGTCCTTTTGGAACATTGTTTGGAATAACTAGAACAATCTTAAGCGTTGGCCAAAACCGCGATTTTCGATAAATGGGATGCCAGTAACACATTGGGTTTTTTCCAAATTTTCGAGGAATAAATAATGTCGAATTGCAACAATGCGGTACAAGATTAGAGCAATCTGTAACAACTTTCAAAATCATTATTTTTAAAAAACGGGGTGCTAACTTCACACACATTTCGTGTTGTCATATTAGTCTTCCAATCGTTTCTACTGCATGTTAAAAATACATTAATACAGTTTCTATTCTCATACTGCGACACATCTAATCAAGGACTTCAAAGCAGGAAGTTGCATATCTCGTTTACATGTCTTTTTTAAAAATGCATAATAGTAGTAATTAACCTTGAAAACCTTACCATAATGTTAATTTGCGTATATGTACGTATTAGAAATATTTACTAATATCATAATGAAACCCACATTAACAATAAAATTATAAGATTACTCTCTTGAAGTAGCAATGATTAATCTGAAGTTTTATCATGGCAAATTAAGCATAAAATTTAATTAATTTAAATAGTAATTTTGTGTTAACAGTACAAATATTTAACTAGCTTGTCCTATTAAAGCGATAAAAAAACGCAGCTTTCTTAAGACTAAAACAAACTCAACTGAAATATATACTATCTATCATTTAGTAAACATGCATTATTGCGTAATACGAGTGGTCTTCAACTGCAGGGCGACTCCGTGGCGTAGTTGGTATGCGTGTGACTACTACGCCCAAGGTCACGGGTTCAAATCCCGACACGGTCCGAGCATTTTTTACAAAAATACGCCCTCGTTTGGATGAGAGAAATGGAGGTCCCGTGTGTGAGTGTTGTCATTAGGGATGGTCTCGGGCTCGGGCTTTCGGGCCGGGGCCGGGCCGGGCCGGCCCGATTTCGGGCTCGAATTCGGGCCGTTATTCGGGCCAGGCCCGGGCCGGGCCTAGCTTTTTTCGGGCCGGGCCGGGCCAAACGATTCGGGCCGGCCCGAATTTTTCGGGCCGAAAGACGCACGAGTAGATACTCCACCGTCCTGTCACTTATATCTCACATTGAGTAAGTAAACGTTCTTAATTATATTTTCACGTAATCCCTTCATGAACCCATTAATAATCAGTTATTCGTCTTGTTTAATGTAAAGGAGACGTGATATTATAACTCATTTTTATTCCGAATATTTTTTCTAGTTCTATTTAATGTTCCTCATGTTGTACTTTAGGCAAGTTAAAAATGCCCAGCAACATAAAACTAGGTGATTTACTCATAATTCAAAAGTTTGCACGATTTATATTATGTATATGTATATACTTCAAATTTCAATCATGCGGCGAACGTCAATATTATCAATTGCGTGTATAGTTTATGTCTACCTCCTGAAACACTAGACAGTTATTGCAACGTTCATTTTACCAATTTTTTAATAAAGTTTTCTCTTATTTGACATTTACACATGCGCAATTATACCTTTTATGTTTGTACTTTATTAAAATACAGGACACCTTTGTTTTATTTAAATACAGGGAAGGAATGCTTTTATTTAAGGCGCCTTAATTTTGTCATATACCAAATGCTTAAGGTACAAACTTACATTTAATTGTTTGCTTTCTGTATAAATATTGTGAAATTAAATGACTTTTTGTAGTGTTGTTTCCGTAATTAAATTTAGAGATGTAATGTCCAAGTTTATAACACGAAAAACATATAAAATGTCAACGCTCTAAATATGAGGATGCTGTTATGTAATGCTTTTCCTAGAAGTAAGGTGTAAAAATTTTTTTGAAAACAAATATGCTATAATGCTTGGGAAGAAGTAAAAAACAGTGTCTTGAAGTTAACTCGAAGTGTATTTCGTGTAATAAAAGGCAAAGAAATAGATTAAGTTCTGAATCAGCTTAAGAGTTTATTATGTCGAAATTCATGGGATGGAATAAAGCAATTATTTAAATCTAATTACATTATTTGTCTAATATGTATAATTAAATCAGTATAATTTGTTGGTTTAATCTTGTCATAATAATAAGATGTGTTAATAAATTTGAATTATTACCATAATACATAGGTACATACTAATTTATTTAACTCCGTTACGATATGTGAAATTTTAAATGCATTTTTGACGTTATGAAACGTCGCATTTTTTATAGATGTTAGTCACTACATCACTAGTGATGTAATGAACTTTTACGTAACTTAAACTTTAGCTTTTATTTAGGAAACAATATCTAAATCAGAATAACTCGTTTTCGGCGTAATTTGCGATCAAAAATTTAGCACTGACAATAGGTATTTACTAAATATCAATTCATAGCAACGCTCAGGTAAAGCGATTAAGCTGAATTTTTTACATTTGGAACCGCGCAATCCTTTCGTTTTTATTTTAAAGCGGACTTAGATAAAATATTGTACTTAACACGTTATAAAACCTTAATTTTATTTGACTCGTAAAATTTGCAAAACTCGCTCACCGCGTTCGTTCGTTTTGCTAATACTAAATTCGCCAAATACAATTAGTCTTTTCATAACTGGTTACGTAAATATCTATTAAAGAACTAATTGGCATGCGTAAATTGATCTTTATCGCACTAGTGTTTTAAAGATTGCAAAGCAACAACATCTACAAATTTATATTAATTTGTCAAATTACATATTATGTCAAACGTAAATCTTTTAATTATGATCAAAATATCAATCAAACGAACTGTCAAACTAATCGAAAACTATAATTTTTTCCATGCCAATTATAAATCAAAACGACTGAAATAAATTCAGTAATATGTAAAACTAGATTTGAAGTTTTGATGCAGGTACCTATACATATATTAAAAAAGCGTATGACATTCGTTTATAAGTGCTTTTAAAGCATTTTTAAGCACCGACTATATTTTATTGTCAAATAAATGTTAAACGGAACAAAACAAAAAAATATAAGTTTTAAAGCAATACAAGCAGGTCAACGGTAGAAGTAGTATCAATGGACAATAAGATTTATTTCCCTAAATATTAAAAGTAGTTTCTATTTCTCTAAAGCAATTTAAAGGTCCAAAAACAGTATGTTTTTTTGTTGTTCTTTCAGGTAAATATCCTTCGGTATACAAATAACTCTGTAGATGTTCTTCCGCGTTGGTTGGGTTAAAACTATCCAGGTCGTTATCCCCTTATACCTATATCCCCGAACGTAAAAGTGAAGACTGAAATTCTATGTAGGTTAGCTACTACTACTTCTATTATTATGGTTGACTTATAATTCAACAGTTAGTTACTTAAGTACGAAAATCTTAATATTTTATCCCAGTACACTTATACAATACAAAAATCTTCTAAGGATTCTCGCGAAGATATTACAAGAAAGGGTTAATTACTTCTTATTAAGTAAAATACATATCTCTAAAAATTTTCGCACCGGTTTTAAGATTTTTCAGGTGTTGAATAGTAAATTAAAAAACTGAGTTTATAACACTCGTAGCTCTGAAATAGTGTAGAAAATTCTACTATGTAGTACTAGCGCAGTCTGATATTTTCAGAAAGTTTTAAGAATACTGTCGGTGTTTTAAATATATCATTTCCATAGCAACGTGTGATTTAAGCCACTATATAAACATCTTAATTCTAGCAATAGCTTAATCAGTTAAGTGAAAAAATTGTGTAATAAAATCATGCAAACAGTTGCACCTTGACCACGAAATTATTTTAGCGACCTCGAAATGATATTGCTTCCGTTGCAAGTGATCTATGCAATAAACTTATTCTCGGTACGCTAAAAAGCAATTTTGCAACCTTGATATACAAATAACTATTTAAACGCTACCACGTAGTATATATTAATTAGTGTTAGATTCTTTATACTGCTGCATGTAGTTTAAAATAATTATTTCAATAAAACTTTCATAAATAGTACGTTAATCGTCTATTCGTAGACTATAGTTACAGAAGACACTTTTAGGGTACTTGAAATTTTGAATTTCATACTTTGATGAGAGGGGGGGAGAAGCTAAACAGCCATTAATCATTTTCTAAATACAACAATATTTTTAGAATTTTCTGAACACTCTTCTTGGAGAGAGCTAGAACATTGGGGGCGGTGTTAAGCCACCTAAGTCCCCACCCCCTAGCAATGTGCTTGATTATTATTTATGTTATTGTTGAATAGTAGAATTTAGCTGCAAATATAGTTTTCTATTTATTGCTGTAAAATGTATAATAATGTCATTATCTAACTCATTTCATAAAAAAAGGATAAGTAAATAAAATTTTATTGGTAATCATTTTTTAAAAACTTTTCAACATTTCACTTCTATTTCATCAGATAGTATGTATTTCTAAAGAATTAGGTATCCTCTACATACCACAATTTAAAAATCCAACTTTTTTTAAGGAAACATTCAATATATTATTTGACTTTCAGGTTCCTTAAATTCTAATAACACCAGGTACCAATTTTCAATTCCTTGAGATATTAATCGATGAAGTTTGGTACCGTTTATACTATGACCTATAAACAATTTGTTTAATTTTTAGCATTCAGTAATTCACCAAACGTGTTAAATCTTGAACTTTGGCACGACAATCAAATTATAGATCACTCTTCAATTTTCTTTAAAAGTTTCAGTTGCTCAAAGTAAAAAAAAGGCTATAAAAATCAGTCTGCAACAATTTCATAGACATCGAAAATTGCTAAACATTTTGAACCTTTGTTACATATTTCTATGATTTTTAAACAATCAAAAATCAAATAAAATACTATGGTATGTTCCACAAGTATCTTGATTGTAACTCAAAATGATTATACTCTTAAATAAAACAAAAGAGTGATAGTTACTTGTTGAACACAACTGAAAAAAATATCTTCTCATTCACTGAATGAAAGTCGGGCCGACCCGAAATTTCGGGCCGGGCCGCCAGTTTTTATTTCGGGTGGGGCCGGTCACTTTTCTGCGTCGGGCCGGGCCGGGCTGATTAAAAGCCCGGCCCGGCCCGGCCCGAGTCCATCCCTAGTTGTCACGTACGTTAAAGATTTCTACCTTGCTTGGAACAGCAAAGGTTCGGCAAAATTCAAAATTTTTCAGGTAAAAAAAAACTAGCTTCATGACCAATGTAGTACTTTCGGGTGGAGCATTGGAAAATCACATGCAGGGTCTGAAACTGCATATGATAGATGAAAACAAATCAAAAACAGTAACTTCTTTATTTGTGAACATATTTTTAAATATTTTTTTTTGTACATGATATAAAGATAAACTGTACCTTTTTATTTTATTATCCTCATTTCTTTATATTGTTCTAACCAGGGGTGGAAGTTTTGAGGGAGTGGAGAGGGGTACTTATTTTATTCAAAATAATTTGAATTCAAATTCTACATACGAAACTACACAGTTATATTTAAATTAACACATGGAAACTAAAGAAATTAATAATTCCAAAAAGAATCAAACTATAAATTCAACCTTGCAAGCACCAGATTTTGCAAATAGGTGGATAACACTGTCAGTATCAATATCAATATCCCTATGTGTGCTTGTAATAGGCTGAGTCCACTTAGTCGATCTTCTATCATCCTTGTGCGTAACCAAGGCTTCGACCTCTGCAAAGTCGAAAAAGATATCTTCGCAGTGGCAACGCTCACTAGCAGACTGGCAAGTATAAGAAATAATGAGCGAATTACAGAGAAAACGTCTTTATCGCATTGATCAATCGCTTCCATTACATCATTTGGAAGCGTTTTTTTTTTGTTGCTACGTACCTAGACGTAGCCGGAAGAAAAGTAAATACCAGGCTAACTATCAAACGCGGAGAGTGGGGGGATTATCCTACATACCAAAAAGGAACAAAAAGAACACGTCGCTTACAATTATCTATTAACACATAAAAATAAATAAAGGATTCTGTACAAACAAGCAAAAAGAAAATAAATTAAGTGTTTATATTTCACAGCAAGCAATTATATTGTTTGGACAATTTAGGAATTTAGATACGAAGTGCGCATCTCGTATTTCACACAAAATAAAATTAATCAGTAGTAAATAAACCTGTAAGAGCTTTTGTCAAGCGTTTTTAAAATTTCACCCAATACTTTTTGTAAGATAAACTAATTAGTAGGGAAGAATTAACGTGTAAGAGCTTTTGTCAGACATCTTTTAAATTGTACATAGTACCGTTTGTAAAATAAACCAATCAGTATAAAATAATAAGCGTATGTCTGTCCAACATTTTTAACAGAGGTGCCTCACACCTGTAGAGCGATAATATCGATTAGTAGCAACGAACAAATGTTCTACAATGTCACGCCTCCTGTCACGTAACTACACCAAACGTTGATACGGAATATACCATTGACACACACAAAAGAAAACGAGTTGCATACCTGTAGGTGTCCGGATACTTAGCTCGAAGCCGTCGGGGGTGAGTCAGCACAGAAACGCCATGGTTTTCAGGATCTATTTACTTTGCTACCATAACTGCAGCAGCGGTCTATGGACAAAAGCAGTTGGCCTACAGACAAAAGCAGTTGATCTGCATAAAGAAAGAACCCATTTGGCCTCCAGCTAAAAAAAGCTAAAAAGAGAATCTGATTAGAGTAGGTACGCGCGGGGAGACTCGCCAATACACGCAAAACACCTCCTAGTTGTCGAACAGAAAAAAACAAACGTGCATTGCTTTTGAAATACGGTGACGAATACTGTAGAAAATATTTCAACGTACAAGCTGTAGAATCAAATTCAACAATGGTTCAATTAACACGAATTAGAACTGCAAATCCTCGCTTATCAAAGCGCGATTGAAACTAGAAAATCCGGGTTTTACCGGATAGTGCGTGACTTTATTTCAACAAAGCTTTACATTGGAACAATAGAGAAAACCATTATACACGGTTGTAATGTATACCAAGATAACGGGTACCTAAACAGGATATAAACTACTTAATTATAGCATAAACTCGTCGTTTCGAGATAAATAAGTTTAAAATGAAAATTTGTAGAAAGCGTATTTATTATTAATTATGTTGAAGGATTTAAGAGATTACCGGATACCTAAAAGCATTGACTATTTAAGTTATCAAATAAATTTTCGTTTTAAAAGCGAAAGGGATTTGAGTTAACCAGGGAAATTTTAAAGCAAAATTGGAAAGTAACAAATCCACCCCCCCCCCCTTCCCTCCGTGAAATTAACAGGTCGGGGTAGGAACAAAAGTACGGGAGTAGGCAGGACCAAAAAAAACAAAGAGGAAAAAAAATTGCTAAAAAAACTAAAAGAAAATTCGTTACGAAAACAAAACAAAAAAATACCGTAAAAAAGGAACACCTCAAAATAAAAGAAAGAAGAATTCTCGTCCGGCTCGAAGCGACAATAATAGAAGAGCGAAAAAAAAGGACTAAAGTGGAACGGCCTCGGTACTGCGGAGTCGTCAACGGACAGATGTTTCTCAAAAGAAACAGTACGGCTATTAACTTCAAAAGAAGAAAAGGAACGAGTAAGAAAACCAACAGTGCCAACCAAAACCGGACCCAAAGGTCAAGCTTCAATCAAACGAAGGAACAACAAGGGTGAACGAGAGGAAGAAGGGAGGAACGCTGGTAAAAGGAAACAGTGTACTACAAACTGTGGTAACCAAAAATCGTAACCGAAAAACCAAAGAAGAGAAATGCTGACTAGTCCTAAAGTCGACTAAGTCGTGATTTCCGAAGAAAGAAAAACGGACTAGAAAGCACCTACCACAGGAGCGGATGGATGAAACACAATCAGTATAGAGACCAACAGCAAAGAAACCCAGCAAAAGGAGAGAGAAAGGAAAGTAGAACAAAAGAAATGAGAAAAAACCCAAAAAGGATAACATCAACACCAAGTACAAAACCCAAAAAAAAAACTAAGAATCGTACAAAAAAAAATAAAACAGAATCTCAGTGTAGTTATGTATGAGTAGGTGTGTGCGTGTACGTGCGTGTGTGTATGTGGGTGTGCGTGTGTGTGGGTGTATGTGGGTGTGCGTGTGTATGGGTGTATGTGTTGGACGTATGTGTGTGTATGTGCGTGTGTGTGTATGTGTCGTCCCGCTGTAGTCGCTTTTTACAACGGACAGGTCTTACCATGAGGCTATTCTGTTCCCGGATCCACACGGGTGCAAGGACTACAAGGAAAAAACGAAAGAAAGGAGAACCAAGTAGAACTGGGTGTTTATGAAGTGTGTGGGTGTGTGTGTGTGTGTGTGTGTGTGTGTGTGTGTATGAAGTGTGTGGGTATGGATTGTACGTATATGTGTTGGACCGCTGTAGTCGCCTCTTACGACAGGCAGGTCGTACCGTGGGACTATTCTATTCCCGGACTCACACTGGGACAAGAAAAAGCAGGAAAAATCAAGAAAACGAAAGAGAACCCAGCAAAACAAGGAAGTAAAACGAAATCGTAACGTCCAAAAATCAAAACCTAACGAAAGCAAAGTTGGCATAAGAATCTGGGGCACAAGGACTAGATATTAGGCTTAAGGCGTTTACGCCGCCAGAAAGAAAATGGAACAAGATCAAGGACATTAGATTTTCGCCGACATATGTCCTCAGGTTCGGAAGTAGCATAGAATAATGTCTGCCCCTTTTGGGCAGTTTTCTGCCAAATAGGAGTAGCAGGGGGTGTAGTAGTTGTAACACGAGGCTGAGAAAGTGGTGGCGAGGGTGGAGATAGTAGTGGTTGTCGTAATTTATAGAACTCAGAACACGTTATGTAAAAAGGTTGTTTGTTTTTAGGATTGGTGGTAAAAAAGTCAACGGCAGAAAAGGAAATATCATGGGTTGTCAGAATATCAACCGTGGAAAAAGAAAAAGTATTGACTGTACGAGAATCAACCTTACGAAAAGAAACGCAAGCGGAGCACACTTCAGTTACGTTAGAGAAATGGACAGAAGCAGATAAAATTTCAACAGCGTTAGATAGAGGACTAGATGTATCACAGTTAGGAAAGAAAACACCATTGGCTGTAGGAATATCAACCCTAGGAAAAGGAAGCAGAATCCGCAAAAACTTCAGTAACATTACATAAAGAAACAGAACCAGGTAGAATTTCGTTAATCTTACAAAAACAAACAGCATCATGAAGAAGTTCATCCACAATAGATAAGGAAGCAAAATCAGGTTGACCTTCATCAACATTAGATAACAGGATGTCAGCTAGGATTTCAGCAACCTTAGTTAAAAGAACAGAAGTAAGTGGCATTTTGTCAGTATGAGAAAAATGAGTAAGAGTAGGTAACGAAACATGATCAGGTAAAACTTTAACGACAACGGCAACAGGCATTACAGCTACGGGTTCACTAAATTCAACAGGACTTACTCTATTCGTATTAGAAATTATCTTCACTTCAGCTGCGGCTGCGATTGCCAGCGCGACAGAAATTTCTTGAGTAGAACCACTTAAGAAAGCAGGAACATGTAAAACTTTGACAGCAACAGGCATTAAAGATACAGGTACATGAACTTCAACAGGGAGTTCGCGGACGGAATTAAAAGTTATCGTCATTTCAGCTACATTTGTGTTTACAGTCACGACAGGAATTTCGTGGGTAGAATCGTTTAAGAAGGCGAGAACAAACTCTTGAGAAGCTAGCTGCAAGTCACTAAGTCGAAGTATGGGTTGCGATGGTGGTGGAGGCATAGTTCGGGATGCGAGTGAATAAGTAGGGCGAGCGGAAGGAGTAGAAAAGTACGTAGAACTACAGACAGAAGAAATTTTGTTCGAAGCTATATTCGCCGAAGAAGGGTATGGGTAGATAGTAGTAGCAGTATGACCTGGACGAGGCACAGAAGAGAACGCAGAGTGAGAAACAAAAGAAATTAGGCAACTAGAGGTGAGGACAGAATTTGAAGGATTATTCAAAGACCTATTAGTAGTAGGATGACAGTTGGGACAGTTGTGGCGAGTAACTCCCTTATATCCGCAATCATAGCAATGGAGTACTTGAGGACGAGTACAACGTGTCGAAACATGACCTCGTTTGTCGCAATTAAAGCTTACGACCTGACGAGTAGAAGTAGAACTAGGAGGAAGAACAGTAGAACGTACGGAAGAAGTATCGGATCTACCCGTAGGGGTAGGAGAAACCTTAACAACTCGGTCATGTGAAGTAAAAGTATTTTTCTCAAAAGTAGTGGACGTATAAGCAAAATCCGTAGGTTCAAAATAATGAATCAGTAAATTAGACAACGACTTCTAGTCAGAAAACCTATGCCGATAACCACGATACCAAAGTAATTCTTTAGACTCGAACAAATCCACTGCAGACTCAAATAATTGCAATTCTGACACATGGTGAGCTCATTGGAGTTTTTCGACTCGTTCCAAAAAATCATGTACGGTAAGAGTGTTTGGGTTACCAGAAAATTTCAAATTCCACTCCCACACTGGGAGGCCTTGATGGGAAAACAAAAAATAAGTCATTTTGTATACGAACAAGAAAGAAATTGGTAGAAAGTAACTAAATAAAGGCTAACCGTAACTCGATAGAAGCCAAAAAAAAATAAAATTGTTTCGAATACAGGACAATTTAAAACATATCCGACGGATAAACTTCGGGAACACTAATAAGCGAAACAACAAAATAGAAATTTGAATAGGGGTGTAGAATGAAAGAAAAATTGGAGAAAAAAACCAACTCTAGACTTGACGGGGAGAACAAAATGTACCAAGACGGAAGGAAGAGAAAAAGAAAAATGTTGGGCGCCAGCGTTTTCAATGGACTAGGATTATTGGCGAAAACACAAGTCTAATAATCTGACATGAGCTAACCAAGGATATTTAGCAATCACGGAAGAGAACAAAATCAAAATTCAAGAAGATCGATTCCACACAATAAATAAATAAAACCAATTCTCATATGAGGAACATCAAAGAGCCGAAAGAAGAAGAAAAAAATAAACAGTAGGTCGATCGTAAAGGAGCATCAGGCCGAGAAATGCGAGCAATGTAGGAACTTAGGCACTAAAACTAAAAAAAATCGGAGCAAACATTAACTAAAACAAACTCAGAGCAGAAATTAATCAAAACCAAATAGAAGTAACCGTCAACTAAAACAAAATCGGGGCTAAAGTTACACGAAACAAAATCAGAGCACAAGAAAATTAACTAAAACAAACTCGCAGCCCCACGCCAGGGCGTCAGAAATTATGCTACGTACCTAGACATAGCCGGAAGAAAAGTATATACCAGGCTAACTATCAAACGTGGAGAGTGGAGGGATTCGCCTACATGCCAAAAAGGAACAAAACAACACATCGCCCACGATTATCTATTAACACATAAAAGTAAATAAATGATTCTGAACAAACAAGCAAAAGGAAAATAAATTAAGTGTTATTATTTCACAGCAAGCAATTATAGTGTATGGACAATTTAGGAATTTAGATACGAAGTGCGCATCTCGTATTTCACACAAAATAAAATTAATCAGTAGTAAATAAACCTGTATGAGCTTTTGTCAAACGTTTTTAAAATTTCACCTGATACTTTTTGTAAGACAAACTAATTAGTAGGGAAGAATTGACGTGTGAGAGCTTTTGTCAGACATCTTTTAAATTGTACATAGTACCGTTTGTAAAATAAACCAATCAGTATAAAAGAATAAGCGTATGTCTGTCCAACATTTTTAACAAAAGTACCTCACACCTGTAGAGCGATAATATCGATTAGTAGCAACGAACAAATGTTCTACAATGTCACGCCTCCTGTCACGCAACTACACCAAACGTTGATACGGAATATGCCATTGACACACACAAAAGAAAACAGGTTGCATACATGTAGGTGTCCGGATACTTAGCTCGCAAGTCGTCGGGGGTGAGTCGGCACAAAAACGCAATTTACCCTGCCACCATAACTGCAGCAGCGGTCTACGGACAAAAGCAGTTGGTCTACAGACAAAAGCAGTTGGTCTACATAAAGAAAAAACCCATTTGGCCTCCAGCTAAAACAAGCTAAAAAGAGAATCTGATTAGAATGGGTACGCGCTGAGAGACTCACCAATACACGCAAAACACCTCCTAGTTGTCGAACAGAAAAAACAAACGTGCATTGCTTTTGAAATACGGTGACGAATACTGTAGAAAATATTTTGACGTACAAGCTGTAGAATCAAATTCAACAATGGTTCAACTGACACAAATTTGAACTGCAAACTCTTGCTTATCGAAGCGCGATTGAAACTGGAAAACCCTGGTTTTATCGGATAGTGCGCGACCTTATTTCAACAAGGCTTTACATTGGAACAGTAGAGAAAACCATTATACGCGGTTGTAATGTGTACCAAGATAACAAGTACCTAAACAGGATATAAACTATTTAATTGTAGCATAAACTTGTCGTTTCGAAATAAATAAGTTCAAAATGAAAATTTGTAGAAAGCGTATTTATTATTAATTATGTTGAAGGATTTAGGAGATTACCGGATACCTAAGGCAAGGCATAGACTATTTAATTTATCGAATAAATTTTCGTTTTAAATGCCAAAGGGATTTGAGTTAACCAGGGAAATTTTAAAGCAAAATTGGAACGTAACAGTGTTTTTCCAATTTTTAGCGCCAAAAATAGCATTCTTCCTACAACATCAAGTTTGTACTTCTTCTACATTAACAATCAATGAGATTTTGCAGTTAATCTTTTTTACCAAGATAAATCATTTAAATTTTCTTCATTCAGAAACGTGTCAGGCAGGAGTTTATTAAGATCGAAACATTCCAATGATTTTTGAGAAAAGTGAGATTTCAGATCGTTTATTATACTTTCAATCAACGGTGTGAACACCGTTATCCTTTAGTATTCCTCTGTTTTATCTGCTGCGTAATTCTCTTTATGGCACTGTGCAGTTACACGCTGAGGCAAACAAATTTCTGCACCCAATTCAATAGCTAAGTTGACATCTTTTAAATATATTGATATGATTACGGCCGCACGTTGGCGTGCCGCTAAATTAGTGATGTTATAACGCATGGCGTTGGGCGCCGTTAAAAAGATGCCGTGTAAAAGGTACAGCCAATTGTAAAATTTGAAATTACCCACTTACCTTCCTTTCTAACTTTTCTTTATCTGGCTAGTTCAACGGAAGTAATAGAATTTACAAAATGAAATCAAACAGCAATATCATAAAGCATCTATACAATCAAAACATTTTCCCTTATACAAAAATAATATAGAACATTTACAGCATAATTTCTTTCAAATATAAAATTATTCCTAACAAATACTTATTTACTTAATTATCAAAATGTTCCTTGCCTTATCTAGGTTTAAATTTACAGAACTCAAATTTCTTCTTTGTGGATAGTTTACCTGGCTTTGATTCCCATGCTTGTAAGGTTTATTTGGCCAAAAATCCTTGACAGACAGTCTATTTAAAAAGTCAGAGTGCATCGAACACTGACCACAAACTCTGCTAAATATCCCTACAAAAAGATATTTAAGACTTATTCAACATTAAATTAAAATGACAAATACTCAAATATCAGTTACAAACCAAAGATTCCAAAAGTAATACTTGCAAAAACAAAAATGCGCTTGTTCAATTCGTTATTAACAATATTAAATATCTTCTGCTTCTATTTTTATATTGACGTTCAAATCCCAGTTGACACAATCAGGCATATCCGTTTAAATCTTCCGTATAATTAATTAATTTAAAGTAGCCTTGTATTGAAGAATTTTCCTTCTTCATTGTATATTACCAAATCAAATAACTGCATTTAACAACGTATACATTTCATATGTAAACATATTATTTTGGCTTTACAATCAACATTACATTTACTTAGTTGACGCCAAATTATAAATAAATTATTACATTGTCGGTCGTGTAAATCAACATGAATCGAATTAATCAAATCAAATGACTGAAATCGAATTCCCGAATGAATCTCTGTAATAAAGTTCTCGTTTATATACAATTAATTTTGACTACGTCACTCCTTCTAGATTGTACGGGATTTCAAGCGAAGGAATACACACCTACCTGGAGCAAGATTTCTGGAAATTACACAGTTTATTACCTCGTTTGCTTTCAAATCGCCGCGTTCTATGTCCTTATTCAACGCAACGCGTTAATCGAAGCGTCACATACTATCATGCAGTAATGCGAAAGATAATAAAATCGTTTTACGTTTTTATTATTCGCGGGGGTTCTTAGAATAAACGTGTGTTTATTAGTTATGTATTTAAGTAGTTCTAAGTACAGATGACGATTTTTTTCTATTTTCTCTTAAAACTTCGAGAAAATCTTTTTATTAAAAAATGAATTTATGTTGTACACGCACGGGAGTCAATTATATGATTAATTAAAGCTTTCATTGCTATATAATGCAAACGATTTGCATTTTTATAATTGTAATAAGAAAACATTTGCTTTCACGGTAACTAAGACATGCTTTTTATACACAAAATTATTTTATAAAAATTAAAGCGTTATCAAGTTTGATATGGTTTTTACGCTAAATAAAGCGAGTGTTTCATGCACGGGAAACGAATTTTTATAACAAACGAATGCCGTTGTATTTATAATGCTGAAAAATGATCGATTTGCATAAGTATAAAGTTTATATCTTTTAAAGATTGAAATTTGTTTACAGTATTTCTTAACGATTAATTATTTTTACATATACGGCTTAATTTTTGTGTTCACACGGCCGCATTATCAATTTAAAATTGGGGCTTTTAAATACACGGGAAATGTGTTTTGCTTTTTTTATAATAAATGGCTCTGTATTTACAAATATTTATAAAAAGGTTTCTCTTAACATGTCAATCAATGTATATTGATCTCAAAAAGGCCTAACAGGCTGGCGCCACTTTCACGTTTGTGCGCAATGTCAGAGATATCTTAAAACGAATTTGTTGAACATATACGTGAAAAGTGCATGCGTTTCAGTTTCTCCGCCATAACTAATTACATAAGCTAAATGCAAACAAAAGCTTTAACGAAATCAAGCCTAACCAATGTATTAGAAACGAAATCGTAATTTTCGCTAATTAAAACTACCGAACAAAAGCAACATTATCTAAATTCATAAATAACTCAAGTAAGCAAAGGTTAAATGTCAAGCGAGCAATTGTTAATTACTTGCACCTTACAATAATAAATTGAATGAACAATATATGCGAAACGATTCTACAATCAAATGAGAAGCGATGCAAGTTTGATAAACCGGCGAGTTTTATTTGCAAGCAATGCAGCTAATTACTGAAGTAGCTTGCAGGTAATTCAAATTCGGCTCGTATAGGAGCAATGATTTGCTTTCGCGCATTCATGATAATTTCAGTGGCCTAGTTAAGTGTTATTATTGGTAGGAGTCCTGGAAAACGTATTTTTACTTTTTGTACCATACCAGTGTCTACAACCTCTGGATTAAATACAGTTCTGTTAATCTTGTTATCTTGATTTGTCCTTAATTCTTGGTGAATGGCATCCATCAACCCCCGAACATCAAACTTTGAAGTACAGTATGAAGTGCCGTTTCTTCTGTCAACAAAACCTTGCAAAGAATAAATTGCTACTATATGACCACGTCTATTCAGCTGCGATGTTGGTAGAAAAGCTTTTACGGTCCAAAAATGTGAAAAAGTGTTAATTTTTAATACGTTTTCATTTTTAGTATGGTTAATTTCCAGAATATATTTTATGATTGCAATACCTGCATTGTTTATAAGAATGGTTACATACTCTACCTCACTTTGCACTTGCTTTGCTTTTTTCCACATCCACTTGATTGCTTACGTCTCATACATAAGTATAAGCTTTTGGATATCCCAATGCTGCTATTTTTTTACTGTTTCATCATTATTGTGTTTATTAATATCCCAACATGCTACGGTTGCTCCTGCGGTTGCATAAGATTTTGCTAATTCTGTTCCAACTCCATGCCTAGCACCTGTTACCAGGATCTCTTTTTGACTGATTTCTGAGCTTTTTTTTAAAGTAGCTTGCAAGTAATTCACAGCCGGCTTGAAAACCAATGTTTTGCGTGCGTTAACTTCGATAACCGCAGCTGCTGGAAAATAGTAGAGATGTAGATATGAGCGAAGTTTAAAAATGCGGAATCTTCAAATACTTACCAGTAATATACTGCAACTTTTAGCAGAAGCGCAAATGGTAGAACGATTAGCGGTCAATCATTTGCGGAACTCGAGAATTAATATGTTTATGGAACAACAGCTACGAACAACTGCCTTCTCAACTTCGTACAATAACAAACAGTGCGGCACCCACAACACAAAATACTTGAAGGTTAATCACGGTAAAATCATAGATTATACTATTTACACGATGTAGGGGACTTGACCTACAAGCTACATCTTATGTTATAATTAAAATCTAATTTAAACTATAATTTACAAATGGAACACTGTATCGGCACAAATTTCACGTGAACTTTTTTGCGCTCAGACGTCAGCGTAATACATTATTAATCAAAACAAATGAATCATAAAACTAATTTTGTTGAATACAAAGTATGTTACTGATATCATATGAACAATATAATATACAAAAATAATTCTTACTTAAAACAAGAATGTATGTAACTTAAATATTATATTTTTTAAAGGAAATAACCTAACCCTATTGATTGAATTTACTAATACAGAAACTATTAAAATGAAATATGATTATAAACATCTCAAAGAACATCACAAACGTTCTTCAAAATAGTCTAAAATATTCTTCATAACTTTCTAGAAATATGTCTCAACATATTCTATGAACATCGCTTGAATGCCCAAAACACTAATTATAATATTTATTGATGTTCCTAAAATGTATTAGACATATTCCTGAAACATTAAAACATTATTGTAAAATATTCACTGAACATTCAATTAATAGGTTTGTGATATATGGGAACATTAGCATGAGTATTTAATAAAGAACTGCTTCAAAAGCGCAGTTTATTTAAACTATTTCTTCTTTATTAAGAAATGAATTTGTCTAACAGCATAAAGGGTGAGCTTGGTCTAACACTAAAGTAACTTTTATACTTTTTGTCGATGTAAATACAAAGTATTTTTAGCGCCTTTGATAACATTTGCAATATTCTTCGCATCTGGCATATATTATTGTATTGACTGTGGCCACATAAGTAAATTGTTATTTACACAACTAGTTCAAAGTTTATGTTACACAACTAGTTCACAGTGCATTTGAGGTCCTTTGAAGATTTCTGATATCTTCCACGGTTTCAGAGGAGATGTGTTTTTTTCTTCGACGCTTTCTCTCCATTGGGCCTCTCCAGGATGCAACATAGCCTCGTTCTTTAATAAAGTATGAGTATGAGTATTCACAGTGTAAAATAAAGCTGTAAATAAATAAATAATCCATATGCATAATTTACAGTAAACATATCCTGTATAGTGTGTATCGTGCTATACATTGACATCTGTAAGATACGAAATTATGAACGGTAAACTGCAAAATTAAGCACGAGTAATCTGTTAATAAGGAAGTGGACTCGTATCGACAAACCTTGTTCTTGACTCGATTATTCAACTGCATTAGCGACTGTTGAATGTCATTTTAATACTGTTTAATCAAAACTACTAAATTACTAAACTGGTACTGTAAATGAGGAAATTATTAATATTGGCTTACCTACTTTCAATTTTTAATCCCTGCTTACATAAGCACTTGAAAGTTTTTGTACGCATTATGTCACGAGCGTCTCGCGGCTGTAATGCCGTGGCTGCAATTATAGGTTAGGTTACTGTTAGAAATAGATATTATTATTAAAAAACATAAATCACTTAACACGCATATCAGAACAGTTGTTGCTAAAACTATTGCAGACTGTTCTGATATGCGTGCTAAGTGATTTGTGTTTTTGAATAATAACATCTAATTTGTGTTTTTTAATAATAATATCTATTTCTAACAATAACCTAACCTGTCATTGCAGCCACGGCATTACTGCCGTGAGCCGCTCGTGTTAGTTATTAAAACTAGTTGCATAATATAAAAAAATTATAAAGGAACATCAACAATACTTAGTACTTCCCCTGAAGTAACTACCAAATTCCACAACATTGTATTGAGTGTTGTCTGTTAATGTAATTTTCAATTTGCTTTTGAAAGCCTTTGATTGAGTATTTGACCATCAATATATTAGAAGTTATGAGGTAGCTTCCTGGCATATACAGGTGAACCATGCCTATGCTTCAGTGTGGAGAATATGCACTTATTTCTTGTATTATAAAAATGAGAAACGTTATTTAGTGGGTAGGAATATTTGTTTTTATGAATGTGAGTCGATAAGTTGATTGGATGGATATTATAAACAGTTAGTATTTTTTTATTTAAAAAAGCTGTGTACACCGTGTATGTTATATATCCTTCTTAGGATTCTTTTTTAAGTGAAAAGACTCAACATTTCGGAATTCACGTCCATAACTACAATATTACCTATACCCCGATATAGAATAATTCACATCTAGTGTAGTGATGGGACTCGAGTCGCAAATTAATCGAGTGACTCAAGTGACAACCCTACTCGTGTAAATCGAGTCAAGTGACTATGTATCTCGAGTCGACTCAAAACTAGAGTCAACTTGAAACTCGAATCGACTCGTGCAACTCGAGTCCCTTTGTAACTCGAACCGATTTGCAACTCGATTATAATCGACTATCGAGTTGTGATTTTTTTCAATTCTTAAGTTGAGTTGGGTGGGTTTTCCACTCAACTCGAATTTTTAACACTCAAACTTCGTGAATTTACCGTGTTGCTCCAATTGATCTTCCTTCTGTGGTTTAGTTCGAATGAAAGTGAATCATATCCCGGAAAGATACAATTTTCCTTTTCTTTTATCGATATTTTATATACAAAACTTATTGTTATTATTATTATTTTAGTCTGTGAGAAAGTGTATAGAACTTAAGGGGTGTTCCGAACTCAAACGTGATGGAATCGATAGTACTTCATTCACTAGCTGTGTCTGCACCTATACAAAAAGAATGTGTATTTAATTATTACAGATTACAGCGTTTTTCATAATAAAAAGATATTCCATATTTAATTTTATATACGTATAAAGCAATAAAAAACACGGCACTGCCAATCGGCATAGTAGTTACTCACCACGTTGTGACTGGGTTTTAGCGTTGATTGAATACTTCAATCAACGGTTTTAGTTTCAACTCAAATTAGAGGGAATTTATATTTGAGTCACTCGAGTAAATAAATTGACTCGAGTAAAAAAATTGACTCGAGTTTCATTACTAGACTTTTTAACTCGAGTTCAATATCGAACCGAGTTTTAACTCGGCTCGAGTTTCTACCTGAGTCAAATAGAAATTACAATCGCAAAATCGACTCTAGTCCCATCACTAATCTAGTGTGTTATGTATTCCTTTTTTATTTTTACTACCTTCGATGAGCGCGGGGTGAGAACTTTGATGTACTACAATTCGTAAGGTCAAATATATGAACGATATATGACATTAAGGACGCCACTATACCCTGTCTTATGACTGAGACGTAACTGATTTCTTAGAGGCGGGTATAAAAACCTCAAGACGACTAAATTTAGCACAACAAAAATAGAAGGCACTTTGTAAAGATATAAAGTACTTACTGATTGCCCAAGTGAGCACTGTACTGCAAGTCTTGCCTTGGATCTGTAACAAACTTTTATAGAATGCATAACCTCAGACTCGGTTTGAGCCTATTTTATTTAAGTCACTCCTTAATGTTTTAATTCATATTAGTGAATATTACCTTTGTAAATAATAACCTCAAATTATATAAGTTTCTATTAACTCAAATTCTTTTTTTTTCAGAGCATGAACAAAGATATTTATATATTTTTTGTAAGAAAAATTAATCATAATAACATTCTCCTGTTTAAATAAAATATTACGTTTACATTAGTTAAGACCGCAGCTGTAATAGATCTATTATAGATGTGTTACATTAGAGTGCCATAAAGCATTTTTAGATAAGCACTGTTACTACATATGCATACGAGGCTCGTTCAATTGAAACCCATCTTTGGTCATGTTAACCTTGGAAACAATTGTAATCACTCGACTGACGTTTTGCAACGTTAGTGATGTTTGTAAATTTCCCACTGGCCAGTAAGCTGTCATCGATGCAATGGAAACACGCAAATTCTCCGCCACCAAAGAAGTTTAAAGTTCAACTTTCTGCCGGTAAGGTCATGTTGACATTTTTTTTCGACCATTAAGGACCCTTGTTGATAGAATTTACAGCACCTCGGGTGCATATCAACGCAAACTTGTATAATGAAACTTTGAACAAGCTCCACCAAGCGATAAGACGAAAACGTCCAGGAAGCTTTCACGTGGTGTCATTCTGCTTTACGACAATGCTCGACCTCATGTTGCTGACGTAGTGAAAAAAAAATCTACAGCAAAAGAAATGGAGGCTATTAGAGCATCCACCCTATAGTCCCGATTTATCGCCTTGCAATTTTCACATCTTGGGCCACTGAAAAACGCGTTAAAAGGTAACCGTTTTCAGTCGGACGAAGAAGTACAAAACACCGTGAAAGAATTCATCGAGCAGCAGCCACAAGATTTCTTTAGGCAAGGTATACATAGGTTGACGAAACAATGGGATATGTGCCTTAGTCGTAGTGGTAACTATTTATAAATTTAGTTGTCAATAAATTTTTCCTGAACCAAAGATGGGTTTCAATTGAACAAGCCTCATATATAAGATAAGCAATTCTCAAAGCTGTTTGCCAAAATATTACTATTAGATTTTGTGGCAGCACTGAATAAACTTTATAAAAAATAATGTTGCACTTTGATACAATTGCATAGAAAAATTGGGAAAGATATTATTGTAAGATCTTATGACAGTACTTGTTGAACTTTGTAAAAAATATATATAAACCTGTATTTTAATACGCTTTAGCACATCACGTGGACATATAGTTTTATATTGTGGATTTTGATAAATTGAACCTTCTCAAGTCACGTATTTCTATTTTGTAAAGGAATTTATAACTTTAAATCGCAAGTAGCCAACCGTATGTTTTTTGTTTTGTTTTCCTAATCTGTTTAGGTTTTGTGTTAATTTTACATGAAGATCACGTAGGTAAATTTTATAATGACGCAACTAAATGCGTTTGTTTACTTCTTGCGTTTATGAAACATGTTTGTTTTAAAAGATATTTATTGAGAGCATTCTTGTTTATTTTTCCTTCGCCAATGCGTTGGTTTTGAATAGGATTCATTCCGTGTTTATCTTACTTTTAGATGTTCCTCATGCGTATTTATTTAAAGCTTATGCATGCATTGCTGTTTTAAAATGAATTGGATGGCACACAAAATTATTTCTCTTACTGAATGTTATTGAATCTTTGAAGAATGAGCTTCCTTTCATTGATGAAAGTTAATTGTAAATTTTATACAGCGTGTTTAATATTTACTTTTTGCATAATCGGCAAATTTCGTACTTTTTATGATTAAAATGTTTGGTTTTCTAGACTTTCGTGACATTTACATGGAGTGTACAACCATTGTGACTCCATATACCCCTAAATAACCCTATTATCAAAGCAATATATATAGTTAATAAGATGAAATAATAACTTAGACTTCTTATGCAAAACCCAAATCATCATTTCCAATTGAGCTAGTAATTGAAAGATGGAAAATATAAGGTTTTGGACGGGACTTGAACCTGTATCTTAGTGTTTCTGGGCCCATGCATTTTCCAATTATTAGCTCGATATTGTTCTCTCTTAATTTAACAATTAGGCTGGTAATAAAAAGACACTAAGTTTGGTGGATAGATTAAAACGTGCATCCCAATAGGCAAATGTACTTATTTTAAGGCTATAAATTTCTGTGTACTTTATGTTATAAAAAGCTTTTCGTAACAAGTAAAAGCTCAACTTTTGGGGTGGTTCTAATCACTTAACTGTATACCTACCTACTTTTATCGTTATTAATTTTGTTTGCTTAATTATATAAAAAAAAACAAATCATGCTAGAAATTCTACTTACCAGATTTTTATAGGTTCTAATTCTAAATATGTATTTTTTATTTACTCATCCCGAATTCTATTAACAAAGTCAGAAATTTATTGTAATAATTTAATATAATGGTGCTTTGAAAATTAACTATACAATTTATACTGTGAACCACGTGGATACACGTAGAAGTGGCGTTACTGTGTTATTTTAGGTAGCCCTAAGATTTTGTCTGTAATTCTGATATTTCCTTTACAAGCTCATATCTATCGTTATTAGTGAATAAGTTCTTGGGATAGACATCTTAGGATTTCCAAAATGTCATTGTTAGTATATGAGCCCAATGTATTATCTATAAAACAATGTGTCTTTTTTTACATAGTAAATGTAGTTAAGTTGCTAATACTCGGAGCATTTGTTTGCGGACGAACACTTCCAAATGCCAAAAGTATTATTTTATTTCTTGTATATTTTCTTTGGGTTTCATTTGGACATGTTTGTGATACAAATTGGTGTTTTGGTCTCAAGATATTTTCTTATAGTTGTCTATTTAACCTATTTTTTTATGTATATTGTTTTACAGCCAACCGTGCTGTACTTGTTTATTTTACTTTCTTATTATTTAATAACCCACCCCAATCTTCGGTTTAGCTAGCAAGATATTTCTAGTTCTTTTATCTTTTTATACGTTATTGTGATTCGTACAATTACTTACTTTACTTTCCTTTTCGGTTTCTGCCTGATCTGTGCGTTCAACCATAACAACCATGTTAGTAAAATGTTTTCCTTCAGAATATGCCATTGCATTTTCATGTTCAGCAACAGCCGTAGTTTCAAAACATTGAAAGTAAATTCTAAGAAACACATTTTTGTAGTTAAAAATTAACAAATAAACTTACACATACAGAGCAAGCAAATTAACTATTAGTAATAGCTAATATGACAGTTATTGACAAATAAATGAACATTTTTATTTTCACCGTTTACTTGGGGCATTTTTAAGGACTCTAATAGCAATAAATTATGTAGGTTGATAAACATCGTGAATAATGTATTGTCAATAACGAAAGACACTTTTGAACAGGTGCTACATGTTAGTGACTAAATAATTTAAAATATTTGATCCGAAAATTCATGAAATTCATATTTCTTCTTGTAACCGACATTTTTTACAACAACTTACAAACCATTTGTGATATAGTTATGATCTAGTTGCCTGATGTTGTTTATAGACAATTCACTTTCCTATCCGTCATTAGCTTTAATATGTTTAATGTTTACTCTTATTAGCTGTTTATTAAAACCTTAAAAGGGGTTCTCCATTTCATTACAATTTAATAAACAGTTACTCAATAGAAATGGATCGTTTTCTGGCTCCAGAGTGATTCAACATCGACCCAAACTCTATAAATGCGACTCTGGAGTGGGAACACTGGTATTCAAAATTTCTTAATTTCTCATCTGGAAAAGAAGACCCGAATAAATTGAAAATTCTTTATAATTACATCTCTGCCAAAGTCTACCAGTATATTAGTGCTGCTGGGGCATATATATAAAGATGCTATTGCAATCCTCAATGATATACAGTGCTTCCCAAAAGTAACGGATAAATTCGATTAAATGATTATTGACAATTTCTGAGTAAAAAGCTCTGACACGTCGATTTTTATTTTTAAATTGTCATTTAATTATATAATTTTTAACCCCCCACCCCACCCTTCAACCCCTAAGCGCTAGCATCCCCTACTTAAAAATTTTAAATGGCAATGTACCCCTTGTGATACCTCAATTAATAGCATTTTTCATGCAGAAATAAAATTTTACAACAAATTCTAAATCGGTTGATAAATAACTGTTTTATTCAATAAAAACTTATTCGCTTAAAGTGCCAATTATCGGGTATGCCTTGACAAACAAAATGTTTGTAAAGTGTCAAATAAGTTTAGTGAAAGTACGTTAGTTAAGTGCGTGTTGTTTGTTTAATAATAAGTCAGTTTTATTCAATAAACAAAACTTGAATAAAAAACAAAAACAAACCCAATTTAAATTAAATGTTCAAACTGCTGTCCGTTAGTCGCTAGGCAGTATCCTAATCTAGAGACAAACTCTTGTTGAACTTTGTTTACTGTCTGAGGGGAAATTAAGCGAATTTCATTCCGGATTCTCTGCTTTAACTCGTTTATGTTTTGAGGCCTATTCAGATACACTTTAGTTTTAAATAACCCCAGAGGAAATAATCCAAACGGGTTAAGTCGGAGACCTATCGGTCCATTCAATTTGTCCTCGTCTACCAATCCACCTCATAGGAAATACCTGGTCAAAATATTCCCGTACTGGACGTGCATAGTGGGGAGGCGCACCATCTTGCTGTAGACAAATACTGGAATGAGGTAAATCAGGATCTTCTACATTGGGATGTAGTACCGCTAAAGCCCGAATTAATTCAACTTGGAGAAAATTTAGATACTGTTCTCCATTGAGTGTTCTCTCAAAAAAGTACGGTCCAATAACTTTATTACCCACTATTCCCGCCCAAACATTAATCTTTTGTGGAAATTGTGTATTTGCTTCCATCATCCAATGCGGATTTTCATTAGCTCAATAACGGCAATTCTGCTTATTAACGGTGCCATTTAAATAAAATGTTGCTTCACCAGAAAACGTATTTCCTTCAAATCCAGGATTATCATTGCAAAGTTTCATCATTGTCTCACAAAATTGCGCTCGCCTATCAAAATCATCATCTGATAACTCTTGCGGTGAAACTTTTGCTTACAGAGAAAACTATGACTGCACTTTTTGATGCATTTAACTGTGAAGCGACTCCCGCAACGCTTGAATGTGGATTTTTCTGCACAAATAGCAAGTCATCCAATTCTGAATCTTCATCTAAAGCTGAATGGACGTCCATTTTTAGATTTATCTCGTACGAGTCCAATATTCCGAAATTTATTTTCAATTAGGCTTATTGTTGATTGCGAGATTGGGGGGAGGTCGGGATGAATTACATTGAATAAAATTCGAACTTCTTTGTGCGTTCGAATTCTATCTCCAAAGCCAATCATCATTAAAATTTCAATCCTTTCGGCTTCGTTAAGTCTCATTTTTGCTGACTTATTATTAAACAAGCAGCACGCACTTAACTAACGTACTATCACTAAACTTATTTGACATTTTACAAACATTTTGTTTGTCAAAGCCTACCCGATAATTGGCACTTTAAGTGAATAAGTTTTTATTGAATAAAGCAGTTGTTTATCAACGGATTTAGAATTTTTTGTAAAATTCTATTTCTGCATGAAAAATGCTATTAATTGAGGTATCACAAGGGGTACATTGCTATTTAAAATTTTTAAATAGGGGATGCTAGCGCTTAGGGGTTGAAGGGTGGTGGGTTAAAAACTACATAATTAAATGACAATTTAAAATTAAAAATCGACGTGTCAGAGCTTTTTACTCAGAAATTGTCAATAATCATTTAATCGAATATATCCGTTACTTTTGGGACGCACTGTATATGTGAAGCCAGTTAATGAAGTCTATAATCGGCATAAGTTAGCCACGCGAAGTCAACTATCTGAAGAAAATGTTGACCAATTTTTACAAGCTTTAAATCTTCTAGCTAAAGATTGTAAATTTAAAGCTGTTACCACTGAAAAGCATCGAAAAGATTTCACTCGGGATGCCTTTATTCGTGGTTTATCTGATACCAATATTAGGCAGAGACTTTTGGAAAGTCCTCTATTGACCCTAAGCGGGGCATATGAAAAAGCTCGATCATTAGAAATAGCTCTACAACAATTGATGATTTACAATCAATCCCTGAATGTAAACTCTATACAAGACCACAATCCGGTCAATCATGCGGTTCCTTTGAAGCAAGAAGTTCAAAATGAAAACGTTCCATATAGTGAAACGAAAGAAACATTAGCGGCTACTTATAGAAAGTGTTTCTACTGTGGATTTAAATGGCATATTCAATCCAAATGTCCAGCTCGAAATAGTCTTTGTAATATATGCCAAATAAAAGGTCACTACTCTAAGGTATGTAAATCACAAAAGAATGGGTCTAACTCAAATCACTCTGCTTCTATGATTAGCTCTATCAATACCAAACCCATACCTGAATGTTTGGCAAAAGCTGTGATTCGTGTAAAAGTTAATAATTTCTCTTTCTATGCACTAATAGATACTGGTAGTTCCTGTAGTTTTATTAGTGACCAAGCTGTAATAAAACTTAAATTACCTATAATGTCTTCACAAGAGTCTGTTACAATGGCATCTACATCCTTTAACTCTAGAACATCTGGACAGTGTATTATTAATCTTCGTACCAAAGATCACTTCTATCCTACTGTTCGTCTGTCTTTTGCTCAGATGTAATAATTGGCCACGATCTTATGAAACAACACTCTAAAGTGGAAGTTGAATTTGGTGGCTTAAAACGTTTGTTGAAAGTTTGTGCTTTAGCTACAGCTAGTATTGCACCCGTAACTCTCTTTGAAAATTTAACACCTGAATGTAGGCCAATTGCTATAAAATCTTGCAGACAAACTGAAAGTGATTCCAAATTCATAGAAGCTGAAATTAAACGCTTACTCTCTGAGGATATAATTAAAGAAAGTAAATCACCGTGGCGAGCGAAAGTGCTAGTTACATCTTCAGAAAATTGCCGCAAACGTATGGTAATCGATTATTCTCAGACAATCAATAGATTCACTCAGTTAGACGTATATCCTCTTCCGTGTATTGAAGATATTGTAAATAGTGTGTCTAAATATCAAGTCTTCAGCAAAATTGACATGAAAAGTGCATATCACCAATTTCCCATCAAAAAGGAAGACCCTTGTATGTACCTTTAAAAGAGCACTTGATGAAATTAAACAATAAATTAAGGCAACTAGAGAAATACAACCACAATCAGAATTGAATCATGTCAGCTATAGCAGTGTACTGAAACAAAAAAAAAGAATGTGTTGTTATAAGACCAAAAGATATAGTGCAAGATGACCCTAGTAATATAGCTGTCACAGGAATACGTAAAGCATCTAAAGGAAGCATCATAGTGGATTGTAAAAATCTAAGTGAATCTGATAAATTAAGAACTGAAGCTATTAATAAATTAGGTAAAAACTATGTAATCAGTGTATTGAAAAAAGGAGTGCCAACAATAATGGTTACAGGACTATTGGAATAAAGATAAATTATTGGCAACTTTAAAAACACAAAACGACATCCTACGTGACAATGTTTATCTTAAAGTAGTAAATAAGATTGAAAAAACCACACAATCTGGCATTAAACGATCCATAAAACTTGAAACCGATGGTAAAACATTTTTTGAAATTATAAAACAACAGAAACTCAATGTAGGTTGGGATAGATGTAACGTTTATGAAGATGTCAATGTAACGCGATGTTACAAGTGTAATGGCTTCAATCATAAAGCCGACAAATGTACCCAAAGTCTGAGCTGTCCTAAATGTGCTGGCAATCACAAATACACTGAATGTCAAGTAACTAAATATAGATGTGTTAACTGCATTGGCATGGTATAGAATATTACACTTTAATTTGGTGATACATTTATATAGTGATAGTTCTTTAAAGTCGGTAATACAGTTAAAAGTCGATAATACAGTTACCAAAGTTCATAAGATACATCGCGCAAGCGCAATGAATAGGAAAGCAATGCAACGCCCTGGCGGCCGGAATCGCGAACCTTATTACAGATTTCGCGTTGCCAACTACCATGACGTCATCATTACCCCAAATTATATTGCGCCATAACCGGAAATATAAAAATTAAACAAAAGTTTATATTCGTGAACAAATTAAACACGGTATTACTTACCCCGGAAATCCGAACATTCTGCGGGGTTGAACCAAAGTTGGCCTCTATCAGGGTTCCTCAAGGCTCCATCTCGGAGTAATCAAAGATGGTGACTCATCATCTCGGGTCGTGGAGTCCGTTCAGCCGAAGGTTGCAAATTACCTACCTATGCAGGGATCGGGCAGGAATACTAGGTAAAGGTAGACAACAAAAGATAATCAAGCAAAGGAAATCTACATAGGTAAAGCTACGCTACGATACCTCAAAGCGACCACTTCACTCGAAGAACCAAGGCAAAAGGCCTCGTTTCAGAGCGTCACCCAAAACCTCTCACCACTTTGTCCCCACTCCTTGTCTTTTTCCCATTGGCGCGAACTGCGCAAACGCACTCTAACGTAACGAAAGTACACGCCTAGTCTATTTAAAATTCCCGCGCACCGCGTCTTTTGAAATTATGGCGCGAAACTTCCGTACATCAAAACTTAACCTAAAAACACTGTTTAAGTGCCGATTTGGCACGTAACAATCGCGACAAAGCCACAAAAGAAAAAAATTAAAAAAAGAAAAAGTCTGTTAGCACAGTAACAGCTTAAAATCTAAGACCTAACTACCCTATATAAAACTTAACTTAAAACCTACAAAATGTTTATATAAGGCGCCACCTGGTTTTTTGACCGATAACACGTCTACCGAGGTACTAGGAAACGGAATAGGTAGCCCCATAGTCTTTGACTACACTAATCATCGACAGCACAAATTTGTCGGGGAACATGAAACACTACTTAAACTAAAACGGGTGCGACAAGTCGCCTAAACTATCTAAACTAAAGCTAACATAAAAGTTCTTACGTGCAAACACACATGAGTGTTGCATCAAAACTATTCTTCTTTTGGCAAGAAGTGCCCAAATTTAAAAATGTCCATCGAGTGCGTCACTCTGCACTCTAGCAAATTTTGTTACTGGTACTTTGGTTTCCTAACGATGCACATTTAAAACTTGTCCATGACATAGTTGTGAATCAACAAATTTACCAAAAGTACCCCCTACTAAATCCTTATATGCTAACCTGACAAATTACATTTTTATATCGGGCTAGCTTTTTCACTTAAATTTCAAAAAAAAAAAAAAATTCCCACGTCTGGTCATAGATACCACACGTTAGGACGATAAAAAGATAAGGCAAGATCTCAAATTGTTGTTAAAGATTTTAGATAAGATAATGATATTAAGCTTAAGTTGTTATCCTCAAAGGTAATGGATAAGATAACGGTATTAAGCTTTAGTTATATTTGAGATACTAAATAAGATAACGCGATATTAAGCTAAAGTGAGTATTAGAGATAGTAGGTAAGGTAACATGAATTTAAACAAAAGTTATTACTAAAGATAACCGGTAAGATAACGCGAAATAACTGGAAGTTATTACTAACGGTAGTCGGTAAGATAACGAGAAATTAAACCAAAATTATTACTAACGGTAGTCGGTAAGATAACGAGACTAAACTAAAGTTATTAATAAAGGTAATCGGTAAAATAACGATATTAAAACTAAGGGTATTATCAAAGATAATAAAGAAGACAAAGGTTTTGGCCTAGTTATTACCCAAGACAATGAATAAATAACAGTTAGAGTGGCTCCAGTAGAGCCATTTAAATGGGATTGACTCGTGCCCTCTAAAAAGAGAAACCTGTGAAGCAGGTCCGTTTACAATAAACGGCACGAGAGACCGGCAAAGACATTTGGGTGCATCCCTGCACCCGGCGTTAATTGATATCGGTGATACAATTACCCGATATCCACACGGTATATGACGATATCTATATACACATCCACTCACACATTCACACACTCATACATACCTTTTGGTTTCTTGAGATATTCACGCCCTGATTTGAAATATCTCGACGGGAGTTTCCCGATACATTAGAATTACAGTTGGTGCAGTTAGATTTGTAGATATTTGAGCGGCCACAACCATAACAAAAAATATTTCTAGGGTATGTGCAGACATTATAGTTATGTCCACTTCTCTTACAGTTCCAACAGGTAAGTGAGTTATTAGTTACGGTAGGAGGAACATTAAGGGTAGATACTTTATGGGAAGCTCGAGATTGGCAAGCTAAATCGGGTTCTAAAAGGCCAGACTGTTTCTCTGGGGGCGGACGATATTTGTCAATCCTTAACTTCACTTCCTGAAGAGAACGACATAGATCTTTAAAGTGGGCTAACGAAGAGATGTGTTGTAATGCTAAACGTTCCGAGAAATACGGGTTTAAATTTCTAAGTAAATGATCGATAATTTCGGATTCTGAGGGTTTTTGTCGAGTCTGCTATATAAAGCTTCTAGTGAGGTAATAAAAGAAACAACATTTTCGTCAGGACCTTGGGTTCGATTACGTATCTCGTTCCAAAGGTCGGTAATATAACCATGAGGTAGGAAGTCTCGTTTCAAACACGCAACTAACTCCTCCCAGGTAGAAATTTGGTCTCGTATGTTTCTGTACCATATCAACGCAGAGTCTGAGAACAAGTCACCTGCTGAGACAAATAAGTCCTGGTCTGTACACTGCCGAGAAATTTTGAAGTCGTTAATCCGGTCAAGAAAAGACGATAAAGAGACCTGCGAATCAAACCCTTGAAAAGTGAGACCCCATTTGTAAACAGGTATGCATTTTCCTAAAGGTTTAGGTTGGGCAAGTACGAGATTTGAAAACGGTAACGATATATCTGCGTCTGCATTTGGATTAAGTCTTTCCAGAACAATTCCTTCAAGTAATAATACATCTGACAATAAACCTTGTTTAGCTTGGGTCGCTTGTTCGTCGTTATATAGGGATAATAATTCGGTACGTTGTTTGACATGCGTTATTCTGGAAAGCAATCTCCTCAGCTCAGTATCGCTGGGACACGGATCTATTCTATTTATTATACCAGATATGTCGTCCAAAGAAAGTTTAATTTCAGATACGTTAAGAGGCCAATCGCCAACGATTTTCTTTGAGATAGCAACGCCCTTCGTTTCCTGGGCTAAAATGGCCCTAAGCTGCGATCTTCTATCGTTTTGGTTATTAGCGGGAATAATATTCCTACATTCAATCTCGTAAATTAACTCAAGCGATTTTAAATGTGAAACATTCTTCTTGGATTTCTATTTGACACACGATATATATGAGATACACAATACTAACGTAAATCGGAAGATAAAAACGGTATAACTACTTCGGGTCGGTACGATAAAGGTATTTAACGGTGGAAACTTGCTATGAGAGCATTCGGAAAGAATAATATGCAAATTTTAACACGATAAGTAACCAAAAAACTTAAGAAACACGTTTAAAACTATATGCGAGCAAGGTTAGTGCTTAACAAAGGGATATATCATTGATAAACTAGAAAAAAGGCACTCCAAAATAGAAAATACACGCAGGTAATTTATTATTTAACCAAAGCAACACGAAGCCATAATTTGACGTTTCATAGAAAGATATTAAAAAGGAAATTTATTTCGTTAGTGCTTTTAACCACAAGGTCAGTGCATTCAAGTTTCAAAAAACGGTCTGCTAAAGTTAAGAAAACAACAAAAGTTATATTTTAATAGATAATTTTGTAATAAACTGTGTTTAAAGGTATCTAATTAAGGTAAATGCTTATTTGTATACCTAGATGAATAAAAGTAGGGTTCTTTAAGAGAGAAAGCTGTTAATACATTATATCTTTATAAAGGAAACTATTCTAACCTAAAAACAAAGGATAAAAGACCCCTAAGTTCATAACCTCACACATTAAAGGCCCATTCTTATTACACTTTAATTTGGTGATACATTTATATGGTGATAGTTCTTTAAAGTCGGTAATACAGTTAAAAGTCGATAATACAGTTACCAAAGTTCATAAGATACATCGCGCAAGCGCAATGAATAGGAAAGCAATGCAACGCCCTGGCGGCCGGAAGCGCGAACCTTATTACAGATTTCGCGTTGCCAACTACCATGACGTCATCATTACCCCAAATTATATTGCGCCATAACCGGAAATATAAAAATTAAACAAAAGTTCATATTCGTGAACAAATTAAACACGGTATTACTTACCCCGGAAATCCGAACATTCTGCGGGGTTGAACCAAAGTTGGCCTCTATCAGGGTTCCTCAGGGCTCCATCTCGGAGTAATCAAAGATGGTGACTCATCATCTCGGGTCGTGGAGTCCGTTCAGCCGAAGGTTGCAAATTACCGACCTATGCAGGGATCGGGCAGGAATACTAGGTAAAGGTAGACAACAAAAGATAATCAAGCAAAGGAAATCTACATAGGTAAAGCTACGATACGATACCTCAAAGCGACCACTTCACTCGAAGAACTAAGGCAAAAGGGCTCGTTTCAGAGCGTCACCCAAAACCTCTCACCACTTTGTCCCCACTCCTTGTCTTTTTCCCATTGGCGCGAACTGCGCAAACGCACTCTAACGTAACGGAAGTACACGCCTAGTCTATTTAAAATTCCCGCGCACCGCGTCTTTTGAAATTATGGCGCGAAACTTCCGTACATCAAAACTTAACCTAAAAACACTGTTTAAGTGCCGATTTGGCACGTAACAAGAATCAAAAACTAGACATTGATGTTGAGCATGCAGCTTGGGATAGACATTGTCTCGTTTACAAAAAAAAAGGTAGAGCAAAAAAAAAGTACAATTGATTACTCCTCTAATGCAGAACATTTTTTTATCAAAATAACTCCTGGACATAGAACCATAATTCGTAATCACAAACTGTCAGTGTGCCATATCAATATTCGCTCTTTACTATCTAACTTTAGCTCATTTATTAACTACTTTGATAATCTCAATTTGTCTATTATTGCTTTGTCAGAAACATGGTTAACCCCCGACATTCCCTCAAATTGCGTTAGTATACCTGAGTATACTGATCGTACAAACCGTGGTGGAGGAGTAGCTTTCTATGTTAAACAAAACCTGAGATTTCGCACTCTCGCTACTGATTATCTTTTAAACACACAACTGGAACAACTTTGGATAAGTGTGACTATTGATAAACTTAAAATCGCTATTAGTGTTATCTATAGACCTCCAAATGTACCTATAACCACCTTAGATAATCTGGAAACTGTATTAACAAATCTAGCTGCTACAGTGGATGAAGTTATATTAACTGGAGATCCTAATGTAAACTTTTTGGCAGCTGACCATAAACGTACTTACTTAAATAATATTTTGCAGTCCCTCAATCTACGCCAAATTATTAGTGAACCAACTCGGATAACGGACTCATCATCCACCTTAATCGATGTAATATGTGTTAGTGACAACCTGAAGCTACTTGAATATGGAACTTTTGATACTGAAAATTTGTCAGATCATTGTCTTGTGTACTGCTACTTTAATTGTGAAATTATAAAACCTCTACCAAAGTTAATTACATTCCGTGATTTTCAACTCCTTAACAGACGTATTTGCTAGCAATGCATGCAGAATACCCTGGGATAATATGAACAATCTTCATTGCTTAGATGATAAAGTGAATTTTTTTAATTCAGCTTTAGTTATGCTGTTTGATATGCATGCTCCTTATAAGACTATCTTTATTAAGAAGCCCCCTTAAAGATAAAGCTTTTAAGAAATTTAAGCTATCTAAATTAGACTCTGATAAACAATACTATCGAAATCTGAAAAATTATTTGACATTTGCAATAAAGCAAGAAAAATGTTTGTTGGAGAAACAATGGGAACATTTACACTAAGCGTGAAACCCCAGATTATTTCCTTAGAGCAAGTGGACTGTGACTTGAGGGTAGTGTTGCGATAAAATACTCTTAGCGGTAAATCAAACAATGATCATGCACTTACCTTAATGTTCATACTGTTGGCTTCTACGGAAGTGGTTAACAGCATTCAAACCAGAACAAATCTCCGCTGACGGATTATGTAGAAGCGCAGTAGCACACACATTCACCAAAAAATGTATATTGTTTTAATACATGACCGCACGGGCCGAATGCTTCGAAACGAGTGTACAAAACCAGTGCTAGATAAGACCGCCTGGTTTATCGCAAAACAAAACCTTGACATTGAAAATGAAGAGTGGCGTTCTAACCCAATTTTGAACATACCCCCCACCCAAAATAATTAAATTTTGATAGCTAAAGGGGGTGAAAAAAAGAAAAAAAAAGAAGAAAAAAAGGGAGAAATTAAAAAAAAATGCAAATAAGCTCTATTGGTGTAGTTGTGTAGAGATAAAACGAGAAAATAAAAGAAACTTTAAAGAATGATCAATTAATGTGATTGTTGATCACGTCATATTAATTTTAAGGAGATGGAAGCGGTACCACCTTATTTATTGGTCGTACCTTTTCACCTGAGGGTGTCTTCAACCGAACAACACGTACTATGCCGTCACTTCCAGGTATCAGCTTTGTTACCCTTGCTAAAGGCCAACACGCAGGGAGTGTACCTGGGGTCGAGTACAACACCAGATCGCCTTCTTCCAACTGTTTAGCCGGGGTAGTCCAGTTGGGCCTATGCTGAAGGGTGTGGAGGTATTCATTTGACCAACGCTTCCAGAACCCCTGGATTAACTGTTGACAAAGCCGCCAACGAGTGAGTCTGTTAGTAGGAATGTTTGTCAAATCTACTTCGGGTCGTGCCAGAATAGGACCGTCTGTCAGGAAATGTGCCGGCGTCAATGCATCAATTCCATCATCGGGTAAAGCTGATAAGGAGCAAAACGGGCGAGAGTTTAAAATACCCTCAATTCTAATAACGATTGTGTTAAATTCTTCTGCAGTAAATTGGTTGTTACCAATTATTCTCTTTAAATGGAATTTAGCACTTTTGATTCCTGCCTCCCACAATCCACCGAAATGGGGTGCGTAGGGAGGATTAAAGGACCATTCAATGCCCCGAATAGCTAGATAATGTGCAATCTCGGGCTTAGACGAGTCAAAAAATTTTGAAATTTCAGAAATTTCTCTAGCAGCTCCGCGGAAGTTCCGTCCTTGATCGGAATAAAATTTCGCCGGAAGTCCGCGTCTGGAAATAAATCTGTCTAGTGTGGCCAGACATGCTTGGGAAGTTAACGAGGTGACGAGTTCGATATGAATGGCACGCGAGACCATGCATATAAACAAAGCAATATATGCCTTCTCATACCTAGCTGTGCGCAGATTAGGTACTTTTACCATAAAGAGTCCGCCAAAGTCAATCCCCGTGTGTGTGAAACATTTTCCCGGTTCGAGTCGGTAAGCTGGAAGATCCGCCATAGGTGGTTGGATAGGTTCCGCCTTATATCGGTAACATGTAAGACAACGAAATATACGATGTCGAATTAAGTGTCGAATTGAAGGAATCCAAAATCTCCTATTTACGAGAGAATGTACCAGGCGATTTCCACCATGGCCCGAGTATATGTGATAATGATCGCATATCAAGATAGCTAATCTGCTGTCCCGCGGAATTATTAAGGTCCCGGTTTCGAATCCCGACACGGTCCGCTTGAAAAATGTTAGGCGAGCATTTTCACAAAAATACACCCTCGTTCGGATGAGAGGTAAAATGGAGGTCCCGTGTGTGAGTGTTGTCACGCACGTTAAAGATCCCTACCTTGCTTGGAACAGCAAGGGTTCGGCAAAATTCCAAATTTTCCAGGTAAAAAAAACTCGCCTCCTGGCCAATGTAGTACCTTCGTGTGGAGCATTGGAAAATCACATGTAATGTCCCGCGGAATTAGGTAGGGATATTTAGTAGTAATTGGGAGCTTCGACTGGTGCAAACGTCCCCCCACCATGATTAAACCCACAGGGGAGAGAAAAGGGGACAAATGACGATAATTTTTTGTGCAAGGTTGACCCTTTTCTAATAACCAAATTTCGTTTCGATTGTGCTCGTACTGAGAAATTCTTATAATAAATAACAAAGCGTCATTACATTCGAATGACGTTAAGTTGCCAGTACGCAGCTGATCGTTTGGAGCATCATGAATGCGCGCAAGGCAATTGAATTTGAATCTAAGTATATAGGCAAAAATTCTTTGTACTTTAACAAAACTTGAATGTCGTAGTAAAATGTCCGTAAATGGTTGAACGTCAATTGCGGACAACAAGGCTTGAGGTGTCATAGGGGTAGAAACGTCTAACCCTTGTGCAGGCGAGTATTCAAATGTACTACCTGGCCATTCAGAAATGTTCCGATATATGAAGTCGGGCCCTTTCCACCACAAATCACAACAAAGCAGTTCCGATGGCATTAACCAGCGACTTGCCGGGTCAGCGGGATTATCTGCACTAGGTACATGCCTCCAACGAGCTGTGGGTTGATTTTCGTGGATTTGAACAACCCTGTTGGCAAAGAATATTTTAATCGATGCGGAGGGTGCGAATCCACGACAGGGTGTTTACTGAATCACTAAAACAAATAGGTTCCTGAAGGTGTAACGAATTAAATGCTGGGGAAGTAGACTTCATAAGTTTTAATAAAAGACATGCCGCCCCTAATTCGAGACGTGGTATCGTCCACGTTTTTAGTGGAGCCACGCGAGTTTTTGAAATTATTAAATTTATGAAAATTTGGCCATCAACCTCTAATCGTAAATAAATAACTGCAGCCATGCCAAGCTCGCTAGCATCAGCAAAACCTACCATGAGACCTTTTACTTTACCTACTTTCCATACACAGCGCGGAATAGACACGTTTTCGAGAAGTGGTAATTCGGCTTGAATTTGATTCCACTTCTGTAACACTACGGCAGGGAGTTCGTCATCCCATCCTACTTTTAGTAACCACAATTGCTGAATAAGAGATTTAAGTATAAAAGTAAATGGAACTAATGTATCCATTAATGTCAAAGGTTCGCGCAATACGGGAAAGAATGCCTCTTTTCGATGGTGTATCAGAGGTATTTCGAACTTTGCATTTAAGTACATCTAATCTTAGATTCCAACAAAGCCCTAAAACTTTATTAATAGAATCAGGACTGGAATTAGGTAATTGTATCGTATCTGAAGAATTACCAATTACATTGGCATGTGAACTGGCCCATTTGCCCAGTTCAAACCCACCCAGTTTTAACAAATCAATGAGTTCAGTTTTAAGAAGTAGAGCATCTTCGATGGAATCTGCTCCTGTCAAAATGTCGTCTACATATGTAGAAGAACTGAGAGCATACGAAGCTCGTGGAAATTTAGAACCTTCCTCAATCAATAATTGTTTTAGAACACGAAGGGCAAGGTAAGGACTGCAACATGCACCGAAAATAACGCGTGTGTGTTCTAGCTCTGTTAAAGGTTCATTTGGATTAAACCTCCAAAATATGTGCAAGAATTTCCGATCATCAGAGTGTACTAAAATTGATCTGAACATTTGACGAATGTCACACGTAAGGGTCACTTGTGGAATTCTAAATCTTGTGATAACAAGACCTATATCCGTTTGTAGTTTCGGACCCGGCATTAGAATATCATTAAGGCATTTATTATTACAGTCTTTATCAGTCGGGTTGAAAACTACACGAATCTGGGTATGTGATGCGAGATTCTTTAAAACCCCGTGATGAGTCATCACATATTGGGATACGTCAACCGCAGGTTTAAGGTGCTTCTGTGATAAATAATCACTAATGTTTTCCGCATACAATTTATGAAAATTTGCATCGCGTTTGAAACGCGCTTCAAGCTTTAAAAACCTATTGATTGCATGTTCTCTAGTCGAACCTAGAGCTTGGGAAACATTGTCTTTAAACGGTAATTTGACCATATATTGACCTGAGGCCGTACGCGTAGTACTAGATTTGAAATGCTCTTCACAAGCATTCTCCTCCGGGGAGGGCAAAGGTGGAGAAAATATTTCTTCGGATTCCCAAAATAAACGTAAAGTTTCATTTAGAGATTGCGTTTCTACCATATTAGTAAATAAAGCGACGTTCGTAGGTGAATGTATCATTTTAGGTACTTCACCCATGATTACCCATCCAAAAGAAGTAAGAAATGCCGCGGGTTTGCCTTTCAAGTATGAAGGCTCACTTGGCGTGATATCTAAAACAGCTGACACCCATAATAAAATATCAACTGGTGCGGATACGTGGAAATCGGGATCAGCTAACTTAAGAGAGGAAAATTGTTGTTTTAACTGTATGGGTAACGTAACTGTAGGGAGATTCGTGGTAATCTTTGGTACAACTACAGCTTCACAATTTAAATAAAAATTGCTGTCGTATAAGGAGCCAATTTTACAGTCGACTAGACCCTGAACTTTTGTTAAATGCGACTGTCCTACACCACGTATTTCAAATGGGCACTTTCTTCGTTTGAGGCCTAACCTATCAGCTAAATCGATAGTGATAAAATTCGAATGAGACCCTGTATCTAAGATTAGGCGACAGCGCTGCCAACTACCATCAGTCGAGAGGACTTGAACTTGTGCTGTGGCTAAGAGCGCAACTGGTCCGTTTTCGACAGCGCAAGAATGTACAAAATTTACTGGCATAGAAACTTTTTCTATTACATTGGTATTGGCAACAATCTGTACATCGGCGTCTGTACATAAAGGCGTAGTATTAGAGGGGCTCTGTATCGGGCTAGGATTATCGAAATGTAGTAAAGAATTGTGCTTTTTACTACCGCAATGTAGACATCGAAATTTGAATTGACAAGAAGAAAGCAGATGCGGATTTAAACAAGCAAAACATCTACGGTTATTCTTGACTAATTCATGTCTATCTTTTGGTGACAATGCTAATAGTTTCGGGCATCTATTAAATTTATGCGCTTGATTGCATGCCGGACAAGAAACGGAAGCCACTGTGTGTACAGTAGGACCTTTAGACGCGACTTCTTGCGAAGTCATAGAAATGCGTTTGTTACTAGCATTATTGTAGCGATCGCCAGATCTTTTTGCGGCACATGACGTTGGTATGCTCTTTGAAGCAGAGGTACTTCCAACTAACGCTGAAATGGAGCATTTATTACGTAAAAACTTTATAAAATTTTTAAACGTAGGATATTCGTGTTCTAGGTAATGCTCTTTTTCAAATTCTTGTTTTGTTTTGGAATCTAATAATCCAAGAGAAAAATGTAAAAATATATAATCGGCTAAATCGGGAAGTTTCATATCGGTTAATGCTGTAACATTAGCTTGCAGTGTTTCGCACAAATCATTAAGAGCTTGAAAAGAATCTGTCTTTAGTTGAGACAGTGTAAAGATTTTAGATAGATAATGATGAGCAATTAAGCGTTTATTTGTGTAGCGTTGGACCAGCAGGTCGTACACTACCGAATAATTTTCTGGTGAAAATCGCACGCTTTGTGCTAACTTTAAAGCGGAATTTTCCAGGTAGGATAGCGAGTATGAAAACTTTTCGATGTCACTCAACGTATAGTTTTTGTGAATCAAGATGTCGTACAAAGATCTAAATGCGTCAAATTTTTCGGGATTACCTTCGAACTTATACAATTTTAATTCAGGTAGGCGAACATTCGAATCGCTGTTCGATGTTGTATTACCGTTAGAACTAACGTTCGTGGTTGTGGTGTATCGACCAGCAACGCTTAAAATCTCGAAGTACAAACCGTCAAAACTGGATTCTAATGATACTGTATCTGTTGTAAAGTTTGCATGTACATTAGATAAATCCGACAATGCATCTAAAGTTTGTAGAAATTCATCTCTAACTGGCATTAAATAACCAACACGACTTTTAAAATGATCTGATTTAGCAGGTAAATCTTTGATCAAATCAAAACAGTCCTGTAATCGCCTAAATAACCTTTCTTTCCGATTGTGTAATCTCTTAAATTCAGCAATACTTTGCTGATCGGGTTCCATATTAAAGCTGATAACCAGAGTTGAATAAAATTATCGCTAAATTATTTATTGTTTACAATAACAATAACGCGAGCCGTAATTTATATTTCGAACAATGAACCTGGCAACAATCACAATTGGCGATAAGGTGAACTATATTATTTTTCAAGTTCAAGAACAAACTTTGAGCTTTGATTAGAATTATGCACATGTATCAATGCAATTAGTGAAATTGAATATAATAGTATTTTATCTCTACACAAAATTTACATATGGATCCGTTCTCAGAAGTGACCACAAATGTTTATGTTGGAGAAACAATGGGAACATTTACACTAAGCGTGAAACCCCAGATTATTTCCTTAGAGCAAGTGGACTGCGACTTGAGGGTAGTGTTGCGATAAAATACTCTTAGCGGTAAATCAAACAATGATCATGCACTTACCTTAATGTTCATACTGTTGGCTTCTACGGAAGTGGTTAACAGCATTCAAACCAGAACAAATCTCCGCTGACGGATTATGTAGAAGCGCAGTAGCACACACATTCACCAAAAAATGTATATTGTTTTAATACATGACCGCACAGGCCGAATGCTTCGAAACGAGTGTACAAAACCAGTGCTAGATAAGACCGCTTGGTTTATCGCAAAACAAAACCTTGACTGTTTAAAATAAATAACATTGAAAATGAAGAGTGGCGTTCTAACCCAATTTTGAACAATGTTGTTATATTCAGCAGCAGATACATACATTTAAAAATAACCCTAAAAAGATGTGGTCGAAGTTTGAAACCTGGAATATCCACACAAGGAAAGTCAATGAGATTGATCCAGCCATTATGAATGCTGAACTTATAAATAACTTCTTTTCTACAATGGTGTCGAGGTCTAATGTCAACAATGAACTAATTTCCTTTTTTAGAGACGATGTTCATAAAAATGTCCATAATAATTTTGAATTTACTGAAATTACTAATGAAGAGTTACAGACCACTCTGCATCAATTAAAATCTAATGCAGTCGGAGCAGACGATATTAACTTAAACATGCTTCAGATTGCTTATCCGTTCTGTAAAACTGCATTACTACACATAATAAACTATTCCCTAAGATACGGTGAAGTACCCTTGATATGGAAAAAGGCCATTGTAAATCCTTTAGCTAAAACGAATAAGGCCATATCAGTATTTTGCCTACACTTTCCAAACTTATTGAAAAAATTGTATACAAACAGATACTGTCGCATATTAATAATTTGCTACCTGTTACCCAGTCAGGATTTAGAACAGGCTACAGTACTTCAACTGCTCTTATGAAGATAGTGAATGATCTAACAGTGGCTATAGACAATTCACAAATATCATTATTAGTTTTACTTGACTTCAGTAAGACCTTTGATACTATTCATCATGAGCTATTAATTGCAAAGCTACATTTTTATGGACGTGGCCATACGGTCATAAGATGGTGCTCAAACTATCTGTATAATAGAACTCAAGTTGTGCAAGTAAATAATCAAACATCAAGTGAAGTTGTTCTCAGACAAGGTGTTCCTCAAGGTAGTGTTTTAGGGCCGCTTCTATTTGCACTTTTTACATCTGATCTAGTGTCTAAACTGACTACAGATTGTATCGTACATTTCAATGCTGACGATACTCAGTGCTATATGTCATGTGATCCACTAAAAATAAATCACACTGTAAAACTGCTAAACTTTAATCTTTCAGCAATTTCTGCCTGGTCAAACAACCATGGTCTCCTACTTAATAGATCTAAATCTCTGTTGATATGTGTTGGTACAAGTGCTTTGAGTCAAAAATCTTTTTCTGTGCTAACCAACAGTGTTTGTGTTGATGGGGTTAATCTAGTGTTCTCAGAGTATGTGAGAAACCTGGGTGTTTATTTGGACTGCACCTTAAACTTCCAAACGCATGTACTTAAAAAATCATCACTATTGTAACGCGCTACTACTACCGCGTTTCTTTAATTTAAAACAAGTAATAATAATGGTCTTTATTACTCACTGTTCACAAGTCTAATTAACAGTATATGCCTTATTTATAGATGTTTTCAGTCCACTTAACAATGAAGCACTATTACACTAATGAAATTACAAGCACTAATATCTTCTTAAACTAACTTCTTTACCCTAGGTCCAATAACCACACTAACACAACTATTTGTTTATACACTTCTATTTATTTATGTATACTGCAAGCTGCATGCACATTAGACACAGCATATCATTTATGTATATATTCTAAAAACTCAACTACGTTTACTTTACAACGATATAATTTATATTAGACATTCAAGAATAGACTAACTCTTACATTCATAAGCGGCCTTATATATACCCTGCATTAAGATATGACTCATTATCTAGAACTTTGTAGAAGGATTCTCGAATGCTGAAGAATACGCTGTGCCCCGGCGTTTGTATGTTTGACGGGTTGCCTAATAGTGGATCGCAACACTGCCCCCTCTTTAAAACCGTTACGTCTCGTAACTGTAAATCCATCTTGACGCCAATTCGATGACTGGTGACGGTATCGGCAGCTATCTCCTCTGGTGCATCCACCGCGTCGTTGGAAGTAACAGTCAACACTCTTTTCATGGTCTTGGTAGGCAACCGGTTGATAACAACAAACAAGAACCTGGACGTTGGTTCCCTGGAAAACTACTTCTAGCATATTTCGGACTATCCTCCAATCCAAGCGATCCAGTCCACAGCCCAGCTTGGGCACCGCTAGTCTCGTTACTCCATTTTCCATCATCTGCGCCTTAAGATTTAGCAAAGCCTCCCATAGATGTCCATAACTAGGTCTCTGCCATGAAGAATTTTTGGTGACCAGATAGTAAACATAACGATTTTTATCTTGAAGAACCAAAGATTTTCCTACAGTTGGCTGCTGTTGTACTAATTCATCCACACATCCAAACTTTTTCTTGAAAACAACAGCTATTCCTCTTGACATTGCCAAATCTTGAGCTACGCAATGTGCAAGGGAATACTCTTCTGGTGCTCTAAACAGATCTTGCTGTTTTTCAACAACAACGCCAAATCTCGCTTTAGCGGAACCACCATACGCCGCCATAAAGCTCTCAAAATCTGCATTTGGCTCATGATTAATAACTTGCCGAACACCATTATCATTATTTGAGTCTTCCTGGTTGTTGCCAGTGTAGGGTGTTAAACGGTCAAAGTGTACCACTTTCGGTTTACCACGAGGGGATCTTCTGATCCGGTACACTACATCATTAATCCTTTTAACACTTCGTACGGCCCTTCCCATTGTCTTTGTAGTTTTGGCGACAATCCACGTTTTCTTTGTGGATTGTACAACCACACTAAATCTCCAGGTTGATAACCACCTTCTTGTGCTCTCGTGTCATATTGTGATTTCATTCGATCGCTTGCTGCCTGTATATTTTTCGGACGTTTTCGTGAATACTATTTGATCTTTCACGAAGCTTACTAACGTAATCTTCACCGGCGATCTCTTCTCAGGTTTAAATCCAAACTGAAGATCACATGGTAGCCGCAATTCACGTCCTAGCATTACGCAAGCGGGCGAGTATCCTGTGCTGTCATGTACCGAAGATCGGTACGCCAGTAGAAACAAATGTAGATATTGGTCCCAGTCCCGTTGATGTTCAGAGACAACTTTGGCCAGGTACTTTCCTAACGTTCTGTTCATTCTTTCAACCATTCCATCCGATTGAGGATGAAGTGGCGTGGTTCTAGTTTTCCTGATTCCAAGATGCTTGCAGACGTTTTGAAACAACGCTGATTCGAAGTTCCGACCTTGATCGGAGTGTAATTCCAACGGAACTCCAAAGCGACAAAACAACTCCTCACTAGTACATCTGCAACCGTCTCGGCTTCTTGGTTAGGTATAGCATATGCCTCCAGCCATTTGGTAAAATAATCCATTGCAACCAAGATGTATTTATTCCTTTCTCTGATTCAGGAAACGGACCAGCTATATCAATGGCTACCCTCTCAAAAGGATTCCCCACGTTATACTGTCTCATTGGGGCTTTCCGTTTTGAGACCGGGCCATTTGCAGAGGCACACAATTCACATTTCCGGCACCACTCCTTTACATCATCTTTGCAGTTCACCCAATAGAATCTTTCTCTCACTCTTTCGAGAGTTCTTTTCCGCCATAGTGCCCTCCCGAAATACCATCGTGCAAGTGCTGCAACACTTCCGGCACTCTGTTTCTCGGCACTATCACTTGAAGTCTCTCAGTGCCATCTTCAAATTCCAGGCGTCGTTTCAAGATTCTATTTTCCATCATCAAGGAGTCCCACTGTGACCAGTATGCCTTCAGGCTCCTACTTGAAATACTAATTTCTTCCCAAGCTGGTCGTTGTCCTCTATTTTTCCACTTAATAATACGTCCCAATTCGGCGTCATTCTCCTGGTCTTCTCGCATTCTTTCGGGTTGCCAAGTATCATCGGTTACTGTCATTCTATGGATGACACTTATTTTCTCTTCCATCTTGGAGCAATGATTGCAGTCCACCGGACAAGGTCTCCTTGATAGAGCGTCTGCATTCCGATGGCTAGTTCCTACACGATGTTCTGTATCAAAGTCATATTCCTGCAGCCGCTCTATCCACCTTGCCACTTGCCCTTCAGGATTTCGAAACTGCAATAACCATTTCAGTGCAGCATGGTCTGTTCTCAACAGGAATTTACGGCCGTATAAGTACTTATAAAAGTGCTCTACGGATTTGACGACGGCCAACAGCTCCTTCGTGTCACACAATAGTTCCTTTCTGGCCGCGACAAGACCTTGCTGAAATACCCAATAACTTTTTCTTGTCCGTCCTGCACTTGAGAAAGAACGCCTCCTATAGCTGTGTTACTGGCATCGGTATCCAACACAAATTTCCCTCCATCCGTGGATAACTCAAAATTGGTGCTGTAACCAGTAGCCGTTTCAGTTGTTCAAATGCACTGTGGCAGTCGTCATTCCAATCATATTCTTGTCCATCTTCGGTTAATTTCGTTAACGGTTTGGCAATGTTCGCAAACCCCAGTATAAAACGTCGGTAATATGTGCACAATCCTAGAAAACTCCGTAGTTGATGTATATCTGCTGGTGTAGGCCACTCTTGTACCGTTTTTATTTTGTCAGGGTCAGCTCTTATTCCGGTCTCCGAAACGACATGTCCTAGGTATTTCACCTCTTTTCCAAACAGGTGACACTTCTTGGGGCTCAATGTAAGGTTTGCCCCGTAATCTTTGGAATATCTCCTCTAGGTTCTTAAGGTGTTCTTCAAAAGACCGCCCTAACACTATTACGTCGTCTAGGTACACCAGACAAGTCTTCCAAGACAGTCCACGCAGTATCGACTCCATCAATCGTTCAAAAGTAGCAGGGCATTGCATAATCCAAATGGCATGACCTTGAACTGCCATAACCCAGTTCCAATTGTAAACGCAGTCTTTTCTTTATCGTTTGGCTCCAAGCCTACCTGCCAGTATCCGCTTTTCAAGTCCAAGGTCGAAAACCATTTAGATCCGGATAGAGTATCTAAGGTGTCATCAATTCTGGGCAAAGGATAGCTGTCTTTCTTTGTCACATTATTAAGCCGCCGGTAGTCTACACAAAACCTTGTCGACCCGTCCTTTTCTTGACAAGCACTACCGGGGATGCCCATGGACTATTCGAGGGTTCAATCACTCCCTGTTCTTCCATATCGGTGATAATTTGCTCGGCTTCCTTACGTTTTGCCAAAGGAAGCCGCCTGGGTGTTGTCTTATCGGTTGCGCATCTCCAGTATTGATCTTGTGTTGCACAACATTCGTCCTTCCTTTCTCACTATCATCCAGTGCAAACACACCTCGATATCGTCCGACCAGTTCTTTTACCTTGCCCAGTTGGTCGCCATTTAATCCTTGACACGAGGGTATCAACATATCCAGCAATTTCTGTGAGCAACCGTTGGTTGGTTTATTTTTCGTGTCGTCCACACAACGTTTAATATGACATACTGGAATGCAACTTCCCACAATCATGCCTTTCTTCAGGGTCACTGTATGGGGATTAATGTTCAGCACCCTTACTGGTACCATATTTCAAGACTTTACCAGCGTTCTTCCAATCAGAAGTCCCTCCTGACCCACTCCCGATTCAGTTGCTTCCATCATGCATACTTGTCCTTCCCGGAGCGTACCATCCGGGCGTCCCATTACTATCATTTCCGCCTTCTCCGGTATTTTCATATCGCAAATCATTCGAACTTGCATCGTCTGGTTACTCCTACCTTGAAATGGAATCTCATCATCATCTATCCGAAGCACATTTTCTTTCATGTTTACATGAAACCCATATTCTCTCATGAGATCCATTCCCAAGATCACTTCTTCTGTAATTTCAGCTACCAACACTCGATGATTAATTAATTTGTCCCCAATTGTCAACATAACGGCAGTCTCTCCGTGAGTACAAATTTTCTCACCACTTGCCGTTCGAAGACACACCGATACAGGTAGCATTTTTCCACGACCAACCAAATCTGGTCTCACAATAGTTTTGTCGCTCCTGTATCCACGAGTAATCGGACACCCTACCATTAATTCTTCCATCGATATAAATGCTGTCCAGACTCCCCATCGACGATGCAGCACGGATGATAATCTCCGGGCACTACGTTGTGCTGTCGACGTTCGCCCCTTACGTCGACTTGCTTTAGTTTTCCTGCTGCTCAACCGGTTGTTTTTGGTTGAGTGCAGCGTCTCTGTATATGACCAACTTCGCCGCAGTTCCAGCATCGCAAACCCCATTTCCGCGGTCGTTGTCTTTCCAGCTTTTCCACACGGTTGATTATTTCATCTATGCTGTTCTGGGCTTGATCAGGTTCCTCTAAGGCAGACCGAACTTTGTGACTCATTCTGTGTGATGTCTGCTTAGCTGCTTCAAATTCAAGCGCATGAGCCAGTGCGTCATCTAACATTTTGGCCGTGCTAATCTTAGCGCTTGCTGTATTTCGCCATCTTTAACGCCATCCACAAATGTTTGTACAGCCAGTTGTTCGAGGAAACTATCTGGTGCCGTTGGATATGCCAATCTAACTAATCTGGCGATGTCAGCTTCCAATTCTTGCAGGCTTTCACTTGTCTTTTGCGAGCGGTTCTTAACTTGTGCGTGGTAAACCTGTTGAAGGTGAGCATCTCCATATCTCATCTCAAGCTTCGATGTTAAAAGGCCGTAATCATTCTGCTGGTGATCAGGAATCGTTTGTAAGATGTTAAGAGCTTCCCCCCGTAGGGCCACTATTAAGGAGATAGCCTTCTCTTTGTTGCACCAACCGTTGACTATTGCCGCAGCTTCAAATTGTTTCAAATATGTGGGACAAGGTGTTTTGCCATCGAAAGTGGGTGGTTTCACTTTAAATTTAAACGGTATGGACTCGCTTCTTTCCATGGTTCTTATTTCTGGAATGTTCTCATTTACAACTTGATTTACTAATTCAAGTGGCCGTGTTGTTAGTGAAATAACTTGCTCTTGCAGTCTCATCACATCTTCTTCCATTTTTATCAATTTACTGTCCAACTTTTGCTCAACTGTTTTTACCTGTTCAGTGACATCTTCTTTCAATGCACTTAGACCTACAGAAACTAAAAGAGAAAGATATTCAAGAAAGATTCGAGAAAAGGTCAAATGAATTGCTCAAAGATATCGGGAAAATATCTGATACTAAGGAAGTAGAAACAGAATGGAATAACATTAAATCCAGCCTCGACATGGCGGCCAGAGATATTCTGGGGTATACACAAAAAGTAAATAAGAAACCATGGATAACAAAGGATATCCTGAATTTAATAGATGAAAGACGAAAATACAAAAATAAATCAGACGAAACAGGAAAACAGAGATACAAATCCATAAAATGGGAAATTATTCGAAAATGCAGGAAAGCTAAAGAACAATGGATTGATGAAAAGTGCAAAGAGGTACAAACTAAGATGGAAGTAGGAAAGACAGATGAAGCATACAAACTAATTAGAATCAATTTTAGGGATATAGAACCGTATAGCAAAAATATAAGGGACGCGGGAGGAAATGTCATTATAGAAAATGTAAAGAAAGTGGGTAGATGGCAAGAATATATAGGGAATTCATATGCAGGAGAAGAACTAACTGCATTAGAAAAGGAATCAGACATTGAAAATGATGACTTGGGAACTTAGAGATGAATTTGAAATAGCATTAAAGGGTCTGAAAAATGGTAAGGCGCCGGGTACAGATAAGGTGCAAGCAAAAAGGGAAAGCATGTATATAGGGTTTGTAGATCTGGAAAAAGCATTTGACAATGTAAAATGGAAAAAAATGTTCGAAATACTCAAAAAGATTGGAATGAGTTATAGGGATAGACGGATAGTACATAGCTTATACAAAAAGCAAACAGGAGTAATAGAATTAGGGCAGGAACGTAGAGAAGTAAACATCAGGAAAGGGGTAAGACAGGGATGTTCCCTATCCCCACTAATTTTTAACTTGTACATTGAGGAGGCAATGAATACTGTCAAATGCAGGAAGACATTTGGAATTACTATGCAGGGACAAAAAATAGATATGCTTAGATTTGCAGATGATATAGCGGTATTAGCATCTAGCAAGGAAGAGTTAGAAGCTGCTCTCAATGAAATGGAAACGGTTCTAACAGAGAGATACGGTATGAAAATTAACAAAAGTAAAACTAAAGTACTAGTATGCAAAGGAGGGAAAAATAAATCAAAAACAAGAATTCAAATATGTAACTCGAACTTACAAGAGGTTAAGGATTTCTGCTACCTAGGAAGCCAAATAACGCAAGATGGGAAAAGCACAAAAGATATAAAACAAAGATTAGCACAAGGTCTTGCTACATTTAACAAGAAAAAGCAACTACTGTGCTCAAAGACCACAAACATAGAAACAAGGAAAAGATTGCTCACAACATATGTGTGGAGCACAGCACTGTATGGCTGTGAAGCCTGGACAGTGGGAGAAGCGGACAAGAAAAAGGTAGAAGCCTTTGAAATGTGGTGCTACAGACGTATGATGAAGATATCATGGACAGACAAAGTTAAGAACGAAGAGGTACTAAAAATAGTAGGGGAAGAAAGAAATATGTGGAAAACGGTAAAAAAATAGGAGAGATAGGATGATAGGCCACATACTACGCCATGAAGGAATAGTGCGGAATATACTAGAAGCAGAGATAGGAAAAAAGAGAAGAAGAGGTAGACCTAGGTTAGACCACTGCACACAGATAGTGAAAGATATAGGCTGTAGGAGTTTCAGTGAAATGTGTAGGCTAGCTCAGAAGAGAACTCAATGGAGGTACGCATCCAATCAGTCCCAAGATGGATAAATTAATGACGAAGAAAGTAGCTGCACTTAAACATGATATTTATTATAAGCAACTACAAGCATTGGAGGGGCAATATTCTCGAATAATGGTAATTGCGTGAAAGCATTTACTGGAAAATTATTATTTCGGCAAATGTCTAAGTGTTGGGGATCTTGGCAGCCACAGGTTGCTTAACCCCCTTCAATAAATCTCTGTGAAATAGAGCATAATATTAGAAAACAATAGAAGAAACATGATATTTATTATAAGCAACTACAAGCATTGGATGGGCAATATTCTCGAATTATGGTAATTGTGTGAAAGCATTTACTGGAAAACTATTATTTCGGCAAATGTCTAAGTGTTGGGGGATCTTGGCAGCCACAGGTTGCTTAACCCCCTTCAATAAATCTCTGTGAAATAGGGCATAATATTAGAAAACAATATAAGGGGAACCAAGCTGTATTACTGTGTGAGAATTTCAGGGAACCATGTAGGTTAGTTTAGAAAATAAATAAGTGCAAGTACATGTCCAACCAGTTTTGAGACGGGAAACCCAATGACGAAAAAATAAACGCAGACAAATCTGATGATTATTATAAACAACTAGTTGTTTGTTGTGAAATATCTGCAACTAATGTTGACTGTGCGAAAAGACATATTGGAAAAAATATTAAATCAGTAAATGTTCAAGTGCTGGGAGAACTTGGCAGCCACAGGATGTTTACCCCCCTTCGCAACCACTGAATGTCGGAGAAATAGGGTATATAATTGTAAAACAATAGAAGGTGACCGAAATGCATCTAACAAGAAAAAACGGCACCTATGATGAAAGACAACAAACATAGAACAAAAAGTTGTTGAAAGCGTATGTGTGGAGCACAGCACAGACAATATGCCTACGAAATACGAGCAGTCTGAAAAGCAGACAGAAGAACAGTAGCGGCCTTTGAAATACCGTGCTTCAGATGTTCGAGGATGGACAGACAAAGTTAATAACAAATAGGTTATAGAAACAGTAAGGGAACAAGGATATCTTTGGGAAAAAATATGAGAAGTAGAAGAGCATAATACGTTCTAAGGCATTTTTGGGGAATAGTATGTGAGATATGACAAGCAGAGATAGGAAAAAAGAGGCGGATGTAGACCTACATAAGATAGTGATAGATGCAGACTGTGCAAATTTCGGGAAAATCTGTAGGTTAGTTCAGAATAGGAAACAATGATGGTACGCGTCTAACCAGTTTCAGGACTGAAGACCCAATGATGATGATGATGATGATGATGTTATGTTAAACTTAAAACCTTATACCAATTTAAGTACATCTTGCCAAAATCTATTAAGTGGTACCTCATTAATTCCTTAGTACTAAGTAACATAGACTACTGTTGTGGAGTATACTATTATCACCTGACCTTGTGTTTTAAAAATAAGTTACAACTTCAGAACTGCTGATTTTGCTATGCTTACAATGTAAATAGGAGTGAACATATTACACCACACTACATTGATGCAAATATTTTAAAGTTGAAATATCGCATTTGTCTGTTATACTCCTGCACATTGTACAAAATTTTAAGTAGTCATATTCCACCTTACTTATCTAGTTTGTTATGTAAACGTTCTCTTATACATAACCGGCAAGTAAGACAAGACACCTACAATATCAGCAAACATACTAGAACGAAATATAAAAGTTGTTTTGAATATACTCCTGTTAGTATTCTTAACAAATGGCCCCACCTGTTTATAAAAAGTAATACAATTTACAATTTCTGAGTTAAGCTTAAGGAACTATTGTTTTTAAAGCAGAGTAATTTATAATTACATTCATTATGTATGATACATTTTATTATACTTGAATTTTATCTTTTTGGGTAGGGTTGAAAAACTGTCTTATACAGAACTCCACCTATTGGAGTTTTTTTTCTTTTTATTAAGGTTTAATTGTGTTTTGTAAGTTTGTTTATACTATTTGTTTTTTTAAATTTTAGCCCAATAAAGCTTATAATAATAATAACCGGCCATATACTGCATTTGAGGCTTGCGGTATACTTTTACAGTTTAAGCGGATCCCCTTTGGAGTAACGAATGGAGTAGCCGCGTTTCAAAGAGGCTTAGACTACATTAGTCGCAATTAAAAATTATCAGATACATATACTTACCTGGATGATATCACTGTTTGTGGTAGAGATCAGAAGGAACATGATGAGAATCTTTGACGTTTCATAGAAGCTATTCAGAAATTCAACCTAACCATAAATAATGAGAAAAGCAAATTCTCTCTTCGTTCGATTAATCTCTTAAGATATTTGATATCCTACTATTCTATTAGACCTGATCCTGATAAGCTCAGAGCGTTGCATGAAATTCCACCTCCAAATAACACAACTTCACTAATAAGAGTCGTTGGAATGTTTGCACATTTTTCAAATTACATTCCTCGTTTTTTACACAAAATAAGTATCCTTTCTCATAGCAAATTCCCACTATCTCCTAAAGCTCTAAAAGTCTTCTATAGTATAAAAAAAGAGATAGAAAATGCCTCGTTCGCACCTATACATAGTGAGGATATGTTTACAGTAGACTGGTGCTTCATATGAAGCAATAGGAGCAACTCTTTCACAATCTGGGCGTCCTGTTGCCTTCTTTTCAAGGACTCTTTCTCAATCAGAATGTAGACTCGTCTGTAGAAAAGCATTTGCGATCGTTGAAGCAACTAGGAAGTGGCGGCATTTCCTAATGGAAAGATATGTTAAGCTAATCACCGATCAACGCTCTGTTACATTTATGTTTGATCTAAAACCCAAAAGCAAAATAAGGAACGAAAAAGTTCTACAGTGGAGATTAGAGTTATCGTGTTTCAGTTACGGTATTATTTATAGACCTGGACCTCAGGATACTGCTGCGGATGCACTTTCTCGTATTTGTTCTGCAACAACTGGTAACGAAGCTCGACTTATGGATTTACATAATACTTTGTCACCCAGGAATTACTTGAATGTATCATTGGATTCGAATAAAAAATTTACCTTATTCTATGGAAGATGTAAAGAAAATGACTTCTTCTTGTCCAGTATGTTATGAAATTAAGCCTAGAGTTTATATATTTAAGGGGAAGGCTCATAAAAGCTATTTCCGCCATCGAACATTTAAATGTGAATTTTAAAGGCTCTCTTCCATCCTGTACTAATAATCATTATATTCTCACAATCATTGACGAATACTCACGATATCCTTTTGCCATCGCCTGTCCAGATATGACTTCTTCAACTATCGTTGCTGCTCTCAAAAATATCTTTTATCTCTTTGGAACTCACTCTTATATTCACTCTGACAGAGGGAGCTCATTTATGTCTAATGAACTAAAAATGTTTCTGAACTCTAATGGAATCGCTTCTAGCAGAACTACGCCTTATAACCCTCACAGTAATGGCCAAGTTGAAAAGTACAATGGTATCATCTGGCGTACAATTCAATTAGCTCTAAAATCCAAAAATAAAAATATGTCAATGAGAAAGTGTATTTCCAGAAGTACTACATTCAATAAGAAGCTTACTCTGTACCTCTACAAATGAAACTTCGCATGAACGATTGTTCAGGCATCAAAGGCGAAGTGGTAATGGAGAAACAATTTCAACGTGGCTTTTAAGTCCAGGTCCTATTTATCTACGACAATTTGTTCGTAATTCCAAATATGATCCCATAGTCAAAGAAGTTACACTACTCGAAAGTAATGCCGAATTCTGAAGTAAAAATTTCCTCTGCATCTACACCGGATTTGGCTCCAGTTGGTAATGCTGAATATACTCAGATTGGAAATTCTGAAGGAAGAATGAACTCTGTAGCTGCACGAGATCTAGCTCCAGTTCCTGATGTCCACATTAGAGACTCCGAAAAAGAAGTTTTAACTCCCGAAACTAAATAAATGCAATCAGACACTCCTGGATCACAAGTCGAATTATATAATTCTCGAAACGTTCAACCTAGTGTACGTAGAAATTGTAGAAAAAGAAGACTACCTTCTCACCTTGAAGAATACGTGTTATAATTTATAGGGAGGGGTGAATGATATATAATTATGATCTAGTTGCCTGATGTTTATAAACATTCACTTTCCTATCTGTCATTAGCTTTAATGTGTTTAATGTTTACTCTTATTAACTGTTCATTAAAACCTTAAACGAGGTTCTCCATTTCATTACACCATTAACGATATCATGATGCAATTTTCACTAAAAATCTTTATTTTTTATGCTTCAAAAATTACCTTTGAATTAATATGCCTTTCCATTTGATTTTTTTAAGTAAATGGACAAAAACTGATATGATCAGAAAAAGCTCCCTCTAAAAAAACCAAATTAATAGTTTTTCTTGATCATTGAGAAATTCTCTTTTAAATGATTCTAAGAACATTAAATTACAACATGTGATATGCCGGATAACCTATTTGCATGTGGACCAATTCATCAGGTTGTACAACTCTCCTTGTGCAGTCTATAAAAAAGGTTAAACTTAAAGGTGTACAGAATTAAGTAAACTGTCCATTCATGTTCTGAACATAATTTGTGCTGGAATTTTGAGAGAAATATTGATTTTTGTTGTTGACAGCGAATGCACCCTCTTGTGGTCAAAATTGAAACTTAAAAATATTTTCCAGCAGTTTCTCGTACTCACTTTACTTCATAAAGTTCTTCTGCAAAGCTCTAGGCCTTATATTTTATACGGCTATGCGATACATTTAGTGAAACACCTGGTAGAGTTAAGTTCTAGTACAACATGGAAAATTAATTGAATAAATCTTTGAAGTTAAAAATGTATGTATGACATTTACAACCACATTCATCTAAAAATATACTAAATTCCTGAAATAAGCACTACAGTGAAGTATTCTGATTTTATTCCAACTATACATGAAACAATACAGCATAAAACATTGCTTAAATACAAATACTAGTTAACTACAACGAGAATTTAAATTCCTCTGCGCTAAAATTTCTGCAAAAACATTATCCCCAAAATTTCTACATAAATTTAAAACTGACACTGTAACACAGTATACATTCATTGTTTGAAATTTATATAATTCACATTTACTACTCTTAAACAAAAATAACGAATTTCCAACTATTTAAACACTGATTTATATGTTAACAGACACATTCATATACATAATATTTACATTGGAAAAACAAATAAGTTAATTATTCCTTGTAAATACTTCAAGAACACCTGCTGTAAAAATGAATTCTTCTCAGAATTGTAATTACATCATCAGTTTATTATAAATGCAAAACGTTTCATTACAATTAATTATATAATCTTTATAAATTAGGGAACAGTATATAAAACATATCAGCATAATGCAACAACATAAAAAAGTTCAATTTGTTACTTTTGCACGGTATGTTAATTGCAAGAAATTTTAATAAATACAAGGAACATATTGGGTCGCAGGAACTGTAAGCCTATGGCAGACTATTTCAGAGTATATCAGAAAATTTCAATATAAAACTACTATCAAAACATTTCCTAATAAAAAAGTTGTTAAAAGTTTTAGTTTTACAAATTATCTATGTTTAAATATTACAAGAAATACAACTATAAATTTTTGCAAACTGACTGTAGATCCTTAATTTTCCAAAATTGGTGTAATTTGACCTTGTATGAAACGAAAAGTACTCCATTATTGAGGTGACACTAATAAATGGATTTCTATGTATGCCAACCCTAAGATATTCTGTTACTTGCAATCGGTCCAATTTTTAAATTGTGTATATATTGAATATTAGAGATGGCTTCTTGTAGTAAAAGAGTTATCAAAGTGACTGATTCTGATTTTGAAGAAATCGCCACGCAATGGCTCAATGAAAATGACTATGCTGCATCAGAACAAAGTGAGGAATCAGATCTTCAGTCACCCGTTCAGCTAGTGGATGATGCTGAAACAAAAGATCCAGATTACGCAGCCACATCTGATGATACTGACATATTAAATATTGACTCACCGACATCAAAACCATCCTCTAATTGCTTTATGGTTGGCCGAAACGGAAAGCAAAAGCAATAAGCAAAACTTCAAAAAATCGTAATTATAACATAATACGTTTTGTGCCTGGAACAGTTCAAATACATCTAGTATATACACCTCTAGATGCGTGGAATATGTTTGTAACAGATGAAATCATTGATGAAATTATTCTGTGTACAAATCGTGAAGCTCAACGTGTATGTTCTCTAAAATCTAAGAAATGGCAATTCATTGAAAAAGACGAAATGAACGCATTCTTGGGATTGTTACTAATAGCAGGAGTCTGAAAAAGTTGAGATGTACCCATAAGAGAATTGTTTTAGATAAACAGTCCAATCCTTTTTACAGAGCTTGCATATCGGTTAACAGATTTGAAGACAAAACAATTTTTGTGATTCGATGATAAAAGAACACGTACCCAAAGAATGGCTGATGATAAACTAGCTCCAATTTCCTACATTTAGAGTTTATTTATAAAACAGTGTAAAACTGTTGTAAAACCCAGTGTAAATCTTACAGTCGATGAACAGTTGCTAGGGTTTCGAGGAAGATGCAGCTTCATTCAGTACATGCCAAGCAAACTAGCCAAATATGGCATCTAATCTTTTGGGTATGTGAATCAAAAAGGGAATATGCTATAAATGGCCAGATATATATTGGCAAACAGACCGGGATGGATATACAGCATAACCTTGGGATGAATGTAGTTTTATCACTAACTAAACCTATTTCCAATTCTTCCAGAAATATTACAGTTGATAATTTTTTTACAAGTGTAGAACTTTTTGATAAATTATTGTCTCCTGGGCTTACTGCAGTGGGAACGATAAAAAAAAATAAAAGAGACGTTCCAACAGAATTGCAAGCGTTGAAAGAAAGAGTGTTTTTTCATTGCTTTTTGGTTGTACTAATACTATGACAATAGTAAGTTATGTCCCAAAGAAAAATAAGGCTGTCATATTATTGAGTACATTTCATAATACAAATAATAATATAATATAATATAATGAAACTGAAGGTGTTGATATTATGGACCAAATGATAACAAATTATACTTGTAAACGACAAACTAAAAGCTGGCCTTATGCAGTTTGGAGTAACATAATGGACATTGGAGCTTTGAATGCTTTTACGCTGTTTATGTATCAGAACAAGGATTATAAAGTAGGCCAAACCGATAAGCGGCGCTTATTTTTAAAAGAATTAGCAACTGCTTTAGTTATGCCCTATATGACTAGAAGAAAACAAAATCCAAATTTACAAAAACCAATATTAGAAGATATAGGGAAATTTGTAGACATGGAAGTAAATATCGAAAAGATTAGCAAAGAGAAAAAGGTGTTCTATGTGCCCTCCGAAAAAAGTATGAGGTGTGCAAAAATCCAATTTGTAAGGAACATACCCAGTATATGTGCAAAAAAAAGTATAAAAAATTAACGTTACAGCTGCTTCTGTAATTCATTCTTTATAATTACATTACATTTTTTGAAATTTCCAATGTGGGTATTTTTGACCTACCTCATGTAAATCTGTAGGTTGGTTACGTTATGCATCCTAGGGTTAAAACATAAAGTAATATAACGTCTGAGTACTGCTTGTACGAATTTAATTTTGTATTATTTGGATTGTTTCCCCATTTGTAATGTATTATGTTACGCTAGACATAAATTAGAGAAAAAGAAAAATTTTAAAATGTGAATAGATAAACTAAAATATGAATGTGCCCGGTATAATAGATTTCATAAATATTTACTGTTAATTAAACATTATGTTTCAAATTTTGTTTCTATAGAAATAATTCAGATAATAAAATACAAGATTATTCTTTTAAATACATTGTATGGTAAGAATTTAGGACAATGACCTTATAAAACTACAAATAAAAAAAGATCTCAATATGACAAAACACTGTGTATATAGTTCCCATAGATTAACATTGTGATATACTGCTGAGTGGTGACAACCTATGTATTAAGTATAGACTAAACTGATACATTGTATTAACTGGATGCTGATTGTCATGAATATGATTTACAATGACAGGAATTAGATTTGTTGGACCTGACAGGAAAGAAATGAAAAGAATAATTTGTGAACTGGCAATAAGCCAACATGAAGATGTAGTCATACGATAGCGTAATAAGGCGAACAGAACCACGAGGTTGGTTGTTACATTAAAAGTGATGTTAGAAATACAGAGCTCCAAAAAGAATTTGATTGCATTCCCACAGGGAAATACACGGTAATTGACATGCAAAAGTGAAATACGCCAGCAAATGCAGGGTACTTTCACAAACGCGCACGGCATGGATAAAATGTCTTATGACAATAGAAAAAAGGGTTACGAACTGGTGAGTCACCACTCTATTAAATTATAATTTTTTTTTTGGTGTATAAAAGCAAAAGAGTTTTATTTGTTTTTGGATAATTTAAGACATGGTTGCAAGAAAAAAACATTTGATAACCTGAAATTAAACAATGAGTATAATGAGCTTTTATGTTTAGAATTAATAACTATGCATTTACGAACCGAAAATGTCCATAGGTTGTCAATTATGTAATTAGGAATTAAACATAATGAAATAAGTATTGGGTTTGATTAATTAGCGACAAAATTGTGTATATTGATTTTAGAATGAAACTTTTATTGGTAGAATTTAGTGTTAGTAAAAGCATAAAAAATTAGTATTTTGGAATGAAAAATAAAATGATTTCATAAAAAGTGAGTACTTGACTTTTCTATATATTACTATTAAAGGCATTTCCAATAATTAAGATTTATAACTGTCATGTAAATAAATATCAAAAACAAGAAAGTGAGGAGTGACAATAGCTTTTTTTGATGAATTAAATTTAAGGTCTTTTTATGATTTTTTCTTTAGCATTTTTTTATGGAGTACTTTATGTGATGTAATGTTTATTGAACGTATTTTATGTTAATAGAGCATAGGTTCAAGTTGAAGTTTATTTGAATTTATTTAAAACTAGATAAATAGACACAGATGTAGAGGATATTCAACTACCCCACTGATGGTATCTTATTTGAAAAAAGCATTTTATTTTTAGAAATTTCTTTAAGTATGATGGAATTAATAAGTATTTTTAAGGTATTTTCAAGAAATATAGTATATAAAGTGACCAAAATTTAGAACACCAAAGCAAGGGAGATTTATACGGAATAACTGTCTACCGTGTAGAAATAATATTAAAAGGAATTGCTATTAGACAGTTTAACACCCCTCAATTTTGACAAAAACAGAAAATCTTTCAGGGTAAGTGAGTTTAACATTTTTTTTTATATTTCAGCCATTTTATTAATTATTTATCTTTATTATTTGTAATTCAAATTTTTCTGTTCTATAATTTCTTTCATCGCAACTCACTACCACACCATTGCAGTTAGCGACACAGCTTTATATTGTTATGGGGTCCCCACCCATTCAGGGCATATTTATTCACTTAACGCTCATTTTACCTAAACACATTCTTGTAGTTCATTTTGATGGGGCTGGTTTGTCTTAATGTGAGTTTCGTAAATAGTTGTATAAAATGTGTTGAAAGACAGTATAAAAACGTATGAGTTAATAAAGGAAATTTCAGTTATTGATTAGTAAAGGACAAACTTTTGCTACCGATATCTTTAACACTCCACTAGAGCACTTGGCATCTAATACCCGTATGATTCCATCTGTTCCAGGATTACACTTTAAGATTCGTCGCAACTGCCATTTGTTAAATGATACATTTTTTCTTTAATTACAACCCTAGTTCCAGGCTCTATGTTAATCTAATTTTGTTTGCATTTGAAGCGTATTTGGAGATGAGAAATGTACTCATTTGAACGTTTCCAAGTGTTGATTTAATTGTAGCAAATACCGATAGCAACTAAGACAATTTTGCTTAATATCTGTCACAGTAGGGTCACTACATTTGATTTTCCGATTCTCTATCCAAAGGTACTATATTGGACAGGAAGCGAATTCTTTTTTTATCTAAAAATTTAAAATTTTGCCGAACCCTTGCTGTTCCAAGCAAGGGAGAGAGAGAGAGAGAGAGAGAGACAAATTTACAAAAGCTTGCTAGCAGTGCATCTGTAGTCAAAGAAGTAAACTAGCTCCAAATGCATAGTCTTAGCAGCAAAGCAGATAAATAAGCTTGTGTAGCATTTACTTGTTTTGTAAGTCCTTCTTTGTCTCTCTTTAATTGCAATCGAGCCTGCATAATCTACCACCACTAGATGAAATGGTATCCTTGGTTTTCTCGTTTGATGAGCTTGGTACTCCTTTAGAAATGATTGAATTTGAGACTGTTTAACAAGAAGTAACATGTTCTTTAGTTCCTGTAGCCATAATATACCTAACGTTCTCTCATTTTTTGGATGAGAACAATTTAGCTTGTATCTTAAGCACCATGCTACAAAACATTTTAATCTATTTAATTGTGAATAGTTTTCATTTGCAAAAGCATCGGATTTGTTTAAAATCACGAAAGTTAATTAAGTTTTCTTTAATTCTGGCACTTCAAAGAGTGCCATTGATTTTATCGAGCGTATTGTTATTGATATTTCAATGTAATAAATTAGGACCACTCCACCATTAGTTGCGACGGAAAACTTCCTCGAGAGATTAAATCTGTCGGGTTTTCGTTTGTGTTAACATAATACCAATTGCGAACATTTGTTAATTCCTGAATTGTTGCCGTGCAATTTGCAATAAAGACATTTCATTTTCTTGGGAGAGTTATTATTCAATTCAACACGATTTTTGAATCAGTAGTAGTCTTTACCCCATCTTAAAATGTTTTTAAATTGATTAACTAACTGGGCTAGCAACACAACTGTTGGCAACTCAAGTTGAGGCAATGGCATGTTTTTAAGTGAAACTACTTGGGATTTTGCCACTAATGGGTTTATAGAATAATTTCCCTCTTACTTTAGTGACTTCATACACACACATGTGCCATAAGCCTTCTCTGATGCATCTGAAAACACATGCATCTCAATTGAAGTTGACTTAGGAGTTTAAAGCAAGTCATTTTACACTCATTTCCTCTATATAGCTTAATAATTCATTTTTGAATGCCAATCAATTTGTGTGTGTAGGTTGTTCAGTATTGATTCATCCTATCGTAGATTTAATTGTCTTAATTCTTGAATTATTAACTTGGCTATGATAATGACTGGCGATAAAAATCCAATTGGTTTAGATAAAGGAACAGTAAATAAAACAGTCCTTTTAGTGGCTGTGCTACAATACTTTAAATTATTGACCTTATAAAGAAAAAAGTGTGTGGAAGAGTTTCAGTAAATTCCCAATATTTTACTGAGATCCTAAACGATTCTAGTAAGGTGAATAGGACTTGAATCACTTTGCTCTGAAACGTTACTCTTCCATTTCGTAAAAGTATGAAATTTGCTTGTTTTAATATAAATGATATATTTTGTTTTTGCTCCCTTAAAGTTTCTATGGAATCCAACGCCTATAAACACATCATCAACGTAGAAGTCTTGTTTTGATAATATGTGCTTCTTGAGGGAATTCCCTTTGGTTTAAGTTAGCAATTTTAAAGAGACTATATGACTAAGAAAGGTGCCGCTATCATTCCAAGAATTACAATGTTTCGTTCATATGTTATTAAAGTTTGTTCTGGACACTCGTGCGAAAGAATCCTTTGGAATTTATGGTCCTTTGGGTGTACTCAAATTTGTCTATACATTTGAGTAATGTTGGCCATAATGATATATTCATGTGTTCAGAAACGAGTGATGATTGAAAAATGTCTTGTTGGACAGTAGTGCCAACCCATTGCAACACATTTATCGGTATGCCTGAAATTGATTTGCAGGAACCATGAGAGACACTTCGTAACCTTGTTTCATTTGGTGCCTTCAACACCGCATGGTGCGATAAATAAAAGAACTTTTGAGAATTCAAACATGCGTCTGATACATGGTTTTGCTCATTATAATCGTTTATACAATCAACATAAACCCGCTTGAATTTGGGGTCACACTGGATTTTTCCCTCTAATGATTGGAATCTTGTTTTTGATATCTCTAACAAGTCACATAAATTGTCTAGGTTACATAGAGATTTTTACAATGAATTTGACATCAGGGCTGACGTGATTTTTACAAACTTTGACTGGCAGTGCTCCTCCTCTGGTATTGATTTCAGTTCCAAACGTGCAATTGTCAATTTTACAAACTTTTGTAAGTCAACATGCAAATCGTTCACTGCAAGGAACATTTGACGTACAAGGCTATGCAGGTATGCCCACGAAACTGTAATCACCCATCCAAACTTGTTATTCTAGAAAATTGTACCAATCCATTTTAATTTGTCCAATGTGTAAAAGCTGCCAAAAAGAGATACTCCTATTAAATCAACTGTGCCGGGTTATTTGGAGGAACGTTGAACTGTGAAATGCATATTATAGATGCTGGCAATGCACCTGTAATTTGAGGTATTACAAAACATGATATGTCTGCACTAAACTTATATGATTTGATAGAATTATCAATCGAATTTGTGACTTTATTTTGCACCTTCCTTCATTTATTCCTAAAACGAAATTGTTTGCGAATTCAACTTTAAGGTTAACTATATTGCATGCATTTTTGAGATGCAGAGACCACTAAAACTCTTAGGTTACATTGGTGCCCTTGAGAATTAACCCTGTTAACTATACTTGTGGACAATAAATTTTGGCCAATTTCTGTAATCTTTGAGGTGGAAAAACAATTTGTTGTTATTGAATTTCTTGATGTGCTTCGTGTAGGATTATAGCAGAATTTGTATTAGTTTGTGATTCGCTAACATCATTCGGTTTTATGCAGTTTATATGCAGTAGTGTTGTGCTTTTTGACAAATTTTTCATTTAGATCCGTGGCATTTAGGAATGAACGTCCCTTTCTGAGGCTTTTACACATAATCGTAAACTCCTTGCTCTTTCGTTGCAATCGGATGACTTAGGTTTAAAAAAAATTCACAATTTTAAATAAAGTGGTTACCTTCACAATTTGCACATGCCATATTGATTGTTGCAAATGTGTTTGGGCAGTGTTGGTATCGATAATTCTTCAACTCGATCGTATTAAATGATTTATCTTTGCGGCGTGCAGATTCCATGGAACCACATATTGTAGAAATGGACTAAAGATTCATTTGTTTCGTATTTAGAAATTGTAGAAATATCGTAATTTGAAATTTCATCATTATTCGAAGGATCTAAATTTACCTTACTTCCCATTCGTGGGCTGTTTGCTTGTCAAGTTTATTTAAAATTATCGGCACAATTAAAGCCTTCGAAGATTCTGTCAGTTGGTCTAGAGACTAGAGGCTCTACATATGATTTTGTACAGAATTAATGAACTGCCTTAACTTTACATGCGATTCCTTGTTATTTAATGTATTCACTGTTTGCAAATTCAGTAATTCATGTACTGTCAACATTTCGACATTTTTTTGCTGTACCTTCTGCATAAGGAATCCCACACTACGGACGGCCGGACGCGACAGTGATCTTATAAAGTTTCCGTTATACCTAATAAGATACGAAACCCTAAAAATGAAATGGCAAACCATTTTAATCAGTAATGAAGTGTCAAAATAGGTAATCTCTTACTGTAAGTTTATTACCAGTGCTATTTCACATTATAATGTTTCCTAGATGTGTCTAACAGTTTATTATCAGTGTTATAATTGCTATTGCAATAATGATTCAATTCGCAAATGAAGAAAAAAGTCACGTTTATCCTCTACATTAGAAATTCCTTTGGCAGCGTTAAACGACTATTCTCCTCTCTAACCAGGGAAACTCACCACACGGTACATTATTTGCAAAACTTGAACAATCACTACGACAGAAGGATCTTTTAATATAAGTGTGCAAAAAAAAGTAAGTGACTAGACAAAATTAGAGAAATTGATATCCTAGTGGCAGTTGTGACAAATTCCTACGTATCGACTCGGCATATCCAAAATGAAAGTAATATTTCTAAGGTCACAGTTTCCAGAATCTTATAGCATAATAAGATGCATCAGAAGATGGTTCAGGTTGGTCAAAGCTTAAGTGGTACAGATTTTGAAGAACGCTTCGGTTTCTGTCATTGGTTTCCTAACAAAGTTGATACTAATCCATATGTTTCTCAATATTTTATAGTGGAATGAAAGCAAGTTCGCTGATCATGGTCTTTAATAGAAAAAAATTTAATTACTACGCATTTAAAAATCCACATATAATGAATCAAAGCAGGTTCCAGCAGAGATTTTTATTAATGTTTGCTATGGGATAATTGGATATGAATTGGTAGACTGGAATTTTTTATGGCAATTTAAATGGTGGAAGGTATTGAAGATTTCTAAAAGGGCAATGTGAAAATTTCTTAGACGATTTGCCATTTTCAGCAAGATAGGGCTCCTACCCATAATAGCCAGTTGGTTTATCGATTTTCAGATCACATGTATTCACAGTTGGTTAAGTAATTGTGGTTCAACCGAGTTATGTATTCTACAGCAAATACTACCTAACAATTGTTGAATAACTTGGTCGATGAGGTCTCCTGATCTTAATCTGTTGAATATTTTAAGTACAGTTGTTTTGAAAATGGTATGCAGAGACATCTTTAGGTGAATGTAATTATGTGTTGAAGTAAATAGAAATTTTGAGCAGCTATAAAATTGTATTTGGCGTTCTTATCTTTCTTGCCCCACAATGATTAAAATAGTTTGCCAGTTCATTGTTTTTAATTCATTTCCATGACCTACTGCAAAAAGTGTGTTCCATTTTGCCATTAAACTATTAAGATATAGGTTTTAGATTGTGATTTACTATGGTCACCAAGTGACAACATGATTGATTATTAAATAGGATTAGTCTAGTTATGCTTGTTGTGCCGTATGATTAGGTTTAAATACATGTTGTTAAATGTTGTTATTTATTTTATCTAATTGACTGTTACCTTTTAATTGTGTTTGCCGTAACTATTTTTTAAAAAATTTAACCAAATTGTATGTCATGAATAAGTATTGCTTTTTAAGTTCAAATCAGGTGTAAGTCATAGTAATTTATGTAAGTAGAAAACTATACTGTTTGAATTTAATTGTAATAACCTTCATTAAATTTTTCAGTCTATGAAGAAGGCATAAAGGCAATGCCGAAATGTCGAATAAAAATTACAATTTGACACTGAAGTTTTGTCTGATAGAACGTATGACACTCAATTAATCGAGTTTTGCTGTCATAAATTTTATTGTATTTGTACCTTTATTAATTAAGATTTAGTTCATGTAATATAGATGATGGTTTTGTTTTCAGCCTTGAAGTTAATATACTTGGGTATTTGTCATTAAGGGGAAATTACCCTTATATAAAATCTACGATTAATAATTTATTTCTATTATGAACAAAATTATTACTGTCTTTGTAATAAATATTGGAATATATTCGCTTCTTAATTTTCAAGTAAAAGAAATCAATTGCAAGATTTTCGTTTCATTTATTCAAAGTGATTTTCTAGTCATCGTGCCGTTGTGGAAAAGTAGTACAGAGATTTCAGCATTTTAAGATTAACATTGTGGAGAAACACCTTAGCAGTGCTACCAACGACCGGTATTATATTTTAGAGATAAGACCATATTTACTTTTCCAAGGATGAGTATTATATCTGCGATCATAATGTGCATATGAATGTTGTTTTGTACTTAAACATATACTCTTTAAAACAAGTATTTATTCATATTTCCAATTCTAGCTTTTGTGATCCAACTGCATGCAATTGGCCATCAATTATTTGTTAACCTATTTTACATTCAAACTCAACTAGTGCTGAACTTGTCAGCTTTACGTTTTTTCCAATAGATGCTTTGGTTTTACCTCAGCTTTATTTTTTAAATGGTAGTTTAGTGCAGCTTAAGGCCGAGGAACCCGACCTGACCAAGAGGACTCTGTGCTCTCAACTTTAGATCAGTTATCATAAGATAGTACATAACTAAGAGTGGCCGAGGTAAGTGCTTTTGAGTTGTTTCAGATATTATTTCCTGAAGTTGCACACAGAGGTATTAAGTTTGGTAAACATTATATATTTCAACAGCAAACAATTTCTTGATAAATTCAAAGTGAAAATTTACCATTGCAAACGAGTGTATCCCAAGACCTTTCTACAAAGCTTAAATGATCGTTTCAAATCAGTAATTGAAAAATGGAAAATATAAGGTCCCAGACAGGATTCGAACCTGTATCTTTGGTTTTGACTGTCGATATGATAACCAATTGCAGCATCTTTCTATACATATTAAACTTTCAAAAATAATGTATAAACAATGTTTAAATAAAACTTTCACTTTATTGTTCAATTATGTTCTACCATAGGCTTATCAAGAACACATTCTGAAAAATTGTTTACCACATAAGAATTTTCTATACAGTAAATGTTTAGTTCTGCATTTTACTTTAAAAATTGCAATATGCTTACATGAATTTACAGAGAAACTCCCATGCCCAAAAAAATGCTCATTAATACAATTTATCAAATAAAATGAGGCCCAATAAATTATGTGCAATAAAATATCACAGAAAATATCAGTTTAGAAAATTTTGTTAGTATATTTAACCCTTCAAAATAACAAGAAATAAAAATAAAATAATTGGAATTAAAAAATAACGTATGATGGCAACTATAAATCTCTAACATTACTTGCTGGTAATATAAAGGCATCAATGGTTTATCTTAAATAGGTACTTTATTAAAGTACTCGAATATCTAAACGACTAGACAATTTAAATATTGCACCATAATTTGGTATATTGTTTGTACTAATATGGCACAAATCACGTCTACTGTCAATAAATATAATAAATATATAGTAATACAGTAAATTAACTAACCAAAACTTTAAATACTGTTAGTTGCTTATGTTCCTAAAAATAACATAAAAATTAACGTCAAATAATAATAAATAAAATATTTAAAGAAAATATTGGCATTACAACTCAATAACTTTACAATAATTTGTTCAAATGGTTTCTTTGTACACATTAAATGTTGGACGAGAATTGTTTTAATACCTATAACTATTAGGAATGGTGTTAAACTTACATGAAAGATTCAAACAACAAAAAATATCTAAAAACTATAAAAATAAATGCAAAAAGCAATATAAAATATCACAGATTTACACTAAAAATTTTGCCACTTAAATAATTTTCCTAATATGTCTTTAAAAAATGAACTCCAATTGTTTATTTTACTAATTTTATTGGTTGTACCTATAGCATTTTAATAAATTGTAACGCGAATGTATTTCTTCATGAAACAGTAGGTAGTACAAATGGGTTTATTAATTTCAGTTAGTTAAATAAGCTTTCAGCACGCAAGCAGTCTGTAACATTTAGAACTTTAGTATTATACATTGAATAATGTGGCTATTCCAATAAGATATTAAATTAGGATAAAGAATTAAAATAGTAAAGCACCAAGTACATTTTATACAATCAGTAATAAAGATTAGGACTTTACACTCTTCATATTAAATTTAGAAAAATACAGGTAGACACTTGGGAAATAACTAGCATATTAAACTTACCTGTATTTACTGCAACCATGGTAGATTGCACCCAATACACATATACTCCAACCATAAAAAAAATGTCGTTGCAAACATAAACAAATGACGCGCAGCTTTTGGAATCTAATGTAAAGGTGTGAAAACAAGATACCCGTTCACATAAATAGTATGACATTGACTTCGAAAATCGAACAGTTAGACACCCTACCCCATGAGAACGAGGAGCTCGAGTAATAACCCTGCGGTGTTGAAACTCATGAAAACTATGAATAATAAAGGAAGGGGATCATCTTCAGCAATCAAAGCAGAGCTTCAAAATCTATTCGCACACAATCATCGCCATGCTGGATAATGTTGATGATCGGGAAGGGCAATTCAAGTGACGGAATTATGCCCTAAAATTATTAGTAAACATGATCCCAAATATGAATAAAAGTGCTGATAACAAAAATATCACTAAAGGGGATAGAGTGCCCTGTGTTGGAAGTTTTATTCAGTGTCAAGTTGAAATAATTGACTGACCGGCAACCAATTTCTGCACTAGAAAGTCGCCAGCGCATTGTAAAGAACCAACAAAAACTGGAACTTATTTAAATTTTTGTTTTCCACCTGCTGTTTTATAATTAATAATTGTGTTTGGTGGTAATAACAAAATATGTAAAACTCATTATCAAGAATTTTTACGTTGGTGCAAGCTTATTTAAAGCACATTGTAAACACACAAATTCTTATATGAAAAAATTCATAATTGCATCTGCATAATTCATATCTACAAATTAATTTGGTTGAATGTCTATAATTGATAAACTTAAGTTGTTCTTCATTTTTTAACTACATGCATATTTGGATAGACAAAGTTAAGAACGAAGATGTACTAAAAATGGTAAAGGAAGAAAGAAAGATGTGGAAAAAGGTAAAAAATAGGAGAGATAGGATGATAGGCCACACTACGGCATGAGGGCATAGTGCGGAACATATTAGAAGCAGAGATAAGAAAAAAAAAGTAGATGAAGACCCAGGTTAGACTACTGCACACAGATAGTGAAAGATGTAGGCTGTAGGCTGAATGTCGGAGAAATAGGGTATATAATAGTCAAATAGGTTATAGAAATAGTAGGGGAACAAGGATATCTGTGGAGAAAATAGGAGAAATAGAAGAGCAGAATACGTTCTAAAGCATTTTGGAGAATACTATGGGATATATTACAAGCAGAGATAGGAAAAAGGAGGTAGCTGTAGACCTAGATTAGATAGTGATAGATGCAGACTGTGCAAATTTCAGGGAAATGTGTAGGTTAGTTCAGAATAGGAAACAATGAGGGTACGCGTCTAACCAGTTCCAGGACTGAAGACCTAATGATGATGATGCATATTTAGCCAATTAAAGGTAGATCTTAGTTTATTTTTGTTATTATTTACTGTGATAATCGTGTTTGATACTACAGGTTGGGTAAACTAGAGGTGAAGATTTTTTAATTAGTTGTGTTTATGTTAAACTAGTCCAAGGTGAGAAACATATAAACAAGACTTCATCGACCTCAATTACAGTAATAACCGCTAAACAGTCTCTCAGAACATCATCTTCTAGGAAGGCTTTAATTAGGGTTGATTCTTTTCAAGTAAATTGGCAATCAAAGGTTTTATATAGACAAGGAGTTCAGCGATCTTTCAAGGTTGGTATAAAAGTATTTAGTAAAAGGGTTAAAATCTGTATATCCTTAAAAATTATTTGCTTTTCTAAAGTCCAATCTGCACCACTGAAAGCTAGCCAGTGCTCTATTAACTGTTTCTTCACTTCAGCCCCATAGAGTAAAATAAATTCAAGTACTTTATATCAATTCAGTAAGTAACAAAATTACAAAATAGAGAATATTAAAGTCATCGATGTGTTACATTAAAACAAACACAATGAACAATAGCATTACCAACAAACAACAAAAAAGATTTAATAAAAATATTTTATTTATTTCTTAAAATTACTTTCCTCCAGTACAAATATGCAATTCTATTTCCATTCAAATTATACTTGTAACTTGTACCGTATGTCTAACTATGTTTCCTCTTCGTCCTCTAGAATTTCCCTGTAAATATAGTTTATCGTGGCTCTCCGTAAATACTAATCAAGTGAATTGAGGCATGAAGAGCATGATAAAACTTTGCCATCCTATATGCATATATGTGCTTCCATAAAATTCAGGATTCTGACAAACTTTTTAACTAATGCCATTTGTTTTACAAAAACTTAAAGTTTAAATAGGATAATATAATTTTTGCTGCATGTAAGCAAACATCAGCTATGTAACTTAAAAAAGCTTGACTATGTTTACCATTTTAAATACAAAGTTATACATCTTTGACAAACAATGGGGTTGGACGAAAGATCCGACCAAGGATACCATTAAAAGGCTGCTCGTTATTAGCAAAACTTTATACCTAATCATATGAGTAGCATGTATGAAATTTATCAGAATTCTATCAGTTTAGTAATACCGATTATAATAGAATTGTATACAGAACAGCTTCTACAGGTCCCCATCTAATGAGTGCCGATCACCAGCATCAGTTACACTTTCCCCATAGCATTACTACCACCGGTGTTAGTAATAAGCAAACAAGCCAGTCATATGTGTTCTACAACAGGGAACAGAATTTGAAATGAATGACTGCGATGGGGACATATGTAAGTGCATTATAAACAACGTAGTGGAATGTTTATCTGTGGATTCCCTTACAAGTCATAACCTATGCTATCTGTGTTCCTGTTTAATGTTGTAGGTAATACCAGCATGCTCCACTACGTAAATCTAAGTTAGAAATCGTAAACCACATCCATGCCATACAACCCTGAGATAAAAGAGTAATTATCAGTTACCTAATTTGCTAATATACATTAATTTAAAAGGTAAGCAAATTCTGTAAAAATCTTTAACTTTACTCTACATAAGAAACGGCGACAATTCGTTGTTTTAGCATTTATAATGTACTAATTATGTATCTAATTAAGATTTTTATTGTCTAAGATGTCGCTCTGTTCAAATTTAAAAATAAACTTTTTTAAAATTATTTTGATTTGTATAAATTTCAACATTATATCATATATGATTTACAAGTTGTTGTGTTCTGCATTAACCTTCAAAATCGAATATGGCATCGCTTTGATTAAACAGTATTAATTTATAACTTTCTACCTAGCAAAGTGGATTATGTATTAACTCACCTACCTTATCTAGAAAAAAATCAACCATTTAGTTTATTTAATGATAGCTGTTTTTGCTTTCTTTATAAAATTATCTAAAAAAAAATCCATTATAACTGATCTGTGCAGAAACAAGGTCATTGGATTATACTTAAGCTTCTATATATCTACAAATATCGAAAAATAATACCTTAATCTTAAAAAGAAAAATTAATTAAATTTGTCAGGACCATCAGCAACATTTTATAAATCTGTTTAATTACTTACTTTTATCAGGTGCTTTAAGCTTGCTTTTTATGAAAAACCCTTTTAACTTTATTCTGAAATAGTGGAAATTATAAACAATATCTGTATCAATTTTTACTTGTACCTTTTTGTGTTTCATTTTATCTTGTATTTAATATTAACTATCATGAATTACCTAACATGTAAAGTAAGATGAAACTACCTTTGCACTTTTGAAATTAAATATGAAACCAAACTATTTCTTATCTATGCAACTAAAAAGTTCTCTGCAGAATTAGCTACCAAATTTATTTTAATAAAGTATCTCGTTATAATACAAACAACAGCAACAGCACTGTAGTTAATCACGTGCTTGCCTAGAGGGAATCCTAGGTAACACAGAAATTAAAAACAGTGTAAACTAATTATGACAAATGGAAAGACAGACTATAGCAGGTGTTAAACCAAAACGAATAAACTATTGTAACCTTTGCGGACCTAACTTATACAATAGGCACAATAAAAAAGAGTTGTACTAAATATGCCCTACGAAAAATAAAAGACGTAATTACTGGATAAATTCTGTGTTTATTTAAAAATTAAAAGATAAAACGTATAAAAGAAAGAAGCAATTAAATTCTTTACAAACTGTAACAAAATTTAAACAATTGAAAAATGAGCTAAACATTTTGAAGCGTAAATTAATCAAACAATGGAGAGAGAAAGAATCCCAAAAATCTAGTAATAACCCTCGTAAAAATTGGCAGAACATCAATAGCATTATGACAAATTCTAAATCTTCCCAACCTAACACGAATATAAACTATATTAGTATAAGGGGTAAAAGAATAAGTTCGGCACAAGAAATAGCAAAAAAAGTTCAGCTGAAAAAAATTATGTATCATCTATATTCACCTTTAAAGAAGAGATCTGTGCAAAAACAATATTCCTACATCCAGCAACTATGGCGGAAGTATTAAAAATTATTAGTAATTTAAAAATCCACAGTTCTTCTGAAAGCTGGATTTGGTGAAAATTTGTAGTGATGCATACTTCTCAAAATTACCGAGTTAATTATTATGGCATTTTGCTGGCAAATCTTCGCGAAAGAATTAAAATTAGCTAAAATAACAGCACGCTGGCAACATGAAGACGAACCATGTGTATACAAGACTAATCAAGCTGGTCAACAATATATAATTGTGCATGCAAGTGGACGTTATGGCTTTGTCAATGGCCTTTTAATATTCAAATCAAAAAACAAATCTGGAAACTATCATGATGACATGAATCACCACAACTTTATGCAATGAATGGGAAAACAGTTAATTCCAATATTACCTCCCAATGGCATTATTGTTGTGGATAATGCACCATATCGTAGTGTTTGAATTAATAAACCACCTACACAAGCAGTGCGAAAGAAAATTATTCAGGATTGTCTGGCAAATCAAGGTGTTTCGATAACAAATGAAATGCACAAAGCTGAATTATTAGTAATAGTTAAGAACTTTCCATATAGCAAAACATATTCTGTAGATGAATTACTTAAAACACATAGACATGCTGTGCTACGTTTACCACCGTATCATTGTCACTTCAATCCCATACAATGGATATGGAGTTTGCTGAAATGTAAGGTTGCAATTAATAACGTGGATCAAAGAAGTGCAATTGTAAATCTAGTGCAAAAAACATTTCCTGAAATTGGCGAATTATAATGGGTAAAACATTGTGACCATGTTGATCTTTTGCCAAAAGAAGTTTGGTGTAAGGATGGTTTACTAGATGATACTGTTGAAACCTTGAACTTTACTGTAAACACAGGATCATCAGAAGATGGCGACGATGAAACTGATGGCAGCGAAGGTGTCTAGCAACAGAATTCTTGTGCAAAATTTGTTATATGTTATTTTGTGGATAATTATGTATTGACATTTATGTAATATACAGCTATACGTTTAAATACTTGAAGAAATGTTCAATAAAAACTGTACTATGCTTTGGTCTTAATATTGTTGATTTATTAAATATATTGACTATATACCATTTGTTGATATTAATTACATGGATTTAGTAAAATATTTATAATACCTAACCTAAAAAAATTTTAAATGTCATCGAAAAATTATTACACTCAGTGTACACTAATACCAGCAGTGCCACCAGCCACGTCCCTCCAGGGGCTAATGTTTGCTTGGTGGAGCTATATCTTGGCTTAATCATAGATGAACAGTCATTATGGAAAAACCATATTACAAAACTAATAAAAAAAGGTTGTCATCATGACAGCTGCACTAAAAAGATGTACCCATACATTGAATATGTATAATAAGAGGTCAATCTACAATAGTTTTATTGGACCATATTTTACAAATTTAATTACATGCTGGGAAAATACTCCACATTACATAATTAACTTACTTAAACGAACCCAAAATAGAGTGATCAAAGTATTGTTTGGACTAGATTACTATACTCCTTCCACATTGCTATATGAAACCATTCGTATATACCCCGTTGAAAAGATACGCAAGAGAGAACATATAAAATTAATATTCAACATAACTCATAATTACTGGAAAACTAACTATACCTTAACAACTGGTAAAGATATGCATTTTTACCTTACCCGAAATGCAAAGAATTTTAGAACAGACCTCTTCAAAACCACTAAGTGCCACCAGTCGCCTATTTAATGCAGTGTGTTAAAATACAATAGCATTTCTGGAAAGCTTAAACCAGCAAACGTTTAAATTTATTAAGTTACTAAAACACTACTTATCAGACTATAAGGTTCGATAATGAGCACTCTCACTTTCCAAAACAACATACAAACTTAGACAAATCTGCAATAACAGTTTGTTTCCAGCTTCTTTAGTGTATTCTAAATTACATTGTGTACATTTACCCTTAGTTGTTATTTATAATTATGTGTATTACACATATTGTATAATTTACCTACGTGAAATTTACTTAATGATTGTATTCATATTTGTTCCTTTTTCTTTTGTTACTTTGTTTAATAGCCATTAGGTCCTGTTATGTTTTGGGGTAATGAATAAACAACATTTGACTGATTGATTCATAAACTAATTCACTTTCCAAATTACAATGTAATTAACTAATAATTCGCTTGCCTCTAAATTAATGCATAGCAGCAAGTTGGTTAATCAATAGTTGTTTAATTTCAGGGTTGTACGGCGAGTGAGTGCTCATAGCCTTTTCTACACCAGATTCGTTGGAGGAATTCATTGGTTTTCTACAACAAAACAGGAACAGGCAAGATAATAAAGAATGACAGGTAAACACTCTATTACATTTTATAATGCACTCCTGCACAAATGGTTAATGATGCCACAGTCAAGACAAGATTTATCATGGCGGCTGCTTTTTTCACAACTTGTAAACCATGACCCTTCTTCATTCGTCATTCTGATTAGTCGAGAAGGCAACATATGTCTATTATGAATCGTAAGAAGTTATCTTTAACATTCTTTTTCACGTTATCACGATAATAAAGGTATTTTTTGAAAACTCCGAAGATAACTCACATTATCTATTTTCTAACTAGATTACACAAATATGTATAATAGCCCTAAATTACACAGATGGATTAACATAAAAAGTTTAATCAGCATAGCCATGATTTCGTTTCTATGACAAGAGAATTCATTTGTGCAGATTGTTTGTGTAACTAGTACTGACGCATCTGTAACAAATATATACAGCTTACTTTTTTCTAAGTGTTGTGACTAAATTAAAAGATACTGCTGGCGAATCTCAAAGATGGTGACATATTAAAGATTTAAAACCGTTCTCTTTTATTCCTATACTATCTTGTTTCTACCTTTATCTGAATATATTTTGTCTCCTCTAGCATTATCTAAATTGAATTTCTATCCTTTGACTTAATCTTGTCGTGTATAAATAAACTCTACCTTTAAGCTCTGAACTACTTCAAAACTTGTCATTTTCCAAATACATCGTTCGTCTCAAAATTGCATATTTCTCTCGCCCCTAATTTTTAAAAATATATTTTTTTCTTAAATTTTGGTATTTTATTTCCTGTTGTTACAAAACTCACTGCATTTTTTGTCATGGTTGACATCTTCCATTTGAACAACTTTGATGACTCTTTCGGACTCGTACTAACTAATGTCAAATCGATGCTTTACTCTTTGGACTCAGGTTCGCAACCTATGCCTTTGTAGTCAAAATTTAATTTCCATAGTTGTGACTGCAAAGAATTTCTATTCAATGTGTTTTCTTTTGCAAATATCGCAATCATTTTTTACAATTTCCGTTATCAACTACTTTTTCTGTAACAGCGACGTTTCCACATTTTTATTTTTTTTCTTGAACGTATTGGTGTGGAAATGTTGCTTTTTGTTGTTTCGTTGTTAATCCCTTATTGTTTACGGTATATTAGAAAATATTTCTACTTCTTTCTTTGTATAACTGCTAATCGTTTAATTATTTCCATATATTTGTGGTAGTTATTGTTTTAAAATTACCACGAGGGTACATTTAAGTTGAACGTTCCTTTGTCTGATTTTCTTCTCGCAATGGATGCACTCAATAGGAAGATGATGTCTAAGAGCCATTTTACACAATACTAAATTTCTATCTAAAATTAGTACTAAATTTGTTTCTAAATGTAGAAGTATTTTTAGAAAGGTGTAATACATAGAAATTTAGTTCATAATTTAGAATATAAATTATGTGCATAATTTATAGAACCCGTCCTATTTTTCTCGATAAATCGACTCCCAAATCTGCGAACTAGTTTCATTTTAAATTCATAATGAATTGTTATTCTAGGTTATGTATGATTTTCATATGTTATACCCTCTTGTTTATTGTCGTTCAAATAAACAGATTTTTTTAACTTATATTTATAATTATGTCGTGGTCTAATGATCAAGTGCGTGCCTTAATTGATGCCTACTATAACAATCCTTGTTTATATAATGTAAAATCAAGGTTGTATCATAATAAACATGCACGAAATGCAGCCCTAGAAAATATTAAAGATTTACTGTATCAATTACGTTCTAATGTAACAATTTCAGAAATAAAAAATTAATGGAATGGACTCAAAACGAATTTTACCACAGAATATAAGAAGGTACAACAATCCAAAAGTAGTGGTGCAGGTGTTGACGATGTAAAAATAATATAACTAACTTCCAAGCGCTTTCATAACAAATCTTAATTTCAGGTCTACATTCCAACAATTTGGTATTACAATAAACTTCAATTTTTATTAGATCATATTAACCCACAAAAATCTGTGGACTCCATTATCTTACAAGATTATAATTATGAATCTACCCAAATTGATTTAAATACTGTAAGTTCTCAAACAGCAAACAATTTCGCAGAAATAAGCTGCTTTCGGTTATTGTGTTTTAAAACCCAAAGTTAAAATAGAAATTTCTATCCTTGTAATGGAAAATTTGAATTAATAAAAAAAAACCTAACCTCAATATATAATTTTTTTAATAAGCATCATCAATAATTCACATTATTTCAGCAAAATGATACATCAACAGTGGAACCACTCCAGTCGGGGAATATTTTAATTGAATACAGATCCCAGGACATTGTGGGGGATGATGATGTGCCTCAATATTATACAGAAGAGGCTATAACAAATGAAAATGTTTCACTGATCTCTTCGATTCCTACCACTAGTTTTAATCCACCATCGACACATCAAACAAAACTAAACAAAGCAAAGAAGCGTGTCTTAGATCCTGCTGAAGATGCAATTAAAGATATTGCAAGTATTTTAAAAAGTCGCAATGTAATAGAAAAAAAGACTGACAATCAAATATATGTATATATGTATATCTTATATTATATTTGCACATGCATTTTGAAACAGGCTACTTACTTACTGCGTACAAAAATCACACCTCTCATAAATGTATCATTCTTTTTAAGGTGATTTTCAAGGAGACTTAATAAATAATCTACTTCTTCTGCGCATAGTCGAAGAAAGTTCTTATAACTATCAGAATCTTCAACTTTTAACTCTACATTTAACATTGTTAAAATTTCTTTTCCTTCGCCACGTCTTAGTAGCCAAGGACGGCACCACCATTTTCTTGTCTTTCTAGTCTATTTTTTACGCTTTTCAACAATTTTGTACAAACAAATTGCCGCACTCGCTAACAACAAATCTTCATCATCCATTTTCAAATACCAGGATGTTTTTGTTAAATTTATTACTAAATTTAGGACAAGTGTAATATTACCGAATTCCATCCATGATTCAGTACCAAATTTAGTTCTAAATAGTTGTGTTTACACATGACTAAATTTATTTGTAAATTTAAAAACAAATTTAGTACTAAATTTAGATAGAAATTTAGTATTGTGTAAAGTGGCTCTTAGTCTCATCTAGAACATATACTTCCCTTTATGAGAGAATAACACGATGATTTTGGGGTGAGGCTGTGACAAAAATATCACAGACGAGTATTCATTATTTTAAGTATCCATAAATTTTAATTTTGATTAATATTGTAAAAAATAACTTACCGTTACGTCAATAAGTATGTGTTGGTGGAAGGAGTACAACAAAATTCTTCACTGATCAAATAAAAAGATCTACCAATATGGCGCTTTGTAATAATGGGTAACAAAGTAACGTCTATTAATTATTGTAAAACAGTCCGAAAAATAACTTATATAAATTTCTCATTGCAGTCCATCAAAAAGGTCTAACAGTCTCATGTTTCCATCGCGGATCCTTGTAAAATATGAAATATAGCATGTGCTTTTTAATTAATTTTGATTTGTTATGTTAAACTGTTATAAGAAATTATCTTAAATACAAAATTAAACTTATTTTAGAACAATTATTTATTCAAGAAATATTTTAACTGCATATTTTATGTTTATTTGAAGTAACATCCAACAAATATACTCAGTGACATGGAAGTTGCAACACCAAGAAAAGTTGGGAATTATGACCAAACTTGGCAGATACGTTTAACTACTCGAGTTAATCATTGATTAATATTACATTGCGATAGATCATAATAATCATAATCATTTATTAGTCACAATATTACAATGTGTGATAGGTCTACAAGTCCATTTTACAGAAAATCTTGAACTGCATAGTAGCAGTTGTTCACTAGCATGTTTCTAAGCTTAACTTTAAACGTTTTATAAGTATGAGCATTCTTAATGTCAATGTGTACTTTATTGTAAACCTTCATAGCCAAACACACAAAGCTCTTATCCGTAAGGGCCAATCGGTGTTGAGGAATTACAAAATTTCCACCGAACCTTGTATTAAGACCATGAATTGAGAAGTTTGTAGAAAATAAAAGCAGGTTCTTACGCACATAAATAGCAACGGAGTAAATATAAATGCAAGGTAAGGACATTATGCCCAATTGTCGAAAAATGGGCTTGCAGATGTCAAACCTATTGACATTAACCATGCATCTTAGGATTTGTTTCTGGATAGAAAAGATACGTTTTGCGTAAGGAGAATTTCCCCAAAGCATTATGCCGTATAACAACCTAGATTGTACTTCTGCAAAATAGAAACACTTTAAAGTGTGAAAATCTAAGACTGCTTTTAGAAACCAGATTTGAAAGCACACTGAGCTAAGTGTTTTAGAAAGCTTAGTACAATGATTTTCCCATCTCAATGAGCTATCTACATAAACTTCCAAAAATTTTGATGTAGAAACTTGTGTAAGTAGATTGTTGTTGACCTGCAATTGCACCTGATCCTTACGAAAAATTTTGCCAGCATAAAAAAGCATAAAAACCGTCTTTTCAGAATCGAGATAAAGTTTGTTAACACAGAACCATTCGAAAAGTGGCTCAAGAATCTCTTTCGCATGTTGGAGGACATCGTGAAGTGTAGCTCCACCTAGTACTATAGAAGTATCATCTGCATACATGGTAATTACAGCATTAGCAATATAACAAACAAGGTCATTTACAAATATTATGAATAAGGTTGGACCGAGTATGGAGCCTTGGGGTACTCCGACAGAAACATTTTGAGTTCTCGAGGCATGGTGGATTCCTTTGCTTTTGATTACCACAGACTAGGAGGGGCCATGCAAGTAAGAGGTGAACCAATCAGCTGCTAACTATAGAAGTATCATCTGCATACATGGTAATTACAGCATTAGCAATATAACAAACAAGGTCATTTACAAATATTATGAATAAGGTTGGACCGAGTATGGAGCCTTGGGATACTCCGACAGAAACATTTTGAGTTCTCGAGGCATGGTGGATTCCTTTGCTTTTGATTACCACAGACTAGGAGCGGCCATGCAAGTAAGAGGTGAACCAATCAGCTGCTAGACCTCTCACACCATAAATAAATAATTTGCGCAAGAGTATATCATGCTGTACACAGTCAAAAGCACGACTGAGCTCTCAAAATATAACTAAAAGATTCTCTTTAAGCTCCAGAAGCCTTAATAGTTCTTTATGAAAGGACAATAGAGCAGTAGTAGACTTACCTTTTGAGAAACCATGTTGACACTCAGCAATAATGGTATGTTTATTAAAGGTTTGCAATCTGGTATACATCGCCAACTCCAATAACTTGGAGAATACAGAAAGGAGAGAGATAGGACGGTAATTTGTCATTAGCTGTGGATCACCACTCTTTAAGACAGGAACTACAACAGCAGTTTTAAAAGAAGAAGGCAATATTCCATTGCTGAAAGATTCATTAATGAGAGATGTAAGTGGCGGCGTAACTAGTATGTGTTTAAAATTCTTAATAAGTTGAACTAGAAACCCATCTGTACCACAAGATGACGTGTTGTTCAATTGATTTATAAGTATTGATTGGTTTGATGATCAACCTTCGGAATTTTATCAAGAATTCGCAATGGAGCCTGAATGAAAAAATCATTAAACTTGTCCGAGATAATTTGAGGATTATCGATTAATTGCAAACCATCCTTAATTGCCCAGATATTATTTTTTATTGTACTGCCCTTGCATTCACGAATGATTGACCATGCTGTTTTACCTTTGTTAGTCGAGGAAGCAATTAATGAAGAATAATGCGCAGAAACCATACTGTGAACCAGATTGAAGTGTTGGGATTTCTTTCTATTATAAACAGGTTGCAAGACTGGAAAATTTTTAGCAAGAATAAGCAAATCATATAGATTCTGGCTCGATTTTATAACATCAGAACTGACTTGATAGCCTCTGTTAGCTGCCTTCATAATTGTAATCAGGTAGCTCATGTCAAAGTGCTGGGACAGTTTAGCTAAAAATGTTTTAAACTTATCATCTACTGTTAAGGCACTGTACATATTGCTCCACGTCTCATTTACAATCAAACTATGGAACCTATCATGACGCAGTTTGTTTCTTAGACATCTAGATCTTACAAAAGTATGCCTATCAGCAATTCTAATATAATTATGATATAGTAATAACATTTTATGGTCTGATAAATAAATATTATGTAATTCAACTTTAAAACTATGAAAGTATATCTGACAATTCTGTCATTTCTTTTTAACATTATTATCGGTGTATTCGTGCAAGTTTTGGTTGAATTTTGTGTTGTATATGTTAAACTCTACCTGATTTTCGTGTTTTGAAGGCATGATTATGCCTAAAGTGCGACAACGTGGAAATTGCCACCAGTTGAGCGAATTTGACAGAGATCGAATTGTTGGGTTTCATGAAAGTGGTTTTCATTCACGAAAATTGCAAATTGCCTTAACTGTAACCAATCCACAATTATGTGTTGTTATCAACTATGGACTAGGGAGGATCAGGAATGTTGAAATAAAGAAAAGGGTGGCCGAAGACAAACTAAGTAGGTACAAGACAGCCATTTTCGCCTAATAACTCTAAGAGACCGAATAGCTCCAGGTGAATTGCTGATCACTGGTTAGGTAATGAAGGTTGTCCTGTATCCCTTCAAACGGTTTATCGCCGAATTAGGGCTTTCAGCTTGCAATCCTTTCGATCACATCTTGTGTTACCATTTAAAGCTCCACACCGAGAGCAACATTTAGAGTGGACGAGTTTGCGATTATACTGGAACCTGGAGTGACATATGGTAATATTCAGTGATAAATTCCAATTCTGTTTAGGTATGCATGATGACCACATGGGAATCAGACGAAGACGTGGGTGACGTGCCAATGTTATATTTGCTGTTGAAAGGCATATGCACTGAACGTTGGGAGTTATGGTATGGGGTGCTATAACATATGGAAATAGGTCTCAGTTAGTATTCATCCGAAGCAATATGAATGCCAAGGGCTACGTTAATGAAGTTGAAGACCCACTTTGTCAGAAGGTTAATGTTCTCAGTAGCGAGGAGCACTCTCAACCAATTTGAAGATTTAAACGTCAATATTTTATCATGGCCACTCAGATCTCCGGATATTTCATCAATTGAACATGTGCGTGACATTATGAGTAGAAGATTGGAGAACTTAGCAGATCCTCTGCATACACTTGAAGCCCTCCGGCTTGAAGTGTAGGTTGTTTGAAACACAGGAACACAATACCCCAATAGGACATCGGCCACATACTGGATTTGATGCCACAAACAGTGAGGGAGCGTGTAACAAATTTGGGTGGGAGGGTGTATTATTAATAAAAATTGTGTTAATCTTTTGATTTTTTTTTTGAAATTTTAATCAATTATTACCTTTGGGCAGTTAAACATACCTGCCAAATTTGGTCAAAAAATTCCCAACCGTTCTTGGTGTTGCAATTTCCATGTTACTGAGTATATATCATTCTTTTATTATTTAAAGTGTGCCATTTTTTTCTATTTTATCATACTGTGGGTCTCGTTTCGGCTTGCATCATTCTTAACAAATTTTACTAATTAGTTGCTCAAAATAGCGTGATATTTTTTCAAAAAGGAAAACATTTACTTTTTGTATCCAACAGATATATTGCCATGAAAACTATGAACATCAAATGTCAAATTGAATCAGTACATATGTACTTATAAGCACATAATTTCATATATTAATGTAAATTTTTCTTTTGACATTTAATGTTCATCACGTTTGTGTGCCAACTGTTATTTTGGATACAAAGAGTGAACCTTTTCTTTTAATTTTTTAATAAAATATGAGGATATATTGAGTAACTAATGGATAAGATTTGTTAAGAATAAACTATTCAATAACTTCTATTTTAAACTTTTTCTCCAAAACTTAGATATATGAACTGCAATTGAAAACAACATGGTAAAATCCTAAACGGAACATACAGTATAAAACAATGCAATTAAATTTTATTTTATTCTTTTCTACATTATTTTATTCTGTGACATTCTAAGGTTATGTACATGTTAATTAATCTATCTATATTCACCTCTTTCTTTATTTTGTATTATTACTTCGAGTTCTTATTACGTAAATTCGTATTGTTGTAAAACTGTTCTTTTCAGAACAATGTAGTATTATTTATACATCAAAACAAACTGTTCCAGTTCCTCTACCAGAGTGAATTATGATGATAGAAATATAACAGTGAATAATAAGAAATAAATTTTAGTGATTATGGTTGAAGCAGCACACTCAGTCAAAAACCTCAAAGGGAACCAATCAATAATGATCAATCTAATGACATACATGTCAATGCAATTAATAGAACCACAACTGTAAAGCAGACTGCCATGAACCTGATATTTGTCAAAGTACTGTATGGATAGTAATGGATAATGCATCATATAGTGTAAAGTCAGGGAAAATCCGTACGTGATGCTGGAAAAAAGCAGATATTAAGAATTGGCATGGCTTGTAAATAAAGAAATTAAAGTTGAAAATCATTATCTAAAGCTTCAGTTATTGGAACTGTTTAAGTAATATCGCACTTGGCATCCCACAACATTTGTTATTCATGAATTGCTGAATAATAACGAATGGATACTGCTACAATTATCCCTGTACCACGCCAGTTTAAATACTATATAATTCGTATGGGCTAACGTAAAAAATTATGTTGCTATACATAACACCACAATCAAATTAAATGCTTTAAAAACTCAATTTGAAGATGGCACTACAAGAGCAACTTCTACTGTGTGGAAAAGTTGTGTCAGTCATGTTATCAAAAAGGAAGAAAAATAATTCGGAATTTGGCACTGTATATGATGTGGTTGAAAAATAGTAATGTGTGAATTCAGATTCAGGTAGTGATTTAAGTGATGATGATATGATTCTGTTATAAATTGTTTATACAGTAATGCCTACATCTTTTTCTGAATTATACAATAAAGTTTAACCACATTTTTCATGATTCTATATATAGACATGGCCTTATGCTATTTAATTATTTAGTATAAATGTAGTGGAAAGTATCTGAGAACATATATTGTATTGTAAAAATGTGTTTATCTATGACTACTCTATAATATGTTCAGTATCAGAGTGTCTAACTGAATATAAAAATTCGGCACTTTTTATGTACTTTTTAGTACCTCAATTGAAAAAATGCTGTACTTTTTGTTGCATGAAAAATGAAAAAAAAGCGTAATTAAAATAATTGCATAGTTTAATTAGTTCAGAGTACATACATAAAAAAATGAAAAATTACATGATAATATATACATACATACAAGAATAAAATGCATAGAAAATATTTTTATTTATGTATTTTTCAGTCAATTTTTTTAACTTTTTTAACACGTTCGTAACCACAATCCACACTCTTCTTAAAGGTCGCACAGAATGTACGCGAACTATACGGTTTCTAAATGGGTTGAAATGTCATTCTGTGTTGAAGAGTGCTTTCTTGCGACGACCAATAGTTGAATTTGTTTTAACTGTTTGACACTTTGTAACGTTTCATCACCTTGTTGTTCGCATACATCCTTGGAACATTGACGAGGGGTTGCTCCTTTTTAGCTATACAGTCATAATTTGCTTGTTTTGTTGCATTTCTTAAACTTTCTGAAATGCAAAATGTGGCTTAAGTTTTATAAACTATATTTTTATTCAGTAATTTTGTGTTTGCGTAATTTTAACAACAGAGTGATTTGACTTATTTGTGACAAAAAGAACACGTCGAATGGACTTTTTATTGAAACCATTATAAGATCTTTGTTCGTGTTTTAATTATATGTAGTTATAAGTTGTGCTCCACCTAATTTCAGAGGCACAAACCGCCAATGGTGATGATTAAAGAAAAAATGCAACGCCAATTAAATAACCTAAAGAGATCGTGTTGGTTCGCATTATGGATGACACTCACGCTAACAATATATATGGGATGTTTGAACTAAAACTGTATAACAAAACACCAATTGCAAAGGTAGGAGAGAGTGGAAAACTGTCAGAAATACATTTTGTTGGCTAGCAAATTAGAATACAGATAGAAATTTTGAAACAACTATATTTATATTCTGCTAACAACTCTACAAATTTCACGGATGAACTGCGTTTTAAAAGTAATTTAGAGGTTATGCTTGTTATCGACATATTTAAAAGTTAAAAATGAATTGTGAACTGTTGCCAATTCCTTTTAGATCTTTATGAAGTGAAGCGATATATTAATTGAGGTTTTATTGGCCGTTGTAAAATGTTCAATCTTCCAGCAAAAATATCACAAATAACTTTAGAGAAGAATGGATCTAACCTAAAGAGAGATTTTATGTAATTTATTTTCGATTATGGATGTATTTACGGCCGTTGTACTCGTTTGGTCAGTTTTTACTAGTAAAACACTTCTAACAGTCAGTTGTGTAACGTTCACTCCGGCAGCCACCGCGGTGCGGGGGAGTAATCTCATCTCATCAAACAGTAATCTAACCTACACACTATTTTCCAATATTTTCCCTATGTGATCCATAAAATCGGCGACATTTTAGCAACCGTGGTTTTATTCAGATCAAGTAGTAACCTCGAATCAATTCGTGCAAAAAACAGAGCACATTAATAATTTTTTTAACTCTGCATCCCAGGCCACAGCAGATTAAAATTAAAAAATTTTGCTTATTTTATTATATACACACAATGAAAGACTACAAAGTAGAATTCAGATTTTCTTTATGTGTCTAAAGCAGACGCATAATTTCTGTACGCAAGGTGTAAATTACATACTTTTTCCGTACTTTCAGTACTTTCCGGATTTTTGGTACCCGTAGACACCCTGATTATACATGTGTATACTCACTAATAAGAATATCCATTATTCAATAGTGAATAATGATTTCATTACTTACTGATTTATAAAATCAAGGCTTGTAATATAATTTTGTACATAAAATATAAAAAATAGTTGGCTATGAAACAAGTTCAGAGCGCTTCCACATGTCAAACACAAATTTATTGTGGCATGTAAGTTAAATCTGTAAAAATGGTATGTGTTATAAACCCACTCCTCACATAAAGGTAAAAACTTGTTTCCATAATTCACATGATTTCTGTCTTTACAAAGTTTTCTGCACTATTGTGCATATGCCAGTTAGGAATGTGATATCAACATGCAATCATTACCATTTTTTAATTTTGTTTCCTGTTATTACATAAAATTATAATATTCTATTAGCAATTGTTAATCAAAACTAAAAAATTTGTTAACTTCTGAAACAGTACCGTTAGGTAAACACTTCAAGAACGAACTAGAATTTGTAAATATTCTCATAAAATAACTAAAAACTTCTTTAAATAGCGCCTCCAATTCTCAAATTCGGTTAAAAGAAACCAAACATATAAACAATTATGTAATCAAATATTTTTTGTAAGTCCTGTCCTTTCCTTGGCAAATTAAGGTATATAGGCGTTAAATCAAAATCATGTAGAATTTTATCAAAACTGCTGTTTTATTTTTGATGCACTTGGACTAGAAAGATTATTGATAAATGTGATATTTATTTGAACAAAAGAACTACACTCCCTGGCGACCAAGCTTAACATGTTAAAACTATTTCAGCCAATTTCTTTTGGCTACTTTCTATATAAGTCTTTTTCCAACATTGTACAGTCAGTACTGACAGAGATATCACTAATATTCAGCCTTAACGAAACACTCGTTACAACACATTACAGTGCAAATCTTTCTATAAGTTTAGATATACCACTAGCAAATAAATTCATCTACCATAGAGACTTTTCACTAAATCAATAAAAATTAAAAGCAGTTTGCAAAACATTATACGTGAGGTTACATTCAATTAGTGACTTATTTTCTTTAAAGATGCAACTTTAAGTATTTCATATAATTGTTATAAAGCAAATGCAAATTCTTCGCACAATAAACAATTCCTTTTTTGAAAGCCACAGTTGAACGAAATTATATTAAGAATATACGTATTTTAATAGAATATCAATTCTATTATTTAAGTGGCAAACTTTCTACTGTAGTGACTAAAAAGTTTCTATAAAATAAAACTAATGCCATGGAAAATAGGTCTAGAGGGAAGTTTTCTTAAAACCTAGTTTGGGTAACACGGTATTCGAATTATCACATTGGCAAACCTGACTAGCCCAGTAAACCATCTTCAAAACAGATCTCATAGATCTTCATCATTGCATTAAACTAAATGTCAGCAGTGTGTTAGCCATCAAGTGGAGGTCCGAGGTACACCATTGAAACTTCTGTATTACCATACACTGCTGATACTGTAGGGTATAGTTTCTTATCAGGTAGACCTGCAACAAATATTTGAAATGACATTAAAAATAATAAAAGTTTAAAAATAAATAAAGTTTAATGTTAATATAGAATAACGCTTTTTTTCAGAACTATTTTAGTAAAGAATGAAGAATATTGGTAGAATAAGCTGAATAACGCTCAAATTCCACCCATAAACACATCTAGGGTGTTCTATTGTTCCTTAGTGCTATTGAAATTTTATTGAAGTAATTCGAAAACTAACCACCACCATAACTATCAGTCTAAGTGTGTTACCTAACAGTAGCACTCTACTGTTCATGTTAGCTGTTGACAAGTGGGGCCAAAGTTTGGTGAAAACACCTGCATGATGTACTCGTATGATTCAATGTGATAAACAGCTTTGTTGATTCGTTTATTCAGGTCCCATTCAAAAAACTGGCAGCAAGTCAAGAAAGTATGAGATAACAGTTGTGCAATATGATTTTACATTTCATATAACATGAACTCCTTTAAATTAATAGAAAAAGTCGATCATTTTCATTAAGGATATATGTATTTTAGCTTCATTTGATATAGTACATTACCTCGAAAACTTTAAGAATAGTTCAAACGTTTCTTTTAGAAAGGAAGGTGAATCCATTAGAATAACACATGCAATTTTACAGTTACTTGATATTTGTATAGACTTAAATTGTCTTAATTCCAAAGTAAATTTTATAAACAAAAACACTCATAATAGGGTTAATCTTAAGGCTTCTTATTGACAAAAATACTTATGAATAATGTAGAAGTTTACCAACATGCCATTACTCAAACAGGTCTTGTACTATTACAGATGACGATGTTTTAATTTTTTGAATGATACCAAAGACAACTATGTTTGTTTCTAATGAACTACAACCAATAATTAAATTAAACAAATAGGATTTGTTAACAGGTATAGCGATCACAGAATAAAAAACACCATTTGTTCTTAATCAAGCTTTCAAAATTGTTTATTCCTTCATCAGGATCCTGAAAATGAAATATAAAAACAACAAATGGTTTGACTACATTATCATACTTACATGAACATAGTTACTGTATATAATTAATTAGTACACAGTTAAAATCTAAAAAATATAAACTACATTTATAATTTTAGATGATTTTTGAAAACTGAGGACATATAAATAAATATTACTGAGATTGTTTAAATCAGTTTTGTCATTTATGCAGTTTGGGTCGTTCGTAATGTGTACCATTTCCAAAAATAATCCACCCTTATAATTTCATTTGGTATTCAAAATTTTTTCATTTTCATAACCTATATTTTGCTTTTTAATATCCACACGGCGAGATAAAGTACATGCATTCTTTCTTATTCAGCATCGCTCTTATGTTGAGTGATGCAAGATTTCAGCAATCGCAAAGTTTGACCTACATATGTACCTTCGCATTCTTTGCATGAAATGGAGTATATAACGTTCGATCGTTGCAAACTATTGTCATAAAATGATTAATAAATTATTTACAAAAACAAAAGACAAAATTCCTTTGCTACATCGTCATCAAATGTTCATCTTTCACATTTGAATTCCATGCGTCATTTGCAACCCATACCCCAAAAACGAATAAGTTTTTCCACATATTGTTACAATGTTAAACCATATTGAAAATCATTTAAAAAAAAAAAACACTCAAAAATCACGAGTCAGAATTTCGATTCTTACACTTAAATATTACTTTGTTAAATTTGTTCAAATCGATTACCATAACAAAAAAAAAGAAAGAAAATAATGGAGTGATTACCCACCGTGTAAAATTTAAGAACATCAAATTTTAAATAGCAAGTTGTTGACGTTAACATTAACCCTTTTGCTGCTGAATTAAGGATGAAACTGCACCACTTGTGTGCTAGATTAAGAAAACCTAGAAACGTATATACATGGATGTAACATTCAGAATTACATAGAACGTATAATTACTGACATCATAAATTATATGTAAAGAGGCATAGTTAAGTCAAGAGAGTACTTTTATAAGGACCGTGTACATAGAATACAAAGATAAATTATTTACGCTCCAAATTAATTAGTTTTGACTTTAAAACAAACGGATAATAGCATAATTTGTATTAATAAATCGGCATGCTAAATTTGCATAGGGTGACAGCTTTGTAGTATGTAAAACTCAAATACAATACGAGTACAATTAGTTAATATTCGACAGTTGTAAATTGTGCATATCAAATAATAAGGAAGAGCTTTTGTATATAAAATCAATAATGTAAATGCATATTTTCCATTTAACTAAACAAAGCGTTCGTTATAAACAAATCCTAAGAAATTCTACGGGTTGAACAACATGGAAAGTACAATTTCAAACTGACAGACAGTTTATAGAAAGACGGACGGACAAATAAACAAATTCCAGAATGTACATTAGAACATAATTCTTTAGAAATTTTAGTTAATGGTTGACGCAAAAGCTGCAAAAATAACAGGTGGTTTGAAAGCAAGTAGACACGGGATACCATTAGCATAAAGCAGACAAGGATGACAAGTAACAGACGTTGGATAAAACACTCGTCTAAAGTGCGCGACAAATTGTAGAGGCTAACCACAATATCGATTTTATGTTGCTGTAGTGGGATTTTAAAAGAGACAGCGAATATGAGTTAGACGAGGATAACATAGTTAGATGCTAGACCTAAAAGAGGAAATATCTTTTTCATTGGCTGATTGCAAGTGGAACGAGAGCAATTTCTAGGAGCTTTGTAACCGTTGTATTATAATCAGTATTTTCGGACAAAAGCGGAGTGGAACGTGAAATTCTTAGCTTTGAAAAGATCATTATAGAAAAATTTTCAGAATCGGTTACAGTGGTGGTGTATTTCGATTAAAACAGAGTACTGGCGTGAGGTTTCAACGCATATAAATACACTAGGAGATGTATAGGGGCTCTCTTACTTCTTCAATTCGCTTCAAACATACATGGTAACATCTACATTAATTATTTTGAATCGGTGATAAGTGCAGTCCGTTTTAATTTAAATGAAAAGTGTGAAGCACGAGTAGGTGCTTATTTAAACGGTGCTGTAAGTAAATACTTTCAAATAAAAAAAAGATGTTACTGGGGTAAGCAAGCCTAGTTAATTTTTCTGAACGAGGGTGCTAATTCTATGGAAGATCTGGAAGCTAACTAACATATTTGGACAATTATGAGTAGATATATTGAAGGCGTCTGCAGAGAATTGGATAGTGTCTGGATGAGTTTGATGTACATGTAGCAGAGGGAGTTCGATGGAATGCAACGACGAGGTTTTGGTTGGACCACATCTTCAGAGGTGACGGTGCAAAAGGCGTACACCAGGTAACGAAATTTGTTCCTTTTGTTATTGCTTGAACATTTTGTGCTGTTATTTTGTGCTAGAGTGATTTGACATATTGGGTGTATATTTTTTGAACATAAAAACTAATTTGAAGGTTATATGAAAAAGACAATTTGAGTTTATTATTTAAAGGTATAAATATATGACGTATAATTTTGATGTAAAGAGTAAACGGGTCTTTAGGCTTGTGGAAAACATAGATGCGATTTATTTTTGCATTTAGGGTAACAGGGTTTATACTGAGCTCGTCATAGACCACGGTAAATTTCAATTTAGGTTTTAAAGGTAGGCCCATCTACTTGAACTATATAAAAAAAATGTTGAAATAAATTAAATTCATTAAATTAAAAGGAGTTAATGGTTGATATTGTAAAATTTCATGAAGATGTTTATATTCGATTTTGTAAATGTTGAGCTGGTAACGTAAATTTTTGATTTGTGTGAATAAAAAAAGGTTGTATGTTTCGTTGAATTATTTGAGTAGTAATTTTATTTGGTAGTCTAAGTGAGAAAGAGTAAGAATAGGATAGGTAAGTATCTCTGAAGAACCTGGAAGCAGAGCTAGCCATGGTATGTTAAAATAGGGGAGCTTTTTCAGGAGACATTGTTAGGAGAGTTTTTATCCAAAGATATTGTAATGAAAAGTTTTTTTTTAATTTTGTAAGTGTTAACTTTATAATCCCAAAAAAATCCACTGCAATATATATATATATATATATATATGTATATATTTATTATATATATATATATATATATATATATATATATATATAGTGCGTTCATACATTCATAGTATACCTGTCAAACTTAGATATTGAAAAATACAAATAAATACTACACTTTTTATTATGTAAATAAAAATCAGTTGTGCTAAATATTTTGAAGCTTTTTCAATGTGTGAAATAGTTCAAAACATGGTACCATGCAAATTTCGACATCACAGTCAGGACAAAGCTTCCTTATCAGTCAAACTGACATATCCTGCCATTACAAGAATTTATACCTGTGCACTATTTAGTAACAAAAGCACCTGTGACACGATTGAAAATCTGAACACGACTAAATCTAATAAAGCCGGAAATACTTGTGATTTACAACATACATATAAGCAATTATAAAATAGAGTAGGCAAGCTTCTCGTACGTATATTTACTGACGATGCAAAAATTTTTGAAATTATAACGTGTATATTTATGGAAGTAGCACTTCAAGTATGTGTTTTGAAAACGTATATTTTCGGACGTAGCAGTTAAAGGGTATTTGTTAGCTTTAAGAATAATATAAATAATCGTTCGTGTTGTGAGCATGCATTTGGCAATGGATAGTCTGCAATTTATTACAGAATCAACCAAAAGAAGTGTCTATCTTCCAAAACAGCAACACAAATAAAGCAAACAGAAAAATTCATTGTACCTTGAGCTATCGACTTCTTTCTGGTACCATCTTAGGATGAAGAAATACAAACTGCATTTATCTATGACTGGGTGCTGGAACCACCAACTTAACTTATACTGGCACACTATGTACAAAACCCATTTTAAAATCGTATACAGAAGAGTCGAATAGTAAGAGGACGAATAAGTAAGAGAGACCCTTTCAAACGTTGAACTTGCATATATAAAACTTCAGAACGACGGCGGTACGCAACATAAAACCATTCCCGGCAATAGAATGTTAAATATTCTACAAAAGCAAGCAAAAATATATATTACAGACAACAACGGCAGAACGTTCCTAGAATGCAAGCAATAAAGAAGGCAAAATACGATAATTAATTCCATTGAATTTCGTTGTTAGCATGGAAAGAAAAAATATATTTTAAAACATCTAAGCAATTATGCAACCAGGCATATGGTCAAGAAAATCAGTGGCCAGACTTTTAGAAAAGAAGAGGTTTGTATTATTATCAATCCATGCTATGGGGATACCAGGAATAACTTAATTAACAGACCGATTTTATTACCCATGAAACCTGAGCGACCGAACACGTGCAAGTAACAAAATAGAATTTCACAGTAAACAAGCAGATAACAACCCAATTAAAGTATTTAAATGAGCGAGAAGCTTTAATCTTTCCAAAGAACCTATTGGAAGTGGTTTCAACGACCAGCAAACTGTTTGCTACTTTGAATAACTATTGGAAATAACAAGCGCGTATTTCAAGGAGAGAAACTATTAAAATGGTTTTACTATAGCCTTATTTCAAAGAATTTATAGATGGTTATAGTACATACTCCACATGCGGAGGGAAATTTTTGTAGAGGATGGTTTAATATGTATTTATTGAACTTGTTAAGCTTGTATAATTTGAGAAATAACATAAAAAGAGTTTAGATTTGCGTTTTTAAGAGGTGCTTAATTATGGTAGGTAAAAACCAATGCAGAATCACTCCATTTCAAAAAGTTAACACAACAGAGTGCAGCAATAATGACTGAATACTCTGCAAAAAAAACAATAAGATTCGAAGGGGAAGATATGGATCTTTCAAAACAGTTTTGGCAAAGATCAAGTCGTGAATGATACATTTGTGATATTCTGCGATATTTTGACGTGTGATATTATAATATTAATTTTATTTATTATGTATATGTAATATTTACCTATGTGTGGTTGTTCATCCGGTGAATTACAACATAAATCTTAAAACATGAATGGTAAAGCTCTTACAAATAAATGTAAACAGAAGTTCGACAGTCCATGACTGGCCAAAGTGGTAGCTGGAAGAAACAAATGCGATTATATTATCATAAGTGAATCTAATGTGAAAATTCAAAATAAGATGAGCTACTACTGCAATGCAAGTAAATCTGCAGTGATACTGAAAATCAACAAGAGCCCACCCGTAAGGAACAGGATGGTGAAATATAAAAACGGTGTATGCTACGTACTGATAGATACATGCTCATATGCATTATGCTCAGTATATTTCAGTCCAAACAGCGGAATAGAGCAATAAAAAAAATCTTAAATGAACTCGGACAAAAAATAAGAGCGACTAAAAAACAAATTATTTATCACTGAAGATTATAATGCAAAAAACATATACTGAGGTAGAAGAGTAACAGGAGAAAGAATGGCTTGATGCATTAGAATGGAATGTGCTGAACGATGGGGGAAAGCTACATTATTACAAAGCAATGAGCACTCGTACATCGATATAATTATATGTAGCAACGGCATTCTAACAACCAACCCCTGGCAAGTGCTCAGTGACGAATCATTTAGTGATCACCGGTATACAATACAGAAATCGCTAGACAATGGAAAAAGGTGAGAACATGAAGGTTTGGGAAGATTAATGAGCAAAGATTTATAAGTTATTTCCAATCACTAAAAACAGTCGCCCCAAAGACAATTGTGTATTGCATCTCCAGGGTGAGCAAGGTATACAAAGTCAGAATGGACGTTAATTAAAAACTGCCCTCCTGGTGGGAAGAATCAATTAAACAGATAATCGAGGAGTGTCACCAAAAAAGAACAAACTGCCAAAAAAACGGAATATGGTAGTGAAGAGAAAAGAAAGCAAATAGTTGAATACACTACGGTCAAAAAGAGAGTGACGTATTCTGTCAGTGTCTCAAAAGGAAAAAATGGGAAGAACTTTGCAAAAAATTGATCACCGCACATATTTGATGACATATATAGGATAATCCATCATCAGCCAAAAAGATGCCTCATAAAAGAAAACAACAACTGAAGAAATAATTGATTCAGTTAAAGAATTGCTTAGTATAAAAACAGACCATGAAGTGGTGACAAAAATACAGTAAATATTGGCATCGAGGATGCCTTCAAACCACTTACATTGGAGGAAGTCGAAAATGTACGAAAAAGAATAAAAATTAGAAAAGCACCTGGTCCAGATGGTCTAATACTGAAAGCCATAAATGCCATGATGAAAGATAACATAGAGTATTATACGAACCTTTTTAACAAATACTGTGCAAGAGCAACCTTTCCATAACAATGGAAAAAAACCAAGCTGGTATTATTAGAGAAACCCAAAAAGAATTAAGTATAGATCAATAAGTCTCCTGAATATATTGAGAAAGGTATATGAAACCTTAGTAAACGAAAGACTAAAGGAGCAACTGGAGAGTAACGAAGGACTGCTTACGAATCAGTATGGTTAGAAAGGGCCAAAGTACCATAAATGCCATCAGTCAATTTACTAACTTAATTGACTAGTACCACACGAAAGGCCAAAGATGGACCGGGCTCGTATTGACTCATGCCATAAATACTTTGAACACATTCTACTGGAGACATTATTTATAAAATTAGGGCAAAAGGGATCTTAAAACATATGATTAGAACAATTGAACGTACCGAAAAGAATGCTATATTATGTTAAATAAGAACACGGGCTTCGAACTGGGCATAGGAGTTCCACATGGGACGGTTCTAGAACCTACTAGTGGATTACAACATCACAACAATGGATGTTCCAGAGTGAGTTACCATATATTATGTGGACAACCTGATCTATTAGTGACAGCCCAAAATCGACCTCAAACTGACAGGTGATCACAATTTACATATGGTGAACCTGTGAATGGAACAACGCTATTTAGAAATAGCACCTGAAAAACCGATGACCGTATTATTTAATCTTAAGAAAGACCAGAACAAATTTTTATTCTGAACTGGACAAAAATAAGATAGCAGCAGAATCCACAGTAAACTATCTGGGGGTAATAATAGATTACAGTATGACATAGGCAAGCATTGTCAATAAGGTCGTCGAAGAAGCTGCAGTAACTATCAAAGACATATGCACCATGCTGCCGAACATTAAAAGACCCAGGAAAGGAAAATGGAAGATTCTTAATAGCACGATTCAAACAATTATCTTATACACAACTCCAATATGGAAATATGACAAGAATACAATGCTGCAAGGACATCTTAGTGCAAAGACACAGAATGATAGCTTTGAAAGATTGCCATGCATATCAAATGGTATTCACTAAAACAATCGAGGTGATAATTGGCATTTTTCCAATTGACCTTCTAATCAAGCAGAGGGCCAAAAGCTACAACTGGTGAAAGGCACACGTGGATGTAGACTCGCCAGACAATGCCAAGAGAAAAAAGGAAGCTATGCCAAATGACTGGCACGTTAGATGACAAACATGGACAAAGGGAATATGGAACGAACATCCGATACCTAATATAATAGCATGGCTAGGAAGTAAGCATGGTTGCATCATCTACCACCTAACGCAAGCATGAAAAGGAAGTTTTTTGTAGAAAAGAACACAAAGAGAAAAAGAGAAATAATATGAAAGACAGACATAAAGAAACACTAAACAAATATATCCCTTGCGCTTCTCCAAAGTAAAAGCGTGAACTTAGCTATTCCAAGGTAGATTTCATCACTAGATAGAAAGTGGAATGGAGTTTAGTGAGTATTCTAAAGGGTGATGCCCACACTACTCGAGCAATAGATGCTCTTTAGTCAGCTGGGGGATCAGGCAATAACAGCTTCTCTAGCCCCCAAGGGAAAAAAGATTAGGTTAGGTATGCAATAATAAGGGTTCCACTCTGTGGGTTTAAAATTTTTCGATTCGAATTGCAGAAAAAAATTACAATAGGTAACAAAAATTCAAAGTCAATTCCATAACTTTTTAAGGGATGTTTTCAAAGAATGCCTCGTAACGATTTTTTTACTAAGTATAAAATTTGGTTTTCGAAACAACTCAGAAGTAATAGAGCAATAGAAAAAAAATGAAAAAATTCACCAAGAATATTTATTTGCAAATTTAAATAATTTATGAATTTTTAATAAATCCTTAGTCCCATATGGGAAACAACATTCGGTTTGTTATTTTCTAGTTTGGTTCAATTACAAGGCAAAGTGTTGACATTTTGTACCCACAACCGTGTACAAAATAATTCCACCGTTTTGAAACCTGGTTGGTAAAATCGTAAATAACAATTTAATCCTTCCAAAAGTCCGTGTAAACACATTTTTCACGAAATACCTCAAGGTTTTCAACTTGTTTCATACCAACAGCAATTAAACATTTGTTCTGATAAGATTTCCCCAGATTGAACTGTCTTTGCAAGTAATTTTCTGAAACAGCTCACTTCCACATAATCTTCGAGTCAAGCAAGTTGGGAAGTCGTTGATGGTGAGATTTTTATGGTGAAAAATTTAGTAGCTTAATCTATTTTTATTACAGCACAAAAACCCAGTAGTGCCAACAATAAAACTCAGTAGGACCATCAATAAAACCCTGCAGGGCCAACAAAAATATGCAAAGCTAACAAAATGCCGTAGAACCAAAAAACACATACTAGCCCACATGTACCCTCGAGACAACCAACATCATTAATCATCCTAGAGCTCATCCATCACATACTACGACATCAGTCTGGGGCCATTACTATTGTCACTGTACGCAACCAGCCGGAACCTGTGCCTAACCAATCTAAGGGAAGCGGTCACTGGCCAGGGATTAAGGGTGAGTTATGTTAGCATCATCCCAAAAAAATTTTTTATTTTTACAACCATCTTTCTCACAACGGCTAAATTTCGGGTCACGTAAACCACCACCATTTCAGTCTGCAAGACCCGGCATCGAACTGAGTCAAAATTATAATTTTTGGTTGATTATATATTTTTTACTTTAAATGTATATTTTCTTGAAAGTAATATATGCTCTAAATAAGGTATACTTGAAACTTTCACTAATAACTATTTTAAGACTATTTGAATTACAGTTTTAGATTAAATGTGTATGTGATTATCAGATCTGATGCTCATATTGATCCTAACAAACAAAATTTTGTTTAACTAATAATTTTTGATATGACTAACACATGTGAAATTATTTATTTCTTTTTATAATTATTATTGGGTAGAAATTATTTGTTATATAATAGATACCTACCTTCTGATTTTAATATTTAATTTTCTAAAAAAGGTAAATTGAAAATTTAAAAACGATCTACTTCGATAAGGTTTCTGTATCTACTCTTAAATCATATCTGTTTGATACTTGCTAGATACAATGACGTCCATCTTCACTTTATTTTGTTTTCTGTTTTACAAAGAATATTCAACCCTGCTCTTTTCATGATCTCCCATAGAAGTAATAACTAAGGTAGCCACGGACACAGCCAGTTTTTACAGTTCCATCTCGTACGCATAAGTTTTAATAACTAAAACTGTTACACTGATACCCAATGCCTTGGCCCAAAATGTGTAACAATTTACATTAATCACTTTTAAAAATTAATACTGCTACAGCCTTATATATTTGGACTCAGCGGGGAGTCCCTTTTATATATTTATTTATATATATATATATATATATATATATATATATATATATATTACTCAAATTTAGACCAGGGTAGAAAAATTAATAAACGACATCAAATAATTTTAATCACCGTGTATAAGAAAGCTTTGGGAAAATAGTACGCAATTAAAGGCCTACTGTGTAGATTTAAATCATTCAATTAGAATGTAGGGTTTGTATAGAATTTCATTAGATAATAAGCATTATTAAAACCGTGGAGCATACAAATTTATTCGTTTCGTTAAAAATAAGGGATTTAAATTATTCACTAGATGCTTTCTATAAAAAGAAGCAGAATTAAAACGTTCAATTTGTATTTAATTTTAATCGTTCTAAGTACTCAAACTATCGAGAAATTATAAAGACGTGGGAAATTATATAAAAGACTTGGTATTAGAACGCATGAACACTTGCAAGAATAACGATGTATATGTTAGTCGATAAACTTTAAGCTATATGAGTGCAAGTAAGAAAGCGAGTTTGTGGTATAGAGACGAGCAAGATGGAATGCATTAGCAGTTAAACAAAGGGAAATGTGAAACGAGAGCAAAAGTTGTAGATAGAACGAACAGACTAGATTGGCAATTAAGGTTGAAATAAGATGCAAACATGAGAGGGAAAGCATATCAGTTGGTGTGTAAAATTAATTAGTTGTTCTCGGACGTGTTGCGAGGCGTGTGGAAAATTCTTGGATTTCAACTTGGACGTGTGCAAATTTTTAGTAGAATCGCTGTGCCGAGCCGTCGAAAGGGAAAAGAGAATGCGAATTTCTAAAAATTGGCCGTTGCGGGACAAATTCGACTTGCAAGCGTGCCATTATATAAACCCGTGCTTATAGGTGTTTCGCTCTCTTTTATTTTTGATCTTATACGATATGTCAAGCGGTAGCTCTTATATTTTCGATTTTATTCGATACTTCAAACAGTTTTGCTCTTTATTTTTTTGTATTATTCGATACTTTAAGTAGAATACGTGATTATTACGTGCTACAATAAAAGTTATTAGTACACTTGAGAAGATAAATAAAGGTAACAAAGTCTAGTTATATTTGCGGGTATTACTGTACCAATTATCCAAATTAATAACGATAAATAAATAAATAGAAGTAGGCAGTTTTTGGTATAGCGTAAAAGAATTATGAATTTCAGTGCTATGTATCGTGAGTGTTAGTAATCAAATGTTATTCGTAAACGTGATTGGATCCACAAAACAAGATTTCGATATATCTAGATGAGTTCCTGAGAAACCCTGAAACCTTTTTAGACGAATGGTGGTGTAGAAAAATTTTAAAGGCGGTCAGAATTCCGAAGACGTAAACATAAACCAGCTGGAATGGTGGGATTAGCAAGGACGATGTACATTGGAGCCACGAGTACAGTAACCTTCAGGTAACTTATGCATTGTTGTTCGATCTTTGATGTTTTGGTGTGTGTTGAATATCTTTATAATTTGTTTGACAAAGATGGACAGTAGTAAATTTGTATAAACAACAAATTTTTAATTTTAAGGTAAAATTTTCTTGTATAAGTAGAAAGGAGTATTTATCAGGTTTATGTATTTGATTATGATGAAAATTTGGGTCTGTCTTTGAGCTCAATTAGACTAACCTGTTAAATTAACGTAAAGGGGTGGGAGATGCTCCCTTTTATTCAGACTCAGGTCGGCAAATATTGTTAACCTAATTAGTATGCATCCTACAAGGACTCTAATTCCGGATGCAAATTAAAACGATGACAAATTTGAACTTGAAATTTTATAATGCTGAAATTTATGCAGAAATTTAATTTTGAAATTTTAATGTATTGTGAATATTGGTGTAAATAGAGTTAACGTTGATGTTTGTGGTAGGAATGTGTTTTTTTTTATGAATGAGGATGAAAGTTTTATCTAGGTGAGCTGCCGAAGCGGAAGGATTCAAGAGGCGATATTCAGGTAAGAAATCGAATATCAGAGGAGATTTCACCGTAGTAACGAGAATCACAGCAAATCTTGGTGCCCAATTCGTAAGGCTCGATTCTTATAGGAAATAATAAGGTTTCACAGCAATCTTGACGGCCAATCTGTGGGGCTCGAATGTTTTTTAGAAAGGACCAGTTCCTGTTGACGAGAGGATCACAGCAATATATACAGTTAATAAGTTGAAATAATAACTTAGACTTATTATGAAAAGCCCAAATGATCATTTCAAATCGAGCTAGTAATTAAAAGAAGGAAAATATAAGGTCTTGGACAGGACTTGAATCTGTATCTTAGTCTTTCCGGGACCATGCGTTTACCAATTACGCCACCGAGACTTATTCTTATTAACTGTAATACGTTAGTATCTATCAACTTACCTTGTGTAAAACACTACCTAGAATATATATATATTGCTGTGATATACGCCCCACGGCTTAGGCATGTCATATTTATGCCGTGTTATCTTACTGTAGGAAACATAAAACCCTTGCTATTACATTAATATTTAGCCCCACGATTGGGTTGAGCTATATTTATGCTGTGTTACTCCTGTTAGCCCCTACGCTTGGACCATATTTACTGTGATATTTCCCTTATATTAAGCCCCTATGCTTGTACCATATTTATGCCATGATTTATGCTTTTATTACTCAAGCACTTGTAGAAATGTTAATTTATAATTTTCTTTGCCTCGACTAGCTGATTCTATTAAATAAAGCAATTCTAAATACACAGTATAATGATTAAATATTTACAATTTGACCATGAATATCTTCTCCCCTTTTTAAATTATTTACATCTGTCAGATTTTTAGAAAATTAAGCCAGCAAAACGAGATTTTATTACCTTTAAAGACCTATTGAAACGTTTCAAGATGTCTATAACTTTTCATAAAATTTATCAAGAAACCCCAATTTGTCGGCTCTTACACTTTAAATTATTATTATTGAGATAAAACAGTTTTAAAAATAAATCATATCAAAAATATCTGATCTGAAGTGGTTTAGTAGGCTCTGCATTCCTAAGAATTGAAGTCGATATCCAACCAAATTAATATCCAAATCGTTATTGGTGTGTTTATTCCAATGAAAGGTTTTCATTTCCGCAATAAAATATTTACCATCAATTTGTTTGAACCGGCAGCATTCTCCAAAGTCTCGTATCCAAAATTGTATTTCAGATCGTAATTGATCGTTATTTAAAGTTTTAACAGGAATCGTAACATTATTTTGATTGTAATTTGAAATTGTAATGCTAGTTTTCGGATGTTAATCACGATGATAATTAAGATGGTAATTAAGAGCCCTGTTTTATTTATTATTAGAATTGGTATAATTTCCTAAATCTTATCTGTTTACGTCTTCAGAAGTACGGCTCGCTTTCACTCTATTAAAATAATTTTTCACTTCAATTAATTAACTTTTCACGTAAATATTTAGCACTTTCAGGTATAGTAACTGCTCAAGTTCAAAAGTATACTAACCCAATATTCAATTGTCAAAATATTTATAGGATCGGCCCCTTTTGTTTGTGATTCGTTGACTTGACGTGCTAGGCAAGACCAAGTGTTTTATCACTTGTTAGTTTTGGAAACTTTACCAATTGTATATTTCGATTGCATGAAGCGATGCTCTTGGTCACGTAAATTTAATGTTATACCTCACATCTAATTCAGAAATCCCAGGAATTTTCGTTCATAAAAGCACGTACTAATGTTGTTGGCCTTACTCTAATCTGAATGTAATAAATTTGGTGTTTATTTCCTAATAAATTGTATTTTTGAACAAATGTGATACTTTTAGATCACGTACACTTTTCAAATAATGCATAATTTCTAAGTGCGTTTAAGATGATATATGAACGCACTTTTTGAATATTTATCTAGCCAGTTCATGCAGGTTTTTCACTGATTTATTTTCAATGCGTTTCGTTATATTTTTAAATTCTAATCTTTGCTCGTAGCTACTTTGGGATGTGTTCTAATCGCTTGTACTGCTATATATAGTGTGCTCTCAACTAATAATATTTATAATGACCTATTTACTCTTCTAATATCTGTAATTCTGTGCTTCTGTTACTTGGGAGTTTCCTTTGTTTATTCTACAACCCCTATGACTTAACCTACCCCTAAATTAACCCTATAATTACAGCAATATATATATATATATATATATATATACACACGCAGTTGGATAAAAATAAGTAATTTCGTGGATTTGAAAACCCAATTCTAACCTTAATAGGGGTAATAAAAACACGTTTTAACATTAAAAACAAATATTTTCTATAAAATGCAACCCCTTTTGCATTAAAAAGCAATAAAAGTGTAGATTAATTGCCCTGTGGAATACATAAATTCATTTTAAATACAGAATTTCTAGAATAGACGAGATTAGGAAAGAAGTTTCGAGAGGAATTGGGAGAATACGTCAATTGGTATGAAGTCATTAATAAATAATCATTTATTCCAAGCAGCAGCCCGATCATTGAAAATCTGTAAAAACTGATAAAAATTAATTATTACTTTTCGCATTCACTGTTGGAGAGAAGCGATGCGAAACATTTACCTCGGGTGTTAAACAAGGACAAACAGTGCATGTCACAAATAACTGGAACCAGATAACAAGGTAATAAAGCTTGACGATTTTGAGCGCTAATGAAGATTTCCAAGATAATTACGTAAGATAGGCGTTTATTATTTAGAGCGGAATCGCGCACATTCTACTATCCTCTATAAACTAGATAAATTAGTGTATATAAGGAAGTGTTTATTAAAAACGAGGATTCATTCGATTCTTAAATTCAATCGTGAAGTGTTATTTTGATTTGTTACTTTGCAAAGATAATATTTGAAGTATGCAGTGAGCAGTTAGTAATTTAATAATTACGAAGGTACAATAAATATAGAAGGGATGTTTTAAATGCAAATTACATAAAGAAAAAGTGAAATTTATTAATTACAATAAAGAGAAAAAATTCTTCAATATAACACTATTTTAAAAATTTTATTAAATAATCGAAAGGAAGATTTAACCAAAAAAAATGTACTTTGGTGGCCGTTGTTTGAAATGAAGATTTTAAATATGGAAAATCTTGTAAGCTGATTTGACGTCAACTTGAAATAAGAAGATATTTAATTACGAGGAGCGTTTTTGTGGATTCTGCAAGTATTACTTATAGAATTATTTTTAACTGATATTGGAGTATTAATACTTAATTTAAGGTAGAATAATAAATGTTAATCATAAATATTTTTTTTGCGAGGATTTATTTGTCAGGAAAGTTTGTGTCAGAGTCCGAATTCTGTAAATTTAAAATAAGGTAAGGAACTTTTTTTTTAGAAATTATTTTGTTTGAAAGAAATGATGTTGTAAATACTTCTGTATGAGAGAAAATATTGCATACTGTATAAATGCTTTGTGATATTTCTGTTTGATTTCAATTTCAAAACTTCGTCAATTCCATTGAGCTAGCCAGGGAAGTTAGAGAGGAAGGTAAGTGAACAATTTAAAGTTTTACAAATTGCTTTATCTTTATCATAGCACTCTTTTAGCATTATAACAAGAGCGGCGTTACAACAGCACCCTTTTAGTGACGCTCCAACACGAGGCCATTTTCAAATCACTCTTTTAGCGATACTCGAACGTAGGCGTTATCACAGCACTCTTTTAGCAGTGCGCCAACCTGTGGCTCGATTAATTCGTCTATAAGTTTAGTTTCTTGTTTCGTAGGATTTGTTTTTGGAGATTTTTTTTACTTTTCTAATATCTGAATAAGTTCAAGTATGCCTGATAGAATAAAAGAAGTTCGTGAAAGTTTGAGAGCTGAGTGAGTAGAAATTACTTCTCAAGAAAGCGTTTATGTGGAAGAAGCGAAAAAGGAGAATCCAGAGGCAAAGAGTGTAGGAGAGACCCGGGAATCAAAAATGATGGCTCTTTTATTAAGTCTACATAAAAGTATGCAGAAACAAAAAGCAACGAGTGAAAGGAATGAAAAAAGTGTGCAGGAACAATAAGAAAATCTGAAAGAAATGAGTGAAAAAAATGAAAGGCATGAAAAAATGGGTGAAAAATGTATCAAAGAAATGAGTGACAAATTGGATAAAAATACTCAGAAGTTACGAGCAGAATTTGGAGAGAACATTGCAAAATTGGGAGAAAGTTTAATAATAGAAAGTGAGAAGAATGAAAGGAAATTTAAAGAGATTAGTGAAAGAATAACTTTGGGTTTAAAGGAAACTAACAAAACCATTGAAGAAATGAAACTTGTTGAAGTTAGAAGAAAAGTAATACAAATTTTAGAGGATATGGATGATGTTGAAGAAGAAATAGTTCAAATAAAAGTGAATTACGAAGCAAGTGAGAAAAGTAAATTAAATAGAGGGAAGCTGCCAAGCTGGTTTTAAAACATTTAGAAATGATTTGGGAAATCTTAAAACAGACGGAATAAATTTGAAAATTTAGAAGACAGAGTTAAAAATATTTATGTTGGAGTACCAATGAGATGGAGTCCAACCAGGGTTCCGTTACAACATTCGAAATTTTATGGGGATAATAAACTTAACCCTAAAATATTTTTTAATAGCTTAAAAACTTTAATATTAGGTAGCTGGGATGAGCAAATAAAGTTAAATATTGTAAGGTCTATGTTGAAGGGTAGTGCTGAAATTTGGTTTGGACTAATTGAAAGTGAGTTAAGATCGTTTAATGACTTCGAAATTAAATTTTTTAAGCATTTCTGGGGAGACAACCAGCAATTTAAAGTGAGAGATAATTTATTGATGGGCAAATATAATAGCAATTTAAGCATGATAAGAGAGTTGTATACGATCAAGAAATTTAGCGGTGCCAAACAACTTGATCCTCCTTTAGAGGGAAACAGATTATAAAGTATTTAGCAGGTCACTTCAAAATGGAAGTAAGGCAATGCATAGCCTTACAAAATATTGTTGATATATATGTGTTTTTAGAATATCTTCAACGTTATGATGATATGGGTCTACCAAGGAGGCTAGAGACCAGCCCAAGGAGCCCATGAATAGATTTAGATTCCAGAGGAATGATGGACAGGAGAGATATCAAGGCAGACCATTTGAAAAGGGGAATATGCAAAGAAATAATTGTAATAGAGGAATTGTCATTAGGAGGGGTGGGGGAAGAGAGAATAATGAATCCCAGACCATTGAGAATAGAACCGGTACCCAAGGAAGGGAAAAAATGGCAAACACACAGAGAAATGGCATAGTTGGTAGCAACGAAAATAGAAGGAAATATGCAGAGATAGTTAATCAGCCTGGAACGTCAAGTAGGCAGGACTTTTAGAAGCAGACAAATCAAACGATGAAAACATAAAGAATAATAAATATGAACATGCACGTGAATTTATAAAATTTGAGTTGGAAAATGATGAAAAAGTTAATGACAAAAAATATATACTACCTATAATAAAATTGCAAGTAGAGGGAAAGGAGATAAAATCACTGCTAGATACAAGAGCTGAAGCTACACTAGAAAGTGAAGGATATGTTGTAATGCATTTTTGGGGAATAATGCGAGATATATAAAACGTAGATATAGGAAAAAGATATAGAGATAGCCGTATATTAGACTATTGCACGCAGATAGTGAAAGATGCAAACTGTGAAAATTTCAGGGAAATGTGTAGGATAGCTCAGAATCGTAAACAATGAGGGTACGTGTCTAATCAGTTCCAGGACTGAAAACATAATGATGATATGGTGGTGCAAATCAAGAGCTTATAGTTGATTAAAATATACTCACCATCTTCTTTTCCAAATTTTCAACCAGTTTAACGAAAGATATAGATTCTTTTTAACTTTTTTACAATATGTGATTTTTACACACATCCTCAATCACAATTTTGAAAAAAAGCTTCTCATTGATGTACATGTTTCTTTTTCCTTTGATTCAATTATTTAATTCAAATTTGCCAGAATCAAAATCCATTTTCTATAAAACCAATTGTTTTATCAACATACATCTATTGTAAAATAACAATATCCTATAGATTTGATTAGAGGTCAACTACTAGGGGTTGTTCCATTATTATTATCCTAGAATTGGTTTATATTTCTATTGGTAAAAATAGTTTCTGTACACCAGAAACATGAATAGAACCAATTATAACAAAATATTTAGCTGATTATTACAGAATGAAAAACAAATTGAATATTATTTTTTAACATCGCCATAGGCAATTAAAAGATACTGTAACATAAAACTTACCTCTAAATGCAACACCTAGGAACTCATAGTTCTTTTCAAAAGACAAGGTATTATCATCACAGTCTAATATTACTCTAATCCGTTCTCCTACCTAAAATTTTCATTTTGAACAAACTAAATTATAATGCTAATAACGGCACCTGATATTTGGGAGCATTATTAAGTAACGGATAATTGCCTTGGGCATCACCATTATGTAGTAAGTGATTATCTACGAGATTCCAACCCCAACTTTGATCATCAGAACCTAGTAATGCCACATAACCATGACACTGCAGTGATGTATCTTTTGTAGAAATTCCAATAACAGCAACAGTACCAAGAGGACCTTCCCATATCACTTCCCAAGCATGTCTTCCACACCTAAACCCAATTTTACCTCGCGCGGCATCAGTACTTTGAGCCACAGGATTTCTATGAAGTGTAAATCCATTAGGTTTTATATAAATATTCCTAGAACAATCATTTGGGTTCCACGAATGATAAAATGCTCTTAATTTAGCTTTATAGGTTGGAACTGATGACAGAAGATCCGACTTAAGAGCTTCTTCAGCTAATTTTCTAACACAATGTAACCTCCAGACGTCGTTATTTTCGTCATTTAAAAATGCATACCATCTTTTGCATACTAGTGAACAGTTTCTAAGGTCGTGTAAGTTTAAATATGAAAATAATACTTCTAAAACATTGTCTGGCGCCGTTGTTGCTATTATGGGATCCATCTTTGAAGTGTTTACGTCTGTTTTTGACAGTTGAAATAAATTAAATTACTTTTGACAAATACTTATACAACTGTGGTGTGTAAATAACAGAGATAGGGATTTTTAGCTAAAACCATAGAGAACATACAGTAGGAAATTCACCAATGCAATGTATAAGAGGGGAGACAACAATACAGCTTTTATTTATCTATGGCTAAATGACAAATGGAAAGAGTGTTTTTATATTTTGTCGTATTTTTTGAGAATGGTAATACTTTATGAAATTAAGCACCATCCAAATTTTCATCTAAAACCTAAACAAATAAATAATAACTAAAATCTGACAAAAATACAATTCGGAAATACTAACGTTTATATGCATCAGTAAATATGAGTGGCATTTTAAACTCGTATTACTTAAAATATTTGACCGTTTGTGGCGTAATGGACATTGATTAGAATGTCCCAATTGTGAGTTTATATGCTAGTATGCCAACTTGTTATTATCAATTGCGCTGTTAGTCTAAGTTCGTGGTAACGGAACTGCTTTAAATTGTGTGCAAAACACTTATGACCGTATGCACCGTTTGAACGTTGAGTGTAGCTTTGTTAAGCGAGCTTATTTAATAAAGCCCGGCTTAGGAATTTCTCTTATGCACCGCAGTATTAATTATCAAGCTTAGTTGAATCGTTGCCAAATTTTTCACAATTTAGCAACCTAGCGATCGCGTTTACTATTAGAATTAAAAAATGCTGACAGTTTTCAGATTTCTGCATCCTATTAATCTTGAAATACGTAAGCGATAAATAGTATTAAATACTATAGCGTTAATTATTATAATTTTTTATTAAGTATTTTATTAAAAACGTTTTTCTCAATTGATAATGAAACGGTTACATAAAAAAAAACTTTTCCTATTCCGAAAGTGCCATTGGTTAAGAATTATTGTTCATAAATACGCGTTAATTTTGGAAGAGAGAAAAACGGACAGAACTACCATAATTCAGAAGCAACATGCGTGTATAAAATTGAAGCTGGTTTTAATTCCACATGCATATTCCTTTGTAAACTTAAACCTTGAAGTTAAATATACATAGCTAGACTATACAACTCGTTTTTAAAAATCATTGTCAAACTCCAAACGTTTCCCTAACATTTCTAATACTGATGTTACCTTGACTTAGTTAGCTGAAACCTGTGAAAAAAACTTAAATTGTCCATATCTTTAATATAATTAGAGTTGAAGTAAAGACGCCGTGGAAATCCTAACTCAACTATGTCTAGTACATCCGCATCAGCTTTCAAAAATATTTTATCTTTCACAACCATAATTAAAAACACATCAAACTTGTTAAAAGCAGTGCAGTATGTAGGGTTATGGTCGACAGTAATTCGAGCTTAGTTATTTAAGCCGCCAACGTTAAAGGCTTAACTTTAAGCAAGTTTAAAACTTCTTGCCAGTTTGGTGTATATAAAATGAACGTATTTAACCCGCTTAAGTCTTAATCCAAGTTTAAATACTTAAGGAGAATATGGCCATTAATCTTTTACTCCTAAAAACAACATTATACCAATCGTAAAATAAAATAATGTTGGCAGTGCAAGATTTATTGATTCCGATTAAATATCGAAACTATAAAAAACCATTATTATATCTTCATGATAGCAAATTAAAACCTTGTTAAGTTATTTCAAACCTATATCTAATTGGGTTCTACGGAAGAAGCTTTCTCTACACGTGATCATTAATACATGTTTGCGAATCGAAGAAATCGTAGGAAGTGACAAGTAAATAAATATTTTTCGGACAACACTGATCAAAACCTTGACAACAATTAAAACAGAAAGAAGGAAATAAATTCCACTTTGCTAAATCTATATCATAACAGTAATTAAGAAGTATATAAAACGCATTTTTTATATACTAAGTCGAACGTTATTCAAAGCCTATTCTTACTTGAAATCATGTCTAAAATAAAATAGATATTGGTAAATTATTTTCTAACACAGAAGCTGTATTGAAATTAAATTTCAAGATATATACATAATCTTGAAGAATTATCCAGCAATAAATTTGAATAGTACAAAAATTTTCTTATGCTAAATAATGCTTTTTCGGCAATTAAACACAAGTCGTAATATTTAATATTTTGGAGTAATCTACTAATAGAAATTAATAGATCAATAAGCTTTTGCAAAAAAGAAATGTTCCTATGTATTGTGCACTTTAATAGTCTATTGAAACAGATTCAAATTAGTGGGATACTTATTTCTCAATCCCAAGCTGAATGAGTTGTGGCTCTTCAAAATGTTTTGCATTGGTTAAGAATTCTTCTTTAAAAATATGCTGATGAACAGTACCTGAAGCAGCACACAATCAAATATACTCATTATTAAGGTTTTCGTGATCGCTTTAAGAATAAAATTCTGCATTCTCTTTCACGTCCTGACGTACAGTCTTAAACATAATTTGCATAGACCTTGATGTTGCTAGTTGTATTTGATTTAATGCAGCAAATAAAAGAACTTGACTATATTTCACTATATTTTATGAAGTCTTAGTACGTTTAAACTTTAGCAATCGTTTTTTAACAAGTATAAATTTTAAATCATCATCATCGAACAAGGCCCTGATTGCAAAAACTATATTTTGATACACACCTAACATCGATTTAAGTAGGAAACGCGCCATATCATATTCTAAAAGGACTGTGCTTCAATCTTTCAATTATCTAGAATTCTTATTGTGTTGATTACATTATTGTTTCAAATCCTCTTGCAGATTGTGTTGTAGACAAACTAATTCCATTAATAAAAAGAATTTTAAAAAATGCCTTTCTGTGCAAAGACACTTTTAAATTTATCTATTATCTTTACAATACCTTTAATGTCCTTTAGATAATCTAAATGTGAATCTACCAGGCTTTAGATTATTGCGTTCGAGACTTATTATCTTTCTTTTTCATTTATATGTTTTTACTTTCTTTAACGCTGTCTAATTCTGAATAAACCTCAACAACTCTCAAACAAAATTTACGTTTGACAAAGTTTTTACCATTAAGTGGAAGCCGGTCATATTCGTTTTTACTCATCTGCTTGTATATTCTCGAATGCATGTGATATGTACAGAATTCAATATTTTACGATTTTCGCACGGAGACGTCAAATGTGTATTCTGGGGAATCCGTATAAGAAATTTATCGCATGACATGCAACACACGCGTCTCGCGACACGATTATTTTTGGCTGTTTCTAGGACATGTTTGACGTATAAATGTTAACCTTTGCACTTTTCACAAATAATTTCCTCTTTCATAATACTTAAAACTTATTATCTAATCCTAATTCTAATAATTCTATGCAAAGTTAAAACAAATAAAAATAAAATTCAAAACCTATATGACGCGGTGCGGTGATGTTTTATAATATTTATGAGAAAAGTATATGTTTTATTTTATGTACAGATCAATAAAATATAAGTGGAAGAGGTGTATTAACAGTTAAATTCCGCTACCGTTCAAATTAAAAGATACTATTATAGCTAGTTCAGTTTTAACGGATAATTTAAATATGAGTTTAAACTGAAACGTCAAAGTTGACCTTAAATTAGCCAAAAATAAAGCCATGTTCTCATTCGCTTAACGTAACGTAAATTAACGTAACGTAAGACAAATTAACATAACAAAGAAATCTAAGACGCATGTACGCCTTACAACCAAACTTACGGAAATTTTATAAAAGGAAATTATATATTTTAAATAAATTAAATAACTAGTACTTAAATGTTAAACAAAATTTTATTATTATAAATATAATTTAATAAATTTTATTTTTTCAATCAAGTTTGAATCGGACTACTTAATGATATAAGCTCCCAGCACCACTCAAACAAACATAAATCTTAATTTAAACATGAATTATAATTATTATATAGGATATCTGTTAAAGTTTATATTAGTTTGTACTGTTAACATTTTTCAAATAAATTCGATTATCTCGAAAACTAAATGAGATATCGAAAAGTGTATAGCATATTTGTAATCAGCGTAAAAACTAAACAAGGTACATATATATATATATATATATATATATATATATATATATATATATATCATTTATTGGATCATTATGGGAATATGGCAACGGACGACGGCGGAGACGGCGGCGACAACGACGACATAGCGATTATATTAACCTAACTTACTTCGTAAGTTTGGTTGAAAAGTTAAAGTACATAGACATTTATGTTGGTGTTCGAAACAAAAATTATCCTAATTTACTTAACTTAACGGTTCATAAAGTTGAACCAACTTCAACTTAACGAGGTTCTTAATTTACGTGTTCTTAATTCCACCAATCTCTGGTATCTAGAAACGGCATAGCTATATAGATTGTGCACCTTGTTTAAATTAAACTGGTAATTACCGCCTAAAATAATAAGCATTTATCATTTACATAACCTCAACTGTTTATTAGGAGAATGTTAGAATTCGTTTAGTAAATTTAAACACAGAGTATATGATTTAAATTTGTAATACGGTATATAATTCTAGTTTCCAGCATTTATTATGGATGATGAAAAACTTATACATGTGGTACATAGCTAGCCCCATTTATAATTAAGTAAAGATCAGACTTTAAGGACGCCACCAAAATGCAAAATTCTTGAATTGAAATTTCGAAATTAATAAATAAAACTAAAGAATAATGTAATTAATACAACTATTTATAAACAAAAATATTTATAGGTTTATAGATTATATAAGATAAAAATAACATGGTTATTATCACGCTAAGGTGACAGTTTGACAAAGTACGCATGCGCAGCAAACCAACAATTAACTACTTTAAGTTGTTTTGAACGCATGAATCTTATATTAATTTGTGTTACGTTGATTTATGTTACTTTAATTGAATGAGAACAAGGTTTAATTGTGTCCCGAAACGCGTGTCATGTAACGTGCGGTGTTTACTAACCAATAAAATTTACCGCTTAAAACAAGTTATCAATATCAAGCATAGCCTTAAAAAGATGTTGGATCGATTTCCTAAATTAATTCAGCATCAGAATGATTGCTAATATTGAGCACCAGACCGCGATATTTGAGGAACAATTAGGATTAATAATAATTATAGCAAACTTTAGTGAGGCAGGCGGCATTATTAGCTGTTTGGAGGTATTGGAGGAAGCTGAAGTCGCTGCCGAAGAATCTCAACAATTCTCTAGGCGAATACCAGGTTTTAATTTAAATGAAAAAAATGTTAGTACGGAGTTTTTTTAGGTTAGAAAAGTGCGTGATAATACAAAGAGTAAGCACTGCATTCGTCAGTTCTTCAATCTTATTCGACAATACACGATCGGAGTTTTCATCATGTGACCTCGTTTGCGTTTACTATTGGCTCTTTGTATTCTTTTATTCACGACGTGCTTCACTTCATGTGAAACTTAAAATGTCATATCACATTTGTTCGAGAATACAAAGCGTCATAAAGTATGTTTCTCATGCGATATTTTTGGGTGATAAATTTCACTGATGATATATATCGGATGAAGTCGAAAATAGCCCCTTTATTTATTTAATTTTCTGTTAATTTTTTTACTTGGTTTTACTCATCGACTTTATTTATTTCCATTTTTATAACTTCTAATTGTCTTTAGCTTTTTAGACTTCACAAATATAGTTTGGGACCTTTTTGGGTATTATAACCAATGTTAGTGTAATTTTAGAAAGCATCAAAAGGCTAGTTGTATGTATTTTATTTAATAAACACAAAGTACCACCAACAGGAGAAGCAACAATAACTCCATAACGACAACATTAAATAATTATTATTTTTGAAATACGGTTTTGATCAAGAATGTACCAAGCAACAATATATGTAACTGGTATAACGTATGCGTGCCATCATCGAATAATGTATTTAACACACGTATTTGCTCTATCATTGTTAAATATATGGTGTGTCCGTATATAACCTGGTTTGTTTGGTCCCCAAGATTAAGGTTTGGTTGATTTGTAAGGTACTAGATTTATGCACAGTTTATGAAACTGAATTTAAGACACCAACAACATTTGACAACATTGTAAAGGTGACCTGGTTGCTAGCTTCCTTGATATTATCAAATAAGATTTTGAGATTGAGTTAGATTTTACCTATTACTATTTTATTTATATACGGAGCAATTGAAGTGGACGCGGAAGACACTAATAAAAATTGATGTCGAACTTCAAATTTTGCAAATGATGAAAAAATTATAATTATCTCTTTTTGCGCCAAGTACAAAGACATTCTGGAAAATACAAAATCCGATTAGGTTACCTCAAGAGAACAAGTAGCAGCATGGTTAAGCAAAGAAATTTAATGCAACTAAGCCAAATGGCATTTACAATAAATTGTTTTTAAAAATAGAAAGAGGTACGGATAATCGTTGCTGAACAAGATTATATCAACTTATCAATTGCAATTATTAAATTATGGCGTACAAAAAGTAAGGTTTTAAATATGAAACTAGATTTTAAACTATTCTTAAATTATTAAACCTTCAAAATTGACAGTTTAATTTAATCTCGGTTAACAGAATAGTAATGGCGCAAAGTGATTTTTGACTTTTAGCTAGCGTTTAACATTACGAAACAAACGGTACTTAGAAAAGAATGGTACAGTTAAAGTCATTTTCTGAATAATAATTATTATTGTTTGTACATTGACTTGAACACAAAAATACGATAAACGGGAGAGTTACAGTGATGCCATGTATATTATAATTAAGTACAATGCACAACAATACATAACTTTTAAACCTTTGTTTTTCTTCTCTCTGCATAGGCGTGTATTTATTCTGTCACAGTATTCCTTCTATTTTCAAACTATTTATTGCGAGAAGTGCCTTATGTATTTTGGAATACCCTATATACATTACAAAAAAAACAAAATATATTGAATATCTATTAAAATTAAAGCGGGAATTCAACTATTCAAACGTGAAAATGCAAATTGTTTTTGTATAGGCTTTGTTCATGGTAGAAATTTGGAAACTTCTACAGCCTTAACAACAAAATTCATTTTGGCGCCTTTTCTGTTATTGTTTGTATATCCAATCCTTCCATATTTAAGACTTGTCAACTCTAGAAGGCGTTGTTAGACAGCGGCACATGTTGTAACTACAGATGATCTACCCCACGTGAACATTTTCAGCCAATGATGTGCCTTGCTTTGTGCCCGCCGCCAAGCTGATCACAGATGTATGTGCACGAAATAGTACATCTTTAAATTCACAATTATAACGTAGGTGTTATATTTTTGTACAAGAAAGTTGTATTAAGTGATAGAACAATCCAAGTTGTGTTATTTTTGCATTTTAAATCAAAATTTGGTTGTGGATATTTCCCACAATTTTGCCTTGAAAAGTTCACTCGTTTCAGTCGCCATTTTGGTTAGATCGACGTCGTATAGATCTCGGTTGCTTGGAATTTTTTAAAATTTTCGGTTTTCGGATATTTTAGAAACTCGTTTTTATATCAGTTTTGTAGCATAGACAACAGAGATGGCCCAGCAAAATAGATCGACCAACTGGGTGCTCCAGGATCCCAATGGTAAGTCCTTAAAGTTGTGCATGATTTTGCCTCGCTTCCTGTGTTAATGATGGTTATCCATTTTTGAAATTCATTTATTTAAAAGTTATAGCCTGTTTAATTATTTAAATCAGGCACTGCTTTAAGTAGAACTTTATCTTTACTTTAAAATAGCTTAATTGAACATTATTGTACATATACTTGTATATTGCTCACTTTTTGATATGACTAATTTTTCTCTTATTAAAACAATTTTTCTTTTATTTTGGTATTAGGCCAGCCGCAAATTATTAAACTAGTGCAATCTGATGGAAAGCAATTTGGTGGTGTAGTGACTTCTGCCTTATCTGGTCAAGCTATTAAGTTATTAAAAGCTCAACAGACTCAACAAGAAGAACCACAGGTAGGTGTTACTCTTTAAAACAATTTTCAAGTGTGTTTCATATATTCTATTTCATAGTAATTTCGTTAAAGTTAGTTTGTAAAAGTATATTGTCAATTGTGAACATTTTGAATATACTTTCAGTTGATACTTTATATTATTGCCTAAAGCAGCTGATGTCACCTGTTTTTTAGTTCAACATTACAAATATTTTATATTGTAATTTTGCTTGAAGGATTCTAATACATAAAAGGAATACCTACCTATAAGGAAATATTTGAACATCACCAAATTCCACCTGTAATTTATTGCATTATGCATTTTTATGTATAATTATGTTAATAACCTCAAAAACTATTTCACCTGGAAAGAAGTTCTTAATAGTGTTAATTAATACATAATGGGTTATATACTAACCCAAAGGCATAAGGAAGTTAAAATGAATAATTAAAAGTTAGTGTATTGAACTCTGAAAGAAGTTCAAAAGTGATAAAGCTGCCACCTCATCTTTTAAATAAGTTCTAAAAAGTTCAGAAACTTGTGGAGCATATAATGTAATTTTATAAAAATACTTTTTTTTAGTAAAAGCTACCATAGGTTTGTATAATTCAAGGTTGAGCCACATTATTGGACATATTAAATCTAGACAGTATCTATGTAATAGCATGGGTCTCTGCAATAGAATGAGTCTTAGCGGCTTTTTTTGTGAGCCAGCTTATTGAGCTCAGCCCTATAGAACAAATCAAATGTATTGTATTTGTATTCCTATAGGTAGAACATATGGCTGAGCAGTACACTATCGTTAATTAATGATCGAGGTGTTCTATTAACAGAATTATATTGATGATGCATTTTGCTTTGTTAGCAGTGTATAGGAAATTACTGAAGTACATTATATTTTCAATGGCTATGGATCAGTAATATGAAAATGCTAATGGTTACAGTGCAGTATTAATTTAACTTTATTTTTGTTTAGTCATAAAACCCTTAATTAGTAATATTCTTAAAAAGCATCACCTTGGTTAATCAAACAAAAACGAGCATATTGAGTCAAATATAGGTTTCCAAGACTCTCTTAAACTTAGACCAAACAGTACTAGAGTCATATTTTTTCTTAGAATTTTTCACGCTAACTTTTCTCGTACCTTTTGTAATCACATCTGCAGTCATTTCACAGATAGGTATAAAATTTAAGTTCTATTTTCCAGCACTAATAGCCTCGTATATAAAGCAATATGGTGTTTGCATTTTATTATCCATATAGAAATTGATTGAATCCCTTGGATTGTTTAAAATTTGTCCAACTGATTTTCGCAAATAAACAGGGTGTCTGATGCAGCTGTATCTTTAAACCAACAACACCATAGGACAACAGCCGACTGGTGTACCCCAACAAATAGGATTTTCAACTAATTTACAGATATATCCAATGTGTGCTTTTCTATTTAATTGATAATTTCTCTATGTAGCACCAACATAAACTTGTATATAAGTTCAATCTTATTTTTTAAACAATGTTCAAACCAATTTTGGGTTGAAGGTAACAGAAATGCTCGTTTCACAAGATTTGACGTTCTCACAAATGTTGTAAGAAATAAAGCTCTTTTTTTAACTCAAAGTACTCCATCTCGACTAGTCCAATAGTACGCAATTCTATGTTTAAGTATTTTAGCGAAGTACATATCTAATTCTCACATTTATATTTTTTTACTAAAATAGCAGAACTTTATAATGATAAACCCTTTTGATAAATGTCACGTATTTTCTTTTTTTCTTTGCATTTGCACCTATTCTGATATTGTTATACGTATTTTATTTGTATCTTCCCACCCAGTGACTTAACCGGTCTGCTTTCAGATCAAGGCACTTGTATAATATCTAATTTTGCTAGTTTAACTGCTGGTTTTGTTAGACGATTTGTAGGACAGCACTTCGAACTTGGCCTTCTTTTTCTGGAAATATCTCAGGAATCTATTGCCATTTTTATGAATTTCGTCGTGCCTTTGAAACCATTATTAGAAGGGTGTTTCCAATCTTAGGTGGTGAAACAGGTTTAGGCCACTTGCTTCTTGTCAATTCTGGAAGATATTCCTGGATCCAACTTTGCCAATATCGTTTAGCCTATAATTGAAACATCTCCAAGTTGGACTTGGGCAACACTAAACACTCCAATTGGACACCACTTCCAGATGACCCACGTAGGAAGTTTGGTGCCAGTGCTCACTTTTTTTGCTATCCAAAGACAAATATGCTAAAGCACAACAATTTATGTTTTCTACTTTAAAAACGTAATTTTTAACAATGAATTTCTGGGAGAGTAGTTGGCTATTACCACATAGTGAAACTTTCACAGATTTTACGTCTTTTCCGACTTCCACCCATATGAGGACTGTTTACAGGATTGGTGTACCATTTAATTTTTTCAGTTGCAAAGATGTGCTAATTTATTTCAAATTCAACTGTTCATATTCGTTTCTAAGTACCTGTTCAGCTTTCACAAAATTGGTTTCATTATTACAATACACTTCCCTAGGATATCCATGCCTCTGCATAAATGTTCGAAAGGCTATAATGAATGCATCATGGTTCATACTGTGAAGAATTTCGAGATGAATCACATGGACAGTGAGACAACTGAAAAAAACAGTCATCTTTTTTCATTAGGTCTACCTATTGCAACCTCAAATTGTCCTAAACAATTCAATCCAGCATATGTAAATGTATGTGTATACGGCATTATTCGAGCTTTATGAAGAGCCCGCATTTCAGGTGGTTGCGTAGCTGCATTTAACAATATAACACCTGTAATATTGTTTTCAAATTTGTTACGTTCAAAATCCTGAAAAATAATTTTTTCTGCATGAATATTTATTCATCTTCTATTTAAAACGCTTTAAAATTTCTCAACAATCTCGATTTCCTGCAATTTGAATTAGTGTTATTTTATAAAATTTTACAAGTAATTACTCTATATAAAATTTTGTCTTATAAAATCAAACAGCTGCTTAGAAAACTTCACCAAATAAATTCCTCCACCTGCTGTGACTACATTTTAATTACTGCTGCACATAAATTTAAAATAATGCCACTTAACCGTCTGACTAGAAAATGAACATTAGCAATGGGATTGTTATCTGTTATCCTACAGCTGTTATGTTTTAAAGTAATAAGATTGCTTTGCTTTGTTTAAAAATCCTTTGTTAATTGCATTATCTTGTTGTTGGCAAGCTGTTACAGATGGTATTTCTGCAGCAATTGTCTGGGAATTCTGCACACTTGATTCTTCGGTGATATCTTTCAAAGCCAAATATCTACCTCCATACATGGTTCTTGCCTTATAAAATAGAGGCCATGCTTTGAAAGAGAGATTAAATACAACATCTTCTTACTAAAGAAACATGTTGTAAAATCGCGCTTTACAATACTTTCTGTGCTAGGGCTAGGATGAGTTAAGTTGGTGGTTCTAGCATCCAGCTCATAGAGAAATGCAGCCGCATTTTTCCATCTATAAGATGAGACCAGCACGAAGCGGATAGATAGCTCAAGGTACAGTTTTGTTTTCGTACTGCTATTCATAATATTATTACTCATGATTATCCAGTAAATTACCAACGTCACGTTACAAAACTCACAATCACAATGCACGAGCGACTGTAATCATTCTTCAAATTAAAAATTAGTTAATCAAAGTTTGTGTTAGAGTCCGTTTTACTGTTTCTATTGTCTTTTTTTATAGACATTAACGTAAATAACTTGCGTTTCAATTTAAAAGTAGTTAACACTTGATTAATTTAAGTTAGGCTGTATAAGTTTAATGTTACACTATTTCTTGAGGAGGTGCACTTCACAAATGCAGATAGTATAAATCATGTATATTTCTTTCCCTAGAATTACTGTAAAGTTTGTTTTATTTTCTTTTGTATGTATTTACGGTGAACCATAAGTAAGTATCTAGATTCTAAGATGTTATATTTGCTTACCAATTTTATATTTTTATGTTATGACGTTTTGTTTACTATCACGCTGTATCAAACGATTATGCAAATTATTGATTTCTTTGGTTGTTTTGTAAATAGTCTTTCGAGATTGTATGTTGACAATATAGATTTTATAGATTTTTATTATAGATTTTATTGAGGTTTCCAATGTGTTCTTTCTATTTCACCCACGCCCTTCTACGACATTTTTGAGCTAGTCCGAATTCTACCATTCTGTCCCTGTTTTGTTGCGGTGTTCGGCGTAAATAATTTCTCTACTAACTTTTACTGTTTTCTTTTGTATTTGCGCGGAATACCGTAACATAAATTTTGATGCCCAACGCTCGAACCCATGACCTTGAGATTGTGTCTCATGCTCTACCGACTGAGCTAGCCCAACGTGGAGTGCCAAAATTTATGTTACGGTATTCGTTTTATTTAATAATCAGACGTACCTGATGTTCTATGTGTTTAAAATGTCATTACAACCAACAGCTCTTCCAACATTAACTAATAATTGTATTTTGTTCCTAAATTAGCGCTGCAAATAAAGAGGATTACTAATAATTAAAAGCAAACTTCTTACGAATTATCAACGAAGGGATCACTTAGGGAACTAACCTAAGTCGTTGTTACTTAAATTAATGGGCATTTCTTAGATTGCATACCCTCCGAAAAGGCTTAGTCATCTTCACGGGATTTTATAAGGACACACATCTCCTTATTATTCATTTCCAGAAAACTCCATTATAGGTACAGGTATAAAAAGTCACATGTACGACTGTGTTTAAAACGATACGCAGATGATTATAATAGAGGTGTTTTAGCACCTAGTAACACAACCCATAATACATGTAAATATAGCTTGAAAGCTTTGTAATTTATCTAATGTTAATAAAATAGCGCCTTAGAAGGTACAAAATAATCGATAATGAGAATTTAGACCAAAAATACAGGTATTTATACATGCTACACTAAAATATTGTATATGGTATGTTTTACAACATAAGATTCTTTCTACTTGCAATTTTAAAATCATTTGAATTTGATGAACATACTTCATGCTAAACTGGTCGTCCACGATACGTATTGGATATTGGTTTCCTGAGCAGCTCCAATTGAGTTTTTAAAAATTTTAAAATCTAGCATTACTCTCATCAAATATTCACTATTCAACATGAAAAGTGCCAGGCCCTGCTATTATTTGTCAAAAACAAGACTGAAATTATATCAGCTTTGGATTTGAAAATTTGTAGCACTTGAATTTCATGATGTCAAATTTTTTTATCATTTTTAACTTTTGGACATAATTTAGACAACTCTTCACTAATGTGCTTTCAGAGTAGATTTAGAATTGTATCTTTTGAAGTTCCATGTGCAATACTATGTATGGTGTTTAAAGAAATTAAAATTTTCTTGCTTTTCTGATATTCCGATTATTTTAGTTAAATATTTTTAACATATTTGTCTGAAAAGTGTGTCATTGTCTCTTTACATATCATACCTGAGTACTAATTCGATCAGAAATCCCGAAAATTAAAGTTGAACATATCAATTCAAATTGTTGTAGTTCAATTTAGCCAATTTTATTTCTGGCTGCAGATTTCTATTATGTATTACTATTGTCTGCTACACAATGTTGCATTGATATCTACCCAATTTCATGGGTATTGCTAAATTTTAGTATTTTTCTGGTAAAAGACTACTATCATTTATCTCAGAAGTTGAACGAATATCTGTGTATGGGATACTTATTGTTTCATATTGTAACGTTTTACATATAGGCAAATTCAAAGTTGCTATATGTTATGTGGGATGCCACAATCTAGGCGTAATATTATTAGATGACGTGATTATCGATCAATATGGCATCTTTATCGCTACTAATTTGTTTGAATTTTTAGCAAGCAGTTTCGTCCTTAAGACTTCATAATGGATTTTAGGAATTAATTTGAATAGTTTTATAGTAAATGGAAGTGGGTCAAGCTTTGAAGATAGGATCCTGTTTGTTCATAATAATAGAACGACATTTGCACGTGGCTGCAATCATACAGGTGTTGTAAATTTTGTAAGCACCAAATTTTGCAAGGGTGAGTACGCTTTCCTTTTTTTTTTTGTAACAAGCATCAATCCAAGTGACAAGCAAATTCGTTTTAAAACGGTGTCGAATTGAAAGACAAATAATTACTTAAACGATTTGAAATTTCAGTAAATTTTCGATTATTAAAAATATAAAAAGTTTCTTGTTAAAATAAATTATGCTTCTTTTAGTATGCATAAGATGATTTGGCTAACGATTTAAAATTTCTAGCATATTTTCGAATATTAAATATATGTATAAAAGCTTTCTTGTTCAAATAAATTATGCTTCATTTAGTATATATAAGATGATTACGCTAACGATTTAAATTTTTTTAGTATATTTTTGAATATTAAATACGAAAGCTTTCCTGATAAAATAAATTACACTTTATTTAGGATATGTCAGATGATCTGGCTAGACTTTTTTGTCATTATTTGTTAGTTTTAAATAGTCGTTTAGGGCACAATTTAGTTTAACATCTGCCAAATAAACATCTGGTGATACATGTTTACTTAAACAAGTCACATGTATGTTCTCCAAACAAGTTGTATAATGAGATAATTCTTGACTTTTAAAGAAAAGCCACTCGGATGTTAAAAAGATTCAAGTTTGATCTATAACTAAACCTTGTGAGCCGAAAACACATCTTTGCTTGAAGCATTCGCTTAATGTAATGAGATTATTTTTTATGGTGGGCCTAACCCATTAATAACTGCTAATTTGTCAACTTAACATTTCTATTAGCATTCCACTTCATGCTATTATACTTATGATATTGTCTTAATTTTTTTGTATATAAAAGAACAGCAAATAATTTTATTATATATCTGCAAACTATTGTATTAGTTTTATTTCTGAGAATCTAACAAGAGAAACAGTGATTTATCCAATTCTGGTTGCAATAATTAAGTGTAAAAGGAATGGAGTTATGTTTTTGAATATCTATCTTTAGGCATAAGTAAATTCCCTTAAGGTTTATCTGCGTCTTTCCTTAAGAAGATTATTTTTTGTTAATGTAATTGGCACAGTGCGCCTTAAATTGTACAAAGATAGGTTCAATCTTAGAAAGAACCCCTCCCATCTCATGTCTCCGGAGGGATAGACCCCGAGACTAGTCCGCGAGCATTTATACTTCTTTTTGGCAACACAGTTTGGCTCAATGTCATTTTAGTTAAAAGCCACTGTCAGTAATATAAATTAGCCAAAAAGTAATAATAACTACAATATTTTCTGTAAACCTACAATCTGACAGAAAAAAACTTAACGAATTCGAAATAGTATGAATTGCTCGGCATTGTTAACCAAATGTGTGAAGATCTTTTGTCATTATTTTTTTGTGAAATGTTCTGATGAACATTTTGATTAAATTACTGAATGTTATTATTCTATAAACCTACAATCTGACAGAAAAAAAACTTAACGAATTCGAAATAGTATAAAATGCTCCGCATTCTTAACCAAATGTGTGAAGATCTTTTGTCATTATTTTTTTGAGAAATTTGATGATAGTTTGCAGAAGACTTAATTATCAAAACATTGAATATATTCTGATGAATATTTTGATTAAATTACTAAATGTTATTATTGACTTCTGATAATTTTCACGGTATTATTTCTAGTGTTTGTTAAGGGTATAAAAAAATAAGAACGTATATTTACATTGACGATACTTTTTAAAAGTTACAGGCTTTATAAAAGTTAAGATGCTTCAGTAACTTTTCTGTTATTGCCGCATGTCAGATACATGTACTTGTTTTTCTGCTTGTTTTGGCAACTCAACTTATCAGGAAAGTTACAAAATCACCAATGTTAATAGTAGCTGGTTTGTTTTGTTTTTTTTTAATTGCAAGAATATAATTGTCACCTTAGGGTTGGGTTTATTGGTGATTATTAAACAATCATCCCTTGCATGTTATGTTTCGATATTCCTGTAAATATTCCTATAAGTAATTAATCATGTCGTTGTGCCTCAATTGGCTTCACAGTGATGTTATTTAATAATTAATCACAGTGGTGGTTTTAAGTTCTCAACAATATTTTGCAATTTTTTTTAAGAATTATTTTTTATTAATATGTATTTTGCGGTGTAGACGTTTTTCCACAATCTGAAGTGATATGTGTCATTGTTTCGACCAATTAGAAAGGGTAACGAAAAAAGAGTAGCGACTTTGACAAGTGAAAAAGGCAGAGTCACCATGATCATTCTACTCGGAACTATCATATCCTGATAATTGAGAATAACAATGATGTTATTTAAATCATTTACAAAATGGACATATGAATGACTAACTAGACTTACCCTTTGACCATCTAAACAATTAAGTTAACGTCAATTAATCAATCCTTGTATTACAGCATTTGCCATGCTGGAATACCACTATGTATTGTTCCCTATGTATACTCAGGTCGTAGGTATGAATCTTCTTCTATAACAGCTTTGCATTGGAGTCCGTTAATATATATCTTACAAAATACTGAAACAAACAGATACGATAAGGGATGGAGATAGGGAATCGACAAGAACTTTATTGCATTATGAAGCAATAATCTATGTGCAATATTTTTACACCCTTTGTATAGGCACGCGATATGGTACTGTATTGTACCTGTTATTGTAATAAATCATTTGCAACAATTGGCAAGTAAAAATACATGGTTCTTTTTATAAAGTGCTGATTATGTACCTAATTACAATTCTTTCCATCTAAGGTTTGTTCTTTTTTAATTTAAAAAATAAAGATTAATTGTTTTTTTAATTATTTTGCTTAAAGAAATTATAATGAATTGATTAATTTTGATCATTTCCATTACTAATTTTAAAGATGACCAATCGCCATCATTGTTTTATTAAACTGCTATATTTTATTTATCTTTCCTTATATTAAAGTGATTTCTGTATTGTGTTGTCTTTTCTAGAAAAGCCCATAGTTTTGTGTGATAAGAAATCATTGTTTCTGTTTTCTATATGCAGTTATCTAAAGGTATAGTGTTCTAGCAACTAAATTTGGATATTATATCTTATTTATAACAATTAATGTGTAACTTTTTGTAATTTAAAATAAGCTTTTTGTATGCCTGTAAGTGTTTGTTGTAAAAAAATGATAGCTTAATCTTATAAAGAGGAATTTGATCGAATCACATCTGAATTACATTATAACCTTATTTTTAGTAGCTTTTCTAAAAGCATATTCATTAAAAGAAGTCTGTCTAATTGATTCAGTTACCTAATTGTTTTATAAATCTGTGTAGTCATTTACTTTTAATCTGATATTGTTTTTTATAAGGAAAAATATTAGTTACCTTTACCTTCCAGCATATAAACTTGTACTGTTATAATTGCATTAATAAAATTTTTCTACTCATTTGACAGGTGTTTCAACCTTACGTTATATGAAAAAAACACAAACTCCCTTTAAAAATAGTAAATATTTACATCTAAAATATCTACTTTTCCTTTTATGTGTACATTTTTATCTTTGATTCTTTTTCATATTAAATTAATTAACACGAACTACGTACATGTAAACTCAGATAAAATTACCTTTGAAATTTTAAAATTAAACATGTAGCCAAATCATTTCTTATCTAATATAATTAAAAAATTTTCTTTAAAACCAACTTCTAAATATACCTTATGTAAAGTATATCATATATTTCCTGCCTTAATTTATAAATTATAAGATTTTGATGGTAAATTTCAAGAACGTTGTACATTAAAGATCTAAAATCTTTTCTTTTTATTCCTAATGATCAAAAAGCTGTGATATCTGCGTTCTTACCTTTATTTAATTATATATTGTCTTCTCTGCCGTTACTTGCATTAAATTTCTATCTTTTGACTTTATCTTCTCGTGTGTAAATAGGTGCGCCATTTGGCTACATCTAATTTCATTTTAATATTAGGATTATGGTATTTTTGAATTTAGTACGGAAAACTATTTTCTCATCCTAAATGTAATTAAGCCACTACATGAAAAGTTTCATGATTCTGATTTCTCACGGACCCGAAGATAATAACCCCATAGTTAGTGCCTGTATTCTGCATAAGCACGTATCTCAGGGATAGGAATATGTTGTTGTAACTCGATTAGCCATGAGAAGCGTGGTATGGAGGGGATACAAACAGACTCGTTGGAATGGCATATTTTAAAAGAAGGAACTTGACTTCACTTTACCAATTGAACGCAGGTGTACGTTGGTGCCTGCGAAGTGATCCCTTCCTATCTTCGTACCACTTCCTTATTTACCTAAAAAAATCTTGTGACCTGCAAAAGTGTAGGAGCATTCACTTTGTTTTCAGAATTTGAGAACAAGAAATTACTCTAACGTGACCCTTACCGCTTGAAGACTAGTAGAGGTTGCTTTGTCTCCAGCAAACAAGCAGGTAAACTTTGGCTATTTTTATTGTGTTGGCTTTATACATGACGGCAGTAATTGTACCCAAATTTGCGGACATAATAATTTACGCCCAGGGTTATGCAGTGATAGACGTTATGGATAAAACAACAAAATGTATCCTACCCTTGGACCTTGAATCATTTCTAACCTTTTCATTTTTCAAATACTCCACTCATCTCATAATTTCATAATTCTCTTACATGACCGCAATACTTGTACCCAAATTTGCGGGCTTAATAATTTATGCCCAGGGTTATGCAGTGATTGACAGCGTGGATAAAACGTAACAAAATGTATCCTACCCTTAAATCTTGAATCATTTCTAACCTTTTCATTTTTCAGATACCCCACTTGTCTCATAATTTCATAATTCTCTCACTCTTTTTTTTTTTTAAACTGTTATTACACTTCAATAATTTCCATTTATCTTAACTTTTCATGCTTATTTCTGTACTCTTCTTATTATTACATAACCCACCGTATTCTTTTGTTATGATTGACATATTTCTATATTTGGCGAATTATTACAAAGGACAGTTATTACAGTGAAAGGCATATTACAGTAGTATATCGCTTGCCCATACAGAGGATATTAGAATATTGCACAATTTTTACCGATGGTATTTATTTAAAAGATTTACAAAACGAGCATATGAATGGACAAATTAGACTTACCTTTTGTCCATCTAGATGATAATTAAGTTAAGGTAGGATCGATTACCGAATCCTTGTATTATGACATTTACCATGCTGGAATGTTACTCTAACTACGTATACTCGGGTTTTAGGTCTGAATCCTCTTTTGTGTTATTTATTTAAAAGATTTACAAAATGAGCATGTGAATGACAAACTAGGCATACCTTTTGTCTATATAGATAGTTAAGTTAAGGTAGGGTCGATTACTGAATCCTTGTATTACGGCATTTGCCATGCTGGAATGCTACTCCGTAGTTTCTCTATGTATACTCGGGTCAGAGGTCTGAATCCTCTTCTATAACAGCTTTGCAGTGGAGTTCGTTAAAATATGCTACAGTTTACTGGAACATGGGATAAGGCAAGTGATGGCGATGGGTATCGACAAGGTAAACTTTACTGCATTACGAAACATTAACTTCGATCTTCAATATATGATAGTTACGTGTAGAAGAATCGTGGCGGCTGGCTTTTTCATTTGTCAAAGCCACCACCCATCTTTGTTGCGCATTCTGATTGGTCTAAAAAATGACGCATATCATTTTAAATCATAGGAAAACATCTATACTGCAAAATACGTAATAATCAAAATTAATTCTAAAACCCCCCAAAACATTGCTGAGAACTCTTAAACCGCATTTTTGCTTAAATACCCTACCTACTTATATAAGAAAGTCCCCTACAATTAACTATTAAACAAAATCATCGTGAAGCCAATTGAGGTGTAACAATGTTTGGTCAATGAAAATTATAGCTTTTCCATTTATGTGTTCCACATATAATGCTTTACTTTATGAGACTGCTGTTAATGTAAAACATTCTTGAATGTGTATTATTATGTGCTACATCTATAAAGTGATGACAAAATATAAAATGGTAGGTATCCTGGTAATACATGATTATGTTGGAAGCTTTTACAACTGGAATACGTATTTTGGGTTTGGGCTTATGGTTATATAAAACGGCTTTTTGTCCACTAACTTTTAGAGCATGTGAAATAGACATTTTTTAGCTTGATAGGACGAGTTAGCCTGCTCGTCTAGACATAACTTTGCTAGACTCCGCTGTCACAGATACTAATCTAGCTTAATTATGTCTCTGAAAAAGTGGTCTGCCTACTCAGTCTTAGTGACATCCCTTTCAAAAGTGTGAAATGTCAACTTCGTTAATTCTATAAAATATTGAATTTGGATTCATCGGACTATAAAATAGACAACATTTGTTTTGTGCCCTTAAAACAACAACCATAAACGTTTCTGTCATTTTAAATATATTATGACCGAAAAAGTGTAACAATGGTATTTTTACAAATATGTAGAATAAAGTAAATTTCAGTGATATCATTTTCTATCTTTAAGGTCACATGCTAATTTAATCAGGAATTTGATGCCGGAATTTGAAATAAATAAAATTCTTAAACTATTTTAGGCAATATATTGTTAAAGGCTGAATTAAGGTTTTAAAAGTGGGACTAGTTGACAATGTTATCATATTTAATATAGTTTATTGTTCTTTTTTTATAGATAATTACTACATCAGGAACACAAATAATAAAATTAGCTAATGGTTCAAAACTGTTATCTAGTAAGCAATATTCTATATTATACATTACAGTTTTTAAGTTTTGTTTTTTAGAAGTCCCAACAGCTAGATATGCTCGTGGTCATGAAGGACAAGTAGTACAAAAAACCGTTCGTGTAACTCCATCACAACTTGTACGGTACTTACAAGTAAAGTTTTTATTTTATTTTATTACTTTTAGCAAGCTCTGAAGCTGGTTACATCCACACAAAAACTTCAGTCTTTTCAACCTATACCACAATCATTGCTTAAGCATCCACCACTAGTGCCTAAAATAGAAGCAAAATATATTTCTCCTCCAATTCTAGATCACACTGGTAATAGAAAACGTCAAGATCTGGTAGATTCAGATTATGCACCTGAGTAGTAAGTGTAATTGCATGTGTAAATTTGTATATGATCAATACCTTTTTATAGCAAACGTAGGAAGACAGAGAAAGTAGGTAAAGGACTTCGACATTTCTCAATGAAAGTCTGTGAGAAGGTTCGGAGAAAAGGTACAACGTCTTACAATGAAGTGGCTGATGAACTGGTTGAAGAGTTCACAAGTTCACTTAATAATTCTGCAACTGATCAAGTTAGTTGATTTCGTCTTTAACTACAGTAACCGATTAAATAATGCTTACATTATTTTTAGCAATATGATCAAAAAAATATTAGGAGACGAGTATATGATGCCCTTAACGTTTTGATGGCCATGAATATTATTTCAAAAGAAAAAAAAGAAATAAGGTGGTTAGGTCTTCCAACAAATTCAGTTCAAGAATGCATTCAACTTGAAAGAGAAAAACAGAGTCGTATTCAGAGCATCCAAGAAAAAACTACCAAATTACAAAGTTTAGTATTAAATCAAATTGCCTTCAAAAATTTAGCACAAAGAAATAAAAATTTTGAAATGGAGTATGGACCACCACATCCAAATTCATTCATTGAAATGCCATTCGTTATCATAAATACACATAAGGACACTGTAGTTGACTGTAGTATTTCTAATGATAAGTAAGTGATCACTTTTCAAATTGTATTTAAAAAACAGTAATTTTGTAGGATGGAATATTTGTTTAATTTCACAGATAAATTTCAAATTCACGAAGATGCTTATGTATTACATCAAATAGGATTGTCAATGGGCAAGTGTTTAAAAATATTTTTAATATTAACAATTAATGCAACTTAATATTGTAGGTCTTAATAATGGTGAATGTACTCCAGAAAACTTAGAAAAAATAAAATCTATGGTACCTAAATCATTAGAGGAATATGTTGACCGTAAGTATTTATATTACATTATCAGCTGATTCTGGGTATTTTAAATTTATCTTTATATGTATCATGAACATTCATAGAATTATTGTAGGAAAGGATATTGTTAAAGTGGAAAATGCTTGCTTATTCAAAGGTTTTAACTAACGGATTATAAATTGAATTAAATGTTTCAAAGCTAAGAAGCTTTTACTTGAATCTTATTTTGTGTAGAATAAATGGTATTTAATGTGTAACATGTTTGCATTGCGTTAACTATAAATCTGATATGAAAATGCAAATATTAAATTTGAATGGACAGGTTAAATTTGACAAATAGTAAATATTATTTAAGTATAATAATTCAAATTTTTGTTTCTATAATGGTAATTCAGATTAAGTATAACATTATTTCTTTTAATTCATTGTAAATGTAATAATCCAGGACAATGATTTATTTTAATACCGCAAATGAAAACATCTTAATATTACACGAGACTTTGTATGTATTTCCCATGAAAAGATAATTTACAATAGACAGATATTGTTTGTCCCGACCACCAAGGACATTAATTTGCAATTATTGCAAGAAGAAAGTTCTTAATAAATGTACCGTGTGTTTAAAATGTGATATTAAGGTCCATGTATCATGTGGTAATAGAGTTAGTTAAAGTGTGGAAATTTATTATTTAAAGAAAGATATCGTAAACATCAAGGAAAGCAGCAAAATGTTGATTATATTATTAACCAAACATGCCATTGATATATTACATCCTAAATTTCAATTGCATGTCGCAAACAAGAACCAGAACATCGTGTATTGATAGTATTTCTTTTGGAAACTCTAATCCACAATTGCTTAAAGAATCATTTACGCATAAAGATAATAAAGACATGTAATCTTCAGAAGCGTCTAATAATGAGGATATTGCAAATAATAATTCTAACCCACTACCACACCAGGAAGTTTGCTATATAACCAAAAACAGTAGGTAAGTAAAATCATTGATCATACAATAATAAATAATAAACCGATAATGGAACAAAATAAACTAATGGATAAATATATTAACCTAAGAAACGCTTCTATTAATGAAGAGCGGTGGACGCAAGTAGTTTAGAAACTTTATTAGAGGCTCTGCTGTTAGTGATAAAAACTCTGTAATAAGAGCTGTCTTTTGTCTGGCTTATATCTGTGTATGCAATACTGCACCTACTGTCAAAAAACTCAGTTGGGAGGCTTTTTGGCAAACAAGTTTCTAAATAAACTGATACGTTATAGATTTATCAAAACACGATACTGCACGTAGCTTAGCATTCAGTCAGTTCCAGTTTTGCCATTTTAAATGAACCCAACAAATCTGAAAATTGGCCATTTGGCTTACTGGTCAAAAATTTTTATCGTTGCAATTTTAGCAATGATGGAAATGAAAATTCGAAATTTTACAGATCACAGCCTCCAAACAATAACAGCAAAAACAACTTGTGACAAAACTTAAACGCTATTATTATCAAAATGGTATGAATGGCAAGCTTCAAGAAATATTGATCCACTTTTTGCTATAACTGAAACATGGTTATTAAAATATGCTATCTAAAGTTACATAAGGAAAGGGTTTAATTAAAGGAATAATATCTCCTAACTTTCACTTGTTGATCTTGTACCTAATTGTACTGCTAAAGGGACTGTATAATGAGTTTGATAAATTGATGCTCGATGCACCACCAAATGAATTTACTAATTGATGCTCATTGCACCACCAACACTACAAACGAGAACAACTATAATAGTCTGTTTTTCACTACCGCCAGATTCTTTTATGTCTTTGCACTAACGTAGGAAGACTGAAGGGGTTATTGGTGAGGAATGGTTAGGGATGCTTAGAATGGACATAAACACAAAAATATGAAAACTTACTATTAGAGAAATAATTATTTCGCCTTAACATACCGCCCACCAAAATAAGTATAACTAACGTATTTTCTAACTATGGGTCTGTGCATATAGACAAATAACTGCAACTTAATTTATAAGAAACTGACTATAAATAGAATATGCTAATGGTAGACCACTAAGTTGGCACTTTATGGGAAAGGGACAAAGTTTTACCAAAGGTCTTTTAATTGGGTTTCTCTTTATCTATAGGTATAAACCCCGCCCACTCACCGATTGAGCCTGGTCATACTTACTTCTTTCTCTTTCTTTTTCTTGGTTCCTTTTTTTATGTTCGTCAATGTACGTAGCATAAAATATTTGACGTAACATAAAAAAAAATCAAGAAAGAGAAAGAAGAAAGTATGACCGGGCTCAATCGGTGAGTGGGCGGGGTTTATACCTATAGATAAAAAGAAACCTGAAATAAATAGAAAAAAATTTTTATACACTCACTCATTCACACTTCGAACAAAACATACAATGGAAAAGAAAGAACTTATAATTAAAACAAAATATATATACAAAAAACAGTACTCCCAAACCCAACCTCAAAAAAAGTCAATGTACCCAATTTACATATTACATTTAAAAAATTACCCATGAAAATGGCGAGCTGTAGCTTTTAGACAATAACCCCCTGACAGTAATTAGTAAAAAAAGAAAAACCAAATGCAACCCTAAAAGCCACAGCTCTAGACTATCGTAAATATTCACTTAACTTATTTTTACAAACAAATGTATAGTTTTAGTAATTTAGCAACAAAGAGTAAGGCCGTAACACAAGAGCAGTAATTGCCAAAATAGTTTAATAATTTTCATATATAAAAAATCAAATTTGGAAATGCCATCTTAGAACGTTCTGGTTCCGAAGTCAGAATCGCATACAAAGAAAAAAAGGACTCACCCTCGAGTTACTGGCATCGGGGTGAAACCAGTCGCTGGTCTTACGTCCACGCAGAGCGCATTTGACTTCGCATTCCCAGAAGAGGCTCAAGGGATTAACGTGTCCCCCGCAGGAAGCACGCCAAATAATGCGTGTCGGAAATTCGCATCAAGAAAACGAGCGAAACAAAACAACGTGTTTTCTGGTCGCTAATCGAACGGCAAATGAATATTACATGTGTTAGGCACCAAAGCAAGGAAATAAACCAGGAAAACCTTAATTTTATTAAAATAAATTCGCCGAATTTTTTAAAAAGGGAAAACGCACCAGCATTTAATTATTAAAATACTTGGAAAGTCGCCTATCTAATTAAGGCGTAAATTCCACGGGACGAAATTCTTAGAAAGGATATTTATTTTTCTAATGAAGCACAAAGATTTATCAACTGACATAGATAGGATATTTATTATTAATTACAATACAAATTTTAATACACGAAAGGGTTATTTTTAATTAAAGGAAATTAATTTTTGTGTTGAACGCCAAAAGAATTTAAGGTAAAAATTATTGTATATACACTAATTAATTATTTACGAAAATGAACGTAACAACGTGATCTATTTTCCAATGCAAAGAAGATTGGTTATCTTTAATCAAAACCAAATTTCTAACTGTCAAAGAAGGATTAGAAGAAAACCATTTTGCTTTTTGTTGGAGAGTGTGCAAATACTCCAAATGCCACCACTTCCAAAATCATTGCTGGATACGTTGCACCAGTTACCACCTATTGAAATGAGACAAATTCAACGCCACAAGATTGGGAATGACATAGACTGATTCCACATTCAAAAATGACCAGGAGTCAAAAATGAAAAGTCATTAAGATCATTACAAATTGGACATAAAGGCCTAGAGTTTAATATGGATTCTATGTCAGTGAGAACTGTGTTTAATTCTTCTTAAGAGAGAATTTGTTCGCTTATTACCTTTTTTTGAGGTGGGATTTAACAGATTTTATACCCGCTTCCCACATGCCCCCAAAGTGCAGAGCCGAAGGAGGATTAAAAACAAATTGAATATGTTCTGATTCAGAGGATTGTTTCATATATTGTACCAGTTCTCTAGATGCTCCGATGAAATTTGTTCCACAATCACTGAATTTGTAAACACTTACCTCTACGTGCTACAAACCTGTGTAATGCGGCGATGAACACCTCCTTAGATAAGTTTGATGCCAATTCTAGATGTACTGTTTTTGTACTGAGACACAAACTAATATAGGCCTTCAGTGATTTGGCACTTCGAGTACGATTCATAATAATAGAAAAAGGTCCACTGTAATCTACTCCAGTATGCAAAAACGCCTTCCCAACGGTAAGTCTAGAGATGGGCAACTCACCCTTAGAAGGGCATAATAAAATGGGTTTTTGACGAAAACAACGAATACAATAATGGAGACATTGTTGAATAGCTCTTCTTGCAGACAAAATCCAATAGTTTTGTGTTTACAAGAAGTGTGTAGTTCTTAGTCCAGGGTGTAAATATTTCGTATGACAATCTCAAATAGTGGGCTTTGTATCATAAGGCAAGTCAGCATTTCACAAACGGCACACCCTTAATAAACCATTGCTGTCAAGGAACGGACTGAGAGACCTAAGTTGTTTATTAACAAGTTTTCCCTTTCTAATAATATCAATATCCTGACTAAAGGCTTGTTCTTGAACTCACTTGATTAGCAAATGAAGTGCATATTGTTTCTTGGAGACCAATAATTGATGTGAATTTCCGGTATCTAAATTTGCACGAACTTTTACCTTATGAATAAATTGACAAACATATGCAAAAATACTGCAGATTGTTTGTAGATCTGAAAATTCATTTACCATTGAATCTACGAAATTATCTGATACCTGAATATTAAAGGACAACATTCTTTTCTCAACTTCCATCAAAATGGAATCAGTCAGAGTTCGTTCGGTTCCGAGGCCAATTTTCTTTAGTTAACTGTAACCAAGGAGGAGCTGTTCACCACAAATGATGTGTAACAAGCTCACCTGCTAATTATCACCTTGAAGCACAGTCAGCAGGATTAAATTGCGATTTAATATGATTCCAAGATGATGCAGCAACCCATTCTTGAATATGCGAAACATGATTACTAATAAATATTTTCCAATTATACATTGAAGATCGAATCTATGCTAATGTTATTGTGGAATCTGACCAAGCAAAGACGCCATCGAATGGTAAACAGAACATATACGTATTTTGTGCATCTTCAACCAAGTCTGGCAACAGTACTGCGCTACATAATTCCAACCGAGGTAGTGATACACAATTGGTTGGAACAACCTTAGATTTAGCACTGATCAATGATACATTGGTGTTTTCCTGCTTATCGACACAGCGGAAATAAATTACTGCTGCATGCCCGGTTTCTGAGGTATTGCAGAAAGCATGAATTTGTATACTTCGATACGTATCACAAATAATCTGCAGAGGAATTTCAATTTTCAATAATTTGGGTAATTGTTGTAGATAAACATTCGATTTTGAAACAATTTGTAAAGGAGGAGGTTCATCCCAATCAATTCCCAATATCCACAAAGACTGAATCAAACGTTTCGCGAAAAATACTAATGCTGCTAATAAACCCAATGGGTCAAAGATCCTTGCGATTTCCAAGACCATATTCCGTTTGGTACTAGGCCGATAAATAATATTTAGATTGTAAAATAATATATCACTTAATGGTTGTTGATACCGAACGGATTCTGGTAAATGTTCAATGACACGTGGTACATTGCTGTTCCACTTGCGTAACATAAACCCACTTACTGGGCAAATTTGGTCTAATTCTGACATGAGTCGTTTAGCATCTTCTATTGAATCGGACATGTAATCAAGTTGTCACGTAAGTATCTGACGATAAAATGTTAGCAGCAATAGGTAAGTGCCCTGATTGACTCTTTGCTAATTCTTGAATTACGTGCATGGCTAGAAAATGCAACGACGTGAGACCATATGTAACAGTGTTTAATAATCGGTAATGGATTCCGATCAATTAAATCTCCAAACTATACATTGATAGTCACGATGGTCAAGAGATATTAGATTTTGCCTATACATTTGCTTAATATCTGCAGTTAAAACTACAGCATGTACACGAAAGTGTAATAACAATGCCATGATATCCTTTTGTAGAGCAGGTCTTGCAAGCAAATGATCGTTTAAGCACCCTCCAATAGTGAGCGCTTGCCAAAGCATCAAAAACAACAAGAATTTTTGTAGTGGTGCTCTCTTGTTTGAACACAGCGTGATACGGTATGTAATATACCGGCGATAATATAGACAATTCAGTTGAATTTGATAAAATGCGCAACATGTGACCATTATTAATATAATCTTGCGTAAATTCTCTTTACGAATCATACATTTGAAGATTTTTTTCTAAACGATATTCTAATAAAAGAAATCGACAAAGCGCTACTTCTCGAGAGCTTGCGAATAATGGTTCAGGACCATTGAAAAGCAACGAAACGATAAAACGACCTGAGTTGTTGTGTTTGTAAGTGTCTAGAAAATGTGTTGCACAAGTTTCTGACTCGAGATAATTTGTTCCAAAAATTGAATAAAGCTACAATCTAATGGTTCTACTAATTCACCTACTGATATACGAGATGTAGCAGTAGAAACAACCTTTCTTGTAAATATCCAACCAAATGTAGTGTGAATTGCTACGGGTTTTTCCAGTAACCCAATGGGAGTTGCGTTTAGTAAAATACGCACGAACAAATCTGCACCCGACAACAAATCTATATTGCTGGGTTTATCAAATTCAGATCGGCTAAATTCAACCCAACTATGTGAGACCAATTATTTGCCATTACCTTTTATGGAGGAAAGTTTCCACAAATGTCTGACAAAAGAAAACAATCGATGTTCTATTCTGGGACAACTTACCTCTTGGGACTAATTTTACATGATACCTGTCTAAAAGCACGAGAAGCAGATAGACCTAATCCTTCAACCTTCATTGATATATTTGATTTTCTTAAATCTAATCGTCGACAACATTTATGTCATGTAATTTTCCATCGATGTACTATCTACTAATGCTCTTACTGTTTGAACTGTACTAAATCCATCTACAATAGAAATTTTTGCGATGCCCAACAACATCATAATGATAACACTGTACTTATATTGGTATTATTCATCAGTTTAGAAGACTGATCTATTGACTTAGGGTCTGCAGTTTTTTGAGGAATTGTAGATTTTTCAAAATGTAATAAAGTATAATGTCCCTTATCACACCTTTTACAAACAACTTTAGAACAAAGTTATAACGATCTTGAGGCGATTTGTCCAAAAACATTTCACATTGGTATATGTTATTAGTACCACTGCAAAGAGTGCATTTTTGAACGAATGATGTTCGAATCTGAGGTTTTGAATATTCAAAGGAGCATTTTGAAGTTGATTGATAAAGCTTGTTTAATAGGAGTACTAGTTTTGGACGATGTGTCCGTGGTAACCATACTACTAATTTCTAGTGCTTTGCAATGTTTTTCTAGAAACGATTTTAATTAATCATAAAAAGGAATGTCTGATGTGTTTTCCAATTTAAATGTTTTGATAAGATTTGCGTCCACCTTTTGTGACAATAATTTAAACATTACAAAATCAAGCACTTTAATATTAGTTTGACGTAAACTTGAAAGATTTTCTGTGAAACAATTAAACAATTCCCTTAAATCTGTGAGTTAGCTCTTGCCTTCGGCAATGTTTCCAAAGTTTTCCAATGTACGTTTGCAATTAAACGTTTTGAATTATATCTTTCCGCGATAATCTAATAAACCAGCATATAATTGTTATTTGATAATTGCAAATGTCCAATGAGTTCTCGAGACTTAACATCTAAGGCATCAAATAAAAAATTGAATTTTTCGATTGGAAGTAACTGATTATTTTCATGAACTAGATTATTATAAAACTGAATAAACTCTTGAGTGTTTTATTTTTCCAGCAAATTTTTTAATTTCTATGCGAGGAAGTCTAATGTTCATGAATTAATGCCACCTATATTTTCAGTCAGTACTTTTTCAGAAGTCGATATACTATCAAATTGAGCTTTAATGATCTTAACATTTAACAAAACCCTGTTTATTTCAATTCTAATTGTTGTAATTTCATTCAATAATTCTGTGTTGTACTCATCCAAGATGCACGATTTATAAGCTGAGTCTGCATCGCTTTTGATATCAAAAGTGCTCTCAGCCATAACGTTAACAGAAGTACAATTGCTTTTAATATGCTCCAATTTACATATCCCCTCTGATATATCAGATAATGTACTTAGGGCAGATTTCAAATAAAGAATTAATCTATCAGTTGATATGTGTGCCATCCTAACTGAATAAGGGGGATTACAACCAGTTATTTTTAAATATGAGGGACCTGGATTGTTTAGCTAGTTACAGGAAATTCTCCAAAGGTAAACTAAACTACCTGCTATACCAATGAGCCACACCTTTTGAAATTTACAGAATAATATTATCTACTACTTACAGGAAAGAGGATTAGCAAGTTAAAATACAACAAAAGGCAAAATAAGGGTTACTACCTACCTAAGTTTTTAATTCAACACTGAAGAGAAACCTTATTTATAAGTTTGAAATACCTGCAATTCTTAAAGATTTCATTTGACAACACATTGCTAAAGTAGAAGACACTTAACATGTACACAATTTGGGTATTCGTAAGGCTTTATAAGATTCTATATGTGTAAAAGCAAATTACTTATAATTAAATGTACTATAGTTTACAACAATTGAATATGCAATGGTTGTGTGACAACACTTCTGTTATAAAAAATGCTGCCAAACACCTTATATTTTGCGAAACAATAGCAATGTAATTGATATTTAATTACCATTAATAAGCAAAACATCCCACTCGAAGGACTAAAAATGTTAAAATATGCTACGTACAGTTGCATAAGGAAAGGGGTTAATTAAAGGAATAATATTTCCCACCTTTCACTTGTTGATCTTGTTGTTAACTGCACTACTAAATGGACTGTATAATGTTTTTGATAAATTGATGCATGGTGCACCACCAACACTACAAACGAGAACGAACCATAATAGTCTGTTTTCCACTACCACCAAGTCCCTTTGTCTTTGCACTAAGGTAGAGAGACTAGAGAGGTTATTGGTAAGGAATGGATAGGGATACATAGGTACTAGACATAATCAACACAAAAGTATGAAAATTTACTATTAAAGAAATACTTATAGCCTTAACAATGGTTATGTCCCAATGTGCATACTTCTGAATTCTGTCCTTGGTCTTACGAGTGCTATCAATGTGACAGAAACTATAACTTCAATGGGTAAAATCGTGGAAGGGGTGTATTACTTTTAGTACGAAAAGATGTATTTGATGTCGAGATTAAAATATTTTATAATTCTATTGAAGGACTATGTTAAAATGTTGATTTAGAAAATCTTTCGATATATGTAGTTACTGTGTATATTCTATCAAGTAGCCCTTGTGTGGTTTATGAGTTGGTTTATTCTGCGATTGAAAATAATCTATCTGATAAACATATACCTATTTTAGGTGATTTTAATGTTCCTAATAATCATATGTGTTGATATCCTTTTGCTACCTGTTAATAGAACGAATCTTTTGTGTCAGTTATGAAAAAAAGTATCAATTACAACAAGACTTACAAAAAGTAGTGTACCAATTGATACTTTTCGATAATCGGCTGTTCACCAGATACATTGAACGGTTAAGGTGTGCTCAACTGCTTTTCGAATGCATTCTATTGTTACATTTTTTAAGGTTATATCTACTGAGTAACCTACTAGTCGAGTCGGTTCATGAAATATGGATCTGATACATGCACAGGTTACTTTGGTACATTTTTCGAACGTGTTTTTTCTCTACCGGTAAAGTTTTCAATGCTGAATAGTTTGCGGTGTGTACCGGTTACGTTTTCCAAAGTGAATAGTGTCATAATATGTGGCTTCTATTCTGACCATTTTGGGTTACTTATCTATTTCCTTCATTTTAAACCTACATGTAGTCCCTTGCATAATTGTTTAGATATTACCAAAGCTGTATTAAAATAGTTTTTTTAAAGCTTTTTTGTAAAAATGAAGGCATTCAAGACCTCCTGCAGTATGGTTCTGAAATTTTGGTTTCCTTTTTCTTGTATTAAGATTTCCTTTAAGAAATGCATATTCAACTAAAACTTTAGGGCTTCAGTGCTGGATGGTTTTTTGATTAAAGTATGACAGTTACCTTCTTTCTTAAAATTAAATTCAATGTTATGGAGTGCGATTTAAGCTGGTATTGCTTAAAACAATTTGGTTTTTCCAAGTTCAGCATTTAGAGTTTCAACTTTAACATGTTTCTTTATAAAAAAAAGTAGAATTTAATTCTAAGTAATTGGACAAAGCATTATCTCTCATTTTGGGTATATACATCTTGTAAAGTATTCCCGATGCTTATTTTTACACATACAGGCAAGTCGGCCGATTTTGTTTTTTTTTATGGGTCGTTTCTAGAATTGCACAAAATGGAATCTATTTCATAGAATGTTGTAATTCGACTCATGCTAACCAAGCTGAGGTGGCTCCGTGGCACAGTTGGTATGTGTGTGACTACTACGTCCAAGGTCACGTGTTCGAATGCCAACACGGTTCACTTGAAAAATGTTACGTGAGCATTTTTCACAAAAATACATCCTTGTTCGGATGAGAGGTAAAATGAAGGTCCCTGGTGTGAATGTTGTCTCGCACACGTTACAGATCCCTACCTTGCTTGGAACAGAAAGGGTTCGGCAAAATTCCAACTTTTCCAGGTTAAAAAACTCGCTTCCTGGACAATGTAGTACCTTCGGGTGGAGCATTGGAAAATCAAATGTAAGGTCACCAAGCTGATATTTAACATGTTTGCAACTCTCTAAAATAATATGAATTTTAGTAACAGTAAGGAAAATAGTTTTTATAATATATTGTACATCATACTCTGCTCTTAAATAAATTAAAGATCCACTATTATTCTGTTCAAACTAGAAGTATTCCAACAAATTTTCAACCAATTTTTGGGCTTGTGAACTTTTTGCCATGACACCACTATAAGTTCTAATAATAATTGTTATAATTAATATTTGCTAATTTCAATGAATTAACAATAAAAAATACACACATAAAAGTGAGTAAAGCCGAAGAAATCTAAACCAACAAATGAGGTTATGTAAAAAAATTAGATTAGGGTACCAGTAAAATCATGCCCATTACACATTAAGTTCCAAAGCATGTGGACACATGTTTCCCCGCTGTTTTTCTCAGATGAACGTGTTCAAAATGTCTTTATTTACAGCAGTACAAATTGTATTGCTATCTTTATCATATTCGTGGAATTGTGTTCAAAGAACTTTAAAGATATATTGTGAATATAATCAGAAATCTACGACTTAGAGGGTTTCTTTCCTGAATTTTACTATAGTTAAGTCTACATATTTTTTTATAATTTTTGAACTTGTTTTTCATATAAGGATTTTTCTCACAGAAGATATGTAGATTCAATCTGTAGGTAAGCAGTCCAGTGAATATACTGGGTTAGCTTAATTCAATTCTCTTCGTTAGTTGAATATTGGTAAAAGTAACATAAAGCCTAGTGTTATTGCAGAAGACATTGGGGGGGATTCTCATGCATATTGTCAATGTATTGTCAGTACTTGTAGGAGACAATTGTTTTGTCAAAAAACTAGCCATCAATCCTGTTGCACTCAACTAAAAAGTTAACTATGACAATCGGTGGGTGCAATCTGTGGGTGCGTGCTTTGTTAAATTGTAAAGTTCCCCTTTTCGAACTATTGTGACAAATATCATACCTAAATCACTATTTTTGATGCCCCTTTTAATATTATAAAAAAAGACATAATAAGTGAAAAATTTTAATGATTATAATATTTGTAACGCTCACAGAATTCATGGTGTCTCTTAATCAAGCATCTTTACTTTACAAAACTCTTTCAAATAGCAAATAGTTCTGAAATTATCTAGTATATTGTTCTCAATTGTCGATGACCTTCCCAACCGTCCTTAACCATAACTCATTTTTTACCTAAAGCGTGTAATCAACTCTTTTCGAGTCTTAGGCTTCACTGACATCGAAAGCTGCATCCAAAAAACAGGAGGAAAGTATTAACACATACAGTAAAGTTATTTGGGTTTTTAGGCATTGACTTAAATGAATGACAAACCAAACAAATTTTTCACAGTACAGTATTGGACAAAAGTAGGAGTAGCAATTAAAAAAATAATGAAAATGCACTTTAACCTTACATGAATGTAATTTTGCCCGAACCTAATAGTGGTTATGCTTACCTGTGTGGTGTGTAAAATTTGATATTTAATTTTAGCGTGTTTTGAAAAGAATTTCCTTATTTTACAAAACTTGGATTTTCTCCAAATAGGATTGACTGGATAAGGAAGTTTTATGTTGAAATATATACTCGGAAGGAAACTATCTCAGAGGATGTGATCGGCAAGTTCAAAAGAAGAACCGGAAACAAATCCGGTGATTCCCCTGAGTTCATTGTTGGCACTCGGAAATGGTTAATAAGTAGACTAGACAAGAGATTTTGTTTTAACATGTTTACTTTAATAAGCACATACAAAAGTGTCAATTACCTAAATATTTAGATTGAAAACGGTTTTTTATGATAAAAAAAAACTTCCTGAACAAAAACACGTTTTTGTTTCATCTTTAAGTGGATATAAGCAAAGCGTTTGATTTTGTAAATCATGAAATCTTATTAAATAAACTTTACTTCAATGGAATACGGGGTATTTCCGACTGGTTCAGGTCTTACCTTGTTGAACGAACACAATCGTAATGGTAATTCTAATGTATCTTCAAAGCTAGTATTACAAATAGGCTTGCCACAAAGCTCTGTATTGGGACCCTTTTTATTTTTTATTAACGACTTTTGCCACCTCAAGTAAATATGCTTTTAGCACATTGTTTGCATATGATATTAGCCTAAGTTGGGAAGCTTCATTCATTTTATTACTTGTAATTCGTCACCTCAGATATGTCATCGACTAACAATTGGTTCAATATAAATAAGCTGTTCAAAAAAAACTTGCTGTGTCTTTCAAAGGCTTGAATGTCATGAAAGACTGCTAATCAATTTAAGCAATACTACCTCTACCAAATTTCTAGGTTTGCTGGTAGACTGTAGTCTCAATTGGAATGAACATGTAACTAAGCTTGCTAGTAGTAGTATAACTATGGAGAAGCTGGGACAGCCCTTTTTAAAGGGTCATAAATATCTTGTAAAGGGTGTGTGTATTATGGAAAAGAGAAGTATGTATGTGTGAAGGTCATGTATGTGTAGGTGTGTGTGTGTGTTAGTATTAGTTAGGTTTGAGGATAACGATAGTATGGCTATGGAGAAGCTGGCGGCCCTTTTAAAAGGATCATAAATATCTTGTAAAGGGTGTGCGTATTATGTAAAAGAGAGGTATGTATGTGCAGGTGTGTGCGTGTAGGGTGTAGGGTATGTATGGTTTGTCGGTGATATTAACGTGGAAGTCGTGCCGCCCTCGTGATAAAAGTGTGTGTGTGTAGATATCGATCGGGGGGGGGGGGTGTTGTTGTTGTTTTATTTTCGAAAAGAAAGGTATGTATCGTTATGTGTATAGGTGTGTAGGGGGCGTGCGTGTTTTAGTCTAAGACGAAATATCGTAAGGCGCGCAAGTGGTGCGAACGTGTTTTTGTTTTAAGAGCGTGTTTTCGGATTATCTCATCGGACACGTGCAAGACGTTTCAAGTAATCTTTTAATAATTTGAAAAATGTTACGCTCGATGTGTCGTAGGCAATTATGATGAAGTATAAGAAGAATAAGGCTGGGGGAAATAACCGCAAGGTTTTTATTACAGGTGTCGATAAGAAAAAATTGCGTGCTGCGTTTGTATTTGAAAAAAAAATTTCTCCCCTACTACGAATAATAGTTTCGTCGTCTTGGTAAAAAGAATATCCAAAATATTTTTCTATTTATTATTGTGTAATTATTCGAACGGTAAACATCGTGTGTCGAAAGTGTAAAAAATGTCTCAAGCTTCGGACGAATTAAAAATTCCAGACGCGCCTACCTCAACGCGTGCAATTTTAAAACAATTGAAAAGTGCTTGCAACGTAGGTCGAAAACGTCACTATGAATCGATGCTGCTAAATCTGAAATGTAATCAGATCGTTTCTAATGCAAAAAGCAAGCGTGATAGGGCGATCAGAGGGGCAGGTATTAGTAAAAAGAATGGATCCGGCGATAATACTAGTGCGAAGGACGACGACGACGAGGGTTATGCGAACGACGTCGAAGTCGACGATCCTGCTGAAAATTTCGATAGATTAACATCAAAGAAGAATGTCAAAAGACGTAGAACGTCGAACAATATCGTGTGGGTCGATTTGAAATCGGCTTTCGCCCGCAGGATACGTTCGAGTGCTGTGGTCAATTTATATCACATAGATCCCATGCAATTTTTAGAAGATGCATTCGCCCTAATAGAGCGACGTTTGAGAAAATTCGGATCTCTTAAAATTAATTTCGTGTTTAACGGTGAATACGTAAAGCCCAACGCATCAACATCATCATCGTCTTCAGAAGCCGTGGATACATCGTCATCATCATCGTCGTCGTCATCGCTCAGACATTTTACTACTAAAAATTATAAAATTTTAAAAATTGAAGACTTTCAAACTCAAGTTAAACCCGAAGCCATTCAGGAATTGAACAATAAACTGGGCGAATATACCGAAAAGCAGAGCGGGTTAGCTCTTTCGAGAATATTAAATTTAGGCGTCAATATAAATCATGCAGGAACATATAGTATGCATTCTTAAGGAAGGGGGATAAGAAAATTGTCTACGAGATGATATGTTTATTTTTAATCATATACGTTTGTAATATAGAAGAATGTTGACGGTCGAGGATCTTACGAAATTACCGCTCGAGTATATCGAGAGGCATGCAAGTAAAGACGTCGCCAGAAATTTCGATAAATTACCGGAGTATTTGCAAAAACAATTATGGACGCATCGCTATTGTTTAGCGCATGGCTTACAATCGTCGTCGCATGCAGATCAGATAGATGGACCTCCTCTGCAAATAAAATCGTGTCCTGAATGCGCATGTTCTACCCCATATGTACGCGCACAACAACACATCGCAGCCCTGCAATAAAAACCTATGAATGCAATTAAAAATGCTCATTGTTCGAAATGACTCCTAAAGGACCGCCCGCAGCCGTCGCAGCATATCTCGCCTACTCTTTAATATGTAATAATTACCTATACATATTTAAACCGAGCGTGCCCTCCTGGCAAAGAAATCCGGTTCCCGTAGATCCTCCGAATGCATTCGTATGTTTCGAGGTTGTTGAAAATAAAGACGTTTTGGCATTGTCGAAGTCCGAGTCGTCACAACAACAACAAATAAGATGCTCTCGCTCTAAAGATTGGAAACGTATGGAATTAATTACCATGCAGCTGCAACAGCAATGGCAGCAGCAACAGAACCATTTGGAAGAGGTTCCCTTATCGCCATCATCATCAGAGACGTCGTCGTCGTCGTCATCGTCCGCGGTATCGAGAGACCTTTTAATTTATAAAAGTTATCTGAGGAGGAGGAGGACGCCTTCAACGACGACGAGAAATAGAAAACGTAGATGGATCCGGCGACGGCGAGGACGGCGACGACGACGACGGTGCCGAATGGTTGAACAATGGATCCGCGGGCGATTGTGTCGGAGGCGGAGTTGGCATCGATCCTTTTCTGATGTTTAAAATAAGATTTAAATACAATAGCAGTTTTACGGAGACCGAATGGTACGTCATGCCATGGAATCATAAACGAATCGCCTTCGAAAGAGAAAGAGGCGAGAAAAAAAGATCGAGAATTTGATAGTTCAGATGGTGTATGGACGTATTTAGAACACATCGTACTTATGCAATTAATAGGAGCGTGGGCATACTACATCTATTACAAATATAAAAATAAACTATGCGCGCATGAGCAACATCGTTTGAGCTCGAACGAAAACCTACGCATGCAAAATAATTTTCAGTTCTAACCGGGAGGTATCTTCGTTCAGGGTGTGTATGTGTGCGTGAAATTTTGCACTTAATTAAATAGCAATTATGGTGAAGTATATTCAAGACGAAAATAATCATACAAGTGGTGACGACAGACAAGTATTTTAAATAACGATGATGATGACATAATTTCGTCATCATCATCATCTACGTGTGCAGTATCTGGATCGCCGCAAGTTTTGTCAGGTATTCATGTCTACGATAACGATCAGGCGATGGATCCCTGATATGTAGCACCGAATACCGATTGAATTCCTCCAAGGAGAATGCGCAATGGTGCGCTCACGGTCATACGATCGAAGTGGGCTTAACCAAACGAAAGAGCAATATGGATTTTAGCCCTGTTATCAGACTTATATGCCCCAACAGATTTTGTAAAGAAGGCGAATTGCAAATGGACGAAAACGAGTGGAAAGATTTGTCGTCTATCAATATCGAACATAAATTTAGAAAATTTTTTCCAACCGCTCGGATACTGCCACGGTTGCATCTGCAGGCGCTACCGCCGCCTCCGTAGTCGCAGACGTATGGCACTGGAGGCGTGAAATGCATCAGACGATCGACGGATACTTGGAAGTGGAATTTAAAGACGAATACGAGTCCATTCATAGAGTCGAGGTGCAAAAACTGCTGCGGCTCTCGCCGCATTAGAATCAACAACAACAACAGGATCCGGATACAATGTTGCGCGAATTTCTCTCTCCGCGAAGAATTTGCAAAAGTGTTTACTCTAGCGCCTCTTATAATGCTCAAATTAGAAATATTGAAAGGACAAGATTTTCAAGAGTTCTACGATAGAAATATAGAGTGCGTCGCCACTTGCCTTCCGAAGAGTTCGGAGCTTACGCGTATAACAGGTGCAAGAGCAGTAGCGGCGACGGCGACGACGATGGAGGTGAAGGCGTCCCCCTCCTCGAGGATGCTGGACTTTATTCGAACCTGCAGGATCAAATCTTATGTCGAGTCGAGATGATAAGCGAATACGTATTTGGAAATCCATCCCTAAGTACCCTAAACGTTCTTTACGACATCAACAGACTCGGCTTATTAGAAATCACGCGCCATTTCCCTCACGAAATTGTCGATGACGTATTATGTTTATATCAAAAGAATTTAAATGTCGAAATGAAACCTTTGTATTTTAAAGATAGTGTATGATCCTTTTTGTAAATAAAATTTATTCTGTATGCAGTTATTTTTATATATATATTTAAATTGTTACGTTATTGCAGGAGAGATGTTAGTCAATGTTGGTACACGGGGTGAAGGGTTGTTCAACAACCTCTTAAATAAATTGCCCTTCGAACTGCACCTTCCTGGTCATAACTTCTGCGGTCCTGGAACCAGGCTACAAGAGCGTTTAAATCGCGGAGACAAAGGTATTAATCCTCTAGACGAAGCGTGCAAGCAGCACGACATCGCGTATTCGCATCACAAAGACGTGGAGCGCAGGCACGAGGCCGACAAGGTCTTGCAAGGAGCGGCTTGGCGGCGAGTCAAGGCCAAAGATTCTAAGTGGTCCGAGAAGCTCGCAGCGTTGGGCGTAACGGCTGCAATGAAAGCGAAACGCAAACTAGGAATGGGAATAGACAAGAAAATGGCCGTGAAACTGGATCGTCGACAGCGAGGACGACGACGACGTCGAGTACGTCGATGCTCGAGTAAATTCAAAGACAATAACGGCAACGTCGGCAGAAAATTCTCCTTCAGAGGCGGTCTTATAAGTAAAATATCTAAAGAAATCAGAAAACAAAGCATCAAGAGTAAAGGACACGGAGATGCTTCGCATAATCGTCTCATTTCGAGCGCGATGAATGCCGCAAAATTATAGTCAACAGGATGGGAGGTCGTTCGAAAATTAAAGTACCGCGCATAATACCGGTGCCCAAGCGAGGAGGCTTATTGCCCTTGATTCCGATATTTGCGGGTCTTTCGGCGCTCGGAGCACTGGCCGGCGGAGCGTCGAGCGTCGCAAACGCCATCAATTCGGCCAAAAATGCAAAGAGGTATTTCGACGAGAACGCGCGTCACAACAGAGCCATGGAAGAGAAAAAAGTCGGCAGCGGATTGTATTTAAAGCCTCACAAGAAAGGTAGCGCCTTGTACTTGAAACCTTATCCGGGGGATTCAAAAAACGGATGACTTCGACGGTGCCGAGGAATGCTAAGCTCGCCACCACCACCACCACCACCCTTACACCTCCCATGCGCGCATTGACCGATCTCGATCTGCACAAATATGCTAAAGGTGTTCCATATTTTAGAGGCGTGTATATGCGAGACGAGTTGCCGCTAAAAAGACGCGACGGAAGCTTAGCACCGCCGTGGCGAAACGAAAGTGGTATTATAAATTTAGACGATGGATCCGGTCCGGGCACGCATTGGGTCGGTTATAAAAAAAGGGCCAATACGGTGATATACTTCGATAGTTTCGGAGACCTGAGGCCTCCCGAGGAAGTCTTAAGATATTTTCACGGTAGCGATATATATTATAACGTGGAAAGGGAGCAAGACTTTAACACGATCGTGTGGTCATTTAGTGTTGAAATTTTTACATAAAGAACCATAATGCCCTCGGAGCGCTACAGTCATGTCTAGGACATTCACGATATTCGGGTATGGAAATACCATCAGCAGCGGTACGCTATACCCACCTGTGAGACTGAACGATGGCGGCACGTACACCTGCGGCTTGGTGGGTCTTTACACGTGCAACACCGTTCGAAATATTTACGAGGGAAATAATAAGTTCTATTACGATAAAGATAAAGAAATCACCATCGACGAGGGATGCTACGAAATAGACGAGCTAAACACGTTCCTGAGAAAAAAGATATTGGAGTCGGCTAAAGCCAACAAAGAAATTAATTCGTCCGTAACTTTGGACGACGACGGATTGGTCGACGGCTTGTTTTCTTTAAGAGCTAATAATAATACCCTAAAGTGCGAAATAAAATCGAAATACTCCGTAGACTTCACGAAGCGCGGCAACATCGGTCGAATGCTGGGATTTCATGATCGAATTTTAGAGGAAGGTCGTTCGCATACGTCCGATCGCGATGTGGAAATAATTTCGGTATCTAATATTTTCGTAGATACTAACATTACGACGGGAGCGTACCGCAATAACCAACTTTGTCATAGCATTTACGAATTTGGCCTAACCGTGCCCCAGGCTACAGCATAGAACAACAACCCAGCAATATAATTCGTTTCCCTCTGTGCGTGGACGAATTCGATAACATTACGTTGAGACTGGTGGATCATACGGGTGAAGCGGTTAATTTTTCGAAGGATACGTACCTTTGCGTTCGCCTAGAGCTAAGACGCGAATAATAAAATTATTATTAAGTTAAAAATGGGCGTCGTTTACGATGACGAGCGACAGCATCAGCAGCAGCAGCAACAGGCGTTAGCCGCAGTCGTCAATATACCTAAGAAAAAATCCGCGCGTTGGGCATTGTTATCGTCGTTGCTGCCGAAGTCTTCTTCTTCTTCTTCTTCCTCAAAACAAACCTATATAAAACGCAAAAACGTTCTCGAAATCTGCAGTCGCACGCAAATCATCGTTAGGCCATAACGAAATAAAAAGCGGAAGAGGTGTGAAAAAGCGACATCATATTAAAAGAAGAGGAAGAAGAACCTCGCTCTTAGTCGCGCAGACGCAAGTTTCTTAAAAGCGCTCGGCTACAAGCTTTTGAATACGAGAAAGAAAAAAAGTACTAGAAATGGCTAAACGTGGCGGTAAAATACGTGGTGATTTTGGTAGTAGCACGAAAATGGTCGCAGATCACATCTCGTCGGTGATTAGTTCTCCTTTGAAGAAATTACGTTTCGACGAGGTGGCCAAATTAGACGTATTCAAAAGGCCTCGCTACGAAGAGACAATTTCGAAAGAAGATTATTATTCGTATTTACCCTTCACGCGAAACACAGACCACAGCGATAGAGTGATTATAGAAATCCAAAATTCCGATGCTATAATCGCAACCTACGACAGTTACATTAATATTAAGGGAACGTTTTCGGTGAAAACCGAAGGTAAACCGTATACGATAACGAACAACGCAATATTATTCTTGTTCGATGAAATACAGTACAAAATGGGAGCACGCATGTGGTCGACGTTTGTAAGCAGCCTGGTATAACGTGCACGATGAAGGGTCTCGCTTCGTATCACAAAAAATTCAACGGTTTGAGCAATAGCACCTGGGACCCTCGAGGAGATACAAACGCCGACATCTTTAAGAACGGACGCTTCTCGTGCAATGTGCCTCTAAAGCATATTTTTGGATTTTGCGAGGATTATAAACGAGCCGTCGTAAACATGCCGCAAGAGCTTGTTTTAATTAGATCCAAGAGCGACGTCAATTGTTACAAGAGCGACGAAAACGAGCTAACATTTAAAATTACTAAAATATCGTGGGAGGTTCCGCATTTAAAGCTTAGCGATGAATCGAAATTAAATTTATTCCATCATTTGCATAAAAATCCCAGAATTGTGGTTTACTTTCGTCGCTGGGAGCTTCACGAGTTGCCGTCCTTTCCGTCTTCGAAAATTCACGTTTGGCGTATTAAGAATTGAACGAATTAGAAAAACCTCGATGGATTCTATTTACTCTTCAGCATGGCAAGTATGATAATGCGAAGCAATCGGCATCCCAGTTCGATCACTGCAATCTGACAAATTTAAAACTATACCTTAATTCCCAAGAATTTCCACTTCAAGATATGAATTCGGACTTTGCCAATAACGATTATTCGACCCCGTTCATGCACTATTCGAAATTTCCGGAAAACTATTATGCAGGCGCGAGCAATTTGAGCTACGCTCTGTGTTGTTTGAACGACTATCAGCAATTTGGCAATTGTCCCGTGTTCGTGATCGATTGCAGTCATCAAGAAGAATCTATTAAAAATTCGGCCGTCGATATACGTCTCGAAATCGAATCCAGCAACATTTTCGATCAAACCACTAAAGCATACTGCTTAATTTTGCACGACTCTATATTCGAATACGATCCGTTTACGGAAATCGTTACGCGTCATATTAGCGAATAATAGACATGAAGGTTATTAAACAGAAACAATCTCTACCGGTTGCAAATATGGATCTAACGGTCGAACAGGATGATCCTTATTCCTATTTTGGAACGCGCAAAAAGCACGGAGATCTCTTACCGGCCAGCATAAGATGCATCGTATGCGGACCTTCTGCGTGCGGTAAAACAAACCTGATTTTGAGTTTGTTACTGGCACCCAACGGATTGGAATTTGAATACGTTTACATTTACTCCAAGTCGCTATTTCAGCCCAAATACGATTTTTGAGTCGAGTTTTGAGACCGATCAAGGGACTAGGCTATTACGAATTTAGCGAAAATTCGAAATAATTTCACCGCAAGATGCTAAGAGTAATTCGATTTTCATTTTCGATGACATTCAATGTCACGAGCAAAACGCGATTCGTCAATATTTTTCAATGAGCCGTCATAAGAATATAGACGCGTTCTACCTCAGCCAATCGTATGCAAGAATACCGAAGCATCTTATTCGCGACAATGACAAATTTAATTATAGTTTTTCGCAAGACGAAATGAACTTAAGACATATCTATTCGGAGCACATTAATACCGACATGAGCTTCGAAGATTTCAAAAGATGTGCCGTCTAGCGTGGGAAAAAAAGACGGCGATGGCAATAAAGCCGGATACGGATTCTTAGTGGTAGACAAAGAAAAAGCCATAAACGAGGGCCGCTACCGTAAAGGATTCGATCATTACATATGTATTTAAAATCACGACGTTCGAGCGAACTTTCATCAACGCAATGTCTGCGGCTGCGATGAGACGAGGACGACGACGACGTCACTCTACGAATTTAAATCGAGCCGTAGTGCAGGCCACTAAAACGATAAGAAAAAGTTTTAGATTTTAAACGAGATCAAAATCGAGCTCAATTAAAATACGGAATGAAGCATGCTCAATTACTAGAACCGTTAAAATCGCTATCAAAATTCTCTGCAAGTAAAAATCCTAATTATATTCGACGTCAGAATGCGGAGCACGAATCTGATAATGTCGGCGACGGTTCAGATGTCTTACTTAAAAAGTATGCCGACATCCTGTCCAAAAGCGAGGATCCCAATATAGACGATACCGGAATCGGCATTCAATACGACGACCTTTCGAATAAATGGTCTATGGGCAATTCAGAGTTAGCTATTGCAGACGACGGATCTACGATTAATATTAGAAATAAAAATATCCTATTACGGAGGGCTTACTTCGATTGTTAACTTATAAGAAAATCCTTCGAATAAGAAAACGCCTGCTGGCAATCCTTCCGAGCTAGATGTAAAAATTACATCGATATTTTGAAGAAAACCAATGCATATAATAAACTGTTTCGCAAGGATCTGCCTAAAACGCCCAAATATAAAAATTATATCGTTCCGAATTTAACACCGTCGCCCGTGGCGACTACAATATCTACGCCTCCTCCTCGCCGCAGCATGCTTCGTCGCCGTCACCGTCGTCGTTGTCGTCAAGAGAGATGAATACAGCATCGGCGACTCCTACGATTCCCATGCAATTACGATCCAAAATAACGAAGAAAAAGAAAGGTCTCGGTATGGATGATTTATCGAAAAAAAGACAGCCATTGAGTAATATAAGCAGAATTTGGCGATACAAAAAATTCGATAATTCTAATCATGAGATAGAATACGTTCATTGGGACTCGCCGGCCGAGCTGGTGAGCCGGCTTCGTTTGTTGATGGCCGAACGTTCGGCGGGCAACAATAGCTCTCAGAATCAAAACGAATTTCTTTCTATTATATCCGAATTAAAGGAGGCGAAATTAATCGCCTAATAAAATATACACGTCCTATAGAATAGTCTCAGAAATAAAATGGTCGTCGATAAATTTGGAAGAGCGTATGTTGCCAGAGACTCTGGAGGCGGAGGGTTTGGTAATACCGCTGCGCGGGCCTCCTGGTGTAGGCTTTAAACTAACTCCGGAAGGCGATTTCAACATAGAAAATAGAAAACTTTGCAACGTAGGCAATCCCGTGACCGGAACGGATGCGGTAAATAAACGAAGCGCCTTGGTATTGGACGAGGACGAGAAAATAGTTAACTTGAAGGATTTTAGAATAGTGAATTTGGCCGATCCTAAAAATCAAACGACGGCGTAAACTTAAAATTTTGCAGCGAAGAACTCAATCTGCGTATAGGCAAAGCATTGGAAATATGTTTGACCGCTTCATCTTCGGGAAAAACGCATGCTAATAAGAAACTTAAATTTGACGCCAAGTCGCGATCCATTGTAAATTTGCACGACCCGCAGAGCTCGGCGATGCCGTTAACAAGAGATACGTGGACTCGACGTTGTCAGAAAAAGCGCAAAATTTTATGAAACTAACCACGATCGACGACGGTAAGGCCAAGAACTTCGACTCTCGAGGCTTGAGAATTGTCAACATAGGCGAGGCCGAAGATGAGCACGATGCCGTTTCTAAGTTCTATGTGAACGCGAGAATACAAAATCTTATCGAAGGTGTCGCCATTCACCGCGATAACGTGATCATTCGAGATGTATTGCAATCGGTCGTTCAAGTGTTGAACGAAGTTGTTTTAAACACGAACTTCCTAATTTTCAACCACTTGAAATTAGACGGGGTCAAGACGTCTGCTGGAGAGATTTACAATTTCACAAAATTAATACCGACGTTATAAGACACCTGCACGTGTTATTGGAGCAAGATAAAGCCTCGTCGTCTAACTCTCATACTCGTGTCAAACCTTAAAATGTCTAAGAAATATAACGATAAGGAAATACTAGTGGATGAACTGCACAGAGGGGTTAGAATAAATTTTCCACGTCGAAGAACGATCATCAAATCTTATCACGACTTATTCCAAGCCGATATTGCTGAATTTATTCCATATTCGAAATATAATAAAGGGCATAAGTATATTCTACTCGTGATCGATTGCTATTCGAAATATTTATGGACGAGACCGCTTAAATCCAAGAATGGTCATGAAGTCACATCTGCGATGCGCGAGATTCTAAATGAAATTAAAAGATCGCGGCCGCCTTTACCGAAAAATCTGCAAACAGATAATGGTACAGAATTTTATAACGGCCAATTTGCACGGCTGATGAAGGAATATGGCGATATTAATCATTACTCCACATATAGCTCAATCAAAGCCGCCATCGTAGAACGTGCAATCAGAACGATAAAAAACAAACTGTATAAAGCTTTTAGTATGAGAGGCAAATGGAAGTGGATCGATATAATCGATTCGATTGTATCGAAATACAACGATACGGTGCATTCGACCACTAAAAGAAAACCCAAAAATGTGACCGCGAAAACGCGTCTGAAAGTTTACGATAAATTAAAACTGGCGACTAGAAAACCTCGTTATGCCGTGGACGACTTTGTACGCATTTCAAAATATAGAAGTATTTTTTCTAAGGGCTACAATGCAAACTGGAGCGAGGAGACGTTTAAAATATGTAAAGTGTTTCGAGCAAATCCGACTACTTATTTACTCGTCGACATGCATGGCGATCCAGTATTGGGACAGTTTTATGAAGCTGAGCTGCAGAAAACGAGAGTTCCAAATATTTACCTTATCGAGAAAATACTAAGGCGAAAAGGAACCAAAATTCTCGTCAAATGGTTGGGCTTCCAAGAGCCTTCCTGGATTCAAAAGCTGATCTTATATAGATTGTTACATTTAAAAATAAAACATTTGTTTTTATATTTTTATTATATAAATACGTTACATTTCAAAAATAAAAATTTGTTTCTTTTTTGTTTGATTTTTATTATACATTTTTTGATCTTGTAAAAATAAGAAAGATAGAGACGCTACAACTGCGATACTTTGACATGCAGCAGCACTTAAAATGTATTATTTTAGTTTATTTTATACATAATATAAAAAATAAAAAATACAATGCAGTTTTTTATCTTGGCTTGTTACAATATTTTAATTAATTTTATAATAAATATAAAAATAACAAAATACAATGCTTTTTTCTTGATTACAATATAACAAAGAGAGCCTCTACAACAGCGCTTAAAATATATTTTAAATTAATTTTATACATAATATAAAAATTAAAAAAAATACAATGCGGTTTTTATAATATAAAAATACAAAAGACAATGCAATTTCTTTCTCGTTACAAGATTTTAATTATTTTTTATAATAAACATGCAATTCACAAAATAAAATATGGTTTTATTCAAAGGTCCTTTATTAGATAGTGCCCATGAGGCAAAGTATCTATTCCGTTAGATAAAATGTATCTTTTATCATCTTGATAACTTAAAGCAATTTTCGTCTGACGTATGGAATATACCTTATGCCAATATGATCGTATGCTATTTTGGTCTCGTTCTATGACTACTTTATTTCGTAACGTATCGAGATAGTGATCGAAACAGATTTGCTGATCGATAATGTACTTTTAACACCCTTAGCCTTCTTTATTATCTCACGGCCTTCTATTTTTAAAGAGTACATTTTCGATCGAAGGCCTACAAAGTGCGTTAAAATACGACCTCTAGTTTCGTCTTTCATAAGACCAATGACTTTTTTATTAATTAAAGGAATTTTATAGATGTTATCGGGATCATAAGCGCTCGTATCAAATTTTCTAGATTCGTCTTTATACACTCTTCATAGAAATCATTGCGTCACACTATACAAAAGGCTGTCGGTGTCCATGTAGCATAATTCGCAATTTGCAAATTTTGCCTTCATGAAATCGTAGTGAAAATTATATAATTCAATTTTGATAATTCTAAGATGGCCATACCTATGTAGATAGGTTTGTTGAACTCTATCTCTGTTTTGCTCAATTCGATCGCGACCAGATTTTTGTCAAAATCGTTGCCGAATGGAAATTTGGTTTGGAAATTAAAGATAGAGCACCATACCGACCGCTCCAATGAGTCACTAATTTTATGACGCGTCTTTTCCTAACATTCTCCATTGTTTTACCAAAATGGAATTGTTTGCAAATTTATATAGATTTTGTGCAAATTCCGTTTTAGCTTCCGTGCGCATTCTTGTATTTAATTCGACAAACGGTCTCAACCAAGGAGACTGACCGAATTCTAAAACCTTATGAACGCGCGTCATAACTACGCCCGCAGATAAATAAACCTGGAGATTTCTGTAATGCACAACGTAGTTGAACTTTTTCGTGAGAGTGCACATTAATTTTGAAAATTTCGAGCCCGGAGGCGTGTCCTGTTCTGGGCACATCGGCAACTCTTTCTGAGCGTCGTGAATGTCCGTAGGAAATTCCAAGTCGCATTCGATAATATAACCTTTATCGCTCGTAATGCTCACCGTTGTAACATTAAATTTTAATATTTCTTCAGGCGTTAGCCATTTGAAATCCCCGTAAGGCAAATAGCAAGATTCGGCATGACCATAGAGATTATTTTTTATTTTTATTGTTTTATTGCCCAACAGTAATAACCATTTACAGGACAAAAATATAGAACAAACAAATTTTATACACATGTGACCTACAGACTAAAGTTTAAATATACAAACGTACATCAACATTATCTTTATATATAACAGAATCCAAAGCAGTGTTATTTATATCTATTTGAGGACTTAATCTGTTAAAATTTTTACACATTACATTTATGGGTGCTTTTTTGCCTATATTAGTTCTACTAGTAACAATCTTAAATGTTTCTATATATCTTGCTTCTAGCCTAGGTACGTTAAATGGTATTTGCGATAACAAAACTGCACAATCTATTTGATTGTGTAACAATTTATATAAAAACACAGACCAGAATTTATTCTTCTTGTTTCTAATGACAGCAATTTAAAATTGTCAAGTAATTCATTTTGACTACAACCTCTTATAGGATAAACACCAGTTTGTTTAAAGCTTAAGTATTTTAAAATTTTCTTTGTACTGCTTCTAACATATTCTTATACAATAAGTATATAGGTGACCAGATTAAAGAGCAATATTCCAGTTTGTACGTACAAAGGGAGTAAAATAGCAACTGTAAGCTAAATACATCATTAAAACCTTTTGTGTTTCTAATCACAAATCCCAAGGAGGCACTTGCTGCATTACATAGTTCTTCTATATGTGGAGAAAATGACAGGGTTGGATCATATACTATCCCAAGATCCTTAATTCTATCATATCTATTAATAGGTGTATTATCAATTTGATATTCAAATAGTAAGGATTCATTTTGTTGTAAATATCATGCATTTACATTTTGCAGTATTTAGGTGTAACCTATTGTTTCTACACCAATTAACAATAAAGTTAATTTGTTGTTGTAAGTACTCACAATCAGATTCGTCTTTACGGTTGAATAAATTTTTAAGTCATCTGCAAACAACAAATTATCACACTCTAGTGTGTTGGGAAGGTCGTTAATAAATATTAGAAACAACAAAGGGCCAAGATTGGACCCTTGTGGAACTCAGATGTAGGCACAATTATATCAGAAGTAAATCCATTATACCTCACAACTTGTTTCCGCCCCAAAAGATACGATCTAAACAGCGCCAATAAGGTTTCACTAAAACCATATTTATTCAATTTATTCAGCAAGACAAAATGATCTATTTGATCAAAAGCTTTCTGAAAGTCTAAATATATAGTATCAACTTGTAGTTTCTGCTCAATGGAATTGGCAACATACTGAGTAAAACTGTTAGATTGGATAAAGTACTCCTTTTTCTATAAAACCATGCTGAGTCGATGAGAGGATATTTTTATTTGCATGTAGATTTGTTTATACAACAATGCTTCAAATATTTTTGCAAAATTACTGATAATTGAAATTGGTCTGTAGTTAGCTATATCAGATTTAACCCCACTCTTAAATACGGGCAAATTCTAGCAAATTTCCACTGAGATGGAAATGTGCAAGATTTAATAATTAGATTAAATATAATGTTTAGTGGGTAAAGAAAGATAAATTTACAATCTTTAATTAAAATTCTGGTATTTTATCCATTCCAGCAGTTCTGGAGTTCTTCAAATTGTTTATTGAATGTATAATATCATCATCCGAGATAGACTTTAGCGTTACAGTGTCTATACCATTAATATCAACTACTTGGATATTGCTCTCAATCTGATAGTTTATAAACACTAGCGAGTATTCAGCAAATGCATTTACAATATGTTTAGGTTCAGTAAATTCTTTAGCATTAAATGTCATAGTAGCTGGAATTGAGTCAATTCCTTTTCTTATCGATAAATGACCAAAAATACTTGGATTATGTTTAATATTCTGTTGTACCTTAATTAAGTATGTTTTATAATCCTGTTTGACTTTATTTTTACAATTAGTTCTAAGTTGTTTAAACTGATTATACAATGAATCTATTTGATCTTTTTTGTACTTTCTGTATGCACAAACTTTTTGTTTTAACATATATATTAACTCCCTGCTGTACCAATCAGGAAACTTGGTATTAATGTTTTTGTAAAGAGGAACGAAACTGTCAAGAGCTTGCTCTAATATTTCATAAAATTTTGTGCATACTTTATTAATATCATCATAATACTCTAGAACAGACCAGTCTATATACGTGAGAAATTGATATAGACCATGATAATCAGCTTTAGAAAAATTATAGTTCTTAATGGAAACATTTATAGGAAATTTGTTTAACCTTTCCGTTTCGATATTAAATTCAATTAATAAGGGTGGATGATGGGGATCAACACTGACTAAAGCAGTGTCACATAATGTTACATTGCATACTTGATTACTAGATACTAAGTCTAATATTCTATTATTTACATTAAGTACACCATTAAATTGTTTATAATTTAGAAAATTTATAAAGTTTGTAAAATGCCGACTCTTACTATCCCGTAGTTAGTTTGGATATAGTATGGTATATTAAAATCACCGACAACTATACATGACTTATTATGTAGCCAATCACATAAGGCTAGTTGTTCAAGGAAGTTTTCAAAATATATTAAATCGACCAAAGGTGGTATATACACATTAATTATATATAGCATTGTATTATTTAAATTTATTTTGCAGGCTACTACATCTATTAAGCTGAAATTATTGGTGACGTCTGATATATGTATTTGACTTGATAGAAAACTGTCTTTTAGTGCTAGTAAGACTCCACCACCTTTAGAAACACCACTAACTTCAAATTTTCTGTCACTGCGATAAACCTTATATGCACCAGGAAAGAGTTCTGCATCATTTACACTGGGACTTAACCACGTTTCAGTAAGAACCACAATTTCAAATTCGTTATCAGATATTGCAGGATAAAAAGGGTGAGTCAATTTTAGTATTGAGACCTCTTACACTGTGATAGAAAATTTTATACTACTTGTGTGATAAATGCAACAATTAAAGCTATTGGGCAAATTTAGTTTTCGAGTAATAATTTTAGGGATGCCATTTACGTATTTTATTGTAATGTTTTCTCTCCGCATTTATGCGATCATAAAACTCTTTTTAATAGATTTAAGGAATTCCATTTCCCCTGGCATGCGATCATTAACAAGTCTAATATTTTTTAAGTTATCATGACTTTTTTAGCCTTTAGGTTTCTTCAAAATGTCAGGAACTATATGTTCAGACTCAACAGTAACTTTCACTGGCCTAATGGACAAAGCTGAAGCACCCTGTTTACCTAATCTAATTATTTTAATATTGTTAACCTGAACATTTGGCATCGGTGATTGTACAATCTTTTTAACATTGTCTAGATCGCATTTTTTTTTAGTTTCTATTGAATATTCCTTGTTTTCTGAAAGTTCATATAAAATAATATTTTTCTTCTTCACATTTCTTTCAGTGATTTCATGAACTATATGTTCAAATTCTAAAATTCTCTATTAGGAGCACCATTTATGTTTGTCTTTATTTGTTGACTAGACAACAATTCATCTATTTTTTTGTGCAAATCATCAACTTCCTTTCTAAGCTGTGGAACTTGAGAATACCCTTCACGACATATTTCACAAAAATACTTTAAAATTCGATTTTTTAAGGGCAAACAGCGAAGTTCCGTCTTGACAGGCCTGAGCATTTCTCACAAAGTGTACAGCTGCAACTATCACAAGTTACCTTGGGATCCTTAGCAGGACACTTGGAACAATTCATTGTTGTTGACAGAAGTTTAATAAAATAAACAAATATATGGATACCAATACCTGTTTCCAAAGTCTTGGTTTAGTTTAAAATTATTTATAAACACTAATTATCACTATCACTAATTTGATAACAACAACTGGTTTTCTTTCCTTAACTAGTCTTGTTTTATTAAGCAATTTACTATTAACTGGATTCTTTTGATTAACTGATTGTTAAAGCTTGATCTGAATCACTATATAACAAGATGTAATGCTAATCTACACTTTTGCACAAACAGACAGAATTTAATTGTAAAATTACCACCCAAAAAATCGATTTATTTGAGGAGCTTAGCCACATGTGCACATCAATCTACCAGACATGTAAAAGTTATTATTAATATCTCCGTAAAATAAAAATTTATTCGGCTTGGATGGATCATACGTTTGGGGATAATATTTATTATTGGATTCTACATATCGTTTTACGACTTGAGTAAGGCCCCCCCGAATGCCTCTTTCGATCATTAAAAACATGTCGACGTCACAAATTAGTTCTAGCCTGATTTTAGTATATAATAACATGCTAGACCACGAGTAGCTCGCCAAAGTCACAAAATTTAAGGGATCCAATTTGTATGTTTCAAGACAATTTTTCTAAAGTCTTGGAATATATCGCAAAGTAAAAGAATGTCGCATTTTAAATATAGGTCCGCGTAGTCACCTAAATTTTGCATTTAAAAGTGCTCCATACGGTTTGCGCATGAATATATTCCGATTCTTCAATATGTGATTCATTAAGATTGCTATAAAAACATTCTATAGGAGGAAGATTTTCTTGCTTAATTTCAAAATGTCATCCAAATACTCGTAGGGAAAAATACCCTTGCGCATTAGCAATTTAATGCGATCCGGGTTTAGCGAGCTAAATTCCTTTTTAAAACTTTAAAGTCATCGAAAGACAACTCGCATGCTAATTTTTCCAATGACATTGCCATAAAGCGAAAGGAATCTATGAATCTGAACGTCACATTTGCGTCGTTGTATTTTTAGAAAATGTTATGTATTTTCATTATTCAAGGGTATTATATTCATGGAGCCTTCGAAAGCGTTAGCAAGCTCTTTAATAATAAAATGAGCATCATAATTGCTCAAATTATGATAGACTACGGAATAATTGGAAATAACCTAAAATTTAAATTACAGCTGCTATGCGCAACACCTCTTACAGAACCATTCATGTGATCGTGATCGATAACCTTTTCGTCGTCCGGCAAGAAATCGACTTCGCAAATAAAGCACGTTTTGCCGTCGAGGCATCTATAGAGGACGTAGCAGGCTCGTTTTTAAAAATGCGCTCCCATAACATATGGCAATATGTTTTAATTGTCGCACAAACCAAGAAATGCAGTCTGTGCCCGTGTATGAACTGTAATATGAAAGAGATTCGTCATATCCACAATAAAAATAATATCCTATTGAAAACGGAATATGTTCCTGGTATTTGAAAGTGCGTTCTGATTCGGAAGTTCTTTCGGTTTTTAATAAGGCATTCTATGTCAGAATAAACCACCATCGGCACAGGTATTTTATACTTAAAATCTTTAAATTGTAAATATTTGTTTTTTTCGGAGGGTAAAATAACACGACACTCGTTAAGTTTTTCGCATACTTGCTCGTGGGCATCGAGACGTTTGCGATCGTAAAAATAGGAGAGACATCTATCGCATACGTAAAAGTGACCCGTATGTTTAGTTAATTGACCTCTCACAAGTGAGGCTAAATTTTTTATAAGACAATAATGATATCTAACGCCCTGTTTATAATCTTTAATATTTTTTTTAAATTCTTCCAAACTTTTTCCAACATTATCGGCCTCGTCGCCGTCGTCCTCGTCGCCGTTGACGTCTTCGCCGTCGTCAGAATTAAATTTTGACGCCTCGTCGACATACGCATCTTCAACAATTAACAGATTAACGTGTTTATCTCGTTTTTGGCTAGTTAATTGTACCGGTGTTACGATGTATCGAGCGCGTTTTAAAATAAGAGCAAAAACATTTACAGAAATATCATTCTGCTTTTCGAATTTCGATATATCCGATATAGGCATGGGGCTGACGAAATTTTTCATATTAAAAATTTCTGCAAAATGCGGATACGAAGTTGTGCGATTAGCATGCTTACCTGCTGTAGGCTTAATTATTCCGGCTAAAACGCTCCAATAAAAGCATGAAAATCATTGTTTCTAATGTTTAAACAGGCCTTTTTGTTTTGAATTGCGATAGGAAGAGGCATGAAACAACTCGCGTGAAACATATCATAGCATTTATTAATATTAACATTTAAAAATAATATTTCGGATAGCGTGAATCCTGACCCGTGCATTGCGTCGTTCTCTATTTTATCCAACAAGCGTGTTGCGATATTGCACGCAAACCACTCGTTAAACTTCTCTAAATTGTCGAAACAAATTAAAAAGTTGGGCGTCGAAAAATACCTAGTTTGAAACTCATTTTCGTTGAGCGCGACGGAAAATTTGAAAAAATCGCACGCTAACACGACATTAATTTTAAGGTTTACCGAGTGATTTTTAAAAATCGTATACAATTTGGATAAAATTAGTTTTTTACAATCTTCGATAAATAAATTAAGATCTTTATGTGCAACATTAATAATTTGAGCTGTTTGAATTCTCGATTTAAACGCAGACACGATTGGCTTCCAAACCAATTCAGAATGTCGAGGCGTGCTCCGAGAATACATCCATTGTTTAGGAACATTCTGCCGCGGTAGTTTTTTTAATAGATTTTTAAATAGCATTTTATATCTTTTCATATGGCATAGAAGATTTTCGAATAGATTCAGATAACTAGCCGAGAGCGAAGAACAAGTTTGTTTCACCGTTCTTAAAATCGATTCGGTGTTGTGAATGTGTGATTTTAATATTCGAACCCAATTGCGAAATACTTTAGTTTTACGACATTTCGTTAAAATTGCGTGCACTTTTCGATACAACTGTAGCATCTGATCACAACACATCGAAACGCCCGCGTCCGCTTCGATTTTTCTGTTAGTTAACATTTTTTTCGTATTTCAATGCCAACTTTCTGTATTTTGAACCGTGCAATTTTACTAATACGTTTGGCGTATTGTCTTTGGGCGATAAATCGCAGGACCATAAAATGGCTTCTAATTCGGCATGCAGTTCCGTTTTATTCTAACAATTTGTACGAGTTTAAAAATCTTATACAAAAGCGATAAGTCTATAGCATATTTTTCTGAATCTGTAATTTTAGTTGATTTTATAGAAAATACATCTGTCGTTCTAACACATTTACTATAGACAAATAAATCGCCGATTTCATGCAAGCGCATGCGGAGGGTTTTCTACAAATCAACAAAGAATTAATAAATTGAGTTGAAAACACGAATTCTCTATTTTTAAGTCCACGTATAGGCAATCGGTTCTTAGAGTTGCATAAAAGAAAATGTCACTTTCACATTTATACTGAAAATTAAACACTGTTTTTAATGGCGATACGGCAGATTGATCTACAAATCTAAATAACCTAATACCGGCCGAGATGCTTTCGCTAATATTATAAAATGCCCTTCGGTCGTAATTACATAAATTAAAAGCTTTTCTTTCATACGAGACACGTCGGTGAAGCAAAACGCTATTGTGTTAGAATACGAATCTTCTAAGCACGTTAAATTGTCGAACAAATTAAATTGCATGCAAAATAGAAAAAGGGCTCGAGACCCAATCAAAAACCGTCCCGATATTTAAAGTCTTTTAAATAAGCAGGCAATTCCTTGCATGCGATTCTATAAAAATTATGTGGATAATCCGCAATTAGCATATCACGATTGTAATGGGTTGCTGATCTAATTCTATATTCAATACTCATAACTTTAAAAATCAAGATGTAAAAATACTAAAATTATAAAATTAATTACCATGTATAGGTAGGTATTCTAGTGTGATGACGATACGGATGGCTTTTTTGCTCTTGCCGTTCTTGATTTTCCTTGAGAGGATCCGTGAGGGCTGATGATGATGGATCCTTTGTTTTCGCCCATGCAGCAGAAGGAAATACTCGCTGCAGGATTAGGTTTACCTTTAAAATAAACGAATTTCGTATTAGTTTTTAAATAAAAATTAAAATATTAAATACTAACCAACTTCGAACGATCCTAGGTAGTGCAAACAAAGGCATTCCTGTTTATTCAGCTCCTCGATATCTTTGTCGCTAATTACGTCCGCGATTCTCTGCGGAAGGAACACAACGCATTCTTCTAATTCGACGAGAATGATGCGAGAATTCTTCTTTGACTGAAGAGATTTGATGCTTAAAACCGGATAAGGGCGCTGTAGCTCGAGATCTTTGACTTTTACGGTCTTCTTCCTATCGATGCGGCTTACTGAATTGATTTTTTTAATTAACTCCATATTTTAATTCTAATTACGAATATAATTACATAAAGTTAAAAAATATATTTACAATTATTACCTGTTTTTTAATGCAAGCTGCACGATGACAAAACACGTTGCACGACTCTCAACCTTATATTTTACAAGATAAAAAGCCTTACAAGGGATCCTCTATTTATATCGCTCCGAATGACGTACAATTTATTACGCATCTGAAAACCGCTCCCCACATACACGATTCAGACATTAACGATAGCAATTCATTAGAATTAAATAGCATTGCCCTTGTTTTGGACAAAAAGCGCTCATTCAAATTAAAACGCCATCTTTTATTATGCGGATATTGAAGTCGCATAAAAATTAATGAGGCATATTTTTATTCAAAATGTAAGTAACAAAACATTTTCGCCGACTCGGCATCGATAAAGAATATAAAAATCCCAAACGTCTATATTTCGAGGATTTATGAGCCCATATTTGTTAAAAATAATGGGTTCCTATATAATTAATGATGCAAAACGATGTGTACTGAAATTAAAACTTACTCACGAATGATGTAATCATTAAACTACAGTATTTTCTTAACGCGTTCCAAGAAGCTATCTTTTATACATACAATGTTTTAACAAAAGCGATTCCCGACTTCGATAATAAAAATAATTATACAAAACATACTCGATCATTTATATTTTAACTTCCGCTTTATATAATTAATGTATACTATACAAAATTTACGACCACTTTTTATTTCTCGGCAAAATACGATTCGTCATCGTATATGCTTTGGGTTCATATAATGCACACAAAATTAAGGAAGAACTTTTTTACCATTTATACCGAAACAATTACATTTAAAACGTCTTGCACGTGTCCGATGAGATAATCGCGACCCCGTTTTTTTTTTTCTCTGGCCCGACGATCTGAAATCTCTGCGTTATTTTAAATACTTCATCATAATTGCCTACGAAAACATCGAGCGTAACATTTCCAAATTATTAAAAGTTTACTTGAAACGTCTTGCACGTGTGTCCGATGAGATAACCATGACCCCGTATTTGTATACGAATTAAATAGCGCACTTTCATCATCTTCTCTCGAAGAGCAAAAAATACACGCACACGTCATCGATCGAACCATCTTGAGCAAAAATACGATTACGTCAGTAGTATAGCTATGGAGAAGCTGAGACAGCCCTTTTAAAAGGCCCATCGCAATTTTTTTTCTTATCGACACCTGTAATAAAAAAAACCCTTGCGGTTATTTACCCAGACTTATTCTCGAACGCGACCACCACCACCCCCCCGAAAACACGCTCTTAAAACAAAAACACGTTCGCACCACTTGCGCGCCCCTTACGATATTTCGTCTTAGACTAAAACACGCACGCCCCCCCTACACACCTATACACATAACGATACATACCTTTCTTTTCGAAAATAAAACGACAACAACACACCCCCCCGATCGATATCTACACACACGCACACTTTTATCACGAGGGCGGCACGACTTCCACGTTAACTTCATCGACAAACCATACATACCCTACACCCTACACGCACACACCTGCACATACATACCTCTCTTTTACATAATACGCACACCCTTTACAAGATATTTATGATCCTTTTAAAAAGGGCCGGCCAGCTTCTCCATAGCCATACTATCGTTATCCTCAAACCTAACTAATACTAACACACACACACACCTACACATACATGACCTTCACACATACATACTTCTCTTTTCCATAATACACACACCCTTTACAAGATATTTATGACCCTTTAAAAAGGGCTGTCCCAGCTTCTCCATAGTTATACTACTCTTGCTAATTCATTGACTACCGCTTGTTATGCTATCAGATCTGTATCCATGGTAATGACGGAAGTTGGCATTCTCAATGCATATTATGCTTTATTCGACTCTAAAATATGATATGGGCTGGCGTTGTGAGGCAACAGCTTGCTAAAACAAACTTTGAAATAATATTTAAATTACAAAAGAGCAATAAGGATAGTCAGCAAAACTTCTAGATATTTTCATTGCAAACCATTATTTAAAAAACAAAATGTTCTAACATGTGCTTCCTCTTTCATTTGTGATTCCCTAATACTATTTTATAAACACCACTCTAATTTTCCTGTCACTAATTCTATTCATGGTTATTACTCCAGAATGTCCAGTACCGTCTATCATCCTCCACTCGATTTCAAAAGTCATTATAGTATATAACTCCGACTTTATATAATAAGATTCAGACTTCAATTGAAATTTCACAAATCTTTACATGCATTTTTAACCTTATTGCACGAACCGAATTCTGTAAAGGAATTTCTGGCGGATGAATTTGAATAGTACTCATTACAGTTATGAGCTGTCAAATTTTTATATAGTCTAATTATTTGTAATCATTTTTTTTGTTCATTGTTTATTTATGTTTATTATCTATGTATTTAACTATGTGTTTATATATATATAATGATGTGATTAATGTAACTGCCATTATTTTATATGAGTACAATTATATAAATAAATTAAAAATTAATTATTAATAACTCTACAATACAAAATAAATAGACTACGTATGTACAAGCTATCCAAGTATTACTGGATTGTAACTTGTATATGTTACAATAATCTACGTAATTGTACTAGAAAAAGTCGCCTAAGATAATTATTAAAATACAATCGTGTAGCCAAACCAGGTGTAACCATATGCGTATTACTAAATGCTATATGAGATTTATTTCTACACAGTATTAATAATTATTTCATATCAAAAACAACATTATAAAAGTTGTCTAAACAATCATAAATTGCATATGTATGTGTGTGTGTGTGTGTTATATATATATATATATATATATATATATATATATATATTGCTGTGTTAATTTAGCCCCATGGTTGGGCAGCCCATAAATTGCTGTGTTAAACTCGCCCCACGGATTGGGTGCATATAAATGCTGTGATATACTTGTTAGCCCCACTATTGGGTCGATATAAAATGCTGTGTTAACCCTTATATCACTCAAGCACTTGTGAACATGTTAATTTATAATTTTCTTTGCCTCGACTAGCTGATTCAATTAAATAAAGCAATTCCACAATACACAGTATAATGATTAAATATTTACAACTTTTTCCCTTTTTAAATATCTTCTCCCTTTTTGAATTATTTACATCTATTAGATTTTTAGAAAATGAAGCCAGCAAAACGAGATTTTATTACATTTAGAGACCTTTTGAAACGTTTCAAGATGTCTATAACTTTTCATAAATTTATACAAGCAACCCCAATTTGTCGGCTCTTACACTTTTAAATTATTATTGAGATTAAAACAGTTTTTAGAAATAAATCATCAAAAATATATCTAACAATCTAACAATCAATAGGTGCTCTGCATTCCAAGAATTGAAGTCGACATCCAACCACAATTTAGTATCCAAATCGTTATTCCAATGAAAGGGTTTTCATTTCCGTAATAGAATATTTACCATTTTTAGAGATTATTAAATTGTTTGAACAGATAGCATTTTCCAGAGTTTCGTATCCAAAATTGTATTTAAGATCGTAATGGATCGTTATTCAAAGTTTTAACAGGAATCGTAACGTTATTTTGTTTGTAATTTAGAACGTAGTTCTTCAGAACGTATTTAATCAGATCGTAATTATTTAGAGCCCTGTTTTATTTATTATTAGAAATGATATAATTTCACTAAATCTTATCTACTTACATCTTTTAGAAGTACGGTTCTCTTTGCACAATTATACACTCTTTAAAATAATTTTCACTTCACTTTTCACGTAAATATTTATCACTTTCAAGTATAGTGACTGCCCAGTTTCAAAAGTATACCAACTCAATATTCAATTGTTATGATATTTATAGGATCGGCCCCATTTAGTTTCTCATTCGTTGACTCCACGTGCTGGGCGAGACCGAGTGTATTATCACTTGTTATTTTGGGAATTTTACCAGTTGTCTAGTTTAATAGAATGACGCGATGCTCACTTTGTCACGTAAATTCTTATTATACCTTGCATTTACTTCAGAAATCCCAGGAATCTTCATTCAATCGATCACGTAGTATTATTGTTGTTGGCCTTATTCTAATCTAAATTGAATAAATTTGGTGTTTGTTTATTTCCTAATAAATTGGATTTTTGAGCAAATGTGATACTTTTAAATCACGTACGCTTTTCAAATAATGCATAATTTCTAAGTGCGTTTAAGATGATATATCCACGCACTTTTTGAATATTTGTCTAGCTAATTCATGCAGGTTTTTCACTGATTTAATTTCAATGCGTTTCGTTACCTTTTCAAATTCTTATCTTTGCTCATAGCTACTCTTGGATATCTGTTTAATCGCTTGTACTGCTATATAATACAGTGTTCTCTCAAATAATAATATTTATAATGACCTATTTGTGCTTTTGTTACTTGGACGTTCCTTCTGTTTGTTCTACGACTCCTATGACTTAACCTACCCCTAAATTAACCCTATAATATTACAGCAATATATATATATATATATATATTGCTGTGGATTGTTTGAAAATTTCATATTTTCTCGCCCCGCAGATTGGGTGCCATAAAATTGCCATAGAACTTACAAAAATTCGGGAACGAAGCTGGGACAAAGCTTTTACATCGATCCTTCACCTAAATCATACCTAACCCCACGAATTGGGCGTCATAAAATTGTTGTGGATCTTACAAAAATTTGTGAACGACGCTTTTCAAATCGTGCCCCAGCGTTGGGCCGTCATAAAATTGCCGTGGAAGTCGGGGACTTAGGTTTTAACATCGACCCTTCACCTGGGTCAACATAAAAGTTTTCGAAAAAAAATTAAAATTAAAAAAAATTCCTTACCCTTTTATTTCACCTTCAAATTCCTTCAGCTTCTCTGGCTAGCTCGGCTGTGCCTCTTCTCGAATACCTAAATTGACAGACATATCTCTTTCACACTCGCACACCATTCAATAAAACTACCAATTAATATCACAACCATACAACCTTTTATTTACACCTATTAACAGGTAAATCATATTCACATGTGTTAAAAACAGTTAGATACAATAATTATGAACTCAAATTATGATATGTTTTAAAGTCCTTGATTTACTAATGATTTTTAAACAAATTCATTGAGATATGAGTAGATGGGCCCCACATGTTACCCTAAATTGACTTCACACTGGAGTATGGTGAGCACATTATAACCCAGTTTAGTTTGTATATGCCTTTTAAACCTTGCATAAATTAAAACCAAAATTTACAGACCCGTTTACCCTTTACAGTTCAATTTTTATCCTGAATAAAATTTTGTATGTTTGAAATACACCCCTTTTCAATATTTAACATCAATAAATTGTCCAGTACATGTATCTTTTACCACAAATGTTTATAAAGCAACAGAAATTTCAAATAAATTACCTGGAGAATTCTTCAGGCTTCCTTCCCGTCGGAGATGAGGGCCAGAACACCCCTCTTAATGTCTCCATTTGCTGTGCTGCTCAGTGGATCCCTAGGCATCTACTATCTTCTACCTCTGTAAGCTATGCGCCTCGTCTCACAGTACCATTCCATATATTATACTTACAAACTCGATTACTTGTGGTGCTTACCCCCATATAACATGCTTCCATTTAATGATTTTTGTGTTTGTAGTAGCGGGACCTTTATTAATTTGAAACTCACCATTCGTACTTCACGTCATACTTGCAACCACTATATTCACATATACTCACAGAAAGCTTTACTGGTATGATGGTCTGAATCGGCATTCAGCATTTTATTGAAGTAAAGGAACATAGAAGACAAGAGAACGTTAATAACCTAGGTTGGGTATTTATATTCTCCCAACACCCCTCTAGTGGACGCGCTTTCTGCGAAAAGCTTATTTTCAAAACGAATTTTACAAATTTTGAATATAACACTGTTGATTTTCGACCAATGACAGAGTTTTCTGTCGTCGCCCAAACTCATCCTAAACGTTATGCATCTCGGTTCTACACATGTTTTATACATGTTTGCTGTCTCGTTCAAAACCCCACTTGAGTTACAGAAAATCGATATTGATGACATCCTATCTCAACTCCACGTGTATATGGTACGTGCATTTTCAATTCCTTGCTCGCTTTATATCTGTCTCTCTGTTGTATATAACCGATTGTGCATTTCCCTCAATCCTTAAGATGTTTGTTACCCTAGTTGTTTATACCAAACTGACGGTTGGAAATATTTTCTATGAAATCCTATCTTAACATACGTTCGACTTCTTTGAATGTAACCTTTTAAAACGCAGGTGTTTCTGTTAATTATCGACCGTTTTGAACATAACAATTCCTAGACTTCTACTTCTTGATAAAACTGATGTAGGCTTTTACAACGAATACATTTGCCTTGGAATTATTGATTTTCTTACACAGCACGTTCCGTTTTGCTTATATGTGTTGAATTAAAATAACTTATGGTTAATTATGCGTATGCTTGAACTTCTATATGCTTTGACGCTTTCTTCCTTCACGTAATTTTAACATTCTAATTATTAATTATCTAAATACGCTAATACTCGCCCGTTTTCACTAAATAAATTAAATTAATTTGGCGCGTAAAATCTTTGCTTTTTTCTATATACAGGGTTGTTGAAATTTTATTGTTTCACACTGATTTACCCCTTTGAATCCACAACAATATATATATATATATATATATATATTTATTGCTGTGTTAACCCCTGTTAGTCCCTTATTCCACTCAAGCACTTGTGAAAATGTTAATTTATAATTTTCTTTTGCCTCGACTAGCTGATTCAATTAAATAAAGCACTTCTACAATACACATTATAATGATTGAATATTTACAACCCTTTTAAATATCTTCTCCCTTTTTAAATCAAATACATCTGTCAAATTTCTAGAAAATCAAGCCAGCAAAACGAGATTTTTATTACCTTTAAAGACCTATTAAAACGTTTCAAGATGTCTATGCTTTTCATAAATTTACACAAGAAACCCCAATTTGTCGGCTCTTGCACTTTAAATTATTATTGAGATAAAACAGTTCAAAAATAAATCATATCAAAATCTCTAACCTGAAGTGGTTTTGTAGGTGCTCCTAAGAATTGAAGTCGATATCCAAATCGTTATTGGTGCGTTTATTCCAATGAAAGGTTTTTCATTTCTGCAATACAATATTTACCATCAATTTGCTTGTACAGGCAGCATTCTCCAAAATTGTATTTCTGATCGAAATGGCTCGTAATTTAAAGTTCTAACAGGAATCGTAACATTATTTTGATTGTAATTCAGATGGTAATTGAGAGCCCTGTTTTTTTTATTATTAGAAATGGTATAATTTCCTAAATCTTATCTACTTACGTCTCAGAAGTACGGCACTTTTTGCACAATTATACACTCTAGAATTTCACTGTTAATTTAATTTATTATTCACGTAAATATTTAGCACTTGCAAGTATAGTAACTGCCCAGTTTCAAAGTATACTAACTTGGTATTCAATTGTCAAGATATTTATAGGATCGTCCCGTCCCCCTTTTGTTTGTGATTTGTTGGCTTTACATGCTAGGCGAGGCCAAGCGTATTATCACTTGTTATTTTGGAAAGTTTGCCAATTGTATGTATTTTAATTGCATGATGTGGTGCTCTAAGTCACGTAATTTAAATGTTATACCTTACATCTACTTCAGAAATCCCAGGACTTTTCGTTCATATCGATCACGTAGTGTTGTTTGTTGGTCTTATTCTAATCTAAATCGAATAAATTTGGTGTTTGTTTATTTCCTAATAAATTGGATTTTCGAACAACTGTGATTCTTTTAGATCACCTACGCTTTTAAATAATGCATAATTTCTGCGTGCGTTTACGATAATATCTTAACACACTTTTTGAATGTTTATCTAGCCAATTCATGCAGGTTTTTCACTGATTTAATTTTAATGCGTTTCGTTACATTTTTAAATTCTACTCTTTGCTAGTAGCTACTCTTGGATATGTGTTTTAATCGTTTGTACTGCTATATACAGTGTGCTCACAACTAATAATATTTATAATAACCCATTTACTCTTCTAATATCTATAATTCCTTGCTTCTGTTACTTGAGAGTTTCCCTTGCTTATTCTACGACCCCAATGACTTAACCTACCCCTAAATTAACCCTATAATTACAGCTATATATATATATATATATATATATATATATATATATATATATATGACAACTGCTAAATAAATTTTTACTTTCATTGTCATCAAAGCAGTATAGAAACATAAAAAGTATTAAAATGCAAAATGTAACTTGTACATTAACTAAACCACTACAAAAATATAAAACTATTGAGCATGTACCTAGGTAATATTTACTCACTGTTACAAAAACTTTAAGTAATTTTTCTCTGTAACTAAGCAATATTAATATCCTTAAACTTAAATTCAAAAGACATTTATGCCACATTTGCATATTTTAGGATTTGGCAATATCTCTATAACATCATTAGTTTGAACTATGTCAACATCTTAACCAGCAAGAAAATTCGTATTAATACGATTGTAGATTTAACTCGCAAAAGGTTGATTATAGTTGATGATTACCAGGAAGCTGACCAATATGGTTTCTTTGCCAAGTAGTAACTGTTTGATCCCATTTTGTTTTAAATGATTTGAAAACTGATAAATTTAAAGACTGGAGACGATGAGTTTTATCAGCTGGGAGTTTTGAAATTGTTATATGGTTTTTTATTATTTCAATTAAATCACCGATATGTGTGTTGCATGTTCATCATGTAAAATTAAAACCGGTCTTTCTTCTCCTATGGCTGGAATAAGCGTTTTTAAAAATTTCAGTCTTCATCCAACCGTGTTCGGGCTTGCTGCATAAACAGTGCCAAGATGTTCCTTGTTTGGAGAAGCTCGCCGCTAATCCCATAAGTTTGTACCTTAGTAAATTATTAAAAGTGGAATCCTATAGCCAAGAGCATTAACTACTAGTACAAAAGTAGTATTTTCTCTTCCAGAAGTGCTTGTTACTCTTGATAAACTTCGACCTTTTTCCCCCACAACAATTTTAGTTCTCGTTGGATCGATACTCAAACTACTTTCATCTAAATTCCAAACCCTTGCTGGCTTGTCTTGTAGGTTTAAGTTTTTTAAAGTTGTTTCTAAAAGTTTTAAAATATCTATAAATAATAAATTGGTCTGTAGCCTCTTTTTTCTTCTGTATTCTAAAGATTCTCGTTTTCTGATAGATAAATTATGGTATTGTTTAAAATTCAAGAACCAATCTTTACCTGGTACACTATCTTTAAAAGGTGTAACTACATGGTTTGTTCATACGTATTCACCGATTAACTCAATAAAATCTTGCCTGTACTAAGTCCAAATCCCCATTTAACCAGCATTTTAACAGAATCTACTAGTGTTTTCAATATGCTTTTTGTAGTGCTGTACTTCTGCCTTTTGAATTTTTTACAGCATCCCTTGTCTAACTCGGCAGTACAAACTTGGAAATGGGATCTCTTAAATTACAAAGCTCTTGTGAATACTGTGTTAGCTGACTTCATGTACAGCTCTATTTAAGTGGTTTTCTGTGGGCTGTTTATTCTTCTTTTTGATATAATTTCTCACCATCTGCAAAATTAAAAGTCCAATATTTATTACGGTAGAAGGCAAATGGAATAAATGCAGTATGTAAATACTCCCTGTATGTTTGTTGTGGTTTGTTTAGCATTCTTCTTAATCTTCTTTGGGAATTAAACCACTCAACAACGATCCTAGGTCATGGATCGAAACGTTAATAAAGATGATTTTAAAAACTATGAGTGGTTTAATTCCCAAAGAAGATTAAGAAAAATGCAGTGTGCTGCATTTGCTCCATACACTCTATTGCACTTGCCTCAGCAACTATATTTTTGAGGTAAATGCAATAGTGAACCTATCTTAGTCGTTTTAGAAAATATTTGAAAAATATTTAATAAAAAATTTTTACAGCACCATACAACAACAAACATTTACATAGCAAATGCCAATAAATTACCTTACATCGTTGAACAAGTCCAGAACATTAATTAGTACTTCAATTTGGAATGTGCACACACCAAAACACCTTTGTTAAATGAGAAATTCTTATGCACTTGGTGGATAATTTAAATTTTTCATGTGGATATAAAATAGTTTAAGAAGTGTTCACAATGTACAAAAGATGGCGGAACATGGTTCCACAATAAACAAAATAATAAATTGGTAGTACTACATTGTCCTGGTAATACAATTATTCCACCCGGACCTACTTTCCATTTAACTAATCACTTAAGTATGTCTCCTTGTCTCGGAAAACTATCTTAATGGGTGGCTTTAGTTTTAGAATTGTATTATTAAATTAATGAATAAACTAAAATTAGTGCTTAACAGATTCTTGGTCATGCTTAAAAATGCACCATGACTACAATGCTTTAAAATCCCGAACACCTAAAATACTTAAAATGAACATCTTTGTCCTAAATTTTGAATTTTATTTGCATCTTGTTAAATATTTTTTTCTGTTTTTAGAATTATACAATACTGTACCAGACGAACAAGTACAAATTATTGAACCGCCATCCCCAGGTCCATCTTCACTTTTAAGTTCAGAGGATCTAGGAGAGGAAGAAAACTCTTTACAATCGTCCAATTTTGATCCACTTTCACCTAAAGAGCATGATTTTTCAGATGAAGAAGATGTTATGTCTGATATGTCCAGTGACATTGACACTAATTAATCTTCAAACTGACCAAACAGAACTGTCCATAATTAATTTAATATATAAACTTATTTAAATATTAATAATTTAAGTATGACATTTGTTTTGGGCATTTTTTTTATTTTTGGTTATTTCTATTACTTCGTATGTTGTATGTTTTTTAATCTCATACAGTTCTTTAATATAAAGATACTGTATTAAGTTGTTGATGGAAAGTTATTTTTAAGTACTCTTTAAAATGTACATAATTTGTTCAACAAAGCCCAATTCCTTTTTTAATTAGCATGTTCATCTATTCTGCTGTTGGCACTTCTAAAACTACTTTTCCCATTTACTAATTGTGTAATTTTAAAGTTTACTCAGTAATTTAAGTTTGACACAACACCTGATATCTAAATGCTTGCTCACTAAACAATTTCCAGAAATGGTTGAAGTCTTTTTGTTAGTGGACCAATCTGTATATTTTTTAAACTATAATTTAAGATTGTTAAGACTTGCGTTCGACACTACAAGATTAATAATGGAAATATGAAGTACATTATTTTTAGTTTTTATGTGGCTATTTCTTACATATTAAAATGTATTGTTAGCTCATAGTTTTTGAAGTAACATATAAAACTCGTTATTTTAAGTTTGCAGTTTAAATGTTTACTTATTTTTGCACAAGTATCCGTCTTAAATTTCTCTTCTATATGTGCTCTATTACCAGCAACACTTCCGAAGAGGAGTATTGATTTCAAAGTTGCCATTTTTGTAATAGAATAAGTGCATTATTAGCTGTAAAGAATAGTACAATTATTATACAACAAAATTAACTTAAACCAGCCTGTGATTATTATAAAGAGAGAAATACGTTAAATTTTGGTACGGCATACTTTTGGTAAAACACTATAAATATTCCTTTAATAAATGTTATTAACTAAACGTTACTCTGTTCATATTTGTTTGTTTAATTGAATGCATTTTGTGTCTTGTTAAGAGATACAAGTAATACCGTTTTGTGCTGGTAGAAAAATGTCCTCTAACCTAATGTATATAGCAGTTGTATGAAACTATGAAAATGTTTTTCATCATCCAATGTACTTGCTATTTTGTCTAGTTTACAAATTGCACAAAATGTGTAAACAAATCTATTTCATTTGCATTATAAGAAGATTCTATATATCAAATAGTGCAGTATAAATGCAACAGTATTTTAGAGGCCCAACTATTTTATTAACAGTATAAGGCTGTTGATTTGCAAGTACATAGAAATCTTTATGCACTGATAATTTGTTACAAAGTACTGAAATGCTACTAGCAATTGAGTTGATTATAATTCATACAAGCTAATCCTCAACAATGATTTGCTACATTACCACTAAGTTGAACTAAATTTATCTGTGCTGCCATTTTTTAGCCTCATTGAACATATTTTATGTTATCATTTTATCACATAATCATAACTTATGCCGATTAAAACTAATTCAACACCGACCTGTGGTTTTTAAATACATAAAAATTTCCAGTTCTTCATTTGTTACTTTTGTATACTTTATATAGTCTTTAACTATGTCCTTGTAACTCAATTCGCACTTTGTTGAATTGCTTTATCGTTTCTAATTTTAGACGTGGTCTTTGTTACAATGTAATAATATATTATTTAAATATTCATGAACCACTACCATAAATTGCAGGCACAAGTAATTTATTAATATGTACAGCTCGCAGAAGCAAACATGAGACCTGGATGGGTGTGATATGATGACTACTAGTTTTAAAGTACATCCAGAGTGAAAAGTAAACATTTCAATTTTAAAATGACTTGCTAAAGTGCCTAAAGGTCCAGCAATACTACACGTAAATAACTTAATTGAGAATAATGGATCAACCTGAAGAGAGATTTAAAGTAATTTTTTTTTAATTATGGGTGTAATTACGGCTGTTTTACCCGTTTGGACAATTTTTTTTTAATAAAACATTTCTAACACCCATATAATCTTTAGGCAACTGAATCTTGCTTTACTTGAACTATTGAAATATATAATTAGTATGGCAATTAGAAACATAACTGCAGAAATCTTAAATAAGCAAGAACGTGCACAATAATTACTTTATTAAGCACTGCATGTTAAAAAATTCTGAGTTAAAATTATATATTGGCAGTACTCCTCTAAGCTCGTAACCACAAAATTCAAGCTATTCATATATTCACTACACAATACTTATTCGCAGAATTGCACAATTTATACATAAATTAATCAGTCACTATCATTTTCTTCAGTTTCATCGTCTGATGAACCAATGTTAACGACAAAACTCCAATTTTTCAATTTTGCCGTCAGCTAACGAATCGCTTTCCTAAGCTTAATTTTCTAAGCACTACATATATAGTTCTCGCAATTTCTAAACCGACTTTCGTCACAAATCATACCATATCAACTACAAATGATATTCTTGTCTTATTCTAACTCTAGAAAAAGTTTCTGTGCCGTCATACAAACTGTATTATACGTTTTTATGCGAATGCAAGGTTCATAGACTTTACCTGTAACTTTAAGTGTATTGTGCACGAGTTGGCAACAGTGCCGTGCAAATCGAAGGTGTGCACCACCTATCTACTCAATCAGGAGTCTGGTACCTGGTCGCCGAGTTAACAAGTGCGTGCAAAATGGAGGCTTTTTTCTCTGATCATCAACATTAACTGCAAGTGCCATCAATCACATTAAACAAGGTATTTATCATTTCCTATATTGTGAATATTTTTACTGCATTTCATGTATCACAACGGTATTCCTCGAAACCACGAAGTATCGAGGTGGTCCTTCAAGTAATTAAACTTAATCCAAAATAAAAAGATCTGACAATCCGCATCAGTTTCCTTCTTGGTTTGCAAATTTTGCAATGTTGCCACCTTGATTTAAGACATTTGTTGACAATTAATATTGCTTGTATTGGTAATGTTAGATTTTTGTTGGCGTTCTTATTTCATGTCATTAACCTCTTGCGTAGTTTTTGTCCCGCATTGTGTGTTATTCTTGCTTGCATTTAAAATTGTTCTTTTCAGAACAGACTAGCATTATTTTTGTTTGAGTGAATAAACCATGACTGGTTCACGTTTAGGAAGTAGAGGGAAGCTACTTGTATCTAATTTGATAGCTTTTTTTGGACAACAGCGAGATAACAGTGGTCTATTTATTCCTTTGATGACAGTTCGCGTGGTAATTTAATTATTTACTTCAGTTTGTAGTTCATTAATTCTATTTTAGCATGTAACAGTTGCTTTAAATATCAATCTGTCCACGGTAACTGCTGTGTCAGAGGCAGTTAAAAACAATGAACCCTTCACTTCCAGGAAACGAGTTCATAAAAAACCAATTACTGAAGTTGACAAATTTACTAAATGTGGTATTCGTAATGTAACTTACAGAATGTATGAAAATCGTGAGTAAATTTTATTAATTTTGAAATTGTTTATATAACATAAAATAATTTTAGGCGAGCATATTTCTATAAAAACCATGTGGCAAAAGGTAACATACGCTGGACTCTTTAAGGGTAGCGAAAGATCGTTGAATACAGTTCTACATAAATGGGTTTTAAGTGGAAACAATACAATCCAAGACGGGGACTTATGGAGTTGCCCGATGTTGTCAATAGAAGAGTGTGATTTTTGAAAACATACAAGTCAAACACGAAAACTTCTATCAATTTGTTTATTGTATGAAACATGGATTTTTCAAAATGGTCTATAAACCGTTCTTGGCAAGATAACAATCTGAAAAATGTAAAAAGTACAAGAGTTGACTGAAAACCACAACAAACATACCAGGAGTATTTGAAAAAGGTTAGTGAGATTTACATTTGATAATGTGAATGCATGAAGTAGTTCTGCATTTTAGGTGCATAGTGTTGCATGCCGGCAATACAGATGGTTTTATTGATGGTAGTGAATTGGCAAAATGAAGAGGATAATTTTTTACGTTGCTTTGAAAATCAACTACTAAAAAAATTTAGTAACGCCATCTTTATTTGTCTTGGATAATGCTTCGTATCACGGTACTACAGAACAAAAAATACTAAACACTTCGTTGAAGAAAACTGATGTAGCAGAGTGGCTTAGTAAAAATGGAATCCTTTGAAGTAGCATCTGTAAATAGTGAACTGCTACATGTGGCTGCAGTGTAAGTAGAAAATGTGGTATTCTTTGTAGCTGACTAAAATATTTCTCCACATTGTAGGAACAAACCATCCAAAATTTTTTAAATTGGTCGTTTAGCTGAACAGTATGGCCATAAGGTACTGAGACTGCCTCCCTACCATTGTATTTTTAATCCAGTTGAACTGATTTGTGGTATTGCTAAGAATTATTTTAATAGTCACCTTGGTAGGGATGACATCTATACAAAACTGTATGGCAATGTGGCACGAAGCATTAGCGACCGTGACGCCTCAAATTTGAGCAATTCTATACAACACACAGAAACAATGATTAAAGAATGGTGGGATCGCGAAATTCAGTTTGATATAAGGGATGTAGCACCGTTGGTCATTGATGTAAATAAGATAGCGATGACAGCAACGGATTCAGACTGCACTAGCAACTAATCAACACAAATTTATAGAACCTGAGGAATTTAATGAAAGAAATTTTTACACGATAGACACATTGATGTTTGTAAATTAATTATTGGCATTTATTGTGTATTAATACATATCTTTAACTTTCTGTATAATAAATAAATACAAAACGAAATAGAATTTCTATTACTAAATATCAAACTTTTACTTTACTTTGTTAATTTCTTTGGTTATAGTACTTTCATCTTTAAAACATTGGCTGCAAACACACTTTTCGTTCGTGATATAATTGACCATCGCATTGCACTTTTATAATCTTTGCAATATTCTCTTGCTAAAGTTGTTTACTTACATCTTATCAATAACCAAGTGTAATATATTTTCAAATTTAATGTGCTTGAGCTATTGTTGAGGAAGTTGTATGGACTTAAAAATTGGATTTAATAATGTGCTTAATGATTCTCCTGGGATTGAATTGCACATTATCAGTAGTTTCTAAATCTAGCAATTTCAACAGTTCCCAAATACCAGCTAGTTTTCACAATATTGTGTTGGTTTGTTTAACATCCGGCAAACCTTAAAAATAAATTTTCATAACTGTTGTCCTCTTACTTTAGTTTAATAAACATAACTTCTGGAACACAACACGGTAGGTGTTATGTGCTCTGGAAGTCTTGTTTGTTGATGGCTATTATTCCGTGCCCGGTATAATATACGTATGGCTATTTAATTTAGAATATATAACACATTAAAAACATTCAATTATATTTAAAATATGCTCACTAGTGCAAATTCCCACATAATAACATTAATTATTAAGCTAAAAAGCTTAGACTTCAATTATTTTGTCAGTATAAAATCATTTTTCAAGTTACCTTTTAAAATGTAACAAACCATATTCCGTCACCAATTACTAAATAAACACAAAATCTGTATTGTACTGATAGCGTCATTGTAGTCATGAGGAATCGGTATTTTGATAGTGGCAACGGCGCCAATATATGACATCACAAATATTGATGAGGAAAGTCTGTTTAGACAATGCAAGAACTATATACAATGTTTCTCCCAATCCTATTAATTTATTTCAGCAATTTGCATTTTTAAATAGATTTTCTATATCTTGATTTCGTGGTGCAACCTTATGTTTAACCAAATCAATTCAATTGGATTGAGCTCGCAATGGTTATATGATGGTAATCATAATACAGTGTGACCATGATTTTTAAGAATCTCGTCAGCATAGTCATTTTATTACACGGAACATTTTAACTAAATTCAGCAATTCCGTTTTCTGCATATAGTCTGTTGTGTGTATGGCTTGATTGTCAAGCGAATCACGAATTATTTGTATACATGCAAAGTAGTACGAGGTTTATTAATTTGGAATTAACTGTTCTTCCAACCAATGCATAAAATTGACATTGTTCGTATGGTTATGATAATCTCCAGACATATTTTGATTTAAAGATTAGAAGTCCATCGTTAACAAAACCATAGCATCCACCTGCATGTGCAATAATATACCATTGACTAGCTTTATATATGCCAGGCTCATCTTCTGACTGTCAGCACTTGGAAACACCATACGTTGGATGAATGTATGTTTCATCCCAGTATGTAACAGGTCACTTGTTTTCACACGGCATCGTTTTTCCTCAATGTACGCAGGTAACGAGAACATCAAGCCACAAATCATATCGTTCTTTTAATAATTATTTCTTATTTCGTGGCATTTTCTAAATTTGTTTTAAATTCTTAAATTCTATCAGGCCCATCTGAGTAGACAATTTTGTCTCCCATTCTCTCGCCTATAATTTGTACTGCCGGAACTTTCATATCGATTGTGTAAATCTCATGAACTGTTCGTCTTAAAACAGCCAAATCAAAATCGTCATGTATAATTTTATTAACGCCTCCATTTCGTTTCGATTTTGACGGCGACTTTAGAACACGATTTTCTGCAAGAGCAACTTCTTTTCGAATTCTTTTTGAATGTTACAGATTTCCCAGTAGTAGCTGCAACTAATTCAGTCGCTTTATCTAACGGTAATGTCTATACACCAGAAGCTTTCTGCTTATCGAAAAAGTCAATCACAGACTTAATAAAAGATCTAGAATGCATTGTGCTGATACTAAAGCAACCTGCAAAACACATATTATTAGTCTATTATAGTTTTAAATCATATAAATAATACTGCACATTTACAAAATCTAATCTCCAATTTATTGTGAAATTAGAATACATTATTAGGTTAAGTTGATTGGTGAATATAATTTTCCTATCATATTTAAACCTACCTTGTATAAATATACACGGAAAGCAGTAGTTTTGAAAAAAACTTGTTGAATGAAGGTAAATTAACGCAGAAATTATTAAAATTGTATAATAAATACGGAGAAAGTACAAATAACAATTAACGAACAAAATTACAAATTATAAAATTCCAATTCATTGCCCAAGGACGCAGTTAAAGTGATGGGCAGTGGTTTGAATTTCGATTTATTGAATTAGTATCGAATATATTTGGGAATGCAACTTATTATTGATACGAGCGTCTCGCGCCACAACTGATCTTGGCTACCGCCAACGTCATCATAGTTTTCAGTTGACAATTGTAAAACTTGTTTACAAAGTGAAGATTAAACATCAAAACCTCGATGGCACTATCAGCAATTAAAATTACACTTGTGATGACTTTACCAAGTATATACCTTATTCACGATAAATATCGAATGACGTCACAATACAAATAAACGCTGTGTTGTCATAGTTGACTTATTCTACGACCGTCTCACGCCAGTAATGCCGTGGCTGCAATAATAGGTTAGGTTACTGTTAGAAATAAATATTATTATTATAAAACACATATCACTTAACACGCATATCAGAACAGTTGTTCTAAAACTATTGCAGACTGTTTTGATATGCGTGTTAAGTGATTTGTGTTTTTAATAATAATATCTAATGTGTGTTTTTTAATAATAATATCTATTTCTAACAGTAACCTAATCTGTCATTGCAGCCACGGCATTACTGACGTGAGACGATTGTCTTATTCTATGCCTATTTAATAATTAGACTTGTATAGTTTTTGTTTATTATTAAATAATTATTAAAAGTTGGCATATTTTAACTCGTAAGGTTATTTTTAAAATACCTTCTTTCTATATGGTGGTGAATTGCGGTAGCAATGCAACTCAAGATGCAGAAGAAAGATTTTTTAAATAATAAAAGTAGTTGTTTAAAATTTCACTGTAAACAAATTTTGCGTCTAAGGATACAGAAGCAGAAAATGTTACAACACCGCACAAAACTGCAAACTGTAACATACTAAATCGTAATATCGTTAAAGCTGCGTTCATAGTTACGTCCACATTATACAATTACAATTACCAACACTTTATTTCTGTTTACGAAAGAGATTTTATATATAAATGACTTATTGACCTTCAGTTACTAATAAATGTTTGTTTATATACCCCAAGAATTATCCAATCGTCACTATTATAGTTTGAAGGAATAACTTCTGGCTATGAACACGAAATTTTTCAATAAAATCCAAAAGAGTATTCCCGTGTAAAAATATAATATTTAAAATATCTTTAAAAAATTACAGCAGAGCGCTTTCGGCGTAAGCCATCTTCGGTGCCATGTCAATGTAAAATTAAATATTCCATCAAACTATTACATTATATATGGGACATTTTATGTATAGAACATAAAATGTTCTATATATAATGTAATAGTTTGATGGCTAACGCCGAAAGCGCTCTGTTGTAATTTTTTAAAGATATTTTAAATATTATATTTTTACACGAGAATATTCTCTTTTGAATTTTATTGACTATTATAGTTGTCTATACATCATTTATTGTGTACAGACGCTCGTGTTAATTCTAGTGCTTTTGGATAACAACTTTACCAAGTTTCCTACTTTATTTTAGCGGGTTATTTAAACTGTTTATTTAATAATCAATTATAAGCTAGAAAGTCTTAACTTACAACTGTAACTTATACAATTGTATCTGGTGCTTATTATCTAAAAATATTTTTATAAAGTTTATACTGCTAAAAATCCTTCAGAACCAAAGTGCAAAAAATGTATATAGATGCCGTTTTCTCAAAACCGATCAGATACTTACCTTACTTTTTTAGGATTGCAGTTTAGGACCTACATAATTATAAAACGGTTGGGTTGTGTCTTTGTAGTAAAATATCACATTCTGATCTATGACAGCCTGTGCATTAACCACAAATGTATAGAATAATTCTAAACTATTGCATTTTTAACAAAAATATCTGATTTTCATCAGAGCAATAATTAATCGTGAAGAGTAATGAACAGTTGATAGAATGTTTTATGTCCCAAAACTGTTTTTGTATTACATTAAGGGCCAGTTTCATAATTAGCTTTCTAAAGTAGCTTTAGTAAAAGGAAACTTTTACCTAAAGTAAACTTAAAACAGATCTTTAATTTAAGTGCGTTTCATAAAAATACTTTTACTAAAAGGTGTTATTTCCTAAAATGAACGACTGTTGCCAGCCCTGAAACAATAAAGTGAAACTTCGTGCCTATGAATTCTATTAACATTTCTAACCTACAATCTGTCTTACTTTATTTCTTGAGCTTGAATAAAATATTAAATTTTATTAACATTACTACATTAGTTATAATTTATTAGATTACTTTCATTATTTTTTATTAAGTATAAGGTTAAAGTTAAATTGTCGATATTGGCGAGTTTTTTTTATCGTTTCAGAGTACTGAAAGCGTAAGTATTGTTGATTTTGTAAATAATTAAAGCGTATAGTGTATAGTTTTAGTCTATAATGGCAACTAAAAGAAAACGAACTAACAACTGGACAAAAGAGGAGCAGTTGTGTTGCTGTTGGAGGAAATTGCAAAATTTCAGAAAATCATTGAAAATGCTCTGAAAAAGTAATTACTTAAACACAATTAGTACAATTTTCATTTACAGTAATTTTAGGTAGAAGCTTGGAAGAAGATCATGGCTGCCTTTAATGCTAAAAACTTTGTTGCTCGTAGCTCGTTTCAGATACAGTCAAAGTACGACAATTTAAAGACTGAGACGAGAAAAGCATTGGCTTGTTAAAAAAGCTATTGTATGGGTACTGGAGGAGGATCGTCTGAAGAATCTATAACTGACCCAGTAATTGAAAAGATGTTGAAACTAATCAATTATAAAACAGTGATGTCTAGTGATTGAAATAGTGATAATGGCCAGTTTACAAACAATGAGGTAGTATAACTTTATAAATAGTCATGTGTTTCTATTTATTGTATATTAAGGAACATTGTTTGAATGCATCAACTACATTTACCGGCGTGGATGATATTGATTGCATTGAAAATACCGCGATAGTTTTCGAAAACCCGAATGAAATATCTCTAAGTTAAAAAGTTCATGTATAACATCAGTTACAAATAATTGCTTTTCAGTTTAATAGCTAGAAGCCAATAGCGCTTATAGCGATAATGTAAATTCCACCATAACCAGAGGATGTAGTAGTACAGCAACTGGTGATATTGATAACGAACAGGTTGTTTGGTAATCTTAATTGATGTAAGTTGGTTACACTGTTGTAACTAGTTGCCATTGGCAATATTGGAATAAGCGGACTTTTACTAAAAAAACTTCTCATGTACTGATGGCCGAGACTGGATGTCTTTAATCATTGTAAGATTTATATTCATTAATAATAAAAGTAATCTGTGGCTTAACTTTACTGATATTAAAACAATACAAATAACACAGGTAAGGTATGTTTTTATATACAATCTGTGTTTTACATTTCTATTTATTTGTAGCATCAAATTCCATCGATATCAAAGGATATGGAAGAGGGAAAACAATGTAAGTGCACATTTATAATGAGAAGTTCTTTCATTATTGTATTTTTAGTGGAGCAAATACTCTATAAAAAAAACTGAAGCAGCCAATCAATCAAAGACTTCGACCTAAAATTCCCAACCCCGTATTCCAAATGAAGGAACAATATTATAAAAAAAATTGAAGCAATTGCCGTGGAAATAGAAGAAATGAAGAATCGGGGTGAACGTGAACGAGATGAGCATGAAAAAAATATATTTATTAGATTTACAAATTAAAATTATGAAAAAAATTTAAATATGAATAATTAATATACATAGTTTGATTATAATAAACGTGCAAAATGTTCATTTATTAGTAATTGCCTAATTTGTCTTCCTATGATATTGTGATGCTGCTTTTCATTGACTTCATGAACTTCCTCATTATTATCATCATCGTTTTCATATCATTCTTGTGGGATATGTTCTGACATTTCTAAAGCAATGTTATGCACAACAACTGTTGCTACAATCACTGCCATTGCTGTTTCAAGTTTTAATTTAATAGTAGTTCATAATATCGGAAACCTTCGCTTCCACACTCCATATTGTATATCAACAACATTTCTAGTTCATTTCTGCTTCAGTATTAACATCTTGTAATTTTACCATCAAGTAGGGTTTAATAGAGTATCCAGTATCTCCTATGATTAAATATTTTGTAAAGTTACCATTTTCACACCGTTGCTTTAAAGTTGAATTATTAAATATCGTCTGATCATGGGTTGATCCAGGCCACCGTGCAACTATATCCCTAATCTTCAAATTAGCATCTGATACTGTCTGTACATTTAATGCAAGAAATGATTTTCTTGATCGAAAAATCTCAGCGTCCTGTCCACCAGGTGACTGAATAGGTATGAGGGTCCCAACAATGACACCAATTACCCTGGGGAAACTGGCTATAGCATAAAAATCTTCAGCAGCTTTTTCCATTTCCTTAACAGTATCGGGCATTGTTATATAACGAGGGCGTAATGAAGCAATAGGTACTCGTTTTATAATACGGCTTGCTGAAGGTTTAGAAACGCTCATAAAATCACCCATAGCTATGAGCATACTTCAAAGTGACATAAAATCGCAATGTGGGAAGCAATTGCGCCATCGGTTGTATACATCCATCTCTGAAATGGAATATTTATGATTTTGAGCTTACTGAATATTTTAGGTATCTTTATGCTGTTTTCAATATGATGAAGTAAGTATAATGTTGTAGGTTTTGTGAGACGAAATCTATCAAAAAAGTCTACATCATCATACTCAACAAATCTATTTCTTCTTTTTGAGTAAAGTTTTTGGCGTCTTAAAAATATTTCGGGCTTTTCATCAGATGATGAGCAGGAACTTGAAGTACGGCAATACATTATATCTTATATAAAAATCTTATAAATATCTTTATATACAAATACCGTTGAATATGAGGTTATGATTTCATAAAATTTTCTTTAGTTTACTAAAGTGAGAAAAATGATCCTTTAACTTAAAGTGGCTTTAAAGTCAACTTTAAATTAACATTATGAACATGAAACGCATTTTTAATTTTAAAGTATACTTTAAAATTTAGAGCTACCTTAAAATTATTATGAAACTGGCCCTAAAACTATTTTTGTGACATAATTGTAAATATTTTTTATTTGAAAGCAATAGATATATATTTTTCAGCAATAAATATTTTTGTCAATGTGTACAGACTACCTCAAACAATTATGCTATTTATTTTAATATTGAGACTCTGCAAATGCTACAAAACCTTCATTAAAACTAAGAAATTTCTATTATGAGACTGTAAGGGCAAATTTGATACTATGCACAAAATTTTAGACAAATAAGGGAAAGTGAGGTCTGTGATAAAGTAATTATTTACGTTAATTTAACTTGTCTAGAGATGCCAACGCATAAATTAAATTAGATTGACATTTTGATTTATTCCAAATACGAAAAAAGTTCTAATACAAACAATACTATTACTACTTATCATTCTTTATTTACTATAAATACGTGAGGATAACAAAGGTCATGTTGATATGAAAATTTGCTTATACTTGTAGTAATTACACTTTATAATTACAAAGACATTGAATGTTACAAGCTTTTGCATCTATAGACAAGTTGTATTAATGTTAATAATTAATATTTAGATATAATTTAACTCGGTATTTAAATCCTGCAATAAACTTGCAGTATAATATATACATTATGGCGGGTAGACAATTTAAATAACCCGCCAAAACAAAGTAGGAAACTTAGCAAGGGCGTTACCCGCTCGCAATAATTTTTGTCTTAAACATCCTCTCGAGTCCATAGATTAGTGAGAAGAAGATAGGAAACGAAGCGACCGAATTTTTTTAGCGGTATCTGTCGTCTCAAATGTTAACTAAAGCGGTATTACAGAATGACTTGCTTACCGATGGCGTGCTTATTATAATACCTATTTATAACCTAAAATCATAAGTTTTCCTAAAATTTTATTTTGTTTCTGTTCTTCTTAAAGTGTTTGCGTTTATTCAAGCTCCACTTAATTGAATATTTATTAGAATCAACTTTAATTTAAATGTGAAAATGAGTCGCGGTGCATATTGTATTGGTAACTTCTGTTACAATAATAAATTTGAAAATCCAGATATAGCGTTTTTAATTGTCCTAAAGACCGTATGATGTAAGTGGAATCTTTAAACTTGAAAAATTATATAATTAAATTTGTACTTTCATTATAGCGCTATGCAATGGATTGAGTTAATGGACAGAAATGACTTGATAATTAATAATAAATATTTGACTGGTCACTACCAGGTGTGCAGTAAGCATTTCTCCTGGAATCAATTTAAAAAAACCTACCCTAGAATTATTCTTAAACCAGGAGCTGTGCCATTTAACTACAATAATATTACAGAGATTAGAAATCTAATTAGTAGTGAACATAATTATTGTAGAAAGTTATCAACAAATAAAAATATTGTTAATTGATAGTTATAGACTTTAAATGTGTTTTTGAAAATTACACGAAATTATTAGCAAAAACATTCTTATAACTTTTGCTTGTTTTAAGTTTAAATTTGCCGCAAAATAACCGGTCACTTCTTTAAACATTTTTGTAGCGCCCTCTCAACGGGTCAAATGTTAACTTAACATTGTAAAAGCTGGTCGTTTTAATACATAGGTCCCTTATGCACGTTTCCTATCTTCTTCTCATTAATCTATGCTCGAGTCTTTACTTTCGAACGAGTCCTCGGTTATTATTAAAAAACACAAATCACTTAACGCGCATATCAGAACAGTCTACAATAGTTTTAGCAACAAAAAAAACAAGACTGTTCTGATATGCGTGTTAAGTGTTTTGTAATAATAATATCTAAATTTTACAATAACCTAATCTTATAAAGCCTTTCGCGGGACTCGTTCGAACGTAAAGACTCGGGGGTTAAGAAAAAAATGTTTGCTGCCCACTCCTACATGTGTAAACCCTACTTTAGCATATAAATTCCTAACCTTATAATAACCTGAAAAAACACACATAACCTAAAACCGTACATTAATCAAATTGTTTTAAAATAGTCGATTACAAATTACAACTTTTTGCGAACATAAGTACTTTCTCAATGAAGCCCTCGATCGTAGCTGATGAAATGTTCCCCGAAGGTGCAGGTCCTTATATGGATTTAGAAGAAGTAAGTCGATAACAAATTTTTGTGTAAGTGTAACTTTGAGATTTTAGGCTGGGGGTACAAGTTGCATGTTGAGTGATTTAGCTGCAAATGAACGAACAGTACACGCTGATTTCTTTAACGGTAAGTATTTTAATATGTTATGTTAATAGTTACTTATTAATGAAGGCGATTAATAATCGAACTGTTTAAAGTACGAACGAGCGAAGCAAGTGAGTGCTTTAATAATTGAGATAATTAATCGCCTATTAACAAACGAGTTGATTACAACATTTTTTCGTCGACCGCAAGTACAATAAAATTTACTTTTCCACAAAGACCATCAGAATACAATAACGTCAACTTCATACATTTTCGCTTTTACATAAACTTCACTTTTGCTAAAGGAAAACTAGTCACTACTGAAATATATGACATGCGAATTTAACAACAAGGATGCGCATCCGTATCTCTGGTTGAGGTTATATCTCTATTGAAACATCAAAACGTCAAAGTCACAAAAAGAGTTAATGAAAAAGAGTGCATTAATGACATCCATTAGTGCAACCTGTTTAAAACAAAATCATTGGTTAATATTGACATTAATAAACGGTCAACGAAAGAAGAGTTAAATGACATAGGTTTGATCTAAGAATTGTGTATACAATGTTCCCGGAAATATTGAATATATCTAAGCGAAAAAGCAGAGTAGGTAATTTCAATTATAAGTTAAACAATAGTATAAAACTATAATATAATTGTAGATGTAAACAAAGTGTGTGTCGATTTATTGTAGTTATGCAGTAAGTTAATGCTTTTATTAAATGGATGGATAAATAGTTAAAGCAAATTATTCTTGATTGAACTATTTATTTCTGGGTAATTTTTCTACATCTGTATTTGACATGAAAACAACTTCTTTATTTTATTTTATAAAACAATAATCTAATAAAAACAACTTGCTCGACTAATGCACCTTGATTACAAAAGATGGGATTACAATCATTAACAGTGATGCAATAAATAGGACTGTAAGAAGTTTCGTTTACTATGTATATTTTGTATATTCCATAATACTGATTATTGTATTGTTGTTATTTATAGTATATTATTCAACATACGGTAATGCAGGCAATAACTCACGCAGATGAAGTTTGCGGCACGAGCCGAAGGCGAGTGCCGTAATTCATCAAGTGAGTTATTGCCATTACCGTATGTTGAATACTATACTTTATCTACGACTACAACAGTGAACACTAAGATGTAAGTACACAGATAAAGAACACTATATTTACTATATTTAGAAATATTGACAGGTATAATAATGATACAAAAATTTTTGTCTAATTACTCATTTTGCTTATTAACAAAATTAACAGTAAAGTTTGGACAACCCGTAAACTGAATATGCGGGACTGAATTATTTAAATTTATTGTTGTTACAGTTGACATTCTTACTGCTACACCAATCTAGAAAGTTTTTATACACTTCTTTATATTTGGCTTGCGATTTTTCGGGTAATAGATTCTGTACTGTAGCATTAGCTACCTGTCTCAACTCTGGAGGTGTACATATTAATTCATCTTCACTATCAGAATTCATCGTATTTAACGCTAATTTTACTTAATTCAATTTCAATTTGAAAACGTCAGAATAATTTATTTAAATTTGTCAAGTAGCCTTACCTCAATAATAATGATGAACCTTGCATTTCGTCGTATCAGGCTCGTACAGAGCCAACTTTGTGCGTTGCGTCTATTCGATTATACAGACTAGACATTAAAGAATTTGACACCATCTAGTAGAAATACTGAGAATTATCATAAATCACAAGGGAGTTATTATAACTCACGCTGTTTGTTTATGGATACTATAAATTGTTCAAAAACAGCTGATTAGTTAGTATGTAATTTGATAGGAGTAGATAAACTAAATAACACATATTGTGATATGTTTCATTAGTATATTTGCTTTGAAACATTTAAAATTCAATTTTCTGAATAGCTTTTGTGGTTGTTTAATAGTATATTGCTTAACGAGTAGCGAAAATGACATTTTTTAAGCAAGACAACACAATTTACCAACCGAGACGAAGCCAAGATTGTTAATGTTCCCGAACTTCAAAAAATGATTTTTGACAAGTAAGACACTATACTTTTTCTACGACCCTGGTTATGCCATGTGTACTAAATTCAAAAAAAGCATGAACCAAAGCTTTATTTTATATTATAAGTAGCAAAAAACCTAAACCATTACTGCAGTATTAAACAAAAATCATTTGTGATTTAATTATTGGTCGATTGTTATATTTGAACAATTCTTCAAAATTATGGAAGTATCATAATCAAGCTCCTTATTTATTGAGGTAGATGATAAAAATTTGTTCTATTAAATGTCATTCCAGATGACGAAGTGGCCTAATCACATGGTCCAATATGTATTTCTCTATTTTGTATAGACCGTAAAATTTTAGTCTGTATTTGTGTTTTTTCTGTTGGTTGATTGATATACATCACCTTTCGCAACATTACTAGATTTCCGTCCACCGTATTTTTTCAACTGAAGCAAGTCACCTCCTGCATCCATTAACAGCATTGCAGATGTCCTTCGAAAACTGTGTCCAGTGCATTCTTGAGCATTATGCAATTTTAAAAACAGCAATTTCCGTAGGAAATTTACTAAATTTATTAATGCACATGACCAGTCCACTACACTTTCCATTTTGGTAGTTAATAAAGAATCTTGAATTTATTTGATCCATTTACTTAACGGAGCTTCGTATTTTTTTTAGATATCTCATGAAAGGGTCCAGATATATGAAAAGAACGCTGAACCTTTGTTTTTGCGTTACATATTTTAACTACGAGAGTATTTCTAGTATTCTTTATATCACTTACTGTTAAATCTTTTAATTTGTGGCAACAAGCGCCATATACTCCAAAAACTGAGACCACCTACAAAGATTAGTACATATTAAGTAAATAAAATAAAAATAATAATTTCATTACTTTTGTTATTAAATATTTGGAATCCGGTGCATTTTTAAGACAAGTGTTTGTATCTTACGAAGAAAAAATGTTTGATTTCTGACTTATAAAACCATCAGATTTTCTTTTCAAAAGAGAACGTAATTTGAATATGTACTGATATAGATATCGTTATTAATAGATAAAGTAGTACTTAGCATTTAATACATAGACCATAACGTCTACGAATTAAAGCTTTTATACAATTCTCCAAAATGTGTTAACGCAGTAGCCGAAAATGAATTTATGCGATTTTTCTCTCTCCAGTTCATATAGTTGACATAGATTTCTTCGTATCTCTTCTTCAATATTGCTTGTGATAAATCCAAAGAGGTTTCTTCAGCTTTATTTATTATTTCTGGAGGAGTACCGATCATATTTATATCACTTTCTGAATCAGACATGTGACGTTATTATCGGGGCAGCATGGTGGGCGCCAAATTTATGCTACGTTGGCTCGTGGCCGTACGTAACACAAAGAAAAACAAAGAAAGGACCGGGCTCAATCGGAGAGTAGGGGGGGTTGTAGAAAGCAGACCAACCTATAAGGCTGTAAGGAATTAGTAACAGTACCTGCAATAGAAAAATTAGAATAGTAAACCTGGAAAAAAACAAATTAGTCCTGCAAACCTGAAACAAAGCAAAAGCATAGCATACAGATCAAGTATAAATTGTTCAGTACTTTGTAGAATAAAAAAAACTGTTGGGATAATCTATATAATATAACAACGTTAAAAGCAATATAACAAATCTTTAGTACAAAGTGAGGTAATATTGGGGAGTAGCAGAAACATTTCCTCACACACCAATTAGACATAAAGCAGACAAAATTTTAACAAAATATAAATAGGTAAACACAATTAATATGAGTAGTCCAGTAGTATTGATTTTTCTTTTTTTTTCTTTTATTTAAAATAGCATGCAAGTCTATGGTAAAAGGTATCAGAACGCCAACGGTATGGCAAAGCAACGGACAGGTATTTAAAGTAAAAACAAGTAGGAAATAGTTCAACTTACAAACAGTCCTTCAGCAACGCTTCCTCGCAATTGAATGTGGGATTCCCGATGTCCTGCACTAACGAAGCACTGCACCCTTGGCTGTGAGGTGTGGATGGAATTTCTCACACTTTACACTAATCACGCCTACGTATTTCACTGGTGTTAGCAGCAGACATTATCCTGCTGGTGGAACTACGTAACATCGATAAATCTCTTGTTAACTCTATTTCCTGAGACAATAATTTTGAAAGATTTTGTAACACAAATTGTAAAGAAAAATAGTATTAAAAATTTAGAGTCACGGGCTTTCAAGGCACGACGTAATGCATTAAACTAACAGTAACGTGAAGCGTTTTATTTGCTACCTATGGTAACAAAGGAAAAGCTAATACTTTTGCATAACCAAATTCGCGCAAACAAAGATCTATTTTAGATTCGTTGGGGTTAGAAAATTCAGGAACTACAGTACCAACTGTCTTTACAAGTGAATGAGATACCTGTTCATAAGAAGCAACCTCTTTTTTTTCTCTACTAAACCTGCTACAACTGTATCACCATTTTTAGAAACACTCAAGTTTTAAAACTGTGTTTGAATAAACCAAAGTATGCACTACTCTGATAAGAAAAGGAGGCCATGAAAACTAGATCGCACACAGTTCAACTATAGCAAGACAAATCCACAAAAAAACTCAATTAGTAAAGCGACGGTATCACTAAATCAATCTTCTGTAAAAACAACCACGTGCGGTCGGGTTTTCCAAGTTCAACGACTTTTATTTCTAACAGAAAAGCAACAAAAACAATTTGTCGTGCAACGCGTAATCCCTAAGTCAATGTTCCGTAAACCTTTTATTTTACAAGAAAAACAACTAAAGACACAATCAGCAAAGCAACGCGTATCACTCAAAGTACTTAATATACCGGAACCAAGAACAAAAACCGACTACGCATCTGTTCATAACAACTCGTTGTTATTACAACCGCACTTCTTGTCAATCCATCACGTTACATATAAAAGCATACCTCTTTCAAAGGTAATCAGAACTACACTTCTTATCTGTTTAGATTTCGACTCGTATATCCACATAAGGAACAACATTTATACGAATAGCAATTTATCATTAATTCCAAGCGGTTTGTAATTTTCACTAAGTTGGAAAACAATTTACGAATAATTCTGTTTAAAATTCATTCATTGCAATGTATTTATTAATGAAAAGTAATACCCGCGAGTTAAATTGCATACAATATAGAACTAGTAGTTGCAGAAATGTAATTACGAATTGGGAAAAAGGCGTAAAAAGGTTAGGCTGTAAAAAATGCCCGTTACAGACATCCTGAAATATATGAAAAACTATCAAGTTTAAGATTAACTGAAACTGACAATGCTGAACAATGAACGTTAAACGTAAAACTTTAAATAAACAACTGACACTAAACAACTTGAGGTGAGTTATTTGAATTGTATCATATTTTTGTAGTAATAATATATTTACATTTTAATGAACATTCTTATATTTTATTGTCAATAATTATAAGCAGCCAAAGTATTAAACGAAGTCGTTTATATGTCAAAAGAAGCATTGACTTCTACTTTTGTCACTAGAGACAAAAGTTAAAGCTATGGGATTTTCTCTCACTAGTGACATAAATCAAGTTTTTGCGGGATGTGTACCCTATCGAAAAGTTGTCTTTTCGTAGGGGGTCGTAGAAAAATATATTTACAACTGTTTCTTGTTTTATTTTATAAAACAATAATCTAATATAAACAACTTGTTTGATCAATGTACCTTAATAACAAAATGTGAGATTACAATCATTAACAGTAGTAAATAGGTCCGTAAGAAGTTCTTTTTGCTATGTATATTCTATGTGTACCATAATACTAATTATTGTATTCTTACTATTCTTTTATTTAACTGAATAATATGCATATGTTCTTGAAGCCATTGTGATGTTTCATTATTATGTTTGTTTCTGAAACATTTAAAATTTAGTTATCTGAATAGCTTTTGTAGTTGTGTAAAATTTATTTTATATCTTTCTTGCCAATGATGAGCTCGTAAGATAAGAAAATGTGTGCTTCAGCATAATGATGTATAAGAAAGGATGTGTAGCGTCTACTTTTGTAAATATCAACTATTTATACTCATTGTAGTATTTTACTCTTAGGTTATATGTGTGAAACGTCTTTTAATCGTGATTTTGCAATACAATATTTTCATTCCAATCTACTTTCCAATTTTATTTGTTATAAGCGGTCCTTGGGTTGTTCGATTATGCAGGCATCTGCACTTATTTCGTTTCTAGTTGGAAATAGTTTTATTGTTGGCATTTTTAACGATTGCTTGTGAACGAATAGCTTGTTTTAGATAATTGGAGTTCTCAAGTAATTTCGTAATTGAAATTTCTATACTAAAATTTAATTTATGAAAGAAATAGGTAATTGGTATTTGCATATTGACAGACCACATTATAACAACTGTTCAAATTCCTGTTCTCGATTTGTTCAAATTCTTGCTGTATTGGTTGTTTTTTTGTTTCAGCTGTTCTACGTATTTTATACTAAGCACATTGTTGGTGACCATCGGGGGCAGAACTATAGCATGTAAATATTGGAGACGTAACTACTAATTATCAGCCCTTATAAAAGATTTTATTTGAACTAATTATCTATTTATAATTAACACCACTTACCTTTTCTTGCTGTTGGTTTTTTATTATTTAATACCAAACTTAACGTTAACTTTTTACATATTTTCCTCTTATGAATAAATCCGAAAAGAAAGGAAATAAATTGTCCTCTTTCTTTGACTGATGGTTTAAGAAAGGGGATATCTTCCTACTATTTAGAACTCTAATCTCCATGGAGACCGTTGTAACATGGCTGTGGGTTTCTATGACTCTTTTATACTAAACAATTTAATAATAAACAAAAAAGGGAGCACCACCAACTCCTAAAATTAAAAAATATGCAATGTGTACCTTTGGAGGTGGACACGGAAAAAAACTTCAGTGGAAGAAAATACTCCTTGTTGAGTGAAGACCTATTTCCTTATACAAAAGGATGCAGCTTCTGAAGTAAAGTTATTATGATTAAAAAAGGGAGAACACTAAGTGTTCTTAAACGTGTTTACATTTTTTTAAAAAATAAACAATAATTTTATCCATTAAAATAATTTCAAAACTACCGCATTTAAACCTCTGTAAAGTTAATATTTACCACATTTAATCTTAAATTTACTCGGGGGGTTAAATTCTGCAGGGCAGAAATTGCCTTGTATATTATAACTAGCGCCTACCTGCAGTATTTTGCTCCTGATACAGTGGTTTCAAAATCTCTGGTATGTTCTGAGTGGAATCTTGAGGTCCTGGTGTTTGCCTGGCTGTAGTCCTCTTCGACGAAGCGTCGATATGTCGTGAACGATAGAGGATAGGGACGGAAAGGAAGGGATCACTTCGTTGATATGTCGGAGCACTACAACACACGTCTATACTTCAGGGAGGTCGGTAGTCAAGTTCTTTGTTTCGACAGATTCGCTTTCACGAAACGTTTCTACCCTCGCAGAGAGGCTAACGTTCTCTGACACACATTGGTGGATAGAATTGCGTGTAAGACGTGAGAAATGCAATCTTTGCATTTTGTCATACCACAATAATAAGTCAATGACTGAACTTTTGTGAGAACCAAATCTTTGTGTGATTTCTAGGTACGCTTGCACTAAAACATAACAACACTAGGAATTTCCCCGTGTGGGGTTTTAAAGAACTTCCTGAACCTAACTAATACAATAAACATTAAAGTTTTTAAAAAAAGCGTAACACCATACAGGATAACGATATAGTAGACCTCTTAATGCTCTTATCTGTTGGTTCTACTAATATCTTTCACATTTAATATTTCTTGGAATATGAATTATTTTTCTCACCTTTGTTAAATATTATGACTAGAAATTATATACCTTAAATTATTCAGCTTTGAACATACTTGTTCAAAATAAAACAATGTGAACAGTAATTTAATTTAAACTGAGATCTTTTCTTTTGTAAATAGCAAAATTCATGTTTATAACATATGTTTCATAAAAAGAGGCACACAAAATTATTAGAGATTTAGTATAATGTTAGTAAGAGCCGCTTGCACTTGTGGCCATTTCCCCAATGCTTCACCCGAAGGTACTACATTGGGTTTAAACACGAAGAATTTTGTGCTTCAAATAAATTGGACTTCAAAATAAATTATCATGGTAAATAAAATTTAGAAACTAGAAACCAAGTTGGAGTTTAAATAATGATATCCATAACGTTGTCCGTTTAGAGATTTAACAATTCATCTCTACTTTAATTAAATTTTCACTTTGGTGTACTAGAATTTGTTATATTGTGTTTAAATCAGATCAGTTTTAATTTACAGTTTACAATTATTAATCTAGAATCAATAACTTTAAAGTTATTTTATACTAATCAAAATTTATATAACCTTCTCTCCAAATGTCTGGATTCAACACTTCATATTTATCTAGACTCAACTACAACGTAATTGTTTGCTTTTTGTACAAGATCAATTAATTTAGAAAAGATGTTTTGAATTAGTTCACAAAAAGGTAACCTTCTGGTGTTCATTAAAATATTACCAGAATTAAATCTTGTCAGGATGTTAACATTCCTTTAATTTTTATATGAATACTTCATGTAAGCAAACATTTTAAGAAAGTTCTTACCAGTTTAAATGAAAATTTATGGTATGAAAATCATAAGAAATATGTGTATACAAAACAGTTTATAAACCGTTAATAACACATCACTCAATAAGTCCGTAGGATAACTAAGAAAAACACATTTTTTTGGCGAAATTCGATTTTATTCATCAACATACATTCCTTCAAGAGTGATACAATCAGTCCAACGCCGTTCTAGCATTTCGATACCTTTTTTGTAAAACAATTCGTCTTTGGCCTCAAAATAAGCTTCAGTTTCAGCGATCACCTCTTCATCCGAGCCAAATTTTTTTCCGGCGAGCATTTTTTTCAGGTCTGCGAACAGGTAGTAGTCGCTGGGGGCCAAATCTGGAGAATACGGTGGGTGCGGAAGCAATTCGAAGCCCAATTGGTGCAATTTGGCCATCGTTGCGATCGACTTGTGACACGGTGCATTGTCTTGGTGAAAGAGAATTTTTTTCTTCTTCATGTGTGGCCGTTTTTTGGCAATTTCTTCCTTCAAACGCACTAATAATGCCATGTAGTATTCGCTGTTGATTCTTCTTCCTTTCTCAAGATAGTCGATGTACAAAATTCCGTGCGCATCCCAAAATACAGACGCCAAAACCTTACCAGCCGACTTTTGCGGTTTTGGCCGCTTTGGACGTGGTTCTCCGGCTGCAGTCCACTCAGCTGACTGCCGATTAGACTCTGGAGTGTGGTGGTGGATCCATGTTTCATCCATTGTCACATACCGACGCAAAAGTCCTTTTATTCCGGTTGAACAGCTCCAAACAGCTCTCAGAATCATCGACACGTTGTTGTTTTGGTCCACTGTGAGCAAACGCGGCACCCACTTTGAGAACAGCTTTCTCATGGACAAATGTTCATGCAAAATAGTGTGCACACTGCCTTCTGATATCTTCAAGGTGTCAGCTATCTCACGCAATTTCACTTTTCTGTTTTCCAAAACGATTCGGTGGACTTTTTTGATGTTTTCCGGTGTAACCACCTTAATTGGCCTTCCAGAGCGTTCGGCATCGTCAGTGTCTGTACGGCCACGTTTAAAATCAGCAAACCACTTCTCCACCGTTTGCCTCGATGGAGCAGAGCCCGGATAACACTTATCAAGCCATGCTTTGGCTGCGATGGTATTTTACCCATCAAAAGCAATGATATATCAACACGCGAAATTGCTTGGAATTCATTTTTTTGAAAAACTCAAAAGTATCGTCACTTGAACCTCTGTAACTTGTAAACTAATCGTCGGATTGTCATGAAATTTTGACAGATATCTTTTTAAGGTTAGTACTTCCTACAAATCATATGGATTATTACATAGCAACGCCATCTATGTATCATCCTACGGACTTATTGAGTGATGTAGTAATTAACTCTCTACCAAGACTGTAAGTGTATGAAAAAGGTTTTTGTTTTCCAGCGACAGTGGAGGAGCATACGGATCACAAACAGTAGGGTAAGCGTGCAAGCTTATGTCAATATCGCTTACCTTGAACAAAGCTCACAGTATTAATTCATACAAGCCATTGCATAAAAAACTTGCAACAACGAAAATCATGTCCTTGTCTTATTACACCACAACTTAAATGAAAGACAATTACTGCACAATTAGGATTGTTTCTTGAAAATAAATTGTGTGGATTTTTCTACATCTTCACAAACGATTCTTCAAACAATCTGTCACTACAGACAAATTCTCATGCCAACTTCATAGATGATATCTGTGGTAGGTATCTACAAACACATTAACTCATCGATGAAACAAATTAAACACATTACTCACTACGGCCCACTGTTATACTACGATTGCTTGCTAGTCTCACCTCATGTCTCATCTTCACTATCTCAGTTATCGCAAGTGACTGCCCACAAACGATATATAATTGATATTCGACCCTGCGAAGCAAAAGTGTGGTGTCACATATCATTAAATACCAGATGTTACAAATTATATTTGAATAACAGTCTGTAATTACTGCAACCCACTATACAAGATTCTTAAAGGCGAGAATGGAAATGATTTTCAGAAAATACTAAAATGCTACTTAGGCATATTATTAATAATGATAAAATGCTTCTTAATTTTGACTGCGTTCCTGGTTCAAAGTTTTCATTATTATGTGATGTTTCACTTGATCGGCACAACTTTAGTATTCTCTAACATGTTGTCGTTTAGTGAGAATTTCCTTAGTCAGAGTTTATTTTTTGTAAATAATTAAGTAATAGATATGCATAATTGTTGTCTACCATAAAGCGAAGTTATGTTTAGTTGCACTGTTACTTATTAGAATATACCATTATAATTTTTGTTAATTTTATACTAGGTGCCTTACTTATAATTTAGGGTGTTATGTATCAAGAATTGTGTTATGTGTATTTTTTATTTGAGAATCTTTTTTATTTGCTTTATTAATTGTCACTATCAATAAATGTTACTTAGTTCATACTGATTTGTTTTTTCTTTTTGCTATTTTTCTTGTCTTTGCGTGTGTGGTGAGATCTCTTTGCAGTCATATCACGAAGTTCGCTTCCTTTTATATGGCATCGTTGATGATTTTGGCGATTACCGAGTATTACCCATTTTTTGCGCGTTTGCTTATGCCACTTCACCCCTTTTCTTGACTTTATCCCATACTTATTTGTGGCAGGACCCTATTCTGGACATCTTTCAGAAGTTCACACGTGTCAAGTGCATCAAATGAAATTGCTTAGAACTTTGCGTTTATAAAATAACTTTGCTGTCCAGACATCTACTTTCTCCTTTTTTAAGAAATAGTGGTCACTGCACTTCTGTGTTATGGTAGGATAATTGAATATTTCTCTTGAGTATGTATTAAGTTGGCATGCTGTACCATCACTTCAGTTAGTCATATGCAACTGTAAGATATTGTTCATTTGTTTTTATCTTTTTCGACAATTGAGAGTGAATCTTATAGAGACCTTAATTACAAATAATATAATACCTGATGCGGAGGTATTTTCCTATACTGATGAAGAGAAACTGTTTTAATTAAGTTGGGAAATAATTTCTGATGAAGCAGTGCTTTGTTGTTACACTACATGAGCATTATTATATAAAACAACCTTTTTTGTTTTGGGTTCCAGTGATGTTACAGAATATTATGGGGAGCAGCAAATCACATTTTGTTTTGATTTTTCACATTTTAACTATAGAACCATTGTTAACACTTACGCCGTGTAAAAAAGACTCATCATATCACCAGGAGCAGCTGTTATTTTAATAAAAAGTATTGCAAAACAAAATTCTAAAAGACAAATCAACCAACCAATAAAACACACGAGACTTCACAAACATTTCTGAAGTAAAGTGAGGTTTTCTATATTCAAGTATGACAGGTAAACTTTTTTACAAATTCATTTATTTATTTATGTACTTACAACTATCTTACAGAAATTCAATTATAAGATAGGAATATAATACTATTTAGGCTAGAAAAAGATACAGAGACCAATTAACATGTTTAGGATATAATATTTAATCTTGCCATGTTATAAAAGATAGCAATATTATGCTGAATATAGGCATAGTTTTAGCAGATTGAATGAAGTGGTAAGAAATTTAATAAATTGGCACAAGGAATACTAATATAAAATGTGTGCGGATTACGACATGAAAGCCATGGTATATTAAAGCATATTTGACTAAGTATATTTAAACACTCGAATCAAAAGAGTGCATTATACAGAGGAAGTATAGCATGTATAACATCTTTCTGAGGAGTGCACTTTAAAAATATATAATAGAATATTATGGGGAAATTCTATAGGAGGTGAAACCGTGTGAATGAAACACAAAACTTTAGGGACGAGGGCTCCGTAACAATATACTTGTGCATCAGCTAACTGCAGTGGTGCGGAAGTCGGTTCCTATGGAAGAAATAAAAAGAACAGAAAAATTTGAAATAAAAATAATAAAGAAATGAAACAATAAATAAAAGGAAGAAATACAAAAACCTACATTACACTAATCACTTACCCTGAAACGTTTTTCTCATTGTCATAATTGAGGGGTGCCAAACCATCTATTACAGCAATCCCATTAATATTATTTTTACACTTTGTTGTATTATGCGTTACCTTTCTCTGAAATATCTTTAAAAATTATTATTAAACCTTTGTCAAATTACGTAAAGTCTTGAAATCAATGCCTCGCCCAAATACGATTCCGTCATTGAGGTAGTTGGATATTCTTGGCAGATGTGCCTATGTACCTAGTTTTTAAATAAATTCAAATAAAAATTCAACATGAACTTCTGCTCTATTAACATAAAAATCTTAAATAAAATTACATAAAATACTTTCTATAAAAGAACCTAAATTTCTTAACCTTATTCTGACCAAGTATTGCTAACAAAAAAAAATCTAAAATGACTTAAATTTAGTCTGTCAACAAAACTATAATTTCCTATTTTTAATATTAAATTACATGACACTTATAAATCCTAATATCTGGAAATGTCCTTCATAACCAACATACCATTACATTGTCCATTCCAAACAGTAAAGTTCCATACTTTAAGTAATACTATATTTTACCAATAAAGCTTTTATTTTAAAATCATACACATTTTATCACTAATTAGTCCAGCCAAATAATTATTTTTGCTTGATTAATTTTTTTATTATGTAAATACAATTAATAGACATTTTAAGTTCTCAAATGCATACTAAATATTTTTAAACATAAAGCTCAAAATTACTCAGTTTTATTTCAGGTAATACACCAATACCAATGTTATTTTGCAACCATGTCTTAGATTATCCATCAACAAAAAACTTCATTGCCCTAACATACCACAAAATTCCAATTTAATGGAGGGGTGAACTCTCCATATCCTGACTCCTTTTTAAAACGGATATCACGATATTATATCCGTACCCGTGCATGTGTGAACCTACTAGTGTATTTCCCTGTGGGAATGCAGTCTTATTCTTCTTGGAGCTTTGCACTTCAACTTCACTTTGAACATAATATTATATCAACCCTCAACCCCGCGGTCCATCTGCCTTATCATTACTCGCTTGTATGTCAACATATTTGGTGTTTTCGTATTACTGACTCATGAATAATTAACCTCTCGTTCTTTTCAGACGGATGTATTTATTGTCATTTAATTCCCCTTCTGCTTCTTATGTTGTTGTGGGTTTTTGTCATGGTACAGTCTTTCTATTGCTAATGAATAATTTTGTCTGGCATTAGGAAAGTAATTCGAGCATAGTGGACGAAAATTAATATAAATTGTTGGTTATTTTGTAAAGAGAAAATTCCAATGACCGGTTTCACTGTTATTTCAGCTTCTCAGATTGAACCATTTTTCTCTGCAAAACAAACAACAAAGATCTTGAAATTATACACAAATCATGCTGTATTAATATATGCAAAATATAACTAATGTGCCCTCTATACTCGAATATAAGCAACTAAATATCTGTAACTTTTACAAGTCCCCCCAACATGATAGCATAGATGGAATTGCCAGACAAAAGTTTAAAAACTTAGTCAAAAGGCAATATGAAAAATAAATAAAGTAGGTAATTGGCCATTTGTTTAATCTTAGTAAAAATCTGTAAAAACTCCTATATTTGAAATGTATATTAATGAATTCACTGTTATTTACTTAATAGTTTTAAAGCTTTCTTAAAATGATGATTTGCTATGAAAGTTAACTGAAATAAATATATTGTTTACCCTTTTGTGGTTTAAAACAATTTATGAACCTAAGTTTTTTCCTAATATGTATTTAACAAACATAAAACGATTATTTTGTGGTTTTTAGGTTGATGAGTTTGGTAGAAATAGCAATTTTATTAAAATGTCATGCGTTTGAACATGAACTCAGAATTATACAGGGTATATCAATATTAAATTTGTCCATTTGCGATTAATTTTCCTTTTTTTTTGCATTTGGTGTCTGTTTAACACAACCCCAAAGTGTTACACGTAAGCCATGTTTCTGTCTTGGCAAATATGTTACAGTTATCATTACTCATAAATACAATGTGAAAAAGATCAAGAGTTTTTCAGGTTAGCCCACACATTTTGGTAGTAGATATGCGGATTTGTTGAAGACGGGCATGGAGTATTCTGTGATTGCTATATTGAGAATAGGTTTGTCCTTTAGCTCACTTAGTTTTTGTTTGTATACCATACATGAACTATTCCAGGCAGTATAATTTAAGTAAGGGCCACTACACTTGTGCCACGTCCCCCAATGCTCCTCCCGAGGATACTGCATTGGGTTTCAACACGGGATCCGAAATACTGTATAGCAGCCGCCAGCTCTGCTTACCACTGCGACCTGAAGGGTCGACTTAAACCAAATCTGTCTAACTCATATTTACCAATGGATTCGAATTTTTAAGCATTCGCTAGGCAGCATGATTCCTGTTATCTAAGGAACCAAATTCAATATTTTTCTTCCTGTTAGCATTGCCAGATTTACAGCTTTGAGTCCGGATGCTTCTCAGTGGTTTAACTTGTGTGGTTTGGTGCATTTGGGACATATTACTGGTTCTGTACATTTATGTGAATAGTGGTTAACTCTGCAGCAGTTACAACATATTTTTACTTTGAGAACTTCATACATGAGACTTGACCATAACTAATATAATGATATCCCTTGTATATTATTTTATTATAAGAACGGTAAGTCTGTTTGGATTATACACTGATATATATGTTTATTTTTCTTACAAGGGGTGAAATCGAGAATTGCTGTATTTGTGTCGATACTAGGAATGTCACGATTTGTGAAAATAATAGTTGATTTTTGTTTTTATGATGAATACTTTCTTGGAAATCCTGATGTTTCTTATGTTTCAATTTTATAGGGTCCTTAGCAATTAGTTTATAGGAAAATTTCTTTATTACAAGATCTTCGATTCTTTCTGCCTCTTCTTTGGTTGCACAATCAACAATGATTCTCAGTTACTTACGGTCTTCACTCTATTTATATTAACATCATTTGTTATTGGGTTAGCCTTTTGTAAAAGTAGGGACTTGGTGGTATTATTACTTTAAGTTTGCTCCTTAGGTTAAACACATACCGTGTCTTTGGCTACAAGTGAAGCATAGGTGTTTCTTGTGTTAGGAATTTTGTTCCACAGGTGGCAGCTTATTTGTCCAATATTTACATGACACACTAGGTGTGATAGTATATACTCATTGATCGACTTTAAATAATCATTCATGTTAGCGACAATGTTATAAAGTTCCTTTACTTTAGATTCGATTTTTTGTAGTTTAATAGTGAAATCTTTGTCATGCTGGAAACAAATTGGGGATTTAAATATTCGAACTCTTTCTTTCGGTGGTATAGCACGTGTTTCTGTAGGGTTGATATTTGTACAATTTTTACAAATGCTTTTCTTGCATAAATCACAAGGATATCCAAATGTTTTTCCATCTAGTGGTTTAAGATTCGAGGTTATCGCTGCATTGCGTTGATAGCAGTTCATTATGAAGCATATGGTTGTTGAGTACCATATATAAATACAGCTGATATGGTCTTGCTTATGAAATTGTGGGTATATTATAGATTATAGCCAATTACAAATTGCCACTGCACCACCAGTTGCTAAGTTGTAGTAATTATATAGATATAAAAGTAAAACCACACTTATGTTAAGATGAAATAATTATCATATATAAAGTTCAGCTGTTGAATCTTTGTATGTTATAATAGTATATTATATACCTAGGTTGAGAAGTGATCAATTATAAATCGAGTACTTTTATACCTGGGTGCGAAGGATATAAGGTGGAAGATTTATAATTACACTTCTCAACCGAGGTATATTACAATTTAATTCGACGTATTACGTATTACGCAATAGTATTACGTATTACATATTACAATTCAATTGGTGATAGTTCTTGCCATTTAAAAGTCGGTAATACAGTTAAAAGTCGATAATACAGTTACCAAAGTTAATAAATCCATCGCGCAAGCGCAATGAATAAGAGAGCGATGCAACGCCCCTGGCGGCCGGAAGCGCGAACCTTATTACAGATTCCGCGTTCCCAACTACCATGACGTCACCAATACACAAGTTAAATTGCGCAATTACGCCATAACCGGAAAATTTAAGAATTTAAAACAAAAGGTAATACATTAATTACTTACATAAATATGTCTCGGGGTTAAAGTTGATACGCCGACGCTATTCCAAAGCGTTCGGATCAGCACTCAGGGCTCCGCTCCGGGCTGTTGGCTGAGCATGGACATCCGATTCGTCTCGGGTCGTGGAGTTCGTTTCGCCTAAGGTTGCAAATTACCTACCTATGCAGGGATCGGATTAGGAACAAGGTAAAGGTCGACAAACAAAAGATAATTAAGCAAGGAAATCCACATAGGTAAAGATAAGCACGATACGATACCTCAAAGCGACCACTTCACTCGAAGAACAAAGGCAAAAAGCCACGTTTAAGAGCGTCACGGAAAAACCTCTCACCACTTTGTCCCCACTCTTTGTCCAGTATTCGTCCAACCCTCTAGTGTCGCGCACTCTGCGCAAACTCACTATGACGTAACAGAAGTACACGCCTAGTCTATTTAAATTCCACGCGCCGCGTCTTTTGAAATTATGGCGCGAAACTTCCGTACATCAGGATTAACTAAAAGCAATGTTTAAGTGCCAAATGGCACGTAACAGGTATAAATAGAATTTTTTTACTAGTAACACTAAAACGTACAAATTTAGTTAGTTTAGATCGTTATGTGAGCAAGTCAAAATTATTTTTGTTTTTAAAATACTAAGTAGGCTGGATGTCAGCATATGTCAAATATAAAAAGTTGATTGATGTTGTTAAATATTAGGTTACTTGAAGTAGTTTTAATTGGTTTAAGTATTATATATAAAGTAGAAATAGGCGATAGTGGCTTAGAAGTAGAAATAAATGAGACCTCACATCTGAACTTGCACAACTTGTAAACAGTGTTAGTTGTGATTTGTTGCCAGATAAGTTTAGAAAATTGTATATATATATATATATATATATATATATATATATAACAAATCAATAAAAATATTCTTGAGATATAGGTCATTTATTAAAATATAAAAATATATCAACATATATTACGCGTTTCGGTCTTTATTAACCTTGATCACATATTAAAAATGTGTAACTTACATATTGTTTTGCATTGTACATACCAACCATATATATATATATATATATATATATATATATATATATATATTGCTATGAACTACTGGAATTATCGAGCCCGTCGTTGGGCTGTTATATTATTATTGCCATTCTCTCTAAATTATTCACGCCCTTCATTTGGTCGACATATAAATATTGCTATGTATAAACAAGAATTGTAATTCTCGTTCTCCGACGTTGGACTGTCTTATTAATATTGCTATGAATTCCCTCCAGAAACTTAACTGGATTTTATCTTGAACCAACCTTGTCTACCAATAACAAAATTTGATACGTTACCGCCTTACTCGTTATCAATTTCGTATCCAACTTATAGCTCCTCCTATTTAAATTATCAAATCACTCCCATTAACTTTATCTTATGACCTCGACTAGCATTTATTTGGAATTATAAAATTCAGTTAATTCGATTCTATATAATGAAACAAATATGTACAGTTTTTGTAAGTTATTTAAAATACACTTTTCAATTAACTAATGTTGTAAATCTCATTTGTCAAAAATCATATACTTTTTACTCAAAACCCAAAGTCACCAAAAAACTTATTATCTTTATAAAAGAAGTGTAGAACATTCGAAACCTCTTATCATATCACGCACTTTATGCAAGTCCTCCTTTTGTTGACTTTTTCACATTCATTTATATTAAGCAAATTCAATATTCAAAATAAAAAATATAGAAAAATAAAATGTCTTATAACTAAAATCTAACCTGGTCTATTTTCTTCGCATTCACGCATCCATTTGAATAAAAATTATCTTCCCCCAATTCAGGATTATTACATGCCCATTCGAAATATTATCTATCCACACGCTTGAACCATTGCATTTAAATTATTGCCATCACCCTCTGGACTACCATTATTAACTTATACTTATGCACCCCAATTTATTGTCGTCTCATTTCAGACTTAGAATTACTTCTTATCAATTTCCCCAAACTAAGAATTGGATTATCATCATTTATTTTCCCTTGACTTAGAAATTGTATTATTCTCCCCCAGAACTTGGAATTACATTTATTCTCCCCCAGAACTTGGAATTACATTTCATTTATTCTCCACTGACTCAGAACCGTTTAATCGGCAATCGTAATTTTCATTTTCGCACTTATACAATTTTTCACTTTGAATTATTATTACGTATCACTTTATTTCATAGTGGCGCACCTCGGCCTTTGTTGAGTTCAAAACTGAGTTCATTATCACTGTACCTGCTAATATATCATTGCTCTCCTACTCCGTCAGTGGGTATGGTCTACAAACTCGTCGCTTATTTTAACCAATCAAATATTTGCATTTAAAGTAGTTTCTGATGTAATTTTCTATGCTTTCAAATAATGGTGACCTGCTCGCAGGTGCTTCGTTATCAAACATGCGGTGTTTTGACGAATCTAATCGCTTTTCCATAAACAACTGATGCAATTTGACTTTTAATTTTCATATCTGCCTGTTATTTACGCAATTTTTAATCTCCTTTCTTTATCACAGTTATTAGCTACTTATACGCCTTCGCATTATGCATCTTGAAGCTCTATTTCTTATTTCCGTATTAGCCTAATTGTTTGGAAGTCTGTTCAATGTGTGTCTAATTACACTTTATTATGTTTACTTATAAATACGCGTGCTTCCACTGAAAAATATTATTATTTGCATTACCTAAATTAACTAAAACTCTATCTACAGGGTATTCAATATTTACTATTTACCTAATGCACGTGTTCCTGGTTTCTACGCTAACTATGCGTCTTCCTGTGTGTATTTGCGTCGCTTAAAACTACTTATACTTTATATACAGGTTGTTGATTGCTTACTATTTACAAACTATCTCCATTTCTCAATTCTTTACTAAATAAATGCAGTTTTCTGCTGCCTATGGTAATTTCTCATTTCTAAACGACCTTTACTATAAAGTACACCCTTAAACAACCCCTTATCACAGCAATATATATATATATATATATATATATATATATATTTCCGTGGAAGTCAGGAACGAGTTTTAACATCGAGCCTCAGCGTTGGGCCATCATAAAATTGCTGTGGAATAGGGGATTATGCTCTTAAAATTCTCGCCCCACGAATTGGGCCAACACAAATTTTTCTGTTCTTACATTTCCTTTTGGACGCCTTCGTATTTATGCTCACCCTGGCTAGCTAAGCAATCGGCCTCTTCTTGAATACCTACCATTTTAAGTACATATCTTTCTAACACACACAGACAAATGAAATTACCAATCAAATAATACAACAACCATACAACCTTTTTATTTACACATATTAACAAGTTTCCATTATTAATAAAATATTTACACCTTGGTACCGACAGTTTGTTACAACTGTTACCAGCTCAATCATTAAATTTGGCGCGTAAATAATTTGCTCCTGTTTCCTATATACACAGTTGATAAAATTTTATTGTCTACACCTATTTAACCTATAATTCCACATCATATATATATATATATATATATATATATATATATATATATATATACTCATATTTAGACCAGGGTAGAAAATTAAATAATCACATCAAATAATTTTAATCACCGTGTATAAGGAATTTTATTAGATAATACGCGTTATTAAAACCATGAAGCATAAATAAACTCGGTCGTTTCAGTAAAATAAGAAATTTAAATTATCTATAAGACGCTTTACATCAAAAGAAGCAGTATTGAAAAGCGCAGTGGATAATTTAATTATTCTAAACAAATGGAAATTACGTGCAAAGTTTATATTAATTAACCCTATTTTAAGTAACGGTAGTAAAACAAAGTGTACATATAATAATTAATATTTAAGGTGTATTCGCTAAAAAATGAAAAGGATGGAAATCAATTTTAATTGGAGTTAATTAAACCGTTAATAACATATAATAAGCATAAAAGGCTTGTGAAAACCCAATAATAGTCAAATCGTAGGAAGGTTATTTAAAATGTTACGTTTGAACACCCTGCGTGTTTTTAAAAGGCAATTTCAAGTTAATTTGTTTGGATAAACATATTGATTCTAAGGATATTGGAAACGATCAGATGCTTTAGCAGGAAATACAGAACACCTGCGTATTTTTAAAAAGCTCATTCTGCGTAAATTTGGCAAATAATTAATGTTTCAAAGAATCTTGGAGAAACCGGGACTTAGTATTCACGAGAATGTGCGATACGGGTTTATTAAACCCAGATAACAGTCCGCGTGGACTAAAATATAATCGATAATAAGATGTCAATTTGCACCAATACGAACAGGTTAGAGAAGGAAACGAAAATGCGTCAAGCAAAGACACATATTTAAAGGCGGGATTTAACAACGTCAGGGGTTGCGATTGGTTAAATAGGATGCATATATCAGAGGTAGAACAACAATTTCTGTATAAAAGTAATTAGTTTTTCTCGGACAACTTTGCGAGCCGTGTTGAAATTTTCTGAGATCTCAATGGGGTGAGTGAAATTCATAAAATCGACGTGCAGGCTACAGACTGGGAACGTAGAATGAGAATTCGTTGGAATTACCCGTTTTAGGGAACAAAGCGACGTGTCGGCTATTCGCTATATATACAGGCGGGAATATGTGTTTCTCTCTTAGACTCTGAGACTTTCGACGATTGATGCGTTAAAGCTCGTGCATCCGCGACTTTTAATATTAAACAGTGCATTTTAGTTTGATTAAATAATTTAAAGTGTGCTAGTATATTTTAGTGACTCAAAATAGTTGGTTATTTTACGTGCTAACATGAATGTACTTCAGTGCACTTAGACACAAGGTAATAAAAGTTTATTATCACGGTACCAATTGTAAAATTTACAACGACAAATGTATACCCAAAAGTAGGCAGTTTTGGCGTATATTGGTAATATTGGTAAAGGAAGTATGAATTTCTTTGCTATTTTGGGGTGTTAATGACTAAATGGTTCAAAATGTGTCTGCATCCACTAAACCAGAGGCAGATATACACAGATGAGTTCCGGAAAAGCCTAGAAACAACTTTAAATTAATGGTGATGGAGAACATTTTAAAGCGTTGACAACTTGAAGCTGTAAATAGAATCCGGTTGGAATGGTGTGATTTACAAAAGGGACGATTACACTGAAGCTACGAGGACAATAACCTTCAGGTAAATTGTACTATTTTGTTTGACATTTTTGTGTGTATTGAATGACTTTATAATTGATTTACTTTAAATGGACATTAGTGGAATTTTTCTAACCATAAAATTTAATTTTAAGATGAAATTTGCTTGTTTAAGTAAAAGGGCTATTTTGTTTTGATGTTCGGGAATAGCATGAAACTTTGGGTAGGTCTTTGAGCTCAATTAGACAAACCTGGTTAATTAACGTAAAGGGTGGTAGATGCTCCTTTATACTCAGACTCGGTCTGCTTATATTGTTATATTAATTAGTAGGCATCCAACAAGGACTTTAATTTTGGATGCACAGTAAAATGATAATAAAATTAATCCGGAAATTCTTTTTAAAACTGAATTTTATGTTCAAATTTAATTTGAAAATTTAATGTATTCTGAATATTGATGTAAATAGAGTTAACGTTGATGTTTGTGGTAGGAATGTGTCTTTAATTTTTATGATTGAGAATGGAAGTTATCTAGAAAGCAGCCGAGGCGATTAACAGAAGGAATCAACGGACCAGGTGATTTAAAGGTTTCACAGCATTCTTGACGCCCAAACTGTGGGGCTCGAATGTTTTTTGAAAGGTCAGTACCTGCAGATATGAGAAGATTCACAGCATTCTTGGCGACCCAAAAGTGAGGCTCGAGTTCCAAATAAAATTTTGTTATTTTATTCCAGGAAACTGGCGATCTAGAGAGAGAGTTTCTGTTTGTGGATAAATTTAAAAGTATTTAGAGTGTGTGAGTGATTAGAACGTATGCAGAGAAAGAGTGGTTAAGGAGTCAAGGAGTGGAAATTGGAAGTGACGATAGTGCATTGTGTGAAAAATTTCGAAAATGGAAGAAGCGGAGGCAGTAGAGATCAGTCGAGGACGGAATCAGGATCAAGGAAACGAAATGATACATGAGGATGCTTGAAAGAATGAATGAGACGTTAACGGGGTTAGAGGACTCAAATCGAAAATTTGAGCAAATGAGTGATGAATCGAATAGACGAGAGGACTCAATAAAATTTGACCGAATGAATGAGACATTAACAGGAGTTAGGAAACCCTAAGTGAGAAAATAGATAAGACGAATAAAGAAGTTTCAGAATTTAAAAATAGTCTTACCGTAAAGATGGGGAAGTTGAAAATAGGGTTGAAAAAATGAGCGTGATATTACAGGTCTTCGACAGGAAATGGGACATTTAAGGTCCGAAGTACGCATTTTTGTGAAGAAGAGATTAATGTAAAATGACTGAAGTGACGGACTCATGTAGGGATCAGTTAGGCAGGGTAGAACGTGAAGTTAGTAGTATTAAATACAACATGTCAAATTTAACGGGGATGGTCCCAGATTTTCTACAGGTGGAGTATCATTGGACCAACACATGAAGTTTTATGGCGATAACAGGGTAAATCCACAAATTTTTATTAATAGTGTAAGAAATCTAGTGGGAAATTTATTTGACGAACAGACTAAACTAAATACGATAAAGGCTTTATTAAAGGACAAGCGGAAGCATGGTACAATTTAGTAGGACAGGACATAGACACGTATCAGGACTTTGAAGACAAATTTTACAACATTACTGGAGTGATCACAAACAGGATCAGATTAGGGACGACTTGATTACAGGAAAATTTAAGGGAGAGTTTGCAGGTTCTAGGGAGCAATATGCCATCCGCAAGTACAGTGTGGCCAAACAACTGAATCCACCATTGACGGACAGACAGATTATTAAGTACCTATCACGACATTTTGAACTGGAAATTAGACAACACGTGGCCTTACAAAACATCACAGAACGGGAGACATTTTAGAGTATTTGCAGAGATATGACGATGTATGTGTAGGACGGACAAGAGAGATACGAGAACGAAACGTTAACACAGTTAGGTTTGACAACAGGACACCGAATTATCCGAGACGGCCTGACTACAACAGAAATTTTCGACCGAATTGGGAACGACGAGGACAGGAATACAGGAGCAATAGTGCGACTAGGGGACCGACGCCAAGACCTAGTTACACGAGACAGAACAGTTTACCGGAAGTAAACAGGACTGTGACCAGCACGCCGAATAGAGATAGGGACACGGATATTAACACGAGGAGGACGTACGCACAGGTTGTAGAAGGACAACCAGGACCAAGCACGGAAAACAGGATGAGACAGGATTTTTAGAACGCGACAGACCACTAGATTTCTGTGTAAATGTATACGAACATCCACGTGAATTTTTCAAAATTGAGGAGGAAGTAGAGCCAGAAACTGAGGAAAAATTATGTTTGCCAATTATTAATTTAGAAATTTTTGAGAATAATGTAGAAGTATTACTTGATACAGGGGCAGAGGCGAGTTTAATATCGGAGGAATTCGTCAGCAAAATTAGGGATAAGGTTTGTGATAGAATTATGCCTATAAAACGTAGCCATTTAGTAGCTCAAATAAAAAGAAGTTTGCTGTAGTAAATAGTGTTGTGGTGCTTAGGATAGATATAGGAGGTTTAAGCTGTGAACAGGAGTTTGTAATTGTACCTGGACTGAAGTTTCAGAGCATTTTAGGTGTTGACTGTATGATGAAGTTAGGGGTTTTGATAGATATGGAAAGGAAGGTAATAAGAATTAAGGATAGGGTAGTGCCATGGAAAGGCAGTTATGAAGTCACAGAGGATGACACGGGGTTTAGTATTAATGTAATAGAGTTAGAGGATGATGAAGGTAAACAGATCAACACAATAAGATGTCCAGAGGAAAGGAAAGTAGAGGTTCAAGCTTTAATACAAAAACATGCAGAAGTAGTGGGGGTAGAAGCAGCATATCAGGAGCAGGTGAAGGCGAAATTAAGTAAAGATGGCAAGTTTGTTTTTAATCAAGTAGATTTAAGGGATTCATTCTGGCGGATTCCATTACACAAAAATTCTAGAAGGTACAGAGGATTTTCCGTAGAGGGAAAATTTGATAATTGTAAAGTAGTATCGTTTGGTTTGTCGGCAGAAAGGGAAACAATAATAAATGAGAAACAGACAAGTGTAGGGACTGAAGAAGAAGTAATATTTAAGAGTCAGGATAAGAGGGATGATAAGTTTATTGTATGTGAGATAATAGAGATGTTAAGTATAGATATAGAAGGGGGAGAGATAGGGATGAAGAGTATTAGGTTGGTGAGACGAAAGACTTGGAGGGTCAAGAAGAGAGTTAGATTTAAATAGGATAGGGATAGAATAGGTGTAGATAGAAGAGTAGAAGTAAGTGTTTATAGAAAATAAAGCTAGATATAGGACACATATGGGAGATAATTAGGAATAGGTTTAGGATGAGAATAAAGAGTAAATGTAGGAAGAAAATAAGATAGGTTAAGTATAGATATTTTATATAAGATTAGTGGAGAATTAGGAATAGAGTAAGAGTAGGATAGGTATATAGGATTAGGTAGGGGGAAGTAAAGTATAGTGAAGAGTAGTTAAAAGTTAGGAATAGGATAGGTATATAGGATGTATATAGGATTAGATGGATAAGTAGGATGAAGTTAGGGATAATTTCAGTTTATAGAAGTAGGTGAGAGTTAGGAATAGGATAGGGATATAGGATAGGTGTAAATATTTTTGGATTGGAGACAAAGTAGGTAAGTTAGATAGATAAGGATAGAGAGAGATAGGCAAAATTTTGTAAAGATTTTTGGCAGTCTAAATATTTGATATTTGCATTCAAATAAGTGGGATTATTTGTATTCAAATAGGGGAAAATACTCATATTTAGACCAGGGTAGAAAATTAAATAATCACATCAAATAATTTTAATCACCGTGTATAAGGAATTTATTAAATAATACGCTTATTAAAACCTGAAGCATAAATAAACTCGGTCGTTTCAGTAAAATAAGAAATTTAAATTATCTATAAGACGCTTTACATCAAAAGAAGCAGTATTGAAAAGCGCAGTGGATAATTTAATTATTCCTAAACAAATGGAAATTACGTGCAAAGTTTATATTAATTAACCCTATTTTAAGTAACGGTAGTAAAACAAAGTGTACATATAATAATTAATATTTAAGTTGTATTCGCTAAAAATGAAAAGGATGGAAATCAATTTTAATTGGAGTTAATTAAACCGTTAATAACATATAATAAGCATAAAAGGCTTGTGAAAACCCAATAATAGTCAAATCGTAGGAAGGTTATTTAAAATGTTACGTTTGAACACCCCTGCGTGTTTTTAAAAGGCAATTTCAAGTTAATTTGTTTGGATAAACATATTGATTCTAAGGATATTGGAAACGATCAGATGCTTTAGCAGGAAATACAGAACACCTGCGTATTTTTAAAAAAAGCTCATTCTGCGTAAATTTGGCAAATAATTAATGTTTCAAAGAATCTTGGAGAAACCGGGACTTAGTATTCACGAGAATGTGCGATACGGGTTTATTAAACCCAGAGAACAGTCCGCTGGACTAAAATATAATCGATAATGAAGAGTGTCAATTTGCACCAATACGAACAGGTTAGAGAAGGAAAGAGAAAATGCGTCAAGCAAAGACACATATTTTAAAAGGCGGATTTAAACAACGTCAGGGGTTGCGATTGGTTGAAATAGGATGCATATATCAGAGGTAGAACAACAATTTCTGTATAAAAGTAATTAGTTTTTCTCGGACAACTTTGCGTGCCGTGTTGAAATTTTCTGAGATCTCAATGGGGTGAGTACAAATTCATAAAATCGACTGCAGGGCTACAGACTGGGAACGTAGAATGAGGAAATTCGTTGAATTACCCGTTTTAGGGAACAAAGCGACGTGTCGGCTATTCGCTATATATACAGGCGGAATATGTGTTTCTCTCTTAGACTCTGGAGACTTTCGACGATTAGATGCGTTAAAAGCTCGTGCATCCGCGACTTGATATTTAAACAGTGCATTTTAGTTTGATTAAATAATTTAAAGTGTGCTAGTATATTTTAGTGACTCAAAATAGTTGGTTATTTTACGTGCTAACATGAATGTACTTCAGTGCACTTAGATACAAGGTAATAAAAGTTTATTATCACGGTACCAATTAGTAAAATTTACAACGACAAATGTATACCCAAAAGTAGGCAGTTTTGGCGTATATTGGTAATATTGGTAAAAGGAAGTATGAATTTCTTTGCTATTTTTCGGGGTGTTAATGACTAAATGGTTCGTAAATGTGTCTGCATCCACAAAACCAGAGGTCAGATATACACAGATGAGTTCCGGAAAAGCCTAGAAACAACTTTAAATTAATGGTGATGGAGAACATTTTAAAGCGTTGACAACTTGAAGCTGTAAATAGAATCCGGTTGGAATGGTGTGATTTACAAAGGGACGATTACACTGAAGCTACGAGGACAATAACCTTCAGGTAAATTGTACTATTTTGTTTGACATTTTTGTGTGTATTGAATGACTTTATAATTGATTTACTTTAAATGGACATTAGTGGAATTTTCTAACCATAAAATTTAATTTTAAGATGAAATTTGCTTGTTTAAGTAGAAAGGGTATTTTGTTTTGATGTTCTGGAATAGATGAAACTTTGGGTATGTCTTTGAGCTCAATTAGACAAACCTGGTTAATTAACGTAAAGGGTGGTAGATGCTCCTTTATACTCAGACTCAGGTCTGCTTATCTTGTTATATTAATTAGTAGGCATCCAACAAGGACTTTAATTTTGGATGCACAGTAAAATGATAATAAAATTAATCTTGAAATTCTTTTAAAACTGAATTTTATGTTCAAATTTAATTTGAAAATTTAATGTATTCTGAATATTGATGTAAATAGAGTTAACGTTGATGTTTGTGGTAGGAATGTGTTTTTAATTTTTATGATTGAGAATGGAAGTTATCTAGAAGAGCAGCCGAGGCGATTAACAGAAGGAATCAACGGACCAGGTGATATTTAAAAGGTTTCACAGCATTCTTGGACGCCCAACTGTGGGGCTCGTAATGGTTTTGGTGGTAATAAGCAGATCAGTACCTGCAGATATGAGAAGATTCACAGCAATATATATATATATATATATATTAAAGTGTATCAGATTGAAGTCCCTTGTAATTTATTAACACTTACATATCATTAACGACAAAATACTGAACGATTTATACTTAAAGTTTATCAAATACAATTGATCCATACTTAAGATTTCATTAAACACATAACATGGTGAATAATTTACATTATTGCACTAGTAATTATCTACAGTCAGTTAAAACTAGAAACCATAAGATTTTAAACAGCACTGGGTCTTTGAGTGAACAACAATAATAAATATAACAAAATACCATGACCAGCGGATGTATGGCTCTATTTATAATTGGTATGTTTATGATATTAAACCAGAAAGGACCATGAAAACCAGCTACCTAAAAAAAGAAATGCTTATAATATGTAAAGTAATTAAGATATAAAGTGTTTAAACAAAATACCCATGTCAAAAAATACCTGTAATGATCTATCTATATTCTATGTTAATTTAAGGACTCATTATTATGGTACAAGAAGGTTGGTGATTGTATATTGCATAAAAAAATATGTAAAAGAGTAGACTAAAAAAGGTTATCATTGGAAATGCAGTTAATGCAAAATGATATTATATTATGATGATTCAAAAAGTTTGTGGAAAATTAATTTTAAAATAAAGAATTTTGGAATCTAAGGCTGTTCTTTATGGAAAAAAGATTGAAATGGTACAATTTAGTAGGACAGGACATAGACCTACACGGAGTTTGAAGACAGATTTTAAAGCACTACTGGAGTGACCACAGACAAGACCAGGTACGAGACGATTTAATCACAGGAAATTTAAGGAGAATTTTCAGGAAGTAGGAGCAATATGCTATACGCAAGTATAGCATAGCAAAGCAACTGAACCCACCACTGACGGACCGACAAATTATTAAGTATTTATCACGACACTTCGAGGTAGACATAAGACAACACGTAGCACTACAGAACATAGTGGACAGAGAAATGTTTTAGAATACTTGCAGAGGTACGACGACGTAAGTAGTGGACGACCTCGGGATAACAGGGAAAGACAGATCAACACAGTTAGGTTTGACAATAGACGGGACAACTAGCTAGAGGGGAATAGTTACGGATACCAGCGACAGAATTGGGAACAGAGACGACCATATGTTAGAGTAATAGTTTAGGAAGGGACCTGCACCGAGACCGGGACCTACCAGAATGAATAGTTCACCAGACATGAGCGGGACTGCTAATACAGACACGGAACGAGTGGAAACGCCTAGGACATACGCTGAGGTGACGGCTAGACCAGGACCGAGTAGGGAAAACAGACCTGGACAGGATTTTTAGAACGCGACAGACCACTAGATTTCAGTGTAAATGTATATGAACATCCACGTGAATTTTTCAAAATTGAGGAGGAAGTAGAGCCAGAAACTAAGGAAAATTTATGTTTGCCAATTATTAATTTAGAAATTTTGAGAATAATGTAGAAGTATTACTTGATACAGGGGCAGAGGCGAGTTTAATATCGGAGGAATTCGTCAGCAAAATTAGGGACAAGGTTTGTGATAGAATTATGCCTATAAAGCGTAGCCATTTAGTAGCTCCAAATAAAAAGAAGTTTGCTGTAGTAAATAGTGTTGTGGTGCTTAGGATAGATATAGGAGGTTTAAGCTGTGAACAGGAGTTTGTAATTGTACCTGGACTGAAGTTTCAGAGCATTTTAGGTGTTGACTGTATGATGAAGTTAGGGTTTTGATAGATATGGAACAAGGTAATAAGGATTAATGATAGGGTAGTGCCATGGAAGGGCAGTTATGAAGTCACAGAGGATGACACGGGGTGAGTATTAAGGTAGTAGAGGTAGAGGATGATGAAGGTAAACAGATCAACACAATAAGATGTCCAGAGGATAGGATAGTAGAGGTTCAAGCTTTAGTACAAAAACATGCAGAATTAGTGGGGTGAAGCAACAGCAGCATATCGGGAGCAGGTGAAGGCAGAATTAATTAAAGATGCACGAAATTAATCAACGGACCAAACCCAATTCCATTGTCCACCATCCATGGACACATTTTTGACGGGAAGGAAAGTTTGTTTTAATAAAGTAGATTTAAGGAATTCATTCTGGCGGATTCCATTACATAAGAATTCTAGAAGGTACATAGGATTTTCCATAGAGGAAAAATCGATAATTGTAAAGTAGTATCGTTTGGTTTGTCGGCAGAAAGGAAACAATAATAAATGAGAAACAGACAAGTGTAGGGATTGGAAGAAGTAATATTTAAGAGTCAGGATAATAGGGATGATAAGTTTATTTTATGTGAGATAATAAGGATGATAAGTATAGATATAGAAGGGGAGAAATAGGGATGAAGAGTATTAGGATGGTAAGAAGAAAGACTGGAGGGTCAAGAAAGAGTTAGATTTAAATAACTTGATGAACAAAGGATAGAGATAGGTAATTTAGTATAGATATAGGAATAGAAATAGGATAGAGATAGAATAGGGTATATAGAAGAGAAAGGGTTTTAGAAAATAAAGCTAGGTATAGGATAAATATGGGAGATAATTAGAAATAGGTTTAGGATGAGAATAAAGAGGAAATGTAGGAAGAAAATAAGATAGGTTAAGTATAGATATTTCATATAAGATTAGTGAGAGTTAGGAATAGAGTAAGAGTAGGATAGGTATATAGGATTAGGTAGGGGAAGTAAAGTATAGTGAAGATTAATTAAAAGTTAGGAATAGGATAGGTATATAGGATTATATAGGATTAGATGGATAAGTAGGATGAAGTTAGGATAATTTCAGTTTATAAATTAGGTGAGAGTTAGGAATAGGATAGGGATATAGGATAGGTGTAAATATTTTTGATTGGGTAAGGTAGGTGTTAGATAGATAAGGGTGAGAGATAGGCATTTTTTTTGTAAATTTTGTTTGGGTTTAAATATTTTATATTTGAATCAAATAAGTGGGATTATTTGTATTCAAATAGGGGAAAATACTCATATTTAGACCAGGGTAGAAATTAAATAATCACATCAAATAATTTTAATCACCGTGTAGAAGCTTTGGGAAAAGGTACCGTTATTTAAAAAAAGTGAAGCATAAAAAATTCATTCGTTTTATTAAAATTAAGAGATTTAAATTATTTATAAGACGCTTTATATAAAAGGAAGCAGTATTAGAAAACTTTACGGGTAATTTAATTATCCCTAGTAAAGAAACAAATAAAAATTACGGCAAAATTTATATTAATAACTCTATTTTAAGTAACTGGTATTAAACAAAACACAGATAATAATTGTAATTGAAGTTAATTAACCGTTAGTAACATATAATATCTATAAAAACTTAAAAACCCAATAAAATACCATGAAATCAAGCTCTGAGAATTAATGTATGTTTCACCTTGCGTATTTTTCATTCTGCGTAAATGTTGCAGATAATTAATAGTTACAAAGAATCTTGGAGAAACCGTGGCTTAATATTACGAGAATGCTACGGGGTTATTTTTCCCCGGACTGAAATAATCGATAATAAGGAATATCAATTTGCACTAATAAGAACAGGGTAGATAGAGACAGATAATTGCCAAGACCGAGACACATATAGTAAAAGGCGTGAGTAGAGCAACGTCATGGGGTTGCGATTGGTTGAAAGTAAAGGCAAAATTGAGAGGTAGAAATAACATTTCTGTATAAAATTTAATTAGTATTCTCAGACGTTGCGTGCCGGTGGAAATTTTCTGAGATTTAACTGGGGCGAGGCAAAATTCGTAAAAATCGCATGCCGGGCTGCGGACTGGGAACAGAGCAGGCGAAATTCTTTAGAATTGTCCGTTTTGGGGAACAGACCGACAGACAGGCTAACCGCTATATATACCGAGGTGAATATAAACAAGCTCTCTTACATCCGCGACTTGATTCAATCGTTAAACAGTGCATTTTAGTTTGATAAATAATTTAAAGTTTGCTCGATATTTTGGTGATTTTAAAACAGTTTGTTTTTACGTGCTAAATGAATGTACTTAGTGCACTTAGATACAAGGTAATAAAATTTAGTATCACTGTACCAATTAGTAAAATTTAAACAAAATAAATACACAAAAGTAGGCAGTTTTGGCGTATATTGGTGAAAGAAGTATGAATTTCTTTGCTATTTTTTGTTAATGATTAAATGGTTCATAAATGTGTCTGGATCCACAAAACAAGGGTCAGATATACACAGATGAGTTCGGAAAAGCCCAGAAACAACTTTAAATAAATGGTGATGGAGAAAATTTGAAAAGCGTTGAGAATCAGAAGCTGTAAATATAACCCAGTTGGAATGGTGTGATTAACAAAGGGACGATGTACATTGAAGCTACGAGTGCAGTAACCTTCAGGTAATTTATACTATTTTGTTTGAACTTTGATATTTTTGTGTGTTGAAAATTTATAATTGATTTACTTTAAATGGACATTAGTGAAATTGTACTAACCATAAAATTTTAATTTTAAGGTGAAATTTGCTTGTTTAAGTAGAAAGGGGTATTTAGTATTGATGTTCTGGATTATGATGAAAATTTGGGTATGTCTTTGAGCTCAATTAGACGAACCTGGTTAATTAACGTAAAGGGTGGTAGATGCTCCTTTGTACTCAGACTCAGGTCTGCATATATTGTTATATTAATTAGTAGGCATCCTACAAGGACTTTAATTCTGGATGCACATTAAATGATAATAAAATTAATCTTGAAATTCTTTTAAAACTGAAATTTATGCTGAATTTTAATTTGAAATTTTAATGTATTGTGAATATTGATGTAAATAGAGTTAACGTTGATGTTTGTGGTAGGAATGTGTTTGTTTTTTTTTATGAATGAGGATGAAAGTTATCTAGGGGAGCAGCCGAGGCGATTAACAGAAGAAAGTCAATGGACCAACACAGTTAAAGTAATGAATAGCTTTTGTAGGATTCACAGCATTCTGGACATCCAATTCGTAGGGGCTCGATTCGAAAAGCGGAGTACCCGGATTTTGGTGGTAATCACAGCAAATTTGGCGACCCAAAAGTGAGGCTCGAGTTCCAAATAAAATTTTTGTGATTTTATTCCAGGAAACTGGCGATCTGAGAGAGAGAGTTTCTGTGTGTGTATAAATTTAAGAGTATTTTGAGAGTGTGTGTGAGTGATTAGAACGTATTCAGAGAAAAGAGTGGTTAAGGAGTCAAGGAGTGGAAATTGGAAGTGACGATAGTGCATTGTGTGGAAAAAATACGAAAATGGAAGAAGCTGGAGGCAGTAGAGATCAGTCGAGGACGGAATCGGGGGATCAAGGAAACGAGATGATATTGAGAATGTTAGAGAGGATGAGTGAAGAATCGAATAAGAAATTTGACCGAATGAATGAGACATTAACGGGAGTTAGGGAAACCCTAAGTGAGAAAATAGATAAGACGAATAAAGAAGTTTCAGAATTTAAAAATAGTCTTACCGTAAAGATGGGGGAAGTTGAAAATAGGGTTGAAAAAAATGAGCGTGATATTACAGGTCTTCGACAGGAAATGGGACATTTAAGGTCCGAAGTACGCATTTTTTGTGAAGAAGAGATTAATGTAAAAATGACTGAAGTGACGGACTCATGTAGGGATCAGTTAGGCAGGGTAGAACGCGAAGTTAGTAGTATTAAATACAACATGTCAAATTTAACGGGGGATGGTCCCAGATTTTCTACAGGTGAAGTATCATTGGACCAACACATGAAGTTTTATGGCGATAACAGGGTAAATCCACAAATTTTTATTAATAGCGTAAGAAATCTAGTGGGAAATTTATTTGACGAACAGACTAAACTGAATACGATAAAGGCTGTATTGAAAGACAACGCGGAAGCATGGTACAATTTAGTAGGACAGGACATAGACACCTACACGGAGTTTGAAGACAGATTTTTAAAGCACTACTGGAGTGACCACAGACAAGACCAGGTACGAGACGATTTAATCACAGGGAAATTTAAGGGAGAATTTTCAGGAAGTAGGGAGCAATATGCTATACGCAAGTATAGCATAGCAAAGCAACTGAACCCACCACTGACGGACCGACAAATTATTAAGTATTTATCACGACACTTCGAGGTAGACATAAGACAACACGTAGCACTACAGAACATAGTGGACAGAGAAATGTTTCTAGAATACTTGCAGAGGTACGACGACGTAAGTAGTGGACGACCTCGGGATAACAGGGAAAGACAGATCAACACAGTTAGGTTTGACAATAGACGGGACAACTACGCTAGACGGGGGAATAGTTACGGATACCAGCGACAGAATTGGGAACAGAGACGACCATATGTTAGAGTAATAGTTTAGGAAGGGGACCTGCACCGAGACCGGGACCTACCAGAATGAATAGTTCACCAGACATGAGCGGGACTGCTAATACAGACACGGAACGAGTGGAAACGCCTAGGACATACGCTGAGGTGACGGCTAGACCAGGACCGAGTAGGGAAAACAGACCTGGACAGGATTTTTAGAACGCGACAGACCACTAGATTTCAGTGTAAATGTATATGAACATCCACGTGAATTTTTCAAAATTGAGGAGGAAGTAGAGCCAGAAACTAAGGAAAATTTATGTTTGCCAATTATTAATTTAGAAATTTTTGAGAATAATGTAGAAGTATTACTTGATACAGGGGCAGAGGCGAGTTTAATATCGGAGGAATTCGTCAGCAAAATTAGGGACAAGGTTTGTGATAGAATTATGCCTATAAAGCGTAGCCATTTAGTAGCTCCAAATAAAAGAAGTTTGCTGTAGTAAATAGTGTTGTGGTGCTTAGGATAGATATAGGAGGTTTAAGCTGTGAACAGGAGTTTGTAATTGTACCTGGACTGAAGTTTCAGAGCATTTTAGGTGTTGACTGTATGATGAAGTTAGGGTTTTGATAGATATGGAACGGAAGGTAATAAGGATTAATGATAGGGTAGTGCCATGGAAGGGCAGTTATGAAGTCACAGAGGATGACACGGGTGAGTTTTAAAGGTAGTAGAGGTAGAGGATGATGAAGGTAAACAGATCAACACAATAAGATGTCCAGAGGATAGGATAGTAGAGGTTCAAGCTTTAGTACAAAACATGCAGAATTAGTGGGGTAGAAGCAACAGCAGCATATCGGGAGCAGGTGAAGGCAGAATTAATTAAAGATGCACGTAAAATTAATCAACGGACCAAACCGCAATTCCATTGTCCACCATCCATGGACACATTTTTGACGAGGCTAAGTGACAAGTTTGTTTTTAATAAAGTAGATTTAAGGAATTCATTCTGGCGGATTCCATTACATAAGAATTCTAGAAGGTACATAGGATTTTCCATAGAGGGAAAAATCGATAATTGTAAAGTAGTATCGTTTGGTTTGTCGGCAGAAAGGGAAACAATAATAAATGAGAAACAGACAAGTGTAGGGATTGAAGAAGAAGTAATATTTAAGAGTCAGGATAATAGGGATGATAAGTTTATTTTATGTGAGATAATAAGGATGATAAGTATAGATATAGAAGGGGGAGAAATAGGGATGAAGAGTATTAGGATGGTAAGAAGAAAGACATGGAGGGTCAAGAAGAGAGTTAGATTTAAATAACTTGATGAACAAAGGATAGAGATAGGTGAATTTAGTATAGATATAGGAATAGAAATAGGATAGAGATAGAATAGGTGTATATAGAAGAGTAGAAGTAGGTGTTTATAGAAAATAAAGCTAGGTATAGGATAAATATGGGAGATAATTAGAAATAGGTTTAGGATGAGAATAAAGAGGAAATGTAGGAAGAAAATAAGATAGGTTAAGTATAGATATTTCATATAAGATTAGTCGAGAGTTAGGAATAGAGTAAGAGTAGGATAGGTATATAGGATTAGGTAGGGGGAAGTAAAGTATAGTGAAGATTAATTAAAAGTTAGGAATAGGATAGGTATATAGGATATATATAGGATTAGATGGATAAGTAGGATGAAGTTAGGGATAATTTCAGTTAGAGAATTAGGTGAGAGTTAGGAATAGGATAGGGATATAGGATAGGTGTAAATATTTGTTGATTGGGTAAGGTAGGTAAGTTAGATAGATAAGGGTAGAGAGAGATAGGCATTTTTTTTTGTAAATTTTGTTTGCGGTTTAAATATTTTATATTTGAACTCAAATAAGTGGGATTATTTGTATTCAAATAGGGGGAAAATACTCATATTTAGACCAGGGTAGATAATTAAATAATCACATCAAATAATTTTAATCACCGTGTAGAAGCTTTGGGAAAAGGTACACGTTATTTAAAAAACCGTGAAGCATAAAAATTCATTCGTTTTATTAAAATTAAGAGATTTAAATTATTTATAAGACGCTTTATATAAAAGGAAGCAGTATTAGAAAACTTTACGGGTAATTTAATTATCCCTAGTAAAGAAACAAATAAAAATTACGTGCAAAATTTATATTAACTAACTCTATTTTAAGTAACTGGTATTAAACAAAACGTACAGATAATAATTGTAATTGAAGTTAATTGAACCGTTAGTAACATATAATATCTATAAAAACTTGAAAAACCCAATAAAATACCATGAAATCAAGCTCTGAGAATTAATAGTATGTTTGAACACCTGCGTATTTTTAAAAAGCTCATTCCGCGTAAATGTTGCAGATAATTAATAGTTACAAAGAATCTTGGAGAAACCGTGGCTTAATATTCACGAGAAGGTGCGATACGGGTTATTTAACCCAGATAGTCCACATGGACTGAAATAATCGATAATAAGGAATATCAATTTGCACTAATAAGAACAGGGTAGATAGAGACAGATAATATGCGCAAGACCGAGACACATATAGTAAAAAGGCGTGAGTAGAGCAACGTCATGGGGTTGCGATTGGTTGAAAGTAAAAGGCAAAATTGAGAGGTAGAAATAACATTTCTGTATAAAATTTAATTAGGTATTCTCAGACGTTGCGTGCCGTGTGGAAATTTTCTGAGATTTAACTGGGGCGAGAGCAAAATTCGTAAAAATCGCATGCCGGGCTGCGGACTGGGAACAGAGCAGGCGAAATTCTTTAGAATTGTCCGTTTTGGGGAACAGACCGACAGACAGGCTAACCGCTATATATACCGAGGTGAATATAAACAAGCTCTCTTACATCCGCGACTTGATTCAATACGTTAAACAGTGCATTTTAGTTTGATAGAATAATTTAAAGTTTGCTCGTATATTTTGGTGATTTAAAACAGTTTGTTATTTACGTGCTAACATGAATGTACTTGAGTGCACTTAGATACAAGGTAATAAAATTTAGTATCACTGTACCAATTAGTAAAATTTACAACGACAAATAAATACACCAAAAGTAGGCAGTTTTGGCGTATATTGGTGAAAGAAGTATGAATTTCTTTGCTATTTTTCGGAGGTGTTAATGATTAAATGGTTCATAAATGTGTCTGGATCCACAAAACAAGGGTCAGATATACACAGATGAGTTCTGGAAAAGCCCAGAAACAACTTTAAATAAATGGTGATGGAGAAAATTTGAAAAGCGTTGAGAATCAGAAGCTGTAAATATAACCCAGTTGGAATGGTGTGATTAACAAAAGGGACGATGTACATTGAAGCTACGAGTGCAGTAACCTTCAGGTAATTTATACTATTTTGTTTGAACTTTGATATTTTTGTGTGTGTTGAATTACTTTATAATTGATTTACTTTAAATGGACATTAGTGAAATTGTACTAACCATAAAATTTTAATGTTAAGGTGAAATTTGCTTGTTTAAGTAGAAAGGGTATTTAGTATTGATGTTCTGGATTATGATGAAAATTTGGGTATGTCTTTGAGCTCAATTAGACGAACCTGGTTAATTAACGTAAAGGGGTGGTAGATGCTCCCTTTGTACTCAGACTCAGGTCTGCATATATTGTTATATTAATTAGTAGGCATCCTACAAGGACTTTAATTCTGGATGCACATTAAATGATAATAAAATTAATCTTGAAATTCTTTTAAAACTGAAATTTATGCTGAATTTTAATTTGAAATTTTAATGTATTGTGAATATTGATGTAAATAGAGTTAACGTTGATGTTTGTGGTAGGAATGTGTTTGTTTTTTTTTATGAATGAGGATGAAAGTTATCTAGGGGAGCAGCCGAGGCGATTAACAGAAGAAAGTCAATGGACCAACACAGTTAAAGTAATGAATAGCTTTTGTAGGATTCACAGCATTCTGGACATCCAATTCGTAGGGGCTCGATTCAGCGGAGTACCCGGATTTTGGTGGTATCACAGCAATATATATATATATATATATATATATATATATATATATATATATATGCGTGCACTCAGTTCATAGAATCGCGTGAAAAAAGAAAGCTACAAAAATATCAGAAAAATTGTGTTTGACTTATCAGTAATTTAATATAGGTAAATATTAAAAGTTTCTGCTTACTGAGAAATTGGTCTGAAAGTTTTACACAGATAATCTGCCAAACTAAAATATGTTGACGGATCGCTTTAAACGTCGTTTGACTAGAATAGCAGGTGTTTTTTCTTTATTGACCTAGGGGCTTTGATGGTTATCAATCTAGGGAGAGAAGAACTACTTCTCATTCAAGCAATGGAGTAAATAATAGCCACTTCTCAAGTTAGTAGTAAAAAAGATAATATTTATATGATTCAAAATGTTTACTCTGATGATTTACAGCATCAGTTTGAAGTTTCCACCTTATAAATAATTCAGAAATAGTCTAGGCCAACCGAGCATCAGATTGATACTACATACACTTATTAAATTAAATTTTTTTCATGTCAAAACCAAATTATTTTATAGAGCCAATTATATAGCAGGAACCACGAAAAAAGTCCTTTATGTCATAGATGTCTAACTCAATTCAAAATATACGTTTAAGATTATTTAAAAGCTTAACTAATATATATATGATAAAGATGGTAATATGATTTGTACATGTTTTAAATAAAGACATACGTGAACACGTTCATCTGGGAAAACGACAGAGAAGAGTATGTGTCTGTTTGTTTTGAAGTTTATACTTAACAGGCTAACCTTTGGTAAAATTATGTATATGTATACACAAACTGATACGAAGTGCCTTTAAAGTACGTTTTTAATATTTGGAATGGCATGAGCTGCATTACTTGTATCACAGACTACAACAACTCGGATCGCAACATTAGGAAACCGAGAACGAACCATCGCACTATATCACGAACAGGACTCATTTTCATAACGGAATGTAATTCTTTTTCCTTTAATCAAGTAAAGCAGGTACAATAAGAATCATAAGGTTCCAATCATAACTTGTCTCGTAAACATCCATTTGTAGATAATCCAAACACACGAATAGTAATTTCCTCAAAACCTCTATCTGTTTATAAGATGACCTGAAAACTCATTGAATAAAACGCATTTGTGGGAATACCTTCATTAAACTCATATACCCAAACATATTATTCCATTCTAACAAGCAAAACTACAATCGATAATGGATAAAACCCTATTAAAATTGTAAATTTTCCAATTGTCGTCATCGGTCTCGGTGGCATAATGGAAAACGCATGGTCCTCTTAAGACACAGGTTCAAGTCCTATCTATCCATCCATCTATCCATCTTTCAATTACTAGCTCGATTTGAAGTGATCATTTGGGCTTTGCATAAAGTCTATGTTATTATTTCATGTTATTAATTATTTATATATATATATATATATATATATATATATATATATATATATTGCTGTGAAACCTATCAAAAAGCCTCACCAGAGCAAAAAAAAATATTCGAGCCTCTCAAACTGGGCACCAAGATTTGCTGTGATTCTCGCCCTGTTGAATCTCTTCTGATAATCGCCTCTTTACTCTTTCCGCCTCGGCTGCTCACCTAGTTAAAACTTTCATCCTCATTCATAAAAAAAACAAACACATTCCTACCACAAACATCAACGTTAACTCTATTTACATCAATATTCATAATACATTAAAATTTCAAAATTAAATTGTAGCATAAATTTCAGTATCATAAAATTTCAAGATTAAATTTGTCATCATTTTAATTTGCATCCAGAATTAAAGTCCTTGTAGGATGCCTACTAATTAATTTAACAATATTTGTAGACCTGAGTCTGAGTACAAAGGGAGCATCTCCCACCCCTTTACGTTAATTAATTGAGCTCAAAGACAGACCCAAATTTTCATCATAATCAAGAACATAAACTGCTAAATACTCCTTTCTACTTAAACAAGAAAATTTCACCTTAAAATTAAAAGTTGTTGTTCATACAAATTCACTACTGTCCATTTTTTATCAAATAAATTATAAAGATATCCAACACACACCAAAACATCAAAGTTTGAACAAAATTGTATCATTTACCTGAAGGTTACTGCACTCGTGGCTTCAATGTACATCGTCTTTGCTAATTCCACCATTCTAGCTGGTTTATGTTTACGGCTTCAGATTCTGACCGCTTTTAAAATTTCTCTACCCCACCATTCGTCTAACAGGTCTCAGGGCTTCTCAGGAACGCATCTATGTATATCTAAATCTTGTTTTGTGGATCCAATCACGTTTACGAATAACATTTGATTATTAACATCCCCGAAAAATAGCAAAGAAATTCATAATTCTTTCACGCTATACCCAAAACTGCCTACTTTTGTTTATTCATTTATCGTTACTAATTTCGATAATTGGTACAGTAATACTCGCAAATATAACTAAACTTTATTACCTTGTATATTCTTTTCTAAGTGCACTAATGCATAATAACTTGTATCGTAGCACGTAAAGAGCAAACTGTTTTAAAGTATTCAATAATCACCAAAATATAAGAGCAAACTGTTTAAAGTATTGAATCAAAATCGAAAATCTAAGAGAGCGAAACTCCTATAAACACGGGTTTATATAATAGCTCGCCTGCACGTCGGTTTTGTCCCGCGACGGCCAGTTTTTAGAATTTCGCATTCTCTGTTCCCTTCTCGACAGTCCGGCACAGCGATTCTACTAAATTTTTGCACTCGTGCCAGTTAAATCTAAGAAATTTTCACACGGCTCGCAAACACGTCCGAGAACAACTAATTAATTTTGTATAGAAATTGTTGTGTTTTCACCTCTCATATCTGCAACTTATTTCACCCAATCGCAAACCCAGTGACGTTGCTCAAATCACGCCTTTTATTATCCGTGTCTCTGCCTTGCGCATTGTATCCGTCTTTTTCTAACCTGGCCTTAGTGGTGCAAATCGATATTCTTTACTATCGGTTATTTCAGTCCACGTGGATTCATATGTTAATATAAGCTACGTTTTATCCGACCGTTTGCAATATACGCAGAATTTTCATGTTTATCAGCTCGAATTTATTAGAATTTGACATTTAAAAATACGCAGGTGTTCAATCGTAACATTTTAAATAACACTTCTACGATTTGAATATTCCACGTATTGTAACTTTCTAGATATATTTGTATGCTAGCAACGCGTCTCATATTTGGTATTATTGGGTTTTTTAAAAGCTTTTATGCCTATTATACCTTAATAATCGTTCAATTAACTCCAATTAAAATAATAATGAATGGCATTGACTTCTACCCTTTAATTTTAGTGAATCCTAATTAAATATTAATTATTATTTGTACATTTTGTTTAATACTCGTTACTTAAAACTTGAATTAATTAATATAAATTTTGCACGTAATTTCTATTTGTTTCTGTACTTGGAATAATTAAATTACAAACAAGTTGAGCATTTTAATTCTGCTTCTTTTTATAGAAAGCGTCTAGTGAATAATTTAAATCCCTTATTTTTATAAAACGAATAAATTTGTATGCTCCACGTTTTAATAACGCGTATTATCTAATAAAATTCTATACAAACCCTACCTTCTAATTGAATGATTTAAATCTTCACAGTAGGCCTTTAATTACGCGTACTTTTTCCCAAAGCTTCCTTATACACGGTGATTAAAATTATTTGATGTCGTTAATTAATTTTCTACCCTGGTCTAAATTTGAGTAATATATATATATATATATATATTGCTATGATAATAGGGTAGTTTAGGGGTAGGTTAAGTCATGGGGGTCGTAGAATAAAGAAATACAACTTCCACATTAAGAAAGGCACACAATTTCAGAAATTATAAGTGTAAATCGGTCACCCTACATATTGTTAATTGAGAGCACACTGTATATAAAATACACGGATTTAAATGCATGAGAACATAAAGAGGTCTAAGAGTAGTTTACAAATAAAGATAAGATTTTAAAACGCAACAAATTGCATCAAAATTAAATCACAGGGAAACCTAGATAAATTGATATTGCAAAGATGTAGCAATTGCGTTAAAAATATCATCGTACACGCATTCTAAATAATTCATTATTAGAAAATCGTTACGTGACTGGAAGAAATCACATTTGTTCAACAATCCAATATTCTATAGAAATAAATAAGCACCAGGCGATTCAATTTAGACGATAAAATTTAACAAACATCCAAATACGTGAGTTAATAGAAGGCAAAAGTTGAATTTCTCAAATAATACCACGATATGTGGGAGGAATACGTGACAGTCAAGGCATGCATTGAAAGATTTAAACTAAATAATTGGTAAAAATCCCAAGGTATATGAGATAAGCAGAAATATCGTCCCAGAATGTAAATAAGCCAATGAAATCAGGTGTAGGTAAGCCTTACATATATGATAGTGACGGAGCGACAGTTAGTCTATATTCAAACTGGGCAACGACTATATTGAAAAGTGTTAAGAACTTACTTAACCAGTGAAGCAAAAGTCAAAGTAAATCAGAGTTAAAAAGTGCGAGAATTTATGCAACGAAAATAAGCCGATCTAGAAATAGACTTTAGTAAAACAACTTAATTAAAATCCATTTCTAATATCAGTAAGACAGGGCTTTCAATCTGGACTTTAATTTTGACTTTTAATTTCGACTTTCAATTGGAGACATATTTTGATTGAGACGGCTCTAATTTGGGATATTTAAGACGACTTTAATTTGGCACTTCGAACTTTGAACATGCTCAAACTTTGGAGATAGTTTAAAAATGAAAGTATTCTAATTTGGACATATTTTGACTTGGTTCGACTGGAAACAATTTATGGGGCAGGCTCATTAATAAGGAAAGCGGACACAGAAAGGGGATGCAGATCATGGACTAGGATGGAACTACAGAACCCATTCCAGGTTAGCGATCTTAATACACTTTATTATTGAAAACTGTTTTTAATTTAATATTTATCACATTGTGTATTTGTAAGAGTCATCAAAAAGGGCCACTTAACAATTTATTATAAGGGAATAGGTATCTTGGAACGTCCGAAGGTCCCTGAATAGTAAAAGATATTTTTGCTGACTTTCAGAAAACAATAAATCTGGTATATGTAGAGATTCTGTAAAAAGGAAAAATTTTGAGAGTTGTAAATATTATCAATTATTATATTGTGTATTGTAGAATTGCTTTATTTGATTCAATAAGATCTATTCGGGGTAAAAGCATAATTTAACATTTCATAACATTGGGACCCAACGCTGGGGAGAATAATTACAGCAATTTTATAACGCCCATCGTAGGGGCTCGTTAATCCTAAAATCGGGTTTCACAACAATTTTATGGTACGCCCAATCGTGGGGCGATTAATACAGCAAACTTTATTGCGCCCAATCATGAGGTCTCTAATAAAAATATACTCTTTTGTACCATCTGAATTTTCGAGTTTATTTTTACTCTTGATCACAGATTTCTAGAAATTACACGTTGTACAAACAGATATCTTAAAACAATTGTATACTTACAATATTTGAGATTAAAATTAACGGGCATGTGTATAATAAAACATTTAAAAATTTTCTGAACCGAACACTGACTGGCAAATACATATATAAAATTAATATAAAATTAAACGTCTTTACAGAACATGTATGCTAAAATAAGGTTGAACTACATTTATATTAAAAATATTTTTCATTGTATGTGTTTATGGACGGTATATGCTAATGATGATAACAAGTCTGCAGGTGTATGTATTAATATTGAAGTATTGACTATGCATGTGTGTGTGTAACCGAATGTGTATGTGTAGGTGTGTCTGAGAGTGCCAGTGTTTGTATAGAGGTATAGGTGTGCATATGTATGTGCAATGTACAGTGTTACGTGCACTCATTAGGACTTAAGGTTATAGGGGTGTTTGTACAACGTGTAATTTCTAGAAATCTGTGATCAAGAGTAAAAATAAACTCGAAAATTCAGATGGTATAAAAAGAGTCTACTTTTATTAGAGACCTATAACCCACAAATACTGCATAATTATTAAACTTGTAGGTCGTAAAGTCTATATATATATATATATATATATATATATGTGCACACGTGTATGCACACACACAAACACACACAGCATGAAGCACTGTTGACTAAGCGTTCATTCGCTTTTTTAATGTTTTGATGAATGCGTAATAACAAAGCACTTAACTGTATAAAAAATATCTCTTGAGTGTTGTTACTGACATCACTGCATCATTACGATGACTCATTGATCCCTAATCACCAGGGTTAAGTAGTATGTTAGTGATTTTTATTTTGTTGCAGATTTTGAAGACCTGTATGATGATGATGATGTTGAATGATCACTACCAACACTGAACTTTTGTATATATTTGATGTAATGTTCCATTTAAGTTTGTAAACCTTTATCTTACTCTAAAATATGTAAATCAAAAGTGAAGCTGATTATATTATTATGTAACCTGGAGTTCTAGTTTATGTGTATTTTAATATGTAGTTGATTGTTGAAAAAAAATACGAAGTCATGATATATTAAATATTTAGAACAAGAATGAGGTAGTGGAACGTTGAATGATGAATTCAGAACTATCAATTTTACATACTCTTGTTATAAATAATTCCATGAACATAGCTATCTATATGACTAAATTACAGAGTGAATCAGTTAAGTCAGAACCTTAAGTATTTATGCAGTTTGGTGTAAAGGTAATAATGAATACTCTGTATTGTTGCTTGTAGCATAGAAAATGCTCATGAAGATCAGATGGTCGCATTATTGGAAGTTTATTGCTACCTACAATTTTGGCACCAGAAAATATAACTGGTGTCTACGGAAAAACTCGGTGAAGTACCTTACTAAAATTCTGTACTTTGATAAAGTATGAAAAAATTTGACTGTGCCAACAAGAATGGTTCCCACCTAACTCAGTGGGAAGAGTGGTGTAAATGTTTGAAGAGAGTCTCAAAATACTATTGTATGGGAAATGTCAGTATTAATTGAAATTTACTTATCAAAATATTTCGCGATTGAATTCCTGAATCAATTATATAATAAACGCTTTCTAACATTTTAGGCAAACAAAATTACTTTCTAATTTCTTAAAACTAATGACAACTACGTACTATTGGCATGTTTATAAGTTTATATATTTAAAAAGATTTTCATTAATATATGATTACTATCGGTTCGTTGCTGGGCTGCACTCAATGATACAAAAAGCCCCACTTTTGGGTGCCATTTATTTGCTACAACGTTCGTTGTCCTATGACTCGTGCCCCACGATTGGGTGTCTATTTAATTGCTACGATCTCTAGGCTGCACTCAATAATACAAAAAAGCCCCACTTTCTGGGCGTCATTTATTGCTACGAGCTCAGTATCTTAAAAACTTTGCCGCGTCTGCTCAGCTGTTTTCTGAAAATAAAACTAACTACTCAAAACAAGAAATGCTGCAACGTATTCATCACCTACCTTTTATTAACATACCAGATATAAAGTACATGCCAATATAACAATTAGATTCCTTGTTCACACATTATTTACATATTATATACACATTTCAAATTCGACATTGATACCAGATAATATATCCAATTACTTATATATTAGAAACAAGCCTTAATTAATTTACTCTTTCAAACGTCCGATAAAAGCTATATACTTCCCCCCAAATTATTCTCTTCACAGTACTTTTCGATATCTCTAATTACCTCAAATAAATATTTCCAATTCATAAAATAAAAGCAATAGGGCTTCACCACGTTTCTGACTTTAACTCTGGTTTAATACGACCTCTTAGTAAAACCTTACCTTTCGTGCTAATTTCTGCACATCAGTAATCAAAAAGACCCTCTTACCTTGTACATAAATTGAATATTACAGATGCCATGATCACTCATAAATTCCCACATGAAATACAATCAACCTAATTCAACTTAAATTGTTCAATTAGGAAGTTTTTCCTGTTTGTCCCTCTTATACATAAAAATTATACACCCCAATGCACTAAGTCGTTAAGCACCAGTTTATACACAGATACAATGGAATAATATCAGTTACCTGTATTCTACAACTGCACGTGGATCTACTACCATACCATCAGAGACTGCGGCATTCGTGAATACCCCAATCTGGACTGCAATAACCTCGACTGCAAGCTGCAACCATATTACCACGAATTCACCCCGTCTACTAATTCGATAGTGCATCCAAACTCTCCAGACTTCTCGACTGATACCATTAATTGTCGGTAATTACTACATCGACCAAACACTGACATCTATTCCATTTTCCAATCGCATACTCATTGCAACTTAAAGCAAACTGTTTCAACTTAAGTAACTTAAAGGTCTATGCAAAACGTAAAAGCATTTCTGTATGGAGCCGTCAGCTTCGTGAACATTAATAATAATGTACGCTAGACTGTTCGAAGACTAAGAGGTCTTTCAGTTTGTCAAAGACTAAGAGTAAGAAGAGCTGCTTCCATCAATATTCCCCAGTTTATGTAATGCTTCCCATCCCCTTACAGCCTGTTAATTCCAGAAAATTTATACAATTCAAATAATTCACTTCACTACCATTCTTGGAAAACTTTCAACGCCCACTCATTTTTTCGAAAATCACATGATGTCACCACCACACACGCTTTACTAAAATGCTTTCCTTGTATTTCAATATTTCTCTCCAATCATATTGTGTGTATACATCCCAGCTGATGATATTTAACGTTTAAAATGCGCCCCTAAGGCAACCCATGTTATCCCCATTTTGCTTTCACCTTCGCTCTAACTCAACTATCTCTCTTATACCTTGTTTTCAAGTTTCATTGTAACCGAGCCCCTGCTTACCCACTCCAATTAACATTCAAACTACACCTATGTTAACACGTGTGATCTCCATTTTGCTTTAACATGTGTGCTACAAATCACCTATCTCTTACTTGTTTTCTATGTCTGTGGTATACTAACCCTTGCTACTCAACCCACATAACCTTGTATTCCTAAAAATTTATAAAATTAATTTTAAAGTATTGAGAAGCTTACCTAAATCAAATAGGATAATGAAAACATCAGAAACAAAGTATAAAGCCATTGGACATAAGGAGTTCACTTTGGTGAAGAATCTTTTAGAAGAGTAATAAAAAGAGTTGGAGGCGAATCAAGTATTTCTTGAATGAGAGTGCTGGGCGCACGTTAAATTGAGACGGAGGCAACAGTTGTATTTGGACGGATGATTAATATGGAAAGCATCCACCAGTAACTGGGGGAACTGGATGAACGAGTTGAGATGGAGTTGCTGTCCATGTAGGAGTGAGAAATTGTGGGAAATCCAAGTACGTGAGTTTGGTGGAGGTCATCTTAGGAGGTGGTGCGTCTAAAGAACACATCAGGTAACGAATTTTGTTTTATTGTTGAACTGTGGTGTTGGCATTGTGTTATAAAGCTATGTGTGATTAGAATTATGTGGTGAAAATTTTATGAACTAAAAATTTATTTGATTACCATATATAAAAGACAATTTTCTATTATTATTTGAGAAGATAAAACAGGAATAATTATTTTTGATGTAAAGAGTAAACGGGTCTTTAGAGTTATTTGACCATGCAATATGTTATGCTTATCAAGGAAAAAGGTTTATACTGAGCTCACCATAGACCAAGAAAAGGTAAATTTAGGGTTTCACGATAGGCCCATCTACTTTGAAGTAAAAAAAATGTTGAAGTGTAATAACTCAAACAATTTAGAATGAAGTAAAGGGTGAAATGTTTTATTGTAAATATAAAAGTGTAAATATTGAAATTGTCTGAATAATCATTTATACGAATAAAAGGGTGTATGTTTGTCCAAGGAGTTTATTTATTTTTGTATTTTGTTGTGTGTAAAGGTATTGAAAGAATGTGTAGTTGGGGTAAGTATATCCTAGGATCCAGAGCTAGCCGAGGAAGATCAAATTGGGCAAGCAGTTTGAATCATTTTTCAGAAGTTGGAGTGGAGCCCAGACAGGTTTGTAGAAAGTGTGGGGCACGAATTCATCCAGGCAATTCGCAGAATTTAATGCAGCCCAACAGTGGGGCATGATTTTAGGAGAGGCCCACAGCATAATATACATATATATAAAAGAAAAGTAAGTTTAATGAGTCTTAAATTAATACAAAGTAAAAAAAAAATTAATGGTGACTTAAATTCAGCCACGAAATATACATATTACAACTTTGCTACTCCTGTCCTGATGAGCCCCAATTAGGGGGAAACACGACAGGATACCTTTGTGGCTGAATTTGAGTCACTTACCATTAATTTTTTTTACTTTATATATATATATATATATATATATATATATATATATATTGACATGATAACGCCGCACGCCGATGTAATAAACGTCCAGCTGAACGCCACAGCTCTGTTTTTCTCAATATTCTAATTTAATTATGCCACGGCTAGCCCTTTTTAATTTACACAGAGTGCACAGCGTTACGATGATCAATTTTATTTACCCCTTAATTCTTATCTGTTTGAATTGATAAAACGAAGTCAATCAACATTCGTATAATGAAAGGAAATAATATTTACACTTCACAATTTTTATAATCCTTTGAATAAACCCTTCAATCAATATTATATGGATCATTTATCCCAAAAATTATGTCTTTTTAATTTAACTTTAAAGTCACCAAAAATGACACCTTTTACAAAAAAAATCTGGAACGTTCAAGACCCTTTTATGGTTTTACGTAAATTTCAACGCATTCAATATTCTTGTTGACTCCTTACAAACTTTAGAGAAAATTAATATATTCAGTGTTAAAATTAATATTTGAAAGGATTCCTTAAAACTAGTTAGCCCTGATCTGTGATATTCTGATGAGTTGTTTCGTGTTGTGGATCAACACCCCCTTATTATCTTCAATCGAAACCAATGCTCTGCTTTGTACTCCTTCACGTACGTTGGAACCAATAATTCACTACGGTTAACCCCTTGTTTCCAAAATTTACCTCATGCTTTATTCTATATTTTTCTGGATACGCTTTGGACCTCTTCACTTAAATATCACTTGGAATTCGTAGGCTTCTTAGTATCACGAATTAGAATTTCTTATAGTCCAGACTTGGGATCATGCATTAGAATTAGAAGCCCTATATCATTATAAACATTTAAATTAATTAACCAATTTCTACTCACATTTTCTGCAAAAACGGCAAAAGCTTTTTCATATATTCTCAACGCAATTCGTCATCAACTATTATTCTTACACAACACTATTTTTCAATATAATATAAAATTTATTTATTTGACGCGTAAATATTTGATTAAGAGTATTGCAGGTTCGACGTGCTTCAAGTTGAGACTGCTCTTTCTTATCAACACTAGGCGTTATATAGCTTTTCCTCTACATTTGGATTGGTTTTCCAAAAAGCCTTACAAAGTGTTGCAACCAACCATATTTGTTCTGGACATTACTAGTATTTTTCAAGCTGATTTCTGACGAAACTATGTTGAAGTTTGGTATCATGCTGTTATTTACTATTGTTTTACGATCTTTGATCGTCTTGTTATTGTTATCGTTGTTGGACTTTTAGCTTATGTTTGTTGTTTTGTGTAGATAAAAGTTTTTGGAGAATTGTACAAAATAAATGATGTAACATGAGTGCTGTTTTCGTTTATGTAATGTTATTTAAAACTCATCTTCGAAAGTGCGTTTCTTATCAAAGCGCTTATTGTTCTCTCTTTCTTACAAGCGTCATTGCATGAAGATTTACTAGGTTTTATCTTATCTTCTGTGTATCTATTTTATAACTTAGTGAACGCTTCTTGACGTATTTTAATTACATGTATGATTATTTCTCTGCTGAATACGTGTTCTATTATTGGAAGATATGCTTGCTGGCATTGATTAAAGTTAATTACGGTCCATATACAGGGTGTTAAATGCTTGCTATTTACATAATGTGCGAATTATTTATTTTCCTGCTAAATAAATGCAGTTTTCTGATTCCCATTGCTATTTACTGTTACTACGCGACCCTTAATACTCAATACACAAACAACACCTTATCACAGCTATATATATAGATATATATATATATATATATATATATATATATATATAATATACGTTTTATTTAACTGTAAATACAGTATTGCCCGAAATAAACAGTACTGAAATTGTAATTGTTTTGTATATTTAAAAAATACATATTATTGACACTTTATTATATGTTCTAAATGTGCACCTCCTCGTTCGAGACAGACTTCATAACGATGTTCTAAGTTTCTGGTCATGTTATTGAATAAGGGTTGTCTCAGGGCTGCGAAGAAGACTCTAACGGCATCCTTTAATTCATCGATGGTTTGTGGTGCCCGTTTGAAAACGGCATTTTTAGCCATGCCCCAAATGTATGCGTCTGGAGGTGTGAGGTCTGGAGAATGTGAAGGATAAGGGAAGTCTGTAAATCGTGATATAAATTTGCTTGGAAAATGTTCTTGAAGAAATTGACGAATTGCGGCAGCAGTATGGCAAGTTGCCCGTCCTGCTGAAAAAATTGGTTTCGAAATGCCAGTTACGTGCACGACAGAATTGACGTAGATCAGGGATAAATCGTGTTAAAATTTGTCTGTACCTCTGTTGATTAAGTGTGACTTGCCTACCATTCTCTTCGATAAAGTACGGACCAATGATTCCGTGTCCGGAAACAGCACACCAGACACTCACTTTTTCACTATGTAAAGGAACCTCTTGAACCTCATCGGGTCTGGCAAAGCCCAGAAATCGATTTGTGCGACGATTCACATAGCCTGACAAGTGAAAATGTGCTTCGTCTGAAAACCAAACATTTTTCAAAAATTCAGGATTTTCATACTGTAACGCGAGAATTCTGGCGCAATATTCCACTCTACTGCGATAATCCCGAGGATGTAGTTGTTGATGTACCTGAATCACATACGAAAATGTACCCAGCTCCTTCAGGATTCTTTGAAAGGAAGTTCTTTTTAAATCAAGTTGTAACGCTGTCCTTGCCTGGCTGACTTTAGGATTTTCTAAGATTTGCTCAAAAACACGTTCATGGTTATTGTTGTTGTTAACTGTCCTGGGACGCCCCGAGTTTCCTTTTCGTTGGCACAATACACTACCTGTATTTCTAAACTTTTCAATAACCTTCAAAATTACAGCATTACTTGGAGAACGTTTATTAAACCTTTGTGTGAATTGATCAGACACGTATAGCAAACTTGCACCATTATGTCGGCCGATTCCGTATGAACGAAAATAATGCTCTACCAGAAACACTTTCTCCTCTGTACTTAACACCATTTTTAACAATTAGGCCCTACTAATTACTTGTTTGAGGTTTACTTGACAGGTCTATACTAGCTAACTTGAGTGTGACAGCGCACGCATAAAAACACCGCCAACTTAGTTTCAGTACTGTTTATTTCGGGCAATACTGTATTTAATACTGTTTATACTTACGTCATGTATTTTCAGTTCCTTTTGGATTTAAACCAATAAATTAATTAAAATTAAAGAATAGCATACAGTTAAGAAACAATACCAGCCTTAGATACTGGTATATGTCACCACTAAATTTAAATGTTGCTTTGTCTACGTAGCTCCACCAATATTTAATAAATATCAAGATATATTCAGCAACAAAAGACATTCTGTACAAAGCTATACAATTGTCTATTGTGCGAACAGAAATGAACTTAGTATTACATATACAAAACTACGGTCTACAGACTTTGGTCTTCTTTACCCATTAATGTATTTCGTTTGCCTATAAATGTTCTTCTATTCTATGCACATGCATCCCCGTGTATGCACACACTTTGTATCAGCATTAATTAAGCATGAGCTTTAATGCGCTATGACAATATGTTCTCAGGAAAATTATACAGTTTTAATTCTTCCCTATAATAAAATTGAAAAAAATATATACAACAATATCTTTTATAAAGAGTCTCTAGGCATATGCAATCAACAATACTCCCAACTACCTGACCAATAAGCACACAGCATGCATTTGTAAAACATCCCGCAATCAATAATGGACTCATCCGACAACTCTCGATACACATAATAGAACCGTCCGAAAGTACAATACAAACGCTAGGGCAAATTACTACTAAATTGTTATCTTTTATGGTAATCATCAAACTTTTGGAGAGAACTTTGGAATGGTGCAAGACGGATGTCACTAAGCTCCTTATGTACTAAGAGTTTTTCTTCAGATTATTTCATTGTGACCACCAAATCTAATGGGATAAAATGAAGTAAACTTTTAGAACCGCACTACTGATGCAGGAGACTGCTTAACACAGCTTGGATCCACTCCACCTTCGAACCCATCAGGACCACCTCCTACAGCACGTGATGTCAACTCACATGCCAGAATTGGGAACATTCTGCCATCACCTCACTCTAATTTCTACCAACCAAGAATGTTGCATGTATGCCAACATCTCCGCATACCAGCCGCATGATACTGAAGCATGGGAATCGTATCCCAGTCGCCCCTGCTGTGTCGCATTGCAGGCGTCGCCGTGGATCAATGTAGTAAGCGTAAGACTACGGATCCCAAGGTCCCGGGTTCAAATCCCGACACGGCCGACTGCTTGAAAAATGACAGGTGAGCATTTTTCACAAAAATTACGCCCTCGTTCGGATGAGAGGTTAAATGGAGGTCCCGTGTGTGAGTGTTGTCACGCACGTTAAAGATCCCTACCTTACCTGGAACGGCAAGGGTTCGGCAAAATTCTAAATTTCCAGGCAACAAAAAACTCGCCTCCTGGCCAATGTAGTACGTACAGGTGGAGCATTGGAAATGTAAATGAACTGTGTCGCATTGCATTCAGCTTAACGGTGGATATTATTCTCTACACAACACCAGATCCAGGTCGTTGTGAAGTCAAAACATTCAATTCTTCAACATAGAAACTCATTCTGTAACTTTGCAAACTAAAGCGTTTTCAGTGTTACAAGACATTTGCAATAATTATGCACACAAAACGTATGTAAATATTTTCTTTGTGCAACATGCTTTTTAGGTATAATTAGTTCGTGTTTTAAACTTATAACTAAATATTATCTCTGTTGCTACAAAGTATTAACAAGGTGGCCCCAAACAAACCAGAAGGCCACAGGTCAAACATAATACGAAATTTTTATTGTGTTAGAAAAATTCTCCAAAAGAACTAACCATAAGCCAGTTCTGCAAATTCCCCATCTAGATGCCAACACTTCCATGCAGAGACAAACATACTTTTGTATATAATGCACCACATAAATATTGTTCTAGCTTGCTCGCTATAACATTACCTTGGAAAGCAATTGAGGAGTTTCACATTCAAAATAGGTGGAACTCAAATCCTTAGCATACTATGGCTGCTTCTGATCATTTTACTGTTTATTTATACGATTAATTACTTAATAGGATTTTTTACACCCTATTACAAAGTACATATTAAACAATTCGTTTGATTCTAAAGTTATATATAAGATACAAATTTGACATTAAAACTACAAATTCTAGACTTGCTATAGAATTTCTAAAAGTTTAGTTTTAAGTCCTTATAACCAGCATGACATAGATTCTTTTGTATTAACTCGGGGTACACAAAATAAAACATATTTGAGATTTATTTATTTGCATATTCTTCAAATTAATCTGTACTTCATACAATAGGCAACAAGGTAACTGTTATCCCGACACTAATATTACACAACTTCACTTCCTAATTATTATTAAGATCAAAGTTCTCATACCATCTTGGGTTCCTCCGGACACCAAGCCAAACCAACCCGAATGCCACGCCTATCTCCAAGCCTGCGCAACATACTTAACCCTAAGCGTAAACAATCCCTACCTGCTATACAATCATAAAAAGAACCATCTCAAACATTGAAAATATCACACTCATTTTGAACTAAGTTGTGCGTCATACACATTTTGTGTAACAGAGAATTTAAGTGATAATTACTGTGAGCTACATTTGTAATATAGAAAGTACTCGAGTTCCTCATGTTGTATGATGGTATATTAAAATTGACTCTGACCAAAAACTAGGATCATCAATAATACTTTGAATTATCTTATACAAATATACTATATAGAATATTCCGTTTCATTTCTTTAATCGCAGAAGTTTATATTCTTCGCACAATCAACTTCTTGATATTTGTGCATTATACAGACCCTGTTACTTGGAACACATATAACATACTAATTTGTTTTGAACTTTTTCTATAGAATATATATGACACTGATAGTATAGACTCCATATTAATGGTGCATATTCTAGCACATTTCTAACCCAAGTGGGTCTGGAATAGAATAGCTCACTTTGAGCGCCAGATTTGTTACATGTAAGACGAGCATATTAAGAAGAAATGAATGAAATCCATAATGGAATACTCATCCGATATGGAACAAAAGAACACAAAATCCAATTAGCCCAAAAATGATTAGTAGATACACAACATATACATGCGGATAGAACACTAGTCTGTCCAATACAATAAAATACAACACTGAACCAATAACACAGAAAAATAAACAGAATAATTATTGGGTGTATTCCAGCATGCTTACGCATATTTATACCTTGCAACATATTAAAAATTATAAAATATAAATATAACAAACTCTTACCAATTTACGTAGTACATTGACTACGATGAGCTTGTCGCCCAATAGAATCTACTAAACCTAAGAAACAAAATAAACACATACCATAGTTTATATGCAAACAACAAACCAGCACAAATAAGTAATCAAGTACCTCAGCTGATGAATAATTATCAAATCTCTATATAATTTCAAAACCAATTAATCCCGTCATCCATCAATATAAAAAAAATATCACACAAAACCTATACTAATATTTTTATTCTAATAATAATAGCATTAAATAATTAATTAATTGAATAAATTATTATTTTCTTAATATTTCTATGTTACAAGTAAAACCCATGTACCATAAGTGAGTAAAGCAATCGTTACCTGTTGACTACGATGATATTCCCTAATGTAGGCTTTTATAACTGCAATGTACCTATCTCATCATAACTTAAGCTGCGTACAAACGGCAGCTAGGTCAAATGCGCTGTAATGACAACGTAGAATGTCAGTGTTAAGGCTAAGTAAGCATTGGTTAAAAAAACCTACGAATGTGAGTTAAAATCCGGGTTGAAAATATTAAAATTTCTAAAGAAACATCACCCTTCAACTACCCACCAGTCATAGTAAACAAGCAAGTTTTCACCATAAAGATTTTGCAACTGCCTAGTTGGATTCATAGTATTTGCCCCAAAAGAACCCACGCAAACCAACACTCGAAGAATACTTACTGAAAATCCATTATAGAATAGCAACAACTTTGAGCATATTTCTAGCTTCAAAGATAGCACATTGGCTTATCTAAGTACAAGTAAACTAGGTCATTTAACTAGAGTAAATATTGGATACTAATATATCATAGGCGGGTTCGTATAATTGAGCAATTTTCCAAACGTGAAAACAAACATTTATTAAAAACAGGGTATAGAGTGTCAAATGCAGAAAATATTTAAACTACAAAATGGAACGCGGCAACCCTCGTAGCCAAATTAAACAGTCTGGGTAGAAAGGAAAACAATGAATGAACCAATACAAAAACAGTACGAACAGAAAGGAAACTCCTATTAGACAACAAAACAGGACCAAAAGAAGGAGAAAACGAATATATTCAGTTCGAGGTCCCAAAATACTGAACAAAGTCACGAATGTAGAAAACTATAGGAAAACTAAAGGTAGCAATTAATGAAGGTGAAGATGGAATAACATCAACACTGTAAAAGACGTCAAAGGACAGATGTATCTCAGAAAGAAACATTACAATCTCCAGCCTCAAGAAAATGGTTTATTATAGCAAACCAAAAGGTAAGAAACGAAACAAGGAAGAAAACCAGCACTAAAATCCCAAACCAAGGCAAGACTGTCAAGTCTCAAGGTATGCTAGGGTACAACAAGAGAATTGGAGAAAAGGGATTGTTGTAGTTCAAGCGTTGGTTACAAAGAATCGTCTCAAACGAACAATCGAAGAAAAGAATAGCTAATAAATAAAAAAAAAGACAAGTCTAAAAAAAACATACCACAAGAAGAAGGTCGAAAATTAAACTAAATCAGTGTAAGGCCTGACAGAAATCAAAACCAGCCAGAGGAAAAGGAAATGTTTAGGTGAAATGAAAGGAAAAAGAAAAAACAATGAAAAACAAAAAAATGTTTAGAAACGAGCAGAAAATTCGAGAAGAAAATATTAGTGTAATGTGGAGTAGTCATATGAATTTGGAATGCAAAAACTAAGAACGGGGTTTACAACGATTGCGTCGTCAGAAAGAAAATGAAGCGAGATCGGGAATATCAGGATTATTAGGGTGGGCAGGTTTACATCTAACCTTCATGTAACCATCATGAATGACAACACAGCAGGACTCGCCCAACTAAAAAACCAAAATCAAATTCAGTAACTTACAGAGATCAACAAAATAAACTGCAGTTTACATAAAGAATACAAAAAAAAAGATTTAACTCTGTAATGAAGTAGCCAAGAAGCAAGAATAGAGATAGAATTAAAAATAGGGCGCCAGTGGTTTCAATTTTCCCTAGTGGGGAAACTAAAATTACAAGAAAAAACACAAGTATAACTTAAGGTGAAATTAAAACTTGGGGAATTCTTAAGCAACAGATAAGGAACATATGCGCAAAATTAAAAATATTAGAGGAAGAAAAATATATTGGCAAAAATCAGAACGGGTATAACGCAAGGACGTCCAATTTTATTGAGAAAAGTGGGGCCTCGGACACTAGATTTGTTACACATAAGACGAGAGGTCCAGGAACAAAAGAACAAAATCAGTTGCGGAATGTTCGGCCAAATTACGATAACAGAAAAGGGAAAGGAGTAAAAACAAAAGAAAACAATCCAATTCGTCCTTAAAAAGATGATTAGTACAAACACAACATATACATGCGGACAGAACACGTCTGTCCAATACAATAAAATACAACTCTCAATAACACAGAAAGTAAATAGAATAATTATAGAGTATATTCCAGCAAGTTTGAACATATCTGTACCACATAACACATATCAATAAAAAATATCTCATATAAATACAAATTTGACAAGAATCTACCTACTTACTTACTACGTTGACGATGACACCCTCAATAGAATCTACTAAACCTAAGAAACAAAGTTAATATTTGTCATTGTGCATTTAAGCACATTTAACAAAATTACTGTCAAATGTCTCCCAAGTCAAGCATTTCGTTGCATCCCAATTACCACACTTTGTATTCTATATTCAAAGGCAATTGATTCTTTTCTACACATCTATGAAACTGCAATACATTTGTCAATGTTAAAGTGCAAACCATTGACCATGCTCCAGGTGACTATGTTGTCCATATCTTTTTATAGTTTAATGCAATCTATGATGTTATTTATTTTCCGATATATTTTAAGATCGTCTGCAAACAACAGGCAGATTTCATTTTTCAATACTTGAGTAATGTCGTTTATAAAGATAAGGGAAAGCAAAGGACCAAGATTAGAGCCTTGAGGTACCCCAGATGTAGGAACAAATGGCAGTGTGGAAAACCCCTTTATAGTAACCCTATGCTTTGTTTCACTTAGTTACGAAGCTATGAAATTTATAAGATTAGGGTGGAATCCTAATTTTATTCTAAGCTTACGGGTATTTGGGATACATTATCAAAAGCTTTGTCAAAATCAGTATAGATGATATCCATCTGCCTGTGTTCATTTAATGTCTGGTGTGTCTTGAGATATATTGATAAGGTTGGCAATAGCAGACTTCTGCATTATATATATGTTGATGTATATCAATTTTGTTATTGATACTGGAATAAATCAAATATTCTTGCTAGAACTGAGGGTATTGCAATAAGTCTATAATTCTGAATATTATATTTATCGACCTTTTAGAAATGCGACAAATTCTAGCTTTCGTTCACTCAAGAAAAACTGTATTTTTCGAACTTAATTTAATACATGAGGCGGGTATTGTAAAATATCCACATATGCATCTCATGCTATATTTGTTAATATTCAGTATGTTGCTTCTAACATTATTAATACCACAGTAAATGTGTCTGGTAGTTAGATTATGTACTTTTCTGTTTTATAACGTCAGCGAAAGTTATATCAATTAACATAGACGAGAGCCTTTGGTCTTTTTTATTTTAATTAGTTGTTCCTATTCAAGTAAAAAATCTATTAATTACAAATAGTTAGCAATCTTTTACAACTAACCATAGCCATCTACATAACTCATTGCTTAATCACAATTATAAACCATAGAATATACACGAAATAATTTATTATTATAAAACTAGAAAAAATGTTTGTAACTAATACAACTTTGTAAAAACGAATACAAATATAAACAACTAATTTTATTATTAATTTTGTTAGAATATCATCGACTTAAAAATAACATTTCAACAACAATTACATCACAACAATATTGTTGAAATCCTAGATCAGGAAAGAGAGGGACTTCTAATATTTTTATATGCAAGTATATGACATTATAATTAACTAATAGCTAACGTGAGTACTCTAGTTATTAAAGATAGTTATACTGATATCGAGCGATTCCGAATTGATAATTATCACAGAATACAGTTAAATTTACTGCGTGTGTATATTAAATATTTCCAGATGTAATCGTAGACAACTTCTTTCTATAAATTTATATCACAAAATACTGTGAAGCGAAATTTGTTTTTCAAATAACGACTCAATCAACATTTAAATATCTCGCCTGTATAACTTATATAATTTTTAAACAATTCATTTTAAAGACCTGAGGGATATTACCTTTCCATAAAAAATAACTTGCATTTCATTCAATTACATAACACTGTCTACCTAAACCTATGCGTCAACATATATTTCTAACGTTTAATAATTTTTTCCTACTATACAGAGTGATTCACAACTTCATAGAACTATTTTAACTGATGCATTATGAGTCATAGATGGGTATTTTCGCAAGAAAATCATTTTTTAAAAACCGAAATTATACCGAATGTTTCCAAGATACCTATGTATAAAACTAATGAGGGGACTAACCACACACTCTAATTGAAATTCCTTGGCGAGCGATCTCCGATATAATGTTTATGGTGGTTTGTGGTATGGTTTGGGGTTTAAAGATGACAAAACCACAAATTGATGTGCTTTATTATAAGCAATGTCAATGACACAGATGAGGCCCTTCAAATAATTTTTATTTGTTACTAATAGACAGCATTTTTTGAGTTTCCATATAAACAATGTGTTCTATTTTACAGGTAGAGAAGTTGTAAAATGCTTGTTTACAAGCTAGTAGCACATGATAGGCATTTGCAATTCCTTTTTGGTGTTAGTGTTGAAGTACCTAATAACCGCAGTCATAAATTTAAAAGAATCAAATAACAATAAACATTTGTTGGTACACAGTAAAATTCGTAATTTAATGTTAATTCAGTTACAGCTTGATTTACTTTTGTGTTCTGTGAATTTTAATTTCGTAAGAAATATCAAAGATTTTGCGTTTAAAAGTAGCATTTTACAAAGTAGAGCATCCTTGTTTGTAGTACAACTCAGAAAAATGCAATTCACTAATGAGTAACGAATAAACATTATTTGAAACGTTTGTTGGTGTCAATGACCCACTAATAATAAGAAACGTCAATTTGTGGTTTTGAAAACTTCAAACTCTAAACCATACTATAAAATTTTATGATAGACTTGTCATACGGCATAAACATTATACCGGAGATCACTCACCTAAGAATTTCAATTCAAGCGCATGGTTAGTCGCCTCATTGTTTTTATACATATCCTGAAAACATTTGGTTCAATTTTAGTTTTGAAAAATAATTATTCTTTTGTGAAAATATCAATCTATGACCCGGTTAAGTATCAGGCAAAATATTCCTTTGAAGTTGTGAATCACACTGTATTTAATAGGTACCATTGATATATGACACAAGTCTCATTTCTGCCAGCAGAGGTATGAACCCTCTCTCTCTCCTCTTATCTATCGTTAAAACGCTTTTAAAACAACTAACGATGCACAAATATCTTCACTAAGATATTTGTCCATACTCGAATATCACATTATTGTCAGAAATTCTAATACATAAATTAGTACAAACACAAATTTAAAAAAATGCTTACTAAAAAACTATTTGAAACAAGATAAATTTTTCATTGGGATATAATCAGCCTCATTCTTCGTTTCTGCAAACCTGAAACCAAAGTGCAAATGAGAGACGAAAATGGCTCTTTTCATAATGTAAATTGATATATTTAACTGCGTTTTGTTTTGTACACATAATTCAGTTTCGACCAATTTTTAGTATTTTCAAACTTTTTTAGGTTTCACAAATGTCTTATATTAGCAACGTTCATTTAATAACTTTCGTTGATTCTTCTTTCGTACTACCGATAAAGCTTATTATAAAAAGGCTGTAATTAAATTAATTAATTAATTTATTTATTTCCAACACAACACACAACACTCGCACAAATTAAACATCCAATTATGGAGTCACTATAAACTATAAAATAGAATGAAAATACGTAATAAGAAATTATCAAACTATATAGTAATGAATAATTAATGTAAATATGAATCATATGTAATAGAAATAACAATATAATGTGAATAAAATTATAATAAAATAAAATCGGGTAACTTATCAGTAAACTTATGAACTAAACATTTAACATAAGCACAAGATACTAACACAGGACAATTACTAATGTACAACAGAAGTAGTAAGGGTTTCCCTAAATAGACGAAGCGAAGGAACTGCCATCCAAATCAATAGAAAAATTATTGAAGCAGCTGATCATTCTAAGGATCGGAAAGTTCTTATGTGTGTTGATTCTAGCAAGATTTAAGTGGAAAATAGAAGTGTTTCTACTCAGTCTATGTAGTACATGCAGATTTATGGAAAATATATTAACAGGGTCATCAGGATGATTGTTTAGGAGCTTATATAAATGCAATATATCCAATATAACTTTTCACAAATGCAACGGAGGAATTTTAAATTCCAAGAGTAAGTCCATGTAGAAATAACCATGAAGAGGATAGAGCTTATGCTTTTTATAATACACGAATTTCACAAACTTCCTTTGGACTTTCTCAATTCTAAGGGAATTCTTTTTGTTGAAAGGCGACCAGATCAGGGAACGATATTTCAACAATCTATGAACTAGAGAAAAAAATATAAAGTTCAAAGACATTCGAGGTCAGTAAACAAAGATATACTATGGACCAATAAGCCCAATGTCTGTAACACTCGTTTAATTATATTATCTACATGGTACTCAAGTGACGGGTTGGGAAAAGTGTTATACCCAAACCCTTAACGGATGATACAAATGAAGTTCTAGTGTTGCCAAGTGAATACTTAAATACGATTGGGAAAATACTATTACTTTATGACATTACTAAACATTTATCAACATTGAGAGATAAACTATTTGATGAACTGTAATGCAGTGGGCTACGTTAACAATAAATTAGGGTAAAAGAAATAATATTTAATCGTGAATGGACTAACTTGTTATTGAAGCACCCTATATAAATTTAATTTTCATGTAAAATATTGTTTAGAAACCAGACTTGCAATTAAATTCGCATTTCTTTCCTAATTAAACTGAAAACCACAAAGATATTCGTTTTATTTGGGTTAAATACATACGAAAACTTGAATAACAGGTTGTAAATTATTTTAAATCACAAGAATGTAAACAAATCAATTATAACTATCAAATTTTATATTATACTAAAAACGTGTCATAAAAACTTTCCGAATTATAAAGGAAATTCGTCGATATAAATCCCAAATAATACGAGCTTTAGAAAGTTAGTTTAATAAATTCCATGCAATATGACAGTTTTAATAGACATTGTTGCAGTTATCATAAAGTAAATCACAAATACACTTTACTACAATGTAATAAAACAGACACCGAGCAATGAGAACACAAAGTATAGCGTTACAAAGATGATGTAATCTTTTATACATTAGACTACAATGTGTGCAATTATACAATTTCAGATAAAGAAATAAAATATACACATAGGTAAATTACATGGTACCAGGGACTTTCCACGTGTCTTTTGTTATAAACTCAATAGTAAGATTGTGTAATAATGTGAAAAACCACCGACAACATAAGAAGTAGAAGGGGACTTAAAAAAAGAAGAATAAATATAATTGAGATTGCAGTCAGTCATATATAACCCAGTTATGTGAAAACAAAAAATGTGGCGATACACACGAATAGAATGTGTGTGTGTGTGTGTGTGTGTTAGGTTGACAAAATTGAGTTTATATGGGGATATGATAGAAGGTACAGAAACTCCAAGAAAACTGCATGGCTATTCCCGAAGGGAATAGGCGGCAAGCGACATATAAATGAAATACCTCTGCCAGGGGCAGGGTATGTTCAACGCGTAAGAGAGAGTTTAATGTCAGAAAACTGTTTTGAAACAAAGGAAAAGGAATCCCTCCATTCAGTTGGAACTTTGTAGGGCGTATCACAGTCAGGGAGCTAGTGTGTTTGGATTTTTTCTAAAGGATAAAAGAAAAAATAATGAAGTGGTTGAAAATCTTGGAACTGAAAAGTTTGTACCTTTATGTAACGTTTTAAAATCAATATGATGAATTTTTATATATTAATTGTGTATGTTTGGTAATAAGATAATAATGAAGCGAAAACAATTATTTGATTGAACTAATGAATGATTTGAGATGCTAGATTTATTAGTGAAATTTATGGTGGTAAAAATATTAAATTAATGTATTTTGGAAAGGATGATGATATAGTACAAAGTTAATATTTAACTGCTTTTTTATAGACGACAGCCAAGAATTTGGAATATATTAAGTTCATCATTAAATGGGAAAGCAGGAATTTTTGGAGATAAACTAGTTTTGTTGATGGCTTAGGTTTGTTTTTCTCTAGGATTTAGTTTAGCAACACCTGGCCAGATTACTGGATAAGATTTATTTTCAGAACAGGATATGTGTATGTGTAATGAAATTATTTTTATGTTAGTAGACATTAAGTTTAGGTTGATTTTTATTTAATTAATTAAGGAAATAGTTAAAGCTAGCGAATTGTAGAGTATATCCAGCTACGCCAGTGATAGTCATATCTGGAAGGAATATATTCTTTTGAGAAACTTCGGTAATTATGACCACCTTTAGGAAATTAAAGCAAGAGAGTTACATAGAAATGTCATCAAAGGTATTGTAGTGACAGACTGTTTGGCGCCTCTCAATTTTGACAGTAGGAAAAACTTTCAGGGTGTGCTAATGTAATATAGAATTTTGAATGTAGAAACTTGTTATATATCATTTTTGTATTTCTTAATTTTTCTTGATTTTTTCTCATTTATCTATTGGAACCCACTTCCCCACCTCTGCAGCTAGCTGACGCACCCTTTTATTGTTACGGAGTCCCCGCCACTTCAGGCAAATAAAAGTTGAATTCATTTAACACCTATTTCACCCGTAACAGAACACCAATGCAGCAATTTTGGTATGTCGGTTTGAAGCAATTCACAATGATAGCAATGCTACAAATGATTGTGAAAACAAATGCACTATGCAAAATCCAATTTTAGTAAGTGGTGTTGTTAAAGGTATTATAGCAGCTAAGACACAGCAAAAATTGAAGGAGATTATTAACTTAGAAAATCAAGATTTGACCATAAGGGATAATGAAAGCCAAATTGAAGACATGGATTTCACAACAGTAGGACACAAAAAGCATCGATGCATTAGAGAGAAAGTGGCAATAGGAACAGCAAAAGCCGAAAATGTATCCAGTTTAATGGAAAAAAGCAATACCAAAATTATGGCTATTTATATCGAGGGCAAAAAACCATGTATTACATCACTCAATAAGTCCGTAGGATGATACATAGATGGCGTTGCTATGTAATAATCCATATGATTTGTAGGAAGTACTAACCTTAAAAAGATATCTGTCAAAATTTCATGACAATCCGACGATTAGTTTACAAGTTACAGAGGTTTAAGTGACGATACTTTTGAATTTTTCAAAAAAATGAATTTCAAGCAATTTCGCGTGTTGATTTATCATTGCTTTTTGATGGGTAAAAATACCATCGCAGCCAAAGCATGGCTTGATAAGTGTTATCCGGGCTCTGCTCCATCGAGACAAACGGTGGAGAAGTGGTTTGCTGATTTTAAACGTGGCCGTACAGACACTGACGATGCTGAACGCTCTGGAAGGCCAATTGAGGTGGTTACACCGGAAAACATCAAAAAGTCCACCGAATCGTTTTGGAAAACAGAAAAGTGAAATTGCGTGAGATAGCTGACACCTTGAAGATATCAGAAGGCAGTGTGCACACTATTTTGCATGAACATTTGTCCATGAGAAAGCTGTTCTCAAAGTGGGTGCCGCGTTTGCTAACAGTGGACCAAAACAACAACGTGTCGATGATTCTGAGAGCTGTTTGGAGCTGTTCAACCGGAATAAAAGGACTTTTGCGTCGGTATGTGACAATGGATGAAACATGGATCCACCACCACACTCCAGAGTCTAATCGGCAGTCAGCTGAGTGGACTGCAGCCGGAGAACCACGTCCAAAGCGACCAAAATCGAAAAAGTCGGCTGGTAAGGTTTTGGCGTCTGTATTTTGGGATGCGCACGGAATTTTGTACATCGACTATCTTGAGAAAGGAAGAAGAATCAACAGCGAATACTACATGGCATTATTAGTGCGTTTGAAGGAAGAAATTGCCAAAAACGGCCACACATGAAGAAGAAAAAATTCTCTTTCACCAAGACAATGCACCGTGTCACAAGTCGATCGCAACGATGGCCAAATTGCACCAATTGGGCTTCGAATTGCTTCCGCACCCACCGTATTCTTCAGATTTGGCCCCCAGCGACTACTACCTGTTCGCAGACCTGAAAAAATGCTCGCCGGAAAAAATTTGGCTCGGATGAAGAGGTGATCGCTGAAACTGAAGCTTATTTTGAGGCCAAAGACGAATTGTTTTACAAAAAAGGTATCGAAATGCTAGAACGGCGTTGGACTGATTGTATCACTCTTGAAGGAATGTATGTTGATGAATAAAATCAAATTTCGCCAAAAAAATGTGTTTTTCTTAGTTATCCTACGGACTTATTGAGTGATGTGTTATCTGAGGAAATTGTTTAAGAATATGTAAAAACAAAAGTTAAATGATGAGCATATTTTTGTTAGATGTGCAAAAACTCAAAAGAAACACAAGATAACAAGTGTTTTATAATAAATAGGTGTTAAAATGATACATAAAGATGCTACATATGATTCTAGTTTCTGGCTAGCTGGAATTGCATATGCACGTTTTTATTTCAACATAGGTCGACATTTTTTAGGAAATAGGCAAACTGCACTTCAGGAAAAGTAGCACATAGAAAAGTTCACCAATGACTAGTAACAACAAGGACGAAATTTTTAGTATTATTCACCATAACGTTCAATCTATTGGAAATAGTATAAATTTACTAAATATATTTCTGGCTGAACATGTGGAATGTGGAGTTCTAGCAATAACAGAACACTGGAAAACGGAAGAGCAATTAATTTCATTTTCAGTTGAAAATTTTATTCTGGTAACTAGTTTTTGCAGATCGGAAAGAAAACATGGTAGTGTTGCGCTTTATTGTAGAGAGGGGTATTCAGTATAAAACAAGGAATGATATTAAAAAATATGGTGTCGAACATGAGTTTGAATGTACTGGTGCTCAGTTTACTGTAAACAAAATAAAATTTCTTGTGATAGTGGTATATTGGCCACCATCTGGTGCACTAGATAACTTTTTGGATAAATTAGAACACTTATTAACAGCTATTATAGAATTAAATATGCTGATATTTTTAGTAGGTGATTTTAATTTCGAATTAAAGAAAATAATAAAGCAAAAGCTGAGTTGAAGCTACTTCTAGATTCATTTGGCCTTTATGCAACAATTGTAGAATATATAAGAATTACCACAAGATCAAGTAGTTGTATAGACAACATATTTACAAACTATAAACAACATTAAAAATCATCTGTGATGCAGACAGAGATATCTGACCATACAGGACAAAAAATTGCGTTTTCAATAGGTAGTAACAAAAATATCAAATTCGAGTGACAGTTATTATAGCAAAGCTGATACCAAAAATTTTTTAAAAAGTTAGGTATGCAAATATGGGAATGTATTGTAAAATATAAAAAGAACGATATAAATCGACCGTGAAACACACTTATCTGAATATTCTTATGTTTGTCGAGGAAAGTTGTCCACTGAGGAGGATAAAATCAAAAAAGAGAAAAATGAGTTATATGATAACGTCAGAAATTTTGAAATGTAAACGCCGTCTAGATATTTTACTCACTACGTCAAAGTACAATATAAACTATAAAACAGTATATAAACAAACTAAATGAGCAATGTTGAGGAGATAAATTTATGAGCAGTGGACGTAATTTATGATTTAATAAAATGGATATTTTATACCTCTTGAGTTGCGTTATACTTCCTCGTTGGCCGCGGCTATAGGACCTAGGACTATGATCAAACCAAATATAAAGCCGTTTTCTCGTAGCCGTAGAGTAGCCCTTATTTACACAAGATGATGAGAATAAATTTTAGAAACGGACTTTATTTTTAATTTAATACAAATTCACTATTGTGAATACCGAGAAATTTTTCTAAAGGAATTGACAATGCATCTGCCGTACAGGTTGTAAAACCAGTATCATCACGGCTTTTCCTAATCTTTTATGTTATCCATGGTTTTCTTTTACGAAAGATTGTATTTATTCTTGTTGCCTTACTCAAACATCATTAATTTTATTGATCAGTGTTGTGGTAGCAGTATTCACATCATTAATGTCAAAAGATATTCCTCCAATTTTCACCTGAGCTGAGCTCTCTAAACCTATTATATTCAATATAGAAGTTGTATTCTGTTTAGTTGTATCTTGTGTCATTACTCGCTAAATTTGTGTAGTTACTGAGTAATGGTCAGTTATAAAGTTCCCACTTTTAATTCTCAGTTTTAACTGATTGGTTCACGCATTATATATTTTGAATTCTAACAAATACCCGATCTAAACAGGTAGCAGAATTTGCCGTTACTCATGTGGCTTTATTATTTAAATGGAAGTTCTATTCTTCTAATATGTTCACATTGTAACGATTTTTTCCTCTCTCTAATTGGCTCCGCTAGCCTCACGCATGGACGCTAGTGAAACGCTTTTCTATACTTCTGGCCGACAATACTTTATAATCACCATGCTCCAAGTTAGGTGTCTGCAAAACAAAGTCTTCCGACGTAACTAGGGTCTATTCCTTGGGTAGAGCTATGAGCAATGGGGGAAGTCGAAATCTGTGGGGGTCACACTCAAACTAAAACAAACAGGCGCCACCAAGTCCAGATTGATTCATGTAAATGGCATGGCTAATTTCTAAGGGCGGACGTGGAGACCCAAAGAAAAAAGATCGCCTTCGCTGACAAAAACCTGTCTTAACAGAATAAGACGCTGTTCCTGTAAGGAAAAATAATAATTAAGTCACATAAAAATGGGAACACTATTTGTGTCCCTCAAATATATCTAAAAATGCAAAAGAATGTTTCCTACATAAGGGTACCATAAAATTGAACTCTTATTGCTTTTTGTTTATCAGGTCTGATCAAACTAGATCAGAATAAAAGACTTTAAGCGTGGATTATAAATTTACTAGAAAGAATTTTTCTGTTTCTGTAAATAAAATTTAATGCAATAAAATAAAATGAATACTTGAATTACTTGAAGAATTATTGTAAAGTTTATCAACTTGATTCTTACTCAAATATATTACAACCCAGTGTGACTGGTTATACTAAGGTTTTCTAACCCAATCAGATCTGTGTAGGTCATTTACAAATTAATATACAAAACTTTCTTTTAAGTTAACAGTATTAAAATCGATTTGAAGTCAAAATATTCACAAAGATATTCTCTAATTTTATCAAAGGTGGTAGTAATGTAATACTAAACATCTGCTTGCAGTTGTGCAATTGTTGACGGCATATTTCAAACAAACAAGTGACGTAGCCGCAGCTGTTAATTTATGCTGAAGCCACGTGTAGTCACATATCTACGAAACTAAGTGAAATTTAAATTTGATACTGGAGAAAACCAGCTTAGCTACAGATAAACTGAATAACAAATTTGTGCTTCTATAAAACAAAACGAAATAACGTGCTTTTAGAAGGAAGCACTGAGGAAATCTTAAAGCTATTACGAACCAAACCCCAGGCTGCTGTCCTTGGCTAGATTGGGAACTGCATCGCCGTGCGGAGTCTGCAGCTAATTATTCCTGCTTTCCATGCTTTAAATACAGGTGTCGAAGCGAAGTGGGTTTCTTACATTGATTCAAAGTTGCATAAATTTTGTAGCGTAATCTTCCATGGTCTAATCTTAGTTATAAATATAATTTTCGTTGCGTAGTTTGTAAGTCGTAGTTTGTAAGTCGTAGTTGCGCGTTACTCAGGAAGTGTGTTACACAATTAATGCGACCCGGAGGTCGCTCGCCATTCTCTTCGAATGCATGCTGTCGCTGCTTTTACCTATCGACGAGTGCCCTGCCGCGTTCTTGCATGGTGGGAGGGTCCCGAGGGGTTGTCAATCCTCTCACGCGCGTGCCTGTGGCTGTGGAATACACCGACCTCCGAAACAAATAGACTAACGACTCTAGATACTGTATTAATGCAAAATTTGATTGTTACACGTATTATTACTTTAGTTAATAAAGGTGTTTTAACATTCGTTATACCTTTAATGCAGAGATTTTAATGCGAAAATAAAATTGTTACACTACCCCTTTCCTAAAAGAAAAAGTTTTTTTCCTTTAAGGAACAACTTCAAATATAACAAATACAAAAAATTTTTTTATTATAATAATACTAGCCTTTTCTACCTTCCTAATTAACTATGCAATTTTATGAATTTATTCAAATGGGGAGACAAATATTTACAAATGCGAGTGTGTTGGTAACTACGTGTACCTGACGTCCATCGGGAGACAAAATCGGGGAGTCACAATCGGTATTAATCAAAATTGGGAGGGGGTCAAATTAGAAAGTCAAACACTCCACGGGACAAAAAATTCAAATTCACGATAATTCTTTAACTTGAGGTTCTTACTTCAAACAAGGCTAATATTTACTACCTGTAACCAAACATTTTACAATTTATTTCAAATTCCACAAAAAAACTTCACTTCCTGGAGCTCAATTAGCTCTCTCTAAAAAAAAGGAATGCTTCCTCATCAAAACAGCATAACTATTCAAAGTATTATCACTATAAGGTGACAATCAAAAAGAAGACCCTACTAATAGGTCTAAATTTAAAACACTATCATCACAAAGTGATAATCAAAACAAAAGTGACCTAACCAAAAGGTTACTTATCAAACCCAAATACAAAATATTATCACTTTATTGCAAAGAGATAATCAAAATAAAGGTAACCTAACCATAAGGTTACTTAACAAATTCAAATACAAAATCGAACCAGTTAGGGCTGTAATATCCTACACCCTACTGATTATCCTATCACTAAGTTCCAACAAACAACAGATCTCATTAGTGATGGACCAAATGGTGAGACTCACCAAGCCAACCTTGACCTTATCAAACCAAAGAATTTCGAACGGTCAAAAAACAAGGAAAGAATAAACTAATATTCTCTCTACCTAGATAAGTAGAAATCAGGACTAACAATTAAATAGCCCACTTACTTCTACATTGTAAAGATATCTGTTAAAGACATCTTCTAAACACATCTCCGAATAACGCGAGCAAAACGACCAGCGTGCACACCAAGGCACACCTCAAACTTACAAAATCTACAAACTCTCTAACCACTTATTTCACTTCTCAAACAAAATACTCAAAATTAATGAACCGACACTAAATCAAAAATCGGAACAAAACAAAGCAAACCACTACTGCATTACTTAACATCAAAGAGATGACGGACCGGAACTAATCGTCAGGATCATCATTTTCATTTGGATACGACGCTTCAACTGGTTTCAAGTCCTTTACGTGCCATTTCCCTGCTCTTGTTCCATCTTCGTTCTCTAACTCATACACTAAATTGGAATGTTTTTTTCGAACTTTACTCATAATGAACTTTGGAGCTAACTTAGCGGAAAACTTATCACTAGCACTCGAGAGGACCTTATTAGCTCTCCAAACACTTTCTCCGACTTGGAACGAAATGTCTCTTCTCCTAAGATTGTAGCGTTTACTCGAACGTTGATAAGCTACATGCAAATTTTCACGGACATTCCCAAAATATCAAATAAAAGTTGACGATCCAAAACATAAGAAGGTCTACTACTGGAGACGACATCAACATCCTCACCAGGTTTAAAATCATCATTATAAGCTTTTCCACTTAAGGGTACCTGACAACCAAAGACTAAAAATTTGGAGAATAGTTGGTGGACTCATGTTTTGCTGAGTTGATTGCGTATTGGATCTTTGATATCTCACTATCCCACGTATCATGTCCTTCTACGTATGAACGGATTGCTGTACCAACTGTCTTATTGATTCTTTCCACAAAATTGCATTGGGGAGCATAAACAGCATTATACCAAATCTTTTGAATTTCGTACCTTGCACACAAAGCTTTAAAAATACGTCCAATTAATTGTGGACCATTATCACAAATAACAAACTGTGGTACACCGTAGACAAGAAATACTTTTTCCTCCAAAATTTCTCAATCAAATGTGCCGTGGCACTACGCAAAGGTTGCAAAATCGAATATTTCGAAAACCAATCACCAACAACTAAAAGCCATTTATGTCCGCGTTTGGAACGAGGAAACGGACCCATCAAATCTAAAGCAATGGTTTGGAACGGTAGTCCAACCTCTTTCTCCTTTCCCATCATCCCAAGGGGACCTTTATTGGGTGGTTTTTGAGCACCACAAACCAAACATTTCCTACAAAATTTACGTACGTCAAAGATCATCTTTGGCCAATAATATAATTCTTGGACACGAGACAAAGTTTTAAAGAACCAAAATGTCCTGCTGAAGGGGGGTCATGACATGATTTAATGACATTTATACGCTGAGATTTTGGCACTAAGTACTTCCACTCTACAACATTCGCCGAATGCGGTAATAAGGAAGGTATAAACTTATAAATAAACCCATCTTCCACTTTCCATTGTGGGTAGCTTTTGGGTGACAACAAAATTTTCTTTCTCAAAGATTCATACCACAAGTCTACACCATCAAGTTTAATCTCTACTAAATTAACTTCTGGATTTTCTAAGGGAACACCACGACTAAGACAATCTGGGACTATATTAAACTTTCCTTTCCTATGCACCAATTCAAATGAATGTTGCCTTAATCGAACTGACCAGCTGGCGAGTTTTCCAGTTGGATTCTGAAGATTACTCAACCAAAGTAACGAAAATGATCGGTGACAACTGTGAAGCGAACTCCTTCTACCCACGGACGAAATTTCTCAATTGCAAAAATAACTGCTAAACACTCCTCTCTGTGGTGGAATAATTGCGCTCTGTACGGCTCAGGGTTTTACTTGCGTACGAAATTACACGCTCTTCTCCTTTTACATTTTGAATCAAAACAGCTCCTAACCCAGTGTTGCTTGCGTCACACTCAACAATGAAGGGTGCTGAGTAGTCTGGCTGCGAAAGAAGAGGTGCAGAAACTAATGCTTGCTTGATCAGCACAAATGAATTTTCTGCTTCCGCACTCCAATTTACAGTTTGACCTTTTTTCTTACTCTTAATGAGGTCATTGATAGGCGAAACTAAAGACGAAAAATTCTTTATAAAACGACGGTACCAGCTGCACATTCCTATAAACCTTTTAATCTCCGTTGTGGTTTTCGGACGAGGAAAGTTAACCATTGCCGACACCTTATCGGGATCTGTACGAAGTGAGTTAGAGCCTACTATATAACCCAAAAATTTAAGTGTCTTTTTAAAAAATTCACATTTACTTATGTTTATAGTGAGGTTAGCTTCTTTTAAACGTTGCTTAACCTCTACCAATAACTTTAGGTGTTCTTCAAAGATGACGAACATAATATTATGTCGTCCAAATAGCAAAATACATGGGGTTCAAAACGTGGACCAAAAATTGCATCTACTAAACGCTGTTGTGTCTGCGCAGCATTCTTCAACCCAAACGGCATGCATGTAAATCTAAATTGTCCTCGTGAAATAACACTGAAGGCAGTCTTATCCTTAGACGACTCACTAAGAGGATTTGCCAAAACGATTTTCTCAAATCAAGTGACGAAATGTAGTTCGCACCTCTCAACATATTGAGAATTCTGTCTACGTTTGCAAGGGGGTACGAATCATGAACAGTTAAGTCGTTCAGGGTTCTACCATCAAAACAGAAGCGATATTCTCCATCTGCTTTCTTAACCAACAAAACTGGAGAGGACCACGGACTAGTACACGGTTCTATAATTTTAAGTTTAAGCATGTCGTCCAAATCCTCATTCAATATCTTACTCATATATGGTGACATGACATATGGTTTCTTATGGAAGGGTTTGGCATTGCCTGTGTCTATGTCCATTTCAATTAGGTGAGTTCGTCCTAATCTATCGTCGCTGCTAATCTCACTAAATGAATTTATTAACTCTTGTGCTTGCACACATTGAGCATCTGAAAGGTCATGTAAACCAAATAAGGAATCTTCAGTGTTCAAAGGGATGGAAGACGAACCTATATACCCAATGTCGTTCCCAATGTTACTTTGGATAAACCAATTATTACTTCTAAAGTCAGCAACTACACCAAATAATTTTGCAAAGTCACTACCGAAGATAAAGGTGTGAGGTAGGGACGGAACCACTAATGCATTAAGGATGCGGCAATCATTACCTATACAAATTGGCAAATCAACCGAGCCTACAACAGACTTTATTGAACCATCAGCTGTAGTGATACCTGTTTTGCTGAACTAAAAATTTTCAAGTCTAATTTTCTAACAATTGAAAGGGCTAAGGATCCTACCACTGAGGTAGTGCATCCCGAATCTAGAAGACCGGTAATGTCTCTATCCATTAACTTCACCATAATGTAAGGTCGATTATCACACTGCTTCTCAATGAATAAAGTATTATTCTTAGGCTTCGGAGAGTCCTGACAAAAATTTTTAACAACTGTAAGCCATCTCGACCACTCGTCTTTACAAAAGTATTTTTCTTGTTTACAAATCATAACCATGGCCTTATTACGCGGAACAGGATGCCGACCACTATGCGCCTGCCGCCTTACTGGTTTTTGAACATTGTGGACATGACGTTGCCTTAACGCCTTTTCGACCACATCCAAAATAAAAATTTTCTTGGTTGCTCTACAATCTCTAAACCAATGTCCACTACGGGAGCAATTCCAACAAACAAAATTATTTCTCTTGTCGGGACTAAAGAAATTACAAACTGAGGACTCAAGAGCTCTTATCCGCTACTGTTACTTGGGGATTAACTAATTTATTCTGAAACACCCTACTCTTAACAGCGCAAACTTTTCATTCAACCCAGGATGTTTGTTCTCAAATAGATGCTTAGAGGGTTGCAAATCTTGTTAGGTTTACTAGAAGATGCTAAAACCAAGTTTAGTTTCATCAAAGAAGCTTCTTCTAACCTTTTACCCAAATTTACTAAGGTAGACAAATCTTGAATGTCCGACAATGCAAGTGCTGAAATATATTCAGGAACCAAATTTCTTCTTATCATCTTAACTTTAGTAACTTCTGCTGGCTCGTTGGTCAGTCTACTAAACAGGGTTTGCATATGCGCGACAAATAAAATAATCCTTTCGTCTTTACCTTGACGACGATTTCTGATCTTTTCCCAAATGTCATGATCTGAAGAACCGGGTAGAAAATCTTCCTTAAACGTTCTAACAAGGAGTTCCAGTCTCTCAATGAATTTTTACTGTTCTAAACCAAACTAAAGCGTCACCCACAAAAGTTCACATGCTGATCCAAATAAATCAGTTTCGGATACCTTACGAGATTGTGCTAAATCACTAACTCTATCTAAAAATGAATATAGTTGTTTGGGATCACCTGAGAATTTTACAGGCCATGAGCCTATAGGTACGGAAGTCGTTACATACGAAGTCGAATGAATAGGTGCACTAGCAACTGAAGGAGATACTACAACGGACCGATCCAAATAGGTGGACTCTGTACTTTTATTGGTTTTATCGTATAACTCAGCTTCAAGGGTTAATATCGTTGCTACTGTCTCATTTCTGAACTTAATTGCTTCCTCGGAATTTATTGAAGGATTTTCATGCGCTTAACTCGCCCCGAAAGGTGGTTTAACCTTGAATAAGCTCTCCTAAAAATTGAGTCTGATGAGTCACCTTCAAATTCGGACACAACATTACGAACTGACTCGACTGAAACTGAAATTTCTTTACTTTCCGTTGCAAAGTCTACTTCATAACACAAAAGATCGATCAAACAACCAGGCTTATCTATTTCTTTAGCTAACAATCTACCTAAAATTTTCCTTTTCTCCAACACTGGTCTCTCACTCACCACTCCTCTGATTCTCAGCTCATACTCCAATTCTTCTTTAAGTAGACAAACAATTTGGAATTTTTCCGACATGATTACTCAAGCCTAATGGAATCAAACCGATAAATCTAACTGATCTGAACCTCACAAAAGTGATCAAAACAAATTCGTAGGTAAAAATCAAAAGGTGTTTTGGTAAAATAATTTTGCCAAAACAATATCAAAAAATTATATGGGGTCAAAATAGAACGAAAGTCAAAAATAAATTTGACCAAGTTAATCAATTGACTGTATGAGGGTTAATGTTACAACCAATCTTTTATCAAAAGCAAACAAACAAATCTAAATGTCAAATCGACTTTAAGCAAACAAATTTCGACGCAAAATAATTTTTGGACAAATAGATTTCAAAGCAAATTAAATTTTGAGCTAACAAATTTCGAAGCAAATCAAATTATGAATAACAAATTTCGAGGTAAATCAAACTATGAACAAACAAATTTGAAGCCCCAAAGCGTTGCGGCGCCAGTGTAACGATTTTTCCTCTCTCTAATTGGCTCCGCTAGCCTCACGCATGGGCGCTAGTGAAACGCTTTTCTATACTTCTGGCCGACAATACTTTATAATCACCATGCTCCAAGTTAGGTGTCTGCAAAACAAAGTCTTCCGGCGTAACTAGGGTCTATTCCTTGGGTAGAGCTATGAGCAATGGGGGAAGTCGAAATCTGTGGGGGTCACACTCAAACTAAAACAAACAGGCGCCACCAAGTCCAGATTGATTCATGTAAATGGCATGGCTAATTTCTAAGGGCGGACGTGGAGACCCAAAGAAAAAAGATCGCCTTCGCTGACAAAAACCTGTCTTAACAGAATAAGACGCTGTTCCTGTAAGGAAAAATAATAATTAAGTCACATAAAAATGGGAACACTATTTGTGTCCCTCAAATATATCTAAAAATGCAAAAGAATGTTTCCTACATAAGGGTACCATAAAATTGAACTCTTATTGCTTTTTGTTTATCAGGTCTGATCAAACTAGATCAGAATAAAAGACTTTAAGCGTGGATTATAAATTTACTAGAAAGAATTTTTCTGTTTCTGTAAATAAAATTTAATGCAATAAAATAAAATGAATACTTGAATTACTTGAAGAATTATTGTAAAGTTTATCAACTTGATTCTTACTCAAATATATTACAACCCAGTGTGACTGGTTATACTAAGGTTTTCTAACCCAATCAGATCTGTGTAGGTCATTTACAAATTAATATACAAAACTTTCTTTTTAAGTTAACAGTATTAAAATCGATTTGAAGTCAAAATATTCACAAAGATATTCTCTAATTTTATCAAAGGTGGTAGTAATGTAATACTAAACATCTGCTTGCAGTTGTGCAATTGTTGACCATATTTCAAACAAACAAGTGACGTAGCCGCAGCTGTTAATTTATGCTGAAGCCACGTGTAGTCACATATCTACGAAACTAAGTGAAATTTAAATTTGATACTGGAGAAAACCAGCTTAGCTACAGATAAACTGAATAACAAATTTGTGCTTCTATAAAACAAAACGAAATAACGTGCTTTTAGAAGGAAGCACTGAGGAAATCTTAAAGCTATTACGAACCAAACCCCAGGCTGCTGTCCTTGGCTAGATTGGGAACTGCATCGCCGTGCGGAGTCTGCAGCTAATTATTCCTGCTTTCCATGCTTTAAATACAGGTGTCGAAGCGAAGTGGGTTTCTTACATTGATTCAAAGTTGCATAAATTTTGTAGCGTAATCTTCCATGGTCTAATCTTAGTTATAAATATAATTTTCGTTGCGTAGTTTGTAAGTCGTAGTTGCGCGTTACTCAGGAAGTGTGTTACACAATTAATGCGACCCGGAGGTCACTCGCCATTCTCTTCGAATGCATGCTGTCGCTGCTTTTACCTATCGACGAGTGCCCCTGCCGCGTTCTTGCATGGTGGGAGGGTCCCGAGGGGGGTTGTAAATCCTCTCACGCGCGTGCCTGTGGCTGTGGAATACACCGACCTCCGAAACAAATAGACTAACGACTCTAGATACTGTATTAATGCAAAAATTTGATTGTTACACGTATTATTACTTTAGTTAATAAAGGTGTTTTAACATTCGTTATACCTTTAATGCAGAGATTTTTAATGCGAAAATAAAATTGTTACAACATATTGAACAGAATAGTAATCTGTAGAATTGAGTAGATTAATATTGTTACCACCTACAATCATTTCGTTTTGCTGAAAGTGTCTTTGACAAGTACGTTTGAAGATCTTTTATAAAGTTATCACCATTAGTTGGCGGACATATGTAGTATTTTGTTTTTGAAATGCAAGATAAAGAAATGTTATTTCGTTATATTTGTACTTGGAGAGATGTGCAGTAAGATGATTTCTCACATGTGCTTTAACCCCACCAGTTTGATTAAAGTGTGCTGAATTGTAATAACAGTTACAGTTTAAGATTTGAAAATGATCAATGTTTGTTTGTTTGTCACGTTTTGGTTAAAATAATTACATCAAGGGAATTCAAAAGTGTTATCACCTCATAAAAGTTTTTTTGTGTACTTCTTAAACTTTGTTGTATTACGATAATTCCAGTATTCGAATCTCCAACAATAAGCATGTCTTGTAACATATTTAAATTAACATAAAAATCTTTTGTATTTACTTGAACATTATCTAAGTCATTTAGATATTGTACTCTTGACAAACGCACTGCTATCTTTATAAACTAAATTGTATTGAAAATTTAATTGCAGCTACACTAAAAACTAAAATAAGCAGTTCTTTCTTAAATTTATCACTAAAGTCCATGAAGATGTTTCAATCACCTTACTCAGATGTTACATTGTTGTGATTTGAAATCATTTATTTTGGTGTTTTATAATAACTACACCTTCATGTGTCCATACTGTATCATATTTTTCTTTGGCCTTTTTAAAGAATTCAACACAAGTATGCGTTAGATTTTCTTGTATAGAATTGCTGGTTCCTTTTAGATATTTCTTATTATTAGACACATATTGCCTTGCATGATAGGTTGTAAATTTCATTATAATTGCTCGAGTACGTTGTCCATTGTAGGGCCCTATTCGATGACATCTATTGATGTCGATCAACGAAATAGTATTCCCAGTTTGAAGCTTATTTTGTAATAACATAAGGCCTACTTCATATACGTTTTCCTTTGTTTTTCTTCAACTCTAAAAAACTGCAAGTTATTTCTGTACGAGTATTGTTCTGCTTATCAAGTTGTACTTGTAGTTCATAATAGGTTTGTATTAGTTTCTGGTTACTTTCTACTAATTCTTCATTAAGTTTCAAAGTTGTTTAAAATCTTATTATTGCAGGTGCTTGGTTAAAGCTGGATATGCAGCTTGCACAAAAGTAAAACATTGTTCTATTGGTCTTTGGTTTCATTAATTTTGTTCAGATACAGTAAGTGTTGTACATGCTACTTGCATTATATCTCTGCATGAATCACAAGTCATGGATTTCTCTTTCTCTATATCGAACACATTGGTACATTCCGTGAATTTTGTTGATTGCTAAACGATTTTTGCATTGCCAATAACCAAACTCAGTTATTACATGCTAAAATTTAACACTAATTCACATCCATGTGGTGACCAGAGAAAGTAAGGTTAAATATTTAATGTTTATTCTTTTGAAGTGATTTACTGTTAATAATCAAACTTTATATAATCTGCTATGTAGTTACTTATTATTAGTGCTAAGAACCAGGATTAATTAAAATTTGGAGCGCTATGACAAAACACATCAGTCAATCAACATAACCCTCAAAACATTTTATGGGTTCTTCACCTTTAGCTTGTGATAAGTTATAACCACAATTTTTTATGCATAGTAATAACAATAATGATGGAGAAATAAACTTTCCCTTTTGTATTATAAAAGAATCTCACGTTTCTAATATTAAAACGAAAGCTCTATGGCCACAGGCGTTACAATCGCATCAAAGCTTCAAAAATAAAAGTCTCTTTGTACGAGAGCTCACATACAGGAAGAATTTAAATTAACTAATATCTGTAGGCGTCACCCGGTTTTTAAATCGTAGCATTACTTGCCATAGCACGAAACAGAAATAAGTAGTCACCCAATATTCAGGCTACATCATTCAAGCATGCAAATGACTTGTTTGCCGCTGCACCGACCACACGAATTTAGTCTAGAGTATGAGACTCAATCACTTAAAGCTAATACATAAAATCACTATAAAACTAAATATATGTACATTTTTATCATTACATATTAATGTTTTCTTTTTTTACAATAAATCCTACCTTTGGTTGTAAATACCAAAGGTTCGGAATTTCAAATAGACAATGGAATTTCTCAAATGTATTTTGCAAAGAGAAAAGATATAGATAATTGCAGAGAAAGAGAGAGAGATAAATACCTAACCATTTATGGTTTAGAGTATTGTTTAGGTACGATAAAATCTCGAAGAGCGTTTCAAAAAGAAAGATAAGATGACAAACCATTTATGGTTTGAAAGGTTAGCCAGATAAGATAAAAATCTAGAAATATTTCACAGGAAAAGATAACTAATCAACCATTTATGGTCATATATTAGTTAGATAAGATAACTTCAAAGAGAAAGATAAACACAAAACATTTATGGTTTGAAATATTAATTGAAATAAAATCTTCAAGATATGATCTAAGAAAAAATAAGCACTACATTAATGGTTTAACCTAATAATAAGATACAATAATGTCTTAAAAAAAAAGGTAACATATAACCTAATTTAACCTTACATTTATCAAGGTACACTACCCCTACAATAAATACAATAACAGAAAAGAGACTCCCACAAGAGTAGGGTGATCACGTAGGAACCTGAAATGGGATTTTTACTCATGCCCTCCTCAAAGGAAAAGTTTCGTGAAGCGATACTCGTTCATTTGGACAGCATGAAGGTTCAATATAAATGGGAATGCATCAATTAAGGAAAAATCAGCCCACAGGCAAAATCAAATACCAAATTGCACTGTCAACGGCTTTACGTAAATCAGCAGAAGACAGTAGCGATACACATTTAGACAGAGGTTCCCCATACCCATGACTCAATGTCGTGAAGCAACAACCCTATGCAACGAGTTAAAAAGTAAAAGAAAAATAGTAGACAGAAAAAAGATAAATGAGGGAGACGGGATATTTGGAGCTTTATAGCAACCAGGTAGACAAGAGAGGAAGGATTCGCATTGAGCGATAGTGATACAATCACCGTTGATGGCAAAGCAATACTTCACCAGCCAATGTGTGGTCAACTGCCCGGAGTAGAGGAGCACCACCCTTATGTGATGGACAGTTGTTTCGTGACTAAGACAGGTCCAACAGAGGAAAAAAATAAGGTAAACGGAGATAGAGAGATAAGAGAAAGTAGAGTTTTAGGATAAGCGTCCTAGAGAAAAGGTAGGGGGTAAAAATGTCCCTATTAAAACAGATTGGTCTGAAAGACCGCCTGCAACATTAGCGATATGATAAGTCTTATACCTACACATTGGTAATTAAAAACAACTATGGTCCATATAATAGCCCAACATCATCTTCCTACTGACGCATCCACTGTGATAAGAAAATCGAATAAATGTAATATGACCAACTTAAATATAATCACAAAGTTTTTAAAAACATAACTACTGCAGATATACTAAAATAATTGTCCGAAAGACGGCTAATCAACAATAAAAGTATGAAAATTTTCAATACACCGGCGACAATAAGGAATAAGATTGGGAACCACAAAAGTGACAGCCTCTTGACAACATGTTCAGGGAAAAATCAGAAAAATATGTATTAATGTCCTTATGATATAAAAACGATTGATAACGGAATTTGTCACAAAACATAGAAATATTTGCAAAAGAAAAGTCGAATAGAAATTTCTTGTAGTCACAATTGTAGAAATCGACTTTTTACAACAGAGGCTTATGTTGCAATCCTATATGTAGCCAGAGAGTAAAACATCAATCTGACATCTAAGGATTCACATAGTTGTCCAGACGAAAGATGTCAGTCACAATAAAATGATGCAGTAGATTATGAAATAATAACAAGATAAAGGATGGAAATTTAAATAAAATGGAATTATTTGAGAATAGGAACGAATAAATAAAATAATTTTTATAGTACAAATCACGAAAGAACGAATTCACGTCATAGATTGCTGAATTAAAAAACCAACATACTTTTAAATCTTATGCAGTAACTATACTCCTATAGATCCTTTAAAGGTATGTCTGTTTTTAACTCAGAAAACTATGACGTGAATTCATTCTTTCGTGATTTGTACTATATCATTAGGAATGAAGAATCTATCTTTTAGAACTGAATAAGGTATTTATGACATGATGAGGTTTGAACCGCTTCATGGTTCAACGGAAACATCTATTTAAATGTACGATAGGATAAGTCAAAGGTTATAAAATGGATTTATGTGAAAGTGAATGAAATGAAAGTTGAACGACAAGATATATTTATGTAAGGAAGGTAATGTCAAAAGAAAAAATTGGTTGAAATAAAGGTAGAAAAGAGAAAATATATTTAGATGAAAGTACACATATAAGTATGAGTAAATACTATTCGTTGGGGCCCAACATAAATGGTTTTAAGTCTTTAACATGCCAATATCCTTGAGGTTTGCCATTTGAATCTTCTATTACATAAATCAATGGAGAAGTTACGTGAGAAATTTTACATGATATTAATTTAGGAGCTAATTTAGCAGAAAACTTTTTAGTTGCATCTGATACAACATGATTTTTTTTCTATACTTGTTCGCCCAAGGCAAAGGAAATGTATTTTTTACTAAGGATGTTAATGACTTACTTTTTTCTAATATTGGTAAAGATAGAAGATAACAACTGTTAATCTTCTCCCAACGTCTTTTTTCGTCAAATTCAATTATATCGGATAGAACCGCAGTAACTACCATCAATTAGAGTGTAATATCCAAAAACCAAAAATGAGTAGCTTCATGCTTGGAGGTTCGTAATGCTTATGCAATTTTAAAGATATTTTAGTCCCATATTTACTTTTATAAACATTAGGTTTCCACAACAAAAAATATTTCAAAGTTCGGTACAATTAGTATAAGTGCGATCAGGTTTTCGGCAATTCCAACAGAAAATGGAACTAGTTCCTCGGGTATTCGAAATTGGAGAAGAAAAATTATTAGAGTTACGAGAAAAATCGCTATGGTAAGACACATTTGGTCGGGGTTTTACTGAAGGATGGTATTTCTCCAATCGGAATTTTTCTTATTATAAAGAACGACAAAGGTTCTTGAGATGAGAGATATTCTCTTTTTGAAAAGCTAAATGTTCAAAATAATAGGCATTTAAATTACGAATTGAGTCAGAATTTCAGATTCATCAAGTTTTCTATTGAATCGGTTAAATAATGTTTGTACTATAATATGATAAAACGTTTTCATATGAAGTTTGGAAACAAGTGCAAATTTGACAAAATTTCATAGTTATTACCATAGGTACAAAATCTTGTTTTAAGAGCTCTAATAGTTCTGACATACTGTGGATTTGGTGCCTAATATAACAGAACTAAGCTACTAAGGCACTATCAAAGAACAGTTAACGTCACTTCTAAACAGCTGTTGATGAGTACAATTTCTAGAGATTTTTAGATCGATTCTTTTGAGAATGGAAGTCAAATAATTTTTTGAATTATAACCTGAAAACGTTAAATTTCATATATATACACGTATGGGTTTAGAAATACCTTCCTTATCCACAGATAAATATAAATTACTTAAACCTAAGGCAATTGCCGAAATATCTGGAACGATATCTAATTTTTCAAGGACAAATCCTTCTATAAGCAATAAACTGAAGAGATATTTATTTTTTTCAGAGTTTAAGAGAGAATAAATCAAAACCTTGTTTAAATGAGTTAAACGTAAGCAAATTCGCAACAATTCAATTTTTGTTAGTGGAGGATCGGTAAAATATGCATTAACTTTAATATTGTCAAACGAATCGATGAGTTCTTCTAAGTTTTTACCGAAATCTAAATTCATGGTAGGGTAAAGCAGTGTAGCTTCTTCTTCTTGGATAAGAATCGCCTTAACTTGTAACCTACATTCAGTTTGAGGCTTTCCAGACAAAATATTACGTCAAATAAGTTCCAAGTAAACCTCTTTCGTTTTTAAATGTAGATACTTCATACTGATATAAATACGGAAAAAAATTAACTTAAAAATGGATATTGTAGTTAGCTATATTTATTTATTAACAAGATTAGAACCGTTTATAGCTTCCAAGACTAACTTTTTGGTTCCCAATTTATGTAATTAAAATAGATTGAAATTTTTGAGTAGAAAAATTGAAATATTTATCATAAAAACAAATTTAGATAGAGGGAAAAATTACTGAAGGCACTTGAGTAAATTTACATATTATTTAGAATGAAATTAGGCAGTTGGATTTACGGAAAAAATCTTTATATTAAATAAATTGGCAGAAATTACTAAAAGGTAAAAGTTTTAAGGGTTAATTACAAATATATATTCTAATAAGACTTACTAACAGAGCTTTAATATAAAAATAAACATTTTTTTCTGCAACCCAAATTAGACGTAAATTATTTTAGGTGCAAAACTCATTAAATATTCACAAGACTACAATTTCAGTTACAATATATTAACTCACTCTATTAATAATTATTTTAATCAAACGCCAACATTTTGTTTTCTTGAATGGTGAGCAATTAGAAGCCCGAACTCCCAAATAATTTTTAGAAGCTCTCGTCCAGCAGTGATAAGATAATAACAGTTATAACAGACAGCACTAGGTTTTGCAAAACAACTCTGGTTACAGAGAAGAATTTGCTAATCGTTGCTGGAAAAATGTGTCCGAATATTTACCAGACCTGCTATTGCAAGGTACATGACATAAAGAAGAATTGCCTTTGGAAGTAAATGACATTGTGCTGGTTGTAGATAATAGTAATAATCCCAGAAACCATTGGCCTAAAGGAAGAGTGGTTGGTGCAAATGCTTAAGTCTACTAACGATCAAGCAATAAGTGCCACAATTCAAACCGTGAATGGCGTATTTCAGTGACCTACGGTAAAGCTTGTCAAACTGGAACCACCCCAATCTGGCGCACCTACTAATGGTAAATAAGGATGCACCATGGGATCTGTTCAAAAAGGCACGTCTATTTCTAATGTTGTAAGTTTGAATTATATTGTTTTTTAAGTTATTTTATATAATAGCTAGAATGTGATACTTCAGATCGTGAAACCATGCTAAATCAGTGTGATGAGTGGGCATGGGTTTTGACAGGAGTGATTGTCAGATTATTGTTTTAATAGTAAAATGTAATGCCATAAAGGGACAACAGGATTTGAATTGCTAAATAAAAGATTTACAAAAATAGTTGCTGGCTTAAGTGTATATAGATTGACATAAAGCATAGGTTTGTTCTTTAGAAACTGCTGCAGATAGTTTCCCAATCAACTAATTGAAAGTTGGTTGCATTTGCAATAATGTCCATTCCAACTTATGCAAATTGGATTGGCCACTTTAAATCACGTAAACATATGTAATTGTTTAGCACAAGCACTGATTTTTTGACACTGAATGGCACAAACAAAGGATATGAAAGTTAAAAATCTTTTAATTCTGCACGATGTCCACTCCAGCTTCGTGTAAATTTCAATTAGCCACTATATCACATATAATTTGCATAATTTTTGGACACAAACGCTTAACTTTTAGCACTGTCCAGCACAAACAGTCAGTAATATATTTTGAAAACTATACGATGTCAATTCTAGGCTCATACGGATAACAATGTGACCGTGTGGACTCATATGTTAGAGTAACTTTGATGTAACATTGTAAGGGTTTTTTTTTATAGCAATACTGGTACTGGCTACACTATTAATTCACAGTTTCCTCCCATAATCTATGAGGTTTCATCCTTTAAGAAACGACACGAAATTTTCATTACTAGCAAAATAATAAGGGAACTGTTAAATCGAAATAAAGCTGTGCTAATAAAATATGCTACACGTGCACCGAGGATATATACGTACCAACAAAAAATCCAACTAAATTATATGTTTGTTAACACCCATTTGAACATGTTATTTAAAAAACAAATTAGTGAAATTAAATTGAAAAAAAAGCCAAGAAACTATTTTGAATTACACTCCATAGCATGTAAAACACTGAAGTAGTTAAGCAAAAATACATATAAAAAGCACATTGACCTGAATATATTTATTAGTTATAATATTACAATAAAGGTTACAAGATTTAACAAAAGAAAAATCCTCACAGCCTAGATACTTCAGAAAAAATTATAAAAGTTATAATAATTTTAGTTTCCTATAGACTTAAAATACGCAAGGCTGTTGTAACACTTGGAATTAAAAAAATCATAACTATATTTTATTATACTATGATTTCTACACTACTGGTTATAAACCTTAATATGTTATTTTGACTATTCATAGTAATTTACATAGAAACATTGGTAGTATTTAACACTAGTAAACCATACAAAAAACTGAAATTACATAAAAATCACAAATAACCAGATTTACACAAAAGCAGATAGCAAAACAAAGGTAAATAAGATTAAGCAAACACTACTCAGTTCGTTACACGCCATGAAGTGCAGTTAAACTCACATGGATAAATAACCACGAGCTTGACGTCGTCGTCTACCAATCAAATAAGCAGCAAGTACAACTAGAACCAATGCAGCTAAAGCACAGCCTACTGCAATGGGTACTATATCAGGTGTATCAAATGGTGCACAGTCTTCCGCTATAAAAAACAACGAATATTAGTAGTAAAAATTGTTAATTATATACGTACCACTAGAAAAGTCATGACCTGATGTATTATGAAAAGCTTCAAACTGTAAGTTACTTATGTGCAGAATAGCCGATTGATTGGTGGAAGTATCTCTTAAATTTAAGTGCTGCTGCTTGATACACTTGTAGGATTTATTAATAGTTGTTTCAAATTCAGTTTGTTCATGTTTCAAACGTATTTTTGTTGCATTATCTGTAATTTGAAAAAACAAATACAAACAAATTTGTCGTACAAAATGTGCCAATGTTTAAAACTGTACCACGTTTAAAACTAATACCAGATTTCATTGAAATACTACGGTCACAGATGACATATTGTAGCGCTGCGCGTTATTTTAGTTAAATTCAAGGTGTTAAGAATGTATTTATTAATGTAGGTCGAGTAGCTTAAATTTTTAGTGAGGATACATTCTGTATAACACAAGTTTTAGAATAATTAATGTTTAAAATGCAGTGGGATTGCCACATTTTTTTAAATAAAAAGATACTTACATAATTACATAAGAATATGGAATCCATTCAATGACCAGTTGAGAATATTTCTATAAATTCAATTGGTAACGATTAACTTTAAAATTATATTGAAATAAAGGTTTAATTCATTTAAACTGTAACTGGACACAATAAAATCAGTTTTGTTACAATAAGCACGGGTGATACGAAGACAAGTGGATAAGCGTTTAAACATTTAACAATAGATATCCACAAAGATAGTTCGAATAAACACGATTTGTCGGCATACAATGATAAAGCTACAGCTGTTAGTGTCAATAGAGGTTATTTCAGGATAGAATAGCATGGAGAGCTGCGTCAAACCAGTCTGCAGACAGATCCCAAGAACAACAATAGAACGTATAATATCTAAGGGCAAACACCCTTTAAGTTATACTTAATTACTGTCACAAAAACGATCAGCTAAACACCAACTATCGATTTGTTACCCTGCACGGAAATATTTTCGTTGTACCTAATTAAATCCTACATTTACTGCATTCTTTTCACGGTCATATGAGTATTCCTTAACAATTTCTACCACTTTCTCAATTTAAACGATTGCTTATTCATAACCCTGTAGGTTTTACTAGTATATCCAATTAGAAATTTAAATACTTCAAATCTATTTTATTTCGATTTAACATTAAAATCTGGTATTTTATTATCAACATCCTACATGTCTTTATAATTCAACAAAGTTGAGATATATTCGTTATTAATCGGTTTTTCACTGATCGAGAGTAATTCGCTTATGAGAATGAAACCTTAATTTGGTTGTAATGGAGATATCTCATCAATTCCTTTTTAAGAAACAGCTAAAGTTAAAACCGAAACATCAAGCCAAGCACTAAGACATGCGGGTTTGTTTCCTAGGGATCGTTTGACGACTTCTATCAATAAAATAAATTGTATCTGGATTTTTTGGTCAATCACTAAACAATACATTCTTCTCGCAGAACAGCATTTGAACATTACTTTACGAGAAGCGGATGTTGTTGTAACGCTCTTCTCTTCATAAAATTTATTTAGTCTCATCCGTCATTTTTGTGTGCTAATTTTAAACAGCCGGAATGTGTTCAGTTTTTTTGAGTACTGCTTGGTCATTAATTGTTTAAATATTTATAAAGTAATTATCATTTACTAGAATAAACCTGTCGAAATTCGTTGGCTATTTTAGTATAAATGTAACGATCTCTATAACAGTTTAAACCACTACTAATACTTAATTGAAAATGACCTATCACTTCGCCATAGTTGAAATCCGTAGCATTCATAAATCCCATCAAAATTCGATGGCAAGACATTGTAATGAGCAGTACAAATATCACCTGTAAAGATTGTAAACAGTGTTGCCAGCTACATACTCATAAATGTGATTGTGGTCATCATTATGTATTTTAAATAAATATTCGGGCAACAACTGACCTATGCAATTCTACACCACCAGCGTAATTCTCCATCTAAAGACATTAAATTGTCATATTCCACTACAAACGATTATGATTACCTAAAATTGGAACGTGACGTTCCAGAGAAGAGAGAGAATTAATTTTTATTGATACTTCTGTACCAAAAGGCCATCGACCAAGGTCTTTCAGCCTGTGTACAATAATATTTCTTTACAATACATTAAACTTAAATACAATGATGTAGAGATAATAGTTGGTTATGGTTATAGTTGATGCTGGTAGAGTCATTGCTGTTAATTACTTGAGCGAAGAATTTCTTCATAAAAAGTTCTATCTGGGTGTTTTCTTTTGTGTTGGAGGTTTTCAGATATTTTTAAAATCTGGGCTTTGATTAAATTTCTATTATTTTCTTGAATTGAGAATGAGTGAAAAAGTTTTTTCAATCTTATAGCTATTGGTTCTATTCCAGTTCTATTGTAAAGGTGTGTATTGGAAGGATTGTACAGTGGGTGTATGGGATGACGTATTTTGATGATTTTACAGAAACTTGTTTCGGCTACTTGTATTTTCTTTAGTGTTGAATTTTTGCATTTAACTAAATTAATGGATCCATATTCAATCATAGGTCTACATATCATTTTGTATATATTGGCAGCAGTTTCTATGTTAATTCCTTCATCTTTGTATGTAAGTGCTCTAAAATGTTTTGCCCTAGTGATCATTTGTTTCTTTTTCCTAGATGTATGATAATTAAAATGTAGTTTATTTTCGAATTCAATGACTAAATATTTAATATATTTGGAAGGTTTAATAGTGGCATTATTTATGGTGATTGTCGGTGAATTGTTTTGTATTTTGTGATTGAAAATGAGCAGCTTTGACTTGTAAGGATTTATTTCCATTTGCCATGTATTGGCCCAAGCTAGTAGGTTATCCACCTGTGTTTGTAATGCGGACATAGTGCTAAATAAGTTTTTGTTGTAGCATAACACAGCTGTATCGTCGGCAAATTGAAGGACATTGCTGTTCTCCATCGGTTTTTCACAGATATCACAACAATAGAGGTTGTACAATATGGACGACAGTGGTGTTCCCTGTGGTACACCCTGATGTAAGGAAAATGATTGGGATCGAGCGCTGTTGATTTTTATTTGGCATTTTCTGTGTGCTAAGTAGCTTTTGATGATCCATATTAGCGAGTGAGAGCAGTTCAGTCTGTATAGTTTATTTAATAAGCCTCTGTGTCAAACAGAGTCAAATGCTTTCCTAATATCTAGAAAGACTCCTGCAATCTTCAGTCCTTTCAGTCCGACTGCCTGTACATTGGATGTTAATATAGCCATTGGATGAATTGTTGAGGATTTTTCTTTAAATCCAAACTGATAGGGTGGGATGGCATTGTAAATTTCTTCGTGAAGCCGTTTTTTCAAAATGCTTTCAAAAATTTTTCCAACAACTGGCAGGAGTGTGATAGGTCGATAGTTTTGTGGTTGTGAATGATCAGCATTAGGTTTTGGGATTAAAATTACAGTACCGTCCTTCCATGCATCAGGGAAGTTGTGATTTAATAAACAGTAGTTATAAATTTCTTGTATTTTAGTATGTACACCGATTGATAAAATCCTTCTCTGGTGCTGTGTTTTTGCCTCTGTATAGTACTTCATAATACTCTACTTCTGCAATAGCTTGCATGTTGTCTAGATAGGAAATAACATTAAAAAAATTGTCATACCAATGATTAACCTCTTCTAATGTGTCTTTTTTGAAATCTTTGTTAGAGTTAAACTTATATATTTCTTTGAAATAATCAGCAAATGCATTACATTTTTCAATATCTGTATTAAGTGAGCGATTATTGAATGTTAACTCTGTGGTTTGCTGTGTCGTAGATCTATATTTTGAATTTTTTAATTTCGTTCCAGTACGTTTTACCTTTCAGAGTTTATATTTTTGCATGCTAAAATCCATTTGTGTTGTTTAAATTGGAATATTAGGTTGTGGATATCTTTGTTGATTTGATTATATTGTGATTTAAGTAGGACTGCATTATCATTCTTAAAAATTTGCCTGTATAACTGTCTCTTAAGTTTAATTAGTCTTAATATAAAGGGCGGTAGGTTATAGTTGAATGGCTATTTCTTTTGGATAGGTGAGTTTTCAATTATTAACTTGGACAATGTAGAGTTAAAGTTTCGTATGTATTTAGAATTTATGACCTGTCTAAGATTTATAAATTTTTTCATTTCCTCATTGACTTTTTCCATATTGCATTTGCCAATATTGGGCAATTCCGCATCATCGATAACAGCATCAAGTTGTTGATTAAAATCAAACTGGATAGCTAAATCCATTATAGTTAGTTTATTAAAACCAACGTATTTATTAAACATCCTGGGTGTAATAACCTCAAAAAAAAAACAATACAGTTATATAAGCACTATATAGGAATCTATAGAACAGCTATAAGAAGTAATGCACACCCGATGGCATAATTACCTCAATCTCAATTGATCATACACACGTGCTTTGTGTTCATACACGTGCATTGCACATTCACCCTCTCATTAACAGTATACTTCGTCAAACTTCATTTCAAATCGGTAGTTTTCGCTGTGTTTAATATAATAATAATGTTTACTTAGCAACCAATAAAGAGTAGAACTCCAATTACATATTGACGATTTAATATTAAATAATTAAGATTTGATTGAACGGATTACACAGCAAATATTGAAAAGGATAAATACTACGTTGGTTGTTTAAACTAAACTTAAATGTTCGATTGGAATGAACACACTATACAATATGGTGTTGCAATGGTTTAACACCTAATAACAAAGTTTGGTTATTTCGTTTTCAGTGGTAGCAAAGATATCAAATTCAGGATTCTTTTAAAGTATGCCATTAACTAATTTATTAATGATATTTAGCAGGTGCTTCAAAAAATGTGAATTTCTCCTGTACGTAGACGATTTAAATTTTTTTAGTAAGGTTTCTTCCTCACAGTGTGTCCTTCAAATCCAAAGAGAAATTGACATCTTTGTACATTGGTGTGAAGTAAAAAAACTGGTATTAAACACGAAATGTAATTTCATTCAGTTTAACAAAAATCGGATAAATACACCTCAAGTTTATAAAATAAAAGTTTTATTAATCAATAATACCAACAGTATTAAAGACCTAGGCATAATATTTCCTGCACAATTCACATTTGAGCAACACATTAGTTACTCCTGCAATAAAGCGTTGAAGCAATTGGGTTTCATCGAAAGAAATACTAAATCATTTCACAACATTCTGGCACTCCAGTCTCTTTACGTCTCACTAGTTAGGTCTCAACTGGAATATACTTGTGTCCTCTGGTCCCCTTAATTTCAAGTACATATTGACAAATTAGAAAATGTTCAAAAACACTTTCTTAGATATATTGGATACAAATTAAAAATTCCACAAGATAATATATATTATAATGAACTCTCTATATGCTTGAATATCCAATCTCTAAAGATAAGATGAATCAATAGATATGTTATTACTCTACACAAAATTATTAATGGTTTATTAGATGCTCCAGAATTATTACAATTAATTAGATTTAACGTACTACAGAAACTGTTACGCTCAAACAACACATTTTTTGTACCATATCATAGAACATTATATGGTCAATAATCTAGTCTCAGCAGAATGATAACCTTTGGTAACTCACGTACGATTGGTCTATTTTGTATTTCACTTTGTAAATTAAGAACGACTAAATTACATTAGCTATTGTATTATTTTCAAGAACGGACAAATTGCTTGGGTAGCTTTTTAGTATTCTTTACATTTGACCAAATTATTTTATAATTAAATATTTAAAGGTTCTACAGAACCAATACCTCCTATATAACTATAAGTGTATTGCTTTGTTTTGCTAGAAAGTCATTATGACTATTTTTATTGTAAATTGTCTTTATGTACTAATAATATCACTGTAAATTGGTGTACTATACCGTTATTTATATAGGGTGACTGGTAACTTATGCAGTTCATTGAAATGATATCCTAAGAGAGCTCTTATGTTGGATCAAACGATGTATCATGCATTACTTAACATAAACACTTACTTTGAATTCCTCTAATGATGATGTGGACTGTAGTTATGTTAACTGTATAGTAAACTTAACGGCACTATTTTATTGTCAATGAGCACTCACGACACGAAACTAGTTTGTCACTTCCGGTGGTTCAAACATGACAACACAACACCCTCGTCGGCTGCTGGTTTTAAGTCCTTTCATGATTGTTAAAGGATGGGGTTAACAAGGATCAAGAAGAGAGGGACAGAGCCCGAACATCCCACCCCCAAAATAAGTACAAACTTATTTTTAAACAAAGCAAACAACTAATATGTACGATACCAAATAAAACTTATATGGAATTAGACTAAATAGCTATATAATATCTAACCCTATGAGCTTGTTTCACAAATACACCAACAAGTGCAAGCGAACAATTACTGTTCTAAGGGCAAAGCTTTAGCACAGGTCTTTGAGTCCCATGTACCGTTCTCACAGTTGCAACGCCAACAACGTTATCTTTGCCAGTATGCAGTTGAATGATTCTGCCCAATCTCCATTGAAGAGGCGGGGAATGGGGTTCTTGAATCAACACTAAGGTATTATTAGCAAAGCAAACCGTTTAGATTTTTGCTGAAGCGTATGAAGGTACTCTGATTGCCATCGCTTCCAGAAACTTTGTTGTAACCACTGGACTAGTTGCCAACGATTAATCGCTACCTCAGTAACGTCCGTATCTGGAATGACAGAAATAGATTCAATGGTTAAAAAATGACTTGGGGTCAAACAAGATAAATCGCTAGGATCCGAATTAAGCAGACCTAATGGACGGGAATTCAAAAGTGCTTCAATTTGCACTATAACAGTATTCAATTCTTCGTAAGTCAATTTTTGCTCACCAACTACCCGAGATAGGTGAGTTTTGACAGATTTAATTCCCGCCTCCCATACCCACCGAAGTGCGGAGCAGAAGGGGGGGTTGAACGACCACTCAATGTTTTCTACGTGTGCGGATTGTTCTAACAATCCGTGTATTTTAGCTTCAGCACCTACAAAATTGGTACCACAGTAACTGTACATGTGTATACACCTTCCGCATCTAGAAATGAATCGATGGAAAGCGGCTAAAATGCTTCTGACGACAAATCTGAAACTAATTCTAAATGCACTGCCTTAGTGCTGAAACAAACAAAGAGATAAATAGATGCCTTTAACGTTTTGGCTCCTCATACACGACCCATTGTTATGGAAAAAGGGCTCCCAAAATCTACGCCAGTATGATGAAATGTTTTTCCAGGAGTCACTCACGGAGTAGATAAATCTCCCATAGGAGGCACAGTAGAAGTAGGATTAACCTTAAAACAAGTAATATATGCACGTAGACACTGTCTTATGGCTCTCCTAGCAGACAAAATCCAAAAATGCTGTTGCAATAATGACTGGGTTGTATGATTACCGCAATGTAAATTTTTAATATGGCAATCCTGTATAATAAGAGTTGTTAGACGATGAAGCCGAGGGAGAAGTAAAGGATATTAGGCATCATGTGAGATGCCTGAATGTTTTAACCGACTGCCCACCCTGAGGAGTCCCCAGCAATCTACGAATAGAGTAAGAGAATGGAGCTGTTTGCTAACTAAATGTCCCTTGTTCAATTTTTCTAAAGCTTCCGCAAATGCACCGTTTTGAACATGTTTAACTAATACTTCTAACGCTGATGTTCTTTCTCGAAGTGTAATCGCACTAGTTAATTTTCCATTAGGTGATTTGAGGTTGAACACAAAACGGCGGCAGTGAATAATTATTTTCAAAATCCTTTGCAAATCGGAGAATGTATCTAACAAAGAAGTCAAAACGTGATCCGAGGGTTCGATGGCAACCAACATGACTTTTGCTTCGGCAGAACTTTGTGACAATTCTGATGCTGAATTATCAAGGAACAGTTGTTTAGGCCATTCTTCCAAAGGTAATTTTAACCACACAGGACCCGCCCACCATAGCGGGTGATCGATGAGTTCAGTTGCAGAAAGGCCTCTAGAAGCACAATCGGCAGGGTTGTCTTGTGATTTGACATGATTCCAATTAGAAGGTGCAACGGGCGATTGAACAGGTGCAATTCTATTGGCAATAACGGTTTTCCATTTATTAGATGGCGATTTTAACCATAAAAGTGTTTTTGTAGAATCCGACCAAGCAAAGATGCTGGTAAATTCTAACTTGAAATATGTTTTCTTCACATACTCTATGAGATTTGCAAGTAGAACTGCTGCGCACAGCTCTAACCGTGGCAATAAAACCTTGTTTATGGGTGCAACTTTACCTTTTGCACAAACAAAATACACGAAAACATTATCATTTCTGTCAAAACAATGAAAATAAACAACAGATGCATAACCTGCTTCTGAGGCATCGCAAAAGGCGTGTAACTCGATGCTCTTTAAGTCTTTACAAATCAACTGACGAGAAAATTTCAATTCAGATAAGAATGGAAGTTGCAACAAATACTTGTCCCATTGACAAATAAGTTTTTCAAGAGGCTGGACGTCCCAATTGATTCCCAAAGTCCATAAACGCTGAACGAAATGTTTAATAAAAAATGTAACAGGAGTTAAGAAACCTAGGGGATCGAAAATTCTAACTAATGTCGAGAGAACGTTCCTTTTTTGTACAAGGACGATCGTTAATTTGTATATCGTATGAAAAAACACCTGAATGGGAACACCATTTGAGCCCTAACACCTTTACTAGTGGAATTTGTTCTTGACTAAACGTCAGCGGTGGTTGTTCAATTTGTGAATTGGGTATATTTGCCAAGACAAGGGTGGAATTACTATTCCATTTTCTAAGTTCAAAACCACCAAACTTACATAATTCAGTCAGTTCTTGAACTAGCAAGTTGGCTTCTTCAACAGTTTCACAACCACTGATGATGCCATCTACATATGAGTTGGACGACAAAACAAGTGAAGCGTGGTGGTAATGAATCGCTTCCAATCTCGCCAATTCTTGGATTGTATGAAGCGCAAGAAAAGGAGAAGCTTTTATTCCATAAGTAACGGTATTCAATCGATAATCAACAAGAGGATCAGATGAATCAAATATCCACAAAATACGTTGGAAATCTCAATGTTCTGGTATAATCTCGATCTGGCGATACATTTGTTTGATATCCGCCGTGAAAGCAATGCTGTGAATCCGAAACTGCAATAGAAGTTCAAAAATATCTTTTTGTAGTGATTTTCCCTGTAACAACATGTCATTTAGTGAAATACCGTCTGAGGTTTTTGCACTTGCATCGAACACAACTCTTAATTTAGTTGTTGTGCTCTCTGGCTTTATTACCACATGATGCGGAATGTAATAAACAGGACTAGTATCCAATGAAAGAAGAGGTACAGGACTCATGTGTCCTGTGTTTATGTAATCTTGCATGAAAAGATTGTATGACGCTCGTAAATCGGAGTCATCCTGCAAACATCTTTCCAACCCCAAAAAGTGACGTAAAGCGATTGCACGAGAATCAGTAAAAATTGGTTCTGGTTGTTTAAAAGCCAATGAAATCATAAACCAACCTGCATCGTTTCTAGAATAAGTTTCAACAAACGTCTTTTCACACAATACATCTTCTGCATTTTCCTGTACGTGAGTAGAAACACTTTCCAGCTCCCAAAAACGAAGTAGCGTGTCTTCTATTGGTTCCACATAAGCACACAACGAAGTAGAAATAGTGTCTGAACAACCTACTTTTCCAGTCACAATCCAACCAAATTTGGTGCGAATGGCCACCGGTTCGTCTTGTTGGCCGCTCCGAGATTTATTCAACAATATTTATGCAAAAATGTCTGCTCCTAAAAGCAAATCAATTTTCGCACGTTCAAAAAACTTTTGATCAGCTAATTGTAATCCATCGATATGATCCCAATGGCATTTCGATAAAGGTGTGGTCGGTAGTTGACCACATATTTCCTGAAAAACAAAAAATTCTAAATTGAAACTGGATTGAGTTTCAGCCTGATTACAAGAATGAATACGACACGATAAGCTACCACTGATAGTAGACGCATTCAATCCCAAACCTTAAACTTTTGCTAAGCTTTTATGCTTCTGCAAAAAAGCCTTAACAACACTTTTATGTTATGAAATTTGACATACTCCCATTAACTAAGAGTGCCCTAACAGTTTGTAGTTTTCCGAAACCATCGATAATCGCTACCTGAGCAGTAGCTAACAAAGTTGTATTAGCAACTGAACGAGAAAAGAATGAACTAACTTCAGGCCTCTGCATCGAAAACGAAGAAGATTCACTTGTTTCATTCCCTTCAACCATTTTTTGTATGATCCGCTGATGTAGTAGGAGAGGTATTTGCATTCTCAAAATGCAACAATGTGTGCTGTGGTTTACGACATTTTTTACAAACAACCTTTGATTGGCAATTTTTGACATGATGCGAACTACACAAACAATTTAAACAGAGATTATTCTTTTTAATGAAATCAAATCGTTCCTCACTGGATTTACCAAGGAACTTTTTGCAACAAATCAAGTGCGAGTCATTACACACTATGCATTTGTTAGGTGACGTCGTAGATACAAACGTCCCACGAGTTGAATTTTGTTTATTCAAAGTTGAAGGCTCACTTTTACTTTTAGTCGCAAAGTTGACGGTTTTCGGTGCTTTTTGAGACATCAAATCGTTCATCTCTAAAGCCTTACACAATTGATCTAAGAACGCTCTTAATTCTTCAAAACGTGGTATTTCACTTGTATTTTGCATTTTGAAACATTTGGCGGTGTCTGAGTCTAACCTTTGTAATAGCCAATTGAAAAGAACAAAATCAAACAGATCGACATTTTCAAGTTTTTAAAGCGCTAGAGCTTTCAACTAATACGTTTAATAAGGACCCTAAACTATCCGACGTAGCAGAATTCAATTTGGGAGACTTTTCTATGCAATTTACATTATTTGTAACAATTAATCTTTTATTTTCATAGCGATCTATAATAATTTTTAGGGCAATACCATAATTTGCGTCACAGACCGATAAATGTTTCACGAGTTTTTTAGATTTGTCATCTAAACTGTTTAACAAAAAATAGAATTTATCAATAGGAGAAACACTTTTTTGAGTTGTCAGACGAGGAAAGCGATCCATTTGAAGGTTCAGATGATTCCTATAGGTCTACGGATTCTCAGGATAGTAATGACGAGGTTAGCGATGAAGACATTTAATAAAACTAGAACTCCAGTGATAATTAGATGAGAATATAACACAGGTAACTACTTGTGGTCCTTGTGGAAATATCTCTAATGATTTTCCATTTTCTGATATTCCACAACTAAATCAGGCTGATGTTTCCAGTCCATACAAAATTTATCGGGAGTTTATAGACAATAATATCCCTGAATTAATAGCAGACACGACAAATAGGTACGCATTACAATATATTCAAAGTCATAATCTTTCCCGACGATCACTTGTCTGTCAATGGAGAGACACAGACACGGATGAACTTCGAAAGTTTATTGGCATTTTGATGATAATGGGCATAAATCATCTACATAAGATGCGTCTCTATTGGTCCAAAAATAAAATGTATGCAAATGACCAGATACAGAGAAACATAAAACGTGACCGATTAGACTTGCTGCTAAAGTTTATTCATTTTTCAAATAACGCTACTCAAAATACTGACAGGTTAACTAAAATTAGAAATATTTTAGTTCGAATTATAAACAATTATCAGAGGATTCTAAAGCCTAGCAAAGAGGTGATTATCGATGAGACCATGGTCCTGGAGAGGCCGACTTGTCGTCCGACAATATCTTCCAGCAAAATCATATAAGTATCGGATTAAAGTATATAAGATGTGCACACCTGAAGGATACACACACAATTTCAGCATATATTGTGGTAAAAATGACGACAGACAAGAACATGTCAGTGGACATGGGCACACCTTCGATGTAGCGGTAAGGCTAATGAACGGTTTGTTGAAGGAAGGGAGAATCTTGTACATTAATAATTTTTACAATAGTGTGAAATTAGCTGAATACCTTCTACAAAACAATACCTACGTATGTGGCACTTTGAGGAGTAATAGGAAAAACACTCCAAAAGAAGTATGTCAAAAAAAAACTCAAGAAAGGTGAAATATATGGAAAGGAAAATAACAAAGGAGTACGAATTTTCAAGTGGCAAGACAAAAGATCAGTCTGCATGCCAAGCACTTTGCCTCAACATATGGATGAGTTAATTCCTACTGGTTTACAAAACAGGAGTGGTCACGATGTAGTAAAACTGAGATCGGTTATAGATTACAATAAGGCTAAAAAGGGAGTAGACATTTCGGATCAAATGTCTTCATATTACACTTGTTTTCGGAAAACTATCAAGTGGTATAAGAAGGCTGTCTTTGAAATCATTCTCGGAAGCACTGTAGTTGATTTGTGGGTAGTGTATAATAAAAATAACAAAAAACAGCTGCACATTTTACAATTCAGAGAACAACTTATAAACAATCTACTTGATTATAAGACGCAGAAGTAGAAAACCACCAAAATGTAAAAGTAATCCGGTGGGATTTGTAATTGATGAAGAAAAGGAAACGCTAGGCAAGATATCTGTAATAATATTTAAATGATTACACATTTATTATTTAACAAAAGAATACATACTTGATACAACCTCATGGTCAATTCTTATCAACGGGAATTCAAATGACCCGTTGTGCACAAAATCAAGACAAGAAATGATGCTTTATCAGAAAGTTTTGACAAGCAACCAACTGTCTCAAATATCAGAGTGGGATATTTGAAATTGTAAGGAAAGAAAACTACAGAGCACTTTGCAAAGTAGAAGTGTGAAAATAAATACTAAGAATACTGGATTGTAAGCAACTTTACAAACAAGTATGAATATTAGAAAACAAACACAGTACTTTATGAAGTACTATAACCTTTATATATTCTGAGATTATAATAAATCTATTAAAAGTAAAAGTGTATATCAAGGTTCAATGGATTTTTTAAAGTAAAATCTGAGGTTTAAAGGGAGAGATAAATCAAGCTGAAACGTGGCATTTACCATAGGTACAATGACACGTTACAAGTGTAGCATCTATTTCAAGTTGTAAAATACTTAGGGCCTTTATTATAGAAAAAAACCCTAGACCAGTAATCAAAGGCATAGCTTTCTCCTAATTTTAGAACAAACACACCGAGTGTATTTTCTCTGATTTCTGATTATTCAGGGACGATATTTATAAACAATCTATTTCAATCTGTAACGTCTACAAAACAAAAATGAAATTTCAAATATGTCTGACAACCTATAAAAAATCTAAATCGACAGAATTACATCATACTTGTTACAAAACAGATATTTTGATTGGGTCAAGTTAAACCGCTTTTGAAACAGCTGTTTATCAGTACACAGTTTTTAAAATGTTTTATTTTGTTTCTTGTTTTACAATTGGCTGAACATATCGAAATATTGGAATGGATATAGTGGGATGGTAGGTTTATAAATGCATTTCTTTTAAACTATTACATAAACTAGCAACCACACGCATGTGTGTTTATCATAATAAAAATTAGTTGACACTTGTTACACCTTTTAAAGGCAAGATTTAAGTAAGCACAGCTTAAACATAAAAACCAAAATATCCTAGAACATCTTAATTGTACATATAGTATTGTTTCAAAAAAGAAAAATACCATGCTATAAAATTTACTAAAAATTGTTAAAAGATGAAGACGAAGTAGTAATCAAAACAGTATGTACCATAAATTTCAAAAATGTCGCAGATGCCAAAAAGCTTTATACGCCCTTTGAAACATCGCTATTGTTAAAATTCATTACAGTAACTGGACTTATAGACTGCTGCTTTAAAAATGATATTTAAACAAAATGTTCTCTTATCGCAAGTACCAAAAATTTATCTTTATAAAGTAAAAGAAATAATATACTTACCTAGGGGAAAACATTGCCTTTATTCAAAAGCATATGCCTAGACATAACACAGCTAATCTAAATAATCATTTGCAAATCATTTTACCAACAACTGGAATTTAGAAGTGGGACAAAGGTTTCAATCACAATGTATAAATATTTCTGAAATTTCAAATTAATCCTAATATTTTAATAGCAGTACAGTATCAAACCCAAATGTTCCATTTATAATACATCACGCATAAAAATATAAGCACTTACCTTTGGCATATGGAAACATGTCTGAATTTGGAGAAAGTACAATGTCAATATTCTTAAGGACATACTTATTATTGGTAGAATTTTTCATAAAAGTAAAGGATAAAGTATTATTGGTTCCTATCCATGATAATGATATCATATGTTTATCTTCGCCACATTTTCCAATTGAAGTTGCATTAGGTGGGACATCGACATATGCTTGGAATGTTCTGTTATCTGTTGTGTTATACGGAACTTCCACTTGAACAGCAGCCTGAATTAATAAGCAAGTTACATTGCTTTCTGTAGCGTTTACTCCCCAAGTTCCTGTAGTAGGTTCAACTGGTTTTGCAGGTGTAGGCTGTGGAGTTGGACTTGGTGAAGGCTGTGGAGTTGGGCTTGGCGAAGGCGATGGACTTGGGCTTGGTGAAGGGGATGGACTTGGCGATGGGCTGGTGCTTGGTGAAGGGCTTGGGCTTGGCGAAGGGCTTGGGCTTGGCGAAGGGCTTGGGCTTGGCGAAGGACTAGGACTTGGTGAAGGACTAGGACTTGGCGAAGGACTAGGACTTGGCGAAGGACTAGGACTTGGCGAAGGAGATGGACTAGGTGATGGACTGGGATTCGGGGAAGGTGCAGGGTTTGGATGTGGTGGTTCAGGTGGAAGTTGTAAATCACCTAAAATAAAAAAAAGAATTATTTTGGTAAAGAACAAGATTGTGTACTATAAACAAAATGACCAATTCGCCTGCAAATTCTAGTAATAAATCCTTAACCTAGGGTTTGTGGCAATTAATACTGTCATGTGCAGGAAGACATTTGGAATTACTATGCAGGGACAAAAAATTGATATGCTTATATTTGCAAATGATATAGCGGTATTAGCATCTAGCAAAAAAGAGTTAGAAGCTGCTCTTAATGAAATGGAAACGATTCTAACAGAGAGATACGGTATGAAAATTAACTAAAATAAAACTAAAGTTCTAGTATGGAAAGGGGAAATAAATCAAAACAACAATACAAATAGGTAACAAAAACTTACAAGAGGTTAAGGATTGCTGCTACCTAGGAAGCCAAATAACGCAAAGTGGGAAAAGCGCAAAAGATATAAAACAGAGATTAGCACAAGGTCATGCTACACTTAACAAGTAACAGCAACTACTGTGCTCAAAGTCAACAAACATAGAAACAAGGAAAAGGTTGCTTAAAACATATGTGTGGAGCACAGCACTGTACGGCTGTGAAGCCTGGGCAGTACGAGAAACGGACAAGAAAAAGGTAGAAGCATTTGAAATATGGTGCTACAGACTTATGATGTAGATATCATGGATAGACAAAGTTAAGAACAAAGAAGTACTAAAAATGGTAGGGGAAGAAAGAAATGTGTGAAAAACGGTAAAAAATAGGAGAGATAGGATGATAGGCCACATACTACGGCATGGGGGAATAGTGCGGAATATATTAGAAGCAGAGATACGAAAAAAGAGAAGTAGAGGTAGACCTAGGTTAGACTACTGCACACAGATAGTGAAAGATGTAGGTTGTAGGAATTTCAGGGAAATGTGTAGGCTAGCTAAGAATAGAAATCAATGGAGGTACGCATCCAACCAGTCTAATGATGAAATGTACTTAAACATGATGATTATTATAAGCAACTACAAGTATTGGTCGGGTAATATTCTCGATTAATGTTAATTGTGTGAAAGGATTTACTGAAAAACTATTAATTCGGTAAATGACTAAGTGATGGGAGATCTTGGCAGCCACAGGCTGCTTAACCCCCTTCACCGATTCTCGGTGAAATAGGACATACAATTATAAAACAATAGAATGGGAACCGAGTTGTACATAGGTTGTGTCAGAATTTCAGGAAACTGTGTAGGCTAGCTCAGAATATAAATAAGTGCAGGTGAGTGTCTAATCAGTTTTGAGACAGAAAACCTAATGACGAAAAAATAATTGCACTTAAATCTGATGATTATTATAAACAACTACAGGTGTTGGTTCTGAAATATCTGCAACTAATATATTACTCATATTTAGACCAGGGTATAAAATTAAATAATCACATCAAATAATTTTAATCACCGTGTATAATGAATATTAGTAGATAATACGCGTTATTAAAACCGTGAAGCATAAAAATTTATTAGTTTCAGTAAAAATAAGAGATTTAAATCATGTACAAGACGCTTTATATCAAAAGAAACAGTATTAAAAAGCTCTGCGTGTAATGTATTTATTCCGAGGAAAGAAACAAATGGAAATTACGTGCAAAATTTATATTAATTAACCCTATTTTAAGTAACCGGTATTAAACAAAGTGTACACATAATAATTAATATTTAATTTGTATTCGCTAAAATGAAAGGATAGAAGTCAATTTTAATTGGAGTTAATTAAACCATTATTAATAATAAGCATAAAAGCCTGTGAAAATAATACCAGAAAATAAAGCTCTGAGAATTAATATTATGTTTGAACACCTGCGTAGTTTAAAAAGCTCATTCTGCGTAAATTTTGCAGATAATTAATGGTTACAAAGAATCTTGGAGAAACCGGGGCTTAATATTCACGGGAAGGCGCGATACGGGGTTATTTAACCTAGATAGTCCACATGGACTGAAATAATCGATAGTAAGGAATATCAATTTGCACCACTAAGAACAGGTTAGAGAAGGAAAGATAATGTGCGTAAGACAAAGACACGAATAATTAAAGGCGTGATATGAGCAACGTCACGAGGGTCACGATTGGTTGAAAATAAGATGCACATATGAGAGGTAGAAACAACAATTTCTATACAAAATTTAATTAGTTATTCTCGGACATGTTTGCGTGCCGTGTTGAAATTTCTGAGATTTAACTGGGGCGAGTACAAAATTCGTAAAAATCGCATGCCGAGCTGCGGACTGGGAACCTAGCATGCGAAATTCTTTAGAATTGTCCGTTTTGGGGAACAGACCGACAGACAGGCTAACCGCTATATATACCGAGGTGAATATAAACAAGCTCTCTTACATCCGCGAATTGATTCAATACGTTAAACAGTGCATTTTAGTTTGATAGAATAATTTAAAGTTTGCTCGTATATTTTGGTGATTTAAAACAGATTGTTATTTACGTGCTAACATGAAGGTACTTGAGTGCACTTAGATACAAGGTAATAAAATTTAGTATCACTGTACCAATTAGTAAAATTTACAACGACAAATGAATACACCAAAAGTAGGCAGTTTTGGCGTATATTGGTGAAAGAAGTATGAATTTCTTTGCTATTTTTCGGAGGTGTTAATGATTAAATGGTTCATAAATGTGTCTGGATCCACAAAACAAGGGTCAGATATACACAGATGAGTTCCGGAAAAGCCCAGAAACAACTTTAAATAAATGGTGATGGAGAAAATTTTTAAAGCGTTGAGAATCAGAAGCTGTAAATATAATCCAGTTGGAATGGAGCGATTAACAAAAGGGACGATGTACATTGAAGCTACGAGTGCAGTAACCTTCAGGTAATTTATACTATTTTGTTTGAACTTTGATATTTTTGTGTGTGTTGAATTACTTTATAAGTGATTTACTTTAAATGGACATTAGTGAAATTGTACTAACCATAAAATTTTAATGTTAAGGTGAAATTTGCTTGTTTAAGTAGAAAGGGGTATTTAGTATTGATGTTCGGGATTATGATGAAAATTTGGGTATGTCTTTGAGCTCAATTAGACGAACCTGGTTAATTAACGTAAAGGGTGGTAGATGCTCCTTTGTACTCAGACTCGGTCTGCATATATTGTTATATTAATTAGTAGGCATCCAACAAGGACTTTAATTCAGGATGCACATTTAAATGATAATAAATGTAATCTTGAAAATTTCTGATACTGAAATTTATGCCAAAATTTAATTTTGAAATTTTAATGTATTGTGAATATTGATGTAAATAGAGTTAACGTTCGTGTTTGTGGTAGGAATGTGTTTGTTTTTTTATGAATGAGGATGAAAGTTATCTAGGGGAGCAGCCGAGGCGATTAACAGAAGAAAGTCAATGGACCAACACAGTTAAGATAACTGGCGAGGCTTTTTAAAGGATTCACAGCAATATATATATATATATATATATATATATATATATATATTGGAAAAATATTACATCGGCAAATGTTCAAGTGCTGGGGGAACTTGGCAGCCACAGGCAGCTTCCCCCCCCCCTTCACAACCACTGAATGTTGAAGAAATAGGGTAAATAATTGTAAAACAATAGAAGGAGACCAAACTGCATCTAATAGGAAAAAACAGTGCCTAGAGTGAAAGACAACAAACATAGAAACAAGAAAAAAATTGTTGAAAGCATATGTGTGGAGCACAGCACAGTATGCCTATGAAATACGAGCAGTAGGAAAAGCAGACAGAAAAACGGTAGCAGCCTTTTGGAATGCTGTGCTTCAGATGTATGAGGATGATAGCATGGACAGACAAAGTTAATAATAAATAGGTTATAGCAATAGTAAGGGAACAAGGATATCTGTGGAAAGAAATAGCTGAGATAGGAAAAAGAAGGTAGATATAGACCTAGAACAGATAGTGAAAGATGCAGACTGTGCAAATTTCAGGGAAATGTTTAGGTTAGCTCAGAATAGGAAACAATGAGGGTACACGTCTAAGCAGTTCCAGGACTGAAGACCTAATGATGATGATGAATATATTTAACGTGTCTATAGACGTTTTTAAAAAACAGATCAATAACCATCTTTGTGGTAATACGTATAATTATTAATTTGTAATTAAAATTTAGTACAATTTATATTAACATGTTCTTATTCTTACTGATTTGAGATTCTTTTCCTGTGGTTGTATTAATAATAAATAAATAATTAAAACATCCGGAACTATTATTGAAAATCCTTTATATAGTTTAAATCTGTCCTAAATTTGAAATAAATTTTAAGGATTATTTCCTCTTCTGATGATGGTCAAGATAACTGCGGTTGAATAGATTATTACAGTTTACTCTGAACATTAAAGTAGAGCATTGCAAAAATTATATCTTTTTTTTTGTGGTTTACCAAAAGTAAATGTTAACAATGTTTAAAACATACTTGTGAGCCTTTGAAATTTAAGACAATAATTACGAGTATGCTGCTTCTCAGATATGCATAAGATATCAGCATTGTCAAAAGCACCAAAAAGCAGAAAAAAGATGCAAGAAAATTAGAATTTATAGGTCTTATAATAATTGCTTACCACACTATGTAACGAGCAAACTGGGAAGCACATTGTCAGCAGAGTATTGGCAAATTTTATGGTAGCGACCAATTCTATAATTATGCATATGGTATATTCCTCACAAGCATTTTAATAGGTGGCACCTGTTACGTGCCATTGCCACTTAAACATTGTTTTAGGTTAGTTTTTGGTGTACGGAAGTTTCCCGCCATATTTTCAAATACGCGAGACGCGGGAATTTTTAAATAGACTAGGCGGTGCTTCCGATACGTCAGAGTAGTGAGCTCGCGCAGTGTGCTTATCCCTAGAGGGATAGAGCAATACTAGACAAAGGGAGGGAGTTCTCCGCTTCTCTCGCGAGAACGTGGCTTTTTACCGAGTATCGTCGGGGTGTGAAGTGCTGGTTTCTTTCCTGGTAACGTATCGTTATGGTTTACCTATGTAGAAATCCCTTCCTAATTATTGTTTGTTTGTCTACCTCTACCTCCTTCCCGCCCAAACCCTACATAGGTAAGAATTTGTCGCCACCTAGGACTACCGAACTTCACGCCTGAGGATGACCTCATGTCCACCTTAGCTAGCCGGAGCTGATTCGTACGCATTTGAGAGCATCGACGTTCATCTCTAATTCCTTCGGGAGGAGCCCGACTGGAGTGGTTAGAGGCCTACCCGAGTGCAACTTCGGGCGAAGGCAGGATATCTGATGTAAGTAATCCTTTACTTAATTTGCATGTTAAAAATTGAGTGAATTTACGTCGTATTACGCAATATCTGACACGTATTGGTAGTTGACCTCGCCCAAATCTGTATAAGAGTTCGCGCTGCCAACTGCTGATAGTGTCTATTACACCACGCTACCGGTGTTGTATTTATCAAACTTTGTAAATATAACCACCGGCGTGGCATGTAAGACACCATGAAAATGTACATATATATTTCATATATATTTATTGACTACGTGATGCATATTAATATTGTAGTATAGTATGTCTCCAAAAACAATAATTATAAATTATTTATTTAAATTAATTACGTCAAGAATGACCATTAAGAAATGTTAAGTATTGAAAATGGAAGATGATGAGAATTATAATGAAAAATGAATCAACAGCATTAGAGTTCATTAATGTTCATATATTCCTGAACAGGATAAGGTGCTGTTTTAGTGAAGTACAGTTTTAAAACTTATTTGAATGCAGGTGTAGACAATTGTTTGACATGGTTAGGCAAGTGATTGCAGAATTGTAAATGTAATGAATTTTTTTTAGATTTCTCTAGGCGCAAGCACTCTATTACTAAGTTATCGTAATTTCTCGTATTGTACTGATGAAAAGTGGCATTGGTTGGTAATAATGGTATTTTTGTATGGATAGCAGTTCATTGTAAATAAACAGTGCAGGTAAAGTCATAATACTTAGTTTGATAAATAACAGCATTAAGTGGTCTCTTATCACAGCATTTGAAATTAACCTTACCACTTGCTGTAATATAATTTATAAAACAATCGCTGTTACTTGAATCAACTTATCTGTTATGGAATAGAAGTATTATCATTCTGGTAACTTTTTTCGCGTTAAAGGGGCATCGTTGGAGATTTCAGACTTTAATTTAAAAATTTTGCAAGAAGAATTGTGTGTAAAAAAAATTAGTTTCTAGTTAAATACCGCATCTGTTGATCGAAGAACAAAAAGCAGCTATGGTGAATTGGTGTGAAAAACTCCCGACCGCTTCAATACAGTAAACTTTAAAAGTGCACAACATTGTGAGTAGTGATGAATCTTGCATTTAGTCATACAAGCCAGAAAATGAACGCCAGTCGTCTGTTTGAGTGTTCCAAGGTAAAGAACAGCCGACAAAAGTCATCCATTCTTGAAGTGTCTCCAAAAATATGTTCGCAATTTGTCTCGAAAGCAGATTATGTATAGTCCATTCCAAATAAGAATAAAGTAGATGACCTTGTATGCAAGGTGGATTTACACAGCAAATTAATTATAATTTCTATATATTCATACATAATAATTATTAATTCCATATTTGAGCGATTATAAATTGTGACTAGTGTAAATTAATTTCTATAATTCGTTTTTATTGCAAATCTGACAATGACGCGTTATATATATTTTAAATACAAATTTTTAGTATTAAGCTGTGTAAATGAGCATCATGTTTTAACCAATCAAATCGAAGGCTAAACTTTCCTATACATTTCATCGCTTTATTCTTAGCTGGAATGGACTATAGTAACAATTCCTCTACAAGATCAAAAACCTGTTACTGCCAATTGGTAATACGACCATTTATTTGCCGTACGGCTCCATGGAGCTTCAAAACACCAACCCCAACCTCCACCAAGACAATCAGCTAGCTCACAAGACAATTGAATTTATAACTCAACAAAATGTCGAATTGTTAGACCATCCACCTAAGTCCTAACGATTTCCATACCTTTCTAAAAATCAAGGACGGACTGCATGGTCAAAGATTTCAGTCGTCCGAAGAAGCAATCGATGCTTTCAAAAATGCAATTTTGACTGTACCAACAAATGAGTAGAACTGCTACCAAAGTTGGTTGAAGCGCATGCAAAACTGCATTAATCTTTGTGGAGAATACATCGAAAAACAAAGTCTTTACAAGCTATGTACTGTTTTATTCTAGCTCTATATGCAAAACTTAAAAGATAACCCCGTATACAGATTCTAGGTGTAAAAGATTCCACCAAGCAAGTGATAAAATTCTTTAGAAACGAACATCTCCGAGCTGCCTGGTACAAAACAGCAAAAGGTAAAAAGATAATAATAATGCCTCAAGAGGAGAGATGCAACACCATTACTGATTAATTGGAATCCTGCCTCAATAATAGAAGAATACTAATGTCAAGATCACAAAGAACATATTGTAAATATGTTTTCACAATTGTCAACGATATACACATAACTATTAATATAAAAAACTTTTTAAAGAAGTCGAGGCCGGTTGCAACAGCACTTGAAAGAATGCAACGAGATAGATCTACAATTGTCAATGCTGTAGAAATTTGGAAACGGTTAGAAGAAGATCTTACTGCAAGTTGCCCTAAAACATTTCAATAAACGACGACAAAAGTCGTTAACGTGTGCTCATTATTTAGCTAATTTGTGTGATAACAGAATTACAGGCTACAATTTAAATAACAACCACAAACAATTAACATTCGATTATTTGGAAACAATCAACCTCAATTTCATTCCAATTGTCACGGCATTACAAGCAAAACGTTTAATATTTCCCCTTCAATGTCGTGGTGGAAGTCTAAAATGTTTAAACATGCTGAACAATACTTTAGTTGGCTGCAGGTGGCTGCTGATGCAAAATAGAAAGAATTTTTTCAAGCTTTAGACTGGTGCAGTCACAACTACGAAATAAATTGGGTGATGAAAAAGCAACTAAGTTAATATTTATGTTCAAATACCTTAATCAAACTGTGGAACAAAAAAATACATTTAGACTGGGTCTACAACATAAAATGGCAGCCTTCAATTACTAATTTCCTAATGTTGTTTGAAGAGAAAAAACCATTGATGATGACCACAAAATTGGTCAAAAGCACTATGGTGAAGATTTATGAAAGAATGACTACATTTACACGCAAAAATAACACCGTCTTTATTAACTCTGGTGTTATGTAAAACCAACGTTATTGGCTGTTTACACAGTAAGGGTGTTAACACTAGTTTTATTAAGACATAAACTACATCACTACGTGGTACCAACTGCCAGATCAAAAAAGATCTAACTCTGGAAATTATATTTTGTTTGTATAAATTTACGGTAATGCCAAATACAAAATCAAAACAAAAAGTTGTTAAAAATTCTTGGTTGGGTATTGTTGTTGGTTTTGCAATATTTCAATCAAATAACGAATGATTTTACCGCTCATATTAATGCAATTACTAGATCTCGTCAATGTCAAAGCCAGTTGTTGCTAATTTATTCAATTGGGTCAACTATTTCCGGACAATTACTGGATCTAAAACCCGTATTAAGATTTAGTCACAGAAGCCTATGGATGAAGAAAAGAAGTTCAGATTTTTGGGAAAATATTGTTTTAGCAAACTTTTTATTGGAAGATTGGTTGGAAAACTTTCGAATGAGTAAGGAAACCTTCTTGTGGTTATGCAATCACTTCGGCCTCATCTTGAACCTTCTGAAAATTTTGTTAAAACCAGAGAGCTGCTATCAGTGGAAAAGCAAATTGCTATTGCAATATATTCTTTAGCAAGTTGCAGTGAATATCGTATAGTGGGTAATACTTTCAGTATTCATAAATCGACAGTTTGTAGATGTGTACATAAAGTAGTGTATGCTATAAACACAGAATTAATGACTTCGTGTTTAAACATGCCAAATGCTGCAGAATGCACAGATATTTCATTTAATTATGAAAAAAACACATATTCCTCCAATAATAGGAGCCATAGATGGAACACATTCCCATTCTGCCACCATCAGACGGTTACAGAAATTTTATAAATAGAAAGGGTTGTCCCTCACTTGTTTTGCAGGCTGTTGTAGATTATAGTTTCAGGTGAGTGTATGTTAAAAGATAAGCCTATATTCATTGCAGTGTTTCTATAGGTTTCGAAATATCAACTGCCAAGCACCTGGAGCATCTCATGATTCTGCAGTTTTTCAAGGGTCTCAAATATATAAAGATCATGACTAATCCCTTTTGTAAATATTATTTAATCATAACAATTATTTGAATTTGTGGTTTTCAGGCAACACATGTTATAAATGGTACTAATATACCATACATGCTTATGGGATATCCTGCATACTCCTTATTGCCCTGGTTAATGAAAGGCTATACAAGAACGACTCGGTTAACACCTGAAGAGGAATCGTTTAATACCTACTTAAAGTGTGGCAGAGTATCGGTGGAAATAGCTTTTGGTCAATTAAAAGCTCAGTGACGTTGCTTATTAAAACGCCTAGACATTCATTTCACTTTAGTGCCGGCTGTGGTTGCAGCTTGTTGTATTCTACATAACATTGTGGAATCAAACAAAGAAACTTTTTACAATCGCTGGGAAGCAGCCGTTGCAGAAACGGAATTAATATTTCCACAAACCTGTTACAACTGCAAAACGCACTCGAAGCAATAATAATGCAAGCAACATAAGAGATGTGTTGAAAAATTATTTAGCCAACAACTTTCCTTTAAGAAAAACACATTAACTAAAGTTAAGTTTTATTACTAATATTAATTTTTAACAAATGTAAAAATTCATTTTGTAATTTAATAATAAAAGGTAATTAAGTAAACGTAATCAATATATTTTTAATTTGTGGGTGAAATGTGATTGTTGGATGTAGAATCAGAATTGGATGTGGTTGAAGAATGCACAAAAGAAGTAAATTGAATGTTGGGTTGTATATGGGAAGTTGATGAGGATACAACAGTGTTATTTGAAAAAGAGGGTATGTTAGGTGTGGTCGGTAAATATGCAGAAGGGACATTTAAGGGTTTAAGTGATATGTGGAAGGTAAACTAGACGGCTGATGGGGTTGTAAAATGCCGCGTAATCCATTAAGAAATAAATTAGAAGTTTCTAGTAGTGTTTCTTTCTGTGCTCTAATAAAGTTTTCAGTGATCTTTTCTTCTAACTTATTTTGTTCTGCAAATATTTCCTTTAAAATCTTAGATTGGCCCAACAACAATTTTTTTTGCAATTCAGTAGGGTTTTTTAGGGTAATGGCAGCAAATGTATCAAGCTGGTGCTTGTAGCTTTTTCGACCAGAGGTTATTTTTCTTTTAGGCGTTTCATTTATTTCTGGCGCCACTTCGTCATATTGTGCCTCAGACATGTTTTGATACTGCAAGGTAGTTTGAGAATCTTCTTCACTGTCTCGCTCATAATTCTCTGATATTTGTGTGTCTGATGTTTCATTGTTCCGCATTATTTTAGGCGGGTCTGGTTCGGGTTCTACATCTGACTGCTAAGCGAACGGCTGTGCTTTGCAGAATCTACACCTTCAATTGTATTGATTGGCCTTTCATACAACAAAACATTCATTTCGTTAAAATATAACAATTTCTTTCGAGAATTTTCCTCACCGCGTGTGCTTAATAACCTCCTTATCTTATTGTACTTAACTAAAACATTTCTATTGTTATTAAATTTGTTTCAAAGTATTACATACTTACAGCGCAAAGTTTTAAAACGCGTTTGCATTTGTTTGGTTGTTTTCAAGTAGCCTACATTGTGCATGGGTTCCTCTAAATGACTGAAAATATCCTCTGCTCGGAACGGTTTTCCATCCAAAGATTTCAAAATTTGCTTATCGCATATGAGTTGTAAAAGAAAATGTGTCTCATCAATATCCCAAGTGTCCCTCCGCTTATTATTCATACTTGATTAAAAGTTGAAACAATTTTCCTGGCGATTCACTATTTTTATTTTAAGGTTAAGAATTGTAATTTAGGATCTAGAAATTTTATTTCAGTTGGCGACATGATTAAACCGGTTTTATGTTTGCGAGTGTTCACACACTACATAACGCAGGTTTTACAAAAGTCAGGTCTGTTGTAAAAGCAACGTAGCCCTAATTAAAGCGGGTTTAGTTAAACCGGTGTTAGCACCCATTTACACGGGTTTTAAAACGTATTAGTAACACCGGTGTTATTAAAACCTGTGTTATTGGTCCGTGTAAATGTAGTGTATAATAAAAAATTTTTGCACAATCTACAGCACTCATTTTATTGTAAACTACGTGCACGTGGCAGCACCTATGTTATCATAACTTTGAGTTTAATACGAGAGGTTCTCAAAAGCTTGCTATAAACTATTTATTTTATATTTCAACACTAACAGATTTATAATTGTTACTAGCTTTGTTTTACAAGTAAGCAAAGTCTTTACAAACTTAATAATTTATTCAATTGCATTATATTACTCATCTAAGAAATATGCAGTTGTCCTTTAAATTAAAAGTGAGATAGTTATAAACACATGATATGAGCATAAACTAGTAAAGGACAAGGTTATTCACACTAAATTTTATCAAGTTCACCCTAGCTTTTATTATTTACTGGAACAACAGCAGCATTAAGGCTAACTATTATTTATGTGGTGTGTACTTTCACCAACAATGTATAAGCAAGGAGTTGTTAAATTAATATAAACATTTTATAAGTGTCGGCATATTATTACACATCAGATAATTAAAAACCAATTACATTAAATATTGAAATGTAATTACAATATGCTATCTCAACATTAACTACAATTTCCAGCTCAGGAAAATATTCAAATTATAAAACAGAACACCAGTGCATGGTTAAATTATATTGATTGTTTATGACATTAAATATCCCTTCTTATCATTATTATCACTAAAAATCGATTAATTTGTCTGGTGATAATAAAACACCAAACGCAAATAAATGGAGAAGTTCAAAGGACAATCCATGTGAATAGAACTGAATTAAAATAAAGAAATGTAATTCCAAATATAGAAATTTCCCAGAATTGTTTATTATTCAAACACTACAATTAGAAAAACTAGACTATCCAAATAAATTATGACAAATAATTCCTGTTCTCTATGAATAATCATGATCATCACGTGATAACAATGAATTAATTCCACCCTTTAGATATCAAAAACAATATGTATGGATATGTACGTCATAGAGTCGATTAAAGGATCATTTTTTTAACACAAAATTAAAAAGGAAAACTTACCGGTGCCTATTATTGCACTTAAAACGACGACAAATAATAGATAACCAACGAGTTTCATGTTGAATAGACGATATAGTAATTACGAACAATACTAATTAATCTGCAACATCTATTAGAACACTATAAAATGTCATCCACTCGTAGTTTGTTATTGTTCATATGGTCTTCCATGCTCATGCGCCTGCGCAATAAACTGTGACGCATTAAAACAACCGCACAGATATGTCCTTCAAAAAGACTGCTATAATAGAAACATTGATTCCGGTTTACGTGACTAAAATTACTTTATTGGCTAAAATTTATTTTCAGGCATTTTCATCCACTGATTAGTGTACTTACTGTTGCTATTGCTATATGAATTAAATTAAATATACAAGCGATTTGTAATTAAATAGAAAGTTGAACGAATATAATACCTGATAAATATACTTTTCGTTTTAGTAAATGAGATTTTTTTGCAATGTCATTGCATGTCGGTACAAATAGAACTGATTCAATCAATTCAGTATAATTTCTAAGATAGTAGTATTGTTAAATCTGGCAGTTAAAAAGTTTTCTTGCTTACTTAAGTTTTTGTTTATAATAATATTTTTTTATGTAAATATTTGTTCTATTTGTACACCTTACTTGTGTTTTTTTAAATATGTGCATATTCAGTTAATTGTTGTCATAACTAATCGGTACTGATTATGGATGGTAACGACTTGTTGAACTAACAAGTACACAAGTTTGTACAGTAGAGTAATATGATTATCATAATCAACAAACATTTATTTGCTTCGGTTACTAAGTACGTTCCTTGTGATAAAAATACAAGATTATGTACCACTGCTTAAATTTGCCGCTTACGTTGAGATCTAAAATGGAAAATCGGTCTACCCGATTATCTAGTACCTAGTTTCGCCCATTGTTAAACGTCGTCATTATGATGTAATTTACAAATAGTGTATAACCAAACATAGTGCCTCCAAGCAAACGTACGACTTGGGAGGCGTGTCCTTGGTGTTGCTGCCAGCTAAGAAGTACACTCAAAGTAGAAAGCTTTCAATGGTAAAATTGAAATATTTTTAAGGTTTGGTTATTAATATTAAACATTAATTGCATTCGTGTATTTTAATAATTTTAGAAGATTTAATTAACAATGGCATGACATAACACAACATGAAATTTTAAATTTGCTTAAAAATGCTTTGTTCCCGCAGTGCACTTTGAAACAAATCACTTTCTGATTGGTCCCATATGTTCTTGTCAAATTTTAGTTCACATATTTTCTGGGTCCTATGTTTGCTTGGTGGCACTGTACATCAGTTGGTTAAAACTAAATGGACGAATGAAAAAACACCTAGACCCGGTTGTACAACTTTCAGTTTAAGCTTCGATCATATGAACCATAGTTAATTCTTGAACTGTGGTTAAAGATAGCTCCGTTGTACAACAAAAGTTTAGTTAAACGGCGGTTTAATACATCTGCCATGCGCGTTTTGTAATAACGTGTATGTTTTTTAATTTCTGTAAATTCTAACATATAAGTTTGCCTAACCTTACTTTAATATTGTTTTGTTTACCGCGCCGTTATTACCAAATCTACCGATATCAATTTATTATTTAAATTAAAATTTAGTTTTCGGGAATATCCATAACAAAATTAATGCTTGCATTTTTTGACAAACGAAAAATGTTAGGTTAGGATGCACTGAACTTAGTTTAAGCGTCGAAAATTGGTAGTTCAGATTTGAACCTCGATCAATTCTTAATCGGAGATTGTACAACCAACTCGTGAATGATGAACTTAGTTCAGCAGTGCACCATGGTTAAAATGAGATTGTACACCCGGGCGCTAGAGTAACCTATCCCTTAAGACAAACAATCAGGCAGGTCGTAATTTTGCACACTATCGCCATCTTACGTTTGCGAGCAAAATTTACAGCGGAAAATTTAAATTACCATAATGCAAATATCGAAACCAAGTTCAGGTTCACATATGAATATTCCCGTATTCCAAACTATCAATATGGTAGTACCCTTGTTTATATACTAACGTAGTATATAAACAAGGGTAAACACGCAATGTGTAGTAATTATTATATTACAAAGTATATACTTACATTAGGTATAACATATTTATAAATAGAATATCATCATCATTAGGTCTTCAGCCCTGGAACTGGTTAGACGCGTACCTTCATTGTTTCTTATTCTGAACTAAACTACACATTTCCCTACAATTTGCACAGTCTGTATCCATCACTATCTCCTTTTTCCTATCTCTGCTTGTAATATATCCCATACTATTCCCCAAAAATGTCTTAGAACGTATTCTGCCCTTCTATTTCTCCTATTTTTTTCCACAGATATCTTTATTTATTACACTATAAATGGTAAAACATTTATATGGTGATAGATAGTTCCTAAAAGCCGGTAATACAGTTACCAAAGTTCATAAGATACATCGCGCAACGCAATGAATAAAGCGAGTGACTCCTCTAGTGGAGGAAAGCGCAACCCTTTTACAGATTTTGGCGCGGCAATCCACCATGACGTCACCGACAAAAAGGTATATTACCCAATAATCAGAAATATAAAAATTAAATAAACAATTAACAAAAGTTCATCTTCGTGAACAAATTAAACACGGTATTACTCACCCCGGAAATCCGACATCCGGCATCCGGCATGAAGTTGCTCTATGGTAGGCCTCTGCTCCGAGGTTGTTGGCGGAGCTTGGACATCAGGGTCGTCTAGGGTCCATTGCCGAAGGTTGCTATAAATTTACCTACGCAGGGAATGAGCCACGTTCTCGCGAGAGAAGCGGAGAACTCCCTCCCTTTGTCTAGTATTGCTCTATCCCTCTAGGGATAAGCACATTGCGCAAGCTCACTACTCTGACGTATCGGAAGCACCGCCTAGTCTATTTAAAAATTCCCGCGTCTCGCGTATTTGAAAATATGACGCGAACTCCCGTGTATTAAAAAACTAACCTAAAAACATGTTTAAGTGCAAATTCGATTTGCACGTAACAATCGCGACAAAGCCACAAAAGAAAAAACTTAAAAAAGAAAAAGTCTGTTAGCACAGTAACAGCTTAAAATCTAAATCCTAACTACCCTACATAAACCCTAACTTAAAACCTACAAAATGTTTATATAAGGCGCCACCTGGTTTTTCGACCGATAACACGTCTACCGAAGTACCAGGAAATGGAATAGGTAGCCCGATAGTCTTTGACTACACTAATTATCGACAGCACAAATTTGTCGGGGAGCATGAAACACTACTTAAACTAACACGGGTGCGACAAGTCGCCTAAACTATCTAAACCTATCTAACTAAAGCTAACATACAAGTTCTTATGTGCAAACACACATGAGTGTTGCAACAAAACTATTCTTCTTTTTGGCAAGAAGTGCCCAAATTTAATAAATGTTCATGGAGTGCGTCACTCTGCACTCTAGCAAATTTTGTTACTGGTACTTTGGTTTTCTTAACGATGCACATTTAAAACTTGTCCATGACATAGTTGTGAATCGACAAATTTACCAAAAGTACCACCTACTAAATCCTTATATGCTAACCTGACAAATTACATTTCTAAGTCGGGTTAGCTTTTTCACTTAAATTCCAGAAAAAAAATAATTCCCACGTCTGGTCATATATACCACACGTTAGGACGATAAAAAGATAAAACAAGATCTCAAATTGATGTTAAAGATAGTAGATAAGATAACATTATTAAGCTTAATTTGTTATCCTCAAAGGTAATGAATAACATAACGGTATTAAGCTTTAGTTATTATTTGAGATACTCGATAAGATAACACGATATTAAGTTAAAGTGATTATAAGAGATAGTAGGTAAAGTAACACGAATTTAAATAAAAGTTATTACTAAAGATAACCGGTAAGATAACGCGAAATAACTCGAAGTTATTCCTAACGGTAGTCGGTAAGATAACGAGAAATTAAACCAAAATTATTACTAACGGTAATCGGTAAGATAACGAGACTAACTAAGGTTATTACTAAAGGTAATCAGTAAGATAACGATATTAAAACTAAGGGTATTGTCAAAGATAATAAAGAAGACAAAGATATTGGCCTGGTTATTACCCAAGACAATGAATAACAACAAAAGAGTGGCTCCAGTAGAGCCGTTTAAATGGGATTAACCCGTGCCCTCTAAAAAGAGAAACCCGTGAAGCAGGTCCGTTCACACGAACAGCACGAGAGACCGGCAAAGTCATTTAGGTGCATTCCTGCACCCGGCGATAATTGATATCGGTGATACTATTCACCCGATATCCACACGGTATATAACGATATACACATCCACTCACACATTCACACACTCATACATACCTTCACTGCCAGTGCCCATGCGCTGACAGCGGCACCGCATGACCCCACGAAAGATTCGCAGAGACATGGTCCAGGTATCTGTGGAAACCTCCCGCGCAACCACACGGTGACTAACAGAAATGAAAAGGCAGTAGAAATAGGAAAGGTAAAAAGAAGGAGGTTGGTTTTTTGGAGTGCATAAGAGGCACCTCCAGGTAGAAGAAAGTAGAGGAAGGGCTCGCATTGAGCAAAAGCGACAGAGGGAAAGGTGGATAGCAAAGCGCTACTCAACCCACCAGTGTGGTCAGTAGCTCGGAATGAGGGAACATCATTCTTATGTGGCAGACGGGTATTCCGGGACAAGAACAGGTCCACCGAAAGAAGAATAAGGCATAGCGGAGATAGCGGGTTAAGAAAAAAAGTATAGTTTTTGGACAAGCGTCCAAGAGAAGGTAGAGAGTTGTCCCTATTAAACACAGCGCAGTCTGAAGGACTACCTGCGATATTGATCCGACAAGATAAGATATATCATATGTTGACATTCACTAGACTCTCAAGAGAGTTAGTGCGATCATTTTCCTAACGAGTACATTGACTACGATAAGAAAATCAGACAAAAGTTGACACGACAACTTAAAAGTATCATTACAGATACAGACACACAAAAACAAACTGTTTTAAGGTAGTTTTCAAATCGGTAGCACCCTAAACACACAAAAATGCCCAATTATAAGCAGTTAAATACAGATACACTGTCCCAATACACTAAAACAACCGAGAATTTAATAAGATAACAATAAGAAACAATAGCACCTCACCACAAAGTTCAACAAAAAACAATGAAAAAAAAATGTTTATAAGTTATGTAGATTTAATAGAAAAAAGAAAGAAATAATGATATAGTATAATGTAGGCGACTGCAATAATTCAGAAGAAAAACACATGGAATAGATAATCCTAATTTTTTGCAACTGCGAATATGAACTATTTCTTTCAATGGCATAGGTCGCGAACACTATGTGAGTCCAAGGAAGAAAGCATTCACTCAACATCAGCTAAAACCAATCATAAAAATTCAATGAGTTATTACAACCAAAGTTACGACAATTACCACACAAAATTAAATGACGTAAGAACAATACTAAAAACCAAATAATATGTAGTAGGAAAAGTTCGAGGGTTGATTAAATGAAACGACAGAGTTTTATTGGGAGGTGTAGAGAATGAAGTAATATATAAGTAACGATATGGTCAAGGAAAAGTCAACCAGAAGCAAAGGGTTTAAGGTAAATGAGTTAAATGTATAAAACGTAGGTGTATAAGAGAAGGACTAAGTAATTAAAGATACTAATTGATGGTGAAAACAAAAAAATATTAGGTAAATGGTGAGGAGCATGGAACGTGAAAAATTTAATTAGCATTTGGGTCGGCAGAGAATGGCTTAAGGTCTTTAATATGCAACCTGCCTTGGCGTTTTCCTTCAGCATCCTGAAGTTCGTAGATAAGGGGACTAATGACACGAGTGACCTTACAAAGAATGAATTTAGGGGCTAATTTTGAAGAGAATTTCTTAGATGCATCCGATAAGACATAGTTCTTCTTCCAAACTTGTTCGCCCAAGGCGAAGGAAATATTTCGTTTACGTAGATTATAGTGGTCCTTACTCTTTTCGTAAGCTTTTAACAAATTTTTCCTAACGTCGTTAAAGATAGAAGGTAATGACTGTTGGTCTTTGTCCCAACGTACTTTATCGTCAAATTCAATTACGTTAGTATCGTCAGGCACTAAACCATAGTAACTCCCATCGATTGGGGTATATCTTCCAAAAACAAGAAATGACGGAGTGAATTGGGTTGCTTCGTGTTTAGATGTACGCAAAGCTTGAGCAATTTTAAAGATATTGTTGCGATCCACTATTAGGCAACCCGTCAAACATACAAACGCCCGGGGCACAGCGTATTCTTCAGCATTCGAGAATCCTTCTACAAAGTTCTAGATAATGAGTCATATCTTAATGCAGGGTATATATAAGGCCGCTTATGAATGTAAGAGTTAGTCTATTCTTGAATGTCTAATATAAATTATATCGTTGTAAAGTAAACGTAGTTGAGTTTTTAGAATATATACATAAATGATATGCTGTGTCTAATGTGCATGCAGCTTGCAGTATACATAAATAAATAGAAGTGTATAAACAAATAGTTGTGTTAGTGTGGTTATTGGACCTAGGGTAAAGAAGTTAGTTTAAGAAGATATTAGTGCTTGTAAATTCATTAGTGTAATAGTGCTTCATTGTTAAGTGGACTGAAAATATCTATAAATAAGGCATATATTGTTAATTAGACTTGTGAACAGTGAGTAATAAAGACCATTATTATTACTTGTTTTAAATTAAAGAAACGCGGTAGTAGTAGCGCGTTACACTGGTGTCAGGCATTTGTGGGGTATATAGTGATTAATTTAAAACACAAGTCTAAAGACATTTAAGTAGTTTGTATATGCCAGTGACAAGAAATCAAAGTAAAATGGAGGCAGACACTTTAATGAATTTCCTCAAGGATTTTAAATCCGGTATGGAGGAAAGGTCGGCTAAACTAGAATTGACACTTAGTGAAAATGCTGAGAAAATGGAGGAGAGGTCGGCTAAACTGGAAGTGACACTAAACGAAAACTTAGTGAAGTCAGTTGAACTGGAATCGACCCTTAAAGAATTTAAATACGGCATGGAAATGACACTTAGTGAAAATGCTGAGAAAATAGAGGAAAAGTTAAGTGAAAATACAGCCACGTTAGAACGAAGATTAATGGAAAGTTCCATTGCATTGAAAGAAGATTTCACTGAACAGGTAAAAACCGTTGAGCAAAAGTTGGACAGTAAATTGATAAAAATGGAAGAAGATGTGATGAGGCTGCAAGAACAAGTAATTTCACTAACAACGCGGCCACTTGAATTGCCAAGCCAAGTTGTTAATCAGAACATTCCAGAAATAAGAACCACGGAAAGAAGCGAGTCAATTCCGTCTAAATTTAAAGTAGAACCACCTACATTCGATGGTAAAACACCTTGGCCCACATATTTGAAACAATTTGAAGCTGCTGCAATAGCCAACGGTTGGTGCAACAAAGAGAAGGCTATCTCTCTAATAGTGGCCCTACGGGGGGAAGCTCTTAACATCTTACAAACGATTCCCGATCACCAGCAGAATGATTACGGCCTCTTAACATCAAAGCTTGAGATGAGATATGGAGATGCTCACCTTCAACAGGTTTACCACGCACAAGTTAAGAACCGCTCGCAAAAGACAAGTGAAAGCTTGCAAGAATTCGAAGCTGACATCGCCAGATTAGTTAGATTGGCATATCCAACGGCACCAGATAGCTTCCTCGAACAACTTGCTGTACAAACATTTGTGGATGGCGTTAAAGATGGCGAAATACAGCAAGCGCTAAGATTAGCACGGCCAAAAATGTTGGATGACGCACTGGCCCATGCGCTTGAATTTGAAGCAGCTAAGCAGACATCACACAGGATGGGTCACAAAGTTCGGTCTGCCTTAGAGGAACCTGGTCAAGCTCAGAACAGCATAGATGAAATAGTAAACCGTGTGTTTGAAAAGCGAAAAGCGGAAAGGCTGAAAGGATTACGACCGCGGAGATGGCGTCTGCGATGCTGGAGCTGCGGTGAAGTTGGTCATATGCAGAGACGCTGTACTCAACCAAAGAAAGAACCGGTTGAGTTAAAGCAGGTCAATGTAAGGGGGCGAACGTCGACAGCGCAGCGTAGTGCCCCGGAGATTATCATCCGTGCTGCATCGTCGATGGGGAGTCTGGACAGCATTTATATCGATGGAAGAATTAATGGTAGGGTGTCCGATTACTCGTGGATACAGGAGCGACAAGGACTATTGTGAGACCAGATTTAGTTGGTCGTGGAAAAGTGCTACCTGTATCGGTGTGTCTTCGAACGGCAAGTGGTGAGAAAATTTGTACTCACGGAGAGACTGCCGTTATGTTGACAATTGGGGACAAATTAATTAATCATCGAGTGTTGGTAGCTGAAATTACAGAAGAAGTGATCTTGGGAATGGATCTCATGAGAGAATATGGGTTTCATGTAAACATGAAAGAAAATGTGCTTCGGATAGATGATGATGAGATTCCATTTCAAGGTAGGAGTAACCAGACGATGCAAGTTCGAATGATTTGCGATATGAAAATACCGGAGAAGGCGGAAATGATAGTAATGGGACGCCCGGATGGTACGCTCCGGGAAGGACAAGTATGCATGATGGAAGCAACTGAATCGGGAATGGGTCAGGAGGGACTTCTGATTGGAAGAACGCTGGTAAAGTCTCGAAATATGGTACCAGTAAGGGTGCTGAACATTAATCCCCATACAGTGACCCTGAAGAAAGGCATGATTGTGGGAAGTTGCATTCCAGTATGTCATATTAAACGTTGTGTGGACGACACGAAAAATAAACCAACCAACGGTTGCTCACAGAAATTGCTGGATATGTTGATACCCTCGTGTCAAGGATTAAATGGCGATCAACTGGGCAAGGTAAAAGAACTGGTCGGACGATATCGAGGTGTGTTTGCACTGGATGATAGTGAGAAGGAAGGACGAATGTTGTGCAACACAAGATCAATACTGGAGATGCGCAACCGATAAGACAACACCCAGGCGGCTTCCTTTGGCAAAAGGTAAGGAAGCCGAGCAAATTATCACCGATATGGAAGAACAGGGAGTGATTGAACCCTCGAATAGTCCATGGGCATCCCCGGTAGTGCTTGTCAAGAAAAGGACGGGTCGACAAGGTTTTGTGTAGACTACCGGCGGCTTAATAATGTGACAAAGAAAGACAGCTATCCTTTGCCCAGAATTGATGACACCTTAGATACTCTATCCGGATCTAAATGGTTTTCGACCTTGGACTTGAAAAGCGGATACTGGCAGGTAGGCTTGGAGCCAAACGATAAAGAAAAGACTGCGTTTACAATTGGAACTGGATTATGGCAGTTCAAGGTCATGCCATTTGGATTATGCAATGCTCCTGCTACTTTTGAACGATTGATGGAGTCGGTACTGCGTGGACTGTCCTGGAAGACATGTCTGGTGTACCTGGACGACGTGATAGTGTTAGGCCGGTCTTTTGAAGAACATCTTAAGAACCTAGAGGAGATATTCCAAAGATTACGCGGGCAAACCTTACATTAAGCCCCAAGAAGTGCCACCTATTTGGAAAAGAGGTGAAATACCTAGGACATGTCGTCTCAGAGACCGGAATAAGAGCTGACCCTGACAAAATAAAAACGGTACAAGAGTGGCCTACACCAGCAGATATACACCAACTACGCAGTTTTCTAGGATTGTGCACATATTACCGACGTTTTATACTTGGGTTTGCGAACATTGCCAAACCGTTAACAAAATTAACCGAAGATGGACAAGAATATGATTGGAATGACGACTGCCACAGAGCATTTGAACAACTGAAACGGCTACTAGTTACAGCACCAATTTTGAGTTATCCGCGGATGGAGGGAAAGTTTGTGTTGGATACCGATGCCAGTAACACAGCTATAGGAGGCGTTCTTTCTCAAGTGCAGGACGGACAAGAAAAAGTTATTGGGTATTTCAGCAAGGTCTTGTCGCGGCCAGAAAGGAACTATTGTGTGACAAGAAGGGAGCTGTTGGCCGTCGTCAAATCCGTAGAGCACTTTTATAAGTACTTATACGGCCGTAAATTCCTGTTGAGAACAGACCATGCCGCACTGAAATGGTTACTGCAGTTTCGAAATCCTGAAGGGCAAGTGGCAAGGTGGATAGAGCGGCTGCAGGAATATGACTTTGATACGGAACATCGTGTAGGAACTAGCCATCGGAATGCAGACGCTCTATCAAGGAGACCTTGTCCGATGGACTGCAATCATTGCTCCAAGATGGAAGAGAAAATAAGTGTCATCCATAGAATGACGGTAACCGATGATACTTGGCAACTCGAAAGAATACGAGAAGACCAGGAGAATGACGCCGAATTGGGACGTATTATTGAGTGGAAAAATAGAGGACAACGACCAGCTTGGGAAGAAATTAGTATTTCAAGTAGGAGCCTGAAGGCATACTGGTCACAGTGGGACTCCTTGATGATGGAAAATAGAATCTTGAAACGACGCCTGGAATTTGAAGATGGCACTGAGAGACTTCAAGTGATAGTGCCGAGAAGCAGAGTGCCGGAAGTGTTGCAGCACTTGCATGATGGTATTTCCGGAGGGCACTTTGGCGTGAAAAGAACTCTCGAAAGAGTGATATAAAGATTCTATTGGGTGAACTGCTAAGAAGATGTGAAGGAGTGGTGCCGGAAATGTGAATTGTGTGCCTCTGCAAATGGCCCGGTCTCAAAACGGAAAGCCCCAATGAGACAGTATAACGTGGGAATCCTTTTGAAAGGGTAGCCATTGATATAGCTGGTCCGTTTCCTGAATCAGAGAAAGGAATAAATACATCTTGGTTGCAATGGATTATTTTACCAAATGGCCGGAGGCATATGCCATATCTAACCAATAAGCCGAGACGGTTGCAGATGTACTAGTGAAGGAGTTGTTTTGCCGCTTTGAAGTTCCGTTGGAATTACACTCCGATCAAGGTCGGAACTTCGAATCAGCGTTGTTTCAGAACGTCTGCAAGCATCTTTGGATCAGGAAACTAGAACTACGCCACTTCACCCACAATCGGATGGAATGATTGAAAGAATGAACAGCACGTTACTAAAGTACCTATCCAAAGTTATTTCCGAACATCAACGAGACTGAGACCAATATCTACATTTGTTCCTACTGGCGTACCGATCTTCGGTACATGACAGCACAGGATACTCGCCCGCTTGCGTAATGCTAGGACGTGAATTGCGGCTACCATGTGATCTTCAGTTTGGATTTAAACCTGGAGAAGAGATCGCCGGTGAAGATTACGTTAGTAAGCTTCGTGAAAGATCAAATAGTATTCACGAAAACGTCCGAAAGAATATACAGGCAGCAAGCGATCGAATGAAATCACAATATGACACGAGAGCACAAGAAGGTGGTTATCAACCTGGAGATTTAGTGTGGTTGTACAATCCACAAAGAAAACGTGGATTGTCGCCAAAACTACAAAGACAATGGGAAGGGCCGTACGAAGTGTTAAAAAGAATTAATGATGTAGTGTACCGGATCAGAAGATCCCTCGTGGTAAACCGAAAGTGGTACACTTTGACCGTTTAACACCCTACACTGGCAACAACCAGGAAGACTCAAATAATGATAATGGTGTTCGGCAAGTTATTAATCATGAGCCAAATGCAGATTTTGAGAGCTTTATGGCGGCGTATGGTGGTTCCGCTAAAGCGAGATTTGGCGTTGTTGTTGAAAACAGCAAGATCTGTTTAGAGCACCAGAAGAGTATTCCTTGCACATTGCGTAGCTCAAGATTTGGCAATGTCAAGGGGAATAGCTGTTGTTTTCAAGAAAAAGTTTGGATGTGTGGATGAATTAGTACAACAGCAGCCAACTGTAGGAAAATCTTTGGTTCTTCAAGATAAAAATCGTTATGTTTACTATCTGGTCACCAAAAATTCTTCATGGCAGAGACCTAGTTATGGACATCTATGGGAGGCTTTGCTAAATCTTAAGGCGCAGATGATGGAAAATGGAGTAACGAGACTAGCGGTGCCCAAGCTGGGCTGTGGACTGGATCGCTTGGATTGGAGGATAGTCCGAAATATGCTAGAAGTAGTTTTCCAGGAACCAACGTCCAGGTTCTTGTTTGTTGTTATCAACCGGTTGCCTACCAAGACCATGAAAAGAGTGTTGACTGTTACTTCCAACGACGCGGTAGATGCACCAGAGGAGATAGCTGCCGATACCGTCACCAGTCATCGAATTGGCGTCAAGATGGATTTACAGTTACGAGACGTAACGGTTTTTAAAGAGGGGCAGTGTTGCGATCCACTATTAGGCAACCCGTCAAACATACAAACGCCGGGGCACAGCGTATTCTTCAGCATTCGAGAATCCTTCTACAAAGTTCTAGATAATGAGTCATATCTTAATGCAGGGTATATATAAGGCCGCTTATGAATGTAAGAGTTAGTCTATTCTTGAATGTCTAATATAAATTATATCGTTGTAAAGTAAACGTAGTTGAGTTTTTAGAATATATACATAAATGATATGCTGTGTCTAATGTGCATGCAGCTTGCAGTATACATAAATAAATAGAAGTGTATAAACAAATAGTTGTGTTAGTGTGGTTATTGGACCTAGGGTAAAGAAGTTAGTTTAAGAAGATATTAGTGCTTGTAAATTCATTAGTGTAATAGTGCTTCATTGTTAAGTGGACTGAAAACATTTATAAATAAGGCATATATTGTTAATTAGACTTGTGAACAGTGAGTAATAAAGACCATTATTATTACTTGTTTTAAATTAAAGAAACGCGGTAGTAGTAGCGCGTTACAATATGTTCATCCCATGTAGTATGGTCTGAATCAATATAAGACGAAATAGCGGTAATTAAAACTCGATTTACTCTTTCGGTAGGGTTTACTTGGGGGTGATATTTTGCGTTAAACCAAATTTGTTGTACTTTATAACTTTTAACGAAATTCTGAAAATCTTTAGAGATAAATTGTGCACCATTGTCACAAAGAATAATCTGTGGGACACCAAAGATAAGAAAGACATTTTGTTCTAGGAATTTAATTATAGCTGCGGATGTAGCTTTACGTAAGGGTTGCACCATAACAAATTTAGAAAACCAATCAGTAACAACCAAAAGATATTGATTACCTCTTTTCGATCGAGGGAGAGGTCCTAATAAGTCAAGCGATATTAATTGAAAGGGATAAGATACACGCTTAAAGTTACCCCTTAAACCAGGGCGAGCGTCTTGTGAACTCTTATGGGAACCACAAATTTTGCAGCTCTTAATGTAGCGACAAACAGATTGCTTAAGTGTGGGCCAGTAATATAATTCAGATATTTTAGCGAGAGCTTTTGTAACACCAAGGTGTGCAGCAATGGGATCGTCGTGACATAATTTGAGCACCTCACTGCGGTTTGCAGTGGGCACGACCAGTTTCCATTCAGGTATATTCGATATTTTATGTGGGGACGAAGATACAAATTTATATAGTCTATTATTAGTTACACGAAAGGTAGGGAATTTGTCGGGGTTATCAGAAACTTTTTTAATCATATTGAGGTACCAGGTATCCAGAATTAAATTTGGAAGGTTAAGAGAAACGACATCACGAGATAAGGCATCAGGTACGATATTTAGTTTGCCAGGCCTATGCCTAACGTCAAAAGTAAATTGAGATATACGCAAGTTCCATCTTGCCAAACGACCTGCGGGCTGTTTCAAGTTATTAAGCCACGTGAGAGCTGCACAATCAGTGATTACGGTAAAGTGTGTACCTTCGACATATCCTCTAAATTTCTCGATGCCAAAGATAACGCCCAATAATTCTCGTTCGGTAGCAGAGTATTTTGTTCGGCAGAAGTTAAGGCACGACTCGCATAAGCGATTGGATGTTCTAAACCATTGTTTACCTGGAATAACATTGCGCCTAAACCAGTAAGTGAGGCATCGGTTTGTATAAAAAACTTATCATCGAAATTGGGTGAAATTAAGATAGGTGCTGAAGTGATTAACGTTTTAATTTGTTCGAAAGCCTGTTGGGATTCTGAATTCCACTCGATAGTTTGGGATTTCTTTTTATTTTTAATTAAAGCGGTAATGGGTGCAGATATAGTTGAAAGATTGGGTAGAAAGATGCGATAATAGCTAATCATTCCAATTAAACGTTTGATTTCGGTAACAGTTTTAGGTGTTTTAAATTTAGTAATAGCATCGACTTTAGCAGGATCTGCTCGTAGGCCAGTCCCATCGATAATAAAACCAAGGAATGTGAGGGACGAACAACAAAATTGACACTTTTCCCAGTTTATCTTAAAACCTGCTGCATTTAACCGTTCTGCAACCCCGTTAGTGTGGCAATATGTTCATCGAAAGAACTTGAGATAACTAAGATATCATCCAAAAACACAAAGGCACGTTCTTGATGTAAGATGGGACCTAACGTTTGATCCATGGTACGTTGTAGGGTTTGTGGAGCGTTACAAAGACCAAATGGCAAAAAATTATATTCGAAAAGACCCCGGCCTGGGACACAAAAAGCAGTTTTTTGACGAGAAGATAGGTCGAGAGGTATCTGATAAAAAGCTTGTCTAAGGTCGATAGATGAGATAAATTTTGCGTTTCGAAGCCGGCTTAAAATCGAGTCAGTTCTAAGTAGAGGGTAATCATCAGAAACAGTCACAGAATTCAACTTTCTGCCATCGAAACAGACACGCCATTCGTCATTCTTTTTCCGAACTAGTAATACAGGAGACGTCCACGGTGAATTTGAAGGAGAGATAACACCAGATTCTAACATTTTGTCTATTTCAGCATGTAAATGCTTTTGTAATGCCGGCGATAAGGGATATTGACGTTGCTTAAAGGGAAGGGCATCACCTGTAGAGATAACGTGTGTTGCCGTTGTAACACAACCAAGTTCAGAGGTATTAAGTTTGCGAAATTTGTCAATTGTAGCGTTAAGAGTTACATTTTGGGAGTCAGTAAGAGAAATTTTGTTAGATATTCCTGTAGATGCACAAGAATTCGTTTTAATAGAGGTTTGCCATGAAAAATCCTGGAAATAAAGTGACAGATTAAAAAGTTTACAGAAATCAACGCCTAGTAGAAAGGGATAAGCTAATGCAGGCACAATCAAAATAAAACATCACGTTCAAGAGATTCTACTCGAATTTTTAACTTAAGGGAACCGGTTACATGTATTTGATTATCGTCAGCTAAATTTATGGAAGTTTTTTCGGGAATAATTTGAATTTTGATATTTTGTTGAGATAATTGATGTAAACCTTCGTTATTTATAAGGGAACATGAAGAACCTGTATCCAGTAAAGCAATTACATTTAAGGAACCTATTGAGATAGATAAGTGTGGACGGTTATCGAAGGGTTTTTTAACAAGTTGTGAGGCAGCAGTCTTTTTATGATAAAAGGAATTGACGGTTTGTAACCACTTAGACCACTCGGCTGGAGTAGTATAGCATAATTCCTGTAATGAAGGTAAGGCATTTTGTACATTGATAGTAGCGGTATTATTATTAGATAAATTTAATGACGGTACAACGTTAGAAGTAGTTTTATGATTTGAATTTATTGACGTCTGGGTCCGTTGAATGATTGGTGATGAGGGCGATTTTGGATCCTTGAGATATTCACACCCTGATTTGAAATATCTCGACGGGAGTTTCCCGATACATTAGGATTACAGTTGGTGCAGTTAGATTTGTAGATATTTGAGCGACCACAACCATAACAAAAAATATTTCTAGGGTATGTGCAGACATTATAGTTATGTCCACTTCGCTTACAGTTCCAACAGGTAAGTGAGTTATTAGTAACGGTAGAAGGAACGTTAAGGGTAGATACTTTATGGGAAGCTCGAGCTTGGCAAGCTAAATCAGGTTCTAAAAGGCCAGATAGTTTCTCGGGGGGTGGCCGATATTTGTTAATTCTTGACTTCACTTCCTGAAGAGAACGACATAGGTCTTTAAAGTGGGCTAACGACGAGATTTGCTGCAATGCCAAACGTTCTGAGAAGTAGGGGTTTAAATTTCTAAGTAATTGATCGATAATTTCGGATTCTGAAGGTTTTTTTGTCGAGTCTGCTATATAAAGCTTCTAATGAGGTAATGAAAGAAACAACATTTTCGTCAGGACCTTGGGTTCGGTTACGTATTTCGTTCCAAAGGTCGTTAATATAACCGTGAGGTAGGAAGTCTCGTTTCAAACACGCAACTAACTCCTCCCAGGTAGAAATTTGGTCTCGTATGTTTCTGTACCATATTAATGCTGAGTCTGCGAACAAGTCACCGGCTGAGACAAATAGGTCCTGGTCTGTACACCCGCGAGAGATTTTGAAATCATTAATCCGATCAAGAAAAGACGATAAAGAGACCTGCGAATCAAACCCTTCGAAAGTGAGACCCCATTTGTATACAGGTATGGATTTTCCTACAGGTTTGGGTGAAGCGAGAGCGAGATTTGAAAAGGGTAACGATATATCTGCGTCTGCATTAGGATTAAATCTTTCAAGAATAGTCCCTTCAAGTAATAATACTTCGGACAACAAACTTTGTTTAGCTTGGGTTGCTTGCGCATCGTCATATAAAGATAGTAGTTCTGTACGTTGTTTGACGTGCGTTATTCTCGAAGCCAATCTCCCTAACTCGATATCACTAGCACCAGGATCTGTTCTATTTATTATACCCGATATGTCATCTAAAGACAATTTAATTTCCGATACGTTCAGAGGCCAATCACCAACGGGTTTCTTTAAGATAGCAATGCCTTTCGTTTCCTGGGCCAAAATAGCCCTGAGCTGAGATCTCCTGTCATTTTGATTACTAGCTGCAATAATATTCCTACACTCAAGCTCGTAAATTAGTTCGAGGGATTTTAAATGAGAAATATTCATTTTGGATTGAATATTCGAGACACGATATATGAGATATGCGATATTAACGGAAATCAGGAAGTTTAACCACAAGGTTTTCTTGTAAAGGTAATTAAGATATTATTAGTTCAATATGTAAATCCATAATGCAGTTTTTAGAATGTAACATAAAAGTTTCAAAAAACCTGTCTTCTAAAGTTAAGAAAACAACAAAAGTTATATTTTAATAGGTAATTTTGTAATAACTATATTTAAAGGTATCTAATCAAGGTAAAATGCTTATTTGTAATACTTACATGAATAAAAGTACGGTTCCTTAAGTGAGAAAGCTGTTTAAATAACATCTATTAATACATCGAATGTTTATATAAAAAAACAAAGGAAAATTCCCCGGTTCCTAACCTCCACATTTAATGGGCGCCATTCTTATTACACTATAAATGGTGAAACATTTATATGGTGATAGATAGTTCCTAAAAGCCGGTAATACAGTTACCAAAGTTCATAAGATACATCGCGCAACGCAATGAATAAAGCGAGTGACGCCTCTAGTGGAGGAAAGCGCAACCCTTTTACAGATTTTGGCGCGGCAATCCACCATGACGTCACCGATAAAAAGGTATATTACTCAATAATCAGAAATATAAAAATTAAATAAACAATTAACAAAAGTTCATCTTCGTGAACAAATTAAACACGGTATTACTCACCCCGGAAATCCGACATCCGGCATACGGCATGAAGTTGCTCTATGGTAGGCCTCTGCTCCGAGGTTGTTGGCGGAGCTTGGACATCAGGGTCGTCTAGGGTCCATTGCCGAAGGTTGCTATAAATTTACCTACGCAGGGAATGACGGAAAGAAAAGGTAGAAGGTACAACAACAAAAGATAATTAACAAGGGAAATCTACATAGGTAAAAGCTACGATACGATACCTCCGAGGTGACCACTTCACTCCTTCAAAATTCCGGACAAACAGCCACGATTTAGGGCGTCACCCAAACCTCTCACCACTTTGTCCCCACCCTTTGTCTAGTATTGCTCTACCCCTCTAGGGATAAGCACATTGCGCAAGCTCACTACTCTGACGTATCGGAAGCACCGCCTAGTCTATTTAAAAATTCCCGCGTCTCGCGTATTTGAAAATATGGCGCAAACTCCCGTATATAAAAACTTAACCTAAAAACACTGTTTAAGTGCAAATTGCACGTAACAATCGCGACAAAGCCACAAAAGAAAAAACTTAAAAAAAGAAAAAGTCTGTTAGCACAGTAACAGCTTAAAATCTAAATCCTAACTACCCTACATAAAACCTAACTTAAAACCTACAAAATGTTTATATAAGGCGCCACCTGGTTTTTTCGACCGATAACGCGTCTACCGAAGTACCAGGAAACGGAATAGGTAGCCCGATAGTCTTTGACTACACTAATTACCGACAGCACAAATTTGTCGGGGAGCATGAAACACTACTTAAACTAAAACGGGTGCGACAAGTCGCCTAAACTATCTAAACCTATCTAACTAAAGCTAACATAAAAGTTGTTATGTGCAGACACACATGAGTGTTGCATCAAAACTATTCTTCTTTTTGGCAAGAAGTGCCCAAATTTAAAAATGTTCATAGAGTGAGTCACTTTGCACTCTAGCAAATTTTGTTACTGGTACTTTGGTTTTTTAACGATGCACATTTAAAACTTGTCCATGACATAGTTGTGAATCAACAAATTTACCAAAAGTACCACCTACTAAATCCTTATATGCTAACCTGACAAATTACATTTCTAAATCGGGTTAGCTTTTCACTTAAATTTCAGGAAAAATAATTCCCACGTCTGGTCATATATACCACACGTTAGGACGATAAAAGATAAGGCAAGATCTCAAATTGTTGTTAAAGATAGTAGATAAGATAATGATATTAAGCTTAAGTTGTTATCCTCAAAGGTAATGAATAAGATAACGGTATTAAGCTTTAGTTATTATTTGAGATACTCGATAAGATAACACGATATTAAGTTAAAGTGATTATAAGAGATAGTAGGTAAAGTAACACGAATTTAAACAAAAGTTATTACTAAAGATAACCGGTAAGATAACGCGAAATAACTCGAAGTCATTCCTGACGGTAGTCGGTAAGATAACAAGAAATTAAACCAAAATTATTACTAACGGTAATCGGTAAGATAACGATACTAAACTAAAGTTATTATTAATGGTAATCAGTAAGATAACGATATTAAAACTAAGGGTATTGTCAAAGATAATAAAAAAGACAAAGATATTGGCCTGGTTATTACCCAAGACAATGAATAACAACAATAAAGTGGCTCCAGTAGAGCCGTTTAAATGGGATTGACCCGTGCCCTCTAAAAAGAGAAACCTGTGAAGCAGGTCCGTTCACAAGAACAGCACGGGGGACCGGCAAAGACATTTGGGTGCATTCCTGCACCCGGCGATAATCGATATCGGTGATACCATCACCCGATACCCACACGGTATATAACGATATACAGATATATACACATTCACTCACACATTCACACACTCATACATACTTTCACTGACAGAGCCCATGCACTGACAGCGGCACCGCATGACCCCACGAAAGATTCGCAGAGACATGGTCCAGGTGTCTGTGAAAACCTCCGCGCAACCACACGGTGACTAACAGAAATGAAAAGGCAGTAGAAATAGGAAAGGTAAAAAGAAGGAGGTTGGTTTTTTAGAGTGCATAAGAGACACTTCCAGGTAGAAGAAAGTAGAGGAAGGGCTCGCATTGAGCAAAAGCGACAGAGGGAAAGGTGGATAGCAAAGCGCTACTCAACCAGCCAATGTGACTAGTAGCTCGGAATGAGGGAACATCATTCTTATGTGGCAGACGGGTGTTCCGGGACAAGAACAGGTCCACCGAAAGAAGAATAAGGCATAGCGGAGATAGCGGGTTAAGAAAAAAGTATAGTTTTTGGACAAGCGTCCGAGAGAAGATAGAGAGTTGTCTCTATTAAACACAGCGCAGTCTGAAGGACTACCTGTGATATTGATCTGACAAGATAAGATATATCATATGCTGACATTCACTAAACTCTCATGAGAACTAGTGCGATCATTTTCCTAACGAGTACATTGACTACGATAAGAAAATCAGACAAAAGTTGACACGACAACTTAAAAGTATCATTACAGATACAAACACACAAAAACAAACTGTTTTAAGGTAGTTTTTTAAAACGGTAGCACCCTAAACACACAAAAATGCCCAATTATAAGCAGTTAAATACAGATACACTGTCCCCATATGCTAAAACAACCGAGAATTTAATAAGATAACAATAAGAAGCAATAGCATCTCACCACAAAGTTCAATAAAAAACAATGAAAAAAAATGTTTATAAGTTATGTTGATTTAATAGAAAAAACAAATAAAGATATAGTATAATGATGTAGTATAATGTGGGCGACTGCAATAATTCAGAAGAAAAACACATGGAATAGACAATCCTAATTTTTGCAACTGCGAATATGAACTATTTCTTTCAATGGCATAGGTCGCGAACACTATGTGAGCCCAAAGAAGAAAGCATTCACTCAACATCAGCTAAAACCAATCATAAAAATTCAATGAGTCATTGCAACCAAAGTTACGACAATTACCACACAATTAAACCATGTAAGAAAATACTAAAAACCAAATAATATGTAGTAGGAAAAGTTCGAGTGTTGATTAAATGAAACAACAAGGTTATATTGGGGGGTGTAGAGAATGAAGTGATATATATCTAACGGTATGGTCAAGGGAAAGTTAACCAAAAGAAAAGGTTTAAGGTAAATGAGTTAAACGTAAAAACGCAGGTGTATAAGAGAAGGAATAAGTAATTAAAGATACTAATTGATGGTGAAAACAGAAAAATATTAGGTAAATCGTAAGGAGCATGGAACATGAAAAACTTAAGTAGCATTTGGGTCAGCAGAGAATGGCTTAAGGTCTTTAATATGCCACCTGCCTTGGCGTTTTCCTTCAGCATCCTGAATTTCGTAGATAAGAGGACTAATGACACGAGTGACCTTACAAAGAATGAATTTAGGGGCTAATTTTGAAGAGAATTTCTTAGATGCATCCGATAAGACATAATTCTTTTTCCAAACTTGTTCGCCCAAGGCGAAGGAAATATTTCGTTTACGTAAGTTATAATGGTCCTTGCTTTTTTCGTAAGCTTTTAACAAATTTTTTCTAACGTTGTTAAAGATAGAAGGTAATGACTGTTGGTTCTTGTCCCAACGTACTTTATCGTCAAATTCAATTACGTTAGTATCGTCAGGCACTAAACCATAGTAACTCCCATCGATTGGGGTATATCTTCCAAAAACAAGAAAAGACGGAGTGAATTGGGTTGCTTCGTGTTTAGATGTACGCAAAGCTTGAGCAATTTTAAAGATATGTTCATCCCATGTAGTATGGTCTGAATCAATATAGGAAGAGATAGCGGTGATTAAGACTCTATTTACTCTTTCGGTAGGGTTTACTTGGGGGTGATATTTTGCGTTAAACCAAATTTTTTGTACTTTATAACTTTTAACGAAATTCTGAAAATCTTTAGAGATAAATTGTGCACCATTGTCACAAAGAATAATCAGGGGGACACCAAAGATAAGAAAGACATTTTGTTCTAGGAATTTAATTATTGCCGCGGAAGTAGCTTTACGTAAGGGTTGCGCCATAACAAATTTAGAAAACCAATCGGTAACGACTAAAAGATATTGATTACCTCTTTTCGATCGAGGGAGAGGTCCTAATAAGTCAAGCGATATTAATTGAAAGGGATAAGATACACGTTTAAAGTTACCCATTAAACCAGGGCGAGCGTCTTGTGAACTCTTATGGGAGCCACAAATTTTACAGCTCTTAATGTAGCGACAAACAGATTGCTTAAGTGTGGGCCAGTAATACAATTCAGATATTTTAGCGAGAGTTTTTGTAACACCAAGGTGTGCAGCTATGGGATCGTCGTGATATAATTTGAGCACCTCACTGCGGTTTGCAGTGGGCACGACCAGTTTCCATTCAGGGATATTCGATATTTTATGCGGGGACGAAGATACAAATTTATATAGTCTATTATTAGTTACACGGAAGGTAGGAAATTTGTCGGGATTATCGGAAACTTTTTTAATCATATTGAGGTACCAGGTATCCAGAATTAAATTTGGAAGGTTAAGAGAGACGACGTCACGAGATAAGGCATCAGGTACGATATTTAATTTGCCAGGCCTATGCCTAACATCGAAAGTAAATTGAGATATACGCAAGTTCCATCTTGCCAAACGACCTGCGGGTTGTTTCAAGTTATTAAGCCAAGTGAGGGCTGCACAATCAGTGATTACGGTAAAGTGTGTACCTTCGACATATCCTTTAAATTTCTCGATGCCAAAGATAACGCCCAATAATTCTCGTTCGGTAGCAGAGTATTTTTGTTCGGCAGAAGTTAAGGCACGACTCGCATAAGCGATTGGATGTTCTAAACCATTGTTTACCTGGAATAACATTGCACCTAATTCAGTAAGTGAGGCATCGGTTTGTATATAAAACTTATCATCGAAATTGGGTGAAATTAAGATAGGTGCTGAAGTGATTAACGTTTTAATTTGTTCGAAAGCCTGTTGGGATTCTGAATTCCACTCGATAGTTTGGGATTTCTTTTTATTTTTAATTAAAGCGGTAATGGGTGCAGATATAGTTGAAAGATTGGGTAGAAAGATGCGATAATAGCTAATCATTCCAATTAAACGTTTGATTTCGGTAACAGTTTTAGGTGTTTTAAATTTAGTAATAGCATCGACTTTAGCAGGATCTGCTCGTAGGCCAGTCCCATCGATAATAAAACCAAGGAATGTGAGGGACGAACAACAAAATTGACACTTTTCCCAGTTTATCTTAAAACCTGCTGCATTTAACCGTTCTGCAACCTCGTTTAGTGTGGCGATATGTTCATCGAAAGAACTTGAGATAACTAAGATATCATCCAAAAACACAAAGTCACGTTCTTGATGTAAGATGGGACCTAACGTTTGATCCATGGTACGTTGTAGGGTTTGTGGAGCGTTACAAAGACCAAATGGCAAAAAATTATATTCGAAAAGACCCCGGCCTGGCACACAAAAAGCAATTTTTTTGACGAGAAGATAGGTCGAGAGGTATCTGATAAAAAGCTTGTCTAAGGTCGATAGATGAGATAAATTTTGCGTTTCGAAGCCGGCTTAAAATCGAGTCAGTTCTAGGTAGAGGGTAAGCATCAGAAACAGTCACAGAATTCAACTTTCTGCCATCGAAACAGACACGCCATTCGTCATTCTTTTTCTGAACTAGTAATACAGGAGACGTCCACGGTGAATTTGAAGGAGAGATAACACCAGATTCTAACATTTTGTCTATTTCAGCATGTAAATGCTTTTGTAATGCCGGCGATAAGGGATATTGACGTTGCTTAAAGGGAAGGGCATCACCTGTAGAGATAACGTGTGTTGCCGTTGTAACACAACCAAGTTCAGAGGTATTAAGTTTGCGAAATTTGTCAATTGTAGCGTTAAGAGTTACATTTTGGGAGTCAGTAAGAGAAATTTTGTTATATATTCCTGTAGATGCACAAGAATTCGTTTTAATAGAGGTTTGCAATGAAAAATCTTGGAAATAAAGTGACAGATTAAAAAGTTTACAGAAATCAACGCCTAGTAGAAAGGGATAAGCTAATGCAGGCACAATCAAAAATAAAACATCACGTTCAAGAGATTCTACTCGAATTTTTAACTTAAGGGAACCGGTTACATGTATTTGATTATCGTCAGCTAAATTTATGGAAGTTTTTTCGGGAATAATTTGAATTTTGATATTTTGTTGAGATAATTGATGTAAACCTTCGTTATTTATAAGGGAACATGAAGAACCTGTATCCAATAAAGCAATTACATTTAAGGAACCTATTGAGACAGATAAGTGTGGACGGTTATCGAAGGGTTTTTTAACAAGTTGTGAGGCAGCAGTCTTTTTATGATAAAAGGAATTGACGGTTTGTAACCACTTAGACCACTCGGCTGGAGTAGTATAGCATAATTCCTGTAATGAAGGTAAGGCATTTTGTACATTGATAGTAGCGGTATTATTATTAGATAAATTTAATGACGGTACAACGTTAGAAGTAGTTTTATGATTTGAATTTATTGACGTCTGGGTCCGTTGAATGATTGGTGATGAGGGCGATTTTGGATCCTTGAGATATTCACACCCTGATTTGAAATATCTCGACGGGAGTTTCCCGATACATTAGGATTACAGTTGGTGCAGTTAGATTTGTAGATATTTGAGCGACCACAACCATAACAAAAAATATTTCTAGGGTATGTGCAGACATTATAGTTATGTCCACTTCGCTTACAGTTCCAACAGGTAAGTGAGTTATTAGTAACGGTAGAAGGAACGTTAAGGGTAGATACTTTATGGGAAGCTCGAGCTTGGCAAGCTAAATCAGGTTCTAAAAGGCCAGATAGTTTCTCGGGGGGTGGCCGATATTTGTTAATTCTTGACTTCACTTCCTGAAGAGAACGACATAGGTCTTTAAAGTGGGCTAACGACGAGATTTGCTGCAATGCCAAACGTTCTGAGAAGTAGGGTTTAAATTTCTAAGTAATTGATCGATAATTTCGGATTCTGAAGGTTTTTTTGTCGAGTCTGCTATATAAAGCTTCTAATGAGGTAATGAAAGAAACAACATTTTCGTCAGGACCTTGGGTTCGGTTACGTATTTCGTTCCAAAGGTCGTTAATATAACCGTGAGGTAGGAAGTCTCGTTTCAAACACGCAACTAACTCCTCCCAGGTAGAAATTTGGTCTCGTATGTTTCTGTACCATATTAATGCTGAGTCTGCGAACAAGTCACCGGCTGAGACAAATAGGTCCTGGTCTGTACACCCGCGAGAGATTTTGAAATCATTAATCCGATCAAGAAAAGACGATAAAGAGACCTGCGAATCAAACCCTTCGAAAGTGAGACCCCATTTGTATACAGGTATGGATTTTCCTACAGGTTTGGGTGAAGCGAGAGCGAGATTTGAAAAGGGTAACGATATATCTGCGTCTGCATTAGGATTAAATCTTTCAAGAATAGTCCTTCAAGTAATAATACTTCGGACAACAAACTTTGTTTAGCTTGGGTTGCTTGCGCATCGTCATATAAAGATAGTAGTTCTGTACGTTGTTTGACGTGCGTTATTCTCGAAGCCAATCTCCCTAACTCGATATCACTAGCACCAGGATCTGTTCTATTTATTATACCCGATATGTCATCTAAAGACAATTTAATTTCCGATACGTTCAGAGGCCAATCACCAACGGGTTTCTTTAAGATAGCAATGCCTTTCGTTTCCTGGGCCAAAATAGCCCTGAGCTGAGATCTCCTGTCATTTTGATTACTAGCTGCAATAATATTCCTACACTCAAGCTCGTAAATTAGTTCGAGGGATTTTAAATGAGAAATATTCATTTTGGATTGAATATTCGAGACACGATATATGAGATATGCGATATTAACGGAAATCAGGAAGTTTAACCACAAGGTTTTCTTGTAAAGGTAATTAAGATATTATTAGTTCAATATGTAAATCCATAATGCAGTTTTAGAATGTAACATAAAAGTTTCAAAAAACCTGTCTTCTAAAGTTAAGAAAACAACAAAAGTTATATTTTAATAGGTAATTTTGTAATAACTATATTTAAAGGTATCTAATCAAGGTAAAATGCTTATTTGTAATACTTACATGAATAAAAGTACGGTTCCTTAAGTGAGAAAGCTGTTTAAATAACATCTATTAATACATCGAATGTTTATATAAAAAAACAAAGGAAAATTCCCCGGTTCCTAACCTCCACATTTAATGGGCGCCATTCTTATTACACTATAAATGGTGAAACATTTATATGGTGATAGATAGTTCCTAAAAGCCGGTAATACAGTTACCAAAGTTCATAAGATACATCGCGCAACGCAATAAATAAAGCGAGTGACGCCTCTAGTGGAGGAAAGCGCAACCCTTTTACAGATTTTGGCGCGGCAATCCACCATGACGTCACCGATAAAAAGGTATATTACTCAATAATCAGAAATATAAAAATTAAATAAACAATTAACAAAAGTTCATCTTCGTGAACAAATTAAACACGGTATTACTCACCCCGGAAATCCGACATCCGGCATGAAGTTGCTCTATGGTAGGCCTCTGCTCAGAGGTTGTTGGCGGAGCTTGGACATCAGGGTCGTCTAGGGTCCATTGCCGAAGGTTGCTATAAATTTACCTACGCAGGGAATGACGGAAAGAAAAGGTAGAAGGTACAACAACAAAAGATAATTAACAAGGGAAATCTACATAGGTAAAAGCTACGATACGATACCTCCGAGGTGACCACTTCACTCCTTCAAAATTCCGGACAAACAGCCACGATTCAGGGCGTCAGCCAAACCTCTCACCACTTTGTCCCCACCCTTTGTCTAGTATTGCTCTACCCCTCTAGGGATAAGCACATTGCGCAAGCTCACTACTCTGACGTATCGGAAGCACCACCTAGTCTATTTAAAAATTCCCGCGTCTCGCGTATTTGAAAATATGGCGCGAACTCCCGTATATAAAAACTTAACCTAAAAACACTGTTTAAGTGCAAATTGCACGTAACATATTCCCCTACTATTTCTATAACCTATTTGTTATTAACTTTGTCTGTCCATGCTATCATCCTCATATATCTGAAGCACAACATTCCAAAAGGCTACTATCGTTTTTCTGTCTGCTTTCCTTATTGCCCGTATTTCATAGGCATACTGTGCTATGCTTCACACATATGCTTTCAACAATTTTCTTCTTGTTGCTGTTTGTTGTCTTTGATCATAGGTGCTGTTCTTTTTTGCTAGATGCAGTTCAGTCCCCTTCTATTGTTTTACAATTATATACCCTATTTCTCCGACATTCACTGGTTGTGAAGGGGGGTATGCAGCCTGTGTCTGTCAAGTTCCCCCAGCACTTGAACATTTGCCGATTTAATATTTTTTCCAATATATCTTTTCGCACAGTCAATATTAATTGCAGATATTTCACAACCAACACCTGTAGTTATTTATAATAAACATCACATTTATCTGCGCTTATTTTTTCGTCATTAGGTTTTCCGGCTCAAAACTAGTCGGACCATACATCCACTTATTTATATACTGAGCTAGCCTACACAGTTCCCTAAAATTCTCACACAGCATATATACAGCCCAGTTACCCTTTCATTGTTTTCTAATTATATGCTCTATTTCACCAAGATTCAGTGGTATGTGAAGGGGGGCGGCTCCGTGGCGTAGTTGGTATGCATGTGACTACTACGCCCAAGGTCCCGGGTTTGAATCCCGACACGGTCTGCTAGAAAAATGTTAGGCAAGTATTTTTCACAAAAATACGCCCTCGTTCGGATGAGAGGTAAAATGGAGGTCCCATGTGTGAGTGTTGTCATGCATGTTAAAGATCCCTCCCATGCTTGGAACAGCAAGGATTTGGCAAAATTCAAAATTTTTCAGGTAAAAAAACTCGCTTCCTGACCAATGTAGTACCTTCGTGTGAAGCATTGGAAAATCACGTCTAAGGTATGTGAAGGGGGTTGAGCGGTCTGTGGCTGCCAAGGATCCCCCAACACTAAGACATTTGCCAAATGAATAGTTTTCCAGTAAATCCTTTCACACAATTAACAATATTCGAGAAAATTGCACAACCAATACTGTAGTTGCTTATAATAATCATCATGTTTAAGTACAGTTATCTTTTCGTCATTAGTTTATCCATCTTGGGACTGGTTGAATGCGTACCTCCGTTGATTTCTATTCTGAGCTAGCCTACACATTTCCCTGAAATTCCTAGAGCCTACATCTTTCGCTATCTGTGTGCAGTAGTCTAACCTAGGTCTACCTATACTTCTCTTTTTTCTTATCTCTGCTTCTAATATATTCTGCACTATTCCCTCATGCCGTAATATGTGGCCTATCATCCTATCTCTTTTATTTTTTACCGTTTTCCACATGTTTCTTTCTTTCCCTACCATTGTTAGTACCTCTTTGTTCTTAACTTTGTTTGTCCATGATATCTTCATCATTTGTCTGTAGCACCTCATTTCAAAGGCTTCTACCTTTTTCTTATCCGCTTCTCCTACTGTCCAAGCTTCACAGCCATACAGTGCTATGCTCCACACATATGTTTTAAGCAATCTTTTCCTTGTTTCTATGTTGGTCGTCTTTGAACTCAGTAGTTGCCTTTTCTTGTTAAATGTAGCACGACCTTGTGCTAATCTTTGTTTTATATCTTTTGCACTTTTCCCATCCTTAATCTCTTGTAAGTTCTCGTTACCTATTTGTATTGTTGTGTTTGATTTATTTTCCCGTCCTTTAGTTTTATTTTTGTTAATTTTCATACAGTACCTCTCTGTTAGAACCGTTTCCATTTCATTAAGAGCAGCTTCTAACTCTTCCTTGCTAGATACTAATACCTCTATATCATCTACAAATCTAAGCATATCAATTTTTTGTCCCTGCATTGTAATTCCAAATGTCTTCCTGCATTTAACAGTATTCATTGCCTCTTCAATGTACAAGTTAAAAATTAATGGGGATAGAGCCACATCTCTGTCTCGCCCCTTTCCTAATATTTACTTCTATACGTTCCTGCTCTAATCCTATTACTACTGTTTGCTCTTTCTATAAGCTATGTACTATTCGTCTATCCCTATAACTCATTCCAATCCTTTCGAGTATTTCGAACATTTTTTCCATTTTATATTGTGGAATGCTTTTTCCAGATCTACAACCCCTATATACACGCTTTCCACTTTTTCTATTGCTTTCTCCATTATCACTCGCAGAGCTAAAATAGCCTCCCGTGTTCTCCTGTTTTGCCTAAACCCAAATTGATCTTCTCCTAGAATTTCTTCAGCTCAATTTCCCAGTCGCCCTTGTACAATTCTAGTTAATATTTTTGACACGTGTGCTGTAAAACTTATTGTTCAAAAATTTTCACATCTATCCGTGCCTTTCTTTTTTATTATAAGTACTATGATGTAACGTTTGAAATCTTTGGGTATCTCGCCTGTCTCATACATATAGTTTACAAGTTGGAAGAGATGTTCTGTTACTGCTTGTCCAGCGGCTTTTAGAGTTTCTGCTTGCACCTTATCTGTACCCGGCGCCTTACCATTTTTCAGAGCCTTTAATGCAAATTCAAACTCATCTCTTAGTATAGGATATCCCAAGTCATCATTTTCAATGTCTGATTCCTGATCTAATGCTGTTAGTTTCTTTCCTGCATATAAATTCCCTATATATTTTTGCCATCTACCCACTTTCTCTACATTTTCTCTAATGACGTGTCCTCCCGCGTCCTTTATATTTTTGCTGTGAGATTTTATATAAATAGAATAGATACCTACTAAATAACATTGCAATTATATATCATAAAAACAGAATAATAGACATTTTAATTTAATTTCCCTTATTGTATACTACATAACAATCACAATATTATGTGTATAAAAAACAATATGGATGATCTACTTGAAATTAAGCATTTTGGGCTTGCACTGCTAACAAACATTTTTTAAAATTATTTTTAAGAGTGGTTTGTATACATGCGGGTATGCTTTTATTTATAACTGCATTAAAAGCATAGGTACAAAAAAAAGTGCTAAAATTTATTATTATGAACTAGCTCAAATCATTTGCTCTCATATTTTACAAAATAACCAACTGTTTCGCCAAACGCACTATAAAAAATAAGAAATAACCTTATAACACGCTTCCTTAAAAGTCTCAGCACAATAGCAGATTTGTGCTACTGCCTCCTAATAGTACATACTTACAGAAGCCACTCGATATCTTATTTTTTTAAACTTCTCAGGGGGAAAAAACAACTGCAAAAAATATATAAGTCGTGGCCACAATCTAAAAGATCAGCTCCAGCAATTTTAAAAGAAAACATGCTAAACTTGAACAAAATCGAAGCATTAGCAAAAAATTTAAATGTTGGCTTCTTCTAGGTGGTATCACTCACTTTCCTAACAAAGAGACTGAATCTGTTTAAGTTTTTTTCTGCATGAGAGTAGATTGACACAGGAAATTTCCTCTGCAGCAACAGGAAAAAAACTAGACGTTCCAACTGACAGTAATGTAGCATCGAGATTTTGAGAAAGTAGAAATTGATTGATCTGTCACACCAAGTGTTGATAATATTAACTATCGTATGCAGAAGTAACAATCATACTAAAGAGTGTTGTTTGTTAAAATGTAATTTTCATGTTCCAAGTAACCGGCATATCTTGGTTACTTTTAAGAAAAACATTTTACCATCAATAGAGTTCAGGTTGTTGATTTTGTTCCAATTAACATTACTGGGATCATTTGCAAAAATACAAAATATACAAATTTGTTTGCACACAAGGAACCTGACGCAATAAGAGATGCCAGATGTATGGATACAACATTGTGCTAAATAAATGAATAACTTTTTTTAGTCTACAAGCCGTTGCAAAACATCTCTTGCAAAATAATTAATTATGTTATGAAAGCAGCTTAGTCGTGTGAGAGATTGATCGTTTATTTTGTATTTGTGTCAGGGAAATGTTAAAGCATACAAAAGATGTAAACATAGAAAAGTTCAGAAGTGGTAGAGTAAAAAATGCAAGTAGTTAAAGCAAAATCGTTGTACAATCTACATAAATAATGTAAAACTATTTTGTTCGTCCTACACTGCACTTTCAAAAGTTGCTAACTAAGCCACTTATTACATCAAACGACTTCAAAGTTATAATTTTACCATTTGCCAAGCTAACTCATAATGTACACGAAATAAAAATACCGTCTTCATCTATTTAACTGAATTCAATAAAAACTTAAATGAAATGTCAGCAGTTTATCGTGGTATACTTACATTTGATTTGTAAGAATATGATAAGATAATATTGTTTGTTGGTGGGGCTGCCAACCAAAATAAGAATTCTACCATGATTCAAATGCTGGGTAATCATCGTTTAACCAAAACTCCAAATAAAATTAAAGAAATTCATTTAATATTTCCTGTGGTCCAGCATTCTTTCTTCCCTCCAGATATAGTATTTGGGTAGATTGAAAAGTTGGTACAGAAATAAAACACCATTACTAGTCAAAGAATTTGCAACAATTTTTTTTATACTAGTTAAGTTTATAATTCTAGAAAGTATGCTGTACAGGTACTAAGACTAGAAAACAGTTGCAACTGAAAACTTAAGAATCGTAGGAACTTAGCATTTTAAATTTTAGCACAGTAAACAGGTTTTCTTGATTAAAGCTAAATTTGGCAATGTTTTAGTCAATTGAACATATCAATCAATCAAAGTTGCAAAATGTCGACACGCTTTTCTAAAAACATTTTGACAGTGCTTGGCGAGAAGATTTATAGTTAGAATACTATGAAAGGTATATAAACCCACGAATTGAAGAAAATTAAACAATCCTCTATGTACAGAGGACAAGGACTAAAATATGGTGCTATAAAAGAATGTTGAACAAATCACTATGCATCATTACTAAATTTATAAACCATTTCAAATGTTAGTAGAAAACTGTTAAGATGAAGAAAAATCTTGCCAACAAGATAACGATCACTTTTCTTTCATACAAATAAGCACTTTCTTATTCAATAAAAAAAGTTTTCCAATCTTGATAATAATTGATTATAATTGTAAATTATGAGCGTTTTTTTATTTTCTTTTCTTGATATTTTTTCGGTGTCTTTAATTTGACATTATCTGAACCATAAACAGGGTTTAGTGTCCCTGCCAATAAGTTTACAATTAACGTCGCTGTAATAAGCATGAACCATGATTCAAATAGATATTTTGAACACTACTGTTTTTATTACACAACTATGATTTAAACAGTTTAAAAATTAAAAGTTACCTTCTCCTTCAATGCATGTTGCAAAGTTGCTAAAAATTTCTTATCAGGTGGATGTGGTATTAAAAATTTTGAAATTATAATTTATGAATTGCATAAAATGTTTTACCAAATCCTACTGTTGAATAACATAAATGCTTGCTCCAATTACCTCCATACTCCCTTGCCTTTATAAGTTTATTGGTATTATTTTAGTCACAAAATAAGTCACCTCTACACTGTTGCAATCATGCAATGTCTGCTTATCTTTCTTGATATTTTGTAAAACACTGGCACAATGATCTTGCTCGCAACTGAAACTTGGTTGGTATAAATTCATCATATTATTCATTAAAACAGATTTAAATGTTCCAGTAAAATTTGAAGTGTTAGGATTCCTGGCTTCTAACCTGTCCAAATAAATTCTTGATTTGTCCTGATTGAAATGACAGCCAAGAAGGTACTGAAAATCTTTGACCTTTAAATAATTCCAAATGTTGATGAAGTTATTTACAGTAAACATGTAATTATTTAACCTTGGTGCTTTTGTCTGGTTCTTGGGAAATGCCTCTCAATTTCAAACAGCTTCGGTAAAGCTTCTTGGGTTCAAAAGCATTTGTGATTATTCATTTGTAAAATTCCACAGCATAGAGGTTTTGCTATTGTAGATTCCTTCTGATTGCCATTCACCGAATCAAATAATTTACCAAAAAATAACAATAAATTAACTGTATTTTCCCAATTTGAGCCGCCAAAACAGTTAGATGAATCTGGAAATATAAAACAAGATGTTGAAAGTTGCTATTTTAAATCAATATATTTACCTAGTATGCTATCAAATCTTAATGTAGATGCAACTCGTCGACTAAAAACATGTGCAGTATTTCTAACATTCAATTTTTAATTTTAGCACTATAAATGTGGTCATCATAAAAGTGTGATAGCACCTGTAGTTCTTCATTTATATTTATTTATTTATTTATTTATTGTACAGCCACAGGACAAATCCTAAATGGCACATTAACATATATACTAAGAACAATATAATAAATAGAAAGAATATAAAAATAATATTAATAATTAGTATGGTGTGTAAGGGGCTTTAAACACTAAGGTTTGTACTTGTTTCTTGAACTGTTTAACTGTTACGTTGTATATGTTCATTTCAGGAAACTTTGCATCAAATTTATTGAAATTGGCAACTAACTTATTAATAAATGCTGAAAAACCGTAAGTGGTACAGTTTTGACGCTCAAATATTCTAAACATTATTTCTGTCAACAATTGTTCAGAATCTATGTAGCCATTTATTATTTTGTGTAAAAAAACGAGTAGAGCTGCTTGTTTACGCATTTCAAGGCTTTCTATACCAAGTTGTAATCTCACTTCTCACATTGTATGTAAGGTTTTTGTAAGGGTATCCTAGTTTCCAAAGCAGAAACTTCACGAATGTGTTCTGCACTCTCTCTAAGCGGTTCTTGCTAGAGTTGTAAATTGGCGACCATATAATACAATTGTACTCTAAGATACTGCGTACTAGACAGTTATACACTGTTTTTATTGCCTTAGCATCACTAATAGTTTCACAATTTCTTCTTATAAACCGTAGCATTTTAAATCCTTTTGCAATTACGTTATCTATATAATAATTAAAGTTGAGGTTTGGATCAAAAATAACCGCCAAATCGTTTATCCTATCAACGGATTCCAGAGCACAATCATTGATTTTGTACTCATATGTTAAAGGCTCTCGCATTCGATAGAAACGCATTACTTTGCATTTTGAGCTTTAGGTGATTTGTATTGCACCATTCAATTAAACTGTTAATATCATTCTGAATATTTTTACAGTCTTGTAAGTTTCTGACAGTAGCAAAAATTTTCAGGTCATCTGCATATAGTAGACACCTGGATTGACTAAAAATAGACACTATATCATTGATAAATAACAAAAAAAGAATTGGACCAAAGTGTAATTCCTGCAGTACACCTGAGAATACATGTATTTTTTTAGAAGTTACACCACATAGTTTCACATGCTGACGACGACAATGTAAGTACGATTCTATCCAGCCAAGATAAGGACCACTCACTCCTATTGCCTCTAACTTCTGTATTAATAATTTATGACAAACACTGTCAAATGCTCTTGACAAATCTGTATAAATTATATCGACTTGCGATCCATCTTGCACACTGTTTATCAAAAAGTTCTTGAAGATGGCCAAATTGGTGGCTGTTGAGCGGCTTTTATAGAAAACATGTTGCTCAATTCCTATCTGTTGCTTGTAAGTATAAAAAATTTCTTGTGAAATTATAGTTCAAATATTTTAGCTATGACTGAGATTGGAGAAATTCCTCTGTAATTTTTTATTTCGTTCTTTGAACCTGATTTGACAATCGGATAAATCATTGAACGCTTCCATATTTGTGGAAAATATGCTTCACTAAATGATTTTTGAAATAATGTACAAAGTGGAGTAATTAAGGATTTGGACCATTGTTGAGCTCTATAGTGCAACTATACGTTCCCACTGCCATTTTTCTGGTAGGTCCAAAAATGATGTCTTTGTTAAAGAAATTATTTCATATTTCTTTTAACAAATGCGGAGGGTCAAATATTTTTAACTCATCAATTTTAAATGCCCCGGCTGTGTATTCCTCTCCTTTTCTTAAATATACTTCTACAGTGTCCCTTAAAAGACAGCGAATAACTCTACAATTAGTAGTCGACTGGTCACAAACAATGATTGTAGGCTTAAAACAAATCTTGATTAACATTTCCATAACTTATATCAGCATCTGTTTAATCTGACTATATTTTGCAAATGCATAGCACAGAGGTTGTTTGAAAGATTTTTAATAGTGCAAAGTATCAAAACAAGAAGATGATCTGCTAATTCTATCAATCTTTCACCATTTCTTATGTCCCCAAACCCTTCAATAATACCTTTAGTTTCATTGAAGTTAAGAGAAAGCATTACGCCCATCTCGTCAAAAATAATTTAAATATATTTTTCAGCTGGGCTTAAGTTGTTGCAGACATTTTTTAACGATTAAAATGCATGGAGCATTATTCCTGGTTGAAAGTAAATATTATTTAACAATCTGTCAAACATACTTTTGCTGGGTAGAATAAATATTTTCACCAATAATCTATAACGATTCGGACTTTGTTTATATAAAGTTAAAGCTAATATTTTGTCATCAAGTAAAAAACGTCGCAGTTTTGCACTTTTTATAGTTTCTTGCAGCTGACAATTTATTAATTGAATTGCCGAATGAGTCAATTTTAAAATGGCTTATTCATATACTCTTGTAAAGGCAAACATCTTTGCAGCAGCTAATCTTATTTAAGACTGTTTTTTGCAGTTATCTTTTATTTTAGTTCTTGTCTCAGAATTTTCACATGATTATACAAAATGCCCTTTTTTGGTGACAGTTTAGTCAAAGTATTGTAGCCCATATTTCGTACAGTAACAGTAGACTTTGACAAAATTGGAAACCAATATTTCAAGTTAAATGATGGCACTTGCTTCAGTTCTGTAGATGTGTCGTTTGTGCCTGTATGGCCGGAAAAACAAATCTAAGTTTTTTGACGTGTAGATTATGGCACACCTAGTCAATGTTTTCTAATTTGTTGATGTATGTACTCAATAATATATTCCATTTATTGCCAATAAATTTATTGCTAACTTTACATCGTTATCAAAGAGTATGGTACTTACCTAGTAAATTAATGTAAAGGTTAATTAACAAGTCAGTAATATGGAACACCTCTAACTTCACAATGGACAACAAAACCAATATGTACAAATGGTAGGGTCAAACAATGACAAAAGCGATAGTGTAGGAATGTCTATTGAATTAATGTTGACTTCTATGGGATGGGAGAAAAATAAAGTTACCACGTGACTGTTTAAGGTCAGCATTTAGTGGGCAGAATCAGATCAATACGGATCTTTCTCACTTTCAGATTCTGATACAAATATACAACATTCATTTATTTTATCGAGTTGGTAATGAATAACCTACCATTGATAGTTTGTTTAGTCAACACCTTAGTAAAAATTTGTCGGGAACAACCATTCATTATATGAGATGAATTAACATAATTATCGTAACTGTAATAAGATATAATAAATGTAACAATTGTTATTGAGGACTACCAATCTCAATACGCACACCGATTTATGTTAGTAGGTAATACACGGAATGTAAAAAAAGCATGTGACCTAAAGCACAGTTATAAAAATACTTGTTATATGATCACACCAGTGTATATTACATTTATTTAAGTTTGTACAGAAGTTAAATATTGAATTTAGACAATCTTGAATTATTACTCTAAGTTCCAAATTATTAATTAATTGTACAAGTGAGTTACTGACGGACTGCAATGTGAAAGCTGAACGTTGATGAACTGCCTGGGAGTGGAGCTCCCGGTCGTTTTATAATCTCCCTGCCTCTTTACAATTCTGTGGGAACCTGCGGACCTAATGTCCGCTTACCCTTGACTCTATTCATAATACTTAGTTGCTATCTTAAAAGCTATTCATAATTACAATGTTGCAGGCTTATTCTGCGTAATCTCGGTACGTGACTTCCGACGACCGTCTGTGACCTGACATCTGCAGTGTCACTTATCCTTGTGCTACTTTGTAGCGTTTCCACTCGTGGGAACTGAAATAATTGAATTAAATTGTAATAAATTGTTGCAATTTGTCTTTTCTGACATTGTTGCACTTTCCTAATATTTCCTAATATCTTTATTAGTTTCATATGTATAACAAATGGGGGATCACATAACTCGCGTCGGCGCGAAATTATTCGTCCAACCCACTTTTGACGTGACGGAAATACGCGCACCGAGTCTTTTGAATTTATGGCGCGAAACTTCCGCACATCAAAATTAAACTAAAAGAATGTTTAGTGCCACTTTGGCACGTAACAAAGTTTTGGATTCGGATTTGGATTGGTATGGGGATATGCTACATTATTTTGAATTGTTTTTGTAGTTCGCTATTTTTTCCTTCAATAAATTATTGTTTTCGTTTAACTTGAATTATATTTTCGTAGCTTTTTAATTAATTGTTGTACTTTTTGGTCAGATTGAATACTTAGAAAATGGTCTTTATTTGCATTATCTGTGAATTGATAATTTACAGCATCAAATGACATTTTACTTTCTTTATAATTTATTGTAAATACTGAAGCTAATTTACACAGCATCGGCTATAAATTTTTAATTTGGGTTAGTCTTTACTTAACCTTATGTAATGTGGGATATTTTTAAAATTTCAAAACATCAGAATAAATTTTGATTCACATATAATACAATTTGTTAAGCTTTCATGCAAAACTTAAATGATGATTTCAATTCGAGCTAGTAATTGAAAAAAGGAAAATATAAGGTTCTTTATTAGATTCGAATCTGTAACTTTTCAATTTGTACTGAGACGCGGTGCCACGGAGACTGGTAATTCTATTGGAAAGATAAATAGACAAATTCAAATGTCTATTCAACACCTATCAATTACATTGGGCATTTTTTTCTATCATATGTGACAGTGTTGAGTTTTATTAATATTTATATAGTGTTAAAATCTATAAAGGCAAGTGTTAAAATAAGTATGAAATAAATAATAAAGACAAATAGTAGTAGGTTAGAGATGAAATTTCTTTCGACTTTCCAATTCTGTATTATTATGTCTCTAATAATAATAAAGACTTCGGTTTAATACCTTTATTAACAACATGTAACATTCAATCCAACAATCATGAGCCTTGTGCCTTGTTTAGGTTAGGTATCATTTGTCACGCTCGTGCCTCTCATGCCTGTCACTCAACATCTCTTTTTTTTACAGATGGAATAAATTTAATTTATTTTATAATCCATCATCCAAGTAGGCTTGGTACGTACACGACTATTGTAACTTTCTGGTTTTGTCTAATATTCACCTGCTTGAAATTTTCTTTATAAATATTTACTTTGTTACTTAATACTTCAGAGAGACCTTATCATCAGGGCTAACAGTGGGTTCTTTGTTTTATCTGTGCAATAGCATACACATGGAAATAATTTATCTAACAAGACTTTACTGATTCAGTTCGAAATAAGACACAACATGTGATCCCCTATAGTAGGGGATAAAGAATACTACTATAGTAAGCCTGCTTATCGTAAAAGGCGATTAGAAGGCGCAGCAAGGGGCAGCAGCCTTGCTGGCTAAAACATATTGGAGGAGGGTCGGTTGGTCTCGGGCGATCCTCAATAATTTACAATCTTGTTGGGGGTTGGCCGTGACGGATACGGCTTTTTGCTAAAATCTTTAAAAACTGCGTTGTGGAAAGATATGGGAGCCTACCACAATATTTCCCAGGTGTGCGTGGCCTAAAACACGAAATACATATGATAGAGAGCTCACAAGTAAAATTCTTATCCGGAGGTAAAATACTCCCTCATTCGGATCTCCGTGAGGGGGTACTTGGGGCTCGTCATCGTAAGAATATAAAACAACAGTTCGATTTAGTGATAGGGACTTGGAATGTAAGGTCATTACTTAGAGTAGATAAGTTAACGAATTTATTAGTCGAAACGAGAAAGGAAAAGCTGGACATTTTAGGTATTAGTGAGGTGAGATGGCCAGATAGTAATGACTTTTGGAAAGATAATTATAGAATAATTACAACTTCTTCAACTAATGGACAGGCAGGCGTAGGAATAGTGTTAGGTAAAAGATTAGGGCATAAAGTTAAAGAGTACTTACAATTTAGTGATAGAATAATTATGGTTAGATTGAGTACAAAACCCACAGACACTGTTTTAGTTCAGGTTTACATGCCAACAACTCAGTACGAGGATGAGGAAGTAGAAAAGGTATACGAGGATATAAATAGTATAGTGAGAAAAGTAAAAGGAGATGAGAATTTAATAGTTATGGGCGATTTTAATGCGTCAGTGGGAGAAGGTAGTGAGGGAAAAATGGTAGGAAAATTTGGGTATGGCAGACGAAATGATAGAGGAGAAAGATTAGTTGAGTTTTGCCAGGAACATAGATTAGTAACTGTAAACACCCTATTCGAACAACATGTTAGGACAAGATATACCTGGAAAGCGCCAGGTGATAGGGCTAGATACCAAATAGATTATATTTTAAATATATATATATATATATATTTAAACAAAGATTTAGAAACCAAGTTAAAAACTGTCGTAGTTATCTAGGGGCTGACATAGATAGCGATCATAACTTAGTTAAAATGAAGTGTAAACTAAAATTCAAAAAATTAAGAAAGGTTAAAAGAGAGGGATGGGATCTAGGTAAGCTTAATGATAGTAGGGTAAAAGAGGAATATAAACAAGTATTAGATAATAAGAGCAAAGAGATAGCTGTAGGAGGGAACGTAGAAAATAGATGGAAAGAAATAAAACCGACTGTACATGATACAGCAACACAAACTATAGGTAAGAAAAAAATAGAAGCGAGAAAACCGTGGTTAACAAAGGAGATATTAGATTTAATAGAGAATAGAAGAAAGCTTAAACCTTTCAGAGAAGTGGATAGTGAAAGTAAGCAAAAATATAATAGAGTTAGAAATAAGATAGTACATGAGTGTAGAAAAGCTAGAAATAAAAAATTGTAAGGGAATACAAGATGATTTGAGAGTAGGTAAGACAGACAGGGCTTACAGGGCAGTTAAAAAGTTTTTTTGGAGAAGATAGGAAAAAATATAATGGTATTAGAGACGAGAATGATGAGCTTCTAATAAATAAAGTTGAGGTAGCAGATAGATGGAAAAGATATTTAGAAGATTTATATAAGGGAGACGATATGGATGAGTTAGAGAACGACCAAGAAGAGGATGTAGAAATAGGGTTCTCAATATTAAGAGAGGAATTTGATAGAGCTGTTCGGAATGTTAAAATAAATAAAGCGCCAGGGATAGACGATATTCCCGCAGAATTAATAAAATATGCAACTCAGAAAACTTTAGATAGATTATATGAACTAGTAAAAGTAATATATGACACAGTGAGGTTCCAATAGATTTCGAAAAAAATATTATTATCCCAATCCCAAAAAAGTCAGGAGCTGATAGGTGTGAGAATTTTAGAACGGTTAGTTTAAGTTCTCATGCTTCCAAAATACTAACAATAATAATTAAAAATAGAGTAGAAGCTTTGACAGAATTATTTAGGCGAAGACCAATATGGTTTTCGTAAAGACAGAGGGACTAGAGAACCGATACTAATGATTAGGGTAATTATCGAAAAAAGGTTACAAAAAAATAAAAAGACTCATTTCGCGTTTGTAGATTTAGAAAAAGCATTTGATAGGGTTAATTGGATTGTTATGTTCAGGGTTTTGCAAAAAATAGGAATCTCTCATAGGGATAGAAAAATTATTTACAGTCTATATAAAACCAAAGCGTAGTAATTAGATTTGATGAAATAGAAAAGGAAGCTAAGATTAGAAATGGTGTTAGACAGGGTTGTATACTGTCTCCTTGATTTTAATGTTTATATTGAGGAAGCTTTAAACTTAGCTAGAGAGAGAAAAGAGATATGTATTAGTGTACAGGGACAGAAAATAGACATGTTACGTTTTGCAGATGATATAGCCATTATAGCAGAGTCTAGAAAAGAGTTAGGAGAGTTTTTAAATATTTTAGATGAAATACTACGGAGTAACTATAGTATGAGAATTAACTCAGTAAAGACAAAGATAATACAAGTGAGTTACAGCCTAGTTCTAAACCAAAATTAAAAATAGGTAATACCGAGTTAGAGGAGGTAGATGAATTTTGCTATTTAGGTAGTATAATTACAAAAGATGGACGTCGCAGAAGGGATATAGTAGCTAGAATAGCTCAAGCTAGAAAAATGTTTTTAAAAAAGAAAAACTTACTAATAGCTAATAGTATTAGTTTAGATAATAGAAAAAGTTTCTTAAAGTCGTACGTATGGAGCGTTCTACTATATGGTAGTGAGACTTGGACAATTAAAGAAGTAGATAAGAAAAAGATAGAAGCTTTTGAAACTTGGTGTTATAGGAGAATGTTAAAGATTAGTTGGACAGATAGAGTAACAAACGAGAAAGTTTATAGAAGGATAGGTGAGGATCCCTGTATGTGGAAACAATTGAAGGGCAGGAGAGATAGAATGATAGGGCACCAGTTAAGACATGAGGGACTATTTAGTAAAGTCTTAGATTATAGACTACCAAATAAAAATAGAGTAGGAAGGCCTAGACAAAGCTATATTAGTCAAATTATTAGAGATGTAGGTTGTGAAGGGTATGTAGACCTTTTTAGACTAGCTCAGAATAGAAAAGAATTTAGAGCTGCGTCAAACCGACTTTAAGTAAGTTCGAAAACAAAACAAAAAGAAAAATAAAATCAGTTAACTAAATGTCACCGGGACATGACTCACAATTGGTTAGCGGTCTGGCATGTTGGTAGCATTTCGTTGCTTAAGCCTTACCATAACATAATTTAATAAACGTCACCATGGCATAACTCACAATTAGGTAGCGGTCTGGCATGTTGGCAGCGATTCGTTGCTTAAGCCTTACCATAACAAATAATTTAACACTTTTCCTTTTTGAAGCGGATAACCAGGTTATATTTCATTTCCTTATAAATGGTAATCATGTAAACATGTTAGAGCTCTTTAACAACCATCAGGTTGCTAATATCTATGTAGAGCCAGCTAGATAGGAAAAAGATAGAAAGATATAGGAAGACCTAGACCAAACTATATTAGTCAAATTATTAGAAATTTAGGTCGTGAAGGGTATGTAGAGCTTTTTAGATTAGCACAGAATAGAAAAGAAGTTAGAGCTGCGTCAAACCGACCTTAAGTAAGATCGATAACAAAATGATGATGAGTGTATATTAGATAATCAGGTCCAGACAGGAAATATTTATCAGTACAACTTAGCAGTTCCCTCAAGGCGCTAGTTTTAGGTCTGCTTGGCAAATATTGAAGAAGTTTTCCTGTTGGGCATCAGTGATCCTAGCTGTATGTTTTTGTACATAACCTGTAAATTTTAATTCAAAACGGGTGGAGAAATAGTAAACGTTCTAAGCTTTTACTTTCTCCCGTGATTCGGAAATAACTTTTTACCTTCGATAAGTGAAATGTAACAACCATAAGCGGCTCAGTTTATACTTAGTTTTAAGACTCTGAAAGCACCTTCTGACACTTTTTATTTAGCACAAAACAAATTTATAAACACATACAAGTTAATTACAGTCAATTACTCAAAACTGCGTTGGTGGCGAATCCTCAAGTGAATAATAATTACTTATCAGAACAAATAATATACATACAATTTATACCTGTTGAATGTCGTCTTGTTTCACCCTTCTAACATGGAATTCACACATAATAAGGATAGTTACAAGGAGACAGCGTTCGCACGTGCAAACCGCCTGGAAAATTGAACCGAACAACCCGCAAATAATGCAGACGGATGTGTCTGGGTTGTAAAGTGAAGCAACGGGGAGTGACTGCCGTAGGAAGGGATACTAGAACGTGTATGCAAGGACGAATCACGTGAGTGGAACCCGAACACCCCCCCGTGGACAATCTGGGATTTCCACACGTGAAGAGAACATAATAGAGAAAACAAAAAAACAAAAGTAATGAAACACAAAAAGAAAAACTAGAAATGGTTTATTTTGAATAGTCTGAAATTGGCAATGGACACACCTTGCTGATGGGTCTAGTAAAGATTCCATTTTTAGTGTAAACCTTAACTGCCCGTACCTTATTGTCAAGACCGGGAATTGCCTCGATAATTCTCGCTAACGGCTAATTTAATGGAGGAACGTTGTCTTCCTTCAGAAGGACCAATTCATTAACTTGGTAGGAGATAACCACTTGGGCTTGCTTTGGAGGCGGTTTAAATATTCAATTGACCACCGCTTCCAGAACAATTGTTGCAATTGGCTGCATTTCTGCCAGAAGGAAAGTCTGGTTTCAGGAATCAAAGTCCAATCGTACTCTGGATAAGCACATAAGCTTTTACCAATCAGAAAATGGCCTGGAGTCAACGCCTTTAAATCGTTTGACAAAGGGCATAACGGACGCGAACTTAAAATGGCTTCTATTCTTGCGAAGACAGTGCTTAATTCTCCGAAGGTAAGTTGGGCATTGCCCATCAGTCGGTACAAATGATACTTAGCACTTGTTATTGAAGACTCCTAAAGCCCTCCCCAATGAGGGCTCTGAGGAGGAATAAACTTCCAGTCGATACCGGTTTCCGCTGCAAACGATTGTAATTGATTGGCCACGTTAATGGTTTTGAAAAAGTCATGCAACTCTTTAAGCTGGTTGCGGGCTCCTAGGAAATTTGTAGCGTTGTCGCTATAAATGGTCGAAGGATTTCCCCTTTGAGATATAAATCGATTAAGAGTCAACATGAATGCTTTGGTGCTCAAATTAGAGACTAGTTCAATGTGAACGGCCTTTGTGGCCATACACACAAACATAGCCATGTAGCATTTGGTAATGGCTGCCTTACGGAGTCTGGACGATTTAATGAAAAGAGGACCCCCATAGTCTAGTCCTACCTTTTCAAAAGGTTTGGAAATGGAAATTCTGTTCTTTGGCAAATTTGCCATGATTTGTTGCGCAGGCAGCGCACGAAACCGAAAACAAATAATACAATTGATGATGATGGTCTTAATGACTCTAAGCCCATTCAATGGCCAATACTTGAGTCGGAAATTAGACAATACACATTGAGCGCCAGCGTGCCCTAAGTGCACGTGTTCATGTCGTAACATAAGCAACACCACATGATGCTTGGAAGGAAGGAGCAATGGATGTTTTTGTGACTCGCAGATGTTTGCCTGTAGCAGTCGACCACCAACACAAAGGAATCGCTCTTCGTTAATAAAAGGATTTAATGACAAAATATGTCTGTCGGAAACAGGTTTTGACGATTTAAGTTCGGAAATTTCTCTGTGAAAGGATTGAAACTGAATTTTGCAAAGGACCAGCGCTAAGGCCGAATTTATTTCTTGAATACTCAAGCGACCAACCAATTTATTGTAGGTACCCTTGGAATTGGAAGAAAATCGTAGCACATAAGCTACAGTGTGGAGTAATCGGTGAAGTTGGGAAAATTTGTTGAACAATGAATTCCAAAATACTTGTCTTGAACTCAGTCCGGAATGAAGCACATTCAGTTTGATGATTTTTTGCTCAGAAAGCACTTCAGGTGGATATATTGGCAAATCAAGATTGGACAACTTTAAGTCTATATCTGATAGGAACTCTGGCCCATTCCACCATATGTCGGATTGAATGAGTTTAGGGGCCAACACTCCCCGGGATAACAAATCAGCAGGATTATTTGAGGAACTGATGTGTCTCCAATTTGCCTTAAAGGAAGCACCTTGGATCAAGGATACCCTGTTGGCTACGAATGTTTGCCAACGAGATGGATGTGAATTTATCCAATAAAGCGCTATTTGCGAATCAGTCCATAAGTTAATGGACTCAAAATCTAATTTATTTCTGCACATCTCAACCACTTTTTTAGTAAGTTTGACTAGTAACACCATTGCACTCAATTTAAGTCGCAGAAGCGAAACTGTTTTTAAAGAAGCTACTCTGGACTTGGAAGTTACTAGATTTGAAGATACAGTACCATCTGAATATACAACTCTAAAATAAATACAGCAACCAAAGGCCTTTTGGCTGCTGTTGGCAAATCCATGAAGTTCAATTTGAGTTACGGGCTTGCCTAGGAAAAGGAAACGTGGAATCTTCAGTGCAGGGATAGAGTCAAGAAATTGCTTCCAATGCTAACTTAAATGAATATTCAAAGGTTTATCCCAGGACAACTTGGATTGCCACGACTTCTGCATGAAGATTTTTCCTATGACTATGATTGGCCCAAGGAAACCTAGGGGGGTCAAACATCTGGGTAATAATGGACAAGGCCTTGCGTTTGGTAAAGGTGTCATTTAAAGGAATCTTGGGTAATGAAATGGAAAAGTAATCGGTGGATGGATTCCAAGTGAGACCAAAGACCTTGCTAGGACTGTGATCTACGTTTACTTCAAATTCAGCAAGATCCTTCAAGGCGCAATATTGCTTTCTTAACTGTAAGGAATTAGAGGACCATTTATGCATATGAAAACCTGCAGAATTTAGTAGACTGTTTAATTCCTTATATAAAATCTCTAAATCGGATATAGAAGTACAGCCGTATAAAATGTCATCGACATAGGTTTGGGTTAATAACGCATCCTTAGCAAGTGGATGTTTATCATCGGAACTGGAGGCTAATTCTTTTAAAACTCTCGTAGCTAGAAATGAGGAACAAGTAACCCTGTAAGTTACCGTGGAAAGTTGTATGCAATGAAGATCATGTTGTGGAGAATCTCACCACAGAATATTTTGTAAATGTCTCTGAATAGGATTAACACGTATTTGGCGATGCATTTTTATAATGTTGCAGGTTAGAACATATGGCTGTAAACGGAATCTGCAAAGAATGTCGTAAAGATCAAGCTGTACTTGATAGCCTGTAAGCAGAATATCATTTAGAGCCACCCCTGTGGAACTTTTACTAGAAGCGTCGAAAACCACTCTCAGTTTAGTGGTTTCACTAGACGCCTTTATCACCGGATGGTGAGGAAGAAAATACTTAATTTCGGAACTAGGATCGTTTAGATCTAATGGAATAACTGAAGCATGATTCAGGTAAATGTACTCGTCTATAAATTTCTTATATTCTACGAACAATTCCGGATCGGAAGAAAAACGTTTTTCTAATTGAAACAATCGCTTTTTGGCTATAAGGAACGAATCGCCGAGATCACAATGCCCTTCAAGAATTTTTAATGGAAGATCTACTTGAAAAATACCGAATTCGTCGCGCTTATGAGTTTGCAAAAAATTATTTTCAGCTCGCTCACCATCTGAAGGAATAAATTTGGACTCTGGAACATTTTCTGTTTCCCAGAATTTCGGAAGGAAGTTCTGAAGAAAGTCATCTTCAGCGACGCTCTCACAAAACAAGAGCACCCTTTTTGACGGACCGGGATCTGAAGGGACATTTGGCCTCCAACTATCCATCCAAATTGTGTCAATTGGAGGATTGGAAGTTTTGGACCAATTTTGTGTATGTTTGGAAGAATAATGTCATAATAGCCATCGGCACCAATAAACATATCGACATCAGACAGAATATGAAATTCAGGATCTGCGAGTTTAAATTTGGAAGGAATTTTCAATTACTCTATATTTACCTGAACTCTAGGCAATTTGGAAGTAATTACAGGAAGAACAGCACAGGACAAATTCATTTTAAAATCCCTGTTTGTATGAGAATGAATTTCAACGTTTGCTATTTTATTTGAAACAGCAGTAGTGCATTCAATGCCCGAAAATTTTAAGACATTATCATACGGTTTTATTTTAAGCAAGGAAACCCTTTGCTGGGATATGAATGAAGTTTGGCTCCCATTATCAAGAACAATTCTTGCATTTATGGTATCGGCGTAACTAGACACAAGTGTACCTAAGGCAGTTGCAAGGAGAACTTCACGACTCTCCATTCCCGCAAATAGAGAAGACGAAACTAAGGAAGTAGGAGGAAGTGCCTTAGCTCCACTTCGACCTGGGTGAACATCATTAGGATTGTGCGTAGCAACAGTTTCTTGCGGAGATTGAGAGGGACGGCGCCAATTGTGGGTGGAAGAAGAATTAGTAGACTGGAAGTTTTGAGATCGGACTCCCGGGTTGTATGATGCACTTTTGGGTATAGCAGCTGTGTTAATTAGAGCACGAGATGCTCCTGTGGCTGAGCTTGCATCAACCGTTGGCTGTGCTTGCTTGTGGAAAATAGTGTGGTGCTTTTTTCCACACAGAGAACAACATTTGGATTTGCACTCCATTAGCGAGTGCCTTGCCCCAATACAATTGAAACATAAGGACTGCACTCTCAAAAAATTGTATTTTTTGTCAATCGGTAATTCTCTAAATTTAGTACAGCTATAAATGTCGTGATTGGATGTTTCGCAAAGCCAACAAGACCTTTTGCTACTTGTCAAAAATTGCACACAGATGCGCTCACATGAAGGAAAGTTTTGTCCTTGGGTTTTGGTGAATATTGTTTACTTTCTTTATAGGTGGAAGTACCAAAGGCATTTAAGGACTCGAGTGTATTGCACCATAATTTTATTATTTTATAGAATTCTTCTAAAGTAGGAAGTTTATCAACATCTTTGCTAGATTGATACTCCCTTGTAGTACCATAATCTAATTTACGCAAAAGAATGTTTACCAGGATTAAGTCCCAATGCTCGGTTGGACATTTCAGATTTTTTAAAGACTTTAAGTCTTCTTTAATATTAACTATAAAATCCCTCAATGATGTAGCAGTACATTTTTGTAAATTTTTAGCATCAACTATGGAATTTAAATGCGCGTTTATTATTGCCAAGTTATTTTCGTACCTTTTTTCTAGTATATTTATGGCAACTAGAAAGTTGTAATTACTAATTTCTAATGACTCTATGAGAGACAAAGGCTCCGCCATTAAGTAGGATTTTAAATAGATCAGTTTCTGGATATTGTTTAAGTCGCTATTGTCTTTAATTAATGCGCAAAAGAGCTGATAAAAACCAGTCCATTTTTGGTAGTCCCCAGAAAACGGAGAAATTGAAATTTGTGGAAGCTTTACTCCTATTTTTGAGTAAAGAAATTGATTGAATTATCATGAGCTTGCGAATTCAGAAACTGAGGAACAGAAATTTGATTAATTTTTTCAAGAATCTGAGCAATTAACTCATAATATTTATCTTCGAAATCTTCCCTATTTTCTGTATCAGTACCGTTAACGTCCAAGTCTTCGATGCTGTTTTGAACAACCGTATACTCTTCAAAATTTCCTTTTAAAGCGTCTAATTTTACTTGGAAGGTGAATGGTTTAGTTTCAGAATCGGATTTATTTTTTACCCAATTAGAAATCCGGGTAATTGCGGATTTTGCATGAACTCTTGAACTTTTAAGAGCATCAATTTTTTTAGAAGTGTGAAACAAGTGCAGTTTCTTGTAAAACAATAACAGCTAATTATTAATTCTATCAAAGAATCAAGCACGATCCTCAATTCTTATTCTATACGTTCGAATCACACCGGCACTTGTCACAGTTTCGTAAAGAACACTTAATCGTATATATCTAAATTACTCTAAAGCATAAAAAACGAAACCTTATAACTTGTTGAATAATAAGAACGCTTTTAATATGCTACCCTAATTCAAGAAAAAAGTCTTTTACTAATGGAATTTAAATTTCTATAAGAACGTACTCAATCATGTACATAATATTCAAAAAATACCTATGTATTTAAAATAATTATTGAAAATTTATTCTACTGAAGAAATAATTTTGTAACCTAATTTTATATATTGGATTTGCCACTCAAGAAAATCTTACGTCTAAGCATGCAATTGAAATAAATTTTATTTATATACAGTATAAAAATGCAACACTTCAATTTGCCCTTTTTTTTCTTCGTGGAAGTTTTACAACGTACCTTTGCTTGTCCGAGCTTAGAAATAATATACGGCCGAAGGACCATGGACAAATAGTAAACGTTCTAAGCTTTTACTTTCTCCCGTGAAACGGAAATAACTTTTTACCTTCGATAAGTGAAATGTAACAACCATAAGCGGCTCAGTTTATAATTAAGTTTAAGACTCGGAAAGCACTTTCTGAACCTATTTTTATTTAGCACAAAACAAATTTATAAACACATACAAGTTAATTACAGTCAATTACTCAAAATGTAACATACTGTTTTAATAAGCTCTAATAGTTCTAGTATTCCTAAAAATAGTTAGTTTCTAGTTTAATTTTAGCATGCTAATTATTAGAATTGTAGCGGCTGCAGGATTACCCAAGTAGCTTCTCAGCGAAGTTCCCAGAAAGATCTAATCCAAGAGTTAATCAATTTTTCTAAAGGCACTTACTTTAAGGGCACTAAACATGTCAAATTAGTCCATATCTATGATTAGATGTCAATCATGCTTTAGGATCCTATTTATGTCAGGGTGGTCTGAAGCAATTTTTCAATTAGCTGAGCACTCAACTAAAATCAATTCTGAGAGCTATGGTTGTGGTTATCTTAGGCATTGACAGTTTTAATTAAAATTAAAGATTTACGACCGGCGCATCCTAAGCCGAGTAAGAGCGTCAAGAAAGGGGTTATTTTCAATTAACCAAAATGTATATAAGGAGGCCAGCCGGTGGGAATCGGGGTTGTTTATTTCCAGACGCGTTAGAGGTTAAAGCTAACGGTTACTAGTGATGTGTTTATTTCTCTGCAGTCAAGTGCGGGCCGTTATGTTTTAAGTTATTTATTTCTCTGAGTAAGTAATTAGTATATGTGATATTACTATGAACTCAAGGCTGTGTTATGCAGCATAAGTCAGTTATTTGTTTAAAAACAGTATTTGTCGACTTCCATAAAATACAATTCCGGGTGAATGCCCAGTTCAAGTAAATTGATCCGTTTTATTATTGCTTTGGAGACCGCATCGTTTTAGAAGGGTCTTCTATTATATTGTGTTTCGACGGTGTCAGAGGTCGTTAATCACTAATCCACGAGACTACCTGAGAATGCAAAGCTCAGGCCCGAAGTCAAGTTACGGTACTATTTGACCCTTGAGAAGGTCGTATTTTTCATGGTGTAGATGACCCCGTGGTTAAAAGGGTCGTCGCACTATGCAAGTTAATTAGACTAGGGTAGCATTAATAAATTTTTGTTATTGGGGTGTGTACACCTAGAACTGTATCTATTCAAAATATGTTTGTTAGTTAAGTTTAGTTAAGTTGTGTTTGTGCTAGCCGGAGACTATAAGTGACTTATTTTCTGTTCTGCCATTTTGGTTCATCGCCCACGAACAAAGTGCGACGAGAGCTATTACCGCGATTGGTCCATGGGCCGTTTAATTCCCATGGTGGCGCCCTTTTGTACATAAGGTTATTTACTTTATATTTTGTTATGCATATGTAATTAGTTGAAGTTTTAGTTAGTAGCTCGTTCAATAAAACAATCGAATTTTCGTCTCAGTGTGTTTGTTTAATGAACCCCCCCTTCACCGACTGCTGCAGCTTGCGAGGCAACGTCCCGAAACGTGAGGGTACGATGGTGTTAGAGGTCCTGTTATTTATTATTTATTGTTAATTGGATACCCTCATGCGGTAGGTAAATATTAAAATTACACTGGCGCATTAACGTGGTTAAAATTGTAATTATGGTAAACAACACACGGACGAATTTTTAGATTGTTTTGTTTTTATTTAGTGTTAGGCAGAATTACAGTTTAATATTAGTGATTTAGGAACAAGTTTCGTTATTGTTGGCTTTTACCTTTTAGTTAGTCATGTATGTGGTAGAAGCTTTAAGAAGCGATGAGCTTAGTTATGAACTTTTAATTAGGAACGTTGAACCAACAAAGTTAAGTGTGTTAGAAAAGCGAAAATTATTGCGTAGAAAACTCATTGTTGAGAAAGTCGACAGTAATGTTTTTCTAAGTATGAGAAAATTGAAATCGTTCAAAAGGACGAAATTGAATTATTAAAACTTAAGATTTTTGAATTAGAAAACTGTTTAAATTCTTTTACCATTCTTCCTAAAAGGACAGAATATATTAAACTTAACACGAGATTAATGCATGTAACACAGAGACTAAATTATGTCAATTTCGATATTGAATTTTTAGAAGTACACAAAGAACTGCATTCCAAATGCATTAGAGCTTTTGAGATTTTAGAACAGGTAAACGGGGAAAATGAGATTAACGATAACCCTCTTTATTTTCGGCTAGCGGTAATAAAATCCTACAATAACACCAACAGCAGAGGGTTCATGCCCTGGAGCATCAGCGGTTTCTTCCATTAATACCCCATCGGTCTCGATTTCTAGTAATGATTTAGGTACGCTAATTAAGTCCTTGAATAAAACAACGACATCAGTCCCGATCCACAAGTGGGGATTACAATTTTCGGGTGAATCTGATTCTATATCGGTTTTAGATTTTATTCAACGCGTCAAAGAACTGCAAGTTGCAAGAAAAGTTTCGTCAGATGACCTTTTCGAAGGGGCTATTGATCTTTTCACCAGTTCAGCACTGGATTGGTATAGAGCAACGCGGTGTACAGTAAATTCATGGGAACAATTAATTTTTAAATTGAAACAAGATTTTCTTTCAGCCGATTATGCAGAGAATCTTTTAATGTTAATTAAATCCAGACGGCAAGGCGCCGATGAATCACCTACCATTTATATTTCAAAGATGGTAAACTTATTTTCTCAATTAGAAGAGTCCATTTCAATCAGGGAACAAATAAAAATTATTAAAAGAAATTTACAGACTTTTATGCCACGCAACTGGCGTTAATTGAAGTGACTGACATTTCCCATTTGATTTCTCGTTGTAAGCTTTTAGAAGACATTAAGCCTACACATTTTATTAAACAGGAACATTCGGATTCTGCCAACGTACCAGTTATCTTAGAACGTCAAGTTCGACAGAGTTCATTTTCTAATAATAATTTACCACGGTCCGGTGTTTCGAATTATTTTAAAAACACAGCAAAATTTTCGACTATTTGTTTCAACTGTAAAAGACGAGGTCACTCGTTTCATACTTGTCCGGAGAAACGCGGAATATTTTGTTATTCTTGTGGGCAGTTGGAAGTTACGTCCACAAATTGTCCAAACTGCTCAAATAATTCAAAAAAACTAAGGACAGGAAAGCGCGTAGTCAGCCGTTGCTTTTCTTCGTTTAATAATATTGCTGCTGACAAAAAGACGTGGTCGGATTGGTTAGTAAAAGTTAAGAATTTTTGTAAATCATCTAAGGTTTTTTCAAATTTTTATAAAGTAAAAGATGATACAAGACCTTATATTAATATCGAGATATTTAAGGAAACTTATACTGCACTGTTGGATTCCGGCGCGAATACCTCTATTTTAGGCAGACATGGTTTGTGTTTATTGGATAAATATAAGTTAGAATTAATTAAAAATGTAAAACGTCTATATTAACAACCGCGGATGGCTCTGCACAATCAATTTTAGGTTCAATTAATTTGCCCTTGACTATAAACGGGGTTACTCGGTCTTTAAATGTTTTAGTTTCCGACTCAATAGAGTGTACCCTAACGTTAGGGATTGATTTTGTCAATTATTTGAATTGAAAGTAGATTTTTCAAAAATGAATTTTATGCTCATTCTGCGGTAACGAATAAATTAAATTTCATTAAAGTCATGGCCGATTTAAATGAAGACCAGAAATTTGAATTAAACAAGGTTATTTCTTTATTTCAATCCCTGGATCGTCCTACCTTAGGCCGAACCACTAAAATTTCACATCATATTACAACGGAAGACGTTGAACCAATTAAACAAAGGTATTACCCATTATCACCGGCGATGCTGGAACATGCTAATAAAGAAATTGATGCAATGCTTGAACAAGGCATTATTAGCCCAAGCAATAGCCTGTGGAACTCCCCATGCTATTAGTAAAGAAAAAGCAAAGGTGAATTTCGTGTATGTTTTGACGCTAAACGATTAAATTCAATTACAAAAAGACGCGTATCCCATTCCGTTTGTAAATGACATTCTTGATAGATTACGCAATGCGAAATATCTCAGTTCAATCGATTTAAAAAGCTTTCTGGCAATTGCCCTTGAGTGACGAAAGCAAGGAAAAACAGCCTTTACTGTCCCAAGGCGCGGATTATTTCAATATAATGTAATGCCGATGGGTTTGGCCAATGCTCCAGGCACATTACAGAGGCTCATGGACTCTATTTTTGATTTTTCATTATCCCAATCAGTATTTGTTTATTTAGATGATATAATTATTATTTCAAGCACATTTAAGGAGCATATTAGAATTTTGAACGAAGTGTATGAGAAGTTGAAAGGCGCTAATTTAACAATTAACAGTTCAAAATGTGAGTTTTGTAAACCAGAGTTACAATATCTGGGATATATTGTGAATAAAGATGGTCTCCGAACTGACCCAGCAAAAATTGACGCAATTGTAAATTTTCCTCAACCCAAGACAGCCACTGAAATAAAACGTTTCACCGGTATGTGTTCTTGGTATAGGCGTTTTGTTTTGGATTTTGCCACAATTATAGCACCTATTAATGATTTACTAAAGGGAAAGAGAAAATCGCAAGCGATTAAATGGACGGACGAGGCTCTTATTTCGTTTGAAAAATTAAAGATGTTCTTACAAAGGCTCCTATTTTAAGGAGTCCTGACTTTTCGAAAGTTTTTCTTTACAATGTGACGCCTCAAATTACGGCGTTGGTTGTGTTTTAACTCAGGGAGAAGGAGACGAAGAACATGTAATTGCTTATGCTTCTCGCAGTTTAAATTCAGCAGAGAAAATTATTCAGTCACAGAACGGGAACTTTTGGCGGTGTGTTTTGCTATTCAAAAATTCCGACCATATATTGAAGGAACTCATTTTAAGGTCATTACGGACCATCATTCTTTAATTTGGCTCCACAACTTAAAAGATCCTGCGGACGTTTAGCTAGATGGAGTGTGAAACTCCAACAATTTGATTTCGAAGTTATCCACAGGAAGGGTAAATTTAATGTGGTACCAGATACATTATCCCGAGCTCCTAGTGGAGCCTATGCTATTAATTCTTTAAATTTTTCTTTAGACGAGGTCGAGGATTGGTACAAAATATGTTAAATAATATTAAGGAAAAGCCAGATCTATATCCCGATTGGAGAGTAGAAGATGATAAAATGTATAAGTTTATTCCGAATAATTTGAATATCAAAGCCAATTTAATTGAGTGGAAGTTAGTAGTGCCGAAATCATGCCGTGCACAAATTTTAAAAGAATGCCATGATGATCCAGTTTCGGCCCATTTGGGTGTATTTAAAACATATACAAAAATCAAAGAGCTCTATTACTGGCCTAAAATGCGGTCATATATTTCTAAATACATTAGTAAATGTGTTACGTGCTGCCAAAGCAAATCCAGCACGTTCAACCATTATGGTTTTATGGGCAAAGAGAAAAAAGTTTCATTTCCGTTTCAATGTTTGTCGATTGATTTAATGGGGCCCTTTCCGCGCTCGAAATTGGGGAATACTTACCTTTTAGTTGTTACTGACTGGTTTACAAAATTCACTTTATTGCATCCCATGCGCAGCGCTTCAACAAAACAAATTTGTAATTACCTGGAAAATTTTGTATTTTTGGTATATGGGGTACCTCAAATTTGTATGATAGATAATGGCCCCAATTTAAAAGTAATTTATTTTCCAATCTCATGACAAATTATAAAATACCTTCGGTTTGGTTTAACGCCAGCTACCATCCTCAAGTTAATTATGTAGAACGCGTTAACAAGGTAATTGGAGCTGCCATTCGCAGTTACATTCAAGATTCTCATAAGAATTGGGACGATAATATTCACAAAATTGCCCATGCGCTTCGTAATGCTGTTCATGAATCCACAAAATATTCCCCAACATTTTTAGCTTTTGGACGCACGGTTCCTCTGTCCGGGGAATTCTATAATAAATTAAAGGATTTAAATCCAGAGGATCTAGCAATTGATACTCGAGAACAATTGGTTCAAGACCTTAATGAATTATCGCCCATCTTTAAAGAAGTTCAGAAGAACATACATTTGGCGTATGAACGTAATACGCACTCGTACAATTTAAGGCGCAGACCATTAAATTTCAAAGTAGGGATTTAGTGTGGAAGCGCAATTTTATATTATCAGATGCTTCTAAACATTTCAATAAAAATTAGCCCCGAAGTTCCTAGAAGCAAAGGTGATGGAAGTTTTAGGTTCTACCACTTATAGACTATCTTCCATGGACGGAAAACCGCTAGGGGTGTTCCACGTCCAAGACCTAAAACCTCACTAATATTTTATTTTTCCAATTTTTATTTTTCCTTCCGCCAATTTTCTGAAAAGACTCAGTTGTCTTAAACATAATTGCGGTTGGATGTGTTAATTTCTACATTTTTTTTTTTTTTTTTTTCAATTTTCTTGAAATTCCTAAGAGCAATTTCAATTTTTCGAGGGGGGCTGTGTAACATACTGTTTTAATAAGCTCTAATAGTTCTAGTATTCCTAAAAATAGTTAGTTTCTAGTTTAATTTTAGCATGCTAATTATTAGAATTGTAGCGGCTGCAGGATCACCCAAGTAGCTTCTCAGCGAAGTTCCCAGAAAGATCTAATCCAAGAGTTAATCAATTTTTCTAAAGGCACTTACTTTAAGGGCACTAAACATGTCAAATTAGTCCATATCTATGATTAGATGTCAATCATGCTTTAGGATCCTATTTATGTCAGGGTGGTCTGAAGCAATTTTTCAATTAGCTGAGCACTCAACTAAAATCAATTCTGAGAGCTACGGTTGTGGTTATCTTAGGCATTGACAGTTTTAATTAAAATTAAAGATTTACGACCGGCGCATCCTAAGCCGAGTAAGAGCGTCAAGAAAGGGGTTATTTTCAATTAACCAAAATGTATATAAGGAGGCCAGCCGGTGGGAATCGGGGTTGTTTATTTCCAGACGCGTTAGAGGTTAAAGCTAACGGTTACTAGTGATGTGTTTATTTCTCTGCAGTCAAGTGCGGGCCGTTATGTTTTAAGTTATTTATTTCTCTGAGTAAGTAATTAGTATATGTGATATTACTATGAACTCAAGGCTGTGTTATGCAGCATAAGTCAGTTATTTGTTTAAAAACAGTATTTGTCGACTTCCATAAAATACAATTCCGGGTGAATGCCCAGTTCAAGTAAATTGATCCGTTTTATTATTGCTTTGGAGACCGCATCGTTTTAGAAGGGTCTTCTATTATATTGTGTTTCGACGGTGTCAGAGGTCGTTAATCACTAATCCACGAGACTACCTGAGAATGCAAAGCTCAGGCCCGAAGTCAAGTTACGGTACTATTTGACCCTTGAGAAGGTCGTATTTTTCATGGTGTAGATGACCCCGTGGTTAAAAAGGGTCGTCGCACTATGCAAGTTAATTAGACTAGGGTAGCATTAATAAATTTTGTTATTGGGGTGTGTACACCTAGAACTGTATCTATTCAAAATATGTTTGTTAGTTAAGTTTAGTTAAGTTGTGTTTGTGCTAGCCGGAGACTATAAGTGACTTATTTTCTGTTCTGCCATTTTGGTTCATCGCCCACGAACAAAGTGCGACGAGAGCTATTACCGCGATTGGTCCATGGGCCGTTTAATTCCCATGGTGGCGCCCTTTTGTACATAAGGTTATTTACTTTATATTTTGTTATGCATATGTAATTAGTTGAAGTTTTAGTTAGTAGCTCGTTCAATAAAACAATCGAATTTTCGTCTCAGTGTGTTTGTTTAATGAACCCCCCCCTTCACCGACTGCTGCAGCTTGCGAGGCAACGTCCCGAAACGTGAGGGTACGATGGTGTTAGAGGTCCTGTTATTTATTATTTATTGTTAATTGGATACCCTCATGCGGTAGGTAAATATTAAAATTACAAAAACTCTGTTGGTGGCGAATCCTGAAGTGAATAATTATTACTTATCAGAACAAATAATATACATACAATTTATACCTGTTGAATGTCGGTTTGTTACCCTTCTAACAAGGAATTCACACATAATGAGGAAAGTTACAAAGTTACAAAGTTACAAACCGCCTGGAAAATTGAACCGAACAACCCGCAAATAATGCAAACGGATGGGGCTGGGTTGTAAAATGAAGCAACGGGGGAGACCGCCGTAGCAAGGGATGCTAGAACGTGTATGCAAGGACGAATCATGAGAGTGGAACCCGAACAACGGGTTTTAATAATTTTGGTGTGACTAAATACGTGTGAACACTATGAAAAAATATTATAGCCCAGAGTACCAGTTTTACACATACGACCTACCTAACTGTCAATGTGTTAAACACATCAATGCTTAAAATTTAATTCCTTAAACTTAAAATGGATTTAAGCAAATGTGAAAGTGATTATTTAACTGAAACTGAGCAGTTGTTTGAAGGTGATAAGTGTAAAAACTTAAATTGCATAAACGAATCATGTGGCAACTTGACTAGCACAGAAGTAAATGTTTACAATTGAAATCAAAAAGGATCCTAATCTTTTTATGCACTGATTGTAGAACTACGAGTATGGATTAACCACACTAACACGTGAGGAATATGCTATATGCCTTGGCAAAAAAACTTAAACATATAGTGGAATTAAATAATTTATATTCAAAACAGATTCAAGAATCTCCCATGCCACAAATTCTTTAACAAATGATTAGACTGATAATATTCTACTAAATAGTTTGATGCAAACTTACAGTGTATATCATAATAAAAATGCTTAAATATTGACAACATTAATATATTCACGCAAAATTAATAAATCACCTAATATACATTACATGTGATTTTCCAATGCTCCACCCGAAGATACTACACTGACCAGGAAGCGAATTTTTGTTACCTGGAAAATTTTGAATTTTGCCGAACCCTTGCTGTTCCAAGCAAGGTGGGGATCTTTAACATGCGTGACAACACTCACACACGGGACCTTCATTTTACTTCTCATCCGAACGAGGGTGTATTTTTGTGAAAAATGCTCGCCTAACATTTTTCAAGCGGACCGTGTTGGGATTCGAATCCGGGACCTTGGGCGTAGTAGTCACACACATACCACTATGCCACGGAGCCGCCTTCACCTAATATACAACAGAAACTTTCATCCCTTGTGTTGAATGAGATGGAAATCAGACCAGAGGTATTAATTCTAGGTGAGTTGCATGCAAGGCACGTGACTACTGGCTCTACAAATAAATAACTTCAAGAATCCAAAAACTTAGAAGCATTGGTCAAAACATTTAGTAAACTGAATTGTGTTATAATAATAGGTGGTTCAAATAGTAACTATAATTTATGCATATAGTTCTATGTCAGCAAGACAATGCAATACAATTTTTAAAGATGTATCAATTAAAAGATCAAAACGTACTAAGATAATAAATATTACATTTTCCCCCTCTAGTTAATTCTTTAACTATGTAATTACTTAACCCTATGGCAAGCTTCTTCCTTGTAGAAGATCTTCTTAATGCACAATCAGAAATGTCAAAGGGTTGCGAAAAATCAATTTAAATATTGGCCGCACCTTCTTTGTTCAAAGTGTCTTCCAAGTTCTGAATATCAACTTCATTGTTAATCATTCGATTTGAGATAATCTCATATGTATGAGGTTCTAGCTTTCGTTCGTCTATTCTCTGATAAAAGCATATTCGGGTTTGCCTGAATATGTTCGACCTCTTCCAGTAAAGGATCACATTATGTGCTTCTTCTAATGCTTTTCTTTAAAAAAACCTTTTGGGAAGGCGTTTACCAAGAGGGAATAAAGGCGCCTGAACTAGATTTTCGTTCATACTTGAACAATTTTTCATGAGGTGCAATTAGTAGTCATATGAAGTAAACTATGAATTGAATGTAAGGTATCTGAAAGAACTATTATACCTCCATACCTATTCATTTTCTTTGACATTGTAAGGGGTAGTCCTATTAGTGTCATCCCTTGCGTATGCAAATATGAAGTTAAGTCATTAGATATGAATGGGCTTCCTCTATCCGAATGAATATGACGGCAACCCAAGGAGGCAGAATATTTGGTATAGACATTTAATAATGGTCGGTGAGCTAAGATTTGGACAAGGAAAAGCGAAAGCGAATTTAGAATACTCATCTCCAATAGTTAATACATGTTTATTGTTCGTTGGGTTTGGTAGCGGTCCCTTAAAATCTATGCTAATCTTTTCACGTAGCTTTGATTAGCACAATTTTCTTTGAAAAACCCAGGTTTAAGTTCTTCACAAATAGAGCATCCAGATATCATTTCTATAGCATTTTGTAAAGAGCACGGTAAATTTCTGTTTTGCACAAACACAAGAAAAAGCATCAGCTACTATGTTCGACTTTCCAGGGCAGTAAATTATGTCATAACTGTAGCTATTTTAACAAACACAGTAAGTGCTCCTCCCATAAATGAGTGCCAAGTTTAAATAGAAATTTTGTATCGATTGATCACACAACCACTTAATAAACTTTGTATTGCAAATGTCAATTAATTTCTCACACGCATTTGTAGTTACCGCAATGTGTTTAATTTGTTCCCTGTGAATCAAACTTGTGCTCAGTTTGTACTGTGCAACTAAAGTCCATCATATTATTTTAATTACTGAACTTGTTCGTTAAACACACTATAGTTAGTTCTAATAATCACTTAAGTATCAAAAATTATAGTTAAATAACACAAAATCGAACATACATTATTTAATAAAGAAGTTTTTGCTATTTGCTACGTGTTTCAGGCTAACGAATCTGCGCCCATCATCAGGCAATAAAATTAATTAAAAGCTAACACATCAACAATTCTAAAACAAAAAACAAGAACTGTAAAAGAACATAGTCCCTACAATATGAAAGTTAGGTTAAAGTACACATTCGTATAATGCTCACTGAGGTGCAAAATTGTTTAAACACTAGAAAAGCATAACCAAACATTTAAATTCGTTTAAATTTTGAACCTTTGATAAAGTGTAGCCCCATCAAACACAAAATATTATAAAATAATGAAGAGATACAATTAATATCTTCCACCATGGCCAAGTAGGAGATAGACCTTTCTATGGGTAGACCAGAGGCATAGATAAAGAGGGAGATGCAAGGTTTTCTATGACCAGATGTCGACAAAGGCGTTTTCTTGCGCTACATTGAACTGTATTCGTGAATATATTTGAACCATTTGCGTCCCTGGCGTCACTAATTTTGTCATCAAAAGAACATTGCTTTTTAAATACTTCGGTGTAACCCTACCTCAAAATTCAAATCTAATCTGAAAACCAACAATATTTATAGAGTGGGAGAAAAAAATGTTTGAATACATATGCCGAGTGTGGGTGAAAATGTTTGAACCTCGTGCATGTCTGACGTCACCGTTGCAATGCCGGAATGCAAAGTTTTAAAATTTTGTCAAACTGGTTGAAACAATTGCAATGCCAGAAAACGCCTCAAGTATAATAACTAATTCAAATAAACAATGATAGATTATGAAGTGACGTTAACGGGAATTTATAAATTTTGATAGTTTAATCGTTGATTGAAGTATCAACGGTTTAATTGTCATACTGTTAGAATCAAAGTCTGTGACCTCATTTAAATGATTATAATTGGAAGGTCTTTTTATTTGCAATATTACTAGAAAATGCAACTTATTAACTATTATTTAAAATATGTAAATTTAGTAACTATTGTCTGAAAAATATGATTACTGTTAACGATATGGAAAGCAAAAGAAGATTTATTTTGGGAGAGAAATGTATCAACACGATATTTGTTAATTAAAGATTCGTGTTCAGTAAACCTTTGATCAAAACTGCGGCCAGTCTGCTCAATATAATAAGAATTACAAGTACTATGAATTAGTTTATAAACCCCAGATTTCTGAAGAATGTTTAATTTATTTTTATTACGAATCTGGCAACTACCTAAATTATTATTAATGGAAAAAGATATGTTAATATTGTACTTAGCAAAAATGTTTTTTAATTTACAAGAAATGTTAAAATAGCAAGGAAGACTGTAATAAACTGATGGATTATCGGTTCAAGAGAAGTAGGAACTTCAATCTTTCTTTTTATGTTGTAATAAAGTTTATTAATTAAATTGATAAGATAATTATTGTTAATAGCTATGTTTTATAATGTTTAGTTCTTTCTAAAAATCTGTTTTGTTGAAAGGAGTGAAAAATAAAGGTCTAAGAGAGATCTGAAACTAGCAAGTTTATGAGAAAGAAGGTATGATTCAAAAGGAGTCACACCATCTGTGATATCATTTATTTGTTAAAAATCGTTGTTATTTGATTCACATTATTTGTTATGAAATAGATGTATTATCGTTCTGATAACTTTTTCTATGTTAGAAAGATCTGATCAATTATCCAAGAACTTAAAATTTAGAACCAACTACAAAAGGGTTTTCTGTATATACCCTAAAATAGCGGTTTTGGTTAATATTTGCGAGATACGGTGACGTTCAACTTTAAATTGAATTGTATCCTGTTTAACTATAGAAACTTTAGTCCTGATCTAGCTCTTACTTCCCTTGGGGTGATATCCAAGTTAACCGTCGACAAAACAGTTTTAGCTTTTAAGCGTAAAGACCTTAATTTTTTTAAAGTACATTACTACCATGTGTCGCATGCAATAATTGTGAGAGTTATAGAAGGATATTAATCGATTTCCTTAACATGCATGATTTTTTATAAAACTTGTTTTATTAACGTTCACAACAAGGGCATAGTTTCATTAAGCATGCGTCTAGCATCCCCAATGTGTGGCTCGAAAAATTCTTGTTACATTAGCACGTTATAATTTAAAAACTGTTACAGAATGATAGATATATTGTGCATCGTTGTGATAGAGTTAAGATAGCTTCGGGAAAACCTAGGGGTGGCGGAGTATTAATAACTGTAAAGAGTAACCATTTCTCATCTATCATCTGTAATGAAAGTTGTGGTTATGAATTTCTTTTGGTTAGAATTAGATGCTGTAGTGATTTGATTACATCGAGTATGGTCTACTTCCCTCCGAATTCTGACTTATGTGCATATACACAGTATTTCAACTGCTTTGATGATTTCGTGAATACGCTGGCTCAGAGTAAAATATTAATTGTTGGTGATCTCAATAGTCCTGAAGTTACATCTAGTGAATTCATGTTGACAAGTAGTGGTCAAAATTTAAAATTGCTTAAAGATTTTATATCCTTTCTAAACTTAGTATTGAAAAAAATGCTAATAATCAAACATGGGATTTAGTTTAATCTACTATTTCCCCTCAGATTGAACATAGTAAAACGCCTTTGATTAAAGCAAATGTACATCGTCCTCCACTTTTACGTCAGTAGGAATTTATAAACATTCTACACGTTATGCAAATATTGGAAACAGGTTTGGTGATTACAATTTAAAATTTGTCGATTTTGAACTAATAATAGAACATATGTCTAATGTACTTTTTACTCCATTGTCTACAGAATGTGTTCCATTATACTGTGCCAAAAAGTGGTAAACATACGAATAATAATTATACTATCTGGTTTGGCAGGGAATTAATTAGAATGTTTAACTTAAAAAATTACTATCATAAAACACAGAGCCGTTCGTCATTTCATGTAACTGAGTTTCATAAGTTTAGAGCAGAATTAAAAAAATCTCGTGATACTTATCATACTTTTATACAGTAAGCCGAAGCTAGTTTAACATTAGATTGAAAATCATGTTGAGCATTTATCAAGTAAGTGTAAAAAAGAACAATCAGGCCACACAGCAGGTATTTTTTGATAATGGTAATAATATTAGCACAGTGGTAGATATAGCAAATGGCTTTACTCATTATTTTAAATTAGTGTATATATCAATAAGCAGCCTTATTAATTCATCCAACAGTCAAGTTTCTGATAGCGACATGCTAAATAATCTAATACACATTAACTTTATAATGTTAACCGCTATTGAGTCTGTTTTTCAAAGATTAAAGGTAAAGCAATCTATGGATCCAGGTGATATCCCACAATATTTATATAAAGCTTGTCAGAATGAGTCTTTATATCCATTTTTAATAATATTTAACGTGTGCCTGAAAACATTACGTTTCCTACAAACAGGAAGACTGCTTGAGTGAGTTCGATGTATAAGACAGGGGATAAGGGTAATTTACAAACTATCGATCAATCTCTCTAATTTCAATGCAGGCGAAAATTTTTAAATGCATTTTATATAACCACATCTGCTTCAATATTAAATCACTTATTTCACCGTGTCAACATGGGTTTGTTAGAGAACGATCAACAGTCACAAACCTAGCAGTGTTTAGTGACAAAGATAGTAACGAATTAGACAATTACATTCGTATGGATGTGATATACACAGACATCTCTAAAGTATTTGATAAAATTCAGAATGAAATATTACTAAAAAAAACTTGATTATGGGGCTTTAATGGATTGCTATTGCAGTTATTTGAGTCATATTTGAAAGATAGAAAACTATATGTAATATTACAAGGTGAGTTACCACATATGTATCATGCCACCTCAGGTGTACCACAGGGTTTGAATCTTGTACCACTATTATTTCTGTTATTTATTAATGATCTTCCTTCACACATTCATCATAGTCATTGTTTATTATATGTGGACGATCTTAAAAAATATTGTGTAATTAAATCTAAAATGGAGCATACACTTTGTTGATAAATGCTGCTCTGTGACTTTTTGTGTACAGGTTAATATTCTGAGGTTTACCTACTCTATGCATGATACAGTGGTAAAGAACATCTTGACCACTGAGGATCTAGAGTACACTTTAAGAGTAACTTCAAATTTTGGAGACACATAGAAATTGCTAGAAGAGAAAATTATAGACTTTTGGGTTTCTTATAAGAAGTTGTGCTGAGGTTAAGCAACAAGAAGTCTGTGTATGTTATTTAACTCTCTAGTGGGAACTAAACCGGAATATGCATACATAATCTGACACCCTTTACTTAAGAAACACATAAAGGTCATAGAAATGATTTAAAATAAATTTTTTAAATTCGTCTCTACAAGAAACATAAGTTTATGCCGCCGGTTTACTTTTATGCACATATTAAAAGAGAATTTAATGTGTATAAACTTGAAAAGAGGAGTTACAGATGCATTTATATTCATGTATAATGTATTTAACAAGGAGGTAAACTGCCCGCACTTACTATAAAAATTTCAGTTGTATGTGCCACCAGTTAGACTACGTAAATTTGAGAATTTTCACTCTTAGACTTAATACTGATATCGGACTTCAGTCTCCTATTCAACGATTGTCTAACTTATTTAATAAAAATCTCTCTCTTAGTGGGTGACTTTAGTTCATATGAAATATTTGGAATTGCTTTCACTGTCTTTAAGGTGCAATTTGACACGCTGAGATCCCTACATTCTGAAGTAACTAGAAATGCATTCCTTTATATGTTTAATCTCTCATTGCAAAATATGTTGTTTTTCTGGTGTATGGAAAATAACTTAACAAACATGTAATAACGCCTTATACCTATTTATTTCTTATTTGAAAATAAATTCTGATTCCACCTAAAATAGCAAAAAATGTATACTCAAAAACGTAATCAGCTTCTGTATCCTGTTACGGGTAAAATGGGTGTTAAATTAATAAATTTTGATTTGCTCTAAAGGGGCAAGGAACCATAACAGTATATGGGTGCCTCGGTTAACTGCAGTGGCGTGGGAGTGTATTCCTATGAACAAAATTATAAAACAAAAAAGAAATTTAAAATAAAATAATAAAGGAATGAAAATAATAAATAAAATAACTGAAATACAAAAATTGTATGTTACACTATCACTTATACTGAAAAGTTTTTTTCTGTCACAATTGAGGGTCACCAAACCGCCTGTACCAGCAATTCTGTTGATGCTATATTTTTGCCTGGATAATACATTTTTACAATGTTTTGTAAAATATGATTTTGAAATTTGTCTATATTATAAAGACGATGTTGTTGATCATCAACATTGTCGTAACAGCAAGGACAATGAAGTATATTTTCAAAACGATTACTTCTCATTATTTTATTGAATAATGGATGCTGATAAAGGTAGTGTTTACTTCAATATGATTCTATGCTAGGCAACTGAATATTACCCATTACGACACAACCCAAAACTTTTTACCTCTTCAAAAGTTGTTGGTTCCTAATTTCATATTTCATATTTGAAGTGTGGCTAGCTTTGGACACTAATAGTTATAAAGTATGGTTATTTGTTCAATCACAGGTTTTATCAAAAAGAGCGTCATTAAAAATTGATAAAATAGCTTCAACCGACATTATGTTTTGTGAAATATTTATTTTAAACCTAACAAGTTCAGTGAACACATGCAGTACCGGATCGTTATCTTTATTAGTCCACTAATCACTATCATTCCTACCGGACTGGACATCTCCAATATCATCGGCCTGTGATATATCCTTTTCTAAAGTGTCTTCTACCTACTAAATAGAAGAAAATAAATCTAAGCTGTCATTACTGTCCGAGGGATGATAATTGCTTCCACAGCTGTGTTCTCATAATTTAGATCACATTTCATGGCATGATTTACTTCCTCTTCAAATTTTTTATCAGATAATGGCGTATTTAAAAAATACATCATATTTCGATTAGCAAAGTGCGTAATATTAAGCTGAATGTTACAAATCTGCTCATTTAATAAGTTCAATCAGTTTTGTACGCGTTCACGTAATCAACTGGTGCACAAAAGGGAATAATACAAAAATTACACTACTGTTTTATGTACATATAATATTTTACAAATTCCAAACTTTTACCCTGCATCTAAAACTTCCACCAGTAGCGATAATCAGAGTTCAACTAACATCAATATCTACATGGTACGTATAATGAATAAACATTCTGCATCGGTGAAATAGTTATCCTGCATGTATACAATTAGATATGTAGTTCCTCAGACCACACGATGCATATCTATGTCGCGATTCTCAGACCATGTGACACAGGTTTACCTGTAGACCAACATAAACTGCAGAGAAACTCCTACTGCAAACCATTTGAATATATAGTCTTTACAAGATACTTCTGCTTGTGACACATTTATGTGTCGCTAGTTTTTAATGACATGAGTGTCACATATACATTAAAGTCTGTAGCAAATGTGTTAATGTTTGTTGCTATGCACAGAATCAATAGTTTGTTTGAATCAGAAAAAATTGCAAAATTCTAAATTTACAAGTGTGAGAGTTCTTGTCTAGCCATTGTTTGCCAGTCACTGCAAAAGTACATCAACATAAAATAAATATTAATAGTGATCGATCATTATAATGATATGTGTTAAGTTTTATTTAGGCTATGTTCTGCCGGTTTATCATTAAAATATTGGGCTAGTATAATCCACTCCATACACATTTTGCTACTCAGATAGTGAATAAAAAATATTTTTAACAGCTATTATAATTTATTTAAATAAGAAAAATACACAAAAGCATAACGTTTGTTCAAATGTGCATTTAATATATGCGCACTGCAATAGTTAATGCAACGTTTTAACCTCTATCGTTTTCACTTTCTTGACGTAGTCAATTTTCTAAAACTACATTATAATTACAAAATCATAAATTATGTTTGCATTGCATAAAAAATTATAAGTACATATTACCAAGTAATTAAGCAAACAGGATTAAATTGTAGTTGATTAATAAATAGCATTGGCTCTGGATATGAACACTGCATTGATAAATTCTACAATTTGAATGTTATTCTAAAGAGACTTAAATTTGTACTCACTAAAAATATCTAAACTATTAAGTACAATTAACATTAATCAATTACTAATTATTAACAATTTCATTGTTTTCATACTTCTATTATAGTAAGCTTTAAAACCTGTGGCTGTGAAAGTGTTAACGTGTGCACAACGCACCTTATTACGACACAAATCACTTATATAATACGAAAATACTATTATATAAAGTATTACCATACCTTGTTTGCCTAAGCACTTATATAATAGCAATCTTTTCGCAAATACACTAAAATAAATTTTTGAATACACACAGAATAACAAATATTCTATATACATAACATAAATAAAAAATAAATTATGTTTCATTACATGCTCTCTCCTATCACAACAAGAATAATGTTTACAACAAGATTTACTCACCTAATAATACAGATAACAACAAGTATTATTGTAACTCGCCTGTTTTGGAGGCATTAATAATTATTATTATTATTAGCAAACATATAACTTTAAGTTAAATCACATGCCAATAATAATTACGATTAAGGGGCTTAAAGGCTAGTCAAAAACAGAGTTTATTCATATTTGCAGTATAAGACATAATAGTTAATATATAATGGCCAACGCACAGCAGCGATTTAACATAAAATTTACTAGTATAAGTATTTAGCGTAGTCATTAAGACCATTGATCATTATTAGTACTACAGTGCTATTGAGCCAATTTATATGAAAATCAAATGTTTTATAATACATACTAAATGATATATATTAATGTGTACCAAACATATTAAGAGTCTGAGTTTGAAATTTTCTTCAAGATCGAAATATTGTGACACAAAAATTCATATTTCCCAAGTCACAATAGAAATTTTAATATAACTGTCACATGGGATCAAATTTTATAATTATAGAAATACAGCATACCATAAAATTGATAACCAATAAACTATCGTACTTAATCAATATAGTTATGATAAAGATTCATAACAATTTTTATGAAGGTTTATTCTGGCTTAAATATTGCGGATAATTTTCATAGCACTAACTTCAGCATTTATGAAGCAAAAAAGTAATGACGTTTAACCTGATCATTTTTCAAATAAATGGCATGATTCATTGTCTATGATGACGGCAGTTAATCTTTATTGTAAAATATAAAATGATCAGGAACTAAAGCAAATTTCTTAATAGTCCACCATGAGTTCAAAATGTACGGAACCACGCCTTTCAACACGGTCATGTACAATATTATTAGCCCATGCTTTGCATTCGATGTTGATCAGGACTCCCCCTGAAACATTAAAATATTAATTTAGCACTTTGTAGTAAACTAACAAATTGCTTAACTGTCCTCAAATTGTGGAATATTATTTTCAATAGTATAAACCTTACATGTAACGGCAATAAATATTAAGCAAAATGATTCTTTTTTGTTGGTAGTAATAGCAATTATATGGTTACTGTTATTACAACCATCGCATACCTTGGTGTATAATGCACCACTCACACAACACAGATGGGTATTATCTTTAAATTAATTATTAAATCTGCAGAGCAATGTTGCAAAATAAAACTAACAAAACAATACTTAAATAAGCACAAGCACTTTAGGAATATAAAAATATCTTACAGGTGATTGAAAACTGCAAACTGGAAATAGCATGTAATGCATGGGCGTTATGGTAAATAAAAAACAAATGTAAAAAAAAAGGAAAATTAATCTCAAATAGAGACAAAATTAATATTCTACAACCCTGTACAATTCTGATTTCATGTAGAGTAGTGTTCAGTATGCAAAACATTTCAATAAAATTGTGTTCTATCAAAATCATAAACTTAAAACCGCAAAAGCATCGTTTTATTTACGGTAAAAATATATATTTATATATTGGAACGGAACGTAGGTGTATAAATAATTACTTTAAACCATAAAAAGGGTAAACAATATAATTATATCAGTAAATTTTCATAGCGAAAGCAATGGCATTTTAAGAAAACGTTAAAATTATGAAGTAAATAACAGTGAATTCATTACTATGTTCCTCAAATATAAGATATAGGAGCGCTTTTTACAAATTTTAGTAAAATAAATTATGTAGTGAAACTATATTTAGTAATAGATAACAATATAAAAATCAAAACTCTGAATAGAGAACATTCACGAATATCAAATTGCAAATTATTTAATCATTTGATACAATGTAAAATGTTACAGTTTTTTCATTTATATCGCTGAAGAAAGAAGGAAACACGAACATTAACCTAAGTAAATCACTTGACACCACAAATACTGTCCCGGGATTCATTCCATAAACATCATAGGAAGACTTCACAACGACAAAAACCCTGACAGATCATAAGAAAGAGGTGGAATAAAATGACAAAAATTGTATTTGACAGAAGAAACGAATTAGTATAGGCGGACCGGTAGCAAGAACTAGTCAAAATGTAGTCATACGAGAATGTAATAAAGCGGAAGTAACCACCTGGTTGGAGGTTGGTATGAAGTTTAGTTAAAAAGTACCGTTGAATAAAACTAACTTTAAGTATGTAACGTAGCTTACTTGTTACGTGCCGAAAAATCGGCACTAGACATCCTTAATTAAGTTTTAATATGTGAGAATTTCACGCCATAAATTTAAAAGGACGTGTGCGTATTTCCGTCACTTCAGATAGTGCACTGCGCGAGGTTCGCGCCGACGCGTGTGGACAAAGGAGGATAGTGGGGGATTTCCGAGATACGCGTGGGAACTAGCTCCGAAACGTGAACAAGAGGAGTTGTGGGGTATTTTACCGTGTCTTTTTTCTGATATGTAGGTTTCCTGTGATCCCAATTATCGTGCCTCTACCTGCCTTCCCTACCTTATTTGTCTACATATAGGAAAAAGACATCCGAATTCGGATTCAACCTGTCTTAAGAATTTCCACGCCCGAAAGCTCAGCGAAGCAGCGACGCCCGAAAGATCAGCGAAGCAGCGACGCCCGAAAGACTGGCGAGGCCGCGACCATCATGGAGTAATCCTGAAGGAAGCCCTACATGTTCACGTGAGTGCCCCATGGGGGTTTTCTTTAAAATTTGTTTTCCTTTAAAATTTGTGTAATTATGTTGCAATAAACTGCATATTGTGTGACGTCATCTATAATTTGCGTGTCATTTTTACATTATCTAATATCGCTACCAAGTGACGTGGTGGCTCGCGTACCGCACCGGCGGGGTTGTAATATACTCCACAGGGAAAAATTGCTTGTTGCAGGAATTTTTTTCCGTGCGCAGAATTTTGAGAACGCATATGTGCTGTAATAAAAAGTCTATCTGCAAGTATTGCTTAAACAAGTTTGTTTTGTGTGTGTGTCTATCCTCAAACGAATAAAGATATATTTGGAATTAAGACAGTGAGTAATATGTGGGCTTTTATGTTTAGATTTAATAATTTTGTACTTGTGAACTGAAATGCGAATGTTTTGAATTTATATAACAAAAAATTAATCAAACCATTGCAAGAACAGGAAATACAAACTTTAGAAAACATTGAACAGATTCAATTTTACCTAGTAATTTGGTGTCCAACAGCTAGTCAATTTCACCACTCAAGTATATTGCTTTTCTTTTATACAAATTGTTTTTAAATAAACATTCTGGTACCGTCGATCGGGGTGAATCGGGATGATTATCAGCAATTTTTTACTATAACTCTCGACAGAAATAATGAAATAAATCAGAAATTTGGAATAATGATCTAGATGCCAAAATCTATCGAAACATGAAGAGATATAGTTTGTTGGTCTGCTGATAAAATTAAAAAATTCTTTGTTAGTGTTTCAATTTATCACTCAAAAGGGGTGAATCAGAATCACATTTAAAGTGCAAATAATCTCTAGAATGAGGTCAATCAGAGCATAGAAAATAAAGATCAAAGACTTTTTCATTAAAAAGAGTATTTTATATATTTCTTTGGTAGGTAGGAACCTACATTATTTACAAATGAACAAGAAATAAAGTAAATCCACTTATATATAATAACCTTTAAGTTTTAAATAAGCAGGGAACTCATATACACCACCGACTTAATGTATTTGACAATGGAAGTTTTTTACGATTTGACATAAATTGATAACAATTATGTCATCAACTGCAGGAAAAATACAACAATTTCTCATTTTTTTTTCATTGGGACGTAAAAATGTCAATGTCATTCTCTAGTTTTGAATTTGACCCACAAAGAACTTCTGGTCCTTATTGGTTTCAAACTGACTTCAATAAACTCCCCAATAGACAGGTTTTTTATGGACATCTTTCCTAGAGTAGCCTCTACTTCCTCGTCTTCTATATTGATTTCAGATTTGGAGCTTATGCCAGGTTCAATTTCATCTTAATTATCAAAGTGCATGAAGTCTTGCACAACCGTACAAGTTGATGGTTCAGCTGACGATGGTAGTGGCAACACTTTTTCCGGGTTCAATAGAAATCTTCTTTTTCATTGTAACCTTGGCCTGCATATATTACTACTATAAATACCAGCTAATCAGTTTTTCAAATAGAACTCGCTCAAAATTAAAAGTTACATTAACTCAGAAAAATGCATGCAACTAAGTAGTAATTAATTAAAAAATACATGAAAACTATTGTTTCTGGTAAGAATTATGTCACATTAACACTGCATTATTGAAAAAATTTGATCAAATTACAACAGTGCAGCCTGTTTTTAGTTGTGCTCTAAAAACATCCTCCTCTGAAAAGTTTTAATAAACTGAATTTGATATAGCCATGTCATAAAAGCCTGCCATTTGTTTTCTATTACACACCACAGGAATATAAAGTAGTTAGAATGCTACAAAAGATGTAAATAATACATGTTCATAGAAATGGAATAAACATGACAACAGAAATTTATCTGATTAAACATTCACATTGTTTAACTTAAAAATAAAAATATTGTTATAGAAATGTATACTATACTCGACCCGTTGTATCCAGGCCATGGCATCATAAATAGTCATCCAGAGAGTCAAATTCTTAATGCTAATGCGTGTAAAAAAATGTAGTGTGTAAACATTACATTTTAGAGCATTTTGCTTTTTGCTATTGATATTGCAATGCACTGTTGATAAAACTAATCTGTTCGGTTTGAAGTTAATGCATATCTTGATATGAAGTCTGAACTTATTTTCGGCATTTGGCAACGTACCCAACAGTTAACAATATGACATCATGAACCTGATTCGACAGATCAAGTATATCACTCAATATTTATGTATTTTTCGCACAAAAACAGTTCATTAACATCTATTTATTACTCTCATCTTGATTAGGGGATAATCGTGCAAATGTTGGCATGGCATTTCTTCATATTGTCAGATACTTATCGCAATCAAAAAATCTCAATAAAAAGAGCCAACTATTCTTGAGCTCATTGACTGTCCACATATTGAGTTTTCAGGTTTCTGTGATTTGGTGTTCTGCAAACAGAAATTTTCAGAAATCTAGTATTTGAAATTGTTTCATTTACATCGAAAGATGTATTGTTTGAAAACATGATTTTATTAAGTAGATACAGTCGATTATTTATTATCACAAAATCACAAGGTTCTACTCTTCTATCATAGTTGTAATAATTAAACGCTTGAACTAGTTTTATTTTAAATGTAATAAATTTATTCCTTTTTAAAATCCTTAAAACTGTACTATGCGAAGCATCACGCTATAGTGCTATTTTTCTGTAATGTAAATGCAGCCCTTCCTCTAGCTAAACAGACATCAACTTGTAGTTTAAGATTGTTCAGTTTTGGGAAAAGCTTTTACGGTTCCATATCAGTTGAAATTTTACTTATTTATTTATTTAGTTACTTGTTTCGATGGTTTCTACAGTTTCTACAGTTTCACAATTAATAGTTTGAAGCACCTGGTAGCAACAAGCAGTTATCTTTTGCGTTAATAATAAATTTGCTGAGCTTTGTACCGACAGTATATACAAAAATGTCCAAAAAAGCAGGTGGGCTGTAATGCTGCGTTTTCAATTTGTCCAATTATATAATTTTAACTCTAAGTTAATTCTGTGTATACTTTACTACTTCAGTAAAGCTGTAGATGTTGTAGCTGTAATAATAATTTATTTCTAATTAATTAATACTACAGTCCATGTCATTTTATTTGAAGTTTCATTTTTAGGAACAATCTAGAATGTGGTAAATATAGCCTATAGAGAGCGTCTTTCTACGTTGAGCTTAAATTGTGTTCGCCAACACCTAAATGAAAAAATACAAAAGTGACAGTTGTTTGTTTAGTAGCTTAAATCTACTATGTTATTTATTAAAAGCTATGTTTTAACGTTATGAAGTTATAAATGATGAAATAATGCAAAAATAGTTAAATTTAGCATTAAGTTTGCCACACAAATTGTCTGTAGGAGCCAGAGAACATAAAATTCTGAATACACAGGGTGTCATGTTACAAAAAATTTAATTGTCGGCAATACTGTTGGCATCAACTTTAAATTTAGTTTAGGGATTCTGAAGGATTCGTTTGAGACACAATATATGTAAAGCAGTTAGTAACATAATTTTCAGCCAAGTTGTAACCAAATATGTCTTTCTTCGAACAAAGTGAGGTAGTCATTTTTCAATATATGATTGTTTCGAAATTTGTCATAATAGAACACTTATAGTTAACACATATAAATGTATGTTTGAATACAACAAGATGCAAATGTCTACAAGCTGGACGCACATATGAGGTTAAGTGGTAATATAAAATACAGTGAGAAATGGTGCACAGACGCAATAGTTAAGCATAAATTCAAATAAGGGGTGGAGAAATATTTAACAAAACCCTCCATTGGAAGGATTTCGATTCATCCAAAAAAAGAATGTATATAAACCAATTGATATAAAAGCACACGCTAAACATTTCTCGGTGTCTTTGCATTTGTATTCGTTGAAAATGGACAGATCTTGGGAATAGCTCTTGTGTGCAAAGCTGTACCACACATACAATACCATTATTGCCTTTGACAGCCTGTACTACTTTTCCTTCTCCACTTGATAGGAGGAAGATTAGTGTCTTTTATGAGCACTAGGTTATCTTCTATGGTGGATTCCTCGTCTGTTATGTGGTACAAGCCTGGAGTTCCACTACATATTCTTGAAGGATTTGCTGATCCTTTGAAAACAAAATAAACAGTTTAACTAAATATGAGTGACGTTCACGTCTGGCACAGTAGTGATTGAGCGCCTGATTAAAAAATGGCTAGACGTCAATGTAAGATAATCTTTTGGGTGAGAGGAAAGAGGATGTAAGGGTCTAGAATTAAGGACTCCCAATTTGAGTCAGCACTGTTAAAAAGGGTTCAAGTTTTAACGTTGCATTACCAAGCACCCTTTCAAATGTGTTTTTGTAGATTTGGTAGCATAATCCACCCAAACATGGTGAATAAGATTGTAAAAATATCCAATTAAATTTTTTTTTTGCGGATAACTGCATTAAGTCTTGATAGTTGTTCGCCAAGAATTTACAGAGATCATCAAGCATGGATTTCGCTCCACAATAGTTGCTACCATTATCAGAATAAATTTTATTGGGCATTCAGTGTCAAAAAGCAAAACACCTGAGACAGAGCATGAAGAACTCACTTGATAAATTTCCTACAGGTTCTAGATATGGCCTTTGTGCTGAAGCACACAAGTAGGCAAACAACATTTTACGAGTCTTCAGCTTAATTGTGAATGGGCCACAGCAGTCAGTGTCTACGATTGCAGATGAGAATTGAATACTTAGCCTATCAGTTGGGAGGCCCCTCATAAGATTATGACTATTTCTGGGTTGAGTGCGGAAGCATGGTAAACACTGGAACATGGTTTGTTTGGCAGGATTGCGGCCATTTAAGAGCAAAAATTGCTCTCTTACGGATTTGAGAAGAAGTGAAGGACCAACTTGCCTAATCGTATTTGCTCTTCTTAAAATAATAATTTAGTGAAAGCATCTGTAGATGAGATTAAGATGGGATGTTTTTACCATAGGCAAAGGCAGAATTTACAAGTTTACCTTCTATTTGCAACACCTTCAAAGTGATATCAAAAAGGGATTTAGTTTTTACAGAGGACTTCTTTCTTTTAGGTAGGCCGTTGTTGTTAGATAAAAGTTCGATTTCAGTCGAATAAGATTCCCTTTGAGATAATTTACCTAATTGAATCAGGGTGTTTTGAAGTTCTACTGCATTTAGGGTTGTAAATATTCTGTCTTGCACAGAGGAGCGACAGTTACTTATGAATCTTAGGCAGTAGACACATAGTCTTCAAAGTTTATGCAAGCATGAGTATCACTCAAATGCTATTCAACATGCAAATGAGATAACAGTAAAAGCATGAAGTTTTTCATTAGACTTTGATAAATAGTCATCCACCAAAGAATGAGTTGAAACAGTTTATTTGCAGATATTTCATGTATAACTAAATCAGCAGGATTTAATTTGCTTGGGATGTATTTCCATGAAGATACACAAGCAAGTGACCGAAATTGAGAAAATTCTGTTAGCTACAAACGTTTCTAAGGCGTGTGGCTCAGTATTGATCCACCCTAAAGTGCTAGTGCAATGAATCCAATAAGTAATCGAGCGAATGTTAATGTCAAAGGCAACCATTACCTTGTCTACTAATTGAGTCATTAGTAATGCTCCATAAAATTCTAATTTTAGAATCGTTATAGATTTGAGATGCACAACTCCTGTTTTAGAGCATAAAAGTTTAACTGTGGTTCGACCAGCTTCATCAAATGATCGAAGATATAAACATCAGAAAAGGCAGCTATTTCAACAAATTGAAGAAAGCACAATGGCTTGTCTGGGTTTACAAAGCCAGTTTAGCAAGTACAAAAGTGATTGTAGTTCAAGCAGTAGAGTCTGACCCTAATTGAAGTGTTAACCCATAATTACAGCATGAAGACTGTAGCAATCACTGTGACTGGACACATCAATCCTGGGTAAAAAATCATAGATATGTAGGATGAAACTGTTTTGTAAACATCTTATACATTTTTTCAAAGACAATAATTTCAAAGAATATTGATCTGAATAACTGTTATGGAGTAAGCCTGTTTTCGTTCAGGGCCAAATTCCAAGGTATTATTGGGAATGTCAAATAGAAGAAAATTAACTTGAACGCCAGAACAAAGCTGCTAGAATGCAGTATGCTGGTCAGATTGTTAGATGGATATTCAGCAACCTTTAACATCTTTACAGATGGTGAGTAAATCATTAGAATAAATATCATTACAAATTATTTTTACGATTTTGGGGTGATCAATTTCACAATGATTTGAAAGTTTAAAGATACACCCTATTGCAAGAAAGTTTGATGCCCTTTCACCATAGGTGAAAGTACATAGTTCATAAATTTCTAACAGTTTGGATGATTCTGGACTCCAAAATAATGAGATTTTTCAATAAAGGCAGAACGATACATTTTAACGCAATCACTGGAGAGAATATATTTGAAACATCTGAGTTGTAAATATAATACGAAACAAAGTACCTTGTAGTGCAACACCATTAAACTGTATGTTGTTGAAAGAAATACATGTTAAAGTTGAACTGCTGGAGCTGAAAACAACTCAAGTTTAATCATCAGGGATGGGATTCTTTATGAACGGCACAGTATGGGATGTAATATTTAAAGGGAGCATCATCGGGATATGTTACCTTATCATGTGACCTAGTTTCTCATACACATTCATTAAATCTAAGTACATCAATTTGAGTATAGAGTTTGATTCAAGTTGTTTCTCCAGTGATAGAAATTGCTTAACTATTTTGCATAGATTCGCCTAATACACTTGGACAAGAGTTTAAAGGAATAGAAACAATAAAGGTACCACCAACCTATACTGCTGTTCATCACATGAGAAAGGCTCCGACAAAGAAAAATTTTCAATTTCCCAGTATTTTGTGAGCTGACGTTATAAATCAAGCATAACAACATAACTCAGCTTGGTAGTCTAGGATACAGATACTGTGTAGCTAATGGATGTTCAGGCGATGGCATTTGCCAAAAGATATCTAATCCAAACTATTATTCAATTTTTGTTCCATTTTGGTAGTAAGGATTTGCAAGACTTGCATTTTCGGGTATCTTCAGAAAATTTGTGTCAGACGAAATGATGGGAAATTCACCAAAAACGTTTTAGAAAAGCAGAAATGCCTATGAGGTTGAGAAATTAGTGATGGTTGATTTGATTTTTTCTAGTACTATTACAGATACACGGCATTTTGGTTGATGGCTGATATGGGAATATTTGCCTACATTGGTTCTATCTAAGAGCACAACACTTTTGTGTAGTTTTCCAAAAGTATCATGAACATACATGAAAGCAGTTGGAAGGATTTGTAGAAAATTACCCATTGTAGAAGTGCGAGTTGAAAGAGATGAAGTTGTAGGTTGTGAGGAAGAACTCGTTAGTTCAGTGTCATGGGTTTTAGTATCAGGTAGTTTTGAATCGACATTATGCAGAAGGGTCGAGTGTCTTTTGTTGCAAGTTTTACAATGTGATTTGCAGTTACGTCTACGATGACCGCAGTATAAACAATTTGTATAGATGTTAAGTTCCTTTGCATTGTTGTAACGCAAATGTGGTGATAGTTTCAAGAACGTAAGACAGTATTTAATCTGTAATTAGATTTGTAAAGAGGACAATTATGTTATGAATTAGATTGTTGTTTAGACACAACATGAATGAAATGACTGTCTGTTCAAATTATATTGTGGTTTGCCTTGTTTAGGGTTACGTGCATGTTGCGTTTGTATACCTGATTCTGCATACTTATAGGGTATGTCTATCTTTTCTAGTAACCTAGCGCTTTTCGCCAAAAAATCAATTAATGTCCTTGTACAAAGTGTGACATCTAGTTTAGAAATTCAATTTTTTCGTATTTAGTTTTATAATCAGTTATGAAGTATTAAATTGAAGCTAACACAAGAATCAATGGCTTTGCTTAGTGATTGGAGTGCCCTCAGGTGAGTTTGGACCGAGTCACCTAGTTATCAAATGCTCAAGGTATACTCCTTTGTTATTTTAGAGAACCTAAATATTCCTGTTATGTGCGAGTGAAGAAAAAATCTTGTGTTTTCATATCGCTTTTCCAGTAAGCTTAGTGCGACAACGTGGTTAGCTGGAATTACATCTATTATTTTAGATGGTTCATTGTTTAAGACTGATTTAAGGTACAAAAAGTTCATGATATCATCAAATGTATCGTTGTTGTGAACTAGCAGTTTGAAGCTTTCAAAAGAAACTTAAGAAGGTTTGTGCATCACTGTTGAAGGTTTTCATTTGCAACATTGGCAAGCTTGAATGAGTTCGAAAGCTTTGCCGCTGCATATTATTTTGATTTTGTACTAATTCATGAATGAATATAGGATTAATTGCATGTGCATAGTCTTGAATGCGATTTATATTGAAAGGGAGTTACGGTGATATTATTGGCATTGTATGTTCAGGGTTAGAATCATTATAAATCTAAGACCGATTAAGAATTTTAAGTAAAGATTTGTCCTTGATAAGGTTTTTAATGTAGTTATTTTCAAACTATGCATCGTCTTCACATCGCAATTGCAAGTTTCTTGCTGTATCGACCACTATAATTTTCAAGTGAACAAAGTCCTATTTAGAAAGTAATTCCTCTATTGAGGCAACTCAAATTTGAAGTTAAAGAGCATCGGATGAAGTATGATAAACAGTGTCATATAATAATTTTAAAAAGTGTTGAAATATGATAAGTTTGCTTCTGATGGTAGTGTGTTTTCGAGCTAAAACTGTGAGTTCTTGTAACATTGTAAATAAAGATTTAAGTAAGTGCACATGCAAGCATATTATATCGCTATGTATATTGCATTATTAAATAAAATACAATGTATAGTGTTGTTTGTTTACAAGTAACTATAATTTTAAGAAAGCAAGTTAGCTCTAAGTGTGGAGGTCAAGGACCAAGAAAGGTAATATATTATTTTTATTATAAGGAACGTAAGTGAAAATGATGCAGTGTTTACGTGAAGCACGATAAACCAGTTATGCCATTGTTACATGCCAAATTGTCATAAAGTTGGAAAGGGGGAGGGCATGAACAAACGAGGTAAGTCTGCTCCTAGGAGTAAACTATACCGCGGCTCGGCTGGCTAGTCGCGACGGGCGTGGGTCGAAGGGGAGGGGGGTTGGAAGTAATATTATATTGCCGTTAGTCTTAGGTCAGGGTAATATGAGGGCACCACCCTTATCTTATTCGAGTTCCGCCTAAAATGGCACGGATTCCTAGTCCTTCAGAGAAGCCTACAAGATGAGGGAAAACTCGACTTCTTCAGACAAGAACCCGGATAAGTCCTACCTGGCCGTGAAAAATGTCTAATTTCACAATTGTGCCAAGCTGATTGCAGTTCCCGGTCTTCGTACTTTATATGCACTCTACTTCCGGTTGAAATATCTAAGGTAGTAAGTCGGTCTTACTTATAAACTCCTTAGGTAACTAAGGTTTCCACAAAACTATCTATATAAAAAAATAAGGTAACTGAATTCCTGTTAACAAATAAATATGACTTGTCAAAATTTAGTTTCATGAATTAATTATAACTATACAGAGATTATGCAAAACACGGTTCTTCTGATTTAAGCACTCACATGCGTTAATTTATTAATAAGTCACTTCTCCTTAATATCTTATTTATTAAATGACTTGGATGTAATTACGGTCAACAGTATGGATAAATATGTAATTGACATCGAGCAAATTCTTAACTTAGGCCCTAGAGGATCCTCGTGCTAATCGAATTATACACTACTAACTAGCTAATTGAAATTAAATAATGGCGTAACTTTAAAATTTCATTTCATACGCTACAAGAAGTAACGTCGAACAATGTATAAACAGTTTGGTATTTAAATAAAACAAATTACTCACAGTTTACTGGTATAGCTACCACAGGAATTCAGCCCGCGGTTCCCCTGATGTTTTTGGTTGGTGCGTCGAAGTTCCAGGATAGCAACCTCAGCAAGCGGCTCTTTTTAATTCAGCAATGAAGTCAGTGATATGTGCGGAAAACTGAATTTGGATTCGATCACACGAAGAATATGTTCATCCCACTAATAAAAACTAATTGGAGGAGTCACTAATCACGACCACCTTTATAAAACAATCTAAGCTCACTCGAAACTCACTACTAGCTAAAACATTAAACTAAACGTAAAACTAATTCCGTATTTAATAAGTCATTGTTTATTGGGTCGGGGTTTACACTATATGGCTTCGGCGACTCTCCACGAACTATCAATTGTCGAAATCTCTAATCCGTCCTATATAAAATAAAATAGGATCGTTCCGGTTATAACAAAACCTATGTTGTCACGCGCTACAAATCCTCCAAAACTATTGAAGTGTTAATTGCGTTCAAAGAAAACTGACCTTCGACACGCATTACTAAGTTAGTCGCGCGCGTGACTTAGTTTCACTTCGCGTCTCTTGAGCAACCACCGAGCCTTCACATGTTATATCTTTCAGTACCCAACGAACACTCCTCGTCGCATAATTTTTATTCACCACTTCAGATCATCCCTTTACTCTTCTAGTAAATGAACGGGGGTGTAACGGTGTTGCCAACTAACTCTATTGTACAATATCATGCCTGTACCATGAAGCAAGCACGTGATACATGCTTTGACCCTTTGCGGCTAATTCTTGAAAGCACCTAACATCTGCAGGAATGTGAAAGTCAAGCTTGTCTATACAAAACGGGTTGTTAAGGAACGAATATACATGAATAGAATAACTGCTTAAATGTGGATTCTTTAAAATGATTTATATACCTGATGGGGTTTCGACAACCGGACTTACTAAGAATACGCTAAACTAATTTAAAACTACCAACCCTTGGTTTGACCCCTTGAGAATTAGAATGTAATTTCCTTACCTTTCTAAAATATGGATTCTAAAATGAAAGTATGCGAAATGGTTAATATGTATTTACAAAGCTAAAAACCGCAGGTTACACCCTCCTTACAAAATTAGAATTTTACCTAAAATTCTTGTGTACCAAACTATAGAAAAAAAATGAAGTCAGTCTAGCCCAGTGGAAGAACAAACCGACATCAACCTTTTTACTAAATAGACAAAAAATTGCTGTTTCCTACCCTAAAATTAATTTCCTTAATCCTACCAAATACTACCACTAATAATACACGAACAAAAAAAGTAAAAAAACGAAAAAAAAACAAAATACAATAGTAACGTAACTAATCTGGCGGATTAGCTTTAATATCCTTTACGTGCCAAGTGCCTTTTGAGACACCCGTGTCATCTACCAACTCATATGTATTGTAAGCCACTTTTTTCGACACCGTGTACGGGCCAACAAATTTTGGTGCGAGTTTTGCACTAAAGTGTTTTGATGCATCCGATAGAACGTAATTCCTTTTCCAAACCTTGTCTCCAACGGCAAAACTAACGTCACGTCTCCTCAAGTCATAATTTCTTTTTGCTTTATTATACGCCTCTTCTAATCTTTTTTTAATGTCTTGATATACTTTTCCAAATTCGGGTGCGCGATTATATAATGTATCACGATCTGCAAAGTCGACATCCAACAAGGTTTCACTCTCCTTTACTTCTCCAAAACTAGATCCATCAATCACCATTTCACGTCCAAAGTTTGCAAAATAAGGTGACATCTTAATTACTTCGTGAACTGCTGTGCGTACGGCACAAGCGGCCATCGGTAATGTTCTGTCCCAGTGACGTTGATTATCGTCAGCATAAGATGCCAAAAGAGTTTTAATTACTTTATTAACACGTTCAATCGGGTTTGCCTGCGGATGGTAAAATGCATTATATATTATTTTGACTTGTATTTTGAGGCCAAAGTCTTAAAAGATTACTTGTAAACTGTTTTCCATTGTCAACTAATATGTATTGCGGTGCGCCAAAAGTAAAATGACAAATTCTTCGACTCTTTGCGTTATCGCTGAAGCAGTAGCGGTACGCAAGGGAAAAATAATGGAAATTTAGTGAAATAATCACCCACCGATAAAATGTAAGTATAGCCTTTGGTTGTACGAGGTAATGGGCCTATCAAATCTATCGCAATCATCTGCCATGGTTTAGATACAATAGGGTGTCTTGACATTAAACCTTGAGGTTTCTTTTGTTCGGGTTTGTGCATCAAACATGTTTTACAACGATTAACATAATGTATAACGTCTGCTTTTAATTTTGGCCAATAATATTTCTGTTGAATTCTATGAAATGTTTTAAAAATACCAAAATGTCCCGACGTGGGTTCGTCATGACATTCTTTAAAACATTCAAACGTTGAGCTTTAGAAACGACTTCTTTCCAATCGACTTCAGGATCTACCAAATTAGGGAATTTACCAGGTACATATTTTAAAAGTTTAGTATTTACAATTTTCCAATGTTTATATTTAATAGGATCACGTTCCACTTGTAGAAGCATCTTGCTATACCAAGGATCAGGTTTTTTCTTCAGAATCAATTTTATTTAAATTTTTATTTTCAGGTTTATCAGAATTTGTAGATTTATCAAAGGTAGGTAAGTTAACAGAAACAGTATTTATAATAGGGACCGCACGTGAAAGAGCATCGGGAACGACATTGTCTTTCCCTTTGCGGTGAATAATCTCAAAATCGTACTGTTGCAATTTCAATGACCATCGACACAACCGACCCGAAGGTTGTTGCAATTTATTTAACCAAATTAGCGAGTGGTGGTCCGTAATAACTTGGAAATGACTACCCTCTACATATGGACGTAACTTTTCGATTGACCACAACACGGCTAGGCATTCTTTTCAGTTACAGCATATTTCCTTTCCATCGGAGTAAGTGAACGACTAATATAACAAATTACATGTTCTACTTCATCAATAACTTGAGTTAGGACGCCAGAAATCCCGTAGTCGGAAACGTCGCATTGAATCGAGAACGGCAAATCAAAATTTGGACATGAAAGAATCGGTGCGGAAACTAAATGATTTTTATTGTCGATAAAGCTGCGTCGCAAAATTCATCCCAAATAAATTTTCTGTTTTTCTTAATAAAGCTGAAAGCGGAGCAATAATATTTGAAAATTCGGGTAAAATCTCCTGTACCATGACGCCATACCAATAATTCTTCTAACTTCTTTAACGGTTTTAGGTGTGGGGATATCAACAATTGCTTGGACTTTTCGGGATCCACAAGTAACCCTTTAGAATTAATTACGTACCCTAAATATTTAAGCTCACTCTTACAAAAGTGGCATTTCTCACGACTCAGAGTCAACCCTGCTTCTTCCAAACGTTTTAAAACTTCTCGTAAAATTGTGATGTGTTCCTCAAAGGACTTTGTGCAAATAATTACATCATCTAAATATGAAAAAACAAACGGTTCCAACTCTGGACCTAAGACGCGATCAATCAACCTCTGCCAGGTTGCCGGAGCATTATGTAAACCGAAAGGAGTCTGGTAAATTGATACAGACCTCTATTGGGAACGGTAAATGCGGTATACTGCTTTGAATTTGCCGTTAACGGAATTTGCCAATATGCGGATTTGATGTCGAGTGTGGATATAAATTTCGCATCTCTAAGTTTATCTAATATTGATGACACATACGGTAGCGGGTAAGCGTCACGTTCGGTAACCTTGTTCAATTTACGGAAATCCACACAAAACCTGTATGAACCTGGTTCCTTCTTCTTCACTAATAAAATCGGGTTAGACCATGCGCTATGGCTTTTCTCTACCACACCCAGTTCTAACATTTTATCTAATTCTATGTCAATCTGTTTTTGTATGGCCGGGGAAACAGGATAGTGTCGTTGCTTAATGGTGTCGCTTGAAACTTTAATATTGTGTTGAACCAAATCAGTTACTCCAAAAGTTTTTGAATTTTTAAAATGTGTGTTGACAAGTGATTCTAAAATTTTGCGTTGTTCCAGTACCAGATCAAATTTTGAATGCAGAATCGGTTCTTGAGTTACTGACAATGAAGCTAAATTAGAAAAAGTAAACTCTCCTTTGAAAATATCCGGTATAATTTGAATTGATTTCCAAAAATCAATGCCCAAAATTAAGGCATGTTTCACCTCTGGCACAATTAATACGTCTAATATTATTAATCTGTTTTTTAATCTAATCGGCAAACGAACAGTGCCTAAACTCTGCAGTTGATTTCCGTCAGCGACGTTACAGATCGGCGCCTGCTTTTTATCGATATATAAATTTAGTGTAGAAAATTTGTCCCATCCTTCTTGTCCTAAAATAGTTGTATTCGCGCCTGAATCCAAAAGACCTAACAATTCTAAACCTAAAATATTTACTGTTACATAGGGACGTTTGTCCTCCTCTGATTGTTCCATCACATAATCTAACATTAACTTATTTTTCCTAAATTTCAGTTCCTTTTCACTAATTAAATCAGAAATATATTTGGTCGAGTTATAATATATACGAGACACGATACGACCGTTTAGCGTCTCGCGTGGAAGTTTCCCTGCATTTTTCTGTTACAACGAGGGCAAGAACGAAAAGTTGTATTGTCTAAACCGCATTTATAACAGTAACCAACACGACGTGGTTCCTTACAATGCGCCTGAACATGATCGATGTCTCTACAATTCCAACAACGCGGACCTGAATTTGAATAGTTTGGATTTTGATTTACGGGAGTTTGTATAGAGTACACATTTTTATTAATTTTTGGGACCGAAGTCGAACTAGTTGAGGGATTATTATTGTAAGCCAGATCTGTTTCTAAATCCGTTGGTTTCTTTGAGGGTGGAACAAAATCTTGAATATAAATTTTTCGTTCTTCTAATTTTTGCAATATTTTATTAATTCTTGAATAGACTGTATTTCGATTAAACTTAATTGGGTTTGGTAAAAGGTAAAATGTTTTTACGTAAAATTTTAATTGTTTTTCTAGTGACAGTGGTTCTACAAGTCTTGTAAATAGATTGATCATAATTGCCACATAAATTCCGATTGTTTCTGATTCACCTTGGGTCCTATTATTTATTTCGTTCATTAATCTCTCATCATAATTCACCGGTAAAATTCGTCTCTTAAGGATTCTTTTAAAGAAGACCAATTATTCACTAAATTTTTATTTGCTCGGAAAAAATTAACGCTTTGCCTTCAAATAAATCGCATGCTTCCATAAACAATTGTTCGTCTGAAATATTACGCGCTGCTTTTAACTCGTCTACCCTTTCTAAAATGCATTCAACGAACTTTCGCCAGAATATTTCAAATTCCATTTCGTTACCGGTACACTTTTATAAAAATAGGGCTACTTACAGTATTTTTCTGTTCGGAGTGTAATATGGGTTTACTATCAGGTTCTTTTCTATTTTTTATTACCAGTATCTTCCAACTTTAATTTTTCGGCTAATTCTAATTCATCAAAATTTTCTTTTACTACTGGTTTATTTATCATTAATTTTCTAGAAGTATTTGCTTTAATTACTATAATTTTTTGACAAGTAGTTTCATAAAAACATTTTATTTCGTCTAACTGAATTATTAGATTTTCGCGAATTTCTTCATCGGTATCCTCCGAAGGAACTGAATTTTTTAGTCTGAATGTGGCATGCGCGATTTTTGTTTCTATTTTTTGTTGGTTAGCGTCCAAATTTATTTCATTTAATTGGCTTATAGCTTCTTTTATTGTTACAAAACCATTTTTTAGCGCCAGAACGTCATCCTCAAAGTCAAACGGATACTCAAAATCATTTTTACTAGAATCAAACTTTGTTTTTAATAATGGGCGTAATGTTTTATGTAATTGTTGCACAGTTAAATCCTGTGAAGAAATTCCTCTCACTTCTGCCTCATACTGTAGTTCGTGCTTGAGTAATCTTTCAACACAAATATCATAATCCATCTTAAAAAATTTTTCTTTTAAATCCTACCAAAACGTAGTAAAATGTCTCAAAATAAAACTTTTCCACAAAAAAAAATCTTCCCCAAAATAACCTCCAATGCTTACTAACCACCTTCACAATTTTAAATATAGACACAATCGGGAAAATGTCACTATAAATAATCAATCCCCAAAAATTAAACAAAAGTTCTACTTTTTTCAAAAAATTCTCTGCAACGGTGACCTATTCTATTACAAAAAATAACAAAACAGAAAATGAGAATTTGGTCGCCAATTTGTTAGGGTGATAATACTACAGAAAAAAACAAAAAAAAACGACAAAATACTTTGCCGTCAGGCGTCAATACGAAAAAAAAATTAAATACATTTGCCATTTAGTTAAAATTAAACTAGTATAAAAAAAAATTTTAGATGTTGGGCGCCATTTTGTTGCATGCCAAATTGTCATAAAGTTGGAAAGGGGGAGGGCATGAACAAACGAGGTAAGTCTGCTCCTAGGAGTAAACTATACCGCGGCTCGGCTGGCTAGTCGCGACGGGCGTTGGGTCGAAGGGGAGGGGGGTTTGAAGTAATATTATATTGCCGTTAGTCTTAGGTCAGGGTAATATGAGGGCACCACCCTTATCTTATTCGAGTTCCGCCTAAAATGGCACGGATTCCTAGTCCTTCAGAGAAGCCTACAAGATGAGGGAAAACTCGACTTCTTCAGACAAGAACCCGGATAAGTCCTACCTGGCCGTGAAAAATGTCTAATTTCACAATTGTGCCAAGCTGATTGCAGTTCCCGGTCTTCGTACTTTATATGCACTCTACTTCCGGTTGAAATATCTAAGGTAGTAAGTCGGTCTTACTTATAAACTCCTTAGGTAACTAAGGTTTCCACAAAACTATCTATATAAAAAAATAAGGTAACTGAATTCCTGTTAACAAATAAATATGACTTGTCAAAATTTAGTTTCATGAATTAATTATAACTATACAGAGATTATGCAAAACACGGTTCTTCTGATTTAAGCACTCACATGCGTTAATTTATTAATAAGTCACTTCTCCTTAATATCTTATTTATTAAATGACTTGGATGTAATTACGGTCAACAGTATGGATAAATATGTATATATATATTGACATCGAGCAAATTCTTAACTTAGGCCCTAGAGGATCCTCGCGCTAATCGAATTATACACTACTAACTAGCTAATTGAAATTAAATAATGGCGTAACTTTAAAATTTCATTTCATACGCTACAAGAAGTAACGTCGAACAATGTATAAACAGTTTGGTATTTAAATAAAACAAATTACTCACAGTTTACTGGTATAGCTACCACAGGAATTCAGCCCGCAGTTCCCCTGATGTTTTTGGTTGGTGCGTCGAAGTTCCAGGATAGCGACCTCAGCAAGCGGCTCTTTTTAATTCAGCAATGAAGTCAGTGATATGTGCGGAAAACTGAATTTGGATTCGATCACACGAAGAATATGTTCATCCCACTAATAAATACTAATTGGAGGAGTCACTAATCACGACCACCTTTATAAAACAATCTAAGCTCACTCGAAACTCACTACTAGCTAAAACATTAAACTAAACGTAAAACTAATTCCGTATTTAATAAGTCATTGTTTATTGGGTCGGGGTTTACACTATATGGCTTCGGCGACTCTCCACGAACTATCAATTGTCGAAATCTCTAATCCGTCCTATATAAAATAAAATAGGATCGTTCCGGTTATAACAAAACCTATGTTGTCACGCGCTACAAATCCTCCAAAACTATTGAAGTGTTAATTGCGTTCAAAGAAAACTGACCTTCGACACGCATTACTAAGTTAGTCGCGCGCGTGACTTAGTTTCACTTCGCGTCTCTTGAGCAACCACCGAGCCTTCACATGTTATATCTTTCAGTACCCAACGAACACTCCTCGTCGCATAATTTTTATTCACCACTTCAGATCATCCCTTTACTCTTCTAGTAAATGAACGGGGGTGTAACGGTGTTGCCAACTAACTCTATTGTACAATATCATGCCTGTACCATGAAGCAAGCACGTGATACATGCTTTGACCCTTTGCGGCTAATTCTTGAAAGCACCTAACATCTGCAGGAACGTGAACGTCAAGCTTGTCTATACAAAACGGGTTGTTAAGGAACGAATATACATGAATAGAACGACTGCTTAAATGTGGATTCTTTAAAATGATTCATATACCTGATGGGGTTTCGACAACCGGACTTACTAAGAATACGCTAAACTAATTTAAAACTACCAACCCTTGGTTTGACCCCTTGAGAATTAGAATGTAATTTCCTTACCTTTCTAAAATATGGATTCTAAAATGAAAGTATGCGAAATGGTTAATATGTATTTACAAAGCTAAAAACCGCAGGTTACACCATAATTGATTTCTGCATTGTATGCTACTTGTGATTCGACTCGTTGATTGTAACTTGTGCTGAATAATAATTAATCAAAGTGTTTTAGGTAATAACAATGAATGTATTTCGTAAAGATAATTATCAAATCTGGCATGAAAACCAGATTTGGTTGTTACGGGCCAATTCAGCACTTCGACACCAAGGGACGGATCGGGACCCGTGAGCGGCCTAGCTCTAGCCGATGAGGGGTAGGTCAGACAAAAGTCGTAGCTTGGGATTGCTAAATGCCCTAAGATGACAATTATAATGAGATGTGAATTCGGTAAAACGTCAAAAATCTGGTGGGCACCGCCAGTAATGTCACAATGCTGGATGACAAAGTGAGAATCTCGTCACTGGTCGGTAGACTCCTTGCAGCTCAATATTTAACATAAAATCCTCCGAAAATCTCGCAGAGTAGAGAGGTCGAATTCACCCTACTAACATAAACTTCTTACTAAAATAATGCACGTAGACAACTTTACTTAATTCTATTAACAAATCCCAACGACTGAAATAAATACATGGGTTGGTCACATAAACAAATATGGCACATACATATATGAACAAGTAAATGTAAACATTACCACAAGTAATATTGTCGATAAAGTAAGTGGCATACAATTATTATTACTATAAGGTGTACTGGCCAGTAAAGCAATGTGTAATAAAATTAAGGTGGAGTTGAGTGCACAGGACACCCCCACTTGCTCTACTTACACAGTAACTAATAAAATATTTGAAACGTAATGCGTAGGACGCCGTGTGCATGCAACTCTACGCTACTAACTTAACGGCAACAATAACTTTTAATTCAAAATGCAAATGGTGGTCTTAATTCAGCAAATATGTAATCGTAATAATTTTGAATAAATGGAAGTATCAGTACAACTGTCTTAAATATTACGTTTAATTGGAAATAATATGGTTTAACTATTTATACTGATTAAATGTGTTTGTTGTTCGCGACAACGGTAAAGTATCAATAAAGCGCACACACTTTACGACTCAATGATAAGGGATTAACACAACTTCATGTACGGGTTGTGCTTAGTTTAATTGCACAAACGTTCAATATTATAATCGACGTATTTGGGGCTGCACTGTAAAATCTACGAATACAGTCGCTTACCTTGTAAGGTGGATGGTACCAGTCAATACTGTGAGGGTGTCGAGCTTTCTACTTTCAAACACGTGACAATTAATCTATTACTTGATCCCCCAACAACTGGGTTATATTACGGGCCTACCGCAACCGTAACGAGATTTCCATTCATCCTCCAGACAGTAACTCCCAAATTCTTTGGCATTAATTAATACTTCTAAAACGTAAACAACAAAAGGGGATACCTCAACCTACAACAGAATGATTAACCACGTGCAGCACGTGACGCTATTAGCGAAGATCAACAATCAAAACTCGGCACTTGTATTATAACTTCCACTGAACCACCAAAATAAACGATCGATTAACTATAATATTGTAACTACATATTTCATGTAAGAACCGTATAAATCCGCTCTAAGCGATTTAATTTCTCTCACCAACTCCACTTGACAAAACTTAACTCCTAAACGTCACAGACATCGGCCCTCTTGATTACCTCCAAAAAAAAACTGTCGAAATTATGAAAGGATGTGCGGGCAATGCGCTCTTTGTTATATTTTAAACTAATGAATTATTTACACAAACTAAGGGACTTTATATACATATTTCTTTAATATAACGTAACAAAATAAACGGAACGTTACATGGTTTGGAAAATTTGTCATAAAAGAACAATTATTGTAAACACTTTATTGTAATATAAATGTATGTTTGAATACAAGATGTGAGCGTATACAAGTCTGACGCCTATACATAGAGGTTAAGTGATATTATGCTTTTCTATATACGGCATAGCATTTTATTTCACTATTTAATTTTAGGGGATTTTTAAACTCAGCATGGGAAAGTTTTCCCTCCTCATCTTTAATTTAAACTTTTACATGTACGTTCCACGATTATTAATTTCTCGCGCATTTCAGGACATTAATCTTTTGAGTTGTAGTGTGTTAACCGCAAACGTTGCCCTCCCAGAAGATTAGAATGCAGCTGTATTAAGCGGTATTAGCTGTGGGAGCGTGTGGTAAATAATGGGAGACTATAGTGTGTGAGAACAAAGCCTCTTAAAGGAGATGACTTTACTATCAACTTTCGACAAGGATGGACATGCATGAAGTTCCGAGTTTGGCAAAGTGATTCCCTTTCCTGTCTGTAGGTTTTGCCATATATCTACAAATTATTTTGGCTTTGTTGACGAGGACAGATAGACTGCATTGAAAAAACCCTAACCAAAGGACTACCCTTGAGACCCAGGTAGCAGCTATGGGTTTAGTAAAAACCTGGTAAGTTTCTGGTTTGCTGCATTAATTTGTGTACTTTACTCACGGTGATTACTCGTGCAATATAATTTGTAGGTGTAATCCTTTCACGTCAGGGCTTTGACGTCAGGGATTCAATTAATTTATACAGAAAGTACCGTAAACGTAATAGTGGCAATATAAAACATAATGGAAAATGACACACAGGTACAAGCATAAATTCAAGTAAATGGAAAATTTTTTAACAATGATGTATTAAGAATAAATGAGCAAACTTTTGTATTAAATTGCTTTAAAACGTACTGATACATATTTTATCAGTAATAAATAATTTTATAGCAGTTCTTATTCCATGTGAAATATTAAAAATTAACCGTCTAAGAGAAAACATCTTTTAGGACAATTGCTATCATAAAGAAACTTGAAGATTTACAGAGTAAAAGTTTAAATACATAGATCATTTACCATACACATAGTTTCCGATTATTTCAACTATGTTTTAGAATAAAATAGAAATCATTTTTTAAGTAATAGATTACAATACATAAGTTAATAACAACTACTTAATTGGTAATCGCATGTACCGGTGCACTATAATTGTTTTTCATAGTCGAGTAATTTGTTGTGTACCTTTGATTTATATATATATATATATATATATATATATATATATATATATAGTTAGAATTAACGACCTCTGGTTTAATACTATTCAGTTTTTCTTTTATGAGAAAAATAATGTAGTTACACTCAAGATACACACTTACACATTCATACACGTACCCACACACACACAAACACATATACACGCACATATACAACTTTACACAACAAAACAAAGCTTACCAGGCACACACATACATAACATACACAAATATACAATATACAGACACTGCACATAGACGAACACATTCAACTGCAAACCAGATATCATTTACTAGTACACCCCACTCATAATCATTTACCATAAAGCATATTCATAATTTATTTTTAGTTCCACTCTAGTTTAGTTTGCATGTTTATATACAAATGTTTTAATTTATATGTCATTTGTCAGAAACTGTCAATTTTGTAATTGTTCTAAATAGTTTTTTAAAAATGTTTCCTGTTACACATGCCAGTAATTACACAATCTCAACTATTGTAAGTATATATTCATTTACAATAACTGTGTTTATACAACGTGTAATTTTTAGTAATCTGTGACCAAGAGTACAAATATACTCGAAAATTCAGATGGAATAAAAAGAGTACGCCTTTTATTATTTTTTTAAACAGGACCTATAACCCATAAAAGAAAAACTGAAAAAACTGAAAAACAGCTCGCATATTTTTAACAAATATATATATATATATATATATATATATATATATATATATTTGTTAAAAATATGCGAGCTGTTATATTCAAAGGAACTTTCAAATCTGTATGCTTTGTGATTAGAAATGGTAAACTTGTAATTATTTCCTAAATTACGATTGTTTGGTAAATGGGTTTCTACTTACTTAAAACCATTGAAATAACTTACTTGTAGGTTTTTCAAAGTGAACTGCTACTAAAGGACTAAGATAATCTTTAACATTTTCGAAAGGGAAATATTGGCCATCAAATCCTAAATCTGGATAAAAGTGTAATGGTCCAATGTTTTCAACATCTGCTGGATTTTCACCTTCACAGCTTACCCAAACAACCTTAAGCTAAAATAACCATATATTAGTATTTAGATATGTATGTATAAAATCTTACATCTTTCGAGTCGGAACCATACCCTTCTTCAGCTTTTCTTATTCTATCTTTAAGGTTCTGAGGCATTCGTTCAGGTGTTGTTGATATATTATAGTACTCCGGGATCCAGCCAAAAATCTAAAATAGTGTTGCAATTAAATTTAAATGTTATCTTTTTTTAATCGATTCAATCAATTTTTGCAAAAACTTAATCTTGATTTGTACTCACTAATAACAAAACTGCATTAAAAACAATTAATAAAACTTTTATATTAAAGAGTGCATCTAAGGATGAACTAATAGTACCGTAGTGCCAATTGGTCTGCCTCCGACCAGAATAATTATATTAAAATATAAACGAAGCATTTGTACACAAGACGAATGGCGTGCATGCTGTGGTGTAACATTTTCAAATAGAGTCGATTGACAAATACAAGACTTTTGTATTTAAGGTTTGTTTAGGTTACAATAGGAAATCTCGGAAATATTATTGCAAATTCTGATATGTTCTAGAATAACCTAGAGCAATCAGATAAGATATAAATTGCCATTATGGGGGTTCTGCAGTCAAGTTCTGATCGAAACTTTGATTACAGTCTGTTCTAGTTTAAAGCTTTGATAGTTGTGATGAGTAGTGGTACATATGTGATGTAATTTACTATAGTATTTATATAAATTGTCGCAGTGATAATATAAATTAGTAATTAGCGCTTGGATAGTTAATTGTAGGGCTTTGATCGCAATTTAGAAGATAGCATTGTAGTGTTAAGAAGATAATATTTGTACTGTTAGCTATTAACTAAAAATAAATTGTTGAGAGAACTTTTAGCAAATTCCTTTGTAACTATTTGTTAAAAAGACTTGTATAGCCAGTTTGAAAACAAGGAACTGCTGTTATTGCAAATAGAATTTTTACAGTACTCAAGCTTAGTTTCCCTATTTGAAAGCAAGCCTCATTCTTTTATCTAAAATGTAAAGTCGTTGATTTTTATAGCTTCAATGATCTTGGAGAAAGATAAAATTTGCAATTTTTTCAGTTTTGCGTTGTCCACTTTTGAGAAATTTTCATTAGACTTCTGGTAGTGGTTTGTCATGCAAGAATGATAGAAAGTGAACACAACTCATCTTATAGTTTGTGATAAATAATTTATAAACATAAAGGTGATGGTTAAAGATGGTTTGAAAAATCCTAGATTTTCCATTTGTAAAACTATTCAATATAGGTTGACCATGTAGTGTATCAGCATCATGGTAGAGATTTGTCCTTAAGTAAGGGTAACTCTTTACCGTGTTGTTGCTTTGTTGTTTATCGTGGGACTTTTCTTTGTTTTTTACTTTATCATTCTGATAAAGTGTAATTTTTCCATTTCCTTGGAATTTCAAAGACATTGTTCAAAATGGGATTTCAATATGGTAATCTCAATCATAGAAGGTTAATTTAGGTTATGCTTTCGAAATTATTTTGCTTTGTTGTCGAGTAGTATTATTTTCCTTAAAACTTTCTTACAAGAGTATAGATAAAAGCAAAAAATTTGTTTCCTCATTCTGCCTGTTACTATTGCAACGGTTCTAAAGTTAACCCCAAAATAGGTTTGTTATTACAATATTCGTTTTCAGGTGATAAGATTTTAGGTTTAGTAAAACTTCACATTGTTTTGAGTATTTTTGTTTTTTCCAGAGATTGGTTGTAAATAGTTCTTGACTTAGTGTCACCATTGCAAAGAGTATACATGGTGCAAAATAATTAGCTACAATAATCTATAATTATATGAGGGTGGTTTGATTTTCAGCCTTCAAACAACCTTAGCTCTGATATCAGGTCATTACTATATTTCCCTCAGTGCTGCGACTAGAGCCCAAGATCATCGTTACGTGTGTAGTAATCCATAGTATTTCTTAAGTCGATTCTCATTGGTTGATAGTTATTGCAAGTGTTATAGTGTATATTTCGCTATTCGAAAGTATTTTTGAACAGTACGGTAACGACTTCCAGGTCTCCGAGCACTCCGCGACGTCAGAATTCATTGTTGCACGCGCAGAGAATGTAGAGGCGATCGATCTTGTTTACAGGCTTTTAATCTGCGTCTTTAGACCTAGCTTCAGCATTTCAAAATGGAAGGTCGAAAAGCTTCAGTTGGCGGTTTTATTAAAGGTAATGTTTTTAATTATATTTTATTTTGAAGTTATCTGATTGCACCAAAGCTTCAGTAATTATTTAATGTCATTAGGTTGTGCTTTAAGATACTAATTGAATTAACGATAAAATTGTCATGCATATTTTTTGTTTGTAATGCCACTTGATGTGTTTAATTTAAAAATGCACGTTTATTAGCTGATGCATTCATAATGAATTACTCTAAACTTTTGTTTATTGGATTGTATATATTTTGTGGACATGCATTTATATAAAGATTAAGAGCCTGAATCTGGGCTTGAATTGTTGAATTTTGGTATGTATTTGCTACCAACATATTTTATAATTTGTTTTCAATGTTTTAATAACTTGTTATGATTATTTAAATGTTTTATTTTCAGTTATAGGTGTGCGTTTATAATTGCATGATTCATGTCTCGATTTTAAAACCTAACTGTAAGTTAATTTGATGTGACTAGATATTATAACCTATAATTCTATCAGTAACTAATATTGAGATTTATTTATTCTTGTTACGATGTGATTATAGCGAACTTCTGTTATGACCCCGTTTAATAATGCGTTTACATTATGACTATGTAGGAGATGGTCGATTTAATTTGTACCCTTTGTTTGGTACTATCATGCACATGTTCATGTTCATGTTTGTTTCCAAATATTTGTTTTGCCAATGTATTTGTAGTAATGTTTATGCAACGATAGAATGTAGGTTACCCATTGTGAACCATATTGCCAAACGGGCTGAAAACTGTTAATGGTATGTACAATAAACGTGTATATTTAAGCCCTTGTTGAATTTACTAACATTTTATGACCATGCGGGGTGGACCATTGGTAGTCAATGTCCTTATCTTCCCGATGTTCTTCGTCTTCAACTTTAGCCGGATAGTAATGGCACAGCCGTCCTCGGTACCTTTTAGAAAAGATTAGCTAGACTACACTAACATTCCTTTAGTCCCATATGTAGAGTGTCTGAGTAACAGTTGACATCCCGTTAAATTAAAAGTGCCTAGGGTGCTTGTTCGCCACCCCATCTTTGGAGAGGTATATTTATGCAGTTAGAAGCGAAGGGTTGTTGAGGTTTTATCTGCCGATACTCTTTTCTCAGCGTTAACACAGGGAGTCAGGCACTGTTTGCTCTTGTAATTCATGTATAAATGATTTATAGGTTATCATATAATAATTAAAGTAGGGTCGACAACTACTGTAGTTCTATTTCTAACCTTCCCGTCTTAACGCCATCTCAGCGTGTATATTTGGGTTATGTTACGGTCACACACGTAGGTGACATTAGCCACGGCCACTAGACGACTTGATCACGAGACCAAGAGAAGGTGTTCATTCGCCCGCAGGTAGGTTAGAGTACAGGTTTCTTACCGCGATAAGGGGCGTTATATTACACGTGCAATGATTATTTCCCTACCGTTTCAGCAATCTATCATTGCAATTCCGATAGGTCGAGTATAGTAATTTACTATTACATGAGACGTGATTTAATTGTAATTGTGGGTTGTTTGAATTTGCCATTCTCACATTCCTTTTTATTCATTTTTGCTACAAAGCTATAATTAACTGTAATATCATTTTTTAATTACTCTGCCCGGAGAAAAAAGGTTTTCGAAATTTTAACAATTTATTGTGCGGTGAAAAAATGTCTAAAATTATACCAAAAATGTGTTAATATCAAATACAAAATTTTTTGAATATTACAACGCAAATGTGCTAATATTTCTGTAGAAAATAATAGCACAATTATATTGAAAACTCCTACATTTATTGAACAAAGTTTGAAAATCATTTTGTACTATGCATTACCTTACATTTATTGGGGAGTATCAAACAACTGTTGAAAATTACTATAAACACATTATAAATTATTAATATATCTTTGTGTTAATAACCGAAAGATATTGTAGTTAGTTTCTTTACAACATTGTGCTAAAAATTTAGATTATTGTACGAAAAGTACGTTCAAGGCTTGTTTTGCTCCGCAGACGCCAAGGGACCCTAAACTTTGTCGCCGCGATATTAGTTTCTCATTCTTGCTCATAATATTCATCTCTTCTTAGGCAGGAAAGTGAGTAACTTGACCTAACTAGACGATTTCTAACATTCCAGTGTTGTGTTTCTAAAGGTACCTACGAAATGGACGAATTTGTTAAAAATATTTTAGGTTCTTGGGGGCTTTTGCATAAAATCTAAAAGGCATTTGACGGTAAGTACAAATGTTTGATAACGCTATAAATCGTTTCTAAATCAATAATAGGCGCATGTATTGGGATGAATTAAATTTTTAATTTTATTTATGTGGCGGTAATGTATTACGTTTATATTCGCTTGTTTTATAAACCCTGTGAACGAATCTGAGCTTTCGTTCATCGTGTAATTATGGCGAAAATGAAGCAGTAATATATTTCTCAATCTCATCTTTAGATGTACCTGACGGGCGATTATTTCTATTTTTAGAATAGGGGATAACGAAATACGATGGGAGAGTCGGCTAGAGCAAGGGTTTTTTGGTAACGGTTATGTTAAGGAATAGATCAGCTAGGTATTTGTTTAAAATCATAATTAAAATATTTTCATTAAATGTAGTTTTTCTTATGGGTAGTGGATGGGTTTACTAATGCCACAGTAAATTCTAAATATTGTATAGTCACGTTGCATTAATTCATGTTTTAAAAATACCCTAATATAATGTCCTGCCTGAAATAATTTGCTTAATAATTTTGTTTGTGACGCGTGAATATCATATGAACTAGACTAGGACATCAATTATATTCTCATATATAATTAGCCCACCATTTTGCTTAGATTTAAATGCAAAAATCATACTTTTTATATTTCAGATAATGAAATAGACGAGGACGCGTTCAATAGTTTAATGAACGAGGATATTAAGGAACTCATTCCGGTGCTAGGAGTTCGTAAGAAATTTCAGGCAAAATATAACGACTACAGCACACAACAAGGTAGGTACAAATTTTAATTTATGCTATGCAATAGTAAACAAATCACCGTATGTGAATCCAAAGGTGAAATGGGTGAGGAAACTCCCTCACTAAAGTTTGTAATTTTGAACAAAAATTTTTAAATTACCAAAACAAAACAAAAAATTGATGAAAATAATAATTACTTTTAGTTTTATAACTGATTATTGCTTGGAATTTTATAACAAAGGAAATCATTATGGACGTAACGTTGATTGATTAATGAAGTAAGCACTTGATGAAGAACAAGGCAAGTTTATTTATGTATTTAGCATCCATCCTTTTCATAGGTAGGTACAAAGTGCAGAGAAAAATTTGGCCAGCCCAATTGCTAGTGTTAGCATAAACAAACTATAGCCAGTTTTTGAATCTTAAATAATCTTTGAACATTTATAATATAATTTTGGTAATTGTTGGATAGAATATGCAACCAAGTAGAATAATTTATTATAATTTTAAAATTGAAACGATACTGCGTAACCAAACATCTATACGTTCAGGCATAAAATAAGATGTTTAAACTTGCCAGAAAAGTATAGCACTAAATTCTTTTTTGTGAACTACGAATCAACAAGAAAAGGTGTTATTTTAATCAATAATGACTACTATTGCACTAAATCGCACATTTCTTATTTATTTTTATCAAAATAAAAGCTATGAAATACGAAAAAAAGTTGTATTTTAATTGAAAATTAAAAGTTTTGCACGAAATCTTTTTTTGGCCATGAATCAGAAACAAAAGATTTTATTTTAATCACTTGAGATACTGCACTAAATCGCACATTACTTATTTATTTTTGTCAAAATACAGATAAATGCTACAACATAAGTAAAAAAAATTGTATTTTAATTGAAAATTACAAGTTTTGCACTAAATCTTTTTTTGACCATGAAACAGAAACAAAAAATTTTATTTTAATCGGTAGAGCTAAGCATTGCACTGAATCGCCTATTACTTATTTATTTTTATCAAAATACAAATAAGTGCTACAACATGAGTAAAAAAAATTGTATTTTAATTGAAAATTGCAGGTTTTGTACTAAATCTTTTTATTGACCATAAGTTGCATTATTGATTTCTTGTATCATCTCTGAACACATGGGATATCTACTCTGAATAAAAATCACTAAAATTTGTCAACAAATAAGATAAATTTTGATAATCTAATTTTATTGCAGGCAGTGCAGTACGGACCCATATTAAGTCCTGCAAGCACAGTACCAGTATCTACTCCGGGGAGTGTAGGGGCTTCATCATCAGCGGATGAGCATACCACACAATTTTTATCTAAAATGTTGGCACTATACCTGATAGGCTGTTTTGTTTTTATCTGTCCACACTGTATTCTTCTTAATCTTCTTTGGGAATGAAACCACTCATAGTTTATAAAATCTATTTTATTTACGTTTCGATCCATGTCCTAGGATCGTTGTCAAAATAATCCTAGGACATGGATCGAAACGTAAATAAAATAGATTTTAAAAACTATGAGTGGTTTCATTCCCAAAGAAGATTAAGAAGAATGCTAAACAAACCACAACAAACATACAGGGAGTATGTCCACACTGTAGTAATGTATACATTTTGTCGTTTGGCCTTAGTGTATTCATAATTAAAGTTTTTTCGAAAAAATTGTGTTTTTTATTTGTGTGCCATTTTGCAGAATGTTGAAGGCCAATATTGATGGAAAACTGTGGCGTATTGACGAATCAAAAATGTTGATGGCAAAGTTAGTTTGACGTGGAGTGGTCTTTTGTGGGTTAAAAGTCCATATAAGAAATAAAATTTAATTTATACTTTTTCTTGACGTATTGGTAGTATATAAAATTGTGTTGGTTTCTTGGGATGCACTCGTTTGTAAAGTAACACTTATCGTGTCAAATTGTAATTTCTATTCTGACGTTTCGGCATGACATTTATGTCTTATTCTTAGACTAAAATATGATGTAAATAGATTAGCATATACTGTTTTAGAACTTTGCAATTACAAAAATCATCATATTTTAGTCAAAGAATAAGGCATAAATGTCATCCCGAAACTTCAGAATAGAAATTACAATTGACACGATAGTTGTTACTTACGAACGAGTGCATCCCAAGAAACCAACACATTATATATATATATATATATATATATATATATATAAAGAATATGTAAATTTAATGAGTCTTAAAATAATATTAAAGAATGAAATTTATTGGCAAGTGACTCAATATTAGCCACAAGGGCATCCTGTCGACGCGTTTCGCCCTAATTGGGGCTCATCAGGACAGGAGTAGCAAAGATGAAATATTTAACACATCCTCACGTCCCTGAGAATGAGCACTTCCAATAAATTTCTTCTTTAATATATATATATATATATATATATATATATATATATATATATATTACTCATATTTAGACCAGGGTAGAAAATTAATTAATAATAGCAAATAATTTTAATCACCGTGTAGAAGCTTTGGGAAAAAGTACGCTTTATTAAAACCATGAAGCATAAATAAATTCGGTAGTTTCAGTAAAAATAAGAGATTTAAATCATGTACAAGACGCTTTATATCAAAAGAAACAGTATTAAAAAGCTCTACGTGTAATTTAATTATTCCTAAGAAAGAAACAAATGGAAATTATGTGCAAAATTTATATTAATTAACCCTATTTTAAGTAACCGGTATTAAACAAAGTGTACACATAATAATTAACATTTAATTTGTATTCGCTAAAAATGAAAGGATAGAAGTCAATTTTAGTTGGAGTTAATTGAACCGTTAGGAACATATAATATCTATAAGAACTTGAAAACCCAATAAAATACCATGAAATAACGCTCTGAGAATTAATAGTATGTTTAAACACCTGCTATTTTAAAAAGCTCATTCTGCGTAAATGTTGCAGATAATTAATGGTTATAGAGAATCTTTAAGAAACCGTCGCATAATAGTTACGAGAAATGCGAAAGGTGCGATACGGGGTTATTTAACCCAGATAACAGTCCACATGGACTGAAATAATCGATAATAAAGAATATCAATTTGCACGAATAAGAACAGGGTAGATAGAGACAGATAATATGCGCAAGACCGAGACACATATAGTAAAAAGGCGTGAGTAGAGCAACGTCATGGGGTTGCGATTGGTTGAAAAGTAAAGGCAAAATTTGAAAGGTAAAAATAACATTTCTGTATAAAAGTCAATTAGTTATTTCCAGACGTTGCAAGCCGTGTTGAAATTTCTGAGATTTAACTGGGGCGAGTACAAAATTCGTAAAAACCGACGCGCGAGCTACGGAATGGGAACATAGCAAGCGAAATTCTTTAGAATTGTCCATTTTGAGGACTCGACCGACAGACAGGCTAACTTCTATATATACCCAGGTGAATATAAACAAGCTCTCTTACATCCGCGACTTGATTCACTACGTTAAACAGTGCATTTTAGTTTGATAGAATAATTTAAAGTTTGCTCGTATATTGTGGTGATTTAAAACAGTTTGTTATTTACGTGCTAACATGAATGTACTTGAGTGCATTTAGATACAAGGTAATAAAATTTAGTATCACTGTACCAATTAGTAAAATTTACAACGACAAATGTATACACAAAAGTAGGCAGTTTTGGCGTATATTGGTGAAAGAAGTATGAATTTCTTTGCTATTTTTCGGGGGTGTTAATAATTAAATGGTTCATGAATGGGTTTGGATCCACAAAACAAGGGTCAGATATACACAGATGAGTTCCGGAAAAGCCCAGAAACAACTTTAAATAAATGGTGATGGAGAAAGTTTGAAAAGCGTTGAGAATCAGAAGCCGTAAATATAATCCAGTTGGAATGGTGTGATTAACAAAAGGGACGATGTACATTGAAGCTACGAGTGCAGTAACCTTCAGGTAATTTATACTATTTTGTTTGAACTTTGATATTTTTGTGTGTGTTGAATTACTTTATAATTGATTTACTTTAAATGGACATTAGTGAAATTGTACTAACCATAAAATTTTAATGTTAAGGTGAAATTTGCTTGTTTAAGTAGAAAGGGGTATTTAGTATTGATGTTCGGGATTATGATGAAAATTTGGGTATGTCTTTGAGCTCAATTAGACGAACCTGGTTAATTAACGTAAAGGGGTGGTAGATGCTCCCTTTGTACTCAGACTCAGGTCTGCATATATTGTTATATTAATTAGTAGGCATCCTACAAGGACTTTAATTCTGGATGCACATTAAAATGATAATAAATTTAATTTTGAAATTTTCTGATATTAAAATTTATGCTGAATATTAATTTTGAAATTTTAATGTATTGTGAATATTGATGTAAATAGAGTTGACGTTGATGTTTGTGGTAGGAATGTGTTGTTTAATTTTATGAATGAGGATGAAAGCTATCTAGAGGAGCAGCCGAGGCGATTAACGGAAGAAAGTCAATGGACCAACACAGTTAAGTTAATGAATAGCTTTTTGGTGGTTTCACAGCATTCTTGACGCCCAATTCGTGAGGCTCGATTCGAAAAGCGTAGTTCACGGATTTTGTAGGTTTCACAGCAAATATATATATATATATATATATATATATATATATATATATAATAATAGATTTTAAAAACTATGAGTGGTTTCATTCATAAAGAAGATTTAGAAGAATACAGTGTGGACAGATAAAAACAAAATTATTTTACATTCTCTATTATTCCAATTATATATATATATATATATATCTATATATATATATATATATATATATATATATATATATATACATATACATAAGGTAGCTCATTAGAGCGAAAAAGACACACATCTCATTTTATAATAGGTTGTGTTGCATTTTATTACAAATGTATATGAATACTAAAGATATATTGTAAGGTTCTACTACAAACTTAATACGAATATTTACCATAGATTGTGTAACTACACACTGATAAGAATATTTATGACACTGCATTAAAGCCTTTTACAAAGTTTTCATAATTTACATTTGGTTTTGGTCAAATAAAGAAAACAACTAGAAGATAATTAATTTATTCATTAACTATCTTCTCTATTAAAATAAAAGTAAATTATGAAAACTTTATAAGCTGCTTTAATGGAGGGTTTTAATATTCTATGTGTGTAGTACAATGTAACACGATCTATATGGTCAGTACTTCTAAATGTTTGTAGTAAAATATTACAATCTATCGTAAATATTCATATAAATTTGTAATAAAATGCAACTGAACCTATATTTTAATTATTCCTATAATTTTATAGTATAATTTTACACTACCTATGCTAAATATTCAAATAAATTTGTAGTAAAATTTAAGACAATCTATCGCATATATTCTTATGTCTGTAGTAACATTTAACACAATCTATGGTAAATATTCCTATAAGTTTGTGTTGAAGATTATGTAGAACAGTTTGACATTCGCTGATCTTGCCCGCCACATATTATTGCAAAAGGTCTATTCGGCAGACAGACGTGTTGTGTTCTACGTACGTTTGGCCTCTCAAGCCAACATGTATGTAAAATGTTCAATATACACTTTATAAAAAGAAGTTATATTATTTCAAATACAGTCTACTAAAATATCGAAAAAATCCAGCGCATTTTTCCAGGGAAATGTACATCACCTTCAACAAACGCGTTAAGGTTGCACGCCCAAACAGTTTGTAATAAAATCTAACAACCTATGGTAAATATTTAGACAAGTTTGTAATAAAATTTAACACAACCTATCATAAATATTCGTTTAAGTTTGTAGTGAAATCTAACATAACCTATTATAAATATTTTTATAACTTTGTAGTACAATCTTACACAAACTATAGTAAATATTCCATTAAATTTGTAGTAAAATCTAGCACAATCTATCGCACATACTCTTATATCTTTTAGCAAAATCTAACACAATCTATGGTAAATATTCCTATAAGTTTGTAGTAAAATCTAATATAATGTTTGATAAATATTCCTACAACTTTGTAAGTAAACCTAACACATTATAGTGTAGTTTTATACAATTTATGTGAACAGATTGCACAGAACTGTAGCGCAATGAACTACAATTAATTTTAATAAAGTTAGAAATAGTGTACTAAAATTTAGCAAAACATTCTCAGGACAATTTTGTGTGGAATTTTCGCATTTATTGTTCCTAGTCGTATTTTCAAGACAAATTGTAATAATAGTTCTCACATTTGTGCTATTTTTCACTACACTTTTTTTCCCGTGTGGGCATTCATTTTTGTAGTAGGTGGAAAACGAAGATCATTATTAATCTGGTTTTTTATCAATTTACTTATTCTTTTAAAACTTTATTCTGTTCCAATATTACCTTCCTGGGATTTTCAGCTTTCCCATAACTTTCTATTGCTAATAATATTAGGCTCTAAAGCTATTGATATACTACAGAATTAGAGGTTCCTGAATTGAAGTACAGCAGTTCATGGAAACTTTCTTTGCACCCAAACATTTTGTTCATAGCTATATAGGATATTTCAAGTGACAAAGTTTGCATTGCAAATGGCGCAGAATTTATTGTTGTTGAAACAACATAATTGACGATTCTTGCATGCATGATCCTTCTTGTATGCTATATTATTTTTAAATATACGACCACTTTTGTCGTTTCATTTGGCTTCATCGATATGTGGTGGCACCAAACCACCCTAGTTCAAAATTAGGAACTGATGATAAGGTATTCATACTTAGGACTATACAACCCACTATAATCAAATTCACTATTAGTTTCTACTAAAGGAAGTTACAATGCTAATTAAATTAAAACGAATGTGCCAAAAGAAATACCTTGTTCAGCTTAAGAAAAATGCAAGGCCCTCCATCAGTTGAATTAAAGTTATAAGCTGCACTAGAAAGACACGGGAACCAATCCTTCATGATTACGTCACAAACAATGTCTGAGCCACTTTTTGGTGGTTCACCTTTAGCGCATGGTATAATTGTCCCATCAGAACTCCGGGGTTTAACATATGCTAAAATATATACAATTTTAAAATCTGTATATAAAGCACATACTTACGTTTTAGGAATGTATCAAGTTCATTCTTCCAATATTTTACATTATTAGAATCACTAGCACGGTACCAAACTAAAGTGCTTTCCACATTGCTCTCAGGAGGCATTGGACGAAAACCAAGTCCTAATTAAAAACAATACTATCATGATCGTTACACTTCACTTAGCTTCACAACGATTTTATTTTAATAATTAATCACAGGGGATCTCTAGTCAATAATCAAAAGTATATTACACATAGTTGTGTAAAATAGTTTTAGCATCTAGAGATATTACACCTTTCAATTCAGCTAGAAAATAGGTCATGTAATTACTATCAGGATTTTTTAATTTCGTTCTCTATTATTAAGCATTATGCAGTTTTGAGTGCCCAGGAATGTTTCGGGGAATTATTATTATGTATTTTGAGGCGTGGGCGTTTTCCCACGATTCGAAATAAATATTCATTGTCTTTCGACCAATGAGAACGTTATACGTACAAGAAGGTGTTAAGACAAACAACAGAGGCTATTTTACACATAACAGCCATATCTTAAAAACGAGTGAGAAGTAGTGCTTAATAATATAGTGTTGGAGTATTCCTGCTGAATCCTTATACCTTTCCTAGTGTCATATCTTTACCTTTGTCTTTTTCTTTTGTATTATAGGTAAACTACGAACTCCACTGACAATCTGGACAATATAGGCATCAATCTCACCCACGACCTGTAAAACAAAGAAAAGAGGAGCAATGTCATTGGTATTGCGGCATGGCAAACGCCGTAATCAAGAATTTATTAATTGGCTTTATAGTAATTTAATGATTTAGGACTAAAGATAAGCTTAATTCTAGTATACATTACTTATACTCATTTTGTAAATTATTTAAATAATATTGTTTGTAAATTTATGTGAAACCGGATACGCTCTCTGTACGGACACATGATGACCTATAGTACCTTTTACCTATCTAAATGACAAGTACAATTTTTTTTACTAAATGGTATGGTTAAGGTAAAATCCGATACAAAGAATACAGGTCGTAGTTACTAGAGATATTTAGAATAATTATTTTACTATTTACAACAAAATTAAAACAGTTTTTTTCATACAATACAACATACAAACACCTGTCAAACCTGTAATTAGAGATATCTTATAATTTCAATACAATAAGACAAATTTATATGCTTGAAGATAAAGGTAAAGTTTTTTTTATAAAATGCACTATCAGATTTGATTAAAGATAATTTATTATACACATTTTTGTAAAGGCAAACATAAACCTGAAAGTTTCTTAGATAAAAGGTCAATTAAAAATTTAAAGTTAGGTTAAGTTGTTAATACCTGGTAACCTTTTTTATTATTAATTAAAATTCTTTAGAGTAATGTAATATGTTTTAATATATGTAGAAGCCAACATAAAAACTTTAATAAAATTAATAAAAACTTACTAAACGGTATAAGATAAATATTGTGTAATCCAACAAATGGGCTGTCAAATACTACATGTTCAAGTAATTTCAGATAGAAAACACAAACATTAGTGATTTTGTACACTACTGACGGGTGTTTTTGTAAATATGTTAGATAGTTAAATACATAAACACTAAGGTAATTAATTAAACATTATGGTCGTTTAATCAAATAAAGAAACAGAGTCGCAATTTTAAGTTAGTACCGAAACAAACCAATATGTTGTTAATAGTGTAATACTAAAAAGTATTAAAATATTTTTAAATCAATCTTTAGACGTAAAAATAGCAAGCTCAAAAAGTGAAAATCTTAATTAAGTACATAGTTGGTGCATTATAAATAGAACCACATATTTTAGGCGTCAAATTGTTACTTGTCAATTAGACAAGTAAAATCTACCATAGTTCAACGCATTCCAGTGAGGGCGTAATAGGTTTCACCTGAATCTACAATTAATATTATTTAAATAATTTACAAAATGAGCATGAGTTAAATATACTAGAATTAAGCTTACCTTTAATCCTTTTAAATAATTAAGTTAGGGTAAAGCCGATTAATGAATCCTTGATTACAGCGTTTGTCATGATGAAATGCTAATGACGTTGTTTCCCTTTTTCTTCGTTCTACAAATCGTGGGTGAGATTGACACCTATGCGGTATAGATTGGCAGTGAAGTTCGTTGTTTACCTACAACATAAAGAAACAAGACAAAGGTAAACCTACGACACTAGAAAAGGTATAAGGAATCGACGCGTAAACTCCACCAATAAATTATGAAGCACTACTTTTCAGTCGTCTTTCTAATATGTCACTTACATGTAGAGTGGTTTCTGTTATTTTTCTTAACTGTCCACCACGCCTTGTACGTATCACGTTCTCATAGGTCGTAACAATAACCGTATATTTATTTTGAAGCATAGGAAAATGTTTACGCCGCAAAATAAATAATAAAAAGTAATTTCCCTGAAACATTGTTGGGAATTCAAAATCGCATAATGCTTGATACTAAAAACCAATTCTAAAAATTTCAAGAATAAATACTCTACATATTTTCTAGCTGAATTATAATGTGCAATACCCCTAGCTGCTAAATAGATATTCATGTAACCAGTTATGGAAAGATAAATTTTATTTGAGGAATGTAATATTTTCCAAAACGAGCAAACAAAGTGAGCGAGCTTTACAAATTACATGAGGCAGATAAAATTAACGTTTCATAATGTGTTAAGTAAAATATATTATCCAACCCACCTTTAAAATGTAAAAGATTTGTGAGGATTGCTATGTAAATATTCTTAAATAAGGGCTAAAACATTCGAAGTTACGTAAAAATTCATTACAACACTAGTGTTATAATGAACTAACAGTTATAAAAAATGTAATGTGTGGCAACGTCAAAAACACATTTAAAATTTAAGCTTTTGTATTAGAGATAGATAAACTATTTTACACAACTGTGTAATACACTTCAAATTAATGATTAAAAATTCCCTGATTAATTGTTAAAATAAAATCATTGTGAAGCCAAATAGGGCATAACATGATAAACTACATTCTTAAAAGTAATTATTTTTAATTACCTGGATTGCTTCCTATTAATGATCTATCTAAGAGCCACTTTGGTTTTCTTTCATCTAAAGTTTGATAAAATATTGTTAACATTGCAGCAAAAAATCCCACTAAGGCTGAATAGAAGAGAAGATAGAATAATATAATTTTTCCTGAAACAAAACAAAAAGTGTTAAAGAGTCACTTAGGCTTCAGTAAATTTAAGACAAAAATAAATGAATAGCATTATAATGCAAATAGAGGTATATTATAACGAATATAGTAGTTTAGAATAGTCCGTTAATACTATATTGAAATGAGGTCAACAGCATATTCTTACGATTATTTTGGTTCAGCACAATATTAATTAGAATTTAATTAATAAGCAGACGAAATATTTTCAAGAATAAAAAACATTTGGAAAATCTTAAGTTAACAACAGATGCACAACGCTTAAACAGGTTAGTTATATATTATTACAATTCTTATATTTTCTTCAAAAATCCAGAAATTGGAGAGGATTAACTTTTTCAGCACAAATTTCGTAAAATACACGGCTTACTACAATATTGAATTTACCATTTGTGATATTTAATACAATCGGCACGTGTTACTAGTCTACCAAATATGCACTGCAAGAACCATTGAAAGTGTCATCAAAATTAGTTGTAATTTCGAAATAACTGCTATGTTCAATAACAAAGTAAAAAATGGATAGTGTTATGAGATTCATGTGTTTGGCTTTGTTCATAGTCACTCTCTCTGTAGTTGTAAGTAATCATGGTGGAGGTTTGGGGATAAACAAGTTAATAAATGTCAAGTTATGCGTTTTACATATATTTAATTTAATAACAGTCTTTAAAGTACATTAATCATAACATGGCGCTACAATAAATTGTAATTGTGTTATAGTTATATCTAGTTAATGTATATAAATAAAACTGCAAAAAAGAGGATGAATATTCAAGATGGATAAAATTACACAACCGGTGTGTTTAAATTTTAAAGCTACCAATTTAGCAGAGGAATGGAAGCATTGGAAGAGGAAATATTGTTTGTATTTAATTACATCTGGTGCTGGTACACATTCAAAAGAAGTACAAATCACTTTATTAATACATGTGATGGGTGGTAAAGCTTTAAATATTTATCATAATTTCAACCTAACTGAGACAGAAAAAGAAGACGTTAAACGTATAATTAGAGAATATGATAACTATTTTGTTCCAAAGGTCAATTTAGGTAATGCGCGAGTTACATATCCCCCAAATTACGATATATATGTAATTAAATAAAACTATTAAAACTTAAGTTAGATGCAACAATGTATAATTGAAGGACATATTATAAAAGGTTAATAAAAGTTCACGAGCCAGACAGTGAGAACGGAAACAGACATTGTATTCCAGACGCAACGTGATACTGCAGGTGCAGGTCACAGTAGGTTATAAGACAGCAATTATTAGAATTAAGGTAATTAAAATGTAATACTTTGTATTGTATAAATGAATAAAGAAAATAACAGACATGAGCTCTGCAGTTCCCACAAGCAATGTGAGGGGCAGAGATAGCATAAATACCCTCGAGAGCCCAAGATGGCCAGTCAGTCTAGAGCTTCTCAACTTTAACATTGTTGTTAGTTCAGCTACTCACCGTAATTTTAGTTTATTTAATTAAAGTGAATTTCAACTTCAAATTATTTCGATGTCCAAACGTTATTGAATATAACTAAAAGTAATTGTAATTTCAGTATAAAATAAATTTGCTAGAAGAAGTTTTTTGGAAAAGCCTTTTTAAAAAGCCGCCCCAAGAGGTCCAAAACCTATCTCGCGTCATAAATTCAGCATCCGGGTGCAAAAACAGGATGAGTAGTTTGAGGCATCTGTGCACAATATGAAGAATTTAAGTAAAACTTCTGAATAGCCTAACGTGAAGAAAAGTTTAATAACCGGTCGTATTGTATGTGGCATAACAGATGTTTGTGTCAAGAACAGATTGTTACGCGAGAAGAAGTTGACCCTTGAGAATGATAGGCTCAAAGAGATCAAGGAAACACCATTTCAGTTCATAGTGTGCAACAATCTGGAAGAAGCAGGAAGCAGGTAGAACAAAGTAGTAATCATAGTTTCGTCGCCAATTCATAGTCCAATAAAATAATTACTTTCATGTTCTATAATTCCTTACTACAAGAATACAAACCCGTTTGCATTTAAAATCCACATATACATAATATAAATAAATACTGTAAAATATCATTTTTACTCGCTGCTTAATTTTCAATATATCTTTAAACTCAAGGATGTCCAGAAACACCAGTCTTTTCTTCAAACAGCTTTATTAACACAGCACAACACAAAATCCAAATTATTTGAAGGGTAAATAAATGCTCAAGGGTCTAATCTTTTTACCCGGTTGTCACGACATTAATTTCACAAACCCATGCTTGAAACATACTCTGTACTTGCAAGCGTAGTTAAAAAACAAGTTGCACACAGTGTTTTTCTTGCAGGAAGTCTATGTTAACATTTTGAAGCTGTGCTCCTTGTCAACTTAACTTGCTTTTTCGGGTTTAGTCATTATACATCATTTCTTCCTTCTTGTAGTGCATGCTAACCGCGGTCAAAATTCCGTTCGTACAATAATATATTTAATTTATGCTGAATAAAAGGTTGTTGTAACGTTAATTAAGTAAAAGTCACGTATCTTGTATGTAATTTGTATTATTGTTGTAATATGATATTATTTTAATGTCCTTAGTGGTCGGGACGGATGAAATCGGTCTATTGTAAATTGTCTTTTCATGGAAAATGCATACGCAGTGTGCTTTAATATTGAGCTGTTTTCATTTGTGGTTTTAAATTAAGTCATCGTTCTGGTTTATTAAGTTTACAATGTACTTAAAAGAAATAATATTATACCTTTTTATCTGAATTACTTTGCTTAATTATTGTTTATTGTTTATAAAACCTTACTCTATAAGATGCGTCCATATTTAGTCTGTCTATCCAAATTAAAATTTTGTCTTTTCCATCTGATTTGTCTCTAAAGTAATGCGAACCAGTTATAACTAAAAGATAAATAAACTTACAAAAGATCCGAGAAAAAGTCAAACAAATAATTGAGAAACATCGGGAAATTTTGTGATAATAAGGAATTAAAAGTGGCATGAAATGACATTATATCTAGTTTAGCCATGGCAGTCAGAAGCACTCCGAAGTATAAACAAAAAGAAAATAAAAAACATGGGTGACAAAGGATATTCTGAATTTGGTAGACGAAAGAGGAAGATACAAAAACAGAGGAGACGAAGCAATGAAAGAGGTATAAAGTCCTAAAATGGGCAATTATTCGTAAGTGGAAGAAATCTAAAGAATAATGGATTGAGAAGAAGTGCAAAAAATACAAACTAAGATAGAAATAGGAAAGACAGACGAAGTGTACAAACTAATTAGAATGAATTTTAAGGATATAAAGCTGTATAGCAAAAATATAAGGGCCGCGGGGATGACATCATTATAGGAAATATAGAGAAAGTGGATAGCTGGTAAGAATATGTAGGGAATTTATATGCAGAACAGGAACTAAAAACATTAAAACAAGAAATGGACATTAAAGAGAATGCCTTGGCATCTCCTACACCTAGAGACTAGCATTAAAGAGCTTGAAAAATAATAAAAACTCTAAAAACCGCTGGACAAGCAGTAACAGAACGTCTCATCCAACTTGTCAGCTATATGTATGAGACAGACGAGATACCCAAAATCTTAAACGTATCACCATAGTCACGTGTCAAAAATATTAACTGGAATTGTACACAGACGAATAGAAAAACGGACTGAAAAAATACTAAGAGAAGATTAATCTGAGTTTAGAGGAAAGAGAAAAATACGGAGGCTATTTTAGCTATAAGGGTGACAATGGAGAAAACAGTAGAAAAAGGAGAAAGCGTGTGTATAAAGTTTGTAGAGCTGTATATCTGTAAAATTGGAAAAAATATTTGAAATACTCGGGAAAATAAAATGATCTATAGAAATAGACGGATAGTATATAGATAGTATATAGACAACGGTTTAGGAATCAAGTAAAAGACTGTAGAAGCTACCCAGAAGCAGATATAGATACTGACCACAACATCGTAATTATGAAGGCCGCACTTAAATTTAAAAATCTGAAAAAAAGGAACGGAAAAAGGCACTTGGACTTAGAGAAACTAAAAGATAAAGATATTCAAGTAAGATTCGAAAAAAAGTCAAATGAATTGCTGAATGATATCGGGAAAATATCTGAAACTAAGGAAGTAGAAACAGAATGGCATAACATTAAATCCAGCCTAGACATGGCGGCCAGAGATATTCTGGGGTATACACAAAAAGAAAATAAGAAACCATGGATAACAAAAGATATCGTGAATTTAATAGAAGAAAGACGAAAATACAAAAATAAATCAGACGAAACAGGAAAACAGAGATACAAAGCCATAAAATGGGAAATTATTCGAAAATGCAGGAAAGCTAAAGAACAATGGATTGATGAAAAGTGCAAAGAGGTACAAACTAAGATGGAAATAGGAAAGACAGACGAAGCATACAAATTAATTAGAATGAATTTTAGGGATATAAAACCGTATAGCAAAAATATAAGGGACGCACAAGGAAACGTCATTATAGAAAACGTAGAGAAAGTGAGTAGATGGCAAGAATATATAGGGAATTTATATGCAGGAGAGGAACTAACTGCATTAGAACAGGAATCAGACATTGAAAATGATGACTTGGGATATCCTATACTTCGAGACGAGTTTGAATTAGCATTAAAGAGTCTGAAAAATGGTAAGGCGTCGGGTACAGATAAGGTGCAAGCAGAAACTCTAAAAGCCGCTGGACAAACAGTAACAGAACGTCTCTTCCAACTTGTAAGCTATATGTATGAGACAGGCGAGATACCCAAAGATTTCAAACGTAGCATCATAGTAACTATACCAAAAAAGAAAGGCGCGGATAGATGTGAAAATTTTCGAACAATAAGTTTGACAGCACACGTGTCAAAAATATTAACTAGAATTGTGCAAAGACGAATGGAAAAACGAGCTGAAGAAATACTAGGAGAAGACCAATTTGGGTTTAGGCGAAACAGGGGAACACGGGAGGCTATTTTAGCTCTGAGAGTGATAATGGAGAAAACAATAGAAAAAGGGGAAAGCATGTATATAGGGTTTGTAGATCTGGAAAAAGCATTCGACAATGTAAATTGGAAAAAATGTTTGGAATACTCAAAAGATTGGAATGAGTTATAGGGATAGACGAATAGTACATAGCTTATACAAAGAGCAAACAGCAGTAATAGAATTAGAGCAGGAACGTAGAGAAGTAAACATTAGGAAAGGGGTGAGACAGGGATGTGCCCTATCCCCATTGATTTTAACTTGTACATAGAAGAGACAATGAATACTGTCAAATGCAGGAAGACATTTGGAATTACTATGCAGGGACAAAAAATTGATATGCTTAGATTTGCAGATGATATAGCGGTATTAGCGTCTAACAAGGAAGAGTTAGAAGCTGCTCTTAATGAAATGGAAACGGTTCTAACAGAGAGATACGGTATGAAAATTAACAAAACTAAAACTAAAGTTCTAGTTTGCAAAGGTGGGGAAAATAAATCAAAAACAAGAATACAAGTGTGTAACACGAACTTACAAGAGGTTAAGGATTTCTGCTACCTAGGAAGCCAAATAACGCAAGATGGGAAAAGCACAAAAGGTATAAAACAAAGATTAGCACAAGGTCGTGCTACATTTAACAAGAAAAAGCAATTACTGTGCTCAAAGACCACAAACATAGAAACAAGGAAAAGATTGCTTAAAACATAAGCGTGGAGCACAGCACTATACGGCTGTGAAGCCTTGACAGTAGGAGAAGCGGACAAGAAAAAGGTAGAAGCCTTTGAAATGTGGTGCTACATACGTATGATGAAGATATCATGGACAGACAAAGTTAAGAACGAAGAGGTACTAAAAATGGGAGGGGAAGAAAGAAATATGTAGAAAACGGTAAAAAATAGGAGAGATAGGATGATAGGCCACATACTACGGCATGAGGGAATAGTGCGGAATATATTAGAAGCAGAGATAGGAAAAAAGAGAAGAAGAGGCAGACCTAGATTAGACTACTGCACACAGATAGTAAAAGATGTAGGCTGTAGAGGTTTCAGGGAGATGTGTAGGCTAGCCCAGAATAGAAATCAATGGAGGTACGCATCCAACTAATCCCAAGATGGATAAACTAATGACGAAAAGATAACTGTGCTTAAACATGATGATTATTATAAGTAACGACAACAATTGATTGGGCAGTATTCTTGAATAATGTTAAGTGTGTGAATGGATTTACTGGAAAACCATTATTTCGGAAAATGTCTAAGTGTTGGGGGATCTTGGTAGCCACAGGTTGCTTAACCTCCTTCACTGAATCTCGGTAAAATAGGGTATAAAATTAGAAAACAATAGAAAGGGAACGAGCTGAATACACATGCTGTGTGAGAATTTCAGGGAACTATGTAGGCTAGCTCAGAATATAAATAAGTGCAGGTACATGTCCAACCAGTTTTGAGACGGAAAACCTAATGACGAAAAAATAAGCGCAGATAAATCTGATGATTAGTATAAACAATTAGTTGTTGGTTGCGAAATACCTGCAACTAATGTTGACTGTGCGAAAAGATAAATTGGAAAATATATTAAATCGCCAAATGGTTAAGTGTTGGGGGGACTTGGCAGCCACAGGCTGCTTACCTCCCTTCACAACCATTGAAGGTCGGAGAAATAGGGCATATAACTGTAAAACAATAGAAAGTGATAGAACTGCATCTAACAAGAAAGAACAGCGCCTATGAGGAAAGACAACAAACATAGAATAAGAAGAAAATTGTTGAAAGCATATGTGTGGAGCACAGCACAGTATGCCTATGAAATACGGACAGTCTGAAACGCAGACAGAAAAACTGTAGCAGCCTTTTAAAATGCTGTGCTTCAGATGTATGAGGACGATAGCATGGACAGACAAAGATAATAACAAATAAGTTACAGAAATAGTAGGAACAAGGATATCTGGGGAAAAAGTAGTAGGGCGGAATACGTTCTAAGGCATTTTTGGGGAATAGTATGTGATATAGTACAAGCACAGATAGGAAAAAGAGGTAGATGTAGACCTAGATCAGACAGTTATAGATGCAAACTGTGCATATTTCAGGGAAATCTGTAGCTTAGTTCAGAATAGGGAACAATGATGGTACGCGTCTAACCAGTTCTAGGACTGAAGACCTAATGATGATGATATAGCTTATACCAAGAACAAACAGCCGTAATTGAATTAGGGCAGAAACGTACAGAAATAAATATTGGGAAAGAGGTGAGACATTACTTCTTAACCTGTATATCGAAGAGGCAATAGATACTATCAAAAGCCGAAAAACATTTGGAATTATTATGCAGCTCTCGATGAAATAGAAACAGTTAAATACGGCATGGAAATAATCAGAATAAAACTAAAACACCAGTATATAAAAAAGGGAAAAATAGTTTAAAAACCAGAATACTAAAAGGAAACGAGAATTTACAAAAGATTAACAATTTCTGCTAACTCGGAAGCCAAATAGCGGAACATGGGAAATGTACAGAAGATATAAAACGAAGATTAGCAAAAGGCTGTGCTGCATTTAACTAGAAAAAGCAACTATTATGTGCGAAGACAACAGGCATAGAAACAAGGGAACAATTGCTGAAAGCATATGTGTGGAGCGCGACACTACGGCTGTGAAACGCAGACAGCAGGAGAAGCGGACAAGAAAGATGGAAGCGTTTGAAATGTTATGCTACAGACGTTTGAAGAAGATATTACGCACAAAATTAAGAACAAGAAGGTACTAAAAATGGTAGGTGAAGAAAAAAATATGTGGAAAACAGTAAAAAAATAGAAGAGATAGGATGATAGGACACGTTCCAAGGCATAAGGGAATATTGCGAGATATATTACAAGCAGAGAAAGGAGAAATGATAGTTAGACGTACACCCAGATTAAATTATTGTACACAGATAGTGAAAGATAAAGGTTGTGGGAATTTCAGGGAAATGTGTATATTAGTTCAGAATCGAGGTACGCATCCAACCAGCTCCAGGACTGAAATGAATATAATTCAGACTGTTCAGTGTATATAATGCCAAAATTACGATCAAAAGTGACGAGGGCACATCCGATTGAATACGTCTAGACTACTGAGGTTCCTAAGCAAACACTGTTACTCGATTTAATTTAAAAGTTCGTTTCAGTTCTTGCTGTTTGTGTTCATCGATCTTGAGTTATCGAAAAGAGTATTAAAAATTGGAGGAAAGTTTCATCATTTTTCATATTTTTAACATGGGAGCATGATCTCGGAATAATAACCTTACCAGTCGAAAGCAGTCAAAAGAACCAATACAAGTCATCATCATCATTAAGTCTTCAGTCCTGGAAATGGTTAGACAGGTATCTTCTTTGTTTCATATTCTGAGCTAACCTTCACATTTCCCTGAAATTCACACAGTCTGCATCTTTCACTATCTGCGTGCAATAGTCTGATCTACGTCTACATCTACCTCTCTTTTTTCCTATATCTGCTTGTAATATAGCCCCACTATTCTCAAAAAATGCATTAGAATGTGTCTTGCTCTTCTATTTCTCATATTTTTTTGTTTTCAACAGATACCTATATTCCATACTTTTTCTATAATCTCTTTATTATTAACTTTATCTGTCCATGCTATCATCATCATACATTTGAAGTTTAACATTCCAAAATGCGTCTTCCTTTTCCTGCCTGCTTCTCCTACTGTAGCGATTTCATAAACGTACAGTGCTGTGCTCCACACATATTCTTTCTACAATTTTTCCCTGTTTCTATGTTTGGTGTCTTCGAATATAGCCGCTGCTCTTTCTTGTTAGGTACAGTTCGGTTTCCCCTCTATTGTTTTGTAAATAAAAACCCTATTTCACCGATATTCAGTCGTATTTGAAGGGGGTTAAACAGCCTATGGCTACCAAGATCCCCCAATACAGACATTTACCGAATTAATAGTTTTTTTAGTAAATCCTTTCACACAATTCGTTAGTTGAGAATACTACAAAATCAATACCTGCAGTTGGTTAACTTAACAATACAAGTATTCTACAAAAAATAACTCATTTATTTAGGATATTTGTATTTCTTTCCAAAATTTTGTAGTGCTATTAATAAAATCAAACTTAGGTATAATGCCAGAGACGTTTCTGTAACTGTTTCTAATATTTTATTAGAAAGCAGGACAAAAGCAGAAATTTTTAAAAATTTAGAATAATAAATTTGTGCTTACACTTAGTTCTATCAAGTCCAGGGACTTTTCATTCTATAATAACACCTTTTTGGCAAGAGTTCAATCATTTATTTGCTTTTACAACCTTTTTGTTTACCAATGGTGCTTTTAATAAAAACGACACACTATTTTTATGTTTGCCAGACTTAAAGGTTTATTAGAGTTAAATATTTTTACCAAAACAACAAACTTGGTTATTCTGTCAACACATCATCCTGAAAATACGTTTTTCATAATGTATGATCTTAAGTAGGTCAACCTAACTGGATTTAAATACAAATAAGTAGAAAGACGGAACTAGCAAGACGCAAGACTGCGATCAATAGCATACATCCTCACAATGCAGTGAATTTAACCCATTGCAACGCGAAACACAAAAGATTCTGAATACCACATGGAATTCTTAGCGGTTGGAATTTAAATAGTGCTATGAAAATTAATTCCAGCTGAATGCCGAGTCTTATTTTGTAAATGGAATATTTTACTCCGTCTTTGAAATACTTCGTTAATGTTCCAAATCTGGAACACTCTAAGGTCCATTAAGCTTTGAAAATTTTATGAACTAGGATAGCTTTTGTTATAGAAAATTTCTACTTGTATTATTTAGTAAGCGACTTGTGAAAAAACAGTTTAGTCGCTTTCAGAATATTTAGCATCTATTCATGGTTGATATTTTGATATTAAAATATCTACGAACTAAATTATATAACAAACTATCGTTAAGTGAATACTTTCCAGTAAAATAGCTACCCTTTGTACGAGCGTAAAAAGGTTTGCGACTCACAAAGGTCATTCACCCTATTTGAATGTTTGCGACTTTTATTTTTGAAAAAGATCCATTAATTTGACTACTTTAGAAGTGCGATTCTCCAACTTATACAAAACAATTCTAATAGAACGAAATTCGAACGCCCCGTTTCTATAAGAACGAATAATTGATATTCTCCAATGGTATTAGAAATGGATTATGCGCCTAGCAAAATTATTTTTCATAACCATCCTCCCGAGTCTTTACGTTCGAACGAGTCCCGCGATAGACCTTTTGAGGTTAGATTACTGTTAGAAATAGATATTATTATTAAAAAACACAAATCACTTAACACGCATAGCAGAAGATGGTGTTCGTTCTGGCGCAGCGCCGTCGCCGCCGCCACCGATCTAACCTAGGTTTTTACATGTAAAAACCCACTATAAAATCTTAGTTTAAGGGATTACCTCCTTGCTCCCCTCCTTGGTCGAACACCATCACATCAACCGTTTTGATTACGTCACACTCGCCTTCCTTCCAACCGCGAGATAAATCTTTCACCACATTTCCACCCACGAAATGAATATGTCTTGTTTAGCATCATCCCCAGGGAGCTACCCTCATTTTAAGAATTTTTACCGATAACGATTTCTAGCCGTCCTTATAAATTTTTTAACCATGCGATATATCAAATTAGTCTAGAATCCGAATCTGTAAACACATTTTAAATATGACCACCCCTTACCGTTTTACACACATACCCTGTAACGAACATTCCGCCACCGCACCACTAATCGCTTTTAATGTCATATCATACCTTCTATCTTATTTAGCTCATCTTTCGAGATAAACCTATCTTGTTTGGTATCAATTAATATTAGATTTTTCTCAACTACCTGAATTTCTAGGAACTTTTCAGATAGCATCATCCCCCAAGGAGCTACCCTCATTTTAAGAACTTTTACCGGTAACGATTTCTGACCGTCCTTATAAATTTTTTAGCCATACGATACATCAAATTAGTCTAGAATTTTACGCAGAATCCGAATCTGTGAACAGATTTAAAATCTCACCACCCCTTGCCGTTTTACATGCATACCCTCTGCGAGATAAATCTTTCTCCACATTTCCACCCACGAGATAAATGTACCTTGTTTAATATCAATTAATATTAGATTTTTTTCAGCTACCTGAATTTCTAGGAATTTTTTAGATAGCGTTATCCTCCAGGGAGCTACCCTCATTTTAAGAATTTTTACCGATAACGATTTCTGACCGGCCTTATAAATTTTTTAGTCATGCAACACATCAAATTAGTCTAGAATTTTACGTAGAATCCGAATTAGTAAATAGATTTAAAATCCGACCACCCCTTACCGTTTTATATACACGCCATCTAAATCATAACTTTTCTGCAGCTCATACCTAAAAGAAAAATCTAAAAACCATCCTTAAAACTTTTTATTACAGACAATGTTTACTAATACAGTTTAAATTTTGTAAACTACATTTCTAAATACATATTCACAATTTTATTCTTAACCTAGAACTCCTCACATCGGCTTATGCTTATTAATATTTATTTCTAAATAGAGCACCTTTTCCAAAGACCAACCGGACCCACGTGTTTCAAATTCTTCTGATTTTGTTCTCATGGTTTCGCTTAAGACCTCGTACATATTTTCCAGATTACTAGAAGATGTTATAACCATATTTTTCGTGTTAAAAGATTTCACATCGGTAGTTTCTTCTCCCATTTTTGTGTAAACGCTATAGAGTTTGCAATTAACTTTTATTGCTGTATGTTGTGTTCTTTTTTCATTAATTAATCGAATAAACTGCTCTTTCTGCTTCCAAAGAAACTCAGGCACAGATTCGGATTCTGCGTAAAATTCTAGACTAATTTGATGTATCGCATGGCTAAAAAATTTATAAGGACGGTCAAAAATCGTTGCCGGTAAAAGTTCTTAAAATGAGGGTAGCTCCCTGGGGATGATGCTATCTGAAAAATTCCTAAAAATTCAGGTAGTTAAAATTCTAATATTAATTGATACCAAACAAGATAGATTTATCTCGAAAAATGAGCTAAACAAGATAGAAAGTATGATATGACATTAAAAGCGATTAGTGGTGCGAAGGCGGAATGTTCGCTAGTGGATATGTGTGTAAAACGGTAAGGGGTGGTCATATTTTAAATGTGTTTACAGATACGGATTCTACGTAAAATTCTAGACTAATTTGATGTATCGCATGGTTAAAAAATTTATAAGGACGGTTAGAAATCGTTATCAGTAAAAATTCTTAAAATGATGGTAGCTCCCTGGGGGATTATGCTATCTAAAAAATTCCTAGAAATTCTGGTAGCTGAGAAAAATCTAATATTAATTAATACCAAACAAGATAGAATTATCTCGAAAGATGAGCTAAACAAGTCATATTTATTTCGTGGGTGGAAATGTGGAGAAAGATTTATCTCGCGGTTGGAAAGAAGGCGGGTGTGACGTAATCAAAACGGTTGATGTTGTGGTGTCCGAGCAGGGAGGGGATAAAGGAGGGAGCAAGGAGAAAATCACTTAAAATAAGACTTTACAGTGGGTTTTTACATGTAAAAACCTAGGTTAGATCGGTGGCGGCGGCGGCGGCGCTGCGCCAGAACGAACACCATCTTCTGCTCATACTGTTCTGATATGCGTGTTAAGTGATTTGTGTTTTTTAATAATAATATCTATTTCTAACAGTAACCTAACCGAAGACTCGTTCGAACGTAAAGACTCGGGAGGATGGTTAAGAAAAAAAATTACTGCATGCGGCTATAATTTGTATACGCAACCTACATTTGGCAACTCCTCTAAAAGTGATTCTGTGAATCTGTAATTCACTCTATGCTATAATTACTTATGTTTTTAAGGTTAAACTTTCAAACATTCAATTTGAGTTGATCGAGAAAGAATATAAGAAAATTAAAAATGGAGTAAAATAAAAGAATGGGAAATATCAGTAATCAGCAGAAGAAGTTGGAGTGCATAGTGCATGCACCAAAATCCTTCTTTGCAAACTGGAACGTTCTCAATTACAATATTTTCAACTACCTTTCAAGGTCATCGTTTAAGTATACCTCTCTTTGACTGTTGCGGGAACTCTATAATTAATAAACAACTTCTAATTTTAGTTTTTATCTAGATAATAGACAGCGTTTCCCCCCCGAAGGACAGAAAACGATTTATTTTAGGCCTTACCTTGGCTTGAACTTGTGAGATTACATTCCCGTTTCTTTCAAAGATTTCTGCTCGTTCATCCCTCATTTCCATCTTCACGTCCGTCAGCTTTCCCACGCGCTCGCACACTCCGGCGTCCGCTTGACCGTCGCGAGCGCGCGGAATATAATTCAGTATCTTGTTTAGGCAAGTCGTCAAGAGATTACCTAGATCAAGCCTAGGCAAGGCCTAAAATAAGTCGTTTTTTTGCCCTTCGGGGGGAGGGGGAACGCTGTTTTGTGCCTTCGGCTTGACCTTGTGAAACGTGTTTAGAATCTGACGACGTGGAAGCGTACCGTGATTAAGATTAGGTATACTCTAGTAACCGCCAAAACGGAAGGTAATTGCCGAGAATCAATGTAATGTCGTGCCATCGTGATAAGGTACAGGAAAACACATATAAAGTAATTTATATTCTACACGTAAGATGAGCTTTATCTAAATAGGAACAAATTCATTTCACATCCATTGACACGTATCGCAGCACCACCATCAAAGCTTTGCTTGCAAAAAGATCTATCTGCAATATACCGCATCTCTTAAAAATTTGACGTGTTATGCTCGGGAGCAAGTGCCAATCTGGCAATGGTTTGCTCTTCGATAGGCTGTCCGCTTCGCTGTTGTAGACTCCTGGCATATATTGGGCTATCAAGGTTATCCACCAAGCCTGTGCCAACTCAAACAAAGTGTACGTCAGCTCCAACATTTTCAATGATATCATTTCTCCTTGGTTTTTCAAATAGGCTACTAGCGTAATGTGGTCGGATTAAAGTAGTGCGGTCTTTCCCTTTATGGAGCGCACGTTCTGCTTTATCACCATATAAACTACAAACATCTCTTTGTAATTTATGTGCCACTCCTTTTGAGCGGGAGACCATAGCCCCTTCGTTACAGAACTTTGTATCTGAGCCCCTAGCCTCACTCGCTCGCGTCTGTGGCTATAAATATTGTGGGCTGGGCCTGGAAAATAGAGGACTTCATTTCTAAATTCCTCACTCACCATTGGCATTTCGCAAGCACTTTTGGTGATATCTTGTGATTTAAGAACGGCCTGTTTTCTGGAAGCGACCGAATTGCGCGCAGCAAGTATCTCGAATGCAGCCCTCCCACAGGAATAGCGAAGGCTGCGAAATTTATTTTGCCTAGCAGGCTTTTTGCTATCTTCCAATTCCCGCATTGTTTGCTCTGAATCTGTTCTAGGTCTTTCCTTATAGAATCCACCTTCTTTGAAGGCAACGCCACCGTGTTGAGTTCTGTGTTCCAGGTGATTCCCAAATAATCCAAACTTCGACGGTGTAACAATATTTACTTTTCCTAGTTCACACACCACCCCGAGGTTTCCAGAAACAATATCGCTTCCTTTGATTGGACATAAAAACTGAGTTTTAATTTGCCAGTAAAAAGTCGTCTAGGTATACGACTATTCTCATGCCTTTTTTGCGAAGTTGAGCTGCTAGCCAATTTGAAATTCTTCAAAATTCGAGAGGCACGGTTGAGAGGTCAAACGGTAGACATATCATGTGGTATATTTCGTGATTGTGTACTATGGCAAGAAACCTTCGATATCTCTCCTGTGATAGTAAGCTTGGGAGATATCTATTTTGGTCATGAAATCGTTTTATTGGAGAAACGAAGGAATTTTTTGATAGTTTATAGGCCGAAATTCCCGTGGGCATAGAAACTGGTTTAAACGTTTCAGGTTGAGAATTTGTCTTTGTCCCGTTCGGTTTTGGGACTGAGAACATCCGATATACGAACCCCGTATAAAATGGGATTTCTCCAGAATTCCCTGTCTGATCATGTTGAGCGTTTTCAAATGCATGTCAAAATGCGTGTTTTTGTATTGCATTTTGTGTTTTACAAAAGCTATTAAGGGCGGTTTTTGACAAATGGTATTGAATAGCCGCTGAGGGTCTCAGTTCTTCGTAAAGCTTCAATGGCTTCCCATTGCCCTCGATAATCCCTCAACTGACCCGCCCTAAACGCTGTTAATGTTTTGTCATTGTTTCCTTAGTCTTTTAGCCAATCGATCGGGTTTGTGCGTATAACCCTACTTTCTGGAAACTGATTTCTGTGTTGTTGATCTTTTCTGGCAGAGAACGTGGCTGTTATTCCAAAAGCGCGTCATGGATGTAACACTGCCCTATTTGGCCTCGTTGGAGTCCTAGACGAATTGTGTGTTGACACAGCAAAAGAGAAGATTCTTTTACGTGTGGTACGAAAGGAATCTCCGTAGTGTCTGGTTAATTCCGCCAGAGGTTCCTCTGTAAATAGATGAGTAGAAGATGAGGGTATTGCTTTTAACAGTGTTCCCATTTAAGCATTTCTTGAAAGAAAAAGCTTCCTTCTTTGTTCTATTACCTCTGCCCTTCGGCCACACAAATATTGTAAAACATCATCCGAGAGCATTCTGAAAACCACCTTGGGTCCAACTAACAGGCTATGAATATCCTTTTTAATTATCGGGTATTTCTCAATTAAGTTTTTTATTGATTCCGCAAATGCTTCCCTCTAAAGTAAGAGGCCATGAAGAATGATTCCAAAGGTCGTGTCAGCCTTCACAATCTGTTCTTGAGAAGTCGCTTCCGTGGGCAGCATATGGTTAAATTGGCTGTTCACTTTTAATGCACTAAAAACTGGTGAAGCTTGCAATTTCTTTTGAACATCCGCATACCGTATCTTATTGAATGATGGTTTTCCTAGCATGAGGCATTATATGCCCTGTGCTTCTATGTGCGGTTTAGGCGGTGGGATCAGTGGTTCCTGTTCCCTTGTTTATGGATTAAAGTCCACATCCATAAACTCATCTTCGGATGCTTCATCGTCTGCCAGGTCCAACAGCGGAGGGATATTTCTACGCTCCTCATCATAGTCGGAAGAGTCGTCATTTGATTCGAATTTATCCCTACGCGTATCCTGATTTGTGGAACTAAAGGTATCAATGAAATATTTAAACATAACATGTAATTCCTCTGTAGCTCTCTCTAATCTATATAAGCGACTTTCTTTTTTTTTTATTGTGAACCAGTCGACACTCGGCTAGAAGAGCAGCTTCTTTGCGAGATACTAAAAGAGGTTTTTTTGTCAGCCAGGGCTGCAATTACCAATTTATTTTGAACAGCGGATTCCCTTATGCTCGCTGCTAAGCTTGCCGGTTTTATAATCAAGTCAATGCAAAATGGCCAATCTAAAATTTTGACCTTCATGTCCCTGGAGGCTTTTTCTGAGAGGTTTGTTGCGCCCGGATTAAATGCCTGTACTAAGCATACTGTAGGGAATGCGTACCTTATCTTATTTATAACTTGGGGGTCACATATGTCTCGTAAGAGGTCGTTCTTATGGAAAATAAACGCCCCCCCATTGCTTCCAACTTTCTGGTAAGGAGGCATCTGCCAGCTTTTTGATACCCTCAAGAATAGCAGCCTCATCTGGATTCTAGGGACGATTTCCGCCGGCTCTACCAGTATTTTGACATATTTCTACAACAAAAGAGATCTTAACAGGTGTTATACTAAATTTCTGATGAGCCGTACGGTTCGTATTAATCACCCTGCGTCGCAAGCTCGACTAATATCAAAGCGCGCGGCTCAGAGCTGAGCCCTACGGCTCGTGTTTGCACACTACGACTCAGAAATCTTGGAGCTGCGCGCCTCACTTCGACGAGCCGTCCCTTAATGAGGGGACGGCTTCCATAGTCAAGCTTGCGGTTCTAAGGATTGATCCCTATGCCTCCTACGATCGGGCATCGCTTCTGCGAAGGCGGTGGTCTATAATCTTATTGTAGATAACCGGGACTAGGAGTGCTCGGTCATCATAAGGCATGCTATACCATTAATAAAGAAAAACCCATTTACCTACCCAAAATTTTACGTAACTAATCACGATTGCACTACTACGCAGAGATGAACTGTACATACACTCATTGATGCAAAACAAAGCGTACTGAATTATATTCCGCGCGCTCGCGATGGTCAAGCGGGCGCTGGAGTGCGCGAGCGCGTGAGAGGGTTGACGTACGTGGAGGTGAAAATGAGGGATGAACGACCAGAAATCATTGAAAGAAACGGGAATGTAATCTCACAAGGTCAAGCCGAAGGCACAGGGCTAAAATATAAAATACGTAATGTAGAAGATACATTTCTACATAAAGCATATAACCATTTCTTTATTTTTATTAGGAGCTGTTTTAAACTTATCTAATTTAATTCTTATTTCATAATTTAGATCTATATTTTCTTCTTGTAGTTCCTTTTGTAACCAATAATTATATACGTACAGCGTGTCTTGATTTTGGAATTGAAGAATATAACGCACACTGTTTCTGTGCTGGATTCTTTTAATACCAGCATTAACAAATTCTGTTCCACCATTTATTTGCTCTAGTCTACGGTACACACGTACACACCCCTTATTTCATGCATTAGAATTTTTGTGTATTTGTTCTACCTCTTTCTGTGTTAAGGATGCACTCTCCATGTTTTTGCACACATCCTAAAAACTTTAAGCCCTGTATTTTTGAAAGTGAGTTAACATTATATGTTGCAATTATCCATTAGTTCTAAATGTCGCAAAATGCCCTTTTGTAGACAGGCAAATCAAATTCATTCCATTAAGAGGAATTGACATGTATCCTTGTTTTGTAAGCTCTTCTCTTTCATCGTACATTTTAGTAAAATGGGTTTCGTAAAATCATTTTAAAAAATATACATTCTTATGTCCATTCTTCTCTGCAAGAACTCCTACAGAAGAATACGTTCCTCAGTTATTAACTGTAAATGCAGAAACATTATACACGTCAGATGTGTCCAAATTTTTCCTGCGGGTTTTAAAACGACTTACTAACTTCTCCTTTAATTGTTGCATCAAGCATTCTTTTTCTACTAGATGTTTATGGCTGCTTTAATGCGACTGTCTTCTCCTCTTGGTAGTAAAATAAAACCAACAAACAAGAGGTTTCGAGTGTGGCTGCTGTTAGAAAATCTGGGCAAAAATAACTTAATCACCGATATAAGAAACATTAATTTTACCAAAGTAGAAAGACGCTTAGAAGGCCACGTTACCCATTCTAATTACAGAACTTTTCTGCGATAATATAATGCTAATTAAAATGGACGACATTGTGGATTACACCGAAGAATTAAAGAATGAGGTTAAATTTTTGTTAAGACAAAAATATGTGGTTGCTTTAACAGCTACCTACGGGGAAGTTCTTGAAAATGATATCAGCTAGGCATGACGTAAAAGTTAAACTTCCATTCTTACCAGAAAGTGAAAACAAAATGGCTCGAGGAGTAAAATATATTATTGGGAAGGAAGGTCTAGAAAGTATACTCAAGAAATATTCAAATTCAATATGCATTCTGTACAAAGTGGAATTAGCATTGTTAAGTTAGGGATTTTGTTGGTGAGACTGCCGGATATATTCGATCAGCTCGAAAAAGAAGATTACTATCTACTAGATCTAACTCAAGATTTTAGTAGGATATTTAACAAGGCGGGAGATGGTTAAATACTTAAAAAAATACTTTTAGTTTTGGCTGCCATGGGAAACATACAGCACACGAGAATGTAATGGTAGATAATGATAAAATAGTTGGCAAGGACTGTTTAACGTGGGTAAATTTTAATAGTCGCGTTAAGATATATAACAGGTTTATATACCAAATAATCAGTCCAGGTGTTAACAAACGGATAGAAAATCATATAGTCAATTTTATCAACTATCCGGATGCTTGACTAACACAAACCTTCTCATCTACTCTGGCTAAAGAACACGCTATCATTAGACTAGATGCAACAATGTAATTACAGATTGGAAATTGCTACGAGGTAGATCGTGTATATAATCCACTAAATGATTTTTTAATTTTGTTGGAAAACAGCAATTTATATTTCGAAATGCACCAATAATATATTTGGTCTCAATTGCCAAAGTGTGGAAAAAGTTAACTAAAAACTTGCAAAACAGTTGCTGCCTTGTGCTTAATAATATTCTACAGTACGTTTATTCGGGAAACGGTGATACAAGAAAGTGACCGGATTACAGCTTAAGTTGCCAGAAAATATTACTAGAAATAAAATAATAAATTATGTAATTTCCGCATTCAACTTTAACTGTTTACCGATTAACTACGTAGCAGTTATAGGAGATGGATCAAACAAAAATGACGTATTAATCACACATAAATGTTATGTTAAAGCCAGATATACGTATTCCTACGAGTTTGGAACCCCATTCTCGACAATCCCAGAAAAAGTAAACATTGGTGATCTCGAACTGATCACCACAAGTAATGTTTCTACACAAGTTTTAAGAAAGTGAACCCATACATGCATCAAACTCTTACCATACGTCGTAAAAGAAATAGAACATGTATTGGCTATTTATGTACTATCAATTAAGGAGAGAAAACTAGAATTGGAGAAGCCGATTTAGAGGAGAAAGATGCTAAAATTAAAAGAGAGGTTAATAAGCCATCTTAAAGCCTACTGGAAAAATTTGGACTCATTTAGCGTATATAATGTTTCTACATTTACAGCTAATAACCGAGGAATGTACTCCTATGTCGAAGTTCTTACAGAGAAGAGTGGGTGTATAAGGATGTATATTTTTTAAAATGATTTTACAAAACCCATTTTACTAAGATGTGCGACGTATGAGACGTGCTTACAAAACAAGGATATTTATGTTAATTCCTTTTTGCGGAATGGATATTACTTGCCTATCTACAGAAGAGCATTTTGCAACATTTAGAATTAATGGTATTGCAACATATTACTTTCGAAAGTAGATGGCTGAAGGTTGTTTCGGATATTTGGAAAAACATGGAAAGTGCGTCTTCTACACAGAAAGAGATAGATCAAATGGATGAAATTATAATGCAGGAAGTAAGAGGTTATGTAAGTATTACGAAGTGTCGTGGACTGGGGGAACAGAACTTGTTATTGCTGGAATTAAAAAAATCGAGCACAGAATATTCTCCAATTCGAAAATCAAGACAGTGCTGTACGTATCCAATTATTGGTTACAAAAGGAAATACAAGAAGAAAATATAGATCTAAGGTATAAAATAAAAATTAACTTACATTCTAGTCAATCCAATGTGTTGTATTCACTATATGGTGTTGTCCATCATAGCGGCTCAATTCACAGTGGTCATTATGACGCATATGTAAAAATAAGATATCCTTTAGAAAACAACAGTGACAATTGCCAATTTCTACATACAAATAAAAAACATATTTCGTCCTTGCCATGTAAAACTAACGAAGCCAACATTGAAATTCCTTTGGAAAAGTGGTATCATGTTAGTGACTCCCATGTGTTAGAGGTGCATAAAAAAAAGGTCCTTGAGGCGCAGGCATACTTGTTATTTTATGAACGGATTTAGTAATTAGTAATTAGTAATTTGTAATTTAAAGTTTTGTAGATTATGAACAAGTTTAAATATGTTCCAAGTATACTACCTGTATAGGCGTGTATATATGATTCAGACCTTTATTAATTCTGAAGTTAGTTGTTTGTTATACTTACATAAGTTAAAAACAACTCCGAATAAAAATAAAGAATTTGTTGTATTTTGTTTGTGGAAATGTATATTTTATGTTATGTATTGTATATTGTCTAAATAAAAACTAAAATTAGAAGTTGATTATTAATTATAAGGTTACCTGGATCAGTCAAAAAGAGGTATACTTAAACGATGATCTTGAAAAGTTGTTGAAGCATGATAATTGAAAGTATAGTAATGTTCATTTATTTTCTATATGAGGTGGGAGGTTGGATATAGTGAGGGGTAGGTGGGAAGTGGGAAGAGGTGGGATGAGATGGTAGGGTGGTGGTGGTCCCTTAAACTCCATATCACGCCTACTAAGATTTGAAAACAAAGACCATTTTATGAAGAAACGTGATAAAGACGTAAAGTTGAAAACTGCAAGTTATAATCAACAACTTATTGTGTAAAATGTGTTGTAGCTTTATGCCAAAAGTGTTTTGTACCGAACCGTACAAAATAAATGTTTAAACATTACGTTAGATTAATATATTAGTCTGCATTATTTGTTTTCAATATTTAAATGTATTAAAATTATTTTGACATCACCTTCTATTTATAGGACATGTCAAACCACAAAAACGAAAACAAAAAAAAATAAAAATATTTTCTTGTTCAGAAAAATATTCCTGAATTATATATTTAATTATATATATATATATATATATATATATATATATATATATTATATATTATATATATATTATATATATATATAATTATATATTTAAATAAAATTCAAAAATTTGGTGTTTCCATAAGTTGGAGGTTAATGGGTATTTAAAATGTAAAAACTTTTGAAACAAACGTCGCCAGGATCATATCTAAATCCTAAACAATTTTTCAATTATTTGTTCCGTTTAAGTCTATCTAGATTTTGTATGTTACCATTTATAATATTATAATATAAAGCTCTACCTCTCTGGAATATACTCCATATAAAAGCTGTTGTGCAATATTATTCTTTTTATACTTATTATGAAACAAAGAGATATTCATATTATTTGAAAACTCGTGACAGCTTTACAAAAGCTGCTTTATTTTAACGGACAGAAAGTTCACAATGGAAAAGTATGAATAAAATATCCATGTTGGCGCTATAAATAGAACTTCGATTTTCTAAAGCGTTATGCACGCAAAGTTTGATAAATCGGTATCAGTCTGGTTTTATTGTCGCTACTGGTAAAATATTCGTCTACGTTACACACACTGTCTCTAGATGTACTAACGTCAAACATTTGTGTCAAAATTTAATTTTGACACAAGTATGTTCTGCAGGCATACAACATAATTACGACCTCGCAGACTCATAAATATTAGATTTCATTTTCCAAATGAGCCTTCCACGTCTTCCAACCTTCAAACAAATTGCTTCCAAGATAAGCAGTCTGTAAAATATTCCTTAAAGTAATAAATTAAATTAGATTTAATAGTTTTCTCCTGACGTAGGCAACTGGGAAAAATTACTTTCCTGAATCACTTTGAAAATATAAAATTTTCCTCTGATGCGATTGTAGCGCAACGCCAAAAACCGCAGCTACTGGATTTATATTTTACCATATGTGCTGAAAACATTTGTTTTTTTGCTCCGGTAATCTATTTATAAGTACCGCATCAGCTTTGCAAAACCTGTGCTTAACGGCTACTGCAATAAAATAGTGTAAGTTGTATAAGGTATTCCCAAAATAGTTATGAAAGGGTAAATCCTTACAGCTGCCGAGAAATTTAGTATACGCTATTTATTTTTTTTATTCATGAGCTCATTCACGTTATCACGAGATTATTTGTAATCCTGTTACGCACTAAAATGCGCTTCACAAAAGATGTTACTGAATAATTATTTTAGGGAATTTTTTGTATAAATTAATTTGGGCATTTTTCACATATTTGTATAATACGTTTTTAGAAATTAGGTTTCTGTGAATTACTTTTTGTGTTTGGGTAGTAACCGTTTTTATACTGTGGGAAGAAATGTTGAATCTAATTTCCCACGGTTGATAATAGACATACTTAGCCTTCCCAACCAATTAGAACGACGAACGAAGAAGGGTCATTTTTTACAAGTTGAAAAGCAGCAGCTATAAAATTCATTGCTGTATTGACTATATCATTGTTCGGGAGTAGTGCATTATAGACAATATACTGGAGTGTTTACCTATTGTTTCTTTAAACCTAGTTCTTCCCGGTACTATTTCTGATCGTGTGTTTGTTTTAAGAAAAACCAGCGCGCTCCACTATGGACATTTGGGCTAGAAAAGGCAATCCGTAGCCACGACGTACAATCTTGAGTTAAAGAAATATCTGTTACCCAGCTTACTAATATGTAATAATTTAGAAGGTAGGAAGAGTTATTAATTAATTTACATTGTCAATTTGTAACGTAAATAATGTTACCTTTTTGTGAATTCTCTGAAATCTAGTACACCCTCTATGTGGCCACGCGATTAACTACCTTTATTTTTGCTTTACTAGTAATAAACAGCACTCAACGTGGGGCTTTAATAAAAGCATAATTGTTATAATAACATTATTTTCTTGTTGCAAGAAATTTTATTACAAGTTCAACTCTGAAAAATAATTATCAAACTCCCATTTATAAATAGTTCTTTTACAAGCATCATATCTCTCAAAGCTTTCCAGGGTCAGTTTCAAAATAATTATTACATTTTAATCTATACAATAGAAATGTTTAACAAGCACTTATAGACGACCCAAAAAAAAAATGCAAATTTTCCCTACTATTAATGCCGAATATATCATATAGTATACATAATGGAAACAAACTAGTTTATACTTCATTATTAAAAATATAACAATAGTGATATAGTCACAACAACATTATTCATTTTCTAGAATCTATTAAAACTTTAAACATTCACAGTCGAGTTTTGAAAATTTTCACTAAAGAGTTTGCATCTTGTAACCTTTTAATTTAATGCATATTAGCAAGCATAGTAACAGATAATTATTCCTTTATCTTAGGGTTGTATGTTGTCGATGCGGAATGCCTCTTATAGACCATATGTCCGTGGTGGAGAATATTGGTCTTTCTTAACACATACACGGGAACACAGATAATAACGGAAAGGACTAGGTATAAGGAAACGACAGGTAAACACTTAACTACATTGTTTATAATGTACTACTTCCGCACAAGCTGTTGAAGATAAGATAGTCAATACAGGAATCTCATGGTAGCTGATTTTCAATTTATAAACCACGATCCTTCTTAGTTTGCCATTCTTATTGGTAGGAGAAGCGACATATGTTTGTTACGAACCGTGGGAAATTATGTTTTACATTCCTTCCCACAGTATAAAAACGGATACTACAGAAACACAAAAGGTAATTCACAGACACCTAATTTCTAAAATCGTATTATACAAATATGTGTAATATACCTAAATTACTTTATACAAAAACTGCTTAAAATATTTATACACTAAAATCTCTTGTGAATCGCGTTTTGGCGCGTAACAATTCGAGGTATTAAATATGAAATAAAACAAACAAATAAATATAAATTATTTATTTTTAAGGTCGAACAATATACATAGAAGAAAATATTTATACTTCTTGTCAAAGAAGTAGTTTTAGATTTTGTTAAAGTACACAAATAAATACAGGTAACTGCTGAAGTTCAGAAATAAACTAAACTAAAAGGTAAACAAGAATCAAAGTAAATAATGTGCTTGTTTTTGCTGAACAACAAATATACCATGGTCTAATATTTGGCACTGCTGGACATAGAACTTATCTTCGATTTTCAACGTTAAATGACATTTGGTTCGAATAAGGACTAAATTATCAGAAATTCAGCTTTAGCTTAGATCCAGAGTTCAATCAATTTTTTTTTTTTGGGAAAATTCAAGTTTCAGATTTTGAGTCATTTGATAACCTAACAAATTTCTTGGGGTTGTTACGGTAGATAATTAATATTAATGAATGTCAATTGAAAATGGTTTGCAGTAGGTATACTATAGATCAATCGTTCCCAGCCGGTGGATGGCGACCCACAAAAGGATCACCTCATTCTTTTTGGGGTAATCAAAAACAACAACAACAACACCAATTACGGTATTCCCTTTCGGGGTAACCAAACCTAGCACCTTTTTCTGGAGGGATATGCATAGTATAGCCCTAGACTACTATCTAATTCTCCTCTTAGCACCATTCAATCCAGGACCTTGAGCATAGGAGTCACACGCGAACCAACTAAGCCACGTAGCTCCGTTTCTTGGTATCGCAAGAATTGCTACGACTTAAAACCAGGTGGTGCTTAAAGATATTATTTAGTATAAGTTTTTGGTGCATGTGAGCTCTCGCACAAAGCGACTTTTTATTATTTTGTTTTTTTTTGAAACTTTGACACGTTGTTACGCTTTTTTTATCATCACAAGCCTTATTCTAATAAATAAAAATATGGGATTTTCATCCCTAAATTGGAAGTGTATTTCCCATAATAATTTAGCTAGTATAAATAGGTTATGAGGCACGAGAATGCGGTTATCGAAATCCCACGCATTGTTAGGGACCATTAAAAATAGTTCATAGTGTTTATTTTATATTCCGTGTGAATGGAATCTTAAATCAGACGTTTTTCTCACGTTCGAAGTAATGTGCGTGATTGCTTCAACCAATGAGGACGGCGATATAGTAGAGAGGTTTTTGCAAATTCGTGTGAACAGACGCCATGATCATGGTAGATTGTCTCGGGAGTTTTGCTGAACAGGCGTGGTGACAGTTAGTGGGTAAAATTCAGTGAAGTTACCTGTGAAATGTTTTATCTTTCTTTCTCTTATATTTACAGGTGTTATTTGTTTTTATGTTGCAGGTCAACAACAAATTTCACTGCGAATTTGTAGTAAATTGGACAATGAACCAAATGGGCCCTGTCGTACGTGTGAAACAACTAATGCCTAGCATTTGCCGCGCAGAAATGGCAGAAATGTATTAAATTATTATCTAATTTAATTTCAATTGCAGCGTTTATTTTTCTACGGATAGTCTTAAGAAGACTGCCGTGCCGTGAGGGTAGCTCCTACTAGATATGTATATGGCGTCCTGATTTAAGTCGTTTTAAATCTTCTTCAAAGAGTAATGAAAAGCAGAATAAATATTCAACTCCTTGACAATTGGTAGTTCCGGAAAATTCCTGTACAGGAAGTGTGCTGGTTTCGATTCGAAACATATGGCTGCTTTGTGTTATCTTATGAGCTTTCAACAGTTGTTTAACAATTTAAGGTAAGCGATGTGCTTTATACTTATTGTCGAGCCACCTGTTCGTTTTGCAGTAAAAAATAAGTCAACGTGACATTTACACGTGAATAAGTTATGAGCCAGAAATATACAAATCTGCATAGTAAAGGTCTTCGTAAGTTATGTTGTATGAAAAGTAACTTTTTATGAATCTACACTAAAATTAAATTTGCTGCCGCTTTCTGAAAGCTCTAGCTTTAGTTATGAATGTTCGTTGTATACTTTGTAAGTGAAATTACTAAGCCTAAAAAAGAATACAGTTTATTAAATGACTAATTTAAACTAAATTTACTGTCTTATTTTGGAAAAATTTGTCCAAATATAGTTAAACATAATCGATATTGCTGAATAGATAAGATGTGAGTAGTGACTTATTGGTAATCATTTTTACAGTGTTTCCTATTAGGTCTGATAAACGGTGATGCTTGGTTTTTATATTAGTATGAGTCTAAAACGACGACTTCTCTTTGTGATTTCTATTACAATAATCATCAAATAGCTCCAATAGTGTGGTTTGGCAACAGATATATATGTTATTTCTTTTGCAATAGCAACAAAAGAATATTTTACTAGCTTTTATGCTGTTTCTTTTGCAGTAGCCAGGTAGTAAGAGCATGCTTCATGTCTTTTCTTTACGCTAACTATATTGTTTTACTAAGGTGCTGCGCCCTCCTTTTTGATAACTGTGTTTATACAGTGAATGCGATATTTTTCTCTCAGGGTTTGCAAATTCTTTCTTAGAGTACATTTTGTTTGTTTATGATGCTAGGACTTGGTAGCACCTTCTTTAGTGTTGTCCTAATTTTAATTTTCTCTAAGTACGTCGTAAGACGACTTTCCTTAAACAGCTTGATTTAGGAAAGGGAACTTGTAGTCACCCACTCACTTTAGGGTGAAATTGCCATTTCAACCTGATGAGTGATTGTTGACTATAGCTAAAGCGGGCACTATTAAATATCTCTATCTAGGTTGGCTTTGAAACTCTCAACATGCTTATGTCCAACATAAGGTTGTCGATTTTGAAATCAATGTGACCCTAAAACTAAAAGCAACCAACTTGGTAAGGTATTATCCGAATATGGTTGACTACTTTCAGCCTGCTCGATAACCAATTCTCAAAGGTGGTTAACTTACTCAAGTTGCATGTTGATTGTTTGAATGGAAAGTGCAAAGCGTTCTAAAAAATGGATGTCTTTTTCATAAAATAATTCGAGACATCTTCGGCGAACTTTGGACAAATGAATTAAGACTGCTAGTTGAAAATATGTTTGTCGCGTTTTCTCTATCTAATAAATATATAAAAGTAACTTACAAATAGGTTGACTTAGCTTAGAAATCATGATTTTTATTTATTTGAATCAGCATAATTTGCATATGACCTGTCTACGCGCTCAGAGGATGAGATCATCGACGTGCCGGCAAAATACATTATTAATCAAAACAAATGAATCATAAAACTGTAATAATTTAGAACGAAGTTACGATGATAATATCATTTCTAAAAACCGCCATAGTAAATTTGAAAACCTTGGAGTACGAAGAATATAATATACAAAAATAATTCTATCATAGATTAAAATCAATGTAACCTAAAAATTATATTTCTTAAATAAAACAAGCTAACCCTATTGGTGGGATTTACTAATACAGAATCTATTAAAATGAAATAGTATTATAAACTTTTCAAAGGGCGTAGCAATATTGCTTAGTGGACGATGGTGGTTAAGGTATCAAACTCTATTTGATAACACCGTTTTGTAACCCACATACCAGAGCAGAACATTTATTTAATGACAGTCAAATAAGGACCAGAAATTGTATGGAACGATGTTTAGGAATTTGGAAGAGAAGATTCCCTATACTAGCATTCGCCATCCGATTATAAACATCTAAAGTAGAAGTCATGGCTACAGTAGTGCTTCATATATTGCCCTATTGATTAACGACCCAGCGCCCGTATTCAATGATGAGGTAGAAAAGCTATAGAGTTCGTAAATAATGTGGATGTAGCCAATGTGAGAGACAACCCAAGAACAAACGTTAATAATGTAGTTTGAAATAGATTGATAAATAAATATTTTAATAGATTATAACACAAGCAGAGATAGGAAAAAAAAGGTAGATGTAGACCTAGATCAGATAGTTATAGATGCAGACTGTGCAAATTTCAGGGAAATCTATAGGTTAGTTCAGAATAGGAAACAATGATGGTACGCGTCTAACCAGTTCCAGGACTGAAGACCTAATGATGATGAACACAATGTACATATTTAATTACAGCTAATAAAAAATAATACATATTTTATGGTTTTTTTCAAAAGCACTACCTTTTGTAACTGAAATATATTCATTTTAATTTCATGAAGTTTTCTCTCATGATTTAATTTTAAATTAAATTGGCGAGTCTTTGTTTTCTCTCCGGTTTTAGATTAAAATCGTACTGCTACATTTTATTGTTATGTTTTTCTTCCATGAATCTCGACTTTAATTTGTGCTCTATCTCCGGCATTTCATTCTTTGCACTTTCGATTTCAGATTTGCACTTAGCCCACCGGCCTATTTTTTTGCTAATTTCTCCAACGCGGATATAACGTCGATGACATCATTTCTAAACTTTAAAAGCCGCCATAATGAATTTGACAACGTTTGAGTATGAACAATATAAGATACAAAAATAATTCTACCTTAGATCAAAATGCATGTAATCTAAAAATTATATTTCTTAACAAAATTGACTAATCTATTGCTGAGAGTTACACACATGAAATACGATTATAAACCTTTCAAAGGGACATCGCAAGTTCTTATTCTAGAAAACTGTAACTGAGACTACTTATGTCGATATATTGGAAAAGTATCTAATGCCACAATTACAACAAGACTTGAACTAACAATTTATTTTTCAACAAAATCATATAATCACCTCTGCACTTCCATCACGTGGTAAATTCTTATCCCAATCGTCGCCCTGACCTGGATTGTATGTGTGGAGCGCGATAACTTTGCAATCAAGATCCCTGTTCTTACGCCTTTGGAGATCTGTCAGTGGGGTTACGTTAAAGACGACGCTTTTGTTCTACTTCATCCTACAAGTTTAAATGAATTGCGAGTTCGGATAACAGTTTCAACCATTCTTTGCGATGTGATACGTAAATTTGGGATGAAATCACTTACATATTAGTTATGCACCGTTTTACAAAAGGACGCCATTTTGAACACTTGAAAGTTTTTCTGTAACATTTGCATCTTTTTAAATTAACTAAAATTTATATTTCCTGTTAATTTTTGTAAGTCTTCTGTATAATCACTTGACCGCAGCAACGTATCAGTGCTACTTCTGCAACTGAAATTTATTTTACGTTAGGAATTATCATTTTATATTGATGCATAATCAGAAACTAACAGTATTAAAGACTGTCACTGTTATATCCTAAATCCGCTTAGAAACTAGCTTAATGGAAGTGCAAACGCTCGAGGGATTTGAGAACAGCGTTCCTAGTCTATCCGATATAGTTTCTAGTCTATCCAACGAAGTTTCCAGACAAGTTTGTATCTGACAGGATAATGTAAACCCACTAGTTCATATCTCACATAAAACAGATGAATGTTAACGACCACATTAATTCGGTAACAATATAACCTTAGTTTACAAAAAATGTTAGCTGATGCAACCTGCATTAAGAATAGCGTATGTTACATTTACTGTATTGATATGGCAATTTCATTAATAAAAAGGATAAATTAAAGATTTTGTAACGCGTTGCATTACGCTAGTTATAAATCAGACAAAAGATATAAATTTAAAACTTGGACGAACAGACTAGGTAGGAACGCACCCTGTATAGTAGATTTCACGAATAGTAAATATTATTTAAACATGATACTTCAATTTCTTTGTTTATTGGAAATATAATTTCAATTAGGGGAGTTAGTATAAGTAAAGCAATAAAAAAGAACTTTTTTAAAATAAATTGGTACAATTTAATACAACAATAAGCTAACGCATTAGTCATTATGTAGGATGAATGTTGCGACAATATAAACCGCTAACCTAAAAACTCCATAAAACACACAATGTAATAAGTGTGCTCAATATGTAAGACTAAAAATTATATTAATGCGTCATAAAACAAATAACAGTTATATCGAGGAAATAAATTAATATAAAAACCCCATCATCATTTTGTTTTCGACCTTACTTAAGGTCGGTTTGACGCAGCTCTAACTTCTTTTCTATTCTGTGCTAATCTAAAAAGCTCTACATACCCTTCACAACCTAAATTTCTAATAATTTGACTAATATAGTTTGGTCTAGGTCTTCCTATATCCTTCTATCTTTTTCCTATCCAGCTGGCTCTACATAGATATTAGCAACCTGATGGTTGTTAAAGAACTCTAACATGTTTACATGATTACCATTTATAGGGAAATGAAATATAACCTGGTTATCCGCTTCAAAAAGGAAAAGTGTTAAATTATATGTTATGGTAAGGCTTAAGCAACGAATCGCTGTCAACATGCCAGACCGCTACCTAATTGTGAGTTATGTTATGGTGCCGTTTATTAAATTATATGTTATGGTAAGGCTTAAGCAACAAATCGCTACCAACATGCCAGACCGCTACCTAATTGTGAGTTATGTTATGGTGCCGTTTATTAAATTATATGTTATGGTAAGGCTTAAGCAACAAATCGCTACCAACATGCCAGACCGCTACCTAATTGTGAGTTATGTCATGGTGACGTTTATTAAATTATATGTTATGGTAAGGCTTAAGCAACGAAACGCTACCAACATGCCAGACCGCTACCTAATTGTGAGTTATGTCATGATGACGTTTATTAAATTATCTGTTATGGTAAGGCTTAAGCAACGAAACGCTACCAACATGCCAGACCGCTACCTAATTGTGAGTTATGTCAAGGTGACGTTTATTAAATTATATGTTATGGTAAGGCTTAAGCAACAAATCGCTACCAACATGCCAGACCGCTACCTAATTGTGAGCTATATCATGGTGACGTTTATTAAATTATATGTTATGGTAAGGCTTAAGCAACAAATCGCTACCAACATGCCAGACCACTACCTAATTGTGAGCTATATCATGGTGACGTTTATTAAATTATATGTTATGGTAAGGCTTAAGCAACGAAACGCTACCAACATGCCAGACCTCTAACTAATTGTGAGTTATGTCCTGGTGACATTTAATTAACTGATTTTTATTTTTTTTTTGTTTTGTTTTCGAACTTACTTAAAGTCGGTTTGACGCAGCTCTAAATTCTTTTCTATTCTGAGCTAATCTAAAAAGGTCCACATACCCTTCACAACCTAAATCTCTAATTATTTGACTAATATAGCTTTGTCTAGGCCTTCCTACTCTATTTTTATTTGGTAGTCTATAATCTAAGACTTTACTAAATAGTCCCTCATGTCTTAACTGGTGCCCTATCATTCTATCTCTCCTGACCTTCAATTGTTTCCACATACAGGGTTCCTCACCTATCCTTCTATAAACTTCCTCGTTTGTTACTCTATCTGTCCAGCTAATCTTTAACATTCTCCTATAGCACCAAGTTTCAAAAGCTTCTATCCTTTTCTTATCTACTTCTTTAATTGTCCAAGTCTCACTACCGTATAGTAGAACGCTCCATACGTACGACTTTAAAAACTTTTCTATTATCTAAACTAATACTATTAGCTATTAGTAAGTTTTCTTTTAAAAACATTTTTCTAGCTTGAGCTATTCTAGCTACTATATCCCTTCTGCTACGTCCATCCTTTGTAATTATACTACCTAAATAGCAAAATTCATCTACCTCCTCTAACTCGGTATTACCTATTTTTAATTTTGGTTTATAACTAGGCTGTAACTCACTTGTCATTATCTTTGTCTTTACCGAGTTAATTCTCATACTATAGTTACTCCGTAGTATCTCATCTAAAATATTTAAAAACTCTCCTAACTCTTTTCTAGACTCTGCTATAATGGCTATATCATCTGCAAAACGTAACATGTCTATTTTCTGTCTCTGTACACTAATACCTATCTCTTTTCTCTCTCTAGCTAAGTTTAAAACTTCTTCAATATAAACATTAAAAATCAAGGGAGACAGTATACAACCCTGTCTAACACCATTTCTAATCTTAGCTTCCTTTTCTATTTCATCAAATCTAATTACTACACTTTGGTTTTTATATAGACTGTAAATAATTTTTCTATCCCTATGAGAGATTCCTATTTTTTGCAAAACCCTGAACATAACAATCCAATTAACCCTATCAAATGCTTTTTCTAAATCTACAAATGCGAAATGAGTCTTTTATTTTTTGTAACCTTTTTCGATAATTACCTAATCATTAGTATCGGTTCTCTAGTCCCTCTGTCTTTACGAAAACCATATTGGTCTTCGCCTAAATAATTCTCAGTCAAAGCTTCTACTCTATTTTTAATTATTATTGTTAGTATTTTGGAAGCATGAGAAGTTAAACTAACCGTTCTAAAATTCTCGCACCTATCAGCTCCTGACTTTTTTGGGATTGCGATAATAATATTTTTTTCGAAATCTATTGGAACCTCACCTGTATCATATATTAATTTCACTAGTTCATATAATCTATCTAAAGTTTTCTGACTTGCATATTTTATTAATTCTGCGGGAATATCGTCTATCCCTGGCGCTTTATTTAGTTTAAGATTCCGAACAGCTCTATCAAATTCCTCTCTTAATATTGAGAACCCTATTTCTACATCCTCTTCTTGGTCGTTCTCTAACTCATCCATATCGTCTCCCTTATATAAATCTTCTAAATATCTTTTCCATCTATCTGCTACCGCAACTTTATTTATTAGAAGCTCATTATTCTCGTCTCTAATACCATTATATTTTTCCTATCTTCCCAAAAACTTTTTAACTGCCCTGTATGCCCTGTCTGTCTTACCTACTCTCAAATCATCTTGTATTCCTTACAGTTCTCTTCCATCCATTTATTTCTAGCTTTTCTACACTCATGTACTATCTTATTTCTAACTGTATTATATTTTGCTTACTTTCACTATCCACTTCTCTGAAAGGTTTAAGTTTTCTTCTATTCTCTATTAAATCTAATATCTCCTTTGTTACCCACGGTTTTCTCGCTTCTATTTTTTCTTACCTATAGTCTGTGTTGCTGTATCATGTACAGTCAGTTTTATTTCTTTCCATCTATTTTCTACGTTCCTTCCTACAGCTATCTCTTTGCTCTTATTATCTAATACTTGTTTAAATTCCTCTTTTACCCTACTATCATTAAGCTTACCTAGATCCCATCCTTCTCTTTTACCCTTTCTCAATTTTTGAATTTTAGTTTACACTTCATTTTAACTAAGTTATGATCGCTATCTATGTCAGCCCCTGGATAACTACGACAGTTTTAACTTGGTTTCTAAATCTTTGTTTAACTAAAATATAATCTATTTGGTATCTAGCCCTATCACCTGGGGCTTTCCAGGTATATCTTCTCTAACATGTTGTTCGAATAGGGTGTTTACAGTTACTAATCTATGTTCCTGGCAAAACTCAACTAATCTTTCTCCTCTATCATTTCGTCTGCCATACCCAAATTTTCCTACCATTTTTCCCTCACTACCTTCTCCCACTGACGCATTAAAATCGCCCATAACTATTAAATTCTCATCTCCTTTTACTTTTCTCACTATACTATTTATATCCTCGTATACCTTTTCTACTTCCTCATCCTCGTACTGAGTTGTTGGCATGTAAACCTGTACTAAAACAGTGTCTGTGGGTTTTGTACTCAATCTAACCATAATTATTCTATCACTAAATTGTAAGTACTCTTTAACTTTATGCCCTAATCTTTTACCTAACACTATTCCTACCCCTGCCTGTCCATAAAAACCCCAACAAATGGTACTAAATGTAAAAGCCACAAAAGCATAATTTTATTTCTGTTAAATACATATTGGAAAGTAACTCAGGTCTATTACGTATTTTAAAACTATGCAAAGGTAAACCTAATATTTATAACAGAAATTTCTCAAAGCGTAATCATCTCATTTTCAGAAAGCTTTAGAATCATGGTATAAATAACTGTAAATTTAATAATATACATCTTAAATATAGGAGAACTTTTTATAAATTTTAGTTAATTGAATTAGAATCAATGTTACATAGCTATAATACAAAGTAAACCCCAATAATATCAAAATATATTTAGACAATGCAATTTGGAAACACAGACGCTTAGTTAGTAAAATTTGCGAATATCAAGTTGCATGTAGTTTAATTATATGATACAATACAATGGAAGATATTACAAAGAAACGCTAAATACGGGACGTTAATGTAAATAAATCATACTGTATTAAGCGTCTTTTACGAGTTTGAATATACAAGCCAATAGGAAGACTGTACCATGATATAACCCCACTAAACGTAAGAAAGATAGTGGGAAAAAATATCAGCAGTTGTATCTGACAGAAAAATTAAGAAATTCATTATTTGCGAACAGGGAATTAGAACAGGTCGAAATATAAGTGGCAGCGTGGTTGGGAAGTTGGTATGACGCTAAATTAATAGCAGCGTTGAACGAAACCAGCTTCAAGAATGTAACATGGCTTTCTCCACAGGAAAAATTGAAAATGGTGCGCGAGATTTTGTAGAAATTTGCTTGCAACTTTAGAAAGAAATATTTTTTCGTGCGTGGGATTTTGAAAACGCGCGTGTGCCGTAATGAAAGGACTACCTGGGAGGATATTTCAAACAACTAAGATAGCTTTGGACTTTACTTGTTTAAGTCGAAGCGTTTTTGGATCGCGAGCTGTTATGTAGCCTCAGCTGAGTTTCTTATCACCTTGTGCCTTTGATATTATGTCCTCCTCTGGCACCTTCCGATCCCGATTCATCGCATTTCCAAATTCGCTTCTCAAGTTACAATACATACGCGAACATTTTCAGAAACGATGCCGTTAAGATCATCTTAAATAATTGTATTACAGCGTGCGCGTCGAGAGTCAAATACAAAGCCAGGAAAAAATCGAAATCAGTGTTTCTAATCAAGGAAGAACGTGCCTCTCTAATTCAAAGGAGGTCTGGAAGAACGTTTGATCTTCACTCTGGGACGGTTGATGTTTTTCGTATGGACTACCAATAAGACCTCTCAGGATTTATATAAAACAGTAGTGGTAACTTTATGCCTAATACCCCTACGATAATACTTCAGTATTACAATTTTTTAAATTATGTTTTTCTTTTGTATACTAATTGTTGTTTGTTTATCATTAGTTCAACTTTTGTTTGTTGTTGTAAAACATAGCGCTCAATTTTTTTTTTAGTAGACGGTACGATTCGTTCAGAATTTTTTATTTGCCTTTTTTGTAGCGGTTCTAATTTCGTTAGTTTAGATAAATTTGCCGCGCCGGAATGTTAAACATTTGAACTAGTTTTAACGTTTCGCATTGGATATTGGTCTTTTCAGTAAAAGTGGCATCCGTGTTCTAGTGCCTAATAAACAGAACTTATTCGATTATAGAAACCAGATGAATGCACACATCAAAGCTTGGATCATCTACGAGGCAACAATGTTGCAGCAATTGTTTTTGGTCATGAGTGATAACCTTGACTGTATTGTTATAATAATTTTTCGAAAAAATTGCTTTGCAATAGGCACTCCTAATTACCTAGATTACTTTTCGTTCAACTAGTTCCTTCTCTAATTGCTGATCAAAAAGTTAATTACGGATTTGCCCTATACGAAATGATTTGTTTTTATCAGTCTTTAATACGTCCCGTATTGAGAGTTATATAAGTTGCTATAATTAAGTTTTGAACTTTATAAAGTATATACTTCTTTAAAGACATAATTTTGTTTTCGGCGACCGTGGAAAAATTGTATAAATAAAGTATCCATTCCAATGCTACAAATGAAAATTGAATTTTTTGGAGCGTGATGCATGCTACTTTGGTAAATTAGCTCCATCCTGGTTTTATTGACGCTAGCACATTAATATTTTACATCTACCTTGATGTATTACCACCAAAGCTTTTAGTGTCGGTATATAATTTTGGCATAATTATATTTCATAGGCATTCAACGTGGTTATTACATTGCAGACTCATAAATTTTAGATTTTAGCCCCTTATTCTTAATTATACTAAGTGTGTCTTTCATGGTTTCTAACCTCCAAATAAATAACTTTCAAGCTAAGCAGTCTGTAGAATTAAATTGGATTTAACAAATTGAAAACGATTTTTTAGAGTTGTCTGTTATGGAAACTTTCTAGAATTGTTAGGTCTATCTGTGTAAACTCGAATCTCTATATGAGAAGCTCAAAATCCTTGCCTTTCGTAAGGTCATCAGAATTAGTATTACCAAAAGGGTCTTGACTGTATCATATCCTAAATCCGTTTAGAGGGACGATTAAGGAACCTCTTAACGCTCAAAGGATTTGTGGATAGCACTTCAAGGCTATTTGACCTAGTTTAAAACTTCAAAGCCTGTTCGAAAACAAGTTTATATTTGACGAGATAAGTAATATATTCAATTACTTTAAAGCAGCATACAAACTTCTCCTTTTTCTCAAAACTTGTTACATTTTAAACGTCATTGTTATACCTTAATGGTGTCCCTTGACGATAAGGGTTGTCAATGATGCGAAATTGCGTAATTCTAACATAAAATTGAAGATAAGATGACTAATTAATATCATATTCTACTAAACGGCATATCACTTTGAATATCATCTATCATTATTAAGCATACAGTCCTGGAACTGGTTAGGCGCGTACCTTCATTCTTTCCTATTCTGAGTTAACCTACACATTTCCTTGAAATTTCCACAGCCTACATCTTTCACCATCTGTGTGCAATAGTCTAATCTAGGTAAGCTTCTATTTCCCTTTTCCTCATTTCTCTGCTTCTAATATATCCCGCACTATTCCTTCATGCCCTAGAACGTGTCCTACCATACTGTTTCTTCTGTTTTCCACAGATACCTTTCTTCTCCCACTATGTCTAGTACCTCTTTATTCATAGTTCTTAACTATATCTGTCCATGACATCTTCATCATATATCTGTTGCACCATTACCAAGTATTCTACCTTTTTACCTGACTGCTTCTTCTACTGTTCATGTTTCACAGTCGTACAGTGCTGTGCTCCACCCATATACTTAAAAAAAAAATTTTTCCTTGTTTTTATGTTTGTTGTCTTCGAACATAGTAACTGCTTTTTCTTGTTAGATACAGCACGGCGTTGTGATAACCTTTTATTTTCTAAAAGTATATCTTATTTCACCGATAGTCAGTGGTATGCAAAAAGGTTAAGAAACCTGACGGCTATCAAGATTCCCTATTACTTGGTCATTTGCTGAATCAATAGTTTTCCAATTACTCGTTTTGCACAATCAACATTTGAGGATACTGAAAATTCAACACCTGTAGCTGTTTACGAAAATCACCAAGTTTAAATACAATTACGTTTTTCATAATTAGGTTTTCCGCCCCGAAACTGGTTGGGCGCGTACCTCCATTGATTTTTTTTCTGAACTAACCTACACAGTTCCTTGAAATTCCTACATGTTATATCTTTCACTATCTCTGTGCAATAGTCTAATCTAGGTCTGCCGCTACCTCAATTTTTTCTCCCTTCTCTGTTTCTAATATATCCCGCACTATTCCCTCATGTTTGAGAACGTGTCCTATCATCCTACTTCTATTTTTTTACTGTTTTCTACAAAAATAATTTTCTTTCTCAACTATTTCTAGAATCTTTTATTTTTAGTTTCTAACTTTGACTATCCATGATATCTTCATCGTACGTCTGTAATACCACATTACCAAGGCTTTTGCCTTTTCCCTGAGTGCTTCTTCTATTGTCCACGTTTCACAGCCGTACAGTGCTGTGCTCCACACATATGCCTTCAACAATTTTTTCCTTGTTTCTATGTTTGTTGTCTTCGAACATAGTAGCTATTTTTTCTTGTTAGATACATCACACCTTTGAGCCAATCTTTTCCCTTCTATTGTTTTCTACAAATATACCTTATTTAACCGATATTCTGTGGTACGCGAAGGGGGTTAAGTAATCTGAGGGCTACCAAGATCTCCAATCACTTGTACATTTGCCGAATCGATAGTTTTTCAATTATTTCTTTCGCACAATCAACATTTATTGAGAATATTGCAAAACCTGTAGTTGTTTAAGGTTTATAGTCAATTACTTTTCATCATTAGGTTTTCCGTTTTGGAACTGGTGGTACGCGTACCTCCATTGATTTCTATTTTGAGCTAACTAACACATTTCCTTGAAATTCTCACAGATTACATCTTTCACTATCTGTGTGCAATAGTCTAATTAAAGTCTAGCTCTACCTTCCTTTTCTCTTCTCTGTTTCTAATATATTCCGCACTACTCTCTCATGCTTTAGTATGTGTTCTATCTCACCTTTTTTTAAACTGTTTTCCATATACTTTCGTTTTCCTCTACCATTTCTAGAACCTACTTCTTCTTAACTTTGTCTGTGCATGATAATCTTGTCATACGTTTGTAGCTCTACATTTCAAATGCTTCAATCTTTTTCCTGTCTGTTTCTACTACTGTCCATGTTTCACAGTTGTACAGTGCTGTGCTTCACACATATGTTTTCAGCAATCTTTTTCTTGTTTTTATGTTTGTTGTCTTTGAACGTAGTAAAATGCAGCACGGCCTGTACTAAACTTTTTGTTTTATATCTTTTGCACTTTTTCCATCTTGCGTTATTTGGCTTCCTAGGTAGCAGAAATCTTTAACCTCTTGTAAGTTTTCGTTTCTTATTTGTATTCCGGTTTTTGACTTATTTTCTTCTCCTTTACATATAGTACTTTAGTTTTATTTTTGTTAACTTTCATACTGTATCTCTCTGTTAGTACTGTTTCCATTTCAATAAGAGCTGTTAGTAACCTTCCTTGCTAGATCCTAAGACCGCAAAATCTTCGCCAAATGTAAGCGAATCAATTGTTTGTCCCTGCATAATAATTTCAACTGGTTTTCTGTATTTGACAGTATTCATAGTCTCTTGAATATACAAGTTAAAAATTAACAGAGATGGGGAACATCCGCGCCTACCTATTCCCTAATATTTACTTCTCTACATTTCTGCTCTAATTCTATTACAGCTGTTTGCTCTTTCTATAAACTACGTACTATCCATCTATTCTTATAACTTGTTGCGTAAATCATAATACAAACAACAGGTACCGGGCTCAGTGGGAGAGTAGTGGTGGGTTGCAGGAAACAAGCGAGAGGCTCCGGTGCGCGACTGTAAGAAAAGTCGTATTGTGGTAAATAATTGAAATAAAATAAATAGTAAAACAACTTAATAATCATGTAGGATATTATTCTTACTACTCAGTAAAGTAATAAAAAAAATATCAACTCGAAAAATATATATAATAAGTCACAGGAGAATAGTACAATTAAAGTAATCAAAGTATATGGCAATATTTGGTCACCAAAGGAAAATGTTTTCCCCATGCGCCAAAAGGCCGTAATTCAAAGTTAAAACTAATACTAACTATGCACATATAGGAGTACGCATTTGAAGAATAAACACTTGAAATATTTATTTAGAATATAATGTCCCTATTGGCAATATTTTAGCAGTAATAATGGAAAGTTCAACCAAGAAAATAACCGCAGACCTGGCAAGTATTACTAGAATGAACAGTATAAAATTTATTCAAATACAGAAACCACACACTAAAATTTGTGAATCAATCTTAGATAGGATACCTGTTTCGTAGCGTCGTGCGATAAGTCGATTCCCTTGGAGTATGTCGTGTAGACTACAAGGTCAAAAAAAAGCGGTAATATGGGTAGGACTCACCAGATGGACTTGTAAGGTGGTTTCGCTGCACGTATCGATAGAACCGCTGGACCCAGTAAATATCAACTATCTATGCGGCGGTGAAACATCTTTTCGATATCTCAGGCATTACGCACAGGGAAGAAGCTGAAGAGCAAATATGAACGAATCAAGCAATGCACAAGTAAATTTACAATTTGTAAACTGCAAATTAGCCTACCAGATGAGAAGATTATCGCTCCAAAGACATTCACAGCACCAACTTCACCATGTGTAAATCCGACAGGAAATATCTATAGTAAGACCATGACGAACAAGGAATTTGCTTTTGTAGAGACATGAATATTGTTCGTTATGTAGCTTTAGCAAAAGAATGAGAATGTCCTTTCATCACAAGCAAAGTCTAATTCAACACATTATTAAAATTCGTAGCAAGTCTTTATCAATTGGATAAAGCTAAGCAACATTTCGAAGAGCTGAATGCAATCAAGTAACGTAAGTGTACTAATCCGGCCTTTTATTAAACAAGATACGGACTATAATCAATTTTAACAAATTTTCAAATTCGCGGCGAAACTGGTTTGAATAACTAGTAGAAGTACACAATCTCTATAGTAACGTATCATATACGAGGTCGTATTTGAATATAAAGAGCGAAATCTATACAAGTAGATACTTGAAAAAAGTACTGTGCAAACGACTACGTCTTTGGCGTCGGCACGCAACAATTCATTCCAATGTTTTGAAGTATTTCGAACATTTTTTCCCATTTTATATTGTCGAATGCTTTTTGTAGATCTACAAACCCTATATACACACTTACTCACTTTTCTATTGTTTATCCCAATATGATCATTAGAACTAAATGACCTACGTTTTTCCCTATTTCGCCTAAACTCAAATTAATTTTGTCCTAGTATTTCTTCAACCCGTTTTCCATCCGCCTTTGAAGATTTCTAGTTAATATTTTTTACACGTGTGCTGTCAAACTTATTGTTCGAAAATTTTGACATCTATTCACAGCATTTTACTGCTAATTCGAATTCATATCTAAGTATAGGATACCCCAAGTCATCTTTTTCAATGTCTGATTTCTGTTCTAGTGCTTCTGGTGTCTGTCCAATATATAAATTCACTATATATTTTTGCCATCTAACTACTTTCTCTATATTTTCTATATTGATGTTTCTTCCTGCGCCTCTTATATTTTTGCTATATAGTTTTATATCACTGAAATTCATATATCCCTGAAATTCATTCTAATTAGTTTGTATCCTTCGTCTGTCTTTCCTATTTCAATTTTAGTTTGTACGCTTTGCCATTTTCATCAATCCATTGTTTTTTTACATTTTCTGCATTTGCAAATAATTTCCCATTTTATGGTTTTGTACCTCTGTTTCCTGTTTTGTCTGGTCTGTTTTCTATTTTCGCCTTTCTTCTATTAAATTAAGAATATTCTTTGTTACCCATGGTTTCTTATTTTGTTGTTATTTATACCACAGAAATCCTCTGACCGTCATGTTTAAGCTGGATTTAATGTTACTTCATTCTGTTTCTACTTCCCTAGTATTAGAAAATTTCCCGATGTCTTTCAGCAATTCGTTTAACTATTCCTTTTTATCTTTTAGTTACTCAAAGCCAAAGTGAGTTTTTCCGTGACCTTTTTTTCAAATTTCAGGGTCTATATCTACTGCTGGATAGCTTCTACAGTCCTTTACTTGATTTCTAAACAGTTGCTTGACAAAAATATAATCTATTTGTTATCTCCCGGCATCTTTCACGTGTATGGTCTTTTAGCATGATGTTGGAATAACATGTTTGTGATGATTAAATTGTTTTGTCAGAAAGTTCTAGTAGCTTACTTCTCCTAGGTATAGTTTCTCTGTCCCAAACCGAATATAACTGCTACCGCTCCTTCCATACCTTCTCCTACAGCTGCATTAAAATCTCCACTAGTTATTACATTTTCATGTCCTTTTGCGAATCTTAGTATGTCTTCAATATCTTTGTAAATTGCTTCCACCTTTTCATCACTGTAGCTAGACGTGAGCATGTATAACTTGTATTATTACTGTATTTACATGTATAGATTCTAATCTAACCATGGGTACTCTTTTGTAAGTAGTTTTCTACACAGTGTCATATATTCTTTCTCACACCCGCATTTCACTTCTCCGACCCTGTGTGAATTTTCCTAAAGCCTCCGCTCCTCCAAAAAATCTCTCGCTTCTGGTCACAGAACTTCGCCAATACCTACTAAATATAATGTTAACCTGTCCATTCCAATTTTCAAATTGTCTAGCTTGGTTATCTGCTTCATGGTTCTATTACACGCCTCGACCTTTCTTGTTATTGAATTTACCGAGTATAACCTCCAAAGCAGTCCCCTCCCGGAAATTTAAATGGGGACTATTTTAACTCCGGAATCTTTTATCTCAGAGGATACCATCATTTTTTTAGATTTTAGTACGCTGTGTACTAGGGAAGTAATGTGGTAGTTTTCCGTTGCCTTTCACATCACAGTAGCGTGTTTTAGAATGCCATACTGACTCCTATGCTCTCTGCCACTCTAAGTACCGAAAGCTGCTGACCGCTTTCGAGGACCTGTCTTAGTGTGGTTCCTCACTAAACCCCCAATAACTTGGTTAAACCTATAGTTTGACTTTCTAGTTTACTGAAACACGCAAGCAATTCTACCCGTTCTAGTATTGTAGAATATCTTCAAGGTGCATCTCCGTTCAGAATGGAATATGAATAAAACAACGCAAAAAATACAATAACACCCTTACAATTTGAATTTTTAATACTAGCAGCTTTTTAAAGTGAACGCTAAGGTGAAATCAGTGTATATCGGCAGATTTTGCAATATGCTTTCTGTAGACAACTTATGAAGAGGCAACAAAAAGGGAAGGAAGGGATAAGCTAGAGGCCTTCTTCTCCAGCACTCGTTGCAGCTAACTCACGACCTTAAGGCACTGGAATAAGTTTTTACTTCGCTGCCAGTAAAGTTACTGTATTTGCAAGTCGTAACAAAAAGTTGATTCACACTGATCTATGACGGTCATGCGATCGCTTAAAATCTATATCCAATAGCAAGTCACATAAATGTTTATATAAGGCAAAATTTAAACATAAAATTATGATGAAACTATATATAAAAATTTAAACCAGAAGGGATTTAATACGCGATAAAATGGCACGTAATAAATTTTGATGTGTGTAGTATTGGCTTATATGAAATTTATATTGATCATACTACTTTTCTTACTCATACTAGTACACGTACTTAGAATCGGAATGCAAAAATCGATGAGAGTCAAGGTTTTTTAATTTCGAATCTTTATTATATCTTAACGACTATCATTTCAAGAAGACCAATTCTTCCACAAACTCAGTACAATTTTACTGAATAAAGATCAACTGAAATTGTACAAATTATACAATTGGGAGCAATAGGAAATAATATAGTGAGGCTATAATTTGTTAAAACGGGTGAAAATAGAGAAAGCAATAAATAAAATTCTCCAGTAGAGATTAAGATAAAGACGGAAACAATTTACATGTTTAGCCATACAACTGACGCAGTAACTTTAGCAGACAAAAAAAGCAACCTAGAAATAGTGTTAGGCAGTTTGAACAAAATAGTTAGTGGAAATCACCAAATGAAGATAATAAAAAGAAATTTAAATAAAATGCAAGGAAGAAAAAAGAGCAAAGTTAGAATGGGCAGTAATAACAAAAATAATCGTAGTAGGGTGTTAAAAAGTAGAAGAACGTATGAAAGCAACATCTCCAACAAAATCAATAATTATATATATCCAAAACAGACATATACATAAGAAGAAATTCCCCACTGCTGCAACGCGAGTGCGTTACTTTAAGCAAACATTAGGTAACAGAAAAAAATTATTTGGGAAATTTAGTTAGTAAAACGAGCCTCTAGTAAGGAACCACCCTGAAAAAAATTATGGATCCTTTGGTAGTTTACATTAATAACGTAGCCGTTTTAATGTAATATTGAATTAGGATCTAGAAATAAATAGAAAAGCATCCGATATATTAAATACAAACGTTAATGACTATCCGTATATTACCTCCTTCGTATTAAATTTTAAAAAATTACAGGATACGGTCTCGGTAAATCACCAGGCATGGGACAGTTTATTTGTACACATTCACACGATTTTAAAAATAAACCAGTAAACCCTAGAATTGGATCAACACGCCTTACAATCAGAATAACCATAAAACCAGCCATAAAAATTAATGTGTTACATATAAACCGTGGAGATGGAATTCAGAATTTACAAACAACGGTGATATCGACCATATGACAGCTTTAGACGCACAATCCGTGAAAACGAGAACATGTGATAATTACCTTGGGACGTTGAAGCTTATAAAACCGACAGATCGTTAAAGACGGGATATTCATTCACTTTTAGTTATTCCAGACTAAGCAGCAGAGTAAACCTTCGATGTTGACTAACACGCAACCATCGCTGTGTGAATAAGGTTGTAAATCGGGTAGTTAAAGTTGCGGTATTAAAAATCAAGCGACTTCCTGCTATAGTTGGTTCGCATGTGACTAATAAGTCCAATGTCCCGAGATCGATTCCTAACACGGACCACTTGAAAAATGTTAGGCGATCATTTTTCACAAAAATACGCTTTCGTTCGGATAAGAGATAAAATATAAGTCTCGTATGTAGGTGTTGACACATACTTCACTTGGAATAATAAGGGTTCGGTAAAATTCAAAATTTCCAGTTAAAAAAGCTACCTAGCCAGTGTAGTACCTTCGGGTAGAGTATTGGAAAAAATCAAATGTAGGGTATAAGAAAGCCCAGGAACTGTTAGGAAACAGGTGTCCAAACGCGAGTAAAAGCGCGGTAATAAAAATAACGTTATTTGTTAAACTGGCCTGTGTTGGAAGCTTTTATTCAACCTGTAGTTGGAATAATTAACCTACCTGCAGTCATTTTTGCATTGTGAAGGTCGACCAAGCCTTGTTGAGGACAAACAATAACTGCAAGCTCCTTGAATTCTTACTTTCCATTTTATAAACATTGTATGCTGTATTGTATGGCATAAAAATGATGGGTGGTAATAAGGACGTTTAAAACTTATTATTAAGAAGACGATTACATCGCTGGACGCTTATTTAAAGCGTATTGTATACACATAAATTAACATATGGAAAACTCATATTCTAGAGGAAAATTAGTACACAGAAATTAAATCGGTTGAACGTTTATCGTCAATAAATTTAAGTTGCTCTTTTTTTAGCTACACGCATACTAGACCAATAGGGATAGATCTTAGTAATCTCCTTTTTTCTTATTTACTGTTATAATCATGTTTGATAATATAAGTTAAGTGTACAAGAAATGGAGTTTTTATTTGTGTTTATAGTAGATTAGTAGAAGGAGGTAAAAAGGTTGTAACCAAGCCTACATCAACTATAAACTGCAGTGGAAACCACTAAAACCGTCTCTCGGAACATCCATCTTTCGGGCAGGTAATATTTGAAAATATTCAGGTCGGTTGGCGCCCAAAGGATTTATTAGACAGAGAGTTCATAGACCATTCCAGATATGTTTAACAGCATTTAGTAAAAGAGTTGTAATTTGTATACCCAAAAAGCTTGGTTTTATAGAACTTATCCCGCACCACTGAAAGCTAACCGGTACACTAATTAAATGTTACGTCAGTTTATCGCCCGGTAGAGTAAAATTAATTCAGGTGCTTAACGTCAATTCAGCACATAACACTACTTTTTTTTTATGTAAAGCTCTATACATTGAAAAACCCTAAACAAACAAGGGAAAAAATGAAGTAAGAAGCTTTTTAAATGTTGTGAAATAAAAAGAGAATGGGTTGTATTAAATGGTTTTAATTCCTCTTAAAAAGTATATTAAAACTATAGCAAATAGTTCATTCGTTTGGCAATTGCGCATTTTTCTAAGTAGCTTTGTAAGTTGTTCCTGGAAATATCAATGTGTACAAGTGTACAAGTTACACGTGACAGTAAACAAAGACATTCTAAAGTTCGATTTTTTAAATGTAATGTAATTTATCTCTAGTTATATATATTTGCATGCAGATTATTTTCTAAAATAGGCTTACGAATGGACATGAGTTGATCATTTCACGCTCCATGCGAATCTTTCATTGTTCGAAACAGTGTTGGAAGTCTTCTTTTGTCAGCTCCTTCAGGACGCGTGTCGCTTTCTTTTTATACAGCTTCAACGGACTCAAATCTTGTTCCTTTTAATGCAGATTTCACCTTAGGAAACAGATAGAATTCGCACGGTGCAAGATCCGACGAATAAGGCGGATGGTCTAACACTGGGATACTGCACTTGGCTAGAAACCTCTTGAGAGACAATGCGGAATGAGCCGGCGCATTGTCTTGGTGGAGAACCCATGACTTGTTCTTCCACAATTCGGGTCATTTTTTCCTTATTCTTTAACGAGTTCAGCACGAAAGTAAAGGCAGTAATGTTGATTAATAGTTTGACTTTCAGGAACCCAGTGAAGGTACACAATCCCATAAATATCGAAAAAAAGAATTATTGCTTTGAATTTTGATTTCCTCATTCGAGCGTTTTTGGCTCTCGGTGAAGATGGGCTCTTCCAATGCATGGATTGGCGCTTCGTTTCAGGATCATAAATAATAAACCATGATTCATCACATGTAATTATTCTTTGCAATAAGTGTGGGTAATTTTCAATGACATTCAAAGTGTCAGTACAAACATTTTTGCCAGTGGTTTGTTGTTCAAACATGAGAATTTTAGGCACCATTTTGGCACACGCCTTTTGCATGTTAAAATTGTTATGTAAAATTTGCCATACGGATTCTTTATCAATTTCTACAGTTTCAGCATTCGCACGAATACCTAACCGACGGTCAAATCAAATCAGATTACCGATTTTTTCGATATTTTTATCTGTTTTTGACGTGAAAGGGCGACCCGGGCGTGAATCATCTTGAACATTTCGCTCAGCCATTTTGAAAACGCTTAAACCACTCAAACACACGTGCACGCGATAAACATTCATTGCCATACACTTCTTTCAATAAATTATAAGTTTAAATAGCAATTTTTCCAAGTTTCATGTAAAATTTCACAACAATTCGTTGCTCTATTGCCACACGTAACAATTTTCCGGCGAAACAAACGAACAACTCTAATGCGAACGAAGGCTACGGCTATACTAATTTGTTTACAAGAGCGAGAGGCAAGTTACATATCCCCCAAATTAGGATATTATGTAATCAAATAGAATTATTAAATCGTAAGTGAGATTGTTACAATGTATAATTGAAGGACATATTGCAAAAGGTTAATGGAAGTTCATAAACCAGACATAAAAACGAATGTGAATACTTTGTATTCCAGACGTATCATGACACTGCAGGTGCAGGTCACAATAGATTATAAACACTTATTGTTAGAATTAAGATTACTAAGAAGTAATACTTTGTATTGAATAAAGAAATAGCAGACATGAGATCTACAGTTCCCACAAGCAATGTGAGGGGCAGGGATAGCATAAATACCCTCAGGAGCCCAATATGGCCAGTCAGCCCGTGAACTTCAAACTTTTGCATTGTTAGTTGTTTAAAGCTACTCATTTGTAGTTATTAGTTTAGAGTCAGTCTCGAGCTTCACAACTTTAACATTGTTGGTTGTTGCATTCGAAAGAGAAGGTTTCACGATAAACAGCTGTCGGTCGTTGGCGTTTGGTGCATGCGCATTTCTTCTGTAGCAGCGTCAGTTTCGTTATTTAATAGCCTACTGAACCATATTGGACACTACAGCACATTGTTAGGAAAAACACTTAGCTAAATTTGGGCGAGCGCAATATTTCAGTGGCTATAATATTAACAAATTCTTAAAGACCAAAGTAGTTGAAAGAAATCTTCTTAACCAAGTTATGGTGTAAACATAAAACCATAACTAGAATCTAAAAAATTAAGCGGTTGATTAAGATTTGGGAATAGGGTACAAAAAGTAATTTGGTGAAGAAATACTGTTTCAAAGTGGTATACCGCCCATCGTTGAACCTGTTTGGAGTGTTACAGGGACGAATTACAATCCTTATATTGGACGAGATCGCAAATCACTGGGGAGTATATTTTGACGTGGCACAAAGATTAAAAAACTATCGCATTGCAAAAAAAAAGAATAAAAAATAATAAGATCAAACGCTAAGAAATTTGGATACATTTAATAATAACATAAAATAATTATACAAAAATTATACAAACATTTTGTACTTTAAATAAATTTCAAAAGGTCCGAATTGCTAACACACATGAGGAAATCGAGGGCTTACGTCATTATTGCTTCCATTGTCAAATATTTGCATGCAAAACAGCTCCCAAAGCTCTGGCCACTTTCACACGAGATTGGTATATAATGTCCGCGTTTAGTTGCGTTCGAGGCTTGTCTAATTCCGGAGAGTCTTGATTTATGATTACCAACGCGTCGCTTAACATACCTATCTTTGAAACATTGTCTTGCATCGCGATCGAGTTTTGAAAGGTTGCTCGCTGGTGTCTAATAATTTGATTCGGACTGATTCCCTCTTTCTGACGTTTGGGAGTTTTATAAGTTACAACGTCCCAGGGTTATTGCCCGATTTCTTCATTCTCACGAGGTGGTGCGTTTAAAACCATCCTAAGGTCGTGGTCAATGTCGTTCTCTTCGTGTGAACGGTCATTTGTTCCCACACTTTTTAGTTAATATGTAAAGCTAGGCCATTTCTCGTTACGAACGCATTGATTTTTATGGTTGGTTTTATGTTCATTATGGTTTTAAAGTGTGTCGGTCCAATTCCATTATTTAATTGCTTGTTTTAGAACTTGTATGAATATTTACAAGTAAACTTTCCTGTGCAGGTTGTTTCCCTAGTATCTATCTGTATTTTTAAATTTTAAAATGAAGAGTGTAATATATATATATATATATATATATATATATATATATAGTCCAATTAGCCATTAATTTTTGTATTTAATATACTGGGCGTTTTTCTGTTTATTTCTTGATCCTAATTTAATATTACATTTAAATGGTCACGTTATTAATGTTAACGACCAAAGTTTTTAAAAAATCTTCAGGGTGATTTCTGCTAAAAGCTTTCTATTACTTAATGTTTGCTTAAGTAACGCATTAGCGTTACATCTGTGTAAATTCTCTGTAAATAACTGACAAAAATTAGGTTTATATTGGGCCTAATGCAGAACAATAAATTAAAGTTTGTTATGATATTTTCAATTAAAACACTATTATCGCTTTTAATTAAATTTTATTCAATATTTGCCTCCTTATTAGTTCTAGTAAAATGAAGATGATTTTCACTTCTTGAGGAATTTCAAATTTTCTGCACCACTCAAGTCTTTACAGTGCTCGCATCCGCTCTCACTCATTTAAATTTTAAATCTAACAAATAATTTAAATATAAAAATTAATTTTAAAGTACAGCAGTAACAAAACCAGATGGCAGCAATGCCGTTCAACAATTTAACTTTAGACTTATTTTTTTTCACAGTGCTAAAATTGAATATCAGCATTACAAAACAAAATTCTACAATCATTCAAGTTTACTTACTAATTGTAATTTGCACATCACACACGAATGCCAAGAAATTGTGTTCGTAAGGAAAGAGCTAGATCTGAAACTAAACTGGAACAAAATGAAAGGTTGAACAAATGTCGCCAATATTTACCTCTTAAAATTTTACTGCTATTAACTATATTGTACCACAAAATGCTGGAAGCTTTGCTAATCCGTATACTCAAATATACGAATGAGTCAAAATTCTAAAGGAAAGGTCTTGGGTCTGCGTTCAAAGGTCTTGTCTTCACTAATCTGATTTTCCTAATAGACCTGGGATATTATTGGTTCCTAGATAAAAGACACATTATACACCATGAACAGCTAAACAAAGATAAACCTTCGTTTGGTCCCTTTCAGGTTTGTATAACATAAATAAAACAGGCACCTCGATGGTCGTGAAAAGGGCTTTCCAGTGGGTAATTTATACACATTTTACAAAGACTTTGTTATTCTATTGTCTAAAACTAAAATTGGGGTTATGTCAGTAATAATCGATTGCAAGACTTATAATAGCACGAATATTGTGCTTTAAATAGGAGTTATTTAAAATGAAATGCTACCCCTTTGCAGATTTTAATTGAATACAACTTTACATAATATGAGAAATGGAGAACTGACAAGATAACAAATAACAGTAACCCAGGTGATTACTGGCTACTATTATGGTCAATTGATTAAAACGTTTTCAACACATTCACCCGTTAAAATAAAATGACAAGGGTTCAAAACGCATAATCCCTTAAAAACTCAGGATTCTTCTTGAAACATTACATAGAAACATGTTTTTAGATACAGCGAGTTATGTATTCCCCAATCTATATATGTACAAATAAATAGAAATTATTAGAAAATTATAAAGACAGCTTAAGTTAAATGCAACATTGTATTTCAAGGATAAATATAAAAAGGTTATTAAAAGTTCACAAGCAAGTTGTAAGAACGGATGTAATACATTGTATTCCAGACGTAAGTGATACTGCAAGTGCAGGTCACCGACGGTTAAGAAACCGCAATGCCTTAGAAATTAAGATTGTTACATTGTACAATGAATAGAATTAAGAAATAAGCAGACATGAGCTCTGCAAGTACCCACAGACATGTGAGGGGCAGGAACAACATAAATACCCCGGGAGCCCCAAGACCATCAGTCAGTCTTGAGTATTTCAGTTTTAACATTGCCGTTTGCTTAGGCTACTCGCCCTCAATTAAATCCAATTATTATTTTATTACGAATAATTAATCAAGTTTGTCAAAATTCCATTGTAATTTCTGTATAAGAAATAAAATGTATTACAGAAGTTTTGAAAGAAGTTTAATAACCGCTCTCAAGGCCCGAAAGTAACTGACGTCACAAAAAATTTTAAGAGGTATGCTACTTCAAAAGTAGATTGTACAAATTACCAAAATGTAATCTGAAGTAAAAAAAGTAATTGTAAAATACGTGTACTTCTTTGTTATCGAAAAAAGCATAAGAAACTACTAAAAGTACGAAATAATATTAAGAAGTACGATATAGTACAAAAAAAGTATAAAATAGTAATCTATAAAACCGAACGGATGTAAAAGACGCATCTGTAACTTGGTAACCAAAATTATATAATACGGGGTTTGTTGTATCAACGATACCAATGGAAGTGCGTTTAATAACCCGCAACTTATAAAGTTACCGGCAAACTTTCCAGCAAAGCTGATAAACAATAATACAATATCAAACCGCGAAGCTTCGTAAACGTTTTGCCACTAGGGCATTTACCAAGTTAAAAACATTACTTTATGGCGTTTGTTAGAATGAAAACAGTAAATTTAGAGGTATAAAACCCATTTTTCAAAATTGATTATGCCCCTCAGGGTAGGTTAATAGTTAATATCATACTTCGTAAATTCCCTTGGAGTGTTATCGCGACCGTTTGGCCGCTATAGCATTGACCAACTTATCAAACAACATTGCATTGTGGCTTACAGACACAAAATTAATTTTTCAAAATTGATTGTACCCTTTAGGGAATCCTGGAAGTTAATACCAATCTTCTTATACTCCCATGGACTCTTATGCGCGACCGTTTGGTCATTATAATATTATCCAGATTATCAAACAACATTACTTTATGACGCATGTTTGCATAAATACAGCTCATTCAGAGACACAAAATTCATTTTTCAAAATTGATTGTATTCTTCAAGGAAGGTTGAAAGGTAATATGAAACTTGGTACATTCCCATAGACTGTCATACGCCACCGTTTGACCGTAAAAATATTTACCAGGTTATTAAAAAACATTGCTTTATGGCATATGTTAGAATAAATACAGCTTATTCGGAGGCACACATTTTTTAAATTTGGTTCCACCCCTCAGAGAACGCTGATAGTTAATATAAAATTTCTTAAATTCCCATGGAGAGTCATGCGCGATCGTTTGGCCATTGCGGCATTTTCCAAGTTATCAAAAAATACTGTTTAGTCACATTTCGTACAATGAATACAGTACATTTAGAAGCACAAAGCACGTTTTAAAAACTGATTGTACCCCTCAGGAAGGCTAAAAGTTAATATGACTCTTCGTAAATTTTCATAGGATGTTAAATGCGACAGTTTCGCCGATTTTGCTTACCAAGTTATCAAAAAACATTGTCGTTTGTTAGAATTTGTGCATCTGAATGCGTTGTGTTTATTTCAGCTGACGCCATTAAGCAATGGTTTTTGACTTACGAAGTCTGATTTGACAGCAGGAAAAGTGGCTGTGTTTCTAAGCACTGAAAATAATTATGTTAACGTATTATAATTAATGAATAATTTTGCCTGACATGGGGAAAGTAATTCAAGCATAGAGAACGAAAATCAATATGAATTGTTGGCTATTTTCCAAAAAGAAAAGCCCTTGACCGGTTTCACTGTTATTGCAGATCATCAGACGAACGCATCTCTTTTTGTAAAACAACCAACTAAGTTTTGGCATAATACACAAATTAAGGTGTATTTATAGTGCAAATGTTTCTTATGTGCAATCTATACTTGAATATAAGCAACTAACTATCGATGACTGTTTCCAGTCTCCGACGTGATAGTGTAGATGGCATTGTCAGACAAAATTGTAATAGCGAGTCAAAAAACAAGATGAAAAATGAAATAAACAAATAACCTGTTACCTACTTAATACTGGCGGCCTTCTAAGAAGATACGGCACCCAGTGCTAAACGAGGAAGTTGGTCAACGGAAACCAACACGTTTCCAATTTCCGTTGACCAACTTCCTCGTTTAGCACTGGGTGCAGTATCTTCTTAGAAGGTCCGCCTGTGTTAAGTAGGTAACAGGTCATTTGTTTATTTCATTTTTCATCTTATGTTTTTTAACTCGTTATTACAATTTTGTCTGACAATGCCATCTACACTATTACGTCGGAGACTGGAAACAGTCATCGATAGTTAGTTGCTTATATTCGAGTTTATATGGCACATGAAAAGCATTTGCACTATAAATACACCTTAATTTGTGTATTATGCCAAAACTTAGTTGGCCGTTTTGCAAAAAGAGATGCGTCCGTCTGACGATCTGCAAGAACAGAGAAACCGGTCACGGGCTCTTCTTTTTGCAAAATAACCAACAATTCATTCGTTCCTTATGCTCGAATTACTTTCCTCATGTCAGGCAAAATTATTCAGTCTGTACGTTTACGTAGATCTTATACAACTCCACATGGAAATTACTTACGCATCATTCAGTTAATAAGAAAAATTTTTTCAACTGTCAAATGATCTTTTTCACACAATAAAACTGTTTGAATCAGCATTTTATATGGATCAATCATTGATCTTTATCTTGAAAAAAAATATTCGGAAATTAATTAGGTAAATATCTGCACCAATAATTAAAATATGAAGTAAGGAATTATGCATTTTGTTCTCTAATAATTACAGATTATGAAAATGTGTGTGATATGAAATTTTATTTTTTGATTCTGGAATTTTCCCAGTCAAAAATTTTTGTCTGGTAAAATTCGATTGTTTAGCGTTTAAGCGTTGCTGTCCTGAACCAAAATTGACTGGAACAAACTGCATAAAAAACTTTCGTCCCCTTCCAGAACCCGGATTATTAATTAATGACTGATTTAGTTAATCTGGAGAAGGGTGGGTTTTAGAAACCTGTTAAAACATATGGTTAAAAGAAGGAGTAACAACCAATGAACCGACACTATGTCACTACTTTGTATGAAAGATGTCTCAAACTCAATTGATTCGATCTCTTGATATCGATCCGTACCAAGTATTTATTTATTAGGTTAGCAAAAAAACACGTCGACAACTAACTTAAGTTGTATTATTTTCGCCTTAACACCATTTTTCACACGCACCCTTCGATTATTTTATCTTACTAGTAAAACATTTCTATAACTAACTTAAATTGAAACTTTATCGCTATTTTCGCACATGTACACTTTCTAATATTTTGTCTTAATAGTAAAACATTTCGACAACTAACCTGAGTTGAAACCTCAACACCATTCTCGCTTTAACACCATTTTCGCACATATACCATTCGATTGTTTGGTCCTAGTAGTAAAGCATTTCGACAACCAACCTACATTAAAACCTCAACACTATTTTCGCCTAAACACCATTTTCGCACATGCAACCTTTGATTATTTCGTCTTTGTAGTTTTTCGACAACTAACCTAAGTTGAAACCTCAACACTATTTTCGTCTTAACACTATTCTCGCACATGTACCATTTCGATTATTTTGTCTTAGTAGTAAAACATTTTGACAACTAACCTGAGTTGAAACCTCAACACCATTTTCTCCTTAACACTATTTTCGCATATATACTATTCGATTATTTGGTCTTAGTAGTAAAGCATTTCGACAACTCACCTACATTGAAACCTCGACACTATTTTCGCCTTAATACCATTTTCGCACATGCAGCCTTCGATTATTTTATCTTAGTAGTAAAACATTTCGACAACTAACCTACGTTGAAACCACAACACTATTTTCGTCTTAACACCATTTACGTACATGTACCCTTCGATTGTTTTGTCTTAGTAAGTAAAACACTTCGACAACTAACCTAAGTTAAAACCTGAAAACTGTTTTCGCACATATACACTTTCTATTATTTTGTCTATATAGTAAAATATTTCGACAACTGACCAAGTTGAAACCTCAACACTATTTTCGTCTTAACACCATTCTCGCACATGTACCCTTCGATTATTTTGTCCTAGCAGTAAAACATTTCGACTACTGACCTAAGTTGAAATTTCAACACTATTTACTGCTAAGAAGAAATACCCAAGGAGGTGTAAGTGCAAAAAGAGCGTTGAGATTAGGCTACCCTTAAAAATGTGTTACTACTAAGAAAAAATATTCAAAGCGGTACATGTGCGAAAATAATGTTAAGGCGAAAATAGTGGAGGTTTAACTTAGGTTAGTAGTTAAAATGTTTTACTACGACAAAATAATCGAAAGTGCGAGAATAGAGTTGATGCTAGGTTAGCGTTAAGAATGTTTACTACTAATAGTAAATACCTAAACAAGTACATGTACTAAATAGTGTTGAGGTTAGGTAACTGCTAGGAATGTTTTATTAAACATAGTGTTATTTGTAAAATGCGTAATTAAACAGAAAGCAATGTAGTTTATTAATTATTTATAAAATTACAACATTTCCTGGAAAATGCTTTAAAGCGCACACAGAATCATTATTGCTGGTATATACTCGCAACAATATACAAACCTTGACAGAATATTTGAAAAACCGTAAAAGACAAGGCAATTGTTGTTCCGAAGGTGGTCTATGTAAATGTTATAAACAGCTACTATCGAACCGTAACTGAAATCAATGTATTCGGCAGCAAGTGAGAGGCAGCTCCGAAAGCCCTTAATTTCGTTGATACATACACCAGTTTGCGAATCAACAAAACTCTTCAAATGCTTCAGCTGAAGGTACTACATTGACCAGAAAGCAAAATTTTTTTACTTGGAATTTTGAATTTTGCCGAACTCTTGCTATTCCAAGCAAGTAAGGGATCTTTAACGTACGTGGCAACCTTCATACACGGAACCTACATTTTATCTCTCATGCGACCAAGGGTGTATTTTTGTAGAAAATGCCCACCTAACATTTTTCAAGCGGTCCGTGTCGGGAATTGTAATCCGAACCTTGGGATCAACAGTCATACGCGAACCTGTCTGATCCACGAAACCGCCTAAACACGCAACAACATAGTAGCTATATTACCACCCACATGGTTAAAAGGCTTTCTTCGAAGAACGTGTTTCTTCAGTAGACTAGATGTTGAGTGCCTCTGGGGGCAACGGAAGCAGTATCCTAGTGTCTTGGCATGGTGTAACATAAGGCAACGGCAGCTCTCTCTGGTGTAGCGTGGATTACTTTGCACGAAGTGGTTGGCGCGTAATTCTTCTCTTTGAAAGAAACGGTCTACGTCAAATATATTATTGAAATTCATCCCGCGCGCAACGAAATAAACGCTTGTCTTGAAAAAAGTAAAAAAAAATCGAAACAATACGAAAAATAAGTCAATGATTGCTAAAAATGTACTGACAGTTATAAACTGATTTGCAAGAATTGTGGACTGTCGGTTGTCTTTGTAGATCCCTACGTTTAAATTTTTTACAAACAAAAATTCTTCTGTCATCATTGTGAGTTCTTTATTGTATGTTATAAAATGAATACAAATCGTCGCGGGGATGCTTCCGAAGTATTAATTGCGGATACGATTAAAAAGAATCAGTCTAAAAATACCGTGTCCACAAAAAACTTTATTTGGAGCAATTTGAAAATTTTAGCAAATAGCGACAATATGTTTTGTGGGAATCAACTCCACTGACTGATCTCGGTAATATTCTAAGAGATTGGGCCCACAACTTCAAAAAATTCAAGGGTGTGGTTACAAACACAGTGCAATTAAGACAATGTGGAATGTCACCGCTAATATGATACAGGAAGAATGTTTTTCAGAGTTCAGTCGGAAAGTAGACCCATTTTTGGCTATAACTATTAAAGAAGCGCGAGACGCAAAAAATACGAAACACAAAAAGTATAACTAAGAAAAGAAAACAAAGTTCATTGGCACTGATTGAAACAGAAATTGTTATAATGATGAACTTATGGAATGATGAAACATCGGAGGGGTTACAGGGTTGTTTATGAATTAGGATGGTACAATGAAGAGGCAGTTAAGTGTATGATATACTTTTTCCAATACAGTGGTACCTTGACATACGAGTACCTTTATATACGAGTGTTTTGAGATACAAGCCGCCGAGCGAGCGATATTTTGCTTTGAGATGAGAGCAATATTTGAGATACGAGGAATAGCACACTACAACGCTGCACACAACCCCAACATGCGGGCGCATGTTGGTGTCGTGTGCAGCGTCTAACAGTTTCTCCCACCTAAGACTAGACTCAGTCTGTGTACTTGTTTCTCTCGTTTTCGAAGCATTTTTGATAAGTTGGGTTCGCGTTTTTTGCTTTTTGTATATTTACAAAACATTATCATATTTATTTTTATAACCATGGGTCCAAAGACGAAGATGATGTCTATTGAATTAAAGCGTGAAGTCATAGAAAAACATGAGCAAGGTGTGCGAGTAATTGACTTCGCGAGGATGTACGGGCGTAGCACATCAATAATATGTACTGTCCTTAAACACACGGAGTTGATAAAGGGCATAACGCCAGGTAAGGGCGTTACAATAATTTCTAAGCTACGGACCTCTCTCCATGAAAAAATGGAGAAACTACTGATGGTATGGGTGACAAAGAAGCAGCTTCAAGGAGGAATCTTAACACAAAGCATCATATGTGAGAAGGCACGAGCGATTTACGGTGATTTGCTGACGGAGATTCCACACACTTTCACAAACGAGGAATCGGAAGACTCGTTTAAAGCTAGTTGCGGCTGGTTTGACAACTTTAGGCATTCACTCCGTCGTCAGGCATGATGATGCAGCAAGTTCGGATGTGAAGGCAGCTGAGGTTTATATCAAAACGTTTTCCGAACTGATAGAAGCCAAAGGATACATCTCCAGCAAGTCTTCAACTGTGACGAGACAGGGCTTTTCTGGGAAAGGATGCCGAATAGGACTTACATAACGGCAGAGGAGAAGACGATGCCAGGTCACAAACCCAAGAAGGACAGATTTAGCACTTTGCGCCAATGCGACTGGCGATTGCAAAATCAAGCATCTGCTAGTATACCATTCGGAAAATCCCAAAGCCATTAAGTCACATAAGATTTTAAAATAAAAACTGCAAATAATTTGGAGGGCAAATCCGAAGGCGTGGGTCACGAGGAAATTCTTTGTGGAGTGGATAAACCTGGTGTTTGGCTCTTCTGTTAAAAAATATCTACAAGGAGAACAACCTACCCATGCAAGCCCTTCTTGTCCTCGACAATTCAACAATACCCTGCTCACCCACCAAATCTCGAAGATGATTTACTAGAAGAGTCCAAGTTTAAGGTTCTCTACCTACCACCCAACACCACTCCTATCCTGCAGCCCATGGATCAGCAGATGATTTCTAATTTTAAGAAGTTATACACAAAGCACATTTTTCGGCGCTGCTTTGAGGTGACGGAGAACACACACCCTACGAGAGTTCTAGAAACACCACTTTAACATCGTGATATGCCTAAGAATTATTGATCAGGCCTGGCTGGCTGTTACAACGAGGACCTTAACATTTGCATGGAAGAAGCTGTGGCCTGAGGCTGTAGCTTCTTGAAGGATTGGAACCCAAAGTGTCAGTGGTAGAGGAGATTGTTTCTCTGGGAAAATCCATGGGTCTGGAGGTGGATGAGAGAAATGTGAACGAACTCATCGAGGAACAGTCTCAGGAGCTGACAACCAAGGAGTTACACGATCTACATTCGCAGCAGCATACGGTGGTTCAACGAAAAATTAGTTTTAAAGAGGAGTCAGAGATAGAGGAGGTTATCTCTACAAGAGATATAAAGGAGATCTTGGGAATGTAAGAGAAAGTTGTAGAGTTCGTGGATAAAAATCACCGCGAAAAAGTTGCAACTGGTCGTGCATCGGAGTTGTTCAACGAAACTTTCCTAACTCATTTCCGCAATATCCTGAAAGGGAGGAAGAAACAAACCTCCTTGGACAGTTTTTTTAAACGATCTGCAGGTGAAAATGAGCAAAGCGTAACGAAAAAAGCCAAGACCAGTGACGAAAATTAAGCGCTTCCGTAAGCACTTCACTTTTTCTTTTATTACGTTTTTATAGAATATGTATTTGTTATTTATAAATAAATGTTTCTTGTAAATACATTTTTCTTATTAAAAAACACTTAACAAAAACAACTGAGGTGTTTTTTTGGGAGCTGGAACGGATTAATGGCATTTTAATTAATTTCAAAGGATACAATTGCTTTGAGATACGAGCAATTTGACATACGAGCAAGGTTACGGAACGAATTAAACCCGTATGTCGAGGTACCACTGTACAAGAAGAAACCTGACTGTACGTTTACCAATAGAGTAGAATATAACTAAATTTTCTTTAAAACGTACTAACGAAGAAACCAAACGTGTGTCAACAACAGGGGTTGACCCCAAATTTAAATAATCCGGACTTATATCCAGTTGAGCAATTTAAAAAACTGATGGGCAAATGCACGAGCCGAATATTATAAGGAAGACTGTTCTTCATAGACAATCATATTTGGAATAAGCCAAGATCCTCACGATGGTATAAAAATATGGCAATAGGCCAAAATAAGCTACGCAAATGGACCAAACAATTCCGTAAACAGCAAGTTTTTCCGATAAAAACTAAACCTTTTGTGTATTTACATCCGATAAAAGCTTACCAGGGAATCTCAAAATTCTCTAAAATTTAGGAATAAGGACTTACGAAAGAAATATTGTCTTGGCATTAGTTTGAGAATACAATTCAGACAATTTATTAAAAATTAAAAATATTTTGATAGGGTTATTTAATATATTTCGTCTTAAAAGTATTTAGATTTGTTTTCCTGTTTTAAATAAAACATCAAATCTAAATGAAAATAGCTAAAATTTTCTTATAACAAAGTTAGCTTTCCAGTCAAACTGTGCATGAAAATTTTCGTTTAGTATCAAATCTAAATTAACTATTAAACCGTCAGCTGTAAAATAAAAATTACTCATTTCATGCATAGCTAAGTAGGTCACTTCACTTATCGAATGGTTAGCCGATTGACGTCATAAATGACGCCACCGGATTGAGCGCCGCTCATAGTTGATGGATCAATAATGCTGTGACGTCAACTATGAATTACCTTATACCAACTTTTTAATACAATTTGTAACAAATAAGAAACGACATTACGTAGATTGTTGCATCGAACTTAGGAGAAAAAGCTGGCAATACGTAGAGATTTCCAGATATGCTCAAGAACGTTCCAATAATAGTTGAAAAGAAAATCTTTTAAGTAAAATTCTAATATCTAAATAAAAAATAATAAAAAATAGAAATTCAGCTGTAACACTTCGCTTTACTTTAGTTAGAGGTAAGGTATTCGGAATGTATTTATTAGTGTAGGGTTGATAGTTTAAAATTTAGGTGACGATACCCCTGATATTGAAAGTTTTAGAATAATCGAGGTTTGGAAAGCAGCAGAAATTGCCAATTCCTTTTTATCGTAGTATAAAAACTTTTACATAATTACATAATAGTACAAAAGTGACTTAGGTGACCCGTTGAGAATAATTCTATAAAATTTCAAAAATACATTAAAACAACAAAAGGTAGCTTAAATCATTTAAATTATAAGCAGAAGTGATAAGATTATCTTCTTTACAATAAATTAAAAAAAGCGTAATAAACCAGATCAAACTAGACAGCACCGTCGGGAAATTCTAAACATTAAAATTAAAATCAACAGTTATGCAAAACCCACGGCAAATACGGTTGAAATGAACACGTACGCAACCACGGAACGTACCAGAATTATAAAAATAGAGATAAAATGGCGCAGGATAATAGTAACATGCCATCGCCAGACAATATATTTGTATTAATAAAGATATTGAAGTGTTGCGATAGCAGACTGAAAATGCGTGTGAAATATTAGCTAAGACAGTATACACGACAGTATATAGGAGTATATATATTTTATATATATTACATATATTGTGTAAAAAACTACGTAATATATATAAGTAGAAATCCATTCATTTTCATTTGTTATAACAATACACCTTCCGTGTACGGAACACGTTTTGTTTGCCGTGGAAATCAATCTTATATTACAATTGTTGAGATGCGGGTTTTTTTGCATTTGTAAAATCGTAAATAAAGCAATTAAAGCTTTAACTAATTATACAAATTGACTTCCGTGTGTATCTAAATATCATTTAACTTTATTTTAAAGGTTTTTAAATAAAACCTTACTCTAGAATTCTCTGGTAGATTATTAATAAGAACAAATGGGTCACCTTTACTAAGAAACATTTCAACACCCAATTATTTTCATTAATAAATAAACATTTATTCAAGGAATTCGCTTTATCGTTTAAAAAAGTAATAAAAATGTCGTAAAATGATTAAGAATGAATTTATAGCCTTTCGGATTTCAATATGAATGAGGAAGACAGAGGATCAACTCCGTACCTTAGACAAAGATAAACGGCACGCTTCACTATGAACATAAATCCATCGGTCGCGGCGATTTGATGCTTATTAAGGTAATAAATCGCAGTCTTCTTGGAAAAATTACATCATTACCGTGTATCCTGTTCCATACGAAACAAGAAAACTCTCGAACGGAGATAGTTTTAATATAAAAGAGGGAACTTTATTAAAGAGATTCATTTAATGATTCGGTCCTAAATCAAGCAAAATGTAACAACGCGATCGAGCACACTGTATATAAATCATAACCAATTTAATTCATAAGAAAGAAGCTCATTCTGCAATAATCAGATGCTATTTAGCAAAAATAATAATGTGTGCGTCTCATAATACGTTTTAAGTTAAAGAAACAAGCAAAAATAAGGTTTCAACGCAATGAAGTGCATCAAAATAATCACGTAATCGGTAAAAATAAACAAACTGGCATACTAGCTATTTAACAATATCACTAAAATATCAACGCATAAATAAATAAACACGTTCAAATACGTCATTATTGGAAATATGAATACGTGACAAAAGACATGGTATTTCCATAAAATCTAACATATTTGGAGTAAGAAACAATAAATAACAGGCAGTCCGCGATAGGATAAAAGTTTGGACTATAGACACAAACATGAAAGACGTGACAGAATGCAAAGAAAATTTATAATTTCTGAGAAATATACTGCACGAAGTTGAACGTCTACGTGTGAGATCAAGCGTCTGAACAATAATAAAAACAAGAAATTTTAGGAAATGCCGAGTTCTGCAGAGATGGACGCAAAGTTCAGCGCGTTGATCAGCAAACACACGATGAACATCCATAAGGAAATTGATAGGTGGAGTCTATAAATACTATGGGGACCTTGTAAACATTCAGTATCTCTTCGACAAGACAATAACCACGTCAATTAGAAGTTAAATATTACGTAAGAGCAAACTTAGTGAAAGTTAATAAATGATTAAAATAGTGAAAATTGAAAGGGCAAAATTATAAAACGAGAAATAGCCGTTTTGATCTTAAAACGTAAGGTAAATTATTAATTGAATTTTATTCTAATATTTAAGAATCTAAGAGCTTTGAAGATACCTTCGAAGATACCTCTGAAGATACCTATAAAGGTACCTTTAAATACAACTCAAAACTCCAAATATACTTCGAAATAAAATTCTAAATGTACCACTAAAAGAAACTTTGTGAATGTTATAAAAATACTTTTAAACAAGCCTACAAGGAAACATAATAAACGTCAAGATACTCAAATTAAACTGCAAGCAAGCTCCAAGTCGTTCCAAAAATCCGAAGGGAAAATTCAAGCAACAGTTAAGTAATCATTCTGGTGAAGCAAGTCAAGCTGTAACAATTTAGGGGCGCCGACTATTGATATTCAGAGGCAGAAACAAGCAAGGAAAATACAGGTCAGAGATATATTTATTATATATATTATATTATATATTATATATATATTATTATATATTATTTATTATATATATATTATATATATTTATTATTAGTATAAGACAATTTTTAACATTTAATATTTGCTATATCAAATATCTGTAAGGGTCATAAAAAAATCATTTGAGAATTTGAAAAATAGAGAAAGAATCATTTGAACGTTCATAAGCTACTTAAGAATAATTACAGTGATATTTTTGCTCGCTTTCAAGAAACATAAATTTGGTGGGAACAGATAAATGCTAATATTTTATTCAGGGGCTAATTTTTGAATGTTGAACAAATTAATAAGTTATTGACATAAAAGTGCACATATTATCATTATTATATTGTATAATTTTGGATTGCTTCATTTACATTATTTTAACAGATAGGTAAAAGAAAGAAAAGTGGTAAACAATTGTTGTGACGTAGGGCACTCTGTGTTTAATAGATTGAGCTAGTCGAGGTATACAAAATAAGAATTATAGGATTTAGAGACGCAGAGTAAAAGGGGCCGAATACGAACACTACGGTAAAGTTTTAAAAAGCGACAGCAACGTTAAGGGGTTTTGAAATAGCAAAGTTATATATCGAAGAAATAAAGGGGCTAAAGAAGAGATCACAGCAAATAAAAAACACTGGGGCTTGAAAGGGGCTATTTCACAGCAATATTAATAGGCGTACCAACGTGGGGCGATTCATAGCAATTTCAATGAACACATTAAATTAACAATAGAAAAAGAAGTTGAAAGAAAAATACCATTTGTTGATACACCAGTTATTCGATCAGAAAACAACAATTTACTTTTTGATTATTACAAAAAACCAACTAACTCTCGAAGATATAAAAACTACAAATCCAATCATTGCAACAAACACAAAATCAATACCATCTTAGCACTTAAACATGGCATCACAAGAATAAGCAATCTAATCTTCATCAAAAAAACCATCGAAGAATTGAAAAATGTTCTCATCAATAATGACTATCCAAAACAACTTTTAGATAAAATAATTGACACCAACATCATCCAACAAGAAAGAACAACTACACCAACAGTATTCCACAAGCTTACATACATTGAAAAGCTCACTCCTCTAATTATTCGAATCTTAAAGAAAACCAATATACAAATTGCATATTACTATACAAAATCAACAAAAGAACTATTTTCACCATTAAAAGATAAAACAGATACTCAAATGTACAAGAACGTAGTTTACAAGATTCAATGCAGTTGCAACCACCATTACATAGGTCATACCAGTCAATGGCTGAAGTTGAGATTAACACAACACCGCAGTGATGCAAAATTGAGAAAAAACAACTGTGCACTCTCTACACACATATACTACAAAACATTCACCAGCATTTAATGAAACAAAAATTTTAGAAAAAGAAAACAACTGTAAGAAATGCCTATTCCTTGAATCCTTTCACATAAATAAAGAAGATCTCGATAACTTAAGTGTGGTTTACTCTGAACTATATAAACATTAAATTCAGTGTTATGGACTTTTAATTCTATCTTTTACTTTCATAATTGAATATCAAAGTGACATTTACTTTATTCTAATTACCAACAAAAACAATTTCACTTTTCTGCCAAATTGTATATCTGTTAAAAAATCTTGTAATAGTTTTATAAATAGTATTAATCAAATTTAAATGTAAGTTATACACTGATTTAATGTTATCTTATTACCTTACTTTTTAGACTTATATTGAAGGTCTGAATATTAAACCGAAACGTCAAGTAATTTTATTTAAATGGTTCATTGACATTTATTCTATTCTTGACCAAAAGTGTCCCAAAAAATAATTACAACTTACTATCGAACATTGATTTCTGGTCAATAAAGTGAAGGTATATTAATTATATATTTATATATATATATATATATATATATATATATATATATATAGTTGATGTGATAAGGGGTCATTGAGGGCCATATCCTATTCCTACAACATCCCAAAACCCGAAAAAATAAACTTTTCTAATATTAAATATTTCTTGCCAGTGTAGAAATACTTTGTATATAGTACTTTAAAAAGCTTTATTTATGTTACATAATAGCATCTTTAAATAGTATAGTACGTAAGTTAAAAATCTGTGCAAATCCTTTACAAAAAGTAGTAATTAAAACGCAAATATCTGCGCTTCTCAAAATATTATTTAAAAATGCGTTGAAAACCCGTGTTTTAAAAATCCTCCACTAAAAGTACGAAGTACAATTTAAAACACGCTCTAAAAAGAAAAAATATTATTAGAAACCAGTTCTAGTTTATGTTATAACTTCATTTCAGAACAAGACTAATAGCATTTCTCTTTTTATTTTGAGCATTTTAATGTTAAACAAAAAGCCTGTATTTTAAATAGAAACTGCATTTTATTTTCAATATTTTTCACAAGCAGCAAATAAATCAAATTAAACCACAATCGTGACATGTAATTAAACGAATAACATGAATGAACACTGCAATTGGCAAACCGGTAAGCGTTTTTACGACCTATAAATTAGATAAGATAACTCGAGATAACAAGCTCACCTATAAGTATTTTACATTCAATGTAGAACTACACCAGTTAAGAACTGTTTTACGACTTATAAATCAAAACTGACGGCAACATAATGCATCAATTAATAACATTTTCAACGAAATTGCAACAGCCTGAATGAATCAGCTCAATCAGAAGTGTATAGATTTTTTTAGACGTTAATGACGTAGAAATCTTATTATATAACGCGGTAAATAATCAGGGACGAGTTATTGCTCAATTGTAATTAAATTAAATTAGGTTTAAGTTCACGTTAGATGTTTTAAACGTTTGTCAAGAACAATGTGTTTTAAAATTATCAATGTCCAAAGGATTTTGATTAAAATGTTAACAACTCAGACTGCAAATAAACAACGTAGTTAGTTTAATGAAGTATATGCCTGTGCGATACATTTAATAAAAAATAAGACATGTAAAAGCATGGTATAATTTTCAAACGCACTTTATTGATAAATCACTTATAAAAGGATGGAATTATATGTATATGAAAAATTAATTAAGTTTGGACAAGGAAGAATTTATAAGCCCAATGATAATTTACTGGTAAACGCAAGCATAGTATTGTTTAAATTATTGAAGGGCATTTCCTTACTAGTAATTGTAAGTAGGTTAAATTGCATAAGAGTTTGGCAAATAGATGATTTCTTGTAAATGGATAATTTCAGATTTTCTATGTTGAATTGCGATTTAATTTGACCAGTACAAAAAGTTTTATTTTAAGTGTACCTGATGAGCTACAATAACTAACGGATTATAAACAAAAGTATTAAAATTATCCATACCTATTTCTAAAAGAAATGCAGAATAAGGGGGTTGAAAGTAATCTAATAATCCAACTTCGTGTTAAAGAAAAGCGTCCATTACAAGAACAATTTCACGTATAACGGTAATTTTAAAATTCGAGTTTGCGTTTGGGCAGTTGTTTCAGTAAGAATCCAAAGCTCTACCTACTATCATTTAAACTACTGAACATTTAACACGCTCAGCAATGGTTACGCGTCAAAGGAAAAAGGCCCGAATCCCTCTATTATAATCTGCCGGTATTTATAAGTTATAATATCCCAGGGAGTGACTCTGTTTACCTTGTTCACACGGATTGTGCGTCTAAATCTGACCTATTGTTGAGTTCAATGTCACACTGTTTATCCACTGTTATTTTGTTCACACACTTTTGAAAGTGGCGTGGTTCTTTATGTTCGAAGCGCAATTTTTATTACTGTAAATTTATAAGTTTATTTCTATTGGAGTAATTTACTATGATTTCGATTTGATTAAACTCGTGTGAATGTTTATGGACACACATTCTTAGACGGGTTATTTTCCAAATGTTGTGTATTTATCTAAATTAATACGAAGAATGTAAAGTGTTGGTTTTCATTACTGGTTGTATAAAATATATTAAGTGCTTTCATGTTTATTTATTTGTCCTAATTTAAAATTCTATTGGAATAGCCATGTTACTAAATGTAAACCACCAAAGCTCTATAAAATTTTCAAGGTATTTCCTTACTAAAGCTTAATTAACTAAATGAAATTAATAAATTTCTTCCCACTACCTGATGTTTGCATAAATAACGCAAAAACGTGACAACTTTTTCAATTGATCCAATTGATCAAAATTTATCAGAGTTTAGGAAAATGAAATACGAGCAGTAGGAAAAGCAGACAGAAAAACGATAGCATCCTTTTGGAATGTTGCGCTTCAGATGTATGAAGATGATAGCATGGACAGACAAAGTTAATAACAAATAGGTTATAGAAATAGTAGGGAAATAAAGATAGCTGTTGACAAAAATAGGAGAAATAAAAGGGCAAAATACGTTCTAAGGCATTTTTGGGGAATACTATGGGATATATTACAAGCAGAGATAGGAAAAAGAAAGTAGATGTAGACCTAGCTCAGAAAGTGATAGATGCAGGCTGTGCAAGTTTCAGGGAAAGTGTAGGTAAGGTCAGAATAGGAAACAATGAGGGTACGCGTCTAACCAGTTCCAGGACTGAAGACCTAATGATGATGAGGAAAATGTTTGAATTTGTGTCGCAATGAGAACAGTTTGGCATATACGGATGATTGAGGTAATTTCCAACATATTCAGTCTTTAAATTCGTGTACACTTAAATAATAGATAAATTAAAAATCGTAATACTCGTTTTTAACCAAAGTACCCAGGAGAACCTGCTCTCATTTTTCGACAAAAAATTACCCGATAGTTGATAACATGTTTTCAAAACACCCTTCGATAAATTTGATTGTACATCAAATTTCAATAATTTGTCAATAACGAATTATTTATCGGTCCCCACGAAATCTAAAAATGACTTTCCTCAAAAATCATTATTTGACTAGGTTCAATTCAAAATTGATTTGAATACTCTAAATGTAGGAACAGGCAGAAATTTTACATGAAAATAGCACAAAAGTCAAAATGCAAGTTTTGTCAATAAATATACTACTACTACGCCCAAAGTTCCGGGTTCGAATCCTGACACCGTCCGCTTGAAAAAGTTAGGCGAGCAATTTTCACAAAAATACGCCCTCCTTCGGATGAGAGATAAAATGGAGGTGCCGTGTGTGAGTATTGTCACGCACGTTAAACATCCCTACCTAGCTTGGAACAGCAAGGGTTCGGAAAAAATAAAACGTTTCTCAGATAAAAAAAAAACTCGCTTCCTGGCCAATGTACTACCTTCGGGTGGATTATTGGAAAATCACATGTAGGGGGTATTGCAAAATGCCAAAATCTTTCAAATTGAAGTTGCATCTGGTTGCATTTTGCTAGCCAACGCAGAAGCTAAAACCCTTTTCAGATCCTACTGAATTGTATAAAGTAGTCTTCCGACATACTCGATAATAAGTACACGAAAATAAGTTTAAAGAAGTTTCGTAACTTAACGTCGTTTCCTAACAATATTGTAACAGCTCTATGTAAAAATAGTAGTCTAACTACAGAGACTTCATGTAGCCAACCCCAATCCACTTCTTTTACCAGGCTAAAAATATTTCTATGATGCAACGCTAATTCCTTTTTCCTATTTCAAAAGATATGTCTTGATACAAATCGTTTTTTGTGTATGCTTTAAGTTTGTATAAAAATAATTTCCTATTATTGCTTTAAAAATTTTCTGTTGCTGTTCGGGTTGCTTATTAACCCCTTCGTCACCTTAAAATGCAAATTACTTGTTATTCATAAGTAAATAGGTCACGTACATATCGAACGGACAAGACTGACATCATAAGCTACGTCACGGATGCAGAGGTCGCTAAAAGAAGGTTAATCGATTTTGATAGTCGCCGTGCAGACTTCTGTAGATTAGCATATGTTTTTTTCTCAATTTAGTATTGTACATGCCCTACTTCGGATAAGTGACTTATTTGGTCTATTTGGAAGAGCTTTTAAAGGATTATGGAGCTCGTCATGATGAGGTGTTTGAATAAAATCAATCTGTTTCATGCTAAGAATAAATTATTCATGCTGCTTTACTAATGAAATTCTAATTTTCTGTATATCATTAAACTGGGCACTAAGGATATGTAATGTACCAATAAGGAAATCAAATGAATAGCAAGGCTGAACAAATATATTTCTTTATTTGTATAATGTGACAGACAGTACACACAAAACACTTCTTTTTCTTACCAAGGTATTAATATGTATAATCTTCTTCTATGACATCTCTACAATAAAATGGAAACTATAAATTTAACCGAATAGGCAGTCGGCGCTTTCGTTTAGGTTTATTGTAAATAACCTGTACATTGCTTCGTTCCGCCATTGCACTCTTTCCGGCACCGACAATAGTTTGTCTATCATTTGTTTTTACTGGCTCCGTGTAAACCACATCTGAGTTACCGATTACGGTGTTGGTACCATCGTCAGGTATTTATGCATAACCCCACCGTATCCCGTTATACCCTCGGATCCACATCTATATCACCACTAAAAGCTCGCATCTGATTGGAGTGTCTCCTCCAAGTCATTCCTAATTCAGGTATTTCACATTTAAAAATCTTATTCCCTATCGCTTCCACGACCTCTCCCTGAATCCAGCTCGGACTATTTGGATTCATATAATCCCATATCTATATAACATTATTCAAATTTGCACGTCCTAATATCAGAAGACCCAAGAACTTCCTATTACACATCGAGTTTCGCCTGTTGTGGATTGAATGATAGTCCAATAATTGAACAAATGTCTACTTATTAGCGTCTGTATTGAAACCGCGCTACTAATTTTGTCAATCAAAGTGCTTTCCAGCTTTATTTAAATGATTTGGCCACATTTTTGGCAGCCCCATTGCTTTCCGGGTGATATAACGGCGAAAAGAAATGATCATCGTTATTTATTTTACAAGTCTTTAAACTCATAAGACGTAAACTGGGTCTCATTATCGCTAACCAATTTTCTAGGTTACCCAAACCAACTGAAAATCTCCCTTAACTTTTTGATCGTATTTTTAGAGTCATCAACTAAAAGTAAATACGTTCGATTTTTAAATGTTCCAAGATAATTTATGTGAACCCGTTGGAACACCTCACTTGTTAACGGCCAAGGTCTTAATTCACCCTTTCCAGAGTTTGCCTTAACTATCGCACACGCCCTACACGTACGAGCCACCTGCTCAATGTCTTTATTCAATAGCGGCTACTAAAAATAACTTCTGGCCTTACTTTTCATTTTAACTATGCCGCGATGCGTACTATGTAACTCTGCTAACAGTTGCGCCCTAAAATTCTTTGGTATAACTACCCGATATCCCCACATTAGTATACCTTGATCACTTGTTAGATGATGCCTTCTTCTAAAACAACCTTTACTAAATTCTCTGGCGCGGCCTTTCCAATCGTTCCTAACCCATACGAGTACAGAACTGATTGCAGGATCCTTCCTCGACTCGATTCTAATTTGATTCGTATTTATTGGAATTGAATCTTCCACAAAATATACATAACTGTAATCCAGGGCATCACTATCTTCTTCATTACCCTCCTGAACTGGTAATTTAGATGGTACGTCCGCAATCTTGTTATTTACACCCTTTACAAATTTGATTTTATAATCAAATCCCGCTAAGAATAGTGACCATCTCTGTAGCCTACTTGAAGCCATCAAAGCTATTCCCTCCGCATAACGCTAATAAGGGCTTATGATCCGTGCATAACTCGAAATGCCTACCCAATAAATATTGTAAACATTCTTTTATTGCGTAATAAATTCCTAAAGCCTCTTTATCCACCATGGAACAATTTTTTTCAGCTTCATTTAACGTTCTTAAGGTTAACATTATGGGAGGTTCATCTCCGTCCGGCAAAATGTGTGCTAACACTCCACCAATACTCCGATGTGACGCATCACAAGCTAAACGTACTGGTAACGCTGCCGTAAAATGTACTAGGACATTGTCAGAAACAAGTGCTTCTTTGGCGCCCTTAAAAGATCCTTTTACTTCCCGAGTCCAGCTGAACTTCTTGTTCGCTTTAAGTAAATTATATAAAAGTGCTAACAGGCCCGTTACATTCCTGGTAAACTTCCCATAATAATTTACCATACCCACAAAATTTTTAACTTCCGTTACATTTTTAGGTCGTTTTACTTTTAATATCGCCTTTACTTTATCTTTATTCTTCATGAAATCTTCTTTACTTACAACGTGCCCCAAATATTTAATTTCTTTCCCAAAGAATTCATTTTTGGCTCTAAAGTTAATCTTGCGCTTTTAAACGAACGAAAACCTCTTTCAAATTATCTAAATGTCCCTGAGTATTCTTCGCGATGAGCACTATGTCGTCCGAAAAATTTACTGTTTCCTTTACACCTTGAAACACTTTTTCCACGACCTTCGGAAATGTAACACTTGCCGGTATAGTGCCAAAATGTAGTTGTTTAACATTAAATATCCCTTACGTGTGCTCCAAGCTAGAAGTTTTCCTGTTTTCTCCGTAACGCAGTTGGTTGTACGGGTGACTCATATTCAACCTTGTAAACCGTTCTTCCCCCTTCTCAGGCTGTAAAAAGATTCTCCACTCTCGGTAAAGCATAATTTCCATCCGTTGAAAATGGATTAATCGCGGATTTATAACCGA